>JAEIFN010001072.1:13809166-16522500 GCA_018903675.1 Zaprionus capensis | reverse complement strand
ATATATAAAAATGTTTGTATGTTTATAACCTATATTAAATATATTATTAACCCTCAACTTTCTACAAATTTCAACTAAAATATATATGTATGTATATATAGTTTACATCTTCGACCTGTTTAAACTAACTTGAACCGTCACACTGATTTGCTCACTCTCTGCAATTGCTCAACTCTAGGAGAGAAAGAGATTCAGAGAGAGAGAGAAAGAGATATAGTAAGACAGTCAGAGAGTGAGAGCCAGTGAACGGGTTTGAGAGGGCAATGCGTGAGTGAATTAGTTGGCGGCATCTTTACATGTTGATTCGCTTTTTTGGTATGCAAAAATATTTGAGGAATTCCCAAACTAACTGCGAAATGTTGAGAAATTATAATTCCATTTAAATTATTCATCGGATTGGCTGAGCTCAGTGGCGCGCCGTTTACTGCTGCTGCTGCTTCTGCTGTTGGGGCTGGTGGCCGCATTGTATTGTGTATTGTGTCAAAAGTTCTGCTCTCCCTAACGAGTGTTTAGCATAAATTATAAAAGTGGTGATGTGAAGGCGATTATGCATTTGAAAACGCGCCCAATGCATGTAATTTAAATTTTTGGCTCTGGTTTTTACGTGCGCCGACAGGTTCCACGTTCCAATTGCTGCTGTTGTCTCCGTTTCCCCCACTCTCTTAAACATACACATACATAGGCACACGTTTACACGCAACGCAATCGGACTCGCACACACACACAAACTCACTCACAAACACACACACACATTCACATGTTTTGGGGCGAACTGACAGCGTGTTACTTTCTCGCGAATTACATGTGTTTTTCATCATATATTACTCTATGGATTCATGCAGAGTTGAATTCCTTTGAGCCTCTCCTCTTCTCCACCCCCACTTAGGGCGTCCTTTTGGGTATTTTATTTTGGCGCCCGTTTTTTAGAGTTGAGTTTTTCTTTTTTTGAATCCACTTCAAAGTAGTTTTTCCACATTCGATCTTGTCGTTCACGTTCGCGCTCGCGCTTCTCACCTTGTCGGTGCTCGGCTCCTCAGTGTCCCCTCTCACCCACAAGCGACAACCACTTTCAGTCGACGTCGACGTCTTCACAACGCGCCACTCGGACATACTCACACACACACAAACGTACACATAGTCACGAAACCAACACACGCACACAATCAGAGACGAACACACACACACACATACATGCATACATATGTAAGCACTCACATTATAACAGCAGCGAAAACCAAAAACTCTTTTGAGGTTATGGGCCAATTGAAATTTTCACTATTTTTCACATGTTTAATAACACTATAACTCCAGATAAGCCTTTTTATTTTGGGCATGTACACTCTGTACGCTGGGCGCGCTCACTCTTTGACCTACCTTTCCATTTTGTGCTGGCGCTGGCCTTTCAGTTTTCTTATTGGATTTTTCGCGGGCCAGGCAAATGTGCACCAAGCACACAGTTCGTTATAATTTCAGTTGGAACTATACTTTAAAGCATTTTCTGCGGTTGGGTATTCATTTATAAAATGTAGAAAAATAGTAAAAATTGTTTTTTTTTTGCTTTTGCTGTTTGCGTACCAAATAGACGCGAAAGAACTGGTACAAGTGACCCGTTGAACTGGTGCAATCTAGTGATGGAATAATTTCCTACCTGCGACTGGTCACAGGTGCCATTGAATATAGATTAAACAGTGACAGGTATTAAGATTGAAGGTATACATACCATAATACCATAATATTTGTATATTTCGATACAATCTGTTATTGCTTTCTATTATTTAAAAGAGGCCATCGCTAAAACTAAATTCCATAGTTGTTGCCATTCTCATGTTAACGTTTCCCACAGACAAAATATATCGATAGTTATTGTATTTAATCGATATACGGTGTAAAAACAGGCATTTCTAATGCGAAATTGAAACTGCAAGTTTATTTATAATCAAATGCAATTGCTTATAAAAGTATACGCTTAATTTTGTCCATAGTGCGGGCTTTTTATAAAATTGTGCAGACACGCGACGACTGTTGGGCTGCAGTGCTTTGGCCATTCTGCAGGCTCAGCTCGCTGTTGACTTTGTTTTTGTTGTGGTGTGGCGGCTGCGTCGGTGGTGGCGGCTCATCTGCCGGTAAAGGATAAGGAAACAACGAAATATTATTGAGTGAGTAGTTCTATTGAATTGCAAACACACTATTGACTTACCTTCAATTTGAACGGCCTTCTCATTGCGACACGAGAGTCTCATACCATCTAGAAACTGCTGGACGATTCCTTTGCTCTCTGTGCTCTGCCTTCGCTGGTCTGTACCTTTGCCGTGGATATGCGATTGCGCACGTTGCTCTTCTAAGGCTCGCAGCTCCTCCTGCATAGCTTTTTTGCCACGTTCCACCACGGCATCAAGAGGATCTCCCTCGTAGGCGTGGCTGTTTGTATTCATGGGCTCGAAGATGTTGCCATTACCATGTCCTGCAGAATTGTGATTTGAGTTCACCGACGCTGTGGTGCGTTCGTCCTCCTCGCCCTCGACAGAGCCTGCTGTCTCACTGTTACCCTTTGCTATTGGCTCTTCCGGTGTGGAAGTAGGCGTGGTGGTGGAGTGCGCATCCTTGGGTGCCTTGATTTGGAACAGCGACGATATGTTTTCCTTGGCGCCATGCATTTCGGTTGATATCTTATTGGTCATAGAGTCCATGGCCTTGCCCATGGAGTCTCTTGTGTTAGCAGCCGCCTTTGCTGCATTGCTGCCCACCTGCTCCATGGATTGTCTGGCATCATTGGCAAAGCGCTGTGCGCCCTTGCCTGCGGCATCGACAGCATCCCTGGCCCCGTCAGCAACACGCTGAGCACCTTTGCCAGCCGCATCGACTGCATCGCGTGCACCTGTTGCCATCCGCTCGCCAGCCGCTTCGACTGCATTACGAGCTCCTGTGGCCGCGTTGCGCATCACTGTCTGCACGGATTTGCCTGTGTCCATCAGCTTGGATTCAATGGCATTGCCCACGCTATCTGTGCTCTGTTTGGCCTCCGCCGTTTGCTGTGCCACCACTTTGTCCACATGCTGCTCAAGTTGTTCCAACATTTGTTCACTTTCCGATTCCACATCCTCCACTGAATCTCCCAGCGGTGTATCTGGCATTTGTTCCTCCACCTTGGCCGTCACATCGACTCCATTGTTTATAAAACGAATCTCGTTGACCACTTTGCTGCTGTCATCGGCATCTTCTGTGGTCGTTATTTCCACCGCCAGCTGTTCGTCCTCTTCAGTTGGCGGCGTAGGCGTCGATATCTGTATGTCTGTTGGATGCATGCTCTCAGCCAGAGGATTCTCTTCTACTGTTTCCAGACTATCGACTAGTTCGGGTGAGGTCTGTTCGATTTCGTCTTGACGCATCGCAGCCTCGTAAGAGAAGTTTCGTATGGGCGTTTTCTTGATCGTTTGCGGTGTGCTCGCATTGCTGCTCTCTGGATAAGGTGTGTGTGGACGCAGCTGCTTATCTTGGCTGTTTACAGATGGTGTCTGCTCCTGACTGCTCTGGGAAGGCACCTCCTCCACCACCGCTTGCTGCTTGCTCAGGGTGGCCGGTTTCTCTTGACTGTTCTGCGACGGCAACGAAGGTAGCTTCTCTTGGGATTTCCGTGACTTCAGCGATTCTGTGGGTGAGTCCGGGGGTGTTGGCGTATGCGTAGGTGGTGTTGGTAGCTTTGTTATGGTCTCAGTTACAGCTTGGGTTGCTTCAGTGTCTGTTGTCGTCAGCTTAACTGGGCTTTCCTCGGGAGCTGAGGGCTCTATTGCCTTCGCTTCTGTCGCTTTATCCTTGTCATGCTCCTGGGGTGTTTCTTCGCTTTGTGTCACCTCCGGTTTTTTCGCTTCCTGTTCTACTTTGTCGTTTTCCATTACCGGTTGCTCCACATTCCCGTTTACCTCTTCCACCTTTGGTGCTTCCGTTTCCTGTGGTGTCGCTTTGTCGTCTTTTTCTACCTTGGATTCCTCCATGTTTCCCTGTTCATCTTGCAGATCATTTGAAATATGCTTGACTGCCTCCAAAGTGGCGACACCTGCGCTCACTGCAGCCACACTTGCTCCCATTGCATTAAATCCCTGCTCTGTGTCTACTGTTTCTGGCTCCTTCATTGTTGCCTGCTGCTTTGTGAGACTTCTGCCGCTCGCACTGCGCATCTCCGTGTTGGCATTCGAGTCCTTGGGTTGCAGCACAAAGCTGCGACTCATATAGTTATGGGACTCCGCTGCCGATCCCACCGTAGCCGAAAGTGATGTAGATCTCGGCAGGCCCTGCACCAAAATGTGTTGATCCCCAACGGCAATATCGAGCAGACGTAAGTTCTTGAACTTGGAAATCTCACGAAAGGTTTTCAAATGGTGTCCACTCTCCGAGAAGGTGGTAAAAAACTTGTTCGCCTTGCTGAGCACTGCATAGAAGGAGAATCCCTTGAGTAGCTTCCAAATGGGGCCGTTCTCTTCGCTGTCGTAGTCGTAGAACCTCTGAAAGACCAAACTCTTGTTGCGCAGCGATTCGAAGCTGCGATAAATGTTGCCCACATTGGTCACAATAAAGATCTCGCTTGCCTTTGAGATGTGCATAAAGATGATTTGCTCTGTGGGTGAGAGATTCTTCTGCAGTTCCGTAAACTTGGGGAAAACAAACTCATTGATGCGCCCAGTGAGAAACAAACTTCCACTGGCGGTCAGCACCAGCGTGGACTCGGGACCACAGGCAAACTGCTGCACTGCAGCATCCAAACAAATCTCCACAGGATGACCATCATAGTCTACTTCCAGATCGCCCAGTTGTTGCAATGCATTCGATCCACAGCCAATTAAGCGACCCTTGGCTGAAGTTCAAATAAGTTGTGTAAGGAATAGATAGAGATAAGTGCGGAGATCAGTATACTTACTGGTCAATACAACAAAGTGTTCGTTGCCCGCCTGCACTGCCAGAAAGTTATCTGTCTCCTCGTTCTTTGATAAGTAATCATCGAATTCCTCCAGTCGAAAGGGCTTTCTAATGATCGCACATGCTTGCTGCTCCACCATGGCATCGATAAAGTGCTGTGCCACATGTGTGTCCATGGGGAATATGTTGCGTCCCGTAAAGAAAATCTCATTGGAAACTAAGCAGGGGTAGAGAAGTTAAAGAAGTAATAGAGTTAAATTGGAATTAAATCTATTGGATCATGCTTCTAGAACTTTTTTAATGAATTTGCTGTTGTCTTCTGTCTTTATTATATTTTTTGAAATCATTTGCCACTTAGGAAAGGGGGGTAAAACTTAAATGATGAGTAAATCATTTAGCAAAGACTATTGGTATTTAAAAAATACTTTTCTAAATCTTCTCTTTTTATATTTGTTGATAATAAGTTAAATGAGAAGGAAAAAAAGGAATCATCTATTGTAATAATCTCCATTTATAATATTTGCTAAAAGTATTGTTAACTTTCATTCGCTACTACAATATTTTGTTCCTACTGTTCAATTGCACTTCAATTACATTTTCAGTTTAATTAACTTAAAATCATTTGATCTTATCTTTATACTTACGCGTCATAAAGACCGCCCAATTGTTACCGAAAGCGGCATCGGATATTTTTAATCCCAAAGTTTTAAGCGATTTAACGCAAGTCGGTTTGCTCACGATATCCCCATTGTTGTTGTTGTTGTTGCTGTTGTTTGCATTGTTGTTGTTGTTGGTGGCGCTTTTGTTGCCATGCCCGCCAATGCCCAACTGGCCATAGTGGTTCTCGCCCCAAACGAAAAGACGTCCTGATTCTGTAATTGATAAGAACGTTTTGACATTAACTTTACCAAATTTTACTGTTGCTTTTTGTTCTTGTTTTCTACAACTTGTGACTTTTATTGATTGTGTGCGTGTCTGTATAATTTATGTAAGTGTGTGAGCGAGGTGTGCGAGTGTGTTGGTATGTGTATGTAGACTGCCAATCCCTCCCAAGTCGTACAACTGTCCAAAACTGCCTTCAACTGTTTTCACCTGACCCGCTTTACGATTCAATTACAAACGCGCAACGGTTCGTTTGCCGGGAAAGGGGAAGGAGGGAGGTTGAGGATTTGCTTCTGTTTATTTCCCATTGCTTCACATGCTTCGTGAGTGTGTCCCATATTCCCCTACATTTATAGTAACACCCCCGGCTGACCTCATTGGATACAATATACGAGTATTTCGAAAGCCAATTTGCTGTGATTTGAAGTGTGCCTGGTCAGCGTTTTTAAGAGCCAAGGTGCGAGGTAACTCAACTTGCTTATGTAATGCAAAGAAGTACGTGCTGTTGCCCAGGCTCCAGTCTAATCAAGAGATTCTCTGCGTAGTAAATTCGCCCCGGTATAAATTGCCTTATTATTTGTAATTGATCTTCTCTCTCAAGGGCCGCTGGCGCGTCACCCTCTTGTTAGGTTAACATGAAAGTGAAAGTGCGCTGCGTGATTATTATTTAAAGAAAATTGCAGGCAACATGCAACCGACTGTCGACATGCCACGGCGGACCACAGACACCACAAAAGACAAGGAGCAAGTCGTCGTTTCGCTCGCAACTTGACCACATTGAAATATGCAGAAGGTGCTGCGATTGAGCAAGGTGCAGGGAAGGGGAGGAACTAACAAGATAGACAGACTGCTTGCCAGTCTGTCTGCCTGCATGTCTGTCTGCTTGTCCGTCTGCCTGTCTGTCTGCCTGCTTGTCTGTCTGCCTGTCTGGTTAACTGTTAGAGACTGTCAGACTGTCTTGTTAGAGAGCCCTGTCCATGGAATGGGGTCACTTGTGTTTTGTTAGCCATTTACCGCATATAACCGCACTCTGATGCGGACCGGATATCAAACGTTTGACCGGATCGTTTTTGATATAGAAATAACTTTGCGTATTCTCTGCCAAATGGGACTTGCCCAGCGTGAATATGGCACCGCTGCTTGGTATATCCATTGTAAATAACTCAATTTATATAGGGAGTGTTTTATATCCGTTGTTCGGTGTGTGTAGAATGGCTTTCTGCTATTTATTTATTTAAATTTCTTTGTTAGTTTTATCGATTTTGGCATTAAGCATTTGCATATTTAGCCGCCGGCACCGGGAAACGGAAAGTCATTGAAAATTTTTATCACCACTTGGACAGTATATAGTCGCGTTGTACATAATGTGTACTTGGACACAATAATGCCATTTGGAAATTGCGTGCTTCAGGTTCTCTGATATCGGCACAACTTCAACGTATGTGTATTGTTGCTGTTGTTGGTGTTGGTGCTGGTGTGTGTTCTAGACCGAAACCCTAATCGGCACTTGTGGTCAGTTGAACGTTTCAGCGCGAACTGGTCAAACTAGCCGGATTGCTGGCCGCTTCTAGCCAGGACGAGTACAGGTCCTGCACACACACACACACCCATACACAGAGGGCGGTACACATGCTTGCTCCCACACCCCGTTTGGAGCTGTGTGTGTATTGGTGTGTATGGCTGCCCCCATAAATATGCTATGAAAATGTGTTGTGCGCTGTTCGCCTGGTTGCTTAGGCAGTTCAGTTGCTAGTTTAGACGGTCTAGTCGGCTCATTAGGCTCTTTTTTTTGGGTCCCCAAGCAGTGAGTCACCCTACTCTAGGCGCGCAATTCGAAGTTAAGTTATTCCGCCAGAGAAGGAGTAAGAGAAAGCACTTGGCTTTCCTTCTTTCCATTCTTTTCCTTTTGTTTTCTCTTTTTTTTGGGTTATGGCCTCAAACTTGCGAGTATTAATGGCATTTGTGAGTAATGTGTGCAAATCTTCGACTGAAATGTTAAAAATAACATTAAATATATGTGCCGCTCTGACCACGCCCCTTGACCTGTTGACATTTGCATAATAAGTGGGCAATGTTTGGGGTGTTTCATTGGAATTTCACAGACTTTTGCAGTAAAACTTAATTAATTCGTTTGCCCTGTATGCAAAATAAGCTAACCAAATATGTGACTTACCTTTATTTTTCTATTTTTATGGCCCTTAAAGGCGCCTCGTTAAAACGATTAATTTCGCCAGTTGCGAAACTTAGAAAACTTTTAACCCACACTTGCCCATTTTCGCAGACAATTTGCGTCAATTAATTGATTTCTTGCACCACATGAGAATATTCCCTTTCGATTCTTATGCAATTACTGTGCGTCGTCCTAACCCCCTCCCCCCACCTTATGCCACTTTCGATAACTGAAATGTCAGAGCAATTTGCAAGGTATTTGATTGAAGGCAAAGCAGCTGTGCGGCTCATTAAAGTTTCCATAAATAAGCAATTTGATGTAGAAAGTGAAATAAATAAATAAATTAATGAGTGCACGTGTGGAAAATTCTATAGAAAAACTCGTTTTACATTCAGTAAAAGTAATGGAAATGGATAAGATAGGAGGGTTAGATAATGTTAAAGATTAAGCTTTTAGAAATGGGAATGTAAAGTTTATTTTACAATATAAACTAAGCGTTATAGAGCTAAGAGTGGAAAGAAAAGGATTAAACGCATGGAAACAAATGATGAGATGAGATATAGAAAGGAAGCTTGTCAGATACGAGTAGATACAAGTAGATTCCTATGCATAACCTACGATACCAGATCTCAGGCAATATTTGCTCTTTGGAACCTGCCCATAAATAACTAGCCACACACACACACACTTTATCTGTGTGTGCTGCTTATGATCTACATCGAATGGAAAAACCTACTAGTAATATACTACTATATCATATGACGGTTGCACCCACATTTTGTTGGAACACGAAGGCGCAAGCTAGTTGCAAATGTACATAGAACAAACGACTATATATAACGACGACTCCCAACGACGCCGACGGCCTGTCTGTGTAATTTATGAGTATCGTCCAACGACTTTGTGTGTGCTGCGCTGCGCCCTGCAACTGCAACGTGCTGCAGTTGGAGCTGTAGGCGGGAGAGAAGGCGGCGGGGGAGGCGTGGTGTCAGTTGAGTTTCTGTTGCCTCTGTTGCCGCTGTTGCCGCTGTTGCATGCCGCCATTCTCGATATGTGTGCCGAGTGTCGGCCAATGTGCCAGTTCAGGCAGAAAGGGAAGAAGGGTTGAATATCTTGTGCGAATGCAAATTTGCCAAAGCGTCGCTAGTTACGTTGAACTCTTAGGGAGGTCGACACTTCCAACTTGTCTGTTACGTATTTTTAGTGAATCCGAAACCAATAATAAATAAACCCGGAATACCAAGGCACCAAATTGTTATAATTAACAGCAGCGAGTACATTGAACCCGATCGAACGTCTTCATTGGCTGACGTAAACCGTAAGCCGGGTACAGCTGTAGTCACTCTCAAGTCTTTTCCATAAAAAAACATACAAATCAATTGGGCAGTTCTATTTTTTGTTGGGTGGGAGGAAACGGAAACCAAGCCAAGTTGTCACCCAACTACGGTTTGTCAACGGTTGATTGAACTCAGAGCAATCGATTCAAAGGTGGCAAACGGTTAGTCCTTGGGGTAAGCTGCCAGGCCCGAAAATAAATAGATTTGTTTGCCTGACCTTCAACAGCTGCTGTCAAGTGGTTAGTATACCCTGTAGCAGCAGCTGCACAGCGGGGTATATATGAAGTGAAGTTCCCTCAAATGATTTTCGTGGTTTCTGTCAATTTCTGCTGGCCAACAACTTTCTATTAAACCCGTAGCTGCTTCATTATACCCTTTATGCTCTTATGCAACAGCACTTTCACTTAGGAAGTATCTTTGGGTCTCTCTCCTTGTTGACTTTTCATGAACTTCAGTTTCTTTTGCCTTTCTTACGCCATTAAGCGGGATTTGTTGGCCTTTTTGTTGGCTTCTTTTTAGGAGTTTCGTTTGCGCTTTTCATTTCGTTTGCATTCCCTTTTCGGGCTCAACCCTCAGCTTGACCCGAGCACAGGTTGGGGCAATCATTTGCCGTGTGTTTACAGTAACCAAAGCCAAAAGGTGCAGAGGAATGTGTTGACCAGAGGCAGGGCAGGGCAGGCCAAGTCAGGCCAGGCAGGTGTATTATTTTGTTTTTGTTTTGCTTTAACCACAATTCCCCGAACGGTCCACAATGTCAACGTCATGAGCACGTTTCACCAATTTATTTTGCCATTTCGCGTGGCCTTTGTGATTAGGTGGGCAGGAAATTCGGAAAAAATATGAAATTAGCTGGAAATTAGCAGCAAAGAACTAAAACGTAGTCTACTTTTCTGCGTTACCCTCTAATTCCAGGACGCGCAACCGCAGCAGCTGCACAATGAGCGAGGAAAGTGAAAGTGGCGAAAACCAATTGGATGATGGGAAACCGCGTGCAGCTGAAGCTGAAGCCGAAGCAACTCCCGCCGCCGGCGAGAGTGAAAGTGTGTTGGAGGAAAAGTCCGAGGGCAGCGCAGCGGCAACAAAAGGGCAACCTGATGAGGTCGAAAGTGAAAGCAAAATAGAGGAAACAACGACGGCCACACAAGGTGAATTGAAAAAGGGAGAAAAGGAGGGGTCGCTCTCCTCTTCCTCCGCCACGCAGCAGGACTTTGCGGACTACGCGCAGCATGTGAGCTATGCGGCCGATGGAGGCGCCATCTACACGGATCCCAGCACAAAGCAGAAGTACAAATGGTGCAACACACTAAACAACTGGAAACCACTGAGTGACGATGAGGCAGCCACTGCGGGGAATCTATACGAAAACGAACACTATAAATGGTGCCAGGAGACGCAGCAGTGGCTGCCCAAAGAGCAGAGTGCTTCGCAAACAGAAACGGAGCATTACAAATGGGATGCGGCGCAGCAAAAGTGGTTGCCAAAGCAACAAAAGGCGGCAACGGAGGCGGAGTCGGATGGAAAAACACCGAGGGCACCTGGCCAGGATGTTGTCTATGGCGTCGATGAGAACGGGGATCGCACGTACACAGACAAGGATGGTGCCGTGTTCTTTTGGGATGTCAGCAAGTCTGCCTGGTTTCCAAAAATCGATGACGATTTCATGGCACGTTATCAAATGAACTATGGATTTATCGATAACACCAGCGCAGGCGAGCGTGAGAAGGAGGAACGTGAAGCAGCCGAAGCCAAGCGTAAGGAGGAGGAACTGAAACGCATGACTGCCGAGGCACAAGCAGCTATGAATACTCCTGTTGATGGCGAAGCAGGCACACCAACAACAGCAACGTCGGGGGCCACTGCTGGGGGCAAACGTAAGGCACAGGAGCCACCCAGTAAGTTGAGTCGTCGGACTCTCTAATTAGTTACTAACAATTAATTTCCTGCCTGACTTTGCAGAATGGTTCGAAATGGATCCTGCACAGAACACAAAGGTGTACGTCTCCAATTTACCACTGGACATAACAATGGATGAGTTTGCCGAGCTGATGGGCAAGTGCGGCATGGTCATGCGAGATCCCCAAACCCAGAAATATAAACTAAAGTTGTACACCGAGAAGGATGGGCAAATCAAGGGAGATGGACTATGTGATTACATCAAGGTAAGTTAGGGTTCCCATTATGGTAGATAAGTTTAGATTAGGGCTATATACTTTTGCTCTCTCTAATCTCTTCTCTCTCAAAATGAAAACTACATTTCTTCGTTTTGGTTTTCAGTGTTTTGTTTAAAATTTTATTTGTTTCTTTAACTAAATTAACTCTGCTTGCAGTGTAATATTATTGATATTTGAATATGTATTATGAATATTCGGTATTATATATAATATGATGCTGGTAATAATCGGCATGTGCTTGTGTTTATTATTCTCATATTCCTCTTAGTTCTGTTGACTATTTCGGATCTCTCTCTCTCGCTGTTCGTACAATATAATAATGATATATATATGTATGCATATATAGTTTAAAATTGGTTATTTACTTGGTAGTTGGGTTTTTAAAATGCTTGTTTTACTTGGCTACGAAAAAATTGCTTTTCAAATCTTTCACATTCATTTTCTTTTCATCCACTTCGTGAGAACAAAAACAAAATACAGTTTGAAGAATAATCATGAGGAGGGAGACTTGCTTTATGTAGTTTTTCTTGAAGTTTTCTTTTTGTTTATTTAATATTTTTTTGTTTTATTTGAGGTACATATTAAAAAATACAATAAATTTACATTTAAACATACAATAATTATTAAATATACAAAATATATATAACCTAATTAGTTAGTACAATAGTTTCATCTTAACCTTTGCAAGGGGTTAATTATCTTTTAGGCATGTTATAGATAGATATTTATGTAGTTGTTATACAAAAACGATTTCAGAGTGTTTATAATAGGTATTCTTATAAATTATTGCTTCCGGGCCAATAGAAGAATCTTGAGTGGGGGGTAGGCGGGTGGCATACACCTTATACATAAAAGGAGAGACACATCAGGCAGACAAATTGTGGGAAAGCGACTCACTTAAGATTAACAAACATAATTACTTTTTCTTTAGTTCTTTTCTAAGTGTGTGTTTGGCTGTGCTTGGAAGATTTATAAAATTGATGTGTTGACATTGTGCTTTACTTTATTCCTCTTTATGCTTCTTTTATTCATCTTTCTTCTTCACTTAAAATGCTTTTTCTAATTGCTATTTTGGTTATTAAGGAAACACTGTGGCTGTACGCGCTATGTACGCATGATGTATGTGTCTGTGTGTGTGTGTGTATAGTGTGCTGAGTGTGTGTGTTTGTTTATATGCTAGGCCTATAGAGTAACCATATATCGTATCGTATATTTAGATTAGCTGTACATTACGAGTACTTCATGGAGCTCGAGAATTGATATTGAGTGTGCGCTAAGAACTTTGCCTGGAAATATTTCTTGCTGCGAATATTTTCAAAAAGTGCACGACTATTGTTGTTTATTTAGTTGTTCTTGCTGTTGTTGTTGTTGATATTCGTTTTCTTTTAATATTTTCTTCATTATTGTAAATAATACTTTTGCTTGTTTTCGAAAGCATAAAACAAAAACAGAACGAAATAAAAAAGAAATTGCAAACACATTTTGCTCCCAAAAATGTTTCGACGATATGTTTTGTTTTTCTCATCATCATCTATGTAGTTGCATTAGTGTTTGTCAGCGTCTGAGTGTGTGTGTGTCCATGTGTATTAGTTTGCGTGTGTGTGTGAATGTGATTTACTCCATATCATTCAACCTGATGGCCTCCTGTATCCGCTTAAGCTTCTTTTGCTCCTGCGCCTTCAGCATCTTCTCTCGCATCCGTTTGCGCATCTTGCGCATCTCGGCAAATTGGCGCTGCTCCTCGGGACTCAGGCGAGAGATACGCGCAGTGTAGAGGCGACGCTTCTCCTCGAGTGTGGCTGCCACATCGGCGTCAGCTTGTTCCTTAGCTTCCTTGTATTTCTCATTGCGTTCCGCAATCTTTGCTTCTTCGGCAGCCTTGTCGGCTTCCTCCTTTCGCTTGAGTTCCTGCTCGGCACGTTCCTTAGTCTCCTGCACTTCGCGTAGACGTGCCTCTTCCTCCTCGCGCTGTATCTGCTTCAAACGCTCTTCTTCTTCGGCCAGTCTCTTCTCTTCGGCCAAACGCTGTGCAAGTTCAGCTTGGCGTTGTCGCTCCTTCTCGGCAAGCAGTTCATTCTCCTTGTGAATACGCTCCAGCTCGCGCTGCTCCAAGAGACGCTCCTTCTCAAGACTCTCCAGTTGCTTGCGCTTCTCTTCCTCCTCCTGTTCGCGACGTATCAGCTCCAGGCGATCACGTTCCTGCTGCTCCAGTTGCTCCTGTATGGCCTTATCGTTGCGTCGCTTAGCCTCTATTTCCTCTTGTAGTCTTCTCTCATTTTCCGACTTGGCCTCTTGCTGTTTCTTCTCGTACTCCTCCCGCAATCTTTTCTCTTCGGCCTTGCGTTCCTCTGCATAACGTCTGTCGGCTTCCTCCTGTTCGGCCTTTTGTTTGCGCAGAAACTCTTCGCGATTGCGTCGTTCTTCGGCTTCACGCTCACGTTGTTTCTGCAGACGCTCGTTACGCAGACGCAGTGCCTCGTCATCGGAACGTTGCTTCTCTTCCTGTTCTTGCTGCTGTCTCTTTAATTTGCGTTCATCTTCCTCTTGTTGTTTGCGTTGCTTCTCCTTCTGTTCGTACTGTTCGCGTTCCTGCTTCTGCTGCTGTTCTATTTCCCGTTGACGCAGTGCCTCTGGTTCGCTTTGAGGTTCATGTTGCTGTGGTGTCTCGACTAATTGTTGCTGCCGCTTCTGCTCCTCCTGTTCCTGCTGTCTCCTCTGCTCCTCCTGTTCCTGCTGTCTCCTCTTCTCCTCCTGCTTCTGTTGTCTCTTCTCTAGTATTTTGCGACGGCGCTCCTGACGTAGGCGTTGTTTCTCCTCCCTACGCGCCTTCCTGCGCAGTTCCTTCTCCCGCTGTGACTGCAGTTTGCGATCGTAGGCCGTCATCTTTTGCTGGCCAGCAGGTGTCTGTGGCTGTCTGGTCACTGTTGGGGTCACCTCATTGTTCTGGACGAGTTGTCCCGGAGCTCTAGTTGTGTGTGGGCGTGGCCGTCTGTGTGGACGCTGTCGCTGTGGCTGACGTGGCTGCTGCTGATAGTTAATGTCGTTGGGATGTGCTGATGGCTGTGGGCGACGTGGATGATTGCGACGATTGCCTCTACGCACAGGAATGTTCATCACCTCGTCGCTGCCCTCAGCCTTCACCAGGCGATGGTATCTGCAAGCAAGATGAATGCAAATTAGAAACAAATTTAAATTGATTAAGTTTCAACTCTAAACCGATTCATATTTTATTTCTCTTCAGGTGGAATCTGTTAACCTGGCGCTGGAGATACTAGATGAGTACGACTTTCGGGGTAAAACAATTCGAGTGCAGCGCGCACAGTTTCAGATGCGCGGCGAATACAATCCGGCACTGAAGCCCAAACGCAAGAAGAAGGACAAGGAAAAGTTGCAGAAAATCAAGGAAAAGTATGTACTATGAACCTTAATGTCGAAATCTTTCTTAACTCTTTATCTCTGTCTGCAGATTGTTCGATTGGCGACCCGATAAGATGCGCGGTGAACGTTCGAAGAACGAGAAAACTGTCATTATCAAAAATCTCTTTACTCCGGAGTTGTTTGAAAAGGAGGTGGAATTGATACTGGAATATCAGAACAATATACGCGAGGAGTGCGGCAAATGTGGCATAGTGCGCAAGGTGGTCATCTATGATGTAAGTTAAAATGTGGCTTGCATAGTATAGACTGCAAATAATCACGATACTTTTACAGCGTCACCCAGAGGGCATAGCTCAGGTCAATATGTCCACGCCGGAGGAAGCCGATGTGGTCATACAGATGATGCAGGGTCGCTACTTTGGTCAGCGTCAGCTCAGCGCCGAGCACTGGGATGGCAAAACCAAATACAAGTGAGGAATATTAAAAGAATAATACTTCTAAAGACATTTATAACATTCTAACATTTATTCCTGCTATAGAATTGATGAATCGGCTGCTGAGGCGCAGGAGCGACTTTCCAAATGGGATGAGTATTTGGCTGCAGAGGATGCCAATAAAAAGGAGACAGAAGAGGCGCCCAGTGACGAGGCGCAGGCAGCAGATGCCACTGCTTAAAGTGCGTAGTCTCTGACAATATCAATGCCCCCAATTGAGCTAACAATCTTCATTTCTCTTGCAGCTCACTTATTGTTTCTGTTATGCGACTTACCTGCGATCCTTGGTGGAGCGTGGGTTGTCGATTATCTCCAGTACAACCTCATTGGCCAAGGCATTGGGATAGGTGGCGTTCCAACGATTGTAGATCTTATAGCGATTCGCCTCGCTTACTTTGGGCATCTTGTGCTGGCAGATGAAACGCAACTTGTCGGGACAGGAGCGAGCAGACCAACGATACTTCAAACTGGGATCGTAGACAGCGCAATTGTTTTCCAATGGCTTGCTGTTGGAGATAAGATGCACATAGCTAACAATTTTGCTTTAACATTAAAATGATGCCCGAATAAAGTGAAATAATGAAGACACTGAATAAACAGTTCCACTATACGTACGTTGGGTCCATCAGAGTAAATGCATCGTAAGTCATATTACGGCCGCCGTTCCATTGCCAGAACTTGTTGTTGTAGTCGTACATAGCACCAATCCAAATGGGTTCGATTTCTGTAAGGCAGAAGAAGTAGTCTCAGTGTAAAGTTGATATAAAGTCTATAATTTTAATGGACTCACCTCCTGTCAACTGATCTTGTCGCCGCAAAAAGATCTTCAGTTTGCGATCCGCCTGCTTGGTGGGCTCGGCCAGATTTGCGTTCTTGTCTTTGCAGAAGAAATGCGCCTCCAGCCAGTTGCTGCGCTGTGGCACCAGTGAATAGCAATCGGTGCCGACACGTTGAAATTGCGGCGGGCACATGCCAATCATGCGCTGGTTGTGCGTCCTTGCGCGTGGCACTGCTGCTGCCGCCACATTGGGTTGTGGTGCGGGTCCATTGCCAAAGGTGACACCGGTGCTGGAAACACTCGAGTGCAGTTGTGCTTGGCTTGTGTGTGCCACTGTTGGATAAGGGCAAGGAAGGAAGGGAATTATTAGCTGTCTGCTGCACACACAACGTGGCGTATGCGCTATTTACTCACATAAACCTAAGCTAATTACTAGGAGGCTGCTGAGCATCATTCGTCTGCTGCTCATGTTGCTCGCTTTGTGGATTTCTTGTTGCAATATAAGCTGCTCCTGTTGCTGGTTGCTGTTGCTGTCGCTGCTGTTGTTATTATTGTTGTAGATTTGTTTGCCTCGCTGGTTTAGCAGCAGCTTTACATTGCTGAAATGAGAAGATATTGTAGAACATTTATTATCACTCGCTGAACTCACTCAACTCTTAACTCATCGTAATAATTTATTTGCATATCAAATAAATATTTGTGGATTTGTGTTGATTTTATGCAAAAGAGGAAAAAAACTGATAAATGATGTGTCCAACGCCAACGCAAGCGCAGAATTCTTGAACAGATTTGTTTGATTTATTAACACCTCATTCACTTGCAAATTGGACGCTCGTTTAACTGGCCAGCAAGCTTTGGCAACTGTGCGAGTCTTGGCCAACGTTGCTGCTATTGCTGTTGCTGTTTTTGTCAGTCATTCATTCATACAACTGGCTGTGTGAATTTCCATTTAACGCCTTTACAAATTGCACAGCTACCGATGTACTCTATGTCTATTGTTGTTCAACCATTCTATTTACCATAAGGTAGACTGACTCTGTTGTAATTTACCTTGGTCGCTCTGGGGTGTGACCTGAGCTAATATTTAATGTCAAGATGTTGGCTTTAGCTGCCAACAGTTGGGCCATATAATTTAACAGTATTTTTGCTTGCATTCAAATAGATTTTATAGTTGGCTTATCTGAGGCAAACAAATTGTATTTGCAGCTGGATAAGAAATAGAATTAGGTAAACAAAACAAGCTCAGTTACGGCCAGTTAAATGGTGCATTAAATTAAGTTAAGCAAAGACTTGACTGTTATCGGTTCCTTATTGTTCAAGAATATGCTAAGCTGTTGATACCCTGTAATTGTAAGCGCTCAATATTGCTTGTGCAGAAAGAGGCAAGCTTAACCCTACACTGCAATTTCATTGCATACTTTTGGGTGCTTGAGCAATTTAAATCATTAATTCATTTTTCGAATTGAAAACATTTTATTTTCTTAAATCGTATTTTGTTCGAAGTTTATTTTACATTATTGAACAGAACTAAATATAGTTTTACAAATTATTTTGTTTTTGTTTTTTATTCATGCATAAAGGTTCAAAGTCGACTAAGAGTTAATCAGCAAATGCAATTAGATAAAGAGTTGCATAGACTGCAGATATAAAAAACCCACACAGCTGTTTTTAATCTTTTCCGAGAACTTGATATCTCTCAATGAAGTTCAGACTTAACAGATCACCGTATTCAAGGTTCAACATAACAATCATTCTGTAAACAACTTCCCTGCTGTGCTCTCTTTCTCACTGAGTCTCTCCCTCTCTCTGTCTCTTCTTTAGCACTGTGATTGTGTCACATAATTGAGCCATTCGCAACAGCTGCTCGAAGCAAAGCCATTGGCATCGCTGGCCACAGGCCGCTGCCCGCTGGCCAGTCCAATTGGGATTTCCAACGTGCAACGCGTCATTTGCACAGCTAATCATATGTAATTTGTACACTCTTTTTTAAAAAGTAATTCATGCCTGCCTGACTTGCGAGCACACAAATTAAAAGTGCCGCCAGAGGTTTTAGGCCTCCAAGCCTGACGAGGCACAACTTGCTTGACGGCTTTGGCAGACACAGTGGCTGTTGTTGTGACTGCCTGTGACTGTTGCGGCTTTTGGCAACCGGGCAGTTCGGAGTCGCGCACAGCTGAGGCACAATCGGCGACAAATTCCACAACGATGACGACGACGGCGCAGATGACATTGGCAATGCGCCGCTGTAGTAGTTGCTGTCTGTCTGTTTGCCCCCCTGTCTGTTTGCTATTGTTGTTGTTGCCGTTATGCCTAGCTAGGCCTTCGCTAGGCCTAACAGTGCACACACGTTACAACTCGACATTTGTTTGAACTCAGTCAACACCCACAAAGCGAATCGTAAATCGACTCATACTGCAGACTGGCGAATGGGCGACAGTTTTGACTGATTTATGGCCGCCTCTGAATGCAGCTCCAAGTGGGAGAGACAACATTCGAATGGCATTCGATGACAATTCAGAGATATCAATCTAACTAATCGACTGACGGGCGCGTCGTTTGACCTTGATCTTGAACTTGTTCTGTCGTGTCTGCTGTGCCTGTTTGATTATTACAGCATCGCCACATTTATCGGCCGTGTCCATCGGACATGCAACATTGCGATGAAATCAGCTTCGGGTTTTGTGGTCCCCCAACAAAATGTGTTTTTAATTTGATTTTCTACAAAATTTCAACAAGTTTCGGCGAAACGAAATCGTAAAACGGCATCAGTAAATGACAAAAACTCACACGAATCAAATCAATCAGCAGACCCAAAAAAGGCTTTGGGAACGCGCATTTTATGGGGTGTGTGTAGAGTGATAGGGCTGCAAGATACCCTAGATGATATATATAGTAAAAATCAAGTTCAAAATGAAGCAAGGTCTGTATACCTCTCCCCACATGCCTCTACAGGGTATACGCATAAGATGCCCTCGCCTTATGCGCATAATCTGGCACGCAAAGCCCTTTTTAATAGCTTTGAGAACATCCGACTTAGGTTCAAACCTCAAGTCAGAAAATTAAAATCCCCGAATATAAAACACAGATCTAAAGTTCTTCATGAGATGCTGATAAATGCGCTGGGGGCGTTTCCGAATTCAAACTAAGCAAAGAATTTGAATAAGCCTTGAAGAAGATTTAATATTTATGCCAATTCGTGGAATACATAAATAAATAAATTGCCAGACTGACTTCAATGATAACTTAATAATCGAATAGAATACAAAATGAAATATGCTCAAAAATTAATTTTCATATTACACGAGAGATGAATGTAAACAAATTCTCGAAAGATCATTCAATCAGCACTCAACAAAATTAGGAAGCTTGCTGAGTGTTCTCTTAATTGAGATAACCACCCACAGCACAAACACTTACACACACATACATACACAGAGACAGGAACACTCGCGACGGCAGTCAATCAATCAGTCAGGCAATCAATTGAAAGCGAAAAGTTGAACGCACGCCGCAGCAGCATCATTTGGTCTTAACCTCTTCGGCGCGGGTTCAATGCGAACAGCTGCCTCATAAATCTTCGAAAACTCTTCGAACGCTGGCTTGGGTGATTTGTTTTCGAATTTGTCTAAGCCGGCAAACCGGTTAAAGTGCCAAACAAATCGTCGACATTATTCTTACAGCTTGCCGCGTGCAGAGGTACAAATAAAAAACAATCTGCTAAAAAAGTCGAACAGAAACCAAAACAAAAATCAAACCCGAATTAAAAAACCTAGCTTAATTTACTTTTGTTGAGCTTCTTGACGCAATACGCATAAGAAGTAACCCGTTTGTGGCATAGCTAATTAAGTTGCAACAAATTAAATTGAAGTTTCAAATGCGACATAAATTCCGGAAACAGCAACGGCAACAAATTTTTCACTTCGTTTAAGTGAATTCCAGTTTGCGGTTTTCATTAAACAATCCTGTGCATAAAGTATTAACTTTATAAATACATATATTGTCGGTCAGTCTGTCGTTGGACTCCCTCGAGTCGTCTGTTTATAATTGCCGCAGCTGTGCTGTTCTGTTCTGTTTCCGCTCTTAATTAATTTATGCGCATTTTATTGAATTCATGCGTTGCTCATCGAAACCAGATAAAACTCTACTGACTTTCGAAAAAAGAAAGATGGGACAAAGAAGATGAAAGTTTTATGCGAGAAGTTCAGAGAGATGCTCTGTATAATGAGGAAGATAATAGTATAAGATACTCTCTGTACAAATATAGAGTCTTTGCTTGGTAATCAGCTTAACCAGCTTAAAGTTTTATGTGTACAATTGAGGAAGATCTTCTCGCTACATATGTTGCTTTTGTATACCCCTTAAAAAGTCTGTGATTTACACGGCAATCTTTCAGTCTGAGCCACTCTCATTTCATCTTCATATATCTATCATGCCATAACTTATGTTGCACCTGCTACTCCCTCCTGCTTGTTGAACTGTCCTAAGCGATTCTCTCTGAGCTGTCACTTCTGCTGTGTCTGTGTCTGTGTAGGGCTGCAGCCCAGGGCGCAGTTGAGCTGGAAAAAAACTGTTGCCATTTCTTTTGGCAGCTCTAAACGGTTTTTTGCCTGTCTGCAGCTTCGACTTGAGCTAGTCCTTTGCCCGTTTACCTGCTGCTACTGTTGCTGCTGCTGCTGGGCAAGCAGCACGTACTACGCACGCATCTGATATGCCGTTTGGCTTTGGCAGCTGCCGGCCTCCTTTTTTTTTGCCAACTCGCTATCAAGGCGACATAATCTCATTGGGCCCCAGGGGCCATGTCACGGCCCGTATCTCTCTCCATCTTCGTCCTGCCTGCCAGTCTGTCTGTCTGCCTGCGTGCCTGCAATTTTATGCTTGTATCATGGCAGCAAAAGGTTTAGTTCTGTTCGCTTTGCTTGCAACAAAAGTTGCACACACAAACAGAAACAACAACAAAAGAGAAAGTCATTTTGTTAATACTCTGCCCCTTTTAGTTGACAGTTGCTGCGTCTGAAGGTTCACTCCTTTGACAGTTCAACATTTGCCTCGATAGCTGCTTGGCTAAAGCGCAATCAGATAACGGCACGCGGCCCTTGGGTCGTATGCGCAATATCACGCATACGCCGCATACGCAGCCGACTGAAGCCATGAGGCTGCAGTTTTAATTGAATTCGAGTTGGAATCGAAAGTTTTCGCCCCGCACTCGTTGCTGTTATTATTGTTGTTGTTGTTTGTCTGCGTGCGCAAGTTTAAATTAATTTCCAGTTGAGTTTTTTTTGTGGAAAAAAGTTGTTTAATGAGTTTAGTCGATGAATTTCAACAATGAATGCGAAGATTGGCTCGGGGGGAATCGCTCTATTTCTCTTTTTGATATTGCCTCTGCCCTATGTCAGTCTGGATTTGGGGTATATCGGCAGTAAGCAGATCAAACAGTCTTCCCATACGCCGACAGACAACCTTCGTTGACTCATCTGCCCAACCCAAATTCTGGGGAACTCAACTGGTTGTCAGAAATCAGCTCGATTGGCTTTTGTTTTGGGTCATCGCATGCATCATCACCTTTTTCAGTTATCAATCATTTCCGCTCCAAAAACAAGAGGGCAGCACAAACTGTCTGAATACCTGAAAGGGGTGTCCTCTTGCACAGAGCATGACATAATTTGCAGGCGCACTCGCACTCACGCCATATCAGCTGCATCAATCACATTAGGCCTGACTTTGACTCAAAACACGTACTCGTCCCAGTCAAGTATGCGCTGTGGGTGACTTCCACTTCCCCCCTCTTCATCCGCCCTGCTCAACCGTCAAGCGTTTTATGCATTTTAAATTTGTGAGCTTGGCATCATCGAGCAAATAAATTTGCGTATGTGGCGCAGGCGCCAGCGATGGCAGCGGCGACGACGTCAGCGTCTTATAACACGTATGGCTCTTGAACTACAACTACAAATGATAATAACAGACAACAAGACAACAACAACAACAAGAACAACAACAACAATTTGCTCTCAAGTGATGTCATGCATCTGAATTTATGCCCAGCCGTCGCCCCAGCCTCTTTAATCTCGCATTTGCCATTCGCTCTGGCGCTGATGATGTAAATTTTTAAAGCAAATTCCTCGATCTCAGCTACAATTACAGTTCCAGCTGCATACCCTATACCTGACTAAGGGGTATGATAGGGATAAAGTAGAAAATATTTAGGTCTATCTAACATACACAGAAACAAACATTTTTTATAAATGTTCCACTTTTTCTATCATTTACAGGGTATTTGCCCGTCTAGACTGCTGCCCTACCTTCGTCTGTTTTGTAGCTTTTTCCCATATACTATTTTTATGGATTTTCTGTTTGCATTGACATCAAAATGTCACTTGAATTGCTGCTGCTGCTCCTCTGCTGATTCTCCCCTTCGTCGTCTCCTTTTTCTTGTTGCGCTTGAAATATTTTCAATTAATTATTCGCCAAGCTTGAGAAAGGAAACGCAGATAAACAACGGCTAAAGAGAGCGAGCGAAAAAACAGTTTTTAATTCATTGCAAATATTTGCGCAAATTAATGCCAGGCAAACACGCAAATTTTGCGATGATGACCGCACAAAGTTTGTCTTCGCATTTTCCGGCTAGGAATATTTTGCTTAGCATGCTGCGTGGACATTTTCCAAGCGGGCAAGCGTTTAGTTTGCATTGTTTTTCATGTCCAAGTTGCTGTTAGTGTTCGTGTTGCTGTTGCTGTTGCTGTTGCTCGTGTTTGTGTTGTTGCTCTGTTTGGGTCAACAAATTTTTAGCGCGTGTCTGTGACACAGTTGACACTTTTCATACTCTGCCCCCCCCCCACGAAAGCGACGCCTGCCACTGGGCAATTTGCGCAACTGCAGCATCTCCGTGCGGCATCAGCCCTTCGTTGTAGGTGGACACACGCATTGGAGTAGTTAGTTCTGCTTCCGGTGGCAGCTCCTGCCCCCACTGCCCCTCAACATGGCTCGTCCATGTTCCATTGTTGCTGCCTGTTGTTCATGTCAACAATAAATCAAAAGTTTTATCTTGTTTGTGTGCGCCCCAAGACCCTGCCCTGCCCTGCCGGCTGACCCTCCCACCTCCTCCTCCTTTTGCTTACACCCGAAAATGGCCAGACATATTACATGCGTCAAGGCATGGCATCATTTGCAGCCTCAACAGTTTTTACCCCCCCCTTATTGCCCACAGACCGTCGTAGATGCCACCATTGTGTACGAGTTGATGCTGCTGCTGCTGAGGCTATAATAATGTCAAACATTCTGTTAGATGCTGTTGCCAGGCTTCAGCCAGAGCTGCCTCAATCCTTGGCAATGCACTCAGCGCTCAATCATGTCGCCAAATTGTTTGCCAACATGTTGAAAATCCGCTTGCCAGACGCAAACACAAACAGAATGAGGGAGGCAAACATTTTTCAGTTTGATTTCCATTTGCATTTGGAGTTTTTCCTGCATGAAAATTATTTCCGTTTAGCTGTAATTTATCGGATCCTGCTGCGTCGCAACGCCAGCTGCCACAGTACGAGTACAGCAACTGTAGCTGCCACATTTGTTAGCTTAACGGCTATGCAAAGTCTGCATCAATTTATTGACCAACTGGCCGGGGTACGTAGTGTGTGTGTGTGTGTGCACGTGGGCTGCTTAATAAGTGGACCGCTCTGTGCCCCATTTGGGCACTCGCACACTCGCTTCAAATGTCAGACGCGCCGTCATTCAAGGCGAACATCAAATTTGCCGCACATCCGTCTCGCAAATCAAATCGCCAGCGAATTAAACTCAAATCGCACGAATCAAATCGAATCTTCAATTCAAATCCCATCAAAACGACGCTCTAAGCAACGAATTTGGTAAGACAGCAAAGCCAATGCAAATTCACTAGTGACTAATAGCATCGTTCTGGGTACGGCATTCTGACTCATCCAGCCTGCAAATAAAGCTATTCTGCTCTGGCCCATGACTCTTATCAGAGACCCTGACCAGGTGACGAGTACTCCAACAATATTCATACGAGTATTATTCCACATTTGTGTGTAAATATTTGATTAACGAACGCGTATCATCGTCTCTCTTTGCGGCATTCAATGTAAATTGTTTTGTGGTTGTTGCGTTGTTGAAATTTCACGCCGCAATGGGCAACATTGACAATTATTGTGCATACGCCACGTGCACCGCATAACAGTGCCCAAGCGATAAATGCTGCTGCATTTGCCGTCTGCATGTGAATCAATTATGAATGTCGCCACGATACTTTGCAAAGCACGCAATGCCCATCAATGGAGAGCTGTGCGTAACAGGTGTGAGATAATAGGTGATAAACTTTATAGAGACTGCACGAAAATTATTGATAGTGGGAGCACTTCATGAGTTGAATAAATTGCAGCTCTAGATATCACATACCACACAAGTATTATATATGATATGAAGAGCATTAATTATATATATGACATGATGAACCTACAATCTTACAGTCTCCAAGCCATATGGCAAATACATTTCATACTAAACTTCTCTTCGTCACTTAGCTTTCAAGCCATAATCCCATTTAATTTAATAATACACTTTGAACCCTATCGTTAACGCCTCAAGCTGCCGTTAGTTTTGTTGCTGTGGTTCGATATGCAAATGCAATTTTTGTCACCCGACGCCGAAGCAGTAAAAAGTAAAATGCTTTGCAAATGCACGTGACGATAGTGTAAAAAATAAACATAAATAGTAAATGCAGCACAGCGCCAGGAGAAGAAAAATAAATAGAAATAAGTGTAAATTTTGAAATGGAAAAGTGAACCGAAGTGCGGGAAGGGGAATGGGAATGGGAAACGTGAGGAAAACGTAAGTAAATCGCGGCCTGGCAGTGTGCTAAATGTATGCGGTAAATATTGACCGAGAGACGCAGAGGCGAGATGAAATCTCCCAAGAGGGAGGACAGGGGGGTAAAGTAGTTGCATATAAGCAAATATTGAATGTGTGCAAGCGCTATGAAAGTCTAACAACACTGAAAATTATGGTAAGTTCGCTATGAAGTTAACATTTTCGGTTGAAATTTATAGCCAAATTTGCTTGGAATGCTTTAACTCAGTTTTAGCTAATATAAGTCGTAGTTTCAGTATTTAAATATAAATATACACAGTTCCATGTCTTAACTTTAATTTACCTTTAAAACAGACTCGTTTTTTTTGGTAGAACTGGTTCAGCTGCAAATAAAAGAGAGAAACATTTAATTTCACGAATAAACAATACAATTTATTATAATCATTTCGATTTGAAAACGTCAATTACCAAAGCCGAATTCGTTTTGTGGAAAATAAGCGACAACTGACACGACTTTTTGTGCCTCAGCTGATCGGCTAATGGTTAATGACAACTGAGGACAATAAAAACAACAACAACAGCAGCGAATAAGTCAGTCGGACTATGCATTAAATTGCGTAATAAATATTGGAGATTTTACGCTCAGAGAGAGGTTTGGGAGCAGTGAAGAGGCTGGCTTGCAACCACTTGAACCACTCGAACCACTGTGTGACCACAGAAGCCATGTCTATGTCCAATTGGGACAACTGGACGAGTGGACAACAGAAGCGTGCAGAGCGCGGCCAGCTGTCAAATTGTGCCAAGTGACAACGGCAAAAACAACACTTCAACAATAATAATAACGGTAATAGTTATTGTAAATTGTCAACAAAAATGTGTGTGTGTCGGAACAGGGAAGGGGTGCGAGGGAGATGACACGGGGGAGGGGTGTTGAACAAGTTTATTTGTAGCTTGAATTGGTTGGCTGCAAAGTGGCTAATTTGCAGAGGTATTTTTAATGGATTGAGTGACAGGGAGAGAAAGGAAGAGGGGGAGAATGTGGGGGATACAGAGGAAGAGAGAGGAAGAGAAAAAGGAAGGAAGAGAGAAATGGATGAAAGATAGATAAACAGATAGATAGATAGATAGGTAAATAGAAATCGATATAAATCGAGATAGACAGCATAAGAAACTTATAGACAGTCAGAGATGTTGCAATCGAAGTGGCTTATCATACAGAACAAGAATATATATGTATATACCTAGCATATAGTATATATAGTATATTCATTATACTTATTATATAGTACATATAGTAAATAAGGGTACAGGGTACAAAACACATTGTCAAACATTGACGTACTCTCAGATACTTTCACAAATGGAACACTTTACACACACTTTGTGTACGAAAAGTTTAAGTAGCTTTCTCAACAGACAAGTGAAATACTTTTCCAGTGTCTGTCTATATATATATTTGCCATATATAATGCATACATAATGCACACACATATCCGAGTCTGAGTCAGAGCAAACTTAAGCAGCTTAAAGACTTTTCTAACTGATGTTTCGTATACTCATGTGTAGCAAATAGTTGAGTACAGTGGAAAAAACACAAGAAATACTAGAACTAACTTCGATTTACAATATGTGAACATAATCCTTGAGCTATAAAGTCCTTCTAGTTGCACTTAACATATAAGTTACTTTCCCTCTCTGTCTCCTTCACTCTCTTACTAAGTTTACACTCTCTATCTCTCTCTCTTCAATTGATTCCACTGTGCTGCGGTCTATTTGCCTTCTATTGCTCTATTAGTTTTCCTGTTGCAAAAGTTTTCACGTTTGGTTTTCCCATTTCCATTTAGTCTTTACGCTTCCCTTTTGTGGCACATTTATGCAAATCGCGAGTTGCCACACAGAGACAGAGGCGCCACATTAGGAAACCCTCAGACTTTCCATTTCTCGGGTGCCACGCCCAGTTCAGGTGGCAACACCCACGAAAATTGTTGATCAATTTTAATTGCTGCACGAAAAAATGTTTGGGTGTGCCACAGTCGAATTGAAGAGGGGCAAGAACGAAACAAAAGAACTCGAGGGGCAAACTGAAACAATTATGAGAAATAAAACTGAATGAAACTGAATAATTTATCAATTGTGGAGCGCTTTATTAACTACTTCAACGTCAGCCACGCTTCATATGTATGCAAAATGACAATTAAAACTGAGGACACACGAAATTAAAGACGAAATTTGGTATGTGGATAAAAGAGATGGAGATGGAGATGGGGATGGGGATGAGAATGGGGGTGAGGGTGCTGAGAAGAACTGTCCCGACTTGGGAGCACATTTATTCAATTCAATTCGTTTGGCTGCCATGAAATGAAATATGAATAAAAAAGTGAAGAAGCAGAAGAAGAACAACAACAAAACAACAACATAAACGAAGCGAAACCGAAGCAGAGCAAAATATTCGATTGAAATTTAAATTCAAATCAACTTTCCAAGCTGGCGGCAAATTTATGCACAAATATTTCCCTCCTCTTGGTTCCTCTGTTCTCCCTTGTAGTTGTTATTGTTGTTGTTGTTACTAGCCAGGTTCCCGATACAGAAAAGAATGTCAACAGCAACACGGCGCAAAAACCAAACGAATGAAATGCAAAATTTGTGCTCAAAAGAGGAACCGATTCGAAGCATAATTACAAAATTCACTTGCATAGGCGAAAATCGCAAAGCACAAAGTAAACAAAAGACGGAACGAGAAGGAGAAGGAGAACTAGGGAAAGAGGGAACGTGAAGATGAGCTGAGAAGGGAATGGTGAATGGGAAGGCAGAACGTGGTTGGAGCTGGGGCTGAGAGGAATAACAATAACATTGTGGGAAATTTAAGCTTGACATATTCCGTATATCATATCCGCCATATTTCATATGGCACATATCGCATGACAAACAAACAAACATAAAAGAAACGTGACAAGCGGTCGAACAGAGGGAGCCAGAAGGGAGAAGGGTGAAGAAGAAACGACAGCTCAGGCAAACAAGCGCAAAAAAAGAAGAAGCAACGAAAACAACAGAAGGAAAATTTGCAGACGCAAATTTCGAAAGAAATTTCAGCTGCTTTTAGCGGCAAGTAAAAAACAGAGGGGGAGGGGAGTGAGGAGTAGAGTTAGAGGAGAGCGAGTGGAGTGAGAGAAGGAGAGAGGAAGCATAGAAGAATCGGGACAGGCACGTCAAACTCGGTGACACTTTCGAGTGGCTGCAATACGCAGTTGGAGGCAGTTGAAGGCAGTTGGACTTTGCTCGAGGCAGCTCATTTTGGCCACATTCATTTATGGCATTAACCAACTGCATTTATAGCACTTGCACTGGGTCAAAAGGGATTTATAGCAGACTTCCTATGATACCTTAATTTATGCCAGCAAAATGTCCGAATAGATTTGCAACTTCAGCTGCTTAGCATCAAAATAGATTCGCAAATGGAGAACAGCAGAAGAGATATGGAAATAAAATGAAAGATAAATGAGCTAGATATGTATATGTGCTGCCAGAAGTTAAAAATACACGCTGTATTTTGGCAAAAAGCTTGCTTTATTTATGGCCAACAAAAATTTGATTGCTATAGCAGTAAATTATTCGCATTCTATAGAGAATGGAGAGCATCGATTTCGTTTTGAAAAGTTAATTTGAAGAGCTCGTGCAGCTGTTGCCAGGTACTTGATGGGGGCGGGTCAAGCACCTGTTCTCGGCTTCAACAACATTGACCTGCCCTTCTGCATAAAGAACTGCACTGCAAGACAGATCGTGCCGCTGCGTGGGCTTAACGGTATCGTGAGGCCTTCAATTGGTTATCTCATGGATGCAAACTGGAACAAGTTGTTGCAGCAATTTGCACCACTTGCAACAGCATCGACAACGACTTCCAGAGTAATCTGCCGCTCAATCAATTTGCAGCAGGTTTGTTTGTAGCAGAGAGAGGGAGAGGGAAATGGGAAACTGGCACTGCTTGAGCTGGCAGCTTATCGAATTAATCGTTTGAATTAGCCTGTTGCCGTTTGACACAGACAACGAGGGACAGCGAGACAGCTCAATTTCTGCAGCAAATTGTGGCAATTATTTTGTTTGCCATCGCGCAAAGCAAACAACTTACAACTTACAACTTTGCAACAAGCACAAGCAGCGCATCTTGTTGATTATGAGCAGAACAGAGCAGCGAAATTTATGCAACAATGGGTGCAGTAGCTTGGCACATATTTGCATAGAGCAGAGATCAGAGATATGCCATGTACATAGTTGGCACAGCCTGTGGGGCAGTTGCGCCTGCGCCCGATTAAGACTTAAACGTCACTGATTTCCCCCTGCTGATAGCGGCAGACAGAACAGACCGCACAAATGTCAGTTGCGCACGCCCACAACACACGACCACAGAGGCAGCAGTGGAGAGAGAGGAACAGGGGGGCAGCAGGAGATGCTTATCTGACGGCTGGCGACTGGCGGCCTGGGGGCAGGCAATTTGTTCAATTGCGGCAGCCTCTTGGGCGTCGACTAATGCGAATCTCGCATTGCGCCGTTCGCATCTAAAAGACTTTTGCGGTTCCCTTTCCCTCTGATTTCCTCTTGCGTATCCCCGCTTCTCTTTGCCCTCTCTCTCTGTCTTCTCTCTGTCCTCTCTCTGCCCTCTCTCTCTCTCTGTCTTCGCTGCTGGGGCTCAATTGACACAGTAACCTCGTCGCTTGTTTTTTATGCCTCATGAATGATTACCGCCTCCAGTTGCTACAGCCGCAGATCGTGTATGATGCATTGCGGTGTCTGCAGCATCTGCTGTAGCCTCTCTTCCCCTTCCCTCCATCACTTCCTCCCTTTTCCCAGACGCCTGCTCCCCATTCCGTCTGTCCAGTTGACTGGCTCCCGTGTGTGTGTGAGTGCTACTTGTAAAAATTTGTCATTAGACACAATACTGGCACATTCTGCTAACTTAACAAGCTGACTTGTTTGTTTGCGCATACCCTGCACATAAGGCGGGTATATAAGACTAGGTAGAAGACTTGTATAATATTGATAATGATAATAATGTTAAAGTAACTTGATTAAGCTATGCTAAGTTCACTGAACAATGTTCATTTTTAATCATAGCATTTCTTTTTTCAGACCTTCCCTTCCCCTGCCTAGGGTATATGCGCATCGTGCAGCTGTCTGCACATTAGCCCACGCCCGCTTGGCGCTTGTTTTTGTCATCAGCGGAGGCAGCAGCAGCAGCAGCAGAAGTTGCTGCTTGGCTTCTTCTGCGAAATTGATTCAGCAACAAATATTTGCATAACTCATTAAGAGCGATGCGAGATTGTACGTAAGGCGCGACGTTAACGTAAACGTGTACGTAAGCAAGCGAAGCGTCAATGTCTGTGCGTGTGCGTGTATCCCGTGCGTGTGTGCGTGTTCATGGTAGACAAATGTTAAGCAGTTTGCAGTTTGTCGCGATCGTTAAGCGAAAATATTTTAATTAGTTTCTGGGCGGGTCGCAATGGGAGGTCGGAGTGCGGGGTATGAGGCAAGCTCGAAGCATGCGTCTAATTGTTGTGGCAACGAGGGGGCGCCCCTTGTTGTTCAGTGTTATGGAAAGATTATGCAAACATGTTAAGAACAAACTACACACAAAAGCAAGCCATGCCAAACAGGCAGGGAAAGTTGATGAGAAAAATTGTGTTGGAAAATCAATGTGGAATTTACAAAGCTGGCAGAGAGGTCTCTTTATAAAGCCATACTAATCTTATTCATCGATATTCTGCCGATTCGCAACACTGTCCAAACTGTTGACAGCCTGTCAAATCGACTCACTTTTCTCTCTCTCTTTTTTCTTCTACAATGAATCCTTACGAGAACGCGTTGTTTCTAGTTGTGGATCACATGCTGAACGAAAGGAAATGCTGCGTGAAGAACCATCTAGTGCGGGATAAGCTGGCAATGATGCTGCGCACGCGTAAGTCTGCCTGCACCTTAGATACCCTTCCCTTGTACACTTCCCCCACCTGCAGGCTTGCGCTTTGTGGCCGAGAGCATCTCGAACGGCGCCAATCATGCGGGTCGTACTACGCCCTGCTACTTCGATGTGGAGCGCACGCTGAGGCAACTGGGCGTGCAGGTGGCGGACCTGAAGGCGCTGCGCAGTGCCAGCGAAGCGTCACAGATTCCACAGGCTTTGGCCAAGTTTCCCGCATGTGAAACACGCGACGAGGACTTTCATCAGTTTCCGCAACTCGAAATCAATCAGGATCGTCTCTCCCGTAATAGTCATCATATACCCAAGTTCCTGCCCCCGTTTCCCAGTTTGCACACCTACAGGAACACCATGATGGACATCTACACGGACAGGAACTATGTCTCCCAGCGTGAACGTCGTGCTCAGCATCGCATAAGCACACAGTGCGCCCTTAATGAGTACTACGTGCGCACCCGCCCGACTACGTCGCTCTTCAGTGAGCCACAGCAAGGCAGGGAGTGTAAGGGTATGCTCGAGAAAGATATAACAGATATATAAATATATTTAATTCTTTTTTCTTCCCCTCTCTCTTAGTGCTAAGTTTAAATCTGCCCAAACAGCCTGCCTATATGGACGCACTCATGCCCCTCGACGAGGTCTTCGATGAGAATGTTTACGAGTTCAAGGCGGAACCAAATGAGAAAGGTAGGACATGCGATAAACATTATATAATACATATTAGATATACATATCATATATATCGCTTCTATATGCATATAATATTTACTATAAGTTATATTCTTACTATGTATTTTTTAATGGATATATTGTTACTCTATATACAATAAGAAGAGCTGTTCTCTATTTCATTCATTCACAGCTAAGGGCTGCATGTTTCTGAAGCCAGCATTGCTGAAGAGCTCGCGACCAGATATCGTGGCTTGCCATGAGGATTTGGGTTTCGAGATTGAAAATGCAGCAGAAGAGGAAGAAGAAAAGAAGGGTTAGCTCTGCTTTTCCTTCGAGATGTTGCCTGCCAAGTATCAACTTTAAGGCAAATTGGAAATGTACAAAGACGCTAAAGAAAATGCCAAATATTAATCGACAGTCTGCATAGCTTGTCAAGAAGCTCTTGAAATAAAGATATAAAACATATAAAAATAAAGTTATTTCTCTTTGCAAAAACTTAAATTTATCTGCATAATTTCTGTCCAGTCTGCTGTAATGAGCTCTGCAATGCGAGCCCTTTAATTCATTTCAATTAAAAGCTGAGACACGTTCTCGATGGGGATTTGCAGGCAGGCAATACGAGTCAGACACCTGACTCGCTACCTCCCTCTCTCCGCCTCTCCCCCTCGCTCAAATGAGGGGTGCAAAAAGTTAAAAGTGCCACAGCATGCTGCAGCTGGACGGCTCCTGCAACTGCTGCCAGGGCTGGGCTACTGATGACTGTTGCTGCTGCTGCTGCTGCCGCTGCTGCTAACGGTAACGATTCCAAAGTATTAAATAACTTTGTAATTTAATTAACTTTGACGTCGCTGTCGTCGTCGTCTTCGTCGCGCCGCTTAACTTTGATTAACGTTTTGCAATTTTTCAACAAGTTTCACTTGAACTTCGCTCACGTAGCACACACCAACACACACACAGAGAGGCGTGGCAGGGGGAAGGAGCAGGGGTCAGAGAACCGGGAAACAGGAGACAGCTGGAGTCAGGCAGGCCAAAAGGATTCAAGTCTATGTTTAAACTGGCAGAGTTCAGATTACACGCGACTTGGCTTCGTGTCCCTCGAGTCATTTGAGAAGCTAAATGGGTGGGGGAGTGGCATGGAGACTGGAGGCGTCGCCAATTGGGGACACGGAAGATGCCTTTAAACAGAGGACAAGAGGATTTGAAGCCAAGGGGGCCCAAGTGACTGCCAAAAGTCAAATTAATTAGACTCACAAAATTCAATTAGTCGCCGCAAAATCGCAACTAATTTTTGTCGTGCCACAAAATTGGACTTGCCACAGGCAAAGTAGTATGTGTGTGTGTGTGTGTTTCCAAAAATGTTTCCATTTCATGTTGCTTATTTGATTTGGCAATAGCTGAAAGCATTTCGCACGCATTGCGACTTTGATATTTGCCCCAAGGCAACTTGCAACTGCAACTGCAGCTGCCAGGCGCCAAAAACTTTGTTGCTCCCGTTGTTGTTGTCGCTGCATCAACATAAACGAAAAGCTAAACAATGCGCAGCACATTAAAAACTGAAAATTCCGAATTCGAAACGATGCAATAATTAGGCAAATGAAAAGCCAACAACAAACAAAGTTTCTCGCGGGGGTGGGGGGAGGGGGAACATTTGTTTAGACGCATCTGCCGATTTACCATAGTTTCCGAACCAAATTTTACATTCATTTGGATTTATTGTTTTTGTTTTTAAGTATTTTGTTGTCCTCGTTTCGCTGTGTGTGTGTGTGTGTGTCATTTTAACCCATTTAACCCATGTTCGCCTGCCACAACAATTTCTGTTTGCTTGCGGTTCGAGATAAATTTTTGAATTATGACAGAGCTTTGATATTTTCCGTTAGCCGGCAAGGCCACAAGTGGGCGTGGCTGCTAAAGGGGGAGCTGCACTCGTAGTTTCAATTATTTATTTTAGGCAGAGACGCATAAAAAAAAATAGAAACAACAAATAAACAAACAAACGACGGAAGTGAAAACCTGCAACATTCTCATGATCTGTTGGGGGTGCAGGGTGGGGTGGGCACGACGACACCATGCCCTGTGTGTGGAAATAGCGTATGAGCAATATATACATGTTTTATGCTTCTCTTCTCGCACTTTGTTTATACAATTTCAACATCGACAGCCAAAAGTTGCGATACATTTCGAAAATTGCCCGAGAATCGAGTTGAATACGAGTTCGAAATGAATTTAAAACCCTTTCAAAGGGGGGGGAGGGTGCAAAAAGTCGACTTTGTCATAAAGTTTACATTTTCATTTCGCTTCACACACATGCGTGTTATCTTGCTGTGTATCTCTCTGTGCGGGTGTGTGTGTGCATGACCCGCTTGGCCAAACAAAAGGCAATTTTTCATAAATCTTGTGCGCCCCCCTGAGCTGTCAACCCCCAACTCCAGGCGACCTATCACATCTCTTCCTGTCCCTCTTCCTCTTCCTCTCTTCCTCCATTTGTGTGTGCCTGCCATTTTACGGTTGCATTTAACCTTTTTCTCTCGAAATACACTTTAAATTTAACGCTCTGTTGTGCGGCTATAAAAATGCTGTTTGCTCTTTGCTCATACGCCCCGTTTGCCAGTGACGTTGCCGGCGCCCAGAAGATACAAATTGCTGGCTCGTTATAATTATGACGCCGTTTTTACTGTTGTCAAGGGACGCAAGCAAACACAGACAATACGTGTACACATGTATTTACATATGTATCGTCCCGTCTCGCCCTCTCTCTCTCTCTCTGGGACAAGTGGAGAAAAGTCTCTAAGCAAATCAATTCAAGTTCACGCTTCTCTCAATGGCTTAAGCATTGCGGCGCGTGTATGAATTGCCTCGAGTTTTGCTCTGCATTGCTTCACTTTTCATTTCTCTCTGCCTCGCTGTCTTCTCACACTTCTCTCACGTTGACTTTGGCGATCCTAAAGTTGCCTCAGCTCTCCCTCGTTGCCTTTCGGTTTATTTGATTTTTATTTTGCCTGCTTTGTTGTATGGCCCTTTTCTCTTTCTTTAGCCTCGTCTCCCTCGTGTTATTTATGTGCATGTATTTTATTATTGTGTGTGCTTTGAGAGAGCACAAGGCAAGCAGCAGCAGCAGCAGCGGGTCCGGCAGAAAAACGCCAGCAAATCGCTCGTCTGACACGCGCGTGTTTAGCATAAGAATTCGACGTGGACGCAGCTCGCGCCTTTCGCTGGGGAAATACAAATTTCTTTCCAAGGCACACACTGTCTCCCACAAGTTGAGGAAACCGTAGCTTACTTAACTAATGAAGTGGCGAGCGAAGAACGCTTTCGCCTGCATTTCGCCAATGCCACAAAAAGGAGATTTGAGTTTGTATGAAAACAAGAAGAATTTCTTCTTTTTGGGTCACTTTGCCTGAGCGAAATACTGGCGAAAGCGTTTGCTGGCACACAATAGTTACTTATGCTAAACTAGCTCAACACCATGCACCTCCCCTGCGCACCCTCTCCGTCCCCTTATTGTTGTATTTTGTCCCTACAACTGTTCATTTGTACGTGTTATTCGCACGTTTCGCTGCTGCTTTATGGCTGCTTTATTATGTAGTCCAGACCCAGACCCAGACCTAGAGCCAGAACTGACACGCCCCCACCTCACGCCTTCACACACAACCTTGCGCACAGTGGCAACATCCTTCTAGTCAAGTTTGCCCTGTGTGCGGGAGAGTGTGTTAGTGTTAGTGTGTGTGTGTGTGGCGTTTGTTACTCGATATTATGGCAGCTATATAAAAGTACATTTACGGCATACAGTATATACTATATATAGTATGTATGATAGGTAGTATTTTTAGCATCGCTTGTGCGCTTTACGTGCGTAACGTGTTAAAATTAACACGAGACGCCACAAGCAGCTGCCACATTGCGCATACGCCCAGTGTGACGGCGTGTGTGTGTGTCGGCGCTTGATTAAATTGATTGAATTTGATTGCCATCTGAGCTGCGTTGCCAGTGTTGGCAATCTGGCAAATGAAGTGCACTTGCAACACTGCAACACTGTTGCATATTTCATAGGCGAATGCAAAAGCAATTAGCCAAGCGCTGAAAGCAGCTAACTTGCCTCAAAGGGAAAGGGGGATACCTGGGGGGGGGGAATGTAAGTTCTGGCTGCTCGCTCACCTGTGTGCTGCACTCGCTCAACAGTTATGCAAATTTGCATAAGTCTACACACAGTCGGCAATTTCCTCGAAAATGCAAGGCAATTGAATTAATGAGCTCGCCGAGGGAGACAGCAATAGAGGAGCAGAGATTGCGAGTGAGTGAGTGAGTGAGGGAGGGGGACTTGAAAAGAAAACGCTTTGAATACCTAATGTCTTCATAATGCCGAAGCGTGCGTCGTGCAGATTCCGATTTCGATCGCACTTTGCATCCCAAAGCGCTGCTTGACAATTGCAATTGACAAAAGGATGCGGTGGGGAAAGCGGGGCATGCGGGGGGTGCAGCAACGGTAGCAATAGCTTCCGTCAGTAGCAGTGAGGCTGTCTCATTAGCCACTGCAGTCCGTCGAGAAGTTTGTTATCTTTTGTCAAAGCAAACACAAAAGCAAACGCTTACAATAATAAATACAATCACGATGATGTAGATGATGGGGAATAATGATGGAGTTGAGTTGAGGCTCATTTCGAGCCGAGCTAAGCTGGCCTGTTGCCTTGTTAGCCCGGCCAAGTCTCGCATTTCATAATCATAACAAGTGCAGCAGCAGCCACAGCATCCACAACGAGGAATTTGCCCCAGTAAAGCTGCCCATTTGCGTCAAGCTGTCTGAACAATGCTACCACCAAGTCGAGCAAGTCGTGGCAGGAAGTCAGCCAAGTCAGTTAAGTTGCGGGACAGCCTTGGCAGGTGAGCTGCAAGTTGAGCAGAGAACAAAAGCATGTTGCATAGTGTGCGCTGCTTTGAATGGTTAGAACGTAGTGTGGGGGAGAGAGAAAGATTAAATAGAACTGGTAGAAAGATACCTTATGAAAAGAGAAGTCAGTAAATGGAAAGAAATGGCAGATAATTTGTGAAGAATGTTTTTAATAAAATACTTTATAATAACTGTGATTTATATACACAAAAACTACGTTAAATTGATCACAAAATATATTAATATTATTTTTATTATATTTCTTTTTATTCCAAACATTAACAATATGAGAACTAAGCTAGAATTCAAGCAGATTGCCAGCTCGTAACAATCTCAAAACTAGTCAAGCAGTCTTGACCAACTTCCTACAACTTATCCACTACGCAGTCGTACATACCCCAGCACTGCTGGGCATGCACATAATTGTAGTAAGCTGGCAAGGGCAGCGCATGCGCAACATTGTCATGGAGAGCTGCCACTGCTGCTGCCACTGCCGCTGCTGTTGTTGTTGCATCTCTAATGCGCCTGATAGCAATCTAAGCAGCAGCTCGAATTGCCCAGCTCGAAGGTAGGCAAATGCAGCTACTCCACTTGAGAGACTTGACGCGGGAATTTCAACACCCGATTTCCGCAGTTGCATTGCCAGCCATTTATCGTTTATTGTCTGTGCTTGGCGTTCACTTTTCACGAGAGTGCGGCCACAAATCAGGCGCTGATCTATGTGCCCAGACAAGACAGACAGGGAGAGTATGTTGGCCTAATGCGCAATGACGCTATCGCCTTAACTTATCTACAGTCACTGTCATAATACAGTCTCTGTCTGAGAGAGCTTCTCCCCTCTCCCCCTCTTTGCTTAGAGCGCTCTCTTTGCGCTCGCTTCCCTAATCAATTTCAAATGGCAGTCGCGGATCTTTTTTTGAGTCGTGCGCCGTTTTCAGAGCTAATCAGCATTTGGCAATCTCTTTGAAAATATTTTTCCATATGGCCAATGCTTCATCTTGTCGAGATTAGGCAGTACCAGCAGCAGCAACAGTCTGGCGGCGACAGCATCGCTCAGTTGTTGCAGTAACATATTGCCAGCAACATGTTGCCAGCGTGGTGTTGCGATGCGCCTGTGCAACATGTATAAATCACAAGTGGTGCGCGCCCAACCCAAACACAGTCAGGGCAGGCCGTCAGTGAGTCGCACTGCCATCAATTTTTATTGCCGCAGGTCATGAGCAGCCAATAAAAGTAAAAAGCCTTTTCGAAATGCATTACGCGATAAAATATACACAAAATCTATACGAAAGTCTGATTTCCTATATAGTATATCGATTTGCTGATGCTGATGCTGTTGTTGTTTATTTTACTCGTTCTCTTGACCTGCCCATGCAGCGTCAACTTGATCATCCTCTTCATCATCATCGTCTACTTCATTATCGTCGCTAAAACGTTGCACGCTGAAAGCCAATGCGATGAGTTTATTGAGTGAGTGGGTTGTCTATCGGTTCGCTTGTCTATTAGTCTTCCCTCAGCGCCGAGCAGTGTGCACTGTGGCGTATGGCGTGTGGCGTGTGCCGTGTGTGTCCGTCCCTCAGCCAGTCCGCCTGTCTGTGCGTTCCCTTGTTGCCATTGCATTGTGGCATGAAATAAGTTGATGTTTTTTAGTCTTCTCTCTCCCTCTCTCGTTTTGGGTTTTTTTTTGCGACTTTTGCCGCAATGCAACTGAGACATTACTAGTGTGTCTCTGTTCATGTGCATGTGCATTCAAATCCCAATCCCAGAACCACAATTCGGTACAGTAGGATTCTCACTGACAGCAGTGCGTCCCTCTTACCCTCCCCTCTAGTTGGGCAGGACATTTAGTCTCTCAACTGCTTGCCACACATGACTCGGCACGTTTAGCAATTTGAATTCAATTTCACTTGCTCCCAGGGCTCGCACACATCCACACACACACATTCCCATTTATTCAGTGACACTAACACGCCCACAACTTTGTCGACAGATAGTGCTTCCTCTTACCCCCCTCCTTGCTGACCTTCCGTGCAGCTATTTTTATGTGAATTTCGAAAAATAAAGAATGAACTTGAAACTATTTTATGTTTCATGTTATGTTTCCTAATGTCGCGCCCCATCAGCTCAACTCATCTCTGTCTGGGCAATCTGCTTTATATGCCATATATATATGTATATATCGCACACACATATATCTCTGCCACACGACCTGCCCCATTTTTGAACTGACAGTTTTATCTGAAATATTTACGCTGCGTTAATTGCTCTTGCGCCGTCACGCTTTCTACTCAATTGATTCGGACATTATCTGTTGGTGTTATGCGATTTCAGTATTTCAGTATTTTATGCAAACGCCTCTAATGAGTTTCAACCGAAATTATGTGCTACATTTTATTAATTCAATATCTCATTGCGGTTTGCCACAATTGCAGATTGCAGCAGAATGAAAAACGCAATTGCCATAAATACTTAAAGTGTTTTGTTATAACGTTTTAAATTTCACATGCAAGTGAATTATATTGTTAAATGTGGGATATAAGTGCATATCTACCGTATATCTGCTTTATATATATGCTACATATAGTATACATATATCCGCAAAGCTTTCACGCGTTAAATTCTGTTGGCATATTTTAATGTTTTGCTGCTGCGCTACAAATTCATTTGTGGGGCGTATCGAATGTGCCGAGTTGAGCCTGATACTTTCATGGAGATTATCAATGAGTTGAAACAACAGAGAATTCGTATAAACCTTAGTCATACGAACAAACCTTGACAGTCCCTTAACATTTAACATACAAGTATTGTATATCATAGAAACCTTTTCTCTTTTCGCCTATTATCTTCGCTAGCGCATCAATCACTTCGACCACACCTGCTAAACTGGCCAATTTGGGACCATCCCCCGCCACGTGCACTTGACAATTTTGACATTTGTTGGAATGTCTGTCAGAGAATTGCAAAATTGCATTTCTCTTCGCACAGGTGACAAGAAACTTTGACATAAAAATGTACAACAATTGTACAACAAAACAATATACATATATTGGCAACAATAAAAAATCGTTGTCGGAATTCGAAATAAGCCTAGCTTTCGCCCATTGATTTGTGCGACATATACAAGCCCCCTTTGATACGTCAGTGGATCGTTTAGCGAGCCCATTTTAAAGTGACACCATAAAAAATAGAGAAAAAAAAAGAATTTAATGGATTTCAAACAAATACCAAAAACAAAAATAATAAAATTGGCAACGCTTAACCTACATTTGAAAATAGTATATCTAATACAATTGCCCTGCTTGCTGCTCTAGCCAATAAATCAAGAACTTCTAAGCGAATCCCCAAACGATGCCGGCATGCCGTAAATTAGTTCACGGTCTTGTCCGAAATATGACAAAAAATATCGCACGTCTCGCATTTACTTCTGTTCGTACCATGACATAACTCACTGTCACCCACCGAGAATGCTCTCGATATAAGTAATACGCTTAGCCTTCGGTTCACGCATCTCCATCTGTCCATCTGTCCATCTGTACAAAATCGTGCGGCTTTGTCAGGCTGCCAGGCGAACAATTAATAAGCAATTAGAGGAGAGCCCAGTCCCAAACTAGTGTTGCAACAAGTGGTCGCCCTTTGCTAAATCGAAATTCAATGGAACCGAAATTGCTCTAGCTCTCTCTCTCTCTGTTGCTCTGTCTCTTTTTGCAAATGACTAATTTCGTTATAAATATAGACATAGAAAAATAAACGAGGAAAATTGGCACGCTTCTTATTTCGTTTGCACTAAACAGACCAGAACTGAAACAGATGAAACTGTTTTCGTGCAAATGACGAACAGAACATACTCTTCAAATATAAATAAACATATAGTGGGTTGATTTTTAAACTTCTTGTGGAAATAATAAAATGTTCTTCAAATTTAAATGTACTATTTAAATTCATTGATTGAATTCTATTTAAAGAAATTATCATAAATTATTTGCAAATATATAGTCAATTTCATTATATATAATAAGAATATATAGTCAAGTTCATGATTAATCTATAACACTCAGGCATACACTGCTTTCGGGTTGGTTAAGCAGACAACATGTCACAAGACTTTCATAGTGTGAACCAATTAAGCAGCTGAATTATGGTTAAATGACTAGAGCTGATCTGTTAATGCGATATTCTTCATATATATCGTATATGTTTATATATGATATGTATATTGTATAAGCATGTTGCACATATGTATTTAAGTGATATTCTGGCCACTTTGCCAAAAAGTAATAAAAACTGTTGCACAAAGTTTGCGGAAAATTTGTTTGTGCATTAATTACGAATTGAAAATAGAAAGTGACGAAATATCTCAGGGGATAATAATCAGAAAAGTCTTAAGATATTATGCAGAATTTGCTAGAATTAAAAATGCAATGATCTGTCTGCAGAGACTCAACCAGCTGTTAAACATATTCCAATTTCAAATGAAAACAAATTTACGATACATTTTGCCATTTTTATTGTCAACATACGCATTAATAAGCGACATTTTGCATATTCTCGCATTTTCTTGTAGCTTTTCTGGCTACTTTTCTTTATAGTTTTGTCAACAGGGTTGATATCATCGCACCGCAAACATGTGGCGGTTATATTTAGAATATTTTTTTAATGTACTTTTTACGATAAGAAAAACCTGTGAGGCAGTTCTGACTACACTGTCCGGCAAGCGTGATGATGTGCGAGAAACGGACATTAAAATAGAAGCAACCTTTGATGGGCTGAAAAAATACTGTTAAATGTTGCCAACATTGGGCGCCAGAGTCATGGAGCGAAGCACATGGAGGCCATAAAATAAATAACTCTGCCTCGCACTGTGGGCACACATAGGCGCCTAAGTTAATGAGCCACCTCCTGGCACGCCTCCTGCTGCTGCTGCCTCCCTGCCCAGTTCTGACTGAGATGTGAACTTCCGTTGCGTAGCAGGAAATGCAAATAAACAAAAAGCGTCTGCGTCAGCCAGGGGACTGATACTGAGACTGCCACTGGGACTGCGACTTGGCTGGGTGGGGACGAATGGCGACTGGCGAATGGAACTGAATCTTCCCCGTCCAGCATTGGCGGAAAAGTTCCAGCACAATTTGTTGGCCACTTTGAATTGATTTTTATGGCCACGCTCGTAAGTATTTGATATTTATGCACGCCCGCAATTTGTATACGCATTATAATCTACACAAATAGCGTCGAGTACATGACAGGCCCCCTCCCAACCGACCCTCTCCCACTCCCACCCCCTTTTTCTAACTGCCGCGGGGCGGCAAGGCTGCTTGTTTATGTAAATGGATAGGCGAGCCGAAAAGGCCACACACGAAGGGCAAGCGAATCCCAAACCGAATCCCATTTAGGTATCTGTAGCTGTGTACTGTATCTTCATCTCCATCTTCATTTGTATCTGTAAGATATGTTTCTACTGTGTGCAGCGGAAGCCTTTAAATGCAAACGTTTTAGACAAGCTGCGAAATGAGCATTAAAACTTGAACTCAGTCGGCTTCTTTTTGCGCGTCGTTGTCGTCGTCGTCAGCGCAACTTGATTATGCTTTATGGCCAGGCTAAAAAGCTACTGGACCATGCCCTGAGGGCGTGCCTCCACATCCCCAGAGTGGTTAAGCCATATCTCGCTTCTGTATACTCCCTCCCCTTCGTCTTCTTCTGCCCTTCATGCGACGGCTGCTCAACTTTTTCACTGTCCCAATTTATGAATTCATTTTTTTTCACTCTGCCACTTTGCCTTTCGGGCTCTTGTTGTTATATGTATGTATGTGTGTGTGTTTGTGTATATGCCCGGTCGGTTGGCTTTTTATTTTAATGCACAAACATTAACAGCCAGGAGTTTTGGCTTTATTATTGCTCATTTACACAGCAAAAACAAAACCAGTACAGACGAAGTTAAAATAAACATGTTGGTGAATTTCAAAGGCAGCACTAGAAAAACAACATGCTGCACTACAAAATGGTCAAGAACGTAAGGTATTTCATAGCTTATGTATATTTAATGTTTGAATTGATGCCTGGCAAGGTACATTTTTAATTTGAAATAGTTTTAAACAACTTTTATTATGAAGTTAATCGTGAAATTTAATTCATCCAAATTGTTAATTGTTTTCTATGTTTTTTCACTTTTTTCTCAGCTTAAAATTATGTTTCTTCTTCTTCTCATTCTTTCATTACTCAAGCTCTGTGCAAACCTTGAAAATTGCTAAGAAAACAATGAGGCAACTTTGTTTCCAGTGGAATTCAAGAGTTTTGCGGTTTGTCTTCCAATTTGGCACTTTTCGATTGCTCAACGCTTCATTCTTTGCTTTCCCTCAGTGTGTTTCCACTTCTTTCTTTCTTTCTCTTTGTGCAAATTGTGCGCTTTCTTTTGGCAGCTTCATGAAAATTCAATAAGCTTTCCCCCAGCCCAATGAATGTGGCTTTTAATGCATATTCTTCTCTGACGCGCCTCTCAATGTTTTATTTTCTCGCTTTTCTTCTTTCTTTGTTAATGTTGGGCTTCATAAGTTTTAATTAACCGCATTTTATGCGAACACGGGGATATGGAAGAACAACAAACGAAACAGCGATAAAGCATTAAAATTGCAAAAGGAGGAGGTACGAATATTTTTATCGCCGAGTGTGAGAAAATCAATTAGCCTAAAATTAGCCATCGATTCAATGCAGACCTGCCCTTTAACCACAATACACTCACACACACAGTCATAATCACATATATATATGTAGTATATAGCATTGCTAATAGCTCAGTTCATATCTGGTTGCACGCTGCGCTTCCGTTCGTCACTCGTTTCCGTTTCCTGTCCGCACTCAGAACAATCATCTACTCCAGCTACGGCGATGCCGAGCCTTGGGCAAATATTGAAACAACTGATTAGTTCGAGTTTGAGCCCGACAGGCAGAGAGACAGACAGAGTAAGAGACAAATGCAATTGTTATCTGACCCCCCTTGAAACAATAGTTCTATTTGGAATTATTGCACTCAAAACAATATTGAAATATTGAGATATTCATGGCACTTAATTGATTTAATAGGGCAGGCAAAATGTCGTTGTGCATGTTCAGTCAATCTTAAATGCAGAGCACAAAATGAAGAGTTGACTCAGTTGTGGTTTTTCCTTCAGATGCAGATGCGTGTGTGTGTGTGTATGCACAAAAGTGTGCTATGATACAGACTGTTGCCTTGGGCACAGTTCAAAAGTTTTCACTGCGCTTGAAGTATTTTGTATATATTGTCCATCAATAAACTCCAATCAAATGTATTTTCTTAATCAATCTGCATTTATTTTGATGATATTCTAAAGTCATTTGATACCCTAAACTGTTTGCTCAGCTCTGGAAAGAAACCTTCTTTGACTTTGTGGATTTTCTATTGAGTTTTCATTTCCATTACGAATTTGTTGGCAATTCTACTTACTATAATTATATTGGCAATGCAAATCAGCTCGATGCGGTGTCTTGACACGTACCAGCAACGGGTATTGAATTTACTTTGGATACTCACACACGTATAGCAACACCCACACACACACACAGAGAGAGAGTTTATTTTCGAGACTAAATAAATGTCAACGAAACTTAAATGGCATTCGAGTCACAGACGTTTCTCCTAATGGAATCACAATTTCTTCCATAGAATCAGCCACACAGAAAAAGTTAAACCAAAATTTCGGTATTTTCCGTTGTTGTTGCTGCTGCTCTGCTCAACTTAACTGCAAAAGTTGAGGCGTGGGCGTGGCAACAGAGTCGCCCAAATTGAACTTAATCAAATTGGAAGAAAGTCGACAACGTTGAGAATTTTGCACGCTTCGTTTTGTTTTCCCAGCGCCTCCTTCAACTTGGCCAGACATTTAGCCCTAATGGCGAGGACCCTTTTGGGTTGGAGTGCGAAGGAAGAAGAGGGGGAAGAAGATAAGGATAGAACGGAAGGGAGGTAAATGAAGTGAAGAGCAAGTCAGCCAGCCAAGTGAGCATGAAAATTGAAATGACGAACTGTTGTTGTCGCTTGACTATTTGCGGGTAATAGAGCAGATCAGATACCCTATAACGATACTAAAGAGTGTCAGTTAGTTACGGCATGTGCTTTAAGTAGAATGCCAAGCAGCTTTCCTCTGTTAATGCAATAGAATTAGTTGTAATCCGCCTGAAGGCTTAATTGGTCGTTTAACTAGACATGAATAAACTGCCCTAAGCCGCGCTATATAAAGTTCATACCCAACTGGGGCAAGCTTATTTCTTTTCTCACAGTTTGTTTACCTCGCTCTCGGACTGCTGCTGCTGCTGTTGCAGTAGATAAATACACTTGATTTGCGTTCGCAGACTCATGAACAACTTCTAACTCAATAAGCCTGAGGGAGAACATTTTAAGTACCTGCGACTGCGTTTGATCCACCTGGATAAATGTTGCCTACATTAGAGCTGCAATCGCAGCATGTAAACAAGCCCAACAAAACTCTTTTCTAATTGCATTTGAGTGCAGTTTATGGCACCCAAAGGGGGATCTACCCGGGGCTGACCTACAAATTATGCAGTGCGAAAAGTACTGCAAAGCCGTTTTGGCCTCGCTGCTGCTGCCGTCTCTACCGCTGCTTGCTTCTTACAAAACTAATTGAGTTGTTGCCGTGTGCTGCAGGTGCAGCAGCAGCAGAAGCTGCAACAGCGACAGCAACAGCAACAACAGCGTCGCAAGTCAATTAAGTAGCTAAAGGTGAATCTAAGCCCAGTGCCGAAGGAAGCAGCTTCAGGCAATTTGAATGAGCGCTAAAATGCGTTCCACGTGACCTAATTATGACACTGGGCTGGGAGAGTGGGAGAAGAAGGCAAGTCTTCTAAAGCAAACAGCAACAAAAGTCGCATTAAACGTTTTAATTACAAAGTGCTACAGCAGCAACAACAACATTAGCAATTGTCTCCCGTTGCCACTTCCGCTGCTAACAAGCGCATCCGCGTTTTTGTTCGCCTTTTGTTTTGTTCAGCGCCTTTGCGGCAAACGAACATCCTTGTGCGCCCCTTCACTTCTCCTCTTCCCCCTCCTCTGTCTCGTAGTGCCACTGGGCTGGCTTTAAGCACGCTTTCAACTCGACAACCTGTTCAGCCAGCTCAACAATTTAGCATAGAGCACAATTTGAGAGTTTTCTTTATTTTTTATTCAAGCGTATTTCCATAGTTTGCGCTTGCCTGCGTTTTTTATTTTGCTCAGTTTTCCATTTACTGTGTTTGTTTTTGTTTCGCTGTTTGTGAATTGAGTGTTGACCCCGCGCCACGCGCCATATCATAGCAAACGCACAGCGCCCTCTATGGCTGATGACCAGCAACAGCACTCACGCCAACTGGGTCAGCACACACAAACGCACACATTGGCACACCCACAGACAGTCGAGCGGATTATACTATATGGACATGGACATATGCGTATGGGCATGCATGTGCGGTATCTGTGCCGGCCATTAGTTTGGCGGGAGATCATCTCTTAAGACTATAATTACTAAGCCCAAATAGTATTGAAATTGTGTCAGAAGGGCGTCCGTTTGATATAGACAGTATGCTAGACCAGATTAGCGTGTATGAATGGGTCTAAAAAGCAGACTAGCATGTTTAAATGATCTAATTGGAATGCAATTTTTAGTTCCTTCACTGGTATATTAACTAATGCATATGCTGGGAATATATTTCAAATACTTAGTAGAATGTTCTGAATATATTTTAAATACTCATTCGATTATTTTAAATATATTTTTATAATTTCTGCTGTTGTTAACATTTGTTCCAAGAATTTCTGCTTTATCTGCTTCTTGCGTCGGCCTGTTTGTTCTTTAATCACACTGAACTTAGCTGTTTCAGCTTGGCAAACTGTTTTCACAGCTTGTGCGATGCACAACACACACACACTTGCATGCATGTGCATATGAATGTGCTCTAAATTGGCCATGCGACATGTGGCTTGTGTCTACGCTAAACATGCGAACCGAATCGATGCGCCTAATTGGCTTTAACCAATCCAGGCGCACCATGCCAACTGCGTGTATATATTGTGCGCGTGTGTGTGTGTGCAACAACTGCAACATTTATTAATATGCGTGGGCTGATGCCGCACGACAAATAAACGCAACAACTTCATTAGCGAGCTACGCGGCCGCTGCCGCGTGGTGCCGTTAGCTGTTTGCCGGCTGATTGACTGATTATGGTCAAGTGTTCGATGCTGGCTCCCCCTCCAAACCCCTCACACCCCTGGCTAGTTGACTGCACAGTGCACTATGTGTTGGTAGTGGTTGTTGCTGTTGTTTATTAATTATCGCGCAACTCTAAAATTAATTTATTATGCACGCGCCGTAGTCGTCGTTGTCGTCATTGCGGCTGGCAAATTAAACGTCGATGCCGACTGCAATTTTTTTAGCATTTATTTTTGGCTGGTTTTTGCGAATTTTCGTCGTGTTCATTTTCTACTGAAGCTCCATGCCATAGAGCATTTTGTTTTGGTTAATTGCGCGTGTTGCATGCGGCGTATGCGTTATATGTGCGAGCAGTCGCCCCGTATGCATTGCACATACGCACAGTTGTGCAGAAAAACACAAAATTCATTGGCTCAACAAGCAAATATTTTGCCAGTACCAGGCACAGGCACAGTCACAAACCCCGCCCCTTCACCCTCTTTCCTCATGCATCAAATGTTGGAATTTTTCGTCTATATGTTTTTTTTCGAGCCGACAAAAATGTTGGCTATTTTTCATGTTGTTGTTGTTGTTGTTTTTCTAGAGAAAATTGTGCCATTTGTCTGCAAGTTGAGGGTTGCTTTTCATGCGCACATAAACGTTGTGTTTTTATTCTGAGACAGCCCAGTTCCAAGAGCGATTTATCCTTGTGTGTGTTAACTCACCTAAAAAGAGAATAACAAGATATAACAATTGATTAGTACAGCACATAAAATGGTTGCTCATAATATGCTATCTCTAAGGAATCCAATGTGCTCGACTGCAGCGAGACAATCTCTTGACTTAAGCTTGAGAGAACAATTGACAGTTTTGTATTTGTTTCAATTAGTCGAGCCAAAGTTCATGCGGGAACAAATATGCATTATCTGCATATACTGTATATAAAAATTCAAATTAAGCACACTCAAGAAATTCCATTCTAGAAGTATTCCATGGCATAGCCAGTTCAGTTCCCACAACAACAACAACAACAGAGACAACAATAAATGAGTTTGCTGCCGAAAACAATGTGCAAATCTCTGACAAGTCAGCGAACAACTCGAAAATGTCGCGACTTTCGCACAGGATTAGTGTGTGCAGGGCAGAGAAGTGGGAGTGCAGTGAAAGAGGGAGGAAGAGAGAGAGAGAGGATTGCAGGGCCAGACAAAGGCAAGAAAACTGTGGCAGCTGCAGCACAAAGCAAATAAGTGAAACTAACAAAAATAAACGCGCAACAAGAGTGAAGAAAGAAGCAGAGCAAAAGAGATGCAACAGCAAGCGAAGCATTAAGTGCGGAAGTGCGTGCAGGGTGATGTGCCAGCAAATACCCTGTAAGTGGAGAAGTAAACAGCAGAGTAACTCGATTTAAACCTTAGCAAAAACTTGCTTTGTTTCCTTGCAACTGAAACACCCGTTCTACGCATTTACAGGGCAGCTTAAATTCCTTCGCGCATATTTCAATTTAGTGTCGTTTATTTCTTGTCTTATTTTGTAGCATCTTATTTGTGGCTTATGCAGCATTCCTTGCGACTTTCCCTCTCGCAAGTTTGGCAGCAGGGCGTGACTTCAGGAATTGCATTAAAAATGCAAATTCAACTTGACTTCAACTTTAGCTACCTAGCACTCTGCCACCCTTCCCCATTTCCAGCTAATTTGTAAATGTATTTCGATTCAATTAACTGTTAAATTTAAATGCGCTTTCGGAAATGTTAATTCAATAAGTGCTCGGTCACATGGAGAGGGCAAGAGAAGAATAGGAGGGTGAAATCAATTTGACAATAAATTAGTTAAAAATTGCTAACCAAATTACCCAAAATGCTAATTGCAATTGGCAATAAACCACATCCAAAATTTAGAAATGGAATTTTCAAATTTGATTTTGATTTTTTCGGGGAAATGAGAACATTTTCAATGCGTTCGTTGATTTGCATAAACAGCGGACACAGCTTTTTATTGTTGTGTTCACCGAAGCCATAAAGAACCGCAAAAACCAAACCCCAGAACAGCCTGTCAAACAATCAAAACAGCCACCCATTCCCTTTGACCTCCCTCCCCCTTTTTAGCTGCTGTGCGATTTTATTTCAAATGATTTATGGAACGAAAGTGATAGCAATATGTGCCGGAAATTTGTTACGTATTTTTGGTATTTTTCGATAACATTTCAAACATATTAAATGCACATTATTCTCATGCCAGAGCCTTCTCGCTCGCACCTTTTGCTAGCCTTGTTTTTCCCTCATGGCATATTCTGACATCTCTTAACCTGCCAGAAATTGTTGTTGTCATTTTTATTACCTTGAAGTTGACATTATTGTTGGCCATTTGGTGCAGTAAAATGCTTTATGCCAAAACATTTCGTAATCATCTCGACGGAGATATGCAAATAAATCTTATCGCAAATAAATACTGTAAAACGTAATGGAAATTGCAATGAAACTGAAACGAATAACAATAACTTCAGGGTTTATTTTACGCAGTGTATTTATTAACTTTGCTTAATTTATGGGAATTGTAATACTCTGGAAGTGAAACCAAAAGGGATTATAATTAACTTAAGGCATTCAATATGATGTAAAGAAAACTTTACAAGTATCGACAATGAACTGAACTAGCTGCTTTTAAATACATTTCACATCCCTTGGGATCCTTTTTCAGAACTTTCTGAAGCAACAGACAGTTGTATCAACCTTTTTTCCGCTGTGTGTTCTTTTTCCATTTGCAATTCCATTCTCATGGCTTCACTTTTTAAGTGTTCCTGGCGTGACAATGTGTATGAAGAATCTTCCTTGAAAGCAGACAATGTAGCAATCTGTCCAAGCTTGCTGCCCACCCCTAAGCTCCAATCTCATATGACTCATCCTTAGTGCGTATGCCACTCAGGCACTTAAGGTGCCGCTTTAACTCTTGAATCGGTGCTATTTATTAGCTCTGCGTTAATGAACAATTTATTCATTACTGTTCACACTTCCATTCACTCACAAATGAATGCCGTATGCCGCACCTGAAATGTACTCGGAGAAACCTAATTCAAATTGTACAAATTTCAAAGTCAGGCCATAAAATATGTTTTACGACTCCAGCTAAAGTATTTAAGCCGACAAAATATGGCGGCATTATAATTGCAAGCACACACGAGAGACGAACACGAAAACGCAGAAAAAATTTCAATTTGGCATGCAAAATTCCAGAGGATTATAAAACGAAGTCACATAAAATGTGTTTTCAGTTTTGGGTGTGCTTCACGGCGGTCAGAACAGAGGAAGAGAAAGAGGGAGAAAAAGAGACAGACAGAGAGGGAGACAGAGAGTGGGGAGTAAGCGTGATTGAAACCCGCTCAACCTGCCAAAAGAATGAGCTGACAATCACCCAAAACTAAATTATATATTCAAGCCGTGAAAGAAATTGTCATAAAACCTGTAGTCAGTCTTGTGGAATCGAGCAGTCATACAATAAAAAGTTTCAGACTTCTGCTCCAGGCATGCCAATTTCAAGATCAGGCTCCCAAACAGAGCAAACAAAACAAAACTATGATGCCGGCGACAAACCAGAAAATGCCACAGTTCAATATCTCGCTGTCGTGATAAGCGATCAGGCATTGAAATGGAAGTAAAAAGAATATACTGGTTTACAATTTATTCATGGGTCAGCCGAAGTCGAATACATAAAGCATTATTCCCAAGAGTCCAGCTCCAGCATATTTTCAATTGGGTGAATTGAGAAATATGCGACTTTTATCACTGTTTTAATTTTCTTTATTCATTTCTGCAGACATTTTTATAGATTTTCGATTTTTATGTTGTTATGTTGGGTCTTGTTTAACGGTTTTCTGGTTCTTTCTTTAATTTAAAATCCGTTCAAGGCGCAGACTTCTTTTTGCGAACGTATCTGGCATATTAAACCACATACGTGTACATTCACTTCGAATTTAGTTTGTTTTTTGACAGCTTGTAAAAATGCAAAACGCGTCTGGGATTACGAAGCGTCAAAGTATTTTTTATTCCTAATTAATCCATAGAAGTGGCCATAAAAGCGCCAAAAAAAAGTTTTACAAAAATTAATCAAGCCGACGCGTTCTTGCGCTGCTCTTCAACTGTCAGCGTGGGGCCACTTGATGAGAGTTTGGTTCATTGAATTAATGATGTAATACTACATTCCCGACGACCCTAAAAGCGGAAAGAGAGAGGAGGGAAACACCAACGAAAGCCAGAAGATTATAGCCAGAGTGGTTGGAGAATCGAGGGTAGTCACATTATAAATTCCATGGGAGGCCAGCTCGTTAGATGTCCGTGAATATGTACAGAAAAATGCTATAAATATGCAAAATGATGGAAAACCTGATGACGTCGAAGTTAATGATAATGTTGATGATTATGATGATGCTGCTGCTGCTACTACTCTAGTAGCTGTTTATTTAAATAAATGAAACTTGGTCAACAATTTAAGTGAATTATAGGAGAAGTTTCCACTGGAAATCGCTGCTGTTTATCAGTGCGTTTATCTTATCATTGCGTTGACAGTGCTTTTAGGTTGGCCAACTCTTCCAGGCGGTTGCCAACAAGAAACTCTCTCGTTCCGCTACCTCTACCTGCCTCTTATCTCCAGATACATCGACAACAACAACAAGTGAAGAAACAGCAAAGTAAATTAGTCCAGAATACTCGTAGCCGAGCAACAATGACCCAAAAAGATTTACGAGTATTGCGAGTGTATCAATTAATTAAGTGTTGCAAAAAGCGAGCAGAAGGGGCGGGAGGCAGTATAAGTGAATCAATTAATTAGCTGATAATTTTCTTATGGCGAGCATAAGATAACAAGGGTTAGGATTTGTGATGATTCGCTCGATAAACGTTAATGCGCTGAAGAGCATGAGAAAGTTAATAAGGTTTTCCACAAAGTTTCCAAGGAAAATTCTCTTATAACTCTGTAACATTTCTTGGAACTCATTCTGAAATTCTTTTCAGTGTAATACCCAAATTGTGTACTTCAGCAGGTCTTCGAATTAAACCCACAAATCATGCTTTCAGAGCTTTCTGATTTGTTATTACAGCACATACCTTCAACTTATGAGCTTGAACTTTGATTCGTGCATAAAAAAGAACGAGAAAAGAAACTGAGTTCCCCGAATGACACTTCAGTTTAACGAACCTAGCGATACGCGACATTATAATAGCCAGACACCAGTCTAAACACAGAAATTGTCAAAGTCAGCATAAAAAAACAGAAAAGGGAAGAGGGAAAAACAGAAATGAAAACAAAAACAAAACCCCTAATAAAAAGGGCAGGGCTACAAAGAAGATTGGCGGCAACATTGCCAGCGGGTATCAAATTTAGAAAGAATTCTTGTCTCTTTTCGAATATAAAAAGTTCCGTGCGCAAATGATGTCGACTGCGGAGTGCAATTTACAGTTAGCGGTTTATTTTTTGGCACACACACAAAGTTAACTTAGTTGCAGTTGCAGCAGTCATTATAAGTTTAGCTCGCCTGGGTGCCCCCATAAAGACTTAATTAAGAGACGCAAGCCAAGTCAGCCAAGTTCAAGTTTAAAGCCAGCGCAACGGGGCGTATGCGCAATGTGCACAGTGGGAAACAGCTCGAAGGAGAAAGAAATATATCGAAGTAGAAATACTTTACAGTGGAATTTATAGGCACTGTGAAAGGGTTTACAAGCCGACAGAGCCGTTAACCATTATACCCCTTCATTATAGGGTATAACGAGCTTGGTCCATTGGCTTTGCGCTTTTCATGCCTCTGCCTCGGCTTGATTTATTTGTATGCCGCGTGGGCTGCGCAGACCGCACGAGCTGAGGCACAAAAGGTCAAGGACGTGCCGGCAGGCAGCAGGCGTCAGGCGGCGGGTGAGCTAAGCATGCCGGAAATGTTGTAGGCAACGATGCTTGCACGGTAATCAAACGGCGCCAAATGCCAAGGGAATCGATTAGATTTTTGTTATTTATAGTGCACACAGTGCTCTCTCTCTTTCTCCCGCCTCTTGTTGTTGCTGCTGCTGATATTGTAATCGTCGTGCCGTCGCATCAAATCAAATGCATCGAATCATACAGTTGCGCATACGTATCGCCCCGATCATCATGTTAATGCCAACGTTAATGTCAACAATTTACAATTTACAGATTTTTTAACGTCATCTCCGTCGACGTTGAAGTCAGTTGGCAAAAGAGGAAATTCGAGTCATATTTTCGTGCTTCACGTTTTAATGACACGCAGTTTGTGGCGAATTAATTTTTATGTACGCTTTTCCGAGTGATTCACTGCAATTTGCTGCATACTGAAATAATTTGTGAAATTCGAATCGATATTTACGAGTGTTAATTGTTGCATGTTCGTTAAATATGCAGTAATAATATTTATTGAAGAGACGTATTTGGTTGCAGTTTGAAGAGAAGTGAAGTACTTTTCTTTATGATTTTGAGGGGCGAACAGATAGATAAAATACATATAGTGGTTTCGAAATTAAACATACGCTTAACCTGCTAAAACATTATATAATTATTTATTATATATTCCAGCTCAAGTTTGTTACATCCATTTGTTTTTGTTGAATTTATTCTGCATTATTATTTCTTGAATTGAACTTAATTAAACTTGTCAGCAATCTTAGGTTTAGAACTGTAAACAACAATGCACAATTTACCGCATTTCAACACTCAAAGCACTTTTATTATCTCCCCCCAGTTAAAATCATAATACAGCAAGTTAATAACAATAATTACACACCAATTAATTGCAAAACATATATTGTTTTCGCAGTTTGCTTTGTCTATGGCAGAACATAATTTCTTATTAAATAATCAAATATTTGTACTCAATATCAAAGACTGAATAATAACGGCAACGATTCAAGACAATGGAATAATTAAATTCTGTTTGCGTAAATAGTTTCCCCTTCTAGATGATATTGAATAGGAATATATGCACATTATCTATTTATAAATTGCTGTTTATTAAGTAAGTGTAAGAAGAAGACTAATCAATTTAACTAACTCAATTCAAGTGGAAGTATAAAATGCAAATTCCTAAACGCTTAAGCGATTAGCTTATTTCAACATGTTTTCAGCCAACAACAGCAAGTGAAACAGCAACTACAACAACTACAAAGGAAAACTGAGAGCTGAGTAATACTTGCTGCGGGTTATCTAATCGCAGCTTACTTATCTTTATCCAAACATTTGTGCAATTAGTGTGCTATACTTGAGCAGATGAAAAAGCAGCTGACACAGGTGGCGATTGGGGTGAGGGAGCAGGAAGAGAGAGACAGAAGCGACAGATGTATGAAAATTCCGTGCAATTAGCAGCAATTGCAAATTAATAATCGTGTCTCGTGCTGGGGGCGGCCAAGGACAACAAGGACACTCGCATAACATACATACACTCACACACATCCGCACACACGCACGGAAATACTCGACACCCACGTAACGTTGACAAACGCGCAGCCCACTTAATAGAAAATGAGACACACCAGTATTTGTAGGGGCAGAGGGACGTGCAGGGGCGGTCCAGGGTGTTAGCCGAACGTGCGGGTTCAAAGTGGTTCGAGGTGGTTGCGTGGCTCGCAAATAAAGAAAAAGAAGAAGCTGAAAAAACACCCATAACAATTTGCAAGCGGATGAAAAATGTATGTGGAGCAAACTTTAAATTCATTACACACACGCAAAGTCAGCACCGAGCGAGACAACATGCGTCTGGCTGCCAGTGAGGGAGAGAGTGAGAGAGAGAGAGACAGAGCAAGCGAGCGCGTGCGAGAGTTGCCAAATGCTGGTGACAACTTCACGTGAACGTGGGCAGGACTAGCGAGCACGAGCAAGTTTGCCAACAGTTTGTTTAAACTGCGGTCACCGGGCAGGATAAACATGAACATGGCCGAAACCAACTACCCAGTCGGACACGGCCCCAATGGCCAAACGATTGTGTGTGTGTGAGACAATATAACATATATGGAATGTAGTTTATTGGCTTTGGCTAAGTGGCAGCGCCCTGAGATTGCTGGATGATGTGTATATATGCCTGATATATCGATCATTTAAGTTTGCACAATATATCATTTATTTTAATAAAGATCTGGGACTGTGTTTCACGTTGTTAAACTTATCTTAAACATAATCACTTTGTTTGCATTCTGTGCAACTTATTCAAGAAATATCTTCTCTAATTGTTGATATAAAGTTTCCATTTAATGCTGTGCATGTGGATGATGTGTATATATTCCTGATCTATAAATCAAGTAAGTTTCTCACATATATAATTAATTATAATAAAGATCTAAGACAGTGCTGCAAGAATAATCAAAGTGTGCTGTGGTAGAATTTGTTGTAAACCTAAGTTAAAAAACAGTCTCATTCCTCTCTCTTTTCTGAGCAACCTCTTCAAGCTATATCTTCTCTAATTGTATCAACTGAGGATATCGAGTTCCAATTTAGAGCTTTGCGTGTGTTTTGGGCGCTTTAATTGAAGGTAATTCTGTCGCTTCCAGCTGGGTGTGCATATTTTCTGGTTTTCTGTGTGTTTGTAAGCTGACCTGCCTACTTCCGTGCACATTCGCACTTTCAATAGGCACACACACAGTATACCACACACACACACACTCTTTCTCTCCCTCTCTTTCTATCGCACACCTATCTCAAAGGACCTAAGCCCTAGTCTGGCAATCTACAAAAAGAGAAAATAAATAAAAAACGAAAATTTCGTGCCACGCTTCTATTTACGCTTTTATCTCTGTGCCCCACTCGGCGCTAAATCCTCCTGCCCCCTCCCCTCTGCTACCACTGCTTGTGAGCCTCTTTTTATACAATTTGTATTTCGCCATTTTCTTCGTCTATTTACTGGCTCCCCTTTCTGCCTCTCTCTGCTTCTTGCCACTTCTTTGCTCATCATTATGTGTGCTTCGTGTTAACCTTGGCCCAAAGCATTAAAAGCGTGCCAAGTGCCAACAGTAGCAGGTGGAGGTGGACAAGGAGGAGAAGTAGGAGTAGGAGGAAGGAGAGTGGGAGCAGCTGCAGCTAAAGTGGTAGCAGGAGGTGGAGTTAAACTGGACACGCTGCGCAATGAAACCCAACTTGAGCAATGTGCGACCTGGCGGTACATTTTAAATTCGACAACTGTTAACTAAAGTGCCGGCCAGCAGGAGATCCGCTTGAAGTGCTTCAAGTGCGCCTCCAAATCCGAGCAAAGCTCCGCCACTTCTCCGGCAGCTTTAGCTCGTGTGCAAATTCCATGGCTCAATCTCGCTTCCAGCTATCCCCTCCTCCTTCCGTCACTGCCTCGCCGTTTCCTGTTGCTCGTAGCTGTTGCATTTTTTATGCCATTTCTTATTTCATCTGGATTTTTATTTTTATGCTGTTTTGGGATCCCTCCACATTCGCATCACATTCACATCCGCACAGAAGTTTATCATATTGTCTTCTCGGTAATGTTTTGCCTGACTTTATTTTTCTCGTTTTGTTTAATGCGAGTTCGTTTTGTGTGCTTGTTATAGTATACTCTATGGAAAGGTATTACAGGGAATGGGGCTTAACAAAAGTTTCATTGTAGTCAGGTAGATTTTATTGTGGAACAGAGTAAGAAACGCTTTACTCCTTTCCCAAAATCATTCATACCACATTCTTTACACAATATATTCTTTCGCACCTCCCTTATTTTCTTAAAGTGTATTTTAGATTCGTATTGATTCCGTCATTATTTGCCCATGTGGCATTTTTGTGATATCCTAAGTTGAACCAAAATTGACGGCGAATGTTTTCGCTTGTTTCGGTCTTTCTGCTTTGTTCCTGTTGTTGTTGTTGTTTTTTTTCGCATGCCTCCAACATTTGTGCAGGGCTTTATTTTCCTTGTGGCCGATAGAGAGAAAACGATAGAGAGAGAGAAGGAAGGAGAGGGGGGAGGGAGAAGAGGAAACAAAATATAAAACACACACAAATGTATTTTTAGTGTGCTGCTAAATATCTAAATATATGCGCGATGGGGACGAGCACCTGAACGCGGAGCCTGGCAAGAAATGTGCCGTCTACTTTTTTATTTATGAGCCACCAAACGACGCTGACGTCGACGACGCTGCCGCATTCGCCATTTGGACATTACATGGACCGAATCTTTGCAGCGTGCAGAGCAGACAGCAGAGGAGCAGGAGGAGCTGCTGATGATGCTGCTGCTGCTGTTGCTGCTGCTGCTCTTGCTGAAGCTCACTTCAAGTTTTGGAGCTGCCCCTGCAACGCTGCCCCCTCCTCTTGCCTCTCCCCTCGCACCATCCGTTAAATCGATTTTAACGATTTTTTTCTACCTGCTCCACACGACACGATGCTCCCCTGCGCCTCACTCCACAAGCCGCCTCGAGGTTTGGACACACTCCGTCGACTTATGAATATTAAATGCAATTGCATGGTCAAGCTACAACAACAACTGCCACTGCAACAAAGGCTGCAAATGTGCTTCTTTGATTGACAAAATTGTGGCAAGGACGCGCAAGTTCATTGTGAGGTTCCCCTTTTTAAAGGCGATAATTGATGAGCCAAGGATTTGGGCACAATTCCTGCAATGGAACTTCACTTCGACCGTGTTGTGTCATCTTTGCGAGGCGCTTTGTTGTGCTCCCAACTGACAGCTCATTAATAAACGGATTTTAGCCTAGACGCGACGTGAGAGAGACTGAACAGGGGAAATGAGGAACGTGGAACTGGGGGCGACGCTGTAGTTATTGCCCAGTGCCATGAGCACTTCTCGGCGTGCGCTCGCACTCGCCTTTTGTTGCTGACGAGCTAATCTAGCACATAAATCTAGCGTTTTATTAACTCCACGAAAGGCGATCGAAAGCACAACAGAAACAGCGACGCTGCCCGGGCTATACGAATAGGCGGTAGGTGGTAGCGGGACGGGGCGTGGCTGTCAAATGAACTGACGCGACGGTCGTCACACACACACACACATACACAAAAAGGGTGTGCATAGTTCGCACTTTTAATTAGAGTGTGTCCGATACTTCGAATTGGACTGAGAAGTTTGACAGTGAAATTTGCCAAAAAGTTGGTGGGAAAAGTATAGGGATTTTTATGGCAAATAACTGAGCGGATAATCGAACTTTAAAGACAGAGTAAATAGAATTATATTAAATGTATATATATACATATGTATATGAATAGAATATATTATTATTCTGCCTCTGCAAAGGTAGCATTTTAAGTTTAATTACAGCGGATGTACGAGTATAACATTAAAAACTATAATACTATTCTCGAAGTTTCATTAATTTCAAAAATTGATAAGATTTACTAATTAACAAGAAAGTTCCATTAGCAATTTAAAGTAAGCGAAAATTGCATTTGAAAATGTTATAGATTTTAATAATTAAATCAAATACAAAGACATTTAAATACTTATTAAAAAAAGAAATATTAGCTCTGTTATTTAAAGTGCGTGTATGTTTTAAGTATAATTAATTAGCACATTTAAATACAAACAAATAATTAACAAATCTGCGGATGTCTGTCGTTTTATTTCAATCTAAGAAATAATTAGTTATTTGATATTGTGTTAAACATACTTTTTTAAATGTTTTCTCTTAACTGTCAGCCAGTTTAATGTTTAAGCATTATTATTTTAACATTTATGATGATGTTTTTCTGTTACTTTACTGAGCCTACAGTAATTAAAATTTCACCTAGTACTGTGTGAGTTTCGATCGATTGACACTAACCTTTAGGGTTTCCAATTCAAGTCTCCTTATTAGCAATTCTGCGAATCAACAGTGAATTCCAATAAATAAAGTCGATTTCTTTGGCACAGAACACAAAACAATTTCGGATTTCGAATTTACGAATTTACCGGCAATTGGCGACGGCGGGCGGGCGGGCAAGCGTAATGGAGCCACGAGCGAAATTCTCAATTTCAAATATTGAAACTTGATATTTATTTTTTTGGACAAAATCCAGCAGATTTAGCCAATTTGCGTTGACTAGGCACGAATTAGCGAATTGTCGACACACAGTGAATTACTGACACTATCGTCGTGGGTACCGGAGGTGCCGGGGGGAGAGAAATGGGAGGAAGAGTGCAGGCCTAACAGATAGTGCCGGCACACAACAAAGAGGCGCCGAAAATTTCACCTGTAATTGTGAAATGCACTTGTCGTGCGGGCTCCGGCTTCGGCTTAGTAGTAGAAGTAGAATTTGTCGTTGTTTAACGGCTCTTTTGAGGTTCGGTTTTTGATATATATTTGGTTTGGTAGCTCTCGTTGGCCGCGCGCACGTTCGGCCACAGCGACAGTAAAATTGCGACTGTTCGCCAAGCACACGAAACGGCAAACACATAGCCAACAAGCAAGAGGCGGCAGTTTCGGAGCCCTAGTCGAAGTGCAAATGCTCTCGCCAAACGTACTCAACGATCTACGTGAGTTTTTTGGTTACTCTCTGACAATAATACTAAGTAAAGCCTTGCTCAACACACATTAAATATATACAAACAAATATTTGCATATATTTCTCTTTATTTACAGTGTTCTCTCTTTCGCTCCCAATGACTTACGCAGCTCACATGTCCAACGTGAGTGAGAGAGAGTATAAAAAGCAAAAGCCGAGCAAAGGCAGCCGGCTTCAGTGTCGACGTCAGCAGCGACAGAGGCAGCGGCAGCAACAGCAACAGTGCTTGCTGATGCTGGGCGCTCTCTCACTCACTCTCTCTCACTTGCTGACGCGTGCTTGCTCTCGCGCCCCGCTCTGTGTGTGGGTTTGTTGTTGTTCAGTAGAAATGTGCCGGCTCCATGTTTATCAACATGTTGCAGCTTTTTATGCTTTTGGCGCGTGTTTTCAAACGAAGTTTCTGGGCTTTTGAGGGCGCAGCAAACAATTTGCGATTGACTAAAGTGTTTCTTTTTGGTTTTTTTTTTCGATTTCCTCTCTCGCGCGCCCTGTTTTATTTTAATTGGGGCTGCGTGATTTCGATAATTTATAGTGTTAATTTTTTTCTGTTTTTAGTTGCGCCTGCTGCTGCTGATGCTGCCACTGCTTATTTATAAACACATTAAAATTTATAGTTGCCGACCCATTTGTGGCAGATTTTTGCATGAGATCAGCATCGTCTAATTTATGTGCACGTCGCCGTCGACGTCTTCGTCGTCGTCGTTCTTATTAATTTATGCTTAAACCAACAAACAAACAAAATAAGTTCTCTGTTTCAGGGGCACAAATGTTGCCAGCTGCTTTCACTCGGCAACAAAGTTGCTCAACAGATCGTTGTTTACATTACTCAGAAACAGTGTTGCCAGAGTAAGCCTTTTCCATCTTCGTCTTTCGCACTGTCCTTAAATCTGTCCTGCTCTTGCTTGTTTATTAAGGATGAGTTTTGTTGATCGTTCTTAAAATCGACGCACCGCCTCATTAATTTGTATAACAATCGTTATCCCGAAATATCGATTATATCGAGTTTTATTTACAAGGAAATTATCAATGGCAACACTGCAACAGATTGTTTGTTTTACTCAGAATGAGATTAGTCAGCGCCATCGCAAAGACAGTGCTGGATTTTATTAGCCATCAAAATTTATTCATAGCAGAAGCAAAAGTGATGCAATGCCCTACGGCTAATCATGCCGTATATTTATAAACATTCGCGTATTCGCCTTGTTGTCAGTCAGTTTGCGACTGACAACATTGAACAGCGAACATTATCTCACAATGGTCTTATCTCGCTTGTCTGTCTTGTGATTATTATGCGTTGCATGCCATTGATTGCAAAAATTGTTGTGTTTGTTTGATACTTTGCGACCTTATTGCTAATTCTACGTTAAGTTTAGAGTAGTTGACTTATTAACAATATAAACAAAGTTTTGTTGCAAAAAAAGATTTGTCTACTTTGTTTTCAACTTGTTGCTAAATATGAAACAGGTTTGCTGTTTTAAACCAAAGTTGTTATCTCTATTTTGAAACGAAATACGAGTCGCTTCCACATAGCTTAAATATTTCTATATTACTATAAGGATGGCAGAGCAAAGAGTTCGATTTTCTTCGACATTGTATAACATATTTATTTATTTAAGATATTTTCAGTCGCACAAGTGTATTCAAAATATAGAAAGAGAAATAAACAATGCATTTCATTGGCAAACTTGAGTGCCTGTTCCACATTTAATAAAGATATTGAAGTGGATAAGTGGAAAGAGTATATGAGTTTTTATGCGCATTCAGCGACAGTTTATTATACTATAACTTAATCTCTGCTGCACTTATGAGGCGATAAACAAAAAGCAATTCCACTTGCTTATGTTGCCCTTACATTGTACGCCAAGCAACAATGTTGCACATTCTTCCAGGCAGAGGCCTGACTGCCTGCCTGTTAGGGGTCTGAGAAACTGCTCGGGAATCATTATGAATTTTCACTGGCAATGTAAACAATGCGTTATTATTAATCAAGCATGGCCAAATTTATGTTTCACATGCGGTGCACACAAGCCGAAAGTAGTTTAAACTAAACAATATTCTTTTTTTTAATAGTTGAAATTAAAATGGAAAATAGAAAGACGAATGAAATAGATTAATTTATGAAACAGTTGATGGGCCGCATATACAGGGTGCCTGCTGCCTGCCTGTTGAATGAGTCGAGCTGCTAAAAATAAATATGACAACAATAACAAATAACAGCTACGACGACGACGTCATCGACATGGAAATGGAAACAAGTCGAGAGAACCCATGTAAAAACCGGTGGCCAGATGACGACAAGTGGTCAATCTACCAGTTGTTCTCCCCCCTCTGGCAGCGGGGGTGTAGCCAACGGGCTCACAACATCTGGGGCGTGGGCAGCTCCAACATAAGGCCATGGGGCAATGGCGCCAACTTTTGCATAAACAACAACACTAACAAGAACTGTACAACACTATGCGATGCTCTGTTCTCAAAATTCTAAGCAGAACGAATTACAAATTACATTTTGATAGCTTCTGGTACTATGTGACGAGGTCAGCAGTTGCTCGAGATGGCATTGATTTCCAGCAGACGTATCGCTTACACCCATTCCACTCAATGGGGCAGTCCAATTAATGTCTCGCATCGAGCTGCTTAGGGGGAATTGTTCTAACAGATTGTTCCATTGGCACGCTGCTCTTGAACTTGCGCAACTCGTGAGCTGTCGCTGCATAATTTATTACAATTTAAAGATTTCAAAGGGGTCAACTGTCTGCAGATACCCTGCAATAGCTACACGTGGGCTGCGTAAGCAGAGCGAAGCCAAAAAGTATGCCGTGAAACTTGTTTATACAATTGGCAAAAAGGTAATTAAAATTGTATAAATACTATATCTTTCGATATATATGCAGACTATATGTGAATCATTGAACTATTTGATATCATTAAGTATACTATGGGATGCCATTTTTAGCCTAAGCAATTTCTAAGCACTTCCCCCGAGTGTGCCAGATGTGCCAAAAGTTTTCCATTTTTCGCACATTCCTAAAACAACAGCAACAACAACAAGAAGAACAGCAGCAACATTTGGCTCCACGCGCAACACTCTATGTGGCTATGCTCCACTGAGAAACAATCCCAAAGAATACATCTTCCTCCCGCCTGACCTGCCCCCTTTCCCCCTTTGACCGCCTTCAAATTGGGTCAAATTAAGCGCTAAATTGTTTCGTACAGCACAAAAGAGGGAAGAGCTAACGAAAAATAGATGAAAAACTAACATAAAATGGAATGCCTGCCTTATAAATAAACAAGTCTCGTATGCACACACTGGCGCAAAATTTAATGGGATACGCAAACTTGCACTTGTTGCCCGTCTCTATAGACAGTACATGTCTGCTTATACTATGTACACACACATACTATATAGCAACCCGGCAACCACCCACAACGAGCCACGAGTCATTCAAAATGGCCAACGAGATGCGGCATCTGCCCGTGCCCCAATCCCTGACCGGGTTCCGTTCCGTGCTGAATGCGCCAAAATGCGTGCCAGACACAAATTCGCATATAAAACAAATCGTATTTACAATGTTCGACAACGGAGCATACGATTTATTCTATATAGAATGTATTTTAGCCAGTGAAGGTCACGCACTGCTTTGCCCTGGTCCTCCCAATGAATCACGGTCTGGGAATATATGTCTTACACATGGGAATAAAACTGAGACACGCCGATGATTAATACTGCTAATAACAATTACTTCTCGTGGGTGTGTGTGTGTGTGCACAACATGTTTCCAATTACGCAAGATTTCCTCTTCAAAAAATTTGACTCAAAATGAATTTCAATTAAAATTACTTTTGATAAGCGATATGCGAGCAAGATATGCAAACGCAGTTTCACCAGACAGACTGACAGACAGAGGGGGGATGAGCAACGCGGCAGACAGACAGACGAACGGACGGACAGTTGGCAAGCAGATGCAGTTGGCAACGCGTACGAAGCGTCACTTAATTGGTTTTCGTTGTTGTGCCGCGATTGGCGCTAATTGAAGGCAACTTGTTGAGCTGCTAACTGGCCAAAAGCGACTCAACAGCGAAGACTGTAGACTGCCGCAGACTGAAGACTGAAGAAAATATTGAAAAGACTGCAAAAAGCCGCTGGCAGTAAACAAAGTTTGTCATTGGCGTTGCGTGGCGCCTACAAAAGCCACGAAAAATTACGCATTCCGAGCGAGCGAGACAGGTACAGTGAGCGAGAGAGAGAGAGAGGCCTCTTTGCCTTGGTCTTTGCTCTGCACTAATTGATTTTCATCAAATCTTAACGGCATTCACATAACTTGCCGCCGGCTTTGCTGCACTCTCAAATATTTCAACTATGTTTCCATTAGTTTTAGAAACTTACCTCATTTTGAAGAAATTCCTTAAATAATCTATATTTTCCCACTACATTTTGCTTAAACTTTTTCGAATTAAATGAAGCCATCAAATTCAATTGTCACTTAACATCGGGTTCAAGTTCAATTAGACAGCCTCGTTTTGGGCAAAGAGATTAAGAGCACATTTCAATTTCATTGCGGGAAACAACATGATGAATGGGAATTAAGAAAACTACAATTTCTGCAGAACTCTAAATACATAAAGAAATATGGGAAACAATTCTTTATCAATTAATTCTTTTTCTTTAATTTTATTCAAGCTAAGGCGATAAAAACAATTAATGTAACTATGAATGAAAGTCCACATAATCTAGTAGTTTATTATTAGAGAATGATATGGTTAAGAGTTAAGTGCCCATGACAGAAGAAACATTAATTTGATTATTCCAGTTCAATATCCAAACTTGCCCACCTTGCTTGAGAAAAGAGTGACTGGAGACTCCAACTCGCTGTGAATAATTCTATTCCAGGTATAACATTGAAATTCCGCACAGATGCGAAGTTGGGAACTCAGTTAAGAGTTCTGTTACAGTCAATGGCAAAACCGTTCAATGCAAATCGCGCTGAGTAAGAGCCCGTTGCAGGTGATTCAGGTGACTCAGTTGCAAATTTAAATACCTGATCGGAAGCGAGCTAATGACTAATGCAGAGGATAAAATGTAAACAATTCGGTTTGGTAAATTGGCTATTGACACACTTAGCGAGAGATATAATGAAGGCAGGAAATATTCCCATCAATTAGTAAATTCATCAATTATTTATACACTCGCACTGCAAATAACTGTGAGTTCAGCGCAAAATTTCAATAATTTTCATTTTCACTTTCGTTTTTCATTTATATTTCGGGGCCAATTAATCAAAAACATTTTGTTAATTAGCGCGTCGAAAGTAACCGACACACACGCACAAAGCAGACAAATTGGCCGCAAACTGACAATAACACGCATACGCCGGGCATGCCGGAGTGAAATTGAATTTGTCAATTCGCGCATGCTGAAATTAGCTGCAGCACGGGCAATATAATTGCATTTCGCTGTTCGAGCCGGCTTTAAAAGTCAACAGCGAAACGCATTAAAGATGCAAGCGCAGTCGACACCGATTGCGGCGATGGCAACAACAGCAACAACACCACGAACGGTGTCAATGACATATTGGCCAAAATGCAGCAATAACAGTAACAGAAAAAGCAAAGGCAACAGCAACAACAACGACACCATCAGCTATGATACTGTCATATCTGCAAAGCAATTGTAACCAAAACGAAGCCACAAACTGCGCGCAGTCTCTGCCCGCGCCTCCTGCTTGGCTCCTAGGCCATCATTCCCTTTGTATGCCTCCCCCTCTGCTCCCCCTTACAGCTGCAATGCCATTGCCATTTGCCTTAATGACTTGCCAATTCTTATGCATATTTAATTTTATGCTTATGCTCATGTTTGCTTTATGGAAATCGGAGATTTTGCCCAAAAATGAAAATGAAAATTTCATGTAAAAGGCAAAAGGCGTTGAGTGTGCACAGTGGCGCAAATAGTGCATGTGAGCTTGAAATACTTTTTGTATATACATTATAAAGAGTGCTGTAATTAAATTTATTTTTAATTATATGGGAAAACATAAGAGAATTTTTTAATAAATAAAGTTTATTTTAAAAATAATATTAAATAAATTCCTACCTTACTTTATTATATATATACAATTAATGTTAATTAATAGGAAAATATTATAATTAAAACTCATTATAGCTGGCTCGAGGTCAAGGTTCAAATAAAAACAACAAGGAACTCCGTGCCCGCAAGAGCAGACGTGTCAAATCAATCCCTGAAGACGGTTTACCGAAGTGTAACCGAAATATATCGGAAAAATAAAAAATTACAACAAATTGTTGTTTTTATTTGAACCTTGACCTCGAGCCAGCTATAATGAGTATAATAAATAAAGGTCGCAAAAACTCTATAATATTATAATTAAAATATATATCAGAATACAGAATGTCAAACTCGTTTTATTTATACTCTGCCCAGTGTGCGACAAATTCTTTTTTTGTGTTTTGGACATGTGCAACACATTTTTTTTTGGTCTGCACTTTGGACTCTTGTGCTGTTATGCAAATGTTGAAAAGGTTCGAAATGCGAGAAAAGCATTTCGCGTAGCACGACGCGCTACTGATATTCAGCATTGCGAAAGAAAGCGAAAGGAAGAGAGACGAAGAGAAAGAGGGACGAGGGCAGTGGGTCCAATAAAAGGCGTATAAAATGTATAACAAAGTTCAATTGTATCAAATTGGGCAGCAGCAGCAACTGCTGTGGCTGTGGCTGCTCTGTTGCTGCCCCGCAATGTGAAAATAAATTAAAAGCGCCAGAAACCGCAAAGAAATGCGAGGCGACATGCTGCTGCTGATGCTGCGAGGGCGTAGTGCGTACAATACCAGACGAGCAGTTGCGTCCAGGCCGTGAAACTCATCAATCATAACCATCAATCAGACTGGGCAGGAGGGCGGCAAAAAACGAACGCAATGTAGGCCGCTTTGATGCTGCAAAATGGTGCGCAGGGTGCGGGCAATTTCGTGGTCCATTTCAATTACGATTCGGAGTAGACGTGCCGCAGATATGTACGGTATATGTAGCTACCTCTACATACTACAATATATCTATAGAGCACGCATATTTATGGCAACTTCATGAGCTTCGTTAGCAAATAATTCAGCAGCCTCTTTTGTTTGTTCAATCCAAAGAGATTAATTGGCGAAATCCTTTGCCTCACATTAATTAAGTTGCCTCATGCAACTATTTTTGCCAACTAGCGCAAATGATCTCACTTCTCCCTCTATCACTTTGCACTATTTCCGAAGAAGAATTCTTGAACCCTTTCATCATTTTACACTGATGTCATTGTGGCCACTTTGGGCCACAATTAATAAATGCAATCATCACTTTTGGCTTCTCACCATGTTTTTCCTGGGAAGTGCCAAAATGCACAAGAAACGGAAATGAATAAGGCGCAGAAACAGCAAACAACTCGGGGTAGTCAAAGTAATTGCTTGAAATTTCCCTGTAAATTGTTTATAAATGCCCAACTACTTGAGATGCCAAGAAGTTCACGCAATCTGGCGAGAAATAAGTTGATAATTATATATATATAATAAAATACAGATCGTTGAACCAGGTGCTATTGGGTTGGCAACCCATTTACATGCTGTGCTACGCTGCGTCACCCGCTCAATTGGCACGCCCCCATTTTCTCGTTGTCTGGTCGCTGTCTCTTACCTCATTAATTAAACAATTTGTGTGTGTGTGTGCGTAGTTGTGTTTTGGCAAACATGCAATTACGTACTCGCATGCACTTAAGCTATTTTTAAACGTTTCGCGGTGAAAGGTCTTTGGCAGTGTCACAGACTGTCGAAAGAAGAAGAAAGCGAGTCGAAAGAAAGCAGAAAGAAAACAAAAAAGATTGAAGAATGCTTCATAATCTTTCAGAGCCAAAGACTGACAGCTTAAGAATATTTGCCAAGTTTAATCCTTGACACAGTTCTTGACTTGTTTGATTAATCAAACATATTCATATAGATCACATACGCGTTGGCAGGCAAATGTTTATCATATGCGAATCATTATCGTCATCCAGCAGACACTCTGCAATTTCACACGTATTTCAGAGCATGTCAAGTGCTAAATAAGACACGTCATTTGTATCATTAAGCCATTATTTCCGCTCATTCCAGAGAAGAACTCGTGCATAGTTTCATTTGTCACTCGTCGCGAGTGGCTGCAAGACGACGACGCGTCTTTATTGTGGCATGTATCGCGCATATCAAGTGACATTCAATGATTCTGGATGTAGTCTATCATTCACGAATGACATCATGAGAGGCGCTCGTCGACGTGGTCGTGCATATTTAGCGCCAGATCGCATTCAATGACGCCGTCGCCATTAATTACAATCGCTGCCCACGAGAGACCCCACGAGAGGCCCGAGACGATCCGACAGCAATTGCAATTGCCTGCCAAGATAGAACGGCACCCACCCGCACACCCACACACAGCCAGAGAGAATCACATCAGAATATATATAAAAGAACGATGATGTATGGCCGCACTGGCAGAAAGTAAAAATTTTAATACCATAAAGTCGGGTGACTGAGCAACATGGAGGCGATAGAATAGTCAATCACAATTTGAGGAGGAGTTTGCCAGGCTCTTTAGAGACGATTGCCACAAAATTTGTTTGTTTTATTTTCTTCTTTTTGATGATGTTAGCATTCTGCAGAGACTCTTCAATTCAGCAAATTTCAGTTGGCATTCATTCAAAACTTTCATTATTTTTATTTCCAATATACAGCACCGACCACGATTTGTCGGGGATATCGATATCCATTTTCTTCGAGCTTACACTGCACACAGATCGTTTGTTCTTTAGTTCTTTAAATATTTTGCTATGATATCATATTGTTTGCCACTTTACCTGGTTTCAGAGCTAACCATACGATGGCGTTGATGCAATGGAATGCAGGTCAGCTTTGGCGATGACTTCAATTGAAGCGCCATTTCGCTGCTCAAGGGATTGATGACGGCTGCAGCTCCAGTTGCCTCGGTGCCTTCGCTAGTGCATTGCTCAACGCCGCACGGTGTCGACATGATCTGTTCGTGCCGAAACTATCCAAATATGGGAAGAGAGAGGGGAGAGGGGGAGGGCGAAAGAGCAAAAGAAGGGTGTGTGTTGTCTGTGTTGTGTTTGTGTGCGTGTGAAAGCGACTTAGTGTTGTACAAAATTTCGTTTTTTTAAGACCAAATACTGTTTTCTGATAATTTTAATTCCTTCAAATAGCCCAAAGAATGAAAGCAACTAAAATATACTGATATACGATTTGAAATTGACTTTGTATGTAAAAAGGCCTGCTATGATCTAGAGTATGATAAAAATCGATTAAACTATCGAAAGAATCGATGGAATTTTAAAAAATATATCAAAACGGCCAAGAAATTACAATGAAGTGTACTGTTTTTCAATGTACTATATATATGTACTACTGAGAATAGACAAAACATATGAAAGTAACACCCGACTTGGCACGACGAAAATTATTTTCTAAAATGACATGTTTAGCATTAAGTTGGTTACTAAGTAAATTTCTTAAATAACTCCTTATAGTGTTTGAGATCTAGGCGTTCATACAAACTGACAGGCAGATATAATTATATCTACTCTTGATTATGAATATTTAGTTCTTCACCACAAACACAAGAGACATTAAAATGGGTAAAATAAATGAATATCTGCCCTTATCAAGCTCTTATATCAAAAGAAATTCCTTGCACAGCCTAAAAGTATGCAGCAAGTTTTCACCAAAGCGTTCGAAATGTATTCGAGCTCTGAGTAAATATCAAACTATGTATGCATTTATTGTAGATAAAGTAGACTTCTTAAGCTAGAGTAAATGAGAAAAGTTTCTCTGGATTTTCCATACTTTTTCCACAATTATTGCAAATGGTTTAAAAAATGTAACTTTTAAAATTTGAATATAATCGAAAAGTCGTTTAATGTTATCGTAAAAATATAGACAAATTTTATATTATTCACGAACGTATAGAAGCAACCTCAATAGATTTGCACCTGTACAGCCAGAAGATGCTTTCCACCCTCGGTCATGCGATTGACCTGACTGCCGGACAGCATCAGGACACGATTGCTCTTGCAGATAGTCTTGAGTTTCTGGCTCGAGCGAATGTTGTAGACCTCCGAGGTCTGCACAATAATATGCTCGGCCATTGGTTTGCCGTTGGTGGGCCACACAGAAATGGTGCCCATCAACTTATGATCATCGGGCCGAACGCTTGTTAGCCAGAAGACAAAGATTTCATTCTCAGGGCTCGTTGAAATGGGCGTGCAGCAGGACTCGGCATCCGTATTGGGAATGAATATATCCACAATGTTCACACGTGACGACATCACCAGCACCGGCAGCAGTGAAGGATATTTATCACTGTGATGATCGACGAACTTGTCACGTAGAAAGTATACCATATGGCACTTGGCGTTGTTGTGACAAGTGACGCGTGTGTCCAGAAAGAACGTCTTTACCTGGTACGGCATAGTGCGCTCCATGGCCAGCGAGGGATGTCCATGCGTAAGATGGTCATTGAAATCCGATATGAAGAACATGCGACGGCAATCGCCATCGGGACAATAGACAGGCGAGCGAGACAGCTTGAGGGGGCGCAACTTACGCTCAATCATTTCCCGCTTGAGGTTCACCAGGGCGTCCAACTGAGACTGGGGACATGGCAATGTAGCGAACTGTGCCACTGGCGGCTCCCGGCGATTCATTAGCTGCGAGGAATGGAGATTCTGCATCAGTTGCTGCGGATCCTCCGGGTAACCACGATATTGGACACGCTGTACGGTCGACACAAGCATGTTTAGCTTACTGCGCACGCGCTTGCCATGCAGGAAAAAAAGGGGCGACACTTTGACACTGTTCTCAGCGGAACTCTCCATGTGTTTGCTGTCTTTAATATCGTTGACCGTCGCGTCTGCCACAGCCAAATCGTTCGCTGGTGGCGCTGTTGGTCCAAAACGGTCCTTGTCCTGCCTCTCCTTCTTCTCCTCCTTCTCTTGTGGCCGTTGCTTCTTTTCCTCCATTCGCCGTTGATCATTTTCCTTTAGCGTCTCTATCATGGATTCCATTTTCTTATCCAGTGCATCGCCTATGACCTTATCAGCCTTTTGCTCGGTATCATTCGCGCTGCTCGGATACGGCGCAATCTGTGCCCCACCACATTGCCGTTCCCGATTAGTTGGGCCCTCGTCGCACAAGCTTCCTATTTGTTCCTTTTGCAACTGCAAATCATTGAGTTCAGCGCGAACACGACCAGATTCCACTTCAACGCGACGACTGATGCGCTCCCATTCGCTCAACTGCTGGAGCTTCTCGTTGAGCTTGATATTCAGACTCTCCATCCTCTCCATTTTGCGCAGCTCCTTTAGTTCCCTTTCTATTTGCTCTTTGGTGATTTTTTCCTTGGGTGGGGGGACCATCAAATTGCCAGCAATTTGCCGCTTTTGCACGCCGTCCTCGGGCCGACCTCGATTGTAATGCTCCTGAGTGCTGAGTATACCTCGATACTTCATCCTCTTGCTCGGACTGCCGCTGAGCATTTGCTGTACGTTTCGCTGCATTTCCTCGTGCCACTGATTTTTCGGATCCCTGCGTTGCTGATGCTTGGCAAAGGCCTCTTGATTTCGATGCGATAGTTCATCATCGTCCAGCTGATTGCGCTGTTCAGTGAGTTCTCCATGGGTCTGCCCGCTCAGCGGAATGTTTTTCCCATCCGGCAATCTATATAGAGCTGGTTTTCTATTACGCGTTTCGGTTACCATCGACCTGGATCGACGTTCAGCCTCTAGGAGATTCTTTTGACGTCTCTGAGGTCGATCTTCGCTTGCTGAGCGTACTTGTTGTTGCCACGGCAAACTCTGTAGCCCAGTTGGCGACATCTGGGAAGTTATATCCCGCCTTAGCGTCTGCTGCACTTCTCGGAACAGTTCACGTTGCTTGGCGCGCTGTGCGACGTCAGCCACTCTGTGCTTTCGCGCTGCTGCATCGAGAATAGTACTGGCTAGTTGCCTCTTGGGTTGCTCATCTAGTTGCTGTGCGGGATCCAATTCAGTGTCGCGAAAGAAGAATCTCAGTGCTCCGCAATGGTCACACCAATCTGATACGCCCTCAACACAGGATTCTTCGTTTACGCCACAACGTCGTCGGAACTCAAACTCGGGATTGGACGAGAGTTGGTCCTTCTTGGCATTACATAAGGTGCATGTGTACATGATGAAGCTGCTATTTGTGTTAGTCTTCGCGGCTTATTAAGGGTAAATCGAACAAAAAATACACATAAAATACAATTTAAACGTCCTGACTAATTTATAACTAGCTGACAATAAAAATGTTGATTACTAAATCAGAGATATTGTCTATACAGCAAAAGGTGTCAAGATGATGTAAACTAAGTAGTTGCTGGATAAATACTTTAGGAGACTCATCTTTTATTAGTTCCTCGTTACAATCGTAAGGTAAGATTTTGGCTAAGATATTGATAGGACACAGCTTTAATAAGTACTAGGAAAGTACAACATTTATTTGTATACATGCTATTTATTTATTTATTTATTTATTTATTTAAAGTCAACTAAGAACAGTCAAATGTAGGGGTAAGAAAAAATAATAAAAATTAGATATAAAAATTAATATTACATTATTTTATATTACAATTAAATATGAGTTTAAACTTAAAAAAAAACCGAAGAAATATATATATAAAAAATTAAAGTTTAAATTTACGTTAAACAGTAAAATTTTAAAAAATTAAGAAATTCAATTTTTAAATTTTTATTTTTATTTTTTAAAATCTATTCCTATCTATAAGATCTATACAATTAGCTCACCAGTTCTGAGTCTCCTCAAGACTTCACCTATTTTTAGACAACTGTGCGTGGGTTACTTTCTCAGGTACAAATATGTAAGTATGTAGATTGATTAGCCTCTCCACGACCCAGAGAGACTCCAGTCACCTGCTTGACATCGCAGTTCGGTTCACAGCCAGATTCCCTTTCCCCCTCACACACACTCAAATGGCACTTGAGTCCCACGTGGTGACCGTGAAATTTACATGTTAGACGAAGGCGAAGACGAAGACGGTCACAAGACACACACACACAGCAAACTTTGCAAAAAGCAGAGGATGAAGCAGCAGCGACTCAAGGTAATAGCATAGCAGGCTGGCAAACCCCATGCTCCAGTTGCCATGCCACTGCCGCCGGCCCGAAGATCTCGAGGGCCATTGAAATTGTCAAACGCCCCGCCAGAAATCGGCTTAAGCTCGGCGTCCCATTCAGTTTCACATCGTATCGTATCGGATCGGATCGGTTTGGATTGCTTTGGTTCACTTGCTGCGCTGGTCAGTTTTATTTATTTCAGTTTTCTTTTTCATATTTTGGTAGATGATTCAGCAGTGCTTAAATGTTTGTTGATAAGATGCGCAAAACGCATGGAAAAAAGACAAATAACGGAACATGGCAGCAAGACAAGCCAAGCCAAATATTTAAACACTCGCCGAGTCGAAGGTCTAGCCCAGAGTCAGACGTATAAAAAGCCCGAGCAGCATCTGGTCAAGCAGCATAAACTTGACAACCGAGCAGCCAACAAGATGGTAAGTGAGCTCCAGCTCCAGCTGCAGCTGACTTCAATTAATGGATTAATCCTCTTCAGAAAACCAGCTTTGCGACTCTTGCGATTTGCGCCTGCGTGGCTTTGGCCACAGCGGATGTGTCCCATCTGCCATCGAGCAGTTACTTGCCACCACCCAAGCCGGAACGGGTGGAACACATGACCATTGAGAAGCACGAACTGCGCGAGCTGCCGGAGCAAGTGGAATATATGCACGAAAGTGAGCTGGGCATGATGGAGCTGACGCCCAGCGATCAGTTGACGCCACCAGCTATGCCAGAGGAGGAGCAGATGCTTTCCTCGCGTTATCTGCCTCCCCCACAGCCAGAGCAACTGCCAGCCCAGGCGGAACAGTTGCCCGCTATGCCTGCTGCTCGTTACCTGCCACCCGCACAGCCCGCCATGCCAGAGGCAGAGCAAGTTCCTCAAATGCCTGCCACGCATTATCTGCCACCAATACAGACGGAGCAACGCGCTGAGCACGAACAGGAGGCAATGGCACAGCCACAGATGATGGCCGAGCAGGAGCCAGAGCAGGCCATGGAATACATGCAACCCATTGAGCAGCAGCAGCAACCTCAGGCGGCACCCGCCATGCGTTACCTGCCTCCTGCACAGCAGCCCGAACAAACTCCTTACCAGCAATACCAACAATACCAAGAGCCGCTGCAACAGGAACAACAGATGCCCTACATTCTGGATGTGCAGCAGCCTATGGCCCCATCCGATGTGGAAATGCAGGCCTACGAGCCCGAGCCAGCACATCAGCTACGTGACGATGGCTACCACTACAGGGAGGCCATCGAGGAGCAGCGTCTGAGGCACTAGGAGCAATCAAAGACTCCCAGGACGACAGCACCTTATGCTCTCGTCCAGTTGTTAACTTAGTAACTAAAGATCGATTAAAGATTATTGTACTCAATTTATATTGAAGAGATTCGTCAGTTCGCTCGAATGATTTAAAAAATATTCAGGAGTTGCCTCCTCTCATCCAATGGCCGGAACCTTAATGTAGCATCTCCACATTGTATATGTTGAAGTCCATGTAGCAGGGCATATTAAGAGTCACAATAATAGAATACAGCAGCACCTGCAGGTGTCGCGTGCGCAGCAGATAGGGAACACTTTTCTTCTTCTCGAACAGCGGCTCATCCTTTGCCTGACAATCGTACATGAAAAATCCACCTCCAGAACCCGGACAGAAGCCAATAGCAAGCGCCCGGTTGCGTATTATAATTATACCGTATCTGTAGTATTTGAAAAAGTGTATAAGCGCCGTACACAGATTCATTCGGTCAACAGTGGGCACCCGGTACAACCTGCCGCTGCATGCAAGCTGGCAATGTACCACAAATTTATTTTGTCCCATCGTATAACCGATGCCAAGATGATCCAGCGTGAACTCTTCTATCTTCTTGTCCAGCAGTGAAATACTCTGCTTATAGTAATTGCTGCCACTCAGGACTATCAAATTCATCAGACGGGGACTCCATGTCAAGAGTTTGCGCATGGAGGCAGCACAACAGGCCATCACACAGATGGCTAAGTATTGACGACCCCGAATTGATGCATCGAAGATGGTGTCTTCGGGACTAAGACTACCCCACAGCGACCAGAGGCGGTCCTCTATCTCCACATCGTAGTTTTTGACTTTGCTTCTCGCAAAGTCGCGATAGATTCCGGCCGTGTTGCATTTAATCAAGCGGCTCCATACGGGCATGTCGTTCTCCAGTTTGAGCCAGCTCAAAGACTCATTAGTGGCAAAAAGCTCACTGTCAGAAGGTGCAGATGGACGATGAGAGGGTAGCATTTTCTAAATTTAGTTAATTCTAATAAAAAGCATACGACATGCTATGTAATTTAAAACCAAGAGACTGAGAACTTTGACATTCTAAATATACTTGTCAGTTTACATATGTGCAAAGGTGCCTATCGATAAAAGTTTCTGACTACACTCGCAGTTTCTCTTAACCACTCGTGTCCTCCTCTTCCAAAGAAGCGCCTTCACGCAACATCTCCACCTTGTGTATGCTAAAGTCGATGTTGTAGTAGGGCACATTGAGCGTAACCACAACACAGTAGAGCAGCACCTGGAGGTGATGTGTACGCAGCAGATATGAGGCACCTTGTTGCTTCGGGAACAGGGGCTGATCCTTCTCCTGGCAATCGTACATGAAGTAGCCACCATCATGCCCTGGACAAAAACCAATAGCCAAGGCACGCTTGCGCACAGAGACAATGCCAAACTGGAAGTGACTAAAGAAGTATATGAGTGCCTCAGAGAGATTCATGCGATTGAAGGCGGGCACTCGGTACAGTTTGCCATAGCAGGCGTGCTCGATATGCACCACGAAGTTCAGGGCCTCCAAATTACAGTCTACGTTAAGATTCTCCAGACAGAACTCGTAATCCTTTTTAGTTATTTGCGCTATACTCTCCCGATAGTATTTGTCGCCACTCACTACTATCGTGTCTAGCATCTGTGCACTCCAGTCCATCAGGTTGTACGTGCTGGCGGCGCAACAAGCAATGACATAGATCGCGAGATACTGACGTCCACGATTTGTGTCCTCGAAGACTGGAGCTTCAGGGTGCAGATTGCCCCACAACGACCACAGACGACCCTCGATCTCCACGTCGTACTTTTTAAGTTTGCTCACTGGAAGGTTGCGGTACTTGCCGGCGGTGTTACGTCGATTCATGCGACTCCAGACAGGCAGACAGTTCTCCAGCTCTAGCCAGCTTAGGGACTCACCACTGGCGCATAACTTGCCCCCGTGTCTAGAATGTCCTGATGGGCGACAATAATTCGGCATGCCTGAAATTTTTTTTTTTTTTTGATAAAGTATACGAAGTTTCCTTAGTATACAATGGGTCGAAAGGTCTGTAGACTACGACGTACAATCATCTTGGAAACTGTGTTCGACTCTTGGGATAGAAGAATGAATTGAACATGCTTAATAAGACTTTTCATCTATTGCTACCTTCTATTAAGCTGTCAGCAGATGTTCTGCTATGATTCTCCCTCTTGAATTCGAAATATTTATTTGGGATTAAAACTCTAAGAAATTAGATCTTTCCTACCATAGTTCCATTAAGATAACCCTCAATTAAATGCACACATTTGTATTTTGTATAATTTATTTCTAGCCTTTCAATAAAAATGTATAAATGTTACAAATCACAGAGCTCAACCGCCTTCTTCTTCGGTTTCTTCCAAAGTGGCGCCTTCACGCAACATCTCAACCTTGTGTATGCTAAAGTCGATATTGTAGTAGGGCACATTGAGCGTAACCACAACGCAATAGAGCAGCACCTGGAGGTGCCGGGTACGCAGCAGATATGAGGCACCTTGTTGCTTCGGGAACAGGGGCTGATCCTTCTCCTGGCAATCGTACATGAAGTAGCCACCATCGTGCCCCGGACAAAAACCAATAGCCAAGGCACGCTTGCGCACGGAGACAATGCCAAACTGGAAGTGGCTAAAGAAGTATATGAGGGCCTCAGAGAGATTCATGCGATTGAAGGTGGGCACTCGGTACAGTTTGCCATAGCAGACGTGTTCGATGACAGTCACAAAGTTCATGGACTCCAAACTACAGTCTACGTTAAGATTCTCTAGACAGAATTCGTAATCCTCCTTGGTAATCTGCGCTATACTCTCCTGATAGTATTTGTCGCCACTCACTACTATCGTGTCCAGCATCTGTGCACTCCAGTCCATCAGGTTGTATGTGCTGGCGGCGCAACAAGCAATGACATAGATTGCGAGATACTGACGTCCCCGATTTGCGTCCTCGAAGACTGGAGCTTCAGGGTGAAGATTGCCCCACAACGACCAGAGACGACCCTCGATCTCCACGTCGTACTTCTTGAGTTTGCTCACTGGCAGGTTGCGGTACTTGCCGGCGGTGTTACGTCGATTCATGCGACTCCAGACAGGCAGACAGTTCTCCAGCTCCAGCCAGCCCAAGGACTCATTTGTGGCACAGATCTCATACTCGGGATGTCCGTAACGAGCGTTCGAACAAGTCATGGGAATCGAGAGATCAGTTAGGAGCTGCAATATGCGCGTGTTGGGCGCTGCCTTCTTATACGAAATCACATCGACCACATAGAACATGTATTGGTTCTTCTCCTTCCAGTCCTTCTGGAGACAGCGAGAGTCTATGTAGTGCAGCACGTCGTCGATATCCGCGAAGAGCACCCACGAGGCGGTGTTACGTTCCGCATAGCGTTTTGGTCCTTTAAAGCATCTATGCTTCTTATGTCCTTCATCTACAGGAGGCTCAGGCTCCTCCTCCTCCTCATTTGCCTTGTCCATTGTTGCATACGGGTCGAACAGGTGGAAGAATTCATCGTGATATAATGCAAAGCAACCGTTGGGCGTGAAAATCATCAGATATTTGCGTGTATTCAGGAGCTTCGAAAGCTTCTTCTTGATTGCAATGAGTCCGGCTTCTTTGGTAATCTTGGTACACGTCGGTGTCCACATGCCCGCCGGTTCAACAATGCGTATCCAGATATCGAACTCGTAATCATCGATGGTGATATGCCTCACTACGCGCTCAAACACCGACTCCAGCTCGCAGACACGCGTCGCAATTGTCTTGGCTTGATTGATTACACGGTCGATACGATAAGAGTTCCATTGCTGGAGTGGACGAAGTGAGCAGCTAAGAATGGCCAGAGCGCAGGCAAAGTAGCACGATTTGACCTCCTTCAAGCTACCATCCTCGCGTCCATCTAGATTAACACTGCCCTGAATCTTAAAGTTGCAATCCTTCTCCCGCAGGTGATAGCCATATAGAATGGGACGCGGCTTGAAGGGAGCGCCCTTCATTTTGGGTAGTCTTTCGCCCGGATGATGATGAATATATTCATCCTCCTCTTCGCACTCCTCTTCCATTAGGTTAAAGTTCTCCTCGCCGGCTCCCTCGTCCAGGCCAGTGTCTACGTATGGATCTGTGAAATAGATGTTGATCGATTAATTTTGTTGACTTTCCAAATGCTACTTATGTTTTCTATGTTTGACAGAATACTCTATGGAACACTTACATTTACACTTGCAAACCTTGTGATCCTCATGACATTGCTTGGCACGAAGGAATTTCTGAATACGCGCATTTTCCAGTTTAAGCTCCTTGTCAATATAACGCAACTTCTGCATCTGCTGTTGGCGTAGTTTCTCCTGGGCCTGGAATTCCTGGGCGTACTCGGCATCTTCATCCGATTTTTGCCAGCGCCGGAAGCGACCCTTTATATTGTTATCTTGAATCTTAATGGCGGCTACGATGTAGTTCATCACTGAGCAGCCCTGTGGATTGCAGCCGTACTCGATGCGTCGCATCAGTGAATCCAGTTCGATAAAGCGCATCATGCAGGCCGGTCCTGCATTGGACTTGCGATACCCAATAGAGTTACATGGGAACCCGATGAACATATAGAGGAGATTCCAACGTTTGATTATCACACACGAGAAGTGCTGGCACACGACCAACACACGATTATTATCGATCAGCAGCTCCAGCAGGTCCTGACGCAGCGATGAAGATACCGACGATTTGTATACCTCGGAGACAACCAGAGAGAAGTTACTTGATCCCACAGCAATGTCCGGCAGTTTCTTGTGAATCAAACAATTCAAAATAAACTCATAGTTCTTATACTCATCGCTGAAACTGTTCACGGAGGTGAGGCAGAACTCAATGAGTTCTTTATTCCACGTGGATACTTTGTATTTAGCCGACACGGCGGTAGCCACCAGGGCAGACAGCAGACCACCCAGTTTAGTCATCTCCTCATCCAGTGGCGGCAGCTTAGTGTCGCCCGCGATGATGTAAGCTCCATCGTGCAGCGTCTGGTAGTTGGTCTTAAGTGCCAATTCCTCCTCTATAGTTAGCACACGTTTAAGATCGTCACGTTCCTCATCGCTCAGCTCGTAGCCACGCTTCACCTTCAAACGCACCGCACGCAGATTCTCCTTGTCCGAAAGCAATAGCACCTTCTGTCCCGGCTTGTAGACGCTCGGGCGAGTGAATGTGATGTCATCGAACCTCTCGATAATCTCATTAAAAATTTGCAAAATGAGCTCTTCGATATATTCCCTATCAGACTTCGTAGGAAATCGTTCCTCCTCCGGAATGGTTTCAATGCTTGCCTTCTGCTTCAGATCCGGTGGTGCTGGCTCGTCCGTGAACTCGGGCAATCCCATTTTCAGTGCTGGAAATTGATTATAATGCTCCTCTATCACCTGCAGCGGTCGCACACATCCCGTACGGATTCCATGTATAAAGAACTTACCACCACGACGCATCTTCAGGGCATTATTATACAATACCCGTACGAAGGAATCAAACGTGGTGTGTATCTGCAGCACAGCCAAGCCACGGACTCTATAATCATCAGGATCCACAACAGTACCGACACGATTGCGTCTAAACGGATCGAATACATAGAAGAACTCACGATCACGCCAAATTCCAAGTGTGGAATTGTCGACTTGCAGCAATGCCGCAGGCCAATCAGGATAGGTGAACAAGTCCTGCAGTCCTCGCGTCAACTGGGATTCCAGATAGCTCTTACAATCGGAAACGTGGCCAGTTATAAGAAAGGGATACTTTCGCACTGTGGCCTTAAAGGCGCCCATTAGAAACATCTCTGGCAAATCTACAACATTCAATTCAGGCTTTTTGTTCTTCCAGCGTTTACCATCCAAACGGAACTTCTTTCGCAACGTTTTGTAGTACGCTGTGCCGTACCGTATAATATCATCGATGGTCATGGGCCGCCACATCTTTGTGCGTTCGAATTCCGAATAGATAATCGCAATAAGCGATATAACCATCGATGCATTCTTCTCCGAGCCCGAAATCGGTTGCTGCAGTCCATTGTTGGCGGCTGTTTTGACCGCATAGTTCTCATTGACTACAGCCCACAACTTATGGTAGTGATACTCCGTGGACTTGCCAATGATCTCATCCTCTTTCAGCTTGCCATATTTTAATAAGCTTATTTCAAAGATGTTGAACTCATCATCCTTCTTTATGCCCTGCATTGTTAGGGTGATCAGATGCACCAAGTGCTCCACATAGCGGGTGGCCAGCAGTGAGCATTTGCCCTCCATGAAGTCGCGCTCACAAAAATCATTGCGGCCATTCGGATCGAATATGAAGAAGGAATTCTCGCAACGTTTCCAGATTAGCAGGAACAAGTCACGTGAGGTGAAAATGCAGGCGTTAAATTTGGAGAAGTAAAGCGAAAGTGCCTTATAGATATTGGGCTCATCCTTGAACAGGCCCGTATAATGTATTTTGATCATTACTTGGGACAGACGTTCAGCAACTTGAGGCAGTATATCAAATTCATTATCATCCGAATGGTAGGAGAGACTTTTGCTCTTTTGCAATAGTTTTATGCCACGTTTCAGTATTTGATCCATTGTTTTTGCAGTCCAGAAATCTGGATTCATATGATAGGTCTCTACAAAGGCGATTATAATGCAGGCGATCTCAGGGATTCGATTGTAGTAGCTGCAACGACATACGGAATACTTTTAGATACTTCATTCTACACTTATATTTATCGTGTCGTAATTCGATATGAGTTCTCGTTTAATAAATAATAACAGAACACATGCGGATTATGGAAACTTACTCCTGACGCCATGGGTCCTTTTTTGGCTCCGGATAGATGTTACGTGTGCCGAATACGATTTCGGCGGTGAAGGTTTTTTCCATTTGCTCCGGTATGTGGTACATGGTTAGCTCGAGGTCTTGACCTATTTGTAGATCGACCTTAGAATCATTAAGTCGCTATATACGTGAAAATATTGTTGACATATAGATACATACTATATTTGGGCAGCGAAGCATCTAAAAACTCTTGATCCAAGTCCATTTCACGCTGCTGCAAACCAACATTCCATGTCCAGAGATCTTTTGGAGTGCAGCCCTCGATAATGTCGTAGGTTTTTAAATTCTCCCCCTCAAGAGCCTCTTGCAGGACACGGGGATTGTAGCAGGGGAATGGCATCTCCTCCAGCGGGCCAACTTGAGTTTCATTTAAATAAATTCGACTCTTCGGAGTTTTCAATTCAAGCTGCAAATACAGAGAGATACTTTGAATAGTGTGGGAGTGCAATGGGTTTCTCAACTATTACATATGCATTTCTATTCCTATTCATATTCGCTGTGAGAATTTTGGAATCCATTGTGCTCTTGGCACCTGTTGGCTGCGCTTATTGTCTATTTTCGCACAACTAATAACTAATTAAAGCTAATTGTCTGCGCCATTACGCATCCGCTATGTAGGTTGCGGCTCGCCAACGCATAAACGGAGAAGAAAGAGAAACCATACAAGACACAAAAGGAAAACAACGTGGAGCAGTACATAACACAACGAGCATATGGCAAGTTATCTGGCTGGCTAGCAAGTGCTTTGTGCTTTCACTACTTGGCCAGGTCCAAGTCTCTCTCATTAGCTTTTCGCCCCATAGACCACCATAGACATTAATGCGACATTTCGAGTTGCAAAGCTGAAAATAGCACGCATACGCCACGGATGCCGGCGCAAACGAGCCTATAAATACGGTCTATATACTAGAGAGAACTACTATGTGTAGCTAGCTCTAAATATGGAGGTCAGCCAGGCCCAGAGCCAAATCCGAATCCATGTGGTGGCTCTTGTTGTGCTGCCGAGTGTATGAAGTTAGTAAGCGGCATAAGGTAAGCACGAAATGCCAACTAGACTGGCTAACTACACAGCCAACTGGCTGTAGTAGTTGTGCGTGAGTGTGCTTGGGTGTGTACTACATATGAGTGTGTGTGTGAGATTGGGTGTGTGTCTGTGTGCGACTACCTCTATGGCTGGCTGGCCACGCTGACGGCCACAAAACAGCGCACAGAGCAGTAAACAACGAACAGCGCTTAGTGCCACATCACGAATCTTATCGCAAGCGCACGAACGACACAAACCAGCAACAGCAGGCAGGCAGGCAGGCAGCAACAACAACAACAACATCAGAAGCAACTACGACTAAACCAAAAAACCCGACAAACCCGAGCCGAGCGTAGGTCGGCTGCAGAACAAACAAGTCATCTAACAGAAACACGAAAGAAAGACAAACAGCAACAGCAACAACGAGAAAACGAAGAACAGCAACAAAGTGAGCGAGCACTTATGGCATACGACGACGGCAACGACGTCAATAAATACGAGTACGTAGTGCGATACTAATACCAGCAACAACAGCAACAACAACAGCAGCAAGAGCTGCGGCGCAACAACAGCCACAACAACAACTACGCAACCCTCTCGACTGACGTGAGAGAGAGAGAGAGAGAGAGTGTCAAACCAGGTACGTTGCTTGAGTTGTCATCGTGCAAATGACGCAAGAAGGAGACTGAGTAAGTGGCGAAAGGCAGCGAAAGGCGACGAGCAAAGAGAATTGCATGTGAAGCGTTGTCCAAAGTGAGCCTGGCTGCACACACACACACACATGCACGCTTCAAATCACTCATAAATAAATGAATTACGTGGTGCGCTTTAAATCAATAAAATGGTGGAAGTTGAGGAATAAAAGATCGAGTCAAATAAAACATTAAGCAAACACACACGAGGCATGCAAATTTAGTAACCTAACAGGCACACACACACATGCATACTCTGCGTTTGTTTGTGTTTGTTCGAGCGCAGCTGTAGCTTGTTTTCAAGTTCAACAAGGAGCAAAAGGCAGCGCAGCTGGGCAGCGCAGCCGCCACGTCAGCAGCAGCAGCAGCAAACTCGAAACTGTATGTATGTATGTGTGCATGTGTGTACACACTTGCCATTAAGATGCTGAAGTTGCATAAAAGCCAAGTCAACATACAAAGAAGCCCATCGCATGCAATAAAACTCGGGGCCAGGTGTGTTGCCTCTGCCTTTGCTTGTCGCTTTTTAAGCGGCCAACAAACTTAACGAACAAGCGGCCATAACAACACATAACGCACACAAATGCAGTCAAACATACACGCACACACACAGATCCACATAGACAGCATGCAGGCAAACACAAACGACGTCAAAGTAAAGCGCAATCAGAAAGAGCAATGGCAGCTGCAGTGGCGTAGAGCAGGAAGGGGATGAAAAAGGGCAACAAGGGGCAGGAGTTCATGACAATACATTCCATTATAAATAAAATAATGAAGCAAATAAGAATAATTTATTAAATTCATTATAATAATTATTTATAAATTATATATTACAAAAGGATGCTATTAATACCGTAACCAAGCAATCTTTAGATTGCCAACTCTTCTAGAATTCACATTGTTTACTCGCATAGCCTGTTGAGAAGCGTAGATAAGGCGCGTACATTTAATGAACGCCCCATAAAAAACCAAACAAACATAAAAAAAATGTATTTTATCAATAAAAATACAATATGTCTACCTCTAACTGTAACTATATAGCGCACGAGTTTGAAGAGCTCGCTCACGCACACTACCACAGCGAAAGATACGTATACAATACGTACACACATTCGACATTATTTCACTCTGTGCCTTATCTGCAACAAAGTTAATTAGCTTAACGTAGCTCAAAGAACAACTGTCAAATTGCAAAGGTTTTCGATCCGTTAATTCAGTTGAGATCTTAAATTAATTTCAAAATTGTAATTTTCAAAATAACTACTGTAAAGAAGTGCCCTGCCTACGCCCCTGACAATTGAGTTATAGCAAATAACGCGCTGAAAAGGAAATCAAGAACTAAGTATGTAACAACTAGCAATAACAACGAAAATGAAACGAAAATTCAGCAAGCAGCTACGTCGACAGCGACGCTGCAGCGCGCTGGCGTCACAAACGTTGAGTCGTGTCGGCTTTTGCATAGAAACGAATGCAATGCGCAGCAGCAACAACACATCAAATGTAAGTGTGTGTGAGTGTGCATAGCAGCTGCTGCTGCTGCGTGTTGCTCCTCGCTTTATTGCCTTCCCACAGAACTAGCTCAAACTAGTTCCGCCCCGCAGCAAGTAGCAGGTTCAATTGAACACCATCTCTGCATGGACTGTTTTGTCCTACGAGGACTTAGTTCATCGCCCATGAACCATTTATTGTCTTTGATGACAAATATGAAAAAAAACAACAATACATTTTACAGCTGTCCTTATCTAACTTGCACAAGCATCTGGGGGCTGCATTAGCACTTTGTTGCTGTTGCTACAACAACTGCAAGCACACGTACAGAACACATTCCACATACACAGTGAAGCGCGTGCACACGCACACACACAGTCGCACAGAGCCGAGTGACAGGCGGCCGACGTCGCCGGGCCTGCTGTGCATAGCGAACCGTTTTTATTTCATATGGACGCAGACAGCCACAGCCACAGTGCGACGGGCAACAGCAGTAGCAACAACAACAGAAACAACCGCAAGCAAGAGCAACGAACATACGGCAAACACCTGAAACCGAAAAAACAGTGCACAAGTGTTACTCAGCGGCCAAGCACGCGTGTAAAAATGTCGCCCCGGCAGCGCACACAGTAACACACACACACATAAACAAAAACAATTGAAACTGTAATCGAGCGAAATAAACAAAACAAAGTAAAGCAAAAAAACAAACATTTAAGCACTATAAATCCTAATGCACATTACATTTTCATATTAACAATATTTAAATTTTCTATTTATTTGCGCAGCATAAAATAAGGAGCAACAAAACGTGTTTCGCAGTCTCTCCCATTATCTTACCTCTCTAACGTTCTCTTTGAACGCACTCTCTCAAAGACAGAAAGAGCGAGAGAAACAGCAACAGCGCAGTTGACTTTTAGCAGTTTAAGTTTTCATTTTGAGGACGCTGCGCAACTGACGACGAAAAGGGAAGACAAAAAGTAGAGTTGATTATTGAAACTGCATTTGGAGAAAGTGCAAAACAGTGAGAGCCATGGCCACAACAACGGCAGCGACAGTCACTAAAAAGGGCATCAACAACAACAGCAAAGGGGTAAGTCGATGTGTCTCAATGTTGTCTGTGTTAACTTGGCCTTTAAGCGGCCGGTCGGGGGTTGATTTGTTATGCGCTTTGCTTACGGCACAGCACACAAACGTGCGCGAATGCAAGGCAAACACTGGAATACATTGGCGTAGTCTTTAATTTTGCCAAGGGGCCTTGTGTAAAAATATATAAAGGGTATGAAGCGCATTTAATAACCCTTAAATGCCACATCCCTATTAGATGGGCTTGACTGAGCTCGTATACAGTGGCGTAGTCTTTATAATTTTGTATGGAGACTTGAATAAATACGAAGTTGTGCAGAAAAATAATTTAAAATATGTAAAATAACTTTATGAGCTTTTTATATCCCTACATGGAATTATTAAAACTTGCACATCCCTCTTTGCTGTACTTGACTACGCCCATGAGTTCGTACGCTTGACAGCGTTCGTTTTTCTGCCACTTCGACATTGATTGGCGTTAAAAAATGCAATGATCTCTCTCCTCTTTAATGCATTATTTACATTGCTTCGTATTCCTTCTATTTTGTTTGCAGGCAAAGGGAAAATCTCGTCGTAATGAGCGTAACATTTTGACCTTTTACGAGAAAATTGCCGTTATACGATATTACGATGAGACGAATATTTCGAGAAACAGTCTGGCGAAGATGTTTCATTGCTGTGCGACGCAAATCCGCAGGATTCTGGAGAAGAAACGCGAATTGCTTCAGCAGTTGGCCACATTGAGCGAAGCCGATGCCTCCATTATTATTGAGGAAATGACGCGCAAGCGACGCAAATTCGAAATGAGCGCCATCAGCTTTCTACTGCACGAGTGGGTGGAGCGTTGTCGCCTTATGCGTCTCTGCGGCAGCATCAGGAACCACACACTGAAGGAGACGGCACTCAGAATGGCCGCAGTACTTAATTTACCCGCATTCCGACCATCGTATCGTTGGCTGAATCGCTTTCGTGGCAAATACAAGTACGAAGGTGATGAACTGGGCTACACTGGGCCCAATCCCGTGACAGATGTACTGCCTGTCGAGCAGATTATAGTCGAGTTTAAGCATGCGCTGCCTAATTTCATGCAGAAGGAACTCGCAGATATCAATGTAGACGAAAAGATCAATCTACCAGAGACGGTACTGGTCAATTTGTCCAGTGAGAATAGTGAAGTTTCCGATGGGGACGAACAGGATGACGATGGTGTGGAATTGGTCACCTGTGAGCCCAGTGTGCTGCCCTCCCCGGCGAGCACATCGGACGGAGAAGAGGAACAATCGCTTATAGAAATGCCCGAGCAACAACAGCAACTGCAAGTGCAGCAGGGAGACGAAGAGGATCCTTCGCTAAGTTTGGTTATGAATGCGGGCACCAGCACCCTGCTCGGCAACATCTTTCCCCATCTTGCCATTATTCACCAGTTCGCGCTGATGAACTCTGATGTGCAGGCATTGGAGCTGATTTCACAGCTGGGCGTGCACATGCAGCAACAGGCTACATCCGGCGCCTATCGCGCTCTACCGATAGCGACAAGTGACGAGGTGCCACCGCCGGAGCTGCCGCCGGGAAGTATTTATGCAGATATCGATGATATCGAATTAATAGAATAGGTATATTCACTATAAGTTATTCTAGTCTATAAGCTGTACAATAAAGTTCTAGATCACTACTTACCATGCGTGGGTCGGGAATGATGATCATGTCGGAACTGCATTCGGGTGTGGCAATTTCGGGCTTCACTTCACCATCGTCTTCCTCATCATCGCCCTCTTCCATGTTAATTGGACTGTTCAGACACACGAGTTCCTTGGGACATATTTTACGTATGCGTGCATCGTGCGTTACAAGCCCAGGCGTTCCTTTCTCCTTCAGGTAGAGCTCACGCATCTCGTCGTGAAGATGAATCTCGTTGGGCAATCTTTGTGGTATTATGCACATGGTGTGCTCATCGTAAACAGCACACTTCTTCTTGTAAGGGCGAACGAAACGCGACTCTGCGGCCTTAAAATGAAGGCGACGCAACTCATCTTCGATTGTCAGGACTTGTGAGATGGCACAGTTTGCTGGCGGTTTCTTTTGGCAGACGCGATCACGCGGCGGGCAGTTCTCAACTTTCCATTCTGTTATGACATTGTCTCCCATAAAGGTCCGTACAGCATATGGATTTTCTGATGGACTTGCGTCCGCATTAACTTCCACAAATTTCTTCAACATTCTGCTTGATTTAGTTTATTTATAGAAATTACTAAAGATTTGTTCACATATAATTTAGGAAAATGGTACAGTATGTTTATTGCTGAGTAAACAACATTTTATGAATAAGCGAAAGATTTTTGTCAATTTGAGAAAATTCAAAATCGTTGAAAACAAAAAAAGCCTACTATAAATTTTGCGGGTAAAAGGCATTGGCGTTGCCAGACTGTTAAAATAGTGTCAATTTTCGGCAGGAATATCGATATATTGCAACTCAGAACAGCTGTGTTTCCGTGCTTCGAAACCTAGCCAACCTGTGACTTGTATAATATAAATGTGGTTATATATAAGCTGCTTGGATAAAAAACATTTTGCTAAAGACAATTTTACAAATATGAGTTCAGTTAATTACGAATTAACAGTGCATGTATAGCAAAATTTTGCAAAAGAACGTTGTTATTAGCAGCAACTGCGTTCACTGTTAGTTAACAGTTTACCGAAATGTTAAATTTTATCGCTGTAAACAAAAACAATGTGGCCAACAGAAAAACAACAAAGCGAACAAGACGTGCGAACGACAAGTTTATTACAAAGTGCATCGCATTGCATTGAACGAGAATAAATTATTAAAATACAAAAAAATATAGCGCTAATTATTTGTCACAAATGTGACAAGGAGCTTGCACATATTGTTCGCACTTTTTGTGGTAATCGTATTTTGGTTTTACATGAGCGAACTATGAAAATTTCAGACAATTAAGAAAAAACTCCAGAGGTGAAAAACCAACAAAAATAAAAAAATAACAAAGCCAAGATGTGGATTCAACCCAAGGAATTGTTGCTGCCCTCGGCATTTTGGTGAGTAGAAGGATCTGGAAAAACCTTTTTACAGGGGGTGTTGCCTGCAATGGGATGCTGAGTAGTGAGTCGCCCCCCGCACTCACTGCTCCGGCAGCTGATTAATTTAAAGTAGCTACATATGTGTGTGTTTGTAGGTGTGTGTGAATATTGAGGCTATTGTTGTTGTTATTGCCAGCACTATAAGCTGATAACTAATTGAGCAGAGTTCAAGTCGCGCCAGGCGGAGCTCTCTGCACTGATTCCACAAGCAGCTATGAAACAAAGACTCAACAAGAGCTCTAAAATTGATTGTTCTTTTCGCTGCTGGCAGCACAACTGTTTTTGCTGCGTAAAAACCCCCTCACGTATGCAAACGAACACATGCACACACATTTGCAGCGAACGAACATAGCGCACGCACACACCAACACCCACACACACACATATAAACATGTGATATGTTTGTCTATTCCCTCATTCCAACAACTGATTTCTCGCTTCACAGGATTGCCGAAATGTATTCCAAGTATTTCGTGCTCCAGAAGCGTCGCGGCCATGGAGAATCTCGTGGATTTGGTTCCATGCTGGTGGGCACTTTTGACAGCGTGATGAACACAAAGCCGGCGCCCTATCGAATACTACATCAGACACCGTCCTCGGAGGTTTCTTACGGTAGGTTACAAACTCACACACGTCGCCTTATCAGTGCGAGTTGCCTATGTACATATTATATGGTAGATACGGGTGCATACACAGCAGAAGAAAGTAGGCAGAAGAGGGGAAGCTGCCCAATCATTGAGTCATTCAATGCAGCCATAAATCGCACATGGGCTAAATGAGATTTGCACACTGTGCCATAAGTAAATAAATTCACGAGTGGGTTTTCTGAGCAGTGTCTAGCGGGGTGGGCATTTGTTGAGCGATTAGTAGAGTCGAACATATCCATAAATGGCATATCTGACTGTAAATTAAATAGGTACTTCTACTAAAGTTAGTTAAGCAGACCTATTAGTTAACCTTCAAAGAATGTAGTAAAATAAATTCCCAAATAAATTGCAAACAGATTGAGCAAACTTAGAAAGTAAAATGCCATTTATAGATGAAGTATATTTAGTACAACGTCACTTGCGCGAAAGCTGCGATATGTGTGCTGACAAACCACAACGAGGATTGTGTCACCCTACTAGATAATTGTATTAGAATTTGCTTTTCTATTTAGAGTTTATTTGTTCACTTTGTTGTGTAATACAAACTTTGATAACATATTAAATGTGTAATTTGCCTTATTTATATGCTTTTAAATATCAACATATTGTTATCACACGTCTAATATATATCTACTATATTAACTATATAGAAATAGCCATTGGCATTACTCAAGATGAGATCGTCAAGGACTGGGAATGGCTGCAGACCAATCTGTTCAGCGTACTCAACGAAATGGAGAATGAGGATGAAGTAACAAACTTTACAATATGTAAAATACAATCATTATATGCTCAAAATAATCAAGACGATACTGGCGAATCGACGGACTTTAAAGTGATGACATCACAGTTTCGAAAAATCTTTAAGATGCCCGAAGAGGAGCGTCTGGTCAACTCGTACTCGGCCACGTAAGTAAAATAAGGAGAACAACTTCAAACAATCTTATAATTATTTCATCTTCTAGCTATGTGATGAATAAGTTACCACGCCAGGGACAGTTGTACATCTCGTTGAACCACGTTTGCTTCTATGCGTACATGCTGAGCCAGAAGATCAAGCGTATCATACGCTTCGCTGAGCTGGAGGACATAAGTCGCAGTGGCAGTACAATCTATCTGAAGACCACCAACAACATGACCTATAACTTCACAATACTATTCAATCCGAACGAGGCGCACTCGTTGATCGAACAGCTCAACAAGATGGCCATACAAAAGTTAATTCATGATCCCGAAAGTCCCGTTGTGGATCACGATCCATCGAATTTTACACGCTTCGGGGCGAAGGCCTCAAAGAAACCGGTGCTGTTGCGTGATTTAACGGCACGACAGAAATCTGAAAAGTTTCGTGTCTATTTCCGTCTACCGCAAACGGAGATAATTGATGGCCAGATAAAGGCAGACATATGGACGCCCTACTCGAAACGTTTTCATTCGGGCTGTATCTATCTATCGCCCAATTTCTTTTGCTTTCGCAGCGACGTCAAGGATCTGGTTAGCCTAGTTATACCTATGAAAACGATTAAGGTAAGTGTGGATAGATCATTAGTACAAACTCTATAAATACTCCAATTCTTGTTCTTCACAGAGTGTTGAGAAAAAAGACGATGGTCAGCAGCGTTACGACAACCAGATTGTCATCTTTACATCGGAGAATGTGCCTTTTATGTTTGCCAAGATTGTGGATCGTGAGGTTCTCATCTCGAAAATAACAGATCTGCTGTCACGCATCTATGTGTAAGTTCTTGGTTCTGTCTATGATTAAAGTATATCTAAAATATTTTCTTACAGACCGATTAGTCGAGAACGCGCTAAGTACGACATTTCATGGAGCAAGCAGACCGCATTTTTGAATACTTTTAAAACGCAGTTCAGCGCTGAAATACAGAAGAAGCAGGATCAGAAACTAGCACGTTGGGAAGATCATTTCCGTGATTTCGGACGAGGTATTGCAATGTTTCGCACCACAGATGTGATTAATTTGATTGTGGAGGGAATACCGGACAAGTTGAGGCAAGAGATTTGGTTGATCTTCTCGGGTGCAATACACGACAAGGAGATGAACCCCGGTCTGTATGAGGATCTGGTTGAGAAGGCGGCTCTCATTAAGGATTGCTTTGCACACGATGAAATCGATAGAGATTTGCCACGTTCGCTGCCCGAACATCCGGCCTTTCAATGCAGCGATGGCATCGCCGCCTTGCGCCGTGTTCTGCAGGCATATGCACTGCGTAATCCACAGGTGGGTTACTGCCAAGCCATGAACATTGTGTCCTCGGTATTTTTGCTGTTTTGCGACGAGGAGAACGCCTTCTGGATGCTCGCGAGCCTCTGTGAGAATCTTTTACCGGACTATTACAAGGATAAGGTTGTTGGCGCTCAAATCGATCAGGGCGTACTCAATGAGCTGGTAGAGACACATCTATCAGATTTGCATGAGCATTTGGAACGACTGGGTGTTATTAAGATGATCTCCATCTCGTGGTTCCTTACAATATTTATAAGTGTAATAAGCTACGAGAGTTCCCTGCAAATTCTGGATTGCTTTTTCTACGAGGGTGCCAAGATCATCTTCATGATCTCGCTGCAGATCATTGAATGGAATCGCGATAAGTTGCTCAATTGCCAGGACGATGGAGAGGCTATGCTAGTGCTGCAGACCTATTTGGAAGGCATTTACAATCCAGAATACCAAGTGCCGCCCTCGACAGACAAGCGCAAGCTAGAGCGGCCACAGACCCAAACAGTTCAGACTCTCATCCACGAGGCGTACACAAAATTCGGCGAGGAACTAACACAGCAGCGCATCGAAGAGTTGCGCAACAAGCATCGACGCCTAACAGTGCGACAATTTGACATCGACAACGAGAAGACCATTGTGAAGGCTCATCTACAGAACGTGTACTTTGAACGCGAGGAGCTGCATATGCTGCTCACAATCATACGAGAGGAGAAGCTGGCACTGAAGTCTGTGCAGCAGCAGCAGAAGACGCAATCTCTGAGTGAGGCGCCTCAGTTGCAGCATCTACAGTCGCCCACACGGGGTAACATTATGCCAGGAGGTGGCAACGGCCGCCATGAAGCTTACTGTGTAAACTATGAAGTATTCCACACGCTCTTCAGCGAGCTAACGCCTTGGCGAAAGTGTGTCAGCGTTGATATAGCCGAGAAACTGTTTAGGGTAAGTCATGAGTTCAGTAAACTGTTCTAGCTTTTATTTTAATCTGAGTTATTCAACAGCTAACGGACAAGAAGGGTACGGGACAACTAGACTTTGGCCAGCTTATCAACGCACTCGGTTTGGTCTTTTCCGCAAAGAGTATGGAGAAGCTTAAGCTACTTTTTATATTGCATTTGCCGCCTCTGCTATCCAAGGCAGAAATTGAACGCACGCGTAGACCGCGTCCGCGAACCAAAGATGATGCCGAGGAGGCCATCGAGGCGGAAGATTTCTTTGAGTAAGAATCAATGTTAGTTTGTCTTTTATTGTGTTATTAATTATTTTGTATTTATTAGTGAGGATGCTTCAGAATCCATTGAAGCGCTCCCATCGCCAACGGATCACAACTTTGATGCCGACGACTTTGCTCTGATAACGGCCACACAACACTTGCATAATCTTGCTGGCATCTCGGGCAACACCTTTATGGACTTATCACGTACGACACCGAATCTATCGCTGAACTCGAATGCATCATCATTGGCGCTGGGCAACTCTAAATTCTACGTGGATTTGCCCACAGCACTTCAGGGTACAGCAACACGTACTGAAGCTGGGCAGGATTACGACCACGAAATCGGTCTACGCCAGCAGGGACGTTTCGAATCGATTGACACATTTTCAGATATTTCAGATTTGGGTGCAGCACGACTAACGCCGCCGCAATCGTCCACAGCAGCAGCTACTGCGGGATCGTCTGCACCGTCTGCAGATCCATTGTTGAACGTAGAGACTATCTCGAATTTCTCACAGATCAGTGATTTGGTGGCCACTCGTCTTGAACGTGCCGATTCCAATGCAACGGATTCACGTAGCCTGGGCAGCTTGGGCTATTTGCTGGATCAACCGGACGAGGGCACCTCCACAAGTGGAACTCAGCGAAATATTCCACATATGCGAAAAGAAAATTTCCAATTACTTTGGCGCAGCATTATCGAGATCATGGGCTGTGTGCAGGACGAGGATATGCGCCGTGCATGTAAGTGGGCATTAGCTGTCAAAGTACCTTAAGATCTATCTATATAGTATGTTTCTTTTCCAGATGAGAATCTTATCGAAATGGGCAATAGCAATATCAAGAAAGAGCCCAGCTTGGAGAGCTTCACTCAGCTTAACTTGGCTGGCAGCGGGGATGAGGTAAGTTTAGCTGCTTTATACATATCTTATATTTAGTCTGATATCAATTTTTATTATTCTTTAGCAACCGGATAGCAACGGAAATCCCACAACACCCGCAGCAGAGCCGTGCAGCACCACACGCATGTTTGTGGCGCTTGAGGAAGAGCTGCGACAGGCCAAGGCTGCGGCAGAAGGTAAAGCTGGCAGCAGCGGAATAAGAGGGGCAAATACAACTAACAGCAGTGGCAGCAGCAGCAGCACAAACATCTCAGAGGCCTGGCACATATCGATTAATCAATTCATAGCTACAGCCCTCACTTGCGAGTGTATAGTGAAGGCCTTCCAGACGCGCACAAACATTGTGGAGCAGATTGAACAGCTGCAGCATAAGCGACGCAAATGTTTGTCCACCAACTACAACTACTAACTGTTCCCCAGAGCTGTAATAACATTTCCCCCCACGTAGATACCCAATGTATTAGCCATAAAAAGAACCCCTAGAACTGTGCAATGCGGCTTCAGCTTTTATCCGTGTCCCGTTTTATAGATATATACCTATATATTTATATATATAAATGTGTATGTATACTATCCGAGTAGTTAAGCAATCTGTTTGTGAATATAGTACTATTATACCTATTATCTATTACCTATTATACATTATAAAGATCAAGTATAATTTATTTTGAGTGCCCTTTCGGAAGTTTATTTCAATATATGCACAGATTATACAAACACATATGTATACAAATTCAACTACTATTCCATTTCTACATCATTCGACTGCTTCGACTGCTCCTGTCGGGCATGCTCCGCACTGCGCACAAGACACTCCTCGTAGTTCCACTTGGGGAATACGCGTTTGTAGAGATACATGAATGCCGTATCGTAGGAACGGAGTTGTCCGTCAAAGTAGCACTTCATGTGGCCATGCGTACCCAGGGACTCCTTAATGTGACCCATGCGTCCGCATTTGGTACGTAGTTTGACGGGCTTGAAGTACTCGACATCCTCCTTGTAGAAGAACATGTAGCGTATTGTGGCCGACTTGCGGTTAATTCGCATCGGATGACCACTAAGCACGACACGCTTCAAAACAATGCGATCCGGATTGCAGGAGATCAGGCGTCCACGTGCAACCAAGGCTAGTGTAGAATCTGGATTCACTTTGAAAGCAAGCACGGAGGCTGGAGAAAACTGAATCGGTGCATAGAAGGTAGCACAAACTGTTTCATACGGCCGGAAGAAGCGCTCGAACTGTGGAAGTAATTATAACATGAATAACTGAACTGTCTAATGATCATCGATAAACTCACCTTATGTTTGTCGCCATTGGTGTGTTGGCTGTAAATGGGATTCACAACGAAACGACGATAGCCGCACTGCACAATCAGTTGCTCCTTGGATTTGAGTGGCACCTCCGAGTCGGGAATTCGTTGCAGAACAACATTCATCACACACATCTGATGCTCGTGTGGCAACAGACCATACAGAATAACGTTGTCTGTGAGATGAGCGGACTTGAAGGCGTTCCATCGGCTGGTGGGTACATTTATGACATGTACCGTGATGTAGAGACCAGGCTGAAATGGAAATCAAATAATCAGCAATAGATTCCTTACGTTCAGGCATATAATAAACTTACCAGAATACCCTCGAACTCCTTGGCCTCCGTGAGAATACGTCGCTTTGTGCGATCAAAGTTCTGGAACTGATAGATGCGCGCATAGTCACTAGGCAGATTCTCTTTGGCATCCCAGGGTGAGGTGCGGAAGGATTCAAGGCCGCGATACTTCTGGAAACGCTCACGCGCAGGCACATCGAGTGGCGTGTCGATTTCGTCGGGCCACAGCTGATCGGTGCGCGCCTGTTGTAGTTTTTGTAGTGTTTCACGTTCCTCCTGGAAATCCATTTGTTGATCATATTTTTCGTCATTGATGGCTGCCTCCGAGGACACTGACACACTGTCCAAATACTCTTCGGTATCCGAGTCACGTTTCTCGTACTCATCCTCGAAGGACTTGTTATCACACGACATGAAATCCTCGTCATCCTCATCACCGCTCATATCGTCATCATCATCGTCGTCGTCATCTTCGTTGTCTTCCACCTCCTCCACATCGGGTATCCAGGCAGCTTGGTACTCACTGTAACCCTTGGGTACACGTTTTACTAGACGCGTTTTCTTAGTTTCCTTCTGTAACGTCTCGATTTCCTCCTCCGTTGGCCAGGTTTGTTCTGCATCCATGGGATCGGGAATATTCTCGCTCTGTAGAGATGTTTGCTTCTCTGGATTACTGCGATCGAGTAAACGCACTTCAGCTGCCTCTCCTTCCCGAGTTTTATCCAGCTTGTATGGATCTGGAGGAGCGTCTACCTGACCCATTTGAAAATCGCCCAAACCTGGTATGTGTACCAATCCATTTACGTTCAGCGATTGTCCTCTTAAAAAGCCAGTAACTTTTAGGGTTCCCAGCTCGCCAGTCTCGTCGGGAACAAATTCAACCTGGTCGCCAAACAGATGTGGGCGATTGTTAACATTGTGCAGCACACGCTTCTTCTGACCACCAATGCGTCTCATCACGTTTAATCCCTCGCTGGCCGTGTCCAACTGCATTACCTTCTCCTCGGGCAGAAGCTTGGAAATAAATTTCTGTGCTGCCTGTTTCGTGGTGGTACGACGTTTCGGATTAATGGATTCCAGATCCATCAGAGCAACCACTGGTGTTGGTACGCCCTGTGCCGATATCATGTTAAATACACGATGTCCCCAACGATCGAAAATCTCATCATCTCCGAAGGCAGCCGATGTCAGCAACAGCGTCGTGTCACAAACCTTCAGGTAGTCCAGCACGATTAGCTCGTTGCCACGACCGACGGGAGGTATGACGAAGGCAAAGCGCTGTTTGAACCGCGGCAGATTGACGTAAACAACACCGTTTGCTGCCTTATCCACAACGATTTCACTGTCACAGCTCTCGAGTATGGCCAGCGCCGAGTTAGCATCGATCTGCTCATGCATGGGCAGCAGGCACACCAGAAACGGAGCCGTGTTCTGGCCGCCAAGCTGACGCTTCTGCTGCAGCACCTCATCGCGCTTGTTTTTGCGCACCTGATTCAATTGATTGCGTCGCTGGTCCTTGCGTTGCTGCTGCTTGTGCCTATGCGAGATGGCTTTGATGCCCACTTTGCCTGAGGTAAACAAAAAAAAACACAGGTAAGATTCTTTATTCCCTGCACTTGTTGAGACACTCACCTTTGAGAGCATTGTCGATGGTGCCTTTGGAGCGATGACGGCCAGTTTTATGCGCTTTATTTGTTTGTTTCAACGGGCCAGGCCGATGAAATGCGTGATCCGCCATATTTGGCTGCTTTGTTTGCACAAATTAACAAGAAAACACCAATATTATCACGCTGTTTTCAAAACGAGGCGAGCACATGTTCCTACTGAATGTATCGATTTCAATCTATCGATTACACGTACATTTGTGTGGCCACATTGTTCGTTAAGTGTTGGAAAACGTGGAACAACATAGCGCTGCATTGTACTGCGCGCGCTTGTTCAAATTTGAAATAAAACACCGATTTGCTTTTAAACCACATTCAATGTAAATATGTATTTGTTGTTTTTGGTATATTGTTAGTTCATAACATATGTATGTTGCAAGCTGCTCGCTTGGACATAACGCTGTTTATTTATTTTTCATTTGATATAAGAATGCGTTGGTTTTCCGAATGCTTTCGCCGTAGTTTGAATAGTTATAGTAGTAGTAGTAAGTAACTGTGTATATTTGTTTTGTATTGCATATAGAGAATGCGAAAGTTTACATAGAGCTTTTACTAACTTAATTGCATAGAGTATTTAATAATTACAATTTGGTTTTTATTCATTTATCTTTCGTGTAAATAATTTAAAATAGTTGTTCAGTTTTTTTAATTGGTGTGTGTGGTTTGTTTTAAAACTTAACGGTAGGCATAACACTTAACGATCCATAAAATGAACAAAAGTCTCAATAAATACAATAGTAGGTTTTAAAGGTAAGGTAAATTGAGTGATTGTTTTTCATTAATTGGGTTTGGTTCAATCTAGCTTGGCTGCTTGCTCCGTGGGGGAGACAAAGCCTTTCTTTATCATATATGTATATATGTTATATGTATGTATGGTATGTACGTAAGTTGTTACATTTAGCTTGTAGGTTGTAGTACATCTTGCACATATTGTATGGCCACTAACAGCGCTATTATAGTAAGTATAAATACGAAGTACCACATCGCGGCATCCTTCTTCCCTCCACGACGTGTTGGACAAATCTCAATGTTGCATGATTTTGCTGCGCGAACTTCAACGTTTCTTTCTTTTGGGGGACTTTTCTTAGGTCCCAGCCAAAAAATAAAGTATGTATGCACTTGTATATAGATATTCTTGTATATATGTATAGGTATTTCATCATTTATGTATATATGTTGTATATATATATATATATTTATTTATTACTCATTGTTTGTGCTATCAAAATGCTCACACAATGCATCGCCTGCTGCCTGCCCTGCTTGCACGAGCCACTTTGTAAAAAATTATACATTCCCATTGGGAGCATCGCCCCGTTATGCTCGTTCCCGTCCAATTCCAATTTACATACAAAATGCTAGCCACAGGGAGACCTCCTTCTTCTCATGCTCTCGCTGCGGTCAGGGCCCAAAAACGAATCGCGAAACGTTCTCTCAATAACCAATATACAATTTTTTTTCGGTACAAATTTTGCGCTTTGTTTTGTGAGCTTCTCTTGTTGTTGTTGTTATACTTCTTCTCTTTTTTTTTGTTTGTTGTGTTGGTTTTGTGCAAAGTTTTCATTGTGCGGGAGGCATGAAGAAATTACATGTTCCTGCATTGAGCGCAAACGGATCGAGCCTTTGTATTGTCACGCACAAAATCATGCACATTGAATTTTCCATCATCGCCATGGTCGTAGCCACGGCACTTTAGCTGCCTGCGAACGAGAGGGGGTAGTTGGAAAGAGAGATAGAGAGAGAAAAAGGAGTAGTTGTAGTTTTGGAGTAGTTGTTTGTTTTTTATGTATGTATTCGTTGCAAGGTCAACAATGTCAGTTCAATGAAAGTTTTCATTGCATGCAACATTTTTAAACTATCAACAGATAATCCAATATTGCTGCCTCTGTTTAATTAGGTCTCTTTGCCTCTTTGAGAAAGTTTTTCCACTCACCTGGCGACCGCTGTGAACGCCAGCTCCACATTGAGGCCCGTCTTGGCCGATGTCTCCATGAATGGCACATTGTGCTCACGTCCAAGGCGTTCGCCATCCTCGCGCTTCACCTGTCGCTCGCTGCTGCTGCAGTCGGCCTTGTTGCCTGTGCAAGTGTGTGTGTTTCATGTTTGAAAAGCGACAAAAGTTGCAAAGTTTTTACTCGTAATTCAATTAAATGACCAACAGCTGCAGCGAGCAGCCTGCAGCCTGCAGCCAGAGCTGCCTTAATCGAATCTACAAAACGGGAAACCTTTTAACTGAATCTCACCTATTAAAACGATGACCACATCCTCCTGCGCGTACTCGCGTATCTCACCCAGCCAGGCGCGTATGTTGTCGTAGGTGGTCTTGTTGGTCACATCGTAAAGTAGCAACAGAGCTGTCAAAGAGCATACAACATACGGCATTAAGTGGTAAATGAACAAATGGAATCAGGCTCAAAACAGATCGCAGGAAGAACTCACCATGCGCATCCCGATAATAGGCATGCGTCACACTGCGGAAACGTTCCTGTCCGGCGGTGTCCCAGATTTGCAATTTGACGCGTGTGCCATCGACGACGACCACTTTGTTCTGCATGTCGCGCAATTGAGTTATGCCAGCATTCGCATCCGTCAAACGCATTTCGCATTTGTTACGTTTGTTTATGTGTGCGTGAGTTATGTAAAAAGAATGATTGTTGCCATGAGAACGCAATTGTTATAAAAGAAATGCAATTAATTAACGAAATGTGCATGCCAAATGTACAACATGGAGAAATAGAGAGCGAGAGAGAGAGCGAGAGAGAGAGCGAGAGAGAGAGATGAGAGAACGAACATCGAGCGAGTTAGCAGGGCAGCCCTGGCGTATACTTGAATTTACAACTGCGCCACATCCAGGCAGACACATCAAAAATATAGTAATACAATTACGTTTAACAATCATTTACAGCTATTTTAATGCTACACCTGACGAGCGCGACCCCGTCGTCGGCCCTCGTTGACCCTCTTCAGACAAGAAGTCAATACAAGAAGCATTACGACAAATAACATCAAGTGTAGCTCTGTGTGTGTGTGGCAGCCATATTGAGTTGATTTGACTTTATTGGGGGTACACAGTCTACAGACATATAAAAGAAAAGAAATAAAAAAGAAGCAAAGTTTCGGCAAAATAAACAAAAAGTCAATGCACTGTGGCAACATTAGAAGAATATTTACTGGGAAATTCGTTTAGAGCTCAAACTGTGAAGGTAAATAATATGATGCTACACACACACATAGAGAGTTACGCAAACAAATACCCTCCACACATACACACATGTAGGTTATCGCGCGTATCTCAATGTTTCTGCCTGAAATGAAGCCCAAAATTGCCTGGCAAAAAGCAATTTTAATGCGAAAGATAAATGCGGGCAGCGAATTTGCTTCATTTTCTTGTGCTTTGTGCTCTGTAATTTAATATTGCCCAGCCATGTTTAACTGTGTCTCAACTCAATTATAATTGAATTGCAATTAATGTCGAGCACTTCATAATTGATGAAATTTATCCCTATTAATGCAATTTCCGCTTTCTCGCTCCTTTCAGCGGATTTAACTCTGATTTATTTAAATCAATTTTTGCGCAACGTTTTAAATAATCTTCTCGTCGTCGGGGCAACAAATTGAAAATGGGGAAAAACAACAAAAACGAGGGACGACTTAAGGGCGAATTAGGTTTAAGGTCAGTCGGAAATCATTTTTGAGGATTAAACGTAAGTAAATAAAATGAGTTTAAACAAAACAGAAAACCTAAGCACTTGTTTATTAAACGAGCCAGAAAAAAGTACACAGAGAAAGAGAGAGACCGAATGAGAGAGACAGTTGTACAGCTGCTGTTATTGGCAGACATGGCAGATACTTGTGAATTATAATAGTATAGTACATGGTATTATTGTTGTTTAATAAATTTATGTGCCATATGAGCCCGCAGCAATTTCAAAGATAATAAAACCTCGGCAAAGTTGAAACAAAAAGCCCACAATAATAAGCATAATAAAGACAACAACACAGCGCACAAGTTAAATACGTGCAACAACAAGTGTGTGGGAACACACACACTCGTACTCCCTCTCGCACACGCACACAGAAAACCATCAACAAGTCCTTTTCAAGTTCATATGCTTTTTAATAAATAGCCCCAAGGAGCTTAGCCGCAGCACAGGCAACCCTGGGACTGGCGGAACTGCCCGCCTGTCCGCCTGCCCAGAGGGAAACCGGTTGAACACGAGCTAAGCAGGCGGAAAATGTATCAGTGAAGTGCGGATCTGGAGTGCCTCGTGAAAACCGCAGAGCAAGCAGACAAAGGAAATAAAGTTAATGCCATACTCGACACTTAGCATACCCTGTAGGAAGTTTAACAAAGAATACACACAGCAATTAACACACACTTAAAAGAGTTTTAATATTACACTTAATACTAACATAAAGTTCACTTTCAAGTTAAAGTTAAAGTTACAGTTACTTAAACTTTAGAACACACATAAAAGTTGATTAATTGTTGCACTTAATATGCCTTTTAAGCGCATAGTCTACAGGATATAAGCAAGACAAGGCAAGTACAAAGTTGTCTGTCGGTAGAGGAATGTTAGGGAAACTTGGGTAGGGGGTACAACTTACAGACTGGGAGTACACAAGCAAGGAACAAGATAAACTCAGGCACACACACAGACACGCACACACACAGAAACACACTCACACGCAGAGTTATAGAGAGACGAACACATAGATGTTGAATAAGTTGATGCGCAGGTGAAAATCGCATTCATAGCCTTGACAACTGTTGACAGCGCACAGACAGTTGGCAAAAGGAACACAAAGAGCATAGAAGGAGAAGGAGAGGGGAAGGGGGAGTGGCTTAGTCGTGGTAAAGAGACAGACAAATACAACAACAATTAGTAAAAACGACAACATTTATTATAATAACATCAACACACAAAGAGAGAGACAGAGAGAGAGAGAGACACTGAGAGAGAGAAAGATAGACACACAGAGACAGAGAGAGAGAGAGAGAGAGAGAAGGAGACAGTAAGAAATCGCTTACCCTAAAATCAATGCCAACAGTGCTCAGGAAATAGCTGGGCACATAGCGACCATCGCGGAATCGAATCAACAGCGATGTCTTGCCCACTCCCGAATCGCCCAGCATTATAACCTGGCCAACAGCAACGACAGACAATTCACAGGTGTTTATGAGTGAAGCACAGAGTATGTTTGTGCAAGTACGTGTGTGTGTGTGTGACTTGGTGTGTGTCAGTAATAAGGAGAATACTTTCTGGGATATTATACAGATTTAATTTATGGAATGAAGTAAATGTTTTCGATGGCAAAGCAGGCATAATAATTTATGTGAGCTCATAATGTACTATAATATAACCTGATACGATGTTGCAGCTCCCTCTACCTCAATGCTTGACTTCTGCGAAAACCTTCGTTTGTGGTTCTTTTGATTTTCAAAGACCAATCTGTACCTCACTCACTCACACTCTACCTTTGGCTTCCCTTCCCTTTCGCTTCCTCTTTCACTTGTGCCTGTTGTTTGTATTGACTTTAGGCGGCAGCTGGGCAAAATTAGATATTTCCCGGCACCAGGCAATTAAATCTGAAATGTTCTATCAACATGGCACGCTCGAGAGCCCCAAGAGAAAAAGGAAATGAAAGGTGATGGGAGGGAAGTCAGAGATAGAGGTAGCTTTGGCGCAGCAGTTGCATTGCATATCCGTTATGCGGCTATCCTTGTGCAGGCTTATTCCCATTTCACAGAACTTGTTTGCCCAGAGAGTCTACGGCTTTTTTCCCTACATTCCTTTCAACTAAAGATCTGGAGGCACTGCAGGATTACGAATGTGCAATGCAACTTTCCAGAGAAATCTCTACTCGAATGCTTACTCAGCTGTAATCGATTTTCAATGTATTGTTAGATCTAGCAAGTTAAACATGAACTCAAACTGACTTGGGATGAGGAAAAACTGCCAAGCTTAAAATACATTTATATTGTGAAACTTTCCCTTTCAAACTTGTTGATTTTGTATGCTAGAACCAACAGACAGACAGACAGGCCATTTAAATTAACTGAAGTCTTTCAGCCGAGGCAGTATTTACTACTTAATTAGCAACTGCTGAAAAATGCATGACATTATCCAAAGTCTAGGCGAGTTCTCCCTTCTCCCAATTAATTGTAAAGCTCTCCGCAAAATAAGCCAACTTATTTGCATATTTTAAATTACTAAGCAGCCGCAAAACTTTACCATTTAATGGTATACCTAATCGTATACGCTAAGTACACACATACATATAATATATACATACATATATATCGTATAATGCCAGCGTCTGGGGGTTTCATGCAAATATTTTCACTACCCGCGAGTTTTGTTTGCCTGGCGAAAAACTAAGCGAAACAGACGCATAAAAAATGAGAGAAAATAAGTGAATTAAATATGCAGCTGTTTTTTATGCGCCTGAGACGAGGGTATTAAAGCGTAGGAGAGACCTGCATGGCATGTGGCTTAGCTCGTTATTAAACTAAGTGTAAAACAGTCAGAGTTTATTAACGATTAAGTATTTAATAAGTTTTTATTGAACACCTTGAAGTAGTTTGTTATAAAGAAAGATAAGCAGGGAATTGTGCTGTCACTTACAGTCTAACAGCTGTTACAGTTACAGTATCAGATAATGTTAATGAATACAACAGGTGTTACTGTTACTAAAAGTTGGATTAAAAAACTTTAGAGAATTATAGTACGGTTAGGGGAGAAACTATTGAGCTATCACTTACAATCTAACAGCTGTTACAGTTGCTGTTATAATCAAAAATTGGAGTAAAAGAACTCTAGACAAGTACCTCGTACCTTGTTATTAATATACGCAGGTTTATGGTTAGAAAAGAAACTATTGAACTGTCACTTATGTTACAGTCTAACAGGTGTTATAGTTGCTCTAACTGTCATAGTTAACATTTGAGTACCTCATGTTAATAAATACAGTGATGGTTAATGTTATTAGAAGTTGTAAGTATCGCTTAATCTCATTCCCTAGTCATAAACCATCTATTTTATTTGTATTTTGTATTTCCTGTTGTCCATTTTATAGAGCATTTGCTTTTGAATGGCAGTTCTTAGTGTCTTTTATTACTATTATGTTTTCTTTTATGCCTGCAGCTGCGTCAAAGCAAGTCATAATTCAGATGAAGTGCGCTAATGAAAAGCATATGCCAGATGGAATGTTGTTGTTCTTTTTACTGCATGGAATAGCAGTTAAAGCAGAGAAAGGAAAGGACAACTTGGCCGACTCAGAATTAAAACTGGCAGCTGTGCAAGCGCTTTATAGTAAGGCCCAGTCCCTGGCACAGGTCCCACAATTGTCAGTCGCCTTGGCAGCGTCGTCGTTTAATTTCCTTTTGTCACTTTGCACTCTATCGAATCAGATGACTTTATGTTTTGAGCTGCTTATGCAAATCCCATTGTAAATCAGGCAATGCCGTAAAAAGCTAAAATTGGAGTGCAAATAAAACAGGCAGAGGGTCATAAAATGCGACGAAATAAATATGTATATTGTGCATAAATCAATTTGCGGCTCAGGTAAATGTTGAAGAAGATTTTGGGATTCAGATTCGCTGGGTTTTACTTTTGAATACTTTTCAGGTCGCCATTGTTGTTGCCTTTTTGTGATGCAAATTGATAAAATTCATGCGCACAAAAAGCGAGAATTGTTGTTCATGTCGATTGCGTGACATTTGGTTAACTTGGCGAATTTGTGGCGAATCGAATGAGGAAGAGGAATAGGAAGAAGGAAGGAAGGTTCTTGTATGCGTGTTTTTGAATGTTGTGTTTATGTGTGTGTCAGTCACCTTGCCCATAATGTCAAAGTCCTCATCCTCTTCGTGCCCCGGCGCTGTGGATATCATGCGTATGAGCGCACGTCCAGCTGATTTACAGAGCGTGGCACCTGCTCCTCCTTCAGCTGATGAGGCATCTGCTTTGCCAGTGCCTTCACCAGCACCACCGCCACCTCCACCTGTTCCGCCTCCGCCACCTGTATCCAACAGTGGCTGCTGCTCAGCAGCTGCAGTGAATCTCATGCTGCTCAGTAGTCTGCTGCTGAAACCGTTTCCAATCTGCTGCTGCTGCTGTTGTTGCTGTAACTGTGTCTGAATCTGTGCCTGCACTGGCTGCTGTTGCTGCTGCTGCTGGAGATGATCGCGATAGAACTGCGATGGACTCATATAGTCGGGCAACAGCGGCTGTTGTGACATCGATTGCTGGCGCTGGTGCACAATAACGCTGGGCCTGCGCTTTGGATATCCATCGTCGTCAGAATCATCTGAGGCAATGCCATTAATCTTGTCCAGTGTTTTGGGTGGCAATTGACCTGGTGTAATATGCTGCCAGGTCGGTTTCACCAGGGATTCACGACGTGTTGGTGACGCATTGCTCACGGACGTGACCAGCGATGGTTTGCGACCAGCTCCAGTTCCAGTGCTGGTGCCAGCAATTGAATCGCTGCGATAACGGGTCTGCTGACGTCGCATTTTTAAAAGATGAGCTGTGATTGCAAATTGATGATATTGGAGTTGGCGATGGCACGCGATAAAAATCAATAAACTAACTGTTACACATCTTGGCAATCATTGATATTGACATGTTGCAGCCGAATGAAACAACCCTCCGAAATATAACCCCCAACGGGTCGCGCACCCTTGCTTGCCACGACGGAGAAGATGAAACAACAACTCTCCACTCAACTCGTATCTGTGAATCGAAATCCGGCAGCAAAGTTTGCTGAGGCAGCTCATAAAGCAAAGGCAAACGTAAAGGCAAAAGGCAAAGCGAAGCAAAACTTTTGGCCCCGAAACTCATTAAAAATCATAAAACAAAAAATTGCAGGCAAAAACAAATGCCCCAGAAATATGGAATAAGCAACAGAGTAAGCAAGCAGTCACTATATAAATACAGATATATACACAAAGCTATATATACTATACACTACAGCACATTGTAATATAGCTGTAAATTTCATTAGCCCGCCAGTTATAATTTACTTGGGCCAGTTGAAAAACAAATTAAAATTCAAATTCTTTCCCTCCTTCTGTTGCTTCGGGAGTGTGGCAACTTTAAAGAGAGCGACGCACAGGTGCAAATTGAATGTAATTGCCTTGCCAACGACAGAGGCCCCAATGAAAACCGAAACCGAGCAAACCTGCCCCCAGGGCCAAAAATGGCTGACATTGTCGTTGACAACGCAAACACACACACGCGCACGTGGAGCTGCCTAATGTGTGAGATGAGGTGGGCTAGCGTAAAGAGTCGGATTAGCGGGGGCGGGACAGGTCGTGACCACGTCGCTAAATCAACAGTTGGCAAGCGAAACCACAAAGCCAGTGCCAAACACGCGCCTCAAAGCTACATTTGGTGAATAATGAAGAATTGCCAAGGATTCCAATGCCAACGGAAGCCAGCCCAGCACGAACACGTAATTAGCGTCAGTTTTCACGCCTACTTTGGAAATCTATTAGCAATACGCCACAACTGTTGCTTGCTTTACAGAGCATCGATTTCCAAAGGAATCCGATAGTACGATAAAAAAAACTATTGCCTACTTTCAAGAGCAGCCTGCCATTTGCAAAGGAATCTCTTGGCAACACACAGAAACTGTTGCATACCTTCGAGGGCACATCTGCCGTTCTGAAAGCAAAGCTAATAGATTGCAGATTGAAGTATCCTAATTAAATTTCGATACATGGACGAACCTTTTTCGTCTCCGAGGCAAGGACTGTCTGGCCATTAATGCGATTGGCAGTCAAAACAAATTGAAAATGTCAATACTCATTGAAGGTGGCTGACTCGCTGCCTGGATGCCTGCTTGGCATGCATACAATTTCAATTTTCCAAGGCCAACTCTTTGTTAGACAAAGCCGAAACTCAGAGAAAGGCTTTGTGTGTGCCACAGCTGACATAGCTGACACAGCAGACACTGCTGCAGGCGAACACGAGCCACAACCCTGGCCCGCTAGGCATACGATGTCATGCTACGGGGCCACGGGGCCATGGGGCCATGAGGATGCTGCTCTCCTGCATTCTGCCGCATTAAAAACATTTTACCGACCGTAAGCAAGACTGACGTCCTGTCTAGCCACCTTGACTCAATTGTGCTGAAGTTAAATCCGAGTGACCAGCGCGCTCAGCATCGCTGGTGTCGTTTTTTATGGAGTTCATCGCCTGCCACGGCACGTGCATAGACTTGATTATATTTAAAGACTCTGGGATGTCAGTGTGCAAATGATTCAGGGGAATGCAATGGCAACTATGCCGGTCCCCAAGCACAATTCGTAAGCTGATAGCACACGATGCCGCCGAGGTGCGGAGGTAACTTTATTAAGATAAAAAGTATACATTACACAAGGCTCGAGACGTGCAGCAAGTGGTGTAAGATAAGACCAAGGAAATAAAATAATTACACCGTCAATGTTCACGAGTTTTTAAAATAGAACTCACTTGAGACGAGTTTATTATTTTTTTTGGAAATATACCCTGCATTCATTGAGAATTTATGAAGAACGGTGTGTCATGCTGTCTAGACTTTCAGACTTTCAACTTCATCAAAAATCATGAGATTGTTCTACTGAATGTCATCTTGTTTATGATTTAGCCTCTATGTTGATTTTGCATTGTCGGTTTATTGCTTGATAATATTCATAAAATACCTTAATAAAGATAAACTACCCTATTCCCAACTAACTTATTTGCCACACTGGCTAGGATTCATTGTTTATTAATGGATATTTAGCAGTCGTAAGCTCAAAGGGTTGAGTGACATTTGCTTGTCTTCATTTGCAAGTTCCCTGCGAACTATACAATGTCAAGTCTACTAGAGGCATCATAATTTATGACGACCCTTTTTTACATTCCTCTCTGTGTTCCCCCACTTCTGATCCCTTTTGCAGCACCTTAAGGACCTTTGCGTACTATTCGCATGAGCATGAATAAAAAACACACCCTATCAAGTTTAATGTAATCAACCTAACATTGTCAATCATTATGCTGATAACAAAAGTTTTTAATTGGGTTGTCGACAATTCGTCCTACCCGGCGGCGTTTTGCGACAGGAAACAAGGAACAGGAAAAAAGTTCCACACCCAGACACCCATTCATTTGCAGAAACTGTCGAACGCTTCGATGAATCAGGCGGCAGCTTGAAATATCGCTTTGCGTAATTACATCAATACGAAAGCACAAATATAAATGGAACCTCTGATCACGGCCTGTTGCACACGCCGCTTGTACGGCCCACGCAACATTGATTCTGTTTCTGGTTCTGGTTATCGTACAGGTTCTGGTTCTGTTTGTGGCTCCACCCCCGCCACGCACGTCAAAGTCGCCCACACACGCAACACTCAGGCACACAAAGACGCAAACACATTCAATCATGCGCTCAATCACGCAGCTAAAATGAAGGCAAAATTCGCAGACAAGCGGGGCAGCTACCAGACAATGGCTTCCTGATTGCAAGCTTGGACAGCTTTAAGGAAATGACGAGCGTTCACCAACCTGGACACAACAATGCCTCGTCCGCCAGGGACTCTGTGTCTGTGGTTGTGTGTGTGTGTGGGTGCTATAGTGATTTCAACAGGAAACGGGCAGGACTGGCCAATCGACAGTTTCATGTTGATGTGCGGCTGCCGTAAAACATTTTATGGGGTTTGCTGCAATCAAAGCCACTCGCCACTTGCCACTTGCCTGGCCAAACTCAGCAGCTCCTGCTGCTGATGGCACACACAGAACCCCAAAGATTTGTACTATAATCGGCTTAAATTGCAGTGTACCCTGTACAAGCCCCTTCTCCTCCCTCTGGTAAAAAAATGTGTTTAATTGCATAAACGAATTGACCTTGAGCTGCTGATGCTGCTGCTACTGGGGCAGCTTAAGACTCCTCTGGCACAGCACGTGCATGTTCCTAAAACAAACCACAAGCTCTTCCAGTGAAAGTGACCTTCGGCTATTGAATGCAACTCAAATGATGCGCATATCATTGTTGCCTGTCAGGATAATTAATGCGTATTTGAGGAAGACAAATACTTTCGCAATGCTGAAAGCATTAGACAGAATCAAGAACAGATGACAGCAAAACGTTAGAAAGGCATTGAATAAATGGAGAGAATACTTGCATTATCCAGAAGAATGAAGAGTAAATAGCCTGAATATTTTGAATGCAGGTAAACATAATAAACTCAAACGGAGAGTGAAATCTGAAATTCAAAATTCTAGGAAACTTGCCAGAATTTCTAAGAAATTAACACAGAGAAACGCTGCACAAAAGAGCGGAATGAAATGCATCATACAGTTCCGATGAACATAACTAAAATTTAATTAAAGTTGTCAATGTAAAAGCATAAACCCAAAGGAATATTCAAGTCACTTCTGAAATATTATCACAAATATTTATACAGATTTCAACAAGATATGTAAGTTAATTTCATCTGTTTATCACAAATTGTTTTCATTTATTTTTAAACGCGCACAAGGCATTCTCAGTTTATACACACACACACAAAAAGCCATGCGCACACACACGCACACATGCAAATGCGAGCGACCAAAAATAGCTGAAAAATGTTGTAAAAACTGCAACGCGCTTGAACGCGGCGCGCTCAAAAGTATGCAACAGAACGCATGCAGCATTTAATGAGCTGCTCGACGGTCTATATGTGTGTGTGTGCGCACTGGAGTGTGTATGTGTGTGCAAGCGTATCACGCGTAAAATTGACAATGAAAAAGTTCAAAGCGTTTCGCTTTCACTTTACATTTTCCACGCAAAATTGTATTTTAAACTGTGTGCACTGAAATTCCTATGGAATTTGAACTGAGGAAACGCGCGTTAGGAAGGATGCCTGCGCCAGGAACAGCGCTCAAAACTAAACTGAACACGCAGCCAGCAGCAGTGGCAGCAACAGCCGTAGCATCCAGCATCCAGCAGCTTTCAGTCCTTCAGTCTGCCGAGCCGAGTTGAGGTTCGTGCAACTTCGGCTTTTTGGCTTTGCAACAGCGCACAGCACAGCAGCCCTGGCCTAGAAATGTGGCCAGCCAATGTCGAGTACGCGTCGGGGTTGAGAGCCAAGGGAATTTTTGCTGCCGAGCTAACGAAGGGTAAGCAAAGGGTGACAAGGTGGCAGCTCGGGCTTCAATGGCAAATATAACTGTTGCACTTGAACTTCATTGCCTGTTGGCGGCCATCGTTGCTGCCTCGTGATGTGGAGGACATACAGCAAGCTGATGTTGCTGCTGCTGATGCGAGCTGTGAAAGTAAAAGCCGGCAACAGGTTGCGCACAAAGGGCGCACCAAATATGTTGCCTACTTTCAGGCGCGCTCGATTTTACTATGACAAAACGGTCATGTTGCTAATTTAAGCACATAATTCAGTTAAATTTGTGTATATATCATAATTATTAGGTACAAAATATATTTAATATTTAGCTTTTTATGTTTAAAAGTGACTTTTAGGTCAGGTAGTTTTAGAGAAACTCTTTGAAGGTGAAGAGTATAAAATATCCCTTTTTATTCTCTACTAATTTTGGGCATCACTGTTGCGTGTCGTAACATAAATATTATGGAGTGTGACCGCGTGTACGCACTCACACATTCGCACACACACACATACATACACACCGTCACAGCAAACACCCACGCAAATCAGCGACCACAACATAAACGCGTCGCGCTTACGAGGTTTATTTTTATGGCATCGGAGCGACAAAATCAATGCCAATGTGCGCTATGTGGAGATTTGTGCGCGATAAAAATAGACAACTGACGACCGACAAAACCGACAGGAGAAATCGGGCCAAACGATTACGAACGACAACAACAAGCACAAGCCAGCAATATGTTGCCCTTTTTGGCGGAAAGTACAAACGAAACTCTTGCGGCTGATGTTCAATTACACAGACACACATAAACACACAGACACACTTGGAAATAGGTGCACAGATGTACGCAAAGCAAAGCCACAATATTGGATTACGATTATGTATATATGTTTCTGTATAGGGACGGCGACATTCGATTATTGGCGAGCACAACATGCAGAGGACGCACAAAAGGAAGATGAGAAGGCCTCTACAGGAGTGTAATTATTCTCTCTCTCGCGTCAACTTACCGTTAGAGCAATCCCCACGGTTGCCGAAAAGGAACCCAGACGAAACTCGCCCGTGTTGTATTTGACCAGGAAGGACGTTTTGCCCACACCCGAATCGCCCAGCAGGATCGTCTTGTGATTGATGGTATCGTCGAAGGGCTGCACTTGAGCTGGCGGCGGTGCCTGATGCATGTCAACCTCATCGTAGCGGTACGAGCGCCAGCCATCATCGTAGTCATCTTCCAAGCCATAGTCCGTATTGCCGTAGGCATACATCTGTAGGGCCTCGCGTGACGGGCGATATCCGGGATAACCGCTGGCAGTGCGTTGTACGGGCGCCATAATGGCATCGTCATGGTAGTGATGACTGCTCGTCAGACTCTGCTGGCTGCTGCTGTAGTTATAGTTGGTATTGGGATGATGGTGATGATGATGCTGATGTTGCTGCTGCTGCTGCTGTTGCTGCAGGTGTTGCGAGACTGGAGCGGCGGGTGGGTTGTAGCAGCCATCACCAAAGGGTCGACGTCGCAACTCCTCGATGCGTGCCTTCGTTGTTTCCGCATCCTCGAAGACATCATCGCTCATGCTACTCGCATCGTCGTGATGCGTTGTTCCAGCTGCAGTTGCTGTTGTTGTTGTCGCCATATTGGGTTCGTGTCTTGGCTGTTCAAAGCAAGAGTAAAGCTAAGCTTTTATTGTGCGTGCTTTTAGGCGCTCTCACGCGCAATCTCCCTTCCTTTGTGCTTTTTCTCTCTCTCACTCGCTCTCTTTATGACTTTGACATTTGGCGACGTTTGGCCGTCCGGTTTATGGCACGTTTTCTGAATGAATTTGATTTTGGACTTTCCAAAGGGGGTACGCGGTGTACTGGCGGCAGTCGCCTTGTTTTATTTATATATGTATGTATATAGTATGTGTATAGATTTGCCCTTAACTTAATTGCCGATATAAGCTTATTTAAATACAAATTCCCTAAACGTATGTTCGTTAGTTTTGTTTCGAATTGAACTTTGTTTTGGTTTTTGGTTGGTTTGGTGTTTTATTTAAAGCCACTAGATAATTGTTATGTATAAATTGTAACTAGCTAAATATATTCACTAATATTATTTATGGGTTATCCGCTAATTGGTGCTGGTTTTTACTATGTTAATTAAAGACTAATAATGTTTTTCTTTTTGTTTTTGTTTGGTTTTTCGTTTTGCAGGTGGCAAATGCAGGTTGCACTCTGCTTGGTGTTTTGGTTAAAGCTTTTGTTGGTTTTGGTTTTGTTGTGTTTTTATTTTTGTCTTTTCTGTTCTCTTTCTCGTTCTCTTTCATTTAAAATTTGCTTCAGCGAAAATATTGCATTTGATTCTTGGCTTTGGTTGTTTTTGTTGTTGTTGTTTTTGGTGTTTCACTATCACAGCATAAATAATAATAATAAAAATGTCATCAATGGCGTCGCCGTTGTCGCGGCCTGCGCCGCACTAATTAGGCAGCTGCGTTGAGCCCCCGGCCGCACTTCATCCACATCCAGTTCATCCGATGCTGACGTCTTCATTTCTCTTTGTTATCTGTCAAACGCAATAACGGCAATAGCATCCTGCGCCCGTGCGCCACAGCCACAGCCATTCATCGACCCAATCTATGACGACAAAGCAGGCCCAATTGACAAGGGCAACAACAACGAATTACTATGGGCTGCCACAGCTCGACATCCTTTATGGGTCATTGTGTGTGTGTGAGTGTTTCTGTGTGTGTGAGAGAGGTGTCGCGGCGGTCTATCTTCACATCTTCGATTTCCTAGATTTTTATAGCTTTTGGAGCACTGAGAATGAACACTATTGTTGCGGCTTTAATATGGTTTAACAAGTATGCGTTACTTTAATGTAAAATTAATCACAATATCGTTAATAATTTATTGTAAAGAAAATCATTCTGCACCCACACACACACTGACACTAGCAGACGATGCAAATTTGATTTATTTTGCTCGCTCTAGTATCAAAGAGACCGCACCTCATTATACAAATAATATCCAAACTTTCAATATAGTTTCCAATACTCCATTTCATGATTTTTACGTTTAACAAACATGGTCACACAATACATTCCACACTGTGCAATTTTTGCACTTCCGATAGATTGTGGTGGCTTGCGATAACACTACAGTTTACTAAGGTATTTCGCGGTTTTCAAACTGCGGTCACATTGTTTGCAGCCAGTGTAAATGTCAGTCGCAATTTGTTTTTAAACTGTTTTGTGAGAAAAAGTAATGCAAATTTAAAGCTTTTTAGCAACAAAAACATTAATCAACACGTGAATTAAGTGGTTTTAACTTAAATTTTAATCGAGGACCCAAAACAGCCTCAAAATTGGTAAAGTGGACGGCAACACAATGGGCAGCTCGGACGATCGCGTCTACGCTGCCGAAAAAATCATCCAAAAACGCGTTAGAAAGGTAATTTCCAGAAAATAAACAACATTTGAGATACAAATTACATGTAAAATGCAAACGTGCGCAGCAGATACATGTTACAAGGTCATATGTCCTTCGAAATTTCCAGCAGAGGCTCGCGTCGTCCATCTGCTGGCAGCTGCGCTAATGTCTCGTGCTGCAGCAGCAGGCAGCAACCACCATTTGCGCTGTGCATGTGTATGCATGTGTGTGAATGTTTGTGTTTGTGTATGTGTGTTGTTGTTATTTTTGCTGCGCTACATTTCGGCATCGATGGAAAATCAATTAGTTCGTTGTGCTACGTGAGTGTAGAACGCGCCAAAAGGTTCTCGACGAACGATCGCTCTGTGGTCAGACTTAGGATATGTGCGATCAGATATTGTATTTATATTGTAGATGTAGTTGGGGAGTACTAAATAGGAATTAACTGTTTGAAATTAAAGTGCTGAGGTTCTAAAAATATTTGTATTGCAGGGCGTTGTGGAATACCGTGTCAAGTGGAAGGGCTGGAACCAACGCTACAACACATGGGAGCCTGAAGTGAACATTTTGGACCGACGCCTAATCGACATCTACGAGCAGAGCAATAAATCATCGGGCACTCCATCCAAACGAGGAGGTGCGTTAAAAAAGAAGGAGAAAGAACCGGATCCAGAACCCGAATCCGAGGAGGATGAGTACACATTCACCGGTGATGATGTGCCTGATACTAATCAGGCAACCACATCTACTGGCGCTGCTTCAAACGATGGCAGTGAGAAAAAGGAAAAGGATAAGAAGCATCATCATCATCATCACCACCATCATCAGCAGCTACAGCAAAACAACAACCAAAGCTCAAAATCCGAGCGGATAAGCAGTCGACGCTCCGAATCACCACTGACTCATCATCATCACCATCATCACGAGTCGAAAAGGCAGCGCATGGACCATAGCTCTTCTTCAAATAGTAGCTCCATCCACAATGAGAACTCTTTTGTTCCGGAAGCTGATACCAATTCATCCAGTTCAGAGGATCAGCCCTTAATGGGTACCAAGCGGAAGGCTGAGGTTCTCAAGGAATCTGGTAAAATTGGTGTCACTATTAAAACCTCACCCGATGGACCTGCAACAAAGCCACAACAAACGGCGAATGACCAGCAACAAAAGTCAACGGAGTCGACCACGCAACCACACAAGACAGAATCACAGAGCGCGTCACTTGGCACAGAATCAGAGGCTGGTGAATCCACTGCAGCTCCGTATGCTGAAGAAGAGGAGGATGAGTCTACAGCATCTACTCCAGTGGAAAACAATAACATACCAAAATTGAGTGGCGCCCTAGCATTGAGCCAAAAGCAACCTTTGACGCCGTTGTCACCGCGTGCGGTGCCACCACGTTTCTGGTTGCCTGCCAAATGCAACATATCGAATCGTGTGGTCATCACTGATGTTACAGTTAATCTAGAGACGGTCACCATACGTGAATGCAAAACAGAGAGGGGATTTTTCCGAGAGCGCGACATGAAAGGCGACTCCTCGCCGGTGGCTTAGTCCACGGCTATGAAGCGCTCATCAATTGTAAATAGTTCAAAGCAAACAAAACAAAAAAAATCATGCTAAATGTTCGCAAGGCATTTTATTTTTATGGACTAACTTATTTATTGTATTTATTTTTAGCCTAGAAACTAGTTGTTGTTTTATTACAATGTTTAAATAGCGACTCCAGGTGTTGCACTGCATCAAGAGTTGGTAAACTTTTGTGAATGTAACGCGCTGGGAGAGCGCACCTAGTTGTATGTATTGTAGTTTAGCTGAGTACATAACACACATATATACATATGTATACACAATATATATATATATATTTATTTAACACATACATATATTTTTCTATAACAATTTGAATCTGATGGAAACCAAAACACTCATTTACGCAAAAGAATCCATGCGAAACTGAAGCAATTGCTATTACGCTTTATATACACATTAAAATTATACGAGAGAAACCATAAATACTTATTTACAATTATAATAATTGTAATTTTATCAATCTTGATTTTGGTTTTTTATTTTATATTCCAATATTGTAAAAAAGTATTTTCCTTTTTCACTCTAATGTGGAAAAGCGAAAAAGTAAAACATTACATACATACACATTTATGTATATTTTAAGTTAATACATCATATTAGACGTTAGTTAAGTATAATGTACTCATTCAGATTTTATATTTAATGGCGTTTAAGTTTAAGATATGTGCTGCGTTGCTGAACTTATGGATTATCCCAACGTGCAGTGCACTGAGTAGAAAACCAGGATAAAATTCATAATTTCAGCATCTCAACACGGTTTGCAATTCCTTTTTAATTGTTTTGTACATTTTCGTATAATTATTTGTAAACGAGAACGCACAACATATGTAACTGAGAATTCAGTTGAGATACGGCTCCATTCTTATACATGATGTGCATAGAATTTATTGGCTAGTTTTAGTTGCGACGCTAATTCCATACCGAACTACTCCAAACATTTTCAAGTTTGTAATTTACTCTAACTTTAATGTTATTGCCAGTGTCAACGGTAATTAAATTAAATAGAAGCAAAACACTTTGTTTTATTTTGCGAAATATCGACAATTTAATTTAAAATCTTATCGTCTAAATTCGTCAGGTATGGCTAATATCATAATTAGACATAATATCGAACAGTAATCGATTAGCTAGTTTGTACAATTTGAAAGCTACATATATCAGGCGACAATATTACACGGGTCTACATTTATTTATGAACGAGTTGATGATGTGGGCCACCTTCTCGGGCTCGTTTAGATGTACATGATGCGTACCCTCAACTTCATGATATTCAAATTGGGGACTCTTGCGTAGCACTTCCAGCGTCGCATCGTAGTACTTCTTATCCTCATAGTAGGGAGCCTGAAGTGCTTTAATAAATAGATGTGGTGACTTTATCCTTGATGCCATCTCCAGCACTATTTCAAGCGATAAAGTGTAGAACTGTGACGTCTTTAATCGATTGTCCCGTGAGAAGTAATACTTATGAGGCTCATGGCTGGAGGGTTTGACGTTGCGCTGCAGAAGATACCTGCAGGCCTCCATGTCTACTGACTTCTCAGAGCCTTGGTGAAGTCTTTCCTCCAGTTGATCCCAGTCGTAAGCAGGTGGTTCACCTCCACCTCGCAAGCGTCGCTCTAGTTTCAACGAACCCTCAAGGCGTTTGGAAAGCGCATTCACAATTTGTTTGGGATTTCGAATGGGCGGCTTTAGCACATCCAGTCCAATAAACATGTCAACTTTGTCAGGGAAGAGTGCACTGAATACGAAGCCATTAATTGAGCTCATCGAATGACCCAAAATTGAGACTTTACTCCAGTTGTACTCCTCCATGATGCGCAGCACCAGTTGCACATAGTCAATGGAGTGATACATAACTCCGTTGGGCAGCCACGATGAGAGACCATGTCCTGGTGCATCTATGCTGAGGAAGGACACGTGTGGAGGCAGTAAAGGGGCGAGAGTATCGAAGGTTCCAGCATTGTCCTGCCAACCGTGCATCCCAAGAATAGGGCGTACATGCTTCGGCCCATACCATTTTCCTGCGACATTACCCCAGGGTACGGGAATGCTGACCTCATCGTACTGTCAAGGCAAGGCAAAGTGTCAAAATACCTGGGAACAAAGGTGAACTGACTTAATTCGATTACCCACATGTTTGGTCAATGCCTTCAATGTTTGGGAACTATAGTTGCTTGTCTGAGGTAGAGTCAACTGTGGTCCTTTTACTAGTTGTTGCAATAATCTCAGACTCCTCTGGCAGTGCATTGCGACTTATTTCTATTGAATAATAATATCGTAACGGGCGCGCAAACTTTCGCTCGCTCTTGTGAAATAAAACATACATATGATCACTAATTGGAGATGTGAGTTTGTCATGAGTAAATACAACAATATAAAAATGCGTCGAGTCATGAGTACTCTACAAAACGTCTTAACACACAATTTACCAGATAAAATTGGCATAGATCAAAGCTGAGGAAGATAGATATGTAAAATAAAATAAATATATATGTAAAAATAAATATAAGAGTATTTAAAAAGGAAATCATAATTTTACTATATGCATATCTTTATTCAGTGTACAAACGCTATGACAAATTCAAAGTATCGTAGAAAGAGTCTCAAACTATCAGCGATGTCTAAGATAATCGATGATTTTTACATTTGTACGTATGCCATCTCTAACAATCATCTTGCGCTCAATTTTTAATCAGCTGACAGCAGTTTGTTTTGGTGTATTATTGTTTGTTTTTTTTTTTAATATCATGAGTACAAAAATAACTAAAGATAAATTCTTTAGCTTGATGATCTGTTAAGAGATTGGTTTATTTCTTCATATAATAATTTATAAAGGTGAGGAAAAAAAGGAACGTCTTGGCAACGAACCTGTTGAGCTTGAACTTTGGAATTTGTATAAAATTGTTTTGAATTGGTTTTTGATACTGCACAGTCAGCATTGCACGGCAATTATTAGTTTAATTTTTAATCTTTATGATGATTATTAATGAAGTTGGTTATTTATTTCAATAGTTTAACCTTTTGAAAATTATTTAATTTCATTTTAATGCCAGCCGAAAAAGTAATAATATTTGAAACGTACAACAATTTATAGTTTACTTCCGCATATGTAGGTTGATTTAAATTGGAAACTAATGAATGTGAATTTAATTATCACACACATCAAAATTAAGATTTCAGGTACCACTTATCAAGTTCACTATTTCATATTTGATTTTCATTAGAAAAATCGCAAGAGTTTTCAAAGCCGGCAAAAGCTAAAATGCTATCGATGGTTTATGAACTTATCGATGAAGTTGAATTAACGAGGAATTTGGCTAATCTATTTAATACTTTGGCTATATCTTTTTTAAGACTGCTATTTATCTGCTTTATTCAATAAGATATAAATATGTTCATGAAATAGAGAAATCTAATCATCATACACAAGCTCTCACACATCGTTACATATCGTGTCATCTCTAACACGTTCGCTCTCTCGCTCGCAAACTTTATCAGCTGTTTGCCTGGTTTATTGTTCTCCACGTTCTCCGTTGCATTTATTATTAATTAAAATTAGTCGATAGCGGTGGAAAAGTTTCCAGCTTGCATTATTGAAAAGTCAGTCTGGCGCAAAGACGCAATTGTAAGTAGCTGTAAGTAGTAGTTAATAAAAGGTAGTGAAAGAAAGAAAAGAAAAAGAGCGTCACACAAGGCCACCTGTTGACCTTGAACTTTATAGTTATTGTGAAGTAGAGTTTGATACTCCAGATGGATCATGGATATTGCACGGCTTATTAAATATTGCGTTGCTCATCGGCTTCAATTTTGTTGTGGCACGCTTCTCACGTTTCTGTTTCTGTTTTCGCGATCGCGCTCTGCCGAACTAATCGTAAACACGATGAACGGGGCAATCGCTGAGAGCGAGCACTGATAAGAATTAGTCTCGACCCGTATTTTAAATGGTTAAACTTTGGAATTAATCCACATTCGTATTTCTGTTCAATTGCAGTGAAGAGTGGAGCATGGAATTTGAATATAAGGACAACGTCAGCGGCAACAGCAGCAGTGATGGTGGGCAGGTGCCAGATCTGAATCTAAACCAGCGTTATCGGCATGCTGGCGACCTCACTGGCGAACCGCCTACCCGAGCCGTAAGTGTGCACTTTGATCTTTGGATTATTGAACATTGCACAACTGTAACTTGTTTTTTGACTTGTTCTCCCTACAGTTTTCCGAGGTTACCATCAAAGTGCCCTGGGGTCACATTGCTGGCAAATGGTATGGACCACAAAATGTGCAACCCATATTGGGACTGCATGGTTGGCAAGATAATGCGGGAACATTTGATCTGCTGGTGCCATTGCTTTCACCGGATGTGGCCTTTTTGTCAGTAGATTTACCCGGCCATGGATTGTCTTCGCGCCTGCCTGACGGTTGCTATTACAATTCTGTGGATAATCTCTATGTGATAAGGCTTATCATGAAGCAATACAAATGGGAGAAGGTCTCACTGGTCGGCCATTCAATGTCTTCCATTATCTGTTTTGTGTTTGCCGCTGTCTTTCCCGAAAAGGTAGATATGATAATCGGCATTGACGCTCTAAAACCCCATCAGCGTCCCTATCCCTCGGTCATTCGCACCATGGAGACGCGTTTGGATGAATTTCTACGCGAAGACGAACGCAACCGCAGCAAGAATGAGCCACCAAGCTACACATACGACGAACTCATCGAACGCGTCTACATCGGCACCTTTCATTCGGTCAACAAAGAGCTGTGCAAGCACATTATGGCGCGTAATATACAAAAGTCCGGCAAGTACCCGGACAAGTATTTCTTTTGCCGCGATCGTCGTCTGAAGTTTTACAATTATGCGATTGGCTCGCAGGAGTTGTGCGTTGAAATGGCCAATCGGATTACTTGTCCATATCTGTTCATTAAGGGCTCACAGTCATCATATTTCGAAGACAAGAAATACTACGATGAAGTACTCGATGTGCTCACAAAGAAACCCAACTTCGAGTATCTTGAGGCTAATGGTACACATCATATGCACATGAACAATCCAGAGGAGATTATTGAACCGATAAACAAATTTATACATCGCTTTGGACCAGCTGCTGCCGCTGCAGCGCGTCGGAAAGCCAAGGAGGCTGCCGATAGCAAACTCTAAAGCACCAGCAACGATGAAATGAAGAAATGTCAGTATAAACCTAAGTCAAATGGGGCATATTTATTATATAGTTTCATCCAACAACTCTTATTTAAAATACTTAATTGTTCAATTTATTGTTAAAGCCGGCACCCGGTTGCGCCCGACTACGGCACAGGCTAAAAATATACCGTGTACAAAAATATATACGCATCTTTATATAAACATATACTATGTATTTATGTATGCTACAGGTGATACCTAAAGGTTGTTCGCTTGACTTTTGCCATGAAGGATAACAAGGAACTGGTTGTACGTTCACAACAGTTAACAGATGTACCCGGTTAACCCTTTAAGGTCTCAGTTTCTGAAATGATGGCAAACCAAGGAGTAGAGTTAATAACAGATATTGATATGATTCGCCGATTTCCATTTAAATCTTGCATCTACAGTACATTTACCCACATTAAACTTGTCACATTTTATAGCACAATTGAGCCTTGATGGGTTAATTGCATGGGTATAGGTATTGCGTGTACACCGACGGCGACATAAGGAGCCGGCAGTTGACCTACATTTTCGGCCAAGTAGAATCCACAGGCAAGCGAAAGTGTTAATAACCGACAAACCCGTTTGGATCCCAGCGACGTCAGCTGGCGCGTTGTTCCCGCGTGGTTGCATCACATTTTAGACTCTTTCTTGGTATTGTTTCTCCCTCCCTCCCCCTCTCTCTCTCTCTCTCTCTCTCTTTCTGCTTGTTTCCTTTTTACCATTTTTGGGGGTCAGCTGTCGGATTTACATTGAAATGACAAATTAAATATGTATGTACATGTTTGTTCCAAAAATAAAAATTTAAAGCAACTCGACAAAAAAGAAGGTGCGAAAGAGCAAAGCAGAGTTGTTGGCCCTGCAGCTTCCACATAAGTCTGCATAAATTTCCGTTGAGATGTTACTATATTAATATGTGTATTTTTATACTTTTCACCTCGACCAATATGGCTAATTCCTGTTGCGGTTCATTATGGCAACGTCTACTTGGCACCGTGATTAATGAGCAGCAATTAAATGTGGCCCAAGACAGACTGTTTCATATATCTATGGGAAATATTCATTAAGATCTTTCGATCTTCTTTTCGTACCACGACTGTTTATGAATGAAATAGACTAATCGTTTGTTTGTATGGTTTGGTTTTAATTATACTGTTCCTCACTTGAACAGAACTTCAAGCTCAGCATTTGGTTTATTGCACACTATTCAAAAAACATTATAAATGTGGTAGTTCAATTATTCCTGAGGTGGGTGAGCAGCGATGTACTCCAGGGCGCGCAGAATGGCTTCTGGGATTGGTGGTGGTGTGGGCAGATGGGCACCCTGTGGCTGGAATCCGTTCTCATCAGCAGTGTAAGTTACCGAAATTGGTGTACCATCGGGGGCAGTATAGCTGTAGGCACCAGAGACACCATTTGCATTGCCAGCTTCCTGGGATCGGATGCCGTTGCTGGATTCGAAGGAGCTAGAGTAGCTGCCATCGGGCTGGGGAGTATCGCTGTTCTCACTAATAATGACAGCGTCCTTGTCAATGTGGTCGGCTTGGGCGAACACAGCCAGGGCGGCGATAAGGCAGATGGTCTGTATAAAGAATATGATTAGTATGTTATCCTGTTATCCGATTTCACGTGCTCCGTTGAGCTATGTATGTGCTTTGTTGCGCTACTCACTAGCTTGAACATGTTGCTTCAGTAGTCTAATTCACACTGTTTGGATAACTTCAAGTGCCAAAGGCTTTTTATAGTCGCAGCAAACCGAACTTAGGCAGAGTCGCCAACGCAAGTGTGGCGCGTCGACGTCATCGACGTCATCTTCGCGTCTAATCTGCCGCTTAGCTGCGCTGCTGGCGCGCTATACTAAATATTATTAAACTTTTAAATATGTATGTGCATAACTTGAGTAAAGCAAAGCAAAAAAACGATCAAATTAAATAAAATTCGGGCCAAAAAAAACCAAAGATAAAATGGAAAAGCTTTTAAGCATATTCAAAATAGATCGATTTGGTTGAGGGATACACTTCAAGCGACGATGATGTTCGCTTTAACTAGTATTAATTGTTTTTGCTGTTTTGACATTAGTCTCTGAGTCTCTGCCCACAGATTGAGCAACAATTCCTCTGCGATCACAACAATCTGATTGGTTGAAAATCTAAATTGAAACAGAAACTAATTTATCATCTATTTCAGTTTCGATTTCGTTGGTCATTTAGCTTTTGGGGAAACCAGTTAAATTATTTAATTAGGCAACACAGAGAAGAATTCTTCATCCAAAATAAAAAACAAATCATCAAGTTCACATTAGCATACCAATTTGTGGCGCAACAATAAATTAGTTCACTGTTGCGTCAAGTGGTTCAATTCCAAATTTATTCCCCGAACCCCCACTTGTGTGTATTTGGCTAATAAAATGGCTATTATGCTAGTTGTCGCCAAGCCCATTAGATTGGATTCTCCTTAGCACGTGCAAAATCAAAAGACTTCGAACACAAACTTGCTCAACAGCTATCTGATTTTGCGCAGAGAGCAACAAATTAGAATTGCTAAAATGCCAAACTAATTTTTGGTAGATGTGTGTTTAGATGATAGATCATGCATTCTGTATTTGTGGCTTAAACACACACACAGCTAGCGAGGGTTACTCCAAAAGGTTTGGACTAAGACAATTAACTTCATTCATATAAAGCTCTTTCTACATATTCACCCTTCACCTTCTCTCAGAAGAATATTTCTGTGTCTAGTTTTAACACTTTGCAGAAATTAAAATCGATGAGTACGTGCGCGTCAACACATCGTATTCTTCGCCAATCTTTCCACTTATAAGTAGAACGATTTCCATAACTTAGACATTTTGCATGCAGTTTAATGAAACCTGTACAGCTCTTCGGTTTTTATAAGAATCCATTAACTGACTGCAATATTCACATGCAACTGGCAATCTTCAAGCTAGAACGGCATCTTAAGTACTATAAGCCAAAGACCACGGCCAAGTTAAATGTATAGATTGTGAACTTTGATTTAAAAAATATTGCTCTATTTATTTTTATCTGATTCTATTACAAATTATATTTCTGTTTTTACTAAGAGTGATGCAAAACTTGTCTAGGTAGATAAATGGATTATTATCTTTCGGTTTCCTTGTTAAATTAAATATTTTGAAAGCCCCTCAGCAACAAACAAGTTTATTCAGTTTGCAAAATTCTTGAAACAAGGCCTACTTTGCTCAGTGGAAAAATACATAATAATAATAATAAATAAACAAATAAATAATTAGATTACTCTTGAGTAAATAATGATATATTACTGATAGGCATTGCAAACTGCATCTCATGCTGTGTTTTCCTCTAGTCCAGTTAATGGTCAATCTAAAGTACACTAATGCCGCTGCACAGCCATAATCACTGATCTAATTTACTGTGGATCAGCTTGATCTTCACTGCGGCCGTCTGCCCCCGGCTGAGGCTGAGGTTGCGCGTCCAATCGGTATTTTTTGGTGGCGACCTTGCGCATCCGAAGTATTTCAACAGCTCTTCGAGATGGACAATTCGCGTCGGCTAGCCAAGCGGGCGGCGGGCACGCGCACCTGCCAACTACAAATCGAACTGCGGCAACCGCAGCAGCAGCTGCAACAACAACAATAACATCAGCTACACAATAACAACAACAACAACTGCTGCTGCTGGAAGCATTGCGCCGTCGGCAACAACGATTGAAAGTTGGAACAAATCGCAGCGAGTAGTTTTCTGTGGAATTTCGTCTGCTTGTGGCTAAGTGTGAACCACATAAAAAAATACACAAATAATTAAAGTTTACTATAAAATAAAATAAAAAACGGAAAAAGAGGTGCAAGAGGCGAATGCAAAACTGACACCGAGTCTGAAACCGAATCCGAATTCGAAATAAATTGCTGGCAAATGACTCATGGCTTTTAAGGTTTCGTTGCTGTTGTTGTTAATGTTTCGATTATGATAATACGATTTTTGGCAATTATTGCTACCCATTGCTGCCCTCTTGGCCCATGTAGTTGCCAATTGCTGCGATGAGAAGAGGAAAACCGATTAAAACCCGTTTGCCGCAGAGCATCGCAGAGCGAATCCATGCCATATAAAAGCCACAACGTGCTGGACCATGACAATCAGTTGCAACTCAAGCATCCTCCTTTCAACACACCTTTCAACACACATCCAACATCACCGACTCCACCACTCTCAACATGTTCAAATATGTAAGTGCCCCTCAAGAGTTGCCCAGCTCCCATTGGCTAATTGGCACCTTCATTGCAGCTGCTGTGTCTTGCTCTCATTGGCTGCGCCTGCGCCGACAACATCAACAAGGACGCACAGATACGCAGCTTCCAGAACGATGCATCCGATGCGGAGGGCAATTACCAGTTTGCTTATGAGACAAGCAACGGCATTCAGGTCCAGGAGGCGGGCAACCCATCGGGTGTGCGTGGCGCTGTGGCCTACGTGTCGCCCGAGGGCGAACAAATCTCGCTGAGCTACACCGCCGATGAGGAGGGTTACCATCCCGTGGGTGATCATCTGCCCACACCACCACCCGTGCCTGCCTACGTGCTGCGCGCCCTCGAATACATTCGCACACATCCGCCAGCACAGAAGGACGATCAATAAGTCGCTTCGTCCCACACACAATCCACATCCGCATATAGAACCAGCCAGTGCATCCTTTACCATCCTCACACATCCACACAGTCCAAGCCAAGTGGCAAAGTCATTGTTATATAGAGACATACGCATTCGCACGTTTTAATTAGTTGTAGTTATCGTTAATAAAGCTCGTTGAAAACGCAGCGCCCAGTAAAACGCAAACAAAAGTCGGCCTGAAGATCCCCTTGCCCTAACTTACCTTGAAAGTATGCTACATACAATACATACATAACATATATCGTCGACCTTGACAGTCTTATATGTACATACGGAAAGTGTTTAAGAGTTTGCAAAATGCTCTCTAGAGTTCTTTCGTCTCCACGTTAACTATATAACACTTTTATATACATGGCATATACTTTAATATTCCAGTTTATCATCCTTTAAGTTTCAGCAAAAAACAAGTTTAATCTCGGTTGAGTAATGGCTCGTAATATATCTTCGAAATTAGCTAGAATTGTTTGCAGGGGAACATTTCCAAGCGACGAACCTCTTCAGACTCCACATAGAAATAAAAAAGCTAGAATAGTCTCATCAAATGCTTTACAAATCCACGCAATAGGCAGAAGCCATAAAAAAATTCTATAGCCGATGCGAAGTACCTACCCGTTTATCTACTACGATCAGATTAAAAACATACATAGCTGAGCAAATCGCTCGAGGTTCTTAAAAGAATTTCAAATTTATTTATTCCATTGAATATATTAGTATTGAATTAAGGTTCGACCATGCCGAACTTGTAGACGCCTTGCAAATATTTGAGTTGCTCTTGTGAACTCACATTTCAATCGATTGACAATACCCGGAAAGAAAGAAAATCCTGTTTGATTTCCATCCAGTAGAATCAGAGTAGAAACATAAATATTTATGAGCCGGGTAAACGTCATGGCAGCTACAATACCATCAGCATATTATCATAAAAACAAACACACACATGTGTGTAGTCACTGTGGTAACCAGAGCTGACATGGTGGGGTCATCAGACCCAAATAAATACTATGTATATGGCAATTTATTTGTTTTCGTAATATCGTGTGGGTGCAAATGGACGTATCTTTTCTTACCATAATTTATGAGGATGCCTAGAGCTGTCAATAACAATATATATGGGCCACAGTTTCTAGGCTGAGAGCATAAACAAGTTATGCAGCCGGAAGAATATTGATAGTCTATGATATTTTATGGATGACATGATTTATATACATATTATATACAAGCGGAACGACTAGAGGAATCCAATAGCAAAGCATTTTTGCGAGGCGTCAACTTACGAAAACTATCAACAGTTTGATATTGGGTTCGGTTTCTACATGCTACGATATCAGACTTCTTCTTGAGCACCAGAAAGGGGTGAGGGATGGGCTCACAGTGTGAATGGCTTCAATGAGCCATCCTCGTTGTGGGTGCGTATGTATTCCAGTGAGCGCAGGATATAGCTAGGCGTGGGCGGTGGCTGTGGCAGATGTCTGCCGACCACATGGAAGCCCAGCTCATCGGCTATATAGCGTGTCTCGATGGGCACTCCCTCTGGCGAGGTATAACTGTAGATTCCAATGGTTTCCAGTGCATTGCCGGCTGCCTGCACATCGATGCCGTTGCTGGTCTTAAAGGCGAACTTAAAGACGCCCTCATCGTCCAACGGCGAAACACGATAGTCCGTTATCTGTGCATCCCTCTCACTGCCACCGACCAGGCGACGAATGCGTCGAATTCGCACTAACCGGGCATCCAGTTGACTCCACAGCAGGGCCAGGCACAACAACGTCAACAACTATTCGCAAAAGAAACGAGACGAGAAACAAACTTCTTATCAGCAACTTGCATCACAGTGGGTCACTTTCGATATCGAGTTCACAGATGGGAACAAGGTCTTTCTTCGCTTACAAAATTTCGCATATTCACACACTCGCTAAACGTTTTCAACTTTAATATTATTATTTTAATTTTGTATAATTTGCGCGATTTACTGCGGTACGATAATGATTCAATCGACGATGAGACAATCTCGAAACGAGCTGTGCGAGGTTCAAAGTTTGCCACCGCACTGCGGGCTGGTCAGACGCTTCTTTTAACTTTATATACTATGCTTTATACAATATATGAGAAAAACGACGGACCAAAGCGAAATCGATGAAAAACCAATAAACATAATCAAGTGTCAATAGCTTTGTCTCTATTTTGTTGTAGCTGCGTCTCAGTTTCAGTTTTTAGTATCCATATCGTTGTCCGCTTCTCAAATTATCGTGTTAGCTAGGCAACTTGATAACAAACCAAATCTTAGACCTACCAGTCGACCGTTTCCGTTTAGTCGCGCGTATAGCCAAAACTTTGTTTACCAACAAAACAAATTTATGACGACTGACTGCATTTTTATGATCTCCCGCTAACTGAGGCTAGCCAAAGTTCTTAGTTCCGATTTCAAATTGGGCTGAATTTATGAATATCCGATATGAAACTCAGGTCGCAAAGCAATCTAATCGTAAAAATCAAATTTTGAAACGAGTTTCTGTAATTCTTAAATGGTTGGAAATTTATTGAAGATTTTATTGTATTATCTTAAGCTGTTTAAGCCAATCTGAAAGCCTTAGAATTAGCAGCATTCTTTACTCTTGAGGAATCTGATCCAATTAGCAAGCATTTATCAAGAAGCTAACAGAACCCATAGATGAATACGGAAGCTACGGGTTGCATATATTTTTTTTGATTATTAACTATTAAAATCGTGTCAAAAGTTGTCACATTCCAGTAGATATACATAACGGGGCGTATAGAAAAGCCATAAAAATCACAAGATTAGATAAACACACAGAATTATGACACAGCAAAAACAAAGAGAACATCAGCAACTTTTTTTAAGAATTGAGCAGAATTTTAAGTGGGCCAAAAGAATTTCTAATTCGGAAATAGTTCCGTATCGCCGCCGATCGTTGACTCAGTGGAGATACGAGTATAACGTTAAGAGTTCCACAGTGCCTCGTTGCCAATTAGCGACTGATTCTAAATGCGATCAAGATGAGCCATCTCAGACAACTGTTGCGTAACTCTTTTGTTCAGCTGTCTTCAGTTATAACGGGAGATGAGAGATGCCAGTTATGCTAATTTCGGATAAGAACTGAAATCGAAAGCTACCCTATATAAATATCAAAATAAATATATGTGCATGTTTATTTCGTATCCAGTGCCAGTGAGGAATAATTTACATATACATCTCTTATTTCATTCGGTTGGGATTCTTCAGTTATGTGAGTTGGCGTCTTGCTGAGTTCACTTGGCACTCAGCTGGGCTTGGTGTACTAATAGTTCGCACACGCATCGAGCTGATGATTCTGTCACACTGACTGTACAGGTTAACTATATTTCGGGTTTTTCGTGTTTCCATTTCGCAAGTTGGCAATCAACAGATTCTGAGGCTAAGCTGTTATTAAACTAATGATATTAATAATGTTGCCCGTGAGGGAGCTGACTGCTGACAGACTTGAAGTTGAAGTTGGGTGTTAAGCTCAACTGACCGAATACTTTGGAAGAGAATTAAGTAATTATCGTAGAATCATTGTGGATTTTTTCTGTGTTAACACTTTTTGCCCTTGCGTGAGTTTTGGCACTTTTGCGGTGTTTATAAATGGTGTATTACTTAATTATACCGGACAGAAACTAAAAATGAGTAAAGAAGGGTGTAAGAAATTTGTCAGTGTGCTTCATTCAAGGCAGAAGGTGTTAAAAACCTTCTAATTAATACGTTCATCTACCTGCATATTTAAAGCAAAAATTTATTTTGTAGGGTATGTCTAAGTCGCGTATATTAACAGTAGCTTCTTGAGGGTGTTTAATTTGTGTAGACAACAATGCAAATGTCACAGCTCGCCCATAAATTATTGATTGATTCGCCGACTCGCTGATTGATTTTTACTGTTCAACGCCTTGAAATGGAGCCTCATCTTCTTCGACAACTATTGCTGCTTCTTGTAGGCCATGCATGCGATCTACATCTTCGGGTGTGGTCAAATCGTGCAAGGTCTAGGTCTGCACAGTGGTGCAAGTACGCTCAAGAACTGCAATGGAATGTGGCCGTATCGGGTTCGCGGAGAGTCAGAGAGAGAATCGGTGTCCAGCTTCTGGATACCTATTAATTCGTGTATCGTTTAAAGATATCGGAACCTGTTTAATTGCCGTATATCAATTGAATCGCCTGGACCACAGCTCACACTCGATTTGTATCTGCTTTGCAATAACTTAGCTTCATTAGTCTGTGACACATTCTGTGTGTTCAGCAAGACGGCATAATTATATTGCCAGCAACTCTCAAATGCAATACAATAAATCGCTGTGACAGATATAATAAAAATAAACCTTTAGCATTTCGCGTGCATGTTCTTAAACAAATTTGGATTTCATTCCGTAATGCAATGCGATAAAAATACGATATTTTGATAGCTCACCTCAGCTGTCTTGTTTGCATGCGAAATTATCACATCATGGTATAATATACCGTAATTACATGGTTTATTGGCCATGAACTTTTCGACAGGCTGCTAAAACATTATAATGAGTTAATTTTAAATTTCAAAGTCAAGTCTACTGCATAACATATTTCAGAGGCGGTTCGATTGAAGTGACCGTTGTCCATTATTCATCTTGTGCATTTCACGCACGTTTGATCAGTCATTGAACCACTGTGCCACTATGAGTGAGTTGCAGCCGCACCTACAAAGGCCCAAAAAATCAAAACCACTTCATTGTTGTTCAAAATAGACAACTCTCGATTTGGTTACCGTGCGACATTATCGAAAATGCGACATAAATCAACACGGAACGCGCTTCAAAACAAGTTGCAGCAGTCTGAGAGGCGTTCCGATGCGATGCGACGACTATGCGATGATGCTATGCTCAATTTATGCAGACAGACATTATGTATATTATCAGACTAACTTCTGGCTTTGTTTACCTCGCGATGCGAGTCGCGAAACGTATATGGTACAGAGAGTTTTTATTAGATTCTAGAACCACCCGATCTCGCCGAGTCTTGAGAGTTCCGGTAAGCTCAAGAGAGAGAGAGTAGGAGCGAGAGAATTACCCGATTGTGATTGCGATCGTGATCTTGAAAGCTTATTTTGGCATTCGCCAAATGCTTTTTTTGGCAGTTCCAAACAAACTTTCAAGACCAACGGATCGCGTCGCATGCGTTGCAGCTGCCAATAAAAAACTGCAGATCAACGCCCGAACGAACAGTTACGATTTTTATCGGAGTAAACCAGTCAAAATACCAAGTATAGCAGATATACAAGTGTAGTATATACTATAAAGAACGTTGGATTCCCCACAATGAGTACGCGTCGAAGCCAGCAACAGCTGCTGCTTGGTTATAAGGTTTGTGCGTCGACTTCTGCTTCCCTGCTCCTCCGTTAATTAGTACAAATCCCGCCCAGAATCAATATCAACAGCTGTTGCTGCCGCTACTCCTCGCGCTGCTGGCGCTGACGCCCGCTTTCCATGCCCGACCCCTGACCACGATCAGAGAAGCAAACCGCGCATTCGCAGCAAGAGCACGCACAATCTACTATCGCAATCATCCCCCCAATACTGCCGGGCACTACAACTACGAGTTTCAGACCTCCAATGGGATCACCACGAAGGCGGCGGGCAACGAGCATGGGGCAGTGGGCGTGGTGCAGTATGTTACGAACGAAGGGTTGCCGGTGACCTTCACCTATGTGGCAGATGCCAATGGATACCAGCCTAGTGGGGACTATGCGCCAAAGCATCTGCCGCGTCAACTGGCATACATACGCAACCACAAACCGGTGGATGAGAAGAAGTCACGTCGTTGGTAACGATAACGATACTAGCTGGTAATATGTTAGTAAACTTAGTGGATATGTAGATATACTCGTAATATCATTAAGTAGAGGTGTCAGACTGTGAGATAAGAAGTTATTGTTACATATCGCATCTAAATCTTCGCATTTATCGTTTATTTTTATTATTTTCAAATGCAAATGATCGATAAAAATCTAACCTAAACAACGCCAGAAACAGAAACAACAACAACAACAACAACATAAGCAACAAACGGGATGCCAGCCCCCAAGCCCGCTTTGATCGCTTTAATCGTGTACCAAAATATACTAGCAACATTATAAATAAAATTGAAACCGAATTGAATGCATTATTAATTCTATCAAATGCCAATGGAGGCCAGAATCGAGCGAAAAACTCAATCTATATATAGTATATAGCCACGTTTGTATAGCTGTATAGCATATCCATTAGTTTGAACTCTTTTGTGCTTTTATACGCTATTATCACCGCTTGACTAAATCGAAAATAAAAACCTGTCATAAAGCAGCTTATGCAGCTCGATGAGGGCTGTCAAACAATGTCGATACGTTCGGAAGCAGCAAGAGAGCAGACGGCACAGCACGAGCAGTGCAAGATACTGTCTGAACCGCTTTTTGGAGTACCAGCAGAGCGTTCTTGACATAAGTATTAAATAACAGTAATTACAGTCATATTAAGAAAGAATTTATGGTATGTTTCGAAGCGATCGCTTCTAATTGTGGCGAAGGAAGGCTCGTCACCTGCGGCACGAGATTTTATATAATGATGAAGTAAAGTGCAGAGTGACAAATTTAAATATATAAATAAATAAATATAAATATATTGTATGCCAGTTAATACTAGAGGAATATACTCCCTGCCGTGCGTGAAACTTCAAAGTTTAAACAGTTTCTTAACCTTTATGTTTGCTTTGTAATGCTGATTAAATTGTGTGCAATTTAATTAACACCTTAACTAGCTATCTTTTCTAACTTTGTTCTTCCGCGTTTGAGCGTAAAAAGTCTGGTAATTAATATATACTCGTATATACTTTATAAAAAGATATCCTAATGCTGGTAGCGCTTGTCAATTCCCGCCAGATTCTCGTCACATCGTTTATTAACGTGTTTAATCCAACAGGTGTTGCACACTCATAAAACATGTGTACATTAAATTAATCCTCAATTCATTTTTTATATCACCTCATCAACAGAGTCCATTCTCTTTTGTCTTCGAGCAGACTGAATTTATGGTGGGCGTTATCGCAATTTGTCTTTGAGTATGCTTTATAGTGTTAGGTTTGCATACGTGTGTGTGTGGGTGCCTACGTATGCAAATGTTAATCACTAATCGCGGGCATTTATCATTCATCTGTAAATTGGACAGCAATTTAATATGTATTTTACATCTTTACTTTTCCTTTCGGAGCCATCAGAAATGGCAATCGGTAACCTTGCCACGCTTTAGAACGACTTTCGAATGCGCTTCGTATAGTGAGCGATCCAAAATTGATGCGACTCATTTGTATGCGATATCGCCTAATTGAGGCCGTTGCATAATATTGACCGAGTCTTGGGGCTTGGGGGAGATTATGTAACCAGACTAATAAACCAAACAACCGTCAGATTAAGCTTTTAATGTCACCGACGACATGTCGTCGAGCCGTCCAATAGAGTAATCCCCACTTAGTGCCGTCCTTGACTTGCAACTTACGCGCTCCACATGGTCACTGTGGGAAGTCCGAGTCAGAGTTCTGACAACTGCAGCAGTGCACGAGATGACAAATTCCAAAAAAAAACCCAAAATTAATTTCATCACTTGCATTAAAAAGTTATTAATACATTTATGAATAATTCATTAGCAATCTCTCTTTTTATTATTATGGGATACCATCGCTTCACTTCAAAAAGAATCGGAGAATGTGATATACGTAATGTAGCGACAGCCAGAACCGCCTAGTCTGACATTCATTTCACAGCTTATCACTCAGTTTCGCTCTATAAGGCGATAGAACTATCAGGAATGTATTCAGCTCTTAAATTTCAAATTCCTCAAGCGGTTGTTGCCTTTTCAGAACTGACACTCTGGTAAATATAATTGCTATAATCGATTTTCTGCTATAACTTGACATATCTCATTGATATCTCTCGAGTTATCGCGACTCAACAACATTATTTACTGCTATTTAATTGAACCCCTTAGCAAACAAACAGATGTATTCGGATTCATGTAATCAACATCGATGTACGCCTTATCTTCATCTACATGCAAATTGAATTCCAAACACATACAAAAGTATAAAACAAGATTTGTTAGTTTTTTTTGCTTTTTGTTTTTTTCTGTTTTCGCACAATCGCATATCTTTACATTTGCCATACAATACATTTCAAATCATGTGTGTGTGTGTGTGTCTGTGGTATTTTTGTGTGGGGGGTAAATGAATGAATGAGGGACAATTTTAACCATTCATTATTCAGATAAGCATTCAATTTAGCTTGGCTTTAGCTCAAACGATAAGCTGAATCATGAATGCATCAGATGGTTTTGGGGATTCATTGGGAAGCTAATATAATTTACGTTTACATTTTGTATTGTTTTTTTGTGTTTTTTTTTCTTTTTTTAATTTAGCGTTAAGTTTATAATTGTGGTGGTAATTGTAATATTAATCCAAGCATCTGTTGTAATCATCTATGAACTTTTTTTGTTTGCTTTTTTACATTTTTAATTGTACCTATGCTAAAACTAAGCCTAACACATCTGCCAAGTCCAAGTGCCGCAAAAAACACACTGATCTCTCGCCCTTTTCTTTCGAAAAAACAATCGCAAATCCAGATGCCTGGCCAAAACAAAATCTTTGGCAGCAATTGTTAAGTGTTTCGATCGCGGATACGAATCTGTTGTTAACTGGAGTGTTAATACATATACTAAATGTATAAATGTTTCTTTGTGTGTGTGTATATATAAAATGCGGATGTGTGTGTGTGTGTCTATGTGTTGTGGATGTTGTGCAGAGTTTGTAGGAGCTTTCAATAGCTACTGTTTGGTCTAAATCTGTTAAAACCTTAAAAGGAAATTTAATAGATTAGCGAAATGTTGCTTTAACTGCCGAGGGATCACTCACCAGTTCTTATCATATGCTAGTATTGTGTAATATTCTCGGCACTGCCCCTAGAGCCAATCCTAGTCCGTCTTCGTTTCGGCAAATTCTTCGAGCGCAAAAAAGCCCGCTGTGCCGCCGCTGCCACTGCTGGCCGTGCTGGTGGTCACCGCCGTAGCACCAACGGTCGTAACTACGGCAGCTTCGCTTGTTTGTATTGTTTCGCCTGCCTCTTCGGCAGCCGTTGCTGCCGCCTCCTTCTCCTCGGCACTGGCCGCTTGTGCCGCCTCCAACACTTGCTGTTGTACTTGCACAATGGGTTGGCCATCCTCGGTGTAGGATACGGACACTGGTATGCGTGTGCCATCCTCGCTTATGACATGTGGTCCCTCCTCACCATCCTGACCTTGCTGTATGATAATTTGGCCCTCGGAATTCAGCAGTGAGGCGTCGATAAGCTGCTGCTCATTGTTATCGCCATGGACGAGCACCATCTGGCCACTGCCATCGGTCATCATTTGCAGTGTCTCGCCCTCTAGACCCTCACCAGATTGCAACACACCAACGCTCTGCAGTAGCTGCTGAATCTGTTCGGGATCTTGTACAATTATCTGATTGCCTTCGGCATCGGTCAAAATATGATTGTCCAGTTGCAGCAAGTGTCCGTTCTCATTGACAATGAACTTGATTTGACCGCTGTCGACTTGAGCCTGCATGGCCTCGTCCAGTTCCATGGCAACCTGCTGTTCGCCACCAGCCGATTCATTAGCTGCTTCGCCTTCGGCAGTAGCGGCAGCTTCGGCTTCAGCTGCCTCGGTGGCTGCAGCTGCCGCCGCCTCAGTTGTTTGCTCGGCTGTGGTCGTCTCTGTTTCTTCATGTTTCTCAGCATCTCCCTCAGTTTCGCCTGCTGCTGCTGCATCTGCAGCTTCCTTGGCGTTCTCCTTGGCTGCTGATTGTTCGGCCTTTGCGGCATCTCCGCGCTTTTCTGCTGTCTTGTTGCTGGTCACATTGCCGTCTGTGGCATCTGCAGCTGCGTTGCCTCCAGCTGCCTCATTGTCATCATCTAAACTTGGCATGGAAACGGGCGGTCCAGCGGATTTGCTGTCTCTAGCTTCAGTTGTCTTGGCATCGTTGCTGCCCTGAGATTGGGATTCCTCTTCCTCAGCCTGGTCCAACACGGGCATGTCAATGCTCACCGATACGGGAGCCTGCGAATTGGGCGAGTGCTTCTCGGCCTGTTCACCCGTGGCATCTACTTGTGGTATGGTAATGCTGAATGTCAATCCACCACTACCTTCTTGTGAGGTGATAACCATTTCATTCTTGCTCTTCTCGCTATCGTTCTTCTCCGAATGCAACTTCTCAAACAGACTCTCAATGTCCGCTTCAGCATTCTGCTCGTTCGCCTCCTCCTTGGCACCCGCGCCCGAATCTCCAGGCTCGTCGCTAAGCAGCGCTGTGGCTGCAGAGTTGAGAGCAGTGGTGCCGCCACCACCACCACCACTTCCGCCGCTAGCTGCTGCTCCCTTCTTCTCGCGCCTGTGCGTCTCCATGTGGTGATTGTAGTACGTCTCCTGTATGAAAGTCAGCGAGCAGATGCTGCACGAGAAGAAGCGTATGTTATTCTCAGCCTCGCCAGCTGTGGCAACAACAGTTGCGCCCGCCTGGGCCGGCACACTATCGCTGAGTGCCTCGTCAATTGTTTCTTGCAGCAGCTTTTGTGTGTTCAAATTCTGAGTGCCACCGGCAGTTGCCAGCTTTTCGGTCTGATGTAGCTCGGCATGCTTAACGAGCAGTTCACGTTTCGGGAAACTCATGGAACATTGACCACACTTGAAGTTGGAGTAGTTGGCCTGATGCTGCTTGGCGTGCACCGTGGCTGCTTCGCGTGTCTCGAAGCGCTGCGAGCACAGACGGCACTTGAATGGTTTCGGCTTGCCACTGACATGCTTGCGCATATGATCATCGAAGACGCCCTTGTCCGTAGACTTGAACTGACAGTGATTGCAAGTGTATAGAGCCGATCCCGACACACCTATGGACTCCGTGACTCCAGCTGCAGCGGCAGCAGCAGCCGCAGCAGCTGTAACCGGCGCAGCGGCAGCAGGAATTGTTGTGGTGCTGGTGACCAGGACATTTGTGGCGTGATTCATTTCCATGTGCTTGCGCAAGCTGGTCTCATTCACAAAGTTGATGTGGCACATGGCACACGTGTTATCCATAGCAGTGTTGTGATCCCTGACCATGTGCTGTTTCATGGCACCGAAGTGAGGGAAGATCTTGCGGCAAGTTTTACACTGGAAGGTTTGCTGTTTGCATGTCTCGTAGTGGGTGTTAAACAGACGCATGTCGGAGGTCTTGTAATCGCACGAGGTGCACTTATAGATCTTGGTTGCCTTGCGCTGCACTTGCGTCTGTGTGCCAGCAACGACGCCGCCCTGTGGCGAGGCAAGTTTCAACTGTTGCGACACTGTGGACACAAAAAAGGTAGGTTTGTTTGCTTATCACCGCCAAACATAACAACAACAATTACACTAACCTGGCGTTGTCTGCTGCACCAGTTTACGTTGCCGCAACACATCCCCGCTAGCGGTCTCCTCCAGTGATCGGTTTGCAGCGTTCCCGGACAGCTTTTGCATTTTGAGCGGGGGACTACCCGCGTCTGCATTGCTGCCGCCGCTATCTTCATTGATGCCGTACTTTTTGTTAAGCAAGTTGAGCAAATTGGACTTGACGCGCTCCACATCGTTCTCCAGCCGGTCGTAGTAGTTGACCAGGTTTGTGCAACGGGAGCACACAAAGTCCTCGTTACACACAATCACCAGAAAGCCCTCGCCTACCAGCTGTGCCAGCTTATTGGGAAACTTTGTTGATGTGTGCGTGGTGCACATGTCCGTGAGCGATGTCTGCGTTTGATTTGCCAGTAGTAGCTCATCGCAGATATAGCAACGTACACCCGCATCCGAATCCATGATGTTTTGCTGCTGCTGCGATGCGGCACTTATATTTGAGGCTGCGCCGCCGCTGCCGGTTGTTGCGAGACGAGTCGTAGTCTTTAATATGCGCGGCTGGCCGGGACCGGTGACGGTAACAGCGCCGCTGCTGAGCAAATTATTGAATTTGCGGTAGGTGGCCGGGTTTAGTTGATTGGTCATGATAGTGTGTGTGTAAAGAGTGTTTCGATTTCGTTATAACTATTATTCTAGTATATGTTTTTTTTTTTTACTTTTATTTTCGATACACTTGCATTTACCACCACAAATATTGTTAAACGAGCTTCAGTTGAATTATTTTGCAAGCCGTATTTTGTTTTATTTGTTGTTTCTTTTTTTTCTTTATTATTCGGCAAGCAATAACAATTTGCTGGATTTAATTCACGTTTGTATGCCGCGGCGTCACTTCGACTGTACTAAAGTCTATCGAGAGTGCTGTATTTTTTAGGGTTAAATGCGTGTGTTCTGCGAAAACAATCTATTGTTATCTCGCTCTGGCATATATGCGCGGGCTTATATTTGGTTTAACGAATAGTAGTTGTCTCGCTTGCATGCTGCGGAAATGGCGGCCGTTTTGGGAGGGCATACACGTTCAGACAAACAAATCAGGCAATTATTCAATATCAATTGGACAAGATTAAATCATTTTTATTGAATTTCTAACTACTTAAACACACATAATTACCGAAATAACAAAATAAATTTAAAATCTAATAATTAATCATTTAAAAATCTACATGCATATTTTTTTGTCGTACGACTAGAATTTGGTACAGCCACCCGCGCATTACAACCAACAACTAAAAAATGGCGCTGTATGCGCGCAAAATTTGAATTTGTATTCCATATCATTCTTAAGTGTTACAAAATCATTTACTTGATAGCAGATTATAAATTTGTATTAATTTTTATTTAAATATAAATGTTTCGTAATGAGTGGCGCCAGTGGCTTTATAGGTATAAAATATTACACATAGATAGTGCTTCGTTGCTGTTGAAACTGTTTTTTCCACCGCCACGCCCTGCCTGACATGGTTTTTCAACGTACACTGCTTTATCTGCTTGCATTTCAGTGCATTCCCAAGACATAAACCCATTTGTGTCAAGACGCGATCCCCGTTTGTGTCACGGATATGTGTCTCGTATCACTCGCGTTGCATTTGTTTTATTTTATTATTTATTGCATTATGTAAGCCCCCTGCTCCCTCACATTTCACTTCACAGCAGATAACAAATTGTATACAACATATACACAACTAATGCGGCTATAATATGACGATAAGACTCCACTACACTCACTACTTTGCTATTCGATTTTGCACGTCCAGGCAACAATACCAACAACTCCCCCAATGGTAACTGCTGCGACCAGCGGCTGTGGGTAAGGTGCAAGGTGGGTGGTGTGGGTGGCTGATACGAGGTGCTTCGCGTTTGGCAATATTGGGACCCGCTCTTATCAGCTAGCACCGCCGCCGTTCGCCGATAATATAATATTGTAGTATTTAGTATTTGGTAACGCTGCTCACGGCCAAAAAGAGTCAACTCGCTGGCCGTTTTTCAGTTGGCAAACGATACGAAAAGCGAACGCATTGCAGCGTAAAGTCGAAAATTCCACTTCTACTTACATTATTAAAAATCCAGTTGCTTTATTGGCCCATTCTTGAATTGTGTTGTCGTTGTTGTCGTATTCAAAGCGTGCCATTATCGCTCAGTTATCGAAAAATAAACGAACTTGCAATAGCAAATTGGAAAATAGAAAAACGAACAGAAAATAAATACCCCGTTGAATTAATTGGCGCATGTTACGGCAGCAACGGGCAGCAACGGGTAGTGGTAGCAGCAGCGATTCGCGTTCTAATTCCAATTCTCCGTGTCCGGTTCGGTTAGTCGTTAAACGCACGTCGCGCACTCAATACGTACCTGCCGCCCACTCGACCAGAACTGTGCACCGTAGTAGAGGGCGTGGTGTGAGAATATTTGCGCCCATTGACAGATTGATAAACGATTGGCAAAATGTACGGACATCACACGGCGGGCATCAAGAACTTTGACTCCCTCAAGACATGGGCCAACTGGGCAGGCGTACTCGGATTGGTGAGTAGCCATGCACTCGTACCAGGTGCTCGTTCCCCTGAGTTTATTGTGGAGTCTGAAGGGCGACCGCGTGGCCCCATTCGATAAGATCAGAGATACAATATTTAGATACAGATACTGTAACACAGATACACAGATACAGATCGAGTCTCTTATTTGGTTAAGTGCCATCAGCTGGAACCTCGTATGATAGTCCGTCGGTACCATCTGATCACCTACAGCTAATCAATCATGGCTCTTATCGAGGGCCACGACGGACGTTGACTCACCTGGCTGTGATTGAGTAAAAAGACAACAAGGAATAGGCAAACAGGAAATTACTTTGTATAAAAACTTTATTATACGGCAATAACTTGTAAATATTGAGAGCCCTACATTGGACCCCATTGAAATGGGTCATTGTATGATAAGGTGCTGAAGTAGAAGTTTGAATTATCAAGATGCTAAGAATGAAAAGTGAAATTATTTGACTCGTTCACCATAGTCAAGTTTAATTGTAACGTTGACCTTTGGCGTGTGGCTATCATTAAAACCTTTCTCGATTAACCCTCTTATTCTCATCGTTACAGGTGCAAGCTGTCATCTGGATCGGTCTGACGATAACGGCCATTATTGCCTACACATGTCATATATATATTACTAATGACATGACTTATGGCGCGTATCTAAAGAGTGTTTTCTTCGATGTCTACTTCCATGGCAATTGCAAAATGTCAACCGATGCCTACCAGAACTACGATACGACAATCCTTAAGTCCGTTCGCACAGTCTTTGATCCTACGCAGCTGTTGGTCTGGGACTGTGTCTATATGGCCCTTTGCGTTGGCTGGTTCATTGTCTCGATTGTTTTGTTGACTGGTAAGTATCCAAAAATATTGTAGATATCTCAGGGAAATAATAATAGAAGGCAAGGAAAGCAGTGTTTTGGAAAAGAACTTTTCATTCTGTATGATTCAAATGTTTTTGAATTGGACAACTAAAAACAAACATTACTTCTGGTACTTCACAGAAGAGATTTAGTTGCTAATGCTACATTGACTAATTACAAAACAAAGTTAGAAATGTATGCGGAAATGGCGAAGTGGGTTGCCTTTATGATTCACTCTTTCGGGTCTAGAATAAGTTGGAATGTTTTACTTTTATCTAACGGCATTTCAATAGCACTTTTCACTATCAAGCGGCTAGAGCGAAAGATAAAATCAAAAGCCCTATATTTTTCCACAGTTATGATGAATAAGAACAAGCAGAGCTAGAGTAGGCCAAATGAACAAAAGGGTAGATTACTTTGTTTGCCTTTTTATGACATGTTTCTCTATTGTGTAATAAGCGATGATCTGACTAGGGAAAAAGAGTATTCATTCTGAAGTACTGATCAGTCCAAAGTACTCTGATTAAATTCCGTTCAATGTCAAGCACTTTCTATCATCCATCAGTTCATCAATTCCAGCCTAATACCCGCGTCAAGTTGATAGATAGGGTCCCATGACTATATCTAATGATTGTAACGTCTCCCCTCTTCTTTCCAGGCGTACGCAAGGACAGTGTGAAGTCGACCACTGGAGCCATCTATGCCTGGGCCTTCTTTGTAACCAGCATCTGTATCATGGATCTTGTTGGCGGTGTCATCTTTGGTATCGACTTTAGTCGCTTTCACTACGAGGCCTCCAGGTACAATGCAAACAGTCTCAATGCCGGCGAAGTCGATCCGAATGCTGCCCAATTGGTCCTTGGTGGCGTTGCTGCCATTGCCATGATGATCATCTCGTTCAAGGGCTTCATCCTGTGGTTCATCAACCTGGGCCTTTTGAGCTATTTGCTTCATCGTGCGGTGCGAATTTCTCAAGATAAGAACGACACGGTGAGTAATGATGATGTCGAAAATCGGGTGACATAATGTAATAACAATGTCTGCGCTCGAGGGTATTATAAATTCCGACAGAGATCAATGAGTTGTTTCCAAAAATATCTGGGTACCTTTACGCTCCAATGTAAACGCAACCAATTTGGCGCCAAGTTAACGACGATGGCACCGACTGTGACTACGACATGTCTAAAGTTAGAGCAGTTAGAGAATTTGCACCAGGTGCGGGGAAGAAGGAAGAGGGGGAGCAGTTGCTGATAAGCTAGAGCGCGTCCAGTGTAGCCGGCATAGTCGATAAATGAGGCTTACCTCATGGGACTGATAAGCTTTTGGAATTTTTGGTTGCCTTGTTCAAATTTGAAGCGAGAGAATTGAAATGTAGAGACAGGAGATACCCTGTAATGGCCATAGATTTACTTTAAACAAGCTTTCGAAGGGAATTTCGGAACCAAAGTTAGTTTGACGCCAACGACATTCAAAGTTGTATTTATCAATTATTAAAATAATGTTAAATGGCATGTAAAATATCTTTGTAATTTTAATTTTAATTTTATTCATAGCCGATTACTTGCACAGCATAATATACCCCATTCCAATTAAAAATATCTCATGTTATCGTTGATTTTTAATTAAATTTCTATTTTCAGAGTGAAATCTGCAAAAATATTTAGTGTTTTATAACGTTCCATTTTATGATAATAAACTTTTGCGTATCTTGAATCTTTAACAGGATACGCTGTTCATGCCACGCAAGGATTCGAACGATATTCTGACCACCAGAGCGCCCATTCGTGCATACGAAGAAGAGAGGTTGGTACAGTTATCTCTCGTTTAAGTTCGTGATTAAAACATCCTTATTATCCTATGTAGAGTCGAAGTGCAAGCCTTCAACAACGAGGCCTTCCTGCCTGACACCCGCTCCACAGCCGAAACCATTGAGGTCAACGAGGATGCCATTGTGCGAGCAGCGCATATGTCCCGCGAATCTAACCTCATGGATCGCCGCTTCCGCAACATTGATACCTTCCAGCAGTATCCGGCCCCAAATCCTCAGGCCTCGCGACCCAATCGCCAGACATCGCAACCGGAGACGGTGGTGGTAGCCACGGCGGGCTACCCCATGCCGGATTACTCGCCACAGCTGAGTCCCAATCCTAATGGCATTTTGCGTCATCAGCAGTACTAGAAGTGTAAATCAGATTAACCCTAACATAATCCACATAATTCTCAAATAATGTCCCGCCTTCCAACGCCCCACCCAGTTCAGTCAGCCAACTTAGCAAATGTTTTGTGTCCCATCGTAGTGTCTATCAGAACGTATTACTTTTATTTATTTACGTGTTAATAAACTAATAAACAATGTATGTACATACAGTAACAAGATACAACATGCAATTGCAACTGTAAGCAAATACACCTATATATAATATATATACATGTATATACATATATATTGTAGTATAATATATGTATATTTATAGTTCTTTGCACAGCAATTTAATGCTTATTTTGTTCAATTCATTCGTGCCCTGATAAGGTACCGATTAAATAATGCCCCCAGCGGCGCAACGAATGCTGTTTGTCATTAATGTCATTGCTAAATTTGCGGCGTCATATAAGATAATGTATGTATTCAAACCTGTCTATGTGGCGCCAAATAATGCACAGCGAACAAGTTATGCGCAGGGTTGCTTAAATACTATAAAAATACTAAACACTCAAAGTTACGTTAAGCATTTTGCGTTTGCTTTCTCCTTTTTGCGCTTACGTCGCGTACTACGTGCACAGCACGCAGGTCAAGCAAAAGTTCATTAAAAACATTCATAATATTGATAAGCCGGTCGTATTTGACAACAGATTTCGTTTTCAGACAATATAGCCTAGCGTAAAACGACTTGCGTCTATTCTTATTTTGCTCATTTCGTTTTGAGGCGTGCTCTGAGGCAAAACACCCCTGCGAAGTTCGGTGAACCAAAAAAAACACTCATCTCACACATAAGAAAAACAAATTGCAATCGAAAATGGTTTTCATAACAAAATTCTCACGTGTTGGATTACATGCGGCACGCCAGCTGCGTGCCACGCCCCTCGCAGCAGCACAGTTGCGTTGCCTGCACGTGAGCTCGATGCTCCAAGGAGGTTTGTTAATACATCATTTATGCAACCACCCAATGCCGGCGTCTACAGTTGTAGAGCCATTGGTACAGCGCATCTGCAACTGCAACAGGTTGGCCTAATGCACAACAATAACAACAACTTTTATCATTGCAGAGCGACGCTTTACAGAGAAACACGAGTGGGTCGAACTACTGGATGCCAATAAGGCTGTTGTGGGCATCTCCAGCTATGCACAGGAATCCCTGGGCGACGTTGTGTTTGCCCAACTACCCGAACCGGGCACCGACCTCAAGCAAGACGACGAATGCGGCGCCCTGGAGAGCGTCAAGGCGGCCAGCGAGGTCTATTCCCCTGTGAGTGGCAAAGTGACAGAAAAGAACGCCCTGGTAGAGGATACGCCGGCACTGGTCAACAGCAGCTGCTACGAAAAGGGTGAGGGAAGCAGTTTACCATCCATAGATCTTTTCTAAACATCAGTTAAATCTTTAGGCTGGCTCTTCAAGGTGGCTCTCAAGACTCCCGATGAATTCAAGAAACTGATGACGGAGGAGGAGTACAAAAAGTTCTTAAGTAGCTCTGCTGATCACTAAAAAACGGGGCAATGGAAATAGCCACTTATCACTGTCGCCACAGACGATGTTATCTCACGATTATCGGGAAACTCATTAGACTCATCCAACGCACACATGCATATCTACACACACACACACACACACACAGGTACATACATGCAGAGGCGTGCATGAACACATTAAACACGTTGTTTTCGCATTTGGATTTCGTTACGCTTTAAGAATAAACTGACAAGCCAAAAATTACACTTAAAAAAACAAAACTGTAGCAACAATTGCTGCTGGCGTTGACCTGCGGGTGCCACTGCCCCTCCCACCTCATCGATAAGACATCGCAGTTGCCAAGAGAACGAGAGAGAGACAGAGCGAGAGTATTCTTCACTTGATCTGCCGATCTCTCAGTCTGAGCGCGACTACTCACGACTCACTCAACAAAACGACTCAATTCCCTCGGCTGCTTGATCAGCGGCACACAGCGTGGCGGAAACGTCTGCGCGCTGGGCGGACCGGACCGGCCATGACTACTATATAACAAAAACAAATACTGTTGCTGAGGCTGAGGCTGCGCGCGTATCACCTGATTAATGTGCAGTTAACGCACTTGATTAGGAATATTTTCAATATTCCAATCGCCCTTTTGTCTATATATATATTATGACAATGTGTGTACATATTACGTATGCTAGTGTCCGTAGTCCGTTGGAGAGATAAGGCCAATTGATGGGCCAATCGAATGTCTGTCGAGTGGAATCGTCAAATCTCTGTCAGCCCATAGATGCTGATAAGCGAACACGTTTGAACTTGACGGCGCGACCAGGCCGAATCGCGATTCGTTCTCGTGTACGAGCAAAAAGCTCTACCGAAAGCTCGTGCGAATGCCAAAAGCTTGAGAGCATGCGGGTGCTTTGCTCAGTGCTCAAATAGAACTCAAATCGTGCGGTAGTAAAGACCGTTCGCTGCGGGAATTAGAACCCAGAACCGAAAACATTGCTTGACACACTCACACAAAAACACACACACACATTCGCACACGCAGACACACTCACTCTTACTTACGTAGAACGTAGGCAAACAATCGTACGCTCAATAGCTAAACAAACCTAGAGAAATCGAGGGGAACAAGTGCGCGTTCCATGAGTAAAGGATAATCTCGCTGGCAATCATTTTGAGGCGAAGTGTTAAAGATAAAAATTTAAAAGAAAATAAACCACAGATAGCCAGACGCAAAATGCCAACGGAAAAATCAATATTCGACCCGAATCCGGCAATTAGCCGTAACGCGTACATATCCAGTTTTGATGAGTACAAGAAATTCTATGCGGAGTCCTTGGACAATCCCGCGGAGTTTTGGTCGCGCGTAGCGAAGCAATTTCACTGGGAAACACCAGCAGATCCTGCAAAATTCTTGCAATACAACTTTAACATCTCCAAAGGACCCATTTCGATAAAATGGATGGAAGGCGCCTCGACCAATATTTGCTACAATCTGTTGGATCGAAACGTACGCAATGGCCTGGGCGATCAGATAGCCTACTATTGGTAAGTGAAATCCCCCCAAAATGATAATAGCAGTAATAATTTAAAGTCGACAGTTGCGTAGGTCGCATGAAAACAAAAGTCAAACACACACACAGAAACACACACGTTAGCAAGGATAACAACGTATTGATTTTTTCCTTACGTTGCTGTTACGAAACTTGTTCGTGACGTCGCAGCTTGCCACCACCCTGCCGCCCTGCCTGCAACCCTGCCTGCCTGCCTGTGTTACCTTTCCATGGTCAGTTAACAGTGCGCAGGCACAGTCAGAACAGATGTTCGCTGTTAACTTAACGTGGGCAGCACTTCTTGTCTCTCTTTATCTCAGTCTCAAGGACAGCGTGAGTTTCTGCATGCAAAAAACATGAGCTGACACAGCTGACTGTTATGTTAATTAATCGCTGTTAATGTTGAGGCAGCGCGTCTTTGTTTTGCTTAGCTCGGGGTCAATGTCAGCGTGCCCTGACCCGGTCAAATAGTTATATGTATGTATGGAAATTGGCGTATATACTATATATGCGTATATTTATATATTTTAAAGCGTTTGCAGCTCAAAGTTCTAAGAGTGCAAATGTTTATTGCCTTTTGCTTTTAATTTGCTGATTTGCTACAGCGATGGAGACTCTCTCTCTCTATCTCTTTCTCTCTGTTCAAATATTTGAGACGCGCCCTCGCTTGCCTACAAACAAACCGTGTATACGAGTACAAACCTGCATGTGTGTTAGTGTTTTCGCGTATTTTTACACTGTAAATTAACTTTAGAGGAATATATATATTAAAGAATTTTCCCAGACTGGTTATTTGCCCATAAATTATAATCGTAATCAGAATTTAGTCATTTTCAAGTTGTAATTAAACAGGTGCCTCAGTCAGGTGCTACTTGAGGGTACTTCAAAGCTTGCACACGCCTGCAGGTTACACAGATAATGCGTCTTAGAATTCCTTACCTCAATATCTTCGTCCTCCTCTTCCGTCACTTCCTCGTCCTCTACTGGCTTGTGACGAAGTTCGACATCTGTTTGTTATGTTAAACAAATGTTAATGCGCTTATCTCCGGGGTTATCACTGCAGTTCAGCTATGAACGCGTGCGAAAGAACATGCAAATGTCAAGAACAGAATATGGACGAGAAAATGGAAAAGGGAATGGCAGTGAATAGAAAAACCAGGTGTACCAAAGGCAATGTCAAGGTCAAGCTCAGCCTGTGCCAGGGACATACAGTTCCATCTTTCGATTCGAAATGTTGAAGTATTTATAAAGCTTAAATCCCGAACAATATAGACTACATCCCCACACACACACACGGAAACCCAAGCAGAGAGATAAGATAAAACGCGTAGCCTGAGCAATTTGCACGTAATGAGCAATAATTAACACAATTCACTGCTGCAAAAAATAACAGATAATACGCAGTCACAGTAACAACAATAATGTTAAGGGTAAAGCAAAGAAAACCACTCAAAATCTTTATTTTCGAACTTTAGTGGACAATAAAATACACATGCACACACTTTTGCTAGGGTACATTGTGTACATATTGGTACATATATATGTACATACATCAATAGGTAGAGCGTACCTACTTAAACATATGAACGCAGAGGTTCATTTATTATATATTTAGCTCTAGAAAGCGATTATGTAAACAGGCGGCTTGAACCAAGCGTGCAAAGTGTTTATTCAAATCGATCCGCACAAAATTAAGTTAAATGTTTCGCGCTTTTATTTGTGTCAATGCGTCTGTCTGGCAACGCAACAACACAAACAACAACAGCATAACAACAGCAACAGGTGCCAAGCAAAGCGTCGAATTGTTTAACATTTTGTGGGTACCAACAACTTTTACACAACAGCAGCTTCCACTCGGCCTACAGTTTTGGTAGCACTGTGCGCGGTCAGCAAAATCACGCGATCATATCATCTGATTACTCACAGCAAATTGGAGAGCATTCGGCTAAGAGCTCGTGTATTTGTGTGTGTGTGCGTGTGGAGGGTTGAGTGTAAAAGAAACGAAAATAACATGAATGCTGACACACCTCAAGTTCGAGGGAAAGAGAACTAGCAACAGTAAAACCAACAACAACAACAACTGAAAGTGGGAAATTATCAAAGTACTCAACTGTTTTCTATGCCTCTTTTCGACAATTTTGCAACTGAACACGCTGCTAACCCGAAATGTAATCGAAATCGTTTTGTAAACTTAGCTTTAATAGGCCACTTGAATTAGAGTTGCCAGATGGGTTTCGGGTGAAATCAGTAATTTGCCAGTAGAGCCCTTTCCTGCCTTCCCCCGCTCAACCACTTTGAATCAGTAAAGTGGTTTGGATTCACTGATATATCAGTTAATATGGCCACTCTAACTTGACTAGCATATCTAGTGTGTGTTTTGAGTCGCTATCGTAGCTTTCGTTATCTCTCTGTCTTGCCCACATTCGATCTATTCATATGCAAAAGATATAAACTCAAGGCAAACCGTTTACCATATTTACCATACCCAACACACATATTTTGCTTATGTTATGCCACCGTGTCAAAAGATCATACGATGTTGCTCTCAAACTGTAAGGGTCGAGCTCCAGACATAACGGCGCGCGCCAACAAACAACAACATTCGATTCGATTCGACTTGATTTGTTGTTGTTCTTGTCTTTGGCATTGAACACGCGAATAAACAGCTGCTTAGATAAGTTTGTTGTGTGCTTCTTCTTCCCCCTGTTGCTTGCCGGTTGCTGGCCGCTGCTTTCTCGCTCCCTCGCATGACTTATGCCAGTTTGTACATGTGTTCATGTGCATGCATGTCTGGGCAGCACTTGCTCACGCGTTCTTAAACATAGTCGCAGGCAATTTAGTGATATTTTTGATTTCTGATAAGCGCCGCGCGATCGAGCCACGCGTCTGTCTGCTGCTGCTGCTGAGTCGCCGACTGCGGTCAAGATCATGAGGTGTTTGTTTGTTTTGCTTAATTAGTTTCCATCGAGCATGGAAATTTTCATGTCTAGCTTTTTGGGAGATAAGAAGCGTCTTATTTGGCCGACAAGTGTCTCAAGTGCCCGAGTGCTGCCTGTTAAAAGCTCTTATGCGATTACTCATAGTGCGGTGAATGCTCTGCACAGTTTGTGAAGCACTATACGAAGTAGTAATTGCGATCAATGGTCGTGCAACTGTATGCGCTGGCCTTGAATTGAGCTCTGCTAGCTGTCAACAACGTAACAGTGTTAAGTTAACACTGATGTTAATATGTAAACACCATGTTAAATTAAAATTATTAAATTAACCTTTTTTTTTTTATTATTTTTGATATTTAATTAACTTTTCATTATGTCTGGGGTACTGTTTTCTCTTGATTATCAACCAGTTTTAGTTTATTTATAACATCTTACTAATTATTAAAGCAGGAATTTCGTTTGGCCTGACAATGTTTTCATTAGGGAACACATAGCCGGCTATCGCTCGGCGTATTCATCATGCATACCCGAAAAAAAGCTTATAATGTACTTCGTACCCGCCGAGGATGGTTCATGTGCCCCAAAATAACTGTGAATACGTCACGCCTTAGCGAATTGTTTTGTGTGTGCTTCCTGATTTTCTTTGTGGGCCTGGAATAAACCAGACCGTTTATAGCAGTCTAAACCTTATCTTGCCATATGACAAACCCGATACTCTGGGTACTACCCGTATTAACAGTTAGCCAATGATTTACAACGAGTTTTATTAAACTTTAGATTCGCATATCGAGCCTCTAGACTTGTCTAGACACTTTGCTGACCTAGACAAAGGCCTGAAAGTGACTGGCAGCTTTCCCCATTGTGGTTGTCCTTCAATAAATCCCAAATTCAATTGTTCCTATTTTTCGCAGTGCTAAGCCGTCACGATTCGCTAGCGTGTGCGTACATCGTGCACTCGTTTTACATTTTACAGTTTACATATTGCATTGGGTATTTTAATTTGAAAGCAATGAATTAAACAAATCAAACACTGGGCAATGAAATTATATCTACACACAAACTATACTGGCAAAAGTGCGTCAGCACTCACAATTAAATATGTTAAGCTGAGCGGAAGTTTGATTAGTTCGTAGACAATACTATAATCTATTTAAAGACCGATTTGAAATTGTTTTTCTGGCTCAGGTGTTATGTAAGTAAGTAAATTTTGTGTGAAATTTTACATCTTTGAGTAGGTTAAAAAGTTCTTATTAAATTAACTGCTTTAAATATAAATTTAAAGTATATTTAAATTGGTAAATTAACATTTTCTCTTCACTTTATAAATATACTTTCATCGTGCCCTATGCCAACAACATTTATTAACCTCGTTGTTAATGAGTTTACTGCTCGTGTGGCAGAGTGCACATACTTATTTTCGGTACTGTGAAATTGACAATAATTACAATATTACCGCAGCTGTTGACTTTTGCTGTGGCTATTGTTGTTCCGGCAATTGGCTATTGTTGCCAAGTTGAGAAAGAGAAAGACAAAGAGACAGGCGCCAATCGTGTAGCGGGGAAGGTGTTGAATAGGAATCCGTAGCAGATAAGATAATTCTACGGGGCAAGATCAAATTAAGTTGACAGCGACAATTAGGAAGCCACAAATTGCTGTAAATGATCCAATTGAGGCGGGGGTGGGGCTGTCTGTTGTTTAAGTAGTGTCTGTCTGTTTTTAGTAGTCTTAGATATAATAAGGGGCACCCTGTATGCACCCTGCATTATAATGGGCACATTGCCAGACGGCTTATAATATGTATACTTTTGATTTCTGTATTGCAGGGAGGGCAACCACCCCGATGACTATTCGCGAGGTCTCACCTACCGGAAACTGCTCGAGGAGGTTTGCCGCTTCGCCAACGTTCTGAAGGATCATGGTATAAAGAAGGGCGACCGCGTCTCGATTTATATGCCCATGATTCTGGAATTGCCCATTGCTATGTTGGCCTGTGCTCGCATTGGAGCCGTACACTCGATTGTTTTTGCTGGCTTCTCGCCCGATTCTCTGGCGGAACGAATGTTCGATTGCAAGGCGAAGCTTCTGATCACTGCCGATGGTGCTTGGCGTGGCGAGAAACCACTGTACCTGAAGGCTCTGTGTGACACGGCTCTGGAGAAGGTCGAAGAGATGGGCCACTCGGTGGAGAAATGCATTGTAGTGTCGCACTTGAAGCGGGTGACTCCATGCCAAGAGAATCATGTGGATGAGGAAATACCCTGGACCGATGATCGCGATTACTGGTGGCACGAGGAGATGGAGGACAAGGAGCCAGCCTGTTATCCCGAATGGATGGATGCCGAAGATCCCTTGTTCATGCTCTACACGAGTGGCTCCACGGGCAAGCCCAAGGGTGTGCTCCACACCACGGCTGGTTACCTGCTGTATGCAGCGACCACGTTTAAGATTGTCTTCGACTACAAGCCGGGTGACATTTACTGGTGCACCGCCGATGTGGGCTGGATCACTGGACACACTTACGTCGTCTACGGACCGTTGGCCAATGGCGCCACGTCGGTTATTGTAAGTAGCCAAGCCATACTCAATTGAAATCTTTTATACTCATCTTCATTGCGTTTACAGTTCGAGGGAACTCCCTTCTTTCCCGGCAATGATAGGTACTGGAGCGTCATTGACAAATACAAGGTTACCCAGTTCTACACGGCGCCAACAGCCATTCGGGCGTTGATGAAGTTCGGCGAGGGTCCTGTGCTCAAGCATAATCTAAGTGGTCTGAAGTAAGCGCATCTCTTATCTTCTCCAATGTCCTCTCTTATTTGATTTTTTTGCTCTACTTCTCAGGGTTTTGGGCAGCGTTGGTGAGCCCATCAATCCGGAGGCTTGGTTATGGTACTATAAGTACATTGGCAAGGAGCAATGCTCCATTGTGGACACATTCTGGCAAACGGAAACCGGTGGTCATGTCATCACTCCTCTACCAGGTGCAACACCCATGAAACCCGGATCTGCTGTAAGCAATGACAAATTATACGACATAATGCAGAGATTTAATTGTGATTATCTTTCGCAGTCTTTCCCGTTCTTTGGTGTGAAGCCCACGCTGCTGGACGAGTGCGGAGTTGAGATTAAGGGCGAAGGCGAGGGATACTTGGTGTTCTCGCAACCCTGGCCGGGCATGATGCGTACACTGTACAACAATCATGAACGCTTTGAGGATACCTATTTCAACAAGTTCCCAGGATTCTATTGCACTGGAGACGGTAAGTCCGCTCTATACTAAGACTGTGAAAGTCATCCCTTAATGTTTTTGGTTATTTTCAACAGGCGCTCGTCGCGACGCTGATGGTTACTTATGGATCACTGGCCGTGTGGATGATATGTTGAACGTGTCTGGACATCTGATGTCCACCGCCGAAGTCGAGTCTGTGCTCACCGAGCATCCGCGTGTTGCCGAGTCGGCTGTGGTGTCTCGTCCACATCCTGTTAAGGGCGAATGCCTTTACTGCTTCATAACACCCAATGAGAACGAGCCATTCGACCAGAAACTGATTTCGGACCTGAAGAAGATGGTGCGCGAACGGATAGGACCTTTTGCCATGCCCGATGTTATACAGAATGCTCCGGGATTGCCTAAGACCCGCTCGGGAAAGATAATGCGACGTGTTCTGCGCAAGATTGCCGTAAACGATCGCAATGTGGGCGACACCTCCACTTTGGCCGATGAGCAGATTGTGGAGCAGTTGTTCGCCAACCGACCAGTCGAGGCCAAGTAGAGATAGTTACATTCCGATTTGTTGCTTGGATTACCACTAGCTTATAGTAGCTTCAGGAGTTACCCCAACTCTGCAATCCCCTACTTAGCCATAGTTTACTGCAGTCGCATTTAGACTGGCACTTAACCAGTTTGGACCTACGTGAATCGTGAATCTTGTAAATCTCCTCCCCCTCTACACCTACCACATACCACTACACTACACTACACGTACTACTTAATCTATAAAACGTTAACGTTGATTAGTCCCCCATTCCGGGCTTACAAAAGATTCTACTTAGTTATTAAGCTGTGTGTGCGTAAGTAATGATCATTAACTAGAGAATTGCACCCAATTGTTTTCTGTTGTTAATCATTTTCAATGAGTTTTCAATGGATTGCGTATCGAATGGATCGATATATGTAACATACTATAAACCTGTGTCTTTATAATGTAGTTAACATCTGCTGAGCACGCACATTTCTTCACGTTCTTTTGTTTCTTTGTTGTAGTATTAGCTTAAGTTGCTAAATTCGTTGTGATACAAATTTAATTATATTGAATATTCATTATGTATGTATTTCTAGTAGATTTGATAAAAACAAACAAAATATATACACAATTTGAGTAAAATATTCCACCAAAACAGATACACATTCTCACTAAATACTTTTGTTTTGGTTCGTATTCGATTCGTTTGTATCTGTTGTAGTGCTCTTTGTTTCCAATTCTACTGCTGCTCATTTACAGCACCTGCTGAGGATAATTGTGGAACACGTAAGTCCGGAACACAGTTCAAAGATATACATATACACAGAAATACTTATATACTTCGTGGTTTCATCTGCGATCTGAAATCCGAATTGAGGAAATGGAACGTTTGGTTAGCTCGTAAGTTTTGGAACGATACATATCAATGTTGCATAAAAATGCTTATCAACAACAGTCCTAAATACTCATTTGATATACATATATATATACATATTAATCGGCGATATATACAAACATATTATAGTTGTTATATATGTAGTTAAAAGACTTTCTGCAACGTAAACATATCACTGAAGTTACTGCTGCAACACTCAAATACTTATTGTACTCTGAGTACTCGAACATATCATTGTAGTTGGACCTGTTTATCCGGGATCAGCTGCATACTGAAGAATAATGGAACCTTATTATATTTGTTGTTACTTATCGAAATTGTTATGTGAAAGGTTGAATGGAAACGTAGTGCTTCTATATCCTAGAGGAAGGGCAAAACTCACGAGCCCCTGTCTGATTGTAAAAAGTTGGTTAGCTTTAGAGTGACGAAGAATCGGCGAGAATACGAACATATATAAAATATTTAGCCTGAATATAGTTGAACATACAATATATCTATACATACATGTACATTACGCGAGATATATATATATATTTTATCGAATCAAATATAGATGTGTATAATAAAGTTTATTGTTTAAATGTGTTTGAATCTGACAATGCGAATTTGTTACTTGGGAAGTTATATTGACAATCAAATGAGGTAAAGCTTGATAATAGTCAAGTACATAAGTAAAATATACATATGTATGTATATATAAAAAATATACAATTTTACGGCCTAGCAATAGTTATCAAAATGCAAAATATTTTCGGAACTCTTCGACGTCGTCTGTGTAGAAATTTCCCAAGGAAGGATGCTGAACAAGCCTGCCAATTGTTAACACAGCTAACCCAAAAAGGAATATTAAAATAGGTTTTTTTCAGAGTACGTTCCCTTTGATCGACAGCTCTCAATCTGGCCCAGGTGGCGGCAGGCGCTTGTGATGCTTGTATTAATGGTCCAGGAGGCAGGGGGCGTGGTTATTGAGCCATGTGGTGACGAATTCGATATACATACGCGCCAATTGCTTGCGGCTTCGTCAGCCGAGCTGGCCCACCACATACTCGTAGTCCCTCTACTAGCCCAGTTGTTTCCCCTTGAAGAACAGTTGGCATAGTAGACAGTCGTTAGAATCCTAAGCATGTTCTGTCAAATTGTATTGTATTTTCGATATTCTGACAATAGCACTAATTTAAATTTTTAGTAAAAATATTTAAAAAATGCAGAACTTTTTTAAGGGAATGTGGGGTCGCCGTACGCCATTTATAGAAAATCTGTTGGGCAGAGGATTACCAAGTAAATTAAAACACAAGATAGACCTGAAAAAGTGCTTCGAGGTGGGATACGACACCGTTTCAAATGCGACAAGGACGTTAATAACGGCACTGAATGATGAGCGCACTTTAACTGGCTTGCCCCTAGAGAAAAGATTAGACTCGCTTGATCAACTAAATACCGAGATCGAAAATATGATGCTGAGGACAATCAAACATCACTTTCCCGAACATGAGTAAAGATTGTTGATAACTTGTGGAATCACTTTAACATTAACACTCCACACAGATTCTTTACCGATGACAGACGCAAGCTACACCAAAAATCTCCGCAAGTTCTAACAAATAAACCTACGTGGTTCATAGATCCCATCGACGGGGCTATGAACTTCATACATGGCTTTCCATTTGTGGCAACTAGTTTAGCGCTCTGGGTGAACGGAGAGCCAATGTTCGGGATTGTGTGGAATCCAATTCTTGACCAGTGCTTCACAGCACGTCGTGGTCATGGTGCATTAAATGATACCAGAAGTCTATTAGTCAGCAATCAGAAGGAGATATCCCATGCACTTATCTTGCAGGACTTGGGGTCATATTCGGATAACAGATTAGAGAAAATCGTAAATATCGATAACATCGCGTCCTCTTCTCACGGGTAGGTTGGCAACACAGCTGACACATTGACTTAAAAGTTCTAATCGAATCTTTTTAGCATTCGCTCCATGGGCAGCACCCCGTTGAACATGTGCATGGTGGCACAAGGATTCGCGGATGCGTACTGTGAATTCGACTGCCATGCTTGGGACATTGCGGCTGCCACGCTGATAGTGAAGGAAGCGGGTGGGGTGGTTGTTGATCCCTCAATGAAACCCCTGGACATAATGTCACGCAGAATGCTCTGCGCATCCACACCTGAGTTGGCCCAGAAATTGTCGAATTTGCTGGTACAGAATTCACGAACAAAGGTTGATTGGGATGCAAATTCTCTGTTAGCTGAGCAAAGGAGGGAGCAAGAGGAACAGATGGAGGCGGACTGGAAACGAAAGATAAATTTAGGAATGTTAAATGAGGACCATGGAAGGTCTTTTGAAAACAGCCATCTAATTGGGCCTGAAAATTGGATTTCTCGACATACCGATAGATTTGGGGTTTATTATAGACCCCAGGCCAAAGACGAAGCGTCAAGTGATCCCATCCTTCCAGGACAAGGTACTCCACAGGATTAGAAGGCCTTGTTTTTTTACCTAAACAAAAATCATTTTACAAATATACAATCTATTTTTTATAGCCAGAAGAAAATGTTTCGATTTGCATGTCACCGACTACTAACACTGAGATCTAATCGGATTAGCATCCGGGCGAGGTCAACTGCCCATGGCACTCTGAATGTTAACGAATGCGCTGTGACTCTCTGCTCTCCGGCCGAAGACGCTGTTCGGGTACGAGTCGGTCGTAACTTTCATTTTCATCTATCATTGCCTCCTTACATATCTCAGATCATGAAGGAGGCCTGAAAGAGGGTTTGCGCATTCAAAACGAAAGAGCACACTACAGACCTGGTTACAGATACAGATAAAACGATGGAGAAGTTGTTGATAAAAGGACTACAGAAATAGTTTCCCGATCATGTGTACATTGGAGAGGAGGGCACCAGCGGGCGCTCCGAACTGCAGGATCGGCTGTTTTGGACCTGTGACGCGAGGCAGGAGTTTGATGTCATAGCCCGTAGTGTCCCTGCCGCTGCCACTCCTAATTTGTTATGTCAGATTGTACATATGTTGAGCGATATGCAGATCTACCACAGCACAGATGATGAGATGCCAGCACAGAAATTCTGTTGTTGATTAAGATTCTGTTGTCTTATCTCGTTTGTATCGCCCAGTTCAATTTCGAATAAATTTAGCTTTGTGCTAGTTGCCAAAATGTCTGATGGAATTTTTACGTAAGCACTAAGTAAATAAATAAATTCGTTCCGTGTCCTATAACTTATTAGGGAGCATGCAATTACTTGTCGGCATTTGGTAGATCATATACAGCACTCTTCACCGCAACACTTGTATAATTAAAACCATGGACAAGGACCAGAAAAAGGATTCCGAAAATGATCCCAAAGCAAACCGTGACAAGCATGTGAGAACTTCGCTACCTAACGAACAGCCGTCACAAGCTTTGCTAGAGCAACCAACATCACGGCGACCATCAAAAAGACCATCCTATAAGAACGAAGAGGATATTCGACTACAGACTGAGGACCCACCAAATGTGGCCCTTACTTACGGCCTCGAGGATAATCATGATGACAGACAAACAGCACGAGTTGTTATGATAAAGCACCCGAACCGAAAGGAAAAAATGCACATTATAGTTCATGCCGATTCTCCAATAGTGACAGCCAAGGCTAAAACTCTTCCAACAACATCACGGGCAGGCGAACAATTGGTGTCGGGTGCCGCTACAGGCACCGTTCCTTTAAATATCAACGATGCTGCAGTACAATTGAACGAATCAAATATCCCGGACAACAGTTCCCCGCCAAAAGGATTGCCTAGACACAGCGACCCTTTTAGTTTCAAGAAACGTTCCAGTACAGCAAAAACGATTGAGTCGAGCAAAGCGAAACATGAACAATTCAGCGGCCGTTATAGTGCCAGCGAACTTTTTAAACCAGGAATTGCGAATGAATCGCACAAAGTGCACGAATCAAACAACACAGATATTAGTATCCAGCCAAACAAGATGTTCTCGGACAAAACAACTAACACCTCGGGAAGCAATCTCGTCAATGTGAGCGCAATACAGCCAAAGGATTTTGAACCAAAGCCATATGTCAGCACATTGCCGCCGGGGATGTTCGTCTTGGATGATGCATTTGCATTTGCAGTGAACATGGTCAGGTCGGCGGGTGGATTTGCACTCAACTCAAACAAGACGAAGGGTTCAATGGCGTACACAAGCAATGAGGATTGCTACGATATAAATACCCCTACCAATAATGAGGTAGAACAGATGATGGTTTCGGCAATCAGCGAAAAATATCCCGATCACAAGTAAGTTGAGTCTCGAAGATTGTTTTGGTAATATCATCATTATGCGGTTCCTCTATAGAATTATTTCCGAAAAAAGAATTTTGAAGTCGGCTACGGGTGGAGTGACACTGACCAAGGAACACACTTGGATAATTGATCCCATCGAAGGCACCACGAATTTCGTTCATCATTTTCCCTACTATTGCATTTCAGTGGCGTTTTTCCTTGAAAAACAGAACCAATTCGGCATCGTGTACAATCCTCCGCTGAAGGAGATGTACACGGCAAAAAAGGACGAAGGGGCGTACCTTAATAATGAGAGGTTGATCACCAGCGGCCAGAGCAATCTGAAGGAAGCCATGGTTCTGCAGGAGTACAACTCCGGTAAAGGCAGTCAAACATCCATAGATAACACCAATAAGCTTATCCATAAGACGCACGCGTAAGTCCGTTAAATCCAATAGAATGAACTATAAGTTAAACAAGGCTCTGAATCGCTTTCAGTTTACGTTCGATTGGTTCCTCGGCCATGGGCCTTGCAATGGTTGCCGCTGGTAAGGCTGATGCGGTATATTTCTTTGGCCCTCACGTCTGGGACATGGCAGCTGGGATAATGCTGGTGAGGGAGGCTGGTGGTACCGTTTTAGATCCCGCGGGTGCTAGTATGGACATTATGTCTCGGCGCCTGTTGGCTGCAGGATCTGAATCTCTGGCCCATCAGCTTTCGGTTGAATTAACGCAAAACTATCCGAAACCACGGGACGATGAAGCCAAATTCGTAACACCTATTCCAGTCACTCCACCGATCTCACCGGTCGATTCTGCTGCTACTAATCACGCTACTAATCACGATACTGTTACTACAAGGGATTTCAATGCGCAGACTGAGTTCACTGACTCCAGTATTTCGCTGAGTTCTGTGGATTCATTTTCAGATAACAAGGTTAAAAATGATAAGAAACCGTAAATCGGAATTTAATCTACTAGTAGCCCACTAAGTATTGCAGATAAATATAAAAGTATTATTACAGTAGTTCAATAAAGTAAAGATAAATTTAAATAGTTGATTATCGAAGAGTCAAAAAGAAAACGTTATCGATATGTAAGTCGTCGCCGCACCGCAACCACAGTTGAGTATTTTGTTTTCGCCATCCCTGGCAAATCAGCTGTTATTGCACAGCAAAGGGGAAAAGTATGCGTTGTGCGTCAACTTAATTCAATTATACACACGCATTCGTGCTTCGACTGGACGTGGAAAAACACCATACAACTGACTCATAATGGCAGACAGCGTAGATCTGGGCAAGTGCTTTGAAATCATCAATAACCTGACCTCCGAGGCGGGTCGGGTAAGTGTTGACAGCGAGTTGATTGGCGTGTGTTGCCTGTCTGTCAACAAATAATGCAAAGAATTCTCTAACCAGCTGATTGCACGCAACAATGAGACACGACAGGACTTTGTCTGCAAGTCCGGGGACATTGATTTGGTTACCCAGACCGATCAGGATGTCGAGAAGCTGATCATGAATGGCATTCGCCAGCACTTTCCGGATCACAAGTGTGATGAAATGTAAACTTGCAGAAGGATAAGCCTATAAATGCAATTGCATCTGTTGCAGGTTTATTGGCGAGGAGGAGAGTAGCACTGGATCGGGTGTCAATAAGTTGACCGATGATCCCACCTGGATAATCGATCCTGTGGACGGCACCATGAACTTTGTGCATGCATTTCCACACTCCTGCATTTCTGTTGGGCTCAAGGTAAATAAGGTCACCGAAATCGGCATCATTTACAATCCCATTCTGGAGCAACGCTTCACGGCTCGTCGTGGACAGGGTGCCTACTATAACGGACGTCGCATCCAGGTGAGCGGCCAGAAGGAGCTCAACAAAGCGTTGGTGACCAGCGAATTTGGCACAACGCGAGACGTGGAAAAGATGAAGATCGTCAATGAGAACTTTGCCCAAATGGCCAGTCATGTGCATGGGTAAGTCTACTAGATCTTTGTCCCTGTTCTCTACCGAAATTAATACCCATTGCTTTGTTAGGCTACGAGTGCTCGGCTCGGCCGCCCTCAACATGGCCATGGTGGCGCTCGGCGCTGCAGATGCCAATTACGAGTTCGGCATCCATGCGTGGGATGTCTGTGCCGGAGACCTGATCGTGCGCGAAGCAGGTGGCACTGTCATCGATCCAGCTGGCGGTGCCTTTGACATTATGTCACGTCGAGTACTTGCCGCAGCGACACCTGAGCTGGCCCAGGCTGCATCCAAGGTGCTGACGCAGTACTATCCCCAGCCGCGCGATGATTAGGCAGATCATTCAGGCCCAGATGACTTATTCCAGATAACTAACCAAAAAGCATTTTACTATTATCCAAGTACCTAGAAAGGGCTACCATTGTTTTGCGAAATGAAATAAAAGTCGAGTCATGTTCGTCATACACATACATATATGTATATAGTATATAAGTAAATAACTACTAGCATAGTAGTTTGTTATCAGTTTATTTTCAAAGACGTTTGTTTGTTTGTTTTCAAGTACTTTTTTCTGTAATTTTATTACAATCTGCGGCGCTTGTTTTGCATATTAATTAGTTCCATTTCGTTTTGCATTATTTTCTTTTGTTTTCTTGTTGCAAATTCTCTTATCTGCCTTTTGTAGCTTATTGTTATGCATATTGTTGGTTGTGTTTTTAGTTAGTTTTAGTTGATAATAAAGCAATGTCAAACCGTAAATTTGTTGTGGCTTTATAAAACGATCTACTGCACCCTTCAAGTGGAATGCTTATGAAATTCGCCAAGTGCAAAGCAAATCTAATAAGTATTCCAACCATGTGGCAGCGGGGGCGGCAAGTAGACCCGAAGATGATAAACAAGCTCAAGGGAACAACATAGTACATTAAGATCTGAAAGTTTTCTATCTATCAAAGTAAATAAATCGGAACGTTTGCTTGTCAAAGAACTTGTCTGAACCGGATATTAATTAGTTCTGGTTCTAATCAGAGTTTCTCTACACTGTTCGGGCAAATTATGGTCGAATGTTTTGTGGTTGTGCCCTTGTTTAGTAGTTTATAGCAAAGAGTATGATATATAAATTTATGTTATGTATGTAATTCTTGCTTTTTAGGAAGTTGACGCAGTTTTGCTTTAACTATATCTTTATCTTTATCTTGTATGGTTTTTATTTATGCTTGGTTGGTAGAGAGTATTTAATGCATGTACTAACCGTAAATACCGTTTTAAAATTTGACACATCATTGAAAAATGTAATCAAAGCTACAGTAGGTAAAAAATTGTATCTATTTTGTCGATAATTGATAATCGATATTTGTATTTGTATATTTTAAATACGTTAAATTAAATAAAGTATTAACGCTACATTCACAAGGTTCCATTATGCGCACTGGTTTACAATCTCAATGAACTCGGCTTCTACTTCTTTTCTTTTTATCGGGGCTGTCTGAGGGTTTAATGGGACCTGTATAAGCTTGCCTCTAGATCTTTTGTCAATCTGAAGCTAGAACATTAGTTGAGTGTCTACTACGATATTGCAAATTGTATTAAATGTATATGTACTATATATGTATATAGTTTTAGATATATATATATAATCTAGTTCAATAAGCGAAAGGTACACATGGAGCATAAAACGGTGAGCTACGCCAACTCTAGATAGATTAGGTCGTGGAGCGTAGCAGCACCCTCTATATAAGTATATATTCATAATTTGTTTGCTTCTCTAATAAAATTTACAAAATCTTCTATATAAATTCAACAATTAATGAAGAGCTTTTGAGTTTTGAAGATATAGATGTTCGTGTTTTGCATGTATTATGATTCTCGTGTTGCTGTTGTTTTCGGTTTGTAAACGTAATACATAGTAGAATTTAGCACCAATCTATTCAAAAATTCATCAAACTATTTGATTGTTCCAAGTTATACAAATTAAGCACTTAAAATTATGCGATATCTTTAAACGAATATGAACACGTTTCGAATGAAGGCGACACCTCAGGCCGTCCTTAGGTTGCACTCTCCAAATCTGATGGTTATCAGGAGAGGGTTCTTATGTTTTCATTTTGACAATTGCATCATAGTGCAACTTAAGGAAATAATAATCAGCCGTAGCGATGTTTAAAATGTTTAAAATTAATATAAATTTATTTACACGCAGATACAATAAATGAGCAAAGAAAATTGGGTCTTTTTGCTTGAACTACGCTAGAATAACTCTAGGTTTACACAAGTATATAGTAGTTTATATATATATATATGTAATGTATGTATATATTTGATATATTTATAGATAGTTCTTTAATTATACAATAAGTATTTAAAAAAAAACCAGTATTTTTCGAACTTGAACGCTCGCACTTCAGTCGAGTTTTTGAAAAATTGTCCCGCATAGCTGGCCAATAGGTGGATGAGGGAGGGTGGGGACAACGGATGGTGGGATAGGGGGTAGGGGATAAGGAAGGGGCATAACTTGATGAGTTTGAAAATGAAATAAATAAATGTTATGTCGCGCATGGGATATGTTCGGCTTGTGCTTGAACTGTTTCACTTTTCGAATGAGTTAAAATTAAAAAACATTTCGCAGTTGAGAGAGAGTATCTCAAAGTCTATAATCGTGGGTGTGTGTGTCTTGGTGTGTGTGTGGTTAAAATGTTTGCGAACGCCTTTAACACTGCTAAATATTTAATGCATTACTTTAGTTGTAGTTGTAGTTGTTGTTTTAGTTGTAGTTGTAGTCGTACTCGTAGTTAACTATGCATGTATCTGTGTATCTGAATCATGTATCTTTTATGTTGTATACTGTATCTTGTAGCTGGTAAAATGGTAAATCGTGAGTAGTTTGCTGTCCGATGCCGCTGTCGTCCGACTCTCTGTTTAATGCTAGAAACTTAATCGTACTCGTCAAGTGGTGGATGCACTGCGGCTGCTCCTGCTCCTGTCCCTATCCTGCTCCTCTCCCGTGATCTACAGCTCGTCATCCGCCTTGGGTATGTCGAAGATCTCGGCAAAGAGCGGCGGCAGGCGCAGCTTGGTCCAGTTCATTCGCAGCCAGTCTAGATGTGAGAAGTGCTTAGCGCCCAGCGAGCGCAGCTCGGGTATCTTAGCCTCTAGCGCCGGCATCAGTTGCAGAGCTTGCGTCGATCCCGCCCGAGAGCGCAGGATTTGCACGCGCAGCGCCTCCGCTACCAGCTCGCGAGCACGAGCAATAACCTTCGGCTCACTGAGGCCCGCCCGATCCGATGCCAGCAGCACCATGGCCGAGAACAGGCCAATCTCTGTATCGCTCAGTCCATAGGCGTTCAACGTGTTGGCAAAGTTTAGCAGGGCGTTCACGAAATCAGACTGCAGGAAGGGGAGTATGAGGAATGGATTAGATTCGAGTCAGGGGAGAGTCTCTGTTTACTTACATCGTAGAGTATCTCCAGCTGCTGGCGGGTCAGATATGCGCCATCGTCCAGCGTCAGCGTCGTATCATTTATCAGGCGCGCCACATGCGTCAGCCATACCTCGAAGAAGCCCAGTTTGATGAGTATCAGTTGATCGTCCTGCGTGAAATCACAGAAGCCTGGCACGCGTTTTGCGAACTCCACAATGCGCTGTACGCCGGGCGTGACGCGCGCCGAGAACTGTTGCCACAACCAGATCTTCTGGAACTCCAGGCTCTCTGCCACAGTGGTGACAATCTGTGAAACGACAATCAGATGAGATGGGAATGTCATTCAAGGTAAGGATGGTTACTTACGCCATTCTGGGGCACCGTCACTGGACGTCGCATCAGTTCGCGTGTCAGCTCCTCTGTGTAGGAGCAGTTTAGGCGATGCGCTTGTGAGACACACATGATCACATCGTAGACAGTCAGTTCGTTGCCTGCCGTGCCGGCGAGGCCATCGTGATGGGCATCGTGGGGTACGTGGCACATGGCCACCTGGGTCATGGCCATGTCGCTGCTGCTGCCCATGCTGACAAGTTGCTGGTGATGGTTGCCCACAACTACAGCTGACGCATTGCTGTTGTTGCTCCCAACACTGTTGTTGTTATTGTTGTTGTTGGCACTATTGCATCCGCCCAGCTCCGATGGCGACGAGGCTATCGAACACATTTGTGGCGTTTGTGGTGTACTCGGTGTATTCACGCGCACGCTGCTCGCATGCGGCTGCTGCTGTTGTTGCTGCTGTTGCTGTTGTTGCTGTTGTTGCTGGATTAGATTCGTATGCAAATTGTTGGCACTGGTGTCATCCACATTCAGGGGAGCACTGGATGCGGCTGCTGCTGCTGATGCAGCGACTGAAGCTGCGCCGTTCAGCTCACGTGAACGCTTGGGAACGCGACCATAACGTACAGCTGTGGGAGAGAGAGACAGAAGGGTATAAATGGTCAGTTTGCATCAGTGTTGCCAACTTGGCTTTGTCGCGTAAAAACTATGAAAACAGCGGGAAATCTAGCCTTATTTTAAGCCAGCTTCGGTTGTACTGAGAAATTGAATATTCTGTAGCATGCTTTCGCGCGCAACAAAGAAACCCTGCACTTTTACAGTATTCTTTTGCGCGTATTTGATTTATTCTGTATTTCGCCAAATGATTAAACTCTTTTTTCGCCCCCGCCGCGCCCACCTGGCGGTATGGAGGCATTTCTAGAACGGTTGTTTTTTTTAAATAAGCAAAAAACAGGCCAAAACTCATCTGCACTGCTTGCATTTCATAGCAATCCATGACACGATCCCAGGTTGTTGTATTGGCTGTGCACAATGTGTGTGATAAGAAATGGCGATGATGAAGAATAATTATGATGAATCAATGAATCTGTCGCATTTTACATATTTTCGGTAGCCACAAACTAAATAAAAATACCTTTTAGTTGGTAAATAATTGAAATTCACGTAAATTGGCTTGTCCTCTTGTCTTATTCAACTTGGCAACATGTTGTACAAATTGTTTTTTGGGGGCATTAACACGCAAAATCTGCGTCAAAGTTGTGTGTATAAAAAATGAACCAATTTATTAGTTTCTAAAAGCAATTTAAATTTAAAGCACAAGCAAAATGCCGCACAATAAAAGTGGCACACGCATAAATCTTAAGCATACACACACACACAGAAACACACGCACACACACAGTACACAGATTTGTGTAGCAAATGGGAAACAGAATTCTTGCGATATCTCAACTAGAAAATATTGTACTAAAATCGCATTTCTAAGGCAGAAGACAGAAAACGTGTTCATCCAAAAACAAAATGTGGGCAAAAATGAATAAGAAACTTAGGTTTTATTTTTCAAAAACTGCTGTGAGATGTTCATTAGCTTGGCTGTTTAGTTTTCAGCAAGGCAAAACGAAACAAATTGCGAAAATGTAAACGTGAAATTTCTTTTGTGCAACCAAATACAAAGCATATTTTATTAATTAAAATCGCATTTGCCTTTTGGCTGGCAGGCGGGCAGGCAGACAGCGATGCCGATGCTGATGCCGGAGCAGCTGCTGCTCCAGTTGCTGCTGGCTTTCAACTGGCTGCGTCGCCGTCGCCGTCATCGTTGCTCTACGCTCACTTTATCAGTGGGACATTGACCCACTGTGCTCAATATAAAAAACTGTCGGCAACTGATTTTGTAGCGTGCGTTTTCTTTTGCCTCCGCTTTGTCTTGTTGTTGTCTTGTTGTTGTTGTTGGTATTCGCCACAGCCGGCGGCGTCAGTTTCAGCAACAACAGCAGGCAGTCCGAAAGATACATTCGTATTTGGTATTCGGTATTTACTAATCACAAAAGTGTGCGGCTTATGAAGTTGTGCAAAGCGCCTTCCAAGTGGGTTGCCCAAGTGGCTGAAGTGAAAGAAATCGCGTATACGCAGCGGTTGCCCGGAAAAGTCACCAACTGAGTGCGTGGGAAGTTCGAGTGTGAGTGAAATGGATAGCCGGGCCAGAGTGGACAGCCAGACAGCCCATGATCAGTGCTCATGATGATCGCTGCTGAGTTAAGTTGGCCAACACATTGACCCACATTTTTTTCAGTTGGCGCAGACCTTGTCGCCTTGTCGCGACTGCAGTCACGCTTTGCATCAGCTGCTCATCTCGTTAATTGTCACAGCTCGTAAATTAATTATGACATAATAACCACACGCACACATGCACAATAGTTGCACATTGTTGCTGTTGCTGCTCTCGTTGAGTGCCCACCTTCAACTCTGTTAATTGCTTGTGGCGGGCGCTCTGCTCTGCTCTGCTCGGCTTGGTCCGTCTGTGCTCTGCTCTGCTCTGTTTACTCAAAGGTGGCTTCAATTAGCAGCTCATTGCGACGACGATTTGTTTACTTATCGCTTGTTGCCTGCGTTTGGCTCTGGCTTTGCCTTTTGCCTTTGGGGCTTTGTGTGCAGATTTTTCGATCTCGACTCTGTTTGCCCATTGCCCTGTGCGAGCCCCCAAGGGCACTTGCGAGTTGTCAAGAAGTGGAGCAGCAGATCAATGGAAAAGTGCTCGAAGGCAAAGCGATTTGCGAACTGAATGCAAAATGAGCAGTTCGAAATGGAATGCGAGATTTAATTGGGAACAAGTTGTGTAGATTAAGGCAAAGTTGTTGTGCGAAAGTTGTTGAGTAAACTATGCGATAAGCAGGCTAAGACGAGTTGCCAAGTAGTTGAAGATAAGTATCTCAAACTTCTGCTTGTACCACCGCCAATGCATTTGTCATTGCCGTCACAATTCATTGCTGGCCATATTTGGTTTGTTTTTTTTTTCTCTTCTTTTTACTGCTATCTATCCATAATCTACCACATTAGCTATTCAATCGTGCCGGCTTAGCCGGCGTTGCTCCACATTTTGCCTGTCACCTGCGCCAACCTGCCAAGCTGCCCAGCTGCCAAGTGCCACCCACAAGCATTTCCATTCTCCCAGCCACCCACTCGCTGGCAGGTCAACATCATCCATTATACACACAATCCAAAGCCGGGTCGGGACAGCGAAGGAGGCAGCGGCAGCGCAGCAGTCACATAAATAAGACTAAGCCTAAACTTCTTTTCCTGCTAAAAGCATCTTAAGTGATTTAGTGCAGCCAAATGGCTCCAATGCCCAATGACCCAACTGGGCGGCAGTGCGAGAGTGATAGAGAGAGGAGGGTGGGAGAAAACTTGTTTGCAGTCAGCAGCATCCACTCATCCGTCCAGGCAGCCGTGCGGCCATCCATCTATAGCCAGGCAGGATTTGGGTCACCGAAATGTGAAGCGGCCGCCAGTAAAGTGGCCCAAATGTTGCCCACTTTTGACCGTAGTCAAGCTGGGGCTATTAGCATGCCAAGCTGAAGCCAACTGCCAACTGCAGACCGGGCAGACATCAACTGCCAGTGAGCAACAACGGCAGCAGCTGCCATGGCACATACAGACACACATAATCACTGTGCACACACACACACACTGATTCGTATGTTGTGGAATTGTTTTATTTTGCTGCTTTTTTTTTGGGTTTTGGCTTTATTGTGCGCATGAATGGGCTCAGGCCCGCGCCCAGCCCCCTTTCCCGCTTCCCTCCCCTTCCCCCTTTCGTTCCCTGCTCCACTGGCACCGGCATAATTTGGCCCGTAGTCGCTGCTGACCTCGTTTGAGGTCGTTCATTCACCTGTCGCTGTCGTTGCCGTTGCCGCTGGCGTGTTGCTGTTGCTGCTGTTGTTGTTGTTATTGCTGCTGTCGCCGGGCTGCATTTTATGCACTCCACATTTGCATGCACACGTACGTTTGTGTGTGTGTGTGTGCGTGTGTTTACCCAGTTACGAAATTGTCCAAAATGCTGCGGCTTACTTGGGTGAAAGTTTGTTTTTGTTTCTACTGTCGCTGCCGACGTTGCCGTCGCTGCCGCTGCCAAAAAGAATAAACAACTCGGCAGCAGCAACTTATGTATGTCGCCCCAACGGCAGCAGCAACAGCAGTACCAGCAGCAACAGCAGCGGCGATGTCAACTATGTCATGAAGTTTGTGAGTTGAAAAAGTTGGAAATGTAACATGAAAACAAGTTTCAGCTGCAAAAAGTCGCTAGGGATGCCAGGAAAATCTCTAACATAAGTAAACATATATAATACTATATTTATATATATTTATATTGTATGTATTGTAATATATATTTATATTATATTTTAATATTCTTTCTTCGTTAAAATACTTTACTGAATGTGAAGGAAGAGAAATGTGCAAATTGGCACTAGGGAAGTCAAATTTCTATGTGTTCTACTGCCATAAAATCTAGTATAATTAAACCTAAATAATAATACGTTTTAATAATTTTCACTGTTAATTAAACGCGTTAACTACTTAAGAAAATTATTTGTTAATGTTTTAAGCTGTTCTCTAATATGAAAAGATTTTAATAGAAATTTGTCTTGAATGTTTCAGCACATTATCTTTGCTCTAGGGTATTCCATAGTAGGCTGCTTGTTTGCGTAATTTTCTTTACACGTATTTGTTTGCCTTTGTTTGCGGCAAAAGGTGTGTCGATGTGCAAGTGTCGGCGTCTGTCTGTTTGTGAGTGTGTCTGTTTGTGAGTGTGTGTGTGTGCGTGCGACGCTTGTTGGTAGTTCGTATCTGGAGCAGCTAAAATTGTTAGTTGCGTGCTAAATTTGTTGCTTGCCAGCGACAGTAGCGTAACAACAACATCAAACATTCACACACAACACACACGCAGACACACTCGTACACATACAGACTCAAACACACACAGATGCAGCCCACCCGCCCGGTCGGTAAGCAGAGTAAAAAAATACACGAAGAAAAAATTGTGTCAAGCAATTTGCGTATATTATCGCAGCAATGTTTGTTGTTATTGTTGTTGCAGTTGCTGTTGTTGTTGTTTTTGCAGTTGTTGTTACTATTGCTGTTGACTATTCATGCAGCCAATTGCAGTTAAATGCGCGTTACGTTGACTTCTGTCCATTGTGCCATGACGCAAGCTGCACTGCACTGCACTGCACCCTAATCCCTGCCAGCTGGACAATTGAGCACATTCTTAGGGAAATCGCAGACGAAAGTCTCGCGATTGAACCATTTGCCAAGATCACAAAAACCCAGTTCAGGGCACAGCTCTACGCAAGTCCAAAAGAAGCGACAATGCTCCGTGTGCGGAATTATCTGGCCAGGGAAGCTGCACCGGACATCCTCCTGCTCGCAGTCACCGGGTAAAGGAGGAGTGGGAGAGGGAGTAGGAGTGGTCATAGGGGGAGTGGGAGGAGTAGGAATAGTAATAGGAAGAGTGGGAGAAGGAGTAGGAGTAGTAATAGGAGGAGTGGGAGAAGGAGTTGGAGTAGTAATAGAGGGAGTGGGAGAAGGAGTAGGAGTAGTAATAGGGGGAGTGGGAGAAGGAGTAGGAGTATTTGAGCACTCGTCATCATTCCTTGGACACTTGCCCGGCTTGCAGGCTTGCAGAGCGATGTCAAATAAATATCCGATGGGGCAATCCACCAGCTGAATGCTGTTTATACCGCACAGATAGTAACTGGCCCAATCCTCGCAGTTGGGCACAAGATCACCTGGCCGATGACCCTTGCAGAAGCAAATGCCATCCAAGGTGCAAGGCAGCACATCGTACTGTGCCTGAGTCGGAGCCAGGTACGCAGCGCCGAGTAGCAGCAGCAGACAACGCGTGAAAACTTTAGCGAACTTCATTGCAGTTGGAAAATGCAATATCAACTGATGACATTCTTGAGGGAGTCTAAGGCATTTTATACGATTTCAGCTATAGACAAAGATCAATAAACTTATAGATAGAGCTGGATAGAGCTGCGATAAGAACATATTGGCTTAGCTCTTGACCTGACTCAAGTTGTACGGGAGGGGAAAACATAAACTAAACACGATAAATAGTTCAAATAGTTAACTTGATTTATCAGTCGATAGAACATTATTTGTATAGATGGAATTGAACTACAAGGCGAAGCTTGCCTTGTGCTCAGCTCTAGAGTGTGTTAATGCCCACTCAATAGTTTGGAATGTTGACCTTATTTATTATGGCATGTCCCACTTAACCCCTTCGTGGTTTGCTGACCTTTTCAGGCCCGTCCCACACGCATTGAATCAAAGCAACCCAAATGTAAAATATATATTTTTTTGCCATTCACAGTCGGATCGAAAGTCTAACAAATTGACTGAGTCTGAGACTAATCGCCTTAGGTGCGTTGCGCCCTCACCCCTCACTTTACCTCTCCCTCTCCCTTCCCTATCCTGCACTTCGCAGACCACGTGTTGCAAAAAGGGGCAATTTGGTGGAATTTGTGCCTAAGTCGCTCAATAAATGCAACAGGGCGGGGCAAAAAGTCAGACAAAAGGGGGCAGAGGCAGCGGGAGTGCAGGAGGGACAGACAGGGAGGGGGAGTGCTGCCTACGAATATGAATAAGAAATCAGCAAGAAATCAAAATCAGTCAAGGCATATGCAAATTTTGAACTGACCTACTCCCATATGAAAAGCAAATGAAACACACGCACGAAGCAGCAACCGAAAGAGAGGCCCCAAAAGAGTTATAGACACACATAGACACACGCACACGAGTCCAAATTACATGCGAAAAAGAACACTGAGAGAATCTGCTGAGATTTATGTAAAGTGCGTGCGATGATGGACGATGATATCAGCCTCATGTTGAGGGCGTTGAACGATCTGTGACTGATCGCTTAGCTTGAAATATCTTTGGATCTGTGGTGGGTTGGCTCAATCAGTCAAATATGCCATTGTTGTTGTTGTTGCTGATGTTGTTGGGCAATCAGTTAAACGGCGCATTGTCAGCAATTAACGTGTTCATTATGTGGCCCCACACTCGACTCGCACTCGGACTCGAACAAGTTCTATCATGTCCATTGCCAAAAAGCTAAGCAGCTTAGCTGGCTGAAGAAAGGCTGGAGAAAGGCTTTGGCCCCTCTCTGCGAAATGGGTTGAGTGCCGTGGCCGGAGTAGAAGGTGTAAATGCTGTTGGCACAGATCTCTGACCCTCTGCCACTTGGCCACGCCTCCCTGCCGCCCCTCTCGCTGCTGCTGCTGGGATGACAAAAATAGTTCTCCTCTGGCGACATAACTATTACACAGATACTGGCATGTATCTCGTAGATACACTGGCATGTAGCTGCGAGATACAAGCTCACACACACACGTACACTGGCACACACACAGAGGCACGTATGTACATATAATTCACTTAAGCGCGCTCAACGAAGCGGGATGAATGACCTCAATTTGAATAGTTGTTCATCCATCTGCCCGTCTCTCTGTGAGTCTGTGTGCCGTGTGTGTATGTGTGCGTGCGTGTACTGTGTGTGTGCGTATGTTTGTCTTCTTGTTCCATGACTGACTTTTTGGGTGCCATTTAAATCAACGTTGCCGCCGCCGCCTACTTTGCGCAGTGGCTTTTTAGCCGCTTTTATCTTCCCCTCCATCTCCTCCTCTTCTCTTCGCATCTTCGTTTTCCTCTAAATTTTTTTATGATTATTCTCTGTGTGGTGTTTCTTTATTGCATTCTCGACAAAAAATTATTCAAATGCTCCACAATTTTCGGGCCAGTTTTCTCTGACGGCTCAGGCACACGGCAAGCGGCGCAAGAGAATCGAGGTTATAATCATAACTGCCAGAGCGACTGGCTCCCCTCTCCCCTGCCTGCTTCCCCTCTACCAAAGGAGTGGCCTATAGCCCGCTGCCTCACCCATCACTACTCCCCTTCTCCATTGCTCCATCTCCAAGCCATCAACGCTTTTATCTGTTTGACACAATTTTCTGGGCAGAGCAGCGCAAAGTTGAGCGGCTGCTGCCGCCTGCCTCTGCCTGCGTCTCTGCCAGATTTTTGTTTAGTGACACAGTTTAGATTACACACACACACATATGCAGTGAGTACACACACAAACGTAGAGCGACTGACGCAGCGCGTTCTCTTTTTATATTTTGACTACCTAATTAGATAAAAAATACAGTTGGCTGCCGCTTGACGCTGCTCATGCCCCATGGGAGGTGTTAAAAGTTGCAGTCACTTTGCCCCCACCACTGCGGAGGCGTTGCCACAAAACCGGGTATGGCTGTGGGAGGCAATGCAAGGCAGGGGGAGAGCGAGTGTTGAGTGTTTTCAGTGCTGTGCCAGCTGGAAAGTGAGTTAGCTCTACGTTTGTCGGCTACATTAGATTGTGTGTGTCCTACTTAACCAACTCGGAGTGTGCGAGTGTGTGTGTGTGTATGCCCGAAGCTGTCTAAACAGAAATGCTGCATAGAGACACCAAAGGAGGCCAACTTCGCTGGCATTTGATTAGGGCAACGTTGAGTGTAAATATCAGAGAGATAATGAAGATCTTCAGATTTTACCGACCAAACTAAAAGACATTTACTTATCCAAGTGCTCCACTTTTCATATTATCAGCAGAGCAATAGATAGTCTATAAAACTAGGTTAATATTAAGCTGTATATACCTTGACAGTCTCCTCAATATATGAAGTATGTTTAATGTTTTTAATTTGATTAAAATGTTATTTGTTTGCTCGTTCAATAAACTGTTGAAATTCTGTAGCCGATTCCCTTTTTACAGGTCATATTAATATAGGATTATTATTTTGTTATTATAGGATACATGTATATCTGCCTTAGACCTCACACCAGTGTGTGTGCGCTAAGCTGGCGACAGTTCAATGGAACCCACTCGCTTTACTATCCCCATCAAAAAAGTGCCACGAACTGTCGCCGAGTAATCTGTTCATTGTTCGCTCCTGGTTTAATGGTGCTGCTCCAGGCTGCTGCTGCTGCGGCTGCTGGAGCTCATTAAGCAGGCATTGACCCGCTTAACCGGGACTTGAGTCAAAATTAAATTTTCGCCATGCAGCAAGTGAATTTCGCCGTATCGGATCGCGGGGGCTGTGAAAGCGTTTATTAAACGAGCGCATTAAGATCCTTTTTATTGAACCAAAGGAGAAGGAGAAGAACAAGAAGAAAAGACCAAGAAGAAGCATAGCACGCAGAGGCATTTGCATTTTAACGAGCGGAAGCAATTGCGACTGTAAACAAGTTGAGGGCCGGCCAACAGAGCGTATGAGTAATGCCAAAAGTTACGCAAATGCCAGCGTCGTCGTTGCCATCGCCGGCGTCTGCTTATCAAATATTTGAACTAAAATGTGTAGCTAAATTAAAACAAACAACGGCAGCGAGGGGGAAGAGTGAGAGGGAAGAGGGACGGCGCGCGGCCAAATGGCAGTTCGAAGACAGCAGAGACAGTCGCCAAAAAGCAAAAGGCACAAAAACAAAACTAAGAAAATAAAAGTTTGCGACGCGATGCTCCAATTTGATAAGCGCTGGGCGCATTAGCAATTAGCGAATTAAACGCTGACGCTGAGGAGAGAGAAGAGGTGAGGTGAGGTGAGGGACGCGTACGTTTGTACTATAAATGTTTCCATGAACTAAATAGAGGGCCCTCATCCCCATCCCCATCCCCAAACCCAACCCCGACCCCAGCTGAACCGCTCCCAGTGCCTTAATGAAAAAGCAAACAATTAAATTAGCCAAGAGAGGCCAGAACAGACGCAATGCGAATCAGACGAATCAGACGAACCGTTCATCCACATCAGAAATCCGAAATCGAAGCGAAACTAGAACGACTCGCACATTTGTGAAATGCCAATCGAGATATAAGCAGCATATGCCATACATATATATCTCTCTGTGTGTGTTTGTGTGTGTGTGCTCGAGATCAATGCTCGCGGGCAGCTGCTGTCGATCGGCTGTGATTGGATCGTTAGGGTGTGCGAGCGGACTGTGATTGATTGAATTAATAATACGAATTAGCAGCATCAGCAGCAGCAGCAGTGGCAGAGGCAGCCGCCAAGTAGGTAAGATCAATGATCTCGCTAAGGCAGTAGCTTGATCGGGCACAATCTCGAGAGATCTTCGTGGGTGTTGCTGCTGTGACTGCAGCCATCATAACAAGCAATGCATAATTGCAATCGGACAGTTGAAACGGATTAATCACAATATTAATTTGTCTACGATCATGACACCTAATTAAGTAGCCGGAGATATGTCTGATAAGCTGCCGGACAGCTGCTTCCGAATGGCATTATGGCATGATATATTTTGATTGTGTATTGATAAATTTGTAATGCCGAGATCACTGATAAAGTAGAGATCACTGTTAAAGTAGTCAAAGCAGAGTGTGCTGTGTAACTTCTCATTATCTTTTGAGTGATCTCTTAATCGAACAGTCTTAAGATCACCTAAGATCACTGATCACAGTCACAGCTGAGATTGATCTTCTAGATAATTACTATAGTTTGCTTTGTAGATCGTTGGGATTTTTTGATAAAATACTGATTGTGTATTGATAAATTAATAAACTCGACTTCATTGATAACGTTGTCACATAAGAGTTCGATCTTTTGCCTTTCATGATATTAAGAGATGTTATATTAATTAATAAATAAAAGTTAAGATAAATATGTTTAATAGTCCCTACATCAGAGCACTGATGAGTTTGTTCTTCTATCTGACTCAGTTTGCTTTACTTTATGTTTTTCTTCCGACTACTCGTTAAATGAGTTTGATTAAGGTGACTAGGTAGATGAATAACAAACAACTGCAGATTTCGTAAGAAGTCTTATCTGCGAGGGCGCTGATAAAGCAAGTTCTGGTAGAGGTTTATACCCCCGCAGTGGGTGATCGTACTACAACAGCTTAGCTTCCGCTCTCCCCTCTATATGCCAGCCCCCTCATAACAATAAGATCACAGCATGCTGGGATCGGACAGTCAATGGAAGTGGTGACGAGAGTCGTTGGCTTCATTATGGACACGCACGATCAATGACCGAGGCAGAAGCAGCAGCAGCAGAAGTTGCAGCCGGCGGGTGAGTGATTTCTTCCTCTGCCAGGAGCAATGCAAGACAAGCAGCGTCTCACTGGCCAATGGCTACTGCTGCTAACGATCCCACCAGGCAGAGGCAGAGGCAGCAGGCGCAGACAGGGGCAGCAGGAGGGGGGAGTGCGCCCAGACGGTGCGTTGAACTATAAACGTCGTCGTTGATCGTCGCGTTGCGTCCCGTCGACAGTGATCTTTGTTGTTGTTGTTGTTGCTGGTCGCATTTCATTCTTGACTTTTTTTCTCGCTGTTTGGCAACGTCATCGTCGTCAGGCGTCAGTCGAACAAACATTATGAGTGAGCTCGCCAGGAGAGAGAGGGAGAAGAGAGAGAGGGAGAGAAGGAGAGCAAGGCAGACGACTCGTTTCGCAATCTCATAATCAGCCACCGTCGGCTTTGAAAAAAAGCTTCACAAACAACAACAAAAACAAAGTAAAACGAAGCCTTTTTTGTTGTTGCCCAGTGCAACGTTCGGCAGTTTTTGGGCATGCTTAAACAGCTTCGCTGCTGCTCAGTCGCAGTCGCAGTCGAAGTTGCCTTTGCATTCTGCTCTCACATGCACTCTCCCTTGTGCTCTCACTTGCGCTCTCCCTTGCGCTCTCCCTTGCGCTCTCCCTTGCGCTCTCCCTTACGTTCTCCCTTGCACTCTCACGCTGCTTGCTGCACTCACTTACTGACGCTCTCTCTCTGCGCGTGCATTGTTCGCTCTCACACTCTCTCTTTGCCTCTCTCATTCTTCTGCCGGCGCGCTGTCGTCGATCAGCTGTGTGTGTGTCTGGCCCGAGGTCGATCCCTTTCTGCGCTGCGTCTCTGCTGCTGTTGTTTTTGTTGTTGTTCGTTCGTTTGTTTCTTTTTGCGTTTTCTTTGCATATTTACGGTGCGCTGCTATCAAAACGCAGCGCTGTCTGCGTCGCAGTCACAGTCGCCGCTGTGGTGTTTCACCCTTTGCAGTCGTCGCGACGTCGTCATCGCAATAAAGTGTCAATGCACTTGTTCTTGTTTCAGTCTTGTGTGCGTCGTGACTGTGTATGCGTATGTGTGTGCTGGCTATGCGTGTGTGCTTTGCTGCGTCTTCACGTGCGTCGCCATTGCCTCCTGCTGTTTTGACTGTTCTCCTCTGCCTCTGCCTGCCCCGTTCGCTTTGCTGCTGTTCAATCCTTTTTTGCTTTCCGCTTCTGAAGCACTGTCCCCCCTCGTCGCTTGCCCTTCTTCTTCCCCTTCCTCTTTGTCGTCTGCTGCGTCGAGTGCTTTGCCATTTCCCCCCGTTCGCACGTTCGTTCTGCTTGCGCTGCCTGCGTCGTGCGTCGTTCTTCGGTCGTTGGTCGCATTGGCTCTGCTTGCTTGCTCTCTGCCTCTGCCTCTGTCGGTGTCGCTGTCGCTGCTCTGCCTTTGCACTTTGGTGCATCCTTGTCTGGCGTTTGAACTTTTTTTGTTCTTGTTGCTTTTGCTTTCGCCGTTGCTGTTGTTGTTGTTGCTGCTGTGTGTACAATCTTTGTTCTGCAGACGTCTGGCCTGTGCCCTGCTGCTGCCCCTTTCCCCCTGCCACTCCCCCCACTCCTCTACGTCTGCGAGTGTGTGTGTTGTGTGTATTGGCATTTGACTCCATTTAAAGTTTGTTTCGCTTTATTTTGCAAATAAAATTAACTCAACTGGCAGCAACAGCAGCTGAGGCAGAGGCAGCAGCAGAGGCAGAGGCAGCAAAGTGCAAGTGAAAATCGCAGATGCAGCTCAGTGCGTTGAATTTATGAAGCTGCAGCAGTTGCCAAGTGCTGCTGTCCCTACTCGGGTTCCTCTTCTATGTACCCCCCTCTCTCCCTTCGCCCTCCCTCTGCCTGTTGTCTGCTAATGAGCTGAGGCGTGGCACAAGCGCAGTTACGCATAAATGTGAAATGGGCACACATTAGCTTAAGGGCTTAAGGGCTGCTCGGCTTGGTGCTTCAGAGTTGCATGCAACTTGAGTCTCGTTTCGGCATTGTGTGTGTGTGTGTGTATGTGTGCTTAAAGCTTAAGCCGAGGCACGAATTTACTTGGAATGAGCTGAATGAGACAAACAACTCCTGAGAAAAGGAAGATAGATGAAAGATATAACTGAAATTGCATTTTATCTACCTTGCCACAACTTGACCTTGGTTTCTATGGAAGTCTATTAAAGAAAAGCTTAAGATGTTAATCAACTACGAAACGGGTACACCCTGTAAACTGTAGAAAGGAGAGTATATAAGCAACCAAACTTAAAATTGTTTAAAATACTTTGGATCTGCATCATATTGAACCATTTATACTCTTTATGCTGCATTAAAAATAATATAAAGAAGGGTACTTAATAAACTAAACACTTAGGATCTTCATTATCTGCACCCTCTTATACCGTGTAAACTGTATTAAAACTAGTATATTTAATTATATGTATAAAGAAACTGAGTTAAAGATTTCAAATGCTTAGGATCAACTACAATTAAACATCTTCCGTCTTTTATACCCCTCAAAACTGCATTAGAAAGCGTAAATAAGGCTTCATAAACTAAAGATTCCCTCATCTTACAACCTTTATAGCATTAACTGATTGCCATCTTAGTTAAAAGACCTAGCTAACTTTTGATTTTTTGGTATTCCAACAGACACACCTTCTTTAGAATGTCTTTTTGATGACATCTCGAGGGGGGAGTTTTTGTTTCTTTCAACAACTTTTCGGCTGTAATTTTCTCAAGTCTGACATACAAAAGCCTTCGCCCTCTGCCCGCATAGCACAGGCAGCAACGACAGCAGCAGCAGCAGCATTTAACCCACTTTAAACTTGTCTCTTGCCTTTTTTGGGCACAGTCATTAGCCAAGGCAAAGTTATATTCAGTTTTATCGCGCTCGTCTCATCATCAACGCAGACCATCAACATCATTTAGCAGGCCCATCAACAGAGACGCTGCTACCTCACGCTGTCTGCCTTGGCGACCTGCTTCGCCTTCGCCTTCCCCTGCTACCCTTCTCTCTTGTGGTGCCTTCTCAGTCCAATCACCACCTGTGTCACATTTTAATACATTTTGTAATAAAGGCAACATTAAAAGGCGCTCTCTGTATATGGAGAAGTCGCAGCCCTGATATGCGCTGCCTACCGTAACTCCCCCTCACCCTTTTCCTCCTTTCCTCTCTCCTCCTTCTGCTGTTTCTTTCCCCTTTCGCTTGTCAGTTGGCTTGTCCGTTTGGTCTTTGGCTCTTTCTGTTTCGGTTCTGTTCTGTTTGCCACTTTGAATGGGTCGTCAACGTCTATGACAGCCAACAAACACACGCGCACACACACAGGCATACACATGCACACAGTACAATATGAAGCTTTCATTTCAAACTCACACACACACAGACACACGTAGCATGCACTTATTAAACACACACATTACGAGCCACAGTCGAGCGCTCTGTTTCTTAATCATCATCATCATCGGCCGTCGTCATAACTCGATGTGGTTTTGTGGTTATGGTCGCCTGCACCTTGCCACACATCGTCGAGGGTTGCCGGAGGTTGGAGGTGTCTCTGGCTCGGCTCAGAGTTCTATTCAATTTGGAGGTCACTCGCTGCATTTGTTAACTGCAGCCAAATGCATTTGTAGCTGTATCTGTATCTATGTATCTATGTATCTATGTATCTGTATCTGCAGCCAAGCATGACAACAAAAAGAAACCAAAACTAAAACAGTTTGCGGTAAATTCTTGGCACCAAAATGTCAATTATTATGAGCACTGTGCGGGTGTGTGTGTGTGTGTAACGGTTTAACTACACTCGGCATTGCGAAATTTGCAATTGTTTTTTGAAACTCAGTTTCCAATAAACCATTAGAATGTAGAGCAAGTTCTGCATAACTTGAACATCTTTATCGCCTCATCTCCACTTAACCAGCACTTTAACTGTCAGTTGAAATTGATTCACAGTTCTTGACGTTTTTATTCAAATACAACTTGAACTACTTTCTTCATCGCTGTCCGATCTATTCGAATATTTCTTAATTCTCGTTTATCTGCGTGTCTGGATCAGGAGAGAAGCGTGTGTCAATTAATTTCTCAAGCCTAAGCCACACCCTTTTAAACACACACACACACGCAATCAATACCATGGCATGTGTTGGTGAACTATCTAAAAGATACACACACGCACACACAGGGAAACACACGCCCAAATGGATTGTTGACACATCAAATCTAAATTGTCCATCCCATATAAGTTCATTAATGTCATGATACACAACACACTTCAGCGTTCTCTGTGTGTGTGTTTTGTTGTGTGTTGTGTGTGCTTTTTGTCATGTGAACCAAAAAAGAAATAAGCAACAGAAAGACAGCAAAAAAGCGCAAAAAAAGCAAAGAGAACGAGAGACAAAATCAACGATTAAAGCGGAGAAGAAACGAAAATGAGACAACAAAAATAACTAAAATAATAAAATAATGAATAAATAACAAGAGACACACACACGCACACACACACGTGTATTTGTCTCTATAGCTGTCGATGTAGCTGTATCTGTATCTGTATCTGTATAATGGCCACTCGCAGAACAACAACAAATATGTGGGTCAATTTTGTAATAAAGTAGAAATGAGCGTGCTGGGAGCGAGGGGCAGCATGAGGGGAGGGGAGGGGAAGCCATAGAATTACAGCACCACAGCACAGAGAGGGTAGTTACCCCCTCCAGCTGCACATACCCCTCACCCTATGCCCCTGGACAGCTGATGAGCAGCTGATTGACGGACAGACACTTGAATGATTGGCTGCCATTATCGAACCAGGTTCTGGATGGAATGGATGGAACATCCATTCATATCCCCCAACTCCCCTTGCAACTGCCACGAACTAGAGCAATTATCCGCCTTGGTAATTGGCCCGCTTAACTGTTAATGGGCCGCCTCGTGTTGAGCTTAACGGTAAGCCAGAAGATTGAAGAGACTGTAGATTGGAGAGTGCAGATTGCAGAGCAGATCGTACAGGGGGGAGAAGAGGGGAGACTGTAGAGGAGTGAAGACTGTAGACTAGGCCAGAGACTGGGCCACTGACTGTTTTGGTCAATGAGCTTTGAGCTCAGCTCGCTCAGATTGGCGGCAATTGCGGCTCTTGTGGCTGTGGCTGTGGCTGTGCGGTGTATCTCATGGATACACATGCTTACTACACAGCGTCGACTTTGTGCTAGTTTCTTTTTTGTTTTAGTTGTTGCTTTTTAGTCTATTGCGCGCGGCAGATGATTTCATGCCTTTTGTGAGATTTAATTGTTATTCATTTGGCTGCGACTGCGGCAAACGCGAGTTCGTCATTCGTTTCAGTCGTTCACTCATTCATTCGTTCGTTCGTTTGTCTGTGTGCGCCTTTGTTTGCTGTCTCGCTGGCTTCGTTGTTGTTGTTGCTTTAGTTTCATTTTGGCTTTGGCCAAACCTTGAACCGCAGCGCAGTCAGTTTATTGGCCGCGTTTTTACAACGAATACCGTTGCGAGCTGAGCTGGCTGCTCTACGATGATTATGCGACGACGATGATGATGTTGTTACTGATTTACTAATAGTTTTTGGACAAGCTGACACAGTCACACACATACACACACACACGCACCTTGACAGTTGAACTCTGCTGTCCCTAGATACAGAAAGATACTAAACTAGAAAATGGAAATGTAAATGAAGATGGAGCTGCAGATACGCGCGTGTCTACACTGTATCTAGATACATTTGGTGGCCCAAGAAGTTGAAGATGTAGCTGCAGATACGCGCTGTATCTAGATACACTTCGTGGCACGCACGTGTCTCGCTCGGTTTATCCTTGACGCGGCTGCGACACATTCTAAGCTGCTTCACTTGGCCCCGACGACGACTGTTTCGTGCCTGCTCTGCTGTTGTTGCTACTGCTGCTGCTGTTGTTGTTGCATATAATTTATTTATGTTTGCAATTTGCTTTTTGGCTTTTTTGTTTTCTTGCGTTCGCTCGTTTCGGCCGCACAAGGACGAATTCGGATGTTAATGAACTCGGCAAACAAACATTTTGTGAGACGACAAGTGTGTGCGACTGTGTTAGCATAAGTTCGTCTGTATGCGTGTGCGTGTGTGCCTGTGTGTGTGAGGTATCTCTGTGTGTGTGTGTTTGCAACTTTAGTTGCCAATTTGTCGAGCATTTAATGTGAGTGCTCGCTGTGTTCGAACGATCCACATACAACATGACATAATGAAAACTAATTTATTCAAAGCAATTTTACGCTGTGACTGAGATTGTCTATATACCCTAGACAAATGGAAAAGGGGGCATATATGCTGGTGAGAATTGACAGTCTATGCAGCTTGAATATAGGAAAAAGAAAGCAGCAGCTAACAAGAGAAGAAGAGCAGCACTAAAGTTGCACTTTTATGTTTCTTTTCAATAAACCTGTACAGGGTATTTAAAAGTTTATACCCTGCCAAACAGCAGCGCTGTATGATTTGTGCAACTACAAGGATTACGAAATGCAGAGAGTGAGAGAGAGGGCGAGGTAGAGAGAGAGAGAGAGAGCAAGAGCGACAACAGCTGCAAATAGTCGCCTGGCCTGATCCTATGATCGCATCTGATCAGCGACTCTATTGGGGCAGCTTTGCGCTGCTGCCTGCGTTGCACCTGTTGGCCAAGTCGTTAGCCTTTTTAATAGCTGGACATTTGAAAGAGCAGGCAGCACAGGCAGGCAGCAGCACAGGCAGGCAACAGGCAGGCAGCAATTTTTATGTTTCCGGCTCTGATTAGTGCGGCGCAGGCGAAGAAGATGCACCCCGAACCGAAACCGAAACCGGAATGCAAATGCCAGTCGGGTATACTAACTGGGCGCAAATCAATTGGCCAAAGAGGCAGCACTAGCTGCAGCACAAGCAGCAGCGAAATCAAAGCAACAACAGCAGCAACAACAACAACAACGGCAGCAATAATTGCAACCAGTTTTGCAATAGTCGCTTGAACTAAACCAGTTTTTATTTATTTGCCTTTTTGCTGTTGCCTTTTTTTGGTACGTGGAAAATGTAGGAAGTAAAATGCAACAACAAACAGAGAGGGAGAGAGAGAGAGACAGCGAGCAAGAGAGAGAGAGAGACACAGACAGGAAGTGGCAGGCTGTGGCTGCTGTTGTGATGTGAATGAACCTGCAAATTGCTCGCCCGTGTGTGTGTGTTTGTGTGTGTGTGTGGAAGGAGCGTGTGAGTTGCTGCTCAATTTTCGATGATTACATTAATATCAAGTATACGCAACGTAAGCCTGAATTATTTATACCGTAAGAGAGAGAAAGATGAATGAAAAAGGAAGCAGAGAAAAGCAAAAAGAATTCAATTTACCATTCAATTGAGCAAGCGAGAGAGAGGAACAGAGAGAGACAGAGAGAGAGAAAGAGAGCAGCTCTGTGCTTCTGTCCTCCCGTCCTGCTGCTGCTGTTTCTGCTGCTGTTGTTGCTGTTGCTGCTGTCAAGCGGCCGCTATCCAAAAATAGGCGCTGCTTTTTTGCCTGAATTCGCCGTTGTTGTTGTTGCTGCTGCTGCTGTTGTTGTTGTTTGCTTTACTTGTTTTCAGTTGTTGCTGTTTTTTTTTTTTTTGAGCCGCGTTCGTTGTCTTTTTTTGTTAATTTTATTGCTGCTGCTTCTTTATGTTTGTTTTTTTTTTACTCTTTCTTTTTGTTGTTTTTGTTGTTTTTTTTTGGCGCTCTCTTATCGCGCGCGTCTCGTGTTGATTTCAGAAACTTCACTTAAAGGCGAAAACCTTTTGCTGCTGCTGCTTTAATTTCACTGCTCTGCTTTTTGTTGAAACGCGTATTCTTTCTTTATTTCTTTCTCTACCTTCTCTGCTCTTCTGTGCACTGCCTCTGCCTCTGCCTCTTTTCTCCAGTGACTTCGTTTCACTGTCACTTGGCTGCCACAGCTGCCCCTGCCACACGACGACGCTGCAGCGACCTCAGCGCGGCCTCAGCAACTTTAGCTTGGAGGATTTTGAAATTCAAATCGCGCTGCTGCTGCTGCTGGCAATTTATGCAACACCGTGTTGCACGTCGCAGCAATTGTTGCAAGTACGCGCGGGTGAAGTAAATGATTAACGCACTTTTTATTTAACTTTTCTATTGAATTTAGCTCACTAACAAATTCGCGATAAATACACAAAACGAACGCGATGTTGTTGTTGTTACTGTTGCTGCTGTTGCTGTTACTGTTGCTGTTGCTGCTGCTGTTGCTGCTTTGGGGAGCGTTCGCGTGCCGCGCGCTTGAAGCAACGAGAGACAACTGTAAACGAGCAAGCGAACGACAGCGAAGCATCGCGAACGAAAAGCGGCCGCTGCTTGCCAGCGACGTCGACGTCGGCGCAAAGCTTTTACAGCAACAGCAGCGGCAGCAGCAACGGCGGCAGCGAAGACAGCAGCAGCAGCAGAGGCAACAGTAACAGCGGCAGCACAAGAAGAATACGAAAAGCAAAACAAAGAAGTGCAAAGAGCAAGACAGAGAGAGAGAGTTAACGTAAAACTAACAGAGAGAGAGAGAGAGAGAGGGAGAGCGAATGGCAGAGAGCGCAAGCGAGAGAGAGGGAGAGAGAGAGCAAGCACAAGAGCGGCAGAGCATGAGCAAGTGAGAGAGCGACGCCAACTCGGAGCGAGCTTTTCTTGCAGAACTTTCAAATGCAGCAGGAAGCGCAGCAGCTGCAGCAGGCAGCAGCGCAGTTAGCGCTGGCGTCGACAGCAGCAGCGACTGCAAACCAATTGAAATTGAGTAACGAGATTTTGCAGTGTGTGTTGCGTGTGTGCGTGTGTGTGAGTTTGCTGCATCCGTGAGATTGCAACAAAAAGCTGCCCAACCGGTGTTAGATGCATTTGCATTTTGAAGCTGCTGCTGCCACCGCTGCCTCCTCTACCGTCGCTGCTGCTGCAACATTTGGCAACCTGGCCGGCGGCACGTAGTGTGGCTTGCAACAGTTCCACAAAAAAAAGACGTTGCGGCTCAAAGATGGCGACTGCTGGTGGGTTACATAAGCCTTGGCTTAGATGACGACTTAGATGGGTGCGCGAGTGTGGCTGTGTATGTGTGTGTGGCAGAGAGTGTGGGCATTTGCAATAAGGAAGTAACATTTCATGTCAGCTTTGTTAGTCGTTGTTGCAGTTGTTTTTGATCGAGCTGCTGCTGCTTGTGTTGCCTGAAGGAAACAGGATGCATCGCTTGACAGTTTCGCCAGTTGTTGCAAGTTGCCAATTTCGCCCCCACCCGAAAAAAACTAAAACTAAATTGTTTCCGCATGTGATAAAAGATAAAAGAGACGATGTGAAGGAGGAATCATTGACAGGAAATGCGCCTTTTATGAGCAACTCAAAGCTATAAGGAAATTCATTACAACTAAATGGGATATTATAAAGAAAGAGGAAGATATTTGAGGAGGGAGACAAGAAACAATGGATATGGTCTATTTGAGGTTAGTTAAGTTTGTAGGGTATTAAACATGTCAAGCAATTCGTACTTGCAACTGCAACTAGAGCATTAACTAGCATTGCCTACGACCTGTATAATACCCTATGCTACACTCTGTACTACACTCTGCGCTACAACCTGTACCGCACATTGTACTTCTTCCTGTGATACACCCGGTACTACACTCTGCAATACACTCTGCAATGACACACCATGTACTAAATACTAAATATATATTCTGTACTACTTCCAAAACTACACTCTGTACTACACAGTGTACTACGCACTGTACTACATCATGTACTTAGCTTTGTTCTACACACTGTAATACATCCCGTACTACACCCTGTAGCACATCGTGCACTACACCCTTTACTATACCGTGTACTTCGTTATAATCTGTACTACACCCTATAATACACCCTGTATACTGCAGCCTGTAGTATACCCTGTGATACACCCTGTACTTTACTTTGTATACACTCCACACTACACTCTGCTCTACACTCTTTACCCTGTACTTCACCTTGTACTACACCCTGTAATACTACAATTATGCGTCCCCCCTTGTGAAAGGATTGAAGCATTGTTAACATTGCAATGCGGCGTTTTGGTGCCATGGCGCCACGCCCACGCCCAATGTTTTATACGCTAATTGTGGGCTGCAGTTGTTGCTGTGCGGACAATTTGGAGTCCGGTTTTGCGGCGGCCTAATCAACGAACCGTTATAAGGTCCCGCCGCGACTAAAGAACTAACTAACCAGGCCTGCAACTAATTTGCGGCACGCAACATGCAACTAAGTGCATGCTGAAATGGGGAAGGCAAAGGGGAAGGGGCAGCTAGCGAGGCAGCAGAGACAGCAGCGCGGCAGGGCAGAGTATCTGCTGCACACGCGTCTCAAGTGCCGATTTCCTCTGCTGCAGTTCGCAGTTCTCTGCTCCCCTCTTGCCACTCCCTTTTTGGCATGTCAGGCACGTTTTAACACGCTACCAGCTTTGATTTAATTTAGTAGCAACTTGCAACATACACACAGCAACAACAGCAATGGCAACAGTAACAACAACAGCAGGAAAACAGTCATCGATCACGACGGCGAGAGAGCGCCCATGACGAAGACGATGATGAAGAGGAGGAAGCTGATGATGATGGGCTGTGGGCACTTATGAAGATGTACTTATGACAGCAGCAACAACAACAACAGCAGCAGCAACAACAGCAGCAGCAGATCAAGCACTGCAACATGCAACATCAGCTGCAACTTCACTTGATTAAGCAGTTAAATCAAATGACCAGTCGATGGGCAGGCAAGGCAGAAGAGCAAGAAGAAGAGGAAGAGAGCAGGGGAGGCAGAGGGGGCAGGGGTGAGGGCAACCCATACCGGAGGTGTTTCAATGAGGCTGTCAAAGTCGCCGCCGCAGCGTAGCCACACTTGAGAGCGCACAGCACAGCACATACGATGTGTGCGCAGCAAAAGGTCAACGCATTCAGCGCGCTGCTAAAGGGAAATGCCACACAGCAGCAACAGCAGCAGCAACAATAAGAGGCAGCAACAACAACAACAACAACTGGGCGCAACATGGCTTAACGAAGCGGCGTGTTAATTGAAGACAGACAGGCAACTGGCCAAAGCTGAGGCTGAGACTGAGGTTGAGGTTGTTAGCCAGCGCGTCTCCCTCTCTCTCAGTTGCTGTTGCACGTTGCAAGTGAAGCTCAGCTCAGCTCTGCTGCTGCTGCTTTGGTTGTGCCGACAACTGTTGTTGCGGCTGCTGTTGCTAGTTGTGTTGTTCGCATTTCTGGCAAAAATCAAACGCTTCACTGATTCCTGCGTCGGCAGCAGCAATGCAATTGTTGTTGCTGCTGCTGCTACAGTTGCTGCTGCTGCTGCTGCAATCGTGTCTGTCTGTCTGCATTTAATGCCGCTTCCTCATTTTTGTTACATGTGCAACCGCATAACTTAAATGCTCCGCTTGCCTGCCTGCCTGCCTGCCTGCACTTTGATCTGTATAAATCTTTTGATTTTATTGTTGGTTTGTTGCTTTGCTCCCGTTCGTGGTCGTTGTGGTTGTTGTCTTTGCTGCAACTGCCGTTGCAATTGTAAATTTGTTGCAATTAAATGAACACACAGCGTGCAACTCAATTGGATGGGAAAAGAAAAGCAGCAGACGAAGCAAAGTTGCCTTGTTTCCTGTTGCTGAAGATATTTGCAACAAAGTTGAACAGTTTATTGGGTTAGATGGGGTTGATTCCTTATCGATGATGTGCGGAACTGGTTGACAAGAGAAGAAATGTTGAAAGAAGTGCAAGAGTTGCATCGATCTTTTGGAAATGTGCTATTTATATTTTATTTTCCCTAGAAATATCTTAAGATGCTCAGCAATTTACATATATCATGCATAGTTTAGCTATTAGTTTTCCCTACATTATACTCTACAATCTATATACATCATAAAGTTCCAACACAACTTCAGCTTTTACTGCTGCTCGGGGCACTCAATTGCTCCCCAGCAAGTTGGCCAATTTATGTTTTCGCATAATGTGGCAATCAGCTCGCTGCAGTAATGAAAATGCGTAATGTTTTCCGGGTGGCACCAGCAAACGATGCGTGAATTGGCAGCAGCAGTGGCAACAGTTGCTGCTGCTGCTGCACTATCAAAAGTGTTGCTCGCTGATAAAGTCAACAAAGTCGCGGAAGCGTCTGAAGAAAAATGCGTGTTGGACCCTAAGGGGCAATGAACTTTGTGGCGGGTGCAATTGACGTAGCAGCAGCACGTTGCTGTTGTTGTTGTTGTTGCTGCTGTTGCTGCTGTTGTTGTTGCTGCTGCTGCAGCGATGCGTTGTCAACTATTAAGTATACGCAGGCTTTGTGCTTAAATGGCGAATGGCAACGCATCATAATCATTTATTTTTGCACTAGTGGCGACAACAATGACTGCAGCAACAGCAACAACAACAGCAGCAACAACAACAGCAGCAACATTCGCTCTCAGTGTCTGCGGCTAATTTTATAAACTTCTTTCTCATTTTTATTCATTTCTTCTTGTGCTTCGCTGCGATTTGTTGTTCTGCTTCACATTTTTTGCATGCATATAGAATTTTATGGTTTTACTAAGAAATTTGTATGCACTGCACGTTGCAGGGGGTTGCCAAGCCAATGCCAGCGACAAGGAGGGAAAGGGGAGGGGGAGGGACTATCAATTTGTGTGTACTGTGATTGACATTTAGAAGTCAACGCTCGTGTCGCTGCTCGCTGCTCACTTCTCGCATCGCATCGCATCGCACTGTGACCACACTGCAATCGCAGCTGTCGTCGCCATTGTCTTCCTTAATCCCCCTCGCCCCTCTCCCCCTCTCTACACTGCTTGCCAATTCTATTCCCTCTCCAGACGACAACGACTTTGCTGTACGTGGGCGACATTTTCTTTGGTAATTTCTTGATAGCTTTGTCATTAATTTGTGCGCGCACTCGTCTAGATAATTGGAAAATGCATTGAGTATTTGCCTGCCAGGCAATCGATAATCGATTGGGCGTCGAGGGGTGGGGGGAAGTGTGGGTGGTAATGGCAAATTGCTGTAATTATTATGCAATCATATCTGGTGCAGACAAGCCAAGAAAGGATTAAGCCAAGGGGTGCTAACTGGGTCGGTTGACTGAGCGAAATATTGTAATGAAAGTGAAGTAAAAGGGAGAAGAGAGTGGAAACTATAACTCAATGACTTATATTTATAGAGAGTGAAGGTGTGGAGTAACTATGTATAATTAATTTATTTAAGAGATAGGAATTGTTGTGCCTAATTTAGTTAAAACTAAAGGCAGAGGTATAAGAGGATTGCATTAAGTTAGAGTTTGCTCTTATCTGTTCAGCTCTTTTCCTCACAATTCTATAAACTTTATTTATAATAACAATACATATAAGAATTATATACATCTTGCATATAGCAGCAGCTGCAGTTTAACTTTCAGTTCAGTTTTGGGAGAGATGACTCAATGTGTGCGACTTCTTTGGCAGACTCGATAAAGCAAAGTTCCCTCACCTGCTGACGACAATCGCGTCGTCATTGTCAGGTGTCAAGGTTGACACATTTGTCAAACAATGACAATTGCTGTGTCCCATTTTTGAGCTAGTCTCTCAAGCGTGCAGCGCTGCAATTCGATTTTGGGCAATGCGTAATTTGGCAACCACAATTACGCATACGCCCCGTGGAAAGTTACCATCGGAGCGATGCAAATGACCTGACTCTGTCTGCCTCTGCCTGCCTCTGCCTGGCTCTGCCTGACAGTTGACTCATTTTTGGGCAAATAAATTTGCAATTGATGCAGAAATGTGCAAATTTTACAGCAGCAATAATAAAAGAGCAACAACAACGAGTGCGATAACAATAATGTTGCTGGAAAAGAACAAACACGATTATTCATCGGGAGCAGCAGCAACAGCAGCAGCAGCTCTTGCTGTTCGAAAGTTGCAACACTTTGTGCATTGAACTCGTAAGTGCAGCTCGCAAATTGTTATTATAATTATTGCTGTTTGTTTTCAAGCCAAAATAATGTGCAAAATTGTCTGTTGTTGTCGTGCTTCTATTTGTTTTTCGGTTCTGACAGATTTTCTTGTGAATTTGCACAGCGACAACGTGTTAATTTAACAACAAATAGACAACAGCAACAACAACAACAACAAGGGCGACAACAATTACCAGCGAAGTGCAGCGTCGCGCTGACAAACGAGCGACTTAATTGCCATGTTGCTATGGGCCTCGCGCATGCGTAACACGGCAGCAGCAGCAACAACAACAACGATGACAAAGCGACGTGCACGTAGATTGCATAAATTTCCATCGGCAATTAGCCGAGAGAGCACAAGAAGTCTGTGACAGTCGGCAGGTGCTTGCCAAAGGGGAGGGGGATGCAGGGGCGTGGCAACAACTGCGAGCAACTATTGCAGACGTGCTGGGTAGCTGCTGCTGCTGGGGTTGTTCACTTCTTGCTTTGGTTTATCGACAGTTTTCATTGCCGCGAACATATTTGCAAGTTCTAAATGTTTATAAATATCGCACGCACAGCGAGAACAGCAACAACAGCAACAACAGCGACAACAGCAACAATTGCAGCATTTTAAATACATAATTAAAAATTAAATGATATTTCGACGTTGGCAAATTTCGTTTTTCGTTGTTGTTTATTTATTTGTTTGCCTTCTCGCGCGTCTCTGTTGATTTTCGCAGTTCGTTTGCCGAAAAATCGTAAAAACTGCGTGCATTGGACTTTGTTTTCGGAAAGAGAGAGACAGAGAGAGAGGGAGAGAATCACCGCAGCGACAACCACAACGGAAGTGGTTGACGACGCCGCCGATGCGGGCTGAAAGTGAAAGGCAAAGCAGAAGCGGACGAAGGAAGCATTGCCAGACGATACCTTTGGGTCTTTGGGGGCAATGCACGAGGGTGCACGATCAGCTGATTGAATCGACCCGAACTCGCAAACTGAAGGCAATACGAACGGATCGAGATTGCTGGGGTGAATACCTAATGGGAAATTAAACATTGCCTGCTCCGAAACGGCGATAATTGCATGTACGAGAATTAATTAAAGCTTAACGCAGTGTTGGAAAAGGTGTGAAGTATGGCTATATCATTTATTATAATAATATGGCCTGCGATATTTATTAATTTGGATTTAAAGTGACTTTGAGTGTCCTATAACAAGTATTTAAAAACGTCAATAAACTGCACACAGTCTTTTTCTTTTCCCATAGTTACAGTTACAACATTTGTTTATTCTCTAGATTTTAGTTGCCCTTAGATTGTTCCACTTTAGACAAACTGTCTAAATGCTGTGCCCGATTTTATAAAGCACTCAAACACGATTCAAAAAATACCTAAAATAAATCGCCATTTGAAGTTTGAGAGACAAATGATTCGCATCGCAGACCGCACAGATTGCTGTTGTTTGTTACAGTGTTGGTACTGTTGCTGTTGCTGTTGCTGCTGCTTTTGTTGTCGCTTTTTTCATTTCTCTGCCAATCTCAATTGCCAAATAATAAAGTCAATACAATGGATTGCAGAAAACAATAGCAAAAGGCGTTGCTGTTGCTATTGTTGCTGCTGCTGCTGTTGTTGTTGTTGCCGTTGATGCTGTTGTTGCTGTAGTTGCTTTGCTTGCGCTTTGATGTTGAGGGCAACAACTACAATGCTCAACGATTGTCAAAAAACGGCGACTGCACAACAACAATGGACAGAGACCACAGCAGCAGCAGCAGAAACAGCAATATCCCAACAGCAACTGAGACAAAGACAGCAGCATCAACAGCAACACAATTCGCACTCGAATAGAACTGCGAATGCGAATGTGAATGCGAATACGAATGCGAATGCGAATGTGGATGTGGCCTGTGTCAGCTGACCCAGTTTAGGCCACAATTACAATTCCGTCTCTCAGTTGTTGTTGTTGTTGTTGTTGTTGTTTCTGCTCTTGGCTTTGTTTTTGTTTCGTGTCTGCTTTGCTGTCATTTGCTGGCTGCGCAGACGCAACAGCAACAGCAGCAACAACTTTGGGCTGCCCAAAGAGGCAGCAACAACAGTCAGAGTTGAGCTGACATTTGATAGTTTGCTTTCAAATTGACTACAATTGGAGTCGGAGTCAGAGTCGAGTAGAGTCATTCTATGTTACTGTGTCGCCTTGCTTGTTGTTGCTGCTGCTGCGGCTGCTGTTGCCGCCGGCGACAGCGTTGTGCCAATTCCCAAGCCAAGCCAAGTCGACGGCGAGAACTTTTGCTTCGAATGTTCCAAAATGTCGCTAGCCCTGGCGTTTTAATTGCATTCTGATTGACAGGCAACCATACACAAGAGCACTCACACGAACACAAGTACACACACACACACACAGCGGCAACATAAGCCACGTGCGGCAATTGGGGCGTCCTCAATGCTGCAACAACTTTTGCAATTAGCCAGAAATTTGATTAACGCAAAATGGCAAAAGCTTTTGCAATGCCAGAGCAAAGGGATGAGGCAGCGACAGTTGCCCCAGCCACGTGCTGCTTGTGTGGCATGTAACCTCATTTGTGCAACAAAGCTTTAAACTGAATGAAACTGTCAGAAATGCAAAGTTAAGTGCAGGAGTAGTCAAGGAAATGGGAGTAAGAACATATAAATTACTGAAGCTGAAGTAAAAACGTATTTAAGTACATGAAAGCACATGCAAAAAATTACGTGGCACATTATAAATAATTAATAATGATAAATTAATTAATAAGCGCATTAATAATAAATAGAACAATTAAAAGAGCAAAATAAAATAAATATTTAGGCGGAACACAAAGCAAGATTCAAAGCAAAGATTAAGCCATTAAGCCATTGCAGCACAAAACGTACACCCAACTCAACATAACCTTATATTCATTCCCTTCCCATTAGCAAAAAGTCAACCACGCCCACTTACAACATAATATATATCTGTTATTTGGCCTTTGCGAATGACATGAACTGACCCAAAAAAAAGTGTTTTTCCTAAAGAAAACAACTTAAGCCAAGCTGCTCTGTTGGCCCAACAAAATTCGCGAATAGATCGAGGCGGAAAATGGCAAAACTTAATTGGAAATTCTCTCACGGATTGCGATTGGCAAATTGGCATTGCCATAAAGTCCGACTAAGCCGGGCCAAGAGTCTAATTAAACGGCAGCAACAGAAGCAACAACAACAGTCGAGCAAATCAAAACGCCCAGCAACAATCGCAAGCTGCCACAAAAGCAATTTGGGTAAATTATTGAAACTTTCCATATGCAATGGCAACAGCTAAAAGGATGAGGAAGCTGAAAGTTGCGAAAACTTGGCGCAGGCATTGGAAAAATCATTAAAAACCAACGAAAAGCAAACACGAAAGTGTGTGTGGGTTGCCACAAGTCAGGAAACCCAGCAGGAGAAAGACAGGAATGAGGGGAGAGGGAGGAGAGGAAGGGGGAGACAGAGTTGCTCTGTCTGCGTGGGCAACTGCTTTCGCAAATGAAGGAAATCTTTGCCACAGCCTGAGACGCACAAAAGGCCATAAAAAACGGCAACAAATGTTGCAGGGCGACTAATAAATGTTGTTACATGTAACAGCAACAGCAATCGCAACACTGACAGTGACAACAACAACAAAAGCAGCAACAACACAAGCCTGAAATGTCTCTTGCTGTCACACACCCACTGAGCATGCAATGTCTGCCACATGCCCCACGCTCACCCCACTTCCCCTCCTGCCTGTCTCTGCGTTTTAGGCAATTAATTGTGCAACATCAAATAAATTGCATTTAAACGCAACAACAGCAACACAACTGCCAGCAGCAACAATTGCTGTTGCAGCAACATTGCAGGCTGACAAGCTTCATAAAAACTAATTTGCTTTTAAGGCTCCTTTTTGTGATTGCCGTGTGTGAGTCCCTCTGTATGTGTGTCCCTCTGTGTGTGTGTATCTGTGTGTGTGTGTAGGTTTGGCTGTACCAGGAAGTATTTGCAAAGCCAAAATTTGTTGCCAGATTGTGGTTTGCAGTTAAGCCGCACATTGTTTATGAAGACTTTTCTCAGTCCACAGTGCGGGCTTGTTAAAGGAGCCCAAGCAATAAATAAGATAATCATGTTAGACGTGGCCTCTGGGATGCAAACTTGCAATTCGCAGAAACGATTAGGAAAGACAATTCCTGGAAACTTTACAAATTGTCATGTAATAACTATTAAAGAGTGTGAAGTAGCTAAGTGCCTCTTAGAATGGTATGGGAGTATATAAATATCTAACGGGATTACAAACAGGTATCAGGTAAATGATATAAAGAGAATTCAGAGACAGAATGAAATGGAAAATAAGTAGAATGCATTTCCTTCGAGTTGGTATACTTTAGTTAAGGTTTAGAGATCACCTAATGATCTTAAACATTGATGTATATTAGCAAAGTTTAAGATACTTAATATATATGCAAGGAAATTTTATAATCTGTTAAAATATTCGTATAATTATATTGACAACTTAATTTTAGCAATTTCAGTCAGTTCTCACTAACATAACCTCACTTATAAGACTAACCCTTAATACTTCAATGGTAAATTAATTAAACGTAGAATTAGATATGATAACGAACTGCTATAACTGGTAATATATATTATAATAGTAATATTTACAACAATATACCAACAACATCATTCAATGCTCAATAACCTAACCTCACTTGTAAGGCAAACCCTGAATAATTCAACTGTAAATTAAAAGATCTTATTCCTCCAACAGTCGTTTAGTCAAGCTATCCAAATCTCGAGCTGCCAATTGGCATTGACAACATTGCCCGCAGTCTCTGACAGGCAACAGACACAATCTTTGATCGCGAGATCTGGCAACGTTTTCACAGTTGGCTAATAAAGCTATCAATAGGCCAAGTTAGACGACAACTGCAGCGTGCCACCAGCAGCGCAGCGAGTTGCCAGAGTTGCCTACTGGCTCTGACTTGGTAGGTGCAGCCTCCATTCACTTTGCTGTGGCCTTTTCGGGCCTCTTGGGTAATACTCGACAAGGCGGACAAGGCGGTGCGGGTCGAAGTACTTAATCATAAGTCACCGGGTACTTACAGTCGCGGCTCATGCCAGCCGAGAGGCATTTCTTGAAGCGGCAATACTGGCAGCGATTGCGGTTCAGGCGGATGACCAAACACTTTCCGTCCCGCAGGCAACGGTATTCGATTTGCTTCTGGATGCTGCGACGAAAGAAGCCCTGAGGAAAAGAGAGGAAGCTGCAGATTATGTGACTCAATTGAAATACTGATTCGAGAACTCACCTTGCAACCCTCGCAGGAGGTTACACCATAATGGTAGCCCGATGCCTTGTCGCCACAGACTTTGCAGGGAACAAACGACTTCGAGGAGACGCCGTTGCTGTTGCCGTTGCTGTTGCTGCTGCTGTTGTTGTTGCTACTGTTGTTGCTGTTGCTGATGTGGTTGTTATTACTGTTGCAGTGGTTGTTGCTGCTGCTGCTGTTGTTGTTGCTGTTGCTATTGCTGCTGCCGTTGCTGGACTCGACAATGCCGAATTGCTGCTGAGCGTGTTGCAACTGTTGCTGCTGCGAGTGTTGATGCTGCTGTTGCGATTGTTGCTGCTGCTGTTGCTGTTGCTGCTGCTGTGAGTGTTGCTCTGCAATGGAAAATCACAATTGTTCGTACAATTTCCTGTTCAATTTGGAAAGTTGTCGCGCCTGCTGCGTTATGCAATGCGACATTAGATTACTCAGCACCCTACCCTCCTCCCCCACCCCTTATACTTTTCCTCCCCCCTCCCCAGTCAATTGTCGCAGTGTCGTAACGCAATTTGCTAAATGAGTTTGCAGAAAGCGCACCGCAGCAATCAGTTGACTATCGCCTGCTCCACATCTGCCTGCCGCGGACTGTCGCTGGCGTTGTCCATGTCGCCTCATTTGTCAGTGACAACCAACGACAGCCGACAGAGCTGTCAATAGCCAGCCCTCCTCCCTCTCCCTCCCTCAGCTCACTGTGCAATCCCTCTCGAAGGAGGCAAATAAAAATTGAACTGCCAACCAATTGGCAGCTCTTTAAAGGGGCCGCAAGTGGGCGGCGCTGCCTCGGCACGAGGTGAGTCCAGCAGCAAAATTGCCAAAACCGAAATGGAAAGTCAAATCAAATTAATGGATCTCTCTCAAGATCTGGCAATGACCGTTGAAAGTGCCGAAGACACAGCGCAGAAAAGTTGTTGAAAATTAATCGATTTAGTTGAGTGTTTTCAAATTGGATTCGAGGGAAATGAGTCAAAGAGAACAAAACTGAACTACAAGTAGTGGGAATATATTGTAAATATATTTTATATAATCTACGTCTTATATATAGGCTAATATTCATATTACAATCACGCACAATAAGTATGCAATAAATATTTAACGACATTTAAGTTGAAATTGATCCAGGAATAAGTTGTATAATAATCGGCAGTATCTAAATAATGAAAAGAGTATATCTGTATCTGGCTTTTACATAAAACATGTTTGCATAAAGCTAGTATAACCTTTTTTGACCATTTTCAATGGGTATAAAAGTAAAAAAACAATTTGTCTTTTATCTTTTTTGATTTGTGTAATAATTACTCAGTCTAACCTCACTTTAAATAAACAATTTTAAAGATTTTCATTCCTTTAAGGCCACAATAAAATTTTAGCATATCTTTCTGAGCTGCAATTCATCTCTTTCTGCAGTTAACCACTCAGTTATGAAATAAATATGGAAATGCAGAAAGAAAATGCATTTAACAAAACGCGACGACTGCAGCAACAACAACTATAACTACAACAACAATTACAACTGCAACAACAGGCAATCAAATTCAAATGCCAGCAACAGCTCAAAAGTGCATTCAACTTCAACAACAACAATTGCGATTGCTGCTCGAGTGTGCGATAAGAAAAAATGCCAAAAAATCACGTATACGCCACCCACACAATAACAGCAAAGCAGACAAAGCGCAGCAGAAGAAGCAGTAGAAGAGGAAGAAGAAGAAGTAGTGGAAGAGGACGCGAGTAGTTGCTGAGAAGCTACGCCGTCAGTCACGGGCAAAAACTGCAACAACTTTAGTCGAGGTAGTCGAGGCAGCCGCACACAATTTTCACTGCAAGCGCCGAAAATTTGCAATGCAAATTGCTGGAAAAATGAAAAAAAAAAGGGAGGCAGACGCGGCAGAGTGGCAACAACAACAGCAACAGCAACATGAAGCGGCAACTGAGGGAAAATTGCGCTTGCTGCGCTTCTTGGCATTTCATTTCAATTTGCCTTTTTCTAATGCAAAAGAGGCAAATGAACTAAGCGCGGAGTTTGAACTGCGAGTTGCAGTTGTAGTTGTAGCAGCAGTTGTTGTTGCTGCTGCTGTCGTTGTTATTGCAACAATCGGCGTTGCCACACCTCGAAATGCGAAGCAAAATGAAATGAAATTAATGTGCAACTTGCACGCGCCAACACAACACAACGACGCACAGACCAAGGAAATGATTGAGGGCAGCAGGCGGATGGGTAGAAGGGCGGGGAGAGGGAGAAGGGGCAGAGGGAAAGGGGACAGTGGGAAGCCGCAGCGTTACGCGCTTGTGCAATTGCAAATTGAATTTTCACCCAAATGAGTAGAAGGAAGTGAAGGCGTAGGCAGGCAGGCGCAGCACAGCAGCGTCGTCTGGAAAATGTCATCGGCTCGGGAAAGGCAAAGGAAATTCAAGTGGCACTCGCAGTCGCCGTTGCTGCTGCTGCTACTGCTGCTGGTTTGCTTCATTTTCGCGCTGCGTTCAAATGCAAATCACTTGGCCGCTTTTGTGAGTTGACAATTTAGACGCCATTGTTGCCGCGCTTGAAGGCAGCAGGCAGTGTGGCAGGGGCAGAGGGTGCTGCTGCTGCTGCTGCTGTGGCATTTCCGCGTTGTCAGACAGTGGCAAGCGATAGACAAGCGACAACAACAACAACAACAATGAGAGAGAGGCAGCAGCGACCAGTTCATAACTTTGTTGCAAGTTGTTTGCATTTCTCTTTCCTCTCGCTTGTGCAACGCTGATAAAAGACTCAAGAAACTGATTGAAAAGCCAAGAAAATGACTAACTGAACAGATACTATATAGTGTGTATATATAGTATGTATAAAGTGCAGGCAATAACAACAGCGATGCACAATTGAATTACAGTTTGCAGCTTGCCACAAAGTGCTGCAATTAAATGCTGCAAATGAATCCTTGCCAACGGCAATGGCGAACAAGGAAAACCAAGTTGCCACAGGCGTGGCTCAACTTATTCTCGCTCTTCCAACTTGAGCAGATTTTGGTTGGTAATTTGCTATAAATACCTAATTTACTTGCTATAAATGATCACTTGGTTTAAAGTTAGATACGCTGCAGATTACTGCAACGACTGGCAACACTTTTCAACTGCGCAGCAGCCACAAAATGATGAAAATGAAATCGATTGCTGGCGTGCAGGAAAAGCAACAGCGACAGGCAGTTGCATTATGGCAGCAATTTCCTTGGTTGCAGCAGCAGCAACAGCGAATTACATTGATTTTCACAATTTTGCAAGTTGCGTGCAGAAAGAGAGAGGGAGAGTCAGAGAGAGAGAGGGGGAGAGAGAGGTAGAGAAAGAAAGAGAGAAATAGCAAAGAAAAGCAGAAAATATTCGAATGTTGCTGCTGTTGTTGCAGTCGTTTTAGCTGTTGCTGCTCCTTCCAAACTGGACATACCTGCGTGTCCTTTGCTCAGATGCGCAGCAGCTGCAGATGCTGCCGCGTGACCGGAGGAGGAGCTGACCGCTGGCGTAGCTGAGGAAGTTGTATGTTGCTGGCTGTTGAGCTGCTGCTGCTGATGTTGTTGCTGCTGATGCTGCTGTAGCTGGAGCTGGCCGGCGGAGGAGCTGCTGGCATTGAGTAGCGTCGCGCGATTGAAATGCTCAGCGCTGGAGGCAGACGACGATGAGGATGATGAGGATGAGACAGTGACCGAACTGGAGCTGGAGGAGCAACCGCTGCTGCGTCCGCTGTCGGGTGAGGAATGGGCGCCGGCGCCGCTGCTGGAGCAATTGCTGGCGGGACCGAACTGATGCACACTGCTGATGGTGTACAGAGCACCTCCACCATTGCTCAGCGACGTGCAGCTCAAGTGGGCTGCTGCTGCTGCCGCGCCTACTGCTGCTGCTGCTGCTGGTGTTGCTGTTGTCGCAGTGGCTGTTGCACCTACTGCTGCTGCTGGTGATGCGTTGTAGTATCCGTCGCACTGCAGCAACTGCAGAGGATCCGCTTCAATGGCACTCAAGCAATGTTGCAGCTCCTGTGCTGTTGCTGTTGCTGGCGTCGTCAGCTGCTGCTGTTCTGCGAGATGCGGCTGCTGCTCCTCTTCGGTCTCGGAGTCTGGGCTACCGGGCTCGCTGTAGGCACCTTGCGTGGAGGAATCTTCGGGTGTGTCGAAGAAATGCAAATTGAAGTCAGAATTGTCGAAACTGACTTCCGGCAGTGCGTCGTGCTCAGTGTCCTCCTCCTCTTCTGCGTCCTCCTCGTCCTCGTCCTCCTCCTGCTCCTCTGCTGCGTCCTCTTCCTCCTCTTCGTCGGGCTGCTCCTGCTCCTCCTCCTCCTCCTCCTCTGCGTCTAGATCTGCAATATTGCTAAGGTCCTCCTGCTGCTGCTGTTGCAGTTGCCGCTGTTGCTGATGGTGCTGCTGCTGCTGTTGTTGTTGTTGTTGTTGTGGGCGTGGCAGTTGGTTCTTGACCACAGTGTCGATCAGCAGATGGGAGCGAATTTGTGCCTGTGCCTGTGCCTGTCTCTCTGCCTCCAGCTCTATTTGGTAAACATCCATGTTGCTGCTGGCGTCGTCGCTGCATTCGCATTGGCAATGGCATCCATTATCATCAAGAACATCATCACGCAAATTGAATTCGAATTGAACACTGGCAACACTCTGAGCCGCAGCGCTCTCAGCATTTTAATGGCCTTTTCCAGTTCTTGGTTTCAAATTTATTGTTCCTCTGCTTCTTCTTATTTTTTAACACTTTATGAACAGAGATCAGGAAATGGGTCTGCTATTCCATGTGGCACTAAATGGTAGGGTATATGGCGGATGTAGTTAGGCAAAGAACTTAACTAGGAAGATCTGACATGCAGAAGATTCTACTCAAAGATACTTTTACTACTTGGCACAGACTGAACCCTTCCGGTTGCAGACCAAACTGGCAATCTTTCGCCTTATAACTCTTCCCACAATCTCGACTAAGAACCTCTTTAATCTAACACTAATTACTAAAGATAAACTTCTTCTTCTTCTTCTTCTCTCTGTTCACACTTCACTGATTAACTGATTAACATGGATCATTTATTTGATATATATTATTTATATATAATTTGCAATTCACTTCCGTGTTGGTTCAACTGGAGAATTGTTCACTTAGTTCGTTAGATTCCTTGTCGCTAGGCAGGACACACGTAATTAGCTGCAGAAGCTGTAGAGAGAGGAGTGAGAGAAGGGAGGAGAACGAAGCGAGGGGGCGCGGCACAATGTGACGACGCGTAACTGCGGTTGGGCAAATGCCCAAGTGGAAAATGGAAAATGTGAAAATGTGCGATCGCGCGTACAGAAACTCTCGTCTCGACGAGATCCAAGCGCCAACTTCGCAGCGCTCCAAATGCGCAACAGAAATTCAAACCAAACTGCAGAACTGCAGAACCTACGACAACTACAACGACAAGAGCGCAAGAAAAGAACAAGAATAAGAAGAAGGCGCGTGTGCGTTTGTATGTGTGTGTGTGTGTGTGTGTGCGAGAGTGTCTCCGTGTGTGTGTGTGAGTGTGGAAAGAGCAGGAAAATAGAATGTGGCTGTGCATGGAGTAGGAAAAACTTTTGTAGCGCCGTTTGAGCGGCAGCACAGCTAGGCACGAGGCTGACTCAGCTGGAGGTGGGGCAGGGAGACGAGGAGGGGTAGGGGAAAGAGAGGGAGCTGTTGCAGTTGCTGCTTCTATCTTTCTAATCTGCAAGCAGCAACAGCAACAACAACAACACGCACTGGCAGCACTCTCGCTGCATGTTGCTGTTGTTTTTCCATTTGCAGCGGCGATTCTGTTCCTGGTTGCTATTTTCAATTTCTATTGCCCGTGGGCAGCAGCATTGCAGCTGCTGCTGGCAGAAACAGCAACAGCGACAGCGACGTTGACGTCGACGCCAACTTCAAGTGCACCACACACTCCACTCAAGATCAATTTCACACACACTACCAAAGGCAACGGGCCGAGAGAGAGAACCGTTACAAAGTTTGCACTACGCCAGAGAAAAAGAGTGAGAGAGAACGAGAGAGAGGTAGAGCGAGAGAGGGAGAGCGGTATAGGGAGTAGGAGAGCGAGAGCACAGCATAGAATAGCGGAGTCAAAGAACCTTTGCGTCTCTTGAGCGCGATCGCCAACAGCATGTGTGTGTGAGTGAGAGAGGGTGGGAGGAAGGGGGAGAGAGTGAGAGAGGGAGATAGAGAGTGCTAGAGCGCAAGAGCGTTGCTTTCATAATGCGGAAGTAAAATTGCAGTTGCACTCGATGCAGTTGTTATTGTTGCTATTACTAGCTGAGTTGTTGTTGTAGTTGTTGCTGATGTTGTTGTTGCCAGGCAGTAGAAAGTGGCAAACTAGTTTTGGGCTCCCTAAAGATTTTTGAGCTGCGCTCGACGCCCGCAACTTGATGGAAAGAACTCTTCAGAGAGGGAAGAAAGAGAAGTTGAGTGTGGATTTGATGGATGTGCAGAGAAGGCAGAAGGTGTAGAATATTATGTATTATATTATGCATTATTATAGCTATTACATATTGAATTTTATTTCATAAATAGTAGCTTTAAAACTGCAGTTACTTATTACACAAATATACTTAAGATAAAGGCTTAAACACGCCTTCATATTATACCATATGACATTGTATCATAGTTTAAAATATACAGTACTATATCATTTATATTCTATATCATATATCATAGGATATCTGTTTATATGAATACATAAGAATATGCAGAGCCCCTCGATCGTGGTAAATCCCACAAACAATCCCTTACTTCTCTCGCCAGTTATACTCTCCTACTATATATCCCCAATTTCGATAGCATAGGGAAGTGAAAAGTTAAAGAATGTGAAAAATCATCCATGTGCTTTATGCGCACAATTTTCCTCATTTCGCAACTGCCGCCACCGTCGCCTCACACATTTTCCATGACGAATGTCAGGCACAAAAGGCAAGCAGCAAAAGTCAATGATCAGCGTGCCGCGGCTTCGGCGTCGACGTCAGCGTTAGCGTCTTGCAGCAGCTAGTTTGCTATTTTTCCAACGGCAGCAGCGAAAGCAGCAGAAACTGTAAATAACAAGAAACGGCTACGACAACAGCAACAACAACTACAAACAACGAAGTCGACACCGAGCGACGCCAACGCGAGCGCGAGGATCGAAAGCGAAAAGTCAACGACAACGAAGGCGAAGAAGACATCGGGCAAACACTTCGTGAAGCCGAACATGGCGAACGAACGAGCAAGCAAGAGAAATGAGCGCCCGCCCGCCGCCCCCAACAACAAGAACAACAACAACATAACATGCATCGATTGCATTTGCCTGATAAAACCTGATCTGCACACACACACACACATACAGAGAGTGAGACGCCGCCATAAGACACGCGACGTTGACGTCGACGTCGACGAACCAGGAAGAGAAAAATGAAAATGCCGCTGCTGCTGCGCTGCAGGCGTTGATTGTGTAATCGCTGCGCGTGTGTGCGTGCGTTGCGAGAGAGTGCGAGCGTGTGTGTGAGCGCATCTGTGTGAGAGAGTGTGTCTGTGTGTGTGTGCGCTTTGAGTGAGAGTTATTTGCTGCTAGGCAGCCCCTTCACCACATGCACGTGGCTTGTTGTTGCTGTTGTTGTTGCTGCTGCTGCTTCGCCCATTGCCTATGCCAATGCATGCTGACCATGCCCACTTTCTGGCATGCGCCCATTGCATTTCACTTATCAACGACGTCGACGGCAACGGCGGCTGCTGCTGCTGCTGTTACTCATTTTTTCGCGTTTTTATTTGCTTCTCTAAGTTCAATGACTTGGGCAACGTCACGGGCAGCAGCGACGGCAGCAGCAACAGCAACAGCAACAACAACAGCGACAACAAGAACAACAGCAACAAAGTGGCGCAAATGCGTTTAGTTTTATTTATTTGCTCATTATTATGCCCCTGCTGCTAGATTCTTCTTCAATTCTTGTTTACTTTGCACATTTTTTCATAGTTCTTCTAGTTGTTGTTGCTGTTGTTAGTGTTGCTGTTGCAACTGTTGTTGCTGTTATGCTTTTTGCTGCCTTGGTGCTTGACTGATATGGATAGCGCCCAGAGCTGTAAACAAGCTATAAAGTAGGCATTAGAAATTATCACTTGGAGCGGGAGAAAAGAACATAAACAACGTAGTATCGCATCATATCGTATGTAGTGATTAGCATTAGTAGCTGAATTACGCAGAGTTATCACGTAATGCTTATGGGTGCTTGAGATTTACGATACAAAAGTCCACGATTAATAGCTACAAATGTGTGTGCGGTATATAAGGATATTAACTTAATAATTAACTTAATTATATTTTGATTTCACTTTGATATTTAAACTGATTTCAAAAAATCTTTTCTTTTTTTGCTTATTAATTAATAATTAAAATACATTATTTCATTAACTTGGTTAATTGCTTTTTAATAAATAATTGAATTACAATTGCCAGCAATATGAAAATATCCTTTTTTCATGCATAATTTAATAGCTTTTTATGATGCATACTTTGGGGCAAAAGGTGCGGGGTCCTTTCAGTTGAAATGTGGCTGAAACGTTAGAACTCATAACTACAGTGTCCGGAATTGGATTGTATGAAATGTGCAACCGTCTCGAAATTAAAGAGATTAGTTCAATAGTCCAAGAAAAACCTAAAAACTCATAGGAAAAGCTAGACTGATAAGCTCAGCAGCAGTACAATACATCCTATAGGTCTCAGTTACCAAGTAGTAATATTGATAATGTCTATAAATAATATACCTTCTCTTTATTTTTTTTGTCACCCTGTAAGCTGCAGCTAAATATCATTTATCTCTATATAAAAGGCGCATGTTCTTCTTCTTTCTTATCACAAGCTCGTTGAAAATGAAGACATAACCCATTTTCGTAACTTATCACACAATCTAACAGGCTATTTACAAGGCAGCAAAATGCCTGCTCTGGCTCTATAGTTCCGCCCGCTGTTTGTGCCAGAATCCCTGGCTGCTCTGTCATGTCCCTCGCGGCTAAGCACACATACAAAATCCATATAAACGTCACATACGATGCCACACACAACACAGCAACAGCAACAACAAAGAGACAGGGGCCTAGAGCAGAGATTGTGTTGCCTCTGGCATTCCTGGCCAACACTTTAGCATGTGTGTGTGTGTTGGTGCATGTGGCATGTTAAGCAAAGCGACCGACTGCAGCAGCGGCAACTGTTTCCCTGGCGAAACCCGAACCAGCATAAAAGACATTTTGGGTCGCGCTGTATCAGTGCGGGAGAGCAGAAGGAGGAGGAGCAGCAGAGGGAGGCGGCGGCACCCAAAGGCATGTGCAATGTTTGGCTGAATGTCAGCAACCTCAATAAAATGTAGCGATTTTATTCCTCCTCGCTTGTTGTTGTCGTTCCTTTCCTGGGTCATGATCTGTTTCGTGAGAGAAACTGGGCAGCTATAAATAACAGAGCCAAAGCAAAGGCAGCAACAGCAACAACAACAACAACAAATAAAGAAAGCTGCCGTCTGATGGACTGCTAAATACTCTGCAGTAAAGTGTGCGTTAATCAACACTGAACACAGTGTAGTAAAGGCACGAGAAGTGTCTGGAAAGTATGAAAATAATATGCAAACTTAAAAGGCAGTATCATTTTAATTGTAAAACATTTTCTAAACATACTCGGCAAGAATATCATAGTGAGGGGTACGAAGAGCTCAGAAATAGGTTATTTTAACATATTGATCATTTTCACAATTTGACAAGGAAAATGTTGGTGAATTTATGTTTTTACTATTTTCTGACCAAATTAATCAATACATAGATGAACAAATTTTTAATTTAAAGTTTAATAAACAGGATTTGAAATATCGCCAGGGAAAAGAATGTATTCTTTTAAATCTATCAAATTTAAATGTAGAATCAATAAATTAATCAAAATTCCTTTTGCAGAAAAATATTATAATTATTAGAAGAGAAATGAGCAATAGAATATATATACCATAGTATATACAGATAGTTCCCATAACCGACAACACTCCTTTAAAACTTACTACAGCGTACCCTTAAGTCACTCACACTGTTATCTGTTCTACTTATATAGCAACACTTGTGTTTACCTACCCAACAAGATATCACTGGAAACGGAATGCGAGCTCAGCGACGAGGTGTGACCATCCGAGGGGCTCTGGGGAGGCTCTCGCAGGGGGCTGCTTGGCGTTGTGGGTGGCGTATTGAGGCAACGTTGAGTGCCCGAGATGCCAATAGCAGTTGCAGCTGTTGTTGTTGTAGTTGTGGCTTCGTTGGAGGCGGTGGGCGTGTCAGTGCTGCGAAAATATGCGGCAATTGAAAATCTGCAAGACAAAATAGAAAAGATAAGTTTATTTTTAGTTTGTTTAGGAATTCATTGTCAAAGTCAAATTAAATTGCAATGCAATTAATGGGGTGCCCCCTCAAGGTTGTTTAGCAAGTAAAATGATTATCGGTTGGCAATTGTCGTGGGTCATCCTGATGGCGCGACCCCCCGTGCACGGGCCACGTAATTGATTGGAAAAGTGGCCTGGCCATTCATGTTGAGTGCAGTCGAGCAGGGTAAACCGACAAGCTGCCTGCCTGACCATCCCCCCACACCCCAATCACCCTCTCTATAGAGACTGGCACACTTCTTAGCTCGTTATTGCACGTAATTGGCCATTTTCCTGGCGGAATATAGAATATCAACGACTGTGGGTGGGCAGCAAAGCAGAGAAAGAGAGAGAGGGAGGGAGGGCACTTTGATCGATAGCCAAGACTTTAAGGGGAGGCAATAAATTGATATGGCAAGTGCACTCGCTTTGGAGGTACCCATTTAACACTCATCAGTTCGATATCGACTCGTACTTCGGTCTGTCTCTCTTTAAACTGCAAGCTAGAAGAGTTTACTCAGCACTTTCTCAAGCAGCTGCTTCAAGGCGAAGTCAATGGCAAAGGCAGAAATGCCTTTAAGTTGCGCCTAATGCACACACGCATTACTCATACGCACTGTGGTCGCTCTGTGGCGCAGCGCAGCAAACCTTTTAGCTGCCTTACATTACTCATACGCAGCGTTGTGCAGCACACACATGCTCTGAGGACGTATACCCTAGGTAACCACAAACCAACTGGCTTTGCGGCATCCTTTGCAGCTGACAGCAAGCCGCAGCAGCAGCGACAGCAGCGGCAGCAGCAGCACCAAGCAAACAAGGCCAAGGCAGCTGCAGCGTGACTAGGGAATACCTTGTGAAATATTAAATTGATGTGTGCTTGGCAATCTAACAGACTCTTCTATGCTCTCTCTCTCTCTCTATCTCTCTTTTCTAATGTACATATTCACTCTCTAGTCTAGCATACCCCTTTGCCAACTCGTTTGCCAAACACTTTAAAAATCAATACACACTTTGCATGCGAATCTTGCAGGACGCAGGCATCGCAACAACGTTCTCGCAACTCCGTCAGATTCCCCACTTGCCACATCCCGTGCAACGTATCCCATTTACCGTATATCGTATATAGTATCCCCCACAGCATGTGCTCCCTCTTCCTGTTCTGTGTTTGATGTGCTATGCCTCCACTGAGCTTTATTGCATTCTGCTTTGCCCTCTGCTCAGGCATTTGGAATTTGTTCCCCCTTCTCCACTCCCCTCTCTTCTTCTCTCTTACACTCTGCGGCCTGCCTATTTGTGTGTCCCTTGCGGACCTTGCATCCCCATCCGTCTGCCTTGTCTATCTTGTAGTTTGCTTTTACAATATTTCCACGTTGTTATGCACTTCACACAAGTGCAGCATCCCAACAAGCACTCGAAACAGAGATTGTAGTTGTTGCTGCTGCTGCTGCTGGTACTGGTGCTGTTGATGTTGTTCCTGGCTTGATGCTGTTGTTGTGGATGTTGTCACAATATTTTCGCTTTTCGATGCGCTGCTCGAGAGCAGAAAGTGAAATATTTGCCCATGTGGCGTTTTAGCTGCTGCCAAGAAGCCGACATGTGCCTATCTCTAAGTGTGTATGTGTGTGTGCTTTCTTTCTCATTCTGTGCTCTTCTTCTGCTGAAATGTAGAAAATTGAACTTTTGATTTATGCATAGCAAAAGGGAAAAGGCCACACAGCGCTGAGTTTGAGGGTAAAATCTCATCATTTTATTTGATTCGACATCTCCGGCCGCCACTTGGTCCATGTCATTTTCACATTTGCACTCATCAACACCCAGCTAGGGTGTGGCAACAATAACAACAACATTAGCAACAGCAACAATAACAACAACAGCACCAACAGCGACATCAACAGCAGCAGCAATTGCAACAGAGCGAAAGTTGCTGTGGCTTTAGTGTGGCCTGGTGTGGTGTGTGCCGGGTTGGGTGCAGGGCAGGGCGGAGCAGGGTAGGAAGTAGGTTAGTGGCTCATTCGGCACGGCCTACTGAGTGATGAGGAGAAGCAACTGCAGTAGCAGCAACAGCCACAGCAGCAGCTCCTGGATGCTGAACGCTTTTATTCTCATGCCTGCGCTGCTGTTGTTGTTTTCCTCCAAATTATGCGACTGCCTGCCTGCGAGACACAAAAGGCACAGGGAGGCAGAGAGGAGAGGCAGGCGGTGATGGCAGCGGCAGCACTCTAGCAGCAGCACGCGCCGCACTCGTGCCTCGCCAATTGTTGGGTTAATTAAAAAACAAAACAACAAAAAACGCTAAGCGAAGGCATAAAAACTGTGTGTGGCGCTCAGGTGTGGCCATAAAAATGGGGCACATGCTTGACTACAGCGACTGCCTGGCTGCCTGTACACACATACGTATACATAAACATATATTTATAAACACTAACCTGGTTTGCTGCTTCTGTTCGTGTTGCTGCTGCTGCTGCTGCTCGTTATGATTCAAACGCTTTGAGTTTGAATACTCCATGGATTGCCGGCCCTCAAGGGGGCTGGCCGTTGTTGAGTGCAAGCACAAAAATACATTTAAACAGCTGCTGTTTTACTGCGCTTAGAGTTCCAACAATAACAACAATAACGTCGCACAACAACAAGATAAAGTTTAATCGACGGCGAAACGATTATGCGCTGCGCCTAAAAGATGCCATGCAATTTTATCGTCTTCCACTTTCACTGCGGCGAGTTTTGGGCGAATTGAAGATTTATATATTTAATATTTAATCCTTTATTTAAATTTAATATTCAATTTACATTTTGTTTTAACTGATTCACTTTCAAATTGTTTACTAAACGTTCTGCTTAATTGTTGGATTCGCCATTGCGGAAATGCTGTCGCTGTTTGTTGGTTGCACTCATAACTGGCGCATATAAAACTGTAAATCGGCTTTTGGACACACTGCAGCGTTGCTGGCCGCTGCTGCTGCTGCTGTTTGGAGACCGAGCGACCAGCCTCTGGGCCGAAAAGCACGACGACAGCGACGACGGCGACAGCGGCGACACCAACAACAAAATGCAGCAAAACTTTTTAAAGCTGCAACACCGCACACACACACACGGACATAGACAGGCACAGGATGTGCCGCTGAACGGAGAGCGAGCCAGCAAAACAATCACATGGTGTAAACTCGCCGCAACAACAACAATAACAGCGGCGATGACAGCAGCGGCAGCAAAAACATAAACAGAGAGCCTCAAACTGAAGCCGACAATGCGCGGCGAGAGAGCGGCAAATGCAAATGGCAACCTGCAAATTGAGAGAGAGAGTGGCAGCGAAATATGCAAAGGTAACTGGTCACATTGAATAGAAACTTTAATATATGTAAATATTTAATAATTCATAAATATTATAAACCGACGAATTCTGCCTTTATTGTGTTTGTTGAAACTATAAACGAATTTACAACATGACTCGCACTCTCTCTTTTGCGTGCGCTCTTACGCCGGCGCTCTCTCTCTTGCTCTCCCTCTCGGTGCACTGTGCTGCCTGCGCTCTGCCCACGCGCTGCAGAATCGCGTGCACATAATAGAAATCAGGTCAGGGCCGTTTTGCTCACGCTGACTTCCCCCAGCACACACACACAGACACACACACACAGATACACTCACGCCATGAGCTTTCGCTGTATTGCATTTTAGCGGCAAAGCTGCAGAGCTTTGTGCTCTGAAAACACTGAGATAATCAAAGAATCAATCAAAAATCCTCTTTGTAGGTACACAAATTTCGTTTAATCATTAGTAACAAATATATATTGGCTGTATAAATACGTACTTTAAAAGCTTAACTGTTATTGTATTGTATAATTGAACTTATAACGTATGTATACGAACATCGAGCACCGTCTAAAAACATTAAGAACAAAATATGAACAGGACAGACAGTGAAAGAGAGAGAGAGAGGGAGGGAGAGAATACAAAAGGAAACTTAAGAGCTTTACCTGTAAACTGTTTCAATAACTCGTATAAAGACTTTAGATTGTTAGGCACTTGCGGTGTCGGTTAGATTCGATTAGAATTTCAGTTTCAATTTCAGTTAATTAACACAAAGTAGTAGTTACAATTAGTTGGCAAAACACATCGAACGAGCGCGATTCAGGCACATTTTGGCTTCGTAATCTTTAAGCTGCTATCAGAAACAACTATCTACTAATTTTTGACAGTGCACTAGCGCTTCATCTTCTCCAGAATTGGCACAACCATGTCGAACTTAGGCCGCTTGCCAGGATCCTCATTCATGCAGATCGAAATGAGTTTGGCCATGTGCGAGGATGTGCCTGGCGGTATCTTAACGCGCAGTCCTTCCAATGCAATCTTCATGCCGCACTCCATGGGCGACCATTCGGCGAAGGGCACCTCACGTGTCGTCAGTTCCCAGATGAGCACTGCAAAGCTCCACATGTCCGATGCCTCCCAGTTGCGATCCGCCGGCTTTCGCTGCAACGCCTCTGGCGACATCCAGGCTGGCTGGTAGATACGTCCCTTCTCCTGGAACGAGAACTTTGCATCGCCCATGTTGATGCGCGCCGTCAGATCGTCGTCGATCATAACGTGATGACTGTTCAGATGAAACGTTGGTATAATCCGTTCCAGTGAGTGCAAGAAGGCCATGCCACGTGCAATGTCCAAGGCGAAGTGCACAGCTTGACTAGTATCCACGACCACACCCGAGGCGCCATGCAACAGATTAAACAGCGACGATCGTGGCATGAACTGTAAGTGGTATTTAATTAGTTAACGAAGCAATGCATCCCAACAATCATTTCTTACCTGACTAATGACCACCAAATTGGGAGGGGAGTTGCAGGCACCGATGATGGGCAAAATGTTTGGATGCGAGAAAATGCGCAACTTGGGGAACTCCTCGTTGAAGTCACGCGATATGCGCGACGTGCACTGACGCACAGCCAGAATCTGGTAAGACAGCGCGCATTAGTTTATACTAAATTTGTTTACTCAATATTTACGCCCACCTTAGCGATAACATCGTTCTTCTGCCAGCGTCCACGCCACGTTTCGCCGGAGGGCGTTACCGACACCTTGGTGTGCAAGTCCAGATCTCCCATGCTGATGCCTTTGAAGCGCGACAATGTGGCATCGCGTGAACGCGTCTTCATGCCCAGCCAGCTCTGCTCCTTGAAACTGATGACCTTCATTTCTTGACCACTCTTCTCGGCCAGATCCTGCATGCGCTTGCCCAGACTAGGCTTGGCCTTGTCAATGGGCGTGTGCCCATCCTTATTGGCAATGGTCACTAGGGCACCGGCATTCAGCAGATCCTCACAGATCATGTCGTAGCCCCAGAAGCAGGCATAGTGCAGTGGCGTGTTTCCATGCTCGTTTACAGCATTCACATCGGAGCGCTCGCGGAGCAGCTGCATGAAGTGAAATCAAATTAGATAGATGAGAAAAGTTATGTTGCATTTATCAGAATGTATTGTGAGCTCACCATCTGAACGACATCACGATGTCCGTGGGCGGCAGCCAAGTGCAGGGGAATGTCGTCGCCCATGTTCGTTGCATTGACACGAGCGCCGCGCTGCAGCAGCGTCTCCACGAGCTTGGAGTGCCCCTCCTTGGCAACCCAGTGAAGGGGGCTGAAACCATGATCGTCACTGCGAGCATTAACCGAGAGAGCGAGCGAGAGAGAAGAGAGAAACGCATACGCACATAGTTAGTTTCATTGTATTGGTGCAGGTTGTTTACACAACACAAGAATAAATCATGACGTCACTTGTCGACACATTTCGCCTCAATTGGTCTGGGCTATTGAAAGGTCATAAATAGCGTATATCTCATCATAATTGCATTCCTGATAAAAGCCACATGTTTCTTGACTTTGTTATTAACTATTTCGAGTGTTTCTTTAACGTTTAAACTTTATTTTACCCCAAATTCATATCATGCTCAGTCTCATCCAGCCAGAGGCGAACTTGAATTGAGTTGCCCTCGCGGCACCAGTGGAATATGTCCTCCATATTTGAACTTCACTTGTTTATTATGTTATAAAACAGTCTTTATTACACTAATTACACTTAAATAACAGTTAATAATGTTTAAAAACAATATAAATTGCAGCAGTTGTTGCGCTGCTCTTGTTTCTCGTTTGTTTTCGCGATTGACTGGGCACACTTTTTTGAAAACGATAACAAACAAAAGCAATCGGTACAATCGATTTTCATTTCAAATACGCCAACAGCTGTTGCGTCAGATATTCCTGTGAATGCCAAAATCGTGCGTTTCGTTCACCGCATTTGTTTTCATTTTGAAAAACAAAATTTAGTGCTTAAATTTGAAAATCTTAAAGTAATACAATGAAACTGAGTACATATAATTTTCTTACTTCAATGGCCATCAAGGGTGTCAAGGTGGGCTACCCTTTAAAACTGACGGTAAGTTTTGCTTCCCTTTGTATTGATTGTTTCATGATAGTCCAACCTGCATATTACAGATTAGCAAAAAAAACGTGGTGGAGAGCGAATTCGATGATAGATTTATGCAGCGACTACTCCCCAAACTGGACTGGTCGGTGATCTATGGAGCTGCCCAGGTGGTAAGTGGACTGAAATGTGTGATACCAGTCGAAAGGAATTTCATAATTATCTGTTCCTATTTTTTTAGGCGGAACTAGCTGATGGCATTCCCCCCACGCAGCCAGAGAATGTGCAAGACGATTATGATCTCCTGGTGAGACTTCATCATTTGCTCTTCGAAGTCGACGTGCTTGAGGGACAGCTGGAGTGCCCCGAGACAGGGCGCGTGTTTCCCATCACCGACGGCATTCCCAACATGCTGCTCAATGAGGACGAAGTTTGATCCCAAGAGATTTAAACAGATTTAAGATTGTTTGTAACTCATCTCGCATGTTACTAAGTTAAGTTTCTTAGTTTTACATAAATATCGATTTATATTTCAAGCTGCAAAGTTTGCTCATAGAAAAGTTGTTGATACACCAAAAAGGTTAATTGGAAATTGGATGGAATACATAGAGTAAGAGTATGAGTGTGTGTGTGGGTGTGTATGTGTGCAAACTACACTTAAATTTCTAAGAGTATATTGGAACATTTAGAGCAAAATGTGTTACGACATATGTATGTATGTATATAAAAGTCAAGTCTGGGTTACTGGAGGGTGCGTGGTTATGGCAGCTGCTATGTTAGTTAATCCTAAATGTATCTTTGGCACTCGACATGAGCTCGTCGTGATTGCATCCTAGTTGCACTTGATGTTCGTGCCCTTGCCCGGTGCATAAATGCTTCCCTTGGCCAGGTCCTTCTTCGCCCCCTTGCAGAGCTTCTCGTTGCGTCCGCTCGGCTTATAGCTGCGTTCGCCCGAGAGAAGACTAGCATCGGGTCCCTGCGCCGGCTGCTTCTGAGTGAGCGCAGTGTTCGGTCCATTCCAGGTGACATAGTCAGCACTGCGAGAAAAGATTTGAGTATGTGTGGATGATACCTTCACCTCGCGACTTACAGCAAAAGATTCTCATTGGCGCCCTTGATCAGCTGCGAATTGGGTCCCAAGGTGGCCATGCGCTCGATTAGGGATTGAAACTCGGCAGATTCCGAATTCTGTGACTGATCCAAGTGCGATGAGTGCTGACGTTGTCTGTGATGGGGAAAAGGGATTGCGATTACTTGGGAAAGTTCCATGGAGGCGAGTTAAACAAAGAGAGAGGACTATGAAGATATACAACAAATGATTATAACGTGCAGAAAAAGGAAAATCTCTCAAGGCATGCGGTTAACGGTTAATGGGCATACTTCAGTGAACCGGTTTTGGCGCGCGTGCGACTCTCGATGGCCTTCGTTATGGAACTGGCCGAGGCGGAGGCCAGCGATGAGGACGTCATTGATGTTGAATAGGAGGAGTAGCTGCTCGCACTGCTCCCATTGCAGCCATGCAAGTAGCCGCTGACGCTGTAGTTGTTGTTGTTGTTGTTTATGGCATTGTTGTTGTTGTTGTTGTTGTTGATGTTGGATGAGCGTGCCAGGATGCTCCTGGTGGTCAGACGCTCATAGCTCTGACGCGTGGGTGACTGTGCGGGTGAGACATATGAGTGCGATGATGCACTGGAAATGGGTGAAGGTGATGCCGGGGACTTCAAATCCTTCTTCCTCTGTTGCTGCTGCACTTGCTCCTCCTGGGACTGGCCTGGGCTGGCTAGCTCCCGTGTGGGTGTGTTGCTGAGGATTATCTGGGTGGTGGCCGTGGTGGGTGTGGTGACATTGATGGATGGCAAATGGCGATGTATCTTATGGGGCTTGCTGCTGCTGCTGCTGGCATGGATAATGATAATGATAATGATAATGATAATGATGAAGTTGAAATGGTAATGACATGATGACATGATGGGCGTGGTGGCAGCGCGCGTAGCAAGCAAGCAAAGGTGTGTGTTGTGCGTGAGTGTGTGTGTTGAGTGTTGAGGCAGCAACAAAGGTTTACAGAGAAAATGAAGAGTCGATTAACCAAACTGATAAAGCGGAGGCAGAGAAGCCACACTAGGCAGAGGCAGAGAGGGCACAACTGAGGTGGGGGCTAAGCCAGAACAGAAGGTAAACGCAACGCCAACTCGGGCTCACTACTCACCTGGTGGGGGCAAGTCCATCCACCTCTGTGGCCGGCAATTGTTTGCAGTTCTCCCGGGAGATTGTCTTGATCATTGCGTGCTTCTTGTTGCGCTGTTCATCCTCGTCATGCACAATCTGTAAGATCTGCGTGGCACGATCCTCAGCATAGTTGACCGACTCCAGCGCCATAAGGATGATGCGCTCTGCTATCTGGGGATACTTCTCCTTGAGCAAGGCTTCCACTGCAAAAGAAAGTGAAGTATTAGTAGAGAAGATCAGGGAACAGATTCCCCTTGCTCACTGGCTGCCTTCTCCTCGGCGGAGTACTCTTTGGGACGCAGCGGTATGTGCTGCACGGCCAGCTCGTTGCCCTCCTGTTCCTGATCCTGCCCCTGCTGAGGCGGGCGATTGTTCGGCCTGTGTGGCTGCTGCACATCGCGCTTGCTGTAGCCCAGCGAGATAAGCTTCTCCGATGCGAACTGAACATGATTATCCGCATTGGCCAGCACATCCAGCAACAGCATCTCGTCCGCCTTGGGAAAGATGTTCTTCATGTATCTGGGGAGTGAGAAAAAGAGCTCAAGTGGTTTGCTACGACAGGGCAAAGAGACAAAAGACAAGCTGGCCCAGCAACTACAACTAGAAGGAATCTACTTGTCCACTTGAACCGTGGAATTGAAATGTGTAACCTCATCGGACCGAACTGAATTTGCATTAGTTGATTGCTTGCTATCTGGGCCCCGATCTGATCTGATAAAACTGGCGCACCTCAATTTCATTTTGGGCGACGAATGCGGCTTGGGCGAGCTGCGCCATTGCGGCGAGCCGTGCAGCACTGGGTGGGGCAGAGCGCCCACCTGATGAGGGGCTCCATGGGTTGCAGCGCCGCCGCCACTTTGCATGCTCATGAGACTACCGAAACGTCCGCCGGGCAGGGGACTGGCCGTACGGGATGTGACGGTGACACGGCTAGCGCCCATGTCCGGGCGACGAGCCGGTGGTGTCATATAGAAAGCAGAATTGCTATGGAACAGATGCCGCTGTGCGGGCGGTGTCACAAACGGACCGGGCATCGTGACCGGATGCTTCTCCACCTGCAATGCGCTGATAACGACGGCCTCGCGATTGTAGTAGCTGCTCAGTTGGAGGGCGGGTTAGTAAGCATTAGTATTAGTGAGTGAGAGTGTGGAGAAAGGTGTGTATGTGTGTGTGAGTTGGTGCATCAAGCGGCAGCGTGTGAGAAGATAGAGATACATATACAGTACACACAGAGATTAGCGGAAATAACGAGCGGATGCGTCGGTCTCGAGCGACTCCTGCTTACCGTTTGAGCAGCAAACGTATGTGATTCTCATCGGCGGTGGGAAACATGTTCTGTATCTTGGTAACCACAGCATGCGTATCGATTTGCTGCGAGAACGAGGTCTCCTGGATGGTGGAGCGTCGCGACATGTTCGAGGCCAAACGGGCGCGCTGAAAAGGCAGCGGCGAGGACATTTCCTGTGAGGGGCATAGAGAGAGAGGGGGTGAAACCAGGTTGGCACACAAGGCTGCTGCTGCTTACCAATTGTCCACGTGACGAGGCCGACAGCAGTGGGCTGGTCGACAGATTATGCAGTGCAGGCTGCTGTCTCTCCCGCTCCTGGAAAGCGCGCACGGCCGTCAAATTATTGCTCGGATGCACCACGTGCAAGGGGGAATTGTGGTGTGAACTCTGCGGTAAATGCTGCAAGCCAAAGACATGCAATTAATTCACCAATTAAATCCAACTGCATGGACTCAATGCGACTCACCTGCAGCGCAATCGACTCTGTCGAGCAACGTTCGTTCTGCAACTGTTTGTAGTTGCGTCCACCGCCACGCGGATCCTCTAGCTGCATGGCCTTGGTCAGATAGTTTATGTAATAGCTGCAATGACACAAATCACCATCATTACCAAAGGGCCGTGCATGGGCCGAGCCTAGGCCAGGCCGGGGCCGTAGCCAATTCGGTTGCATCATAAAAGTGCAAATCAAAGGCCATAAAACGGACCTGCCGCCCACTTCCCCACCCCCTCTTACCGTTCCCTTTCCCCCACCTACTGTGAAAGCTCCCACTGTGCACAGGGGTTGCTTTTACCATCCAGATGCCAACGACTGCTGCTGGCTGCCCAACAGACCTTGTGCTGGTGGTGAATTTCTCTCAGCGCCCATTGATGGCTCATCTGGGAAATTTGCGGTCCATTCTGAGCGCAGGTAAAGGGTAAGCAAGCACCTATAAACAGCGACACGTGCCAAGTAGCTGGCAAAAGGCAAAAAGCAGCCGCCAGACGTCGTCACATTTGACAGCTAATCTTGGCTGTGATTGCAGCTGGCACGGACTCAGAGGCTGAGAGGGCCTAGAGATGGGACTCACGTGAAGTGGCCACTTGAATTTAACGTATGACAGTCCCTGCCTAATTGCACACAGACAAGAAGCCAAGCAAAGCCAAGCCAGGGGAACAACAACAGCAACAAATAAGTCAAGTTGCGCTGCATGCTAAATGAGGAGCACGAAGAGCTGGAGTAGCTCTGCCTGTGCCTGTGCCGGAAGTGACACAATTTATGCCTCTAAATGGGGCAATTCACCCACTGCGGCTACTTAGTTAGCTTCAAGAGATCCTACCAAGCATAATGAATGAGAATGAAAGCGGAACTTAAAGCGTCTATTTCGAGTAAATCCCTGAAGTCTTTCATCAATATGAAAATATATATAGCATCAATTATGAATATGCTAATTATAACAAAGTGCTGCACAGTGTTGCCAGCTCAGCGTTGTTCCCGTCAAATATGGCTTTATTCAATATTTCTACAGCACAGCGGGCAGCGGGAAATCTAGCTTGATTATTTATTACAAGCGCTGCCCGAAAGTATGCTAGGAAAATTACTCAAGCCTCACTTGTCACGCTTGTGCTGTATTATTTCTGGCTTGCATGTCGTTATTTCTACTTTTAGAAACAATATTATCGTGATTTTTAAAGAGTTCATTCAACATACTTGACATTTAAGGCGGCCCGCCCCAGGGCAATCAATTCTGGCGCTCATGCCACCAGGCAGACAGGCAATGGCGTTGCCATAGCATTCTCTCACACGCAGCCTTAAGGTATGCAGTGAAAATCGAGCTGGCAGAACTGTAAACTGTACACAGAAGTTGCCTGCACCCCCCGTTCAGCTCAAAAACACCACTCTGCACACCCCTTTACCCATCTAACAATGTCTGTCGACCACATTCCATTCTATGCATGCAACGAACGAGTCGCATGCATAAATATTTATGGCCTTTTTTAATGCACTTTTTAGTAACGGGTAAGCTTACCAGTTGCCCGTTGCCTGATCGTATTTACAGTCCCAGCCAGGCGGCAGTTTCTGATAGCCCCCGCTGGATGCCTGGCCTGCATCACTCATGTTGACGATGATGATGCTCCAACAATATTTGAATATATATCTTCGCCTGTTTTTATTTCCGTTGAATATTTATGGGTATTTGTATTTAAAGAGGAATTCCGAATTCGTAGCTTGTTTGCCAACTGTCTGCAACCCCGAAAAGTTTGCGCGATTTGCCCTTGCCAGGCGAGCTTTGTAGTTGTTTTCGGTTGGATTGTGCTCCTGCTGCTGCTGCTCCTGCCTGCTACTCTATGTTCAGCTCAAAAACACCACTCTGCACACCCCTTTACCCATCTAACAATGTCTGTCGACCACATTCCATTCTATGCATGCAACGAACGAGTCGCATGCATAAATATTTATGGCCTTTTTTAATGCACTTTTTAGTAACGGGTAAGCTTACCAGTTGCCCGTTGCCTGATCGTATTTACAGTCCCAGCCAGGCGGCAGTTTCTGATAGCCCCCGCTGGATGCCTGGCCTGCATCACTCATGTTGACGATGATGATGCTCCAACAATATTTGAATATATATCTTCGCCTGTTTTTATTTCCGTTGAATATTTATGGGTATTTGTATTTAAAGAGGAATTCCGAATTCGTAGCTTGTTTGCCAACTGTCTGCAACCCCGAAAAGTTTGCGCGATTTGCCCTTGCCAGGCGAGCTTTGTAGTTGTTTTCGGTTGGATTGTGCTCCTGCTGCTGCTGCTCCTGCCTGCTACTCTATGTTTGGGGGTTGTTAGCCACCACCAGAGCGCCACACACACACACACTCCCAGTCACAACAAGCAAAGTTATTTTTGTTTACAAGGCGCAGCCGGAAAAAAAACACAAATCACACGAACACACACACACACATATAGAAAATGTGGCGTGCCGTTAGTGGCAGGATTGGCTCCGCGCTGTGGCTGTTGTACGTTGCGGGAACAACCTCGTGTGGCAAGCTTTCGACGTCTACTGACTTGGTCGACGCACGCGAGTCGCGGCTTAGTTGCGCCGCAGATGCTGTGTGTGTGGGAGAGCGAGCTTTGTCACTTGGCGCTCAGTGCTGAGCAGTGTTGGAAAACGCAGTAGCATTTGAATAAGCTACAGTGAGCCTTGAAACAGCATTCAGCACGGTAAGACATAGAAATATATAAGTTATCTTTGAGCCAAGTCGAGTGGGAATTGAAACTAACTGAAAATATTAATACATTATATTAATACATTACAAAATGTCTGTTGCACAAGATGATGAATTCGACCCCTACGCCGTTGTGGAGGTGGAGGAGAAGCCGCCTAAGCCGACCAAGGCCGAGAAGAAGGCAGCGAAAAAGTTGGCGGCCATAAGGAAGAAGCAGGAGGAAACCAGGATAATTATGCGCGTAAGTAACTGAGGGAACCGAACAGATTCCTTTTGACAACTGAAGAACGTCCTTGTAGCATGCCCTGAAAACTGAGCTGGAGATAGGCAAGCGCATGGAGCTGCGCGGCACGGAGGAATGGACCCAGTTAGTCGGGGATATCAAGGCAGCCGATCTTCGCAAGGAAATGATGGAGTGGGGGGAGAGAGCTGAGGTTATTATTGAGCACAAGAACGATCGCATCACGATGCTACTGGACGACATGGAGCAGACGCAGGAGCATCATTCGCGCTGCTTTACCAAGTCCATTGAGATGATCGACCACATCACGGAGTGCTATCACGTCATGTTGGAGACCAGCAAGCACGTGTACGACCAGCAGGCCGAGGAACTTCTCAGGGAGTTCTACAATGAGGTGCAATTCCGCACCGACGAAGTGGATGCCATGCACCAGAACAGCGAGAACATAATCCATGCCTCGAATGTCTACACACGCGACACGATTAAGCTCGACTATCAGATCTATCTGGAGCAGCGGGATCACTATGTGAACAAGGATATCGAGGCCAGATTCCAGATACGCGATCAAGTGGTACGCAAAATGAACGAAATGCAGACCCACCTCAACGCGTTCGTCGATTCGTTGTTCAATACCGAGTTGGATGCCCACAAATACGAGCGCATACGATCGCTGACTGAGCGGCAGAATAACTTCTTTGAGGAGACGCGCAATCTGGACGTGGAGGAGATGAGGTACTTGACCAAGCAGAACGATCTTCAGCGTGAACTCTTGCGCGTGGAGACTGACCATAATGCCACGATCAGCGATTGCAGGCAAGAGTTGGAGTATTTTTCCAATGCCCGGAAGAAGATCGAGGAGCGCATGCACGTGGATCGCATCACGACACACGAGAGGCTGCGCATACTCAGCACCGAGTGCTATCACCTCACCAAGGTAGGTTTCCCAGATCCTTTTCTGTCCCCTCTATAGTCTATCTTAACTCATTCCCTTAGAAATTCGAGAAGATTGTGAAGATCGGTGAGTTACTTCTCGCCCTATCGATCACCTGCCGCAAACTGCAAACAGAATCTGAGAAGATCATTGTTGGCGGCGAGGTGGTTGATCCCGTCGATGTGGAGAAAGTCGACGATAACTTCACCGTTCAAACTCTCGACTTGTTCAAGCATGTGGACCTTGCAGAGGGTGAGATAGTCGAACTGAACAGGATGATGTCGAACTTCTGGCGCAAACAGGCCATGGCGCAGGCCCAAAACATGCTGCTGCTCGAGGAGAAGAATCGCCTTACCGAAGAGAATCAACGCTACATTGATTTCATCAAGTCCATGTCCAAGACGGACAATCCAGAAGAGCTACGTGCCGCGATGGTGGTTAGTTTGTGTAGGCAGCCAACTCCGTTCCTCTTCGATACGCCGTGTCGCAACCAGAAGCACAAGATTAAGAAGGAGTCGATCTACGCGGGCGAACGTGGCCGTCGTCAGGCAGCAAGTGTCATCAAGTCGGTAGTGATGGCTAACAGAGCTCACCAGGGATGGGGAGTGGGGATAGAGATGCTGTGAGTGTTGTTCTGTGATAATTCTGATTCGGAAATGGAAACTCCCAAATTTAAGGTTCTACCAGTTTTAATAGTTCTGATCTAATATCAATTATTTAGAATTTAGTTATAGTCTGTGTGTGCGAAGCATCTAAGAAATTCGCTATAAAGATTGCTTGATTTAACTGTGTTTAACTTAGGCACTAAGCGTAGTCCTTTGGTCCGTTGAAATGCAGAAGCTTCTTCTTTAGTTTATGGCGTGGGCAGTCGGAGCTTGGCACCTTTTCCCTTTCTCTTAGTTGAATTTCAGCGGTTCGATCTTCAGCTTCTCGGCCAGATTGGCGCAGGTCTGCAACTGATTCTCCAGATACTGAATACCGCCGACTTTGTTTACGGCCTCCATGTTGTTCTTCTCCTTGTCGCCAGCCAGCAGCACGGGCTTGCTGGGATCGGTCTGTGGAGATTGGGCAAAAGATTAGATAAAAATTAAAGCGCTGCAATCAATGCTCGACTCTTACCGGTGTCACTCCTCGCAGACGTGAGTTAAAATCGGTCATGCGATCCTCGAAGTCGGGCGCAAAGCAGTTGGGATCGACGGCGATGAAGACCTGCCCCAGATCGGCAGCCGAGTTGGCTCCAGCGTGCGTCCACTTGCGCACCTGCGTCGAGTACTTGGCACCGGACATCACGCCGGACAATATATCTACCATGGCGCCCAGACCGAAGCCCTTGTAGCCCGAGGTAAGTTCCGAGCCACCGAGAGGCATCAGGCAACCCGTGGAGAAGCCCAACTCTGCATCGTTTGTAACATTACCATTGGGATCCTGTGCCCAGCCATCGGGCAGTGGGGCGCCCTTGCGACGCTGTATCTCGATCTTGCCCACAGCAACTGCTGTGGTGGCCATGTCCAGCAGGAATTTGTCCCCATTGGCAGCGGGTGCGCCCAGCGAAAGTGGATTGGTGCCCAGGGCAGCCTCCTTTGCATTAGTGGGTGCCATCAGGGGCGATGTGTTGGTCATGGACATGCCCACAAGGCCGTGTTCCATGGCCCTGATGGCATACCAGCCAGCCATGCCGTAGTGATTCGATCCCTTGGCACAGACCCAGCCAACGCCCACAGTCTTGGCCTTCTGGATGGCCAGATCCATGCAGAAGTTGCCCACAACGGCGCCCAGTCCATTGCGTCCATCTACCCAGGCAGTTGCCGGGGTCTGCTTGAGTATTTCCGGCACAGCGCCGCCATCGGTTGAGTTAATAGCCAGATCGTTGATGTACATCTCCAGGCGATTCATGCCGTGACTGAAGTGTCCACGATGATCGGCAGCCACCAGGAGATCGGCCTGCGCCTCGGCATGCTCCTGCGGCACATTGACGGCCTTGAAACAGTCGATCATAAAGCGACGCGACTCGGCAACTGCCACCAGTTTGGCTGCAGACGACGACATGCTTCGGGCAAAGTCTACAATACAAAATTCCTGGGTATGTTTAGCGATAGAGTTCTGCTCTGAGCTTGGGAGCGGGAAAGATTCGGTTCGTTCGGGTACGCGGCGAATGTGCGACTGTTTTTGGTTCCGCCTGGAGCTGCCCTAAGCGTTATAAGCATTTTGCCTTCTCTGCTAATTAATCTAGCAAGTTCTCACCAACACCAGCATAGCTCACACACACAAACACACTCCGATAGACCTCGAGAGACCTCTTTTCCAACTTGCCAACAGTCAAGGAGGGTGGGGAGAGAGAGAAGACTACACAAAGTGTGTTGCTGTTGTTGTTCTTATTTTGGCAAACTTGAAATATTCTCATATCTTTGCGAGAGACTGATGCGAGAGAAGAGAGAGGGAGCATGTTTACGAATACTTATCAGTCAGTCGAGCAACTTGTTGTGTAGTATATACACACATCTGTTTCAGTGTGTGTGTGTGTGTTTGTAGCTTGATTTTATTGTGTGCCAATAGTTCAGTCTGCGATATGGAACCCTCTCGAGCTGGCAATCTCATTATGCTTGCCCCCGGCGCGTGTGCATGCTACCTGAGGGCTTTGTTGGACTGAAGAGTTAAGTAAGATGATCTCTATGAAACTAAACAGACCTTTAAAGGTAACTGTTAACCAATTTTATAGATAACACATATCATTAAACTGTCACAGAGCAGATTACCCTATTAATGCATTCGAGTTTTATGCGCTTTAAATTGTTAGATATCATAAAATCCGTCGAAGAATTGACGAAACAACAAACGTATTTCGTTCTCGCTCTTTCTGTTTTTGTATGCTAGGGGGCTCGTGGCGCGTCTCTATATAGTATATACCATACATACAGACATACATGCTCACGGCTACTTATATATATTTGAAATATTCATGTGACTGCATGTACATATATTTGTGCGTGTGGCTGTCGCTGCTAAATTATTTCTGTGTGGGATGTGCGAGCAGTGTGGGGTGTTTCTTGGTGTTGTTAGTGTTGTTAATGACCTTGAACTTCAATTGTGCCGTGCACGAGAATTTAATAACTTTTCATGGATGAATTAATTATGGTGTGTGTGTGCTCTTGATATGCTATTGATTTATTCAAGCATATTACGGATATGTGTAGTAGAAGTACAGTTATTCTCGTTGAACTTAAGTGTTTCTATTTGTTTACAACAAGTCCCACTCCAGTGCTGGCTTCTCTCTTCTGTTCTGACCTCACACAATGAAAGCGAAATTTGATGAAATACGAAACTAAGCCTTTGGGCTTCAACAGCTGTCACAATACAATCCCGATAGCCTTAGCAACCTAATCTTATCAGGCGAAAATAATATATATGGCTTTCTTATCGCCAGTATTTACAGGTCTCTTTCACAGACTCTCGTGTTAATTCTCGCATTTGAAGTGGGTAAAAAAAACAAACCAGACATTCTACATTTAAAAAGTAAACGTTTTTTTGACTATAATCACCTCCAATTCTGTTCGGGTGCTTATGAAACTCTATACTATAAGTAGAATTTGAAATTTTCTGCTAATATTCTAGATCAGCTGTTGAATTGAAGGTGCTTCACTCCAAGTCTTGTGGCTAGATCGGCACAAGTCTTGATTTGATTCTCTACATACTGTACGCCCCCGGCTTCGTCTGTGGCCCTTCTGGCACTATCTTCTTTCTCGCCGGGCAAGATTACTGGGTTACATTTATCAGTCTGAAAAGTGAAAGCATTAGTAAACCTCATAAGTAAACCTATATTTTACTTACCGGTTTTGCCCCTCTGAGACGACTGTTGAAATCGGCCAACTGCTCCTCGAAGTTCGGTGCAAAGCAGCAAGGATCCACGGCAACAAAGAGCTGACCCAGATTTGCAGCCGTACTGGCTTCCTTTAGCATCCACTCTCGAATCTGTGTAGAGTATTTGGCGCCTGCCATCACGCCCGTTAGGATATCCACCATGGCTGCTAGACCGTAGCCCTTGTAACCGGAGGTAATGGCCGCACCGCCCAGTGGCATCAAGCACCGTGTGTTGAAGGCCAACTCTGCATCTGTGGTAATATTCCCGTCGGGACCTTGTGCCCATCCTGCGGGCAGTGGCTCATTCTTGCGGCGTTGCATCTCGATTTTTCCCAACGCTACCGCTGTGGTGGCCATGTCTAGTAAGAATTTGTCTCCGTTGGCAGCGGGTGCACCCATGGAGAGCGGATTAGTGCCTAGAGCCGCTTCCATTGCGCCCGTGGGTGCCATCAGAGGCGATGTATTGCACATGCAAATACCCACGAGGCCCTGTTCCATCGCTCTGACCACATACCAGCCAGCCATGCCGTAATGATTGACTGTCTTGGCACAAACCCAGCCAACGCCCACATCCTTGGCCTTCTTGATGGCCAGATCCATGCAGAAGATGCCCACCACAGCACCCAATCCATTGTGTCCATCCACCCAGGCGGTCGCTGGCGTCTCCTTGATTATTTCCCCTCCGGCACAGCCGTCTGTTGCGCCGTTCTTCACATCGTCAATGTACATCTCCAGCCGATTCATGCCGTGACTAAAGTGCCCACAATGATCGGCGGCCACGAGGAGATCGGCCTGTGCCTCGGCATGTTCTTGCGGCACATTGACGGCCTTGAAACAGTCGATCATAAAGCGACGCGCCTCCTGAACTGACACCAACTTTGGCTTCGAACTTGAACTTGAAGACTTGCTACGCTTCGAGTTGGAAAGGTCTAGAGAAAGGGTCTACAGATACTTATCAAGGCGACACAAACAACAACTACACATTGATAGGGCACGAGACGACGATAAGGAACTGTTCCCAGAACGATAAGAACTTGTTTAAATATACTTTGCATATCTCGTTTAAATAAGAAGTTCAAGGCAAAACTACAAAAACAAAATAGTGCTAGACATATAGACGACAGACATCAAACTAAAGTGCGAATACGAAGCGAATGCGAGCTTACGCTCTCCCTACTATGGTAAACAAGTATCTGTAGACAAGGTATATAATATTATATCATTTATCATTTATCATGTACATTATCAAAGCCTTAAAATAGACACATCAACACAAGCGATACACGCAAGACTTACGCTCTATTTGATTCATCAATTAACACTCGCCTATTACACACCTGGGAATATGAAATAGTAGTAAACCAGGTATGAGTTATACGCTTATATTATAAGCATGCGCCCGACTGCGCCATTTGTCAGCGCCTGTTTCGGATCGCGAACAAAAATGATAGAACGTTGATTGAAAAGAAAACCAGTTTCGGAGGCTCTTCAAACAAGTGTTTGGGGTGTGGGGGGTGCTTAATGCGCCTTCAATTAGGCTATCAAACTGTCATTAGTAACGCTCGTCCGAGTGAGTCCGAAACAAAGCGATGCCCCAATGAAAAAACGATATATCAACTGAACCGCCCCCGTTTATGTAGTGTCGAATTCCGTGACTGATAAACAACAAATATTATCCGACTTCTCTTTTGTTCTATTTGTTTTTCAGGAATGTTGAATGAATTGCTTCATAAGGTATCAGAATAAAAACCACAAAAACTAATAAAACAAATCGCAATCATAATCGTGCGCAATAAAAATGTGTTTATAGTAGTCACACAAAATTAAACACCTCAGCATCTTCGTATATCGTTCTACTTAATTGATATAATGAACGCCTCCGCCCTTATTGAAAGTTGCAATTAAAAATTGTTGCTAGTATCTGTATCTGTAAACAACAATCGCCACTTGTTGCGCCAATTTGGTAGCTGTGTCGCAGTGAAACATTCGCCTTAATTATAATTCTATATATCATATACTACATATGGTTATGACTTCTATATATAAAGATTTCAGTGCGCTGCGTGGGCGTGCAAAAAGCAATTCGCGAGATGCGTCAGATAAGAAACGAGAGACAGTGCTCGGACAGGGTTGTCAGGGCTGTCAACTGATCTGAGTGACCATTCGCGAAGAAGGAAGCCACAGATAGGCATATAAATCAAAGCGCATAGATAATAAACAATTACTGCACGCGTAATTAGCATAATAATGATTCAACTTACCGCGAATATTTGCATGCGATTTTGGCATTGCTGTTGTTGTTGCTGTTTGTGCTGCTGCTGTTGCAGCTGCGGAGAGACGCCTACACAGTTGTTGTTGTAGTTGTAATTGTTGGCGCCTTTGAAGTGTTTGAGTAAACCGCCAATTGGTGTTGACGTAGGCGGAGGCAGCGACCGCACGACGCGAGCAGCTCAATTTCAGTGTTGCCATTGCAGGGAGTACAGCAGGCGCCAGTCAAATAGCACAGCTGAAACGATCAATTTAAAATCGAAATCAGGTATACAAAATAATGATGTTAAATGCTTTAAAATCCATATTTTCCGACTTGAAATTTATTTACAATTGCAGTAATTAGTCAAGTGCCATTACAGTACTGTTCTTTAATCTTCATTCTTCAAAGATAAAACGCACATAAACACATTTACTCTGATAATATTTACAACTGTTGCTATTCAAGTGCTGCGCGCTGTAAGGCAGAACGATCTCACATTCACGCACACACACATACACAAACAAAGCCCAAAAACAGAAACTAGTTAATGCTACGTAAGACGAGCACATTCGCAAAGCAATAACAACAATCATGACACGACGTAAAGAACGTGAGGAAGGGAGGCGAAGCACAGTCGAAACAGCTGACGCAGAGCTGCCAGAGACGTCTCACGTTGTTTTGCTTTTGCTCTGCCTTGCACTTTTTAGTTATTCTCTTATTCTCGTGTGTTTCAGAACGTTTTAACTGTGTTCGAGGCGCGTTGTGATTTTTTTGTGGGAGATTATTACCCAAGATAAAATAGAAGACGAATGTTTTTAGCGCGCCGGCAAGCACAACAACTAACTACACAATTACTACGTAAAGTATTCGCACGACTAATTTATATTGCACGCAACTACTACTATTTATGTAATTCGCCAGGCTTTACACTAACAACACTAACAACGACAACAACATCAACAATTGGCAAATCTACAACAACAAATCACACGCAGCAATTTTCGTATTTTCTTGTTGGTTTTCACGCGCTGTCTCCTCGTCGTCTGCGTGTTGTGTGTTGCCGTCGGAGCGCCAAGTTGAACTGCCATGAACTGACTTGGAGGCGGACGCTATCGCTTTTCCACAAGGTGCCTCAAGCACGACGACGGCGACGACGACGGCGCGACAACCAATTGATAGAAAGTGAAATTTTGAATTTTATATAGTACAATTGCCGCGCGCCATGCGTAGAAATGCGTAGAAACAGACAAGAAAACGCAGTAGAAACTACGAGTGCGAGTGAGATAGCGAACAAGCGCAAACAAATGTGACCTTGAGACTCGTTAAAAGGCACTTGCAATCAGCGAAATTGTTGCTAATTATTATTAAATAATAACAGAACACTTAAGTGCACTTCTCCGGTTATTATGTAGTTATATGAATGTGTTTTTGCGTTGTGCAAAGCAATTGGAATTTGTTTATGTTAGACAGCCAGTTAGTGTTGGGAAACGCGCGTTTAGCCAAGACACACACCACCCACACAAATCATATCGCGCCAATTGCAGAAACTTTGAACTTGATAATCAAAACAAACGATATGCGTCATTGTTGTTGCTGCGATTCTTGTTGACGTTGTTGTTGTTGTTTTCAAGATACTCATACTAACCACTTTATATGGTAATCGGTATTCATTCTCACTCGTTTATTATTTAAGTCATATTTATATTTGCATAAGCGATTCAGAAATGTCAACGGGTCGCAGTAGCAGCGAGTGTGATGCTCAAGTGATTTCAAGTGCCCGCCCCGAGTGGCCCTATTAGCACATGCCACTGATTACCGTTGACAACACAACACGACAAATGATAGCCAGATTCGCCTACACTGGCCGCAATTGGGCAGGTGCTATCGCGCTATAAGGGCATTAACGAAGGGCAACAACGATCTCAAGCTGACGTGCTTGGGTTGAGTAAATTTGGGCGCCGAGAGAGTTGTCCCAGGGGCAAAAACAATAAATTAACAGCAAATGTGAGCTAAACAAACACACAATCGATAACAAACAAACACACACACATACTGGGTGTCTGGGTGTGCGTGTGTATAATCATATGTCATCATCATCAACAGCATGATGGCATGTTATAGAACGACAGCGACAGCAACAGAAACAAAAACAGCAACAATGCTGAGTCAGAGTTGTCATCCGAAAGCCCCAATTGGGGCCGACGACGCCACTCGGACTTGGTTGGGCTCTGCCTCTGCTTCTGCCGTTGCCGATGCGGTTGGTTTTGGCTGTGGCTTTCGCGCATTCCATTCCGGTGCAGAACGCCGGGCGAGACAGTCGAAGTAGCGTTAGTTGCTTGATTAATAATCAAGTCAGGCAGAGACGGCGTGGATAAGCCAGCAGAGCAGACGAAAATAGAATTGAAATCACAAACAATTCAATAAAAATAAACAAGCCAAATTTAACCAGATATAGATGATACTAACTGTGTTTGGGCTACGTTCTTAACGTTAATAACCGATCGAACACGGAGAAGACGAGACAAGGCGACGGCGCAACTTGTTCTCGTTAATTACTTTGTTTTCCTTTTGGTTTTTGGTGTTGGTTCTCTTAACTTTGCGGCTGTGGCTCATTTAGAAACATTCCAACAAAGTAAAACAAATCAAAAAATAAAAGTTTTCAGTGTGATTTGAGTTTGGCCTCGTGAAAGTTTCCACACTGCGTGCCACGGGTAAGTAACGATGCCAATTCCCAGTTTGTTTTTCATTTTTTTGGGAGGTTTTGGCATTGAACAATTCAAGCAAACAAGCCAAAGCAGAAATAATTTCACTTAATTGCAGTCAAAACAAATTACGAAAATGGCCAACACGACGAACGTGAAAATCATCGAATCGAAACTGAACCTGTTCCGAGCCCCCCAGAACTATGCACTGGCGCACGCCGTTGAGTCATCATTCACTGCAGCTCGTGGCACACTGGCCTGGCAGTTCGGTTTGATCTACGGCGATGTGGACGAGCTGCGACGCCGTCGGGTGACAAGCGGCAACTGTGTCGTGCTGGAGCACAATGCACGCTTCGTTTATTATTTGGTTACCAAGGCGAATCTCTATGCAACTAGCACATACGATGACGTCCAATCTGCCCTGATTTGCATGCGAGAACATATGGTGAGTAGAGCAGTCAAGAGTTTTAATGTGCTTTCACTTTGTTTAGAGTTCAAGTTTCATTGGAAATAAGTGTCATATTAGGGCAGTAAGTTTAGAATAATTCATTCTTTATTAGAAATTTCAGTAGAGATTACTTTCGAGAATGTCGGGAACATACCAGTGTATACCGATATCAGATATGCAAGGGCAAACAACCAAGCATAGAAAAGATCAGAGAGATCGGGGGGATCAAGCAGCTCCAATTATTTCAGAGTTGGATACCGAAAAGAACGATGTGCAGCCAAGGCGAATACCGAATAGTTTTCTGCTTAGCTGCTCAAGATTTATAACTGAAAACGAAGAGGATATTATTTCTTTATGTATGGCCTCCATCATGATCATTTTGGCTTTTATTCTAACTGTTTATCTACGCCAGGATAAAGAATGTGATTAATAACAATGAAAATTTAAATAGTTTGTAGCATTTAGTGTTTGAGCAATAAATAAACAATAAATAAGCAATATTTCCATAAGTTCCATTTAATAGGGGTACCCTAACAGCCCCATAAACAGCCTTCTTTAATTGATTTGATAAAAAAATGATCGGCATTTGATTGTCTTTGCAGCGCAATCATGAAATCACCAAAGTGGCCATGCCGCGCATCTGCTGTGGCAACGATGGACTCGATTGGAAGCAAGTGAAGCGCATTATGCAGCAGATCTTTGCACAAAGCGAGTACCCTATCGAGATTCTGGTCTGCCAGCATGAAGACATTTCAGCAGAGGTAAGAAAGATAGATACAGAGAGTGATGCCAGCAAAACTCGCAGATAACTGTTAATTATTGTTGCTGTACTGATTACTGTACTGTTCACTGTTAATCGCAATGTGTTCTCGACTTGCAGCTGGCCGCACCCAAGTGTCAGATTTCTGAGTCCAAGGGAAACATGTTTAGCGCACCGGAAAACTTTGCGCTTGTACATTCCGTCAGTGCCGATTTTGCCATGTGCGCCGGCCTCAATTTTCGCTGCAGATTGTCGCATGGGGATGCGGACGCAAAGAAGCAGCCAAGGGACACAGGTAAGGTGGCTGTGCTGGAGCAGGGTGGCCGTTTCATCTACAATCTGGTGACCAAGGAGCGTTCGCATGAGAAATGCACCTACACAGCGCTCTACTACGCACTGCTGGCCATGCGCGAGCACATGGTAAGAGTTGTCCAGGAAGACAGTAATACAGTTCCAACTTACCTTCTTCTTTGTTTGTACACAGCGTGAGCACAATGTCACCAAGCTGGCCATACCTCATCTGGGCTGTGGCATTGAGCGTCTGGATTGGGTGCGCGTGCGCAGTCTGCTGGAGATGGTGTTCGTCACTGACAGCGTGGAGATAATCGCATTCTTCTATCAACCGCCCAGCATAAAGGGGGACACCCTGGAGGTTGTCTGCCCCACGTGTCACCAGATGAAACTCATGCACTTGCCGCGCAGCGTCAGCTCATCGCGTCACTCGCTCTACAGAGAGAAGACTCCGTTCTAGTCACGTGTGGGAGTCGGACATTAAATTATTATATTGTATATAAACTGTATTAATTTATAGCACACTGGGAATGGTTTGCGAATGCACCGTTACTTCTGTAGTTTATAGGATTTTGGTTAGTCGGGAGCACTAGAAAGACATATATTAATGGGTATTTATCTACATACATATGTAATTTACGAGTAAATTCTAAAGCAAATAAAATATCGATAACTAAGCAAGCCTTTTACTAGGTTATGTAAAATACATACATATGTATGTACATGTGTTTATTCCCCACAGTATATGTATACTACTACTACTTTAACTAAGCAAGCCTTGTAGTAGGTTATGTAAGATACATGTGCTTATTCCCCAATACTACTTATACATATATATATATATATATACTACTACAGTCTCATATCATGGCTCACAAGAAAATATATTCTTCGAAACTTCTAGATCTTCGTGACTCTTTTAGACGTGCATTCGTTATCGGCATGGCGGGTAGCTACAGACTGAACGAGGTCAACGGGGACCTATTCTCGGCACCCAAAACTCACTCGCTGGCACATTGCGTGGGCGCTGACCTGGCCATGGGTGCAGGTATTGCAGTCAAGTTCAAGGAGGTGTACGGCAAAGTGGACGAGCTACGCTCACAGAATGTGGGCAGCGGAGAGGTTGCTGTCCTTAAGGATGATGAACGCTTCATATACTACCTGGTGACCAAGCCGAAGAGCTACGGAAAGCCCACTTACGATTCTCTGCAGTCATCACTGGAGAATATGCGCGATCACATGGTAAGTTATGCAATGATAAAACGAGCAACTTCATGTATAATAAATATATCAATTTATTATCCAGTTAAAGAACAACATTAATAAGCTGGCCATACCACGCATAGGCTGTGGCATCGATGGCCTGGAGTGGGACAAGGTCAGCGCAGTGCTGGAGAAGGTCTTTGGCAACGAGAAGGTGGAGATTACCGTCTACAACTATGTGCCACCGGCCCAATAGAAAATTAGCCATGTTTAATTTCAATATGTTCTGCTTTATTAAACTCTGATATACATCCACATTTTGCTTAAATTTGATATGCTCTATTATGCACTGGTGTAACCTGGGTTGTAATTATAGCACAACAGCTCCACCGAGTCCTTTTGAAATGTTTTGATAAGCAAATCCCTCACGACGGACCAGTCATGTTTCCCGGCCCCCATGGTAGCAATGCGAGGCATCGTCACCTTGCGCACGCCGTTTACAAGCTAGTAGAAAGTGGGGGACAATAAAATGAGTGGGGGAGGATAAAATGAGTAGGGGACAATAAAATAAGTGTCGGCATTGGAACTTTGGCTTACCATGTGCTCTCTCATCTTCAACAGGCAGCGCTCCAGCATCACCAATGAGTCACCGTGTAGAGGGTCCTTGTTGACGAGATAGTAAATGGTGCGCCCTTCGTACTCCAAAGTGATTAATGCGCCAGCCTGCGAAATTTTTCCGTTCAAACAGTAAACCTGCGAAAATTTGTTCCTTTAGAATTAGCAAAATTAATTTAAAGCAGATAATCTAACATAACCTAATCTAACCTATAAATAAAATACACACCTCATTCTTATGGCGATACTATCCGTCATTTTAATTTGGGAGTGCTCATCAACCGGCACATTAATCGCCAGCGCATATTCCTTAGGCGCATTGAACAAGTCGCCATTGACTTCTGTAAATTTAAAACCTGACGACATTTCAATACTAAGCTTTCTATATCACAATACAGTAATACTGAAATTCTTATTAGCAAAATTACGCGCGAAACCACACTGACCGCTGTCGAGCGAATGGCAATTTTCGCCGAGATACTCACCACTATACATGGGTACAGTGTTGTAGAATGGCAACAGTGGGTACTTTTAGTAAGTGTTAAAATCAGTATTAAAATATGAATAGTGTTGGCAGCTTATAATCATTTGCTTAGTGCTATGAAACTGACATGACTTTTGGTAACAGCTGTAGCAGTTACTAAAAACAAAAACAGCTGATTACAAAATTCACTCTGCAGATTATGTTTTCATTATTTATGTTCAGATTTTGATTAAATGAGTTTTATTTTTAATTTTGTCGTTGCAATCGTGCGCAAAATGCTGGAGCTGTTGCAAATCGGGGGCAAGCTCACGCATACTCTTAGCATTTATGTGAAGACGAACACGGGTCGCACGCTGTCGGTGAATTTGGAGCCACAGTGGGACATCAAGAACGTGAAGGAACTGGTTGCGCCACAGCTGGGACTGCAACCGGAGGAAGTGAAGATCATATTCGCCGGCAAAGAGCTAAGCGATGCGACTACAATTGAGGTAATGTGACGCAAATTGCGTTCTATTTTCATTTTTACCAGTTCTGTTCTCTGTTGGTAGCAATGTGATCTCGGACAGCAGAGTGTCCTACATGCCATACGACTGCGTCCGCCTGTGCAGCGAGAGCGAGAACGAAAGGCCAGCGCGTTGCTGGAGGAAGAGCCGAATGCCGAGGAGCCATCGAAGCCACTAAACGAAACGCTGCTCGATCTGCAACTGGAGAGCGAGGAACGTCTCAACATCACCGACGAGGGTGAGCAATGTGAACGAGAAGCGGCATCGAAACATTGCTAACTTTTGGGGCAACTTCGCAGAACGTGTTCGTGCCAAGGCGCATTTCTTCGTGCACTGTGGCCAGTGCGACAAGCTGTGCAAGGGCAAGCTGCGTGTGAGGTGTGCCCTCTGCAAGGGAGGCGCCTTCACGGTGCATCGCGATCCCGAGTGCTGGGATGATGTGCTTAAGCCGCGACGCATACGCGGCCACTGTGAGAGCCTGGAAATCGCCTGCGTGGACAACGATGCTGGTGATCTGCCCTTTGCCGAGTTCTATTTCAAGTGCGCCGAGCACATCTCGGGAGGCGAAAAAGACTTTGCTGTGCCGCTGAATCTGATCAAGAACAACATCAAAGATGTACCCTGCTTGGCCTGCACAGAAGTCAGGTGAGATCCACTTTCGATTCCCTTTTTCAGGTATTCACATTGTGTTTATTTTGCAGTGAAACCGTCTTGGTGTTTCCCTGTGCCTCGCAGCACGTCACCTGCATCGACTGCTTTCGCGACTATTGTCGCTCTCGCCTCAACGAGCGCCAGTTTATGCCGCATCCAGACTATGGCTACACCTTGCCGTGTCCCGCAGGCTGTGAGCATTCGTTCATTGAGGAAATTCATCACTTTAAGCTCTTGTCACGCGAGGAATACGAGCGTTACCAGCGCTTTGCCACAGAAGAGTACGTGCTGCAGGCCGGAGGCGTGCTCTGTCCACAGCCTGGCTGCGGCATGGGCCTGCTAGTGGAGCCCGACTGCCGTAAGGTTACCTGCCAGAACGGTTGTGGTTATGTCTTCTGTCGCAACTGCCTGCAGGGCTACCACATTGGCGAATGCCTGCCCGAGGGCGCAAGGGGAACTGAGCACAACTCCTGTGAATACACCGTGGATCCCAATGTGAGTTATAACCCTTATAGCCCTCTCCTGCTTGTGTAATCACAATATCGAATGTCCTCTCAAGCGCGCCGCTGAAGCTCGTTGGGAAGAAGCCAGCAATGTGACAATCAAAGTCAGCACCAAACCCTGTCCAAAATGTCGCACGCCTACGGAGCGTGATGGTAAGTATAGAACGCATATGGTTACAGGAGGAGGAGAGAAGGAGAAGGAGAAGAAGGAGCTTATGCAACAAACAATACACACAAGTTACTCCAATCAATTCTTTTGCTTCGCAGGTGGCTGCATGCACATGGTCTGCACACGCGCTGGCTGCGGCTTCGAGTGGTGTTGGGTGTGCCAGACCGAGTGGACGCGTGATTGCATGGGCGCCCATTGGTTTGGCTAAGCCAGCTTAAAGACGAGCAACGTGAATATTTTATGTATATATTGCGTTTCATTTTGTTGACTATTCTGTATACGTTTTGCCATTAAAGACTGTTCTAAAGTAATTCAATTCAATTGAAGACACTTTCAAACTGTAAAGAATATTGCATTGGAATATTTAGAGGATTATAATAAGTTTATATAGTAGTTTATTTAAACAACTCTCTTGGAACTGGTTGCTCCATTTGACCTCATGTATTTCGCACTAACCTCACCTCGAACTGCTTAATCATTCCTTGGGGAATACTTTCGGTTGTCCCACACCCTGTATACCGTCTGCAGAATCAATAACAAAAACACCCTTGACTGTGTGCGCCTCCCCCATCCGCCCTCCGTCGTGAGTCCATCCTACCCCACTGTGTTCTGGCATTGCGTGCGCACGCTTTGTTTACGTTTTTTTTCTGCCTCTGCCGCTGCCGCTGCCTCGGTGTCACCCACAATATTTTGGAGGCTTTTCTGTTGACTGCAAAAACCGCAAAACACACAACACGTGCATCCACCAAGAGAGCGAGAGAGCTAAGGCGGAAATGGGAGAGGGAGAGAGCACGTTGGAAATTTGCGCATTGTTCTCGCACTCTCTCTGTAGCTCTCTCCCAGATTTAATCAATATTAATGGCGCGTATTGACTGCGTTGCATGCGTAGGTATGTGCGTGTATGCATGAGTGTGTGTTTGTGTGTGTGTTACTGTCTGTTTATCTCTCCGGTTACAGTGAGGGTCATGGAATTTTCTATCAGCCATAGATCGCTGGGGTTTTCCACCTCCCTCGAGTTCTGCCTTGTACTATGGGCACTACCGACGCACGCCAGTTATCCGGGCACATCGATAAAGCAGCCCCATACATACCCATTGATAACACGACTAGCACTGAACCAGGGAAACCCCCAGGCGGGATTGCAGGTTCGCCTGCCTGCGCACTCTCTCCCCACGCTACACGCTCTGGCAATGCTGCGCAGCGCTCTCTGTTTTTGTTCGGTTTCTGTTTTGTGCTCTAGTTCGTAAGCAAAGTAAGTGAATTTTACAAATGACAGAGAGGGAGAAAGGGAAAGAGAGAGAGAGAGCGAGACTGACTTTCGCCCCATTGCAATTGCCAAATGCGCGAGCAACGAGGCTCTCTCATCCTCTCTCTCTCTCTCGTCTTCATCCTCGTGAGCCCAACGAAAGCTCGCAACTCGCCCTCGCGCGTGTGTGGGCAGGTTGCCCATCAAATCGGGTCACATAGTTAGCGCTGGGTTCCCAGTGCAGCACAGCCGTTGTGCCGTTTATGTTTTTTTTCTTATTCTCTTTTTGTTTTAGCTTCTCTCGCCCCGTGTGTGTGTTGTCGCTGCTTTTCGCCGCCGTCTTTTGCCAGTTTTTCTTCTTTGTATTTTCGGGGGTACGACGCAGTCGACGACGGCAACGGCGACGATAGCGACAGCGACAAGGCTCTCGGTGTATAAATGGAAGCGCGCCAGCCGTATCGCATTTCAGTCTACGTTGGACTTTGGCGCGCATCGCATCATACGCTGCGTATACGTAACGCAGTTACCTATACATCCCAAGGGTTAATCAGTCGGCACCGCCACTTGGGTATGTCCAAGCGAGTCTGTGTGTGTCTATGTGTGCGTGAGAAGTGAGTCGTCTACGGATTTTGCAGTTTGATCGTTTTCCGCCGCGTTTTCTCTCTCTCTCTTCGATTTTTGCGCGAGAGTGCAAAAGCGTCTTGTGAATGAGAGTGTCTGTCTGCGTGTGTGTGTGTATGAGTATTCGCCACAATATTTGAATTTGTGCGTTGCGGTGCAAATGTAACGGTATTTTTCGAAATCTGATAAAACTGAAAAAGGGCCACAAATGAAAGTAAAAAGTTGTATAAACAATAATTGAAAGTGAAATTATAAATGCGAATATTGTCAACAAATTGAGAGCAAACAGAGAATTTTAGGTAATTTGAAAACTTCATATTTATTAATTAAAACATTCCATATATCATAATTGTAGAAAATAAATGGCAATACTTTTCATTCATGATTGAAATTGAACAAATAAAAATATGTTTCATCATATTTATGATTATTGATTGTTATTTGCTGTATTTGTTGTACTTTGCCCTTTGCACATTTACCAACTACACTTGCAATTCCCAGCGGAATTCAATCCTTTCTCCGCCCACGCAAAGCTTACGCAGTTGCCCCAATTATTGAAAGGCATCGACGAACAACAGAACAAAGCGGCAGCTGCAGCTGCAGGCAGCAATGGCAGGCAGCAGCTACAGTGGGCAGCAATACGCACGAAGCTCTCAATTAAAATTGTATTACAAAAAACTGCAGCATACATTCGGGCGCTGTCAATATTTGCAAGCTCAAGTGCGCCTCAGCCAGGGCTCTGAAGAGCCTGTTCCTCTGGCTGCTCTGCGTGCGTATGTGTGTGACGTACAAGCAACGACGTCAACGTGATAATTACAGCGTGTGTGTGCACACTCGTAAGTCTGTGTACACTAGAAGCTCAACTGCGGAGCGAAACTGTTAAAACGTAGAGAAAGAATTAATGAAGCTCAGCCACAGCAGCCGAAGCTGTAAGTTGACTTGACGCAACTCGACGCGCGGCTGCTGCTGTGTGTTTTTTATTGATTTATATGCGCTGTAACTGGGCGGCTGTTGCTGTCCCAAAACAGAGCAATACACACACACGAGCACACACTCAGGCAGCCCCAGCATCTCATGCCCCGAAAACATCCGCCGTTTCCTGTGCAATGCATGAGCACGCGAGAGTAAAAGAGCGCATGGCAAGGGGTAGCTATGAGCTACACCCCCGCCCCCCTGCCACCTTCCCCCTCGATTGCAGTTGCCCAACATATTTCGAGGCTCATTTCACTTACAGCTTGGCTGCAGCCATGCACACGCACTCGTCAACAACATCAGCATCATCTTCTTCCCTTTCTCTCTCCCTCATCATCATCATCATCTTCTTCCGTACGTCTCTCCCTCATCATCATCATCATCTTCTTCATCATCACAACCCTTCGCCAATTGCCATTTCGACCGCACGGCAACACAAAAAAAAAGCTCGCTCTCTTCGAGCCGCTCGAGCGGGCGCTCTCTCTCAGTCTCACTCTTTCTCTTTCTCTCGCGCTCTCTGCGCTGAGCGCGTGTTTACATTCGCATTGATTATGTTATCCTGGCCGTGTCTGCTAATAGAGTTGCCCTGTGCCCAGTTACCCTCCTGCTCCCACCTCCCCCTTTCCTTGTCGCACTGTTCCTGTCGCAGAATTTGATAATTTGCGTTGCGGCATGCGGCAGGCAGGCAGGACATCATGCGACTTGAGAGCGTCAGCAGCAGAATGTCCAATCAATAAACTTGTCGTCGCTGCCGGACGCTCCCAACTGGCCGAACGTGGCGATAACTCACCTTATTGTTGTTGTTCTTGCTGTTTCCCACTCATTTCGAAATGAATGAAAAGAAGCAGCGAATAGAAAACAAGTTGCCCTTTTTTATTAATCAATAAAGAGACCACACACACTCCCACACATCAGTGGCCAGCTGCTATACACACACATGCAGTGCAAGACGCAACCGCCTGATATTCAATTACCAACCAGGCACACACACACACACACACATTAGCTGCACCCACTCTAAATGTGTGTGCACTTTTGTGGCTCATTAACGGTTTGCGTGCGACCAAAATGCATGTGGTTATTATGCATTCATCGCAGTGTGCCTATGTGTGTGCGTGTATGGTATGTGTGTGAGTGGCAGGCTCGCTCGATAAGTTGAGTGGCTTTTTTGTTGTTGCTGCATGCGTGAGTGCAGGCCAAACATCGTCGCTGCACCCGAGCCTGTGCTCATTATGCGACTACGGGCTAAAGCAATTTGTGGCATGCAACATCAATCATCTGTGGCAGGCACTAAATGCATGCTGCAGCATCCCCACTCAGTGCAGCAGCTGCAAAGAATTTCGCTTTAATTGCAGTGCAAAAAGATAGCAAAAATTGCGTTGCCTACTTTGCGGCGCTGGCTTTAAATGGCAACAGGCAATGCATGCGAAGAGTCTTCTCATTAATTGCGCTCTTAATGCCTTCTCTTTGTCTGTTCTGAAGTCTCCTGTTGCTTAAGCACACAATAAATATTATTATTACTATTGTCATTTATTTATTGCACATTTTACTGGCGAAACGTGTAAATTGGCGCATTATTTAGCTATCAAACTGCTTCAACAGTTGCAGACACTTGTCTATCAAATATTCAAACATTGAGTGCGCACTGCCGTCAGAACTTGCTCATTTTATATTAAAACTGGCTTTGCGTACTTTGCAGACGGGGAAGGACACGCTGAAAAGGATTTGCAACGCAGGCGACGCGACAAAAAGTGAAAAACAAGAAAGGAAAACAAAAATCAATAATAGACACATGTAAGAGGATACCCTCGCCATTGACCACGGAGCGAAGGCGTCGCAATATGGCCGCTACCACAAGCACAACAGCAACAGCAGCAACAACAACAGCAGGCACAACGAACGGGACGGGGCACTCAACTTTGGCATTGTTAATTTTGCTGCTGCACGAAAGCTGCCACTAAGCAGCGAGTAAGAGAGATAGAGAGTGTGTGTGCGGGAGAGAGAGTGCCAGGCCATGTCGGACCGTTACGCCAGCAGCTACTACGAGCAACTGCATCCGGCTCAGGCGCAGGCGCAAGCAGCCATGTCGCACTACACATCGCCAGGCTATCGCAGCAGCTACGCCAGCAACAGCAGCAGCAGCAACTACTCGCCCTATGGCTATGGCAGCTATGCCGGCGCAGGCCCAGGCGCAGGCGCCTACTTGCCCAGCTACTATCGCTATGCGCCCTACGCTTCTCCACACTACAGTCAGCCGCCGCATCATCAACATCCAGGCATGTTCACCGCCGCCGGCCAGCAGCTGATACCCTCCAGTGTGCTGCACTATCCGCCGCGTCAGCAGCCACAGCAGCAACAGCAGCAGCATCCGCTTGCCAATCCTCACTTGGCCTATCAGCAGCAACTGCAAGCTAGCAGCAACAGCAGCTACGAACAGCCTGCGCCTGCGCTCTACAGTGCTTCCCCCTACGGACAGTCGCGCGGCTTTGCCGCCTACCAGTCTGCGTCCATTCATTATACGCCACCAGGACGCAGCACAACGCCAGCACCCAATCGCACTGTGCTGCCGCCCAACTATTTGGAGCCCATGCGCAGCTACGTTGCAGAGCAGCAGCAGCAGCAGCAGCAACAGTTACAGCAACAACAGCAACAGCTGCCACCGTTGACGCCTAAGCTGGAGGAGCCACTGTCTGAGCAGCTCAAGCAGGAGCAGGAGCCAACAACAGAGACCCCATCGCCGTCGCAACGGCTGACCACGTCACCGCCACTAATCAGTGCCACCGGCACCGACAGCGGCATCAGCAACTGTAGCACGCGCGCACGCAGCGACAGCAGTCAGAGCACGCCCGTCTACAGTGGAGAGTACCCGGTAAACATGTCCGTGGAGTCCGCATCGTGTGTCTCCTATCATTGCCCAGCCGATGGAAGGGACTACGAGGAGGAACAACAACAGCAGCAACAGCAGCAGCAACAGCAGCAACAACAGTCGCAGCCAGCGGAAGCAGCAGAGGAGCAGAAGGCAGCGTCATCGCTTGATACTCCCGGTAAGTTGTGCCCATTTGCATTACACTCTATTTAATACACAATTATGCAGGGCATGACAAGGTGATGGGCGTGAGGAGAGGCAGGGGTGGCCTAACGATTGTAAATTTATGCAAACACATGTCAGGCTAGATTATGTAACAAGTATTAGAGCCCCCGAAGGGTTTGCACTGGGTTGGAGTTGAGGGAGGAAGTGGAACGGGGAGCGAAGAGATTCTCGTTGAGCAACTGACTTTTGGCACAGTGGAACGAATTACGGGGATGAGTTGGAATTCTGTGTAGTTGAGTATTACTTGAATTTGTTGCTGTCAAGAGAGAATTAATTATAGAATTCTGCTTAGCTTAACTTACTCTGCAAGTGACTGTCTCAGCTCATTTACTTCCCAGCAAGTCAGAAGTCAACTTCATTTAGCAGCTGCGTCCACTGTGCGCGCACTACACTGCGTATGCTTGATTTTGCATGCAAATGAATGCAAAGACTGTCCATTTGAGTCGTCTCCATCAGCGCCATCAGCGACTGACTGACAACTTGCTGTCTGTCTGGCTCTCCCTCTGTCCCGCTGTCTGTCCTCCATTTGGCCGTCGTCGTCGTTGCAAACACTCAACCAATCAGCGTTGGTTAACTGCTGAAATGCTTCCGCTTCCGCTGTCGGCGTACAAGCCTCCACCCCCGGGTAGCTTTCGCTGTGTGTTTGTGTGAGTGTGCTGGGGTTACTGTAGCTGTAGCTGTAGCTGTGACGAGCCTACGTCATGTCGCTTTAAAGAACTTGAAAATTAGCTGCCTATTTAGGCACGCAACGAGGAATGGGGAGGAGGCAGATGAGGGCAGGACTAAGGCAAGGTAAGCCAGCAACGACAGCTCGAGTTCTGCTGCCTGATGAGTTGCTTTACGACAGAGGATTTTGCTTTTTTGGCCACACAGGCGTGTGTGCAAATCAATAAGTTACCTTTTTGATGTCGCGCCACACACACACACACAGACAGGCAGGCAGGCAGCAGGCGCAACTCCCACAGGGAAGGTGTTAGCTCACACACAGAGAGTGAGTCTCTCCTCTCTCTCTTCCTCTCTGCCTGCCCTTTAGAGCTTTTCTAAATATTTCGTAATGTAAACGAGTCTTGTGGGCAACGCCGTCCTTATCAATGGGCTCTCGACTTATACACACACCACACACACACACACAGAGACAGGGTGTTAAGCTCCAAGTGTGTGTGCGTGAAATGTCATCAAGGCAAAGCATGTAAATGAACTTTACAACTAGAGCTGCCTGGCTGCCTGGCCCCCTGCCTGGCTAGCTCTGTTTGCCCAACACATACAGCTCAGCACAGAAGAGTCACCCTGGCACAGCTCCCCCTGCGGCGCCTTTCCTTCCCTTGGCCTGTTTGCAATATTTGTAGTTGTACGGAGCCATATACGAGATACGTCCGCCATTGACGCAAAAATCAATGTGCCCCATGACGAATAGAGCAGAGACTGACTGACGCAAGTAACGCACACTCACCTGCAGCAGCAATGCCAGAGGAGGAAAGGCTTTAAGACAAACAGAAAACAAGCTCAGCGTGAGTTGAATTGCTCTTTAAACTGTGGAGCTGATCTTTCCTTCTTTCTCTCCCACTCTATAAAAGAGACTCTCTCTACTCTACTTGCTCAGTCAACTTCAATTAACTCAAATCGAATTTAAGTCGAAAAACTAATTGGCTTTTCATGGCAATTTACGCTCTGTTCCCCCGCTTTCCCCCTTCGCTGCGTGCTATCAGCCCTTTTATTGATAATAATTGATTTATTTGACGCGCATCGCGTTGCAATAACAAGCTCGACAAGCTCGTGCCACAACAGAGAGATACGTAAACATTGCAGCAGGCCGAGTCGCATGCGCCACAAAGTATGCTACAAATATTTTCTGCCTGCCTTCATTTCGCTTGCTACTCACGCAAGCCACACTGCAAACGTCTGTTGGTGTGTGTGTGTGTTCACCACGTTCAACAAGTGCTCATGTTGGTGTGCTGCTCTCTTTACTCGTCTCCCTCTCTCTCTCTCTGTCTGTCTCTCCTTCTCTCTCACTCTCTTTAGCCACCCCCAGTTGGGCAATTTGATAAGCATGTGCGAAAAAAGTCAACGAAAATATGCGGACTGCTCTCGCGACTCGCAGCGTGGTCAGCCTGTTTAGCGAGCCTCTGACTTTTTAACCCTTGATGGCCCCCCTGGTCTGCACGCATGACAAAATAATTACAGACAATATACACGACAAATAATAAACGAACAAAATAAAGGAAAACAAAATGAAACACGCCAGAAAATTCCTTATTGATTTTCCTTTAACACACGCCGCCTTTTTCTCGCTAATTTTCCAGATGACATAAGCGCGACAGCGTCGACGACGCCGCCGCCAGCGCAGGGCATGGCAAGTGATATTGATAAGGAGGCAGCGGCAATAGCAACAGCGGAGGTGGTCGATGAGCAGCCGGAAGTTGCGAGGCGTGCGGAAATCAATTTGCCGAAGCCCGACAAGGAGACAGCGGCAACAACAGCAGTAACAACAGCAGGAGAATTGCCGCCGCAGGATATTGTAGAGCAGAAGCAGCAGTCAGCAACTAATCAAATAAACGAGGATGCAGCTGAGCGCGGCGTAAGTAAATTACAAATTAAAACTGCAGTAGCAACTGAGGCAGCTGCGGCAACGCAGAGGGGGAGACAGTGGGGGAGGCAGACCCCAGTGAGTGCTTCATTAGACGCAGCTGCCTAATTAAGCGATAGACAGGTGCGACAAAGCGACACACAGCCGCATGCCAAACAAATTAGGCCAAAGGACATCAAAGCAACGGGCTGATAATGACAGACGACCGCCGACTACAATGATGCCACACGCAGCAGAGGCAGCACAGGCAGCAGTATCAGCAGCAGCGCAGCATCAGCCGCAGCAGCAGCCACCGCAGTCGCAGTCAGCAAAGAGAAGACCAAAAGCGAAATGCGTTTAGCTCCATCGACCGGCTTTCTAGGCAGCAGCAGCAGCAGCAGAGAGAGAGAGAGAGTGAGAAAGAGAGCGAGTCAGCTCTGGCAAGAGAGTGCGCACAGCTCTAGTTGAGCTCTCTTGCCGGAAGCCTTTTTACAGGGTGTCGCAGCACGGGGTGCCTATTGATTTTTGGGGGCTGCGCTGAACTTCAACGCGGCTGCAGGAACCCTCAATAGGGTTGCTGTCGCCTGGCAACACATGAGCAACATGAGCCAACGAAGGCAGCTCCGGGGGAGCGGGAGGGGGTAGGATGAGCACGCGCCTGCCTGGGCACCTTTGCTGGCAAGTTTCAAGTGGCCGCCACTTGAGCGTAACAACTGCTTCATTTTTTTTGTTTTTGTTGTGTTTTGTTGTTGCAACTGAAAACTAAATCGATTTTCTGTTTGACTTGCAGCCGGAGCAGCAGCAACAACAGCACCAGCAGCAGCCGCCACCAACAGCAGTAGCAGCAGCAGCAGTAGAGCCAACACCAACATCTACAGCCACGTTACCTCACAACTGGAGTCCCACGCCGCGTCGGCAGCGCACACCACCCGCACCGCAGAACTCGCCAGTGGGCTATGGCCTGGCAGCCTCTGCAGCACCACCCGCTGTGCCACCAGCGCTGGCGCCACTGCTGCAACAGCAACTGCCTCCAGTGAGTAGCAAGCGTAGCGCCAAGCAGCGCAGCAGCAGTAGCAGCAACAACAACAACAATGCCAGCAGCAGCAACAATCGCATCATTGAGTGTGATCTGATACCGAGCAAGAAATCAAAACGTAAAACAAGCAAAAGGGAAACGGAAGCAGAGAGCGCCGATGCTGGTGAATCCTTGGTGCGGGAACAAATAAGGGTAGGCACAAAGAAAGATAGAGAGGAAAATAGAGAGAAAAACCTGAGTCATTTTATTCTATATAAATCTACAATATAATCCTCAAATCTTCTATAAAATACTGGAAACTAATTTCTTCCTTTTCTCTGCAGGACATCAAGCCACTGCCCGGCTTCCTACAGGCCTTTGGTTCCACCGAGATCGGTCGCTTCTCGGAGCGCTTTCTGCAAACGCCAGAGAGTCTGGTCGAGCGGCTGGTCGAGGAGTATGCAGTGCAGAGCAGCCCAGTGACGGGAAGTGGGGGCGGCTACTACGAGAACCCAAGCATGCATCATCCGTTCTGGCCATACGAGGAGCACCACCAGTATGGCCACCACATGGCCGGCTACCAGAGCAGCAGCTACCCCATGTCGCGCAGTCGAATGCGCAGCCAGAGCCAGAGCTATCCTACCTACCCGGACTATGCGGCGTATGAGCGATATGGCCATGCTGCCTACAGTCGCTTGCGCTATGGTGAAATTCGTTGCAATGGCTATTAAAGAGAGAGCAAACACAACACATACACACACATACACACACAAACACACACACTAGCGTAGTCCTTATACCCGTCAGTTGTCATTCTCCAATTCTCTCTGTGTGTGCCTTTTTCGGTCAAAATTCGGCAATGCTCCCACCCAGATCTGTTAGTGTATTTTGTCTCGGGCATTGCCGGCATTGATTGCGTTCAAAATTACAAATACAAAACAGGCCAAAAATGTATATTAATCCTAAGATTAAGTAGTTGAATGTTTTAAACTTGAAAAGCGTTTTAAAACCGTATCGAATATTGAATACGCATGTTGAAACTTTGTCCCACTGTACATACGCGCATTTGTCGTTGATCCAAAACGATCCGAACAAGTCAGCCAACCTTAGAGATGCCCACTTTCTCTCAAGCCCCCCTCTTTGTCTGACATACTCCACTACTATCTATGTATGTATATCCCAAGTATCGTATAACTATAATTACCATATTACAATTAGAAGCAAAGATGTGCCATTGAAAATAACTTTAATTCGAGAACACTTTATAAGATTATACGTTTAGTTATATACAGATACGATACACGATACATATACAACAACAAAGTACTAACTAAAGTAATGCAACCTCTCGAAGCAAAGCACTAAGTTTTAAGCCTATAGATTATATATATACCTAGATACACAAGAACCACCGCACTAATTTGTACTTGTCCGATTTATTTCGTAATCTCTTCTCGATTTCGTATTCGTATAGTTCGTTTCTGGATTTAAGTGCCTTAATTTACATTTCGATTTCGATTTCGATTTTCCAATATACTGTATTGTGCGTGAGAGATTCGAGATGGAAGAGAGAGTAGAGTATTTTATCATTTAATGTGTATAACAACCAGTTCAGGTTTCAAATGGGCCCAAAATACAACAACAAAATCACAAATTGCAAAAAGAAAAACGAAGAAACGAAAGAACCCAAAACACATCGAGCAAAGTAAAACAAAATGAGAATTTTAGTCAAATCATTAACGCAAATTAGTTGTTAATACTATTATAATATTTAATAATATTCAGCAAAGCGAAGAGAACTTTGTAGTTTCAACATTTTACCAGATAAACCGTTTCGAAGTCTAAAGATGAAAGATAAAAACTTGAGTGTAGCGTTCAGTTAAGTCCAATGTGTATATAAAAAACAGAAACAAAACAATATTTGAACGTTTAAATTTTAAAAACAAACAAAAATAAAATTTAAAAAAAAAAAAACATTCATAAAATATTAGCAAAAATGTTGATAAACCAATTTGCTAGATCTTTTCTTTCTCGTTCTGATGCGGAGAATAAAACCCGGGAAATGGTGTTTATATGTTGGGAGTTTTTTTTTTTTGTTTTATTATTGTTTTTGTTTAACTGTTTTATTCATTTAATTAATTTATAAATATTATTACATAACCTAGAAGTGTGTTTATTGTTTTGTGTGTTTAAATTAATTACAAAAATAGTTCGGTTTGAAAAACAGCAAAAATCGTGTATGTCCGTGTGTGTTTGTGTGTAATTATAATAATTAGCGTTTAGTTGAGCGGAAATCAAGAAGGTATCCGGCAGGTCTACGTTAAAATTATTATAGAGAATATAAAAAGTTCACTTTTGGGTAGGCTTACGAACTAAAGGAAACGAAAACGGTTAAGTGACTATATAATCATAAGAAACAACAGACAAAAGATATAGTAGATATATAGAGTACATAGCATTACAACTGGGGGGTCTTGGAGAAGGGGTCTGGAGCGTGTGTCGGTCTCTTTTTCTTTTCTTGAGTTTGTGAGGAAGTTTTGCTTTGTTTTTAGAGTTGGCTACAAGTGGATTTTCCTTTTAGTTAATGTATATAAATAGTTTGTTCTGTTCCGTTCCTGTGGCGGTACAATTATTATTCCCATTTTGTTTTTGTGTGTTTTTTTTGTCTCTTATTGTTTATTGCGTTTATTAGTAATAAACAATTGATCAGAAATTAATGATCATCTCATCTACGTCATCTCATCCTCACCGAAGGTAAAATGTAATTAGATTTGTTTTATAAATAATTAGTGTGGATTATTATAGTGTGATTCATCGTAATCGTTATCGACTGTGTGTGTGTGTTTTTATTCTCTCTTCACTTTCTGCATAAGCTTTCCGCTGCCGCCGCCTCCCTGTGAGAGTGTGTGTGGGGGGAGGAGCGTCGCGCCGGGTGAGTTCTCTCTCTCAATCATGAGGATGAGGCTGCCGATGAGTTCTTTGTGGAAGCGCCGCCAGAGTTGCTCTGGGAGTTGCGCTGCTTCTCGATGTACACGTTCAGCAGGCGCACCTTGCTGGGGTTCATCACGGCCAGCTTGGGTTTAACCTTCTCCTCACCGAGCACAATATACAGTTTGACAATGCAGAACACAGCCGCCTTACGGACCATCGATTGTGAATCGTCAGCAGAACGTGCCAGATTCGGGAATACAATATCCAAATGGGCATCGGTTATCTCAGTGCCATGATTCTCCGTGACCTCCAGGAGTATTTTTATGGCGCACAGATTCTCAGGGAACGTGCCCGTTGCTATCACTGGATTCACAATGTTGATGGTCAGATCGAGTGGCAGCGAGGGCGCTATCCGCGGTATCATTGTGTCGATCTCACGCAGCGCCTCCTTGCTGTGGTGATAGCAATTGATGATCTTCAGCAGTATCAACTCGAGGAAGTTCAGCCAGTTGTGTCGCATCTTGTCGCTGCGCACAATCTTGCTCAGCACTTGCAGGCCCGCAATGAGCACGTCTGTGTGCTCTGCCTCCAGCATGGTGAGCAGCATGCGCATTATGGATTTGAAGTGCTTGTTGGGCAGTTCACAGTTCCCGCCACGGATGCAGATGCCCAGATTGGTCAGCGCCGTCTGCAGTTGCTCGACAGACTGATCCTTGTTGAGCGTCAGAGCGATGCGCACGACCTCGCTTTCGTGCAGATTGCAGGGCAGGATCAGCTCACCATTCTCAGCCATAACCAGGGTCATTGTCGCTGTCGGCTGCACAGGCGGAACTGCCGTATCCAGTCGCATGGTTGCCGATTCCGGTGTATTCGATTGTGTCGTATTCGCCGACGATTGTGTTTTCGAGTTTGAAGACAACGAATCCTGCTGTGCCGTCAACTCCAGATGCTCCCGCTTCAGCTGCTGCTCAATGGAGAACGGCAAATGGTGGCCATTGTAGCCATTCGGTGCCATTGAATGATACTGCCCGCCACCGGAGAAACAGTGTCTGATCTCCTCGGATGTCTTTTGGATATTGTGCTTCACCTCAAGCTCGGAGCAGCCATAGAGCAGCTCCTGCTCCACAGACGATTGACGCGAGCGTGGACTAGACTTCAGGTCCATGTTCAGCGAGGCGAAGGGGCCCACGCTGGGACTCTGCAGCGGCTTGGGGCTGCTGCTGCTCAACGGCGAACTGCTCGGCGAGTTGGCTCCACTGCTCTGCCGACGCATATTCGACTGGATGCACAGGCGAGCCGTATCCTGATAACCCTTGGGCAGTGCGGCCAGCAGCTTAGTCATCTGTGGCGTATTCAGATTGTACAGGGCCATCAGACATTTGCGTGCATGAGAGCGCAGCTCCATTGATTTCTGATCGCCCGACATCTGCACCAGCTTCAGCACAGTTCGCTCACAGTTCTGACTTTGATCGCTGGGAAAATCACTGCTCTTGCAATATGTATTGGCCAGATCGGCCAGGAACCGCAGGATGGCAATGCGCGTCTTTGTTGTGGGCGTCTGTGTATTGTCCGAAATGATGCGGAACAGTTCCTTGAGCTGCAGCTGCGTGGGAAAGTATTCGTGCACGACCACCAACGTTTTCCAGATCTTGCTGTGCATCGAGTTGAGCAGATCTGTGCCCAGTTTGTTGAACAGTCGCGTCAGCAGGATGAACAACCAATCGTGCAGCTCGGGTGCGTGCACCAATATCAGCTCCGTCACTGTGTCCAAGAACAGGGAGTAGACTTTGGTGTGGTTGTCCATAAACATCTTGCGGAACATGTCCAGCACGCACTGCAGCTGCTGTTGCGACAGCTCCTTTCCATCTGCCAGATACTGTGTCAGACTGATCAGTCCATCCTTGCGCTCGGACCAGTGCGTGGAGGCACAGTACTGTATGATCGTCTCAATGTCATCGAACGGAGCTCGCTGGCTGTTCCAGTCCAGGCGATTGCGTGACCCACTCAGCGAGTAATTGGAATTGGAGTTGTTGCCACGCGTGTAGCTCGAGTCGAAGGAACGCTCCGAACACACCGAACTTGCCTCCGAATCGATATCGTCCGACTCATCACGGCCGAGCAGCTTGCGACCCATTCGTATGCCTCCACTGCGCATAAAGTCCCCCGACACATAGTCAGAAATGTCTGCATTGTTGCCCAGCGTGTTCTCTGCCTCGCGGGATTGCGCCAGCATGCGAGCAGCTGCCGTGGGCCGCACTGGATTGTTCCGTTCGGGAGTGCGGCGTGCACTGTTGCCCGTCGAGTACATGCTGCGCTTCATTAATCCCGCACCGCTGCGATTGGGACTGGTCTCGCGTGAGCTGGCCGTGCTGCGCGGTATGCCGGATGCCTTCTTGGGTATGGCACCCGTGGCGCCACCACCACCTCTGTAGTAGCTGCTCACGCCAAAGTGATCGCGCAACTTTGTGCTTGGCGAGGTGGAGCGCGAGCCTGGCTGCGATTGCGAGACGCCAGCGCGTGATCTTCCCACTCGTTGTGTAGGTGTCACTGCGCATGATTGCTGTGCTGCATTGCTGTTGCTGCTGGAATTGAGACGTGCCCGAGGCAGCGACCCACTGCCGGCGCCGCCTCCTCCGCCGGATGGTGTGTTAGCGCCGCTGTTGCCTGGCACTGACTTCTTCTGGCGCGAGTAGAGCGTGTATTGAGCACGCGCCTTGGCCCTCTGTGCCGCCGCAGTGTCCACAGCCGAAATGGAACGCATGCTGGCCGCTGGCTTCTGCAGTGTGCCCGGCGTGCGGCCAATGCGTGTCGGTGCCAGAATGCGTCGCGAATCCAGCGACTGTTGGCTGCCATTGGTGCCGCCGCCACCTTCCCGCTCTCGTTCCAGTGCGCGCTGGGCGGCAATGTCGAGTGTGCCATAGATCTGATCCGCCATGTCGGGAAAGTGCTGCCGGAATGCCCAATAGGCCAGTCGTGAGTGACGACGCGCCTCGCTGTCAGCATCACCAATGGATTTCTTGAGCGTGTCCCGTAGGATCAACGCATGTCTCTCCAGTGCCTTTGTCTGCCACTCTTCGAAGAGCAGCACCATCAGTTCACAGAGCGAGGAGCGTATATCCTTCGACTTGGACTGCTGTATTGTGTCCGTGTAGATCTTTAGCAGCCTGGGCGCATGCGTATACTTGATAATGTACTTGAGCGCCAGCGTCGAGGCGGAAGCAATCACCTTGGCCGAGTTCTGTATCAAGAGTATCAACTGCTCCAGAATGCTAAAGCAAAAGGCTTCCAGTTTATTGCGCAGCGTCTTGGACATATACGCAATCGTGATGCACGCCTCTCGTATCACCTGGGAGCGTAGCTCCTCCTTCAGTATGTCTAGGAAGCAGATGGATAATTCCTTTTGCTGCACAGCCATGAATTGCGGTTGGGCATGATAGTTGAGCACTAGCAGGGCGCGTATCTTCTTTAGCGCATCCACACGCTTCTCCCAGTCCATGTTCTTGTCGCTGATGACTAACAGAATTTGCTTGTACGTGTCATCCATATCCTTGGCATGGAATATATTCAGCTGCGGCACCTGCTCAAAGCTGGCCTCGAAGATTTCCATTGTCACAGCGCCGGCATCTCCTCCAGCTGTCACGTCGTTTTGCGATGGCTTCGGTCGCAGCGTTGCCGAGTGCAGCTGTCGTTTCACAATCTTCGTGGGTCGATCTCGCACTGAGATGTTATCCGCCTCGTCCAGACTGTTCCCGTTGCCAGCGCGCAACGCCGAAGGCAGCAGCAAACCCTCAACCTTGACCTGGTCGAACTTCTGTTCCAGCAGTGCCAACTTCGAGGCTGGCATATCATCCATGCGCCTCAGATCTGGTCGCAATCTGTCGCCAACATGTTTGTAGATCTCCACCAATGTCTGTATGGCCGACTCTCGCACGTTCACAGTGGGATCGCTGAGCAGGGCACACACTGGCGCAATGTAGACACGCACACTCAGCTGCTGTGTGCCATATTCGTGGAGAGCATTCACAATTGTCTGCAGGAACTCCTCCCGCACCTTGGCATTCTTGTGCTTGAAGCAACTGGTTGCCAGTTTATCAATTAATGCCTGAGGGGTTTGCACTTTGTGCTCCATTAGATCACGCAACAGTAGCTGGGCCTTCTCGCGCACAGTGTCGCGACTATCCCCGAGACGATCGATGACGTGGGGCAGCACTGTGGCCGTGTATGCATTAAAGTCGCTGCCCAGTCGCTTGATTAGCTCCGAGAATGCCTCGAGTGACTTTTGTGCTATCTTAAAGTGACTCCCTGTCAGCCAAGGCATCAGGTTGTCAATGAGGAAGCCCATGTCTGTGCACACAATTGAATTGGTGTCGTCACTCAGGAATGTCACCAGATCCTCAGCGAGCTGCACTTTGACGCGCATATCCGCCTTGGGCATCTGTTGAATGAATCCATCCAAATCGCTGGGTTTACGGTACGCCATAACGACCGATTTGTAGTGTGTCTTTCTGTGTTCTTTAGTCTGAAATGAATAAAAGTTTGCTATTAAATCCATTTCAATACTAAACAAACATCTTGTTAATTTCTATAAATGAAATGTTAACAGTCAAAGTTGCATTTCAAATTGCGCGCGCTTCAATTCCAATTGTGCAGCGCGCGCGCAGTGAATGGGAAGGAACAAGAAGAAGCAACAGACATTCTCTGTTTATACCCCTGTGTAAGTGTGTGTGTATGTTTGTGTCTGTATCGGAGTGCGTATCGATGTGGGAACACGTGTGTGTGAGTTTGTTTGTGTATGCGAAGAATGAAGTCAGTGTTTGGGCTGCGAAAAGTAGGTGAATGGCTGTGCGGGTGGGGATGGGCATGGACAGATGGCACTGCTGAAATGAAAGGATGGTGGAGAATGGTGGAATGACGATGGCAGGAAGGGGGGTAGGGATGGGGATGGGGCGTTGTTACGTGGTCGTCGTTGTGCACAATATATGAATCATCTCACCGCGCTGAGCGTGACGGTGCCTGGCCTGCCTGCCTGCCTAGCTGGAATGGTGTTCTCTGGATTGGGTGTTTTGGCTGTTGGGTGGTCAGTTAAAACCAACCCAGAACGACTAATACGTCAGCCCACCCAGTCAACGTGCACAGGAGAGCTTTGTTGTAGTTGCGCCTGTGTCTTGTTACGTTTCGGGGTCTAAATGACAACGACATAAACGGTAAACTTAAGCGACGCGACGCTGCTGTTGCTGCTGTCAACTGCGACGGCGACTGCGACGTTGTCGTAAAGCCGTCTATGGCAGGCAGCGCTGCCAGAGAGCGCCGCTGACGTCGACCAAACGAAAAACAGAAACAACAAAATAAGATAGAAACAACAACAATTGCCTCTTAAAACATATTTATGGAAATGGCTGAATGAGATAATATGACAACAACGACGAGGTGTAGAGGCAGGCAGAGCGAGTGTGTACAATTACTAAGCAACAACAGTGACTTATTGGCGAGAGAGAGTCGGAGAGAGAGAGAGCTTTAAGCGAGCGAACGTGTGAGCAACACAAAAGCAACAAATTAGCATTGCATACGCAATTTTCTATTTATAATAAAACAACAACAACAGCAATGACAGCAGCAGCGGCAGCGACAGTGGCAGCAGCAGCGGCTAAGCAGAAAAAAGTTACAAAGCGCTGGGCGTAGCTTTCGTAACTCTCGCAACTTTTAACTTTGTTTTTACGGTTCTTTTATTCAGAGAGTCACACGATAAGATATGTGTCTAGTTGATTAAAGGCCGCTGCGATTATTTTACCGAACAGCTGCTGTCCAATTGGAATGCGGCGCAGGCGGCTAAGGGTAAATTTGTCAAATTGAAATGTCACATGCGAATAAAACGAGAGAAACGAGAGAATAAAACTAAAACAACGGAAGCGGAGGCGAATTTGAATGCGAATACAAATGCGTGTCTTGGCCAAATAGTTGCATGATCTTTTTTTAACACTCTCATAGATACGTAAGACACGCAAACACACACACACAATCGCACGTACACACACATACTGAAATAAATACTCACTTTATTCGCAAATCCGGCTGCTCCTGCTTCTTCTTCCTCTTCTTCTTCTGCTCCCTCTCTTACGTTTTACGCTCAATTTTTTGTTTGGGTTGGGTCTGACGACAGCAACAACAACTGCTGCTGCTTGGCCCCTGTGGCCAATATTAAGAATTGATTTTCCAGTTGTTAGTTTAACAAACAATTTGTACCGCACACAAATACGCGTATTAAATAAATTCTATGTCGTTTCAAGCACAGCCAATTGAACAATTGCCAGAGATGATTGAAAGAGAGAGAGAAATAGAGAGAGATCACAGTTTTTGTCTCTTCTCACCCACTTCTTCTCACTTTATTATTTGTATTGTGTTTATTGTTGTTGTGGTTGTTGTGCTCAGTTTCACTTTGGTAAATTAAATGTCATTTGTTGTTCTCTCTCTTTCTCTACCGTTATTGATGACTGCTAGAGGTAGACGTCGCGGTCGCAGTCGCAGCGCCGTCACCGTCGCCAGCCGCGGGTTCAACACAACAAATTCCAACGTCTTCAAAGTCTCGTCTGCTGCTGCTGCCGCTGCTGCTGCTGGCCGATTTCGTGAACTTTTTCAGTGACGCGCTGCCTCTGCTGCTGTGTTTGTTCTCTTTCTCGACCTCTCTTTCTCATTGCTCACAGCTTAGATTCGCACTAGGCAATAGGCCGCGTAGCGGTTGCTATGTACAGCAAACATCACATTTTGTTGCATAGTTGCACTGTCGTTTGTGGTTTGGCCAATTTAATTAATTGTTTTTACACTTTTTACTTAATTTTAATACCGATTTTGTTGCGCGTTGCGAAAAAAGTTGCTTCTTCTTACTCATCGGTAGTTCATGTCGCAGTCGCATATCGATAACAGCTATACGATATTTAAACAGTGTTGTAAAGCACGCTATGACGATATTATATCGAAGGGCTGCCACTCGTATTTTACATTGTGGTGGCAACGTTGAGCTGTCGCGCCATTTCATGTAATTTAAAAATGAGTAGAGATAAAGTTATTCTCGATAAAGCTTATTTGATAAATTGATGAGTTTTCCTTATCAATTCTTATTAGCTTACCCAGCTCTCGAGCTGTCTACATGATAACAAAGAGACAAACAATGGCACGTGGGTGCAAATTAAGCCACTGAAATTTAATACAATCAGAAATACAATAATGTATAGTATGTAAACACAAGTTTACACATGTGTATTTCGCTTATTGTGAATATGTTTGTATGTAAAACAAACGTGCAACCTTTGTACTCAAATGAATTAATTTAATTGTAATGGAATTTTAAATTGATTAAGCTTATCTGTACAACAATTAAGGGCTATTTAAACTAATCAGTCTTTATTAATCTGATGCACGGCCTGGGCGCGACCTGACGGATCTTCCGGACAGCCCCAATCGAGGCGTGGCACCCACCTGACGACAGTGCGAGCAGCTGCCTCACCAGGAAACTGTTGCTCAAAGATGCTGCGATAGTAGAATGCCTCCTTCGTCGTGGGCGTATTGAAGGGGAACCTCTCTGTGGCTTGCGCAAACTCCTCGTCCGTCACATGGCTCGTGGCAACGCGGCGTATGGAGTCAATCCAATCGTAACCGACGCCATCCGAGAACTGCTCCTTCTGTCGCCACAGCACTTGGTCGGGCAGATAATCCTCTGCGAAGGCGGCACGCAGCACAAACTTTTCGAGGCGTGCCTTGGGCTCGTTCTTGAACTCGTTGAGTGGCCCCGGAATCTTGTCCTGTGGTCGAATGCTCATGACATAGTTGACGAACTCTGTGTCCAAGAAGGGCACACGCAGCTCCACGCCCTTGGCCATGGCCACCTTGTTGGCACGCAGACAATCGGATAGATGCAGCTGCTGCACTCGCTTCACCAGTTCCTCGTGGAACTCCACGTGGCCGGGTGCCTTGTGGAAGTACAAGTAACCGCCAAAGATCTCATCAGCGCCCTCGCCCGACAGGATCATCTTGATGCCAGTGCTCTTGATGTAGCGCGTGAGTAGCAGCATGGGCAGACTGCAGCGCACTGTGGTCACATCGTATGTCTCCAGATGATACACAATATCCCGAATGCTATCCAGCGCCTCGTCGATCTCGAAAATCAGCTCAGTGTGCTCGCTGTCAATGTACTTGGCCACCTGACGGGCTGCCTCGAAGTCTGGCGCATTGCGCAGACCCACCGAGAAGGTCTTGAGCCTGTAACTGGGATTGGTTTCCCGCATTATCTTCGTGGCTATCGAGGCAATCAAGCTGGAATCGACGCCGCCAGAAAGCAGTGCGCCGAAGTGGACATCGCATTGCAGATGTGTGCGCACTGCAGACTCCAGGCTGCTGCGCAACAAGGCCAAATCACCGGGCATGCTGGGTGTCTTCTTCATCCAGGGCTGCTCGAAGTGACGCCAACGACGCATGGCACCTACACGACCAAAGCGTGCTTCACCAGGTGTAAAGGTTTCCACGTGTTCACATGTCTCTGCCAGACACTTCAGCTCGGATGCAAGCCAAACATTGCCCGATGTATCTTCTCCAATATACAACGGGATAATGCCAAAGGGATCACGTGCCACAAGCAGCTCCTTGCTGCGCTTATCGTACAAAGCGAAGGCATACATGCCGGTAATGTGCTGCAGCAGCTCCACGCCGTAGTCCTTATACAACTCCAGGATTACATGGCAGTCGCTCTTGGGCTTGTAACCGCTGCGCCGCTTGGCAATCTGCGCTGCCAGTTCCAGATAGTTGTAGATCTCTCCGTTGGCCACCAGCACCAGGTTGTCGTCCTCGGATACAAATGGTTGATCGCCCATTTCCACGCCCACAATACGCAGACGCTCGTGCACCATGGCTACACCCTGATCTGGTATGATGACCACGCCCGTGGAGTCAGGTCCTCGATGTCGCTGTCGCCCGCTCTGGCGATAGGCCAACTCCCGCAGACTGTGTTTACTTCCTCGAAAGTTCTGTGCTCCAACGGCCATGCCATCACTCGAGAATATTGCAAATATACCGCACATTTTAATGTTTTCCTTTTTCACTTTACTGCTTCTGTCTCTCAATTGCTGTCTCTGTCTCTCTTGCCAACCTCTTCGCTTGCAAGTTCAATAACAACTGTTAACGTGGACGCCGCTGCCAGCGGCTTTATATAGCCAGAAAGAGAGGGAGAGCAAGCGAGCCGGAAAAACGTCTGATTTTCTGATTGTTACGCACAGCCGAGTTTCGTCATGCAATTTCTAGACGAAAAAGTGTGTGTGCGCGTGTGTATGTTATTGATATCTTGCCAAAATGTTTGCGTTCTCTTTTATAATTTATTCATGTTTGTTTGTCGATAAAAAAGCAAGAACTGGTTTAACATAGCAGAAGCTTTGCTCAGTGCTTTCGCTCTTTTGTACTTTTCGCTCTCAGAGAGGCGTATCTCTTGCCCTCACTCTTTGCCCCTCTCTTGTTTACGCTCTCTTTCTGATTGTATTCACTTTGTACTCATCGCACACGTGTAAAATAAATATGCAAATGCAATTTATTAGTTGAAAATTAATATTTATTTAATCAATGAAAGCCTTAACAAGTTCAAGGTGAAATCTATTTTCTAGTTCCGCATATGAAAATCTTTAAATAGAGTGCAATAAGTGTGTCAATATGCAAATAAATTAAATTTGAAAACTGTAAAATGTGCATTATTTCTGCTTGGAAATAAATGAATAATTTCTGGAAAATATAATAAAAGCATCTATAACTTGTAGATAATTAATATAACAAATTACATTATAGTATGATACATGCGATAAGAAATTGTATAATACAAGTCAACCATTCAAAGAATTAGATAAGGTTCTTAAGGCATTACCCTATGCTGTATTCCAAATAAAACGAAACAAACATAATTATAAAACGTTAGTTAGAAACACTAAAAATCTTTCCTTCTTCTAGCACTTTCCGTAGGCCTTGTCGTGTGCCGCCTGTGCACGGCCCGAGGGATCCTCCGGGCAGCCCCAGTCGAGGCGTGGCGCCCACTTCTCCACAGTGTTTGCAGCTGCATCGCCAGGGAACTGCTCCTCGAAGATGCAACGATAATAATAGGCCTCCTTTGTCTTGGGCGGATTGATGGGAAAGCGTTCTGCTGAGCTCTTTAACTGTGCATCGCTCACATGGCGAGCGGCAAACTCGGGCAGGGCATCGATCAGAGCGTAGCCTACACCATCGGAGAACTGTTCCTTCTGGCGCCAGAGCACAGCATCGGGTAGGTATTCCCCCATGAATGCCTGGCGTAGTACAAACTTCTCTGGGCGCCACTTTCTCTCGCCTGTGAACTCATTGAGTGGTCCTGGAATCTTGTCCTGCGGTCGCACACTCATCACATGATCAACGAAAGCTGTGTCCAGAAAGGGTACACGCAACTCGAGCCCCTTGGACATGGTCACCTTGTTGGCACGCAAAATATCCGATACATGCAGCTGCTCACAGCGTGTGATCATCTCCTGGTGGAACTGCTCGTAGTCGGGTGCCTTGTGGAAGTACAAGTAGCCACCGAAGATCTCGTCTGCTCCCTCACCGGACAGGATCATCTTGATGCCGGTGCTCTTCACATGCCTTGCCAGGTAGAACATGGGCAGACTGCAGCGAACTGTGGCCACGTCATACGATTCCAGATGATAAATGAGATCACGCACCCCATCAAGGCAATCCTCGACACCGAAAGTGATCTCCGTGTGCTGGCTACCAATGTGCTGGGCCACAAGGCGCGCGTGCTCGAAGTCTGGCGAACCTGGCATGCCCACCGAGAAGGTGCGCAGCTTGAACTTCGCATCCCGCTCTCGCATTATTCTCGCTGCAATGGCAGCTATCAGACTGGAGTCTACGCCACCAGAGAGCAGTGCCCCGAAGGGAACATCGCACTGGAGATGGGAGCGGACAGCTTGTTCTAGCTCAAGGCGCACCTGTTTGAGATTCACCTCCTGCTTTGGCGTCATCTGCCTCCAATTGGGATTGTAATAGCGCACCGGCTGCAGCTGGCTGACTGTACCTGCTGCCACATGGGCAGGTGGAAAGATGCGCAGCTGTTCACACACTCCAACAAGGCACTTCATCTCCGAGGCAAACCAAGTGTTGCCCGCCGCATCCTTGCCCCAGTAGAGTGGAATAATCCCAAAAGGATCACGAGCCACCAGCAGCTTTCTGTCCCGACGATCGTACAGCACGAAGGTGAACATCCCCGTGATGTGCTGCAGCAGCTCTGGTCCCATCTCCTCGTACAACTCAATAATCACATTGCTGTCGCTCTTAGGGCGATATCCTGGTAATCGGTTGGCAATCTGCCGACTCAGTTCCAGATAGTTGTAAATCTCCCCATTTACTATCAACGAGATGTTGCCGTCCTGGGACAACAGTGGCTGATGCCCTGTCTCCACACCAATAACTGCGAGACGTTCATGCACCAAGGCCACGCCATGTTCCGCAACAAGGTGCACGCCCGTGTCGTCGGGTCCGCGATGACGCTGCTTGCCACTTTGGCGATAAGCCAACTCCCGCAGGCTGTGCTCGCTGCCCTGGACAGTGCGTGGCGGAATTGGCTGGCCGTCTGGTGAGAAAACAGCCAAAATGCCGCACATATTTCACGAGTATTAATGGAAGTACTTTAAACGACTGAGTTCTCTATAGTTCTCTCTAATATAGCATAGCAATATATCGGTAAACACTTTAAACCGACTCTAATAACGTTTAAACTCTGCACTGTGGAACTTATCCGCTCGGCAACTGGTTGAACTCCACCCAGATCTGTCGCTTTTATAGCAATCCGGTAGCCTAATTTATTCCATGTTTTTGTGGATTTAATTAAATCAATTTAATATTCCCAACAATTGTTTGGCTAATTTTTGCGCCAATATATATAGATAGTGTTTTTGTTAATCTGATTCCTATATTTGATTGCTTCTAAGGTTATTATTATTGCGCACAATTTGGTACACATAGAGAAATTGGATATGAAAATATATAATATAAACTATATTGTATTGGTTGTAATATATATATTATATAATAAGTATATTGTATTTTTCCTATTGCAAAGAATTACTTGACACACTGTATATAAATTTAAATGACAAGAGGATTTCTTTTAGTGTACTATGTAAATTAGATTTGGGCGTCGAATAATTAAAAATTCTATGGTAATTGTTATCACGTTTTGTTGGCACTTTAGTTGGGTTTATTATCAGTTTTAAAGGCCTTGAACCTTTTCTCCCGTTTCGATTGTATTCGATTACTTTGTAATTAGAGCTTGCAACTATTTAAATAAACATTTAAATTGGCTTTCAACACGCTAAATTCGGGTATGAATGGGAACTCTATTGAAAATAAATAAATCAATTCCGGCAACGTTTACGGCGTTTTAATTTATTTATGAATACACTCGGATTGTGTTATCAATTCTAGATTGAAAACTGATGAGAGCGCCATATAAATTACATGCTAATTAAATTACACACAAGCTGCACTTGGCAACTGCTCGTATAATATCAAAGTAGTTTCATTTTCGTTTCGTTTTTTTTCTTTCTGTTTTTGTTTACATTCTCACAAAGTGTTTATGCGACAGAAATGGAATGAGTAATCGGAGAGGAGGAGGCAAGCGAATGCGAATGATAGCAAAAGCTCTCCGTTTACAGTGCGCTGTTAGCTAACAGCTCACGTGCTGCCCGCTGTTAACAGGTGGTTGTGATTCGTCCACGTTAACGTTTGCAGAGGCAGCAGCCAGACATGGAGATAAAACTGTTATTTACATATCATGTTAGGGAGACATTTTTATGGTGTGACCAACACGTCGCCAAACACACGCAAATCTACCCAAGCAAACCTAAGTCGAGACAGACACGCGCTATATGATTTACAGCCACAGTGGGACCCGCACAGCCGCTCCTGGACAAATGCTTGTTGCTTCCACTGTTGCTGTGTCGTACGGCGTCTTCGCGTCGTCGTCGTCGTCGTTTGTCGTGTCGGTTGTCGGCTTGCGAGACACCGAGCGGGCATTCAGTAGCCGTTAGAACGCGTCGCAGTGCGGCAGGAAGTTGCGTATACGACGCGTCGAGCAACTCGTAAAGAAACTCGAGGAACAACTCAGACGACTTTTGAAGTTCGTCTCGTCGAGCGCGCCAACTTTGAAGTTCTTGCCACGCGTTAAGGTGTTAATTAGTTGAAATTCAATTAATCACAAAGAATTTTCAAAAAAATAAAAAAGAAAAGTAAATTACGTTAATGTGAATTCTTTGCGGGCTGGATTTCTTGTGCGTGTGCAATACGCACGTGTGTGTGTGTGTTGAAAATGTAACGGTAAAAACGAAGGTGCTTTTTCAACTGAAAAAGTGAATTTGAAATGAATTCGCTGCGAATGAAATTTAATTGCTGACAAATTGAATAAAGAAATTGCAAATTGAAATTGAAATTGATAATTTAATAATTGAGAAACTTCACTTTTGATTCAACTCTCGCAGTAATATGGATTTAACGTACGTACAGTTGCAGTTACAGTTACAGTTACAGTTGAGAGTTATTATATATTAATGAATCATAAATATTTATTGGCCATTTCAAATAAATATAAATTGAGAATTTCCATCTGGCTTTCCATATTATTACTTTATATCTATTATATTTTTGCCAATTTGGTATTCAGTTTAGCCAAAGCAGAGGACGGAGAACTGGCGCCGGGCAAACAACAAAAGTTTGATTAACCTAAAAACCATAAAATGTAAACAATTTTTCAGCGCAAACACGTAGATGAATTTATGTTCCGCTCCGATAAAAAATATCAAATCAAAATCAAATAGAACAAACTTTTAGACGAAGCAAAAAATGAAATAAAACGAATCAAGCATGACCTATTACTGTCACGTCCGGGGAGAGTCCGGGAAGAGCAAACAAGTTTCGGGTCACGTTTGACATTTGGGTGCCAACCTGGAGCTAAGCTCAAGCCCGACTAAGTTGCACATCCGCCTAGATAGAACCATCACCATCACACACACTCACACAAACTCGCTGGCAATTAATTAAAAAGTTTTCACGCGCCCCTAAATCGAATCAACAATTTCGCAGGTATTTCGCCAACTCAAGCTCGAGAGATACGAGATTCGCGATTCAATTCGAGAAGTTCTTGTTGCGGTTTGAGTTTTAGTTTTCGGGGCAAGACTGATTCGATGAACGCGGATCGATGGGGCTGGGAATCAGGAAAATCAATGCTCATTATTGCAGCCTCGCTGCCTCGCCGAAACCCAAAGCGGCTAACGGTAAACGGAGTAAACTCGGCAGTAACGAAAATAAATTCAAGTTTAAAATATATAAAAGCGCCGCGGGGGTTGCGGCTATAGCCAGAGCACTGCCACAGCCACAACGGATGTGGACAACACAGCATCTTGTTGTGTGCCCCAAAGCCGAGAATAGGTTTAGGGCGCGTCTCCCTTTTTGTTTGGGTTTTTCGGCTATTTTGGGAGAGCTGCTAAAAGTGCGACGCAGAATTAGAAAATGATCTTAAATGAGATTTGGCATTTAAAACTCATTGATCTGCCCTCGCGAATTGTTAATGATGCCCCGAGCCGTGTGACGTGACAGAAATTTAACGTATTTCCCATTAAATTTTTTCGGGTAAAACGTATGTGCAAAAAGCAGCCCGACAGAGACGAAGGAAAACAAAAGCCAAGGCAGCCTTTCAGCCCGGCCAGGACACGCCTTGGCTAATTGTGGATGTGTGTGTGTGCAAGTGTATGGATGTGTGTGACAGTGTGAATATGTGTGCGTGTGTGTGCCTTAGTCGTAGCTGTTTGTCATAATCAAACGAATGCCCAGCAATAACTTAACACGCAAGCTTCAGCCTGGTCGTGTCCTGTTGCGACTAATGGCTATGACTGGTAATCGGGCCAGAAAAAAGGACCACAGAGGGAGAGAAAGGGAGTGAGAAAAAGAACTCATAGAGGAAATGCTGCCGGTGCTACTGCTGCAGTTGTTAATTAGCTATTTGGCGCATTATGTGTGCGCACACTAACTAGGCCACCTGCAGGATTGAGGATTGACTCAAAGCCAGAGCAAGTAAAAGAAAGAAAGGCAGGTGAAAGTCTGGAGAGGAGTGTGGGCTGCATAATGAGTTCGAGTTGATTAAATGCTACATTCACAATTCCATAAGCCGACGGCCATAAACAGAGAGAGAGTGAGGCGAGGTGAGGGGCTTATTATACCTTTAGTTCTATGGAAGCTCATTGAAATTCCGTTGCTGTCTGCACTGTAGTCGGAGGCTTATTAAAGTTTTTTGTGCCGCCACAAAGGGCTGTTTTATATTTGCTTAATTATCTGCACTGTCCAATGGCTTAACCCTTTTCCTGATTCATAACCCTAGCTCAACAGAGATTAAGCCCCAAGTTAATGTCATTCTCTATTCTCGCCTGGAGGGGAGGCTGCGCATCCATTGAGCTATGCCAATGAAATCTGTGCCTCTTCAAGCGAATGACAAACTATGCGACACTAGTCACAGGCCACAGGCAAATTATCCATCACTCGTGACAGGGTCACAATCACATTCGCCTGCCTTCCTCTGCCTTTTGTTCAGCCTTGACATTGAGATGCGTATGCTGAGACGAGCAGATGGCGGCCGATCAATGTGGCAGCAGAAACAACAGTAAAATTACTAGCCACAGGGCGAGGCATAAATAGAGAGAACACAGCACAAGCTGCTGTTATTCCCATGATTGAATCAATAAGACGCACTCAAAGGACCAATAGGAAAAGGGGCAGGGAAAAGGGAAGTCTTCTTCTACTTGGACTTGGACTTGGCCTGGGTCTGGGTCTCTAGTCGTACTCTTGGCTGCAGGCCAATTGACGTGGTTACCGGGGCAACCGGTGTGCCAAGGAGGAGGTTCACGAGCTGAATTCGAGCTGAAGGAAAAACCTGTTGAGCGAATACAAATAAAATTGCATTGTTCGACACGGCTCAAAGACAAATACCTTAACAATTTGATAGCTCTTTTTCGGGCATGAATACGACAACGAGTGCGCCTACGAGTGAGTGTGAGTGTGAGTACAATGAGTACTATAGTATTTCGACATGCCGCAAATTGAATGAATTTATTTGTGCTCCAATCACACGCCATTTAATTCCCATTCAAGAGCAATTCGAAAACGTTTCGAACATTAAACAGTTGACTGTCTCCCTCTCTCTCTCTTTCCGTACATCCTCCTCTCTCTCTCTCGTACTCAATGTGCCCAATCTGACGTTGATGAAGATGCTGTTGATGCTTTAATAAATTCCAAATTGGGACGGTCTTTTTGTCAGCTTTGGTGTCATGTGGCGTATACTTAATAAGCTTGCGCTGCCCTGTGCCACGTGTTGTCAAGTAGCCCAACAACAATGTGACCTGCCTGAAAATGATGTGATAATAAGTATAAAACGGTATGAGGATTACGAGTATTCTGGGTATATCGCACTATTAATTTACTGCCATGTTGGGAGATCGCATTGTTAAGCCTCTCACACTCTTGTTCTATCTCTCTCTCTCTGTATCTCAGAGAGCACACTACAGTGTCCAACGAACCAACTACAACAATTACAGGCAAAGTCAAGTGGGCTCCCCAGGCGATAATAAACGCGACATTCCCTGAACTTGCTGTCAGTAACAACTTACACATAACTGCGCTACTATAGTTCTAGTTGTTGTTGTATTAATGGTTGTTGCTTGCCCCATTTTGTTGCCTAGTTTAAGCTTCCAGCGGGCTACCTGTGACAAGTTCTGTGTACTATACGAGCTGACTGTGTGACGCATGGCGGAGATATACAGAGATATCTCCAGCACGAGTTGCTTATATATTTAGTTATATACAAAGATATCTCCATCTCCATTTGCTTTTTATATGCAATACAAAATTAACTATCCCACGTTTTTTATATGCAACATTTACCTCTACCAAATTTTGAATAAACCCGTCGTAATTTCAAATAAAATCGGCAGCTGCTTAAAAACTCTTTAAGATTTTATTATCAGACAGCAGAGTATCGTAAAAATACGTTTATTTTCGGTATGTAAAGTATATTATTATTTACCCCCGCCGGCTATAAAGCTAAAGGCTTCAACGAGCTACCGAACGAGCTAGATAATTGCGGGTGGGGATCGGGGGGCCAATCAAGAAAGTAATGTTATCTTTTGCTCGACGTATCGTAAACTTATATGGCAAGAATTATAAAATGATAAAGATAAGCAAAGGGGCAAATGCGTAATGTGTTATTCAGACTAATTTTAGACTCTATAAAGACATCGATAATTAGCAGGAGGACATCGTTATAGACAGACAAAAAGGTTGAGTCTGCACCAGAAAAGAGTTTAATATTTGTATGCAACTCCACTCGAATAAAGTTTTTAATAGTTTAAAAACAACTTGACGCAGTAAACAAACGCATGCCATCTCTCTCTCTCTCTCTGTGTCTCTATCTGTCTCTCTCATCCACTAGGGTATTCATAGCGCCAACACGTAGAAAGTAAATTATTCTCGCAATTTTGTTGTTGTTTATTTTATGTCTGTCAAATTGCTGTCAAGGCTGCGCAAAAACAAAAACTGCAGCTGCAACTGCAACAAAGCAGAACGCAACAAGACTAACAACAACAATAACAACAACAACAACATCAGAAGGGAAAACAAAACAAAACAAAACTCTGGGCTCACCGCACTGCAAACTATTCTCGGTTGAACTGTCATTGGTTTTTACGGGGAAAGGCTTTACGTTTTTGGCAATCGCAATGGAAACTGAACTAAAACAGTTGCCCTGTTGCAGTCGGCCGATTCGCTTTAGCCAAATTAGTTTGGCTTTAAAATGAATATTCCAAATATTTCCCCCAAATATCACTTAAGCTCCCCCAGGCTTTGGCAAAGTAAACAGAAACAGAGAATGATAAAAATAAATATAATGACTGGAAAAAACATGTGCCAATTTGACCGAGCAGCGATTACGTATGCCTGCGCACACACAGATCTATGATATATACTAGCTATATGCTATGGCATAGTATAGTATAGTATAGAAGACACCTGCTCGACTGGGCCCTGGCCAATTACAGCTTATGCCTGTCCATTTTCGGGCATCCCAAGTTAATAAAGATGACTCACGCAGGTGATAAAAGAGATGTGCGACTACTTATTTGAACACGCATATAGCACAATGATATAGCGATATAGTATAACTACTATGTAGTTAAACACATATTTACATTGCTATTGTTCTTGCCTTGTTCTGTTTTGTTTATCTCGATCTGGGCAAACTGTTTTAATAGTTCAGCGACAACAAAAACAATTTCATTCATATGCGATGGCAATAAGATTTCAATTTTTTCAGAGAGTCGTTCTCCGAAACCCAGAGAGGGAGATGAGGGAGAGAGACTGAGAACGTAGTCAATGTTGCGTTGCCAAGAATTTGTTGTCTATTTGCTAGTTGAGCTGATAAAAATTCACTTTACTTCACTTTGGCTGCTTATTTGCCGCAGCGCAAGGGACTCCCATGAGTGAGGAAGGGGAAGATAGTGGAGTGGGAGACGAGGCAGGTCGTTAGAATCGCAGACAATGGCGTCATATAAAACGGGCAGACAAAAAGATGCAACTGCGTATTGCAATCAGAAGGCGCTGGCTGAAGAGTGCCCACTTGCCAATTGATATGGGGGCGTGGCAGCGCCCAGATTTATAGTCGAGTGTCGCTACTATATACTATATACAAAAGTGATGCTGCGCTGCTTATTGACTGTGTAGCGAGGCGACGCGCTTTGTAAGTTTTGTTGCAGCTTCGATTCTTGCAACAATTGCTGGCGCAAACACGCACACACACACACACAGGCAGACAGACAGAGAGTCGGACAGTTGCAAAGTGCAGATGCAAACACAACCAGAGTCAACTGTCAACTGTGCCGCACTTGCAACAGCTCATGCCTTTTGTTGTTGTTCTTTTCGCCTTTGTGCCGGAGCTCAGCGCGCGACATGTTTGCGCTTGCTTCTGGCTCTCTTCAGCTATTTGTGTTTGTTTGTTTGTTTGTCTCCCTCCAACTACGCATTGTAGCACTCTCCAACACTCCCACTCCCTACTCGCAGTCTACAACACTCTGCCCACTCTAGATAAAATACCGATAAAAGTCGCATTTAAATATCTTTAAAAAAAAAGGGGCAACACTGCTGCGCTGCCGTCAGGCGACCAGAGCAAACACAAGTTAAGGCCAAATAATTGAAAAATTAATTATACACGCTGCAGCCATCTTAATTTATTAATTTGCCGCTCGTACTCGTATTTACACACCCGAAAAGACCGGGTCCGCCTGGGACAGAGCGGAGAGCGGCGAGCAGCGCTGGCAGCTCGATAAGCTCGCAGCGTCGTAGTCTATGCCCAGAAGCGAAAACTGGAAAAAACAACAGCAACAACAACAAGAACAACAACTACAAAGGCAGCGTACTCTGTCATTGTCTGCAATGAAAACAATAGCGTAAAATACACTTGACGAAAAAATACCACTGCCCATTGAAGAATTAAATAATAATAAATTTAAAAACTAAAGAACAAAGCAATGTTCATTTATTTCAATTTGTTTTGCTGGCAACGTAAATATTTAATTTTATATGACAAAGTTCATAAAGAACGTCTTTAATTGCAATAATGAAAGCGAAATTGTCTACATTCCCGGCATACATTCTTATTGAAAGAATGTTAAACAGCAGAGTGGGCAAACGTTAAGGCAACCATAGATCAAAGACATAACAGACGATCCACATTAACAGAGTTTGCCTTAAAGAGCTGCTGTAAAGTGGTAAACAACAGAGTAGGCAAATATCAACATTAACAGAGTTTGCTTTAAAGTGATGCTGTTAGCTGCTTGCAATGTTACGTTTGCCCTAATTTAAATGTTGCTGTACGAAACAGGACTAACAATTAATTAACCCTGCCTGTTTTAAGTGTATAATGAATGAAATTTACTTGAGATAGCACGTACAGCGTGAAATATATATGTATCTTTGCAACTGGAGAGCACTGTCCGACACGGACGCTTAGCCAAAACATAACCCCATTTAATGCCGCTTATTTAATCATAATTTAATGCGTCTCAACGTCACTCAAAGTCAACGCAACTTGGCATCGCAATTATTTTTCAAAGCGGATAAGGAAGCAACTACCCAACAACCCCACTGCAACAGGGAGATCTCATTCCACTCCCCAAAATGCTCCCTGCAAACGCTTTGTTTTTAATTAATGCAAAATTTATCAGTTTGTTGTTCACCCTCCCCTCTGCGCAGTGTTTGTTGCTCTTTCTCAATTTGTGGTTATTTTGCTTTGTGCTCTTGATGGGAAAAAGTGAAAAGAATATGAAGAAGGAAAATGCATCAGTGCGTCATCTTGTTTCGGATTATGGAGCTGTGTTTTTTCGTTTTTGTGCTATGCATGGCCTGGCAATGTTCTGCTTTGTTGTCTTTCAGCTCTCGCTTTTCTTTATGATTCCGCTTTATTATGCTGCAGACCTTTCGCTCTTTACTACCTGTCATTATAAATATTGACGGGGGCGTTTGGCATTTCGCTTTAAAAAATAAATAACTTGACTAATCCAGCGCTGTTGGTAAATTCTCTCTTTTGCCAATTTATGATGATAAAACGACCAAATGAATCGGCCTCAAAATTAAATCAGGAATCATCGCTTCCATTTGGCAAGTCATGCAATATGCAGGCTACATGTGGCCAAAAGTGGCAGTAGAATGGTGATAACTCCGATTTAAAGCGACTGCATAATGCAAACACGCAAATCACATGGTTAGATCGCATTAAAACAAATTGCAATATGCAACAAGGGGAGGCAGGCGAACGCACAGGCAGCTGGGTTGGTGGTCAGGCACATGGCTAAAAGCCAGTTCAATCGGTTTATTTGTGAGCTCTCTTCCTCTCGCTCTCTCGCTCGTACTGCCACAATATTTTGTGATTTTCGCACGTGGCGAAACAAATTCAATTAAAATGGCGGCCATATTCAATTAAAATGGAAATGCATTAAATAATAAACTGTTTATGTGCACACGTGCATGCGTGTGTGTGCGTTTGTGAGTTTTGCATAAATATTTGTCAATAATTAAAGCTAATTAAAACTGAGCGAACGAAGCCGCCTAAAAGTAGGCAATGTCCTTACACAAACTACATCAAACGTTACGCATACGCAGCGTGGCGCAAATCAATAAGTAAACCTTAACTCAATTTGTCAAGTTTTCGCTTGATTAATTTAAAGAGTACGAAACTCTGCAGCAGTGGCTAATTACCTGGCAACAGCCGAGCTCAGTCGCAGGCTCAGCCAGTAATTTATTTTTAAGATGGGCATAATTACACAGACAGCAGATACTTAGCCAGCTTCCGTTGCAGTGCTTCGCCTTGCCTGGTGTTCATTTGATATGTGCGTCGGCAGCAGCAATAGGAGAGGGAGAAGAAGTGGCTGAAGGGGCTACTGCAGCTGCAGCCTTAACTGCAACTCGGCAACTCGAATTGCATGCTTCGTGCGCTTTTAATGGCTGCCACTGTCTGCGGCTTTACTGCGCTCCCTTTCTCTTTCTCGCACGCCTTTTTACCGCTCCTTGGCTACATAAATCGCAGGTTTAATGTGAAAATATGGTGAAAAGGAAACAGTATCAACAAGCAGCTGCATAAGGGGCAGGTAAAGGGGGTGTGGCAGCACTGCACATCGCTTTGCCTTGTTTGTTGGCTCGTTGCTGTTGCCGTGTTCCTTTGTGCATGTTGGCCATGTCCTTGGCAGGAGTAGTTAGCGCGCCTTTGTCTGTTGCTGGCAGAGTCGACATGAATCAAAAAACTTAATTATTTTCAGCCGCACGATGGCAAAATATTTTGCTCAAACAAACAACGGCAACAAGGCAACAGAAACAGCAACAGTAACAGCAGCAGCAGTTATAGTAACAGCAACTGCAACAACAACAGCAACAACAACAAAGTGGAGGCAACATAAATCGTTAGCGGACATTTTGACGCAGCTCGCAAAAATTGTACAACTCTTCCGCTGCGTTGCAAAGCGGCTACAAAGCAATCGCCAGCATATTTACAGTCAATTTGTTAGTAAGCCCCTTCCCCTTCCCCTGCCACTCCCACTGTCACTCCTCCTTCCACTTACGCTGTCCACAAAGGTATTACACATGGATTTGTGTGCATGTTTCCACTGCGTATCCTACTGCGCTACGTGATCCGAAATGTCATAAATATTCCCGCATTGCTGTAGCGAATGAATTTCTGCCAGCAAACATTGCGTTATACAGTGGGCAACAAAGCGAACTACGTACCCCAAGCACCAAATAAACTATGACTTATTATTGCTCCACACACATTTCGTTTGCCTTGCTTTCAGTTTCTGTCACATTTCGTTCTCTTCTTACAGAGTTTCTTTCTCGCGGTTCTCTTCCGAATAAAGCTCTACACGCTAGCCTGCGCAGCTGATCTGGGTAATTAGTAATATCGGCATCACCGCACACGCCAGTTTGGCTTGCGCTCAACTCCCGCTTGCTCTTGAAGATTTAGCGAGCTATTCTATATAATTTAATAACTATACCTTCAGTTCAATTGCTCCATACACATTTCATTTGTCTTGCTTTCTGTTTCTGTTACATTTCGTTCTCTTCTTACAGAGTTTCTTTCTCGCGGTTCTCTTCCCAATAAAGCTCTTATCAACATCATAATATACACGCTGGCCTGAGCAGCTGATCTTGGTAATTAGTAATATCGGCATCACCGAACACGCCAGATCGGCTTGCGCGCAACTCCCGCTTGAAGGTATAGCGAGCTATACTATATTATTTAATAACTATACCTTCAGTTCAATTTGAAGTATTTTGTTGCCTTGTGTGTTGATCGATTCGGTATTTACGAAGTGTGATTCACGCGGGATTGTTTTGGGTCAAGCTTTGCGGTTGGTGCTGATAAGAATTCAAATATAAACTCTGCAATCTCTTGTGATCTCGAATACGTGCTGTGTTAATTGTGTGTATTGAGAACGTTTCGTTAACTTCCAAAAAACAATTCTGTATTTTGTATTTTACACAAAGAGTTAAAGCAAACTTCTGGACTTGCAGGGAATTTTCCTGGAAACGATGCTGAGTCGCAACATATAAGTCACAATAATTTTTTAAAGTACTGTACAGTCATTAAAGTGAGAAAGAAAGAGAGAGTGAGTTCTTGCTGGCAATTTTATGAACAGCCCTCGCTGCGCATAGCGCCACGCGTAGCTGCTGACACGGGATAAATGCCAGCAAGGAGCAGCAGCAGCAGCAGCAGGCTGCTCATAAACTTGTTACATTGTCAACCTGTGAAATTGCAGCCACTCCCCTGCCTCCTGCTTCCTCACCTGGCTTGACACACGCAACAGGATGCAGAGCTAAATCATTGAAGCACGAGAAAAAATGCCTGCACGGCTGTAAAACATGCGACGTCTTGTGCCCCTTAAACGGTTACGGCTGCAGCTTCATCTCCTCCTCTATCTTTGTCTCTCTCTCTCCCTGTCTCTCTCTCTCTCTCTCTCTCCATCTCTCTTTCATCTTCTGCATTAAAAAAACGCCTTTAAAGCAGCAACTGGCTAATAGACAGGACCGTCGCAATGCGATTACGCGTAAGTGCATCCCGTTTAAGCGTTTCAAATTGAGTTTTATGACTTAATAATGCGGCAAGGCTATGCGACAACCGAATGCGGGCACACACTCACACACTCATACATCGATACACGCACACTTCAATACCCACACAGGCTTGCAATTACAGGAGCAAATGTTGCAGCTAAAAGCAGTCAATGCAGAATGTGGCCGACAAACGAAGGCAGACAGCAGCAGTAGCAGGAAAAGGCAGCAGGCTGAGGCAACCACAAACAGCATCGTCAAGTGGCCACCAAGTTGCACGCACTGATTGAATTTGACTCGATGTGCATGTCGCTTTGCTGGCTGCCTCTGTTTGGCCAGAACAAGATCGACAACTGCCGTTGCTGTTGCTGCTGCCTGTTGCCCTAAGGGAACGTGTTGCCGGTTGCTGGTTGCTCTGGCAATATACAGAGAGAGGGATAGAGAGAGAGAGAGAGAGAGAGAGATAGAGAGAGAGAGAGAGACACACACAAGTGCATTTAACTTTTGTGCTGTTTGTTGTGCTGTAAACACACATAGATTGGGAGATATGCTCACACTCCTCCACTTCTTGCTCGGTTGAAGATTGCTTTGCGGGTGCGATAAATTTGCCACAAGATGTGTTTGTGGCATCGCTTTAAAGTGGGCTACAAACTTTGTAGGAGAGTGTGCTTAGCCTAAGCCTAAAATCAACTTAATTGTCTGTCTATCTATGTGTGGTTTTCTCGCACAAAGCTTCACAAATCCAAAGAAGTATTAAGCATTCTTCAAGTTGTTTTCTCTTCGCAATATCCCAGCAGAGCATACAGAATTCCTTGGAAAAAATCCTTCATAGTTTATTGCTTGATTTTTTGTGCCACTTCTACTTGCACACGCTTTTGCACTTGTCCTCCTCGTTAATGTACGGTGGGGTTGTGCCATTATTGTTATTGTTGCTAACAGAGCTGCTGGCGCTGTTAGTGGGGCTGCTGTTGTTGGCACTGTTATTGCTGTAGCTGCTATTGTTGCCCCTGTTATTGGTGTAGCTGCTATTGTTGTTGCTGTTGCCATTGCTGCTGGTGCTAGCGACGTGTAGTGTGGCTGCCACACTCGCTCGGCTTGCCACTTGAAATCTGTCAACTGCAACTATTTATTAAATTATATACTGCCATTGTTAAATGCGAGGGTGCGAGAGTGAGAACGAGCGAGCAAGGAAGACAGACACAAACGTGTGGGGCAGACTCGAGACTCGAGGCTCGATGTGGCATTGTCTCGCATTCGTCGTCCTCTCGACAGCTTTTTGTGTGTGCGGAATTTAAGCATTTTGTTGAATTACATTTGCGACGACAACAATTGACAGCTTTATTTGGTGTATTACACAGAGTATATGCAGAGAGATATATATGGGATTTCCTGTTTATATTTGCTTACAGCTCAGCGAATCCCTGGAGTCCCTGTCCAAAACATGTAATAGACAACATCAGCAGCGGCCTCGACTGCTCGGCTCCTCTGCGTGGTGGCATTAGGCAAATTGACAACAGCTTAAAGCGATTTGTGCGGCACCTTAAAGCCGAGTAAATACTGTCAAGCTCGAGGACTGCTCGAATTGTAGACCGAACCCCGCCCCCAGGCAACAGCAACAAAGAAAAAACCCCACATAAGCCAACTGTAAAAAAGCACAGAGGGAGCAGGAGAGAGAGAGAGGAGGCGCAGCCCAAATAGTACAACACGATGGACGTCGAACATGAGGAGGAGCGCATCTGCCTCAGGTGAGTGTCGCTTCCCATGTCAGCTGGCAATGACAAACTAGATTTGCCCTCAGTCAAGCTGAAATTTGGCTTTAAGTGTGTTTGCGGTCATACAATTAACAAATTGGATAGGAGATCAGTCAGGCGCCTTGGCCAACACCAATGCGGTCTGTGGTATTCAAATTAAGTTCTGCATATCAAATTTGTGGGCTGCAAATGGCTTAGGTATTTTGCCTAATCAATCTCTGGTTTGGTATTTTGCATAATCTATTCGAGAATGAGAAATACTTTCAATAATTAATTTACAAACTTTGCCAACTTTAATGTCATGTTAATGTACATTTGAAATGCAAATAACTTTTCATCAATACGTTAACAGGCACGTGCGAGGCAAATTAACATTAGTCTGTTGCTCTACATTAACATTTGCATAACTGAGTTGACAGGCCGACAGACAGTGTTGGCTAAGCTCGAAATGAGTGGAAGATGAGGAGAGTGGAAAGAGAATTGAGAGTAATGGCGACTTCTGTTACAGTTGGCAAATCTATTTAGTGTTTTGCTTTAACAATGCTTGAATTTAATGTGTGTTTTTATTTTTATCATGCGTTTTTCCACACGATAAATACGTGTCAATTACATGCTTGCCCCTGGGCCGAGAAAGTGAGATCAACAAACTGCATTTGCCCACGAAATTAAATATGATGGAGAGTTCATTGCTGTTGTTGTTGCTGCTACTGTTATTCTGTTTTCTTTTATTTACATTAATCAATTAGATGCCGTCGACATACACAGGCAAAAAGTGAGAAAACAAAAATATTGTCGCAATGAAAGGCGCAATGCCAACAAAAGTGGCGACAACCTAAGCGACAACAACAACGCGTCGCCATTCAATGTCAATCTCATATTTCAATTATGTTTTATAAATGGCTGCAGACAGACTGGCAGAGCTCGCACACCCCCCTGTCCGTCACCCCCTCTTACGTTCCCTTAGTATTTGTTTTGTTCTGCCACAGGGAGGAGAGGGGTGCAGGTCACTTGAACTGGGCACCAGAGAGCAATTTCGTACAACTTTTGTTCCGATAATTTGACAAAATCGCAGGGCAATACAAAAGTTTCGAGGAGTTTCTACCTATGCAACTAAAAGTATGCAACAGTAAATTTCCATGCTCAATTATTTATCGACGCGTACTTAAAGTGTCGTTGTTGTTGCTGCCTGCCACTCCCAGCACATTGCCGCACATGCCACATAACTGTGTGTGGACTGAGGTCGACCCGTGTCCTGATCGAATTATGAAATTTTAATTACATAATAACGCACTGACATCGACAGCGACAACGCCTTTTTGCCAGCTGAATGCACAAGCCACGCCCCCTCTGGCGATATGCCACACAGCACGGGGGGCAGAGTGGAAGGGGTTTGTTGCTGCGTGCAATAACTGTAAAACAATTTAACGCTGGAATTTATAAAGCGTCACAATAAAAACCCATCAAAAGGCCGGCAAAGTGGGGGAGGGGGAGGGAACGTGCGGAAAACTTTGAAAGATGATATAGTACTTAACGCAGCGGGTGTCCGCGCCACACACCTGACTTGATAAGTATAGGGTAAACATTTTAAAGCACTCGCTAAGTGATTTAACACCTATAATACATGCTATAATTCATGCTATAATTCCACTCGATTTCAAATTCCTAAGCGAGTTGAAGTTCGAGTGCGACCTATGTCAAGTGTCAAAAAGTCAGTCGCGCTGCTGACAGCTGGCAACGGACAATGGGCCCTAAAAATAACTGCAATTAAAAAGAATTGAACCTAGCTAGGGGAGATTATTCCAGGCTAGGGTGCTCCCCCAACAACAACAACGACGACGACGATGGCGACAACAGCTCAAAATGTCTCTTTAATTTTATGCTAATTTCTTTTGCTATGCAAATTTTGTGATGTAAACAACAAACGGCGAAGGAAACAAGTAAACGGGCAGCAACAACAGCAACGCGGCAGACACGTAGAAGAAGCTAGATATGATTTAGATGACTAGCCAGCAAATACCCTGGAGCAAGATACAGTTTAGTTTACTTTGGAAAAGGCCTTAAGCAAACTTTAATTCATTGAGTTACTTCGAACTTCAGCGGCAGCATACCTTGCCTGCCAGCACTCATCTTTTACAGGGTATCTTAATGCCTACACGGGGACCTACATGCAGCTCCGGCTAGACGCAGCAAAGTTCTGTTAACACGGACTGCGCCACGTTGCGAATTTTGCCGCAAAGTAAAGTTAGCAGGGACAGAACGAAGGCGAGGAGTGGGTAGGGGAGAAGTCAGTTCGCAGGGCAGCTCGCATTAACTTAAATCAAAAGATGTAGCAAACTTTTAATAGCCCTCAACTTTGTCTAGAGCCTGGAACAGCTGCATTCGAATTGGTAACAACTAATTAGACTAGGCCCGAAAATAAATGCGTTTTTTATTTGAGTCAGCGGTTTTTCTCCTTCCTTCCTTCTTTTCTGCTACGCGTTGTACATAAACAACGCCTTTAAATTGAGTTCCTGCTACCACAGTTCAAATCTAATATCAGCATTTCGACAATTTATCAATTTTAATGGCTTTCGAATTGCCACGTGGATGGAGACTCCAAAGTGGCCACTTATACGGCTTATTGCCTTTTCCTTCTTTTTCTGCTTTGTGGCTTAAAGAATTTGAGAAAAGGCAGCCTACCCCCTCCCCACGCATCTCTCTCTCACTCCCCTGCCGTGTTTACTGAAATCAGCAAACGGCCGCCAAATAAATAGCTCTGATTCGAAACGAGTCCTTTGTATAAAAAAAGGGACATCAAAGACGTCTCTCGACGGCGGCAAAGGCGGCGGCTTGTGGGCAACTTAAGCGCATTTTATGCATAATAATGCGTAACAGAAACAAGGAAAAACCCACCACCACCCATCCCCCCTTTGGCAACAATGTCGACATTTTATAATCACACTACATAAGGCAGGGGCGAGCTAGGCAGGCGTGTTCCCCGAATCGATTTCGTCAGAGTATTCTGAATATGCCACGAATGGCTCGTAAAATCCTTAAATCAAATCTACCCAAACACACGCGGCGTATGCGAAATGCGGCAGAAAGGGTTAGTCGGAACACGTGCAATTGTCCCTTTTCTTGTTGTTGTGGTTTTTCTGCTGTTGTTGTTGTTGCTGTTGGTTTTGCTGTTGTTATTGCTGTTGCTGTTGTTGTTGCGCTTCATTTTTTGTACCGCTGAGTAATTTTTCTATTTTCTGCTTTGTTGCGCCCTTTCAACTGCACACCCATGTTGACCGACGTTCAACATTAACCCAAATCCAAAACACACACACAGACAGACAGACACTCACTTACTTACACACACACAGTAGCATAGCTTCACATAGAGTAACTGACAATGAGACAAACATGAAGACTTGGCCACTTGACAAGCTTTTGCTACTAGAACTGTGCCCTCTCTCTCTCTCTTCTTCCCTCTCTCTCTTCCTCCTCTTCCACCCATCAGCTTGTGTATTTTAACGTTTTATTGTTTCTCTGTCCGACTTTTAGCTAAATGAATCAGCCTTATCCTGTGCACAGGAGCACAGTAGTCCAAACAAGTCGCGAGTCTCCCTCTTCCTCTCTCTCTTTCCCACTCTCTCTCCCTTTCTCTCTCTCTCTCTCACCGTTGTCGGTCACCTGCTGCGTTTCCTTTTGACTGTGAACTGGCATTTGGAACGCATTTAGGCTTGTGCCGGAAATTAATTACATCGACTCATCAAGTTATTCACATAAAATGCTTTAATTGATTACTCAGTGAATGCCCTGAAAGGCGGTCGAGACAGTCCGGGGCATGAGCATAATGACAGCACACACTAAGTGGGAGGCTAGCTAGCTTCCTCTGTGCTCAGTCTGTTCTCCTTGTTCGGTCTGTTTCAGTTCGCTAAGCTGAGAACTTGACAGTGCGTGTAATGATAAATGCAAATTGAAATCATGCAAAATTCAAAGAATAAGTGGAAAATGTTTTCGGAAAAACATGTCTCGACAAAAAAAGAAAGTTCTTCCATTTGCTGTTAATTTAGGCTGCAAATATTGTTGAATATTTGGCAAAAACATGTTTTAGCTAAAAGCTTTAAGGGGGATAAACCTCCCTCGCTTGGTTTCCTGTCCAGCAACATTATCCTTCATTCACACAGTGCCTGCTGTCAATCTTCAGCCTGTGCCTTGTTTGGGCTCTTCATTAGCGCCCTGACCCTGTTCAACTGGGCGCTATTTAAGCGCTTCATTCTCAAGATGTGTGCACTCATCTAATGATTCTGTGTATTCATCTCCGTCAGCATTCTCCCCGTTTCCCCTTTCCCCTCCACACTGTTTGTTTCTTAGCATCTTGGACTAATTATCTTTAAATATTTGCTTTCACACATTCTAACCTAACAAGCCTTGAAAACCAGGCTGCCCCATCTCTAGACCACACCCCCTTTCCTCATTTCCCCCTTCCCCACTATTCATCTTGCGACCTCTGTTGCCAACACCACGCCCACCGCAAGCTGAGGCGCTTAATAAATAAAATAAGCAGCTTGCTAGACATTGTTGCCATATCGATGGCTTGGCCTTGTCTTAATTGTTGTTGTAGTTGTTGCGAGGGTTGTGGCAACTGCTGCTGCTGTTCCTGTTTGTTGTTGCTGTTGTTGTTGTTGCTGCAGCAGGGCATAATGCAGCATTGTGGAGTCAGCACGTTGCGCCTTCGGGGCCAAAGCATAAATATGTCAAGTGTTAATTGCTGCCACTTAACGCACAGCACAAACTCAAATACAACTACACACATACGTAATACGCAGCTCAGAGAGAGAGGGAGAAGGGGAAGGGAAGTGAGGAGATGTGTAAATATGACTTTAATCTACTTACGAGCAAGCTAAGGCAGCTGCCGCTCTGCCTTGCTGTCTCTCAGTTGCTCAAGAGTTCGTAAGCCGCAGCACAAAAACAAACACAACGCAGACACACACACACACACACACATACACACAAGCACAGGCATATTGCCATACACTCGTACCCGCACACACACTCGCACACTTGTTACACACCCAATAATACGCTTTAACAAGTTTCTTATGGCCATAAATTCAACAAGCCAACAAAAGCTCATAAAAAGGGCTGACTCCCGATTCAAACTCCCCCTCATTGAGTGAGGAGCAAGGCAAAAGGGAGGCAGGAAGAGAGGGGTGGCCGCTCGACTGGCTGGATGATTTGCTGGCTGCTTGGCGACTTTGCAGCTAACCCCAACAGCAGCAGCTGCCTACATAAATAAAGCGAACATTGCAGACATGCCTTTGACATTTCATATCATATCACACACACACACATGCACACACACACACACACATGCACACACTCGCACAGCTGACAGGAAATTTCAAAGAAACAAGAATATCCTGCGCAGAAACAAAACTGCACCCAGACACGGGCGAGGGCAGCTAACACATTTGACAGGCAATAATAACAGCAGCAGCAACAACAACAAGAGAGAGAGGGAGAGAGAGAGACAACAACAACAAGAGAATGAGACAACAACAAAGCGCTCTACAGTGTGCTCTGTTATCAGCCATATTTATCGACAAACCATCCCATTTCCTGTTTTAAATGTCTTACTCGCCTTGCCTCCACTTCCACATACTCCTCATTCTTCTTCAACCTCTCGCTCTTCTCCTCCCTCCTCCCTCCTCCTCTTTCTCTCGCTTGTGCTTGTGCTGCCTCGCCTGGTGGCCGATTGTCATCGGTTCACTTCCTTTGGCCACTTGTCCGCCATGACAGGTGAATTTGCGACATGAGTTGACTCCTGCGGGGGGAAGCACATGACATGGATGCTGACGCTGATGCTGATGCTGATGCGGATGCTGATGACGATGCTGATGGAACAGTTAAGCATCTTATCATCTAAACCAAAGTAATGGCACAGGAAATGAGATGTGATAGCAAGCTAATTTTAGACATATTCGAAGAGTTTCCCAGAAGGAAACTTGCTATATCCGTTTGTGATCTTTGAACTGTTTCAAATTATTCCATAAATAACTTTATTTCTATCTTGACAGCTTCATTCTAAGTAAAAAGTCTTGAATATGAAAAATAATGACAGGGAATCAAGATAAAGTTGTATATTCTTGACAAGCAACAACTTTATACCTTTAAAGAGGGTTGTAGAATAACTAACTAATCATGATCTTGCCGTATTCATTCATAATATTTGGCTCTATCTTAACTCTTGTGTATAGTATAAACAACAATTAACTGTATAGAAATATATATTCTCAATCAGCAAAAACATTAAAGCCAAGACTAAGAGACTTGTTTTATTGAAAGCCCTGATTTGTTCTAGCACTTCTTAGATTCACCCCCCATCATCATCCTCCCCCTCAAACCTTGACCTATAATTCTCAAGATTTACAACCTTTATCAGAAGAGGTAGCCTTGTCATAGTGTGCCTCCCTGCCAGAACCGGCCCTGGCTGATTCGCGGCGATAATCATCGATTTTTACTGATTATCATCATTGGTTCTCATCGTCGACAATGTTGCCCCGCTCGCGAGAACTGAGTGTGCCCCACACACTCATGACATGTTCCCATATTTCCCCCTATGCCAACTACCATAAGCAGTAGTATCGAGTGCTGCTCGAGCTTTTGGCTCGCTCAGTTACCAAACGCGAGTTCGATGTGAAAGACGCGAAAAATAGACGCGAATCCGCGAAACGGAATCCGCATTCGAAGCGTGTTAACCAAGCGGGCCGCTGGCGGCAGTTGCAAACGAGATAAAAGCAACATTAAACTGAAACTGAAGTAAAAACGAAATACATAATATATGTGTGTTATATACCCCATATATGAGTAATGAAATATAGTATACACGAGCTACTTCTGCTGGCCAAATATCGCTCAAAAAGTGAAACTAGATTCGCGCGTCATCATCATCGTCATCATCATTGTGAACATTGCCAAAGATCCGTTGAGCATTCGTGCTTGCCAGGCCATTTATCGATTTTGTATTTTGAATATTGTTGCGCCATTATCATCGTCGCATTTTATATAGAAGTGATAATTATATTAGGCGCATTATCTCTGCACTGCGAGAGAGTTGTCGCTTGATAAACAACTCGCTCGTGTTCTATGTTTATCTTTTTTTTACTGGGATTACTCACCCCGAAAACGAGCGGACTACCGAACCGGTTTAGTGCGAAACTAATGCAACTTTCGTATCGAATTCGAATCTCAACTGCAAATTGAAGCCGAAATTCGAGATTCCAGTTTCGAATATGAACCCGCCTCACCTATGAATCGTGTTAATCAGTGGCTTGAAAAGTAAACAAACAAGCGAAACCCGAAGAAAACCCCCAAGTGATGTGTGCCGGAGGAGGCATGTGATAGCCCCCGCGTCTGGCCAGATAATACCAGGTCTCTAACAGGTGGGTGGACATGACGAATTTCGCGCAATAGAAGAAAATATGCTCGAGTTGCGAACTCGTCTCGCTCAATTGATACGCGAATCGGTTTGGCTTGTTTCCTAGGCAGGTGCTAAGAGGTGCGACGACGCCTTGTAAACTGGAAAATTACAGTACGTTGCTTGCCTGCTCAGTCTGTGTCTGAGGGGAATACGAGAGATTTTGCATGTGATATCTGATGCTAAAGTTAGACATACCTATAAACAAAGGAAGATCTGGAATTGTTTTGTTTATTCTGTTCTGTTCTCTTAGCATTCTATTCCTGCCCCAAGATATTTCAAGTTTATTCTTATTATATTGTCTTCAAATATTGTTTCACTTTAAAGAGAAATCTGTCACTCCAAGCTGAAAGTTGTCCCTTCCCTGCCGCATCATTAAACAATGCCAAAGAAACTTTTCTAACTTCACAAATAAGTATAGATTATGTATGCAAATTTCTTTATACTTTTTCTGCGCCTTCAACTTCCACATAAAGTTGACAATATTCAATTGAGCTGTGCGAGGCCATCACGTAATTTAAATCACGCATTTCATGGTGCTTCCTCTCTGTCTCTCTCTCGGGATCTTATCTATTGCTCAGTATGGATACATTAATCAAGCCGCAATTTGCTGTTGTTGTTGGAATTAGACATACGTTTTGTTTTTGTAGCTGTGCAACTGATAAGAGATAACAACTATTTAATGCGTCGAATGCGGTTTAGGGAGGAATTAGAACGAGGCAGGGAAGCGCGACAGGAAGTGCAGTCAAGCGAGGGGCTAGACACGAGCAGAAAAACACTCGCAAACACACACACGTAGTTACACCCACACATTTGCCTAGGCAAACACACACACACTTGTCTGCGCCTGAAAGCGTGCTACACAAAGCTGAACTGAACAAACAAGCCCAAAATAGACGCGATACGAGAACGAGAGACTTACATATAATTATTTTTATATTTTCATACGTGCAGCAGATAACATTGTACATTGAACACGTTGAACAGTTGATAAAGTTGTTGCCAACTTTACCAATTGGCAGTGGGCAGTGGGCAGAGGCTGAAGCAGACGCAGAGGCAGCTGCTGCAGAGCTCAACCAGCAGCCAGCAGAAAGCATATGAAAATTGTCTGTCGACCACAAAGGTGAAACAACTTTTGTCTCCGCTTGGCAATGCAAAGTTCGCTCGAGCGCTCGTTAAACGAAATTAGAAAACTAAAATGGCCACAGACAGTGGGACAGAAGGCAGAAGGACAAACATAATGGAGCGTATCAAATAAAATGTTATTTAAATGTGCGAAAAATAAATGTTGATGCTCGGCAAATGGCGAAGGCAATGGGAAACTTTGCGCCAAGCTTGACAGTTTATTGAATTAGTTGCCCAAAGTGGGCCGCATTAAATACTGCGGCACAAATATACACAAAGAAATATACAAACATATATATAGATACGTATGTATATACATCTCGGTCGGCTGCTGCGATTTATTGGAATTTTCTTTTGCTGTTTGGACACAAAATTTTGTTGACAGACTTCACTCAGCCCGAAAGTATGCTACGATTTCAATACACCACGCATATGAATGAGCCCGCAACGTGTTTCATGCGTGTGTGTGTGTGTCTGTTGTGTGCTACGTGTATGTGTTTGTGCAACCGTGTGTGTCTAAATGCTAATTTGAATAATGACAACGACATCAACGCGCCATTTTCTAGTTGTTGACTGTCGTCGCCATTTTGTGTGTGTTTCCGCAGCGCCATCATCATCGCGAAATCCGTGTGGGGAATAGCGAGCGCACTCTCTCTGTATACATATATAATATCTGTCTATGCATTACGCGCAAATACGCTTACCTAGACGAAAACGAGCATTCGATGTAGCCAGGTAACTTGCGCGACGCGTGCCACACGCTGCCAAATTATTCAGCTATATGTATAGCGAAGAATCTAATGCCCTTTTCGAGTTGGGAAAGTGCTGTTGAAGCTACAGCTTCATTATCCCTTAATACGCTCGACAGCTTGCTGGTAATGCGATTGATTATGCTCGTGAGACGGAAAAGTAAATAAAATTAAACTGACTTTGCAATTGATTTACAAAATTGAAGAGTTTTGCAAGCGAAGAAGATGGAATTCAAGAGAATATTACAATTATTTTTAAAGCGTAAAAGTGCTGCAATGTTTTAAAGGGAATAGTAATAATAATAAGTAATAACTCGATCAATCGATACTAAAATTTGACTATCAATACAAAACCCTGCTGCATAAGCTTAACACATAAAGCTCTTTCTCTTTACTTCACACATTTCTTCTAGTTCAACATACCCTACACCAGCTGAGAGTGTGGGGTAGTGTCAGCTTCTCAAATGGCTTCACGCCTCGTTGAAATTTGTCGGCGCTTAGAAACCATTTACATTTTGTGCCTGCCTTTAAAGTTGATTGTGAGTTGCAGCTTCCATGGAAAGATATAGAGAGAGGGAGAGAGAGAGGGTAGTAGCCAGGGCAGGGGCATGTTTGTATTCATTAGCAGCGGCGACGGGTCTAGGCCTATGCCTAGAGCAGCTTTAGACCTCGCCAATCAGGCCCGGAACACACAAGCCCAATTAAATCGTTGACAACTTCAAAGCCCAAATTGAAAGTTACGACTTGAGCTGCCACGCACCTTCTCTACCTCTACCTCTACACCTACAACCCCTCCTACACTTCTATAGTCACATATGTTTGCATTATCTTTTCAGAACCGACGAGGAGGAGCGCAACATGGACGACGACGATGACAAGTTAGTCTCGCACGAGGTGCATCTGCGGCAGCTCAGCTCGACGCCAATGTCGGCGCTTCAGCTGCGCCGCCAGAGCAAATCGGTGACACATTCCGCACCGCCAGAGCTAAAGCAGCAGGACACGGAGGCACTCAAGCAGGAGCAGAAGCAGGAGAAGCAGGCGTCACTAGACGAAGTCGACCAGGGTGTGGTGCTGCGACGTGCTGTCGAGCGGGGCGCCATCACCTTGGCACAAATCGAGGACCTTAAGCTGGACGGGGACGACGATGACGTGGACTACATGAAGAATGGTGCAGCCGGCGTAAGCGGACTTAGCAATCCCGCAGTGCAGACCACAAATGATGAGCAGATTACGGCCACAAAAGTCACCACAACGGCAGAAGCAACGACCACAGCGGCGTCTCCTGGCGAGGTGAGTTCCATTTGCGGACAGCGGCAGCACTCTGAGCTAATTAAGAACAAAACTTAACTAAAACAGCAGGAGGCAGCCGCAAGCATGACATGCACTGGCACTGGCAATGGCAATGGCCCGTCACTGGCACTCAGCATCGCAGCTCCGGACATGTCCAAAATACCACGACTGCCCGGCGACGGGGCCCAGATGACAGACGACATGGGCGATCTGCCGCACTCGCTGCGCGCCTCTACCGCATCAATTTTGTCCAATTTGCGCAAGAAACAGCAGGCCATGCTCAGTGTTGGCATTGGCATCGATAGAACAGCGGGCGGCAGTGGTGGCGGCGGTGGCAGTGGCAGCAGTGGCAGATTGGGAGGCAACGGTGGCAGCAGCAGTTTGGCCAAGCAGACGCCGCGTCGTGTGCAATCCGTGCGCATTGTGGAGGCCAAATCGGGCTATGGCCCCAAGCGACGCACCGAATCCTGCAGCATTTTTGGCAACAATTTTGGTAAGCCCTTTGCCCTTCCCCCCTCCCCCAGTGACATTGGCACACAAATTGGTTAAACTGATTGCCAACTGGAGGCAATTGGAACGTTATCTGATTAGAATGGGGGAAAGTGAAAGCGGCTTATGCTGTTAGAGGGAGCAGAGAGAGAGATAAAGACAGAGACAGAACATCTGCCAGAGTGAAGCATGAATGGCTATTTCCCCTTGCTATTTCTCAACTTCAACTTCACTTGAGGATTGATTTCTTATAGTTTCCTTTAATTTCTTGTTCCCTCAAGTTCCTTAACCTCGTCTAAGCATAATTGGCTCGACGTCTGCTCGCATTTAATTAAACAAATAGAAGAGCAAACTGTTTCTGTTTCCCGCACGACCGATTAGTATTTGTGCTGCTTTCATCGTCATGAATGATTGAATTGATTGGCAATGCATTCATAATTCATGTGCCACTGCACATTACGTGCGAGTTCAATAATTCATTTCAATGAATCCTTGAGTTGCATTTGTTCTCATTATTTCTTTGTTTGCTATTTGTAGTAAATATCTTTTGAGCAGAGACGTTGCTTCTTAACATTTAGCACGAATGCCTCTGTGGAAAATGAAATGAATTTTCATGCAGAATGTCATTGTACTAAGAAATCAAAGTTCTATAGACTTTACAGCTTAAAGAATTTGCCATTGTTTCAGAATATCATATTTGTGTTTAGATTACATAAATATAAATCGAAAGCATTGCAGTTATCGGTCGATAAAATACCCTATTTTTAAAGTTTTCTTTTCCTCTGGTCATACTGATTTAAGTATGAACTTCCAGCCACTAAAAATCGTGCGATTCTTCCGCGTTCATGTGTCATTTTATTCATTTATTAACTGTTAATTGTTTCTCCACCAAAATATAATCGATTTAAATAAATGTTAAACTTTATTTTGTGCTTTAAATCGATTAATAAAGTCTAAATTAGCAGACAAATCGATTTCAAAACAGTTTCTGCGTCAAATGAAGTAAATTATCGATAATAAACGCAGTTTAAAAGTGAATTCAGGGTATGTGCTTGAACTGCAGAAGTTTTGAGTGTAGTCCTAAACATATAGTAGTTCCATTTACAAATATTCACTTATTTACTATATTCACTTATTTCTCGATCAGATTACGAACTAGAATCGGGTCAATCTATAGCCAGCATAGCGGGCCCTCAGCGACCTCTGACTAACGAAACGTACTCGGCCTTCAAGAGTGGCAACGTGGTCAAGGGAATCCTGTGTCCCTCGTTGACGAATTCCTTTAAGCAGAGTTCGCTGGAGCGCAGCTACTTGACCTACACGCATCGACAACGCCAGAAATCACTGATCATTGTGAATGTGGTGGACTTTGTACTGAAGATTGTGATGGCAATCATCTGGATGCTGCAACCGAAAGAGAAGCGGGACACATTGGTAAGTGATGTAGCAACAACTCAAGCAACTAACCCATTGTGAATCTGTATTCGTTGCAGCAGGACTCCACACCCACATCGACTGCTGTAACTTGGTCCGTCTGCTGTGCCATTGCCAACTTGGCCATCTGCTTCCTTGGCTATTGGCGCTGCTTCGCCAACAATTACTTGCACTGGGCTGCCGTCTGCACTTGGGTGCTCTTCAATGTGCAGGGTGAGTGTAATCGGCATAAATCGTGCGTGCCACATGCAAGCATCATTCGCTTTCGGCGAATCCTTTCGTTTCCTTTCCTTTTGCGTCCCTCATAAATCTTTTATTGCCTCATTCTGCCTCGTTCTGTTGCACAGCATTCATTGGCGAAGGCGTTGGCTTTGCGAATCGCGAGTACCTGGTGTGGTACACGCTGTTCGTCATCTTTGTGCCGTATGCCATGCTGCCGCTGCCGCTCAAGTGGTGCGTTGTGGGCGGCACAATCACCGCCAGCTGTCACCTGGCAGTAATTACCATCAAGAAATTGCAGGACAAGGCGGTAAGTCCAGAGTAATTGTACAATTTAATTTTGGTTTATGTCTCATTTGGCATTTTGGCCTCTGCAGCCTCTGGATGCCAACTGCGTGCTCTTCCAAATCATAGCAAATTTCATACTGTACACGGCCATTAATGTGGCCGGCATGTATACCAAATATTTGACCGATCGTGGACAGCGCTTGGCCTTCATCGAGACCCACAAGGCCATGGAGCACAAGAAGGAGTCGGAGAAGGAACTGCAGCGCACCCAAAAGTTGCTCGATTCAAGTAAGTGAGGAAGGAGGAGTACGTAAATATAATAGAGAAGTACCCAAGGTAGATAAACAAAGAAAATTTCTTAGATAAACTAAAAACTTGCTATATAATTCTGTAGAACTTTCCCTGTACGTGAAAATGTCATTTGCACATTGCCAAAGGATATTTTTCTCTTTTAAATTTGAAACTAATTTATTGAAACTTGTGACAAAAGAGCAAGCAAATCCCAGAGTGAGAGAGATATATAGAGAGTTGGAAGTTATTGTTGCACAGTTTCAATTTAAATGAACCGCCCTGGGCCATCCAAGTGTCCAAGTAATTGCCAGGCATCTAAATGTTTTTCCCGCTACTGCTGGCAAAGCAATTTCCAGTAAATTCACAGCCCACGCCCAGGTAGTCCAGGCAGGTAGGCCAAGTCATACAGCACGTTGCTTAACAACAAGCTGCATTCGCCTAAAGACGCCTCGAGAGTTCGCTTCTGTTGCATTTGTATTGCCTCAAGCTGCCAAGTTCTTCTTGTCTTTGCCTTCCTTGCAGTTCTGCCCAACATTGTGAACAATCAAATACGCAGCGAAATGTACAAGGGAACGGATCCCACACAGGAAACGCAGTTCAACAAGCTGTACGTTTATCCCATGGACAATGTGAGCATTCTCTTTGCCGACATCAAGGTGAGCCAAAGGTGAAGTTAATTAATTAGTGAGCTCAACTCAAATTTGGAATTGCAACTTTGTAGGGCTTTACGGAATTGGCAAGTCAAACTTCTGCGCAACAATTGGTGAAAATTTTGAATGACCTTTTCGCTCGTTTCGATCGCATTGCGGAGGTAATTTCTACATCTCCTAAATTACACAAGCACAGCCTCAACTTCAATTCCCTTCCCCCCCCTCTTCTTGCAGGATAATCATTGCCTGCGCGTGAAGCTCCTCGGCGATTGCTACTACTGTGTGTCGCAGTTCGAAAGCGACAACTGGAAGACACGACCAGATCATGCGGTGTGCAGCGTTGAAACTGGCCTCCATATGATAAAGGCCATCAAGGATGTGCGCCTGCATACGCACGTAAGTGAAATGGGGCCATTTTTAGTGTCCTTGCAGTTGTAAATCGATTAGGCCAGTTGGCGTGATTTATTGTAGTGTTCGATTTGCGTCGTAAATTCAACTAAATGTCCTTCTCAAGACAGTTTTAAAATGGGCTCAGCTGGCACATACAGTCTTGTACAGTGACCAATGTGCAGCAATTACAGAATACTGTTAACCGCAGAGCGATTCAATGTTAATCAATTACAAATGTCCTCTAGACTTTTACAGTGTTGCATACTTTGAAGCGCAGCTTAAAATTAAGCCGCGTGTGACTGTTAAGCCACAATTAAATGTTAATCAATAACAGCCAGCTGTTGTAACTTACAGAGAAAGTTTGTGGTGACAAAACTCTGTTAACTTATTGTGCGAATATTATCGCGATCGCCCTCTCTGCTTTGTTTCTGCATACGCACAACTTTTGTTTGCGTTGTATTGCCTTCCTTCTGTCAGTTCTCTCTGACACGCGCTGTTAAATGCTCGCTCGCATTATTTTTTCAAAATTTAATGCCACAAATTTTTCAACTGTCAGCTGTTTTTGGGGCAGAGGCCAAAAAGCCGCTTTATTTTTACGAGTATTGCACATTGTTGTCCTGGCCACACTGTGTGACCCACACTGGACGTGTTGACAATTCATTTGTATGCAAATCTCAGCAGAGCAAAAGGCAACGGGAACAGCAGCAACAGCAACAGCGGCTGTGGCAACGACAAGCACCAACAAAAAATATGTGTTAAACTTTCATGCGCCAACAATGAAAGACAAGTGCCGAAAAAAACAAATATAATTTATTTTTTGCGCAGCGCTGTGGGAATTCGCAAGCCTTTTTGCTCCTTTAAGAGTATTTAATGATTGGGAAAAATGCAGTTGCATTGTTAATTGGTCACTGCAGACCACAACAGGCAGGCAGAGAGAGAGACAGATGGACACATGCTGACTGTGTCATGCAGTAACAGACACACTGTCAACAGTGACGGTGCCCTCGAAAGTATGCAGCACTTGCTGTGCGTGTTGCAGCTGCATCGCGCGCGTGCTTTGCATATTTTGTAAATTTTGCGCTTGTTAATTTTGCAGGTTGACCTCAACATGCGCATCGGCATCCACAGCGGCTCGGTGATGTGTGGCGTACTGGGCAACAAGAAATGGCATTTTGACGTCTGGTCTAATGATGTTATCATTGCAAATCACATGGAATCCGGCGGAATACCCGGGTAAGTGCAGTTTCCAGTCACGTTCTGTTTGTGCCCGGTTGGTAAGCCTGGTAAACATATCCCTGGCTGAGTAGGGGCTTAAAAACCTCAACGCTAAGGTGGGCGGGCGGTCATGGTTTGCCTTTCAAATTAGTTGCAAAATTATTCACAAAGCATTGTCAGCCGCAGCAACAAGCAATTATCCACCACTGTGTGTTGCATGTGCAACATGAGCAGTAAAGCCAAACAAGCGCAGCTAATTAGTTAGAAATCGCAGCACAGTCGTAATTTGAATAAAATATAAACCAAAACTTATAAAATCATGTTGCAAGTTGTTAAAAACTTTGCAAATGCTCTTAAATTATCGATTCAACCAGAAACATGATTGTTACACGCCGCACTCACTGCTGGCATGGCCAGCTGCCTGCAGCTCAAATTTATTGGCCGGAATTCAAGAATTCGAAACTCGCTTGCCAAATAATAATTTCTGTGCTCTACTGTGGCTCGGGTGCCTTCAAATCTTGGCCAGCCGCACTTTTAATTGGCCAATTAGGCCATGCTCAATGCTGGGGCAGCAACAATTGCTTGATAATTTCTGCTTGCTTGGCGTGTTTAGCAGAAGAACAAGAAACCAACTGGCAACAACAACAGCAGCAAGTAGAACAAACAACAAATCAGTAACCAGACCACAAAAACGCAGAGAGGAAACGTAAAAGGTTCCATTTAATGCAAAATGCTTTGATGTAATTGTGGCCTAGGCCAGCCTAGGCAGGCTATGGGGAAGAGGTAGCAACATAAAACGAGAAACCAAATCGTCCTAGCACAACCCAATTATAGCGCACACTCACACATACACATACAAAGCCACTGGCACACACAATAGGCACTCTCTGTGGGCGGAGAAACTTCACGCACAATCGCTGAAAATGTTGGCAAATATTTGAATTTAATTTTCACCAACTACGTCTTCCCTTCTCTCCCCTCCCCCCTCTGCCCTATATAGACGCGTGCATATCTCACAGGCGACGCTTAACTGCCTGAACGATGCTTACGAGGTGGAGCCGGGCAACGGCGGCAGTCGCGATAATCATCTGAACAAGCTCAATGTGACGACGTATTTGATCAAGCGCACGGAGCCGCTGCGGTAAGTTTTCACTTTATTTGCGCTTGAAAGTAGGCAATGATTTTTGTCTAATCTCTTCCGCTGCAGCCCCAAGCGACGCTTTGGCACACGCAGCAGCACACACCATAGCAGCAGCATCGCCACCGCGGCCACTGCTGTGGTCCCTGCCTCCACGCCACCTGCGACAGCGCTGCCCAAATCCATCTCAGCCAGCGGCAGCGGCAACGATTGCAGCATGGGCAGCACAACAGCGGTGGGCGGCATTAATGGCATTAATGGTATCGGTGATGCCGGCAGCATTGATGGGCGCAGTCTGGAGTTCGCCGCCACCATGGCCCTGGCCTCCAGTCAACAGCCCGCGCAACTGTTGCAGCAGCAGCAGAAGAAGAACATCTCGCTCAACTCGTTACCCAATGTAGTCGAAGGTGTCGCTTTGGACAACCGCCGGCTGCGCAATGGCGGTGCTGTGGGTGCCGGCATGAATGCCATTGCAGTTGGAGGAGCTGCTCCTACAGCTGGGCTGTCCACGGTGTCGTCGCCCACGGCCATGATGTCAGCACCGTTGGAACAGCAGCTGCGACAACGTAACGGTGCCAGCATACAGAACCTGACAGAGGCCATCAATGCCAAAGGGCTGATTGTAGAGGATGAGAGCACCACAGACTGGATACCCGAAATACCCTTTAAAAATGTGAGTAGAGAGGGCAAAGCTGAACAGTTGTGAAAGTTGTGAAAGGGATAATACCCTAGACACGTTAGGCACCCAAGACTATCAGGTGGCACTTTAGAGTAACGCGACTAATTCTCTGTTCTTATCTCTTCCCTCTCACAGCTCAATAGCCCCGAGGAATTGCTCAATCGCGTCGATTCCATCCTGGTCGATACCAAACAAGATCATCGCGTTTCAGTCACACAACTGGACGAGGAGGTAAGCATATCAAGATGTACATGGCGATATATATTCCCTTCTTCAATCTCTTGCCAGATCGATGAGTTCATCGAGCAAAATATACAAATCAATTCGAATAAGGAAATCCGTCGCGAGTATCTCAATGCTTGGACACTGAAGTTCATCGATAAGAATCAGGAGCAGAAATATTGTCAGATGCGGGAGGATATGTTCCGGTGCGTATGAGGGGTACACCATCTCCCCCTGCCCCCACTCTGTTGCGTTAATTAATGAACTGTTTGCTAATTGATTTTTGCCTTTTGGTTTTGCCTGCTCCCCTCGCTTCCTCCTGCTCTTTAGCTCCAACATGCTGTGTGTGTTTGTCATCTGGATATTTATGGTGCTGTGCCAGGTAATAATCATACCACGCTGCACCATGGTCATCATTTACCTAGCTCTGGGCACACTGGTGCTCACTTTCTGCTGTGTTCTGGTTATGGCCGAGGAGTTTCCAGGTAATACCACCCTCCCCCCGCCCCTCTGTTGTGGTTTCTTTGAATCTCATTTGCTTCTGACTTCAGGTTTGCCAAGCTGCTTGAAAATCAACTCCGCCAAATTGGTGCATCAGCGTCGTCGACGCACCTTGTTCATCTGCGGCGTAATCATCTCCATGTGCATGCTCAGCGCCATCGGGCTGCTGCTCTGTGACGACACAGCCTACAATGGCACATCGTACGTGGTTCCTGAGACGGAGACAACGACAACAACGCCGACAACAACAACAAGTGCCGAGAGCACACTTAGCGTAGCTTACTCCAACCTAAGCAGTACTATGACAACATTCGAGCAGTCCACTCAGTATGAGGCACTTTCCCGATTCATTCGCTCCACCAACGACTCCTCATCCCTCGAAGGAAGTTGCGTGCACAAGGAGTACGTTGTCTTCACCTGGGTACTGTGTCTGGTCTCGCTGGCCACCGCCCTGAAGCTTTACTATCTGGTTAAGGCCATCATGGCACTGGGCATGGTTGCCTTCTACACCTCGCTGATCTTAATCAGATTCAGATCTGACAATCTGATTTTTAGTCTGAACAATCTCAAAGAGACCGGCATGCCGCTGGGCGTGCAGATGTTGATACTGCTCATCACCTTCCTGGTGATGGTCTGCTATCATGCCAGACTGGTGGAGGTCAGTTAGAAATTTAGATTAATCCCTCAGCAAGTTCCTAACGTACTGTTCTCCTTAGGTTACATCGCGGCTGGACTTTATCTGGAAGGAGCAAGCGGAGCGTGAGCTGACTAACATGAAATCGAATCGTGCGCTTAATGACACATTAATTAAGGTAACGACAGAGGCACCGCCGCCTCCAATTCCTTCTCCTTCTCCGCACGTTGTTTGCTCATTAATTAAATGTGCGATTTGAATCTTTCTCGCAGAACATTCTGCCTGACCATGTGGCCGCGTATTACCTGTCGGACGAGCACACAGATGAGCTCTACTCCAAGAACCATGATATGTGCGGCGTGATGTTCGCCTCCATTCCCAACTTCCAGGACTTTTACTCCGAGGACATTGACAATGGCAAGGCCTGCATTCGCATCCTGAATGAGATTATCTGTGAGTTGATTGATTAAACGTTTCCCCTCCTCTTGCTAATCATGTGTATGCCTTGCTTTTCCCCCTCCCCATTCATTGTTTGCAGGCGACTTTGATGAATTGCTGGAGGAGCCGTGTTTCGCTTCGGTGGAGAAAATCAAGACAGTGGGCGCGACCTACATGGCCGCGGCCGGACTCAATCACGAGCAAATGCGTGCACGTGGCGAGTCGCCCGAGGACAGCGTCTGCGAGCTGGTGGAGTTTGCCTTTGCCATGAAGAAAAAGCTAGAGGAGATCAATGGCGATGCATTCAACAACTTCCAGCTGCGTGTGGGCATCTGCAGTGGACCGCTAGTGAGCGGCGTCATCGGAGCACGCAAGCCTGTCTACGATATCTGGGGGAATACGGTGAATGTTGCGTCGCGCATGGACTCCACCGGCGAGAACTGGCAGGTGCAGGTGCCGGACAACACGGCGGAGTTGCTGTGCTCTCGGGGCTATACGTGTTTGGTGAGTAAGCTGGGCAGCAATCTATCTACATGAATCTTTAACGTTTCTTCTCTCTCTCTCTCTCTCTCTCTCTCACATTCTCTGCAGAAACGTGGCGAAATCAATGTCAAGGGAAAGGGCATGATGACCACCTTCTATGTGCATCCGAAAGGCATTTCCACCAGCCAGATTAACTCACCAGTGCGTCTGCCAGCGGGCATACCCCAAGCACCTACACCAAATCTGCAGAGACAGACCTCGCATCACGGCTCCTTCAGCGCCGTTGTCTTTGGCATGATGCAGGCCACCAAGCGCAGTACAGCCATTCCAGGAACACGTGAGTAACAGCTATTAGGGTGACCATACTCAAGTCTAACTTACTTACTCTACTTACAGCCACCGGCACGCCCTCGCCGCAGATACGTCGTGGTCATCGTGGCAGCACATTCAGCTCGGTGCGTCTCTCACAGAAATCCACCACCGTGAATCCGGTGCGGCGCAACACGACACGCGTGCGTGGTCGCTCCTATCGTCAGAAGAAGGTAACTATCGCATACGCCTGTCGACGTTGCTCCATCTTCTCATTCCCAAAGATCACTCTCTCCCTGCAGAGCTCATCGAACAACTCCATCGTGACCCAGGCCAGCTCCACGTACATGCCCTCGTTCCGGCGCATCGATCAGATCGAGACGACCATATCGAAGAGTCACAACGACGCTTTATAGCCAACGACGCGCAGTAATTGGGTCTAATAAGTGTGCATGTGTGCGTATGTGTATGAGAGAAAGAGATAGAGATCAAAATAGTGTAGAATTTATTTTTGGAACGATTTTATGCAATGCAATTGAGTCGAAAGCACGCCCCCTACAAGGCATAACTATCCATTAGTATCTATTGTAGAAGTATTCGATCTAGTAGCCAAAAAGTAACTGTAAAATACATGTATGTGTGTTCTTTCGGATATATTCCATATATATACTATATAGATATCATCTCAGCACAGTTCTAGTCGATTATATGCATATTATTATTAGGATGACAAGACAACAATTAATCTATGTGTGAGTTTTAATCATGTCAATATTATCAGCAAATATGAAAGAAATATAATATATATAAAATGTATGAATGTGTCAAATTCCAGTAGATTCCACATATTCGCTGGAGATTTGCCACTTTAACGCTCCTACAGTAGTTTCTATTAGCCATTTAAGTCAACTTAAACTTTTGCAATTAGCATAATATGTTAGCTTTATTAGATTACTTAAAACCAGCACATAAATCAACAATGAAAATCGCTTAAATTGCTGTACAAATATCTTCACAGGTTCTCATTATAATCAATATACTAGATCTGTATATAAAGCTACCCACGTTTTAAACAATTTTTTAGTGAGTTTATGTGTAAAACGTCGATAAATATTTGGATAAGCGGCCCCTTAAAACGAAATGAACATGATCAACCCACGTCGAGTGGATCTATAGTATAACCGTAGCCTCCGTCTATATCTTACGTGTGTATGCAGCATCGTATATTGTAATTAAATAAAAGTTAAAAAATAAATGTGATAAATTCAACAAGTCAGAAACCGGGCACAAATGGGTTTTTCTCTATTTCTCTCTCTGCATGTTTACAACCTAACGGAAGCGCAGAGAAATGACCAAACACAGACGATACAAAACTAAATAATTATAAGAGAGACGAGACGAGACGAGGCAAGACGAGAAGGAAGACGAAAATGACGCCAACTCTTGTCCAAATGCAGAGAAAAACGACAAAAAACGACCACAAAACACTATTTTTATCACAGATGCAGACGAATGCAGCTCCGGTCTGCATACGAGGGAGGGGGGAAGGTAACGGCAGCGGGACAGGGGCAAGTGGACAGCTGGAGCCGAAGCACTTGACGGGGCAGACGGTCCACACGCTTCAACTTCCCACGTTGGTTACGTTTCGTTGAGCAAAATGCAAATGACATTCGGACGCACGCACGCCCTGGAAAGAAAGCAATGCTCCGACTGCAGTATACCCTGTAATAATTATAACATATTTAATATATTTAAGCAGTTAATCAGAAAATTGTCTGCAACAACTACAGGGTATTGACATGTAAGGCATATTTTAATTTAGATAAAATATATGAATATTATAAATATTTATTTATTTACTAAAATCGAATACAAACAGCTTTAACTACATTGCATTGCGTTACATTGTCATACATACCCGGATTCCAGACACTAGCTAGGGTATGCTAAACAAACACACACACATCTAAAACGAGGACACATGCGGAAGCATCAACAACAATGAGGAAAGCAACAACACTGCAACCACTTGTGCACTTCCACTTATTGGCGGCGTCGGCTTCACCTAATGAATGTGCAGCAGTTGCTGATAAGACGGACGCCTCATTGTTGTTGTAATTCTTATTGTTGTTGTGATGGTGTGTGGTTCGCGGCGCTGCAGCGCAGGCAGACAATGAATGAATGAATGCGAGTAAATTTAACATTTCACTACTGCATCTGTGTGTGTGTGTGTGAGTGCGTTTGTATTTGTTTTGGTGTAGTTTGCCGGTTTCTCGGCCTATAAAGCAAAACGCCCACGTAAAATAAGTGTAAATGCGCTACAGCACACAAGTCTGGCATATGCACACAGTGGAAACAATCACAAAGATTATCGATATATTTCTGGTATATACTGCAATATCGTATAGTAGTTACGAAACTCTCAAATGACTGATCATACATGCACAATATACATATGAGTATGCAATACATACACAACAAATACACACTCGCATGTTTACATATCACAAACATCGGCCACCTGTAGCTGTAGCTCACTCGACTCAAACGAACGACCCGAACCTTTTCCGGACTACACAGTTTGCTTCCGCTCGGCGCTAGCGCAACATGTGTGCACCAGTCAATGCCTGTGTGCCTCTCACTCACTCACTCAGCGTGTCTCGCTCTGTTCGCCGGCACATCCCCTTTCCACATTGTGTTGCTAGGCCATTTCGGTTTCATTCATAAATTTAAAGCACATGGATGTGTAAGCATGTGTTTTTGTGGTTTTTGTCTAAAAAATATGGCTTTTTCGATTTATTTTGACACATCTAAAGCTGCAAGAGAACAGTAGTATTCAAAAAGGCCTTTACTTGTTTAATTCATTTCATTATTTTTTAATTTATTTGTTTTTTTGAACTTTTGACCTGTTTTGCGCTTTTACTCAGCTGTTACTCAGGCTGTTCGATAACTCCGCTACGCCGCAGTGTTGCAAAGCGCTGGGATGTACGTTATGATTGGTACGCAGCTCATTTGAACAACTAGAAATACAATATACCTATAACAAATTTAAAATATAACAAAATTTATATTATACTAATAATTATTATGAGAGTAGAGTTACATGCAAGACACTCAGCGTAGCAAAATTTTAATTTCTTAACTGTTGCGCTCTTGTGCTCTCTCTCATTCCATTTGCTCTCTCTTGTGTTATCGATATATTTCTTGCTCACCCGATAGCTCAACGGCTCGACTCTCATTCACGCGTTACTATTAGTGTCGAACGGACGTGCGTCGTCGTGCGCGGCTGTAATTTTTGTTCCGATTTCCTTCTCACTCTTCTCAACAAGTCGAATTCGGCTCATACTCATATAAATTGTCGTTTTAATTAAATATTAAATAGAAACCCACAAGTGATGTGCATCGATGTCATTGTCTAAAAAAAATAAAGTGTAAACTGTAGCAAAAATGTGATGTTAAACGCATTTAACAATAAAAATAAGCGTAAAAAATCTCATGTCAATTGCATACGTTGAAATACGGAGAACAGAATCGGTTTAATTTCCATTTACAATTCTTATCTAAATGCAACACTGTGAACCAACACCAACAAGATGCTGTTAAAAAAGAAGCGCTATATGTGCGAAGAGCAGGACGGCGCTATTGACATCGTTGCTGTTGTTGAGGCAAGCAACAACAGAAACACCAACGCGAACAACAACAGCAGCAGTAGTTATGGATCCAACATGGCTGAAACACGCGAAGTCCGAATTGAAGAGCAATTAAAAGTGAAAATTGGTATGTAAATCTGTGCAAATCAATGAAAACAACTCAGTAAACACTAAACGAACCTTCAATGCTTAATGAACGATACAAATTTGCACGCGTACGTTAGTTTTTCCATGTGAAAAGTGTATTGGAATGTGAGCGCGTCGCCAGAAGGTGCCCAAGCAAAAGGCAAAATACAAAATGCACTAAAAATTTAAAGAAAAGCAACAGCAAAATCATTTAGTGCACAAACAGTGTGGAATAGTGTTGAATGATGTGTACATAAAACAGTTAATATATATTTAACATTAACTAAATGCAACAGCGAATTCTATTTTTTGGCTGAAAATGCATTTATTGTTGTGTGCGAGTGTGAGGCAGCAGCGTGCGGAGCTGTTTCCTCACATTGTGTTACTGCATCGTGCTGTCTCGTTCTCCCAACGCTCGCGTGTGTGCCTCTCTGTTGATGTGCGAGTGTATGTATGTTGGTGTTTTTAATGCAGCAAGCAACAAACCAACAAAAACTGTTGTTGCTGTTGCTGCTGCTGCTGGCAAAGCCAACACGAAGCTAGTTCCGCTGGCTGCTGTGTCTGTCTGTTTGGTGGCTGAATGTTACGGCATCGCCCCCTGCTCTCCACTGCCGCGTGCAGTAGCCCCTTTTTGTGAATGAAATTTAGTTGTGTATGTGTGTGAGTGACGACGCTTTGACTCCAGCGCATGTGCCAACACACAAACAGAGACTGAAACAGGCATACATACGTATACATATGCATATATACAGCAATGTGTGGGTTTTTTCATGAATGGAATTCGAATTCGATGTACTTTTCTCTTGCCTGGCGCTGCCGCCTACCAAATACATTCACACTCACATACACAGACAGACACCCATCTTACTAATACCAAGGCAAACGCAAATTTGTTGTTTTATGAATGATTATCAAGAGCAGCAGCTGAATTTCCGATGTGCGTTGCTGATAACCTCGTTCTTTCGCTTGCCATTCTTACTTTTTTTGTTGTGTCTTTTTCTCGATAACACAACGTTCTCGTATCGATTAATGTGCGTGCGCCAATATCGAGAAAGGTCAACGCCGCGGCCGCGCCGCGTGCTCATGAATGGACAACGCTGTTTGTACCGCTGTACCTGTCTGTTTCCCTTACTGTCTCTCTCTCTGCCTCTCTCTGTCTATCTGTCTGTTATAACTGTGTAGCCACTCGAGTATTTTTGCGTTTTATCTAGGCGACAGATTCGTTCGAGCTTTGTGTTGCGGTTATTTGGTGTACTTGACTGGTTTTACATTTCCTGTATCGCCTTTTTTGTCGCTATGTCGTCGTCTGCGTCGTGTGAAAACAGAATTATGAAAACAACAAAAAAACCGCAGCTAAAAGAAACAAAAAAGGGTTGATTTTATATACAGAGGTATGCGTGTGTGTGTGTGTGTGATGGCCTCATTTGCCTGTTGTCGTCCGCTCGCATTTCACACCTGCATGGGCTCCACTCCAACAGCTCCACTCCGCAAATAAACATATCTTGATACACATTTATTTTTACCTCTTTTCCATATTACTTATGTCCCGGTACCGGGGCCTCTTCTGCTTCTGCTGTTGTTGTGATTTGCCTTGTGCTTTTGCCTTTTCATTTTCCACCTAAACAATTTCAATCTTCCGTCCGACCATAAGCAGCTTTAGCTATACTTCTCTCTTTCCCTCTCAGTCGCCCTCTTTTTGCCCTTGGGGTCATAAATTATATGCAAAGCTGCTGCTGCTGTTGCAACAGCAACAAACAACAACAAACATTGTAGCAGCTTTAGATTTCCGTTTCCCATCACATGAATTTCCTTTCTTTCGTGTGTGCGGTTTCGGTTCGGGTTCTTTGCCATATAAAACTTTTGCTTTTGCGTCGTCTTCTCCCTTGTTGTTCCCCTTGTTCCTGTTCTTCTTTCTTTTTGCACGCTTCAATTGTTTTCGCATGCGCATGTGTCTTTGTCGGCCTGAACTTCTTCTTCACGGTATCCGTCCTGTCTACCGCTTCCTTTTTGAAGCACACAACTCTCAGCTGTCTTTGATCTTCTGTTTTTTCTGCTAGTGCTTTCATATTTCTTTTTGGTTCTTTCACATTTCTGTCGTTCGTTTTTTTTTATGAGGTGAAAAGTTAGCTTGGTATTTTTCACTCGAAAGTTGAGGTAATATTCTATGAAAATATGCATAATAGGATTGCGATTTATTCATATAAAAATTGTGGTTTTTCTAAAAATTAATGATGAATAAGCATGTGTTATGCGCATAGCATAATGATAAAATTCCTGCATACCATAATCATGTAAGCAACCATCATATTTATAATCAGGAAAACCGATTGCTAAGCTTCTCATTTCTTTATAAACTATGTACATACTCATTACACGTGGCTGTATTGGCGAATATAATCATCATTGTCACATATAATGGCGTGTCAGCAAGATCCAAAATATCAGCATAGTCACCTTTTGCATGCGCAAACATTGTCATCCATTCATCCATCCATCTATCCATCCGTTTGTCCAACCATTCTTCATACACTATGCCCGCTTGTCTGTCTGGGCCTCTCGGGGGTCTCTGTTGCTGTGCATATTTTTCCTCAAGTTTCATATTTCCACTTCATTATGCTTTGCATGCTTAATAATAATACTTCCACTTCGTGCTCAGTTTCAATTACACAAAGTTTCGCTTTTGTTGTTGTTGTTGTAGCTTTCCATTTTGTTGGCTGTTGCGATTTCTACAACACCAACGCTGACCGAAATTGGCGTAATACTTTTCCACTTAATTAAAATGTTAAGCGCATAACCTAAATTTCGTTTTCTATAGAGGAACCCACAAAGGGGCTCGGCCACTCCCCTGGGGAGGGCCTAGTTATAGAGCTTATGCTTCAGGCCAGTAGGGGGCGCACTTGTGCACAGTGCAGTCTATCTGTCTGTTTCTTATGACTCATAACTGACTCATAAAGTGGATGCTAGCGCCACATAGAGACAGAGGGAGTGAGACAGCAACATGAGAAGATATGCAATTTATGCTGAAATATTGATGACAATTTACATGACGCGACGCCAAGTTGACAACTCAGTAAACTGAGAGAAAGAGAGAGTGTGAGAGAGGGGTGTGGGGTGTGAGGCGGGTTCAGAGTGTGGGCTTAACATGGGCCACACACGCACTGAATTCCGTTGAACTTGAAACATACACTAACAAGTAGCTGACAGTTGTTGCTGTTGTTGTTGCAGTTGTAGTTTTAGTTGTATGTACTTGTAACATAAATAAGCACGCAGTTCTGTATGTTCTCTGCTGTCTCTCTCTATGTGTGTGTGTGTGTGTGTGAACAACAAGAAATAGTTTTGCCTAAAAAAGGCAATTAATTAAAAGCCGGTTGGCCTGTGTTGTTGTATGTAGTTGTTGCTGTGTTGCTCTTGTTGTTTGTGTAGTTGTTGCTGTTGGGGCAAATCTCAAACTGGTTGCCAAGCACTTGGCTAACTCACTGCCTGCCTGCTTGCCCGGGACCGTTCTAGTCTCTTTTTGCCTGATCTCTGCTGATCTTCCTCGCTTTGTTGACAATTAGTCTGCCTTTGCCTTAGCCTTTTTGTCCGTCCATCTGTCTCTGAGTCGTGTTGCCTTTGTCTTTGTCGGTTCGTGCTTACTTCTAAATCATTTTTCTAATACATATTTTTCTTTATAAGCAACAATTAACATGGCATCTCTTCATTTGAAAAACGCTAAAGAATAGCAAGAGATTAAAGAGCAGTAACTTGGGCCATGAAGGTCGAACTTGATATACTCTTGTAGTTAAATATATTAAAGTAAACTAAATACACTGAATTTATTATCTAAATACTCTCAATACCTTCAACAAACTTAAGCTTTGTTCCGGAATTTCTCTTGAGAGCAGCTAAAGTAATCAAGGGAAGCACAGATATGATCATTAGATTGCAAACTTACTTACTTAAGCGCGGCTTGTTTGTTCACTTTGTGTGTACTTGTTGTGTGATTTCGAAGAACAACAATTTTATGTAATTAGCGCGTTACTAAAATAGTTTTTATTCAGGTCGCCTTCGAGAAGTGGCCTCACTTCGATACGAAGCCTTGCCATGGACTTTTGTGGCAATGTTGTTTTGCTTGGTATTAGTTATTGTTGTTGCTGCTGCTGTTGTTGCTGCAACAACGTTGATTACCATCAAAAGTTGACAACGTCATCGACAGTGAACGGACTCGGTTGTCATCAAGATGAGGTTGTAAGTTGCAGCAACTGTCGACAGCTTCGATGATTAACTCTTGTGTCTGTGTCTCTTTGCTACTTTCTTGTGCAACATGAAGAGAGTTTCCCGTTTGCCCCCGCACCCCACACACTGTGTGTGTGCCCCCTCAGCAACTGTTTCCCCTCTTTTTATGACTTAACGCTTGACCTCTTCTCGCGTCGCGTCACTTTGATGTGCGTTGACTTCGGCTAGGGGTCAGCGAAGCTGCCATGGCCCGCTTGTCTTCCCCTTTGCACCCGAGAAGACCAAGCGAAGGCTTTGAACTTCACGCTGCGCTGGGTTACTTTTAACATCTCTATGCGACATTAAAATACAGAAGTTAACTCGTGTAATTTGTAATTAAAACTTGGAGTTGCTTCTTTATTACGTTTTGGCTACATAAATAATAATTTCAATGCAATTATTTGTGCTCGCTTCGCTTGTTTCAAGTTTCGTTTTGGGGAGCAGCCTTAGGTAAGCTCTGTCGGAAATGTCAAGGGCCAACGCAACTGGCGAAGAAGAATGATGGAAATCTCTCACAAGTGGCGGAATTAAATAGGCGTGTGATTAGTTGATTCGCATTAAAGCAATTAGAGTTAAAGGGTCCCCCGAAAAAAGAAACAAGACTTGGAGTTGGATGAGTAATTTGCCCTCGTAATTTCACTTGATGAGTTTTATTTCAAAACTTTCTATAATTATGAATTTGCATGAAGCACATTTTTGGTTTAGTTTAGCAAGAATCTCCTCCAGCCTAAAGATTTAGGTGAACCCGTATGGAAACCAACGTCAAACAACCCACACACACACGTCAACTATTATGATTATATTTGTTCTCATTCTCGTTGAGTTGGATTTTTTCTGTGTTGCCTCTATGTGGGTATTTATTATTTTTGTTCATTATACTCAAGCTCAGTTGACGCTTTAGTTTTATAAACTTGACGACAACGCGTCGCGTTGTTGTTATTCTTGTTGTTTTTGTGGCATTTATTGTTAATTTAGAGGTTTGCCAAACTCGCAATGGGCGTCGCTACTTTTGGTCACATCCATGTCGTCGACTTTTTTTGTTGTTTTAAGATGCGAGTCGTGTGTCGACTCCGACTTCGACTCAGTCGTCGTTGTCGTCGTCGTCAGTTTGTGACAAAGTCAGTGACTTGACTGATTGCCAGCCATGGGTAATTGAAGGTTAATGGCGCCAAAAATGAGCATAGCGTCGCGTCGCAGCTTGGCATGAGCCGCTGGAGACCTGTCATAATACATAATACATTTATAATTAGTGGAAACTAAAGAAATCGACGTCGACATCGACTCCAGCTGAGGCAGGCAAGGAAAAGCAAAGGCTGAAGCTGAAGAGCAGTAGCTCAATGAATAATAATGCACAATGCACAAGGCGCAATAAAAAGCAGCAGCAACCACAACCACAAGATGCGGCACAACTGGCAGACGAACGGCGGCAATGACGGGGCAGAAAAGGCGGTTACTCATTGCCATATTGATTATTGAGGCGCTGACAATAGCCAGACATGAAATTGATAACCAAAACAAGCCAGTGAGAGAGATTCTTTCATTTCCCCACATCAAGACAAACGCATAACAACGAACCGGGGATGCTCTGCAGGGATTTATCATTTTAAAGATTGCTTTATTATAACACAACTTAAATCAGTTATCTGTCATCTAGCGACAATTGAGGTTCATAAGAGCGTGAATTCACTACTAATGTATCTGTAAGATACTTGCCTTATCGTTTTAACGATAATATGATTATATAACATCTTTTTATCATTATTTACAATCACTAAGCTCTACTGATCTCTAGCGACAAATTTAATTCAAGTATTGTAGTCACTATAAATGCATCTTTAAGATAGTTAGCTTATCAATTTCAAGTCAAGTGTTGCCAACTGCACGACAAAGTGCAATTACTACGAATGCCCTAACTCATAACCAAAACCAAGTGCATAATGGAGGCAAACGATCGATGAGGATGACGCTGATGAAATGCTATAAACACGCGAGCAGAAGCCAAACAACAACAGACAATCGGGCAGAAACAGAATCAGAATCAGCAGGCGAGGGGGAAGATAGAGAAGAGAAGATGATCATGTGGATGAGAAACGTAATCAGACCGGAAATCGATCGGCACGTACAGGCGGCTGTGGCAGTGGCGGCCCCAGCAACAGATGCGAGCACAAGAAGATACTCAGAAAGGGGCAAGAGACAGAGAGTGTGAGAATGAGAGGGGGGAAAAGGGGGAATCATATGAGAAGAGCATGGCGGAGACCGGGTTTTCTCTGTAGATTGAGGCGCATTTCTTCTTTAATACTTACGAGTGCATCAGAAGAAAATGGCATTGCATTAGTGGCTGAGAGAGTGTGCTGAGTAAACTGGATCGGATCGAGCAGCAGCTTTGTTGGTTGTTGTTTGGTTTGTTAACCAGTTACTTCCTTTGGGCCCAATTAGACGGGAGTGTTGAAACCCTTTACCTTATTTTGATGACCGAAAGGAAGTGGCAAACGGAAAAAGGAAGCTGTGCCCATGGAAATGGGCAAAGATCTTAGCATATTTTAAATGCGTAGGAAAGAAAAGAGATATTAACAAGCACAGGAGAAGCTTTGCAGCACACCGTGATGTGTGCTGGGGGCGAACACCTTTGCCTGTGCCTCAAATCTGCATAAAGTGCAAGTAATCTTTGCCCTTGTTGTTGTTGTTGCACAGGACAGGAAGCTGACGTTTAGACAAACAGCCAGAGAGACCCCAGACATCATCATCACGTCGGCGACGACGACGTTGCTTGACTCTGTCTCCCTCTCTCTCTCTGTAAATCTCTCATCCGCTGAGCGCGAAAAAGATATATACAGTATATATGGTATATCCCACATACAGGCTGAGAATTTATCTCTATTTCCGTTTTCTTTGCATAAAAGTTTTTCTGCTTCGTTTTTAGAATTTATTACACTGCGCCGCCTTCGCCTCCGCCCTCTATCTCCATCCACAGAGTACACAAATCCGACTTCTTTTTCTTCTCTTTGCTCTGAGTATTTCCTTCTTCTCTTTTTATGCACTGCTCTTGAAGTAATCGCCTCATTAATTCGCGCGCGTTTCATGCTGCACTGAATCAATTTGCATATTGTGCAAAAACAAAAAGAAAAGGAAAACCTAAATGGAAATGGAAAATACTCTCGAAGAGACGACGACGACGCTGCCCGCCGGCGGTATACAAATGAAATCTACTTACAAAGTCTTTAAATTTAATTTTCCTTTGCCAGAAAATTGAAAGCATTTAATGAGTCTGTTGAAACAGGGCGGGCGGGCCTTTTATTTTACGTATATATACAGACAGTATACGATACCATATATCTACATATAGACAAGCCTAAAAACAGCCTCGAATCTGAATCTCCTCCTCCTCCTCCTGCTGCAGCACGAATCGTGTTGTAATTTTGTGTGCGCCGCATGAATGACATTGACGGGGCCACACTCCATGGGCAAATGTCAAAGTTGTTGTAAGTATATGGGGATGAGGATGGTCGGAAGGGGGATTGGATGTTGCGGCTGGCTTTAGAAGTTGCCACACATTGGACACGTGTCTGTGTGTGTTGGCGGGGCATCTATTATTAGATTCCCATCAACTTGAAGCCCCCGAAACCAAGGAAACGTTCCACACAGAAAGAGAGAGAGGGGGAGAGAAAAAGAGATATCAGCCTAATCATATCAACCGATACCGATTGAAATTGGACTATTATCTTAAGTACTCACTCACTCGGCTGAGAGTCTTGTTAGCCCAACAAATAATTGGGTTACTCAATTACTTTATTTGTTTCGCAGTTCAGTTCAGGCTCAAAAAGTGATTAAACATATCACTCAAGTCTCGTCAAAATGCAATGAGCTAACTTCCGCTTGACTTTAAACAACAACAAAAATACCCCAATTCAACGCCCCAATCGCCGGCCGATTCACATTCATTCATAGCAACGTTCTGTACTCTGTCTCTCTCGCTCTCTCTCTCTGTCGGTCTGTAAAAGTGGCGTGTTCGGAATATGTAAAACGATACGAATTCATTGAATTGAAAGACCCATCATACGATTCGTTCGATTGGGAAAGTCCAGATGCATAGTTCTACGAATTCGCAAAATATATTCGCTATCTCTGTGTTGTTTATCGATGGCCATTTCCCCCGGGGCTTACTCAATAAACAATTTCTTTATAACTGAGCAATAGGAAGTACATATAAAAACCCCTATAGTAGCTGAAATTAAGTGAATGCTGCTGCTAATTTAAATGGAATTTGCCAATCTATTGGGGATTGTGTCATATGAGATAACAAACACACACACATACACACACGTACAACACACAATAGAAAAAGACGTCGCAAATAATAAAAAGGAATAATAAAAAACACGCATAAATTAATTGAGTGTGTAAATAAAGCGTCACAGAAAACACAATCGTAAAAATTTTTTTGGCACTTTATTTGACGACGTCGTCGTCTGGAATTCCCAACAACAAAAACAAAAAATGTGAAAACGACTCGACGCCGATTCATGAATCATGAATGAATGAAATTGACTGTCGTCGTGTCGTGTCGAAGAGCACAAGCAGCTAGACGGAGATGGAGAATAAGACGAAGCGAGCGATAGAGAAAGAGAGAGAGAGAGAGAGTAGAGTAAAAGCACTTTTGATTTTTGTCATTTGATTTTTGTGTATTTTACTTGATTTTGTTTCATTCCTCCCCCCACATTCGCCTCTTCTCTCGTATATTTTGCATATATAAAAATGTGTCTTGTGTTTTTTGGTCGTTTGCTTTCGGCGGCTTCTTCGTCGTTGTCGCCATTCATAAAACGAAACGTGAAATGTCGCAAAAGTGGAGGGAGAGAGAGAGAGCGAGAGAGAGACGATGGCGAAGTCAACGGCGCCGTCTTTTGTTATCAATCGCAGTTGTTGCTGCTTTTGCTGTGAGAGCAGCAGCTGGGCAGACAGCGAGCATAAAAGAGGGAGAGAAGAGAGAGTAAGAGCAAAGCACCGTTGTTTTGCTACTAATACCAGTGCAGGCATAAGAATAGCAAGCAAATATAACCCAATTGATTGTTGTTGTGTACACTTAATAACAAGACAAATTCGCACACACACACACACACAACTATACAGTTTACCAGCTGTGTCAATAGGAAGGTCGTAGAGAAGGAGATGGAGAAGGAGAGGGCAACTTCTCACGATTGAAAGAAAAACAACATGAAAGAGGCGCAACAACAAGAACAATTTTGCGCATTGCTTTTGCATGTGCCTACATGACGCCCAGCACGCACACACACACCAATACACACACACTGGCACACACACATTAACAAATACGCATTATATTTCCGCTCGACCGTCGCCGCCTGCTGCTAATTTTGTTTCATTGAGCAAACGTTGTCCCTGCCCCCACTGCCCCTGCTCCCTGGTCACGTCCCCGGCCCCCCAGGCTGGTCAATGCCTGATTAACTTGGCTTATCAAGGCAACAAAGCAGCAACGTCGACAGCGACGTTGGCAGAGCACACTGTGTTATTAAATTTCAACATATTCGCGACAGGGACAAGCCGTCTAGTCAAGCGCCAGCCAGCCAGCCATTGTTGTTGTTGCTGCTGTTGTTGTTGTTGTGTGTGCTACTGTTGTTGGGCTTTTGTGTGTGCGTTGTCCAGGTGGTGGCAGCGCATCGATAATGCAATTTATCGGCGCTCAAACACACACACAGTGGCACAGGAAGTCACGTTGCTGTCGGCCTGCCCTTTGGCGGCATCAAAGCGAAGCCGACCGAAGGCAAAAAAATGTTGAATAAATTCTATTTAAGCATAAATCAAAAGTGCGCAAAATGGACATGTGTGTGTGTGTGCAATATTTATTAGCACGCCTGTCTTACACAAGTGTCAAGGTCAATTGATAAGCTATCGAGAATATCGCAAAATATATTTGCTAGAATTTGATAATTTTACAACTGCATTTGACGACGACGGAAGCAACACTTGAAATCATTTTGCAATCTTATCTTTCTATAGTTTCCTTTTCTTTAATTTGAAGTTGTATTAATTCGTTTTACTTTTTGTTGTTCTTCGTTCGCACAGGTGAAGCAAAAAACCTGAGCAGTCGAAATGCTGCAAACACAAGCTGCAGCACGCAGGGCACGCGAGATGTTTACTGCACCATTGCTCTGGACCAGGAGGAGATATGCCGCACACCGATCAGCGAGCGCACCCTGTCGCCGTTCTTTGGCGAGGAGTATCAGTTCAAAATACCGCGTCGCTTTCGCTACCTGACTGTGTATGTGTGGGATCGTGATATGAAGCAGGACAAGCCGATTGGAAAGATTGCCATCAAGCGGGAGGAGCTGCACAAATACAATCACAAGGATCATTGGTTCTCGCTGCGACCGGTTGACTCTGACTCTGAGGTGCAGGGTATGGCGCACATTGAGGTGGCATTCGAAGACGTGCAACAGCCACTGAGCGATAGCATTGAACTGTCGCAGCACTCGCTGCCACATCATCATCACCAGCGCGCGCATCTGAACGATTACAAGGAGAACAACGAACTGAGCAACATTCGAACAGCGGCAGCGGCGGCAGCAGCAGCAGCAGCTGCGGGGAACACCAATTCAGCGGGCATGACACTAAAGACACGTGCCGCAGGTCTCTTTGGACATGTGCATCACCAGCAACAGCAGCAGCAGCACCACCAACACCAGCAGCAACAGCAGCATCAGCAACTGCAACAACAGCTGGCAACATCCTCAAGTGATCAGCTCGCTAACTGGAAGAATATGCATGGCCGGAATGTGCGTGTGGCGATACGAGTGCCCGCCTGTGTGGATCTGGCCAAGAAGCAGGGCACATGCGATCCCTTTGTTGTCGTGACCGCCTACTATAGCAACAAGCATACCATCACGAAGCGCACCAAGCAGCGCAAGAAGACCGTCGATCCAGAGTTCGATGAGGTCATGTACTTTGATCTCTCCATTGATGCCGATTCCAGCAATACGGGAACCACCAATAGCAACAAATCCGCCGGCTCACTTGAATCTTCAGCGAATAAAGCGTATTCGATTTATCCGCTTGGCGGTGCCGATCTCTGTGAAATCGCTGTGACACTGTGGCATGATGCCCACGGTGCCATGGCGGACAAGGTGTTCCTCGGCGAGGTGCGTCTACCCATGTTGAACAAACAGCAGCAGCAGGCAGTGCAGCCAGCTGCCTGGTATTACCTGCAACCACGTACAACATCGCCGAGTTTCCGTTCATTGAACACGACTCCCCGATCCTGCGCAACTCCACCGGGCACAAGACTAAGCGTCGACTCCACCATCGGTTCGTTGCGCCTGAATCTGAACTACACCGCCGATCATGTTTTTCCGCTGGCCACATACGATGATCTGTTGAATCAACTACTCGAATCGGTAGATCAGCGACCCATCACAGTTTCATCTGTCTACATTCTTGGCGAACTGGTGTCGGGCAAGACAGAGGTGGCACAGCCTCTAGTGCGTCTCTTCACGCACACAGAACGCATTGCGCCGATCATTAAAGCACTCGCCGATCATGAGATTTCCAATTTGACTGATCCAACGACAATTTTCCGTGGCAACACGCTCGTCTCCAAGATGATGGATGAAGCCATGCGACTCTCTGGCCTCCACTATTTGCACCAGACATTGCGTCCGGTGCTGTCGCAAATTGTCACTGAGAAGAAACCCTGCGAAATAGATCCCAGCAAGGTGAAGGATCGCTCCGCTGTCGATACGAATCTGCACAATCTCAAAGATTATGTGGAACGCGTCTTTGAGGCCATCACCAAGAGTGCGGAACGTTGTCCCAAGGTCCTCTGTCAGATCTTCCACGATCTGCGCGAGTGTGCGGGCAAACATTTTCCCCGTAATCGCGAGGTTCGGTATTCCGTTGTTTCCGGTTTCATATTTCTGCGTTTCTTTGCCCCCGCCATACTGGGTCCAAAGCTCTTCGACCTGACCTCAGAGCGCCTGGTGAGTACAAGCTGAGAATACTCTTCCGGAGTACACAGAGTAATTAAAACTTTCCCCCCTTCTCTTACGCTTTATAGGACACCCAAACGAATCGCACACTTACACTCATCTCCAAGACGATACAATCTCTGGGCAATTTGGTCAGCTCACGCTCTTCGCAGCAGCCCTGCAAGGAGGAATATACTGGTGAATTGTACAAGAAGTTCTGCACGGAGAAGCATATGGACGCAGTGAAGCATTTTCTGGAGGTGATCTCCACGCCAAATTCCTCGGAGACGCCCAGTAATCAAGTGCAGGCGTTGCCGCAGTTGCCACTAGAACCAGTATTACTAAAGGAGGGGTAAGTTTCACGATCTCTCGGTTCTGGTGTTAGCTATATACAATAGATTAATTGGTAGAACTGGAAAATACAATTGATAGTCACTATCTATCTCTCTCTGTCTTACCTAGTTACTATGTATGTTATCTATGGTTTCAATTCAAAATTCTCAATTGGGCCTCGCTCTATCAAAAATACTCTTCCAATTCTGCCGCCTAAAAAAAAAACAAAAATAAAACCAAAACAATTTTGTATACACTACATTTGGTTAATTACGCTTTATTTTATTCTAATACCAAAACTTTCTTTGTCTTTCTCTTCTTTTACGCGCGTGCTGCTTTATAAAAAATACCAAAACAAAACTCTATATACAAAAAATACCGAATACCAACCAAAAATAAAAAAACAATATTCATCTCATCACATCACGCCCAACAAAAATTCCCATCATACTTGTACACACACGCACACACACTCATCTAAAAACCATTCGCACAAACAAAATTAATACTAACGTCTAGCGAGGGGTAAGATAAATTGTTTGCTTATAATTTGAAACTATAATTAGCATTATTATTATTGTTATAGTTATTATTTTTGTTCGGTTCCTTTTTTTACAATTTACAAACAATAATTTACGCATTAAATGCATAACATTTGCTCATTTGTTTTTGTTCTCTTTCTTTCTTTGCAATGTGTCTCCTCTCTTTCTCTCTCTCTCTCTGTGTGTGTCTCTCTCTCCCACTCACTGAATCCGGTACCACCTCAGCATGATGGCCAAATATCCGACATGCCGCAAACGCTTCGGACGGCAGTTCAAGCAACGTTACTTTCGCCTGACAACGCAATCGCTAAGCTATGCCAAGTCGAAGGGCAAACAACCCAACTGTGATATTCCGCTCGAGGAGATCGGAAGTGTCGAGCAACTGAAAGACAAAAACTTCAAGATGCAAAACTGCTTCAAGGTGAGTTGTTGTAAAAATGATCAAACACGTCTCGATTGTATTGTGTGTGTGGTGAGTTCTAAGTGGAACATGCAAATCTAAGCAATGCAGACGCGCCTCGTTGCGGTTGCAGTCAGCAGACAATAGCCAGGGGGGAAAACAAGCCCATAGAAGATGTAGATGAATATGTATTGTATACATTTGGCTGGCCTGAAACACTCATAGTTCTAGAATAACAGATTATTTCCTCTTTGAGCAACGTCTCTGTAGCCTGCAGCCAGTTGTGAAATTACACCTAATATAACCGGAAATTCACAACGTTTACAAATGCATTTCTATAATCAAAACTAGGCGCAGGCAGGCACCTCCCACGCAACACAAAGAAGAGAAGTTGAGTTGAGTCGTGCCATGCCGTCAAATGCAAAAGAGTGCGTGAGTATTCGTGTGTGGGCGGCTGCACTTTTTTTTGGGCATGTGGTAATCGAGTATCGATAACTACTATGCTGCAAGGCAATTGGCAACGCAATGCAACTAGCACGTTAGAAAGCGAAAAGAAGAAAATAGGTTTCAATTGCAAAAGGGCCTACGCCGGCACCAACTTTCACTTATCATTCAGTTTGTATACGTATGATGAACATCAATCTAGACAGACGCGTTGCGTCTATGCAAATGGCAAACTTGCCGCAATTAAAAATAATTAGCATTATTATGGAAATGAGTTGGCAACGCCGTCGTCGCCGCTAAGCCAACTGCGGCTTCTGCCAGTTGTTGTTGTTGTGTCTATGTTTTAACTGTTTTCAACTGCCTGCCAGCCATTGTTATTTATTCTTTCTTCATTTTCCTACGGCGACAAAAAAGGGAAATTTCAAAACTGTAAAGAAGTCGCGCGTCGCTAAAGAAAAGAATTCGGTTACGTTGTTGTAATAGTAGTAGTAGTAGTTGGCAACGCGTGGGATTTTCCTGCGCGTGTGAAAAGTCGCCGCGTTATTTGCGGCGATTTCACTGCGCGCGCGTTTTGTTTGTTTGAAATTAATATGTGTTTGCATGAGAGTGTGCTTGTGTGTGTGTATGTGTTTTATAGGCTGAAAGTGAAAAGTAGTAGTAGAACGCAACATAAAAAGGTAATGCATAATTAACATTTCTCACTTTTCTTCTTTGCATTCGCAGATCGTGCACAAAGATCGCTCGCTTATTGTACAAACGACGAACTGCGTGGAGGAGCGCGAATGGTTCGACCTACTGCACAAGATCTGCCTAATGAATTCCATCCGCATGCAATACTTTCATCCCTCGGCCTTCATCAGTGGCTACTACAGCTGCTGCGGTCGCTACGATGAGAATACGCCCGGTTGCAAGAATGTCTCTGCGAAGGAAATGGATTATTTTCAAATGGATTTGGTCACGGCACTGGATCCGGCGCTTGATCTGCAACGCATACACACACTCATCATGTCCAATATGAATCTGTTGAATGAACTGCTCGATCCGTTGGTCTATCACCAGCACTTGCCGCTGCCGCAACTGCAGCAGCAGAAGCAACAGCAATACAATCCGCTGGTGCCGCTCGCCACGTCGCTGCAACAACAGTCGCCGCAGGCCTTTGTGGAGTTCAAGAAGACCATCGAGAAGCTGCGCGAGAAGGCTTACGCCATCGACAAGGATCACCGCGACTACAAGCAGGGTATAACGCGACAACTCAAATACGGCAGTCGACAGGCGCCCATCGGGGATGACAACTACTGGCACATGATGCACGCCGCCGGCCAGCTGAATCTACAGCATCATCACCAGCAACAGCAGCAACAACAGCAGCAGCAACAACATCTGCAGCAACAGCAGCCAGCGCTGCCCCAAATGCAACATTTCCGCGCGCTTCCTGCAACAACGAACAGCAATGTGAATGCTTACTTTATGCACAATCTGGAACACCAGCAGCAACGATTGCAGATGCAACAGCAGCAGCATCAGCATCAGCAACACCAACAGCAGCAGCAGCAGCAACAACAATATCAGCAACAGCTGCGCAACCAGCGTCACATCAACAACAATAACAACAACTGCGGCAATGTATCATCGTCCAGCCCCTCGTCGACGGCATCCAGTGTGCCAGCCACAGTCCCGCCCAGCAGCGTGACGAACGCCTCCGAGGCAGTGCCACCACCGCCACCAGCTGCTGTGCTGCCAAAGGCGGCGCCAGCGATTTATTAGCGGTCAAGACTATGCGTATTTGCCTTACCCAGAGCGATCATATTGACGCGGTAAATGCGCATCGCACAACTAACTGTTTCTACTACTGCCCCGCCCCGCCCCACACCCGCCTGCCTCCCACAAAACACACACACATTAACTACATACAAAGTACTTCGAAACACTTCCAAGCAAGAAACACCAGAAAAAGCGTTTTAGGCGTGTGCTAATTTTAAACTACAGTTTACTTTTTTTTGTGTACAATTACCAAGCTATAAATGTGTATAGTCCTAAGATTTTTTAATTAACAATTTTTATACACATTTTTACGGAACAAGAAACTTAACAACAACAACAAAACAAACAAACAAGCGAAATCTAAATGTTTAAGCCTATTTATTATTTTTTTGTATTTATACAACAAAACACAAATTTTCTACTTTTATTTTATAAAGCCGAAAGCCACATTCAAACTGATAACTATGTAAGCCACTAAGATAAACTAAAGTAAAAGAAAAAAGAGAACTACAAAAGAAAAAACACAAAAAACAACTCCAAAATTGCTAAGTTAAAATATAAATTCTATTTCTAATAGAGACCTATACATTGTATACATATACGATTAGTAGTGAAATGAAACGTTGTAAATAGCGACAGAGAGTGAGCGACAAAGAAGAAGAAGATAATATTATAAGCCTAAACATACAAGATAGTTTTATACTAACCTATATACATGTAGAATATATACTATATACAAATAGAACTACATATACCAGTTATGCTAGGCGTAGACAAATTGTAACTATCTAAATGTGTAGCTAATGATATAAGGATCACACTCACACACACACACCCGCTCTAACACACATAAGATGCAAATTATTCTAACGAAATTGTGAACGCTACTTTATATACGCATACATATTGTACATTTACATTAACATATACACACATCCCTATATATAGAGAGAGTTATAGTTATATATCTATATATATGTATTTAACTGTCATACAGCTAATGTTATATACACATACACATACATAAATGCATATGTATTTAAAGCTTTGGCATACAAAACACACAAAGTATGAAGCATTGTTAAGAACAAATTTACTTCCATTACACATACGCATACACATACACATACATATTTATTGAATGCATTTAATTTCTCATGTTACCTTTAGAACGAAACGAAAAACAAAACAAAAAAATAATAATGTAAATTGTTAATGCAAAATTATGTTTGTTAGCTTATTAACTTAACTTACTTCCACCGATTTGTTTCCAAAGCTCTTCCAATATTGAATATAATATTAATTATGTTTAAAATAATACTACACACATACATACATAATTTGTCAATTTGCCATATTTAGTTTTGTTGTTTCCCATCTACGATTATCTTCTCTTCCATGCATAAATGTCTTCCCTTCCCCCTCTCGTGTTTTGTTTGTTTATGCATTCCAATTAGATTTTGTGCATTTCTCTTTGTTCTACATAATAATACTGCATATAATGATGTACATAGTTATACACACACTCACACACACAAATATACAGATAAAAGATAAATTCAAATAAAAACCAGAGAGTACATTTTTCTGTTGCTAACTTCGGTTCGTTTGCATTTCGATTCATTTATAATTTCGTTTTAAGTGCCTAATTTAAGTATAATTTTATTTTATTGCGTATACGTATCTTAAGTTGTTGGTACAAAGAATCGAAAAGCATATTATTTAGCGAAACAAAACAAATATACACGAAAATAAAGCGTATCGCCAATGATTTTATTTTGGGTTTTTATCATTCTCATTTATTTAGCTCGTTTTTGTTGTTGCTCTTTCTTGCAAATTCAATTTAGTACCTCATTCTCGTCGTGTGCTTTAGGCAATTTTTGGCATCCTGTTGTGATATCTTATGCAAGAAAATGCATAAATTATACATCTCTTTAGTGCGTGTTAGTCGATATTGATATGTGTATACACATATGCGATACGATATTTGCAATACCTTTATTGTACGTTAAAGCTGTTAAGTAGTAATATACACACATTTACATAAATATACCTTAATTTGTATTGTGACAATTGAACAGAGAAGCAATTTTTTCCGAAAATCTACAAAAAATGAAAACCACACAAAAGAAAACCCTTTCTATTGGTTGAAAAGTTATCACATTCACACGATCACAATCCCAAGGATAAAAAAAATAAACAAAAACTATCTATGCGCAACCCTAGCTTATAAGCCTGAATGACAAATACTTGCAAAGCGTTGTGGTTGGTTTCAATACCATGGAACAGACAAAATGGAAAACTTCCCTATTTTTTGTAAACAAACCTTTTGAAGTCAACTTTTATGTATGAATAAATATATATATTATATACTACTATACTATAAAAAAAGTGTGGACTATTTGTTTTCATTGCGTTTGTTGTTGGTTGGTTCTCATATTCGAATTGCGCGCGCATTGGGGTAGCTTACACGAATATTTTGCAACGCCGTTGCCGACATAGAAATCATGGCTGCGAAAGCTTTGCGTTCTTTGTGTGTACGCGTCTCGTTGTGACTGGCAGCACACCGTTATCGCTGGCAATATTCACAAAAAATGCTATTTCACTAGCTAAATAATATAGAACGAGCACGAAATTATTTCTACTTTGTTTACCCGGCACTGGCATATGTTCAATCATTGAGTGGTGCAGGAATTAGGTGTATTTTCAACGTAACGCCCACACTGCTGTTGACCGTTGTTCGGCAAGTAAAAAAGAGAAGAGCAAAAGGCGGGTAAGGCGGGAAGAAGAAGCAATCAAGTGGCAACAACAAGAGGAACAAGAGCGGGAGCAACAGTAATAACAACAAGAACAAGAACAACATTCAAGCTGCCCAGCTACGGCAGCGCCACAGGCAAAATGCAAAAAGTTAATTAGCGTGAACAAAATCACCACTCGGTGGGTGGTCAGCCACAAATTGCTGTCTGTGTGTGTGTTGTGTGTGTGGGTGGCCGAGTGAAGGACATGGAGTTCGCTGATCTGATAAAAACACCCAAATTGGATGGGGTCTTCCTGCATACGACTACAGCAAATGCAACAGTTGAGGGCACCCTGTGCATAACGGGTCACCATTTGCTGCTCAGTGCACGACAGGAGAATAGCCAGGAGCTATGGGTGGGTACTGCCAGTCATGCGGAAGGTTTCCACTTAACAGTTAATTCAATTACCTTGCAGCTGCTGCACAAGAACATCGATTGCGTGGAGAAGAAACCAAGCATGGGCCAGAACATAGTGATGGGCGGCATGATAACGCTCAAATGCAAGGATCTGCGTATTATAGCGCTGGAGATTAAGTATGCCAAAGACTTTTACAATGTGTCCGCCTCGCTGGAGGCGTTGAGTGCAATACAGAACCCCGAGCTCGACTATCCCTTCTTCTACAGACCCATGTATTCAATACTGGAGGATGGTTACACCATGTTCAGGTGCGTTGCATGTAGTTAATCAAGTGGCAGTGGGGGAGCCCCCTTTCAACTTATGCTATTTCAGACCTGAGCTGGAATTCGCACAACTACTCAGTGGCATGAGCATGGGTGGTGCCTCGTCGCCCAATGTGGCAAGCATAACACTCTGCACGCCTTCAACATCGGCTGTAGCTGCAGCAGCCGCCTCAAACATCAGCAGCAGCAGCATACCTTATCCGCTGCAGAATGGCTTTGCGCTCGACGTTGCAGCTGCGTTGGGGGGCAGCGGCCCTGGCAGCGGCAGCTGCATTTCCGCCTGTGAGTGGCGTATAAGCCACGTCAACAAAGACTTTGGCGTCTGTGCCACATATGGCGCCACACTGATTGTACCTAAAGCAATTAGCGACGAGCAATTAGCGCTCTCCGCAGCATTCAGAGATGGAGGACGTTTCCCTGTGCTCAGCTACAAGCACGAGAATGGCGTAGGTTTTTATTGCATTAGCCAATTGTTTGTAAATAATCGAATTACCCTTGTTTGCTCACTCAGGCCACCCTGATGCGCAGTGCACAACCATTGTCTATACAGGGCATCAAGCGTTGTCGTGCCGATGAGGCCATCCTTAACCTAGTTCTGGGTCGCAGCAAAAAGGGCTTCATTGTGGATACGTGGGGCAAGGGCAAGTCGAACACTGAGACAGATCTGCATTATTCGCAGTGGAAGAAAGTGAATCGGGCCATCGGCAATGTCAGTTCACCTGCATCGATTCTAGATAGTTTTGCCAAGTTGATCGACGCTTGCAATGACACTGGCTGCACCACAGACAAGTGGCTATCGCGGCTAGAGAGCAGTGGTTGGCTTAGCCTCGTGCTCAATTCACTTAATGCCTCGTGTGTTGTCGCACAGTGCCTTGATCAGGAAGGTAGTCCGGTGCTGGTGCATGGCGCTAAAGGCTTGGACTCGACTCTGATTGTTACTTCGCTGGTGCAAATCATACTGAATCCGGATTGTCGCACTGTGCGCGGGTAAGTGGACAATTCAATAAAGTAGAAGATCATTTATATAGATAGTCTCATCTGTCTCTCTCAAGCTTGCAAGCTTTAATAGAACGCGAATGGATCCAGGCAGGGCATCCGTTTGCTTGGCGTCATCGCTACTCCTGCTATACGCCGCACCAGTTACGCAACAAGAATTCTGGCGCCACCTTTGTACTATTTTTGGACTGCATCTTCCAGCTGTACACACAGTTCCCTTGCAGCTTCGAGTTTAGCTCACAGTTGCTCATACTGCTCTTTGAGCATAGCTACTTCTCGCAATATGGCACCTTTTTGTGCAACTCTGAGAAGGAGCGACACGAATTGCAGGTGCACACTAGGACAACGAGTCTGTGGTCGTATCTCAATCGACCCGATGTGCTGCAAACATTGCTTAATCCGCTATACGAGCCGAACCCGAGCGTCATTTGGCCCTCTGTGGCGCCCATCAGTTTGGAATTGTGGAGTGGTACGTTGGGTATTAAAGCTATATGGTATTCCTATAACTTAGATATCTATGTACAGAGCTCTACTTGCGTTGGGTGATCGATCAACAAAATTTGGCTTCAACCATGACACAAATACAGGAATTGGTTACGTGCGAGAAGGAGTTACGAACTCAGGTGAGTTCAGAATATGAAATATATTTAATCTCTATCTAATAAACTGCTCTAAAGGCGTTTAAGCTACGCAAACTGTCCTTGGAACTAAGCCAAGAAGTGATGGCACTCATAAACGACGACGATGTGGATAACGCATAATTAATTGGCTACCTCATCGCGCAGATTTCTCTGTGGCTCTCTTACTATATATTATATACACACACATACAAGATATATACACTTATTTTTGATACTTTCTAATCGATTCTTAAAGCAGATCTTATTTTATATAAAATGAAATCAACACTATCGGATAAGTCTCTAAAAGTTCCATTTATAAATTGTGCTGAAACGAAAACAAAAATCTCATTGATCTGGTATTGGATCAAATCAGTATCTCTCTCTAAATATTTTATGATTAAAGTCCATTTAACTCGTATGCTATAGAAATGAACATTTTAAGCACCAAAGCTCTCTCTATCTTGATGTATTATTATAAAGCGCTCTCTTTGTCTTTGTTCATTCTTATATACTATATACTAAGAAGCGCTCTATTTATTCAAAACTTTGCAACTATCGAACGTTAAACAATTTGAGTCAATTTTTGACGCATTTACGTGTATGGAATTTTTAGTGAATAAGTCTTCAGATTTACTTTTTAACTAGTACTTAAAGATGATGATGATAAATGCCGTAAAGCTACAGATCAAATTTAGCAATTGTAAAATTCAAGATTTGCCTTTTTCGAAACGTTGGTAATTTGTACATTTTGATTGAATCGCATAAATTTAATGCTTTGAAAGCGAGTATGAATTAATATTTAAAAATGAATAAATGAATAAGATAAAGTACGTGCGTTGCTCTATATACAGTATATATAATACATCAGTGTTTGTATTATTAATATAAATGTTTGTAGTTAGTATTGCATTATATGTTGTATGTTTGTTTCGAATTGTGATCGTATTTGGAATCATAGTAATCCGTGTAATTTATATATGCGTATATTTATATTTCTATTGTGCGTATTTTGAGTATATTATGCTTAATAACATTTAAGTGCAATAAATACATACTATTTCGCAAGAAATCCCTATTCGTTTAGGTTTCTTACCGGCTTTCAACAACTGTCCGTGCAGGCGAAATTCGCCATTCACTGTGCAAGCAGACACCGGGACCACCTGTTACGCTTTAAACGACTTTCCCTTTTCTGCAAATCATCCCAATCTAATCCTGAAATAAAAGTCAATGCTTTTTGCCGTTTTCTATAAAGTAAATTAATTTATTTTCACTATACAAAGTGGCTTTTCCTATTGTTTTTGTTTTTATATTGTTTATTTTCTGTGTAAATAAGGTATATATATATAAAAACTCACTTTAAAAAATTCCCATGATGGTCGGTTGTTCGTATTTCTGAGCAACAATAACAAAATATATGTTGAATTTGTGTTCATTGTTTAAAAAATGCAAAAAGGGACAAAATAACTTGTAGAAAGAAAGAAAACGCTAGAGCAATGAAACGAAGTATATAGAAACGAATCGCTTAACAAAGCTGACGGCATTCAATTTGTATATGCTCAAATTACACATATATATTTTTCATTCTCATGAATGCTCTAACCAGAAGCCTCATCTTCCAGGAAGAAGAATTGACCAGAACGCTTCTGTTCTGTATCCTTGACCGAATTGTTCTTATTAATACGAGGTCTGAAGTTGTTGGGGTCACGTCGGAAAGTAATGCCGAGAAGTTCCAAAAATCTGTTCATACCATTCAGCAGCGATTGTGGTGAGTAGGCTGTGGTCTTCACTGAGGGCTGACCCTCAATGACAATGACGCGATCAGCGAGGTAGGTGGCCATAATGAAATCGTGCTCTACCACAAAGCCAGTTTTCTTCGCGTGCAAAATGTAACTGAAATAAGAAGAAAATGATCAGTAAACTGTACTGAAATTATTGGAAAACTCTGTTAAACCTACCGCTTGATAACCTTGGCAGCGACCAAACGCTGTTCTGAATCCAGGTAGGCAGAGGGCTCATCGATCAGGTAGACGTCCGCTGGCTTTCCTAAACAGAGCACCAAGGCAACACGCTGCAATTCACCACCTGAGAGGTTCTGCACTTCCTGGTCCATAATTTCCTCGATTTTCATGGGTTTCATGACGTCCGCAATAAATTGCGGATGCACGTAAGCATCGCGGATCTTGTCGTGCAGCAGATGACGCACATGATTTTGGAATTTCGGTGAAATCTTCTGCGGCTTGTACGAAATGTTCAGCATGGGAAGTTCAACTTCACCGTCAGGTTGCAGGTTACCAGCCAGCATTCGAATGAACGTAGTCTTGCCAGTACCATTCTCGCCGAGCAACACTAGAATCTCAGAGTCACTGAAATGGCCCTTCTCAACAGTCAGCTCGAATTTTCCAAGGGTTTTTACCATAGATGGATAGACATAGTGGTTCATACGCTTGATTTCCTCCTCAGTTGCCGATTCAGAGACCTTGAACGTCAGTGATTCTGTACGGAAACGCATGTTCTCTGTTGGCACAAAACCGTCCAAGAAAATGTTGATGCCTTCACGCACCGAGAAGGGCATAGTAACGACACCGTAGCAACCAGGAACTCCATATAAACAGCAAATGAAGTCAGACAAATAATCGAGCACAGACAGATCGTGTTCCACAACGATGATGAATCTGCAGAATTATAGATGGTTTACTAAAAATATTTACTTATAATCTTGTTGAACTTACTTGGTAGGATGCAACAACGAACGAACAGTCAGGGCAGCGTTTAAACGCTGCTTCACATCCAAATACGAGGACGGTTCGTCAAACATGAAGATGTCAGCATTCTGTATGCAAACCATGGCAATGGCGAAACGCTGCAACTCTCCTCCAGACAACTGGGAGATTTCGCGATCCCGAATGTGTGACAGATCCAACATGTTGCAGATTTTCGTTTGCAAGTCACGCTCATCCTTCTTGTCGAGCAGTTCTCCGACAGCGCCACGCACTGCCTTGGGAATTTGATCGACATACTGCGGCTTAACGAGTGCCTTCAGATTGTCTTCCAATATTTTGGTAAAGTAATTCTGCAGCTCAGAGCCACGGAAGTAGGCGAGAATCTCCGTCCAGTCGGGAGGATTGGCGAATTTGCCCAAATTCGGCTTCTGCTTGCCTGCCAGAATCTTCAATGCAGTTGACTTGCCAATACCGTTTTGGCCAACCAAACCAAGTACTTCGCCTGGTCGAGGAATGGGCAGGCGATGCAGCTTAAAGGAGTTTTTGCTGTAACGATGCGTTGTGTGCTTATCCAAGTTACTGGGCAAATTGATAATTGTGATGGCCTCAAAAGGACATTTCTGTAAACAAGATGCGATGCGATTAACAGCTGTTTGATGTACAGTTTGCACAGGTGCAAGAACTTACCTTGACACAGATACCGCAACCGATGCACAGCTCCTCGGACAGTGAGGCTATCTTCGATGTGGGCGTCACTTCTATGCACAGTTTGCCCATGCGCACCACTGGACAAGACTTCTTGCACTCCTGCCGACAACGCTTCGGTTTGCATTTGTCATCGCTGACAATGGCAATACGCGTCTGCTTGTCCGTTTCCTCGGTCTCCTTTCTGCGCGACATGCTTTGAATACCAAATTGATTGGTTAATTAATCTTTCACAATCTATTTCATAGATCCGTGTATTGTCAACGTTGCAAATGTCATAGACGGCCGTCAAAACAAAACTAGTGCAGTGCACGGGGGCAGGTGGGGGTACCTCAGCTGCGTGCAGTGAAAGTATAACCTCAAAACAAATGATTCCAGCACGAATTCTATTGAACTGCAACATTTGTTTTGTTGAGCTACCTGTCTTTCATACTTTACCTACTTAATTCACTTGAAATTTACCTGCGAACTTGGCTGAAATTTATTTAAAACTGGCGAACGTCCAACGCCACGCTCTTGCGTCGTCAGCCACAAGTTTCAAAGGGGGTTTGCAACACTGATCGCTGGTGCTGAGTAACGGATTAGGATAAACAAAATTTCATCTGATAGCTATCGATAGATTTTAAAGAATTCACTATAAAGCGTTTAAAACGCAAAAACCATGTCAAATAATACACACGTTTAATTTATAATAACGAAATCTAACCACTTTGTGTAATAATTGATAGTAAACGTGTAAATGAACTAAGCGTTTCGATAGCTATCGATTAGCCATCGTGCATATCGAAAACAATGGTGACGTTTACGTTTGACGACGATTTCCCGACGACGACCGTCGTGCATCCGTATATTTTATACAAATCCGTAGATTTTACATTTTTGTAGGCGCTGGAATTGCCGAAACAATGGTCGTTGAGGAGCAGAATAGTCCGGAAAATGTGGAGAAAAGTGATAGTGGCACAGTCGTGCCAGAACCAGTGAAAGTCTTCACTGTAGAAAGTAAGTGGAATACTACTAAGCCCCCATCGAACAGGGGAGCTGCAGTGACAATTAACCTAAAAATGTGTGCACTCAGAAAATGTAAATAGATTAATGAACTTTCTCTACCAATGCAGTTCTACATATGATCAAGGATGCACAGCAACAGCATGGTCTGCGACATGGTGACTATCAACGCTATCGTGGCTATTGCACACGTCGTATTCGTCGTCTGCGCAAGGCATTGAAGTATCCCCAAGGCGACAAGCGTCACTTTAAGCGACGGGATGTAACGCTATCTCAACTGACTGGCAAGAAGGCAGACGAGCGTTTTATACATATACCGCTTATCAGTGCGGAACGTGCCTGGGCGTACGCTATGCAGCTAAAGCAGGAGGCCAACACGGAGCCCCGCAAGCGTTTCCACCTGATTAACAAGCTGAGACGCGCCTGCTTCTATGCCCTACAACTGCAGGAGTTGTGCAATGTGAGTGCACAAATCTTGTACGAATCCAATCAGTGATAATAACATATTATATTTCTTAGACGGAAGCATTCGATGCACGCACCAAGCTAGAGTGCGAAGCCTACGTGGCCTGGATGCACGGCTCCCTGCACTTTGAACTGCAACTTTGGAAATCGGCCGGTGAGCACTTGAAACGCGCCCAGGTGGTGTATGAAAACTTGGCCAAGGCTCTGCCCGATGATGACCAGGAGCTGTATCGTGCAAAGGTCAATGAGTTTACGCCGAATTTGCGCTACTGCGCCTACAACATTAGCGGCGGTGCCAGCGGTGGCAAAATTGATGAAATTCTTGAGCTGCGTGCCCAGGGCGTACTTGAGAACTTGGATGTGCTGGTGAGCCAAACGAAAACGGAGAGCAGCGAGGGTCTGCAGACAATCGACTGGCGTAGTCGCAAGGTTACTGTGCGTCCAGAGAAGGTGCGACTGTTTCTGCTCAGCGCGCAGGAGGTGGACAAATCTTTGGCCAAGACAACGAAACCTGATGCCAAGATCGAATTGATTGAGCGCATCCTTATGGATTGCAAAGATGCCATACAGGCAGTGCGGGACGAGATCAAACAGGATCCCAAGCTGCGTTCCCTGACCACAGGGCAGACTGTGTCTGGCGTGCAGTATTTGTTGGCGTATTTGAGTTACATTCGACACAGCCGCACTCTGCAACGCAATCTATGTCTAGTGGAACAGGTAAGTGGTGGCATACAGCATCTTCGTCAGAATCTTTATTTACTTTCGGATACTTTGCGTAGGCCAATCTAAACTTCGATGATCCCAATAAACAGCAGCAGGCGCAAACTCCCAGCGATGGCAAGCGCGTACGACCGCAAGATCTGGCGCGTCTGTACGAGATCATCTTACAGAACGTGACGGAAATGCAGCAAATTACAGGCATGGAGGAGGATGCACAGTATCAGAAAGAAGTGGCCACTTTGGCGCTCACATTCAAAGCGTTCCGCTGCTATTACATTGCTCTAACGCTCATCGACATGAAGAAGTGGAAGGAGGCTGTGGCGTTATACGAACGTGCCTCCAACTACGCCAACGAAGCACTCAAGGGTGAAACCTGTGCCGAGTTCAAGCTGCAATCGGAGCTAAAGAAAATGGTGTCCACCATCGATGGCAGCAAATTCTCTGCACATGCCTACAGTGTGCTGGAAGATGACAATAGCGAAGATGCCGGAGGTGTCTCAACTAAATCGCAGAAAACAACGAAGCCGCTCTACGAACGTCTCTCACAGTACAAGGAGGACCAATCGCTGCACACCCGTGCGCCAAATGTGTTCAAGCTGACCCCCGACATGGAGCCCATACCCTGCAAGCCGTTGTTCTTCGATTTGGCCATGAACTACGTGGAATTACCATCGCTGGAAGACAAACTCGAGTCGCCCGGCAAGAAGGGAGCCTCCATAACGGGCTTCGTCAAGGGTTTCCTTGGCTGGGGCGGTGGCGGCAACAAGTGAAAGATAGTTCCACATCGCTCGCCTCGATCAGAACAAAACTTCATGCCCTTCTCTTATGAAATTCCAATGTTGATGTTGCTTTTATAAAACGTCCAACAAACTGGATCGTTTTCTATTTGTTTTCGCTTTTAAAAAACTCCGGCTTTTGTTAGTATATTAAGATGGTACCAACGCGAAACCTACCAACCTACACAATAATACAAAACACTTTTTCAAAAAAATCTACATTTTTAAGTTACAATAGTGAGGAATTATTATTGGTAATAAAGGAAGTTACAAAATGCTGCAATTGCTAGAAAAGGAAAACGGGTCTGTTTAACGATACATTTCTAACTTTTGAATACTTTATTGAACAAGCAAAGTACGATTAATTGCTAGGGTTATACTGCTATGAATACTACATTGATTACACGCCCAGGTAGCCATGCTCGTAGAACTCTAGCGCCAGTTCCCTGATGCGCACATGATACTCGGGCGTCAGCTTCTGTGTGCAGTTAATCTCCTTGCCTGTGAGATTCAACTCGCTTATCTCATCAAGATCAGGTATATTGTTGGCATCAAAGGTCACTGCGGGGAGTATCCACATTGATATGGCCAGTCCGTAGTGCACATGACGCACATATTCCTCACTGATGCGTTGCAGTGAGAACGTTTCACATAGCTCCTTCAGCTGACTGGCAGCCGAGGTATGGCGTAGTTGCTGAGTGATTTCCTTGCGCAATGCCTCCGCATACGCGGCCAGCAAAGTGTCCGTGTGCACATCACGCAGTTTGCGTCGCGTGCTGGTGTAGATAAAGTGGAGAATATCAAACACGGGGGAGCTGCGTCTCATGGCCTGCAGATCAAAGAAGATGACCTCCTCCGGCTGTGAGCGAAACATCAAATTGTTTAGCCACAGATCACCGTGGCAGACCACGCTGAGTGGGCCATCTGCGCCGGCATTAATGCTTCGATGCAGTTGTCCAAACAACGTGGGCTGCAGTCGCTCGATGAGGCGTATGGGCGTCGTTAGTGTTCCATCTGCATTGGAGGTGTTCAAGCTGTCCAGAGCCTGCTGCACCGATGTGTCCAGTATGCGGGAAAAGAACTCCGCCGCCTCTGGACAGTAAACAATCTCGCTCATATGCCCGCATTGCTCGGCAAAGTGAGCGGGTTCCAGTTGCTGTGCAGCCAATGAAGCTGCATGCATCTGCGCCAGTTTCTGTGGAAGATTTGCGTAAATTAAACGAAGTAAATTTCGCACTCAGAAATAATATAGGGCACCTTCATGACCAGCAGACAATGGCGCAGATCCAGACCAGCCAGACGGTTCTGCATGCGAAACTCGGAGGCTTTCAGGTCCTGCAACACAATGATGGCCTCTCCGTTTGGACTGCCGTCATCCGTTTCGGCTATGTGGCACTTGGGGAACAGCGGCTGCTGGCTGTAGCGGCAGAGTAGTGGCACCACGTGCCGGTAAACGTTAATCTCGTTGCTGAATGCCTCCTCGCAGCGATAGAGCTGGCGGCGTGAGAGACTCGCAATTTGACGCTTGATAATAACAGAGCAGCTGGCAGAGGCAGAGGCAGCAGCGGCAGCTAAACGAGAGAAATAAACAAAAACAATGAGAGTACGAGTACACACTCTCTATCTCTCTCTCTCTCTGGCTCTCGCTCTCCTGCAGCTAACAGCTGTTTTCTGTTTACGCTTCGTAGTAAAATTTATGAATGAAATTCTGTGTTTGCTCTCTGGCTGTGGCTAGTGTGCGTGAGAGAGTCGCTGCTGTTGTGTGTGTGAGTGGGCGAGAGTGTGCGTGTTGACCTTTAGCAAATGTATATTACGTATACGTAGCTATGTGTGTGTGTGCCTGAGTGTATGAGTGAGTTTGCACTTAGAATGCGTGTAACAAGGTCACGCAATGCCGCCGTTGCAGCAACAGTAATAACAACAACAACAGCAACTGAATCGATAAGCTAAACGCAGCTTGAGTTTGATTTGTTTTTGCTTCTGTTGCTTACCCATTTCACTTTTATCACTGTCTGCTGCATTGTCGTAGATTGTCACACGTTTCACCAAGGACATGTAATTGTCGCCGCTGCTGCTGCCCGGCGTGCAGACGATGCGGCCAATGTCAAAGGTCACCAGTTTCCTGGCCACGAATAGCCTGCACAGGTGGTCAATGTCCTCCTCGTATTCACCGCTGCTGCCGGAGCGCACCATGATTCCTTGGGGAGGCTCCGTTGCTGTTGTGGTCAATGCAATTGCTGCCATTGCAATGGAATTGTTTGGATTGAGTTCGCTCTGCAGCTGCAACTGCACTTGCCACAATTATTATTATCGGTAATCAGTTTTTGCCAGTGCAGCATTTTCAAGGCATTGCGCCCCAATTCGGGCGAACTGGCTCAGTCGGGCACCAAGTCGGGGGCACCTCGATAATTATTGTATAATAATTTTCGCCTATGCCATTGATTTTTGCTACAAATTGAAAATTGTTTCGTTTTGTTGTGTTCTTTTTGTTGTTGTTCTTTTCGTTTTTTGTTTTTGTTGGACGTGCGAACTGCGAACTGACAAGAGGCGCGATGCGCGGCACAACGACAACTGAGGCAGAACAGCAGAGCAGAGCAGCGCGAGTGCAATGAGAATGCATTCACCAACACTGGCACACAATCACACAGACAAGGCGTCGCAAGAGAGCCAATGTACGTGAGTAAAACTCGCTCTCTTTATCTTGCTCTCTTTATTCTAATTGCATTTAAAAGCCGGTAGACATTGTAGGCGAACGTGTTGCTCTCTTTAATGTGACGTTCTTGTTGGTGTTGTTGTTGTTGTTGCTGCTGCTGCTTAGGCTGTTTACGTTCAAGGTGGGGCCAGTGCGCACTTTCACCCTAACAAACGGAGCGTGCACAGTGCACGGTGCGTATGCATAACACACAGGCAGGCAGACTCGCAAATGCGAAGCGGATGTGTTATTGCTCATACGCCGCATTGCACAAAGTCGTTAGCATTGTGCCACAAATTGCGTGCACTTGAAATTGCATAAATCGTCCTTGGCTGGCTGCCTGGCACTGCACTACAACCGCGCCCAGCTGCTTCTGTATGCGTGTGTGTGTGGGTCGAGGTTCTATATGAATAAATTAAAACTAAATACAATTTGAAGGCTGTCCAGAAATGATTGTGTATCTTCTGTGATGAGAGATGTGATCAGCGGAAAACGGCTGTCAGCAGGAAATCTGCTTTACAGCTAACATATTTACAGTTAGACAAGATAAAATAACTACTTAGTTAGTAAGCCAGAGAGCTGTGCTAGTATTAAAGTCGAAAGATGACTCAAAATTGTATTATTGTTCTAATCGATTTTCCCAGCTAAGAGACTGCATAGAGTTCACAGAGATCAGGCTTGTTATTGTGTGTAGATCTCAAATATATTATGGCGAGCGCAGCGCAGACAATTGCGTCTCTGATATGCATCTCTATAAATGTCTATTAATTAAATATCAATTTTGCTACGGCCAATAAATAAAGACCAATTTGTTGGGCCACTCCCAGAGACACACAAAAAAGCAGCGAAACGAAAACCACAACCAAAACAATGTAAATACCAGACAACAAACAACTAACAAGCAACAACAAGACACGCACCTGCGTCGCCATCGCCGCCGACGCCTACACGCTAAAGTTCAAGGCGCTCTCAAAGAGAGAGACCAGAAACTCCAAGCAGCCACCCAGCAGCAAGAGCAGCCCCAAGACCGGAGTTGCTTCCGCGTCAGCTGACAGCGCCGGTTGAACAACCCCAAACGTATAACGACAGGCAACCGTAGCAAATTAGGGTCAAACATGTGCAGCTCCACGACGGAGAATAAGACGGAGACGCAGGCCGTGTTAAGCTTTATACACAATTCAGGGTCAATCGCAACTTTCGAAAACGCGCAATTGTCGTTGGATATGGATTCGGATTCGGATTCTATGTGTATCCATGGGATACAATATGCGTGTGTGCGTATGTCTGTGTGTGTGTGTGTTGTTGTGCCGGCAAGTTGCGGCGACCTTTTTTGGCGGGCATTTAGTGGAGCATGAGAAACGTTTAGAGTGAACTGGAAAACTCATTGCGTTTAATTGCGTTTACTCTTGCCTAGGCCTAGGTCAGCCTTAGTCTCGGGTGCTTAATGCTCTTTCATCCATAATTAATATACTGAAATAACAACAGATTGCACCGCACCCTGCCCTGCACCTGCCCCGCCCGCTCAGCATTTGGCGACAACTTTTTGAGCTTTGAGTTTATCTCATCTGTTTTTTCTTTGTTGCTTGAGTGGAACTCGTTCTTGTGGCATTCAACGGAGAGCGCATATAAGTGAGCCGAGCGTGCTATTCTAACTTCAGTTCCAGTTTCAGTTTCAACAGCTGCTGTTCCAGTTCCCCCCAGTGTTCAATATTGTGAGCCAATTTACATCTGTGGTTTTTGTGGGCGTACGTGATAAAGATCAACAAAAAGACTGTTGTATCATTTTGGAATAAACCTCCGAGTGGATAACCTTGACTTTGGCTTAATGCACTTCGTATATGCAAATCAGTTAACATTTTTATGATGCTGTAAAGTAGCTGCGTGAAACTGGAGCAGCTCCATGACAATTAAACAGCTGCCATTGAGTGCAGTGCAAACTGTCTGCTGTCTAATGCCGTGTGGTGTCGAGTGTCTAGTGTTATCATCCAGCAAAAACGTCAATTGCAAAAAGTTCATGGATAACACGCGCGCAGTTGTTGCAACAGCAGCAGCAGCAACAATGCGCGTATCTAGTGTCTGTGTCTAGTTGCTGCACTCGTTGGCGTGATAATTGATTTTCCCGTATATAATTTATGACGCACGTAATTGACAGCTTCCACTCGTAGATTGCGAACTGCCACCGAGCTGCAGCAGCAACAGCAGCAGCAGGCGCAGCAACGCACCCATAAATCAGGCGTATCATTTATTAGCTTTCAATTATCCAAAATAGAATGGTTAACCAATGCGTTCTTCTCTCCCCTCTCAGCCTGCGATCATGTCGTGCACCCGCCAACTATGCCTGCTCCTCGGCTGCCTCTCGCTGGCAAAGGCACAATTCTTTTATCACCAGGCGCTCGGTCTGCCCGCCAAGGCATCCTATGAGCCAGAATCACCGTACGTAGGCTTTGCCACAGCCGACGCTCATCCATCGTTGGTGCGCAATGCCCAGTGGGAGTCCGAGTTGCCTGCAGAGCTCTCAAAAAGTGCACGCTTCTACAACGATCCCATCATAGCTGCCGGCCTGGCCAAGGAGTCGCTACTCACGCGTAAGGAGATGGCTGTGGTGCATCGCGAGGCGGAAAAGATTCCACGTGAACAGGTCTACAAGCTCTTCAAGAATGCGGGCTATCTGAGTCGCAGATAGAGCGCTAGTTGCATTATCTTTATCCGCTTACCTTGTTGTATTCTAGTTTATAAGCTGTTAATATATGATCCACACGTGAAAAGAGTGCTGCTGTTGGGTCTACTAAGGGTTTACTATGCTTATATACAGGTTACATAAAATGGGTAGCTCGATTACTGCACAAACAGCTCTGCGCCGTTGCTGGGGAATGTGGCAAAGACCACTTCGTTGAAGTCGTTGGGCTGATAGCGCTCCAGCAGATGAGCAGGCAACTGGGCATAGTACTCACGCTTCAGCACATTCACATAATCCGCAGCAGCCTTCACAGACTCGCACATGGCCACAATGCAGCCACCCCAACTGGAAGAAGAACGTGTGATTAAAGGAAATCGAGTCATGAGTTCCATTTGTTACTCACCCGGCGCCAGTAACGCGTGCGCTGACGCCTTGCTTGACAGACAAGGCCACCAGGCGCTCCAAGTCCGGATGGGAGCACTCGTAGAGCTCCCGCAGACTGTGATGCGACTGCTGCATGAGCTTGCCTAGCTGCAAAATGTCCTGCTTGCTGGGGCGACTCTGCAGCTGTTCACAAATCTGACGGAATTTAACCACGCGACCAGACTCTGTTAAAGAATAGCAATTAGAGAGAGAGTACCCAGAAAAAACTAATTAACTTACCCTGTATAACATGCAGTGCGCGCTGACGCAGTTTGAACTGTTGCATGTGCTGTGTGCTGGGCGTGAGGAAATCCATTTCCAGCTGCTGCTCTGTGATGCCAAGCGCCTCGCAAATGTCTTCACGTGTGTACAGCGATTTCTTCAACTGTTTCTCAATCAATTGCACATACGCAGCGTTGTCCAAGCCGCAGGCCTCCTCGAGATCAATAAATCTGGTGTATTGCTGCCAATCTGGCAGGTCCTGTGACTTGGCCAGCCAACGCGTGGCCAGACGACACTCCACCACACGTTCATTGTAGTCCGACGAGGCTGCCTTCTTCTTCTGCACCAGACTATTGGCAACAACAAAACATATGCCCGTAGGTAACGCGACAGCTGTTCCCTTCAGCTTGGGATGGAATTCAATGTGCTGCGCACCACCCTGCTTGGCCAAATAGGCAATGGCCTGATCCATGCCGCCACTGTGTGTGCCAATGTATTGCTCGCAGCTGGCCGAGATTGAAGCCAGTAGCTTGCGATCCAAATGCATACCCTGCACATGTGCTGTGGCCAGCACAGCAGCGCTGACTAGTGCACTGGAGCTGGAGAGGCCCGCGGCAAGGGGCACATTGCCACTCAGGGCAACCTGCATGCCAATCGAGGTCCATTTGTCGCCCAGCTCCTCCTGCACGCCCTTGATGCCACACAAGTAGTAGTTATACCAGGCTGGACCTCCACTCTTGGGCAGCTTTATGCTACGGAGAGAGATGCCAATCAATTAAAAATATATGTATGAGATTCCAATGCAATTAACCTACTCAAGGGCATTTAGATCGCAATCGAAGCTTTGGAATTTGCCCTCATCGAGATGACGCAGCTGCAGCTTCGTTTGCTGCGTATTTTTGCCCACTGCCAGGATGATGCTTTGCTCCACGGCCATGGGCAGTACGGAGTAGCCGCAATAGTCCACATGCTCGCCAATGATATTTACGCTGCAGGCAATGAAAAGGTTAAATACATTTTTACATTTGTACAATTTTATTGTATATATATAGTATCCAGCTTACCGCCCGGGTACGCGTACATAGAACTCCGGCTCGACGTCGTATTCTTGTTTGTAGAAGGCGCCTAGTTTAAGCAGGCGCTCATAGATTTTTGCCTGAGGCTGTAGCTTTTGCACGGCAACGTGTTCATCGCCCAAACCGATTCCACTTGCAGCCATTTTCGAATCTGAAACGAAATTTAAGGGAATGTACGTATTGATGCACCTGTTAACGTGTCACAATAACTCGTTAAGCCGAAAATAACAATAAAACCGAATACGTAAACAAAAGCGCACACATACAACGACATATTTTTGTATGTATAGTGGCAAGCCACATACGTAAACTCTGTGTACATGCAGTGAAAAAGGTGTGCAAATTCTTGTTATCAGTTCTCGGCTCTCACCTTATCACAATGTCATTAAAGCCATTAAGTAGAAAACAACGATTAACTAATGCCGCAGTTATCGGATTCGGAAATGCTTTACTGTTGGACTCTACAAAGAATTGACGCAAATTGCAATTAGTTTAATTGGAAAACAGAACTGTAAAGTGCACGAACTTTTCGCTTGCCCAAATGCGCCGGCAAAACGAGAGAGAGCGAGAGTGATAGAGTGAGAGTGAGAAAGTAAGAGTCGTCGAACGATAACAGCTGAGTTGTGTGGGCGTTGCCAGGCTCAAGTTGAATAAATACCGCAGTGGCGGTTTATTCAAGTGTCTTTTGAAAGCGAAAATAAACTTCTTCACAGTTCAATAAACCACGAATGTAATACAACTTAACCTACACAAAATTATCACTTTTTTAAAAGCACTTGTCTACGTTGCGTTATCAATACGGCCAATAGAACTTTTTAATCGTCAAGAGATGCGAACGCTACGACTTCCAACTGGCAACTAAGCAGCCAAGTCTGTTCAGTTTCCGTTTTTGTTTAGTCTGATATCAAGGGAATGGGAACTGCGACTTGAGAGGCGCGACAACCACTAGTGTTTTGTTTATATAAGTGTTTGTTATCAGCCTAACATTCAAGTAGGTCATGCCCATGCCAGCGTCTTTCAGTCTTTCCCTGCACCAAATCATCTTCTATTGGAACTGGTTTCCGATTAGGTATGTATTTATTCATAAAAAGTGTGTTCATAACTTAACAATTACGTAATCCAATAACTTACATGGATCCAGCTAATATTATTAAAGTAAAACTATGCAAAAGCTGTTTTAATTTACAAAGTTATTAGAAAAACAAATACAAAAACAAAATATTTTACCGCCTTAAACTTAGCGCATCGATAAAGTAAAGACTTATCGATAAGTACTCATATCGTTGAAAGCTAAACTCGATAAGACGTGTTTCGATACTTAAAAAGTACCATCGCCGAGTAGCAACGAAAACGAATCGAAAAAAAAAAACAATTTTTCATTTTAAAATATACAAATATCTTTATTTATCTGTAGTTATTGCGCAGACAATCGTTCGTAATGTCGAGTTTGCAACGTTCTATGCTTAAGTCAAAATTGCCACCCACAATTCCGGGTGGACGCATCGGCAGAGCGTAAGTTTTGTTCTAGTGCCATTATTTGTGTGGGCGGAGAAATAGAGGACACGAATTCTAATTGATACATAATCATTACAGAGACTCCTTCAAGAAAACTCGAATACGGGATTATAAACCATGCATGTGGAATGAGTTCTTTGCCGAAAAAGAGGATGTCGAAGTCGATGAAAACCGCAAATTTCGTGTCTATCGTACGAAAAAACCAGAGAAACCGGGCCCCGTACTCCTGCTATTGCATGGTGGGGGCTACTCGGCGCTTACTTGGGCGCATTTTTGTGTATGTATACATATATAATATATATTTGTCTACTGCTCATGCCTGTGTACGAATATAATTTCATTATCCATTTGGCCTTGCAGGCAGAGGTGACAAGCATGATACACTGTCAGTGCCTGTGCATCGACCTTCGGGGACACGGCGACAGTAAAGTGGATGACGAAGAAGACTTGTCGGCAGACACTCTATCAAAGTAAGTGCCAGCCGTCGCCTGTTGAATGTTTGTCTCTGTCGGTGTCTGTGCGTGTGTGTGCTCAAGCTTTTGTTCTGTACGCCTAGGGACATCGGTGATTTGGTCATGAAACTCTATCCTGAGGAGGCACCACAGATATACGTCGTGGGACATTCGATGGGTGGCGCTATTGCTGTCCATTTCGCGCATATGGCACTCGCACCGAGTCTGATCGGCATCACAGTCATCGATGTGGTCGAGGGCACAGCCATGGAAGCTTTGGCCAGCATGCAGAGCTTTTTGCGTTCGCGTCCAAAGTATTTTCAGAGTATACCGAATGCCATCGAATGGTGCATACGCAGTGGACAGGTGCGAAATGTAGACAGTGCCAAAGTCTCAATGCCTGGGCAGATAATCAAGTGAGTGACATCATTGTTGCAATAAGCGGCGCCAATTGTTCTATGTGTTAAATCGATATTTCATTGCAGCTGCGCAACAAATCAACTGGCAACGAATGATCTTCCACTGCCCGATGATGTCCTAGAGGAAGCACATCACACTAGCATGTTCCCCAATGCTTTCAGTATTTCCGAGGATGAAGAGTCTGGCAATGGTGGTGAAGATGGAGCCGAGAGTGCCGACTTCAAGAAGCCCATAACTACCAAGGCTGCTACGGATGCTGCTAAAAAGTATGTGGCCATGTGCCAAGCAAGGAAAATGTTAACTAATTGCTCTTCCTCTCCTTTTCAGTTACACTTGGCGTATCGATCTGGCTAAATCAGAAAAGTACTGGGTCGGTTGGTTTTCGGGTCTCAGCGACAAGTTCCTTAATTTGCGATTGCCGAAACAGTTGCTATTGGCAAGCATAGATGGACTAGATCGCACGCTGACCGTTGGTCAGATGCAGGGTCGCTTCCAGATGCAAGTGTTGGCACGCTGCGGTCATGCCGTGCACGAAGACCGTCCACACGAAGTCGCCGAGGTGATTAGCGGATACTTAATACGGAATCGTTTTGCCGAAGCAGCAGGCGAGTTTCGCTGCCACATGCCATCCTGTTGAACGAGGCATCCTTGTACAGTAGTAGCACAAAAATGTTTATTTTTGAACGAAGCATTGCCGATGCGTACATATACATAGATACAGATCTATATACAATATATATATTATGTAAACTTATACACCAGAAAATAGAGCATAGGAACATAAAAGATATACTCTAGCCGTATTATCTTCTATATATATAAATATATACTCAAATAATTTATTCGATTACTTAATGAACAACCTATGTATTTTTCAACTAATGTAGTTTTGCTCGTTTTGCCAACTTTTCCATGTCGAACCAGTTAAGTAAGGACTTGGGCTTATTATATTGTTGAAATGCCGTGTGCGTTTTTATGTATGTATTAAATGTGTGCCAGAATAAGTCGAAATTGAATCGAAATTATATTATATTGTCAAGCCGATAAGTTAAATAAAGTGCTAAAAATATCGCAATTAACACGAAAAAAGGAATTACTGTAATAATCTTTGCTATGCTGTTTATACAGTGCCGTATAAATATCATAAATCAAAACACTGGAATCTTCTGCATGCTCTGAATATCTTTCAATTTAATGTATTACTTAACTCTATCTACACTCTTTAACATCGAACACATTTCGTTTTAAAACATCAGTTTAGTCTTCGATAAAACGACAGTTTCCCTCAGCTCTCAACTTGATCTTGGTCTCCAAGGCGCGAATGCGATGCAAGCGCTCTGATATCTGATCATGTATCTCTATAGAATGTTTCTTGCCTTCTCCAAGTTCCTCCATTTCCACCAGCCAATCGGCACGTTCGTTGATTTGTTCCAACACTATATAAGGAGTAAAGTTAACTTTTGTTTGTGCTCTGATAACTCACGAAACCAACTCACATTCATTAATCAAATCCTCTTCGGTCACCTCGCGCTCCTTACGTGGGCGACGCAATGGCTTCACAGCCGGATCTGGTAGCTCAATGCCAGCCATGGTGAACTGCAGCCTTGCCTTGGCCTTCTCGCATTGCATGCGATCGTCAGTCTTGGGGCGAAAATAGCTTTTATCATAGGCACCACTAGCCTTGATTTGCCGCAGATTCTTTTTCTTGGCATTGCGTGCACGTTCTAATATGGCCAGTGTCTCCTTATCCGGATCATTGTTGGTATTAGGGCGCTGTGGCTTGGGCAGTGGCAACGGTTCGCCATTGCGCAGACTTTCGTCAATTTGTTTGCGCATAAGCATAGACATGTGCGACTCTTTCATGAGAACTGCAATGGGGCAAGAGATAGGTAACTGGCAAGTCGACTAATTGGCGAATAATGTTACTTACGCTTTAGCAGATCCGCAGTCTCTTTGCTGTACTCCACCTTGGGAGTATGAAAGGCTCCACTGCCGCCAGGTCCAATCCGCTCGCTAGGCCACATAGGCGACTGTTCCTTCTCATTCTCAGCTTGCGGATCTAGCGCTGGTTGGTTCATTTTCTGATGCTTTATCATTGAGGCATTTAGCCCATCAAGCTGTACAGTATTATAGCGATTCCTGTGCATATTCTCAGTAGTTTCAATTTAATTTACAATTATTTTAAACAAATATAAGACAGTATTTTAGTGCGACAGTTCCGTGTTTAATTCGTTATTTTCTATAACAAGATAATCACAGGCCACACATGGCAACCTATGTTTCGTTGTCAGGCAACCCAAAGAAAGACATTGTTAATTCTCGAAATAATTTATTTAAAATAAATATATGTATGTATATGTGTATTGGTAGTAGGTACACTCTTGAATGCTCACATTTGATAATTTGTTCTTCTTTCTATCCATCCATCCCATTCCCATCTTCCCCCACCTCACCTAACCCATCTCTGACTTGTGTATGATTTGATTTTTAGGTAATTCCATTAACTCGACTTTACGCACAATTTGCTAATTATAGTTGAACTTTTACTTATTTAACGACTCTTTTTTAGTTGTTGCTTGTTGTAATTGTTTCTCATCTTTTGTTATTGTGAATTTTGAACTTTAATATGGCTATAAATTTATTTACATGCAATTTTCATCTCGCGTCAGAACTGGCAATTTGAACAGCTGCAGTTTGTTGTGTGTATGTGTGTGTGTGTATTTGTTTTCTTTTTGTTTGTTATTTAAATAAAAAAAAAACAGTTTTTGCTTTTTTGTTTTGTTTTGTCAAGCAGCAGCCATAATTATACATTATTTTTGTTTACAATTTTCATGCATTTCGTTCGATTTTTTTGTTTTACACACAAATTGAAATTAAGCTAACAACTTTAATGTTCTTATACAATTCTGTAGGCTACCTGGGCCTCGGTCTTGTTTAAGCTTAAGCTTAAGTTACAAAGCAATCGCGATTTCGCGACATCGTTACATACATATATCAATATGCGCGCGTTTATATATATCAATTCTCAAAACAAATAATATAATAACATAACATAATCATCATCATCATCATCTTTCTCTTCATCGTTATACAGCACAAATATTACAATCAATTGACTAAAGCCTAAAAGCGAAACAAAATATATATACATATATATTCATAATATAATGCCTGATAACATTTACGTGTGTTTTTGGCTTACATGCTTACATTCTTATACAAAATACAATGTGTGTTGAACGTGTTCTAACGTTAAGACTCCTAAAACAATCTTCTGCATTCTGTTTCCAACAAAAAACATAAGACGATATCTTTACAGTTTACAGTTTTTTTTTTAGTTTTCAGCAATTATGATCCTCTAAATTTAAAATAAATTAAGTGTATATATCATTTTAATATATATATATACGGTTTCTTTTAAATGTATATACGTGTATAAACATAGTTCATTATGTGACTTTCAGCAAGCAACGTTTTTGATTCGCGTATGTTGTTTTTGTTGTTGTTTGTTGTGTGTATCGTGTGCTTTAAACATGTTTGTTTCGTTTACGTTTTTCTTTCTTTATCATTCCAGCTTTTCTAGTTCTTATAGTTGCGAATATAGTAATCTTAGTCAGTCTCATGGTCACGATGCAGAGTTCATAATATAATTCATTAACATATATATATATATAGCATATATATTTGTTGTTGTCGTTGACGTCTGTTTAAAGCGGGGGCAGCGTCAGAATAGCGTAAAATGTTGATCAAATTTGCCCAAATTTTCCTATAGAAAGAAAGTTGAAGTTGTTGATTGGTTTCGGAATTGTTTGTTGGCTGTTTTGGGGGTATCTTGTTTAGAGTTGCTTGGTTGTTGCTGTTGCCTTACATTCTTTTCTAGTTGCATTTTGCTTTCGTTCTTAACAGTTTTCTTTGCAATAACTACAAAACATTGTTCAACTTAAACATTAATAACATTGGCAGCAAAAGCGACGCCTCTGGACTATGTTCTCTGTCGCTGCTCCAGCTGCACCTAGTTAAGCTTGCAGAGAATGCATCCAACTAGGCCATGCCCATTTTAACGGCCAGCCGTTGCAGTATGGTCGAGGCAGCTTCAGAGTTTGCCCAGCAGGCGTCTCATTTAACAGACACACATACACACACTAACAATTGTACTGACACGCATACACAGATACACACAGGCATGGAGAGATTAAACTTAACATTTAAACAAACTTTTCATTGTGTCTTACATAACTAAAAACGATTACAAACCACTTTACATTATTACAGTACAAGGTACGAAACACGCACACACACACACCTACACACATACAGAAATAACATTTAAATTTTGACAAAAGCTTTAATTCATTGCCTGTTCGGTCATCTGGCGGCACAGCGTTTCCAGCTGCTCCAAGCTCTTGAAGTCATTCATTTTATAATCATGCGGCGGCATGTTGAACGTATTTTTTAGTGACGCCATGCTCAGTGATAGGCAATGATCCATATTGTTGTTGTTAATGTTGTTATTTGGCTGCTGCTGGCAGAGACTAGTGCTACAGATACCGCTACAGGCAACGACATCGCCACTACCGACACCAGGACACAAACAGCTGCCGTGGTTGCCTTGCACAGCTGCTGCAGCGGCAGCCGCGGCCAGCAATTGCAGCTGTTGTTGATTGATTAGATTGTTGTTCAATATGTTGTTATTGTTGTTGTTGTTATTGCTAGTGCTCAATGCCGAATTGTTGCTGCTGTTGTTGCTAATTATTATCTGCGGTGGTTGCTGCTGCTGCTGCTGTTGAACGGAGTCAGCCTGATCCGCGCTACTAACCATCACCACGGCGGCCATCGTCTTCTTTGGTTGCTCCGTCGATGATCCGTTTAATGCACTGAGTCCATTAAGGCTGGGCTTTCGTTGTTGTTGCTGCTGCTGCAAACTGTCATTGTTGCTGTTGGTAAGCACGCCCTGGCCAGGCTTAAAGAACAACTGCTGTGGTTGCTGCGGCCCGCCGGCCACCACTATCAGATTGTTCAGCGATCGTCGATGATGCGGCGGTGGCGTCTGTTGTGGCAGAGCTGGAAAGTGCTGTGCGTGCTGCTGCAACAATTGCTGCATTTGTTGTGCATGCTGCGAATGATGATTAGGCCCCTGCTGCTGCTGTTGTTGTTGGGGATTGTTCATAAAGCTGGGATACGAAGAGCTCTTATATTGCTGCGACTGATAGCCGCCACTGTAGTCAAACTGCTGCTGAGACATCTGCTGTTGCTGCTGTTGTTGTTGCTGCTGCTGATGATGCTGCTGCAGAGGATGCTGCAGGCAGCTCAGTGAAAAATTAAGCATATCATTGGAGTTTTTGCGATGATTGATGCGATCGCTGCTGGCGGTTTTGGGATCACATTTGCGACTCTTTCCGTTCCACCTAAAGAAAAATAGAAGAAGAAGAAGCAATGTTAGAATTGTCATAATAGAAAATGTAAACATGGACCTCACCTGGGCTTATTCATGTTGGCTGCGCTGGTACCCGTTGCCTTAACGTGATGCAGCTTAGGCACCATGGCCATCTTGATCTTGGATAGCTTGAACTTGAGTTCCTTAAGTTGATTGGCATGATTTACAAATGCCTCGTTGTGTATGGAACGATCAAGTATCCACATGAAGACACTCAGTGTGTCATCGTCCTGGCCACAGTAGGGATCCTGCTGTAGCGAATTGCTCACCAAATCAATAACTTTGAGGAAGCGCAAACCAATATTATCGTCACCGGGAGTAGATTCAATTGGCTTCATCGGTGTCAGCACAATATTGGTGAGCTCCTCGACTGCCGTGCTGATCTTCATTTGACCTGTATGCAACTCCTGTTCCACCTTTGCTAGTATATTAGAGCGCTCCTTAAGCTTCTCAATGCAAAGTGCCAGCTTGTGCGAAGCGCCTTTGGTCACGCCAACGCTCTGTAGGAAATCCTCTGTGATCATCAGCATCTCTTCGTATGTCATGTTCTTGAAAAGTTCGATGTACTTGTGCAAGCGCAGCGACTTCAGCCACAGTCCTATGCCAGACATGCCCACGTTCCGTGTTTGGAACTTAATGTAGCTGGGCTTGAAGTCATCCAGACGTGTGTCCGAGGTGCTATTCGCCAGCGAGTGGTTGTTGTTGTTTCGATGATGTTCAATAGACAACGAAAAGCTGCGCGGTTTGTTGGCAAACTGTGCAAGATTCTCGGTTGAATTGGAACAGTTGTCGTTCACTGTGATCACAGACGAGTTCGATGAGTTTGACGAGCAACTGGAGAGTGTTTGTGTCGTCAGGCTGTTGGACCGTCGCGTCTTCAGTGCGGCTATCTTGCTGTCCAAACTCCAACGATGAATGTCGCCAAACTGATCGCCCGCCTGGCTCATCAGTATCGAGGAGTACGGCAGTTGCGGCGGCGGAGGAGGTGGTGGTGGTTGCAATAGCTGAGAGTGAATGGGAGGAGCATGTGAGGAAGAAGCCTAAATAAACAAAGATAACCAGGTTATTGACGTATGCAGATGATAATCATGATTATGAGATTCACTCACCTGTGTCTGGCTATGGCTGCAACTGGCAATGCTACCCACATCGGCAGAGGAGCTATTAGCGGTGACAACAGCAGCAGAATCGCTGCTGCTACTTGGCTCAAAGTCAAGGATTTCGGTGCCATTCTTACTGAATGAGGTGTCATGATCATCGCTACCAGCGAGACCCAAAATGGAACCAGCTGCCGCACCAGCGACAACGCCATTGACCAGCGACGAGTTGCTGCCCAGGGAAAGGCCTAAGCTATTCTGACTAGATGCTAATTCGTTCAGTGTAATACCATTTAAATTATCACAGAGTGGATTGATCGAACCGCAGGAACCACTAACGCTGCCCCGCCATTCACCCGGCTGCCTGGGCAGCTGCTTGCTGTGGTGCCTGCTTGGCGGCGCTATTGTTTGCCAATCAACACTGCGCGTCAAGTTGCCCAGGGACGAGGAGGATGACGATGAGCTATCCGAAATGGTGCCCGTACTCAGCCCAATGATGCCCAGTTGCAATTGCAGTTGTTCCGGCTGCACAAAGTAACTGCTGATGCTGCTACTGATGTTGTTGTTGCTGCTGTTACTATTGTTGTTATTGCTGCGCTTGCTGGCCTGAATGTAATCCTCCAAATGCCGCAGCCAAACATTCAGAGAGCGCTTATCATCGCTGCCAATGGCGGGATGTATGAGCATATACGAAAAGATCTGCTGCACCAACTCTGTGGTCACCTGTTGCTGCACAGTGTCCTTGACTGCAAGTGGTATTAGCTTCATATAGCTCGTCTTGGCCTCCTCATTGCCAGGCTTAAGCAGTGGCAACATGTTCAGCACCTCGTGCAGTATGTCCTCCTTGCGTTTATCCGGAGATGGATGCAATGTTGGATTCATGTTGTTACCGCTGCTTGTCAACTGGAAATCGCTACCATAGCAGGGCATTGAATCCTTGTCCGATGACGAGGAGGACATGCCGCCGTCAATTAAATCGTTGGGCTGACATGTTTTGTAGGTACTCAACAGGTTCTGCAAATACGCCGGATTGTTGGCATTGATGTCAATGACAACGCTGCTCAGATTCGTTTGGCATGTGCCCAGATTCTGTGTCAGATTGCTATCGATGGAATACTGTAGAAACTTGAGGCTTGCATAGGGAAGTCGCTTGAGCAGCGCATACATGACCACAGAACGCTCACAATCGTTCCATTTCTCAAATAGATTCGTCACTGTCGTCACCTGTTCGCAGAACAGCGCGTTTGTTGTCGACGCAGTTGCAGCGGCAGTTGCAGTTGCCTGTGACGGCGTCTCATTGCTGCTGTTGACGCTGCTATCAGTTGTGGTTGTTGTTACTGCTGCTGTTGTTGTTGTTGGGTTGGGGTTGCTGTTGCTCTTGCTGCTGCTTGAAAGGGGATTGGGATTTGCTGAGGCGGCGGCCGTCGGGCTGACGGCACTTGTCGTTGTTGTTGTCGTTGAGGGCTGCTGCTGTTGCTCCAGCAACAGTTGCTGCTGCTGTTGTGTGTTTGTTGCTCCTGACTGCAATTCGTTTAATGCGTTTGGGGAGGAGTTGCTGCTGCATGCGGGCAGCGCGTTGTCGGTTCCTGTTGTGTACTTCATTGTCGTTGTTGTTGTTGCAGTTGCGTTTAATTGCTCAATAAATAGTTAATATATATAGCTAATTGTTGTTTGTTTATTATGTTTATTATGATGCTTGCTGGGAGTTTGCAATTTTATCAAGTTTTTGGTTGAGTTGCCAGGCTGAAAAAGGAAACAACAAAAGCAGAAAGGGAATTATAATTAAGAAAATTACAAGTTAATTACCTATTATTGTTATGAATTTGTTTCAAATTGCAATTGCAAAGCATTTTTTGATTGTCATCTACGAAACCGATTATCAGAAACATGATAACAACAACGACGATCGACGATCGTGTTTCATTTCCGTCTGTCCCATGGGGAACGGGGACTTTAATTATAATAATGTGTGTGTAGCTCAAGAAGAGTTTCAAATCGGGAACAGATACTTCGTGTATTTCTACAATGTTCTCCAAGCCACGTGATCATCACGAATCGCGTCACAAACGCCCAGAAATATATTTCCCTAGCTAGTATTATTACTGGGGCTTTTTGCTGTTGCTCTCGTTTCTGGCGATAATATAAACGTACATATTGCTACCTTACCGCCCTCCTGCCTGCCTCTATGTACATACAGACAGACACATGTCAAGCGGCGACAGCGACGACAACATTCAAAGTTAATCAAATCAATTTTTTCGCTAATTTATTAAATTTACAAATGCTGCGACAATAACAAAAATTGCAAACTGACAAATAAGGCGACAAAAAGTATGAATTATGATGAAATGTGAAAAAGAGAAAAATTAGCATTCAGTTTAGCCCATTCCCGTCCCGTTCTCCATTCCCTTTCCCGCTGTTTCTCGTATATGTTGTCTGTATGTTTCTATCACTGTTCATGTCGGCGGCAGCGATCGGAGGCCCCTTTGGGGCTCTTATCAGAAAAATAAATAAATAAATAACATGTTTTGTACATAACACCTTTGTCTGGCTGGAGGAGCTTGGCGTGGACGCGATAAATCAATAATAATACTACAAATTTTTCAAAATCATTATTTACCTATTAGGTATAACTTTGTCTACTACTGCGAGGAGAAAGGCGAGGGAGGAGGGGGAGAAACGGTACCCCTGGACTGATTCTCAATAAGTGTGGTTAGGTTTTTGCGATTTGCGCTTTTCATTTAATTTCGTTACGCTTTATATTTTTCTTTGTTTTTTTATACGTTGTGCTCATTTCGAACGGGTATCATGAAGCTTGTTTCAGTAGTTGTTGTTGGCGACTTTCTTCGATTTTTTTTGTTGTCTACTGTTACATTTTTAAAGCTCTCTCAGCAATGCAGCTGTGCCAATGTTTGCCTGTGTTTGTGTGTGTGTGCACATGTGGGGACGCCTCTGTATGTGTGTGTGCATGAGCAAGCATTAAAACATAACGGGCCCAATTACAGTATAAAAGAGCGGTCAAGTGGAATTAACTAGTTTTTTTCTTTCTACTTTTTTTTAGGGGGATTTCACATTTTTCTTTAATTGTTGCACACACACAATTACTGGAAGCGGTGTTTATTTTATATTTTTAATCGGTCGAGGTTACAAAAAAACCAATTGAACGCTCTGCAATGGCGGGCGGATTCCAAAGTAACGGTAACTAGGCATGCCCTAACTAGGCAACTAATCCCCCTGATTTGAGGTTATGTGCCACTATCAAAATTGCTGTAAATTTTGCACGCACACACACACAGTCACATTCTCCCACACAGACAGATACGCACACATACTGTGCTCGTTGTTAACCGGCATAAAATGACTTGCTAGTAAGTTAATAATAGCTGTCAATTCGTCAAAGTTCAATAAACGACACACACACATATACAAACACACGCATACAGCAATCCCGGGCGAGAAGAACAACAAAACAAGAACCGTTACTCACAATTTTAGCGTTTCTGTGTAGCTCAGCTAACTCAGCAGAAGAATTGATCGTATTCTTATGGCATTTTCCCTTTTAGCCAATGTTGTTGTTGTTGTTTGTTTTTTGTTTTTTGCATGCACAATATAAATTTGATTATCTGCACTCGAATAAACACAAACAGATAGAAGAATTAAACAAAACGAAGCCAGGCAGAGCAGAGCAGAGCAGGCAGAACAGGCGAGGGCCTTAAACTAAATGCTGCAACGACGAATACGCACTGGGGATACTGGCAAGCACTGAGGATGGCAGAGCAGCGTCAACGGCAGAGGCAGCGTCAGCGGCAGAGGCGGGTGAGAGAATGACGATGACTGGCACTGGCACTGGCGTCAGCGTCGGCAGCTAATGTAGCTGTTGAAGCTTCAGAGAGAACGCGCGCGCCTTTTTCTGACAGAAAGCGAAGGAACTAATAGTTGTTGTTGTTGTGGTTGCTGTCCTACGATGCCAGTGGGGGAGAAGTTACACTTACAGACGCACACATAGACAAATGCTCGTCTCTCTTTGCGTGTGTGTGTGTTTGTGTGGCGGAATGCAAGCGACAATATGTCGCGCGCTACAAAACGACCTACCGACCCCAAAGCGAAGCGCACATATATACACATACACACACTCACTCACATACACAAACACTTACAACACTCACTCACTTACACACACACGGAAGCAGTCAGAATGCACAGGCAAAAATTGCGGCAAATTACATGAGATTACAAAGCAGCGCAGCCACTAAGCATTTTTCGCTCTCATATTCTTCTCGCTGTCGTCGTTGGTGCTACTGTTGTTGTTATTATTGCCTGTTTGCTGCTTTCGCCGCCAGAGCGCAGCACAATTGTTTTTATGTCGCTTCTTTTCAATTGCACTCACTTTCGGTTCCGTTTTGGGCAAGAGCTTCGCAGTGTATTCTGTCCCCTTCCCGCTTGGTTCTATATACCCGTCGTTGTTTTGTTTTGCTGCCTCTGCTGCTGCTGCTGCGACGACCAGCTGCCCTCAAATCACGCCCCACCCACCCAGTCAGCAGCAGAGACAAAACGTTAACAACAACAGCAGCAGCAGTACAATACCACAGACTATTATACACTGCGCTTGTGCCAAAATCGTTCTATTTTTCAATTACCTTTTGCTTTCTATTCGCTTGCTCGCGCTGCAAACCTTGAAATTATTTTCACACAGTTTTGATCGCTCCGAAATACGAGCATATTTCGCTAATTTGATATGCATATGCTGCTATCGGAGATCGCGCATCCATTAATTTTCGTATAATTTTCACCTTGACTTGGCTTTGTTATTCTCTCTCTCTGTTTTCAAAGTCTTGCAAAATCATACTACATCGCCTTTTTTAGCTGACTCTGGCATCACCACGACATATTTGCGCGTGCACGCAACACATTTTGGGAAAAAAACGAAACGAAATTATACACAACTTTATCCGCACACAGTTATTTGCATTCTTTTGCAAATGTATACTATATTTTTGTAGTTAAAATTAATTATTAATTCACGCAAACGCGACAACGACGGACTTCGCTCGTAAAAAAAACCACATGTTAACTTAACATTGTGCTGAAATGTTATTAACAGCGAGCGCAATAATTTCCTGGAAAAATTCCGTTACATGTTAACACTTTATCGACACTTTCAAAGGATATTATTTTAGTTCCGTTTCGACAGCACACGACAGTTCTATGGAAATGTTTTCACTGCCGGCGGCCAGTCTGAAGGAAAAACTTTGACTGAGGTTCCGAAATGAATACAACACAGCTGCAAACTAGTTCAGAATTGCAAACGATAACATTGATAACAGATGATTTACAGTCAGCAGTTCGCGTTAACATTATCGAATATCTTTTCCGTGGACTCGAACTACTGAATCAATGATTCGATATATAAAAATTATAATCTAGTGATTCAAATTTCTAAAAATAAGATTGAATGAACACTCAATTTGTATTATTGCGCATCCTAATCTGAAGAAAAAATTAAGTTAGTTCATAATGTTTCGATATTTGCAAACCGATTTATTTTTTGTAAGCTACCCGCATATTTGGAATCAACTGTTTATTCATCGGTATTTCAGCAGCAGCGTTGCCAGCTTGTACTAGAAGTTCCATTAATTGAACTTGTTCACTTAAATATACGAGCTAAAGAAAATGAAAAATTATTGTTATTGGAAAATTAAGTGCTACTACAAGCTACACATACAATGCACATTAAGATAAAGAGCTTTAGTGCGAATCGTTAATAACACGCGCAACTAAGAATACAACCCAACGAATTACAATAAATTCAACAATAACACACTAGCTGCATCCACCCATAACAAAAACAACAACCACTTAACATATTTGTATACAAAATGTTTGCACAAACGGAGTCACAGAAAAGTAGTTTTCTGGAGCAAACGAAGGCTGCACGAGAGGAGCGTGCGTTAGAGAAGCGACGGGAGGAGGCAGCTATACTATTGCAGGCGACTCTTAAAGGATTTGTTGCCCGTAGCAAGTACCAAAGACGTATCATGTGAGTGCAACAAACGCAAATACAAATACATATGTTTATTCGATATCTAATCTCCAATACCATATCTCTTGATTCACAGCCAAGACTTTGATGCAGTTTTTAAGAGTTGTCAGGATGAAAGTGAAACGGATCCTCTACTACCTGCTGTTCATGTTTACCCAGTGCTACGTCGATATTTGACACAAATCAAATTAGACAAAAGCGACGGTCGCATGCGGGATCGTCTGGAGAGTATTTGTCGCTATGTGAACCGTGCCATGGAAGTTGAGAATCCAAAGCTATCTTATGCGGCATTATGTCTGCACAAGGAGCGCAGCCTGCCCTGGATTGCGCACATCAAAATACTGCTAACCAACTGCCTGCAGCTATTGCCTGAACTCAAGCCGGAGAATCACGCCGACAGCATATCCCTAGCGCTGTTTCTTCACACGCTCATTGTGTTCACAGCGCCCAAATCATGGTCCATATTGCGAAACCCACAATTTGAGCGACTGCAGCCAGCCATGCAGAAGATCTGTTGCAATATTCAGGGACATTTGGTGCAGCACGGATTCTACAAAACAATGCGCGTGAGTAACCCTTAAATAATCCACTAAAGCTTATGCCATAACTACTTTTTTATTTACAGCAAATTCTACTGAAAGGCACTGCACGAGAAGAACTGTCTGTCAAGTCTGTGACACTTGTGGCTATAATCACGCTTTGCCTGCGGCCATTAGTCGACGGGGATTACAGTCGCAACTTGTTATCACAATTCCTTAGTGAAATCTTTTCGGTTCCAGCGCTTATCTATCACCTGCATCAGAGTGTGCCGCAGTGCATTGAGCAATTCAGTCAGATGCGACTGATGAGCCGCGCTCTGAAAATATGCGAAGACTTTCAGTGGTTCGAGGAGTTCGCTGCCAGCATGTCGGGGACCAAGACACTGGCATATCTTGGCAACATTGTGAACATGTTTAACATTGACAATCAGGCCGAAGCCAAGCAACTGGCCTTCCCCTGGCTGACTGTGAGTAGAGGTGCTCATTGAAAGATTGTTCTACCTTATATCAATGTATTGCAGGAGACAACCACATCGCTGCTGGAGCTTATACCCAATACAGTGACCACCAAGGGTGTCTTTACGCAGTGGCACGAGCTACTGGGTTGGCACACACCCTGCGCTGAGCCGGCACAAAATCAGAATGTGGCATTGATCAAGAAACAGTTTCACATGCTGTGGGATCATCGTTGCATAAAGCTTCTGCTGGGCGATATACTCAAAGACATCAATGAAAAGTACGAGCGGATTGAGTTCCAATCGCCACAGCAGCCATCGACAAGCAATCTGCTGCGACGTGCTTTGGAGCGCAGCTCCAATTGCGGCAGCGGCTTGCTGGCCAGTGCAGCGGGCAAGCAAACCAAGGTACAATGGCGTAAGCTGGACAATAATGATGTGGTGCATGTGTCCCGCATTTGTGGCATGTACTATGCGGCACTTAATACGCTCTCGCAAATGAAACTGGACATTCTAACGGGTATTTGCTACAATGATAATGTGCTCTATGACATTTGGCTGCTCCTCACATCGCTGGGTCCCAATTGTGGCATGAAAGAATATCTGGAGCTGCTCAGATGCGAGACATCGTTGCAGAAACCACAGACAGCAATGCTTATGCTCTTCTGCGACTGCATGACGCACTATGTGACGTGAGTGGAAGAGGAATAAGATTCATAATTGAAGATATATTATTAACAAGCATTATTTTAATCTTTTATATGCAGCATTTTGGATGAGTATGAAATGTACACGGAACAGAATCCTTTTCGGCTAAACGACTATGTCATGTTAACCTACTTTTTGAACAATATGCTCTACAAGTTGATAAATGATAACATATTGGGTATGTCTAACTGAGTCTGTATTGAAGACGCCTTTAATTAATTTCTTGTTTCCATGCAGGTGCTAAGAACATTGTGCAGAATCCCGTCTTTCTATCACTTCACACGTTGCTGCTTTGCTTGTATCGACGCGACTGTCGTCGTCCATTTACTCCCCCCAATCATTGGCTTATACCTGAGGTGAAGCCATCTACATTCATCAACGATTTGGAGAAGGCCAAGCGTAATGCAATGCTGCTGCTGGCGAAGATGCCGCATATAATACCACACGAAGATCGTGTGAAACTCTTTCGCAAGTTCGTGCAAAACGAGAAGGCTGTTATGGGTCTGACGGAGAGCGCGTGTGCCTCACCACGCTCAGCGCTGATTGTCATTCACCGAGAGCGAATTGTTGAGGACGGATATCGCCAATTGGCTGCACAACCAACACATGCTCTGAAAGGTGTAATACGCGTGCGTTTTATCAATCAACAAGGATTGCACGAGGCGGGTATTGATCAGGACGGCGTGTTCAAGGAGTTTCTTGAAGAGACCATCAAGAAAGTGTTTGATCCATCGTTGAATCTGTTCAAGACTACCTCTGATCAACGACTATATCCATCACCCATCTCCTATGTCCAGGACAATCATCTACAGTTATTTGAATTCGTTGGACGCATGCTGGGCAAGGCGGTCTACGAGGGAATTGTCGTCGATGTGCCATTTGCTTCATTCTTTCTATCTCAACTGCTTGGACAGACCCAGCAGGCTTTATACTCATGTATGGATGAGCTACCCTCACTGGACAACGAACTATATCGCAGTCTAACGTTCATCAAGCACTACAAACAGGATGTGGCCGATTTGAACTTGACTTTCTCTGTGGATCAGGATGTCATGGGCAAGATTGTTACACACGAATTGCATCCGGGTGGCAAGGCGCGTGTGGTTAACGATCACAACAAGCTCGTGTACATACATTACATGGCATATTTCCATATGAACACACAGATTCGCGAGCAAACGCAGGCGTTTAATCGTGGCTTTCGCAGCATTGTCAATCCCGAGTGGCTCTCGCTGTTCTCGCCGCCCGAACTGCAGCGTCTCATCTCGGGCGACACGGTGCCATTGGATTTGCGGGATCTGCGCAAGCATACACAGTATTACGGGGGTTTCCATGACTCGCATCGAGTGGTTGGCTGGCTGTGGGACATATTGGCCAAAGATTTCACCGAGGACGAGCGCAAACTGTTTCTTAAGGTGCGGACAACACATATATATATAAATTGTTATCTTGTTTATTAATCCTTGTTTTCTTTAGTTTGTCACCAGTTGCTCCAAGCCGCCTTTGTTGGGTTTCGCACACCTGGAGCCGCCGTTTTCCATACGCTGTGTGGAGGTGGGTGACGACGAGGACACTGGTGATACCATTGGCAGCGTGATACGCGGCTTCTTTACCATACGCAAAAAGGATCCACTCAATCGGCTGCCCACCTCATCGACCTGCTTCAATCTGCTTAAGCTGCCCAACTATCAGAAGAAGTCAACGCTGCGGGACAAGCTGCGCTATGCCGTCAGCAGCAATACTGGCTTTGAGCTATCCTAAATCTTCCACATATCATATTGAGCGTGCGTTGAGCTTTCGGTGTTATTATTATTATAGTCCTTCTTTCTTGTTTTGATTGCAATTTCTTTTGAAATGTTGTTACTATATATAGCTAAACCCATCAAGCTAACCCCGCCCTTATTCCACAATACTTTTTGTATTTTTTATCAACATTTTCATGTTGAATTTTTGTACTTTTAAGTGCGTTTCTTGCAGCTGCATGTTTATGTGTGTGTGTAGGGTACTCGATGAAACACAATTTTAAATGGAATTACAAAGAATAATTATTACAAATCTATATATATATATATATATATGTATATGTATAAACGTATAGCTGTGATAAAAACAAATTATGATTAACTAACGACAAATACACAACAATAACAACAATTTACGAAGCTGAATTAAACATACAAATTGAAGTAGAGAAAAGAAAAAGGGGAGAGCGCAAAGCAGGAAGGGCGAAACTACATAGTTAATTTGAAATTAAAAGTAGAGTTAAGTGAAATTAATTGTAATTGTAATTGTGGCTTGCGTGTGATGCATATTTAATCCACATACACCATAAGTTAACTGTAAACACACAACAACAACAAAACCAACATAACCAAATGGAAACAGCAACAATAAATCTATATGTCTGACTCATGTGCAAAATATATATACATACATATATTACGAAATATCCTATGTAAATATCTATGCAATGGTAGCTGGTGAGGTAGCCTAAGCACATTGCCAGAGATAACAAACAAAATTACAAGCCAAACACGGCGGCAATTAGTGAATGGCTCAGCTCGGATTTCCCCGGGTTTTTCCGGGCACAGGCTATGAATGAAAGCCGAGTCGTGCCGAAGTTCGAGCAGACTCGCGCTAATGACATAAATCCCTGTCTGGACTGCACTGTATTGGCTCGCTAATTGCCTGAGTCACTGGCGGACATAGATAGGAAGTGCACTTAGGCTTTGGCTCGAGTTCCGGCTCTGGGGATAAGCGGAAATGTTGCGCAGAATTTATGCAAAGCTAGCTAGAATTACCGGAAATTCAGTTGACTAATGACTCCGTGTGGATTTGATCTGATAGATAAGAAAGGGTTTTCGCGGTAAGTACCGAAACGTGCGATCGTATTCTCATTTTAAATCCTCGCTTCTCGATTTCATTTGACATTTTTATACGGCTCAATAGACATTATTGTTCCTCCGGGGGTTCCGTTTAGGTCCTTTTACATCCCCAAACTGTGCCATGTTGTGGTTTTTGTCTGCACTGTCAGACAACAATGGCAACAAATTGTAGAGCAGACCCACACAAAACATATTACAATAATCATAACAATAATATCGAAGGGCAACAGAGGAGGAAACAGTCGGCGGTCGGGGCTCGGCTTCGGGCCATAAAATGCGCATCTTGTGTGCGCATTGTTCCCACCAGCAGCAGCGGCAGCATCCCTAGGACAAAGTGTGATGATTTTTATGACTTGCCTGTGAGTTTTTGCCGCCGCTGACGCCGTCGTCGTCGTCATTTTTGTCATCCTGCTGGTGCCAGGACAAGTGGCGAAGCCCACAACGACGGCGACGGCAACAAGTGACTGCGATTCGTCTCCGTCTCCTACTCCTTCTCCGCCGACTGACACTCAAGTGGCCGTTGCGGCTGTCACTTGGCGCCAGTTTGATGTGTCTCGCACAATTTGTTGCTCTTCTCGCTGCCGCTGCTGCACCTCTTGTGGTTGTTGTTGTTGTTGATGATGCTACATGCTGCTACAAGTACCGTTTAACGTTTGATTACGGCAACTTATCGATCGGGCGGATCTCTTTTTGCTTGCACTTTACAGTAGCGAGTACATGATGCTTGTATCTACAAATAGCCGTCTGTTGCCTGATTCTAGATAAGCTGCCTGGGCACTATATCCACTTGAATCGGATGCAGGCTGATCCGACGATTGTGATATGGAATTGTCTGAGAATTAGCTGGGAAATTGAGTGGCTCTCTGAGAAGGCAGATAGAGAAAAGGCATTGAGAGACTGCGTATAGTTATTAGTTAAAATAATAAATAAATAATAAAAGAAAATATTACTACTTACACTATTTAAAATATTTAATATTAGATTTATGAATAATCTAGCAGTGTTTATACCTTATACATAATAATACAAATACTTGTATAATAAATTAAACAATATTAAAATGTTGCTGGTTTCAAAAATGAGACAAATTGAGATTTATCATTAATCTACAAATATTTATTTTACACATGAATGCATGAATGTTATGTACATTCATTAAACATTATAATGTTATAAAATACAAATGGTTTCCTTCTCAGTACAAAGAGTTCTTCTTTGTTAAAATCCATTTAAATTTGTTTTTCCAGCCTAATCGGCGACTACAATTTGCCCCATTTCCATTTGGGGTTCCTATAAATACCCAAATACATAGTTCAAAGAGATGCCCCCATCGTAATGCAATCAGTGCTATCAACTGTAATATGGTTGCCCATTATTCTCAGCCCCCGCAAGAAAAGAATCGACTCAAAATGGCGCAGCAGTTGGCTGGAGCGAGACCACAAGATACGCCTCGATCGACGACCAATGCCAGCGCTGCAGACAGAAGAGAGAGATAGTGTGAGCGAGAGAGGGAGAGTGAAACAGGTCAGAGCGGCGGCTGGCTACCTGAGACAATGGCATAGAACTGAACCGACCGGATTCGGCTGGAATCGAGTTAGGGTGCTCGAGTTTTGAGAGCGCAACAGTTTCAATTCGAACATCGTAGCGAGCGGTTCGTTTGCGAGAGTTTCCTATACAAAACACGATCGTGTACAGAAGAATCGAAGAATACGAGAGATCAGTTATAACGCGCGTTTCCCCCACTCTTCAGTTAACTACACTTGGAGATCATAATGCTGGCATTGCCCAACATAGCCGATCTGCGAATGCAGCAGCAGATTGCCCATGAGATTTATCGCCAGCAAATTATGCAACGTCTGCCAGGTAAGCATAACGCGAATATTGGTTTTGCCGACGGCTTCTGACTTGGTGGTTATTGCCTCCTCTTGCAGATCCCTTGTGCGGCCTGTTGCCCAACTTTGCATCACCTTTTGGACCAGCTCCGTTGCCAGCACAGCCCTCGTTGCCGGGCGTGGAGGCCAAGTTGGAGAACAACGAACTGTGGCAACAATTCCATCACATTGGCACCGAAATGATCATCACCAAGAGTGGCAGGTATGTGTGAGCATATTTAACTTGGACTATCTCTCCACTGGCTTATCTGTCCCCCACACTCATAAGCATGGCATGTGGAGCGATAAGCTTAGCTGAGCATCCAGCATCAGCATCTGTAGATAACGTCAAATATGTCACTAACCACCATTGTTTTGATTGCTTCATCTTCTGCAGACGCATGTTCCCCTCGATGCGTGTCTCTCTCAGTGGTCTGGAGGAGGAGGCCAGCTATTGCGTGCTCCTCGAGATGGTGCCCATTGGCGACTGTCGATACAAGTTCTCCGGCTCGCAGTGGGTGCCCGCCGGTGGTGCCGAACCACAGAGTCCTCAGCGCATGTTTCTGCATCCCGATAGCCCGGCGACGGGCAAGCACTGGGAATCGCAGGCGCTGCTCTTCAGCAAAGTGAAGCTAACTAACAACACGCTGGACAACAATGGACATGTAGGTGTAGTCTGCACTGTAAAATATATTAAGATTACTTATCTCTTCGTCTTCTCTTTATCTCGCTTAGATTGTCTTGGCCAGCATGCACAAGTATCAGCCACGTCTGCATGTCATACGCACCTCTGATCTGACTCAGATTCCATGGGCCCCACAGCAGGCATATGTGTTCCCCGAAACCGAGTTCATCGCTGTGACAGCCTATCAGGTTTGTGTTCACTTTGACTTCAGCTCCCGGCGAGTGATCGATTACTAATCCTGTGCCTTCTCTCCCCTGCCTTGTAGAATGATCGCATTACCAAACTGAAGATCGACAACAATCCCTTTGCCAAGGGCTTTCGTGAGTCGGGCCAATCACGTTGCAAGCGCAAGCTCAACGATTCCCCACCGCCGTCGGCACAGTCTACAGCTGTGGGAGCGGCAACATCCTCTGCCAACGATGTTGACTACACTGTTTCGCCGTCGGCTAAACGCCTGCGTCATGCCGAAGAGCTTTCGTTGCAACAGCCTTCCCGTCTGCTGATGCCGCGTCATTATCTGCTGGATACACTGGAGGGCAATTTCTATCTGCCAGCGCCACCACCGCCCCAGCCCAGTATTGATTATGCCAGACACATCGCCAGCCATCCAAGTTGGGCGTATACGCCGCCATCGCCAGATTCGTCGTGCGCTTCTTCCAGCTGCGACTCTGCCGCCGATCCAGATGCCGATACCTTTGTGGACGTTGTGGGCACCACAACGAGTGCCTCAACTGAGCCTGGTCTGGAATCCGAGTCGATTAGCCACATCGCCGCCGCTGCCGCAGTCACTGCTGCTGCTGCCGCAGCTGCTTCTCCGCCAAAGCCCAAACGCAGCAGCTTCAGTATCTTGGACATATTAGGAACGACTGTCTCGGTTTAGTTGTTGTTATTGCTGTTGCCGGTGCCACTTACGTAGTGCTGCTGCCGCTGTTGTGCTCCCATTTCAGTTGTTGCTCCTCACAGTGCCTTATACATTTAATTAGCGTTTAGTTGCCAGCGTAGTCTGTAGCTTAAATTGTGATATTTTGCAGTTAATTAAGATTTCCAGGTATTTACCATCAGTATTTATCTTAAGTATTTATTATGCAATTTTAATTGTTTAAATGATTTCGTAATGGATTTATTGTCTTTGGCATTTTAATGCGAGCAAATAAAGATTTTTTATAAGAATTTCAAAAAGGGTTTTCTCAACGACTGCACGGAATACGTAATACGTGATACGCAATTGCAAGTGGATCAATAACAACAAGGTCTATTGTGAACTAAGTGAATCAATAACAAGATCTTTTGAGAACTAAGTAAATATCGATACAAGTTTAAAGCTTGATGTTATATCGAAATCTTTTTGCACCATTCTCTATGGTTATAATTTAACTTTTTTTGTTTTAAATAAGTTTCTGGAATGCTTTTTTGTGCTTTCATTTTGCTCACATTCTTTTAACATAATTGCTTCTCATATCTCTCGCATACTGTCCATAAAAACCAGTTCCAGTTCCACAGACTTACCCTCGCAGCTCTGATCACACTCTCTCTCTCTCTCTCTCACTCACCATGCATTTACTCCACATGGCTGCACCGAATGAGCGAACAAACGAACGAACGAACGAAAGGAGCGAGCGAACAACAGCAACAACAACAAGAGGAACGCCGACGACATGAGCTTATCAGCAGATCAGAGAGCACCGCATCTTAAATGCTGGCGCCAGCGCCAATGCGCTGATTGAGCGCGACGATCGCCAGGTAATCCTGGCCAGAGCAGAGCACACTACACTGCGCCACAAGGAACAAGCAAATGTAATTGATGTTTTCACGTTGTAGTTGTTTGCCATTTACATGCGAAATTGTCCGAGTCGAAGCCCCTCACACATACAACTTGTTGCTGCTGCTGTTGCAGTTGTTATTGTTGCTGCAACTGACCAACGGAAACGAGGCGGCATCTTTGAGAGCACAAGCGGCGATAGTGTGAGTGCGAGCGAGAGGGCGAGAGATTGGGGCAATTGCCCAAATTGCAATTCTTCGACGGTGGCATTTCATTTCAAATCGCGTTAACAAACAATTGCCAAGCGGCTGATTCCCCAACTTTCTGCTCCAGCTCCAACCAATCCACATTCGATCTGCAGTCCCCACACACGTAGCGACAACCTGTTTTCCTCTCAGTGGCGACATCTGTTGCTTGTCGGCTGTGGGGCTGCAATCCCATTCATGTTGCCGCTGGAAGTGTTTATGGGCTCCACATTAGCCACGCTGCATATTCATGTTAAACGTCGCCAAAAAGACTAACGATGCCAAACGACTATTGTGTTGTTGTTGCTGTATCTGCTGCTGCTGGGGGCTATTTGCTAAAATTTATTGAATTCTCATTTAGGATCCGAAGAGCAGCAACAGATACAAGCAAAACCAGAGCCACAGCCATAGCCAGTTCCAGGTTCAGGTTCACAAACGTTCGCATGTCAAAGTCAAATGAACGCGGCGCGTCGCAGAGCTCTTCGATCTTCCAGCGGAGATAAGCAAACTTTTTGTATCCCAGGCCAGGCCTCATGTTTGTTATTGTTGTTGCTGCATACTCCTGCCCTGCATTTGTTTGTTTGTTGCTGTTGTTTTAGTTGTTGCTATGTTGCTCTTTCGTGTATGTGTAATTTCGTTGGAAATTAATGCTATGGCGGCCAAAATCAAAGTCAGGGACAGTTTTAGCTGGCGACAATTTTATCGGCAGCACAATGAAATCGTTCCGACTAGAGATGGGCGCCAGCCGAGCCGAGACGTGCCCATAACCGGAACACCGTCGTGTGAGCTTGCGGAAGAATCAATCTAATCTGAAAGTTACTCGGCATACCCAACCAGAGTAATCCCTTATAGGGAAACGGGTGCAGTATTCGTGATCCATCTTCGTGCCTCGCTCGATCATCTCTAACGGTCACGAGATGGCGCTCAAGTTTTCGGCTACGTTGGCGATATGTCTTCCGCGCACGTCTGACAACTGCTTTAATTGTTTGGGAATTTTCGGGGATAAGAAGTTTATTAAAGCATTTGAATGAAGCCAGCTTTGCTTAGAAAATAATAATATATGTATGATCTGTTCAATATGATCAATTCAATTCAATTTCAATATGGTATAAGTATAAGTATACGATTTCCTCCGTGTAACGTAATGCTTCAAGGACGAGTATCGTAGCGTGTGGTGGCACGTCGATGCCAATGATTGGAATCCTTGTATTCAACCAGTTGGGTCAAGTCGTAGCCAGCTGGCACAGTTATGAATGGTTTTTGGCCGGGTAACGTCTTCTCTACTGGCTGTAATGGTAAGTCTTCGAATGGCGATACATAAGGCTCGTCCTCCGGAATATTCTGAAAGAGCGATGATGGTGATATTTTCCTGGGCTGTAATTAGAAGCAGTTCTAGTTAAGTTTAAGAAGTTTTAAGAAAAAGGATTTACTTTTACTGTATTTTCTTGCGGTTGTTCTTCTCTCAATCGGTTAGTGTCCTCCTTATGAAACAACCCATCCAAAGCTGCCGATAACCTACGACGTAGTGATCCTTTCTGTTGCCCTTCAATCCAACTTTCGGTATAGGCGTATTTTTGTAAAGCCTCCGTATTTGCACTGATATCCAGCACATCGTTTTTATTTGATATGGACATGTTGAACAGATTCATAGCTGGCTTGGAACCATTTCCCGATGGCGCTGGTACCATGTACTGATCCATGCAGTACTTGTGCGAAGTAGTTAACCACGGGTTAATCGGGCATACTTTATGTTCTTCGATTGACTCGACAGAAGGACGAGACTGGTTGTCTGCCTGAAGAATTGGTTCAATGCTATTTTCCAACTCAGGTTCACTGGATGCAGAGTAATTGTCATCTGCCAAGAAACTAGCTTGGGCGACAGCCCGAATATTTGGCAACTGCAGAGTGCACACAAGTTAATTAATAAAATAGCATGTATGATTATTACCAATTTGTAGCTTACATTGTTGTCGCTCTGCTCATGTTCATCTGATATGTTGTCGGATTCATCAAAGATGGAGAGATCGTCCAACTCCAGGTCGAACGAATCAGCCTCACTTTGAGCAAAAGAGTGAAACGATTCGTTTTCATCATCATCATCAACTTTAAGATTAAAACTCATTTTGCTAAATTTTATACACAATACGAGCAAAAAACAAAGAGTGGGGACACACTTGCAGTGAGAGAGAGAACTAGGGACACACTTGCAGTGAGAGAGGGAGAGAGTTATGGCTTTGCCGATATTTGTTTAATCTTTGTTTGCTGACAAAAGCTGCAATTTGGCGTGTAATATCGATAACAATTCTGCATTTTCGATAAACCACTTGCTCAGCTTTGTTGTTATCTATGTACATGCACGCACTCACACCAGTGATGCCAAATCATCCCTTTTCGGGACAGATCTGTCCTGTTTTTTACTGCTTCATCCGGAAAAAATGTCAAACATCCCCAACCGGGAAATCTGTCCTTTTTTTAGTTTTTTGTCCTGAAATCTGTCCTTTTTACTAAATTTTACAATTTTGTTTGTTTGCAAACTATGTGGCATCTCTTTTAAGCAAATCGTATGAGCATAATCGTATGAATATCGGCAATTTTTGCCACTTTGCCCAAATGCCTAAAGAATACATACAAAGTACGTAAGGAAACAATTTCGCAGGCAACAATTTCGTGTTTTTCCAAAATGCCAAAAGAATTAAGTTACAAACAAAAGTTTCGCGATATCTGACTTGACCAGCCAGAATTTAAAAATTGGTTATAGTGCGACAAAAATGATAAAACAAAGGTTTTTGCAAATACTGCAAGTGCAATATAAATGCAAAAATTGACAAAATTCGTGCGCACATGGAGACCAAAAATCACGTGCAAAACACTAAGTGCTGTGTTCAAATTAATAAAATAAACTTTTTGCCTGTTAAGGCCGATGATGTATGTCGCCAGGAAGCTGCAATTGCTATGTTTATAGCACAGCATTGCGCTATTGAGCCGGTGGCACACCTCGGCGAATTATGCCAAACTTATTTTGGCGCCAAAAACGTATGGCAACGTATGAAACAAACGTTGAGGACGAATGCCTGATTGACGAAACTTTAAAACTATTGAATTAAAAGTAATATAAATAAATAATTAGCAAAAAAGAAATCTGTCCTGTTTTTTCATCCTTTTTTCCAAATTTTCAGCCTTTTTTTATCCTTTTTTTTTTTCAATCTGTCCTGTTTTTTCAGAAAAATATTGGCATCACTGACTCACACACACATATGTATGTGATGCACATGTTCAGGCAACAGGTAAATTGGATGCACAAAAGAAATAATATGCAAATTACGCCGAGATCTGAAATGCTGCTGCAGTTTGCACTCAATAGACTTGTAAACAAGGGAACAAAGACCCCGCGTAGGTCGCGCACTTGACAGCAGCCTTTGTTGTTGGTGGTTTTTAATTGTTCGCCCGGATTTGCAGTGCGTTCGGGCTCTGGAGTGGTCTGGACTGGTTGAGCCTGCTTGTGTGGGTGGATTTTCATTATCCTGTAATTGTTTGTGCCATTGTTCACACGCTACGTTTGAAAAATTACACGCTTTGTTAATTGTCCCTACCCCGGGCGCAGCCCGGTCCCAGCCCACATGTGAGCCCATTTGCCTCGTATGTAGATGGTCCAGTTTTCAGTGGCTTTGGCTTCGCTCCAGTTTAAAACCTCGGCTTAAGGATGCGCGCGTGCACTGAGAAGGGCGAGAGACAGATACAGATGGGTGTAGATTATGAGTAGTTCCCTCATAATGGTTTGCCTGCGCCCGCCTTTGTTGCATTCTCTTTGGCTAGCAAATATGTATATTGGCAACAATATAAACTCAAGTACCCGCTCTTTGTGCGTTTTGTCTGCTCGCTTAACGCCGGCACCGGCAACGGAACCTAAGAGAGATTAGAGAGAAGAGAGCATCGCAAGCCAACAGGCCTTGTATTTTGCTGTTTCTCTCTTGCACGCAGTATTGTCATTTACAAGTGTCGTCAAGTTTCCACCAAGCAGTGTACTGCTTGTGGCAGCCATTTTTCCCCACGCGTAAAAACGCTTTTCCACTCATTAGCACTTGTTTTTCTTGCCGCTCCGCCCCGCCCCCTTGCCCGGTGTCGTGTAAGCGATCACTCACACAAATTAACTTTCATTTAGGGAAATGCTAATGGTTTGTTCCCCTTATTTTGTTGTTATTTACACAAAACAAGAGAGAGAGAGGGAGAAGGAGACAATGCGTGTCTAATTTCATGGGGCAAACACAGCAACAACAAACGCTTAAGCCGTAAAATGCAACAGCCAAATGCATTAATTACGCGCCGTGCAACCTGCGACATCTGCCAGGGGCACGGGCAGCAGTGGCAGCGGGAGCGGCAGAAACAACGGCAGTCGGAGCAATTTAATGAGGCATTCAATGCACTCGCAACCTTGCGCCTGTCAACATCCCGAACGACATCTGTCACCCGTTCCTGCTCAGAGCGCGCTATAAAACCGCAGCCCCTCCCCCCCACTCCTCTGCCGCCATCGGGGCTGTTTCTGTCCCTCCTCTGGCGCTGCTGCTGTTTTTGTTGCTATTCCCTGGCGACTTCAATTTAGAAATCGATTTGGTGGTAAATTGAAATTGTTGTTTGTTTTTTCTGCCTCGTTCTCTGCTGCATTGCTGCCCGACGTCTGCACACGCCTCCTCCCTAGCGTGTCCCGCCATCGGCTACGGGATGCGTGGGTGGTGACGCATGTCATCGTAAACTTCATCATTGGCTGCGTTCTCAACAGGCAACAGCAAGAACAACAAAGGCAGCTTACATAACAAATTGTTGTGTGTGTTTTTTTTGGCTGCCTACGTCGCGTCGCTGCCTACGTCGCAGTCGCTGCCCATTTCATAAACATCTTTAGCTATTATGAGTCTCCAGAGTCAGCGATCGTTCTCTCTACTCCCTCTCTCTCTCTCTTGCCGTGTGTGCAACTGTTGCCTTTGCGAAGGGCTGCAACCGAATTTCATGCCTTGTCGAGTTATTTAATTGCAAACAAATTATGTTCCGTAGTCTGTGTGGCTAATGGACGATGCTGCTGCTGCTGCTTGTGATGCTGCCTCTGCCGGCGTCGACTGATGATGTTGTTGAAATTCTAGCGTTTATCTTGTAAATTGCTCGGGGATTAATGTCTAGCGGAAGTTGTGATTTGAGTTGCGTCTGCGTCTGCTGCTAGATGTTGCAGCAGTGATAACGTCGGTCTGCAACATGTTCATTTACCTACAGCAAAGTGTGTGGGCGTGAAGGCTTTGAAGTATCTTAAGGATCTGCCAATTAGCCAAAGAGTAGCTTGGGTTGCCTTTCTCTCTCTCTCTCTCTTTCTTTCTTAGGTGCCTAGGGGCAGCACTGCTTATACTACAACCAGCAATCTCTTTCCATTGTCAGTTTAAAGCAAGCAGTTCAGATAAGATAAGCCAACTAATACTTAACAGCCTCTCTTAAGCTTCACGCCCAAATCCCAAAGCAGTTCAAAAGAAAGAAAGCAGTGCAGTGATTTGTCTTTAATATCAACTTTTATTCAAACTTAACCTAACAAATCTTAAATGAAATCTACATTTAATCAGGCCAAAATCAGCTTACATTTGTACACATTTTATAATATCAAAGGCAATAATTTATAGAGCAACTCTCACTAACTGCCGCCACCCAGAATGGCGGATATGCTGAATCCTTTGCGCTTGGTGGGCGCCGGCTCAGGCAGTTGCTGCAGTTGCTCCGGTGGGGTGTGTAGTGCAGGCGATGCTGTTGTAGTTGTTGTTGTTGTTTCTGTTGCTGCTGTCTCGCTGCCCACATCCAGTTCATCAAGCTCATCGGCTGTCGTGCTGTCGTCTGCTGCAGACTGAACGGAAATGTTGTGTGGCAAGGCAAGCGCCGGAAGTGTCGGCAAGGCAGCTTGCAAAATGGATGCTGGCGGATACAAATGCGACGTCGGTGGCGTCGCAACAGCATTGTATTCATGTGGCCGGCCAAAATATGTGCAGGCGAGATCGACGAGCGAGGGACGCAGCAGAGTCTGCATGTTCTGCTGGAAATGTTGCATGAATGCGCTGGTGGCGCCACCACCACCGGAGGGCGAGCCAGCGGCGCCAGGCCTCAGTCCAACAGCAGCAGCAGCAGCCTCAGCTCCATCGAGCGATGATGATAACGAACAGGCGGATCCATTTGATCTCATGCGCTTAATTTGCGGACCATCCTGTTCCAAGTTGTTGTTCGATGTTGTTGCTGCTTCTCCTGCTGCCACCGCCGCCGCTGCTGCTGCTGTCGTTGCAGATTTGCCTGGCGACATGTCAAGCGAGCCAGAGGACTGCGAATGCTGCGACAACGAATGCTGCGTCTGGCCGAGATCTTGATCATGTTCATCGGTTGGCGATGAAGACATTTTGCGTTTGCAGCGCGACTGTCCCGTTTCGCGGAAGCCCTTCGCAAACGGATTGTTGTCGATCTTCAGCTTTGTGATGCGATCGTTCTGTGAAAAGGGATAAAAAGAAGAGAAGAAGAAGGGAGAGGGACAAATGAAACGTTGTGTAAATTGCATGAAATACGACAATTGCCAGGCTGGAGTTGCTGCTGGCGTTAAGTAACAGCGCCACTTGACACCCAGTGCAGAAAGAGACAGAGAGAGAGAGCGAGAGGGAGAGCTACTTGAGATGACTTGACAACTTTGCTAAGAAGCTGATGATGATCTTGTGGAAGCGATCAGGCTAATTAGAGTCAGACGAGGGACAAGGCAACTGACCCGGCGTCGACCTGGCGTCGCTCTCAATGAGCTCAGACATAGACAAAAACACAGCGAGCGGGCTCAAGGATGTGGCTATGCGACTTCCTAAACAACTCGACTCGACTCTTGTAGACAAGCGGGGCGTGGCATGCTAATTTGAGACGTTGGTTCTGTGGCGGTCTGCGGCGGGCTGCCCACGGCGTGAGCGATCGTTGCCGAAATTAACCAATTAGTGCGAGCAACTCGATGTGCTCAATGAATTGGCAAGAATGCCCAGAGAGAGGGGGAAGGGAACTCTGCCTGGAACTTACCTGGTACGCTGTGACTGCCACAAACTCCGTCTCGGCAAAGACAAAAGCCTGCTGGGGTGCCCAGGGAATCTGCGCCAGATCAGCGGTGCGTATGACATGCAGACGAGGCTGATACTTGTGCATGCTGGCCAGGACAATCTGTGGATGAGAGAGAGAAAGTAGAAACTAGTACTAACTGTAGAGCAATTTAAGGCAGCTTCCACACTTACATGTCCACTGTTGTCCAGTGTATTGTTTGTCAGCTTCACCTTGTTGAAGAGTATCGGCTGCGCTTGCCAGTGTGCGCCCGTGGCGGGACTATCTGGATGCAGATACATGCGCTGGGGGCTCTGTGGCTCGGCACCGCCGGCGGGCACCCATTGTGAGCCGGAGAACTTGTAGCGACAGTCGCCAATGGGCACCATCTCGAGCAGCACGCAATAGTTGGTCTCGTCCTCCAGCCCTGAAACACTCAGGCGCATCGAGGGAAACATGCGTCTATAAGAGAGAGAGAGAGAGAGAGATAGTGGGATAAAGTCAACAAGTTGAGGGCATTATTTGGCAGTTAAACGAGATAAATGCCCTGTCCCGATGCCGATCCCAGGGCGTTACAAATATTTAATTGTGAGCTGCCTCGTGGGCTCATGTAATTAGCCTAGGCAAACACTGACAGGAGAAGCAAATAGAAAGAGAGAGAGAGAGAGGGAGAGAGGGAGAGAGGGAGTGAGAGAGGCAGAACCTTGTGCTAACAAGGATCTTGCAGCAGATCGCTGATTGTGGCAGCGAGATCGAGCACAGCAGGTGGCCAGCGTGCTTGGCGCCAGCAGCGCCTCGAAATGTTTGCGCTCCTTCTACGCGCGCCGAGGCTGCGTCTGTTTGCCTTCCTTCTCTCTTTCCCCTGCCCCTGCTGCTGCCCTCGCTCTGCTTGTTGGTTTTGGCAATGAATTTGTATTTTTGTTTTCTTCAATTTTTATTGTTTTCTGTTCTGAGTTTTTGGTTTGCTTTCTGCCTCTGCCCGCGATGATTAATTAATTTAAGTTGCCTACATTTAATTTGATTCCCTTTTTTTCTGGTTTTCTTGAATTCCATTAGACCGCAGCGAGGGGCAACGGGGCAAATATTTCGACAGTCGTGCGGTTTAGAATTTCGTTTTCAATTTGCCTTCCTCTGTTTTGAGTTTGCTCCTTTTGCTGCCTTTGCTGTTGTTATTTTTGTTGTTTTTTGACAAGCGATTTGTTAAGATATCGATCTTTGGCGCGTCTGCGCATAATTAACAAATGCGAGCAGGCTCAAGGAGCACATGCAGCTCTCCCTGCCTCTGCCACTGCCTCATCTCCTGTCTCCCTCTTGCATTCCCAGCAAGAAACATCCAGAGTATTTGGCAGCATTCACATTGGCGCCTCAGAGCAGGTGCAGCAGCTCGCGGGGAATCGATTGAGAGTGAGAGTTGTTTGTTTTTCAAGTGATTCATAATGATTTGAAGCTGTTAAGTGCTTTATAAGATAGTCAGATACGAGAGTTGAGAGATGCTTTTAAACAACAAATGAAAGATATAAGCCTTAACTAAATATAGAGTTAATTTTTCAAGTAAATATCTATGTATCTATCAATATAAACTATCATCTTTCTTAAAACTCTTGCCTTTTTTTCATTTTCTTGTATTTCTTCACTGGATCCTTTTCTCTCTCTCCTCTTGCTTAGTTCTTTCTTTCCTATTCTAATTTTGCTCTGTCTCATATTTTATCTCCCATTCTTGCTTATTTCTATTGTGTTCTCTCTACTTTTTATTTTTGATCTCTCTATACTTCTTTAACTTCCTCTATTTCTAACTCTATAACTTTCCTTTCTCCCTATCTTTCATGTCTGTTCTTTTCTCTCATTACTTTTCTTTCTCTCTCTGTCTTTTTCTCGCTTATCCTTACTTTCCCCTTCTCTTTTACATTTCATATTGTATACTTTCTTTGTCTCTCTTTCTCTCTCCCTTTTCTTCAGCTTCTTCTTCCCTTTCTCTACCGCTCTTCACTCTCCATCAGATATTTCCCCAATAAGTGTCACCAGTAACGCTTCAAAATGATTCACCTGAATTACGCCAACTCGCCGCAACTTCGCCGCATCTTCGCCTTATCTGGCGCCTCTCTCGGCGCTTCTCAAGCATCTTCAATCACTGGCAATCGGCTTCGCTTCTCTTCGCTTTCAATGCGGCCGCCTTAAAAGCTTCGTGACAAAGTCATTTCAATTCATTCTCCTCATGCATTACATTATATGGCAACATTATGTGATACGCTTTGTGCTATCTATCTTTTATGACTGTCTCTCTGGCGGCAGCTGCCACCCAAGCGAGCTGAACCTGCGCCCCGAAGCCGAACTTGATATGATCTTTGGGGCCAAAGCGCAAAGCGGCGCAGCGCGGGACAAGCAACTAATTAGTTTTTATGAGGCACCACGCATTGCACGGTGGCTACTTGGCTGTGCCACTGTGGCAGTGTGGCACCACTGTGTGGCGATGTGGCGCCTAATCATTAAGAATTCAAATCGATTGCCAGAGTCGCCATCGCTGTCTGGCCATAAAACATTTTTGATGGGCATAAAAAGTATTTAATACGCGGCCCTCTATGAATAATTCATGGCATATAATACAACAAGGGGCAGTTATAGTCGCAAAGGGAAAAGGGGCAGCGGGAAAGGGAGAAAGGGAGAAAGGGTTTTCGGCAACGCTGTCCAAAAACTTATGCTAATGTCGAGAAGAATATTTGGAGTGCAGCCTGTCTCCGTCTCCATCTCCATCTGCCTTCGATCGTGTTCGATCTTATCGGCACTTGTGCATCTTGAAGTGTGAAATTGCTCGTATCTGTCGAAGACAGCGACAAGCTGTGGTCATTGTCAACGGCGCAGATACAGATACAAATGTGAGATGCCTCTCTGGGACTGAGAGTGAAACAGAGTCCGCAGACAGGCGCCACAATAAAAACGCCGAAGGCAACAAAGATGACGACAAAGTATCCTTGACGCTAAGATTTATGCCACAGCAGCGGCAGAGGCAGAGGCAGCACGTATCTGTAAAGATACAGATACTCTCTTGAAAACGCCGACCGAGGACGTCCCACTGTGCACTGTGTCCATACTAGGCCTACAATAAATTACGATGACGCCACTTTACGCACATTTGAGCAAGTGCCGAAGACACTTTTAGGCAGGCCACGCTGCACGCTGCTACAAGATACTGTATCTGTGTATCTTTCAGGTTGATTGCGCTAGCTGCTTTGATTTTTCACCGGTGCACGCAAAGTGCCAGCGAACTTGTTCGCTTTGCGCCTTGCACGATAGTCGAATCGGATCGATCCATCGATCGATGGTTGCAACAACAGCAGGAACAGCAGCAGCCTGTACCTGTTCCTATGCTGCCTATGCCGCACGCACTTCACATCCTGCACATCCTTCCGACGCTTTGTTTGCCTGTGAAAATTGTTGTCGCGACGTCGCTGTAAACAATTTGCAGGCGCCTGCATCTAATGAGCGTTTAACAGCGACGCCGTCGCTGAGGATGACGACGAGGATGAAGTTGAGGATGAGGCTGAGGCTGCGAGGGCTGAGCACTGACGGCGGCGCTGCTGACCACTTCACAGTTCGACGCTGGCGGCGCTTTAAGTGCTTCCTTGTTGTTGTGTTTCTCTTATTTTCTTTTTGGGTATTATTTTTCACATCGGTGCTAATGCACTCGATCGCAGCAGCAGCTCAGGCGATTTTAATTACACTCGAAAAGTTCCTTAGGGCGCGACATGAAAGTCGCTTTGGATTTTTGTATATCGTATGTATTCCCCGTCTATATTCGTCTTACCTGCCACTCTTTGTGATGATCATTTCCGTGCCAATCTGATGGAACTGCTTCCAGAGCTCATCGTTCTGCAGCGTCATGTCTACGCCGGGCAACGAGACGCGCGGCGGCATTATCACGTGCCGCGGCATCGGTATGGGCAGCATCGGGGGAAAGGGATCTGTGAGGTCGGGTTAGATAGGATAAGTATTGATGGATATATGCTATATTATTAAATATATCTATAACATAGTTTTTGACTTATTAACTACATTTCTATTAGATAAATCGATAAAGATTTAATAAGATTAAGACACGATGCATTATAGTTATAAACAGACGGATAGATATAGTTGAATATAGCTTGTTGTATTTGAATATTCACAAAAATCAAACCTTATTTTATTCTTTACATTTATATATTATGCATATCTATTAATTAGAATTCTTTGTTCGAAGATAAGCATTCAATAATTACTATAAAACAATAAGTAAATAATTATTATTTTACAAGGCAACTGTACCGCAACCTAAATGGTCTATAGTACTACTGCTAAACTTTGAGTTCCATTATAATTCCATTATTTCTTATGAATTCTTAGATTCCCGGCGTGATTGGGCTGATCTCTTGATTTGCGACGTTAAATATTTATAAATATATGGTAGCTTTTTTAATTCGGATATCTTAATGTTTTCCTATCAGCAAAGAAATTTATATATATTGAAGCAATTGAAACTGATATATTACCCAATATCCACTTAAACGTAGATCAAACCATGATTTCAGCAAGCTTTTAGCTTTAAAGTAGCTAGTCTAGTCACGTTTTTATATGCCCAATGATTATAAATTGAATATATAAATTGCTTTCCAAAGCAGACTCAAAACTAAACTCTAAAACTACAAATACAACTCAGAAAACCCGTTGACGTTATTATCAGTATCAGGAAGCCTTCAAGCACAATAAAAAGCGCCAATGATTGTCTCTATTATCTAACAATTAAAGTGGCAAAGCGAACTTGACGCGATAGTAAAAACTGCGCAGTGTATCTGAACAATTAAATTGGCCATGTTGGCCATGATTCGTTGCAGATTGCAAATTGATTCGCCTGCTGTGTTACGAGCTGCGGCTAAAAACAGCTAAAATGCATTTTGGGTTATCGCCCCAAGGCTGCCCCCAGGGAAGGGGGCAGCAGCCCCGCTGGGATGTCTCGCAATTGGCGACACGCTCTCACATTACTCAGCTTTATGGGGCGATCGTAAAGACGCTAATAGCGACAACGCACGCTGGCAATGCTAAAAGAAGCCGCCATTAATGCTAATGATCGATAACGGCTTTGCAAAATGGCCAAAGTGGGAATGGGGGATGGTGGGGAGAGGTGGAAGGGGGGGGAATGACTGGCATTACTTACCCGGTATGCGCTGCATTATCTGCTGGCGGTAAATCTCGTGCGCAATGTGTTGCTGCATGCGCAGATCGACCAACTCATTCATGGTGATCATGTTTATATATAGTTAGTTGGCAATATTTCACACTTTAGGCAATTGTTTAACTTTTGGCACAATTCAATCACAGCAAAGACAAGCAAAGCACACACACACACAATACACACACACGAATACTATAAATAAGGGGGCACACGAGGCGAATTCGATTAGCGTTAATTATGCAAATCACAGCTTGCCCCAGCGAGTGGCGTCGTTATGGCAAATGTCTCATGTGCGTGTGGGTGTTAATTTGATTATGCCAACTATGGAGAGTCGCTTGTGAAGAGTAGTGTAGAGTTCTATAGAGTTCTGTCTTCTGTTTCTTTGGGAGATTCAACCGACGCTCGCGTCTTGCGCTCGCCAACTTCGCATTTCAACTGAGAGCAACTTGTACAAAATGTCGCTGTGCCGCCGCCGCCGTCGCTCCTCGCTCGGAACAAGCTTGACGAGTTGTTCTTCGAGCCATTGATCGACATTACCTGCACGAGGAGTAGCTCAGCAGATCTCATATGCCATTGTGCTGCTTGGCAGGTTGCCCTGCGCTGATTGGCTGCTGGAGGGAGAGTGAGATGGCGTGAGAGAGCAAGCAGTGCGTGCTGCCTAGCTAGCTGTCTTCGTTTGCCGCAGGGAGAGGGAGAGGGAGTGAGTGAAAGAGAGATACAGCTGGCTCTCTTTTGTTGGCGCCTCCATTTTGAAAATGACACCAGCTGCACTCAACGAGAGAGAGAGAGCTCCGCCTTCCTCTCTCTCTCTCTATCTCTCTCTCTGTCTCTTGCACTCGCCTTGGTAATTGTTTTTAATTCTGAAGTGCGAAGTTGCACAGTCAGCAGAGGCAGCAGCAGCAGCAGCTGAAGCAGACCACATGCTACTCAACAGTGTGTGTGTGTGTTGAGTGTGCTATGAGTGTCTGTGTGTTGGCTGTGCTGTGTGTGTGTGTGTGGTGTTGCCTTTTAATTATACATCATGATCGAAATTGTTTTTTAGTTTTTCTCCTCTTTTTTTCTCTCATTTGGCATCTTTTTTATACTTATTTATGCTTTGCCCATTTGTAGCTGCTGCCAGCATGGTGGTCCTCTTGTCTTCTCTCGAGTTGTTGCTGCTGTTGCTGTTGCTGCCGTTTTGCTGCTCATTTATTTGATTTTGGTTTTGACGCTGCGTCATTCGGCAGCAGCATTGATATGGCGGCGTACACATGTATCCCTGTCCCCGATATGGACACGATCGAAGACTCGACAAACTCCTGCATCCAACAACAACAACTGCGCAGATGCAGCTGCTAGATTGTCGTCGTTTCTTTTTGTACTCCTCCTCCTCCTTCTACTCCTACTCCTACTCCTGCTGCTGCTGCTCGTTCTGACCTTTTTGAGCTTGACAAAACATTTGTTAAACTACGGAAACGCATGTCGTCTACAAATTTGCCGGCCATTCGAGCGGGAAGCAGATGATCCCGCCATTGCAGCTTGAGTGATAGTGTCAGTCTGCGGGGGATTTGTTAACCAAAAGAGAGAGAGAGAGAGAGAGAAAGAGAGAGATAGAGAGAAAGAAAGGAGTGCAAAGCAATTGGAATTCGGGTTTTAATTACTGAAAATAGATCTACTGTAAACGGATCTACGATATATCGATAAGAATCGAAAGAAACTCTTTGAAAAGGAACAACTATTGAACCCTTACGAAATAGAAGCAGCACGAGGCTCATTTAAAACAGTTCCTTATAGGGCAATTAATGTCTAGGTTTCAATTATTAATACTAGATCTACCATAAAGGGATCTATATCTATGAAAATTGAAGAAATTCTTTGAAACTACTTATTAAAACTTTGTAAAATACAACACGAGGCCCAATTTAAACAGTGGCTTATTGACTATTCTAAAAAATGTTATGGAAAAATAAAACCCAACATAGATACGAAACATTCATTATAAACATAATCATTGCCCTGCACGCTGACCTACGCCAAAAACTAATTACGCGTGCGTGAACTTTGCCTGCGCGTTAAGCATACGCCTGGTGCGCCCGCAACTTGCCAAACTTTCGCTTTCAATGCCCACAGGGCAGCAAAGTCTAGGCAATATATACATATATCTCTTGTATATAGCTTGGCAAACATGGCAGCTCCAATCTCTGGGTAAAAAGTTCCACTTCCGCTAGCCAGGCAGGCAGCCAGGCAGGCAGCGGGTAATTAAACAATTGTGCGTCTTATCAGGCTGGAACTACTGCGAAATTCTCGAGTCTGTCTGTCGCATTGTCCCTCTCTCGCTGTCTTTGGGCTGGGCAAATAGTTTTGCAAGCTAATTTACACAGCACTTTGCTGGCCTGACACATCCACTTGGTTCCATGTTGTGGCAGTGCCAGCGGCGATAAGCCGCCGAAGAAATTAATTTACTATTAGCATTAGTTGCCTGTTGCTGCCATTGCCCAAATTACCCTTACCCAATCTTTATACCCTACCCCGTGTGTGTGTTTGTGTGTGTGTTGGTGCGTTAATTTATGCCTCGCGTTTTCACATTTGGTCGCGCACGCTTCCGGTTCCTCTTCCATATGCAATGCGCAAACAATTTGCCGCAGGTCTCCGTCGATCTGTCGATCTATCGCTCTTTCCCTGTCTGCCTGCCACTGTCTGGCCTGGGCCGGGGTTGGGTTTCTCTTCAGTATCCGTGTCCGTGTCTAGCTCAGTTTCATTAGTTTCAGTTTTTGAGTCCGGTTCCTGAGGCGGCCAATAGCTGTGCAATTTGTCAGCACTCAGCTAATTGGTGTTCCTCAAAATGATCTGCCTGCTGTTTGACTAATGCCCCTCGCCCGACTTCCGTTTCAGCCGGGGAAGGTACATTTGTAGGTCTGCACAGTTCCGACCCAACAGGTAGCTGTGCACTTTTGCTCTATCTCTACCACATTCCACACACAGTGCTTCAGCCGGCAGCGATTGCTACTTATCAAGCCAAATTATCCTGAAAACATGCAGCGTGGTTTGTTAGGATAGAGAGGAGTACTTGATAAATGAGGAAAAGAGGGTAGAGGACATCGGAAATGCAAACAAAAATTGCCATTACATTTACATTAAAGTTAGCTTATGTCTTGGCTATTCAGGCTTGTTTTGGGAACGACAGTTAATGATAAAAAAAGAACAAAAGAACATCTTATTCATATTGTATCTGAAACATACTTGACTGTCTCTTTTTACCTATAGGGAAATGGAACTGCGAAACAAGAGAATAACAAGTAAATAAAGACATTCTTATATACATTAAGTTTACTTAAAGAAACTTCATGTTCATATCGAGACAGTCAAACTTTGATAAACTCTGATATGAAATTGGTTTATATTAACACTGTAAACCCTCCTATTTCCATTCCTCCATGCTAGAACTTATAAAAGAGTTAAGGTCTGTGATTTTAGAAAGTAAACTCCCACGGGAAATCAGAAGCCATGGGACAAATTTTCCGACGAGAAGAGAAAGAAAGGCAGACAGTAGTTTCTTCAAATACCGCTCTTTAATGTAAATTCGAAACTATTAAAACGAAATAGACTTGATAGACCCGCAAATTAACAGTCTGAATAATATATTATAGGTCGAATGCTAATTTCTTTTGGGCCCTTTCTTACAGCTAACGAAATTGAACCATCTCTGCTGTGATTGGTGCAATTCATTTCGTATTGCCCTGAGAATTGCGCATTTAGGCGAGTTTTCATTTGCACCTCGATGGCGGGGGGCCTTGATATGGTTAATATGGTATTTTGCCGAGAGCATTGTAAAGAGTCTGCTCTTGCGAAATTAACCACATAACAGCGATATAAGCACGAGCCTTTTTCTCGCACGGCTGTTCAAATTAAAATTAGCATAAAAGCGCACAATGCCAATGTAATTTTCCATGGAAAATAAATGAAATACTTTGCCAAGTACCATTCCATTCAGTATTTTTCCCTCTCATTGTTGTTGTTGTTGCTTTGTTCATCGGCTATAAAGCCTAAGTGAACCGCTGCGAAATTTATTGATTTAAACTTTTAGCTACATTCGATTTTTGTTGTTTGAACAAGCCCCATAGCGCCTCTACAGACGACTATTAACGGCTGCCACTTGACTCTACTTCATTGTTACAGGGCACCTACGACGTGCACCTATGTATGTTATGACGAGGATCCGTAGACGGGATCTTGTTTGTCGACGCTCGTCGCTCGACGCTTGCCTGTCTGCTCATCCGACTGTCTGGCATGCAAATCTACTTTTGTATGCAAATTAAGTGACTCAATCAACAAGGCGAAGGCAACAACATGCCGCCTGGGCAATCGGAGCACTGATCGATCGCAAGATGATCTGTTATTGACTACTGTGATAGTATAATAAATAATACACTATGAATAACAAGTAGAAAGTGATAAAAAGATCAAACTACGATAAATATATTTAATAATTTATTTTAAGCACCGTAAGATCACTTTAAGATAAGTAAAAGATAAGATCTATAGGTAAGCATTTCTATATATTTTCCATTTCCAAATATTATAATAATAATATGCACATACTATATTTCTGTTAAGAGATGATCAATGTTTATATCATTAAGATAACTTGCACAAACTTAAAGCATAGTAAGATCGTTTAAAGATCAGTTTAACTAAATATTATACTTGTTCAATATATATAAATTTGTATGTTTTTTCGACTTTCAGATTATACGTTTTTACTATGGTTAAACATTTCTTGAGTATTCCTTCTTTAAAGAGCCTTTGGAGCTAATTCTTGTGTATCCTGCAACCTTTAAATAACCTTTCTCTCTCTTCTTCAATTTTTTCCAGTTTACTATAAAACAGAGAAACCCATTTCCTGAAACGTCGACCTACAGGGTATTAGGCCGTTGAAAAAAACAGCTAAATCACAACCGCCGGTAGCAATCGGGGACAGCTAAAAATACATATAAATAAACGAGCCGAGCCGTCGCAGGCATCATAATCATGTGGGTCCATGGGTCTAGGCGACCATAATGGCCCCCCAACAGCAGCAGCAGCCCACTTAGCGGCTTTCAATGGTACACGTAGGCCCAGCACACCCGTTCCGAACTGAGCCGGGCTGAGAGAGGGAGAGAGAGAGAGAGACCCCACAATATTTATGTGTATGCATATAGTATACCTCCACATACCTATATAATAATTGAGAGGTGTTTAATCGTGTGTTTCGTTTTTTGTTTTTCTGCACATTCACGACGCGAAGAGTCGCTCGCTCACTCGCTCGACTGTGCCCCTGTGCCTGTGTGCTCCACTGTCGATCGCTATTTGCTCTCAAATTATCATAAGCAAATACGGCCCAAACCGAACCGAGACAGAGACCGAAGACTGACGGACTGGGAGACAGACTGCCCTGACTGACTGTTGCTGCTTTACGCGCTGTTGAGACTTGAACTGAAGTGCCAAAGTCGCTGGCGACGCGACGCGCTGAGAGGCGCTTCTGTTGTGTAGACACTCGAGTTATTACAATATTATATGTTCGTATACCATAAGTACAATTTGAAGACTCGAGTTTCTTTCGAGTGCTACTGCGAGTGAGCAGTGCTGTGCGAGGTACTCACCGAATCTGCATAAATTTCAATCATTATTTTGTGTCGACAATAATATTTTGTTTATTTAGCTTGAACTTGCCACGAAATGTGCGTGTCGATGGCATGTTGAATAACAGGATCATCGATTCAAATGACGCTTGATCAGGTGGACAGATCAGATCGGCTTATGTAGCATATTAGTTGCCAATAAGTTGGACAGACCAGGCACGGTTCAATGGTCGAGATCAAAGCGCTGCGCAACGATTTGCCGACAAAGAGCAGAGAAGAGTGAAAGAGAGAGAGAGAGAGAACGTTATTCCCGACCGAAAAACCTTCTAAATCCAAAGCCAAAGCCAAGTCCAGTAGTCAAGAAATCATTCTGACTGATAAAAACATCCATTATGCGTAACAATTTGACGGCTTCTTTGGCTACCTTATTCCATTTCAGCCTCCGCTGCTGCCTCCGCTGCTTCTCTTCTATGTGTCGGCATTTCGGCTTTGATTGCCTCTGCTGCCCAGCTGACCAGACAGACAGCACGCAGGGTAATTGTTGTCGCGCAGTCTCCCTGTCTCCCTCTCTCTCTCTGTTTCTACTCTTCTCGCTGGCTTGAGTGCGCAATTACAATGCCTTGGTGATGCCTGATAAAAAGAGGAATATAAAGCGCAAGAGAACTTCAATCTTTGGAAAACATGTTTGACGTCAAAGAGGAAATGCCTTAATCTCTCTCTCTTCTTCCCCCCTTCCTCCTGCCTGCCTGCCTGCCTTATCTGCGACTCTGCCACTCTGCACTATGTGTTGGACATTTGTTTGTGCTGGCCAATGTCGTGTGTGTTAGACTCTGTTAGTACTCCACCAGGCACACCCATATCATCATATCATTCCCGGCCTGGCCCAGCCGCGTCGTCGCTGCTCCCATTTGGGTAGAGTCTCGTGTTTTTTCTTTATACGTCTCTTTTTTTTTGTGTTCTTTTTATTTCCATGTGTACTTATGGCACTAGTCATCGTTGACACTTGTTGCCTCAGTTGTTGATTGCCTTAATGGCGTCAAGACTTTCGCTTTTATGGAGCACATGCTTACTTCCACGAAGCGTATCTCGGGAACGTGATGGGGCCCCTCACAAATACGATTGTTCGTTTGTTAAAAGAACATTGTCTCGTGTATGAAGTCTAGTAATATCAGTCTATATACTGTATGTTTTTTACTCTTTAATGACATCAAGATTACTTTTTTATTTAAATTTTTTTCTTTTACTTCTACAGCTTTCCTTTTGCAGTTATAATTATTTTATCTGTCTCTGAAGGGTATTTTAAATGTTTGTATATATTCTTTTATATATTATAAAATATTTCTACTTGTTGATTATGTTTAAATTACTGATATCATATTGACATAAGTCAATATTCTTTCATAATTCCCTGTGTTCTTATATCCTTTTTGCAGTTCCCCTTTTAAATTATTGGTTTTCTCTTTTCAGCCTTGAAGCAGTGTTTTCTCTGGCTGATGTTATTCTCCTTGCCCTGCCTATATTTTAAGGTATTCTTTATGGTTATCATTACAAAACCAACAAACATATCTAGTCAGAACTAGCCAAGCAGCTGGCGCCGCAACCGAGTTACTCACCCACAGTAAAGAAAACATCTATGTGGTATTAGCTACTGGTATCTGCGGCCCTAAACCTGAGAGCATACAGCAGCCTTCTGAGACGCACAAACAAAAACAAGTTGGCAGGCTGTGCGTGGCAAGTATAAGACTATGAGATACGCTGTAAACAAATGAGCTAAGCATAGAAATTCTGAACAGCAACAGTTTCATTAAACTTTAACTAAAAGTAACTCTAAATTATGCTTCCCCACACTCTGCCTGTTACAGGGTATAACAAATATGGCGCAAAGTCAACACACATGCGGCCATTACTCAAGGCGGCAACAATTTATGCCACAAATGCCACTGCAATGGGGCCCGCTGTCTACCTAGGCGAGCGAGTCTCATGTGAGGCGTCAAAAGCTCAAATATTTACAATTAGCCCAAAAACAACAGACACACACACACGCACAGCGCACCTCAGCGAGATAGAGCGAAAGCGAAAAGCATGAAAATATTTGTTGCTGAAGATAAAGATCCAAATTTGATTAAAATTTAAGCTTTTTCACAACCTCAGCAGCTACCGAATGGATGCGAGAAGATCACCAAAGAGAGAGAGAGAGAGATAGAGAGAGAGAAGAAGAAATTACAAGTTGTCGCATGGGTTGACATCACACACACACACACTAAGGCATAGAAGCAGCAACCGAAACCGAAACCAGACGCGACTCTTGAGGAGGCATTTAATAAATTAGCCTCGGGGATGCGAGTCGTTATCTGTTTTCGGTTGTGTTATCTGTTCCGTTGCATAGCCAAGACATCTCTCTGCTGTTGCTGTTGTTGTTGTTGTAATTTTAGTTGCTATGTCTATGGCAAACAATACGGTACTTTTAACACCAGGCCCTGAAACAGGGCCAGCACAGAAGCGACAGACGCGCTGCTGCCGTTCGAGCAGCAGCTGGCCCTTAGATACAGATACACAGATACAGATACAGCTATAAGCTACCAGCTACAAGCTATAGATACCCGTTTAAGAGATACATTTCAGCCATGGCTATAGCCACATGGCACATGGAGGAAACGCATTTGCATATGAATGTGGCAATGATTACAAATTTCGCTCGTAAAAATGTTCAGTTTGTTGTTCTTTGTTTTTGTTTTAACCTCTTCGTCTTCATAATTAACTATAGATCGATCTGATCTCTATGCGTTGCGGTTGCGGCAATTTACAGGCATGTGCGTTGCTGTTGCTGTTGTTGTAACTGATTGTGAGATACGATCTTGTATCATTCGATTTAATAGCCCCTTGTAGTTTCGGTAGTAGTAGGAACAATGTCAATGGACTTTGGTGGGAAAGTGTTGAGACTGTGTTGCATTATGCAGATTCGATTTTTCATTGAGTGAACCGCAACCGAAAGAAAATGAACCTGAACCTCAACCTCAACCTCAACCTGAACGTGTATGTGAACCTTTCACAGCCAATTAATAGCGGCTAACAAGATCGATGCTGGATGGCGATAAGCGACGACGATCGACAAGTTAACTGCATAGTTAATAGATTAGCTATGCCTGATGCCGGACACAGTCGGACAACGCCCACTGTGTGAGAGAGAATGCGCGGCTAAGGATCGCCAGCACACACACCAAGACTCTTTCTCTGTGTGTGTGTTTGCGTGTTGGTCAGTTCTGCTGGGACCTTAGCGATCTACAGCATTGCTGACGATCCTCTACTGCCTCCAGTCCTCGTTTTGTGTTTATTATGGCGCGTTTCGTTAATTTCTTGGCGCCATCATCATCGTCGCCGTCGCCGTTACCTCCTCTACTCCCTCTCTTTGTCTTCGTCTCCTTCTGCTGCCTCCTGCTTTGCTGCGTCATAAAATTAAAACTCTTCACTCCATCATTTTCGTGTGCGAGTGCAACATTTGACAGGTAAACGTCTGGGAAAAAAAAAATATATATAACCTTTCGATGGACCGCCGGTTATCGCAGCCGCGCCCCTTCTGACGGAATCTGAATATCGTATAAGAGGTTATAGAATATGGAATGCTCTTCTCAAAGGGTTATTCATGCATTGTGTATATGCTGATAAAGGAAAGTAAAGACAGGATATTGTTCAAATAATAATATGTTGCAAATGGCGTTAGACAATATAAAGATGTTCTAGAGACATTCTAAGTTGTGCATTAATTAATTTTTTATTGTCTAACACTTTAAATATTTACACTCTCTAAAGTTTCTTTTCAGAGTATTCCTTATTCGTTGCTTAACTCTTTTCTCATTTCTCAAAACATTCTTTTGAAGATATTTTTCACAGCCCCTTTACGCGTCGTTGTTGATGTGCAGTTAGCCATATTTTTGACAGATTTATTAGGCAATATTAATATTTTATATGTGCCATGGGAGCTGCCCGTTATCACCTGCAAGACCGTCTCTGCTGTAGGTCAGGAATAGACGCCCCCACAAGTGAGTGCAGCTTGTCCCCGTCACACTGTTTGCATAAGGCAAGCGAGGAGCATCTCTCATCTCTCCGGATATCGGTCCACATATCGACAAGGCCCCCCAGATAAAAAGACTTTTGTGTTGTTCTTCTTCTTCTTCTGGCTTGTTTTCAACTCTTGGTCGCCGTCGCTGTTTGCCTTTGTCTGCTGACTGGACGAACGTGTGAAAATGCATTTGCATATTCAATCAACGGCACAATAAATACGACAGTATCCGCGACCATATTCCGCGCTTCATACTCCACGAATTCATACCGAGTCGTTAAACAAGATTTACATACGACAATAACAAAATCAACACATACATACGCGCACATATGGATACGGATGCCATATGTATACACAGTGGCAGCCGAGCAGACTGGCGCGTTATAGACTCTACGGATAGTTCGATGATTTCAGCCCATGACTTTTGCATTCGAATTGAAAGTGTCAACACTTTCGTGGTAGCAGCAGCTTCACATTGCCGCACGCAGCGACCCATAAACAGCAGAAGATGATGAAGAAGAAGAAGCGGCAGAAGTGAGCGAGAAATAAATAATGAAAAAAGTCAAAAATCATGCTCGATATGGGCGATCGATCTGTTAATAGCCACGATGACTGGTCAGACGACGAAAATATTTGCGTGGGCCGACGGAATATTTTCACTTCACTCCTTCGCTGTGATCGAGTCTATTTTCGAGCCGAATTTGTACTAAAATTAACAGTTCGCCCAATTTGGCAATGTAAATAAAAATATTTTCGGTTCTCTGTGACTTAAAAATTCCATTATTAAAGGCGCACGCTTCCGAGAGTGTCGCCTAGAAGCGACACATCTGTTCCGACACTTGAAACGTGGCGTAGCAACACGCGCTCAGTAGCCTCTTTGTTCCCCCCTCTCCTCATGCAGTTCCCTCTTCCACCCAGTGTGTGCGGCACTTTCAGTTTCCGTGCGTGATAAGCGCATTGCACTGCAGCTGCAATTGGAGGCTTTATCTGGACTCTATCTGGGGCTGCCCCGTGCTGCGCTCTAATGCAAAACCATAAAACAAATTATGAGCGATACGCTAAATCAACGAGATGCGCTCAAGCGGTGCCCACTCCGAACAGGGGAAGGAGGGGGCATCTTTTTGGGAGGTACGTGGCACTTTTGACTTAATGAAAATGTTGGCACTACAAGTCAAGTGCTGCGAGGCGCAGCCAAGCGCATTCACACACATAAACACACACACAGGCAGGCAGTCAGAGGCACACTACACACACACAGGCAGGCAGGGGCACTCACACACACACTCACTCGAGCTGCCGCCGTCGCCGCACGCAAGTGAAAAATGTTGGCGCCAGGCGCCACTAAAAAATCTTATGAATGAAGTAGACACATTTTTTTTCGTGGCTGCTGTATGTTGCATGCCCCGCACCTAAACCCTTTGCCCCCCTTTGCCGTACTCCTCTGTTTGTTCGGTGTGCGGCTTAAGCGTTGACCGGAATCGCGTTTGAAGTGCATACAGACAATGCTTCTCTCGCCGTCTCCCAATCTCTCCCTGCCTGCTGCCTTTTGTCTTAGTCTCCCTTCGCTCATTATAATAATTTTTCCTAGAAAGTTCTCGTATTTATTAAGTTATTAAAATGAAATTAAGGTGCCTACTTAACGGCAACTGCCAGAAATTCTTTGCGCTAATTATAACATTTATTTCTTAGGAAAAATACTAAAAAAAACAAAGGTATAAATATTTGAAAATTGAACAGATTGTGGATTGTTATTCAATTTTTATTGGGCAATGTTTGTATGCAAAACAAGATAACAACCTTTCCTAAAAAGCTTATCAGACATACATAGATAATCTAATGATCTAGGTAAATGTTATTAAAGCTTATGATAATAACAATAATAATGATATACTATGTTAGTCAGCAGAGCTTGGAGTTGAGGTGGCAAGAGGTGCAGAAGGGAAAAACTTAAGAATTTAGGAGAAAATTTAGAGAAGAATGGCGGTGAATGCTGATTATAAGAGAGAGTAAATGTGATATAGGGTTTACTGGCTAGGAAAACACCTTTATTTACTGTTTTATGATGACAACTATCGTATTGTATTATATCATCTTCTTCCCATTTATTTATCTATCAATTAATGGCCACTTTTCTAGTATATTTAAAGGTAACACCTTTAAAATTTCCCCATTTCAAATTATAAAGTATATTTATAATATATCTATTGTTTATTTATTAATTGATAGTCGCATTTATATATTTACAACTTTGTTTTGCTTAGGTAACACCTATGAAAATGTAACCATTTCATATTATATCTAAATATACTATAAAGCAAGTGATAATGGAATTTCTCTATAACTTTTATTACAGTCATATGTCGCCTTTGTACCGCGCACCCTCCCTCAGTCCTTTATCAATCGCACTTGTCGGGGGCTTTCCACATCTATTTCCATTGGCAGTCAGCTGCTACTACCTGTGGCATAAGAAGAGGCATTAGCGGATTGTTAGGATCGAACGTGCGTTTCACATTAAATCCACGCACTAAAAGCATTAATCACCATTTTCACGCGACGCGCCTGTCCTGGCCCAGTGCACTAGGCTGCGCCAGCCCTCTGCTCGTTAGAGAGAAATAAGCCTGACACGTTCGCTGCCTGCCTGAGGCCTGAGGCGAGTGCTTCCTGGAATAGTGCAGCGCCTGCGCCGCCGCCGTCGCCGCCGCGTGTTGACTAATGACGCGCATTTAGCAGCGATTAATGATTTTTATGAGCCGCCATAATTTTATGGCACATCAACTGATCGCTGGCTGGTGGAAATTCCAGCGAATTTCCCCGTTGCCAGCCATTGAAGAGAAGAAGCCGAAGAAAAGCTGCAACCTGCTGCGGTTTTATTATCCTACCTGGTGCATGGTGCCTGGTGCGCTCTCTCTGGCACCGGCGTTACGCGCACAATGCGAGGGTACTTGAGATTTTATGAGGCGGCTTCATTGTGCCCAGGAACAAGAACGGGTGCATTCAAATGTATTCGGGAAATGCTAATCAAGTGCCTGTCTTGGGCAGAAATGGGTCTGGCCCTCGCTGAGGTTTGAATAGGGCGTTTGTATGACAGCTAATGTCTCGCATAATAGAAATCACCTACTTAGGAATCAAGTGCAAATTGTGAGCCCACTTGAAACGGATTCCCAATCTTCCACTCTCTTTCTCTCTCTCAGTTTCTTCTCTGTGCATGTAATCCTCGTATAATTGAAACAAAATGCAATTTGTTTTTACAGTTTGTCGCAGCCTTTAAGATCCCATTTTGGGTTTGTTTTCATTTCCCTACAAGACTGAGAGAGGGACAGATATGAGATACGAGAGATTCTACAGAGATTTGCTTAAAGGATTTGTCAGTCTTCCTTCGCAATTGTTCGAGTCTTGCGTGTGTGTTTGTGTGTGTGTGTGGCATATGTGTGTAGTTTGCGGCGTTGTCTCCACTTTTGGTTTATTTTTACTGCTGCTTAAACAATTTTCGCTTAAATTGTTTGTGGCAAATGGGATTTGGGTTCGCCACAAGAGGCTTGGTTTGGTTAAAGGATAACAATCGTTTTGCCTTTGTTGACAATTCCCGATCATTTGCCAAACAAAGAGGGGACAATTGCGGGCATGTTGTCATCTGTTTACCGATCTGTTTACTCCCTTCCGTTGTTGGAGCTGCCCCTGGGACAAACAGCTGTCGAAGGTCCCGATATAAACAAGGATCGATCTCACTTGGAAACAAATCGGAGATAAGTTGCCCTATGAAAACATATCAGCAGAAATAGTTTAAAACAATCAAGATGATCTGCATCTATTTATTCAATTATAAGAAATTTGTGCAAGTAGTCAAGGCATATGGTATCTGTGTATATATAACATACTATACACTTATATTTACACTGTGGATGGTAGATGGAGTATCTAGACTTTCACTCATCATAATTCTGCCAAAATACAAAATGCAATTTCGAATAAAATACCATTTATTTTTTGAAACTGCAATACTTGTGTCAAATATATAGTTATATTTTAGAAAAGCTTGGAATCTTCTGTTCATTCTTTTGTTAGATAAAGCAACTCGAAATTAATTGTTTAAACATTAAAAAATTTTTAGGCTTTCAATTAGGTAACACGAAAGCCTTTTCTAAGTTAAATTGTGGAAAAATAGGAAGATTTTTGTTAAAGTAATATTATTTTAATGTTTCATAATATACAGTTCCCAGAGTTTCCTTAACCATATTGCACATTGCGCTTTACTTACGTCGTTTGTTCTTCTTTAGTTTTTTCTCATCCCGAGCACTTTTTGCTTTATGATAATCACGCCCCGCACATCGTTTTTTTCTCTGGCCAATGCATATTGAGAGCTCTTCGGCATACCACAAACGATTATCTGCCTCAAAGCACACTCGACCCCGTCCAGGTACAAGCACATACCCATCGTCGTCTTCGTTGTCCTCTGGACAGGGACAGCGGTCGAACAATGGCAGCGGTTAAAGTACAAAGCATCGCACTTTATTAACTACTTGAGATTAGGGCTGATAAGGAGATAATCCTCGTCGGTCGGCAACTGAACTCAAAGTGCACCGCGCGCACAGCTACTCCTACTCCCGCTCCTACTCCGACTCCTACTACAGCATCTCGTATGGCAGCCAAGGCAACTCGGTAGCTGTTGCCGGTGTAATAAGCATAACAATATCGTTGTCCGCCCAATTGACAAGCCGAGCCCGCAGTTATCTGGAGCAGCGAGGCAGCGGTGTAAAATAGATCACAGGTACAGCCAGGCCGTGATCTCAGGTGAGATCAATGGCAGCCAGCCAGCGAGAGAGGGAGGATGAGATGGAGAGGCTTATCGTGTGTTGTGTGTGTGTTGACGAGCCGGCGAAGCGTCCGTCCACACGTCACTGCACTTTCGCCAGGCATCTTTCATCTCGATCTGAACTCATCATCATTCCGTCATCCACTCAGTCGCTATCTGCCTCCTCCTTGAGGCGCAGCTGCCTTTGATCAGTCTAGCGTAATTTTAAGCCAAATTGGTCGCCCTTTGGGCTCTGCCGCTCTCTGCTGCTCGAGCTCGGATTCTCTTACGGGGTTCACGCTGTTTGGGACTCTCTTTCGGTGCTGCCTGGTGCCAATGTCAGGGATCCTTTGGCGTTGCTCTGCCGCACTTTCTCAATGCTTCGGTGTGAAGTTGTAACATCTCTCGATAGAGCTAGGGTAGTTGCATCCTCGCATCCTCTCCGCATTTCTTTATGCTCTTTTCAGCCGTGGAGCTACTGTTGTGTAATGGGATTTACTGGCATGCCATTGTCCTCGGGCATATTTCTTATAATTTGCTATTCTCTGCGTGTTTTTTATAGAGCCTCCTGGGTACTTGTGTTTTATTTGGGTTCTACGGCGGCAAGAGCTATAGAAAGCAAGCACTGGAATGTCTTTGTAGTGTATATATGTAAACAAGGTATTAAATATTGAAAAAGAAAAAGTTTCCTAACTGTAAAATTGAAACTTGCATATTATATTTAAACTTGTAGAAAACTCAAGATACTTTCAATCAGTTCTTATAAACTTTAACTTCAGAGTTCTTTAGCATTTCTTTGTCACATTTCCCCAACTCAAAGCTCAAAGATAATCCCGTTAAAAGCTAACTGCATGCTCAATTGGTTACTTGGATCAGCGACCTGCTCAACAAGATTGCCTCAGTTGGAGCTGCTGTGCAGTCTTCAGAGACAGTTTGACGGACTGGCAAAGGCCAAATGAGGCATGACAACGCTTCAAGTGTTTATGCAAATGCATTTTAACACCTGCTCAACAAATATTTCCCAACTGCTCACAATAATATTGATAATTTTTATAAATACCACAAGAGTGCGTGCACGGAAAGGGGAGAGACGGCAGAGAGGGGGAGCAGGAACTGTAGGGTACTACGTACCGTACTCGATACCCGACGAGGTAAATATGTAATAACTGTGCGGCAAACGTGAGGCGTAAATTAATTCTATTGAAGTCGCTTTTGCTTGCTGCACTTCGAGTTCCATGGAACGGCTGCCGGGTGCAGTGCAGCAGTGCAAAGGCACAGCAGCAACCAAAGCTCTGAGTAAACAGAGGCAGGAAAAAAGTGTTGAATCGGATGCTGTGTTTGCGCTTGCTCGACTGCTCGTCTGTGTGTCTGCTCTGCTGTTGCTCATCGTCGTCGTTTGCAACTCGCTGTGGAAGCTTGCCGAGCACGGCAAGCTCATTATGCGATCGCGTTAAGCTGTGAAATTTATTGTTTGCCCAGCCATAATAGGGGGCAACATCTCCCGAGCTCCCGGTCTGACGAGCTACTGAAACTACTTAGTCGTCGTCGTCGTCTAATCTTCGACTATTGACAAAAACTCAATACCAGTAGTTGTTGGCAGTTCGCATTGGCATTTATGAATTATGGATATGGAAATGGAAATGGAAAAGGAGAAGGAAACTGCGACGCCACTTGGGCGATGCGGGCTTCGAGCTCGCGGTTTCTTCGGGCGAACAAATGTTTTATTAATGAAACGTTGATCATCAGCTGCGTTTGTTTGACTTGGTGTGGGCAGTGCAGGCTCTCTAAGCGAGACAAATTACCACATTTCAACACATGCCTCTGCTTCTTCTTCCCCCCTCCCTGCCTGCCTGCCTGGAGTAGCAGTGCCAAGCGGGACTGGCGCTGGGATCGCTGGCAATCGGAGCTGCCACAAGTGGCCCTTTTGGCGCCCATTGCAATTGTGTGGTATCAGTTTTGGATGCTCCTACTCCTCGCCCTCCCTTTCTCTACACTCTGCCAGTTCTGCTGTTTCGGTGGTCATTAATAAAAATGTTTTTGTTGCTTTGAGTTAACTCCCATCGGCCATAAGCCATAAGAAAAACAAACAAATGGACAGGCAGGCGATCGTTGCTCAGTTGACTGGTGGTGGCCCAGACACACACACACAGGCATACACATGCTGCGGACATGCCCCTACTTTAGGTCAAATAAGCCAAGTCAGCGACGTGAGCATGAATCAACCTGTCAAAAGTCTCGTTAACGCCAACAGCAGCAGCGATTTTCTGTGGCTTGGCCTTCTGCCTTCGACAGGGTCACAACGACTGCAACCATGAGCTACAGTGCGAGCGAATGATTAGAAGCACTTGCGAAGGTTTACCACAAAAGTGAATCGAGTAATGCCTTCAAAGATATACAAGTATAAACAAGAGTTTGGGCAGTCCAACTTCCTCTACAAGTCAGCAGATTCTGTGATCACCTACACACGCCAGCTCGAGACCCTAAGGAGGCAGCCTCAAAACAAGCTGGAAACAAAAAGACGGAGAAATTTCATTAAATGCCACATTTGGGCAGCCAAAAACTGGCGCCACGTCCAGCGCGACTGGGTCCGCATCCCCATGTCCCAATAATCTCGACAACTGCAACGAGAGCACGAACAAATAAGCAGCAATTTCTTCATGTTGCGAGCAAATTTGGCTGGAATGTGAACGAGAAGAAGGGAACGGATCGAGGCAATGAAGTGCGCCGTCGCGCTGCTAAACGATCTTGCCACCGCCCGTCCACACTATACCACACACAAGCACACACACAGAGAGAGAGAGAGAGAGAGGGGGGCACACGACGCACGCACGAACTCCGAACTTGAGTACGAAGTGAGCTTCGCTTTTGGGGCCCTTCAACCGCCAACTGAGCCAATCGAGCCAACGGCAGCCGACTGGCGCTATCGTCATCGTCTGGACTGGAGCTGGCACTGGAGTTTGGCTCTCGTTCTCTGTCTGGCTGTGTGCCACAGTTGCTGTTGTTGTTGCTGCTGTGCCACACCGAATTCAGAGGTGCAAATACGCTGGGACCAGTCTCCAATTTGTGCTGGAAAGTGATCATTCATGCGCCGAAGCTGTGTTGCCACAGTTGTTATGTGTGCATGTTGGCATACCCTGGACAGTAGGTGAGGGTTCTATAGGGTAGCCAGCTGATGCAACAGAAGGAAAAATGTGATAAGCAGAGTATACAGAATTATAATAGGGAATTTCATTAGGATTATATATCAAACAACAGAGATCTGAAAGAAATTTCTTAAATAATCCATAACTTTTTTTTGCTAAGACTCATAAAAGTCTTTTTAAGTCTTGTAGAACATGAAAATATATGAAAGAACTTAGTCAGAGCTGCATCTTGATCTTATAGCCACCATATCGCTTTTGCCTACAGGGTATTTTGTATTCGTTACTTCGTATACACCTTGTTATCTTGCGCTTAACTTGATGATGATTTTACGTTTCTGTCTTTGCCCTCTGGTCGTCTCCGTTCTTCGTCTTCGTTGCTCGTTCGTCGCCATTGTCGAAAAAGGAAATGAAATATTTGTCTGGTCTAAAAGTTATCATTTTATTAAAAAGCGGAGGCAATCAACGCATTCACATATTAAAACCCAACTGGCGTCGACTTGTGGGATCTCAAGAAACGAGTCCGACTGGAGGAATCACGTTAAGTTTATAGGTCGCAGCACACACGCACACGCACACACACACAGAGAGACAGACACATGGAAAGTGATTCACTTGGGTTTGGGTCAGTCAGACGACTGGAGACAGGGGCGTGTTTGGACGACGTCGCGCCAGTTGCGTCGGTCTCGTCAACTGACCAAAACTGTCTGCACCAGAGAGAGAGAGTTGAGGATAGTTGTGGGCATGTCCTAGTAACGTTGACATGAGGTGGGCGTGAATCTAGCGAGCATTTGTTGGTTTTGATTGCAAAGGGAACTAACTAGTTAGGCCTTGACTAATGTGCGATCACAGAAGGATCTGGTGACTTGGGTTACAGACACCAGGAAGGCGTTTTGTGTGCCATGTCACGTCGAAGTGCAGTTTCATGTCAGGACCCTAGATTGGTGTCAGATGTGACTACTTAGTGGACAGCAAACCCGAGTTCTCTTCTCATAACTCAATCAAACCCGAAGACAGTAACCTACACTGAAAGAGTAGACTCTTTTCTTCCCCTCCCACGCCCACGTTTGGAGCTTCATAAACTGCCCATATAAATGTAGAAATTAATTATAGTTATATCATGGAGGACCCACCGCACCGCATCGGAGACGTTATAAAAGACAAAACATTGAAATCCAATTAAATGGGGAATCATTAAAGTGCCAGCATGGAGTTGCCTCCAATTCCATTCCATCCAATGTTTAATTGCTTATTTCATAAGAGACAATAGAAGGGGCAACGGAGATTCGAGAGACAGAGCTGCCCATTATCATATTAACGCCCCAGCACTTGTCCGGGCTCCAGAGCCACATCTAATGCCCATCAAATGCTGCCCACACTTGCCCCGTTTCTTCTGCCCCGTCTTCTTATTCCCCATCTCCCCCTCGAGAAGAAACATAAACAGAATTTTTGATTGATGTCCTTGGGCCGTCGTACGATCAGCCTAAACGGCTGCAATAAAAAACTTACCACGTTTGGGGCACAGCGGGCGGTGCCCTGGCGCCAGTGATATATTTCACCCTTTTCCGATCTCCGACTGGGCAGGCGAGACCCGACCAGCCTGAGAATCTTTCTTTCTCTCTCGATGCAAAGACGGAGGCGACATTCGGATCGCAGACAAGAGCCCAAAGAGAACAGAAAAAGGTGGAAATGTTAAAATTTAATTATGGGTTCAGTTTCTGGACGCGACTTATAAAGATACACACACATACACACACACTCACTGGGGCATATATCACTGCAATAAAACACGCCGTTCGAGTGTAGAAAAGTCAACAAAAATTTGTTTTTAATTTACAATTTAATATGCGTTATAAAAAATTGGGCTCAATGACGAGACATAAATATTTATGAAGCATGCAGTGGACTGAACTGGACGCCAGTCTCCCAGAAAGGCAGACTCGAAAAGGAAAACGATCTAAGTTTTGTGGACTCTGCTGGATGCCCTACAGCACTCAGACTGAGAACTAAGGATATGCCAAATGCTGCAGCAGGTTGTTAAAATGGTATGGAAGGTGAGTAGAGATTTGAGAACCATTTATAAGGAGAACAGATTGTAATTGATCCCGATAAAATGAAGCAAGGGGAACAATTTCTTGGAATTATGTGATTAAAACTGTGATATGGGGGTGATTTTGGATAAGTAGTTGAGTTTTATTGTAGAGGCACACTTTAAGGAGGGATTCCCAGAGAGATTTATAGAATTTTATAATTATACGATGATATATGATGTTATATTGTAACAAAGTATAGGCGCAATAAAATGAGCTTATAATATGCAAGAACTCTAAAACAATTCCATTAAATTATCTATTATATCTCAGATATTATATATAAAACTCGTCAAGTGTGAGAAATACGCAAGAGTTATGCAAGTTATGCTGCCCCATTTTGGACTATAACCATATTAGCTTTATAATATTTGCGCCTAATGAACTTGCTAATCGTTAACGATTCGTTTCGGAGTCGAGTCGTGCATGCCCCACTCGGAGATTTCCCACTGCGTCGCTGCGGACACGCTCCAAAGAATTTGTCAAAGGCAACTAGCAACATTTTCGACGCGACTCGCCTCAAATACTTGTGCCACACACACACGCACACTGACACACACACACATACTCCCTAAGTCGCCGAATTGCAGGCCGCATAAATTGCCAAACTTGGTCGGACCAACGTCGCCTCCTTACCCCCAGTTCCGTCTCCTGTATCTCTGACTGTGTCTCTCTGTTTTGACATTTAGAGGCGTTCGTTGTCGCCATCTAAGAGGGGGCAGAGCGGGGGCGGGGTACAGACTGAGACAACTGCCACAGAGCCTCATTATTTATTATGAATTCTATAAATATTAATGGATTTTTAAATGCAATTATAACAACTAATTAATAATGTGCATTTTTAATCGTCCCCAGCGGAACGGACACTGTCTCCCTGCCAGAGAATCCGTCTCGGACTCCGTTGGCGCATTTGACGTATTGGCTGACGTATTTATTGCATGTTTTCTCGCTTGACTCTTGGCCACATCCACGTCCACGTTCTCCCCATGTGGAGGTGCGCGAAAAAATTAAACGAGAATGTCTGACAGAATTTATTTTAATTAGTGCGTTGGAGCTGTGAGTGGCATGTCAAATGAGTGCGCCTGACTGCGGCCAAGCCACGGAGCTGGAGCTGCAGATCAGCTCATGGTCGGTTGGCTGTCATGCAAAACGCTCAAGTGGTCAGCAGCAAGGCTCGTTGATCAATGACAAATCTGGAGAGCCGAGGCCACCCTCCGTTGACACGAAGATCAGAGCGCACAAAGCCGCCAGAGATCGCGATCCTGATCGCGGTTAAGCTGCAATATCGACAAAGATCGAGGATCACAGATCGCAGATCTGCAAATCCCCTTGTATCGATTACATAGATCGACTTCTGTGCTCAGGTCAATTGCCGCCAGGCCAAAAGCAAAGAGAAGCCGCCGCCGCCGCCGTCTGCGTCGCCAGGTCGCGTCCGTTGTAATCGATATGGCGAAACGTTTGCAATCGATACCGCAGCGCAGTGCAGCCGGGAAAATGTATCTTAAGTAGCAATGTAAATGTAATGTGTCCAGATGCCGAGCTGCTGATAACAGCGCCCCGGTGGCGACGTCTAGATGAGCGTACCGTCATCGCAGCAGATCGGTAGCCTGAGTTGCGCTACCTCTCTCTCTCTCTCTCTCTCTCTTGCACTCTCTTTCGCTGTGACTGCTCATAATGTATCTAACAGATACTTATGGATTTTGGGTCTTGTGACAGGCGTCCGCTGTGCAACCAGCCAGGGGCAGACGGTTAAAGTGGAGCCCCACAACGTGAGAAATATAAATATGCAAAGCGATCGCATCGGAAAAAGGTTGACGGAGATCGGCAGATCGAGCATCGGGCAACGGCGACGGGGGCATCGATCGAAACAAACATCTTAACAAATTATATAGTGGTCGATGTCTGGCGCGTCCAACTCTCGTTCATCTCGACTGATCGACGTCGTCGTCAAGTATCTCAACTAGTAGCCGCTAGGCAGCCACGGAAAGTGATCATCTCAACGACAGGCCATCGATCATTCCACAGACGGAGACGGAGACGGAGCTCATGCTGGTCTCTCGACTCTCCTCTGTTTTTCTCTCTTTCTCTCTCGTTTTGTTTTTTGGCTACAACTTTGGGCCGAGCGCGGTAGAAAGCGTGTTGGAAAATTAAATCATCGTTGACCTGTTGTTGTTGCTGTTGTCTTTTGGTTGCCTTAATGATGCCCAACGCACCTTGAGCTGCGGCTTAGTAGTATCTCAACCCGGGCAGAGATCTCTATCAGCGAGTTAACTCGTTTAGCATTTAGTTGCAGGCGCCTAAGATGCAACCTGGCATGGGATGCAGACTGAAACTGGGATTGGGACTGCGACTGCGACTGCAACTGGTTCTTATCGTATCTCTCGCATCTTGAATGGAGTTTTTCTCAGGATTCTCAGGGGGGCGCGAGGCAACGCCTTCTGCTTATTAGGCGCAGACAGTGTCGTTTATATCATTTATATTATTTTATGATGATCGTTTTGTAGATCTTCTTTTTGTTTTTCATAAATTATATGTGTAACCTGTCGCGTCGCTCTCCGTGTCCATGTCTCGTTGCAGGTGACAATCCAGCTCGAGGTCGAGGTCTGTATGCGTACGGGTTAATTAGGGTTTTCCATGATTTATTGATTTGTTGTGCCACAGGAGAGGGCGAGGCAGCGCAGGGCAGGTTGCACTGTCTGCCCCGTTGATTATGGCCCTAATAACTTGGGAGCCCTCAAAAAAACAAAACTTGATGGTCTTTTAATACGCGCTTTTCTCATCCAATCTAACGATTGCTTATGTTTTAATTAGCCAAATGATTTGATGGGGCCTGTCTGCAGCTTCATGGCTTGCTCAGTTACGTGGGATGCTGCCCGGGGCTGCAACGGACGGAGATTGCTCTAACGGTAGCTGCCACACGGCTCTTATCAAAACCGAACACATGTTGCTACCGTGCACAGCCCAGGCAGATGCTGCACTGTCGGCAGATAAGCGCACACAAAGGACAAGTGGACCAGGGACCAGTACCAGGACGGGGTCGAGCACAGGACGTGATGTGCTGGCGCCAAGCATTGCCGGCCACTTGTCGCGTCGCGCGACAATCGAACAAAAGAAAATTATTACTTCAATTGGCGACAACGTCCTCGACAACGACGACGACGGGTTCGTCCTCTCTGGCGGGTCAGGTAGGACATCTCAAGTTGAAAGCGACCCGCCTACAGATCGCTTCACACTTGGCTAGACGAGGCGCGTTTCGCTTTCTCTCTCCCTCACTCCCTTCTTGACCGACCTTGCGTCGTTTAGTGACGCAATTACACCTGACCTGGCGGCTAACTAACTCAACTATCTGCAACATAGATCTGCCATAAAAGTGCCTGCAACGCCCTAGATAGTCAGCTGCCCAGCCCAGCATCATGCAACATGCGGCAACTACTGTGTCGTTGTCCTTTGTTCTTCCTTTTGTCGGCCTGCATCTACGGGTCAGGCGTGAAACGTTACAATTTCATATCTTTTGTTTTTACTTTAAAATATAAGTTTGCCGGTTATTTGTATAAACATTTTACGATGCACTGGCGCCTGCCAAGCGTCGCCCCTTCGAAGTTGACTCCTCCTGGCCGGAGATATGCCGTCTACAACAAGATCTGGTGAGGTTTAATGTGTCTGTCGCGTTTTTAGTCGGAATCCCTCTTTCTAGTCGGCTGGCAGTGAAGTCAAGCCCGAAATTAGTCGGCGACACAATTGCAGCGCTTGAGCTGAAGTGCAAATTGTTTTCGGGCATTCCCAGGAAAGTGTTGGCAAAACCACTGAAAGGGGGGTGAGTAGAGGAGTAGTAGAATTGAAGTGTCTGCAGATATATATATAAATATATATATCTCTTCAAGATCAATGTTAGACATGTGGAAACATATTTATAGAACATTTTGCTGCTGAAAATTTGCATAGTATTTTCAGTGGAAGATCGAATGAGTACAAAAGGCATCATGGTTTGAATATAACATAGGAGGAGTATATGTATTTTAAAGAACATGATCTCTAGTCAAGATCTGGGTTTGACTAATGACTATTACAGTCGCTATTGAAATAAATAATTGGACTGTCAAGTACAACGGGAGAACTATAAATTGTATTTCTTCTTGCAGATCTTTTTGTACCTTGTGAACATTGAAATTTGATAAAAAATGGTATAACTATAGCTATAACTAACTATATTCATGCTCATTAGCCTCATCTATTGTGTCATGTCCATCTATTTGTCCGTCCACTTAATCGTCAAGATCTCAGCTGTTATAAAGATAGTGACACCTAATTTGGCGTGAGGATTCCTGTATATTTTAGCATTAGTTCATCAAAGTTTATTTCAAATGTTGGATGTCCTATACCATTTTCTCTTTACAGAACATTAACATTGTTTTTATAATAATAAATGTATAATAAATTTGACTGCATTAAAAACCTTCGACTTATACTCGTATGAACAATATATCAAGCCAATAACTAATGCTCTTATTGCAAGCAAGTCGTATTCAAAGATTTACAGATCAATATTTATTTAACTATTATTCCTTAGCTCTAGCTGATTATCTAGCCAAGCACCCTGCCAAATTCCTTAGCCTATGAATCAAACTGCTTGTCTATAACGCATAATTTCTACATTCATGCTGACTTCCTGCGCATACTTGAGCCCTATGATTACATAGTTTTTCCATTTTCTCTGCACACGATTAGCAGCAATTTTCCGTGCTGACAAGCACTAATCAATAGCCTTGAGGAGCCTCAGCTGAACCCAAACGAAATGTATCAATTTTCGGAAAAACTATGCAAGGCAATCTGGCAAATACAAACAGATATCGGGGCAAGTAGGGGGAAGGGAGTGGATGGGGGAGAATGTCGAAATGCCGAAACAGGCAATTAAGAAAATCAACAAAATTTATGTTTCACCTGTCTCTGCATAAAATACATAAATACAAAATGCCAGACAATGCCAACAAGGGCCAAAAATGGTGGCTAATTACACGCCACGAAAAACGGCAAGAGATCCCCAGACCCAGAAACAGAATGAGAACCCAAAGCAAACGACGGATGACGGCAATGAAAATAGCAACGGGCATTTTTCCAGACATCTCGCTGCTAACTCTGCTGCTGGCGTTGCAGACAGGCGCGCTGTGGAAAATCTCACTTCTGAATTACAAAGCATGCCACGTTCAGGCGAGAGCGAGAGAGAAGAGGAGAGAGGAGAGCACGCCAGCAAAGTCAGTGGCGCAGAAAAACACTGCGGCTGATGAAAATCAACAGCGCTAAGCGTCAACTTCGCCACTCGCAGCGAGTGCTGCCACAATTCGACGTCGCTCTCTCTCTTTCTCTCTTCACACACAAAATGGCGCACAAGTGCAGAGAGAGAGAAAGAGCGAGAGAGCGTGCGCCATAGTCGAAGTTCGTCTGCAGCGCGTAGGCGTCGTAGGCAAGGCAGGCTCAACCAATCAGAGTGCGTCGTTGGCCGAACCGGTTTGGCAGGTCGGCCTTGTGCTACCGAAACCGAAACCGGCTACGACGCACACGCAGCTAAGCATCGATCGTGCTCAACTCGAGATCAGTTCGTTGCGAAACGTCGTGCGTGCCAGAAGTTCTAAGCGCAGCGCAGCAGCAGTAAGAAAACCAGTTACAAAGTGAGAACCAAGAAGTGTTTGAAGAATTAGAAGAGATCGTGCAGTAGAAACCGAAGTAAATTAATCATCGAAAATGTTGTCCATGCACGAGTTAATGGATATGCGAATGCAGCAACAGTTGGCCCATGAGCTGTACCGCCAGCAGATCATGCAGCGTATTCCTGGTAAGTAGAGCGTCGCTTCAGATCGATAAATATATCGATCAAGTGCCGACGGCAAAACTGAAGATGGTAGCTGCAATAGAAGAGGAATTCGAGAACTAAAGGAGCTTAATCAGAGTTTATTAACTACGCTATATACAGTCATAATTAGTTAATCTTATGAAACTATTTATATATCAGAATTAATTCTAGTCAATTCTACAGTCATTATTAGTTAAACTGATAAAACTCTCGATATATTATGAAGAATTCTTAAGAATTAACGTACATAAAGTTCACAAAAGCACAACATATTTAAATGTTCAATTTTTCTATCAAATAACTCTCCTTCTCTTCGTATAATTTAGTGCCTTTATTTCTAATATAACTCATGTGTTAGATAATAACTAGACTGGACAGGCAGCAATTTTTAGCTTCGTCCATAATAGAGTATCTTAACAAATTGTTATGGCATGGCTTCTTCTTCAGCTCAGCTGCTTAACGAACCCACCAAACCACTTCTCTCTCTCTCTCTCTCTGTCTCTGTCTCTTAACTGATATCCCGTTTAACATGCAATCTCTTCTTCACAGATCCCTTTCCTGCCATGATGCCGCTGCACATGACACCGGCACAGCCACAACTTATGATGCCCAGTCGCCCCATGTTGCCGGGCGTGGAGGCCAAGCTGGAGAACAACGATCTGTGGCAGCAATTCCATCAGATCGGCACCGAGATGATCATCACCAAGAGCGGCAGGTAGGTTTTCCCAAGAACTATGTGCACCACATCCTATGCAAATAGAGTTTTTCCTCACCCACTCGAGAAGTCAAGTGCAATGTGGTCCGCGAACGGGGCTAGGGCTGGGGCGGGGGAGGCAGGGTATACACGCGAGGCCTATGTAAATATTTGCCATGACCCGACGCGATGCGCACACTCGACTCACAAAAACGTGGTCTAATGTGGCGCCTAGCGATAATTCAAAACGCAGCAGGAGCTGCACGGGTAACAGTGGACAACAGTGACAGCAACAACAAGTGCAGCCGACGACGACGACGCTGCTGCCGCCGTCCTGGCGCCGGCGCGCTCATAAAAATCTTTTCTTTCTCTTAGCGCATTGTTCTGCTGCGCGTTGACAATGTGCCGCGCAAGAGATCTGAGAACGGTCCAAGACGATGAAACCCATAAACAGTTCTCGCTCTACCTGCGTTTTCACACTTTTGCCTACAATGGGCCCGCTTTGTTGCTGTTGTTGTTGTTGTCGCTCGAGTATCTTATGCATATTTCCCCTGAGAGATTCGTGTTGGTGCATCCAAATCCAAATCGGACTATGCGACTACCGACTGGCAGCCAAAATTAACATAATTATGAGTCGAGCACGGCGAAGATTTGTCCACTTTCTCGGCTCATTAGGTATGCATTGATCGCTCGTAGCGCCACATTTGGAAGCCGTTAGGAGTGGGCCTCTGTGCCCCGCCAGATCTTGTCTAATTGTTTGGCGCCATGTGCTGCAATTAATCATAGAAGCCCGTGCATTGTTTTGAGGTTGATTCCCGTTTTGGGATTTGTTTTCGTTACCTTTTAAATCGCTCCCTGCCTGCCCCCTGCTGAGCCTAATTACACACTTGTTAGGCCAGTCCAGGCCAGGCCACAAATCATATGCTGCCACGGGGATACGCCTCGATGTGGCGATTGTGGCAGCCACTTGATTTATCCATTGCTCACTTAATCAACTTCTATTCTCTGTTCTCCTTTCTTGCAGACGCATGTTCCCCTCGATGCGCGTTTCGCTTAGCGGCCTGGAGGAGGAGGCCAGCTATTGTGTCCTACTGGAGATGGTGCCCATTGGCGACTGTCGCTACAAGTTCTCCGGCTCACAGTGGGTGCCTGCTGGCGGTGCCGAGCCACAGAGCCCGCAGCGCATGTATCTGCATCCCGATAGCCCCGCAACGGGTGCACACTGGCAATCGCAGGCGCTGCTCTTCAACAAGGTCAAGCTGACCAACAACACACTCGACAGCAATGGACATGTAAGTGTGATGAGAGATCACTTGAGATTGTCTCGCAGTTACTCATGTGCATATTCTTTTCCCTATCACACAGATTGTGCTGGCCAGCATGCACAAGTATCAGCCACGTTTGCATGTCATCCGCAGCAGCGAGCTCACCCAGCTGCCCTGGGCGCCGCAGCAGGCGTTTGTCTTTCCGGAGACCGAGTTTGTCGCCGTAACAGCCTATCAGGTGGGTACCCTCTCCCTCTAGTCTCTAGCCGCATCCACTTGAGCGACGTTGAACTGTCGCTAATTGCCTGCGACTTTGTCTGTCAAACAGTTTGACGCGTCGCTCAAGTGGTGGCGCGTCGCCAAGCTACTCGCTGTCGCCAGGCTAGCTCGGATTACAAAAGGTCAGGTCTAACTAATCGAACTGTTTCCATTTCTCTCGCCTTGCAGAACGATCGCATTACCAAGCTGAAGATCGACAACAATCCATTTGCCAAGGGCTTCCGTGAGTCCGGACAGTCGCGTTGCAAGCGCAAGCTGAACAGCAGCTCCAACTCCAACGCTGATTCCGAGGATGATGGCTCCAGCGTCAGCAGCTGCGATTCGCCACAAGCCAAGCGCCAACGCGCCGACTTTGAGCAAGACTCGCAGCGCAGCCTGTCGCCAGCTTACTATGCTGCAGCTCCAGTACCTGCTCGTGCAGTTCACCCATATCAACATGCCTTGAATTATGCTCCAAGTGCAGCTTTGTTGCAAGCTGCCTACTTTGCTGCAGTGCCGCCACAGCCAGCGCTAGCACCAGCTCCGCTGCCAACACCAGCAACCGTTCCTGCTGCAGCAGTGCAGACCGTACAACCGACCCCGGAAGTGTCGCCCTCATCTACAACAAGCTCGCCACGTGCGAAAACCTCCACAAAGCGCAATAGTTTCAGCATTTCGGCCATTTTGGCTTACTAATGTAACTGTTGTTGTCTCCCTCTTAGCTTTGTTGTGATTACAGTGTGCAGTATGTTAGTTCTATGTTATATTTAGTATTCTGTTAATTAGTTTTAAGTGCAGCTTGCAAATAAAGCAAAAATACTATCAAGCATAATGAATCGATAACTTTTAACTGCAGCTCAACTTAACATTAATGCCCTTAACTATCGAAAGCTTCGATTGCGACAGGCAGCACAAACCAGTTATCGATAGGCAGCCCACGCGTCATGCCTGCACTCAAGCCGTGCGCAACCTTCGTTGCTTCCGTTTTTACAGGTTTTGCGAGAATCGAAACAACTTTGGCGGGCCTGAGATCCAAATTAATGTGCTCCATCAGCAGCACTCCACTCTAAAGCCAAAGAGCCCAGGCCTAAAACCAACTCCGGTAGTAGTTAAAACAATTCTCGGCAGATAAGGCATCCATTATGAGCAGCGATTTGACGGCTTCGCTGGCGTTTGGTCTTTGCCGACCCTCCAGACGAGTCTCAACTGATGACGCAGCATCGCCAGCGCCAGCGGCTCCTCTTGCTTCTCTGTGCTGCTGTGCATCTCGCGCGGCTTGTGAAATTTTCGTTTTTATCGCACCTTTTATGGCCAGTGGCCGTTGGAGGATTGGGATTGGAAGGGAATGGGGATGTGACTGTGCTGGTGTGGCCACTTCTCCTCATGCATTATTATCGCGTCAAATGCGACAAATCTGTCTGTGCCGGCGGCGGCTGCCTTTTTAGCCTGCATAATTGGCTCGATAAGCCAGCGGGGGCAGCTGCTGTTGCATGCAGTGGGGCAGCCTACGCATGTGTGCGGTCTTAGCCGGCTTCCTAAACGGTGGCGCCAAACGTTTCGGGTTTAATAACTTTAATTAAGCTTTAAGTTGCAGCTAGAAGAACTTTAATCGTCTTGATTGGAAACCCAAATCCGTTGAAAATTGCCTATTGTGTTGTTGTTCATTGTTCTTGTTGGCGCTGCTGTTCTTCATTTTCATTCATAGAAATCTTTGCATATCTTTAGCATTTGACTAATTTTGGGCTTAGTCGAGTTCTGTTCGCCTTTTTATAGTCTTCTGTTTTTGTCTCTAATTTTTGTCACATAAATTTGCCTTTTAAATGTTGAAACAATTAAATTATGGGATTTGCACGTTTTCACTCCGAAATTGGCTGCTGCTGCTGTTGTTTTTGGCGGCATTTGCGCTTGGAAGTGTTTTTTAAACGCTGTGGGCCCCTTAATTTGTTGTCTTTTCCCCCCCTCCGCAGAAATATATGTGCATATTGATTGGCTTTGGTGTTTTCTTTCTTTCTCAACGAGAGAAACAGTGGCAAAAAGCGTCAAAATTCGTAGATTATGCGATAAATATGCAAATGGCACTGCTCACGTTTCTAATTTGTGCTTGTTTTAATATACTTAATGAATTTTTATGTGCCTAAGTCTCAGTCAGTCCCCCCGTTTCCCTCCTTGTCAATCCGGTTTTGCGGTCAAAGCTGTTGATAATGACGATATTGAGGATAATGATGCTTTATTGTTATTGCAAAGGTGTTGCCGTTTGTTTGGGTTGCGCGTTTCTGCCTTTTTTTATCTCCCAATTATAATATATGTACATGATTTGGTATTTAAGTTGTGGCGTGTTTGTATTTACGAGCGGAGATCAAGCCTAAAATTTAATTAAAACTTGACTCAAACTGGTTAGCAGTGCTGCCAACTTTTAATGAAAAAATAAAGCCGTTTTTAACAGCAAACAAAGAGAAAAATGCTCAAAATGTTCTAAAAAGAAGCCAACATAAATTTTCCCGCTGCATTGGCGTAAAAATCGCAAGTAGAGCACTTCTGTGGTTGCTGTCCACACTATTCTGTCATCCGAAACAAAAGGATTGTGTCTCTGCTACGCAATCGATAGTTGAATAAATATCGCCTGCTAGCAGTGCGCATGTTATGCGCCAGAGTGCGCCATTGTATATAAACAGCTGATTAAACAGAGAAGTTTTTCGACAAGTTTGAATTAGTTTATTTTGCTGGCAGGTATTATTATTATTATTATTATGCCGACAGTTTGGCCAGCTCCTCGCGCAACTCGGAAGTATCTATTGTTCCCTTGCCTTGATCCTTTCCGCCAGCACCGGCCAGGACGGCAGCCAGCAGGCGCGGACAACTCTTCTTGTGCATGAACCAGTGGAGGCGCTGGCACTCGCGATCGCAGTACTGCACTGCCTTGCACTTGGAACACTTCTTATCGGGCTTCTCCTGTCCGCACGTGCTGCAGTAGCTGGTCTCGTCCTGTAAGAAAGTGAATCAGTAATCCCTTCAAACACAAATCTTCTGCTTAAACTCACCACAAATCCGCGCATGCCGTTGATTGCATTGCGCAGAATAACTAAAGCGGGAGGCGCATCCTTGGCTCCCAGTTGCGTGGCAATCTGCCGGAAGATGGTGCACTCCCGGAATGGAAATTCACGTGCACATTCCCGCACAGTAAATTCCACATAGTCTAGCTGGCCGAGCTTGTTCTCCTTGAGGACGCGCTTCACAAAGACCTCAATGAAGTCCCCCTTGTTGGAATCTGCGCCTTCGGCTGGTTTGTCCTTGTGTTGTGCCTTGAACTGCTCCTCGCAGCGCAGCAATTCGCCCACAATCCAGCCCAAATAGTGGAACTTGAAGGCCATCAGCTCGTTGATGTCGTGTGTCTTCTGCATCTCCTTCTCGCACATCAGCGCCAGAGTCTTGCGTAGATTAGGCAAGAGCTTAAGCAGACCCAGTCTTTGTACGTTTAAGGTAATCCTCACGGGATGTAAATTGATCTCTGTGACGAAACTGTGGAAGGACTTCAGCTGCACCGGCGGGATTTGCGGTTCCGTCTGCTGGCCATGCAGCTGTGTGTAATACTCCAGGCTGGCCAGGGTCACATAGTTGTTGATGGTCTCCACGCAGGCGTGATTGCCCACAAAGGCGGCCATCTGGGAGGCAGTGCGAGACACGCTGTTTATACTGTTCGGATTGATGCCGGCGTCGAGCAGCAGCCGACAGACGTGCGTGTTGCCCGACAGTGCGGCGAAATGCAGCGGCGTGTAGTCCGCACCGTGTTGATTCAGATTGATGTCGGCTCCCTGTTTATAACACGAATAATATTAAGTACGAGTCGGGAGTAACCACAACTGTTCACTCACCATGTCCAGCAGCAGCTGCACCGCCTCCTTGTTGCCTTTGAAACTTGCGTGCGCCAATATCGACATCCCGCTGTCGTCCACAAAGTTTACGCCGCCTTTTAGCTGGCCCAACAGTTGCTTAAAGCCGCTCGTGTCATTCTTCGAGATGCGGTCGATCAGCTGGAGCTGTATGTCGTCCAATTGCGACTTTTTGTTGTCTTCGCTCATGTTTTTTAGTCAATAATAATGCAATAGCAAAACGTGTTCACACAAAAAACATATGTTAATCGCACATACAAAACTTAACAGTTTTTCACTATGTTATTTACAGTTCGCTTTATTTTATGCCCGAGCTGCTGCTACTGCTTTCCAATTGTTCAAATTATTTACTTATTTTTGTTTTATTGTCACTTAAATGTGACATAAAAAATATAAATGAATAATTTAAGAAATAATTTATATTTATTTAAAATTATGCACCAAAATGAATGTGAATTTGAATCAAACAGCTGCTGCGCAAGGTACCAATCGAGAAACTTAACAGAAAATCGATATTGAACCGATAACATTTGTATTTTATTAATGTTAAGATTATCCATTCAATTAATGGTTTCATCGATATATATAGGGAGCAAATATGACATTAAAAAAATCTAAACATATGTTTATCTTAACATGACATTAAAAAAATTTTCTAGTCAGCATACTAGCCGCAGTGTGGGAAAAACGAATACAACGATACGGTCTGCTTGCACTGCGCACGTCAAATTTAGTACGTTTTTGGCTGCCGTCAAGAGTGGTGGTCGAGTTGTGTGTGCCGCGGTGAACACTTCCAGTGCGTGTTTTTAATATTTTTAAATATAGGCCTTGTGTATAAAGCCAGTGATTTTGTAATAGCAAATGCAAAAAGGCCAGCATTAAACGAATTTAATTTAAGGCAGCTCCTACGGTACGTGAGGTCGTCGCAAAAAATAAACGCACACCAACACACACACATACAAATACCACTACAACTACAAGTTCACGCGAAAGTGCTGCAAAAAAGGTGATAAGCGCGCAATGGCCCTGTGTGTTTTGTTCAAGGAAATTCTTCTTGTATTGCTGAAATTGCAATGCAGGAACAATTAAATCCACGCGAATCCACCCTAAAGCAGCAATTCAGAAGTAATAAATTCCGTTTGCATATAACAAAACAGATAAGCGCGCAAAATACCGAGCCGAACAACAACAACAACTACAACTACAATAACTGCAGCTTGCAATGTCTTTGACTAAGAAATACTCAGTAATTTGCGGTTCTTTTTTGTAAATAGCAACAACTGTAGCGCTAAGTAAACCTAAAATTTGTTGCTAAAAATTGTTGTTAATTTTGATGAGTCGCTCCGTGTTGGTGCAATTGTTGTTGTTGCCGACACTCCTCTGTTGCTGTGTTCCCCTGTGTAGTGCACATACACCCTTTGTGTGTGTTTGCTGCGGGGTATGCGCGAGTGAAAGAGAGAAGTGACAGCAGCGCCAGATAAGGCAGTGCAGATAAACAAAGCCGTTACCGCAGTAGCTGCGCTATGGCGATGGCGGCAGCGGCAGCGACGTCGCCCAAACACACATACAATGAATGTACAACAAATTATTAATAAAAGAAACTCGTGCAATGTCTTGGCCGTTGTTTTTCACAATTAACTCGATTGAGTGTGTGCGACGGGTGCAGGGGCAGGGGGGGGCTGCCAGAGGCGCCTGTGTCCGCCAGAAATGTTTACATGTGGTCGAGGCGAGGCGAGGAAAATTGCCGTTTTCCTCTACTTGGTGTGAACATTGGCCTTGCGGTGGTTGCCTATCGGCATGGGTGTGTGTGTGTGAAGCTTTGTTGTTTACCAATTTCGATAAGTTTCTGTTTCGCATCATTTCCTGCGCACAAGCAGTTCACACAAGAACAAACACACACACATGCACACCACTGCACTGCGAGACACATGGCAAACAGCCTCTCTCCGCGTCTACCCCCCACAATGCAAGCATTCACTGCTGGAGTTAATATCCTCTTGTTGTTGTTGTTCCTTTTGTTGTTGTGCTCGTGCAATGTCACCCTGTGTTGACAAAAAGAAAAAAACCAAGAAATGAAAACACGAAAAACAGAAAGAAAACTGCGTTCTTTGTGCACTATTTGAGTGTCCGTGACTGTGTGCAGCTGTTGCCGCCATAATTTATTAACCCTTGAGGACCAACACCAACAGGTGCAACGCGTTTTTCCATAATCCCAGCAGCAGCTGTTAATGCTTTCCCCCTCTCACTCTCCCTCTGTCTCTTTTTGGTTTCTCCTGCAGCGCAAAGTGAATGAAAAAGTGTAAAAAGTGCTAAGCCAAATCAATAAAAAGCTAATAAAGGAATAACTAAAATATTAAATATTTCCACACGCGCATCCCCCTAAAGAAAAACGGTTCCAATAAATTAATCAAGAAAATGGGAAAACTGTTGAGTTTGCTGTCACGCGACGATTCAAATTGTTGCGCCGCCAAATCCTACGATGTTTTCCTCGACTTTGAGAATGCCGCGCCCACGGATACGGAGCGTGAGGTGTACGACGAAGTGGAGCGCGTGCTCAAGGAGTCGGAAGTCGTATTGGACGAGATTCAAATCTACAAGGTGAGTAGGCTAACTAGAGAGTGCGTCATTAGCTCCGCTTTGGATTGGGGACTTTTCCCGCGAACTGAGATCAGCACAACCGGTTGGGGTAGTTCCACTAAGTTTCAATCTCAGTCGAAGTCTCTCTTTCGATTGGAACTAATTGACGCATTGTTGCCATATTTGCTTTGGGTAGCACCTTCAAGAACCGTTTAAATATTTGTTAGTCGAACACACACCCTCTCTCTCTCGCTCTCTGCCTCTCTCTTTCTCGCTCTCAATTTAAAGTGTGCGAAATACATAAAAAGACGACAGGGCAGACAACAAATTGAGCATTTAACCTTTGCCAGCAGCGTCAACAGTTATGTGATCTCCCTCTCTATCTGTCTTCTCTTTTTCTCTCTCTCCCTCTCTCAATTGCTCTCTCTTGTTCACTTGTTCTCTTTCTAAGCAACTGGTGGCGCGCTCTTGCGGCTGACTCACGTGTGACTGCGCCTGCATGATCGGTAATCGGCCAATCGACCAATCGACTTTCTTCATATCGCGCAGACTTCGTGGTCGTCGAGCTTGTGACGTCACTCTCTTACGGTTCTTGTGCTCACTCGAATTATGTTTTAGGATTAGTCAGCGCCAGCTTGCGCTCTTTGTTGTTGTTGTTGTTGCTGACCTTTGCTGAGCGTCATCGGTTTGAGCCCGTATTCGTATTCGAATTCGACATCGAATTGGATTTGTGTGTCGCGTGGTGCGAATTATTAATTGGCTTTCGTCCGCAAGCAAATGAAATGTTTGTCCAGGGCGTTAATCAACGCAAATGAACTGGAAAATGTCAGGCAAATGAGCTCATTTCCCCACTGCATGTGTGTCTGTATGTGTGTGTGTGTGACCCAATGGCAATAGTAGTCAACGCACAACAAAGACGACCTCGTAACAAATTTAAGCCTTCAAAAGCGCGCATACACACACACACAGTACACACACACACACATATATTACACACACACACACTTATGCAGCGCACCTCGTTCATTCTCCTGCCCCTAGGGAAAACTTGAAATTGCGCTCAATTCTTCTTTCGATGCGCATTTACTATTTCGTGTTGGTTTTCCATTGCGAATTTTAGTGGCTCCCGCGCAGACTGTGGGTGACTTGGTTAGGTTAGGCCTGCCTTGGGTGCCTGTGGCTGGGAGCACAGTTGGACTGGTTACTGCCGTGTGCAGTAAACTGGTTATATAGTATGTGATATATGTTTGTATGAGGTACCTCCCGCCTCCTTGCGTCTCTCGTTCTGGTACACAAAATCTTATTGGCTTGGCGCCAAATGCAGCCAAATGCAAAGAGAGAAATAGGAGGGAAAAACTTCACGTTCTGCACTTTTTGCTGCTATAAATAGAGTGAAAACTGCGCCTACTAAAAAAGAAAATCAAATCGTTCAGCGTTCTCGTTTCCTTTGTTGTTGTTGTTGCGATTTTCATTTCTAGTTTGATAAGGGAGAAAGCATTTGACATCCAACCACTTTCCAATTAGATGATGAATCAATCATCAGCCTCAGTCAGAACAACAACAAATGCGCCCATTGTGCGTGCAGTAAACAAACAGACCTACAACCATGTATAACTAACAATAATAACAAATAACAATAACAAGTGGGCCCCATCATCCAACAATATCGCGGACAATACAAAACACAACGCGGACAATCAACAATATCATCATTCATGATGCCCAGAGTGCGCCAACTGCGCACACCTCAGACAATAACAATAATAGCGACAACAATAATCATAAAAGTAATATTATCTATCGCACACAGAGAGCGAGAATATGGAGCAACTGATAAAAGTATGTAAGCCCAAAAAAAATGCTGAGAAAAAACCCATTGAAACCTGACGAACTAATTTTATTTGCAAACAAAGCCCCCCTTGGTGTGCCTCTCTTCACCTCAAGTCTTGTGGTTAATTGGTTGGTAATGCAATACCAAAATCGACACACGACACAGTCAAGCTAACTAGGTACTCCCTATAACGGGGCGTAATCCAAGACGCAACCTTGGAACTGCACTTGACGAGAGGAATTCGAACAGAAAATGGCAATTGTCGTTGAGCTTTTTCGAGTTATTGCCCCAGTAACAAAGACAATCATTAACATATGTATGTACGTGTATGTAATGTATAACGACGGTACAATGTATGATATGCACGATATATGGTATACAGAGGGGGCCCACATGATGCGAGTTCAAAGAGTTCACACGCGAATTGAGTCATCGACTGGAGGCATAGGCGTGTGGCGCGTTGGAGTTGCTAAAAATGAAACAAAGAGAGGTTTTTTTTGTTGCTTTTTTAAGGTACTAGTAAACACAGCATTACATAATGTCTATAGTTAGCTAATCTATTAATATTTTAATCGATTCAGCTTTGGAATGAGGAGATTTTTGCTTCAGATGAGAATTTGACGATGTTGGAGATCATCATCCAAACCTGTACACAATTTGTTTACTAGATAATCCTCAAGTGTTTTCATGTTACTTTTAATTAAGTTTTAGGCTATCTGCTACTGTGATCTGACAGCCTTTTGAAGATTTTACAAATGAGAGAGAGATGGGAGCAATAGATAACTCCATACTTCATCTCCATCAGACGAGAGCAAAAGAGAAGTAATCTCTCATCTCTCTCATCTCGTGCTCTTATTATAGAACACAATATAATCTGGTAGACCTTCAGTTGAACTGAGCTTTATTTCTGTAAAGTTTGTAATTATTTATCATGCAGACGCGACCCATTTATCAAATTCATACATGACATGACAATACGGCTTCGCATGCGGATGAATAAACAAACACTTAAATGTTTTAATGTCGCTTTTACAATGAAAGCGAAAGGCAGCAGCGACAGACAGACAATCTGAATAATGACAAAATGAGCAGTCATTAGACAGAGACAGAGAGAGAGAGGAGGAGGATGAGGCTGTTTGAGTTCCAGTTCCAGGTCCCCTTCCTCTGCCCGCCTGCTCCCGTGTCAATCCCATATCCATTCCAGTTTCAAAGTGCGGTCAATGCAAAAACCCGAGTCGAGTTGCTTCGCCTCTGGTCGCGTCGTTCCACTTCCGGTTTAGCTCACTCTCTGTCTCTGTGTTAACCAGTTATCCAGTTGGCCAGTCAGTCAGTCAGTCATTTAGTCATTCTATAAGTAATTGCTATAATGAGCGTGCCCATCACGAGTGTTTGTATATTATAATAAAAATAATAATATTATTTGTTGCCCTGCAACGTAATCCAACTTTGCCTCTCCACAAATGGTCGAACCTTCGTCTGTCCCACTGTCTAACTGTCTGTCTGTTTGACTGTCTGCTGTGTGACAATTCAATTTCCGCAGTCGCATTTCGAGTAGTCACCCCATAGAAGACAGCTCCCCCTACTCATTGGGGGTCTCTCGCCAAACACGTTTCTTCGAATTCGATTTTATTGCAGCATCGTAAATTGTGTTTAAATTTTCGTAATTGCATTTTAAGCGACCTTATTGATAGGCCTTATAACTGCCTTAGCTGTACTGCTGCACACAACCCCAACGATTTCTTTTCATGTCCCCAAATTAGCGACAAATTAAACTGCAAATTCGTTTTTCGTTTCATTTGATTTCCGAATTATTTTCGTATGTTTTCACTTTCACGTCGCTTGTAACGCTTTTTACGGCTCATTTGTTTATTATTTTTGGACATCAACTATGCCATACCCGTCCGTCTCAATGTATCTTTGTATCTGTATCTGTATTTATTTTGGTATTTGTATTTCCGACGTCATCGGCTGCAAATTAATTGCGCCGAAAAAAAAGAAACGTAAAATAGCAAAACAAAAGAAGAAACCATAAAGTAAACAACATTTTTCCCTCGATTTACAAGCGCAATGCGAACTTTGCTCTATAATTTATTGTGTATTTTCGTATATATACCCTGTAGTTGTATATGCAGAGCAGAAGGCAAGCTGCAGCTTTATCTTCTTTGTATATTTATACAAGTTATACTATTTAACTAGTTGAGATAACTGTGAATGATGAATCAGTTCAAAGAATTCATAAAAAGTGCCATATTAGTGTGAGATACTTAAACGCAACTGAGTGGGCATCATATTCAGTGTGAATAATAACAGATTGTCCATCTAAACTTAGTCCAGCATGAGTTGGTATTTGATACAGCCTAAATACAATATATAATATAAATAGAAACTACGAAATTCCAAGCTAATCATTGATTAGCGTAAATCAGTAAATTAGTTAATGTGGAATAAATACGAATTCCTTTATAAATTTGATTTAATATCAGTAAGAAATACTTATATACTGAATAAATACGAATCTCCCAGCTAAACTTAGCTGTACTTTTATTAGGAGCAAATAAAGATTGAAGAGATACCAAATTCCCAATGTATACTTTGAATAACTTATGTTTAGTTATAAATAATAAAAGAATGTCTGTCTAATCATAGTATAACTTATGTAGGGAACATATACAGCTTCAATATTCAACATCAATATAAACTTGACCTAATCTCAGTTGTGATTATATAAAGTTTGTATAAATACGTCTTACCTTAATGAGGAGTATTTTAAGTGTAAATAAATACGAAATTCCAATGCAAACTAGATCTAACCTAACTACACTTCATATTCACTTAGAATAAATACCAAATTTCAAATAATCCCGTGATATTCACTTGCTATTTGAGTTTAGTTTATAAAAGTAAACGCAGCATTTATAAGTCCCTCAATACCTCAAGACCTCATCTGTTTTATTCTGATGGTTTTGCTGTAATTACATTTTGTGCGCTTGGTTTGCCCGCCCACTCGAGAGGAGGAGGCACTCGAAACACTCGTGCGCGTAGTTGCTGCTGCTGGTGCTGATGATGCCTGCTCATTATGCTCTCCTCTCCCTCACTCAGGTGGCAATCGAGGCGCAACTTTCGCATCAAATTATTTTAACCTCCGCCCGCGTCTTCTGCTCTGGACTGACAGACAGACGGACAGACTCCCTGGCACAATTATTGTGGAATTGAAATGACACTGAAAAGGCGCGTTTGGGGTAAAGGGGAATTCAACTCATTTCAATTGAGTAAACCGACAACGTTTTGCAAATGTTTAATCTCAATTATGACGCGGCGTTGCTTGCATTGTGGGGCCCTCCTCTTTCTTTCTTTCTTTATCTGAACCCACTCGAATGATCGTTGGGCACTTTTGTCACTTGGCTTTGTCTCGACTCAGGATTAGGTGGCAATGAGGTTGAGACATTAGCTTTTGTTTGCAGCTGCGTTTGGCTTTGTTTGTTTTCTTGTCAGACAGCACTCGCACTTGTCTTCCCCTACCCTCACTCACTCCCCTGCCCTATCAGCCTTCTGCCACCTGCCTACGTGTCTGCCTTCAACTTGTCGCTTGCTGTAATTGCTTTGCCGACAGTTTTCAAGAGCCACTAAAAATGCCAATGGCCATTTAACTTGTGCTGTGTGAGTCTGTGTGTGTGTCTGCTATAAGTCTCGCCTGCTTCCTCTGTCTGTGTCTGCTTCCGCCTTCTCCTCTTCTTGGCCAGCTTAGAAACTGCAAGTGGTGTCTAGCCTCGCCTGCCTTAGCTTTTCTATCTTTCCTTTTACTGCAATATTTAAAATACTATCTCCACCAGTTTATATGCATATCTGGCTGCTTAAATCGCACAACATATATATGTATATATACCTACACATATTTATATCTTGGCTACACATTCCTCATTACAGGCAGCAGCTGCAGCAGGCGTTTAAAATGTGAAATGCCTAAAGAATTCTCTCTATTTTCTCTCTCTTTGTTGTTTTTGTCTTTTCTGTGCCATTGATTTTCCTCTGTTTCACTTGTAGCTTGTATCTTGTATCTTGTATCTCAGTGCGGCATCATGTGCGTGTGGCTGTCGTCAAAGTCAATTAAAATGCCAGCAATTTTTCACTCGACTTTTCCGTCTGCTAACCCAATTTTCAACAGTTGTCGCTGTGAATAGCGAAATCAATTGGCCAGTTTTGAGTTAGTTGACTTCAAATGTGAAATGATTTAGTTGTAGTTGCAAGGGGAATAACTTGTGGCACAGTCTTCTCAGCTTGCGGTCATCGACCACACACACGTTGGACTTGTGTGTTCTGACAATGTTTCCATAAGCCGACGCAATGTTCGATAATTAAATGAAACCAATCGGTATATATCGTACACTCTGTACGTTGTTGCAACCCTCTCTCTCGTGCCTCCCTCGCACTTTCGCTCACGCCATCGATAATCGACATGTTTATCTTATCTTTATGGCTTTATTATTGTTGTGATTGTTGTTGCTGTTGTTGCTATTGCACTTGGCTTGATTATCTTGATAAATAACGAGGCTCGTGACATCCAAAACTGCCTGGCATTGTGGTCTACTTGCGTGTGTTTTAATGACCCGCGTAGCGAGAGCCCTTGAAAACCTCTGGGGTGGTAAATTAGGCCATTGTCGTTATTTTTAAATGTGTTAACTGAATAAAATACGCGCATCATTTGCCAGTCGATGAGCAAAGTACAAACTTAAATTAGCATCTGTTCAAGCTTTACACACTGCGCAGTTCACTGGCTACTCCTTTGTTCTCCTCATGCCTCATGGGCAGAGCTGTAAATGGTACATGGTACATGGTACATGGTATATGGTATATGGTACTAGGCTGAAGTTAGTCAGAACTGAGCCCTGAGCCTGCTGACCCATGCGTGATTCATTGAACAGCTGTTCTGACATATTTTCCCATTTTGTGCGAAAAGAACTCCGAGATCGATCTGTATTTCGCATGAAAAAATTGAATTTGTTTGCACGTAATAGGTTTTGTTTCATCAACTATTTATAAAGCCCTGCATCATAGTCACCTGCATCATACACGTATGTACTGCTATAGGTCACGATGCAGGCTCAAATCATCAAATCACAATCAATTAACCTCAACTACAAAGCGCCAGAAGCCGCACAAAGCCTCGTTGGGCTCTGATCGAGTAAGATAAGGGGGCAGGGGGAAGTAGGGGAAGGGCGATCACTTCATGTGACTCATGTGATAGTTGTATCAGACATGTTGTTGCTTTGTTATTGTTGTTGCTGTTGCTGTTACAGCTACTGTCAGCAGTTCTTTGCGAGTTTTGCAATACGCAAACATGTGTTGTACTTCCACATCGTTGTTGTTGTTGCTGTCGTATTTTGATATCTGAGCAATACGAGTGTGGAGTCCATTCAATAATTAAGAAGCCCAAGTCAGCGGAAGGCGGAAGAGAGAAGCAAAGAGAGAAAGACAGAGAGAGAAATAAGTCATAATACAAAACATTATGAAATATTTACGATTATGCGAGTGCTCGTGTTGGGTTTTGCTGAGGCCATTGTCGAGTGTGGGGTGAGGTTTGTATGTTTGTTGATCTGCCCTGGGAATATTCGTGGGCAACAGTTGTCAACCAGGCGGCCAACTGTCTGTGGGAGCTGCTCGAGTTGTTGTTGTTGTTGTTGCTCCCCCAGAGTGGCAGCTGCTGCTCTTCTCTTGGCTTGACAAATATAAATTATGGGAATTTAATAGTCATCAGCGGCTGGTTTTAGTAAGAATTTACACACATACACACACCAGACATACACTTACACGGTGTGCTTTTGTTTGTGTCTATGGCAACTTTTTGTGGCCTTCTCCATTTCGTGGAATTTAGCTTTGATTTGTTTGTCGTCGTCATCGGCGATTTTTGTATTTTGCTGTTTCCTCTTCGATGCTCTCTCAAAAGTTCGCAATTCATTCATTTCCAATGCGACGTGATTGGAATTTAAGGTGGACATTTTGCCATAGACAAGGAGAGAGAGAAAGAGAGTGAGAGAGGGCGAGAGACAGGAGTAAGGCAGAAAAACTTTTCTGATTTCAATGCAGCAATACGCGGTATATGCAAATATCGTATCTGTAAAAAGTATTTTTGTTGTTGCGTGACTATCTAAATTAAAAACCAACAGTTCCTCCCACTGATGGGCAATGCCAGGTTGTCTACAACAGGCCTACAACAGCCAGTTCAGCTCCTGCAGCACTCCCAGCTTTTCCTGACTTTCCCAACCTGAAGGGCGGGCATAGTAGCTTTCCCGGGAGAGTTGTTTGTCAGTAGCACATGTTGGAATGTTTTTGACAGCTCGACTGGGCTGGCACTCTATACAGAGAAGTGCATAATCCTAGCCTGACAACTGCAGAATACCCTACACGATCGGGATATTTGTGCTGAGTGTGTGTGTGCATGACAAACAGAAAGAAGACTTACAGCTGACAAAAAGCAACAGCACAGCAACTTTTGCAATATACACGAGTCAACAACAAATGCATTGCAGTTATTACGTGAGTGTGTGTGTGTTCATACTGTGCCCACCCACACCTTTCCTGTCGCTGCGCTGCGCTTACTTAATGCACACACACACAACTCTGCAGTGGATTACACTGTCACAGTCGTTTAATTGTCCCACTGTCTGTCCATTGACTCTCTCGATAAGCAGTTTTGTCAGCCTGTCGTCGAGTAAGCAGTTTTAATTATCGATAGTCACAGTGCACTAATCGATAATGAGTGTGCGACAGTTGAGTGTCAGCATCAGCTGTAGACAACTTCAAAGTGGCCGCAGAGACACTCGTTTCCTTGTCGTATCTAATGTAATTTTCAATTAAAGGCCTTAACCGACGACATTAACAGCGCACTTACTTCTTCTCTCCATGCAGAGTGCAGTAATTCGCAAAGTTAATTAACTATGTGTCCAGCACTCTCCATCTCCATCTGAGTCTCTTTCTCCGTCTCCATCTTCGTCTCTATCTGCTGCAAGTCAAATGAAACGCTGACTGATTGCGCTTTTTATGCTGCCTGCTGCTTTGCTTTTTGTTGTTCTTGTTGTTTTTGTTTTTGCAGCATTAGGTTTGCCGCATTAAGTGTTAATTAAAAAACTAGAAACAGTTACAAAACGAAAACTGTTTTTACCACGCCACATAAAAGTCTGGCAAGTTCAAGTTTGCTGTTGTTGTTGTTGCTGTACTTGTGGGCGAAGTGGGAAGTTTTCTTGGTAAAATACATGAAGCAGACACAGCACGTGCTTTGTTATTGGAGCATGTAACGTTTTATGCGATGCTGCCAGAGAAACGCGCGATGAATCAACCGAGTGTCGAAAGAGGAAACTCTAACGGGAGAGGGAAGTGAAGAGGGGAGGAGGGGAGAGGTTTGCCTGTATGTTTCCTGTGACAAAACGCAAGTTGCAAGATGCCTGCAACAGAAGCTGCAGCAACTGCTACACCTACAACGAGTTCTTTGTTTCTTTCTCTGTGATGTGCACATGTCGCGATGCGAGATAAATGCCTGCAAAGGGGGAAAGACTATATGTGTGTGTGTGTGTTGATGCTGTGTGTAGGCGCACAATCTCGGCCCGTGAATCAGTCTGCCTACACAGCCGCCACAGCTGCAGCTTAGTTTCCGTTCCATGACCAACGCCAAAAGAGTCCTTAGAGAGTCGTCGGCGTAAACAAGACAATGCGCGACAACAACACGAAGGGAACCAAGCTATGCAGACATGCCTGGCTGGCTGCTGCAAGCCCTCACAGCTTTCCCTAGCTCTCCCGGCCTGCCTCTAGCTCTGCTTGCCCTTCCTCTCTCTTGCTTTGTTTTGACGCGTTAAACATTCTCGTGCTGCTTCAAGTGCAACTGCTGCTGCTGCTTCTGCTGTTGATGCTGGCCAAGGACATGACTTGACTTAACTTCACGGACAGGTGTAAATGATGTAGAGCGACAGCAAAGAAATGCAGGGAGGCAGAAAGGGAGGCTGCTGCTGCATGTGTTGATTTAGTTGCAGACAGTTGCATTTTTATTATGCCAAAGCACTCGTCGATGGCTCTGCGAGGAGTGTGTTCTGTCTGCCTGGTGATGGGGGTGTTTGTAATTACTTATGTACTCCCCATGCATGTTTCTGTATCTGTTTCTGCTTCGTTTTTATGCTGCTGCTGCTACTGTGTTGATATGCTTGGCAATTTAATTATAAACACACAACACGTGCTAACCTGCCTCCATAACGCGTAGCACAGCCAGCAAGCCAAGGCGGCAAGGTGGCAAGCCAAAAATAACATAAAAGCGGAGAGTGTGAATGGACATGGGAAGTGAGTCGAGAAGGGGGCGGGGCTGGGCCGGAGTTGAAGTTGGAGTTTGCCTACGGCGTGCGTTTCTTTCCCCATACATAAATAATTCTCAAAATTTATGCTAATGTCGCTCTAAAAGGTCAGACACGCGATACATATATGAAGATATAATGAAGCCCCCGTTGCTTGACCCAAACAGCGACCCCCAAATGGGTAGTTATGTTGTGTGTGTGTGCGTGGGCGTGGCAGGCAGCAACATGCAATGCACTGTTGCCTGCAAGCGGGTCTAATTATAATTGCGTTGAACTGCTTGCTAATCATAACGTAACGTAAACTCGAAGCAATTATGACGTAATGCAGTAATCGACTCTAAAGTTCGATATCCGCTAAAACAAAGGCAAATACGTTTATTTACACTCTGATTTGTGTTTGTTGTTGCTGTAATTGATTGGAAAATAAACTAGGCGAGGCGCGATTGAGGACTTTTTACTGGAGTCGTCGTTTAATTGTCACTTTGCACTCATTGAAGAGAAACTGAAACTGAAACGCATCAATTGATATAATCAACGCCATTTGCTGATTGCCCCTGCTGGGGCAGTAGCAAAATTAACTTTGGAAAACATGCAATGACCGTTGGTTGGCTCCGTGTTCCATAGTTCGTTGCGTCGTTCGGCTTTGTTATTTTCCTTCTATTGTTTCGGTTTTTTAGATCATAAAGCGTCGATAAAATCGCAGCGCCGGTCACTGCACGCAGCTCGGTGGCGTTGTCGGCGCTGTCGGCAGTGTTGCATGTGGCATAGATATAATAATAACGGCAACAACAACAAGAATCAAAAGCCACAATCCGCTGCAGAGTTGCTACAGTTTTATTCCTTTTGCTGTTGTTGCAATAAAACAAATGCCTCAAAATGTGGTCAGCGAATGAAAAGCACACAAAACTAGCGGGAAATTGGTTCGGAGTTGCCTTATACATTATTGTTTGCATGTCGAGCACACGTTTTCCAAGCTTTGTCTAATAAAAACAAACTCTTTTCATTTCCACAGGGCGCCAACAAAGAAATCCGCGAAGCCATCGCCGATCCCTCACCCGAGGTACAGGCGAAAGCGTGGTCCGCTGTCCTGCCGCTGGTCATCAAGCTTAAACGGTGCTACGAGCACTCCCTGGAGCTGGACAAAATAGTGCCCAAGCTGTTGGGTCAACTGGTTGGCGGCAAACTGAATCCGACACAGCACCTGGAGACACAGCAGGCGCTGGTCAAGCAGCTGGCCGAGATATTGGAATTTGTGTTGAAATTCGATGAGTACAAGGTGAGTTACACGAACTGATCTATGCAGGTGTGTGTGTGTGTGTCAGTGTGTCTGTTTGTTGTTACAACTTGGCCAGATTTGGGCAGACGAGACGCCCACAGAGCGTCAAAGCGCGCGTGGGTCAAGCCGTGTTATGTCTTCTTTGCGAGTCAAGCAAACAGCGCGTTCCTTGCCTTATGTGGGAGCAACAGCCGTCGACTGGTGGAAGTCTTAGCCAGTTTGCCAACTCATTGCGCGCGTGGTTGCATTTTTAATTGACTGCCAGGCCGTCGATCTGCCTCTGTCTCCCTGTCTCTTTCTGTTTGCCTGTCCCGTCTATTTGTTTGCCTGTCAGTTTGAGACGAGCGCGTGCTGCGGCTCATTGATGAAAAATCTTCGATGCTGCCGCTGCTGTTGCTGCTGCATGCGAGGCAGCGTGTAGTCGTCTCTCATTAGGGCCTACACACACGCACTCTCGACTTAATGGTCGGGCCAATTGTCGGCGCTTCAGTGAGCACGCAAATGCGGAACGAATGAATCTACTTCTCCTCCCATGCAACAGCAGGAGGAGAATAAATCTTCTTTATAACTATGAAAACTTGTAGATTATGTGGCAATGGTCCAATAAATATTAAAGGAGCGCTGCCTGAAGTGTTCTCTGTAAATTATTTATAAAATAAGTGCATCAAAGAAGACTTTAAAATCAGAATGTAGGTTAAGTCTCCTTCCCTTTACAACTGTTTTTATAGTCGGGTGCGAACAAATCGATTAATTTTATTGCAAATCTGTGTGTTCGTCTCCCTTGATTCGTTTTCAGTTTGTAAAACTTTAATGAAATCGAATCAAAGCCGAGCAGGGACCAGAGCATACAGGCCAGGTCGAGTTGTTCTCCACTTGTCTGCGACTTTTATGTGCTTGCAACTGATAATCATGATGATGATGGGGTTGGAGATGATGAGGATGTTGTTGCTGTAGATGCTGCTGCAGCTCCTCCTGGTTCAAATGTTCATTGTGTGCTCAAGTGTCAGTTTGCACCAATACGTATACGTACTTGCATTATGTATCCGCACTTCATTTATAGCACCCAAACGTGCCGTACACCAACTAACGTTAGTTACGAGTAACTGCCACTTCCGTTGCCAGGCAATGGACAGTGTGGCAACGCCGCTTTTGCCCGACTTGTCATTTTGAATGCGCCCCAAAGTATGCTACAGAATTTATTGACTTTTGGCATGCACTCGGCGGTTTTTCCGCCGCCCCCGCCCCCCTGGCGACCAAGGGGGCGTTTTTCGAAAGGGGGCGTCTTGAAAACGAATCAAAAACTGAAAAAAACCATCAAAACGTTAGGGCCCTCTCCAGGGCGGCCTGTACACTTTGGAAACTTGGATACTTGTTCGCTGCGAGAAGAAGAAAAAGAAGAAGAGATTGAAAAATCCGCGTGGCGCAATCTTTTCCGGTTTGGCCGCAATTTCGAATTGAAAATATAAAAAACTGCCGTTATTCCAAATGAAAAACTGCTTGTTTTTTCGCCAACGGAGCGCACTTTCCAAGACACGATCCCACTTGTGTCCCGGATGACAGCATAATGTAAGCAGAGAACTGCTTGGTCTGCTTGCAATTCTCGTTTTTTTTTTTTTCAAAAAAAAATAAAATAAAAAAATATTTGAAAATTTGAAAACATTGGTGCCCCTGCTTCCCTTCCATTCCATTTTATTTGTTTACTATTTTGATTAAAAACGATATGCCTTTTATCACGAGCAATTTTGAACTGTCGTCAATTAAGGAAGAAATTCTTGGCATTCTGCTCCTGGTGGGGATGCATTTTCTATATACACTTGCTGCGTTTATTGAATCTTTTGCTAAGTAAGGAATTCATTTGATGTGCCTGACCCACTTGGATTTCACTCCCTACTTGTCAACAAAGGGCGGGCCAGTGTTAAAAAGCGGCTGCAAGCGTTGGGGGTATCTCCGCAAGTAATCTGCATAATGTTGCGAATACTTTGCCTCGAAGTCGCGACGTTGCAACGATTGTGCTGGCTCATAGTAATTGTTGTTGTTATTACTCCTGTAGCTGTCGCTGTTGTGGTTGCCGTTGCTGTCGGCCAACGAGCGACTGCCTCCGATACGTACGACTTGCTCTTCGTCCCGTCGCGAATCGGCCGCAGTGAGCAGCTCACGTTGCTCCAGTTGCGTTTGCTGTGGTTGCCCGCTGTAAACGTAGCCGGGCACATTGTTGTAGTTGTGGTTGGCAGCACGTGTTGTGGTGGGTATCACGTTGTAGTTGTAGTTGTAGCTGTTCCAATCGGGTTGTCTCCTGGATTCCCCATTGTTGTAGTAATTAATGGGCAAATAGCCCCGCTGCTGCTGCTGCTCGAGGCTGTTGGCCTCATCAGTTACAACAATAGGCGCACCAGACCACACGGACTGAGCGGCAGGATATTGACGATTGTAGGTCACCGGTACGTCTGGATAGAGAGTCGGCTGCAGCTGTTGTGCTAGCTGTTGATTGTAGCCGTAAAACGGCTGGCCGTCGTAGGGGGATGACGCATATTGGGCACAAGTGGAAGCTGACGTTAACAGCCACAATACGAGCAACTGTATGGGAGAATTACATGACAGTTAATTAATCATCTTTCGATTATATATTGAACCCCACTGGGAAAACAAAACACTCACCCACTCGCCGGTTTTATAGCTCCGTCCTGTTTGGCGCATCGTTACTTACTGTTCAGAACGATTTATGCTAATAACGTATTTATATAAAGTTTTGTAGTTTTGTGTATTGTGCATTTAGTATAACCTGCTGGCGTGCTTTGAACGTCGTGTACCCAAGGTAAATGATGAGACACTGGCGCGACGCTCAGTTCAGTTGGGGCGGCAGCTCTCAGAAGTTTTTCTCACGCACGACTCCGTGAGGCAGCCCTGACAAGCTAAATAGACTTTGTCGAAACGTCATCAAAGTGTATTCGCTCTGCCCTGAGTCTGAATCTGAATACGAGTCGAGTCTGGGCTGGGTTTTGGAATTGTAAAATTAAGCCAGTTTGCTTTGTCACGTACTGCAATTAGCGATGAATGAATGCTAGAGCCGCAATTAAAACGATAGTCAAGCAGTGCACAGCTGCGCTTTGTTTTAAACTGCTTAGTAAACACTAGCATAAACTGCTTGTCTTAGTAAACAACTGCTTGCATTAGTAACTGACTAACTACCAAGGGAAGATAATGCCCTACTCACTACTACTGTCTCTGTGAAAACAATCACATTTTTGTCACCTTTTCAACTCGTTTTGCACAGTAAAATAAACCTTCTTTCCATAAACTACTATGGGAAGAGAGCTCACTACTAATCTACAACACAACTAAATCTCTTTCCCATAAAATTGCCTTTTGTTAACGGAACCTTTTAAATTCAATCCATTTTGCAGATGAAAACACCCGCCATACAGAACGATTTTAGCTACTACAGACGCATTGTGAGCAGGCAGCGTATTGAGTCCACGGAGAACATGCTGGTCAGCACGGAGCTGGCAAATCGCATGTCACTGTTTTATGCGCATGCCACGCCCATGCTGAAGGTGCTCAGCGAGGCCACATCCAAGTTCGTCAATGATAACGCGGACGATGTACAAAACACAACAGAAACACTTGGCACAATGGCCAAAGTTTGCCTACGTATGCTGGAGAATCCGTGAGTCTTGGAAATATTAATTAAATATTGATTTATATATAACATATTTCTGCTTCTCTGCACAGAAAACTGCTGCAACAGATCGAGCGCGAGGAGACACAAATGCTGGTGCTGCGCGTCATGGTCGGCCTGGTCATACTCTACGATCATGTGCATCCGGTTGGTGCGTTTGTACGCGGTGCCCACGTCGATGTCAAGGGCTGTGTGCGACTGCTGCAGGCACAGCCGGCGATAAAGGCGGAGCCGCTACTGAATGCGCTACGCTACACGACGAAGCATCTGAACGATGAGAACACGCCGAAGAATATACGCATTATGCTGGCCGCATAATGACGGAGGCCGGCGGGGATGGAAAAGCCAAATGGAAAAGCGCCCACAAACGTTTTGTTTATGTGTACAATTTGTAACGTTAATTTTTGTTTATGGATTAAAAGAGTTTTTATTTATGTAATTAATAGGCTTCTATTACGAGAGTATCTATATCTATATATATACGTATATTATGTTTAAAGTGTGTGTGCTTTTGTGTACGTGTTGTGCATAAAGAAGGAGGCAGCCTCTAGGATTACATGGATGCATTTCCAGCATTTGTCTTTGTATTAATTTGTAGTTTTCTGTATTGTTTAGCGCCTCCTTGTCAAGTCAAAATGCAAATATATCATGAAAAAGCGAACAATAGCAACACGAAAATGAAACACAAACACAAGCGAAACAAGAAATCAATATTTAGATCATAATTTAGCACTATTATTAAGTAATGAACAAATCTAATTCAAATTTATAAAACAAAATGGAAGAGAAATTAGCGCAAGGTTATAATGATAAATGATAGAAATGAATATCCTAAATTTCAATTTCACTCCTAAACAGAGATTATAAATAATAAATGAAAGAACATTTCTTAAATCAAATTTAGCATATTTTTTTGTACATGAATATATAATGAAAATTACCAATACATTTAACTAAAGAAGAGGAAGAACGAAAGAGAAATACACTTACCAACTAGAATGGCCTGAACAAACTGAACCACACGCAGTCAAAACGCAGATGCATTTATATTTCCACTCTGATAAAAAACCTTTGATAAACCTTTATACATGATAAATACATACACACATACGTCTGATTGCACGATGACGGAAAGCTGCGCAATAATAATAATAATACTTTTTAAGATTTACAAATAGAAATTTATGAAATGAAAAAAGATTTGTACCAAGAAAGCAAACGAGAAAAGAACACAAAAATGAAACTGAAGTAAAGATTTATATATATATATATATATACACACATACATATATGCGATAAGAGCAGCAGCAAAACAAACACTATAGAGAATGCTGAATCAGAATAAATAGTTATCACAGCCTAAATCAAATTCAAATTGTTTCACTTTTTCTTTTCAGTCTCTGCAATGATTGAAAGAGTATTTTTTTTTGGATTTTTTAAATTGCTGCTTTATTTAAAATTCATTATGTTGATTATATTTTCAACACACTTAGTGAAGTGGATACGATGCCTGTGCTTAGCCGCAGCAGCCCTTAGGAGCTGTCTTGCCTTCCTCCTTCTTTGTCGCTGTCACATCGCGCTTGAACCTCGGATTTTCGCCAACCAAATGCAACTCCGAGCCGTGTGGAGCTGTAAATATAAATTTGTTTGATTGGCTTTCAACCGAACTACACACGCTTTTCTACTTGCCTGTGCCTGTAGTCATGCTGACGAGGACGACAAGAACGAGAACGAAGAACAGGAAAACCTTCATGATTGTTGTGTGGTTGCTTAGTTGGTTGATTGGTTGAAGAACAAAATGCTTCTGATGCTCTGTGGTACTGAAGCATGCAGTATTTATACTAGGCAGTGATTCAGATCTGTACAGTCAGTACTGACTAAAACACTTGGCGATGGTATTGCTCATGTAATAAGAGATATCTGTGTAAATAAATAAGGCATCAATTAAAGTGAAAAACACTAGCAGTCCAACAGACAGTGTAGACCTGCTGTCATCTGTTTTGACACATAGATTATCGTACTGCAAAAACATATTATTTTATAGGCTTATTTGAAAAATGTACAGTTGCAAACACTTACCAGACCCACATATTCTTAGTCAGAAATGCATTGATTGTTCGAAGAATACGATCGATAAAGTCGAAGGCTGGAAGTATCTACACTATCCAACAGCATATATTTACATTATTGTATTCATACAAACATATTTATCTATCTTTATCTACCACAGATCTAGTTAAATAATAACAGGATTTCATCTGCAATCATTTCCATTTAATTAAAGATAGTGATAAGCCCAATTATTTTATACTTGCGTTAATATATAAAAATCATTTATTTACGTATTTGTCTTTATCGTACAATATTAATATAATATCAGTAAGATTATTTAGATTTCAATCAATCATCCGTTTTTTTAAAATAATTTTATATTCATTTTTTTTTTATGCTTATTTATTTATTGTATTCTCGTTGTCTCAAAACACCAAATCAATAATTGGTGTTGTACATAACTGTAACTATCCTGCAGCTCCTCCTCGTCGTTATTATGTTTGGTATACAAGTTAAGGCCGAGCTTCGTACTCCTTCCATAAGGTATGTTATTATGAAATGAATTATTTTTAATCAATTTTTCATTTATATCTTAGCTGCCAAGGGCAAGGATGAGGAACAAGGATACCTTAATCATTATGCTTTTGATAGTGTCTGCAATCGTAGTGTTCTTTGGGGCCTATTGCCTATAAAAGTATTCATATTAATCCTAGCAACAATTATGACATTAGTAAAGGACTGTGACTATGTAGCAGTGCAATTCTGCTGAGTTAGAATTTTAAATGCGTTCACATCATGATAGTTTATCGTAAGATTCAGATCTTGAGCCCACCCATTTATGAAAAGAATTGCATGTACATTTTTAAATATTGCTGCTTTATTTAAATTTCTTTATCCTGGTGTCCCATAAACATCCGGATCATGGCTGTGGAGCTGTGCTTAGCCGCAGCAAGTCTTTGGGTCCATCTTGCCATCCTTAGTTATATCACCAGTCAAAGAGCTCTCGAACTTGCCAGGATTTGTGTTGCCAAAAGATCCGTCTTCACTGAAATCACCAGGAACTGCAGATGCTGTAAGTTTAAAATATTTTGAATAAGTTTGCAAACGTTTCCTGGTCTGTCTGCTTGCCTGTAGCCATGCCGAGGACGATGCTGAGGACAAGTACCAGGAACAGGAAAACCTTCATGATTGTTGTTTGGTTGCTTAGTTGAGTGGTTGCTTGGTTGAAGAACAAAATGCTTCTGATGCTCTCTGGCACTGCAGCGTGCAGTATTTATACCACTCCATGATTCAGATATGGTTAGTAAACCTTTTTTAAAACACTTGTGTATGATACATGTTGGTCATATTATGAGACAGAATTAATGGGAAAGACGCACCGTGCAACAGAAATTGCCGAGCTGCTGTCATCTGACTCACTAGTAAATCACCGATTTGTATTCTTTTAAGTTTGTTTGTTTATTCAACTTTAGAGAAAAGCGCGCGGCACTCAAAACAGCTTTATTTTCCCCAGTGTTAACACGACTACCTGTTCTCTTAGCCATCATAGTTATTTTCGATGATACATTTCAATTTGAATGGTTATACAAATCTCTACATACAACATACAGAACACAGCACCCTATGTACGTAGGATACTCACGAAAGGCAAATATTATTGTTATATATTTAATAATTATAAATATTAAAGTCTTCCTTAAACCGTATGAACCAACTTCCATACTTATTCTTAGATCTGATTGCGATCTTGAAGGAAGTCACAAATCACTCATTTATTAAATCACTTTTCAGTGCTTGGAGAACATATGTATTGCAAAGAAGAAAGTCGAGTGTGATTGACTATAATAAACTCGATCCACACCTGGCCAAAAAGATTTCTTCAATTTTGCATACTTTCAATATATATTTTCCGTACCTATTTAGAGTTTCATAAATATTTTCTATCGCAACTATCTGATCGCAACCAAATTTTTATAAATCGTTTGGCTGTGTTATTGTGTTGACCACAAATATGGTAAACTGTCCTGCATTTTTTCAATAAGGTGGCCGAAGGGGGCGTGGTCCCCTTAAAAACAATTGACACCTAATTTGGTACCCCTAGGTCTTGTTTTTCTATTCCTACTACCCTTTGTGTAGCGGATATAATAATATAGTAATTTTCTTCTTTCTTTGAAATACATTTTGCACTTAATTTGTTGTTTATTTTTTTTGGTATAGAAACTTATTTAATAAAAAATTCTGCATTAGAGCAAATTGTTTCATAGAATGATATGGACTGCACGAGGTTACTACAACAAATCCCACGGATTTATTACACATATAATTTTCCTTTTATTTTATCAGAATACAAATTGTGTAGATAAGGACTTTTCGTATACGATATCATTAATAGTGACTTGATCGTGAGATCTGCCGCCTGTTATATACATATGCATAAAGTAAGTATATCCAGTTTTGACCATTTTCAACGTTCCTAGTGTATCCAAATATCGCTAACCCACCCAATAACAAAGGAGTTCATGTGGATTTTTAAATTATTGCTGCTTTATTGAAAATTGGTTACCCTGGAGTGTTGAAAACACACAGGATATTGTTTTGTTGCTGTGCCTATCCGCAACAAGCCTTTGGAGCCGTCTTGCCGTCGTGTCCCTTATGATCCACGTTGCGAACGAATCTGTGCTGCTGGGGATAAGCAGGCGAGTTGGGAAGGATTTTAGCCTTCGACAGTTGATTATCGGCTTCTTGGTTAGCTGTAAGTTGGAAAATAATGAATTCTGCCCAAGCTTAGCAACTCGTTCTACTTGCCTGTCGACATGTTGACGACGATGCTGAGGATAAGCACGGCAAACAGGAAAATCTTCATCATGTTGATTGTTGGAAGAACGAAATGCTTCTGATGTTCTGTGGTGCCGCAGCATGCTCTATTTATACTCAGCTGTGATTCATATCGGATTGGAATTATTGCCCGAAACACTTGCGAGTTAAAGCAACCGCATTAGTTGACACAATTAAATTGGAACGTCATTTATTTAAATATTGCTACTTGATGGCAGCAGTCATCAAGGAAAACAGCTAAATAGGCGAATACAGTAATGAACAGGTTTTTTTGTACAATGGAGCTTCTATATAATTAAACCAAATGAAAGGTACTTAAGAATTTAAACTGTAGTTGGGCCTTAAACTAGGGTTTTTTTCGGACGCGAACAAGCCATCAAAGTTGGAAGTTTGCATCGAAGTCGTCGTCGTACTATTTGGGCAAGGAGTTTACAAAATATGTTAACTAAAGCTGGGAAGTGTCCTGGTGTCCTGGACTGGTGGTGTTCATGTGCTGTGGCCGTTGTTGTTACTTTGACGTGGTTTCAGTATCAATTTGCCGGTGTGTGGTTCCAGGTCCAGGGCAAAGTCGGTAAGTACACTGCGTGTGCGTGATGTGATGATTTGTGGAGCAACTACTAGTTTCTGTATGCCCAAAATAAAAAGTACTATCAGTGTGACTGTGGCCACCGTGAATATGGGATGTATCCAGAGCGACTCCGTCAGCGGCACAACTGTTGTGCGGGGATCTCTCAGCCAATACCAAGCACTGATTGCCGTGCAGACAGATAATGCGGACAAAACAACTGCAAAACAGTGGATAGTTTGATTAGAGTGTACAAAGTTCGCAAGGACAAGGGTCAATCATGTATCTGGTACTTACGACGCCAACGGAACGTGGATGGCCTGTACGATGAAACCACCTCTATGAGCCGTCTCTCGAATGCCTTCAGATCTTCGCAAGCTGATGGTTCCATCGCGCCAATTTCCTCGATGCTCGTGGCTGTCTTGATGTGTTTAAAATTGTCCAGCTTATATGTGTAATTTGTTCCTTTATTTTGATAAGATTTTACATTTGATTTGTTTTTGTGTTCGGCAATTTTGATCCTAAATGTTTCCACACAAATTATACCGAATTAATGTGAAAAATACTACTTTTGACGTAAGTAGAAAAACATACGACGTAAGGGAGTTGCCACTGACGTAAACATATATCAGCTGATAGTCATAATGCTGTTTACCAACACTGCATCAACTCGAGTTTCAGCACTTGTCTACACTTACGCACACTGCAAAGAGTCCGCCAGAAAAAATTCGCTGGCATTAAGTGTATAAAATATGAGTAGCAAGGAATGGAAGCGCGTGGTGAAGTTGGAGTACATGAAAATACGCCAGCAGAAGCGTTACAAGCGTGCAGATGAAATCAAAGAGGCTTGGATTAAGAACTGGTAAGTTTACGGAGCCCAGAAGAAGTGCGGCTTGGGGAGGCTCGGTTAATTGACGGCATTCTTTTGTTTTCAAACTTAGGGATGAGCACAATCACAATGTGCAGGACTTGTACTGCGAATCCAAGGTGTGGCAGGCCAAACCGTACGATCCGCCACACGTGGACTGCGTGAAGCGCGCTGAAGTCACAAGCTACAACGGAACCAGCAGTGGACCGCAGCGGGTTCCCATCTGTGTGATCAATGCCGTTACGCCGATACCCACGATGTATACATGGGCGCCCACTCAGCAGAACTTTATGGTCGAGGATGAGACTGTGCTGCATAACATTCCGTATATGGGCGACGAGGTACTTGACAAAGATGGCAAGTTCATAGAGGAATTGATCAAGAACTACGATGGCAAAGTGCACGGTGACAAGGATCCATCGTTTATGGACGATGCCATATTTGTGGAACTGGTCCACGCATTGATGCGCTCGCACAGTAAAGAACTGGAAGAAACGGTAACTAGCGCATCTGTTAAAACAGAGTCGCCTACGTCAAACCCCAAAGAAGAGGAGGAAAAAAAGGAAGAGCCGCCAGTAGCTGAAGAAGTAGTAGATGTTGCTTCTGATGATGTGGATAGTAAGAAAGATGTAGCCGCTTCTGAAGTTGCAGACATAAAGCCTAAAGTAGATGATCTTAAAGAAAAATTGCCTTTTCCGGCTCCCATCATATTTCAAGCAATAAGTGCAAATTTTCCAGACAAGGGTACTGCTCAGGAGCTTAAGGAAAAGTAAGTGTGTTTCTTAATATTTGAGGAGTAAGTTGTTATTTTCGCGTTCATGCTCTTTCTACAGGTATATCGAGCTCACCGAACATCAGGATCCGGAGCGACCCCAGGAGTGCACGCCTAATATTGATGGAGTCAAGGCCGAGAGTGTTTCTCGAGAACGGACCATGCACTCGTTCCACACTCTCTTCTGCCGTCGTTGCTTCAAATACGACTGTTTCTTGCACCGTAAGTGTAGTGGGCTGGTCTGAGCTTCCTGTTGGGTTTCTCTTAATAACTTTTTGTTTTGTTTTTGCTTTTTCTCTTTATTTGGAAAACAAACCAAAATTATTGCCTTTTGTCCAAAAAAAAAACCAAATACCTCTTTAAAATGTTGTATTAAAATAACTGCAATTTAGGTCACCACGTACAGGGTGAGTCGTTGTTGTAGTTGTTGTTTTCGATAACCACACGCACACACACTCATGCCGCCTAGGCCCAAATGTCGCCTTGCCCTACCCACATCATCATCTGTCTTTCTTAAATATATATATTCCTTATATACATTATATCTGTGTTGTGGAAATTGGCAAATTTGTCTTGTTTCAAAATTTTCTTGGTGTTTCTCGCCTCATTTCGTGCGGCTTTTGCCTTCAACATTGTTGCATCCCCCGTTGAGTAACGTGTCTGCCTCATACTCTAACTCTAACCCCGCGTTTCATTGTCATGTTCGTGAGTTGCCTTGAGATGGAAAAGTTCTATAATAACCACATTATCGATTCACAGGTTTACAAGGACACGCTGGTCCCAATCTTCAGAAGCGTCGTTATCCAGAGCTGAAGACATTCGCAGACCCCTGCAGCAACTCCTGTTACATGCTTATCGTAAGTAACTGGTCGCCTTAGATGTTACATATATATTATTTAAACAATTCTTTATTGTTAACAGGATGGTATGAAAGAGAAACTGGCGGCCGATAGTAAAACTCCGCCCATTGACTCCTGCAACGAGGCCAGCTCGGAGGACAGTAATGACAGCAACAGCCAGTTCAGCAATAAGGACTTCAACCACGAGAACGGCAAGGACAATGGTATAGCTGTGAACAGCGCTGAGATTAACTCCATTATGGGTAAGCAATGCAGTTACTTATTATTAATCACCATAATAATAATAACCGATATTCTGTTTGCTAAAGCCGGCATGATGAACATTACCAGCACCCAATGCGTGTGGACAGGCGCCGATCAGGCTTTGTTTCGTGTGCTGCACAAGGTGTATCTGAAGAACTATTGCGCCATTGCGCACAATATGCTCACAAAGACCTGTCGCCAGGTGTACGAGTTCGCTCAGAAGGAAGCTGCCGAATTTAGTTTCGAGGATTTGCGTCAGGACTTTACGCCGCCTCGCAAGAAGAAGAAGAAGCAACGTCTTTGGTCACTACATTGTCGTAAAATACAGTTAAAGAAGGATTCATCTTCGAACCATGTTTATAACTATACACCGTGCGACCATGCCGGTCCTTGCGATATGAATTGCTCCTGTATACAAACGCAGAACTTCTGCGAGAAATTCTGCAATTGCAGCAGCGATTGCCAGAATCGTTTTCCCGGCTGCCGTTGCAAGGCTCAGTGTAACACAAAGCAGTGTCCCTGCTATTTGGCAGTACGGGAATGCGATCCGGATCTGTGTCAGGCATGTGGCGCTGACCAGTTTAAGCTGACTAAGATTACATGCAAGAATGTCTGTGTACAGCGCGGATTACGTGAGTTACAGTGGCCCTTTAGTACGAAAGAGTTTGTTTTTCAATTAAAGTTCTTCTTTACAGACAAGCATTTACTAATGGCGCCATCCGACATTGCCGGATGGGGTATTTTCCTCAAGGAGGGTGCCCAGAAAAACGAGTTTATTTCCGAGTATTGCGGTGAGATAATCTCACAGGATGAAGCCGATCGTCGCGGCAAAGTGTATGACAAATACATGTGCTCATTCTTATTTAATCTGAACAACGATTTTGTTGTGGATGCTACACGCAAAGGAAACAAGATACGGTTTGCCAACCACTCCATCAATCCCAACTGTTATGCCAAGGTCATGATGGTGACCGGCGATCATCGTATCGGCATCTTTGCCAAGCGAGCCATACAGCCTGGCGAGGAGCTCTTCTTCGATTACAGATACGGACCCACCGAACAACTGAAGTTTGTTGGAATCGAACGGGAAATGGAAATCGTTTAATATTGAAACTTTATACACTTGAATTTTTGTTTTATACACTATTGGAATCTTTTATCCATCTAAATATTATATAATAGAAATACGTACTTATATGTAACGCAACAACTATACTGTCTTTGCCACATTAGCTATAATGGGTTTTGGTCGCGATTTGAATATTAGCTTCTTGGTGCAAATAGCACGCACTGTATATTCCGTTCGCTGACGACTTTTGTGCTCCAGCGCGACTGTGTTATCCAGCAATGTGCGCTCACCACCAGTGGTAGTGTTTAAAGAACTGGCATCCAGAGTGGCATTCGTTACATTCAGTAACTGTTCCCCCTCATTTGTCTTTGACTTTTCGAGCACAGCAAATGGTTTGTCCAGTTTCTGTTCGCGACCTTGCAGGATATGATGGCCTATTATAAGAATCTGAAACAAACGTCCGTCATATGACTGAATTATTAATAATTAGTTTCCAATTACCGGCTGTCCATATTTGTTGTAGTACAGATCTCCAATGAACTGATCGTGCATGATCTGGTTACTGCGCACCTCCAGATCGCCTTGTAGCTCAATAATGGCCCACTCACCGGGACCAGAGCTGTGACTGCAATAAACAAATAGAACAAAAACATCATACAAATTGTAGAAAATTGATAAAAACTAGAAAGAACATAATTCAAGACTATATTTTATAATTGAAATCATTTTATTGAGCTGAGTAATGGCTGCACAACTTATCCTCTAAACTTCTTAAACAATGGATGCACGCTGCCGACATTCTTACGGCGGTGCTCATAGTAGATAGCATCGTCTCCGCCAGACATTGAGCTAAGGGCGCCTGTACGTTTTGTGGTGCCGCCAGGGCCACCAGGACGATAGCCCGGCTCGCCAGGCATCTTCTCGTCCTCACAGTCCAAGTCAGAAGCGGACAAGACCAGCTGCAACAGCTGGCCCTGTTCCTCTTGCGTGCCGTACATTAGATCCTTTTCGGTGTCCATTCCCTTGAGATGTGTTATAACCTTATAGCTGTAGCCCTGATTGACCAGGAACCGCTGACGCTTGCGGGAATAACTCATCTCCATGGTATCCTGAGAGACAAGTGTGTAGAAGAATGCATTGTATTCCTCGGCAATAGCTCCCTTTTTAGCACGCAGAATACGACCCAAACGTTGTGCCTCCTGACGACGCGATCCACCATGCGAAGAGATCTGAATAAGCACGTTCGCCTCCGGCAAATCGAAACTGGTATCTGCTACTTTGGACACAAATATTGTGTTGACCTGTATCGGAAGACAATTGTTAAATAATGAATTACTATAAAGAATGTCCATCGTAGCTTACCTTTGAATTAAACTTGAAATTTTGCAGGATTTGAATACGTTCATTTTGAGATGTGGGACCATAAATAAATGGCTTGTTCATTTTAATCGCATAGTGCTTCAAGGCAAACACGTTGTCCGAGAAGACGATTGTCTTGTCTCCACGTTGTTCGTGGTATTTGATGAGAAATTGGCAGCTGCGAAACTTGGAAGGGTTCATCACATAGAGAAGCATCTTCTTGGATGTTTTGGTGGTCAGATATTCGCGATAGAACTCTGGCGACATGGGACACCATACCTCAGCACACTGTACGCGAGCAATGAAGCCCTTTTTCTGAAGCTCCAACCAGTTGGCTTCATAAAGTTTGGGCCCAATGAGAAAATTAAGGTCGGCAATTTTGTCATCCTCACGCAACAAAGTAGCGGTCAAACCGAGCTTGCAGTGAGATTGAACAATGGTCAAAACGCGTCGGAACATCTTTGCTGGAATTGTGTGTACTTCATCCAATACCATAATGCCCCATTCCTGTTCCTGCAGCCAGCGCATGGTTTGTTCAGCCTCCCAGGAACGTTTCTGTGTATGGGTTATCATGGAGTAAGTAGTGACCAATATGCCACAGCCCATGGGCTTGTCTTTGGCCTCTGAGGTAAAACGACAAATCATGCTATCGTCTGCTGTGGACCACATTTTAAACTGCTGTTTCCATTGCTCCACAGATACACCGCTGTTGCACAGCACTAAAGCGCGTTTGCGCACCGTACAGCAAGCTGTGACGCCCACAAGGGACTTGCCAGCACCACATGGCAATACAATTACACCGGAGCGTGCTCGTCCATTACCAAACATCTTGCGCAGACTCTTCTCCTGATAAGGTCGCAGCACAGCGGCGGGTTTGAGGTCAATGTTGATATCGGGATTGTTGGTATCGTTGCGAAAATCGTACTCTGCCAGCAGTGGATGCTCAATTTCAATGCACCGTTTCTGTATTACCTCAATCTTTTCCTGAGCAACTTCAAAGGAAACTGTTTTAAGGTTCGCCTCGTCCTCATCTTCCTCTTCCTTGTCAATCTTCTCGTAAAAGTCTGTTATATCTTCGGGCACTGCAACAGCGCCAGCTGCACCATCTGCCGTCGTTGTCGCGCCCGCTGCTCCTGGTGCAGCTGCTGCTGTTGAAGTGCTAGCCGCATTGTCTGCAGCGTTCTCAGTGGGCAGCTTGGTGCCAAATTGTGTAATGGCTTTGCCATCTAATGTGCCCTGTATGAAGCCTTCTCCCTCGCTGCGGATGAGCCGGCATTTTTGTATAACCGGATCTTTCAGCAGTTTTTGCAATACTTCTGGATGAGGTGATTCAATAAAGTACTTGTTGTGTTTCAGTACAAGCTTCACCTTGCCATAGGACAGTGTGCAGAGACGAATAAACTCCAATATACCTTCTGGAATGGTAGTCTTGCTCAATCGCTTTAGATACTCCACAATGTCATGAGTTTGCAGGCCCACAGAGACTGCAGCATACAAGCTGTAGGCCGTCAGTTTATACTCGTGTATGTGCTCTGGACGACAAACTGGCTCCGAAATAGCAATGAGAAAGTCATGAGCGTGTTTATATACTGGCGAAAAGGATTCCAAAAATACGTGGCCATTGGGTGCTACCCACAGGGGACGATTGTTATGATCTGGTCGCAGTTGCATTTGTGCGCGATAGTCCTTGGCTCCATATTCGTCAGTGTTTACATTTTCATCGTTTGTCTCGGCATTTTTAGACGCGGCGCCCGGCACCCCATCCGACTCACTGGTATTATCCATGCTGTCATTGTCCTCAGCCAATTGCGTGTAAGCCTCATCTTCGGCGCGGCGTTTCTTGACTATTAAGGCATATTAGTTTTACTGCATACCTCTACAACTGGCAACGACAAATGCTTACCAAATTTATCACCTGCACTGCGGTCTTTTTTGGATTTCTTTGGCGGACCCATTGTGAAATTTGGTTCGCACAAATCTATTTCATTAATTGAACAGCTGTTTACACAGTGTTGTAAAACTCATGCAGAATGCGAAAATGGCGCGAACACTGACATGACAACTTAGCTAGACAACGATTGTACTACGACTACTTTGGTAGCCAATCCATGCGTTTGCTTTTATATATATAGGGGTACTTACGTTTTAACGATGATAGGCATAATTTGGTTTTTAAACGAGCACTTTTTCCGAATCTACAGTTTTCATATACGGCACTGTTTACAATAATTGTTGTGCGATGACCTTAGCAATACTTATTGTGTATTGAACGTTGCCACACTGTGTACCTTAGAAACAGCTGACTACTGTACTCTTGGTCAATAACATTCTGTAAGAGACATTTTGTTTACAGTGTGCCTGGCGACTAAGGGGCGTTTTCCAAGACACGATCCCATTTGTGTCTTCGATGACAATATTTTTTAAGCAGGAAACTGCTTGGTGTTCCTGTTTGCATTTCCTCTTTTTTTTAATGTTGGAAAAGCATCTGGCAGCCCTACTTGTTTGTAACCTTTGGTCACACTAATCTCAGCATCTGTAGTAACCGATCGAAACCGTTTCTGCGCGTCGTCAACAACACCAAATATACCCTGTACACCCGCAAATAATATTCTTTCGTTTTAATAATAAATCTTATTAAGAATCCCAAATGGAATTTACTATTCGAAAATAAAATAAAATACTTACAAAATGATACTTTTCTTGCTCTATCCCATATGCTTTTTAGAAGCACTCACCTGCTTTCCATTAAAAAAACTTTTTAAACTCGAACTTCACTTACACCAGTTGGCGTAAAAATGTGTTCGAAGAAGATATTCCTTAAATCAAAGCGAAAGAAAGGGAAAACATCTGAGGATGGCAAGATCTTGCGGCCAACATGTATTGTAATTGCCTCACTCGATCTGATACACGCCCTTTATTTTGTATTTCAAGCAACATTCTCGTGTGCTTCATACGTAAGTGTGCCAATTCTTTGACTAAAATTCATGATGCTTCACTATTTGCTGTTTAGTTAAACATGTACTCACTTCTATCGCTCTTGGGAACTATATGTTGGGCGCTGATTGTCTTACTATGTCTTGTGGGTCTTATAACGGTAGGTGGAAGTTAATAAATTGACTAAAACTTACTTGATTATGATTGATCAATGTAAACAATCTTGTACAGCGTCGTTCTTCATGGGTCAATGCGTGGCTCTTATTTTCGACTCTTGGCTTTATTACGGACGTATTTTTTTTCTTATGGGGCCTTTGGTTGGCTTTTCCTCCGGGCTGGGAATGTTTTAAGAGGTTCTTGGTGGTTTTTATAGGCATATGTAAGAAAGTATAGTTTTTGGGGTGCCTGTTTTAAGTCATTTCTTTTCAGCTATCGAGTTTCTCTGTATATATTTTGTATACTGTTATTATTTAATAATGGATCCTTGCCGGAAGGTTTACACAACAGACGCAAAGGGGAGAAGGAGCAAAACCGCCAAAGTGCTGGACAAAAAGGCGTGCAAAGGTAACAAAGTATTTATTAATTGTGTGTTCCGTAAATAATGTTTCAATGATTTATAGAATTGAAGAGATCCAGAAAGAAAGGTGAAAAGAAAAAGAAGAGGAAGGGATAAAAAAATATGGGAAGGAACCGTATCTAGCCGTTTTTGTAATGATTGCCAGACTTCGAAAAAATTTTTGGAATTTTATTTTGTTTAAGTAGGCAATCCAATGTCCAATTTTTGTTAAATTTATTTTGAATATAAATTGAAACCCCAGCATTACTTTTATATATTTCTGTACCCATGGATATCACTATTAATGAGTCGAAGGCGAAAGTCATATACCATCAAATAGTTGCCTTGCTTGAGAGGAATCTGTTACGTCTTTGTTACTGTATTGCTTTCATCGATATGGCTCAGGCATTGGGTTTTCTAATTAACTCTTTAGCAATAATGAACACAGATGTGTGTATTACCTTGTATATTTATTGTAGCTTCATAAGTGTTGAACATCAATTTACAGCGTGATGATTATTATTCGGTAGCAGCGATCTTCGGATCGATGTTTTGGGTTTTCTTGGCATTCCTGCTTATGTATGGACTTTATGAGGTATGTATGTTTATGGTTATTACTTTTCTTCAGTCAACAATTCTTTACTGACTTTTAGAGCCATCTGACATTTGTGTTCGCTTGGTTGGTCTTTTCTGTTATTGGCGTTTTCCTTGACATTTTGTTGTTCATGTGGACCATTTCAGTCTTTGAGGGTATACACTGGAGTGAAGTTCTAGAGTTTTTGCTTCTCTATTTCGGAATTGGTAATTAGAATGAGTAACTTATTGCGCTTAATTTCAGAATCTATTTCTTTGAACTGCAGTTACTGAATGGCTCTTCGTTTTCATAGTCCGTAAATACTATCTTATCCTTAAGGCTGAGAAAGCTAATAATAACCAGCTGGAAGAGGGTAAAGTAAGTGGTTCAAATGAGTTAACAGCTTTAAAGCCAGTGAAATAGGAAGCCAGTCGAGTATCGAGAATTGGCATTTGAAAGTCAAACACGAATAAACAATAATCCGTTATCATTTATTAAATATATATGTATATGTTGTATTCTTTTGTGCATTATATAAGACTCCCAGTTGGTACTCACAGACCATTTCAATTTAGTATCCAACACCGATGCCAAAATCAATTCACATCAGCACAGACAATAATAATAATTGAGTTAGATAGTTCTTTGGCCATCACGAACTGTGACTCGAAAGAGTCACGATGTCGAATGGGGCCAAATCTAATCTCCAAGCGACGATGAGACAACGGCTGGCAAAACAAATGCCGTAAATGAAAGATGGCCAGAGGACGCTTGTCTCTTGACCCAATAGTGGGCCGGTGTCAAGCAAATAGTGCTTATTTATTTTGTCAACTCGAGCTAACAGCTGAAATATATTTTATTGACTCATTGGGGTTTGACATTAATACAATGTTGTTCCACTGTGCCGCCGTTTGGCAGTAAAATGGCATTGATTAACAAGCACCAGCACCAGCAGGAGCAGAAGCAGTTCGTCGTACGCCTCTCTGTCGAAACTACGTGCTTATCATCATTGGAGCTTTGATTTAGTGCCCAACTTTGACCTGTGCTTCAACAATTGTGGAAATGTTTGCTGCCTGAGAATGTACAACATCAGTGATGGATATTTGGTTATTTGTAGCTATGCAATTGCCTTACTGGATTTCGTATCCGCCTTGCTTTTCGCCTGTGTCTCGGGCGCCCTCTTCGTTGAGTACGTAAGTAGCTACTCTATAGCGGAAGCCTAGGAAAGGTAACCAATGATAACTATATCATTAGACCCACTGGACCTCGCTGGCCGCACTGATCTTCTCTTTGCTGTGGATGCTCATCATTCTGATGCTATTTATGGGCATCTATCAACGCAATCTTGTCTATGTGCGATATTGGCTGGTTTTCACATGTCTAGGCATTATGCTGGATGCATTACTCCTGCTATATGGATTGTCCCTGGCAGTGTCTATCGACTGGGAGCGTGTCAAGATTACGATAATGCCATTCGTGGGATTGGGTAAGACAGATTAGATGGCACTATTCCTCAGTCAATTTCTCTGTAATCAAATACCGTTTCCAACAAATAGCTGTGGAAATGACGTTTGTGTACATCATTTATATATTCTATGTGGACATGATCGATACGTGGGTACCAGCCAAACACAGACAGAGAGGCGGATGTAGTGAAATAAAGCTAAATCAGGATACCAGCAGCGTTGATACTAAAAGCAGAGAGCTGAAGCGTCTGAAGAAGATGTACAAGCGCGAGAAGAAAGCTGCCTTAAGGGAACTAGAGCGGAAGCGGCTGAGAGGTCAAGTGTAAGGGGTGTTTGTACCATACATCATACATGATATATACATATACCGACATACCGATGGATAGAAACAGTTAATGAGAAAGAAAAGCAGGCTTGGCAAGGCACTTCCGGTCCCCGAAGAGGTGTTTGTCCCAAACAACATACTTTACATATATACCTACTGATATATCGAAACAGTTAAGAAGAAACAGTAAAAAGAAAGAAAAGCAAACCTGGCAAGGCACTTCTGGTGCCTAGACACGTCAGAACGATCTAGCTAAATCGACATGCAGTTCGAGCCAAGCACGCTACTTAATTGTGCATATGCCATCGCTTGTTTCGACTTGCTTTGCGCTGTGCTCTTCTTCTTTTTTAGCTTTAGCACATTTTGTATTCACGTAAGTAACAATTGATCCCATTAATACAGCACATTACTCAAAAAGTTCCCTATAGGTGAGTTGGCTAACTATTTTTGGGGTGTTCTTTGCATTATTTTGGCTGACATTGATTATCATGCTCGTCTCTGGCATTTACTGGGTAAGTCATCTACCCAATCTTTACTTTTTATTATATTTACGTATTTGAAGATCTTCTCTCCTACAGCGCAAACCTGTTTTGATTGGATATTGGCTTTTGTTTTCTTGCCTGGGCATTATGGTTGAGGCACTTTTGATTCTATATGCTTTTCTTAAGGATTCCACCTTTAACGCTGGTCTCGTAAACAACAGTATGTTCCTTGGCCTGGCCATGTGTAAGTTGGCTAATCAAGCTCAGCATTTCTGGTTTAATTATTTCTATATTGCAGTAGTCGAATGCTGTTTTGCATATATTATTTATGAGTTCTATCGAACTGTCAAGTCAGACCCGTGTAGATGCGTTGAACCCGAATTCAGATCACAGAGAGAAACTAGCGTGAGTTACAGCACAACAACAACACATACAGCTTCGATGCAGCCACGATGCCAGAAAGCGCCGAGAGACAGATGTAACGCAGCGAAATGCCAATTCTTGCAGGGCAACGGTCCCGACAGTCCTTACACCTGCGGTCCCAAGAGGAAATCCGATAATTAAGTTTCCCTGTTAAATTATATTTTAATGTATTAAGTTATTTTAATTGATCCTTTTTGTATTTGTTCATTGTGTTTGAGTGATTTCAGATTAAGGCATTAATTGTTTAGGTTCTTAAAATATTCAAAGCTTTGCCGAGAGTGCGAAATTTAAATTTACCAATCAAAGTCACTTATGGGCTGATTTTTTTTCCAAAAAATAAAGATTAACTTTCATTTTTGTTTGTTCAGATTTCATGCGCATTTTTGTGTTTATTATGAATAGCCCGGAGTTTCGCCTGCAGCGTCTTGTGTTTGTCTAGCCAGCAAGTGCTTTAATAATAAATTATGCAACCTACACAACACACACACATGTGGCCACTTGGCGATGTTTAAAAACAAAATCCTTTTAAAATAATTTGCACAGTACAGCGACGAAAAGGGAGCAAAAGTAAAACGGAAACGGAAACAGCAACTCAGGGCGCAGAGCACAGAGCTCACAGCTCGAAAGTTGCGACGCGAGATTTGGGGCTGACAGTCAGGCAGGACAGGCAGGCGGGGTAGGCGGGGCAGGCGACACTCTCTTGTCTATTTATGCAAAAAAATGTGTGCATATTTACATACTTATATGGTCCCCTGTATATGGTGCTGAGCATGAGCATAGACGTGCGTGCATATACTTATAATACCGCACTGATGGAATACGTGCGAGGACACACCCACACACCTTCCCCCTAACACACACACTCACACCCCCGCACTCTTGCTTGGCGACTTCCCTGATGTCAAATATAATTTATTTTTTTCGCGCTCATTTTGCACACAGTCAGCTCTGCAAAGAGTCCCTTTGGGTGCCACAAAATCTTTGCCAGCAGTTTCAACTTAAAGTTTTTAAAGTCAAAATAAAACAAATTTTATAAACAGCAACAATATTCGAAAAGCTTTAGTATGGTGAGCGCATTAAATGGTTTTGGCCTGGTCATCGGAACCATGGACATTATTGGAGCGTTCTTCTTTGAACTGTTGATCCTGTGGTTCATCTGTCACAAAAAGCCAGCCCACCCGTCGGAATGTGAAATCCCTCCAACGGATCTGCATCCGAGAAAAGTGAAAAGTGAGGCGTGTAAAATGTAACCGAGGTTCATAATAAATTATCATGATTCTATGCTCTCTAGTGATATGTGGCAACGAGGTTACTCCTTGGATACTGAAGTGTTATCTGGTTCTATTGAATATCTGGATTGTGGTCTCATCACTTATGATCGTTGGCATTCTGTTCGTATGTCCACAGTGCGATGATTTAAGAAGGCATCTTCGATTCAGCTCTCATTTCTTACAGTACAAGCCACACCTCATACTGTCCTGGCTCATTTGGTGCCTAGGTGGGCTTGTATTCGATTTAGTATTTCTTTGCTGGTGGATAGTGGAAGTATTCACGGGAGATGCCATTGAGGCCTTCACCAACATTATGATCTCATTTCTAACCATGAGTATAATACATTTTATTATAATATTAACATCGTAACTTTCGAGCATATTACAGCTATTGAATTTGGATTTATATATGTGATCTACAACGTTTATATGAACATGTCTCGAGGATCCACAGAGTTGGAAGACGAGATAAATATCCTGGAGCGTTTTTCAAACTATATATTCTAATTGTAAATATATTTTGTAACATTTAAACGTTTTTTCTGTTTTATATCACTGAGTATAGATTTCAGTATACATTTTGGCCAGCTTTGCTTGCAGTTTTTCCCTTGGCGGCTCTAGGCATTGATAGAATCTGTAAACCATTACTATGCTACCACATTGTCTGAGTACCCGACCAACAATAGATGCATGGGTTTCGCCCAGGTCCTGTGCGAATTCCTGTTTGTTCTGGTACTTGTCGGTGAAGAGATATTTGAAGACACTTATTAGCAGCTTAATAACTGCACTCCAGTCCATGTGGGCATATACCAGAAGCATCCAGATCTTCAATATCGGTCTAAACCGCTATATAATTGATTGTTAAATATGTAAGAACAGTCAAAACTGCGGGGAACTTACTCTGATAATCCCGTAAGCAAGAAAGCAACAGCACACCACACTGAATAGAATTTCAAATAGATTTACAAAATCGTGATCTTCATTGAACTATTTATCAGAAAATATGGTTAAAATAATTATTAATTTTCCTGTTAAGAGGGATGCTTACAACCATCTTAAGCAAAGTAACAAATGCAACGTAGGATTCGTGTAGCAAGGCCAGGTAGGCTGCTAAGGTTGCAGGCGCGGACATCTTATATTCTATTATATAATAAATGTTTGGGAAATCTGACAATCAATTTTTATATCGTAAGTCGTAATACTGCCTACTTATAATCATAACGAAAGCAGCTTGTATACCTATAAACCTTATCACTACTCTGCTACTACTTCTACTCCTGCTGCGATTACCGTTACATCTACTACTTCAGGGTATTCAAAATATCTAATGCACAGAGAGAATGCGAAACTCCTTTCCTTTAATTACCACACTGTGGAATCGAGTTTGTTTGTCGGTATTCTGTACTCCGTGCTCCGTTTGTCGGTGCTTCTTTGCCGCTGCCGGGCACTGTTACTGCATTCTACACTGGCTTCTACCGGCGCCGTTCTTTTTTATGGCACACTTTATAGTTACTTTGTTTTTTGCGCTTTCCAGTGCTTTGTAGTTTTTAATGGTCTGCCACACGGAAATTGATTCATTTCCTTTTTTGTTTTCCACATCCGCCCGGAGTCTGGCGCTTGTGGAGCAGACAAGGAATCAGCTTTAAGCTAGCAGTGGCGGTAATCCAATGTATATGAATGCCAGAGTGGATAAGGAGAAGAGAGAGAGTCGCCTTAATTCGCATCCAAATCAAATTCTAATGCCAAAGCAAATTCTAATCAATGGCATTGTCAGCTGCCAAACTGTCAGTAGCAGTGCGAGTCGCAGCTAGGCAAACGAGGCGAAAGGCGAATTGCTTCTGCGAATTGTATTTATTCTTTAATAAAGAGTGCTCACTCGGACCGCCTCTTGGCCGGGACAGGGCAGCCAGGACATGCCCACGCGCCATCTTCGTCTCCCAGGAGCCGCTGGCTGCTCAAATTTATTGTTTGCAAATTGAAATTCTTGTCGACACGCACGAGCAACTGCAAACCCCATTGGGAATGCCGGGCACGAGGCAGCTCCTCCATCTTGTCAAGCAACGGCCACGGGCCACAGGCCTTGATGGCCCTCTTGCCGAGCAGCTCATCATGGCTTTTTAGTATTTATTATGATTTTTATATTTTGAAAAACAAATATTTTATAGCTACGTTATCAAAGCCCGCGGGAAAGTAGAAAAGAACAGCCAAGACTCTAAGAATATTTACCAGAAATGCTCAGACCATGCATGCTAAACAAATCAATATACATATGTCACTTGTAGAGTCACTTCTCTAGTTGCTGCGCTCTGCTGGCTCTGTATGAGTGTAGCTTAGCAAGTTGCTCTTATTTGTACCTCTTAATTTTGTTCTCATCTCAGAAAGTGAGTAGCTAAGAGAGAGAGTGTTTCTATAAGTAGAAAGAAACCCATAGACTTTCAATCATTTCACAATGTTACCCGAGAGGTTGATACTGTTGCTGTTAGAGCTTTACACTGTTGTGCCGTCTCTCCCAGCAACAGGTGAAGTTTCCACTTCACCAATTGCGGATCGTATGGTTAATTATCATAAAGCCAACCGAGCTATATACGCTAGACATAAAGATCATGGAACTGCTGCGTTGGACATTAAAGATTACCCAGGTATGTAAGGTGATATCGAAGTATTCAGGGAACATTTAAGTAATCGATTCTTTTGAAAAAGCTGACCTACAACGTGCCAAGCCGACAAAACGGAACATTGACTGGAAGGTTACTGGAGCTGTATTAAAATCGCGAAATAGAGACACATTATTAAAAGTTTCTCGGAAGTGCGTACAATACAGCTATCCGGACTCTGCAGAATTGATGGACACTCCAGTCGTAAAGAAAGTTCCATGTGAAGATGAAAGCAGCTATGATGCACAGGATAACAAACGACGAACTGATCAAAGGAGGAGAATATATGGAAGCAAACGAAGGCCCATTTCTGTTTATCGTTTACCCAGACAAGGTAAATCATCTGAAGAAGGATTAAGTGTATACAATGAAGAAGGTGGCACAAAACGAAGCAGGCATCCTAGGTCCCCTGTAAAGGTTTCCGAATATCCCAGCTCGGAGTTCAGTAAGGAAATGTACAGACGCGTGTTTGAGTGGATTGACGGTCCAGATGGATCACGACCCAATAATGACTCTACGAGTAATAGTGAAGAGGAGAAGATATTAAATAAAGATGATGCAAAGGTACCAGTTGTGTAAAGGCATCAGATGAAAAAGAGACTAGAATTTATAAAAATATAAGGTCAAATTAATTTTAAGGTTGCTTCAAAGAAAAATAAATAAATAAACTATTCAGCACAGTTGGTATGACATTAAATTTAACTCATTGCAGCTGAGTTAATTAACATGCTGTGAATTTCTGAGAAACAGTTCAGATGTTATTAGATGAAATAACAAAACTAACCTTAAAGCTCTGTAAGTGTTTCTAGGTACTATTAAAACCATTATTTATTGCACACCTGATCTGTATGAGTAACGCATTCTATCTTTTCTCTTTTTACAGGTGAGTTCGATTTGAAAATCTTCTTTTATGTAAGTCTCTTAAACCATTCCCGGTTTTATAATCTCGAAAGCACTTTCGTTTCTTTGTTAAACTATTTTCAATTGAATTTCTAAGCCGCGTCGCGCGCTATTTGCTTCCCCCGTTGAGCCATACAAAGGCGTCTAAATTGCAATGTCTACGCAGGAAATTGATTGATTTCCGCTTCGTGCTGTGAAAGCTGAGAAAAACGAGAGCAACAACAACAACAACAACAAGTGGAAACAGGCAGGCAGAACCGAAGGGAGTCAGCTAAGGATTGGGCCAACTCTCAGAAGGAGACAGCGGTGCCGACACCCTTTGGGCCATAATTTGGGCTTGCAATTAGTCGGTTTTGTAGTTGGGCACTTTGCTGCACTTTCCCCCAAATGTTGTCTATGGCTAAACACAAATTGAGTCGCACTCCCTCTCTCTCTCTTTTTCTCTCTGTCTCCCTCTGTGTGTGTTGTGTGTTGGCCCTGCAGCTGATACGTTGGCGGCAAACATAAACTCAGACAAAACATATAACGCGTCGCACATGTTTTTGGCAAATGAAGCCAATGGCTGCAAGGGCGGAGCAGGATCTGCCAGGATATGCGTGCAAGCCAGCTGGCCGAGCTTCATCCGGTTATGTTTGCATATCTTGCTCTGCGTGTGTGCACAAATGTGCCAGTGCATGTGTGTGCGTGTGTTGCAAAAAGCTCCACTTGTTACATGCTCAATTAAGCCGGAAATGACACCAGAGCCAACTAAAGTCACGCTTTGTATAGTTTTACATTTGGCGTCGAACTCAATGCACCCATACACAGACCGCAACTCCAATAAATGTGTATGTGTGTGTGTGTGTGCGTGCGAGTGCTGCATGTGGCAAACAGCCAGGCGACAGAATAATACTATAGCTCATGACACGAGCTACACAAGTGAAAGGAACCAGTACGGAAAATATTAGAATTCCAATTTCCGCATTGGATATTGATCCAGAAATAAATTGTGAAATTCTTCAATTTTGCTTGAGAATTTATTGAGCGTGTCATTTGAGAATTTCTTTGAGAATTGACGTTTAGATATCGTGATAAATATATGTAAATATATGCTACAGACATGTTTTCTATACCCTGCAGCTATTGAAAAGGGAGTGTGGGAACAGGATGATAACTTTACTTCTTCTTCTTTTAAATATGTTAAAAATCATCGGATGTTCGGTTGGGTTGACATTTAGTACATTGTATTATATTTTTATATATGATTACAAAACATTCTCTGAGTTAAATTAAAAATAACATCCTATTCTTAGTACTTTTCCTGACTAGGTAAATCATACGATATATTTTAATAATTTCTTCTTTAGTTATTTACTCTTCGTTGTGTATTCTAATTGAGTTCGCTTGTGTTGTGCGCTTCCTCCACGGCTTGTCTCGTTGGTTTAGCTGGCAGTATGTTTATTGGAAATTTAAAATGTGTCACCATAATTAGTGCGCATCCTTTGGCCTTAAGTAAATTATCGAGCACGCAAAATTGCTTTAGCAAGTCGAGCAGGACAAAGCGCCTGGCAATTAGCGCAGCTCGGCACGCAGCGCTCTCGGGTAATATGCTTAGTCAGGCCGAGTCCTTTTGCAGAATGAAACAGGACACGTGCCTCACACACACGTGCAAAACACACACATACCAGCTAGCTAGCACATGCACACATGTTTTGCTTAGGATACAACGAGGCTGACAATGTTTTCTAGGACATCGTAGTGAAAAGTTGTGCTTTGGCACTGAGTTTGAGGCGAGGGCGCGAAGGACATGAAAAACACCCGCACCAACCAAGACACAGTCACAGAGGGAGACTGACACATGCGGACACACACACTCGGAATTGCAAATCAGTCGACTAATGTGTACATAATCAGTCATGTCCCAACATGTGAATTCCATTAGTGGATACACGGCGCATGTAAACAAACAGGCATTAATCAGCACAGGATATGAGTGCGCCACAAGAGTGAAAGGGACAGGGCGAGGGACGAAAGAGAGAGCTAAAGTAGTACTATGTGCCACTTCACACTCCTCCTCGCTTGTCCAAGCTGTTCAGTTATTTATGCTTTTTGTCTAGCCACATTTATATGGGCTAGCAAAGAAGGCACTGTGTCGCCTACTTATGAGCTCCACACACACTTACACAGAGACAAATATCCTGGGACATTCGCATTCGTATTCGTATTCGTATTCGCATTCACATCCGGCTGCGACTTACAAATTACCCCAACCACCTTGATTTATCCTCGGATATCAATGCAGTGCCGCAACGGCTCTGAAAGCCGACATCTTATTAATATGCCATTCATTTGGCCGCTTCATACTTCATTAAAGCAGGAGCCGTTGTTGCAGCAGAGGGAGCCAGGCCGGAGCCGGAGAGCTGCAGCTTGCTGTCCAAGCTGCGCATCCTGGCGCCTTGGCCACAAAGTGCAGCCAGCAAAAATTATGCGGCTCGTTTGCCATTGCCTCGATGGCCACTCCAACTCCCCTCAGCTCTGGTCTACACTGCCTGCAAGTCCGTTCCATTCGTTTATCCTTTTGTTCTCATTTATTTGCATGTCATTTGCTTCGCCTTCGCTTGCTCCGTGAGTGTTTTCAGGGCACTGTGCGCCGGCACGGTCACGTTTGCCAGGACGCCAGTTACTTATGACTGTTGTGTGCACTATCAATATGCATTGTGCGAGTAGAGTTACGCTACGCAAGTCGCTTTATATTTTACCAGCATTTTTATACCCTAATCTCATGTGGAGTCGCTGGGTTCATAGAGATATTACGTATACGTAGTGAAATGGAAATTAATAGTAATTAAAATGATTTATTATTTGCAGATTTCGATCATAAATAGAGAGATTCTATCTATAATTATGTGTATTATTATCTGAAAATATGGCAATATATATTTTTTAATTAATTAAATAAATAAAATTAATAGTAATTAAAATGAATTATTATTTGCAGATTTCAATCATAAATAGAGAATTTCTAGCTATAATCATGTGTATTATCTGAAACTATGGCAATATATATTTTTTAATTAATATCCCTTTAAAGTTATTTACAATTTTCTGCTAAAATTGTATAGTAAAACTTTAATGGCAATCCCATTGCTTCTATTTCTGGTAAAAGTCAAAGTTTCTCTTAGTGTAGTGCAATTATCACGTATTTAAGAGTCGAACTGCATGTGCAATGCAAAAATGAAAATTATTATTCATTTATTTTAAATAATACCTTAAAGAATGTTCGCATTGCTCTATAAAGCGTATATATGCATTGCGTTTTGCCGATTTCCTGTCTCTTTTCCTTTCTCTTTCTCTGTCTTGCTACGACCTTTCTGCATTGTAGTTTTAATAAGGAATGGCTTTTTTATGGTTTCCGACTTATGCAGGAGCAGAGAAATTGGCAAAGAATGCAAAATCGTTGCACTTAGAAATTTTTAATCATGTTTTGTTATTTTTAAAGCTGCATTTGATATTTCTGCAGCTCCCTTTATTGTTGGTTTGCTGTTTTTGCTGCTGTTGCTGCTGCTCCATTGTTGCTTTGTTAGCCAAGTCAAGTCTGCGCCAGCTTCCGCTCCAGCTGGAGCCGCTGTTAATGTCGCCACAGTTGCCTCTGCCTCAGTCGCTGTCGCTGTTGCTGTTGCTGTCGCTGTCGCCGCCTCAGCTGCCAGTGGCGTTACCGTTGATATTTGTGCGCCAGGCGTAATTAGTGCTGGTGGCATAAGGCGCACTTCCTACGCGCCGGGCTCTAGTTCAGGGCAGCGTTGCTTTCCATTTGTAATCACTTTCTGCTGGCTCCAGTGCTTTGTTCTAGGATTTACTAACTGGACAGCGGACGCAACAACACACAAACACACACACACACACAGAGATATATACAACACAGAGACAACTACGCACAGTCGTTACTGACTCTGGCTCTGGTTCGGGCTCAGGCTCTGGTGTCGTCATCCTGACTGGGCCATTGTTTTAATGTTAATGTTAACAAATTTGTAATTTAGGGCGCATTGAATTTCTACTAATTAAGGACATGTCTCGCTATCAGGCGATTGTTAAACGCAATCAAATTAAATGAATGAACGAATTAGCCTGCCTGTCTGCTTAATGGACGGCTATTTAATCCTCGACTGCAGTCCACAGACAGGCAGAGACCAGAAAAGACAGCTGAATGGACAGTTGAAGCTTGCTAACTGGCAGACCTATTCTTCGATTCAGCAGCTTAGTAAGGAAACAATATATGAAAGGTATATTGCCTTATTGCTATACAGCTGCAGATGCTTTATAAGGTTAAGAGCATTGAGAAACTGCTGATTAAGTTTCCTTGAAGTCTTCTTCAAGCTGAAATTGAATGAAATACGAGATAATCAAGTTTTCTATTGTCTTCACTCGGCACTCGGCCCTGCCCTGCTCCATTTGTTTCTATGATTTGCTTTGCTCTTCCACTGCTATAAAATACACTTCCCAATTGTGTCGCCCGGCTCTGCAGTTGATTCAACTTTCCATGTTAATTGCCATTTGGCAACTTTCGCGACTTCGTTTCAAACTTCGTTTCCCACTGGACTGCTAAAGCGTTCAGCTTCAAGTTGTCTCTCTGTCTGAGTGTGTATGTGTGCGACTCGATTGCCGTTTGCTTTGGCCATTGTTTGAGTTCACGCAGCCTGGCCATTAATTTCACAATTAGTTGGCAGCGGCCACTCAAGCAATCGCAACAGAAGCTCCAAGAAACCTCGAAGGAACCACGAAGGAACCGCCGAGGAACCACCTGACGGCAACTCGAGACAAAAGTCCGAGCAGCTTTAATTAATTTTCACGGCTGCTATGTGTGTGAGAGTGTGTGTGTATATTTGCCGCGTTGTCTGTTAATTTTGTGCAAACTATTTGCGAACAGTTTGCGCAGCTGCTTCAGAGCAACGAGCTCTACTTGGGCCAAAATGGCCAACTGGCGCAGCTGACCAGTCAAGCTGAACTGCAATCCATAGCTAGCGGATTTTTGCTGACTAACTTTTGGCAGCAACAACTACAAAAACAACAACAGCAGCAACAACAACAACAGCGACAACGACAACAGCAACAAAGCAAAAGGCAGTGGCAAAATTTAAATTTATGTTCGGGCGTTTTCAGTTGGCAGCTGCCGAGCTCGATATTTTATTTATGTGTATTGCCACCTTTTGCTTTTAGAGGCAGCAACTCTGACAACAGCAGCAGCAGCAGCACCAACATCAGCAGCTGCAACAACAACAGCAGCAGCAGCGCTACGTGAGCTCAAAGCGAAAAATTCTGCTGACGTTGCGTTGTCAACTTTCACTTCAGCCGCAGCTGACGCCCCCCTTCGCCTACACCCCTATCCTCCTCTGACATGCTATGCCATATCCGGTGCTGTGCATATTGCGGCATTAGCAGCACATAGTCAAATACTGTTGATCACTCATACGCAACGTGGTGCGCAGCATTCGCATTTCATTTCGACTTTAACTTCAATTGTGCAATACGAGAGAGAGAGAGAGAGAGAGAGAACTCGCATAAAAGTTTTTCCAGTTTTTTGTTGTTGTTGCTGGCTGGCTTTTCTGACAGTTTTTTTTGGGTTTTCCGCCGTTGATGTAATGAAATTTTGCGCAATTGTGTGGCAACAAGGAATCCATTAAAGCGTATTTTCGAGCCAAAGTTTGGGGTCCGACCATTTCACTGATTGATTGGCATCAACAATGTGCGCCGCCAACGCCGTCGGGTGGCAGCTGCCATCTGGCAGGGGGCCAGCTGTGGGCGTGGCGTAGGGCGTGGGCGCCAGTCACCGTTAATGCTGGCAAATTTGTTGAGCGTGTGTAAGACAATAAAAATAATTGAGTGCGTTGTTGCTTGCTTGTTACACTTGCCGCCCCGCCTCGTATTTTGATTGTCAATGTAGTGTAAATTGTGTCGCCTGGCACGGCACGGCACAGTCCAGTCTCGGCACGAACAGATTGGCTGCTGCTCTGTGCGATGTGCTGTGAGCTGGGCAGATTGGGGACAGCAGATAAGCCCAAGTCATTACCGTGTAGCAGAGGGCAGTTGTCGTTATCCCCGACCCGATGTTGCTGCTGATGCTGTGTTTGCTGCTTGTCAGCTTCGTTGCCAGGACACGCCAGGATTGTCGGACTGCCTGGGCTGACTGGACTTGCCGGGCAGCTACTACTCGCACTCGTACTCGTATTTGCTGTGACAATTGCGAGTGCCATAAAGAAGGAAACTCATTAAAGATATGAGTTTTACTTTTTTCCCTGTTATTGTTATTAGCAGCACTTGCGGAATTGCCTGAGTTAAAGTTGCAGTTCAACGCGTGTTGCTTGCGCTCGATAAAGCCTAACTATTATAGTATCTAGTGTGTATTATACTTATATAAGTTTGCAGTTTATGGAGTGCAAAAAATCCTAAGGAATACAGATTTTTAGTTTTGATTTCAATGAAATTAAATCTTTGTTAGCTTGCCTACATTTCAATTTCACACCACTTCTCTTTTCTACGTTTTCAGTTACGTTACTTTTGGTTAAGCTTTTAAGGCTACTTAGTCAGCTGCATACAGACATAGATATACACATATATGTATACACATACTCACACAGCTGCAGATTGACGTTGAAATTGAAGCGAATGGCGCAGCGCGTCATTAAACTGCGTCAAATTGCGTGCCAAAATTTCAATTCTCTCTCTATCTGTCTTCCTACTCCTCTATCTTTCCCTTTCTCTTTCTCATCCCACTCACTCTGTCTCTCTTTCTTTCTCTGTCTCTCTTTCTCTCTCTGTCTTCTCTGTTTCTCCAAAAACAGTTGTCATCTGCTCTTTTTGCGCTATTTATTTTTGCCGCTTCAACAAACAAAACCAACTGCCACAATCGGCCACGCCTCCTTCTTGTGCACCCCGCCCAGCTCGCATGGTTCCCCACACTCTTCTCTCTCTCTCTCGCATCCTCATTCTCTCCCTCTCTCTCTATCTCCCTCACTCAACGCGACTTGCATAATTTGCATAGCTAAGTGAGCAAAGAGTCGTCAAAATAAAGCGGATTGCTGTGCCCTCCTTTCCCTTCTCTTCTCCCATTTGGTTACCCCTTTCGCTTGGCCGCTTCGCTTGGACAATGTAGCCGAATTGTGCGTCCGTTTCATAACTTAATTTTAATTGAATTATGTAAATCGCTGGCTAAAAATTAGCAGGCGCAAACTATTTTTTAATGACGCATTGTCCGCTTTTAATTAAAAGCATAGCGCAAATTAATTTTAATGAGCGCCTGCTCTCCTCCCCTTCCCCATCCGCCGTCTCTTCTTTGTTGCTGTGCGGGTAACCCTGTAAGTTACGTGGCCGTCCAACTGCAGACATTAACGATTTATCATCGTTGGCAAGATTAGCCCCGGCCCGCTTGGCCCGTCTCGATGTGGCCAGGACACTGCAGCAGTTGAGCTATTTGGGGTCTGCTCCAGCCCGGCTCGGCCCTTGTCTGCGTTGCACTCGCAAATGATGTCCACTTTGTCTGCCAGGGTGCACGCTGGTTGCTCGCTGTGAATCTGTGTGTGTGTGTGTGTGTGTGTGGGACGAGTTTGTTGGGAAATTATGCAATAATCTATGACTATGGCGATGCATCGGAACAGTTGCCAATGGCAGCCTCAGTGGAAGCAACTCGCTCAAAGGAGTCGTCGCACAATGAGCGCGCACACACATACAGACACACGCCCACACACAGACAGGCACACATAGACGGCAGCAAAAGCGCTTCCTGCTAATCTGCTGCATCTGTTACGGCGCTCATTTGCTCGCTAGTTCATCGATGTGTGTGCTAAGCACTGTGTCTGTGTGTGTGTGGTATGCGTGTGTGTGTGCTGCAACTGCATCTGTATGCTACTTATGCTGTGACAATCGGTTTAAACGTTTCACTCACTCGCCTGGCAAGTGCAACTTGAGCTCTTTCAGCTGGACATTGACCTGGCTGCCCCAACAGGGTGCCCCCTCACCCCCCTTCCCCGTTTTGCCTTTGCCCTCGTTGTCCTTTGTACAGTGCATGCCGTCCTTTGGCCTCTGGGACTGTGTTTTAATTACGCTTAATTTTAATAGCAAATGGAAATCGCGGCAAAAAAACGAGCGAAAAATTATGTTAATGCCGTTACAAAAGCTTGTTAGCACTGCATTAAAATTGTTTGCTGTAACGTGAGAAGATTGCCACATGAATATTTTAAATATGCCATAAACTACATAAGAGGGGATCGTTTAAAGAGCACACAACTTTAAAGTGCACACCAAGCTGGCTACGGTTTGCTATTTGATATTTGCAATTCGAAACTATTGCTCTGGTCGCAAAGATTTGATGATTGATCCCTATATAACTTGACGGGAATAAATGAAAATGTTATTTCCAACTTTTCCGTTTTCGGATTAGTATACGATAAGTCACAAGAACGGGAACAAGAGTCGCCTGGTGATGTTTCGTTGCGAGTCATTAGAATTTTCCATGTCTCGACACGAAATAATTTTAGGGGCATGAAATTTCAGCAGGAATCAAGCAGCAGTAAGTGATTGAATGATAAAGTGGAATAGTGCACTGCCTTGTGCTAAAAATAAAGTTATTGACTCCATCTTACATCTGTAAACTACTTTTATTCCGTAACCCGGTGATAAATTTGTGATAAATTTGTCTCTTAAAGATACTTTTGTCTCTGTGAGATACTTTGCGTACATTTGCGATAAGAGTTCGATTTAAGCACGACACATTGTTCAATTAAATACTGAATTAATGAGTATAAATTGAGCCAGGACAACGCCATAAACCAAGCCAGTTAATCGCCTTAATATGTGTGAATCAAGCCTGCCGGCAAAAAGCAAACATAAAACTGAAAACGGAAAGCGCAAAGATTTATGCGCTTTATTAATAGAATTTAATTTGCATATCGCATTTCATGTATTTACTCTGCAATATCAATACACAGATACACTCGTGTATGTGTATATACACACATTATATTGCGTGTGCTATCGACGAATCAATGCAGCATAACAATTACATTTTAGGCATTAAATCATACGCCCCGTACGCCCCATACTCCGCCCAGTTATCATGTTGCCCGCAAATTACTCTCACAGCGATTGTCGATTGTCGCTTTTATGCAAATTCCCAAAGTAATTTCCACACTCACAGACACACACATATTCCATTTTGGCATTTCTTTTCGTTGATAAATTCAATATACACACCTGTTACGCCAATCTTATGCGATGATTCCCTTGCCGTAATTCACTTTCCAACCGTATTTTGCATATTTCAAATTAGAAATATTAAATTTAATTTTTAATGCAATTGCACACTGGGCTAATTGCTGTGGATTGTGTAATTTATAGTGCAAACAACAATTGCACTTGATTAGCCTGACTGTCTGTCTGCATGTCTGCCTGCCTGCCTGCCTGCGAGCGCAGTATGACTAATTACGCATACGCCATGTGGTATGCCTCTGCTGTGCAAAAAATATAAATCACAGCTGTCCATAAAAATGGACAGTAGTAGCCACTGAGCGTATCAGGCGCATGACAGGCAAATGGATATAGTACGCTATAGTTTATATAAATCTAAGCTGTAACTGCCTAGTTGCGGGTCAAGTTTGATGGACCGCAGTGGTTGTTGTTTCTGTCTTTGCAGCCTGTCTATTTGCCTGCGCTTTTGCCGATAAAAAACTACAAGCAAATACTATTATGATTTATTTGTAATGAGAGAGAGAGAGAGAGAGAGAGAGCGGCACAGATTGATGTCGTGTGACTTGCAGCAAATTATTTTTTATTTGTTAGCAATTTTTATTTGTTTTTTTTTAACCCTAAAAAGGTTGCAGCTGAGCTGCTCTTGCAACACTCTCACACACACACATACACTTAACGATAATTGCAGGCACTCAAGTGGTGTCATTGTGTGAAGAGGGAGAGAGGGGGGTAGGGAGAATGGGAAGCTTTTCAGTTGCAACGTTTTAAAATAATTTAACAGCATTTTGAAGCGCATTCAAGTCAACTTCCGTTGCCATTTCAGCAGCAGTTGCCGTTGCAAGCTGCCATTGCAAGTTGCCTTGGCCATTACCGTTGCCCGTTGCCATTTGCCGGCTTTTTCTGGCCTTGATGCCGCCACTGTCTTCTCTGCCACCGTCGTAGCTTCTACTGCTGCTGCTGCTGCTGCTGTTGCAATTTGTCATTTGGCCAAATACACATGGTAGACGAACGGTGTGTGCTGAGAGTGTGTTGCTGCTTTGGGGGAAGTGGACAGGGGGCAGCGGAGGCACAGTGCAGGCGGCGGTCAACGAGTGCTGAATAGGGCCAACTGCTGGTCCGGTAATTGAATGAATTATTGTTGCTGCGCTAAGCGCACTTCCACAACTGCCCAACCCAGCCCCAATGCAGCCAACAAATATTTCAGCCATAATTTTTGAAGCACTTCGAGATGACAGCGGAATATGGAGCGAACGAGTCTCGGCAAATAGAGCTTGGCTCAAGAAAAGGTACTCCTCTTTTTTCGAATAAATCTTAGCTCTATATTTGTAGAATGCGTGTGGAAAAGGTTATATTTTGTGTATATACTTTCGATATAAGGCTTACCAAGAGAAGCACCATTAACACACATTATCCAGTGCGATCTCTAAACACACGTGTTTTTTATCTTGTTATCGTACTTTCAACTTGGCTAATTTTCGGCCAAAAAGAAGAACCTCTCATTTTGTTAATGGCTTAACATCTAAATAAATTTTGCTTTGATAGTTATTTATTTATTTATTGACTGGTATACCCTTATATTAAATATGCACTCAACAAGGGTATAAAACCTCTCCATTTAGTTGGCCTTCTCTTTCAGCCTTAGCAATTAGCAAGCTTTTCAGCGAGAATCGGATTGAAAAGCACTTGCAAAGTAATTACGAGAGAGTAAAAATTTCCGAGCTATTCGGGGATATTTGCACAATTTAGCGTTCAATTAAAACTCGCTTCCGACAGACAGACGGAGAGACAAACTGAGCCAAGCGACTCGAGTGGCCAAGCGAATTGCACTCGAGTAATTTTTTGAAAAATTAATTGCTTTCATTATCATTCGAGGGCAGGCGAAGAAGCAGCTTTAGCTACACTTTCAGTTGCAGCGACAGGCTGCCCCTGCTCCCGCTGCCTGCCCTAGACAATGTTTAAATATTCATTGAGAACATACAAAAGTACTCGCCCCTGCCTGCACAACCCACCCCCTGCCCAACCTTACTGCTTGCCGTTGTCAAGCTTGCTATGCAAATAAGTTTGGGCATACAAATTGGCTATTGGTTAAAGAGTTTGCACAAGGGCGCCCTGCCTCCGCCCCTTCCTCCTGCCCTACTCCCTACGTGACCTGCTCCACTCTTGAGCCAATCGAGCTGCTGCCTCTTTGAGTTGTCTATTGATCTTTGTTGCTTTGTTTCCCATTTGTCTCCACTGCAAACAGCTCAATTTCCATTGGCTGCGCTTCGAGTGTGCCATAAAAAGGGAAGCTGGAACTGCAGCCACTTTGCAGAGGGGCGCCCGCCCCTGCCCGTCCTCGGCCCAAGTGTATCGTTTTATAGCACACCTAAGTGCTTCATAATAATTTAACACACTCCACCACCCGCGCCGACAACTCTGCCAGGTGTTTCACCAACTTTTTGCCAAGTTTTTCGCGTTGTCTGCCGTCGTACAGAGAGAGAGTAGCATTGGGTGCGCTGCTTTGTCTCCGGTATTTTAATTAAAAAACTGTCGTTAGTTGTGCGCCAAGTTTAAATTAAACGCGATCCTCCCTGTATCTCTATACCCCCCTTACTCCCAAGGGGGAAATGTGGCCAGGTCGTGGCCATAAAGCTGCCAGCGATGCCAGCCGTGCCTCAAATTTCATTGAAGTTTGTCGCGCTCGTATTTGTGTTTCGGCCCAGCAAACCGAATCGACTTGTCAAACAGTTCACCCTCCCACTCCTAGAACGTAATCAAGCGGCTCTCCTGGGGAATTAAGCACCCAAAGTGTTGACAGCCAGTGTGGCCAAAGTGTCGATATCCCTGGGAGATGGAGACGAAGTTTCTGTTGGCTACTTCGCCCCTTATTAAAGCTCATGCGGTCTGCGTGAATAGTGTGAAACATAATTGCGACTTGTAGTAGCATATCGAAAAGTATTCAATCCCTCCCGCTTCCCCTTTCCCCTATATATGCTTACCTATCTGCAGCAACTGTTGATGAAACTGATTAAGCGACGTTTTTGTTTGCTTCGCTGCTTGGGCTGACTTAATGATTGCTAATTATGGAAAATATTGCTAATCACTGAGCACTAATCGCTTTATTAATCGCATTACGTGCCGCACACACACAGAGAAAGAGGGAGAGGCTCAGCGCGTGCCTGGGCGTGGCAAAGCGCCTCTGTGGCTGATTAGCCATCACTCGACTAATTTGCACATTGATGGCGTCTTTTATTGGAGGCATCGAGCGGGAGATTCTAAGAACAAGTCAAGGCTGGGGCTGCCACGAGTCACAGGCCAACTATGTGGATGGGAATAATTAGAGCCGAGTGCTGCACATAAGTGTGTGTGTGTGTGCGTGTGTGGTGTGTTGTTTCATTAGTTTGCAGCTGGGCTGCATTATTTCAGTGCCCGCAGCAGCAGCTACAAGTTGAAATAACAACAAAAACATGTATGCCTGGTGTTAGTTAAATGTGAGATAGACAAACACACACACACACACACAGCCACACACATACAGCCACACACATACACTCTCGCTTGTTGTGGCAACTATTTAACAAGCGAAACCCAATGAGAGCCTGGCAATAAAAGATAAGCGCTCTCAACTTTTGCCTGTGTGTGTGCGCGCAATGTTAGTGTGCGTGTGTGTGTGAGTCTATTGTTGTGGTGCTAGATAAGAAACTCGACTCATTTGACTAAAGCGCTCCACGCAAATTGTATCGAGCAGCACTCGCTGCGGCACTCGAGGCGCATATTAACTGAAATTCAGTTTCGAAACTAAACTCATTAAATGACGTTGCAGGCGATGGAGAGAGAGAGGGAGAGAGAAAGAGAGAGAAGCAGAGGGAAGTGCAACACTTGGTGTAAGTACACCTGCCTGGGGATTAACACGAAACAATTAAATGAATGGAAAACTTCGCCAAGCTGCGAGAGAGTTGTTCTCAGCTGCGAGGGTTGCTCTGTCTGTAAGCTTTAAGCTGATATTTGACTGATTAGCCATTTTGAAATGGCAACGTTGCAAATGGCCAGTACGTGAGGCAACAATGCAGATAGAGGGAGGAAGAGAGAGGAGGTGTAAAAGGGAAAAGGGCAGCCTGCATCTACCTGAATTTCAATTGCCGAGTTGCACGTCTTGAAGTGAATTGTGAAAACATTGTCGTCGCCCTCAAGCAGGGGCCAAATGCTTTTTGTGCATTCGCATGCCGTCAGTCATTCGCTCACCCATTCAGTCATTCATTTCCTGCAACATTGTTGCAGCAGCAACAACAACAATGCACTACGTTGCCATCTAATGAACGTGGCTGCAAGTGCTGCTGCTCCTGTTCCTGCAGCTGGGTACGATGTGAGAGGCAGGGACAGACTGACAGCCAGACAGACTGGCAGACAGACTGACAGACAGAGAGGCATACGCACAGTCAGCTAGACAGTTGGACAGGCAAGTTGCAGTGCCTGAAAGCCCCCTGATATTTCTATCAATTAAACAGATATTAAAAGCGTTACGCTTGGCTATTCCAGGCACGAGGCATGAGGCACGAGTCACGATATAAGGGCAAGTTGGCTGGCGCAAAGCAAACGGCATGACAACGTCGTCTCGTCTCTGGGGCAATGAAACGCAAATGAATTCGAGTATCCAACGTGGCGTGGTATTATATGCAATCTATCTGTGGCCCAGAGCGAGTCAGCTCGACTTTTCCGCAGCACAATGCAAATTTCTGGCTCTGCAGCTAAGTAGCACACAAAGCCAAACGCTGCCAAAGAAAAGCTACGGCAAAGCTGCCATAGATAGAGCGAGAGAGAAAGAGGAAAAAAGAAAACACACACACACACATACATATACAGCTTAGAGAATTGAAAAACGAATGGCAAACAGCAGCAGAGTTCAAACAAATGTAAAAAATGAAAATTTGCCAGCGACCATTCGTAACTTTTGTTGATTTTCGCTTGCCGGCGAGCATGTGACGTATCCATTAGCATAGCCACCCACACACGCACACACACCCACACAAATACAGAGACAGGCTCTTTAGATGTACTGGCTAGAGCATCCTCTGGTCGTGGTACTCTGCTTTTTTGTTAATTTAGCATAAGTGACGAGTGAGCGACTTTTGGCAAGCGCTTTGGGCAAAAAGTTCGATTTAGATTGATTAGAGCGTGAAAATTGTTGGCGTCTCGTTGGCGTTGGGGTTCGCTTTGGCGTTTGCGTTGGCGTTGGCATTTTCCAGTGAACTTCTGCAGACAATTTCACATTTCACAATTCGCAGATCACAGCAGTTTCTGTTTTTTTGGGAAGCGCTGTCAGTGGCACAGGATTTATATGCGTTGCACAGCTTCTTCACAGATTGCTCAGTTCATTATGAACATGTTAAATACATGATAGAACACGCACAAACATGCATTTTAATTTATTATAATTATGCTAGTGACAGTTTTGACATTTATTTTATATAATATTCATTAAAACAAAATCAATTGAATGCGAATGCATTCATTGCTTGCGCATACGCGGCGTATGATTAATATTTATGGCACGCAGTCGTGTTGACACGCCGTATACCTCGTTGTGCAAGTGCACAAGGGGTATATAGGACTACAAATTAATTAAGAGTTTGTGACTTTAATGGGTGAAAAAGTTTGTCCCTTAACTCCTTCTCTCTTTCAAAATGATCTTTATTAGGCTCGAGCCAAAGCTCATTACAAGTTGAAAACTGTGCAGCACAAACTGTTGCTTAATGGCCAACGAAGCAGCAGCAGCAGCATCGCCCGAGTGGCATCAATCATACGCTACGTAAACCGCAATCCGAAAGCCGCCAGTCGAAAGCCATTTTAAGCTGCATATTTATGGCTAAGCAAAGCAGGCAACAAAAAATGCAACAGCCAAATGTGAGAGGGAGAGCGGGAGGGAGGGAAAACTAGCAAAACTGGCAAAACGTTGCAGCTGCATGTGCAGCGAACGATAAGCGTGAACCAGGGCTGGCAACTGGGGGCAGGCAGCTCGGACTGTGTTGGGGTTGGACGGGGCTGCTCCCAAGGGTTGCCTGCGACGAGATATGCATGTTAAGTTGCGTAAAGCAAAGTTATGACCGGGTGGGAGCAGCAGCACCACCAGCAGGAGAGGCAGCAACGTCGTAACTGTAACTGCGGTTAAGTCAACAAATTAAAACTTTTTTTAAAGCTCCCTGCGCTAGCGGCAGCTCACACGCACTCAGCTCCGCACAGTGCTCATCTAATGCAAAGCGGATGGGAAAATGAGCTGCGCGGAAATGAGGGGGGAGGGGAGGGGAAAGAGCCCGGGTATCAGAACTTATGCACGAGTTATGCGCATAAAACCTGGCTACGAAGCTGTTGCAGCTGCACCACCAGCAGCAGCAGCAACAGCAGCAGCAGCCAAATGAAAATACTATTTAATTAAAGTTTTGCACGTGGCTTATTTGTATGTGCCCCCACTCCCCTCTCCCTTAGCTGCCTCTGTCTGTCTGCCTGTTTGTCTGGTAGTCCCTCCCTGGCTGCCTGCCTGCATATTATAATAATTTTAATTCAATTTACACTCGACTCGCATTTGCAAATTGAGTGCCAAACTCGTGTCGAGCCAGATTTAAAGCGAGCTTTCAACGGAGTCCTGCAGCATCCTTCGGCACGTGTATTTAAGACAAATAAATTACAGCTTGTGGTCCGAGCGTGTTGCTCATTTGGACAGCAGCTTTGCCTTGCCTTGCCTTTCTCTCCCCCCTCCCCCCCAGTGCGCCCACATCTCTGCGGGTATATAAATTGTTTCTACTGACGCTGCAGTCGGTGGCCTGCGCTCAAAAGGGGTGTCGCTGCCCCGCTCGGGCCATATAAATTGCTTGTGAAATTGAATCTTTATGGCTCAGCTGGAATATTTTGGCAGATAGTCTATAAATTATGGCCACAAAGGGCATACACGCAAAAGTTGTTCATTTTTTCGCTCCTTTGTTGTGCTTTCTCTCTCGCTCTCTCGCTCTCTCCCTCTCGCTGTCTTGTTGTCTCACTCGCATGTTATTTCCGAGTTGTTGTGCTTTGTTTTGCCATTGTAGCAAATGAATATCTTGGGCAACTGTCGTTGAATTGTTGTGTTGAAGTGGGGGGCAGCAAGGAAGGGGTAACTGCCAAATAGTTGCCAAATTAGTTTGCAAATGTTCTGGGCGTCCCAAACTGCGAGGCCGGCTTTGTTGTTTGCGGTTACCATGTGTGGCGTATACGCAATATTTCGCAAACAACATTCCAGCAACTTTGCTTAATAGTCGCCTCCTTGCTGTTGTTGTTGTTGTTGCTGCTGCTCACTTAGGTATTCTGGGGCCCCAGCCGATTTGTATTTATTACAAAATTCAATTTGAATTCTGGCTGAAATATGCCGCCTTCGGCATTTTGTTTTTTCGTCCGTTGATATGCTAATTGCAGCGCGTGTCGAACAAAGTGTTCCGCACTCGTTTTAAAACATGCAAACCTGCCGTAATGAAGAGCTATTGCCACATTCCCCTCCTCACTCCCCTGCTGCCACGTCTGCAATGTGTGGGCAAAAATGCTAATCAAATTTTCATAGCATACTTCGAGGCTCATTTGCATGCAGCAGTGTGTGCGAGTGTGTGTGTGTGTGTGTCTCAGCTGCGCTGCGGTCGCTCCTTTTATGACTGCCACATGACGTGTGTGCATCACAAGGCGAGCTCAGTTTGAAATGTTCTCTGGCTGTGAAGCCTTGATTGATGGCTGGAAAGGAGAAATTAGCGACTGCCAAATGGAGGGCAATGGCTCATTCACAGTTAGACAAGCGAGAGGTTGCCACATACGACTTGCCTTTTACTTTCCCATCGGCTTTCACTTTTGCACCTTGCATTATTTATGCAGCTTTCGTTTGCTGCCACATCTCTCCTAACTCTAACAGACGAGCATCGAGCTACCTTTGGGTACTGCGCGCTCGTTTACAGTTGCAAGTGTAATAAGTGAAGTGTATTTGCCAGCAGCAACATCAACAGGAGCAGCATCAACGAACAGCATTAACAGACCCGTCCCTCTGACCCAGCTTGTGGCTATTTTCATTGAAAACTTTGCGAAACGTTGCAAAATTGTTTGCGGCCATAAAATTGTGTGCAGGCTCAAGGCCCAGCCCCAGCTCCAGCCCCAGACATCAACCCTGATCCGGGCCAAGGCAAAAGCAAAGCCAAATACTCCTAAAGGGGCCTTTTCTCAAATTGTAAACTTGAATGGCCCGAAAGGCTGTTTCACATGATGCCGACAGCTCCCCATGGGCATTTGGCAGCACTTTGGCTCTTTAGCTCGTCCTGCTGCTCGTTGTCCTGCTGCCTGCTTGCCGAGTTTATCTTTGGCCATCAAGTTATTAAGTTTATGTAATTGCTGTTGCATTTCGCCTCAACCCTCCTCCATTCTTCCTTCAATTTGTGGCTTGTGTGTGATGGGCAATGCTGTCTGGCAGCTCAATTGTGAACTGCGAGTAAGTCGCTTCCCATTTCGATTTCAAGTTCAAAGTTCTTTGTTAGTTCGATTTTAATCAGTCTCAGCTGTGCACTGCACTGCAAAATAAGGTGCCAAAGTGTTGAGTCCTTTCTATTTGTCAGCTAGTTGGCAGGCAGGTGCCAACTCATAAACTCCTCGACAAGGATCGAGCAGCTACTTCAGGATTCGCTTACATGTTCAGGCTCGACAATTTGCTCACATGTTGGCGGTGAAGGCGACGGCTTTGTCAATCGTCACGACGACAGTTGATTAATGATGACAAAAGAGTGTGCTCTGTAGCGCAGAGTCCCCCCCCCCTTACCCGCTTATCCCTCCTAGAAACACGCTTAATCAAGAAATGCGACAGCAGCTCAACTGAGCCCAGTCCTGAGCTGCCTTTGGGGCCTCTTCATCAGCCTGTTCGCGTTGCCTCGAGCGTAAAAAGTGGGCGTGCCTCTTGGTTACTTTGATGTGCCTCACGTAGGCACCATTGCCCGCCCAGCGCACGCGTCACGCATAAACATGAATGTTTTCTGTAGCATAAATACGAAATTAGCAGACCGTGAACTCTTTTTTCCAATGGCAAATAGGTTAAAGTAGAGAGCAAAGTGCAAAAGGAAAGAGGGAAATGAGAGAATAAAACAAACGAAAAATCATTAAAAAGGAGCTTAATTGCAATAATCATATGGGAACTTAATTAAATCTGTATGTTGTCATGATAGGATTTTGAAATCCGTCATTATTTGTGCATTATTGTATCGGGGCGTGCCACCCTTCACAGTTATCTGTCACTCCGATCAGTTGTCCAATCGCTTTTGTCCTTGTCGACGGTGGCATGGAAAATTTTCTGATAGAAATTGCAATCGATATGTATAAATGAGTTTTACATTTCGTTTATTTAATTTCATTTTATGGCATTTTATGGCGCATAAGTCAAAAGAGGCCATAAAAAACAGCGACGAGCGCGCTGTACGTCTGCCTGGCAGCCTTGTGCCCGTATTACGCATTCGCCGTGTTGAGCACGCAATAAAAATACCAATTGCAGTTTGTCCGCCCACACGCAGACACAGCGGAAGGTGGGGAGGGGGGCAGTGGGGTAGGGCGAGACAGGTCGTCGGGTTTGCTATTGTTTCGTAATGTTGCTGCATGCAAAATTTATTGTTGATTTTATTTTCAACGTCGTCCCTTTTACACAACACATTTTCCGCTTCCGTTTTTATGCCTTTTTATGGACATAAATTTACAAGCAGCTACGCTGCAAGGGAGGAAGGAGACGCAGCCGGAGGTGGCACTGAAATTTTAGCCGGAGTTGTAACGGTAGCTGGCACTGGAGTTGGCGCAATACTCAGGTGCGTTGTCAGCCTTGACCGCCAGAGCAATCCCACACGCGGCCAGCTCAGTTGCCCAGCTGCAGGCTGCAGGACAAACTGTGTGTGCGAGTATGTGTGTGTTTGTGCCTGTGTGTGTGCGGGCAGCTAATCCTGCTAGAAAAATAGTAAAGTAAAGTAAAGACCTCAAGATGGTTGTCTCCTGCGGCGACCCAGTCCCCATTGCTGCTGTCCCCCACTCTCTCTCTCTCGCTCTCTTAGTCGCAGCCTTGCCGTGTGCCGTTTTCCGCATGCCACACGCTGCATGCCGCATGCCGGCCAAGTTTGCGTGCCGTGCAACCATTAGGACAACGCCGATGACTGCCGAGCACGTGGCTGTGTGTGGCACAAGGTAAACGCAAATATCCTTATCCTTCCCTCCTCCCCCCCCAGTCAGCTACCTTGAAACGAGCGTGAAAGTATTTGCAGCCTTTTCGCTGTAACGCCGCCCAATTAATAAGGCTCTCTCACTCTCTCTTCTCCTGTCTCTCTGCCCTTCCCCGCTGATATTTCTTCCTTTTCTCTGGTTACCTATTGATTTTCCCGAACTTGTTGAGGGCACAGTTTTTCGGGGCGCGTTCTCTGCAATTAAGCCATTCCAAGGTAGCATGGCTTGGAGCCTCGCTTAGTTACATTTCAAGTACAGCCCGCCTACCTGTCCCTGCCCCGCCGCCTTGTCATGCTGCCTTGTGTACCACGACACACAATTTATTTCGCCTCGTTGCGCAGCTCGTGTAATTGTGCTATATAATTGTCTGATTGGACGCGGCAACAAATCGCGATGGGGTTGGGCGCTGCCTGCCTCTCTGCCTGGTCTGCTGCCTGTTTGGTTGGCTTTATGAGGCGCGTTATAATGCGCTTACGTTGAGTGATAGCCCAGCGAGAGCGGAAGCTAATACAATTAGGCAGATAGCGTGTCCACGCATGTCAAATGCCAGTCGAGCCGTGCCAAAACGCAGCGTGACAGGCATCGGAATTAGCTCTTTAAATGTGCAACCGTTGCTGGTTTAATACGCCTGTTTAGCATTTGATTTTAGTGCAGATGCAAAGACATATAATACATATACATATACATACATTATAATCCCTTTCTCATTTAATCTTACTTCCCTCTCATCATTCCCCACATCATTAACTTGCCCCACATGCAGATTATCCTGCACATATCCGCTCTCTCTCTCTCAATTCTCAAGCAGCTGCCACTTTTTATAGACCATTCATTGACTACTATCACAATGGAAAATCTTGCCAAATTCCCAGGCATATGTTTTTTGGCTGCAAACTCGCGCGTTTTGCCGCACGCACGCGGCCAACTTGTTGCCCGTTTCGAGCTTTTTGGCAGCACGTACCAGAGAATTGCGCCCCTTGACCCCCGCCTGCGCACAGTTGCGCTGCCTGCTGCTGTCACAATTATTTTAAATGACTTAACGGGCAACGGGAGAAATTAAAAATGCAATAATTGCATAATGCAGCCGCATGTGCCAACAGCTATCGAGGGATTGAGGGGGAGGAGTGCGCTCTGGGCAAGCGGCCAAAATGCTGGGAGCACGCCTAAAACGAGGTTAATAATTTAAGCGGTTATCTGCTGCAGCGAAAACAGCGTGAAAAATAACGCGTGTGAAAAGGAGTACGAGAAAGAAAAAAAGTGAGAGCAGAAAAACGGAACAAGAGCCAAATCCAAAGCCGCTTAAATTGTGTGCAAAGTGCCGCATGAGCTTATAATGAACCCACACACGTCCAAGCAGAACTGTCCGGGAACAGGAACAGGTAACAGGTAACAGGTAGCAGGTAAGAGTCACACGCAGGCAAGCGTACTTCCCACGCAGCAACCACGCCCAGTTCCGGGAGCAGCGGCAACCGCAGAAACCACCAACACTGGCAGACAGCAGCGCAAACATGACACCCTACAATACACACACACACACACACACACGCAGTTTGAATCTTTGGCTAAGCGCCTGGCGACCGCAGTCAGGACAACGCTTAGAGCACTCTCCCCCTCTCTCTTCACAACCTCCCTCCCCCCCTCTATGTTGTTGTTGCAGCTTGGTTGTTTTTATATGATTTATTTAGAAGCAAGCAAGCGCCCAGTTGCCTGCCTGATTGATGGCCGCAGTCGTGTGGCCAGTGAGGTAAGTGGAGATGTAACCACGCCCAGTTAGCCCCCAGTGCGTTGCTTGTACTCATATTAATATGGCTTGCGCGCGTAATTAGCGTAATTATTTGGCCATTTACTTGCTACCACTTGCTGTAGCCAACAACCTGCAGTGTGCGCTGAGAGCTTCAATCACAGCGGGCAGCACACCTTGTTGCCTTGACGCCCACGAGCCGCCACGCCTACCTGTATGTGCCCACTCCTGCCACATCAAAGTGCTTTGTAATGCTGTTAGCGCCCCGCATATGCAGCCCTAGCCGCCCCTGGGGGCTGTCAATGTCGACGTTGTTGATCACACAAATTGAATTGTATATACAATTGAATTTTTTTGAAAAATTGCTACACGCCAGTGTTGCATAATGCCGCAGACAGATGGGAGCGATGGGAGCTAGAAGGAGGATAGGTGGGGGTAGGGGGGCAGAGACAGGCACATATCCCTGTCGAGTGTGAGTTATGACATTCCTTTAAGGTCAGCCCCCAGCAGCTGCAAGTGACGCCAAGCGCAGGCACTTTACGGGGGAATTGAGGAGAGGAAGAAGGAGGTAATGGAACGCAGCTGACGGGGGAATAGTTTCACGTATTGCAAATGACAGCTGAGGTGTTTGAGGATTTGATGCGGCAATCGAACGTATCGTCGTGGTGCCCTTCCCTCGGGTGCAATGATGCGGCAATTGCAATAGGTCAAGAAAAGGCAATGCATAAGAAGATACAAATATATATACATATATACAATATATACATTCCACATTGAATTGTGGCAAAGGCTTGTGGGATGCAATGAAAACATCATGTGTGCAATCAATAAAAAGGGAAGGCCTTTTAAAATTAAACAAACATGGGAATAGATTGCCGGAATTTCCTGCTGCGCACAAAAGTATGCTATGTAAATTCGCACTGGCTCTAAAAATGTTGCTACAAAAAGATAAGGCAGGAGTCCCTGAAAGTAACTTTTCTTTACAGGGTATGGCGCAGGAAACTACTCTCTCTACAACATTGCGACTTCACCCATTGTAATCTTTCACAATTAATTAAATTAAATTAAAGGCAACCAATTCCTGTTATAGTTTTCCTACTTACTGTAAGCATATTTCGTATTTTGGAAAATCGAAAATGATTTGCTTCAATAATGACAATTGTTTTAGTTTAATTGCATTTCTGGTTGAATTAAAATTGTTTAAGGAGTCCACACAGTGTTCAGCTGAATAAATTGTTGCGGCACCAAATTCGACAGAGAAATTCGAATTCTAATTGAAATGTAGCTAAACAGTTTGGGGTTTTGCAGCACTGCAAATGTTGCAATGTTGAACGTTCTGCAACTAAATATTTATTCAATCAAACAAGATTTGGGTCGAATGAAGCATTTGTGTTTTGTGGCCGATGATATAGTATAGGGATCAGATGCAGCTGCACAAGCTACTAAAGACAAGTGGCAAATGTGGTCAAGGTGCCAAATTTCAAGGCAAACTCAAACGGAAACACACAGACACACATACACACGTGTATGTGTAGACGATGCATGTGCAGCTTGTGGTGCGGCTAATGTTGGTGCTACGCTGGGAGGGAATTTTGCTTACACTGCCGCTTCGCAAAAGGAGAATTTTGTGGTCTTTAGCGGAACAATTTGGTTGCATCAGAGAAGTCAGCGAAGAAGGCGCAAGGCAGGCAAAGCAAAAGGCGAATGGGGCAATCCAAAGGCGAAAAACCCCGACGATTCTTTTAATTAAAAACGCAATAAGGGCCAAAAGCGGAAAATGCAAAGTGCGCACACAGCAAAGGCAAATGCTGTGCAGAACTGGTGCGCTGCTTTATACACTTGACTGTACAGCAATGTTCGATTAATTAGACGCTCTTTGGGCATACACACAGACACACGCAGACATATGGTTAGCCGCCTTGGCATGCTTTAATTGACGAAATTGCAACTGATTACTGTTGAATAAAAATATGCGTTTGTGGATGAACAAAGAAAAGGGACGAGGGGCGGCGGCAGCTGGCCTGTTAATTATGGTAAAAGAGCCAATATAACATTGCCTTTGCACACACTCTCTTTCTCTTTCTCTGTCCGTCTCGCTGTGCGTTTTTATTGCGCTGCATTGGCAATTAACAGACAAATACAACGTGCAACAACAATAAATAGCGACGCGGCAGCAGCATTTGCAGCTGTTGCGTTTTTTATGCCCTACGCTTGCCACTGAATTATTGGTGGTTCATCTTCTCTCGCTGGCCACAGTGTTGTTGTTGTTTCTACCGCTCGAGCGTAACGCAGCTGGCAGCATTAATCCAACGAGCAGTGGCAGAAAGAGCGGGAGATAGCTAGAGAGAGAGAGAGAGAGAGTGTGTGTGTGTTGCAGATACCCATGTTGTGCTTTCACATGTGGCTCGTAAAGCAGCCAACAATGCCGCGTTGCCGGTTTCCGGCTGCAGTTGTAGCTTTTGCAGATCTCCAATCCCCAATCCCCCATTCGCCAATCTCCAAACTCATGCCCAAAAACCGCTGCGCTCGTTTGCCCATTGCATTCCTGTAGTGATTTGCATGCAACGGCATGTCCGAGGCCACGAGGTCGCGCCCTGTCCACTGTGTAGGTGTGTGTGCAGCTTTTTTTGCAACCCAGTCCAGCCCGCAGTTTCAATTGAACCGTAACGCGGATTGCCTTTGGGGTAAACCATCGGGGCGGGCATACGCACTCTCTGATTGCATCAACTTGAAATAATGTAATTAGTTTTTGTGCCGCGGTCAGGCAGCAGGCGTGTGTGTTCCTGCCAGGCATGGGGCATGTCGGGGGTCGAGGCAGGCTTGTGGCCAGTTGGTGGAGGTGGAGGCATCCCAACAGATAGGGGCATGCCGTTGGCAACTGCACGCGGTTATGGTGTTGCAAATGGTGTGTTAAAGGTGTTGTTTCTGACAGCAATTGCGAATTTGCGCTGCGATTTCGTTAATTGGCAGCATGCAAAGCGCTGCAGGGCGCACTAGCTACAACATTGGAAGGGAAGTATTTAGAGAGATGTAACGATTAAAGCGGAAATTGAACCAGTCAATTGATAGAACGAACTCCAGCAGAACTTGTGCTCTTTACATCTTCAATTTGGCAGTTGCTTTTGCTTACAGTCTCAAAGAAACTGACAGCAATCGTGAAAAACTGCCGCACTTAACAGCGAGTTCGCTCTATATGCGAATACGTTTTTCGTTCGTATAATGTCATATCATTAATAAGCTGTCAGCCTGTTATTGATTAAAGAAAGCTTTCAGCCACGCGACGCGACAAGGAAACGTACCGTCGTATTTCAGTTTGTCACTGATCTCATTGCGCTGGTCCATCCCGAAAATTGGCCTACTTCATTTACGGCCTACCATACATACTTAATATTTAAGTAGCTCTTATATCAACCTGATGCAACTGGCGAAGGCCTTGTGGGGAACAACACATTTGGCCGCATTCCCAGTTGTCTATCGGACCCAGAAACGAATAGCAACATCCGCCCAATTTAATGGCTGCCATTATGGCTGACTGTATGCGGCGTAGTCAATGCTAAAATTATCGCAGTATGGTGTCGTTCGCAGAGCTGTCAAATAATTAATTAGAAAATAATTGCACGTAATAATTCATTGGCCCCCAACGGGAGATTCAAATCGCGAGAGAGACAGAGAGAGAGGGAGAGTGGGAAAGACAGATAGGGCAGAAGACACGACACAAATAGCCAATATCCAGCGGGCAAACTCTGATTTCTTTTTGCCCAAACGCAAAGTGGGGCAGTAGCGTATATCTCTCTATCTCTTTCTGTGTGTGTGTGTGTATGAGTGCGGTTGCGTGCTGTATCTGCGCTGAGCTATGCCGTGGCATACTCGTTTCGTATGCATTTGATTGGGTGGCCCATACCTCGCCCAGTCGCTGTCATGTCACATGCAGAACTCAAATTAATCATCGCTATGCAGCATAATTTATTATGTCACACTGCTGGCCACAAGCAAGCCATGTGGGAGGGGGGGATAGAAAAGAGAAAAGGGAGTAACATAGCGGTTACCCCACTCTGACATAGGCGTTTACTTCCTGCGGTCGACTGGTTTGTCATGGCCCATTTAAAAATACAAGCGACCACTCTGCTGCATCGGAAGTGCGTGTGTGTTGGTTGTGCTGAGTTTGAGTGTGTGTGTGCGGGGGTTGACTCTTCAATCAAATGTGAAATTTCGTATAATTAGAGTCGCACTTGGACTGTGTAGCCCATTTTGATTTAATCGGGTTAATAGCGTTTGCATGTCGCACTCCTTGACGGACTTAGGAGGTGTTAAATGCCTGTAATGACCGCACATCAACTTTAATAGCCACACAGAAATGGCAGCGCCAAGATTGATAACCTATTGTTGTTTGAGCGAGTGAATACAAAAAGGTTTCCGTTAGCACACAAAAGTTTTGCATAATTTCTCACCCGTTTTTTGTTTCGGCCAGCGGCATCAATCATACGCCCTGTCGGCCGTGCGCGCTGTAAAACGCAATTCAATTCGTGCCACATTAGTGCTCTATCAACACACTTCCCCAAATAGGATATAAGAAATGCAAACTGCGTGAGTGTATTTTGTATTTTTAAAATTTATTTTTATTGCATTTTCTCTTTTTTCGTTTCGTATGAATTTCAAATATTTTTGTTTTTGTTTTATATTTCTCTTTGCTATTTTATTTGCCATTCGCATACATTATTACATTTTCTGCACGTTTTTCAAGTGATTTCTCATTTTCATTTTCGCTTTTTTTTGGTTTTGTTTTGTTTGCTTTTGTTTTGTTTTGCTTTGTTTGTTTACAATTTGTCACAACCTTACAAATTGAAAATTGATATAAACCAATATATAGTTTTGTTTAATGAAATTTGTCGCTTGTTTATAGCTATATTTGTTGTGTTTGTCTGTCTCTGTTTGTGTATAAATCAATGAGTGTGAATGCAGATAAAGAAATCAATTTATTGAGCAAGTATCTTTTTTAAGGGGGGAGCTGTATGAGTGAGTGTGTGTGTGTGTGTGATTGCTGCGGGAGTCCGCTAATATAATACTATTCATCTCTTTCGTTCTATTATCAATTTTGTTTGTAAGGAAGCGCCGCGGGGGGACGCTCGACTCGTCCAACTCTCGTCTCTATACACAATGCTAAATTTTAAAAATATTTCCCATTTATCATCTAAAAAGTTGAAAAACCAAAAATAGGTTCAATAAATTTCATTCATCCGTCGGGGTTCGGTTCATTTCTGTTCTCGAGATTTATATATATGCGTCGGTAATTCAATTTGATTTCATTTTTATTTATTTCATTTCAATTTGCGTTCTGCATTTTTGCATTTGTTTTGCTTTGTCCATTGATAAAAACAAATGGTACAACTTACAATTTGGCACATCATTAAAGATTAGAGATTTCTCATATAATATATTTATATATATATATATATTTTTATGTATATATATAGTTTATATTTATAACTCCTATGCGTATGCTCTATGTGAAGGTGAACAAAAGCGGTGTCAGCTTATGGTTAGACTACACAGTTTATAGAATATAACTTACAGATTCGCCAGATTCTCGATTTTCTGATGCTTGTACTGGGTCTCGAATGGGGGTAGGGGGATGGGAGGACTGAGAAGTCTCTAATATTAAATAATAGTTAAAATATCATCGTAGGTGTGTATACATTTAGTTCATATACATATATTTATATATATATAAATAGAGCTGCAGTGTTTGATTGAGTTGCATTTGCATTTTACATATTTATAGGTTGATTTTTCATTTGTTTCATACCTTGCTTAAGACAAAAATCGTGTTTTCTTTTAAGTTTTAAAAAATTTGCGGTGGAAGTTGAGTTTATTAAATTGTTATATGTATGTAGTAGTATCTATTATGTTTAAGTTTTTAATAACTACTTGGTTTATTGGTTTTTTCTTATCTTTTGTTCGCCTTGTTGTTTATCAAACCCAAAAGTGTTTCTTATTTCCATGTGCGGCCAAAAAGTATGCAATACTTCTCAGTTACTCTCTATTTTGTTAATAACGTTTTTGTTTTTGCAAATTTGGGCGCTATTTTTAAAAATGTATTAAATTTAATTACGTGTCTATTTTATTCACTTGAAAGCTACATTTAATTTGGCAATTGTTGGGTTTGATTTAATTCATTCTTTTCGACTTTCGTACATATATTTTCGCATTTGCTTCTTATTAATTCTTGTGTTTGTTGTCAATCAGCATAAAAACTAAATCTAAAACTAAAAATCATAGTTTTTATAATTTTTAAATATAAACTTTGGCTTGAAAAATGTCAACGTAAATATGCTTAAAACATTATTATAATAATCTTTTTTTTTTTGTAGGCTTTTATCTTTTCTTTTTTAATAATTAAAGAAACATTGTGTAAACATTTCAAAACTGAGTATGACATAAATTGCTTCGAGTTGCTGTTGTGTGTGTGTGTGCGAGTATCATCAGTGTGTGTGTGTGTGGTGTGAGAGAGTTTTGAAGAAAAATTCATAATAAATATATACAGTCTGAGAAGACGTAGTATAAAACACAACGTTGAAGCTCTTTGGACTCAATAGATAGCTCTCCAGCTCTCAAGCGGAGCCTTACGTATGTAATATTTATGGACTTAGTTAAAGGGCGAGTATTGGAATTCGAGGAGAACACCTAAAGAACGATTGCACAATTACACACGCACACAATAACCAATCAAAGGTGTTGTTGTTGTTGTTTTTGTTTCATCTAGCATAGTTTCAATATATATATAGTATAAATTTGACGACAGTAGCTGCCTAAGAATCGAAATATAGAGAACGACTTCGTACAATACGTTTTGAGCATTTCCATTGGGTTTTCCCCCATTTTGTTTTGTTCATTTCAAAATACACAACGTTAAAAGTTTACTTAAGTGTGCATTAGACGTGGTTTTCATTGTTATTATAGTTCAAAGTGTGTATGTAAAATAAATTCTTAGCTTGCTTAGGGGAAGTTTTGTGGTCTAGGCCAAAAATATGAACAACACTGAAACGACGTGAAGTTAGTTAATTTATAATTTTAGTTTCTCTTTTTTGTAGCTTTTTTCTCGATTTTTACTTAATTTTGTTATCTTTTTTTTTTTGCATTGCACAACACACAAAGAAAGTGCTACGGAGTTAAGAGCTAAAAATGTTTTTAACTTTAATGCTTACTACACAAATTTCACGTTTTCTTTTTTGTTACTCTTCTTCGTCTTCTTCTTTTTGTTTTTTCTTTTCTGTCACTGGAAGCTTGAAGTTAAAAACTATCATGTATTATATCATATTTGTAATTTGTCTCTTCTTTTTTATTTGTTTTTTGCTTCTGCCTGCTGCTGCGGAGGCTGCATTAAAGTAATTATTATTGTATATTCCAAGGATATGTCTACGTGTTGATCTCTTGCACTCGCCTATGCATTATGCCTATGCGCTACAAGTTGAGCAATTTCATTGAGTTGATTTGGCATTTGCATTCGCGCAACTGCCTTCTTTTTTTCTCTTTTGTTTTGTTTAGCTGCCAGATAAAATACTAGAGGAACAATAAGAACAATAGGAAAAACCAAAGCAAAAAACGTTAAAAATTAAATTCGTTTATATAAATGATTTTTGTTTTTCGTTTGAAATGTACACGAATAAAATTGTGAGTATTCTTTGGAGAGGCGAATAAGACGCTTAAGGAAATTAAGATAATCGTTAAAATGTGTTTTTTCTTCTTGTGCGCCAAGTTGTGCTTTTCTTTTCGAGAATTTGCTCTCTTTTGTTTTGTTTGGCAACTTTGTCCATAGAAAAATAATATACAATTTGATGTGTGGCGCTTGTTTTTACTCTACATACTACAATGCTATATGTAACAGTTACATGAAACAAATAATTATAATCGTTAATTGTAAAGCTAACTTATTAAACAAGAAATTGTGATTGTTTTTTTTTTGTTTTTGTTGTTTTCTGAGTTTTTAGTTTAAAGTATGCAGCATGAAAATACATAAAAATTGCTCATTTTTGATATACAAATACAATATCTATAGGTATAATAATTATACATATACCGTTGGTATATATCATATATGTATATATATATATATAATTATATATAAATTCTGATTTGCCGCACAAAAATTTCAGCTTTTGTTTTTGGTAAAAATCTACGCAGAAGCACGTTTTGCAAACTAATTGCCATTTAAATATTTTGTTTATACTGCATTTGCTTAATAATTTTTTTGTTTTTGTTCTTTTTTTTGTTTTTACTTGGACGACATTGATTTGTTTTTCTTGTTCTTTATAATTTGCTTGAATTGCCACAGTTATTGCGGCTGCTTTTAGCTTTGATTTTCAACTCTCCGCATATGTTTCTGCATCTTCATCTTGAGCGGGTTCTCAACTCGTTCTCCTTTTTTGTTCAACTTCTTTTTTGAGCGTCTGTTGTGTGTGGTTTGAGTATCGGCATCTATCGGTTTCTGGGATTTAACGTCTACTTACGCTACTGCACTGTAGAGAGGAGTATTTACGTCTAGTTTTGTTCATACATTGAGCATTTTAGAGAGTAGTTCAAGTGTATTATTTGGCTGACTTGTGTAGCTTTTTAATATGGCGTAAAACGGTTGAAGCCACCGCGATACATGGTTGCCTGTAGAAGGTAATCAAGCAAAAGAGGAAGAATTTATATTAAAAAATATATCTTTAATATCTCTTGTATCTTACACTACTTATATATTGTTTTTAAGTTTTATATTAATTTCTTATTAAAACAAAAAAACTCACCCCGTAGCCAGGAACGGGTCCGATTCCATGTCCTAGATAAGGATCCGCATATTCGCGTGCATAACTAGAAATATTTCGTTTTTTTTTCATTAATTAAATGAATAAATTAAAATAGTATTCAATGTGTGGTGCAGTTTGATTTTGATGACTCCAAATGGAATTAGCTTCTGTTATTATGATTGTCTATTATTTTAGTTTTCTTCCTGCGTTTAGCTTATATCATATTTCTGCGTTAGTTTATCTCCTGATTCATTACTCATCCATTTCTTGATCTATTCGTCGACATCCTTCAACTTATATTAGTAAAATTTGTTTAGGTTCGATAGGGTTTTGCAAAATACTTCAATAGTTACTTTCAAATCATCAGTTTTCGTGGTTAGAATCTTGCTACTCTTCATAAGTGAGTTAAGGTTTTGAGTATAGTACGAAAGAAAATCAAATCAAATCAATTAGTCAAACATTAAGGGAAATAATTAATAGAAATAATGTAAATACAAATTACAAAAATAAAAACAAAGATAAGCATATGATATTAATCAAATCCGAATACCTTAATACATAAAAAAGAATATATAATAATAATAATGTCAAGTATTTCCGGTAAAATACTTAATTTGAGTATAATACGTATGTCAGCTATAGATACTCGTTCTTATTCTCATCTACCTAAATTTCTTTGTACTACCTTTAGTTAATATTAAGTCGAGTGGATTTATATGATTGATGACAAGTGTGGGTTAACTGGGGTTAGCTGTGAGTTATAGTTGCGAGTTTCATGAGGTCGCACAACTGGCTCGGGTAACTTACCCCGCGACGGTGGCATAGCCAGCAAGTGCCGGCTGGGCGGCTGCTGCTGCAGCGGCGCCATAGGCGGCCCGGGCAGCGACCGCCGTGTAGGTGGTGGCCGCCGTGGCATACGCCTGTTGCTGAGCCTGAGACAGGGGTGTCTTTAACAGCGGAGCTGTGGCCTGGAATAATGTGAAGCAGATTGTGTGTTAAACGGGGCGCAGTAAGATCTGAATGCAACGGCAACGACCAAACTAGCGACAGGTGATATAGAGAGAGATATATTGTATATATAAAGAGCGAGTAAGAGCAAATTGGCAAAGAGTTAGGAACCTAAGAACCGTAACCGAAACCGAATAAAACGTAAAAGGTAGGGTGCAAGTAAAGTAGTATAATTATATAGTGTCTTTTGTTTTTGAAGATATATACACATACAAAATATATAGTTGATGTGGTCATATTCAGGTTAAGTTGACCAGCGAATTCAAAACTACAAAACCCAAGATGCCAAAGATCCGCGTACACAGCTTGTAAATGCTACAAACAAAGCTCCAAAATGTGCAGGGTATTGTAAAGAACTTATATATTAATACAATTATAGCTAATGTTAAGATAACTTAGTTCTGGGTGCAGTAATAGATGACACAACACGCAAATAACCAAAATTAAAACACAATGTGGACATACAGCACAAAAAACAAACGAATAAGTTCTACAGATGGGGCTTCTACAGCTATACAAGAACGCATATTAGGACATTTGTCAAGATTTTCAAGCTAAAAATGATTATTTTTACCAAAACATTCTGTGGTACCGGAATGCGGTTGATCGTATGTGGGGTACTGTTTAGCGTAGTCACAGTGCGGCGCTGTAAGTTTTTACGATATACGATTTACGGTATAATTGGTATCAAATTTTTTTTTGGTTTTTCGTTTTTAGTTTCGATGTAGTTGTTGTTGTTGTTGTTGTAGTTGCGAATTTGTTGTAAAGGTCGTGAAAAAAGTAACCAAAATAAATACATTCTTAGTATATAAGGAAAACGTGTATTATATATTTATATTTATGCTACTTAAGTTTAGAGTCTGCTGATTTTAGAAACATATATTGCAAAAGCAAAATCAGAATCGAAATACAAATACCAAAAAAAAGGGAAATGATAAGGAAAATGAAATGGAAAATTCCTTAGAGAGCGACATGCGCTTTTTTGTGGACTGCTGAGCAAAGCAATTTGTTGTTGTTATTGTTGTTCTTGTACTTGTAATAAGGAAAGTTTGGAAAATGCGTTCACAAAGAAAATATATATGTAGATAGAAAGTAAGGATGCAAATAAGTAATTGCTTTATATATAAAAATAGACTTAGGTTTTTGGTCAATCTCAATCACAGTGTTTAGATACATAAATACAAATTGTAGATACATTAAAGCAGTTATTATTAATTTCAATATGTTTGATGATTAGTTAATGACGCACTTTGGACACTGGGGCCACATAATAATAATAATGATTTTATTTATATACGCTTGTATATGACAATATTGTACAGACGCATTTGCACGACCAGTTACCAGAAAATAAAAAAATATATACGAAAAACCAAAAAGTTAATGAGATAGTCAAACATATTTTGTATAATACTGCCCATGGCGTGGATTTACAATAAGAGAGATAAGTGTATTCCAAAGATGTTACAACGCGTTGCAGACAGAACGCTTTGTTAGTTTTGAAATGCAAATAGGGAACACAATAAATAACAGAAATATACTCTTCGAAAACCCAAGCCAAAAAGATGTTCAGGAAAAAAGAAAAAACAATTACAATCCGGTGTCTCTTTCACAGGCTACCATCGACAGTAAAGAGTTGTGGAAATAAACATATGTGTGTGATTGTGTGTGTGTATATAAAATATGTACGATAATAAAAGTAATAACGATATATTAAATAGTTTAGAGAGCGTTCTTAATCTGGTTTTGTTTCTGTTTTTTTGTACGGTTAGCGTATTAGATTGAATAAGTTTCATTACATTTAATATGGCGGCTGGCTGTGCGGCTGGAACTTCAGTGACCGGTTTGGCTGCCTGTAAAATTTATATATAATATATATATATGGATATATATAGATTTTATTCGCTTTAATTGAGGTATTCTTTGCAATAAGGTTTGCTGGCCAGCTTAAGACTTAACCTGCGCTAAGAGGATACTAAAAACTAATCCTTACTAGCTAATAATAATGAATATGATTTATTGAACTTACCTGGAAGCGTAGATTTGGATCAGCGGAAGCAGCGGCTGCTAAGAAGGGATCATAGTATACGCTGTATAAAGTCGAGAAGAGTGATATAGTAAAGGCAATAGATTAATAACTGTGCGTAGTACGTGCTTATATATTGAATTTAATAACAGCTGAATCGGAAATGGAATGGATTCCAATTGCATTCATTCTCAACCGGATTCAATTGCCATTTTTTTGTCTAGCACTTAAAAGCAAAATTCAAAAATTTTTATGTAGAATTCATTTTTATATTCATTTTTTGTTTGGTTCTTTTTTAACGCACTTGTGTGTGGGTATTCGGGTTTGTTTATTTGGGCGCTATGTGCAGACACAGCAGCAGCAGGGCTAGCATGGGCAAAAGTTTTGGCTTACCAATTGTTAAAATAATATTTTTACTTTTTTGGCCTGAACAACTTTAGCCCGCTTCCCTTTTGCATGCTCTGTCTGCTGTTATAGTTTTGTACCGGGTGCATTTTGGGCGGGTTAAAATGGCTGAAACTTAAGGCGTAACTCAAAACGTAATAAAGTCCCTACGGAAACACTGAACTCTCGTAACTTCTAACTACCTGAACTCCTGACTCCTATGTATGCTAAGTCCCCCTCCTAAGCTGCCTGACGATTGATGACGAGCTGATTGTTAGGTAATGCATATGCATATAAGTTGAAATGAAATAAGGAGAACTCTAGCAAGGATAACCAACCAGTTACGGGTACAGTGGGCATTCCATTTGTCCGATAACTACGTTAAACATTTTGTATACTTATTGTTGCTCGATTTCTCTCGATCGACAGAACGAACAGACACACAGTCATGCACCTAGCTAATAATTTGTTGTTGTAGTAGTTGCTTCAATTCATATATGTTGTATATGGGTAGCATTATCATCGCTAGTTTATATAGTTTGTATGGAAACAGCAGCCACAGTAATGAACGAAATCAATCAAAAAATACATGTGTGTATACGGGTGTGTGTGTGTGAGTATGTGTGTTTGGTTTTATAGAAAATCATAATACAAATAGAGATATTATTAAAAGAAACATGCGCGACAACAGCGGCGGCAAGAGCAGCAACAGACGCTTCAAAATTATGTTCATATATCAAATATCAAATTCAAACTCATCATACGCCTAGTGGTACACAATATACACAATGGAGTAAGTAGTATTACATTGAACCCTTCTGCCAAATAGACAATCAAAAATAAAAATGATATTTAACGAATTAACGATGCCAAAAAACGAACTGCTCTCAGTCAAGAATATATAGTATAATTAATTATGTGATTAAGTATTTGATATAGTTTTCTTTTTTTGTTTTAGTTTTGGTTGGCGTGCGTTAATTGGTTGCTGCTTAAAGTTGTTTAGTTGTTGTAGTAGTTGTGGTTGCTGTTTTTGGTTTGATTTGATTTTGTACAAGAGAGAGAGAGGCCTAGACTTGCGCTGCGATTAGACTTAAATGGTGGCGCTATGCATATATAGATATACGAGTAGTACGAGTACGATTATGGTACTTATTAAAACGTTACACACACAAGGTAGCTAATATCAAAAATTCACCGCATAGACCAAAATAGAGAGAGAGAGACAAAAAACAACGTTAAAGCTATAAACAAAATGGCGCTCAAGGTGTAGTTGGGGGAGATGGGAGTGGGTGTATGGCAGGTAATAAGTGTTTTGTGAAATTATGATAAATGAGTGTTGGGGAAGGCAACTGCTGCAGCAGCAGCAGCCACAACATGGCGTATGCGTGATAATTTGTTGCATGCAAGGCAATGAGTTGCCACTTGTTGTGCTGCTGCTGCTGCTGTCGCAGCTGCTGCTAATGCTGCTTGAGCATCGTGTAAGCGTTTAAGGAACGAGCGAGCGAGCGTAGACACCACATGAACAAAAAGTAAGTGCGCTAAAACTACATTCAAAATATATTTAGATTATTCAACTAAAAAATGTTTAAAAACAAAAAAACAAGATACAACCAAGAGCTACATGTATTCTTTTTTAGATTTTTCTTTTTTTTGTGTTTTTTTTTTCTTTTCTCTTGCGACGTCGACGAGTTTGTTTGTTTGTGGGGCAACGTGGAGGAGGCTCTACTTACGGCGCAAATCCATGCAAAGCTGCAGCGCTGTTGGCCGCATTGGCCGACGCTGCCATGGATGCAGCAGCCGCAGCAGCAGCGGCCGGCGTTTGTGAGGCCGTTGCAGCAGATAGGCGTGCCGCATACGCGGCGGCGGCAGCGGCACTTGCATTGCCCGCCACACCCGAGTTCTGTGCCGCAGCAGCGGCCGCAAGTGATTGCTGCAGTGCCGAATGTTGCTGGGCGGCAGCAGCCGCGGCGCTGCCAGCGGCAGTGGGCACCGCGACGGCCTGTAGCGTTGGCTGCAGCTGGGCCAATTGTGGACCCAGCGCGTGCGCATGGGCATGTGGCACATGTGTATGAGCGGCGGCAGCGGCTGCGGCAGCGGCATGCTGTGAGTGTTGGGCAGCGGCGGCGGCGGCGACTGCGGCATGTTGTTGCTGTTGCTGCTGTTGTTGCTGCTGCTGCTGTTGATGCTGCTGTTGCTGTTGGTGCTGCTGTTGCTGTTGTTGCTGATGCTGCTGCTGCTGTTGGGCGGCTGCTGCGGCCACGGCGGCGGCGGCCACTTGACGTTGCTGTTGCTGCTGGGCGGCGGCAGCGGCGGCTGCCAGCGCCGGATGATGGTGCGGATGATGGGGATGATGGAAGGGTGTGGCACCGACCACGCCCACGTGTCCACGTTGTATGGCAACTCCACGCATGGCAGCGGCGGCAGCTACGGCGGCTGTGAGGCGGCCAAACGAGTATTTTTTTTTTGGTTTTTCATTTTTGATAAAGTTTTTTTCGGTTTGTTTGTTTTTTTTTGCAACGATTTGTACACAACATTTTACCAGTGTGTGTGTGAGTGTTGTACGTGTGTGTGTGTGTTGGTGTGTGAGTGTGTCGTTTTTGTTGGTATTTATACACACACATTACATTCGTGTGTGTGTGTATGTTTTTTTTGTGTGTATTCGTGTGCAAAAAGTAGAAAAAAGGAAAAGAAAAGAACATAAAACGCATGCGGTTAGTTTCTCTCTCATTATATAAGTAAATATTTATATAATATATATATATATAGAATATATTTGTATGTTTAGCAAATACTAGGCATTATGTAGTAACTGTTTGTATGTATATTGAGTTTAGGTATCGATTGAGCGCTGAGATGATTTCGGTATATACATATAACAATACGATTACATAAGACATACGTGAAGTCAGTCATATTTATATATATAATATTTAAAAGGGGGATTCACTTCGAAACATACTTAACATTATGAACATTTAATAATTACCAAAATATGCTACGCAGTGGGTTTCTGTTTCGTTTATAAACATTATATTATATAGTATATAGTATGATCATCCATCAACAATACGAAAAACATTAGACCGATCTGTAGTTTAGTATGTATTAACATATATACACATATATCTATGTATATATGTATTTATTTTACGTGTGTAAATGCCGCAAGACCTTTTTAAGAAACGCATTTGCAATTGGTTTTGTTTTTGTTTTTGTTTTGTAGGTTAGAGGATTTCGTATACAAAGCAATATAATAAATGTAGTATAATACGTATATATATATATATAGAGATAAAATCGTACAATTAAACTAAAGTAAAACCCTTGAGCCGTTTTTAAAATACAATCAAAACTAGCAAAAAACATTTATTAAACTAGAGATTGTTGTTGTTATCTATTGAGTGCGAAACAGAGTGTGTGGAACAGTAGTATCTAGTATGATGATGGGCGACATATAAGCTACGAATTGGTTGGTGATAAACAAGTAACTGCATCCGATAGTTTTCAAGGCACTCACACTCTGCCCGCGTGATATTGCCAACGATTGCAATTATTCATAACGAGCACAGCCGCAATAAGCCGGCACAAAGCGCACTCCGCCGGCCATAATTGACGACCTCAGCCAACAACGTGGAAAAGCAAACTGTGTGGGTGAGTGTGTGTGAGAGAATGTGTAGGTGTAGTTCAGTGGAAAGCCAAACAAATTGCTTGACGCGAAAATTGCTGAAATTTATTTGGCTAGTGCGTAATTAAAATTCGATTCGTTGCCAGCAAATTATTAGCAGCAGCAACAGAGCTTCGCCAATTTTTCCAGTTTTGGTTTCAATTAAAGAGTACAAAAAGTTAATTTCGAACTCTATATAAATGAAAAAGCATTATGTTGAACCAGGCAATCAAATAACATAAGGCGTAGGCCGTTTTTCATTTTGTTTTTTTTTTTGTCACATGCAAACTCGAATTGGCAACAATTTCAATTTTGGTTTTCTGATGAGAAACATAAAACGTAAGACGTGCAAGATTTGCAAAGTAATAGCAAAAACAGAGAGATAAAGACATAGATATATTGATGTAGGCAAGAATAGCTAAAAAACTAATGATCTATTGGAAATGCCTTATAAGAGATGCTTGCTTGCCGTAAATTGGGCTACCGTCACACGACAAGAGAGAGAGAGAGAGACATAGATGGAGAGATATAGGGGTATACTTTATAGTTATTACGATACGATATAGTATGTTTTTTATGGTAAGTACGCTATGGTTAAAGCTAGAGAACCTTTCCATACTTAAGAACTAATTACAGCTTTCAAGTAAGTTGCCACTAGTTGGTCTGTTGATTGATTGGTTGATCGGTTGGTTGGTTGATTGGTTGGTTGATTGGAGTACGCTTGTGTCCGTGTGTAGGTGGTCTAAGAGTGTTTGGGTGTTCGTGTGTGTGCCTAGCCGTAGAACAATGCAATCTCAAGGGCGCCAAAAAGTATGCAATATATATCGTACTTAGCATATAGTCAAACCCAAATGCGTAACCAAAGAAACAAGACAACAAATATTATAGTAGTATGGTAGATATGTATGTAGGTAGGTAGTTGTATATGGTACAGATCTCATAGCTAAGAATTTGGTGGCTGGTTGCTGGTTTCGTTTTCGTTTACTGTAACTGTATCTATGTGTCTGCGTGTGCGTTTCAGTGTGTGTGTGTGTGTATGTGCGTGTGTCTATGTCACGGTGTCAGCGAATCGCGAGATTTATGTCAATTTTTGAATTCTGCTTTGCTTTCTTTAGATAGTTTTCAATGTACCTCCGCCGTGTCGTTGCTGCTGCTGCAGTTTGCGCTGCTGTCACAGCTGCTGGCATAGCACTGTGCTGCGTTGGATGGCGCGGCGCGGCTAACACAATGGGCGTGGCCGCTGATGGTGCAACTGTGGGCTGGGGCATACTATGCGCCGCCGGCGCCACGGCCTGCGCCTGCGCCACCGGCAGCTGCATGGGCAGCGGCATGGGCGTCAATGTGGCAGCTCCAGCGCCAACGGGCGCACCCAGAAATGGCCATGCGGCGGCCACGGGCAGGCGATAACCTTAAGGTTGGTTCATATACATTTATACATTATACATATATGTCATATATAACGTATACGTTGATAAATTTCGTTAGATTTTGCATATCATTCGATGCTTTGTATGAGCTCTGTGTGTGGTGACTGTCTGCGTGTTTAGGTGTATGTGTGTGTGTGTGTTGTATTTACATTTCGAATTCGTTTGGGGATGCAGTGAGTTTCGTGGCATTTTGGTGGTTTGATTCTTGTGGTTTATTTTGCTTAGAACTAGTGCTAAGTTAAGCTGCTTGAAACGCGACGAAAGTTACCAGTTACATACATTCGTGTGTGTGTGGGTGTGTTTAAGAGTGTGTAATTGTATGCGATTGTATACGTAAGTAATAAGTAATTACGCTAAGGAGCATTTCCGACAATGTTCAGACCAAAGTACCAGACCAAAATAGATGTCAAAACGTAAAACGAACTCAGGACACAAAGTAAAAACAGAAAAACAAGAAGAAGAAACGAAACGCACATACAACAAAACTTGTTAAGAGTGTCAAACGCAATGGTATCGATTGTTCAGATTTATATATGGTAAATATATATGTATATATATTTATAAATAGTTTATATATATAGTAGGTAGTATGCATATAAGACAACACAGCGGCAATATGCTAAGTTCATAACCATCATCAATGGACGATCGCAAGATCATCAAAATCATCATCAAGACTAGAAAAAAATTGTGACGCGCCTTGAACGGTTTTTTTTAACGTATTGTTATTATGATTTTATAGTTTTTTTTTTCAATATTCTACGCTTTATAAAATTTGTAATTCAATTAGATTTGGAAATTTGTTTCTATTCAGTTTGGTTTTTTTTTCATTTGACGAAATTCGGGTTATATGCAAAAACAAAGTAGGAAACCAAGAAAAAAAAACGATTACAAACAGTCAACAAGTATGTAGTATTATAATTAATATAATGTAGAATATATATTTGATTTGCATACTCTTCAAATGGATCAACGCGGAGCCTAGCGATAAATAAAGTTAAGGAAAAAAGATTCGAGAAAAATTGCAAGTCGGGTGAATGCGATAAGTATGCGAAATGATTGTTCGACCTGTCAGAGAACCCAGCGATATATATGTATGTATATATTTATATATATTATTATATAGACCTGCCTGGCACATATTGAAACCATTTACTAAACGGTTCTTATAGATGAATGTAGTAAGTATTTAGTCGCTTACAAGCTAAAAGGTTCTTCATTGCTTAAAGTTAGATTCATAAACTGAAAATTGTTTTTTTTTTAATTTTTTCGTATACTTTAACGATAACTTATTATGTATGTACGAGTGTGTATGTGTGCTCAGTGAGTGTGTGTGAATGTGTGTGGTATTTGTTGTAAATTTATAACGAAATACAGCAGGCAATAAATACAAAATACAAATACATGAAAAACATAGAAAAAGGAACTTGACAAAACGCTTACCTTCCGGCCATTGTACACAAACTGCAGTTCAGTTTTCAGTTGATTTATCGATAGATTTGCGTAGATTGCAGCATTTGGAGGCAGCAGGGCAGGCATGTAAAAGGCAAGAGAAAACATTTGCATTAATTTTCACATACATTTTGAATGTTTATTTCGTTTAAACGAAATTGCTTTAAATTCTTTTTATATATTTATTTATATATTTTTTATACAGATACATGACACGTAGCTCAATTACATTTACAAGTTTTGGGCCGTGCTAATGCAGTTATAGAGCATTTTGAATATACATAGATATATATTTTATTTTTCAAGTGTGTGTGTTTCCAATTTATGTTGATGCAGGAAGAGGGAAGAGGGTAGGGGCGGACGGAGGCAGTATTCGGTGGCATACATGCAGTTTTATTTGTATTTAACAAACATCATGTTATGTATTTGTCTAAATGTTTTCAAGCATTTTGCTGGACTTCAATGCGCGCGCTCAGCTGCAAATTGTGCAAACAGCAATGCAGAGAATACAGAGTGAAAGACAGAGACAGAAATCGAGCAAATCGTGTTTAACAAATTTCTATTGTTCTATATACTGTATGCTACGTATTTGCTATTGTATTTTTGGGGGGTTTTCGGGCATGCTTTAATGCGTTTTTCTTGTTGAAAAATGGGAAAATGTCTGCTGGAAAATGACTGGCACAAATAATAATGATAGTCAAATAGGAATCAAGCTCGCCTGGCTGCCCTTTGCTTTCCTTTCCTTTGCTTGCTTTCGATGCAATCTCCTTACTCGATCGACTCTGTGCAAATACGAAGAGAATGCTTATAACTAGCGAAAAATGCAGTAAAATACATGTCAAATAGACAGACAGGCAGTCACGACTTGTGGTTGTTGTTGTTGCTGTTGCTACTGCCACTTGCTGTTGCTGTGTTGGCTGGCTGGGGCGCATTAAGTTTAACATGTCAAAGGATCAACGTAAAAAATAAAAGATATATGCAGTGGGGCAGGGGGAGTAGATTGTCGTGCAGCGCAGAAATCAACATACGAAGTAGAAGACAAACTTTCCACAGAGAGCAAGAGAGAGTTTATATGCACGCCTATGTGTGTGTGTGCGTGTGCGGAACGAACACATTTGCATAAGACACAACAACTGTGGGGCAACAAAATAAAACGCTTCTGCAACAGCCATAGGAAGGCGGTAACGGCATCAGAAGTTCAAGGAAAACTTTTATTTTTATATTCGTTTTTCTTTCTTTTTTTATTTTTGAAATTTATGTGTGTGCCGCAACATGTTTGCAACTTTGTGGTTTATTTGTAATTATCCTAACCGCCAACAGCAGCAGCAGGACGGCAAGCAGCAGCAGCGTGAGCTCTGCCCCCAAGTTGCAAGAAGGGGGGAGCTAATGTTGCCAGCCATTTGCCAAGGCGAATGCGAACGAAAGCGTTCGAAACGTGATAAAGTGAGTGCCTGCTGCGGCTGTTGCTACTCCTACTTGGCCAAGGCTTAGCTTCGACTGACTGTCTGTATGTCTGCTCCCATGTCCTTATGCCTGCCTGACTGCCTGCCTGGAACTGTCTGCGTCTATTTCTATAATATGCCGGCAACCGCATAAATAGTTGGGCGTCCCAACGGACACAACTCGCATTTAGTGCAACGCAAATGAAGCGCATTACGTGCACGTGGCAGAGCAAGAAAGAGGAAGGGAGAGAGAGATAGCAAACCAAAGAAAAGGCAAGCTAGAGCGCACCTAAGGAAGCTGCCCATAGTAAAAAGAGGCCAAAGACGCTGCCAGCATGTGCAGCAGCAGCAATGGCAGCTTCAGTCCGTCTGTCTGTCTGTCCTTCTGTCCGCTTGGCTAGAGCTAAGTTTGTTGGCAATACAAAAGCATTTTGCATGTCCTGTCCACATGGCAGGCACAGAAAACTCCGTGGCACCAGCTGCTGGCAGCAGCAGCCGCTTGAGCCGCTTCTCTCTTTCCTCGTCGAGCTCTGTTTGGTTCTGTTCGGGTTTTGTTGGGTTGCTAAGCGGCTTATCGTATTTGAGCGAAACTAAAGTATAGATTTTGCGCTGTGAATACTTTTTAATGGCAACTTGCTAGGGGAAAATACGATTTAATCAGCAGTATTATTTATTATACATGGAGCATGGGCAACTTTCTAGCTGCAGCTGCCGTGCACTGTCTCTTTCTACTCTTTTTTCCCCAGACGAAACTTTTAAGCAACCGCAACTTCAAATGAAACTGTGTGTGTGCCCCGCGCGCGCTCTTTGCAAACGAAACATTAAATATCCAAGTAGAAGAAGTTTTAGCTGACAAAACTTGCAAGAATTACACCAAACATGTTCAGAGGGGAAGGGGGAACGAGGAACTTACGGTAAAACTATAGCAAAACATGGCAATTTCTGTAAAATTTACATGTAACATGAGACAAAGAAGAGCATAGAGTGTTTTTCTTGGAAAGAAAACATTGAAAAAGGTGTTGACATTTGGTATAAATGAAATTTGAAGTTAAAGAAGGAAAGAATATTTCAAGAAGTTCTTTTGTGATTGTTCCTCGATCAATATTCAATACAATACGCATCTCACATCTACACAAAGCAGTTAGAAATATAGAAACCTCTTAAAGGGATTACTTTATAATCAACATTGAACAGTATTACATGCTGGGGACTGTGAGTCTTAGGAAATTACATAAACAATTAAGCGTTTTAGTCATAAGGGGGTGTTTTTCAAAGTGTTATACATTGCCAATTTCAAGGGGGAGTTTATATCGTGCCACCGTTAGCATGCAACATGCCAGGGGAAGATTAGATCAAAGAGTTCTTTTTTATTGTTGTTGGTGTTACATTTACAGTTTATGCATGTGGGGTTGGGGGGAATTGTCAGGGTGTCTACGCTTATAGACAACATTGAATGGATACAGTTTTTTTCTTTTTTGTTTGGCAAGCAAGTTACAGACAGATATAACAAATGCAATTGGTTTTTTTTTTCAATTTTAATTTGTTCTCTTATGATTTGCTCACCTAGAGCTGGAGCCGGTATGGCACCATCTTTGGTCAGTACAACTGTGTGGTGTGTGAGAGAAAACAAAATATAAAAAATATTCGTTTTAATCTTCATTATCAGAATAGAATGTATTGTTCAATCAGCAGTTATCGGTTTCAGAATGTTCAAAATCAAATTGCAGAATAAAAAATACATATGCAGACACTTGAAAAAACATAAATAAATGAAAGTAACGAGAACAACACAAATTCGGCGAATGCTTTTAACGTGTGTGTGTGTTTATACTTTTGTGTATATGTATGTGTATGTGTAAGTGTGCATTAGTTTGTTTGGTTAGCAGCCGCAAGCCCGGTAGAAGTTCTTGTTGTTGTTCTTGTAGCTGTTGCTTTAGTGTTGTTAGTTTGTGGCAGCATTGGCAACTCAGTTAACAAGTTTTTGATTGCCCAACGCCTTGGCAATATGCTCCATTAACAAGTTCTTCGAATCGAAATCAAAAGAAAATAACAAACAAAAATTCCAAGAGCAAAAACATTTTCATTACGAAACATTCGTTGGCAACTTCGAATTTTAGACAGCCACCAAAGAAGTTGATGTGAAAAGTTCTGCAACAACGCAAAAGAGCAGAAAGGAAAACTGAGGAGGGGCAAAATGGTGGGGCGTGGACGGGGAGAGCAAGAATAACGAAAACGAAACGAGAAGTATGGCAACACTAGTAGGTACAGCAACAACACAAGCAACAGCAATGGCCAGTCAAATGTTATGGCACTTTTTGTTAAAGTTTCTATTGTTGTTGCCGTTGCTGTTGTTGTTGTTGCTGTAGTTGTTTAAGTTGCCGCTTGCGTGCTTCTCATTTCTTCGACTTGTTCTAGGCCAGAGACGTAATTGCATTTCTTTGTTCAACGTTTAAACTTGTTTCGCTACACATACATAGCTTAGTTTCATGTAGGTGTTATATATTTATCTGTGTATATGTGTGAGTGTAAGCAGGTGTGCTGCTGTGAGTGTGATTGTGTGTGTGTTTGTATGTGATGTGTGAGAGAGTTAGAGAAACTTACCGTTGGGTACTGTTGTCACTTTTTTGGTTTGTACACGTGCAGTGGCGTTATTCACCTTCACAATGGTTATTTTTGGTAACGATAGAGTTTCGATATCGAATTCGATATCGAGTTCAGTTCAGAGTTGCAACGAGCGTGGTTGGTTTTTTTTGGTGGTGATGGGTTGTTTGTTTTTACATTATTTATTGTTTTTTTTTTATTTATAGAAAGTTCATATCACATACCGCATGTATAGAGAATGTAGAAATAAATTAAATATGTGTTAGTTAACAATTACAATTGAATGAGGTGTGTATAGGGCGTGTGTGTGTGTGAGGGAAGTGTGTTGGTGTTAAGCTGTTATCGCAACTTAAGAATTGCTTAGAAATATTATTAAATTATCGTTATCGTTATCGGTGGATACGTTTTAATGCTCATTTACCGCATGATTGATACAAATTATGAAAATCTTTTGTGCATTTTATCGCTTAATTAGGCAGATTTGCCTTGCAAATGCAGAAATAAATTATTCGAACGCGTAAAAAAATCATTGCCTACTTTTGTGCGCCACAGTTAATTTGTTTAAATACCACTTGGCACTTTGCGCATTTTCAGCATATTTTAAATACCAATTATTCACCGCTGCGCATTTATCATGCAACGTAGAAAGGACGAAGACTACCGGCGCGGCAGAAAGAATCGTAAAATCGTAATTAATTTTTAATTAAAGGCAAATAAAAAAACGCAAAATGGGGATGCGCATAATTTAAAAATCAATCAGAACGCGGACGCGACACGCGATTAAAATGCGCAACCCGAAAATGTCGCTGATAATGCGTGAATGCGATTTTAAATATACTTTTCATAATGCGGAAAGAAGCGAATCGATAGTAGCGGCGAAAGGAAGAGGTATCTCTCTCGTTCTCTTTCTCTCTCTCTACCACAGAAAAACTTGTGAAAACTTTTCGTACGTCACGTCGACACGCAAGCCAATTCTCGCTGGCATCTCTCTCTCTCCCACTCGCGGGTTATTTCCTTTAATTTTTAGTGGTAAATGAGAAACTTGTGATAGCTTTGCAATTAGTTTGCAGATAATAGCTTGCCATGTGACCGGAATGTTTCAAAGTAGTGTGTGTGTGTGTGTGTGTTTGGAGTATGTGTGTGTGTGTGGATATAGGTAATGGTATTGGTATTGCATGCACCCACCTCGATTTTGCGTCCCTCAACCACGGTGCCGTGTAGACGTTCGCGTGCTCGTTCTGCATCGTTGCTGTTAGCGAATGTTACAAAACCGAATCCCTGCCATTCGCAATCAAACATGCAATTAAAGAAACATATAGAGTATATATAGGTAGAGTATATATTGTTTAAATATATATATAAGTATATAGATTTATTGTCGAAAGTTTCGTACTATGCTACATGTACACAAAAATAAAGAAAAAGTAAGCACGGTCCAAGGGGCCAAGGACATGCTGGGACAGCATCTTGGGGCATGCATCAGCGCGCGCCTTAAATTATGCACACTCTTTTGGTGTTGTCTGGCAACAGCAACTTACAACCGGCAACTTGCAACTGGCAACCGGCAGGGCCGGTAACTATGCAATTAGATTGAAGAACGAACACAGTCCAACAAGCTAATCTGGTGTTGCTGCAGCTACTGTTGCACAATCAAGTGATATCAACACAACAGCAACTTCAAGCCAAGGCGACAAGGTTGCCATAGGCAACGCTGTTCAACGGCAGCAGCTGGACAAAAGGCAGCTTCACTTGACTCAACTCAACTCAAGTCGACTGAGCGTCACAAGTGCCTTGGCTATGTGCATAATTTAAATGAATCGTGCAACACAATAAACGCAGAATTATGCATAAAGTGATAGCGAAAAGATGAGTAAGAGACATGAACAAAGAGAGAAGGGGGGGGAGCTGCTACAAACTTACCTTGCTGCCGCGTTCATTGAAAATGATTTCCACATCCAGAATGGTGCCAAATTGCTGCAGGCGAAGAAGGAACATAGAAAATCAAGTTAGCTTTCAAGAAGATAATATATATATACTCGTAATATGGCAACGCAATGGGCGCCGCTACTTACCCCAAACATCGCACGCAGATCGGGATCCCTGAAGCGAAACGGTATATTGGAGACGTGCAAACGCTTGGGTTGACTTTTGGCATCCAACGAGGCGGCAGCGGCTACGGCAGCCACCACCGATGATACCGGCTGGGCCGGGACTAGAGCACTGCTCAGACTAGTGACCACATTGGGCGTCTGCACCGAGGCAGTCATAATGCCACTGGCCGCTGCAGCGGCTGCATTCAGATGGGCAATCACCTGCGAGGTGCTTGCGGGTACTACACCACAATTGCCACTGCTGTCCTGCACCTGCTGCAGCCCGGTGCTGGGTAATAATCCTCCTGTCGATAGAATGCTGGTGCTCTGGCTTGGGCTGCAGCTGGTGGCTGCCAAGGCGCCTGTTGCTATCGAGCTGGCTGTCACCGAAGTGGCTGCTATTGCTGCTGTGGGACTGCTGCATAAAGTGAGCGATTGCTGTGCCGGCGGCTGCTGTTGTTGCTGTTGTGGTGCTACCGTTGTGGGTGTCTGCAACAGCGGCTCCCCGCTGGCAATTGGTGATGTGTTGCCCGAAACGTTGCCATCTCCGCCGCTGCCATTGAGTGTGGCTGCTGTTGCGGCAACTGTGACGCTGGACGGTGAGCTGCAGAGCGGAGAGCTGGGATCGCAAATGCCGACACTGCCGCCGCCACCGCCGCCTCCCGGAGTACCACCTCCACCACCGCCAGCCTGTGGCAACGCTGAGTTCTGCTGTGGCTCCGCTGCCTCATTGGCAATCAATACTGTGGACTGCGAGGAAGAGAAGAAAACAGAAAACAGAGAATGCAAAATTAATTAGCGAAATGTGGTTAAAACAATTCGGATTTCTTAAAGGCTTAAGTTCGAGAGCGTTCCAGCTGCCGATATCGCAGTGAAATCGCTCAAAATTTGCAACTTATTTTATAGAGATATTGCAGTTCTTTAGCATTTGTTGATTTTTGAACATTTGTAGCTTCTCTTTTCATCATATATTGACACAAAAAGTATTAACAAAATATCAAAAAATACCAAAAATGCACATTTTAAAAAATCATTTGAATACACAAAGTTTTTAAGGCACGTTTTCGAATCGTTTTGTGCCTCGTTTTATGCAAATAAAACGCTGTATAAACTTGTGCTTTGTGTGCCCGCTCTTGATATGCTTCAGTAAGTATTATATTATTAAAAATTGGTGAAATGCTAAAAGAATTTGTTGGCAGCCCAACTGGTTGTTGTTGCTATTGTTGTTGTTGTCATGTGGTTGCTGCAGTTGCCTCTGGTGCTGCATGGCAAATCGAATGCGAACAAGTGCCGCAATAAATAAACAATTGAAATGAAAATACAATTTTCAAGTGGTTTACAGACAAGCGCAAACATGCACACAAACACACCGAACACCAAACGTACGCAATGTTACAATATGCAACTGTGTGTGGGTGACCCAATAAAAAAAAGAAGTTACAGCTCACATAGTTCGACAGGCAGACAGACAAACAAGGAGAAAGAGAGAGAGAGGGAGATAAAGCGAGACAGAGACTGTGTTGCAATGGCACATTTGTGGCACAGACTTTTGTTGACTTATGCAATAAAACTGTCGCGTAACTACACCGAGATCTGCTCGACAATTTCCCAACTGGCACCAAATCCCAGTGACGACCCTGCGGAAATGTTTGCATTTGTATTGCTGCATTATTAAAACCGAATATGCACTGCCATGTTTCCCTGCCCCCTCCCCACAATTGGCCTGCCATTGTAGTCAGCACATGTCCCTTGCCACGCCCCATTTGTGCTCACACTCCCAGTGGGTTTGAATAATTTCATATTATTGTCAATTTACGCACACGCTGCAAATGCACTAGGGCGCGCATGGGTGAGTGCAATAACAATAACAATAACTAGAGCGATAACGATAACGATACACATAACGATAACTATACGTTATGGTAAATAAATACGTAGGTGTAGGTGCCCAGCCCTGCAAAGTAGGCTATGCAAATGGGCAAGCAACTTAATTTTCCTATCCCAAATAAATCTAAACAAATTCCTCGAACTTCTTCATTGTATTCCCTTTTCTTTGTGTCTCATGGTTAGGTTATATACGGTCTGGTCTTTTCTGTCTTTTGTACCTATTTCGATTGCATGTTCGGGGCACATTTTCGGTTCTTTTTTATTTGATTTCATTTGCCTGCCTGCCTCGGCAAAGTGAAATGGCGTGAAAAACTTTACTCGTATAAATGGCTAACGATAAGGTTGGGCAGAGTGGGAGGGTTGCCTGATAGGTCGCTTGGTATGTGATATTCCTCGGTGGTTGCTTGGGATCGGGTTACCGTAAATGACATTTAACGCTTTTTAGTTTATAAAATGCCTTCGTCTGGCACGCGACGGCAAAAAGGTCGCAGCACCACTCGGCATTTTGATGCCGAATCAAAAATGTTTGCATAAATTTCAAAACAAAAACGAGGAAACTTCTCACCCAAATCAACATGCAAAACACTCTCGAGTGGGGCAGGAATCGAGGAATTTGAGCTAAATGTTTTGATTTGAATGCAAAAGGTGTTGGCATTTCCATATAAACCGGGCGTGGTTTACCAAAGAAGGAAAGAATTTCTTTTAACTGGTAATGATGATATTGCGATATTCCCAACTGTCTCTTATGTTTACTAATTAAAATCGTAATTGTTGAGCAAAACCTTCCTCCCTTGTTGAACTGAACTCAATTTCATTAATTAATTATAAACCAGGAGAAGTTTCTTCTTCGCATTTCAATTTGTGCGAATTATTATGCAGCACAGCAGCAAATGAATGTGATGAATGAAAGCAAGGACTAACGATTGTTGCGACTGGGTAAGGGGCTGCAGCAACAACGACGAGGACGAGGACGACTAAGTAGCATCGCAGGCAGCTTAATGAAGGAGGAGCCAGTGGTGGTCAGCAAAACAGAAGACAGAAACAACCGTCGAAACTGAAACCAAAGTCGTGGCACGTAGATTTCAATTGTTTGCATTGCTCTACGAATTTTTCATTTAGCTTTCCATTCCCTTCTCCTTCTCCTTCTTTTCGTTTTTTTGCGCACACTCTTCTTCAACTGTTTATTTTATTATAATTTTTTGCTGTTGTTTTCTTGCTGTGTTGGCCAAACTCACAATGCTAAGCACATTCTGTGGGGTATGCGGCAGTTGCTGCTGCTGCTGCTGTTGCAGTTGCTCCATGGTGTGTCCATTTGTCAGAGTTGCGGGTGGCTGCTGCTGCTGTAGTTGTTGCTGCTGCTGCTGCTGTTGCGTGACCAGCGTCGTGGCAGTTGTTCCCGAGGCAGCGGACCCATTGCTGATGCTGCCATTGTACTGTGTCTGTTGTTGCTGTTGTGTCTGTTGTTGTTGTTGTGTTGACAGATTTGTCTGTGATAAATTTGTGGATAACAACAAGGATTTGCGTTTTAGTTGGCATCACAGAGGCGCTTTTATAGCAGTGCATGTCATTGAGTGTGTGTGTGTGTGAGGGTCTGTGAGTGTGTGTGAGAGAGAGAGAGAAGCACTACGACAGGCAGTCGGGCAGGCAACCAACCAAGGCGACCAACACCAAAAAACGTTTCTTAGTATTATATAAGTATCTTGCAATATGCTTTACATGTATATCATATATATATCTATGGATTTTTAATTTCAAGTCACGGTTTAGTTGCATTTTTTTCTTCGGAACATGCCTCAATATAAAGATACACAGAGAGATAGAGAGAGAGAGAGAGAGTGATATAACAAAATGCGCAAAACTATGTAGAGCTTATGCAATTTTTCGATATTTGTCTCTATTAAATCTTATTCTAAGTTATGAGTACAAGGTCGGGGGAATTATGGGTATGTTCAACAGACACACATGTGACTCCATCAATAACAATTCATCAATCTGCCCAACACTTTGGCAGACTGTCAAAACTTCAAGCTAAATATGCTCAACATTTTCGGAGGGGGGCACACACAATATATATGTAAAACTAACGATAAGTCAGAGCCAAATATATAAAAGATATATTGTATATGGTATAGAGTGATATATAGATAGAGAGCAAAATAGATAAGTCAACTGTCAATACATCATGCGACCAAAACGTATTATCTGTATGTGTGTGTTTGAATATGTATTATGTATTTAAAAACTATCTCGCAGCGCAGCACACGCGACGTATGCGTAATTGCTTAGAAATTTACATGAAAAAACATTCAAGTCAAGTGTGTTAAATGTGTGTGAGTAAATGTCCAGCTATATTTACTTACTACAACTGATCTTTATTTATTGCCAACATGTGCCAAATGTCTTCCCTGTCTTTATGTCTCTGTTTTGTTATGATTCATCCCCCGTCAAGCTAATCGAAGCACTGTTTTTCTCTAGTTCTTCCTCTGCCTTGAGCTATTTGTATTGTCAAGGAATAGACTCAGTTGTACTTGCCAAACTTGATTTCTATTTGCTTCTGTCTTGTTTATCCTTTCTCTCTCTTCGATTCGCAGTGCATTTGTTCAGCTGTGCTGTCAACGTGCTGTGCAAACTTCCAAGTTCCATGTCCTTGCATGATTTATGTTTTATTTATGACAGCCATTAGATGCAGTTATCCCTTTTACCCTTCAACTGACCAATTAATATTGAATTCGAGAAGGCAAAACCTTAATTGAATATGATAACTTATTGTCGGTTCTACAAATCAAAGTGTGGCAAATCATGTGGAACTTCTTATGACAGCTTATTGGTAATAAATGCCAGCTGCTGTCACAATTAGACCTTGTGTGTGTGTGTATGTGTTTGTGTGTGGGCGAGTTGTAAGACAATTTGTGGTTGATTGAAGAACTTCTAAAAGCCTCAACTGTTCTTGACTTCTTTCCCCCAGTGGCGTTAAATTGTGAGTTTCATTTCAATTGTTGCACATTGCGTATACGTTTTATTTTGAGGGGGAATTTACAGATACAATTTCGTTACACATGGAAAATCACTTGATATTTATTAATATTATATATTGCAATATTTTCATAAAATTAAACAACAACAACAAGCAAATGGACCGTACAACAAGAGCAGCGAGTAATTTTTATTGCCAATAGTTAAATATTTGATTATACATTGCACCTGCGAGCTAAAAGTTAAATGCAAACAATTTTCAGACTACTTATATATGTGTGTGTGTGGTTATGTGTGTGCGTGTGTATGTTGCACACAAATTAAATGTTACACAAAAGCTTAGCTGAAAAATGCAAAGCTCATCGTTTAAATTATTCAAATGCACGAATCAATTTTAATAAGCAAACAACAATTGTTAGGGGCGTGGCACGAAGGGGGGCAGACAAATAAAATTGCCTACACTATCTCCCCTCTCTCCCTCGCACAAACAATATAAATCAACCGAATGAAATTTGTTCGAGTTTTTGTCTGATTTTAAATGAAATAGTTTTGGCAGTTTGCAAAATTTTAATTTCCATTTTTGGTTAGAAATATGATTTGCGGTGGCCACTGGGGCAATGGCAGGGAGGGGGAGGAAAGAGACCGAGCAAGTGCTCTCAATTTTCTAAGTATTTCACTTTGATTGCAGGTGGCATTGCACATCTTGTTGTTGCTGTTGTTGTTGATTCTGTTATGCGTGTGTGTGTGGTGTCGTTCATAATATTTTTAATTGGAAAAAAGATAGAAAACTGGAACGCTCAAAACTACCAAGCCAGGGGGGAAGGAGGTAGAGGAGGCGCTGTCCTGCAACGTTTGCTGCTGCGCATAAACAACAACAAAATGCGACGTGCTGCAGCAACAACTAAAAAGTATGCTACAAAAAATATGAATGCAAACATTGCTAGCGCGTGAGGTGTATGTGGGTGTCTGTATGCTAGATCTGTCTGTGTGTGTGTGTATTTGTATTTGTTGCATGTAACATGTTGTAGTTGTTATTAGTACCACTGCTTGTTTTGCAGCTAGACTTCGCAACGCATGCGATCTAAAATGTAAAAGCAACAACAACAACGCGTCACATGCTGTTGGTCGTGTGTCCGAGTGTGTGTGTATGGGTGCGTGCTCGAGCATACTTATAGGCACAGCCATATTGCGAGACTACTAAACAGAAATGCAACCAAGCCGAGCCAAACCAAACCAAACCAAATCAAAGCAAACCAAACCCAAAGTCCAAAATCCAAAACCAAATGAAGCGCTACAAAATATGCAATCCAAAACGCAAACACTAAACACACACACACACACACGCACACAAAGACACAATGAGGCGTGCACTCGCGCTTATACACACACACACACAAAACTTAAAAAGCGCAGCGCAGGGCGCAGGAGATAGGCAGAGTGAGAAAGAGAGAGCGATAGTTTGTGTGTGTGTGTTTACAGTTGTTGTATTTGATTCACTTTTGGGGCAACACTCACCTTCTGTTGCAAGTACAACGGCGCATTTACAACCCCATCGCCAGTTGCTGCTGCTGCTGCTGGAACTGATGCTGGCGGCGCTGCTGCTTGTGCTGCCGCTGCTGCTTGTGCGGCTGCTGCTGCTTGTGCTTGTGCTACGGCAACTGTATTGGCAGCGGCCTGAGCATTGGCCTGAGCTGTGGCTGATTCACCTGCCGCTTTTAACTGCTGCATACTGGGCGCATCACTTTTGATCGCGGCTGCTGTCACGGCCAGCGACAGACTGTCGGCTGTGGGCGCACCTGCTGCGGCAGCGGCTGCAGCGGCCGCCGCGGCCGGTCCTGGAGCGGCCGCATAGCCAGCTGGTGTGCCCGGGAACGGCGCCACGCCAGCCTGCACCATGTGCTGCAAGAGTGAGAGAGAGAGAGAAAGCGTAAAGAAAAGGTTCGGTTAGGTTTCGGTCTGATTAGTATGGAAAACGTTATGGAAATATTTAAATGGCCAAATGAATATTACGTGTATTAGTTGCAATACCCTGGCAATTAAACAACAATGGGTATATGCGTTGGCAGAGATAAACATTTTGACTAGCGCAGCACAAAATCGTGCCGCACTTTTAGTTGACTTTTATGGACGACACATTTCAAGTGGGCTGTGCCACTAAAACTTTGAAAGCAATGTGTGTGGCAGTGTGGGTACGTGTGTGTGTGTGTCTGTTTTTTTTTCTATGCAAGTCACCAGCTATAAAAGTGCAGAATGAAATCCATGTAGTTTATTTTCACAGGTAACCCATGACTGTGTATCTATGGCAGCCACTAAGCTCACGGATAGACAAAGGCAACTGCCAGGCGCACTCACATACACACTCATACACACACACATATACGCACATACATAGAGAAATATATAGAACGTAGGGCAGTAGAGCAGCGGGACGCGCTTTAAATTGCAATTTTTATTTGTATAAATTTTTGCTATTATTTCGCTCAGTCTACCTGCCACACACAGTTACACACACACACATGCTCAGCAACTGTCAGCATGTATGAAATATGCAAAATTTGCAGCTTATTGTAGCTAAATAACCCTCGTCTCTCTAATACAAAAGCTCCAGCAACGGGACCCAGCCATTTTGTCAGCAAACTTTTTGTCATTTGAGGGCAGGCAGGAAGGAAGGAAGGGAGGACGGCGCAGGAGGTGGAGGAGGTAGACTATGAGGTTAGAGGGGGATGGAGAAAGGGAGAGAGGCAAAGGCAAAACGGGGCTTATCGTGTGAGTGGCATTTTAATATGTTTTACAGTAAAATTGTTGTTGTTGTTTCTGTTGTTTTACAGCGCTTAACGAAGTCTCCGCTGTTGTGGAGCCTGCATGAAATGGCTATTAATTTCAAGATTTAACAGAACATCCTCACAAGCTGCCACAAATTGTTGCAACAGCATCGAGTGTAATTAAGTTTAAGTACACAGCACAAAATATGACAAAAATTTACTTGGCAATTAAACTTTTATGTGGGATTAGTGATGAGAAACTAGCTATAAAACTTTATGTGGCATTAGACCTTCAACATGCTTCACATTCTCAAAAGAGTTGAGTTGTTGCTGTGTAAAATATATTTTAAATATTTTCTATAAATTAAAAACTTCATTTTATTTATTCTATTGAGCACTCAAATTGTTTGAATTCAATAGATATCTATTATGGATCATATTTCCCCAATCTGTTAACATTTTTAAAAATTTGTTTAACTATTTCAAATTCAATTTCTCTTTATAATCAATAAGGCATGTCAAAATTCCACCCAACAAATTGATTACGCAACATTTACCCAGTTTGAAATGTCAAAAGTATAGCAAATTTACTCAATTTTCAAGTGCTCTTTACACCTTTGTGTATGAAAAATGAACAATGTAAATGCACTCAGAAAACACTTGAAACGTAACAGAAAGTGAGCGATGCATAAGCAAATTTTGCTGTGCCATAATTTGTGCTGCTGCTGCTGCTGCTGCATCGACGACGACTGCAGTTCGTTTCTCATCTCATTAAACATGGCGAGCAGAGCAGCGCAGCAGCAGCAGCAGCATTTTGAAATGTCAGTTCTCATATTTTTGGCAGCATCGAACTTTTCACTGCTGTCTGTGCTGCTGCATCCCCCTCCTCCTCTATACGTTGCTTGTCTTCTTCTTCCGCATTGCAACGCCCAGCGATTTGTGCTTTGAAAAATTAGCTTGTTAATTAAATGCAAGCCATATGACAAGTCGAGATGTTTACCCCACGCCCCCTCCCCGCCCACGTCGTCTCCCCCTGCTATGCCTTCATTTTGCTCCTTTTGCTCTGGCTGTGATGTAATCCACCGTGCAAATTGGCGCACACGTTGCGCATACGCCACGTTGTGTGCGGCAAAGCAACATGAAATATTTATGTACTTGTAGATTTCTTTCCCTCTCTCTCTCTCTCTGTGTGTGTGTGTGTGTATGCACACGAGTGTGTTGATATTCTATGACGCGCTGGCAACTAAAACGAAAATTGTCATGTTAAATTTACATAAAATTCCTCGTGAATTCATTTTGATGTCCCCCAATGAAAGCATAACATATAAACGAGTCGAGACTCGAGAGTACGATAGGATACGCTATACTTATATTTATTTCTTTCAGTGCGCAAGATGACAGGCAACGACATGTCGACGTTACTTATGCCAGCAAATTATGCACTTGCCAGAAGAAGAAGAAGACGACGACGTGTCGTCGAGCGAGCAAGACTCTTCAGGCACGAGAGACTCTCTAAACGCCCTTCACCACGTCGAGTCTCCCACGCAGAGTGTGATCTCTATGAATTGCAGACCGATTGCAGACTGAGTGCCACTTAAAACCAACACACACACAGGCACACACACGTAGAGCTTTTATTGTGCGCAATTAACGTGACTATCGATTGGCGACAGAACTTTCATAATTTAACGTCAATTTCGTGTGCCATTCTCCCTCTCCGCCTGTCTGCCGCTTGCGTATTCTGTCATTTTTATGCACTGCTGCATTGTTAAATATTTTGCATTTAATTGCACTCGAACAGCGCTCCAGAGTCGAGCAGTTTTCAGGCCCTATTTGCATGGCAAATATTTCGCAGTGCAGCAGCAGGCAGAATGGGCTGGAAATATGTATTTGCCACGGCAGCTTTCCAATCTTTTGCCCACCTTCTCCCACTCCCCCCCTCTTTCTCTGTGTGCTAGCATTGCATTTGTCGGCATCTGGCGCCGTTTTATTGACTGCGCCGTCGACAGCAGCGTCGTTTTTGGGCGCACAATTTTTGTTTACATTTGCCCGCCTGCCTGCCAGGCTGCCTGGGTTGCTGCCTCAACTGACGCGACTCGATTCGACTCACTCTGTGTCGTTCTATGTGTTGTTTTTGGAACATTTTCAACAAAACACTTTACGCTTTTCATTTTTGAAACAATTGCGCTGCGCTTTCAAGTGGCATTTGAAGTATTTGTCTTGAGTGTTGGCGCACAATTTCATCAATGCTGCCCGTGCCTGCTCTGCTGCCAGCTGCCGCTGCCTGCTGCCTCTGTACACATATTTCGCATGTTTACCTCTGGCATTAAGTTAAATGTATATTAGAGAAGCAATTTTCATTTTCATCTACTGCCTGTATGCATTACACTCTTGCCCAAAAGCTGCGAGCATTGCCCCGTCGCACGCTGCGTATGCTTGATATTTAACTGTGTCACAACATTCCGCCAAGCTGATTGATGGGCACAGAAATTAAGAAAAATTGCCAAGTGAAATTTGGAAATAGAAAAATGCACAAAATTCTTGTCACTAGAGAAATACTGTAGGAAACATTTGAAAATATTTGTAAATATCTTTTTAAGGTGTTTGCTTTGCAATTTGCTATAAATTGAACTAGAAATGTGCATGAGTTTAACAGCTCTCTATCAAGTTAATGAGCTGCCCCACAAACGAAACGAATAACGAAATTTGGTTCCATTACATCAACTGAATATTAATAAAGAATGACGTGGACGTGAAGCGGCCCCACAAATTTGTTATGCCAAATTGTGTGTTTGTGCGTCAAAGGCAAATTGTGATATTAGCCAAGTTTGAACCTGACACAGTGAATGGTGAAAAGTATTTGCCGCCCGCCAATTGCTCAATAGCTTTGCCACTCTGACGCAATGGGCAACGCACGAGCGTCGTCCGTGCCGACGCATTGACGTTGACGGCCAATTTTGGTCAATGCAATGGGCAAATTTGGGGCGCTATAGCAACGACGACGACACTCGACTGGACCTCAGCACAGCGGCCAATTCCAAGTGGGTTAGCCAACGATGTGCGACGTGCTGCATGCCAATTAAAAAAGGCAACACGAATTTGGATTCGAATTCGAATTGAAATTGAAAACGAAATGGAAATTGAAATTTGTACAACGCGTCGATTGTTTAACTTTGTCGAGAAAGTTTAACTGGGTCGTTGCTGCTGCTGCTGTCGTAGTGATGACACGTTTGTCTCTCTAGCAGATTTTCCAATTTGCCTCACTCGAAATTGGCCGGATGAAGGTCATCAGCAGAAGCCAAACTGCAGCAAGTTCAGGCAGGCAGTCAAGGCAGCAGTCAATTCAATTAACATGGCAATATGACGAAAACAAGCTGCATATAAACAGCAAAAGTTATTTCGAATTAGTGCAGACAAGTGCAAAGGCAGGTGGAGCAGGAGCAGCTAGTGGAGCTGGGGCATCCAATTGGTTTAGTGCTGGATTACAGTTTGGCTGTCGGCACACAGGAAATTATAGCGAAAGCGTGTTGAAGTGTAAAAGGATGTCTAGCTAGGAGCAGCGTATGTGTGTGTGTGTGCTGCATGTGTGTATGCTGTACATGTGTGTGTGTGTGTTACTGTGTGCTATGTATATTATGCATGTCAGCAGGCAACGGCGACATGACATGTAATATGACTACAGAAATTGCTGCCACTGCCGGTTACCGCCCGCTGTTGCAACTGCAGCGCACAGCAGCAGCAACAACAACAAGGTGTCAGATACAAGATACGAGTACGCTCAGCTCCGCTTGGGCTTCTGCTCCAGCTGGGTTTAGTTTTCTGTCTGTTTTGTAAATCAACGGTTGAGCCGGAAATTTATTTCGAAATACTGAATACGCCGTGTGTTTTGCATGCAATGCAACAGCAACATCAGCGACAGCAACTGCAACAGCAACACCATCGGCAGCACATCCTGCGTCCCTAATAAAGCGCACATTCATATGCAGCATGGATAGGAAGCCCGCCTCGCCATGCTATATGGCATAGTGTCATTGAAAGTGAGTGAAAAACGAGCACAAATTAGTGCTGGCAGCACAACACGGCGTATGTGTAATTTGTGCAGCCTGCTGCGCGGCGTTGTAATTTCAAACTTCACAGCAGCAGCAGCAGCAAGAAAAACAAGCGCGAATTTAATTGAAAAACTAGAAATGCAATTTAAATGGAAAATTCGTGAAGCAGAGTTAGGGAAAAACTCCCTTAATGAACGCACTAAAATGCTCTTTGATGAGTTAAGAGTGCGCATGTTATTACCAATTATACTATGGCAGGCATACCAGGCAAATAGGGAAGGGGAAATAATGGAAAATTATTGAAGGTATTTTATTGCTTCATTACAACATGTTGGGTTTCATTTGATTGCAATTGAGTTGCCCCTAACTTCAACTCTTTCACGCTCTCTCTCTCTCCAACTGAACTTCTCCAACTCTGGCAACTGATTAATGATTAAGCTCAAGTTGCACTCGCTGCACATGTATTCTATTTCCTCTGCTGTCTGCTGCAGTCCTTAAACGAAAGTGAAGTGCACTTTCTCAACGAGTATTCGAAAGATTGTATCAAACTCAGCCCCGGACATTTTCCCCATTGTGAGTTTTATGAATGAAAACTGATGCAGAGAGCTTCCAACTGTAGTTGCTTTGCTGGGCTGCTGTAAACGGTAAACCTAAACGTCAGTTGCAGGTGTGCACGACAACAACAAACGATAAAGAAACGCAACAACAACAACAACGACGACGACGATGAATAAACACGACAACGTTGGCCCTAAACGGCAAACAGGCCTCTAGCTTAGCTTAGGCCACAAACCGGTCGGCTTAGTGGTGCAGGAAGGAACCGTGGCAATAAAGGGGGAGTGGGAGAGGGGCAGGAGGTTCAGTTGAGGCCAGTCGCATCTGCAAAAACTTTTGTCCAAACACACAACCTCACAACTTCAACTCCAACTCTAACTCCAAACTGCAACTGCAACTGCAAACTGAACGGAATCGAGCAGCGATGCGACGCAGCATTTAAATGTGGTTTCAATGCTTCTTCGTGTGGCAGATTTTCTGATTTTCCCTCTACAGTTTTTCTTCTTTTTTTCTGTCTTTACTGTTTGCCACTTTTGTGTGTCACTGGGCTGCCCACATTGCAGTAGCTGTTGTTATTAATGGGCCAACTAAAGCCGAAGATGTCTCGTGATGATGATGATGACGATGATACGACGACTCTGCCACTGCCTCTGCCTGCTTGGCCTGGCTGACTTGCCTGGCCTGCCATTTAAATGGAATTTATGCAGCCAAGCCCGGCACCGAATGCCCCAGCCCAGCTTGCTGCCGCCGGCACTCGACTGGCTTTGGCTGCATCTTCCAACACCAACTCCAACTCCAACTGCGACTGCGAGTCTAACGCTCTGTCATCAATCGCCGCTCAGCTTCAGCAGCAGTTGGCCAAATGAAGCATGTTGCAGGGCGAGGAGGCTGAGGGGGGCAACATCGGTAAATGCAGCCAAGCTGCGGAGGCGATCAACTAAACCTTAATGCCAATGGAAACGTGAGAATGTCGCACCGAGTCTCGAGTGCGCTCCCTGTGCAGCTCTGAAGATGCACTTTCTGGATTTATATCGCAAACATTTTTTTCACCTTTTTCTTCTTTTTAACGAACGTGAGTGGAAAATTAAATAATTGAAAAGCGTTCGAGAGGAGAGTGTGCGAAAATTGGCAGAGGTCGTAAAATGCCAGGCCAAAATGGGGAAGCTCTTAAAGGTAACAAAGCTGAATGAAGAAAAAATGCATTGTGATTATTCACTGGCTTAGCAAATGAAAATGAAAATGAAATTGGCCATTGCCACTACTGGCCACTCCCCAAATTCTAGCATATACCTGCTATATATAGTACGGTATGCACGGTGTATAGGGATTATAAATCAGCAGAAGCAAAATCAATAAAATGAAATGAAGACAAATATCAAAAGCACACTCCAAACTCAGAAATCTTCACGTTCCTTTCCTTTGCACACTGTCAATAAACGACCCCCGAAATTGTTGAAATTTGTATTGTAGAAGGCAAATGTTTAGCTATGCAAATGGCGTAGCAGTTGACGGACAGACAGACGGACAGTCATGAATTATGGCAGCCAAAAGATGCGTTGACAGCCGAAAGAGACGAACAAACGCAAAAGAAATAAGCATTAAAGACAACAACAAATTCTGCACACGCTGTCAACTTGTGTGACATCAAAAACGAGACGGGGTATTATAAATAACTACACTCACTACTTGTTGTGTGATTTTAAATGAGGCCAAGAGATCAAACAGCAAGCTAGTTACATTTCTGAATGAACTCTGTACTCGAAATTGGCTTAATTACTCATTTCTCATTTAGTTGCACTTAAATTCCCTTTAGATTCTTAACATTTCCAGGGCATTTATTGGTTGAGTTTATATTCATTTCATTGTTTATTTTTAGCTTGAAATCTTGTGTTTGTCTGATGTTGTTGATGGGCTCATGAAAGCGTGTCCACTGTCGTTGTGAGGGCTTAAATATTGTGCCTGTGCCCACATTCACCTTTCCCCCACGCACTCATGTCTCTCTTTTCCCTTTCCCCCTTCCCCCATTCTCATTGCATATTTATATTTTGCGGCGTGCGACGACATGGAAAACTTATGGGGCTGCGTTAATATTCCCTGTGATTCATTTGCCATTTCAAAATAAAAGAAATCAAACATACACACAAAACTTTTATTTGATGTTTTGATGCTCATAAATCTTTGCAGCACATTTTTCTCATATGCATAATTCGACTGAGGCAGAGGCAGCAACGGCTGCGTCTTCAGACTGTATTAAATTACAAGAAAGTAATTGAAAGTTGGGCGACTGGAATAACCAGTTGCTATGACAATTTGCGATCTCTTTTCCATCTCTTCTCTCTCCTCCGCGCACGCACATTGCGACGACGAGTGCAATGAAGCCACAAATATCGCATTACACAGACACGCGCGCGTCGGGCAGAGCAGGGGGCAGGGGCAGGTCGAGAGTGGAAGACTTCGCATGGCTGGCTGACTGTCTTGCTGTCTCGACTTGCTGTCAGTTTGTCTGGCACTTGAATTACCCGTTAAGCGGCTGCAATTGAACAACAGCTGAGCTAAAGAAGAAGGGTAAGCACACACACACACACACACATAAATAAACGACAGTGATGTTGATTGTGATTGCGAATTTTCCGATTGCAAGAGGGAAAGAGAAAAGAGAAAATAAAAGCCAGCCAGATAACTTACTGACACAACAAATCAGGGCACACCACACATAGCAGTAGAACGGAAGCCCAGCAATCTGATTGATTTGTATGGGCATTAAATGCTGCAGCAAATCGTGGAAAAACGAATCGACCACGCCCATCGCATGCCTGCATGGCTGCTTGTAAATCAAGCCCGCCTCGCCTCCCCTCCCCTCTTCCTCCTCCCCGAGGCAATCAATGGAAACACCTGACAACGCTTAACCTTTAAGGCGATAAGTTTAGTTGCATATCGAAACATGGCAAGAACACGCAAAGCCAAAGTCGAACTTTCTGTTATGGCTTATTAACTAGTTTCCACCCCCTCCCCCCACCCTTGCCCCACTCATTTCTTCCGCCTTTCTTGGCGCGCAATATAAACAAACAACGCCGGCAAGCGGAAGGAACTGACGGCTGAAAACAAAAGCTCACTTCCTGCCCAGGGCGCGCTAGTTATGAAAAATAAATGAGTTAGCTATTATAGCTATATAGCTATAAGTTCTGATATTGTAGGCCTGCGGGCGTAATGCACGCAACTCAAAGGCTCAGAGGGGGGATATGGCAGGGCGTGGCAAGTGTATAAAGTGCCATTAAATACGCGTTAGGGGACGGCTTTAAGGCTCGCAAGTGAGTGAGTGAGTGGCGCGACAACGTGGCGTATGCGCGTTATACACAGTAAGCCGCACACCTGCGACAGCAATTACCGTTAAGCGGATTGTATTTCACGCACACTAAGCTAAAACTAAATGCGTGTTTTCACTCTACATTCTTTTCATTTCGAACTCTTTCTCTCTCTCTCTACCTTTATTTCTCTTTTCCTTTTATGTTATTGTTATGACTAGAGCTCGCTCAGTGCGCTTTTCACGCTTTTCCACGCATTTCACACTTGTAAATCAATTAATTTTACAGCTTGTTAGTCCATTTGCCATCCCCAACTGTTTGTTGTTGTTATTGTTGTGGTTATTCCCGTTAGTCGTCACCTGCTGTTGGTCATTTAAGCTTAAGCGGCGCCCGGACTAAGCTCAAAGCGCAAGGATTGTGAAGCCCCTGCAGTGTGTGAACTACAATTTTGTTGTTGTTTGCTTTCATTTGTTGCTCTTGCTGCTGTTGCTGGCAAATTGTCGGTTAGTCTGTGTTGTATAGGCTTTTCTGATTCGCTTGGCTGAGTCTCGAATTGCTGGTAATGTAATTAATACTCTGGCTCAGGCTCAGGCTACTACATAAGTGGGTCAATTGCAATGACTCTGTGTGTGTGTGTGTGCTTGAGAAATGGAATATGAAATGTTATTATTGTTCGTTAAACTTTGTTATTGGATTTCGTATCGAAAGCAAACACACATGTGCCTCCTCCCCCCTCACAAATGGAGCGTGGCAAAAGTTAAGCAACTCAGGTGAAAATTGAGATTACTTGCGGTTTCTTGATTACACCCCAAAAAACCATAGAGGAAACAAATTTCCATGCAGAAAAAGAGAGAGAGAGATTTGTTTTAATAAAGATTTAAATGATTTTTAAGGGAGCCTCTTAAGCGTCTGCTTTGCCCTTCCTAGTTAGTGCGCTGTGGTACGCCTGCAGCACTTGAGCTAAAAGCCTGCAGCATTTGTTTGGCTCTTAGTCAGTCAGTGCCTGCTTCAGCTGCAGCTAAATGAGTGAGCAGACGGTCTAGGCAATTAGTCTGCCTTAAAATGTGGGTACGGGGCGGCTACGTAATAGCTACAATGACTAAGTAATTGGTCGATGAGGCTAGGCTGCACGTATGCGAGTCTGTGTGCGTGTGTGTGTGACTACCTGACACCGACATTGTTGATGAGCCTTCATTAAAAACTGTGCTGCTGGTCTCTAAAGATGACACTGCATGTGCTCACTCAGCTTCCTCTCTGAACACATGTTAAGCTTATCAAGTGCCTGTTGTCAAGCTTCTTCTGCCTGTCTGCACTGGCCAGACAACATAACAGCAACACGAACATGTGTCGCCCATTTAGCTGCGTCTGATGGACCAATTATCGACGCGACTCAACTGATTTACGCACTCAGAAAGGTTGTCAGCCATTAACCCAAGTGCGTCATGCGAGACGTTCAACAATTAAAAAAAAAACAAAATGGCAGCAAGAACAAGCAAGAGCAGCAACCGATTTTATTGCATACCCTGTGGGGCAGCACAGTGTGTGATTCGTTGAATTTGCTGCTTCAGTTTGCAGTTCGTTGAGTTCTTCAACCTGACCAAATTGGCAAACATTGACGTTGTTAACAAGCTGCCCTCTCTCTCTCGGCAGGACTGATGAGTTGGTTAGCGGTTTTCCGGTTTTTGACAGCCATAACGAACCAACATAAGATTTGAAGTCGACAAGCTTTGTGGTGATAAGCAAAACCAAAATAATACCGCAAGTTTTAGTGCTATAAAAAAAATATAAATCTTTATAAGGCAAAGACAAACAGAGGGACTAAAAGAGGCATCTCTTTAAGGTGCTGCTGATTAGCTTACTGTCGAGGTTAATTTTTATAGCGCATAATTTGTATTAATTAAAAAATTGGTGGACATTTATTGCTCAAGCTGATTTCGCACTTGGGGTTTCCTATGCACTAATCCCTTCAGAGTAGTTAAGTTCTTTGCTTCGCTCGTCACTTTAAGCAGTTCGTGACATTGTTTCATAACTAAGGCAACTTTAATGTGCTTGTTAGCACGTGCAGAAAATTTCGGCCAAGTGTGCGCGTGTGTGTGTGTGGGAGTATCTTGAAAAACAAACAAAACTAAATAAGACATTCGAAATGCGCAAGGAGGCCAGTAGATTGAGATGGAGAGAGTAGGGGAGGGGGCAGAGTGCAGAGCATGAAAAGCACTCAGCCAGTAAATTAGGTTCATGTCTCAACTAGTTGACCCAAGTCAGCCCAAAATAAACAAACAGTTGAGTCAAGAGAAAGGGAGAGCATAAGAAGGGGGAGAGGGATGTGGAGGGAGTGGTTACTTGGCCACTACAAACTGGGCACTTGTTCTGCTTGAGTTGTTGTTGCTGTAGTAGCTGAGCTGCTGTTTCGGTTGGATGTTTCAGCCAACAGCCCTGAACAACGAGTAAATCATAGCCATGAAATATGTGCCAGCCAAAGGAAAAACGTAGCAGTAGCAGTAGCAGCAGCCCAACAATGGCAACAGTAATAACAACAACAATGGCAACAACTACTGCTGCTGCTGCCATAAGCATGGCTAGTAATAATAATGAAAATACAAAATAGCCAAAGCAGGTGCTTAAATTTTATGCTACGAAACGCAAATCGTAGCAGGCTTTTGTTGTTGCTCTCCCCCTTCCTCTCTCGGTCTCTCTCGCTCAATCGTTACGTCTGTTTGCCCAAATTTACGATACACCCGTACACACATACACACCCACACCAACACACAGGTGTAGCTGTGCGTGCGTCTATACAAAAGACGTCGTTGAGTCGAAAACGTGACCAGCAAAAAAATATATATATTGTATATCGTTAGAGGAGAACAAGCATTATAAAATGCATTGCAAAGACTTTGCTCATGCGTGCGATAAAATTTTGATGCCCCACGCACACACACACACACAGGCACACAGCCATACACACAGTACGCACAGTGCCTGCCCCGCTTACCTTCCCGCAATCAAAGCCATAAACTTTGCAATGACTTTGCACTATAGCTGCAGCTTACAACCTGCCTCAGCTACTCCCTGTCTGCCTTCTCCCTCTCTTCCAACTCCTCTGTCTCTGTCTTGCCAATGTTTTCTGCATGATTTAATGCGTAATTTTCAGAACTTTGCAAATTTTTCGGATAATTTATCATTTTTACACCAAGCAAAGAGTTCTCTCCTCGCACCTGCCGTTAGCACTTTTTCAGTGTGCCCCTCTGTCTTCCCTACCTCTCTCCCCCCATTCTCTTTATGATTTAAGTGCAAGCAAAAATTGTGACCTCAGTGCGCTCATTGACATTCAGGATTTGCCTGGAGAGGTAGCAAGGTACGACGTGGAGGCGTGCTGCTGACTACTGTAGCTTAATTAAAATTTTGCCTATTGAAATGAGGTTGACCAGAGGGAGAAGGAGAGTGAGGGAGAAAGACAGAGACAGCGAGTGAGAGTGCGCTGTTGAGGTGCAAAGTTTGCAGGCCTCTTGTGATAAATGTGCGGCCAGTTTGGGGCTGGTTACGTCGTAATTAATGGTTTGGAAATGTGCAGAGTAGGCAAAGAGAGAGAGAGAGATAGATAGAAAGTAAGAGGGGGAGAAAGAGTTGCGGAAATACAACTCGATTGCTTAGGTAATAGCAAAGTGACAGTATATTTATGAGCAGTACTGTTATCAGCAGCAGGGCGGAGTTAAAAAATGAAGCACCAAAAACATAAATATTTTTAAGTTTTATACGAATTTTTACTTTCAAGTTTGCTACTTTGCGGTTAACCTTTTAAGCAACTGCACTTCCACTCTGCCTCCACATATTGCGCCTTTGGGAACTTCTCCTCTGCAGTTTCAGCTTCTTTTTCCGCTGACAAACTTCCAGCTGAAACTTTCCGCTAGACATGACAATATTAATGCATAATTTATGCCATGCCAAACATTTCTGGTATTTATGAAAATATTTGCAATATTAAAATGGAAGGAGAATGCAATTTAAAGTGCAAGGTTGCTCCTCTGACACTAATTATACGAAATTAATTTACAAGCAAGTGAAGCGTAAGAAAATCTGCATAAAACCATGTGTGCTGCCTCTCCCTCTCTTCCCCCCACTGCGTACACAGTTAAACACAAGTCTGGCTGCGGGAGTTTAATAATCAAGCAGCAATGTGAATCAAATTTCAAATGGATAATTTGCAGTTGCAACGCGCCGTTGCAGGAGAAGATGCATGCCAAATTTCCTAGAAATTGGCATTGTTTGGGCGTGCTGCAGGTGGATGGAAGAGAGAGAGAGAGAGGGGGCTGTGGCTTGACTTTGATTGGAATTGATTGACTTGCATGTGGTCTGCAGCTAGTGGCAGGTAAGTTCGCATAGTTTGTTGTATTCCCTTGCTGGTGGCAGCTGCAACCGGAGCAGGGCACTGGGCACTGGCAACAGGAACGGACACGACGAGTGCAAATTCTTGTTGCTCAGTGTTTTTCTGCCATTTTGTCGAATCATCTGGCAGGGTGCAGGGTGCTGCCTCTTCCTCTGCCTGCCCCATAATTCACACACTTTGAAATGCAACACATGGCGGCGGCGGCAACTGCTGCGATTTCTTTTCTCGTCTTCTTCTTCTCTTTTTTTTTGCCCTGTTCATCTCTTCCACTTCTGTTTGCACTTTCTCGTAGCTACTGCTTCTATACCTCTACCTCTCTCCCCTCCCCCACTCATCCCCTCGTTATTTGCTGCTATTTGCTACAATATCCTTTCTGGCTGCTGCAGCACTTTTTTCACTGGAAACATCTGAGCAACTTCACGGCGAGTGGCACTGCCAGTGAGTGTGTGTCTGCCTGTGTGTGTGTGTGTGCCAGCTCGTCTATTTTTATCCCTGCTCTCTGGGTCTCGTTCGCATTATCACCCGGCGCACATATGTACATCGCACTGGATTTTGTCGTAATTGCGTATGGAGAGCTCGTCGCCTCGTCGTCGTCGTCAGTCAGTTCTGTTCAGCTCAGTTCGCTTGGTTCAGCTCTTTAATAAAGTTTTTTTCCAGTTCTTTCTTTCAGTTCTTTTTTCCAGTTATTTTTCAGTTCTTTCTCAGTTCTTTTTCAGTTCTTTTTGCTTTGTTTTCTTTGGTTTCGTTTCGCTTTGCTGCTACCTCCACGCCATTGAGATTTGAGAGCGGTCACCCCATGCTGCGTCGCATTCCTCCTCGAGTGAGCTACTGTCGACCCGGAGCTCGCTCGGACACGGATCCGGGATAGTCAGGCAGCTATAGCTAAAATTAGACTCCAGACAGGAGCTGACTGCCTGCGACGCCCGACGCTCATTAAGCAGCACCAATGGCAAAGGCAACAGCAACGACATACGGCACAGCATTTTAATTTGTGGCATTAATGCGTAGTAAATAAGGGCAGCTGCTGTGCGGGAGGGGAAGATACAAGAGATCAAATCACACACACACAAACACACACGCACACAGGCAGACAAACACTGTGCGCATATAGGGCTTAAAATAGGCATAATAGCACTTATGACTGAGCCCTGGATACATTCGGACTAGGCACAAGTGTATTAGCAGGTGGAAAGGGGGAAATACACACACACACACATGCACAGCAAAGAGTGCGTGTAAATACCGAAAGTGTTTAATACCTCAATCATAGTATTAAGCTGTGTAGTTGTTGTACATACCTGCAAGAGAAAAGAGAGAGAGAAAGAGAGAGAGATCAGTTTTGGGAGTTCTATTTATATCGAATAGAAGTGAATAATAAACTCAATAAGTTGGGAATTTTAGTTGAAAATTTTTAGTTTAAAATCCTCAGTGCAAAACAAATTAAAAATTCGTTCAATTACTGCGCAAATTTGTTTGCTTTTGTCAGCTGAACCCAACAACTTTAATCAACAGCTGTCATGCTTTGCGGCAGTTCGAATAGAGAAGTATTTTCCCCATAGAGTTTTCCGCAACCACAACTCAATTATCATAAATTATTCAAATTTCTGCAAGCACAAAACTTGATTAATTTCAACTAAATACTAAATAAATAAATTACTACATTCTCCCCCTCTTTCTCCTCTGCAATTTATGATTTTCCTGCATTAGATTAAAATTATTTGAAAGCAGCTTTATTTTCCTCATCATGAGAGCTTCAGAAACAATTGCAACTTTTTGGTGCGAGCGCGTTAATTTTTGCATTTCCCCCCCAGTCTGACTAATTACTGCAACAGTTTATGTGATCTGCCACATGCCACACATGCAAATTATAATCGCCAGACAAAAAGAAAAAAAAGTTCTATTGAAATTGCAAATATATTTTTGTGACACGTTTAGGAATCCGCTTATATAATTCAATGGGTAAACGTATTTTGTAAAGTCGGCAACGTCAGCTACAGCAACAATATAAGCTCTCGTTAAACTATATTCAGCAAATGCCGTTGGCAGATTCATTTCATTTGCAGCGATAATTCGTACGCGCTTTAAATACAAATTAGTGGTAAAAAATTGCGGCTTAAAATTTATGCAAAATGAAGCGAAAGACGAACAAAACAAAAACAGAGAGGGAGAGAGAGAAGCGAGAAAAAACGGTCTTTTGTTTTTGGCTGATTAAAAAATGCGAATTATTTAATGTGCCAATAAAAATGGGCATAAATTGTGTCGCAAATGTTTCAATTACACAAAGCGTTGAGCAAATTGTTGACGGAGCAGATGCTGCCAGAGCGAGAAGAGAGGGAGAAAGGCAGAGAGAGAAGGAGAGATATTGAGCAAGAAAGAGAGACAGTGTAGAGAGACCAGGGAATGTTCTCAGCGCGTCTGTACTTGAAAAACAAAACACATTCACTGCCTACCTCTCACTATCTCTGCCTCCATTTCTCTCTTTCTCTCCCCCCTTTTCAATGTGCCTATCTGTCTCTTTCTATCTCTCTCTTGCATGCCATCGTCTGCTGCTTTAATCAGTCTAAATTGACACTGGGGGTCAAATTCATTAAGATGGAAATATTTCGCTTGTTACGTTATTGTTTCTGCCTCCACGTCGCAATTGCCTCGTTGCGTCGCCTGGTGTCGGGGCGTTGCCTTCTTGCTTCTTGCGGCAGCAATTTCAAAATCATAAATTTCAAAAATAGATAAGCTGCAGGCACTTTCCTAGTCGGCCGGCCCTTGGCTCGGCATTAGCATTTCGAATGCGATGCGATGCCATGTGGCATGTGCAGGCAATGTGTACCTAAGTCGAGTAATTATTGCTTTTCCCGGAAAATTCGAAGACAGGAAACGCTCAAGTGGCTCCCCACCCCCTGGTCGGCCTAGTAACGCGTATCAGAGAGAGTCCAAAACTGAATTAACAAAGTGCCTGAGATTACTTGGACACAGTGTGAGCGGGAGAAAGGAAGAGAGACAGAGAGAGGGAGATAAAACGTTACAAGGCACGCGAAAATGTATAAATAAATTCTAAAGTAAATGAGGAAGAAAAGACAGAGAGAAAGAGAGGGGGTAACGCACCGTCAGGATATGCGTGACTAGCATGGAAATTAAACAAAAAATGTTCAGTGTCAAACGAGGCGATTGCTGCGTGGCAACCTCGACAGGCGCCGTTGCCACCTCCACTGCCGTCGACTGACTGCCAAGTACGCAAATACATAAATAAATGTAATGGCTTTGCAACAACAACAACAACAACAACAGCTCAACTACAACAACAAACACAACATATTCGAGGCAGGCGCGTACACAAAAATCAGTAACATTTATTTTATTTATTTAGCGCCTTTGCCTCTGGGCGTGGCAAAAGCTGTGTATTATTTTGATTTCCAAAGCGCTGACTTAACAAAGATCTATAGAGGCAGTAAGAGAATTCGAGAGAGGGAGAAAGAGAGATACATGTGTGTGTGTGTACGTGTGTGTCTGCCCCCCTGTGTAGGCGTTGATGAAGAGCACATGTGCTTCTTCTCTGTGTATTTGAGCAGGCAAGTGTAATGGAAACAGATGCTTCCAGTAAGTAGAAGCAGCTGCGGAAATGCTAAAACGCTTCAAATGCTGTTGATGTTCTTAGCCTGGGGAAAACATTCATGCTCAAGAAACAAAGTGAATATGAAACATGCAAGTGAGTACATTCAATATACACATTGCATGACATTCACAGACTGCTCGAGACAGTTTGTCCTTTCAGTTTCTTCTCGAAATTTTGCTGTACTCTTGCCTTTTACAATGTTAAACAAGAAGGAAAGCTACAGTCGAGTGTGCTCGACTGTTTTATACCCCAGAAATTGTATGAATGATGATTGTAATTATGCACAACTAAAATAAATATTCTAACTTTCAAATAACGCTGGAAATTCTATTTATTTCGCTTCATGGGGGTGTGGACAAGCTTTATAATAAACTTCATCTGCGTGCAATAGCAAGACGTATATTTAACAAATCTGGTAGCCCTAACTTTGACAATCACTGAGATCTACTTATGTGTTCATACAGACACACACACATAAATATATGGCTATATTGATGCCTGCTTCTCCCTCTTACTGCTGCTACAATGATTCCAAAAATACTTGCAGCAATTATTATGTAATAAACTGTATACGTTACATGTTAATTGTCAACTCAAGACGACTTTACATGCTAATTTCAAACTCATTTCGACTTTGTATTAATTGAGTTATTAATTTAATTCTCGTCTGCCTTTGGCTGCGGCAATTTCCAACAATTTCAAACAATTTGGCTGAGGCAATTGAAGCTAATTTGCACTTGGCATAGATACACCCATAATTGGCATTATAAATTCCAATTGTTGTGGAGGCAGATATCACAAATTTCCTTTAGGTCTCAAAAACATTATCAGACAGAGAGAATTGCCTAAATTGCCCCTTTATTAGTTTTTTCACACACACTAAAAGCGGCAAGAAGAAGCAGCGCTGAAGAAAAAAATTTTTCCACTAAAGGAAAACAACAACAACAAGAAGAAGAACGACAACAAATTGGTGGGTTTGCGTGTTAGGTGCACATTAAGCAGGCTGCCAGGACACGGAACAACAACAGAAACAAACCGAAGAACAACGACAAAAACAAGAACAGGAACCAACCAGAATAAAAAGGAAAGAAAGGAAGAAGAATAAACTTGGCTACTTTTAGTTTTCGCTTTTGTTTGGCCACACACACACACACATACAAACAGAAATCAGTTCAGTTTTTGCTGACCAAATTATTTTTTTGTGTTTCGCTCTTTTCTTGAATATTACCCTCATTATAATATCTCCCTCTCTCTCTTTGATACAGAATTAAGTGGACTAGTTGGATATGTGAGAATCCTGTACTGCACAGAAAGCCCTCATCAAATTGTTATTGATTGCAGCAGCAGCAACAACAACAAGAACAACAATCTGCCTCATTGAAACTGAAATTAAGTGCCCCGTTTTGGGCTATCATTAAAGCCTGTATCCTGCGGGCGCGCCTCATAAATATCGCCAGCATATTGATGGCTATCAGGCACGCAACCGATTTGCCAACAACGCCAACAACAACAAGTTACGTTCGTTTCGTTTTTTCGGTTTTTCTTTTCCTTCTGTGGCTACAAAGATAATTTGATAAGTGTTTGGAATGCCTGCAGGATGTGGCTACTGTTTGCTGGAGTCCCCCCCCCCCACAAAGATTCAAGGCCTCGTTGTGCCTTGATTAAATCTCAGTGCCAGAGAAAATTATGAGAATAACACAGTGTACAATATATAATGCACCTCTGCCTTCCTTGATAAGAACAATTGTCTAAATTGGGCTTTGTTTTTCCAACTAAAAGAGGGAATTGAAAAGCGTTGGTAAATTCTATTTTGCAAAATGAAATTCCTACAACGATCCTGACATGTTTAAAGAGCATTTCGCCATAAGCCAACCAGTTGACAGGGGTACACGCACACTATGCTAGTTCCACACACGTTAGGGGCTCAACTTATCTGCCTTTCATGCACATCGCAAATTCCACACACTTCATTATATAACCAGAGAGGGAAGAGACAGCGAAAGCCCTGGTCAGGCGCTGCTGTCAGAACGGGCTGAGGGGGGTAAACAAACGACAGAAGTGCGTGTGAGTGTGTGTGTGTGTGTTAGTAGCGAGTGTGTCTGTCGTTTGTGTGCCGAAACACTCTCTTTCTCCATGCCATAAACATACGCCCCGTGGCCATTTACACCCATCTAAAACACCGCCACGCCCCCCTCCCTCACTCCCCTCTACATGCCCCTACGGTAACCATGCAGCAACCCGCAATCATTTGAGTTACCATCAACGCTAGCGTCATTTGCATGCAGAGAAGCAGCCGAAAACAAATGTCAAAATCATAGAATCGACTAGTCATGGTAATAGCTAGAAGGGGAAAGGGGTGTAGAAGGGGGTGAATCAACATGTACATGTGTGTGTGTAGTATGTGTGGTGTGTGTGTGTGAGTGCTGGCCCGCTGCGTTTATTGAATACGCAAAAACATGAAAATGACAATAAAGCATAGCAAAGCAGACAAAACAGAACATACACAACACACGTAGCACACACACTAGCACTCACATACACACACACACACAAACGCACAGACAAAGGCAATGGGAAAGCATAATTAACATGCAAAACATACAACGATTATTGGAATGTTTGTGCAAAAAAGATGAGCAATGAAGGGGCAGAGGCAAAGGGATGCAGGGGGCAGAGAACCAGAGGAAAACACAGAGCGTTCTTTTGGTAACGAAACATAAACCTTGATGAAATTGTTTACAAGGGCCACATGTGGCCAAAGTATATGCAACAGAAGGAAAAGGCAATGACAGAGAGGCGAGTCTCTTTCGCTTTAAGCAGATCATTTAAAGAGAGGAATCAGGCTGAGTAAACTCTCCAAGATTTATGTAGCAGGAATTATCACATGCAGTCCGAACTGTACTATATATGATATACAATATTTCCCTACATAATACGCACAATTTCATACTACATATGCTGCATATGTATGTAGTATAAATATGGAATCGGGCCACTTCCGACTTGGCTACAATAAATAAACCAGCAGCAAGCACCTTTTGCATTCCATCAAGATAGTTTGCTTGCTTCTTTTTTTTTTAAATGAAGCGACTCCTGGTTTACCGTTAAACTCTGCACACTGCAACCATGCAGAAAGCGCAGTGAAAGGCATAGCAGAGGGAGGGGAGTAGAGGAGAGAGGGGCACGTCCCGAGGCGAGGTGAGTATTTATGTGTGCTGCGTGCGGTTTTTCGCCGAGTTCGCTGCTGTTGCTGCCGCTGCTGCACACAGTGTGCAATGCCAAAAAAAGCCAATTTAACGCTTGAATACAATTTTCAATTTAAAGTTTTGCTCTTTCTTATACACCTACCTCCCTCCCTCCCTCTTTCACCTAACCCCCTACCCATCCATAGCTCTTTCACCAGCAACTTGTTACGTTTTTAGTTGTGCCCCACTCCGCTCCGCTGGGCAACATACAATGTCCGCTGCGAAGGCAGGATAAGAGCGTGATGGAATGAAAGACAGATCTACGTAAGGAAGCAAGCAAGCGAGGAAAGTGGGAAAGGGTAGGTAGGTAGGGGATGAAGTGTCTCAAAATCCATCAAAGGAAAAAAAGCGCCTTAAAAAGCTCACATAAAAGTTGACTTTGATTAAAGTTCGAACTTAACGCACAAAGTACACAGCGCACAGCACACAGCAGAGACAGGGATACAAGGAGGGATACATAAACACTTAGGGATGCGCAGAGCAGAGACGCAGCAGACAGAAGACAGCGCCGCCAAAAGCCAAGTCAATGTAGCTGGGGCTATAACAGGCAGCAGCAGCCAAAGCTGATTGAAATGATTGAGGCGAAATGGCGCGGTATCAGCTACAAAGCGAGAGCAGCAACAAGGGGGGAGTGTGGGGTAGGTAAGGGGCGTACTTTGATTGTAAGACAGCTAAGTGCGCGTTGTTGCTGTTGTTGTTGTGTCAACAGACGCAGCAACAGCAGCAGCAGTTTGTGTATTGCAACATCGACTTGATGGCAAGTGGAAATTTGTTTTAGAGGAAGAGGAAGGGAGATTGAGGGAGCGCGGGAGGAAGAACTGAGCCAAGATGAGACGCTGCTATAAGTAGATAAAAAGTATGGAAGTATGAAAGTTCTGAACGATAAATGCTACTATGTATGTACGCTTTATCTGGAATAAACAAACTTCCGTTTAAAGTTTTTGAGCTTAGCTTGTGATTCGATTAAAGAAATGAAAATAAAAACTAAGAATATCCATTATAATAGTATCGTTTAAAAGTGGGAAATTTATAGAGAGAGAGAGAGGGAATTTATACAGAGTTTATCAGAGGCAATCCATATTTGTTACCAAAACAGTTCAGATAATATCATTGAACACTCGGCACCAGATTGTGGTTGGAATTCTTCTATAGCTTATCGAGTGTGGGTCTAACCTTCTTCACTTGTATTTCGATTTTATTCTGCAATTATTGAGTGCCTTTATCGTTTCATGGCTATTCGATAGTACTGCGATATCTTTCCATACTCATTACAATGATACTTTGTCATAGTAAACATGAGAACTGACAGATTTGAACTGGAAGTTATTAGAAAACCTTGTTGTAAAATATAATAATACAACTCGGACGACAGCATTAATTACTTTACTAACATACCCCCATAAATGAGGCTCGTTAACTTAACAAAACTCCATAAAATATGCCTTTAACACGCCCAAATTTCAACAATTTCAATCGTAATCAATTTCTACTTAGCACTGCATCAATCTTTTACAGATACTCCCCCATCGTAGCTGTCGTTACGGTACATACCTGCAAATAGAAGAAAGACAAATTGCAATGAGTAAAGAGAAAAATATAAAGAACATCGATCAAAATAGTAAAAATTATGATGTTTAATCAATTGTTTGTTATTTATAAACAAACATGTTGCCAGCACACACACGGCTAAATATACAAACGTTACTGGCACTTTTCTATGATATAAAGTAGGAGGAACGGGGCAGAGGGAGAGCAACACAAAACAAGCCAAGCAAATGAAGCTTTACTTCTGGCTTAGGCAAGTACAATGGGCAAACAAAACTCGTTAGGCAAACTCGATGAGTTGTTAGTTTTTAATGAGCAACGAACGTTGATCATAACACTTATTATACGCGTCCATGGGGCATTATGATCTTTTTGGCCACGCACAAGCACAATATAATTAAAAGGCCGCCAAAAAAAAAAGAAAAAACGAGTTGGTAAGTGCGGAAAATGTGTGTGCTTTGCTTTATACTATATGCACAGAGAAACCTATGTAATTTCATAATCATAATAGCGCGCTTTTTTCCCTAAATTGCCTAACTCGAACCATGGACCATGGACTAATGCGAGCCGAGAATCATCAGTGTGGCCCATTGACCAACTAAGTAGGGGTAAGGGGAAGGTCACTTCACTAATGCAGCTCATCTTTCAGCTCAGTTGGCTACGTTTTTATTGCAACAAAGTTGGAAGTTTCATTACAACAGTCAAGTGCGCAAGAGGCAGTAGAGAGGGTAGGGTGTTAGAGGCAAGGAAGGAGTATAGGGTAAGGGGAATTACGACATGGGGGAAATCAACGTCTATTGAGTTTTTTTCTTTCATTTTGCAAATTGTTTTTTGCCTGCTGCCCAGTGTCCAAATGAGTTTTCAATATTGTCACGTGTGTGTGGGAGGCAATAGAGAGTAGCATGTGTCTCTGTATAGGTGTGTGTGTTTGTGTGTATTACTTTGTTTGTGTGTGCTGCTATGCGACACGCACGACAGCAAACAAAGTTTCACAATTTTTCCACAGTTGCTGCTGCTGCCTGTCTGCATTTTTTTTTTCTCTTCTTTCTCTCTCGCTTTGAAGAGGCAATCAATGCTTGGTCTCAAAATTGATTCCCTTTCAAATGTGAACGATGACGACATTTCTAGAATTGTCTTTGCAAAGCTCTATGCCATCCATGTATAGCTCTGGACAGGGGGGAGTAGAATTTTTAATTAAAAACTGTTTGTGCCCTCAACCTGCCTAGACAGTTGTTTACAATCAAATTAAACTTGTCTCTAGTGTGTGCAAGAGAGAGAGTGGGGGATATAATTTGAACCACACACACACACGCAGGAGACAGGCACAACAGTCTCCTTGTCACGTCTCACTCTGAAGTTTCGTTTCATTGTTGCAGTTTTTTCATACAACACGCGACATTTTCATTTGAATTTTATGCCCCAAGTGCAGCCAGCCACAGCAGCGACACTAAGAGCGGGTTACAAAAGTAACGCATACGCCCCGTATACAACACACAGGGAACCCTCACACATCTTGTTTTCATTTCCGTCAGCTACAATTGACGTTGCTCAACTTAACCTCATTCGTCCTGCTGCCGTCGCTGCCTCTGCCTCTACCTCTGCTGCTGTTGTGGCATTTTCATTTGCATATTCAACAACCTTTTTCTCTCCTTTCAGCGCAGTTCCCTTTTGGGGTTTTTAACTTTTGCCAGGCCAAGGCACCTTCATTTGTTCTTACCCCAGAGAGGAGGAGGAGGAGGAGGACTCCACGCACAACTTTCTCCAGTTCGGCAAACGCACTGAAGAGTGTACACATTGCTACTGCTGTAATGTTCTGCATGTTAACCACGCCAAGACTATTGCCGCAAACGAGCGCGCGCGCGCGCTCCATCTGCCGCAATGAACCCGCCACAAGTCACGAGAGTTGATACCACCTGGCAAGGTTCCTTTGCTATCGAGTTCAGATTTAAGCCAACAACTCATGCATTATCCCATTTAGCGAGCGGGCGAGCGCACATCTCAAGAGATTTGTATCGTGTGTTTTCTGCTCGTGCTCTCTGTATATATCACGAAATTAAAAATAATATGCAACACTGGCAACAACGAGCCGCAGCTGCAACCACTTCCACTTTGCTAACTGACATGATAAAGTGTTGCCTTGGCTTGCTTTTTTGCCTCCTACTTTCCCACTCTGTCTATGTCTCTGCATCTCTTTTTGTCTCTGCCTCTCTCTCTCTCGATCTCTCTTGGTCTGTCTGCATTGTCACGTTTTGCAGTGCAGCACCCCGGACAGGCCACTTGTTCCTTATCAAATGAAAGTATATAAATTGATGCTGCCCTCCTTTTTAGCTGCCTGGCTTGGGCTTTTTCCAGCTGCTGCACAGGAGCAGCAACGCTTTGCTAGTTGCACAAACAATTTACAGGCGGGGCAAAGGGGCACAAACACATAGAGCTGCTGCTGCTGCTGCTAATTGCAAAGGGAGACTTGAATTTCGAAAGTGTTTGCACGGGTTGCCGAGTCGAGTCGAGTCGAGAGTTGAGTTGAGAGAATCTGGTGGCAAGTGTGAGTTGCACACACACACACACACATACGACACATAATCAACATGGCTGCAGTGCATCTCTCTTGCCACTCTTTGTCCCCAGCATTGTCTTCAATGACTGTGCAACGCGCGGCTGCTTTTGTTGTGCACCTGCAAAATTTGCGACTGTTTCGTGTGCGCATAATTACGTGGCAGCACAAAAGTGTTGCCTGCCAACAGGCGCACACAAAACACACAGACAAACTGGCTGGCAGCAGCTCATCAGTGCAGTGTTGCAGTTGTTGTTGTTCCTTCTCCGTCTGTGTCTGGCACACGCTGATGACGCATACGTCATGTTGTACGAGAGTCGCGACTTTGGCTGACGCTGCAACAACGACAAGCCGCGGCTGCTTCTGCTGCTGCTGTTACTGTTGCTGGTTGCATATATTTCTTGTAATTAAAATCACATTGAAGCAGCAGGCAGAGGCTGCGGGGAGCGAAGGAGCAGGGGAAGGAGCAATGAACGAACGACAGACTTTGCCTTTGAGGCGAGGCAACAAACTTGTTGACTGGTATACGCACGTGTATGAGTGCGTGGGAGTATAAATGTATATATGTGTGTGTGTGTACGTGTGCGTGTGTTTGCTGTAATTAAACTAAATTAAGAACTCTCTTGGCATTAAAATGAGATTTACGCCTCAGCGCAAAGCAACATTGAGTGGAAAGTAGAGAAAGAAAGGGGGACAGCGAGCAAGGGAGAGGGAGGGCAACAAACTTGGGCAAACTGTCATTCGAAATGAAAATTTGTACAGCACGCCGCTTCAGCCATGCTTAATTAATTTCTAAAGTCGAGGCAGCTCGCCAAATTAAAATGCGAAAAAAACAAAACAACAAAAAGGGAAGAGAGGTGAAGAGAAAACAGAGAGGGGGAGAGCAGAATGAAAATGGGCGAGGGAGGGCGAAAAACTGGCAATAACTTTGGCGAAAAACTTTTGCCGCCTTTGTGTGTGTGTGTGTTCCCGTCTGTGTCAATTGTGACAGGCAAATTGTATGCGAAAATTGAGTCATTCTGTAGAGCGCAGCTGAAGTTGAGATTTTCCATTGCATACCCGGAAAAGTTTGCCAGCACATGGTGCACAAGATTAGAAAATGAAAAACCTTTCTACAGTCGTTTAACATTTTCCTTTTAACTTTTCGCTCTATTCTTATGCTAAACTGACCGAATCGCCCTCGCATTTCAATTAAAACAAACCACAAGACTCAAAAAAAGAAATGTTGTCAGCTTACTTTGCTTTCAATTAAAATCCGCACACACACTCAGGCACACTCCCACACACCCATACGCAGGCACAACCCACACAATAAAATGAAATCGCTTTTGTTGTCTGTCGAATGGAGAAGCACAAGTTTATTCGACTTTGATGGTCATGTGCAAAGTTTTTCTATACAGACACACACTCCCACACACTCGCAACACACTACCATGCAGGCGCCTGCGCGTATGCAATACAAAAATTTGCATAACATTTGCATATGCATAAGGCCAAAGTGTGTGTACAAAACGTTCGTTTCAAGATCTACGAAATGTAGATGTGGCACGAGTCAGGGTCGCATAGAGAGAGGGGTGGCAGGCGGAGTGAAGGCAGGGAGTATTTAAATGAGAGACGTAATTATGCAGAGAGCAAGTAATTAGCAAAGAAAAGGCCCAGGTCCAGCAGGCCAAGGATTTCTAACCAATCGAGTCGAAATGTTGCGACTATGCCGCCTTTCTGCCTTCCCTCTCTATCTCTCTCCCACTTTGCCCCTGTTTCACTCTCTGCTGTCTACTTCTCTCCTCTCACTCTCGCAGTATTTTTCTGCTTTATTACGTTTTTATGCCTTAATTTTGGAATTAAAATAAGAGCGGAAACAGCAGCTTCAACGGCGCCTTGTGACTGCTGTGGCAGCAGCAGCAGCAGCCGAGCACAAATGCGTATTTTATGCATGCCCCACAAGGTGGCAACAACCGGTACAAAGACGCAAACACACACACAGAAAGCAAGGAAACGTCGCTGTCGGAAGCTGCGCAACCACAAGCAAAATAAGACAGAGATAAAATATATTTTTACATTTTGGCCAAGGCGCGAATTGTAACAAACGATGATGGAAATCCCAGTTACAGTGGCTGCTAAAAAAACACACATATACAGAAGAGAAAAACTTCGTCCACTTCAGGCGCTTTTCCCGGCAATTGTTTAGCGCAAAATGCGCATTTAATTCGCGTTTTTTTCGCGCTCAATGAAGTCGAGGAAAATGTGAAAAAACGGAACTGCCAACTGAAGTTGGGGTAATCGGTAAACGGGAAAGGCGCAAAACGGGATAAATGCAAATGCGGTGGAAGCAACTGAAAATATTATTATAATATGGTAAATATAAAGCGTGCGACTGCGACGACGTTCAAAAAGTTTTGCCAGCGAAAACAAAATTTATGCATTCCAATTATGAAACGTGCCAAAATAAACGTAAAATAAAATGGAGAACGGAACCGAGTGGAGGAGAGTGACACGGAAGGAAGTTTGGGGCGCCGTTTTGGTGTGCCCGGAAATGCACTCGAAAAAGTTTTATATACTTTTTATGTATATAATGAAAATTAATTAAATGAATGTGCCATGGCAATTCTCATGTGTTTCCCCTTCCCACTTCTTTCCCTCCCCGTCACTTCACACTGATTGCTCAGTCAATATAAACAAATACACACACAGACACATACACGCATGTGTTTGTTGCACAGTCAATCGCAGCAATCGCTTGCTGCAGTTTGCCGCCTTCCCTCTGCTCTCCTCCTCCCTTTCCACCTGCCAAATAGGCAAACTAAAGGTTAAACAGCAGCAGCCGCAACAGCAGCCGCAAACTCAGGATATTGCCGAAGCCAAACAAACTTTGACTGCCCCTGCCAAATTCCGTTACCCCACCTTAACCAAAAAAAAAATGTTGAAAAAACCTGCAGCATAACAGCAAAAAAGTTTTTACAGGGTTTTCATTGCATTTGCTTTGGTTTTCATCTTTATTTTTTTTGTGATTTACCAAGCTTGATTGAATGGCAGCAAGCAAAAACTTTTGGCTGCCACACACATACACACACATATGCAGACATTCCTTCTCACTTTTCTGCTCTCTCTCTCTCTCTCTCTCTCTGGCACAATACAAATAGCCCGACATGGCATTTTGCTGGTGTGTCATTTGGCGCCGAAAAATATGCAATACAATTTATTGTCACATAAAGCCAACACACACAGACTCACATAGAGATACCCTCGCCAAGCTGCTGTGTCGCATATGTTGTGCAACATTTCCGCTTCCGTTTTATTCCATGCGAATGCAGAACTAAAGCGACAAGAAAGCAGAGTGCGAAAACAAGCGAAAAAGCGAAAAAGGGAAAGAGAAAAACGGCTGTGACTGCGAGAAAGATGACAAAGTTTGCACTTTAACAAGAAAATAATCAAATAAATTATCATAAAATGTTGGAAAACCGTTTTGTTTTGGCCGGAAGTCACGTACTGTCTGCAGGCGCCCCAGCCACATGTGTGTGTGTGTGCTGGTGTTGGGGATATGACACTGTCTGCTGGGCTTTATTAACTTTGCTAAAAAAAAGGGTAGAAGCAGAGGCAGCTTTAAATTATGGCCAAGTGGCTAAATTATGGCAATGTCGCGTAAACGCGCGCAAAGCGGCGCAGCAAGGCAAGGCGTGGCAACTCCCCCCAGCCAACAAAATGGGCTGACAAATGACAAATGGTTTTCATGTGTAAATTATAATTGGAAAACAGACAGTAAGGCCGTAAAAGGGTAAACGGGAAGTGCCAAAAGGGCAATGCAGGAGAATAGAAAGGGAGACAGAGAGAAGAGACTAAAGCTGAACTCAGCTAGAATTTAAAGTAGTAGAAATAAAGATAAGCAAATATTATATACAGTTATAGAATGTGTCATTTATAAGACTAACGCAATCAACTCTTCAATTTAAGAAACTTGGCATAAGTTAAAGACAAAAGAGGGAAATTCAATAAGCAAGCGTTGATTATTTTCAGCAAGAGTTGGGAAAATTTACGGCAATGAAAAGAAAACATGGCAAGGCAAAGCTGAGTTCTGCCTCGGCCCGTCAACTTGCTAACAATTTAAGCTTATTCAACAGTAAGTAAGGGCACACTGGCACACACACACACACCTACACATACCCACACACAAGTTGTGCTTGGCAAGCCATCAAGCTGACAATCATAACAAGTCCTCAGGCTGCTTCAGACACAAACCAGCAATGGGGAATGAAGAATGAGAACGGGTAAAACTCTCAGCAGGCAGGCCCAACCAGGGACAGGGACTGGGACTGAGGCCAGACAATGTTATCGTGGAGCATGTGACGTCCCTGACCAGATAAGGGTGACAAAAATATGTATTAAGTGCATGGACGAGCGGACGGACGGACAACTGAGCGGACGAGGAAGCGAGCGAATGAGCGACTATCAAAAGGTATGAAAAGCTGAACAAACGACGCCGACAACAGCAACAGCAACAACAACAACAACAAAAGATAAAGAGGAAGCATGAAAGAAATGAAATGGAATCCTTTCACACATACAAAAACCGGACCCTATATGCGATTCATATATAGTTGTATATGTGTTTGGGGGGTGGAGGCAAACAATGGCAACAACGAATGAATGAATGAAGAGCCTGCACAGTTGAAGAGTGAACGGTGAGTGGGGGGTGTGGAGGAGGGCCAAAGGGCATGACAGCATGAGTGCCATAGAGGCGACAACAACAACAACAGCTTGCGAGCTCGAGCGCAACAACAAGTTGACACTTTTATGAGGCACTTAAATGACACAGCCCCAAAGCAAGTCTGACCGGGCAGACCATATGAGCTCGCTCGCTCTCCCTCTCTCTCTCTCTCTCTCTGCTGCCGCTGCTAAAGGGGCTTCAAAAGCCACTGCCAACCTGCGACCTGCGCTACAGATTGACATGCAAACAATTGTGTGCAGTTAGACGGGGAGGAGAGGCAGCGCAACAATTGCAATTGTCCAGCTAGCATAGCAAGGTGGGAGGAGGCTAATGCCAAAAACTACAATAGCTGCTCGAACAATTGAAAAGAGAGAAGGAGGCACAGTGGGGGCACGCCAGGACAGCGTACAAATATTTGAGTTGCATAACAAAAGGCAACTAATTTTTTGTATGCCATTCTTGTTGTTCTTGTTGCTGTAGACAACTAAATAAATAATTGAAACGGGCACTTCCGCTTCGGTTACGCGACACGACGCGACACAACGTCAGACCGATCCATCAATGGAGCAAAGCATCAGCAGCGCGTCCCCATTGAGTCATAGGGGGAGAGTGAGACAGAAAAGAAAAGAGAGGGTGAGGGAGAGTGAGACACCGCCAAAGCGCCTTTGTTGCCGTAAATCAGTTGCCCTGGCGCGTTGCCAAAGAATTTTATGAAAATTGAAAAGTGTAAGCTTCGAGCAGCAGCCTCCTGCTAGCCCCTCTCACTACCCCTCCCCTCCTGGGTGTAGGGAAATTGGAATATTTTCTGACACATTTTTATCGTTGAAATTGTCAAAGAGTTAAGAGCAGATGCGGGAGAAGAAGGCCAGCAACGTCTTCGCCATTTGGCTCAGCCTGCTGCATTATTGACAGTTCATATCGATATGCTATAGAAGGTATATACTATATAAAGCAGCGATATACACACAGTATGTGCCACGACAATGAAATTTGAGCATAGCTGGGGGGAAATTGAAAAGAATTGTCTGTCGATATGGGAAAATGGTGTCGCCCAAGCAAATTGTGGCTGTCATCGCCAGCAAGCTGAGGTGAGAGGGGCAGGAGGGGACACCAAGTTGAAAAAGTATTCACTTTCGTATTAGTTATAAGCAGCAGCATAACATATTTAAAATCTATATTTCAACATCCGTTCAAGGAAGCTGCAGCCACATGTAAAAAGATATCCCAACAGTAAATGGAAAAAAAGCAAAGTAAAAAAATCAATTTACGGCTAAAAATAGCCGGAAAAGGTGTATATGAGTGGAAAATTACAAAGTGGAAATTAAAGGGAAAAACACATAAACAAATTCTGTGGAAAAACAGCGCCCAAAATTTGTTGGTTTGTAATTAAATTCCAAAATTGAAAAGCAATTTTCAGTTCATTAATTGCTGTCAAAAGAAACTAAACTAAGTGTGTTTATTATAAAGTTAATTGCGATTTGATTAAAAAAAAAAACAACAACTCTAAATGCATTTATTGATTATTTTCCAATACGATATTTGACATGTAATTAAGCAAGCGGAAATAATTAGATAATAATTTGCCAGGCAACAATTTTTGACATGGGGCGACGGTCCCCAACTCTTTGTGGGTGCTATACACTGTGGCAAGTTAATATATATTTTCAATTTGCATAAGTAAAAATGACAACAACAACAACAACTGTAGCTATGTGCTTGACATTTTTATGAGCTAAAAAACATTTTGCTGTGCAGGCACAAACGGTAGTTTTTTTTAATATAAAGAGGGGGCGTGGCAACGTTGTTCGTTGTGTGGTCAGTTGGTTTGAACGTTCTGCACTCTCACAATAATCATTTTAAATCAGCGCCAGACACACGATAGGGTCAGCTTTAAAGCCGCTTCGCATGGCAAATGAAGGCGTCCCTGTTGCACTGTCTCCCTTCCTCTCCCTCTCTTTCTCTGTCTCCTTTCTCCCTCCTTTCATTTTTTTGACTGTCCGTTTTTTGGGTTAAAAAATTAATTAAAATATGGTGCATGCATCCATTAAAGTTGCAACAATGCACGAGTCCGTGAAAAACGCACCCGTCATATGCTGCGTATGCTTAATACGCTTTATTTTTTCGGGCCTCAGTAGTGCAAACATTTTTGCGGCCACGCTACGTATGATTAATTTCCGTTTGCATTGAGCCCTGCAATTAATCCAGTATTCACGAATGAATTTTCCACAGTTATACAGTGGCAAACACATGCCACATGCCACACGGCATTGCGTTCATCGTGCGCCTTTGTTTGTGGCAATATCAGAAGCAATTTGCCTAATTTATTTAATTGCTTCATTATGACCACGAACAAAGTGTGTACTATATAAATATATATACTAGATATACTATTTATATGCAGGTATTGTGAGTATTATGCCATAAAAATGCAGCGTTAAATTTCTAAATTGTTTCCATTTGCCATTAGGCAATAAATAAACACAGCCGGCAACAGCAGCAACAACAATAACAACGGCAACAACAATAACAATGGGCAACAATCAATGACTCGGCTTATTAGCACAACACGCCCCCTCGAGTTGGCCGCCCACTTTTGGGGTCCCACCGCCTTGGGTGCTAAAACTAAACTACAAAATTGCTGGCTCGCGTGTCGGGTCGCATTTTAGTGTGGCGCCTTCCCCTCTTCTTGCCACACTCCCCTCTCTATCGCTCTCTTTCTGTCTCTCTCTCTCTCTCTCTGGCAGCCTTCTTCAAGCAACTCAAGTTGCTGCTGCTGAGACTGCATGAAAAACTTTTGCTGCGCGTTTAATCAATAAGTTTGCCAAGGGTCTAGGACGTTGCCGCTAGTGCCCGCAGGATAATCAGCCCAGGAGCAGAGCAAGCGCCGCCTTGCGATAAGCGTTTTAATACCTCACTTGATTATGCGCACAATTTTTGATCCGAAATTATGCCAAAAGTGGTGGAGGAGAAGGAGGATGGCCAAGGGCCATGGCTAAAGTAATTTTCGCAAAACTTTTATTGAGACAAAGGAAGATAGCAGAAGGGAGACAGAGAGAGGGGGAGGCAGAGCAAGGCAGCTTACTGCCTGCTCAGCTTAATACAATGCAATTTAAACCAGCTGTCAATTAATTTGACGCGCATCTCGCTCTCGACTTAGTGCAAAGTGCCAGCGACAAGCGAGACAGACAGAGATAGAGAGAGAGAAAAAGAGACAGACAAGCAGCGCTATAGCTACATATATCTGTTGTCTCTGCTTGCGTGATTTTATTGTAGTTTGCCAAATTACATTTAATTGTTCTGCTCTTTGTCGTTTATAAATAAATAACTATATATATTTATACAGTATATTTGCTTGGTTGCTTAATTTGATTAAATTAAAATCTCGAGCAGAGACAGGCAACAAATGATGGGCGACCAATTAGAGAAACTTAAACGAAACAAACAATTTCGCATTTATCACACTTGCCACATTGCCATTGAACAAAGGACAATTGGCAAGAGAGACAGAGAGAGATAGTAAGAGACAGCGAGAGCCAGCTAGCTGCACAAGGTCAGGCGAGAAATGAATTTGCATTTACATTGATCGATGGCTTCGATGGCCATTTTCACGGCCTTGTGGGGCCACAAAAATAACCAAAACAAATGATTAGGAAGTGATTTATCTGCAAGTACTATATATATATTTATATATATATAAATGTATGCCAAGCATATGGGCAAGCAGACCTGCCTAGAGTCGAGTCGAGACTCAGTTGAAAATCTGAAGACGCATTTGTCAAGCGGTTAAATTGTGCGCGAAATTTTGCAGACAGCCAAACGAGAGAGATAGAGAGAGAGAAAGAGAGAGAACCTTGAGTTATGGCATCGCAATGAGCAATTTTAACCTGTCGTTAAGCTTATTAAATTAATGCCAGCCATTTATAAGGCAACAGCAAAAGCCAAAGATGGGCCAAGCTCAAGTAGAAGAAAGGTACAAAGAACGTAGCAAAGTGCAAGCAAACTCAAATTCAATTTCAGCACAAATCTAATAATGAAACGTACTATCAACGTTGCCTTGCCTTTATCCCTTGGCGCACTCAAGATAATCTTGCAACTTTGCACAAAGTATTTAAACACAAGTTCAGTTATTTGCCAAATCGATTGGCCAAACTACTAAATCATCATGGATAACATAGCTCAGCTCAGTTTGCGCATCTTTTGCCGGTTTCCGTTTCCGTGCAACTTTCATTGCAACTTCCACATGGCTGGCTGTGGATCTGCTGCAAGTCAAGATTCATCTGCTAAATGGTTGCATGCACCACTTGGCTTGCCACACACACACACACACACATACAGACACAAGCACAGAGAAAACTTGAAACAACACAAGCAGCCCGTATAATGCATTAGAACTCCGCAGCGCCAAAAACTATTTGCGAAATAACCATAAAAACCATTTAATCTTCAGTGCATACAGCGGGGAAACCGCAACGCAATTTACACTCACGCACACATAGACAGACACGCGCGCGCACACACACACGCGCGCCTTCACTTACTGCAATTCAACAATTTCATGCGAGTAAATATTTTGGTTAAGTATACGCCATGTATTTGTCTTTTACTATACATATCTCGCATTCGATTGCTCGCTTTCTCTATCTGTCTTACTCCCTCTCTCCCTTCCTCTCTTTCTACCACTCTGGCTGCTCCTCCTGCTCTCTTCTTCCGCGTCTTACGCTGCCTCTGTCGATTGTGTTTCCACGTTTTGTTTGACATTCAATAGTTTTCATTTCTGCGGCAGCCACTGCACATCAGACTCCTCCTCCACCCTGCCCCCTTCGCTTCAGCCTTTCTGCAGCTCATTTAAAATTATTTTTACATGCTGCCCCTTGTTGTGCTGTTGTTGTGTATGTGTTCAGCAAGGGGTTGCACGAGTATTTTGCGGGTATTTTTATTGCATTTCGTTTTTATGCACTTACAATGACAATTTCTCTTTTTCTCTGCCGTTTTTTTTTTGTTCTTGCTGCGCTGTTGCACGCTTGCAGGGGCATGAAAAGCGTACTCTGACGATAACGCGACAACGTGCAGCAAGGGGCAGACAGCCGAGATTTTATGCAACATTTTATGACTGTCAACAGTGAGCAGTGGCAGTGGCAGAGGCAGAGGCAGCAGCAGCCTTGCTCGATAGATATATCTTTTATGTGGAGCTTGTGAGCTTGTCATTTGCATTATTTTCATTACATTTTATTGGACAACTTCGGTGCGTGTGCGTTGGGTGTGTGTGTGTGGCTGTGGTAATCTCTTGCTGCACACTTATGATTGTGTCTCTGTCTTCCTCTGCCTCCCTCTGGCTTCATCTGTCTGTGAGGGGTATTAAAAATTCAAAATCTTAACTGAAAATACTTAAGACTTTTGCGCAGCACAAGTTGCCACTCCAAGTGCAAAGTTTTTGCGTCCTCAAACAAAGTTACAGCTCGACGCACGACGTTCCTAATCTTTGTTACAACCCAAAGAAGCAAATAAATAAATAAACTAAGAAAAAACTGCCAAAACATGTCACATGAAAACGTGGCAAGCACCTCCCCTCCTCCCCTCTCTACTCGCTGAAAATGAACCTTTGGCTTTGAGTTGTTTTTCCACAAACGTCGCTGCGAATAATTTACACAGAACAAACTTTTGACTAAGAAAACAAAATGAGAAAAAAGGCACGAAAAAAAAACGAGAGCAAAAGCAGCAACAACAGCAACAGCAATAACAACAACAACAACAAGGCAACGTTGTCTTGACCAAAAGTGAAACAGAGGCAACCGCAAAGCGCCTTGAGTGCTAAGCTGGGCGTTGAACTGGGCGTGGCTGTGGCAACGGGCATCAGCAGCAGCAGCAACATTATCGGGAGAAAAAGGTAAGAAAAGTTATAAAAATTTTATGCTCAGCCAAAAGTGTATGAAATAATCCGTAGAGATTTTTATCTTGTTAAGCATGGAAATGTCCAGCGCAGGCAGAGGCAGCTGCCTCTTCAAATTGCCCCGCCCCCAGCCCTACAAAGCACCGCACCCTCCCTCGCAGCCCCATCTCAAGCACACTGCCCTCTCTCTTTTGGCCCGCTTATCTTTGCTGGAAATCTTTGCAGCAGCTGCTAAAAGGTTGATTTTTTCCTCTTCTCCTTCTCGTTGTTTCCCTTCTTTTTCGTACATTTTACACAGGTAGCAAAAATCGTTTTTTTTTTTTTCTTCATTTTGACATAAAAATTGGAAACTTTGGACGCCTCCTGCTCCCCCCGGGCTTGTCGCTTGTCTAGGCCTCTTTCATCTTTGCTTTTGTCATTAATTCAATTTACTTTCTGCTTTCAGTCTCTTCCACCTGTTGTCGTTAGATTTATGCACCTGGTCGGGAGAGTTTAGCGCGAGGCGTGAAGATTTTTGCCTAATTAAAGTTGCTAGGGTCACTCACCAGTAACCCCCCAGGGGAGGAGTGGGGAATATTACTTTGGAGCCCGCTGGGTTTATGAGCAGAACTTCGCCGCTGAGAACTTACCTGTAATGAGAAAGAACAAAGAGGGGAGAACAAGAATAAGTAATTAGCGCAAATTAGTCGAAATCTTTTATGACACTTCTGAGTGTGTGCCTTATGGGAAAGTGTGTACGAATATGTGTGTGTGTGTGTTAGTACGCTCTGGGACTTTCCCAACCTCAAAGCTGTAAAGTGCAAGGTGTAAAACATTCATGTAACTAAAACTTAAGCTAACTAACCTAATGTACTAAAATGGAAACCGGTTCCAAGTGAACAGAAACAGCAGCTAGGCAGAGGCACTTTAAATAGTATTAATAGTCTATACTATTTTTAAAACCACTTTCTGTGGTAAAAGTTTCTTTATAATCAAGACAGGCTTTGCAAAATTCATAAAACCATAAATCATAGAAGCTTTGAAGCGGCAATTGAGCATACCTGACTGTAAAATACCCTAATTCTGGGTATGGATAACTAGTCCGTATGCATTAACCAACACTGAGTGCTAGTATTGGTATAAATACAATAGGTTAAAATAATATGCAAGTCTGGTATTTATTTTTGACTACTTTTAGCAAATGTTTTTCAGAAACACTTCATAAAATAGAAAACTCAATCTTTATATTAACTTTGAGATTCCTTATCATATAAAGACAAGAATATATGGACAATAGAGTCAAGAAATGAATCTGCCCAAATGCATTTGATGCAGAATCAACCTGCAGGTTCCACTATATGAATAATGACATTCCAAACAAGAATCAAATTAGTTTTAACAAAGAAATGAAGGCACTTTTCAGGTTGCTTCCCTGAGAACTAGATGAATTCAACATACTTTCTTAAAAGACCTGCCTGTCCACTCCCCTCAATTAGAAACTTTTGCAGATCCGTCTTCATTTCGAGTTTTCTTCCCCCGTCTAGTGTTTCATTCTTACAAAGAAAAGACCTCCCAAGACCATCAATAGCATCATCAACACCAGAAACATGGCCACAGAATCCTACAACAATTTCAGTACTGCTGCTGCTGCTCTATATGGACATCAATCTCGGCTTGTCAGCGCCCAGTCAAGTTGTTTCCATTGTTGCTTCTTCTTCTTCTTCATCTTGTTTTCCCACAAAAGCCGACTTGATGACGTCTACGCTCTGTCGACACTCCCACAACACGAAACCAGTTTACCATTCCTTGGCAGAAAACAGGATTTCAGTCTTTTTTTCCCCCTCTCTGTATGTGTGTGTGTGTGTTTCGCCTTTTTTGCCTTAAGGCTAAATTCATTGTCAAAGTCGCAACAGCAGCGGCATCAGCAGCACCAGCAGCGACAGCGGCAGCGCCTACAAAAACTTTTGTCATCAGACAAAAGAGTTGAAAACTTTTGGAACTGATGCAGTTGCTGTTGTTTCTAGCTGAGTTTTTTCCTTCTCCCCCCTTGTCGAGTTTTTCGGGCCATCTTCAACGCCCACAGTGACACGCCCAGTACCAGTGAGTGCATTTATCTTTTGGGAGAGAGCACTGCGTAGTCCCTCGAGCGACTGACTGAATGACTCAATGACTCGATAGCTGCCCGACACACTCTATCTCAGTCTACCTCCTTCTCTCTCTCTCTCTCTCTCTCTCTCTCTCTTTCTTGCGCCTGCTTGGCTTTGATTGATGGTTTGGAATTAGCGACAAGGCGGCGTACCGCACTAAGCAAGAAAAATGTACGAAAGATCTTTCGGTTCATGTATTTTTTTTTTTGGTGCCTTCCCTTTTTCTCTGTGTTCTTTGGGGTTAGCTACACAACAAAAAAATGCGTGCACATAAGTTTTCTGGCCACACAGAGCAACGACCGTGTTGTTTTTCAACTCTCCTCCTAATGATGTTGGCACCCAAAAGCGCTAGATCAATAAGTTGTTGGCATCCAGAAGAGCTTTGAACGGGATTAGTTAGTTTAAAATTGCTTGGGTTAAAACCTCAGACACGTGTAACTTTCTGGCGAGGTATTTAAAGATTCCGCAATGATTCACACAACTTTAATTATGTGCGATTCAATTGATTTCACATGATTCGATTTCTTTCAATTCCCTTTCGATTCACACTTGAAGTTTTGTTCTTCATACAATTACGTCGTTTGGAGCAACAGAAAACAGCAACATCTATGAATAACTCAGATCTCATGCCTTGTACACACATACGTACATTGTACACATGTCATTGAAGATTCCTTGGTTAGAACGTAATCATCGTGATGCTGTTTTTGCGGATCGTATCAACCGCAGCTGCCTTGGGGGGGAACATTCTCTATGTATGTGTTCGTCTGTCATTACAAATTAGTTTAAGTTACGCTATTTTTATTATTTTTTGTTTCTCCTCCTCCTTCTCCTTTCCATTTCTGCGGTTTTTGCGGCTTCTATATGTATGCCCCATCAGGTGCCAAAAGCGTGAGGCGCTACATTTGCAATTAGCCATGTGCATAGCATTTTTGATGGCTGTTGAAATGCCCAAAGAAGAATTGGGGCCGCCGGTGTAGCAACACGTACAAATGAGCTAAGCAGCTGCGCAGCATAGCTACAAATGATATGATCTATATAGGAGACTATATTAGATCCACTTGAGACTGTGGCATCTAAGTGAATTTCAATGTTTCTAGCCATTGTTGTCTGCCTCTCCCTCCCTGTATCTCTCACGCGACTGTCTTTAACTTCTGCTCATATCTGACTGCGTTTTATTCAATTTCATATTTCATAGCTGTCAAGTGTTGCTTCCTGTTGCTGCTGACGCCTACGTTGCTGCTTCCTGTCCTACACAAAACACGTACATTTTTATTAGACTCCGCCTCCGCCCTCCCCTTGTATGTTGTCTCAAATGATGGCATCATTAGACAATTTAGGTGTTGCTGTCGCTGTTGTTGCCTCTCTTGTTGCTGCCCCTCTTGTTGTTGCCCCTCTTGTTGTTGCCTCTCTTGTTGTTGTTGTTGCTGCTGTTATTGTTGCTTTTGGCTTTTCAGCTGGCGGCGTTGATTGAATAAATTATAGACACTCGCGCGCGTGCATATTCAAACCAGCGACAACTTTTCTTCATTCTTTTATTATATCTGTCTCCTGTCGGCTTATGTGCCCCTCTTCCTCCCCCTCCTACTTCTATCTTCCTCTACCTTTCTCCAGCTGCGCTTCTTCACAACGGAAATTGCTATTTATGCGTGTATTGTGCTGATGAAATTGTATTGCAATTTGAATGCGAATTAACACAGCAGCCCAAACAACATTTTGGCCAATTGCCTGGCTGGGCCTGCTAAGCACACTTTCACTCTCGTTGACCGGGTTTATTGCACTCCACGCCAATTGCAGCAAGCAAGCAGCAGCAGCAGTGTGTGCGGCTTTTCCACTGGTTATTCCGGTTCTTCTAATGCCACCGCCAGCGTCAGAGCGCGCGCGCCAGTCTGTGACGAGTGCCTCGTGGCATCGGTGTCATAATCAGTCCAGACAACAGACAGACAGACTGACAGACAGACAGATAGATAGCAGACTATACAACCTCCTGGCCCCGCCCTGTTGCCCCTGGTCTAGTGCAGACTGGTTAGCTGGGCAGCCCCTCAATGCTGACTTTATGTAAGCCAACTCAAGTGGTTTTTTGGCCGCGATGACTCGAATGCTTGATGATGACTTCACACAGTCTCCCCCAATCGGCCCCGACTCAAGGACAAATCGCTTGAAGCGTGCAAAATAATTCTACGTTGTTTCTTTGATTCTTTTTTGATTTTTTTTGTTGATTTTTTGATTTTTAACTTCTCATTTTTGACAGGCTTTTTAAAATCGAAGCATAACCAATGCACAGTTTACCTGCCATTAACACAAAATACCCTGTAGTTTTAGTGAGTTGCACAGGGGCATATGCTGCCGGGATTTCTCAGTTATATTATATATAATCCAACTAACAAAGATATCTCTCACTGTGCAGGGCAACTTGTAGTCCCCAAATTAAGTTTGCTTCATTCTTTTGATTAATTATTTCCTTTTGCTTTTCGGTTCTACGTTCTCTATCTTTGTGTGTGCTTGAAACATAATCTGCGATGATTGACTTATTACAAATTGGAAACGAAATACGCACGAAAAGGAAACAAATAGAATTATAATTAATAATCACAGCGTTTAGCGAATGTAACTAAGATCTTTGTAGGCTCTCATTAATTGCTGTTGCTGTTGTTGTTGTTTGCTGTTTGTTGTTTGTCTTTTGCTTATTTGGGGTTTCGATTTCGTTTTCTCATAGTCGTGTTTCTTCTCGGTCTCTCTTGTTGTATTTGCGTTTTAATGATGGGTTCGCTGGGTTCAACTGACAGCAGGAACTCCACACAGTTATTATTTTAATTAACCTAATGAACCACGCTCAGATTTAGCTTAGGCCCGGTTGGGTTTTAAGGTTTTCATCACAAGGAAAATACATATTTAAAGCAATTTTGCGGCTTTTTGGGAGTAATTTGTTATTAAGCAATTAGTGCAGACAAATTGGGAGAATAATGAAAACGGAGAGTTGGCATAATCAACAACCAGAGTGGGATAAACACTTGAAATCCTGTTTGAAATTATTATTTGCACAACTCTGCCTTGAAAATGTTTGAAATCGAAGATAAATTCAAATCAACAGACATTAAATTTATTCACTTGACTGTACAGTGTACAACACTCAACGTCAAACACAATTGCAGTCACAAGAAACAAACACACACAAAGGTTTTTACATATTTGTGCGCGTGTGTGTGTGAGTAAGTGTTTGTGCCTCATCCGTTCAAGGCTTTAGCATGCATTATGACACATCAGAGACAGCCACAGAGACAGAGGGACAAAGACAGTCAGAGACAGAGAGAGACAGTCGTCGTATTCCCAAATGAACGACTGGCAAATTGCAGAGTTATGTACTCTGCACATCTTGCCACATAAATTATGCCCAAATGTGCGGGTGTGTGTGTCTGAGCAACTTCTCTGCTGAAGTGCGAATGACAACTCGATGTACTCATCGTAACTATGAACTGCATTTCAAGTGCAATTCCGTGCAGTGTTTATGCAACTGCGGACAGCTGCTAATGCCAAGCGGATGTGCCGCTGCAGCTGAATGAATAACAATCCCTCTTCAGCCCCCTCTCCCTGTCTGTCTGTCTCTCTTGAAGCTGCCGCTGCTGCTGCACAAGATGCAAGATTAGATTAGCTGCCTGCCACAGCTGTTGGCCCACATTCTGATAGGGATTTAAATGGGTAACCACAATTTGCAGTCCTAAATAAATTTACCCCTCCCTCTGCGCCTCGCACAGCTGTTCTCTGTCCGTCTGTCTGTCTACCCTGCAAGTTTAGCCAGTGCAACTTTGCACATATAATAATTATCAACCTAAACTCATCTTCAGAGACCTTCTGGATTTAATTACATCTCCATGTTCAGCCAAAATTGACACACAACATTCTTTTTTTTTGGTCTGGTCTTTTATTAGTGCGAGTTTCTTTGCTTGGGCTTTTTATTGCATATTTTCCTCGACATCTAATAAATTTCCATGCAAAGCCTGTCAAATCTGGGCCAGCCCCGCCCAGCCCAGGCCAGGCGAGCAGCACAAAGTCTTTAATTAATATTTTATTCGGGGCTGTCAAGCGACACCCGAAAAAAAGAAAGAAAAAAAGTGCAAAAACCGAACGAAAACCTTTTTTCAGCCACGGCCACGTCGCATAATTAACAACAATTTTGGGTATTTAAAATATAAATACGCCCAGGGCAGCGTGACAGCAGAGGGAGGAGGGAGGGGGTGTTGTCCACATGACGCACACAGCAAAGGTGGAGGGGGAAAAAGTTCTTTACAATTTTCGGAACATGAAAATTGAAAACGGGATAATGAAAAGCTTTCTCTCTAATAAATACCAAACAATGTGTACAATCTCAGCCTTGTACACGCTGCACATGCAGATGATGCTGAATTAAGTTGTCCGCCTGGCTACAACATGTAGAATGTATCTCACAGATACTTTTGTGTTTTGCGCCTTGTCATGCCGCACATGGGCGCACCTTGGCCACATTCCTGTTTGGCCGCATTGATTGGCAGCCAATAAAAAGGCTAAAGGCAGACAAGCCAGAACACGCACACCACACACCCCCCTCATACACACACCGCAGCACTACGAGATGAGTTTGGCAGGCAAGTGACAGTAACATACATCAAGATAGGCAACAACATTTTTGGTTTTCTGCTAAACACACACACACACACAGACAGACAAAAAGTTACCAAACTGCGATACAAAAGGCAACAAAAACTTTTCTGATTGAAGCTAGCAAAGTCAAACTTCATGTGTGTGTGTGTCTGTGTGTGTATGCGTGTTTGTGGGTGTGTGTGACAGCTGCCGCCATTTCATTTTGTGATATGTGCCACAGCCACGCGCGATAAAAAGGGGTTCCTACCCATTCTCCTTTCTTCCCCCACACTCCAAGCAAATCTAATTGGTTTAGGCAGCAGCTTTAGGCGCTTATCTTATCAACAAGCTAATTGCCATTGGCTGTGGCCAACAAGCGACGATAACAACAGCAACAACAACAGCAACATCAGCAAGAACAACTGACAGTTATCGCTAAAGTTGCCGCATATTCCATAATATGCCATAGATATATAAAGCATATTAAAGCCAGTCCCTGTCTCATATACGAATATCTCTAATGAGCCGACGGCTGTATGAAAACTTTTTTTTGCCACTGTCGCCGCAATTTGACGAGCTTTTAATGAACTGCGGCGGAATATGGCGAAAGTCAACCTGAGCTGCTGATGCTGATGCGGTGCTCACGGCCCTCTCTTTGTGGTCACCCAATACGTTAATTAACGTTCGGTTAGCCCAAAAGCCACCGTAGAATACGTGATAAGTTAAGCTTGATGGTAATGGGCAAGGCACAGCCTGCAGTGCTGGGAAACGTGATGAGGGATATTCCTTTAAAGGAAAGCAAAAAAGAAAGCATGATGCGAAAATAACTTATATGGTATATTATACAGTTGCAACCAAATTATCTTAAATCAACATTAAAACTAGGTTTAAGTTGTACACAGAATAGAACATCATGAACAGCAACAAAAGATGCAAAAGTATCTCAAGATTACAAATCAGAAAATCAACGTATTCAAGTATAAATTTGTAGATTCAAAGGTATTTAATGAATACAAAAGCAACACAAATTGTGCCTGCAGTTATTATTAGTTTCTTTTATTAGTTTCGGCACTTTAATCTATCTTTTACTCAGCCTGAGTTGCCACTCTATATCACTTTAAAATCAATTCTGAAATTGATTTCAACTCGATAAATCGTTGTACTCTCAAATGTCTATTTGCTCGGCATGTTTCATAAACAACATCCCGCGCTCACTGATTTATGTTCCCAAATATATTTATATTGTGAAAAAAGCTTGAAAAGTAACTTGCAAAAATTTGCATAAAAATCGTATCAAAGAGGGGATCAGGGCGCCGCACCGCATGTCTTATAAATCAATTCACGTGCCACACACACATTTTGATTTGTAGATATTTAATCTCATATAATTATTTGCAGCTTTGGTTTTTCTTTCCAATATATACCGTATATAGTACGTGTGCCATATTTATGTGGCCAACTGAATGCTGCCCCCCTCTGCCCATGGGGTGTTTACCTTTCATTGACTGCAAGGCTCGATAATATTTATCTGCTATATTTATGGTATCGGGGTGAACAGTTTTCTGCACTTTCGGTACAGATTGTGCCATATTTATTGCTGTTTTTTCTCAGTCGTTCAATATATTCGATTTTTATTTGGCATTTTAATTGGCAATTTTTGGGGATGAATTGATTTTCTTGGAATTATTTCCGACTCGCATTTTGGCAAGAGCTGCACATGAGAAAATTTCATATTTATTTTTCATATTTCACAAGCCTCTTTTGCTTTTCTAGCCGAGCTGTCAAGCAAATATATTTAACTAATAATTATTTGGTAAACTTTTCCGATTGCGTGGCATAGAAATTTCAGAATTTGACTTTTAAGCTGCCAATAAAATTGTACACACACCAAGAGAAAAGTTGAAATACCAACAGAAAGTCCGAAACCAAAAAGTTTTTGGCTTACACACAATCAAAATGAAAAACAAATAAAAGCGGGAACGGAAGTCACATTATGTGGGCGTGGCGAGGAAACTTCATTTAAAATTCAAAAGAAATTGTATGCAAATTGTAAATAATGTAATGCGAGAAGGTATAATTAAATTCCTTAGCAAAATATTATGCAAATTATTGAGAATGTGGGCAGAATGTCCGCAGTTGTTGTTGTTGCTGTTGTTCGAGGAATATTATATTCCTCTTAGGACGTATTTAATGAGCAGTAGATGCTGTTTATCTGGCGTACAATTTAGATGGGCTTGGGATATTAAGATAATGGAAGAATATATACATATAAAGTGAAGAACTTACTTCAGTTGAATGGCAAACCAAGAGTATCTGTGGAGTCACCCTTTACTGACCCTATAAATCTTTATAAAAATACACTTTCGAGTTGAGTCGAGGGCGCTGCTTGATTGTAGGCATCGTTTAAATATTGATTTTTAATTATTTTAAGCAGCCAGCAGCGCCACAAAGTATGCAACACTCGACTGCGCGCCCACACACACACATCGAAGCACACCCACAGAGGACAACACTCGGAGAGTCGCTGAGAGGCCACACACAGAGAGTCGATTCAACGCAACTCGACTCACACCTCTTCCACTTGGCTGGCTCACCTCGAGGGTTGCTGTGTGAAAATAGCGAGTTGCAAGTGGAATGGGTGAGAGGCTAAAGGGGCGTCATCTGTATGGGGAGTGAGTGTGTGTGTGTGAAGGAAGGGGGCTGTGGGTTGTGCGTGTTTTGTTTTTAGCTCAACACTTTGGCTGCTGCTGCCGCTGGGACGCTGCTGGTGCTGCTTCTGCTGTGCTGCTGCTGCTGTGCTGCTGCTGCTGGTTCTGCTCTCGTGAGCCTCTTAAATGTCACAATGCCTGACGCGCTCTGGGGTTGGCACTTGGGTCAACCCTCGAGAACACGAGCGCGAGGGGTTCTCTTTCTATGTGTGTGTGTGTGCGTAGTACATACATTTATATGTACACGTATTCTATGTAATATGTATGAGGTTTGCGCCATTATTTTGCACTTGCCACGACTACTTGCCACAACGACCCTGACCCCAAACACCCGAACGGGCACATTTGAATCCCGTTTGCCTTTGTCTGCGTCTCTCTCTCTCTCTGTGTGTGTGTCTTTGTGCGTTCATTTCCTATGTCTTCCTGGCGGCCTCCCTTTTCATCAACTGCATATGGTTTTTTTCTTGTACCCGGAAGGGGAAGGAGAAGAAGACGCAGGCTGTGGGCGGCGGCGGTGGGAGGCGTTTGCTACAGAATTTGATTTGTTTTAAGCAGCGCCCATAAATGGAAATGCACACACACACACAACAAACACACAAGTGTGTCTTGTGTTTTATGCTTGTACGCATACATCTCGCTGGCACTGTACATTAAACGTTGCCAAACTTCACATACAACAACAACAACACACGCTGCGTCGGCACAATCGATTCCGTTTTCGATTCCCCAAAAACTGTAACAGATGCTGGCCACGTGTCGGGGCGCGGCCCAAACTGAACCGCACCGGACCGTAGCCGTAGCCGTTGCTATAGCCGTAACAGTCTACCCGGAATCGGGAGCACGGTTGCAGTAATTGGATGATGCCCTGCTAGAGAGTGTGAGAGATGTGTAGAAAGCTAAAAACAAATAAATAGTCAAACGGCATTCGCTCTGTGAGTGAAATACAAATAACATTTAATACGAAAAGGAAATTGTCTATTCGAGGCAGTCAGTCAGAGGCAGGCAGGACGAGTCGCAATCGAGTTGGATTCGTTGAATTCGGACTTGTAATCAAAGGGAATTAGTTAGCAGATGGAAAAGAAAATGGCACACACATACAGATACAGAGTTGTGTGCGTGATTGGTATTTTCATTAGTTGCCTCAAGTGATGCCTGAAATGAGATTCGATTCGATTCGTTTCGAGTATTCGTTAAGGTGTTGCAAATATCGAAATTAACACACCTTGCAGCATCGTCCACAAACGCATTAAACTCGGCTTAAGGCTTTAATTCAATTACAAACACACATATTCACACACAGGCAGACACACACATGTTAATTGCAATTTAATATGTGCATAAAAAGTGAAGAAGAGACGCCATAAGAGACACCCAAGTAAAGCACAAATTGATGGCCAACTCGTGCCTGCCTTGTGCCTCCCGCTAAGTTGAAGGTCGCCTCCTCAGTTGGCAGCGAGTGCATATAGCATATACACACACACACAAACGTACACACTGCCAAACTAAACAAATAAAAGTTTGTCGGCTCTGGCTGGCATTAAAATCAACATTAAACAATATTGGCAATGGCGCAAAAGTTTAAACAAAATTTGCAAAGATGATCAAATCAAGCATACCCTATAATAATAAACTTAAATAATAAACTTATGCATACTCTATAAAGTTTATACATTATTTTATACTTATAGTTCCACAATATATCTAACTTGTTATTTATGGAACTCAACCCTCAAAACAGCCTCAAGTTAGATGTCACTATGACTTTGAGACCGGTTTATGCTGCACTCTCCCTCGCCTTATAAGCCACACTTGTTCATGATATCACGATGATAACATGGCAGCAACAGCACCTGCAACTACAACTGCATTTACTTTAATGCAATTTATTGTTTTGCATTTTTTATGCAATTTTTACCCGATTTAAATTGATTTTTTTTTTGTTTGCATGGCAATAATTAAATAGCCATAAAGGGAGTCGAAGGTTGCTGCCGAAAGGTCAAAGAGTCAAGCAGGTAAGAGACGATGGCGCTGCTGCTGATGATGATGATGTCACAGTTTTATTATTATCCGGACCCGGGCAAACAATGGTCTGGCGCCGGGCGTTGTGCTCAAGTGCTCAAGTGTACACGGAGCATCTTCATTTAACTTTTAATTGCAACTCGCCTGGTTCACCTTGCCCCTTACTACATTGTTGTTGTTGTTCTGGTTGTAGCTGCTGCCGTTTTATGCTAATTGGCAACAATCGCAATGCAAAGTAAACACACACAATTTTTCCTACAAAAGGCAACACATTTCCAACGAGGTAGCAATAAATTAAAATCATCGATTTATGCCGCGTGCGACTTTATGCGCGTTTAAAAACGCGCGCGATTTCTTCTCATTCTATCATCAGTTTTGTGCGGTTGAAATGTTTCGCATTTTGCAAACAATTTTACAAATTTATGGCAAAAAATCGTGTTAAAATGCGCGCAGGGCAACAAAATGTTGTTGTTGTAGTTGTTGTTGTTGTTGTCGCTTTTATTGTTGTGTTTTTCGATATCTTTACAAAGTACAATTTATTGTTGCGCTTTCATTATTTTTATTGCTGTTACTGTAGCTGTTGTTGTTGCTCGGTAGTGAGTAGCAGAATTAATTGTTGTTTAATTGAATTTGCATAAATTACGCATGGATTTCAATTAAAATAGAAATTCCGCTGAGTTTCGCTCGATTGTTGAATCAATTTTTGATTTAACATTGGCGGATAAAATATCATCAATGCAACAAGCACAAAAGCTGTGGAATGTATAGTGTAATCACTTCCGGTTTAGGGCGTGAAAGGAGAGAGAAATATCCAGTTCGAAATATGGTAAATATAATGAATGAAGTTGTGCAATTGATGAGGCGAGTGAAATACGCATTAAAAGCACTTTCAAAAGGGGGAAATACGTTGAAAATTTGAGTATTATTGTTGTGCTGTTATTATAAAGTTGATGCAGCATATCATCCTCTTATATTTTTGTAGTATAACCTATGTTTGATCAGATATTGACTGTGTGCCATCTTTAAATATGTACTTTAACAGCCTGCACATTTAATTGCTCAATATTGTCGCAGTCAGAATTATTAAATTTGTATTCCGAATGTCTGTCAACATGTGCGGGTTACTCAATACAAAAATATTTTCATAAGCACAACAGGAAAAAACCGAGAAAAAAAGCGAGTAAATAAAACAAACACAAATATATACTAGATATTTAAATTCCAAACATAGAAACATATTCAGTCGAAGTTTCTATACTCTTCTTCCATTATAAGATGATTTCATTGATAAGATGTGAGGAGTAAGAAGGAACTAAGTAATAAGATGAGATAAGAGTAAAGAGTACTTAATTGTAAATTGACTACACAATTCAACTGGGATTCGATGAGAAAACACATTAAAAGATAATTCTGTAGTAATGATATAATAATATCATTGATAAAATCAGAGTAAATGAGGTAAGTCAATTTAAAACTGTGTTTAAATGCGGCTCAAAATAAAACTGAGCTCCACTTAAAAGAAGAAACATTTAAAGTGAATTCAACATTAATATCTGTCTCTGTCATATTTTATACTTAACTCAAAATACCCTCATCAAGGGTATCGAAAATTGCGTTTATGACAAGCCAATAAAATGTAAATTTAGTGGCCAACAACAACATAACCGAAAACAACAACAATACCAACCAAATAAAAACAATAACAATGTGCAGCAGCAACTAAACCAAAATTCAAATAATCTAAAAAAATGCCGGCCGCATAAATTAAGAAAAAAATAACAAAAACAAACTGAGGCGACACTAACGGGTGAGCTAATAAAAAAAGTGTGGAAACCGCAGAGGGGGATGGACGGGGGTGGGTAAATGGGGCGTCACATGTGTGAGAATGTTGTGGAAAACATGTGGGCGTGAAATTGAGAGCGAAACGCAGCAGTGAAACGAAATGGAATGAAACCAACGGTTAATGCTGCAATTACCGTCGTCTAATGTGGCTCGTAAGAGAGGCAGCAGCAACAACAACAAGTAACAAGAAAACCTGTTACAGTTTGCAGACGTCGACTGCGCTGTCTCGGCTGCGCTGCCTCGGCTGACTCAGTACGCAGGCGTGCGGCGCTCTGCTAATTGCAAGCAGCGGCAGCGTCTCGTGTGAGTGACACAAGCGATTAGCGCTGTCGCTGACGTCGACGTTGCGTCGCAGTCGCCCCACAATTTGCATGCAACTTTGCTGCGGGTCGTTCACATTGCCGTAGGTTGCGGCGGCGCTGATCGCATTTCGCACTTGTCCAGCATTAATATCAGCATCGAGCGAGAGATTAACGATCTTCATCTTTAGCACATGTACGAAAATTAATTTAATTGTTTTCATTTACTGGAATGTGGTGCAATTTGCGTGCGCGGTAATCGTTTCACATATTTGACGACTGTTTGTTTTTATTTTTTGTTTTTTTCGGGGTACGCCCAAAAAAAATTAATGTGTATTTAATTTGTGACTTTCGATTTGGTATTCAGTTTTCGATTTAGTGCCAAGTGCACTCATAAATGCGCAAAGTAAGCGGATTGTGCTAACTAATTACGCGATTGAATCGAGGCAGTGGCTTATCAGCAGCGCACAGTGGCTGCGCTGGCAACTCTGGGCAGGGCAGAGCTCTGGCAAAAGTGTCGCGGCGTCGCGCCTTCAAATTCGATTGTGCGCCATTTATCAGTATCGCAGCAGTAAATCTTTATTTGCATGGTTGCACACAATCGCACACAAACACACATACAGGCAGATATAGAAGGTATTTGCCTTGAGCGAGGGCAGCTCTCTAAGTACTTTTGATTATGCAAATTAGAGCTGGAGAAACATTGATTCATTCATTTGAAAACCTTCAGCAAACATCGATATTTTGTGAGCTCTAATGCAAATTAAAAGGGCTACGAGTATTTGAATTTCTCAGTAAATGATTATAATATATGGCCATAATAATATCTTCAGAAATCTTTCACATTCACTACACATAAAAAATTAACGTTCTAGCTTTAAACTTACGCTTACCACTTAATTTATACCGTCTGACGTGGGTGGAAAGGGTCGTGACTGAACTCCACCTTTATCTGCGTGCAATAATAAGACATATTGTCACCAAGTTTGGTAACCCTAGTACGTATAGTCTCTGAGATATAGCTGTTCATACAGACGGAAATGGCACAAAGTAGCGGATATGAGTAGCGTGTTGTAGCTAATTCAGCTGCTACTTTCTATTCCTTATTCAATACATAGATATTTGACTACTAATTGAACCGCCCTCATTGATAAAGAGATCTACAGATAAATTTGTATGCACTTTATTTAAATAAGCCACGAGGTTTTCTTGTTGCCGCCTCTCTTCATGTTTATTGCGTCTCTTCTTTCGCATTCATTTTCATCAATCAACGTGCGGAAAGAGAGACAGAGAGAGAGAGACAGAGAGAGACAAAGGCAGAAAGAGATAAAGATACAGGGGCGAATGAGACACAGTTTTAAATCAACTTTAATTGAAATAAATTGTCATATCATTTGCTCTGGAAAATGGAAATATGCTATAGACTTCGTCAGCAACAAACCGAAAAATATGGGAAAGAAAGAAAAAACATAAATATGATGAGGGTCTGCGGTACTCTACCTTCTATCCCAAGACTTATCTGCGGGCGGTTCCCAAGTGCTACTTAAAAACGTCCATAAATTGAAGCTATCAATCAAGCAAATTGAAAATATATTGAAATATTTCAGCTGTATTACGATGAGAGAATTTTCTCTCCACGTAAGGGGTGCCCCACCAAGACTTGATTGAAATGTAATAAAAGCCAGACGCCTAAATGTCTAATTAAGTGAAAGTAATTTTCGCTCTTCTTCCACACCTAATGGATATTTCTCAGATACCATTTTAAACAACCTTCAGATAGCCCCGATTGCCTACAAAACCAAATAAAACATAATTCATAAAAGTCAGTCATAAAACCAGCAACGTCGCGGGGAGGAAGTATGGAGTATATCAAGCAAGATCCGTCTTTGGATTGTGAAAAATAAAATTTACCAACTTTGCGCTTAAGTGCGCACGCACAATGAAGCCACCTTAGTGGCTGCTTATGGTGCCATCCCCTGCGGACTGACCCCCCTCTTCCCACCCACCTTCTTTTGCTGCTTTGCCCCCCCACAGCTACAACGTTTAGCAACAACAACAAAAAGAACGATAACAATTTACGGCCCCGCTGTTTATGCAATTTATGTGCAATTTTTCAATTGTGACTGCCGCAAAACCGGAAGATTTCGCTGAATGCGACTAACTTAGATACCCTGCATTGTGGATATAGATAGATATAGAGTGTATAATCTCAAGATCTCCCTTTCTTCTCTCTCTCTCTCTCTCTCTCTCTCTCAGACTTTACTCATAATTGAAGAGCAAACTTCAGTTTGAAGAAGATATTTTGTAATGGTTCATCGCAGATAAACTCAAGCTTAAACTTTAGCCTACAGGGTATTCTTTAATCCGTTGTAGTCTTCATACAGTAGTTTCCTGTACTAAATCATCTTTCAACTCTTGCACTGCACTTCAAGTCACATAACTTTTGAGGCAACCCCTTCCCTTCCATGCCATGTTGCATGTTCCCGTTTTATGCTGCATGTGTGAAATGTGAAAATTTAGTTGTCAACGCTCTGACATCGTCATCGTAAACTCACTAAACTTTTAATTGCAATTAATTAGAATGACATTTGGAAATGTGCGACGCAGCAACAGAAACGCGACTTTGAGTGATTAAATATGAAGTCGAGGACTCAATTATATAGCTTGAAATATGAAGTGTAATTAGCAATTGATTAAGTAGTTTTCTCTCTCCCTTTCTCCATGTGCATTATCGATGACTAAACCAGAAATAAAGTGAGAAAGAGAGAGAGAGAGAGAGAAATGACAGCAAATTGAACTAAAGTTTGTAATTAAATTCCTTTAGTAATATCTTTCATATCATGGCGCACATCTTAAAAGTCTTGTTGGCATTTTAATTATCTTGCAGTTTATTTCTTTATGTTATCTCTCTCGTACCATCATCTTTATTAGCATAATTTTACGCCCTCCCAAGTTGTCAATAAATAGATTTATTCTCTATGTGTGTGGATTCCCTCGGACAGATAATAAAACTATACTTAAGTTTGTCGCGGATATTTATCTCGGAACAGCATCTGATTAAGTAGGCCATCATCATCATAGAGACCCCTCCGAGTCGAGCTGTGTCGCCCGACATCAAAGCTAGCATTGTTTTATGGGTCTGACATCATACGAAACTAGACAAACCTCTGGCGTTAGACCTCTAGACCCATTTATCAACATCCAAATTGTTTGTGTGCGTGTGTGTGTGTCTTCCTTATCAATCACAAAACATTTACATTTAACCAAAACATTTGCATATCAACAATGGGCAGAAACAATAGAGAAATACACGCAAAATACATATAGAAATTATGAAAAATTACGATATATGCCTTATTTGCATAAGTATCATCAAGAAATCTATATATATTATTTTGATCACCTTTTTGCGCACTTCGCATTCGTGGGAAAATTATGAAGACGGCACGAAGTATGAAGTATCAAATGAAAGGGAGAATATGCAACATAAAGTACTATGTATAATGATAAAATTCTGATTATATGACGTATTATTAATATGGAAAAAATGTGCGCAAACTCTATAAAGTATCAACAAATTAGAAGGCAGCAAGCTGACCCGCATTTCGAGCTATTAAATTACCAGACCCCTGTCTGTTTACCCCTGTCTCTGTCACTGTTTCTGTCTCTATTGCACCTCTTCAAACTCGAAACCATGTAAACAATTTACGCGAAGAAGGAAAAGTAAAGTCAACAGAAAAAGAAATATGAGGGAAACGAGAGTTTTAGGCACACGTGTGAACGCGAGTGTTTAACATATTTGTTATTGTCTATGTAAATAGGTAAACAAATCCCTAAACTAGAGACACAGCGAGGGGAACGAGGTGGGGAAACTAAACACACGCCAAAGAATTCGTGGCATAAGCGGAGCTTCTGTGTTGTTTGCTTCTTTCTTCTTTTCTTTCTTTCTAATTGAGAGTGAAAACAATGTGAAAATAGCAGTAAAAGCTGTCAAGCGCAAACAGAAAGAGAAACAAAGACAGAGACTGAGTCAGAGACAGAGACAGACAAACAAACAGTGACAGAGCAACAAAGCCAAATACGGCGAATTGAGCTGCTGCTGTTTTGTCCGTTTGCGTTGTCCAAATATTTATAGTCTGCACTGTGTTGCATCTCCAGCTGACCCCTGTGCACTTGTCTATACCCTGTACTTTTGCTATACCATGAGATGGTGGAGTGTTTTGTGTTTGCTTACCGGATAAAACATTCCTTGCGGAGGAAGAAAATATGCCCCGGAGCCCCACAGTTTGACGGCTTTCTATGTTAACAGTTGCGTCGCAAATTATATGCACAGCTGCCCCTTTGATAATGATACGAGGTGTGCGCGTGTGTGTCTCTTGTCGGGGTTGTCTACACACTGCTTATTAGGGATAGTCACTCTTATTGTTTCACTTTATTTATCACTCCACGTTGCATTTGTTTTATATCATTTATAGATCTCTTTTCCTTATAGTTGAGTATTTTCTCTGTACGATTTTATTTTTTGGCACAATTTGTATGATTATTTTGAGTAAATTTCATTTGGATTGCGCAGCTCACGATTTTTGATTGATTCCCGAACTGAATGAGAATGAATAATTATAGAATTTGAAATTATAAACAAAAAAAAGTGATCAAACGATTTGAAAATTCTTCAAATGCAAATCACAGTCATATTTATGGAATAATGAAAGAGAAATTTCGAAATAATTCGCCTCCATACAGAACTTAATATCAAGCAATATATGCATAGGAAAACCGGCGGTATATAAAAACAAAGAATTCCACAATTTTTACGATTTTTCACAATTTTTGAAATGATTGCTGCGCAGTTTGCTTTATATGTATGCGGCCCCTTGGTAGATATGTGTGTAATTTCCGATTCCCATTTCGATTACGATTAAGTTTGGGATTAATGCGATTTTGCATACGCGAAATAAACGTAAAATATTGTAAAACTTTTAAACTTATTGTTGTTTAGGGGTTGCTCTCGTTCTTTTAGTCTCCCTCTCTCTCCCTTTCTTTCTCTCTCTCACGGCCAAAGGATGTTGTTGGACAGCGGCGGCTGTGCCAAACGAAACGAAACGAAAACAGAAAATGCGCAAAAAAAACGAAATGAAAACACAGCGCAAACGCGAGACAAAAGAGACCAAAGCAAAAAGGCAGAAGAGACAACGGCAACAGCAACAACAACAACCACGCGCTTTCCGGACAGCAGCAGCGCAGTTTCCAGTTGAATGAAATGATGTGTTTATAAAATATATACATATGTATATACAATGAGTATATAAAGAAAAACAACAACAACAAAAAAAAAAACACTATGCCAATTGTTGTTGTTGCTGTTTCTCGATACGTCTTCGCGTTTTTGCCGCCGCGGCATCTGCCACAATCGAAGGCGTCCCACAAAGGCAACGCTTTGTCTGCGGCAAAAACGTTTTGCATTTTTGTGGCGCGTCTCAGTTGTTGTTGTTGCTATTGTTGTTGTAGCTGGTTGCACTTTTTGGTTATGCGATGCGGCGACGACATATTACGCGCTCCCAATCGTCTCTTGCTGCCCACCTCTCGCACACTCCTTCGCTCTCGCTCTCTCTCTCTGTGTCTTCACTCTCTTACGGTACATCATCATCTGGCACACACATTTTATTTTTATTTGATTGAATGGCAAAGCCAAAGCGCAGTGCCGACAAGCAGCTGAGCGAGTATGCAAGTGTTGGTAAATGTGTGAGAGAGAGAAACTGAGTTTGTTTGTTTGTGTGGATGCTGCCGCCGCCGTTGCCAGAGAGATGTGAAAAATCGAATCAGAAAAAGAGGCATGCGACTTACTCTGCGAATGGCAGAGTAAAAAGGATCAAAGGATAAACAAGGAGACGCAGCAGCAGCACCAGAGCCATGTGAAATGTAAACGAAGCAGCAAAAGGCAGCAAGCACAAAAATGTGCGCAAAATAAATGGCAAAAGGGAGAAGAAGCAGAAGGTATAAGGGGAAGACGGCCCAAAACATGTGGCGCATTGAATGAATTCTCATCTATATATATACGCACACACACAAAGACACATGCGTATGTATGTATTTTATATATATGAGCAATGATGCTGCTGGCAACGGACAAGCGGACGAAAGGGGAAGACAGAACAGACAGGCACAAGAGAAATCACGTCCCTCGCGCCTGTCTGACTCTGTGTGACGTTGCTGCCGCTGCCTCTGGCGTGGACAAATCAGGCAGAGGGAAGGGGACGCAGGCAGGCAGGCCGAGAGAGATGGCATATATATTTATTTTTAACTTTTCATTTCATTTTGTATCTGTACGTTGCCGATTCCGATTTGTATAAGTACGTATTATTGTAGATGAGCTCGCTGGCTCTAGTCGTTGTTGTTGTTGTGTTGTTGCACTGCACTTTTCTACACAAATTTGGAAACACACTTGACGTTTTGATTTGTACGATTTTAGCTTGGATTTTTCTTTTGTTTTTTGTTTCTTAACTTATTTGGTTTTCAATTTTCTTATTTGGCATTTGCCGCCGCACACGATTAATGCATCATCACTCCGCACGTTGCGTAGTGAATTAATTCGATTGCTTTGCACGTCGCCGTTCGTCCCTATTGACACAACAAAAATAAAACGTGCAAGTTTTTTATTTTTTTGTTTTAATTCACGTCTCCAACTCCCACGACTTGTTGAGAGGTGAGCGAGAATTGTTGAAAACAACTACAATTTGTTAGGGAAATACGCGCGAAACGTTTTTTAAATTTTACCGCAGCAACAATCAAAGACGTCCGCTCGCAACGAGAATTGAAATGCGAATGAGAGATGAAAAAGAGGAGCGCAACTACCAGAGGATGCCAGCATTGCTGATGAGCGAGAGAGAGCGCGAGGAATGTGTTGTGCATTGCGCAAAATGAGAGATTGAGGGTGTGAGAGAGCGTAAATCCGTGAGAGCGTGACTATAGGAGAGTGCGTTCGTGAGAGCGCACGCAATTGCGTTTTGCAACACTGAAGCACTGTAGTGCTGCTGTAATAGCGCGGCTAATTTAATTATTAATTGCATTAACCTTTTTATTAAAGAATAAAGGTAAATAATGCGCAGTTCTCATGTATTTTTAATAAAATAATAAATTTATATTATATTTACAGTCCAACAGCTGTTATGGTCAGTCAGAATGCAGAAAAGAGCAAGTGCAATTGGAGTGCTACATTAACAGCGCTGTTATGTTAACAGACAGATTTTAATAGTGCTATTGCAGTGTTTATCGATAACTGTTTTGCGCGCGCAGTTTATTTTTTTGAACTTATAAACAAATATAAAATTACTTGCTGAAATTATATTAAAGTATAGAAGAAATTTTAAATAAACATTCCAGTTACAGCAAAGCACACAGCACTTTAACGAGTACCACAAACATTTCCTGCAATACCCGTGGCCAGCAAAAAGTTTCGCCCTTAGCTTTACGCAGCCCACACATTTTTAATGCCATCAAAAAGTGAACTCTCCTCACTTCTCCTCTCTACTACACTTCATCCCCCCTGCACCCTTTGGCAATGCACACACACAACTCACAAATGCGGCTGGCCACGTTGTCAAGCGGCTGAACAAACAACGTCCTGTGGCTACTAACCTACCTCCCCCCACCCTCCCTTTCCTACAGCCCTCCTTTCCCTCTTCGCCCACTTGCTATGGCCGACGACAAATCAAAAATTGCGCCACGGCGGCAGTAAAACCAAATCAAAAGTGACATGCCTCATTTTCGGCTGCCCCGCACGCCAGACGCTTGTCAAGATTGCATTAGCTTGGCCAGGCCGACAGTTGACCGTATGTGGAGGCCAGGAAACACACAGCAGAGACAGAGAGAACCACAGGCAGCAGAGACTAGACTCCTCTGCTCGCCAGGACAACAGCTGCACAGCAAAAAGCGGCATGCAAGGCTTATTAAACAGCGCAGGAAAGGAGGAGAGGCATGAGAAGAGAAGGAGAGGCAGGAGTAGGAGGAAGAGGTGACAACGCCAACGACGGCAGATTTGAAATGCAAATAGCCTCACGGGTTTACAGCGACAGAGACCCCTGGACTGCTCCCCCTCTACGCCCCTCCCCACACCTTCCCCCTCCCTCTCTAAAACCAACTGCAGCCGCAGGCTCTGCAAAGTAGCAATTTTTGCACAGTGCGTTGAAGTGACTGCAACCAGCAAGGGGCATCAAGGGGAAGGGGAGGGGCGTGTCACTGCCTCCCACACTGCGTTATGGCTTGTTTTGCTTGTTTTGCTTGTACATATGCAGTGTGAAGGGGTGCGGGCGGGGGGAGTGTGGCAACAGCGGCTTGCATAAATGCAAAAACCCGTGGAGCCGACAACTTTTTAATCCCTGTTGGCCAGCAAATTGTCGCCTCAACTGGCAGAGGGGGAGGGGAGACCGGGCTGCTGCTAAGCTAAGCGGATTTGCAGCAGCAACGGCAGCATCGGCAACAGCAGCCGATAAGTGCAGACTATAAGCATATAGAAATAGATTTAGCGTAAATACGACTGTAAATATTGAAGAGGGATTTCGAAAATACCTGAAAATTGCAACTGATTGAATAATTAGCAGAGCAGGTAGCGATTAACAGCGATAGGCAGCAGTCACTGCTTAAAAGCGACACTAACAGCTTATCATGTGGCGAGCACTGCAGATTAACAGCGGCAGAGTTGAGTCTCAGAGTGACTGTGCAGCTTTACTGCGTCCGACAGGGCACAGTGGGTTTACACGAGCATAATTGCTACAAGCAGTGAATTAACAGCAGCAGAGTTGAGGAAGCGCAGCATCATGCAGAACGTAACAGTAAGCCCAGCTTAACAGCTGCAGACACATGCGAAGCTTAACAGCTTCAAGCACAGGGCTGGTTAACAGAATTAGGCACAGCTTAAGAGAGTGATGATTAACAGTGACATGAGCGGTTTAACAGCGGCAGAGCCAAGTGAGCGCAGCTTAACATAATTAGGCATTGCAGCAAACAGGCTTTAACAGCTTCAAACACAGCTTAACAGCGGAAAGCAGTGCTGAGCGTAAGGTACAGAACAGCTACAGGGAGTAACAGTAGTAGGCGCTGCAGCTTGACAGCTTTAATCACAGTTCTCATTAAGTGGCGCAACTTAACAGCAACATTTACTAGCTAAAGTATAGCAATTACAGCTTAACAGAGGCACTGTTCAACAGTCGTAAGAGCAGCTCAACAACAGCAAACAAAACTCAACAGTAGCAGCAGCAGCTCAACAACAGTGGCTTCACTTTAACAGCATATCTCACTGGGTAACTTTACAGAGCAAGGCTTTAAAACTAACCATTTAAGCTTTGCCACAGCGACGAAATTACAAAGATAAATAGGCCAGCAGCGGAAGGGAAAGGTCTGCGTAATAAGCTTGTTTCTACAACTATTTTTAGCCGCTGCCAAATACAATCTGTAAGCGCTGCAGGCAGCGCAGTGAACCGCGCAAACCTGAGAAAACTAACACTGCCTGCCGCTGCCTGCGCTGATGGCCCCAAGGGGACGCCAGTGAGGGAGAGAGAGAGAGAGTTGATATATGTCGCTGCCCTGTGCGGCGCAGTGCGGTGCGGCAGAGTGGCCAACAAACCGCAAACAATAACAAACGATGGCCAAGGCGAAACACAAATACAAACAAAGGCGAAACAGACGCTGCCAGCTGCCTCCGCCTACGAAATGGCTCCAAAGGAGCAGCACCAGATGACGAGAGAGACAGAGACAAAGAGGGAAAAAGGAAGGCAGAGTGGTAGTGGGAGTGGCGCTGGGCGTGGCGTGCCATTTGGAAGGAAAAAGGATTTATGATGCTTGTTATCGCGCAGCCAGAACGACGCGATGCGACGCAAGGCGAAGGCAAACGATGACAAAAGGTGACCGGCAAAGGGAAACACACGCACAACAAGCACAGCAAGTATGTGTGTGTGTGTTTGTGCGTGTGTGGGAGAAGGAGAAGGAGCAAAAACAACAAGCAGCAGCTGCGGCAATGGCGCGTAACGCAGATAAAATCTGCGCCAACAAAAAGCATTGCATACTTTTCGGCTGGCGCTGAAACTCGTAAAACGCATGGGAAACATGTGTTCATTCATTTGTACCTAAGTTGTTGCTGTTGTTGTTGTTGCTCTTTGTTGCTGTTACTGTTACTGTTACTACTAATGTTGTAGCCTTTTTCTTATTGCTAATCGCAAGTTTATGGCACAGGTGAAACTGCCACGCCTCCCTCCACACTTCCCTTTTAATGATGCGTGTTGGGAGGCATAAAATTTACATTAATTAAATTTCATAATAGGCTGCCGATAGCGCAAACAGGGCCGCCCCTAATTAAAAACCAACTCTGCAAATAAACCAAAAACCGAAAGCGAAAAGCCCAAAAGCAAAAGTTGGCGCCATTAAGGATGCCTAAAAGTATCTATTAGGCCAGGCTAGGCGAGGCGAACACGGCTAAATTAGTCAATAAATTAAAGCAAGCTGAATGGAAAGCAGCAGGGTGAGGGGAGAGAAGGGCGGGGCGGGGCAGTCACAAGTAGCCACACAAGACTTCGTACGTCTGGCCAATTGGGCTCCTGCTCGGTCCAGGCCCAAGCAGCATAACGAGCCAAAAACATTGCATTAAAAAATCCATTCATTAAAATGGCAAAACGTGGCACAAAATTTATGGCCCCCCAGCGAAGACGTCGACGTGGCGAGTTGCTGCTTGCGCCAAGAGGATGAGGGCGGTGGTGAAGGGCAACGTCTCGAGTGGCAGCGCTTGGAGGAGGTTACCAACTCGAAGGGGCTGTGCCGCATGCTGCATGAGCTGACAGGTAAGCGGCGACTTTAAGTGCTACTACGCCTTGCAATGGGACGAGCTGAAAGTGACAGAGAAGAAGTGCGAGAAAAGCTCTTAAAGCACATTAAAGCCTTAAGCTCTTCATTAACAGCCGGGGCGTGGCTGATTGAGAGTTCCGTGCTCTTTTACTGAACTCAATTGAGGTGAAAGCACATTAAAGCTGTCACATGAATATGATATTTAAGCTCATTAAAGCTCATCATTTACAACTGGTGTGGTTAATTGCGCTTGTCATGCACTCAATTGATCGCAAAGTACATTAAAGCTGTCATACAAGAGCTTTAAGCTCATTAAAGCTCATTCTCCACAGCAGGGACATGGCTGATTGAGAGTTCCATGCAGTTCAATGCGCTCCTACTGCACTCAATTATAATTTGCCCAGACAGACAGACAAACAGCTCCCTTCGCACACTGTCTGACTGAGGCCTCCCTGGGGAGTGAAGCGGAGTCGAAGGGGTGCGAGGGACGCTGCGTCAAGCCATTAGCAAAGAGCAACAGCCTCATATACGGTGTGGCCTCACATAAAGATGTGTGTGAATGCGGTGGTTACAGGAGAGAGGGGAGGGGGCATTGCGGGGACTGTAAGGGACGCCAAAAAGTGTGCAACATTTGCAAAAGTTAAAAGCATTTGTCGGTTTATCAGACTCCGTCCCCGACCACACAAACTCTTCATTCACTCCCATCTCCTTTCACACACAGCAAGTTCCTTTCACTCGTTTCATTTCATTTCATTTGGTTATGAGTTTGTGATTTGGTTTTAGTCCCCAATTCCCCCTCTCTCTCTCTCTCTCTCTCCCTCTCTTCCCGTTTGCCATCTAAATGTAATAGACCCGAATCTGTGTGTGATAGCAAAGCCTGCAGACCGTGATTATTCAACAAGCGTCTCAATGGGGAGGGAAGGGTGAGGGGGGTGGCAGGCGGTATTTGCCACTTTCTGAAAAGAGGATTCACTTGACAATTTTTGTGTGTGTGATCGAGATTAGCTTAACAACTTGGAAGGTATATATAAAGAAGTTAACAGCTTTCTGTGCATTACCTTTGTGGGTTCAAAAGGTTTCAATTCTTTATTGAATTGTAAAGATTGGAATTATTGTTTGGCAGATATTGACGGAAGTTTATAGAGATATATATTACATTAGTTAAAGCCATGCATTGCCATCTATTTGAAGTGTTCGCCATTGTTTGCCTTAGCATCAACTTTGAGTTTGTTTTCAATGAAAACTTTCAAACTTTTCAAACAATTCTTTTCCATTTCCATCACATAATTACCAATAAAAGCAAAGTGAACTCAAGAGCTGCCTAGAAATACTATATATATGCGCTTCTTGAACGAGATCTAAAACGTGTTTTGTGTGGCCGCAATGAAAGTTATTATATTTGACTAAAATCCAAAAAAAGATATAATAAAATTCAATTGCGAACTTTGGCGTGCGGCAAATGAAAACAAAATAATGAATATACTTCGCACACACACATACAAGCATACAATCACACACACACACACACACACAGTTACCGCAAAAGACGCCGAAAAAGTTGGCAAGTTCTGCTTGCCACAGACTTTGGGCCATAAGAAAACATAACGACGACGTCGGCGAGAGTAGCAAAGCGTAGCGATAGTTCCCCCTCTCTCCCCCTCTCTATCTATCTCACTCTCTCTCTCTCTCTCACTCATCAGTTCTACCACGCTCTTGCTGTCTCTTTCGTTTGGCGAAGCCTGCAGCAAACACATGTCAAATGCGCTTTTTAAAAACAAGTTTTTCCTTCTAGCGTAAAGTTGCAGCACGGAAGGTAGCAGGGGAGAGGGGGAGTTAGGGGGGGCGGGGCAAAATAAAAGCCAAACTGCTTATCTCGACAAAAAGCCAAAATGTAAGGCGGTGTGGCGGCGAGGCGGCAGCCGGAGGGTGGGCGTGGCTGTTGCACTAATGGTGCCAAGCAACCGGAAATGCCGCCATGCATGTCTGCTTCTATTTGAACAAAATGGAGGCTGTGTATCGCTATAGACGCGCCGTGTGCGAGTGTGTGTGTATGTGTGTGAAGATCTTGATTGCCTTTTGCTACAAGCGAAATTTATAAGAGCTTCTTCCTCATCCTCTACTGCTTGCTTGGCTTGGCTTGTCTCGACTTGTCTTGGCCTTCGTTTTTGCTATGATAATTTCCGCAGTTTCTGTATTATATAAAACAAGTGCAGTTGCCATTTTGATTTGATGGCCGAGTTTCTTCAGCTACTTCCTCTTACTCTGCAATCAGATACGAACAGGAAGTCGGGCGGAGGAGAACAAGAGAGAGAGAGAGAGAGGAAGCTAAGAACGTGATGTGTGCCGCGTGCGAAATGCGAATTGGAATTGACATTTTGGCCAATGGCCAACGAAATGCTTTAGTGAGATGATGCCACACAAACACACACAAAGTCAAACACACTCTAATACACAAACATATTTAAACACACACACATGTAAAGCTTTACTAGTTATGCAAGCAGTTGTGGAGTTTTGACATCTGCTACAGGCAGCGCTTTATTTATGGGCTCAACTTTTTGTTTGCTTAAATTATATACAGCGAGAAAACCTTATAAGCTGCACATAATATATTTTATAAGCCTCTTGATTGAATTGCTCAGTATCCAAAGGTTTTTTGCCTTTTTAGCCTCTTTTCTGCAACGTGCCTGATTGAATTAAAAATGTAGCCTACTTTTCAGTGCCTGACTTAAAAACTCTTTATATCAAGCACCTAAGCGCATAATCAAAACAACAGCCACGCCCACACACATGCAGGCTGCCAAAACTCACTCCACTCCCCCTTTTCTCCACCTTTGCCTGGCAACAACAACAATAAGAAACAAAGTGTGAAACGTTGCGCGTTAATTGAATTTCGTAACGAGAAGCGAGAGTCGAAAAGTGTTTCTAGTTAGTTGTGCAGCGTTGTTGTAATTGCTGACGATGCTGCTGTTGCTGTTGTTGTTGTTGCCGGTTTTCGGTTGGTCGCTTCGCAGCTTATCCAATTTTAGTGCAGATGTTGTTGTTAGCATTAGCTGAAAAAGTTGCCCATTAATGGGCACACGCTGTACGATACATTTGCCCCCGTGCAAGTGTGTATATGTGTGTCTGTGTGAAGGGTGCAAGCAGAGAAGAAGGGGAAGGGGGTTACTAGTTCGTTGCAGTCGCTTAGAAATGCTGCGGGAGCGCAGCTTCTGTTGTTGATTTGCAATGCGATGCAGGCAGCGCCGCCGTATTTGTTTTTGGCCACGTCGCGCCGCAGCCACTGCCACTGTATCTCTGTTACACCCCCTCCCCCCACCCCTCCCTCGACTCTTCTCTACATTACCTTCTTCTAGCCTGCCCTGAACTGTTGTTTGATTGCGTAAATGGCAACGCTGTAGGCTAACGTTTTTGCGGCCCACACCATCGCCAGCGTCGACAGCGTCAACAGAACTTTGCACTTTAGAATGGCAATTGCAATGCCAGGCTACGGCTCTGACTACGGCTATAGCTCTGAGCTGCGACCAGCGCTCGCTCCGCTGCTGCCAACTGCGCCGGAAGTCAATAAAAGTTGGCCTATTCCGCAAACGGCGAACGCAACGAGGCAGTCAACGTGCTGCGTTCTCTGTCTGAGTGAATTGTGCAGAGTTCCCTCGTTCTCGTTCTCTTTCTCTTTGTTGTTTTTTTTTTGTTGTTATCTCTGTTGAGGCAACTGCAACGGGTCAACGGTTAACGCTAACCAAATTAGCGTTGATCAGTTTTCGCCAGGAATTTTCAAAAAGTGCCTAAAAGGTCAACTTTGTAGACAGCAAACGAGAGATACAGTTTAAGAAGCTGCTCGACTTTAAGTTGGTACAACGAGAGCTCTAATAACTTTTGAATATAAATTTCTATCGTATAAATATAAATTTCCCATTTAATGTGAAGCTGGGAAATGTTTCCTGCATGTTTATTTAATAAAAGCAAAGATATTTAAATATTCTTTTAATACTTAATATTTATATTTAACAATTATAAGACTATAAAATATAATTATATTTATTTACTGAATATATTGGAAAACCTTATAATTTAAACCATTATAATGAATGTTAATTTACTTTTATATTTTATAATTATTAGATAAGAAAATCTTTTGATTTATAAATACATTTTAATTTATATATTTTATAGCAAAGATTTTGAAATCTGTTTATAATTATTTCTCTTATCATATTTCAAATTTATCCTAAATACTTTCTATCTACAAATTTCCCTTTTTCGATTTTCCCCATATGAAAAATCCTGAAATAAATGAAAAAGCTTTTTTTTACTTCTCAGCTTTCACAAATTGCTCACAAAGCGCCCTCTATGCTGCAAGGATTTAAAGCTGCGAGAGCTTTTAGATAAGGTGGCGCTCTCTGTTGCTAACACAAAGGCAACTCAAGTGGCGCCACCTAGCGACAGTGCAACACAGCAAAAGATTGGCAAGCACAACCTGCAGCAGCTGAAAGCACAAGAGCTTTAAAGCGCAACAGATGCAACAGGCTGCACAAGCAAACTAACGGAAAATCTAACAAAAGAAGGAACACAAAAATACAGTTATGGAAAAAAGGAAAAGAAATAAAAAAGGTAAACAGACGCACCCAAATGTCGATGTTCAGTTGATGCCACTCCATATTCAGCTCCGCGTTCATGTGACAACAACGATAGAATATTTTCCAATTTCCCATAATCGATGCACGACGCGTTTCCAGATCGTGCACCTGCAGGGCCAAAGGCCAATCGTTTTCCATTTTGGCAAATTAAAAATTATACACACACAAACGGCAAGATATTAAAACACTTGTTAAACAATATTTTAAAATAATAATAAAAAAAATAATTAATTAAATAATTAAAACAAATTAAAGACAAACTCCAAACTGCTTGTGCCTGCACTGAGATATTAAATGAAACTGAGAAGGAAACCCACCGCACTGAGCTGAGACGACTGCGCTGCTGGATGAATGCGCGGCGAGCTTAGTTCGCCGAAAGGTGGAGGTGAGTTTCTCCTAGACGGAGACAAAGAAACAGATGAAAGACAGAGGTATTTTGCGAAATTTCACCTCAACCTTGACCAGCTAGCAGCTCCAGTGAGTCATGTGTTTTAAATAGCAAATATGCTTCGTCCCGAAAATCGAAATCGAATAATAAACGCAAACATCAACTTGCAAGCGTATTTTTTATAAACTAGAACATTCATATTTAGTGTTTACAATTATTTGGTTTTTATTTAAATATTTAAGTTACCAAAGAAATAATTGAATTCCCTAAACAGTTGCGGTTTTGAATGTCAATTTGTCGTTCAAGTATAACAATTGTAAATATTTTTAATCTAATACATTTCTAGAAAACTCACCTGTCTCTGATGGAATTCCATGGCCGGTACATTGGCATTCAGCTCCACCGCAGACATTTGTTCAAATTATTGTGGTTTTGTTACGGGGGTGAATAAGTGTACGTTGCAAATTGTTATTGTTTTTTTCAGCTTACACACTTTCACTAACACTATTAAACACTCACGAGCTGCTTGTTATTTGACATGTCTCGTGCGGCGAATTCGCCGTTTTGTTGTACGCCTAATTGAATTCGCCCCCTCCAAGAAAACAGCGACACACAGAGAGGCTTGTTGCTTTTGTTGTGACTGTACGTACGTGTCGCCACTACCGAATAGCGCGCTAGCAGCGTGCACGCTCTTCTATCTCTGCTTCTTCTTCCTCTATCCAAAAGGTGTTAGCCTTGTGCTGCTTCTGGACCTTCCGGTGGATTTGTGCACTGAATAAACCTTTGATTTTTAGTATCCCATTTACAGTTTCTGACTTGGCATCATCTCCTGTCTGTGTTTATTAAGCTGAAAGCAGGGAAAACGAAAAGAAAATTGTATTATTATTGCTTGCGGATAACGCTACGTGACAGTCCCCATCAGACTTTGATCAACAATTTGCAACGTAATGTTAATACATAAGTATAAGTGCGAGCTATACAGGTCATCTATTTAGGTGTGTGTGTGTTCGTTACGCATCTTTGTTGTAGATTGAAATATAAATAAAGCTCGATAGAGATGGACAGTAATTTATTCTGAAATCGAAGTAGTTTCAAGGTTATTTAAGCTGCAATAGGTCGTGTAATTTTTCTATTTACTGTTGGATATTAACTAGCTGTTTCTTTTCTTGTTTTTTCGCTCTTTTATATTATCTCTTTGTTTAGAATACTTCATAATAGATAGAGCATACCTGTCGATATATAATTATGATCAAATCGCAGTAGAGTCAAGGTTATTTGAGCTGTATTTCGTATAATATTGATTATTTACGGTCTCATTTCCTATTCTCTCTCTATCTATTGAAGTCTCTCTTTGCACATAATATACAGAAATCAATCAGTTATTTATGCTGAACTCAAAATATTTTCAAGGGTATTTAAGCTTCAATATCTATTCTTGAATATTTGTAGAAACAGTCTCTTACTCTTTCATTGTTTATGATATCTCAAGGAAACTAGCTGACAACACGTTCTCACATATTTGCTGTGTCAATTCAAGTGCATAAATTCGCATTTGTTCTTCTTATATAAATAATATATAGACTCGTGTGTGTGTGTGCACATGATATTTGCTACGACCTATTGGCCAACTAGGCACCTGATGGCATTTAAGTGAATTTCGATTGATTTTCCTGGATTTTTTAGATTGCTCTGCCCTCGCTCGCTATGTGTACAGGTGTATGCGATGCGGAGGAGGGGGAAGGGGGTACAAGTATCTGCCAGGTGCGACTAGCTTGTTGGGATTTCTGTGTCGCAACGAATATTTGGAATTGCTAAAGTTAATAAGGGCAGATTGGCATGTGGATTGTTAAATGCCCAGCGATGTACAGCGATTTCTATTTGCAAATATTTGTGTATGTGTGTGTATTTGTGTGTGTGTGTGGGTGTATTGGGCGCTTCCGATTGCCCGAATATTGAAATTGAAATGGAAATGGGGAAATTATGGAAAAAGGCAGAGCAGATAAATCAATTTGTTCTGCCAAAACTAATCAGAGAATTTTTGGCAAACGGGGAATAAATTGATAGAGTGGGATGGAAGAAGAGAGAGAAAAAGAGATTACAAAGAAGATATGACTGTATTTATTTGTTAAATAATAATCCCAGTGCGACAGGTTTAAGGTAATAGAAGTATTCAAATCTAATGAAATACTTTCCATCTGCAATATCCATTTGAACCAAAATCACTTTACTTTAAAAACGACTTGCGGTAAATGCAGCTCGTACAAGTAGCTCAACTTATTGTTATAGAGATTGATATCTGAGCTTGTTACGATTCCCCATTCTCCCCACTCTTCCCCTGTTCATCCATACACAAGCTTAAACTATGTAAATCGCATGCACTTGTATAAAAGAAAAACCCTTGTAAATCTCTTGCCAATTTCAATACATGTGTAAGCGAGTGTTTCTGTGTGTACGTATGTGTGCTACCGGGCACAAATGGTGCTTGGAGTAAGTTTACCGTATTCCCCACGAACCTTATCGTACTTATCTTTAAGTGTATTTGTACTTCGCTTCGCTGCTCGTATGTGGAATAAATGCACAACATAACTTTGTCTTAGCCAATAGCCATTAGTAGTGCATTTCCATTTGTTACCACACACACACACACACAGTGGAAGAACCACTACAACTGGCTTTAATGGTCATTGCAAGAGTTTCGCTTTTGCCTGTTTCGCTTAACCAATTTCCATTGCAATGTGGAGACATCTGGCAACAAAGTTAACGCTGTTTTACCTGTGTCTCCACCTCTGAGCGGAGTGGGGGTGTTCCCAAAATGGCAAACGGAAAGGAAATTGTGCATATTTCACTTAACTTCCACGCTGAAATGGCAAATGGCAGCCCACAGCTCCCCTCTCCACTCCCTTCGACCAGCAGCAGCAGCAGCAGCAAAAAGGTACCAGGAAACAGAACCAAAGCCAGGGCCAGGGTAGCCAGCAAATATTTGTAAAATCAAACGGTCTGATTCGCTGCCTCTTTCTTTCCCTCTCACTCTCTTTCCTCTACACTTCCTGCCGTCCCCTTCGTCTCGTCACGTGCCGTTGCGACCTGAGCTTATAAAACGTTAAGTGTAAATAAATTATTAGCGGGGCGTCAAGCCGTGTGTTTCCTCTGTGTTAACCCTTAGTTGGGCAGCAGCTGCGAGGGTGGTTTGATGAGTTGTGCACTCATTTGCATAGCGCATGAGCGAAGAGAGAGAGAGAGAATGCTGAGCTGTTTTAACCCGAATTGATCTGATTACTGTCTACAACTTATTGGGCAACCCTCGTGCGGTGTAGCCCTTGCCTTGGGCCTGGCAAAAATGTGCCATGTTTGCCAACATGCAGCGAGTAACGAGACAATTACCGCTGGGAACGCCATCAGGAGCAGGAGCAGGACCTGCTGCCGTCGGTGCTGCTGCCTCTGCCTCTGCTGCTGGCCAAACATGCAACTTTGAACAGCTTCACACACACACACACACATACACAGAGACACGCAGTGAGCAGCCACACATTGAGACAGCAACGATGAATGTGTGCCAGCACTGAATGGCAAAACTAAAGCATACATTTCAGCGCAAAGTTGCTGCTGCCTTCTTTCTGTGTCCGCAGGGAGGGGGAGGGGGAACTGTGGCCAATGTCTGCGTAGACAACGTGTTAAGCTTCAGTGGTTTGCCATTGCAAATGGGACACATTAGCAATGTTGCAAGTTGCAAGCCGAAAGGGAGGACACTCAAGTGGAACAGCAGCAGCAGCAGGATGTGTCGAGTGGGTGGGTGGAGATGACTATAGGTGGCTACTGGGGGTGGTGTCATCGAGAAACAAGGCAACACACGCCTGACAGCAGTAGCTCGCTCGCTTGGCTTGAGGCCTTCGCCGTGTGGCATGTGCCAAATGTGTCAGCTGCCACCACTGCCGCCGTCAACTGTGTGCTTGAATTGCTTCATTTTTGGCGTCCTTCGACAAATTAGTTGACATTTCTTATCATTTTTGTCGCCATGCAAGTGTCAAATGAATGTCTAATGCCTGTGTATTTATTCAAATGAGTGTTTGCTCCACTCACACACACTCAAACGAAGTCAACCAAAAGGCAAATGGATGAAAATTCTCGACTTGCTGACTGCGAAAAAGGCAAGAGGTGTGGAAAATGAGATTAAACAGAGAATTCATTTTATATGTTTCTATTGAATATCTCTTTCTCTCTTTCAGCCTCTTTCTCTCTTTATCTTTCCTCTTCTCTGTCTCTTTCGTTCATTGTCTTTTTAATAAACGAAAACTCATTTTATATTTTTCTATTGAAAAACTCTTTTAGACTGTCTTTCTTCCCTTTTCACTCTTTCTCATCTGTTGTCTTTACTTATGTCTTCCTCTGTCTTTATCATGACTTTGCTTCTCGCTCTAATGACTTCATTTGCGTCACTTGCTTCTGCTTCTTCTTGCTGACATTAGCCAACACTGCTTGCGGCGCTTTTACTTAATTTTCAACATTGAAAACACTTTAAAGAGGTATCAAAACTTCGCAAGGACGCGTGTTTTGTAACTTCTCATGAACTTTGCTGCCCACGCTGGCGTCAACAGTGACTGCGACTGCGACTTCGTCGTCGTCGTTTGTTTGTTTTGCGCAAAAAAGTTTCATGTGCTTGTTTGTTTGTTTGCTTTGCTTTGTGCTGTTTGTTCTGCTAAAAACTCTTCAGCAGCGCCCAAGGCAGTTACTGCAGCAACAACAACAAATACAACAGCAACAACAACTACAACAATAGCAACAACAAAAGGTTGCGCTGCCACGCGTAAAATATTTCTTAGAATTTCTACCGATGCCTTTTGCATTCAACGTGACTTTAAGCACTTACACAAGCACAACAACACACACACTCACACTCACTAAACACCCACACAGGCATTCGAACAATGATATTTTTCATTTCGGCTACAATAGCACGCAGTGAATAGCGGCAAGTTCATGTTTTGGTCTGGCTTCAATACAATTTTTACCCTAGAGGCAGTTTCAAGTGAGGTATATTAGTTGCAAAGGTGTATAAAACTATCGATAACATTTGAATGTTACTTTAGTTGACATATATTCCAGTTGTAAATCTGTAAACTGGCTTTTTATAGGGTACCGTTTGCATCATTCGCATCTGTTTGACATTGCTCGTGTCGTTATTGTTGCGCGTTGCTTTATGATTTTTAATATGGCAACTGCAGAACTCGTAAATTTTGCGCGGCAAAATGTTGCATGCTTTGCTTTCTCTCTTCCTCTCTCTCTCTCTTTCTCTTCCCGCCTCTCTCACTCTCTGTTTGTTTGCCTGCTTAAACACACACGCATTATACAATTTCATGTTTGCACACTCCCTACGCACACACACACACAGAGCTACGCAGAGCAATTGACAACTAGCCGTGGCAAGAACAACAGCAGCGGCAGCAGCAGCACCAACAACCACGCCCCACGTGCCCGCCCACCCGTTGAGCTGAGCTCTGCTCAGCTGGCAATTTCCTGGCAGCATTTTTCTACACTTTACGAGACATATATTTCTTGGTCCTGTTGCCGTTGTTGTTATTGTTTCTACTCTTGCTGCTGTTGCTGTTGTTGTTGTGATTTTTCTTGGTTTTATCGTCGTGGCTTTTGATGCTGAAAAATTGTTGCTTGCTTGCTTGCGACACAGCAGCAACATTGTTGTTTTTGCTGCCGTTGCTGTTGTTGCTGCTGGAGATATTAAATATTTTTTATGGCCACTTTAAAAGTTTGCACAACGTTTCTGTTGCAAAATGCTTTATCAAATTGAATGGAAAGCCTAAACAGATAGTCAAAGTTTATTGAAGCTACAATTTATAGCACATTTGAAATGTATATATAGCAACAACAACAATTCTTAAATGAATCTTATCCTTGACAAGCCAACAAAACACATAAAGGCTTTCTCTAACGGGCAGCTAAAAGCAGGCAACGTTTTTCTTTGAAATTGCAACCCAATTTCGCCTGCAGTTTTCTTACTTTAATTTCAGATGAAAGTTAAACAATTAATACAAAAGATTCAAAGAACAGAGAGCACGTCTGCAACGGCAACTCATGCAATGCTCTGTCAATCTGCTGCGTCAGCTGCTGCCATCTCGCTCTGTCTCCCCTTTATCCCTCTCCCCCCCCTTTCTCTGTCGACTTGGGCCATTGTTATGCTTTGGGCTTTGTCTTGATTGGGAGTTTTTCGCATGGGAATTGCTCGATATACAAGAAAAGCAAAGGCAATTTCATTTATAAAATACCTACAGATCATTTTATAGGGTATATTTCGTATAGTAAAGTACATTATTTAAAGATAAATTACTTTAGTATCGTATCGTATTTTCAGTGAATTTTGCTTCGTTTTGCACGTGGCATTTTCTAATTTAGTCGCAAATATTTGCCATGGCCAAATACCTTTGCCAACTGCATCAACTTTGGTCATTAAACATTTGTTTGCGCATCAAATTAAACGCACAGCCAGACCAAAAGTCGTAGCGCTGCGATGTCGCTGCTTCTCACACACAGACACACACACACACAGTAACTCTCCCCACGCTCTCTCCCTCTCTCTTGTTTTTACCGCCGTCACTTACTCACACCGTAAAGTCTGCGGCTGTACTGAGCAGCAGCAGCGCCAGCAGAGCAGCTTCAGCCTAAGCTGTATAACAGTTGTTATACACGGTGAGAGCGCGCTCTCTTTTGGCCATTGCGGCACTTGCGCTCTTTGCTGTCTTCGCTTTGTTTACATTTAACCAGCATTGAAACATTAAATTCAACTTGTTTTCTCGCCTCGTTGTCCTCGTGGTGCTTCGCTTGTGGTTGCGATTTATCAATTGTTGCTTAAACCAAGCGTTTTTTATGTCAATTGCTTGACCTTCAATTAACTATTCGTTGTGTCTGACATTGAAATAACTCACGTTTAGTGTGTGTGTGGCAGTAGCACACTGCGGCTTAATTGCTTTTGTTTGCCCGAGAGCTCAATTAGTGTATCACTCTGTTGTTGTTGTTGTTTCGAGTTGAGTGTGTGATGAACAGAAAGACATAATTTTTCCGATTGACACGGTGATTTATGCACTGCACCCGAGCTGCCCTCTTTTTTGTAGCATACTTTGCAGCATGTTTGTCTAAAACTGATGAGTTTTATTGAGTGCGCTTAGCAGGATGTATGTGGGTGGTACAGCGAGTGTATTTCGCATTTTAATGGCTAGTTCATTCAGCCACTTCAACATTTTTAAATTTGTTTAAAATTTAAATTGGATTTTCGCCAAGAGAATGAAATGATGAGCCCTAATACTCGGCTATTTTTGACCACAGCAGCTTCTCTATAGCCCGCATGCTGTTCCAAAATAAGCCATTTTAAATGCAAATTTCGTATGTGTGTTCCGATAACTCGACCTCTTGGCCGGTCCGACGACAAGGGTCGATAAGCACTCTGTGTGTGTGTGTGTTGACAAAAGCAAATAATTTAAATATTATGGAGGGGAGAAGAGAATGACGTTTTTCCTTTTTCGAAAATTACATGTGGCTAGCCGGCATATCAGAAACAACAAAAGCCTTGTGCGAGAGCCGACAAAAACACATGTCACATTTTTGTGTGTGAAACTTTTCTTGAAAATCTGTAAGCTGCGCTCGGGACAGTTTTGGGACACGCATTCACACACACAACGGCACCAAGCGATGCTATTCAAGGATTTTATTTTGCATAAACAAGGACAGAAGTGGCACTGCAAGAGGGGAGAGGTAGCAGAAAATATGCAAATACATTTACGTAGTGGCCCAAAGGACATAAGTGACGACAATTTGCCAGCATGAGTACAACTACACATACACTTACGGATGTGTGCGTGTGTGTTTTGCTGTGCTGTGGCCTTTGCTCATTTGAATTTCACATTTGCATTCCGAATGTGAATTGCAGCTCATCGAAAAGCTGCCATCGATCATCATCATCAACGTCAACATAAACTTTAACCACGAATAGGTATAACCGCAGTCGAAGTCATTAAAATCATGTAGAATGTATTTACAGAAGGCACCAACTGAGGCTGAGGGCTCTTGAAAAAAGCGTTTTAATTGAGCTGCTGCTGCAGCACTCGATAGTTCGATAAGTTGGAAGAGAACTCAGCAGCAAAGAGAAGCCAAAAAAGCAGAAAGCAACGAGTCAAGTTGCTGCGCGAAACTTAAATACTCTTCTTGAGATACTTTGATGAGAAGAAGAATTCTATAAGGAATACAGCACAAATGGCTAGTTGCAGAGATATATACAGAAACCAGAAAACATAAATTCTAAGGTATATGTAGAATGCAACGACCGTCCCAGTCATAAAGAAAGCGCATGCACAGCAAATTTGCAATGCATTTTCTTTCAACTTCACTTCGATGGCGCTGCATAATGAGCTCCAATAAATCCAGCGTACAGCAAATGGAAATCCCAGGGAATATTTCAAGTTATTCGCTTGAAATTTTCGTTTAGCAAAGCAGAAATATAATTAAAGTGCTCTTCAAGAGAAGAAGAAAAGACAGAGGGAGGGAAGTGAATTATAATTAGTTTATATACAACATTTAATTTGCTTGCTAATGTTTCTAATGTGCACAGCGCAACATTTTCAAAATGGCATAAATTAATCATATTAACGAACTGACGACTGCACAAAAGGCAACAGCAACAGCAAAAGCGAAAGCGTTGCGTGTACCTTGCGGCGGTCTCAAAATATGCAAATTTTCAAATTTCATGAAATATGCTCAACGGATGCTGCTTGCTTGCTGCTTTTGGATTTTACTCCCCGACATTTTAAGTTGTGCCACAAGCTGATGCTGCTGCTGCTGCGAACTGCATAAATTTGTTGCATACTTTTGAGGGCAACGAAATTCTATGTGAACTGAGGCGGAGGCTGAGGCAGGCAGGCATCCTTCAATGTCGCCCATTTTCGAGTCGAGTTCCAAGCGAAACCAAGCAGAAATTTCTCATGAAGAATAACGACAAGACGTAACAAGAGAAATACGAGAAATAGAGAGAGAGAGAGAGAAAGGGAGAACACATATCAAATGACAAAATGGTAGACAAAATTCTTGTCGGGCCCATCACTGAGGAACGTAAAATTATAATTGGATAATCTGTACAAAGGCGCTGGCATCGCTGTGGCTCGTTCTCAAATACAGGGTGTTCTTTATTTTTATCTTGCCACATAATGAGCGAGCACAACGTGCCACAGCGGCCACGAAGCTAATGGCAACAACAAGAACAATATGCAAGTGTCAAAAATGGCACAAAGCTAAAAAAAAACAACTGTACTCCAACGAAAAATTGCTTCAGGCAATGCGCGCGCTTCTATTTACAACTGTGTGGCTAATTTTCAACAACAACAACACAACACCAGCAGAAGTGAAGAAGAAAATGTAATGGTGGAAAATGTTTGTAATGGAGCGTACAGAATACATTTGCGTGCGTCACAAGGCCCACAAAAAGATGACAATGAGAAATGCAAAAGAACAAGAAAAATACGAGCCAGAAATGTTAGCTGGTAGTAGCAATGGATGCGTACAAATTTAAGCTGGTATAAACAATTTAATTTACATACATTCTTTATCTCTTGCAACATTTTTTGTCTAAATTTCTTATTAAAGTCATATTAAAGCGTCATTATAGATGCCTTAAAATGAGAGAGAGAGAGAGATTGAGAGTGAGAGCAGCTTTCTATTATTTCTATTCCTGGTATTCTCATGATTTTTAAGCAGCTTAGTGCGAAGAGTACTGTACTCCCATTATAATTTAACTATTTTAGCAGTCTGCGGAAGCTGAAGCGACATTTCTGTTCGACTTCCGTGAGGGCGGTGGGTTTTCAATTATGCAAAGAGATTTGCCGACTTTGGCGGACTGCAGCGAAAAAATGTTTTGATTGCGCGAGTCGAGCGGAAAATCTGTTAATGAAATGAAAGGCAATGGGAGGGAGGAGGAGAAACGTTTTTCAGGCATATTTATTTTTAATTTTCATCATTAATTATGCATTTCTTTGCCGGCTTGCGCTTGAATGCGAGGCCTGGCCTGGACAAATGTTGACTCAACAAGCAAATTATGTTTGGCCATTATAAAGTACATAAATCAAATGGCAATGGCAACGATAACGAAGAGAGGGGGGTGGGGGGGGCAGGAGGCAGCAACTCCAAGGCAAGGATTAGCCTCAGTTTGTTGATATTAAAAACCCGACGCAATTATGTCAATAAGCTAAATTGTTTATGGCCGCCAGGCTTAAGGAGGTAGATCGAGTCGGAGAAAGGAAGAGCGAAATCTAAGAAATTTGATATCATTAATCATTTGCATGCTTCGTGACTGGACCAGGCAAATAAGTCGTTATGGTCGACCAGGGTCTCAGTCTCTCACTCTCTCTCTGGCGCCAAAACTAAACAATAAACTCAGTTTGGGGGTCGTTTGTTATGCAACTTATGAAAAGGCAACTTCTTTCCGGCCAAAAGCATTGAGAACTCGATAATATTGTGAGCATTCTCTCTTTCTCTCTCTCTGTTTCCCCACATTAAAATCAGTTAGCGAACTTGTCTGTTAGCAATACTCCAATCAGCATAAACAGCTGATGATTCGATAGTGCCGCCAGCAGCAGTAGCACCCAGTCACAACAACAACAACAACAACAAGAACAATCGTAACAATTGGCGAATCTAATTCGCAGACGTCTGCCAAAGTACTCATAAATTTCGCCTGCGGCCATCATCGAGCAAAGAAAACACACACAAATGGGGGAAAAAGGGAAAGAGAACAACGATGTGGAGGACTGCAACTACTACAAGAACAACAACTGAACAACTACTACTACTACTGAACGCTTGCTTGAGCTTATCGCTGAAAGCGAATCGGCAGCATAAGGAAGCAAGCTACAAAGCGGAAGTTAAAGCAAAAAAAGAACCATACTAAGCGACTTTTCATACACAGCAGCGAGAAAGGCATGAAAAACTTTGCAGCGGAAGTGAATGAAAATGACATGGAGTAGGGAAAGGTAGGGAGGGGGGAAAAGGGTGAGTTGCGGCTGGCTGTGGCGCAACACAAGAGAAAGGGCAACACCACAGCGAGCAAAACTCTAAGGGCAAGGCAAGTTTCAGACGAGGGTACGGCGCACAATATGATAAATAACAGATGAGCAAAGAGTGTCAGCAATGCCGCTGCCATGGGGTGCACACGAGAGGGACGAGGGGGGGGAAGGGGAACAGGCACTGCGAGAGGCATCGGGTTCGTTGCTTATTGAAAGTACTGAAAGTATGAAGAGGAACAAACACATGCCATCAAGCCATCGCTGGCGTATGCAGAGCAAGGCGACAAGAAGGTCGACAAAGGGAGATAGAGAGCGACGAAGATTAAGTGAAAGACCCTTTAACTGTGCCTAGAAGAGGGTTTAATATAGCTAATCTATTCATAGATAGTGTATTTAAAGTGAAAATACTCTTGGGAAGGGTAGAGAGGTGTCCGCTAAGGGAGTGCGCATTGTATACATAAATTTAGATATCCGTAACAATTCACATTAGCATTTCATACTTAAAGATTCAGTTCATGCAAGTTAATCCATCAGTTAGAACTTTGAAAAAGTTTCTTGTTAAGCCTCATCAATCAAATCGCTTTGCGGCCACTTGTCGGGTGTACCGAGTACCGCACACAGGGTGTCGTCCTCAGTTGCAGCTCCTGGCAACACTTTGAAAATACATTGACTGTGAGAATGTCATGAATATTAAATTGCGATTATTGCCTTTGGCAGCTTCGTTGTCATCGTCATCATTCTCATTCTAGTTTACTTGTCCTTGTTCTCCACATGATCCTTCAGTTCTACTTCTAGTCACTTGCTATTTTTTTCACCCCCCACTCGAATGTAGTTCAACACTCGACGAGCTTAATTAAATGCGCTTTAATTAAGTCAAATATTAACCCAGTGCTTGAAAAGCGTGTCACATGCACACACCCAAAGGCGAAGAGGGAAGGCACAGAGAGTGGGTTAGTGGAAGAGAAACTGCTGCCCTGGAACTAATGTGATTGGGGATTTTGATTTATTGGCAGCAAACGAAGTTTGGTGAGCAGCAGCAGCCGTGACTGATGGTCATTGATTTTGGTCAAGCATCACCTGATTTGCATATTATTTGTTATCAACTTGACTTTGCCTTAAGCGTCAAATCTCCTTTTTGGGTTAAAGAGTCAGTCTAAGTTTCTTCTCAAAACGATATATAACAAAATTTTTGATATTTTTGCTACCAATTTAACATAAAACCCTCAAAATCTTTTTGTTTAACATAGATAAAATGATTCGTGTTGTTGGATTTTTAACGCCGGTTGCGGTTAATCGATTGCGACACTCGCCGTCAGTAACGAGGAACGTTAAAGTGCCCCATATGCTATATAAATCATGTGTTTCGGCCTTTAAAGAGAAATCAATGAATGTCAATAAAAATTCGATCCAGCGATAATAGCGCTTGTTTTCCAGAGAGAGAGTAAGAGAGAAAGAGAGATTGTAAGGGAGACATCCATTGTGTACGATCAGAAGCAAGATGGAACTATCACCACTCCCCTCATTGCATGTGGTATGAATATGTAGTGTCCATGCTGATTACTTTTACATTCAAAATTCACGTCATAATACGTCTATGTGTGTAAAAGCAATGGAAATGGGAAATAGATACCAATGGATGAGTCAAGAACAGTTGTTAACTAATCTATCAAAAGCCAAAACGAAAAAAAACCATTAAAAGTTGCATTTCAAACCAATTGTTATCCACCCTGTGATGCGGAGTGACCCCCACCCGAGTGCTCGGCAACCCTGTCCTGGCGGCTTAAGTGCAGGGGATGTCTTCTGTTTTTAGCAGGCCTATCTGTGCTGCGATAAACACACGCAAAAATTGAACACACACAAATGTATTATCTTTTGTATATAAACGTACATATGTAGTCAATGTACATACGCATAATCTAAACTTGTTTTGGTTTTCTCTGTGTGGCTTTTGTGGCTCACAAGGCTTTCGAATAATGGAAGACGCGGGAGGGAGCAAGGCAAGCACGAAAGGCAACTGTAATTGAATTTTTCTCTGTTTACAAACAAATTATTGTTGACTGACGAAACGTAAAAGCCAACAATATGTGCACAGGGCCTATGAACACTTTCCAAGTAATCACATTAATTATACCCACTATATGGCAAAATGTGTAGTAGCAGGCAAAAGGATTTATCTTGAACCCAAAAGATGTATATGTTCTTGATCAGCGATAGCAGCAGTGATGATATTTATGAAGTCATAGATAAGCATATTCGTCTATCTGTCTGTCAGAGATTGTAAGTGCTTAGGCTAACAAGTTTGGTAACATTATGACCGACTATTGCACGCAGATAAAGTTTATTATAGAATTAGAGCACGCCTCCAAGCCTTCTCTATAGTATATGTTAGTAGGGTTAAAGGGTTCATTATGCATTATATGTATAGCTCCGTGTATCTCTCACGTCTAGAGTATGAGAGAAGAGCCTTCAAGGCACTCAGCTATTTAATGTATACAGAGTCTATTTTCGAGTGTTATGGCCAGTGCATGCCCGTGCGAAGCTCATAAAGAAGCCGCCAACTCATTTCGCATATTGCAAAATTAAATTGCGGCCAACACGTGCCTGGAAAGAGAAACAGCACAAGCCGAAACAGAAACTGAATACTTCATGAATGTCACACCATGTGGAAGCAAAAGTGTGTGTGTGTGTGTGTTGGTGTGTGGACAGTGAACAGTGGATAATGGCAAAGATTGTTAATGCCACGTAAGGAAGCGAAATGCGAAAGAAAATTCAATTAAAATCGCTTGCAAATGGGTTATGTGGTGTGGCTGTGAAAGCGATCAAAATAACCCACGGAAATCAGTGCAGACAATTTTAATCGGATTTTTAAATTGCGAAAAAACAATTTAAACTTCAATGTCAAGTTGAGAGTTTCGTGTGAATTTTTCTTTTATTTCTTTTTCTCATCTTTCAACTAAATTGAACTTCAAACTTGGCTGCGTTTTCAGCTGCCGGCATGACTTGGGCTTTTACGGCATTTCAACTTCATCCGCTTGGCGAGAGAGCAACGCGATTACCTGATAAACACATTCTGTATATATTATTGAATTCACAGCGCACAAACACGTAGACAAACACACGCTCACACACACACACACACGTACAGGCAGCAGCATAACCCGGAAACGAACTGAAAGACAACCCCAAAATGAAGTCAGTGTGCCGACGTGCACCTGATCCCTTTTGCCACAGCACGCAGTGCACACACGCACACACATGTGCACATATTGTCGTTGTCGTTTACGTTGCCGTGCGCTGTTATTTATGATAATTCAAAGTAATATCCTGCAGCAATTTCATCAACAAAGCCAACAGGCTGAGCACGAGCCCGAGTTGCCGTGAATGTCAATGTCGCCTCCCATATGCATGAATGTGTGCGTTTGTGTGTATGCGTGTAAAAGTAAATATCCTTTTCCAGTGCCAAGGACATGCCCTGGAGCTTTCGGGCGGGTGGAAAATGGCCTAAACGTGTCAAATGTGCAAATGCTTGTGTGAAAATTGCAAATTTGTTTATATAATTGGTAGGCAGCAGTGGCAGGTACTACATAAACGGGCACTTCTATGAATTAGGTCCATATAAAGCATCCATAACACTCGAATGCTTACGATAATGACTCTTTTCAATTGGTATCGAAATAGACCCCAAGAAAGAAACTCTCCTCCCATTGAATTATTCTCTACAGATTTTTAATATATTAAACTTTAAATAACATGTATTCCCATGACGACCACAATACTGTTGAACAAAAAAAAAAAAACTATTCGATACCATACGACAGGACACGATTAAAACGAATTATGATTAAAACAGGCTTGAGGCATTGGGTATCTCGTCATGATCGTACTCTGTGATATACCCCGTTTATTTATTTTCGGGACATGCCAGCTGATAGAGAAACTGAACCAGTGTTCTTGTTGGTCGTCCAGTCATGGTACCCTTTGCCAGATACGATATTAAATTATGTTGACATAACATACCAGTGCCACGTGTATCTATGTGGGCCCAATCGCAACAGGGTACTAGCGTATGAAGCACAGCGGCAGCTAGACAACCATTTGCCAGCCCGCGTCCATCATTACTGATGTCATAGCCAAGCTCGTCTGTTACCTGTTTCCTATAATAATCCCACAACGGCATTCGCCACACGCGATCGCCTGTAAGCGAACCGGCACGTTGTAATTGCTTCCAAATGTAGTTTGAATTGGAGAAAATTGCCGATGCTCCATTACCCAAGGCATAGTCTATACCAAGTCCCATTGTGGCCACATCGACAATCAGTCGGGGCTTTGTCGAAACTTGTCCATAGAGCAATGGATCGGCCAATACCACAACGCCTGCCTTATCTAAATCACGTATTGCCATTGATTTGCCATTGAGCAGAGTGCAAACATCACCAGGTTTGCTTGACATGCCCGATGGCATATTCTCACACAGCGGCACAATGAGTACCACATTGATGGGCAGCGAGAGGGCTGCCACGGCACGCATCATGCCCACACATGCAGCTGCTCCAGCCATGCAGGCCCGATTCATGTCCATACCTTCGCATGGTCGCAAGTTGATGCCACCCGAATTAAATGTAATGCCCTTGCCCAGGAATAATACGGGTTTATCATCGGGATTTACACCACAGTATGTGATCTCCATGAGAACTGGTGGTTCGCACGAGCCTTTGGCAATCATTAGCATTGAGTTCAATCGTTGCTGTTCAATCCAATCCATGGTACGTACCTCTACTGTGATGCCACACGGACACAATTCGTTCACGGCCTCCTGTGCGAACATTGTGGGTGTCATGCAATTCGCTGAGGCATCAGAAAGGCGTCTTGCCAAATTCTGTGCCTCTGCCTTAAAACATCCACGCATCCAAGCCTCTGTATCTGCAATATCGTATGGTGCTAGTCTTGGTTTAACATCTTGATTCTTTTTCGCAATCAGATCCTGACAATGCCATGTAGCCAAATTGGCACCCTCTCCAGCCTGTTCGGCATAGTCCATGCTATCAACCCATATGTCAGGGACGCCAAGCAATTGTAACGATCTAGCACCAATACCCGCTGCAACACGAACATTCTCCATACCCTCATCGAGCATCTCTAGCTCATTGAATCCAATGCCTTCCAAGCCCACACCAACAACAGCAATGCAGGTGTATTCATAGTGCAAATTACTGAATACTTTTCCACGTCCCAGTTTTCCTGTTATTTTCGATTCACAGATCAATTTGTTTAACATTCCCTCAGTCTGATCATTTATCTTGTCACCAGCCCGAGTTAATTTTGGTTCATCATTGCCCTCTTTCTGGTAGATACCAATAACAATACCTTTTACCGGCACCATAGGCTCGGGAGTGCATGTACGCGAACGAATTTGAGTGTACTGTATACTATTATACCATTGTTTAGTCATGGAAACGAACAAGCGCATATGATTCATGTTACCGAATATCTGCTCAAAAATTTCAATATAATATATATGTCGTACAAATTCTTAACAAACAAATTTTTACCAAAAAACCAGAATTTAGACTTAAAGTATTTTTTTTTTGTTTTACAAAGTACAACTCAGTACCAACTATTACTACATAAAGTATACTAGCGTACTGCCTTCACTAGTAGAGCTGTGTCAGTTCAACCAGTTGACAAATAACGCATCGTTTGCTTAATTACACAAAATATATATAATATATATATATAAAAAAATTATATCTGTAGATATAAATTTCAATTTACGCGCTGAAAGGGAAGGCGTGGTAAATTTGTGAAATAAACATTATCTGCGTGCAATAATAAGAAATAGTGTCAGCAAGTTTGGTATTGCTAGTTCATATTGCTTCTGAGATCTTCGTGTTTTCATATGGATATTCAGTTGTTGAAGATGGCTAAGAATATATAAAAATGAGAGCAACAGACAGACATGGCTCAACCGACTCGGCTTGTAATCCTGAGTAGGAATAGATATTCTTAATGCGGTCTCCTACTCGAACTCCCCAGAGAGTTCGTTAAACAAGCTCCTTCAACTATTTAAGCTGTTTGTAGGGTATTTTGTAGTCTCTCACACATACTGTACTTGCAATAAGTTAAAGCCAACTAACTGGATAATGAGTCCAGCCGCGTTGGATAATTCTGGCAGTGTGGAATGCAAATTGGTGCGAGAATTAATTTTGCTGCATTAATTAATGCAAATGAGTCGATAATTATCATGCTGATTAAGTGAACCACATTGAAATTGCAGTTGATTGGCATTATCCAACGAGTGTTCTCGCAATTAGCCCCACAGTGCTGCCAACTTAACTGAATTAACGTAAAACCAACCAAACAAACAAACAAACGTACAACTTTTCCCCAGTTTGGCTTTTAATTAGTTGCAAACAAATTGTTGTCAAAGCTAAACCGGAAAGTCAATTAAGTCATCCGGGGTCGGTGAATACTTGAAGGGACAAGGTTTTGGTAATGGAACCTCCTCAATGGAAATTGATTTTCTTATTGAATTTTCTCAAAATATTATAAAAGTTTGAATGACAAAGTGTTCCTTAAGAAACAGAATGGCACCTACAGGGTATCAATCGATAGGAATTGACCTCGGCACAGTTCTCTCTTGATTTATGGTAAATGCAGCAAACTTTTGCTTATTATTCGAAATGAAATTGGCCTTAAGTAGACAACGTGTTTGCACTTTTAGCATTTGGTATTATGTGAATTAAAATAAAAAAACTTTTAAATGGGGGAGGTAGGGAACCATTTAAAGTTTTTTACCACGCCACTGCGCTTGGTATTGGTTTTCTTCATCTTCTTCTTGTTCTTCTCGAAGTTTTCATCTCTTTCTAATGCCAGAGTCGTACGCTTTCAATGAATAACCCATATCTTTTATCTAATATGGCAACCGTTCAAGCGTTCAACCGCGTTCTTATGCTCCAAATGCTTAGCCATTCATATGATTATTGCAAAACAAGTAGCCGAGTTGGGAGTGCAGGAGTGAACTGAAGAGTGTCTGGGTCCGTTTATGTCTGGGGGACTCCCCTAGTTGCGTGCGTGTGTGTGTGTGTGTGCAGCAAGTTGTGGCAACTTAACACAGTTTCTTGTTGTTTGGGGCGTAACACTTGAGTCGAACAACTTTTTGGCTTTGCTGGGGTCTGCAAAATCAGCAGGATGCCTCAGCTGCCTGACTGCCGGAACCATGCCATAAAATGGTGTCGGCTCTGGCGCTGACTGTCTGTCCGAGTGTGTGCGTACGTGTATGCATGTGTGTGTGTGACTGCGAGTGTTGACAGCATTTGTTGCCAACAATTTCATTACCGCGCATTTAAAGTTGTGCCAACACACACGCAGCAAATAAGACAGCAGGATGTACACACTCATTTCTAAGCTGCATCCCCCCACACTCACACACACTCCACACACACACACACCCGCCCGCATAGTGAAACAACCCCCTGTGTATGCACATGGAACTGAGCTCGTTATAAATGGAAAACTTTTGCTACTTGCTCAAGTGGTTTTCTGCCTTCCTATTTGCTCTTTACTCTCTTTGCTTTCTGTTTTCTATTTCTGCTTTAGCTTCTGTTTTCTGTTTCTGCTGCTGCTTCTTTTGGTTTTTCGCATTTGATTTGGAAACTTTTACTTTAGCTTGTTTATTTTACTTTTTAATGAGAGCAGACATCGAGATCCCATGTCCCTGGACAGCAAACACCTGAGTGCAGCATTCCTATGCCATATATATGCTGTATATCTGACGATTAGCCATGTGAAATGGAACGTCAAGTTGCGCAACTTTCCCCCCCTGTGTGTCTGTGTGTGTATGTCCACTTGGCTTTTATGCTCGGCTAGTTTTAGCACAAAGTTATAGGGGAGAATTTCTCAAGCTGCGTTTTAAAGTGCAAGTGCAACAGTTGAAGCTTACTACTTGCCACACTTGCCACCTTCTCGATGCTGGCCAAGTTTATCTGGCTCGCTGCGCAGTATTGATTTAAGTAACTGTTTCTTTTTCATAGTCTGAGAAGGGGATAACACACAGTCGAGTGTTTTTAATTTGAACTTTTTGCCGCCGTCGCATTCGCATTCGGATTCGCAATCGCAATCGCATTCGCATATCAATGACTCGACGAGGCATTGAAGCGTAAGTGGCAACAGCCGCTGCCAGACTCCAGCTCTACTAGCTCCACCATCCGCAGCCACAAATAGAACAGCAGCAGCAAAACGCAGTCGTTGTCATTGCCGTCGTGCTGGCAGTTGGACAAGTTTTCATTCTATTGAAAACTTGGCAGAGTTTTTCACTGCAGTGATTTATAAATTTTGATTAAATTTTTTGGCGACCTTTTGCCAAATGAAATTGAACCGAACGTGCAGTCCATTCTTGCTTATCATTGTGCTGCTGTCAGCTTGGACAGGGTTGCGGACTCTTCTCTCTCTTCTTTGTCATATTTAAATAACATTATTCTGTCATTGGAGTGTGTCAATTTATCTGGCAAAAACTGGCAGGTTGATAATAAATCAACTGAATATATTGTGAACCATTAGGTAAAAGCACACGCAAAAAAATGCATATCGATTATGGAAATAAATACATTTGTGTTGCCATTTATAATATATTTCTCTCTCTTTACAGGGTATCTACCATGGTCAGTTGTCTTCACTGTAATTTCTCATTAAAATTCATTCAATCACGTGCAATTTATTAGTGACAAATTGTCATTCGTGAAAACTCATCAATATTTATGGAATTTTATGGTGTTATTTGTGTTTACGCTGAATACGAGAGAAAACATGCTATCGCTATTATTTTACAAAATTTAATTCAACGCACAGTGTAAATTGACTTGTCAAGTGTTAGAAAATAAAGCGACATTTCATCAAATAAATGAACACAGAATAAATTTAACAGAATCAATGCGTAGGTAAAATAAATATAAATTATCCAATGTATTTACCTTCTTCATTCAAAAGAAGAAACAATAGAAAAATAATTTTTCACCAGTCAAAAAAGCATTTCAAAATGTTTATAAATAATTGAGTTTGAAAATAAAGCAAACGCTGTTGTTGTAATTTACTTTTAAAAACTGTAAGCTGCAGTCTGTCAGGTACTTAATACTTTATGCATAGCATGTGTGTACAAGTAAGTGTGTGTGTGTTTGTGAGTGAACTGTGTGTGGCGTGCATTGATGTAGTTCACTCCATTCGCTCATTCTCCTTGGGGGCCTGCTTTGGCTTCAACTGCAGCAGCAGCAGCTACAAATTGAAAAGTTTAACTCTCAAACAAATTTGCAGAAGCATCAAAAGGTTGCAAACTCTCGACACACACACATGCACATACACACGTGTGTGTAACTGTTAGTCAAACTGAGCTGTAGAGCTTTCAGCATGCCAGCTGCAAATCGAACACTTCCATTGGCATCCACTCGGTTGGCCAAACGGAATGGCAATTGAAATCGTAACGTATCAGATTGCTGGGCACCAACACAGATCAGTTTCATCATTAGGCTAATTGATAAACAACAACAAAAACAACAACAGCAAACAAAACAACATCAGCGTGCTGTGTACAATTAGACAGCACCGAAAAGTATGCAACATTTATCAATTTGCTCGACCCTCGACTAGCAGCAATGCATAAGCCGATTATCGCCCCAGACACACGCACACACGTGCAGCCAGAGAGACAAGTGAAGGCACGCTCGTCTGTCTTGGCTTTCCACTTTTTTTCCTTTTTGGTTTTCTGTCGAAAAATTGCCAATGTCGCAAATCTGCTTGTCGGCAACTTATCAGCGAGACACAGGAGCAAGAGAAGCGAGGAAAATCGCCAGAAAATCGGTTCGAGGGGAGGATAAAAAACACGACTAATTAATTTAAAGCACTCGCGCAATCAGCGTACGCTGCTTGTCACTCTGTCATGCTGTCATGCTTTCTCTCTCTCTCTCTTGCCTTAAGCGGCTCAGACACGCGCTTCACAAAGTATGCAATATGTTTGAAGTATCTTCTATCTCGCTCGGCGTCAGTGCAGCTGAATTGTGACATTTATTATTGTCAACGCATCATCAACAACAACAACAGCAGCAACAGCAGCACAATGCCAAATGGCAAGTGGGCGTTTTTGGGGCGTGGCATTGGTAACACAAGTGGAATTAAATACGCATTTGCGCCGTCAGTTTCACTCAGTTGCTGCCTGAGCGAGAGAGTTGCAAAGTTCACTCAAAGTGCCACAAAGAGATTTCAAGTGTAACCCTATTCTTACCCCCCCTCCACCATTCTAGTTTAATACTCGGCTGAGCTCTCAACTGTGCTCTTAACGTGCCATAAAAGTTCGCCGGCGTCAGAGTTTCTGATGCAGCCAAAAGCGGCAAGAAGATAATAAAAATGCTAAGGTGCTTCAGGCATATTATGAAAATGACATTAAAGAGATGTCGGCAGGCAACAGCGACAGCGACGTCGACGTCGACGGCGACGTCTGTCAGTCAAGTTATTAAAGCTTATGCCGACAGTTTATGGATTGCACTGACACTGCTGGCACTGGCAGTGTGTGCGTGTGCCTACCATGTGCCTGGGTTAAATCCGGATTTTCTGGGCTCCCCCAAGTGCGTCCATTGGCCATAAAAGCGTCCAATCATTTTAAGCTTCAAGCAGACACTCGACACGCGCAGCTCAAGTCGAATTTGCACTTGCAGTTAGCTGAAAGTACTTTAAAAATTACAATTGTGGGCCAGTTACAGCGCAGCAAAGGCAGTTACCACCAATCTTAAGATAACGAGAGAGAAGGAGCACAGCCACGATTAACTGGCAAGAATGAAAATGCAAAGTAACTAGACAAAGATAAACATTACAAACCCCAGAGACTACTCTGCACATTACTAGACTACTGGACTCTCAAGAAACTCTCAACAGCATTCCGAAATTAGCTCATACACATTAGATATCCAAGCCAAGCTACAGATACATGTATCAAAGTTCCAAAAGGCCATTTTGGTGATTATTTTTAATTAAAACATTTGCACATCCCAAACACTCACGACATTGTGCGTGGGTAACTTGAGTGCCATATAACCTTCATGCCTACAGGTTCGCTTAAAAGCAACATAGTTTTTAGCACCGTAAAGAAGAATAAAGCAGAGAGCTTGGCAAGAGAGAAAGAGGGGAGGGGGAAAACTTCTCGCGCAAGTAAATCACACGCAAAAAGTGTAAGAAAAGTTATTTTTATTGTGTTGTAGTTACCACAAAAGTTACACAAAAAACACGCACAAGCGATGGCGATGGCAACGGCGACAATGCTGAGTATATTCATGGCAAAGCGCCCAAAAGTCTGCAATTGTTGAAGCTGTTATACGGCCAGCAGCAGCAGACTGGCAGAGCAGCATTGTTGGCGCGCGCATGGCCAAAGAGCACAAGAGTGCGCGCTCGAAGAGAGTCGAAAAACTGTGCTACAGCAAGCGTAATGGATGCAGGGGACATATAGAGCAGACAAGAAGAAAACGGTTAGCAGCAGCAACATCAACAATAACAACAACAACAACAATAACAAGGGCAGCAACAGCCCCGCACTTAAGGCCAAAAACGTAACAACCGCCTGACCTTCACCATTAGCTCACTTTTTTGTTGGCCTTTTGCTTATGCAACAACAAGAACAACAATGGGAGCAGCAGCAGCAGCTAGCATCAGGCACGTAGTAAAAAGAAGAAAAATGAAGTATACGCCACTTGGTACGTGTGTGTATTGGTGGGCGTGGTGCTCGTACCAACGCTGCCTTCACATGGCCGGCTTTGCGTTGGCTTAAATGCTTTTTGCCTAATGGAGCAACGGGGCAACGGCAACGGCAAAAACAGCAGCAGCTACGTCAGAGCGACGCCACCATCGATAGGCGGAAGTGGGCCTACTTGACGCATACTCAATATGTGCGCATAATGATGGCGGCGGCAAACGCTTAATGAGTTTGTTAACCCATATTCGAACGAAGAGCCATAAAAAATGACTGCAGATATGCCAGATAATATGTGGGAGATGTGCCTGCGTAATATTTCAACATCGACAAGGAAACCTTAATCAGCTGGTTTTTTTCCCACTGCTGCACGTGCAGCAGAGCAGTCTCAGCGCATTTTTCGTGTTCTCCACTCGTGTCTAAGAGGATTTCCGCCAAGGCAAAGTAGCTGCCAGGCTGGCAGGCTAACTGGGAGGGAGAGACTGAGTGCCTGGCATAAGTTGAAGTTCCGAAATTGCCTTCACTGTGTGCCTTTTCCTTTGTTGTATGCTAATGCACAAAGTGAGTGAGGAGTGAAGCATTTAATCAACTTTATGTGAAGTAAATTGCATGTGCTCTCAACAGGGGCTTAGAAATGCCATTAGGTTTATTAAAAACGAGTCCAGCGGATTAAGCCGATAACACAACCAAGATCTAAGCACTAAAGAAAGGAATCAAAATGCTTTGAGACCTTCAACCTTTTTTTTTTTTGGTTGTGCCTTAAACTTCTTTGTTAATGGCAACAGCTTAGCCAAGTCGTTCTACTTTATTGCCTTTTATTTCTTTAGAATTTTAATGCAATAAACATATTTCAATTTCAATTTGTTGAAGAAATTTGTTGAAGCTTTGGAAATCAATGCAATTGGTATCCATATTTATTGGAAAATGGTAAAAGCAAGCAACACAATGCAAATATTTATTGCATTTTTGTGCAAATATTTTCACAGGATTCCCTTGGATCCTACGACAATTTGACTGCTAACAAAGGAGCGCCATTCACCCACAAACACACTCACACACATACGCAACGTGTCTGCGCTATATAAATAACTGCAAATGGAGCTGAAATATGGTTTACCATAAACTTTTCGCTCTGCTAAACAACTCAAGGTTCGAAGTTTAAAGTAATTGCTGTTTATGCCACAATATTGTGATAGTTATGCGGGTGTATTGTGTGTGTGTGTTTGTGTGTGTTTGTGTGTGCTTGTCTGCATTATATGTATGTATATACGCCCTGCTGATTTATGGCGCACACTTTTTAAAGCTCGTTGTCAAAATAAAACTTTTTCCCAAGCTTGACAAAAACCGAAAAAAGAACTTTATTTGCTCGCTTGTTGCATACAGATACACACTACATATATTACCTATATTTGTTGTTTTCTTTTTTGTATTTTCCTTTTTTATTACTGTTCATTTAAAACATGAAATTCCATTATGCTCGTTGACAGTTTTATTTGCAGCAAATAAATTTGCGCGTCGAAAATAAGAAATACGAAACTTTCATTCCATTTCATTTAATTTCATTTCGTTTCGCTTTTTGTTGTTGCTTTTGCATTTGTTTCAAGTTTTGACAAGCAATTACAGAGACAGAGAGAGAGACAGAGCGCAGATCTTTTGGGTAAGAGATTATACTTTAGCATAGTGCGTTCGCCCACTTGTTGGCTTGATTAAAAGCCATCAACGAGCCACTTGAATAACTTGCCACAGGCATAAATAATAAAAAGGAATTTTTATGCACACAAAGCGCCACTGACTGACAGACGGGCAGAACAAACATGCAACTGCCAGCAGTGCACTCAAAGTACTCAGAGAGACAGAAAGAGAGAGAGAGAGAGAGGGACAGAGCCACACACTCAAACTCAGTCAGTTTCTGTGCAGTATCGTGCCGTGTGTTGATGGCGGAAGTCTCACAGTGACTGACAATTTTTGCGTTCAACAACAACAGTTGCAACTTTAGCTAGTTTTTTTTTGTTGTTTGCCACATGTGCACGAATGTTTATCTCTGTGTAAGGCAGTGCCTTTGACAATGGTTGTTCTAGTCGCAGCCTCAGCTACTCCAGCTCCATTTCATACCAACCCCCTTCCCCCCTGCATCCTTTTCTACAGATAGTCAGCATAATGAATTACAACGGCACACGCGCACCAGAAGTCGACGCTCGTAGCTGGCAATCCTTTTGCCTTCATCAAGCTGCAGTCGACAGTCATCAGAAGGCAGCAGCAACAACAAGCACCCCCCTCGTTTCACCCGCCCTCCTCGCTCGTGCCTCGTGCCACGCTTTGTTAGCTGCCGCAATTTTACAATTGACTGTTTCTCTATGGGGTATGTCGAGGGGGGTGGGGCGGCAAGTTGGGGATGCTGGGGCGTAACGCGGGCAACCGTAAAACGCTCGACTTGTTTTACGCATTATTTACTTAGTTGCGATGCTGCTGCTGCTGCTCTACGCACTGTGGGGCGTGCTGCGGGTGGGGGGAGGCGTGGCCAAATGAACTAGCATTACGGTAAGTTGTGGCAAGTAGCAAAACGTTGGACTACAATTAATTTGAAAGTCTGTGCACGGCAATGGAAATAGCTCCCAGTTGCCAGCTACGTGAGTGTGTGGGGGCGGAGCTGTGTGTGTGTTTGTGTGTGCGTGTACTTTTACTACCCCCATGTGTGTGTGCTTGTAATTGTATATGTTTGTGTTTGTAATTTCACTAAGCTTCCTTCATGATGCTCAGCTTCCTTTCTGATGTGCTGGCCATTTGTGCATATTGAGTGAGATTCTTAGGATAATACAACATATACAAACACATACACACATACATACAACTCATACACACATCCATAGCACACATACACACACCTTAAATGTTTTCATTCAGGCTTCCATTAAAAAATTAACAGACAGCCCGCAATGAAATGACAAAAATTCCTACAGGCTTTAATATTTGTTTCCTTTATTCATGTGGAACACCCAAAAAGAAGAGAGGAGATTGTTAACCCGGAAAGCATAAAAATGTAAACAGGGCATTAAGCCCTACCTTTTTGCTTATCTACTTATAAGCCCCAAGGAATTTGCAGCAGAAAAAAAGGTAAAACAGATTAAAATTATAGCAAATTTTTTAATTGTATCCAGACGAAATGAAGGTAATAAAATGTCAGGTTTGTTCCCAACTCAAGTGTTATCTGACCCGCAACTTACATAGTATTTTGTTTGCCTGATTCCGCAAAGTGCAGCGTATCGAGTGTTCGTTGTCAATTTGGATTTGTGTCACAGCTAATTCGTATCGTGCTCAAGTATGGCACGCGGACTTATGCAACTTTTATTTGATATTGTATTAAATATTTAGCACACAACACGATAAAACACTTTCGGCTCATTAATCTTACGCACGCACAGGCACACGCACTAATGCACACACACCACAGACCACGCACACACACACACAAACACTGAGAAACATACAGTGGGATCGACGTTGCCCTGGGATGCTGCTGCTGCTGCTAATGAAGCCAACCGAAACTTAGCGTTATTTTTGTTCTGGGCCCCAAAATAATTCTTGGCTGATTAATGTGAATACTGAGGTTGCTTTGCCTTCGTTTCGTTTGCTGTTGTTGTTGTTTGGGTGTATTCGAAACACTTTACGCGAACTCAAACTGAATTCAAACAGACGGCGGGCAAAAGTTTTCGTTGTGGACGAGAGCGCTGGCAAAGGGAGACTGACTGACGTCTATGTAAGTATGCAGCAGCAGGACTAAGCTAGGCGTGCGTATAACAGTATAACAGTGCTTGAGAGAGAGTGAGAGAGAGAGAGCTCGCTCTTTGGAGGCTGTAACTCAAGCAAAGTTGGGTGGGTGAGGATGAGGCTGGGGGTGGTTGGTTGGTTATGCTGGCACTGCGATAACACCTGCCCGAAATAAAAGAGGAAATTACCATTTGACCATAACACGCTGCCACGACCTTCATGGCTGGCACACACACACACACACAGACACAGACATAAATGTGGCTTAAACTACCGACGTTTAACACTATTTGGCCATATGTGTGTTGGCCAAAAATGCCCCTAAAAATCACTTCCAGCAAATTAGCAATCAAATACGTTATGCGATATATGCGCTCGATTTGTTTTTATTGGCGGCCCAAGCTGATTTGGCCCACACACAACTCGTGGCAGTGTGCAAAAATTATGATTATGATTATTTGTGCCCATCCCGGTTGAGTTACATAAACATGCCATTAAAATTAAGTGGCTCGGTTTGGATTTCAGATTTCAGCACTCAGAGATCTTAGATAAAACACACAGAGAGAGAAAGAGGGAGAGAAGGGGCAAGAGAGTGAGCTCTGAGAAGTTCTAGCATTTGGAATTTCCGGCACACGCAACTTGAGGCGCTTTTGTTTGTCGAATTCAATTGGAGCGAGCTTCTATTCAAATGTCAAACAAATTGCGAAATGCCACTCAGCGCCCTAAAGTAGACAACAAAGTTGATGCCTGAAATCTTTGTGCGCCTCCCTCTCACGCTCTCTCTCTGTTCCCAGCCCAGCTGATCCAATAGCCAATTTGAAATGGCCATAAGAAAGGCGCATGCCAGACAAGTTCGCTACGAAACGTAATTGAATTTTTATTGACATTGCAGCTGAACATTGGCATTGCCCGGTTGGTTCACTCACTGCCTCGATGGCTGGATGGATGGTTAGGTAGGTAGAAAGTAGGCGCTGCTTTGCTTCCAACTATTTTGTGAAAGTGGCCCGGGCAAAAGAAAAAGTAAAGGCGGTCACACACACAAACAAGCAAGCAAAGTAGTAGGTGGAAATGGTAGATGGAAATTCTTGAAATTAATTTATATTTTAAAAAATATTGAAGGAAGCACAAGCAGCATTCCTGCCCCCAAGGGGGGAAAGTAATTCCTGGAGCGTTTTTACGAGCTGAAAAGGGTTGCGGTGCTGCTGCTGCTGCTGCCATAAAAGCTGCTATTTTACGTTCATAATACCCTGTTGACACAAAGTGAAAGCGGGGGAAAATTGCTAGAGAAACCAGAGGGAAAAAACTCTGTTATTTTGCATTTATTTTTTTAGGCAGCGCAGTTGAAACCTTATCTTGAAACAAACTGCACAACTATCAAGGGTAGTTTTTTGTAATGCTGCGCACGCTAATTGATAGTCCCGTCGGTCAAGCTCACACACGCACACACTCTCACACATAATGTGCCACAATTATCATTTACAGTTGCCATCGTTTTACTAATTATAACCGAATGCCCCTCATTGCACTCACTGCGCACAGGCCAGAGGGCAGTTGCTGTTGCAGCAGCCACTTTATCTCTGGCCGCTTGTTGCATGCTCGGCCATTAAATTATTTTATATGGCACATTAAAATAAACTACGCAAATGCATAAAGGAGAGAACGTGCAGCGCAGTCGTTGCCAACTGGCGATGCCAACACAAGTAGTAGACACCACGACAAGCCATCAAGTCTGGCAGCATCTCTGCGGACTCCGAGTGAGTGCCTGCCTCACGTGGTGTTATTATTGTTATTACTGTGCCGCATGTTGCGCGACTTCTAAGCAATTACTTAAGCGCTTCGCTGCCTCGCAATTTGACCCACATTTGCATGCTTCGCCACAACTCCAAAGTCTGGAGTGCTGTCCAGCTGCAGCATGCCGGGATTGTGCTTGGGCAGCTGCAATCCGCTGAGGCTTGGCATAAATCTGTACTGGCCGCGTTGCTCATACGCCGCGTGCTACCGCCGCAAGTGCGTGTGAGAGTGCGTGCGTGTGTGTGTAAGCCTGGCCAGCAGTTTACACACCTCAGTGCGTGCGAATGCCGTTGATTGCCTGCCATTGTCAGTGTTGCTGTTGCTGCTGTGCTGCTGCTGCTGCTGTGTATTGCAGCGTACTGCTTTCATATTTATTTACAATTTAAATGCAGCGCTTCCATTGTCTTCCATTTAAGCCTTTCATTCAATTGGGCCAACAAGCGTTTTATCGCTTAACTGATTAAACCGATATTGCATTATTCATTGGGCTTGTTTATTGCTTCCCCCGCAGCCGCCTTGTGCCTTCTTATGGCTCGCCCAATGAGGCAACTTAGCTCCGGAATCTCTTTCGGATTCGCACTGCTAACACTAATGGATTTTATAGACTCCTCTGGAGGTAGCAATATTGCTGTGGTGCTTACATCCTGCGGCGTGGCAAATAACTTGCTATCCACTTGATGCAACAGCTGAAGCTGTGCAAGCTTCCTTCGTATGGCATACATCACGTGCTGCCTTCCCTGGCAATCTAGATTGAGTATTGAGCTGCCTTCGATTTTCAGCACATCATCGATGTGCACATAGGGTGACTGTATTGTCTTCGACTTATCCAACTTCTGCATCAGCATCTGCAGTATCCCCTCAGCGCCCGCCGTCAAGGTCATAAGCTTTGTCGACCGTGACAGACACTCCACAAACGAACGCAAATTGCCTTGCTGCACGTCCATCAGATTGTGGCACTCTGCGATAACACTTGGTTTGCCTTCTAACTGGCCATTGATGAAGCCAATAGCTGCCAGAGACTTGCACAGCACGAATAGCAGCTGCATAGTTGCTGCATTAGTTGCAGAGCACTGATAAGAACTCCTACATAGGTCAAGCAAGTCTACCGGCTGTTGGAACTAATGAGAGTGGTTCCAGATGATGGTAATTAAACGTAGAGTAACTTAACTAATTGAGTTGATTGCCCTATACTGAAATGTGCAGAGTAATGATGTTTGCCAAGAGATTATAGCAGTGCAGAGACTTCAATATAGGCACAATAGTGGTGGGAGGTATAGGGAGGCCTTAAACTAAGTTTATTCGACTATTTATTAGACTGAAAAACTATTTAAAATTCAATTTGTATACTCATTCATTCACATAATTGTGTTTCCAAATTAATATAGAGTCCAAACAAGATGACCTTCCCAACAAAAGCCCGATTAATTTTAACAATATAATAATTGCAAGAAGTCTCGAGTCCTTCGACTTATAAACCGTTACCTAATTTGTTCCAGCAGCACTTTTATGTTTGGGCACACACATCGACTCTCTCAATTACAAGCTGCTTAAGTGCTTATCCAATGTTTTTGTTTCGAGAACCCTTTCAGTTCAGCCTCGACTCTTAAAGTTCTGCACTGCAAACTTTGCCCATCCACTCAGTTGCGCGCTCTGAGCTGATTTTTGTGGCTTCACTTTGGTGTCCTCTTAAATCTTGTGGCTCATCTGCCCATTGCGGGCACATTTTCCATAAATAAGCCTCACAAATTAAGGCAGCACACTGAAACTGAGCAGTCAGCAGGGGAATGGGGAATGCGGGGTGAGGTTATGTTAGTTCTCTTTCCTTTTTCCCTATACACACACAGCCACTTACATGCACACACACTTTCAACTTTTGCCATCGAATGTATAACAGTTTAATCAGCACAAGCGTTGCGTGGCTACCCAAAAAAAGACCGCCAGCAATATAAATAAAAAAATAAAAATATATAAAAATATATGTACATATATGAATGTATGTGTGTTTGTATATAAAAAACAACATACATCCTGTAACCTCTCTGGACCGTTTGCCATCCTCCCAGCACCTTTTGCCATCCGCTTGATGCTTGAATCGCATAGCAACGCGTTCGACTCGGTTGCCCACGAGTTGCCCTGGGACCAATTTCTTCTTGTTTGGCCCCGCGCTAAATTTATTGTTTGCGGAAGTTGTCTTTAATGGCAACGCCCAGCTGCCACTGCCACTAGCAACTACCCAAAAACCAACCCCCCATACGATCCTCCTCCTCCAGCAGGAGCTCCCCTTGACACCTACCCCATTAGCCATTTTAGTTGTTGACCTTCAGCTGCAAATAATTTCAACTCATTGAGTTTAATGTGCTGCCAGCTGTTTCTTATGGGTCCATTGCGGGCTGTTGAACGATGGGCGTGGCAGGCATTTGCCTACTTATTGGAACATATTATTCGCATTTTGTTTATTTCTCTGGGCACGTGTTGTGGCCAATAGTCAGTTGATTTATGATCCACTATGGTCACAGCCAATATTATTCCACTCACATACATATTTTTTTATATACATTTTTTTTGTTTTTGTTTTCATTATATTTTATATTTATTTTTACAGCATCCTTTTTCCATGTTTGTCGTTGAACTTGCAAATTGTATTTTGATGTGGGTGCACAGTACGTAAGTCGAGAATCTTGGTTGCCCTTCCCCACGGGCACTAATGCGTTTATAAAGTGTTAACATGGCGTATGCGTAATATTGTCAGAGTCCACTTCATTTTAATGGCAGCTTGTGGCAACCGTCGCTTGTAGTTTAGGTTTGAGCTGCTGTTTAGGTTCCCCAGTGTCTTGATTTATGCTTATGAAATATGCCACGCCTCATTTTTATGGCATCTTTAAGTGCTCGTAAAATTGCTGGAGCAGATTCAAGACTTTCGCTGGGCAAACTGTGAGCCAAGGTCGTAAATTTAATTGCTGCGATTATTGCCAGGAATTAGCTTTAATCTCGAATAATGGTCGAGTTTAATGTGTGCGTGTGTTGATGCCTTAGAGAAGGCGACACAGACAATGAGGGGGATGAAGGGGAGAGAGAAATAGAGATAGAATGGGTGTACAGAGATGCCATCAAACGCGTGTACAACAAATTCCAATTCATGCGATAGCTAAATTATTTATGGACGTAATCAGATAAACGGTAATTTATAGGTTTATTGCTTGCCTAAATATGTGACACAGACTCACACACACTAGTGCACATAAATAATATAAGCGTTAAATACTTATTGAAATATGGCATTGCAATGCATAATTTATCATAGTGTATTTTGTTAGATCAGCAACTTTTTCTACTTCTTAAAATATACATAAATTTAGTGTATTTCAATCTACAACAGCAGGCGAGGATATTGACTTACCCACATAGATATCAAATATGCAGCACCCCCTCACACACACATACAGATACACCCACAAACCGAGCCGTCAAATGCCGAATTAAAGCACTCACAAATAATTCAGGCAATTGAACGTAAGCTGCAGACTAATTGCTTGCGGGAAATACGAAATGGAAAACGTCGCCAGTTGCCAGTTGCCATTTTCCCATTTGCATTTTCATTTAAATTTCTGTTTTGTTTTTCAAGTGGCAACATAAAATGTGTCGAATAGCGCTGAAATAAAGTGGGGCAATAAAAAGAGGGAGAACCCTATTTCGGTGAATGTAAAATAAATATCATTTAGTCCGACATCTTTTATTTAAAACAGAGTCCGTCGACTAAACAGAATACGGATTTAACAAGCGAAAAAGCAAAGTAAAATACGTCACATTGAAAATACCGTACATATTTACACTCATTCTTTCGATCATCATGCTTAAATCAACTTCACAACATAACTGTGAATGCGCATTGCGCAACTGGAGCCTTAAAAAAAATACAATTGACATGTATAAATACACATATGTATGAAGTGCACTAACAGAAATATCTACAATACTTAATACGATTTGCAATGACTATCATATATAGAAATTAAACAACTGAACGCAATTCAAACACTCAATTATAAATAACACACTGCTTTTCAAATTTGCTTCAAACGCTTAACAATTCACATTTTACAATTAGTTTACACTTTCGCACTGCACATATAAACACAACACTAAAGAAAAACAAAAAAAAACAGGATTACGCCCGTATAGTTTAATTTAATTTATATGCACTATAGTAAAAAAGAAAGGAAAGAAAAAAAGACGAGACCGCTGCCGCTTTTTAAACACTGATTTGCGCAAGGTATACGATATAGAAGGTGACATTGTGAAATGAGTGTTGCTTTTCTGTGCTGAGTGACGTAGAAAACTATCGAGGTTCATGCAAAAACTCAATCCTTAAATCGCTTTTTACTTGCATTTTGCCACTCAGCACGAACAAGTTGATGAGACTGTTGTCCCTTTCGCGCTTGCATGATCTAAGGCCACATTAAGTGATCTTGAAAACGCACCTAGCGGAGAGTTTTAGCAACCAATATTCAAACTACAGTACTCGTCAATGCACGACGCATTCTTTGAGAAAAGAGTGAGAGAGCGAAAAGAAAAAGCAAAACAAAGCGAACAATTGCAAAAGAATGTGTTTAACTTGGATGAATTTTGAGCTGTAAGTAAAATAAAGCAACTCTTGTACTTATTTACTGCATGTACTGTATGTACACATGTTTGTATGTACTTTGTATGCCAAGCCTGCCTCTGTTTGCATATACCCATTTTGAGCAATTTTACTTGCCCACAGGGTATAAACAGCGGAAGAACGCAGAAAGAGCACAGCGAAAACAAGTCAAGCGCACGCAGTTAGCCTTGCATCCACTGTTTATCTGCCTGGCTGTGTAAGTATTTATGTTTGTGTATGTGTGTGTCTCTGCCTGCCTTATTATTATGCTCAACACTTTGTTGGTAATAGTTCTACGACGTCATCAGGGGCAGGCTGAGGCGGTAGCCAGAGCGACCTTCACACACGTCAGTCGAATGCAAACAACAAACGTGCGCCCCAAGCAGACTAAGCGTTTTGTCTGTCGCTTGTTCATTTTACTGTCGGGCCAGTTGCTTAAGCACTCGTGCAGCATCCAGCACCTTTTTGTACGCAGTCACTCAGTGGGTTCATTCTTCCCTCCGTCTGTCAGTCAGTTGCCACGGGCATGTTCTGAATTGCTAAACTTGGCCAAGGCGTCTGGCCAAAAATTCACACAGCAGTGTTTTTTCCGTACGCACGTTCTACGCTTACCAATCTCTATTTGCATCCTTATTTGGCCCTGATTCGGTTTTAATTTCATTAGCATTTTGTGACAATATCTAATTGGTTATGCTTGTTGAAGCGAGATATGCAAACAAGCAGAAAATTAGGGATGGTACAGAAAATAATAATAGTGTATTGCATGATAAATACACTTTACAATTTGCCACTCACCACGAACTAATTGTTGTTGACTTAAACATAAGATTGTTGTCCCTTTCTCGCTTGCAGTAATTTTGAATGACGCACCTAGCGGAGATTTTTGGCAACAAGAATTTAAACTGCAGTGTTAAGCAACAAATGCAGATGAGCTGAGAGCTGCATGATCAAAACAAACAAAACTTTATACATACGTTGGATTTGAATAAACAACTCAATAGACAAGCTAATAATAATTAAGATATCATTTAAATGTGCCATTTTGAACTCTGAAATCTCTTTAATTGTTGCAACTTCATTTGCATAAAGCATAACTGAAATTATGTTTTTTGTTTCAAGGACCAATAAGTGGTTCACTCCACATCGCATTAGCATAAGTCTGAGCGTCAGTGCATTATATAACTGCAAACTGGCAACTGGTAGCTGGGGGCGGAGGTGGGTGTGGTCTGCCAAACACTTCTTCAGTCAAGGTTCTTGCTCAGCACACACACAAATTGAGTTGCATAATTTGTGTCGAGGTGACTCTCAACCCATTCAAATGCAAATTCCCCTCCACCCACAACCCGCAAACAAAGCGAACTAACAACAGCAATGTCAGACACAGGCAACAGGAACAAAAGACTAAGAGAGAGAGAGAGAGAGAGAAGGAAGAGAGACAAAATAGGAAGAGAAAGACGGAAGATTGATGTGCACCTCTTGTTGCTCAATAATTAACCCGATTCCTGTCCAAGCAAGTCCAAACTAGTTTCGCATTAGTTCTAGACAGCTCTACAGCTTCTCGAGTGCTTCCGCAAATTGTCCTAGAAAATTAATAAAAAAGGAATAAACAAACTGAGCACCCATTCCAGACGAATATCTAAGGGACAAGCGCTTTAACGCCCATCATTTCATTTACATTTTGTTGAGGAAATAAAAGGAAATGAACGAAAGGAGCCAACAGAGAAAGAGAGCGAGAGTGCAACTTCTGGTTAGGTTACTGTTTGTTTAGGACTCGTTTCGTAGAGCAAACTTTGCCGGGGAGGTGTGCGAGGGAGAGTTGGCATAATTTAAGGCGACTTAAAGCGACGGTCTGTGTGTGTGTGTGTCTGCGTGTGCGTGCGTGGCACGTGTACTTGCTGCAGTGGCAGCTACAAAGTCATGAATTTTTGGCAAGCATTGAGACGAGCACGGCGACACTGCCAGAGACTTATAATGAGCCTCTGCCATGCACGTGCTGGCAAGGGCGGGGGAGGAGAGAGTCTTATGAAGTGGGGCAGGAAAGGGAGCACTGCAGCCGCTGCACAATGCAAGCTAGCGACTTCCTGCCACAGACTTTGCATGCTGCTCTCCTCTCTCCCCCTCTCTTTCTCTAACTCTCTCCATGCCTGTCTGACTTTTGGTCCAGCCATTTGTACTACGTGGCTCGGAGTTTCATACATAAATTAATGCAGCTGAAATACAATACGCACACACACACACACATGCACACATGAGGAAACACTCAAGCAGACACACACACACACAAATAGAGACATTCACACACAGTCAGAAATACTGCAGTGTAATTTCTCTTGCCGTTATTAAATAGAAATTTCTCTCGACCGACGTTGTAAAAATGGACTCAGTTTTTGGCAAATGTATAACTGCGTCTGTATGTGTGCGTGTGTGTGTGTGTGCACTGCAGACTTTTTGCTTATCTACTAGTGAAAACATAATGCGAATTTTGTGTCTTGTGTTTTTTTTCGCAAATATTTGTCTGGCAAAACTCTGAGCAAACTTTGTCTTAAAGAGTTTTTAGTTTTAAATGATGCGAAGAGGAGTTTTCGACATATTTAAGCTTCAGATCAAGCGTTATCTTTATCATTTACAAGCTAAATGCTGCTGAGCATGCCTGAACATGATTAATCTTGAAATATCTTGCATATTTTCGTATATTGCCCCAAAGTTTCGGCATAAAATGTAAATGTTATCGCTGCTGTTATTTCTCAATACGCCCAAAAGCAGACTTCACTTTTCCATTTGGGCAAATAAAATCAATTTTAATTTCTTTCGGCCAAAAAAAAGAAAGAGATGGAAAGGAAAAAGTTGGCGTCGCAAACGTTTCGAGCGTGGCACTTTAGGCAGACGCCGCTGCCGTCGCTGCTGCCAATGTTGGGGCAATAAAATTATACACAAGCCACATGCCAAGAAGTGTGGACATTAAAGACACCATGGGCGTATAACAGTTTCAGCTATGACTCTTTCTGCATCTCTCTCTTTCTCTGGCTCTCTTTGTGAGTCTCTCTTAGAGTTCTAGAATAAATATTACCGGAAATTAATTAAACACGAGCTGCGAACTAATTAGACTGATTTATTGATAAACTTTACAGCGTGCTCATTGAATCTGTTATACTCAAAGGTAAATGTGTGGGAAATTAGGGAAACAAACTAATTTTCGATGCCCTACAAGGTATTAAGATAAGACCAAGTGAGTTAAAGTTGCTACAATAGTAGAGAACGCTCACCAAGTAGGGCATTACCTGTGCGCGCCTAAGGTGTCACTCCACTGGCAAATGCCTCTAAGCCTTTGCGTACCTGGCTCAAATTGCTGACAGCTACGAACTCACAATGCTGGCAACATAATTCGATTGGATTTCCGGCCAAATTTTGCGGCTCAGTTAAAACTGTGCGCTTTTTCTGGCATTTTCTTTTGTCGGAGGTCATACATACATTTATTTTAGGGCATTTTTCTTTATGAAGGCCGCTTATTGAGTTGTTTTGGCTCAACTTGTCACTGTCCGAGCAGGCCAGCAAATTTGAGCAGGGTCCAACCGCTGATATCAAGCTTAGCATGAACTAACATGCGGAGCAATAAATCAGAAGATCGAATTGTTAATACACTTGCTGAAGCCCGTGATAAAGAAATAATACAAAGTTCAATGAGCAATAATATAACATACATATGTATCATATACATTAGTAAAGAAAAAGAAATAGAAGGAAAGTAAGAATAGAAAGAATTATAGAATAGAATATTGCATTTATTTAAAATGTTTCCCAAGCTAAAGTACTCAAAACCTTGCAAGGATATGCATCACAGGATCCCACTGACCATTAATATGACATGTAAACAGCGTAAAATGAAATAACTGTCAATTTATTAGTCCATTTGAGTCCTTTAACGAGCTGGGCGCACTGTCAGTTTTTGCCGTAACGGAACAGAAATTCAATTATATCAATTTCGTAATTCGGAAATATCAATTTGCATATGCAAAAGCGGCACCAGGCAAATTGTACAAATGAGGCGACATTATCGTGGCACAGTTGCAATTAAAAATTGCAACAACAAGGGAGCATAGAACAGAACATAGATTGCAACAACAACAACTATTTGCGGCATTTCTATGCCACATAAATCAAGCTGAAAATGCAGCGACTAAATAAAATGGCGCACAGAATGTTCGATTAAATGAGAATGTGGCATGCAACGGGCTTAATGCTGTATACACTCATCTATGTACATACAAATGTACTTTATGCATGTATTTAATTCGTGGTGCATAATTGCGATTTAATTGCTACAACGCCAGCAAAAAGGGACAGCGGCACATGCGGTGTATGCGTAATATTTGAGCGCACGTGTACCCCAAGCTTTGCACGTCGTCTGTGCATGAAAAATCACGTCTAATTCCAATTTTCTATGCGCAAAGCAAGCAAAAAAAAAGAGAAAAAAGAGAAAGAGCAACGGGAACTACATGATGTACATGATGTTTGCGCCAAGCTGCTGTAAGCTGCTTTTCTCCCTCGCACTCGTCCCCCCTTCGTGCCCCTTTTTCTGTTTTTTTTCTCTGCTTTAAGCTTCAATTTGTTGCATGAAAAATGCTTTATTGTTGCCCGGGCAACTGCCTTGGCTAACCTAGCTGCATTTAACAAGCTTTGATTACATTCCCCCGCCCCTTTGCCGCCTCCTGCCATTCTTCTCGCGTTGTTCTTATTGCCCATTGTTGCCTTGGCTTTTGGTCGTCGCGTTTTCTGTTTTCCATTTACGTCTTCGAATTGAATCAAGTTGCCGCGTTTCCGGCGAGCTCTGTGTTTTTGTTGCAACGCCAGCCAAGTTTTTTCCGCCGGAAAACGCAGCTTCCGTTACGCTATTTTTTCGCTATCTCTCTCTCTCGCTTTGCTATCTCTGTCTGCCTTTTACAAATTCTCAATTGCGCACAATGCTGAGCAGAAAGGAAAAAATCATTGGGCACAAAAAATGTCATTCAACGCAAAAAAAAGTGCTCAGCAATTTTGACGCTTTTTCCGCCCGTTGTCATGCAGTATTTTTCTGTGTCAAGGATCACCGCAGACGTCAGCAACAGCAGCAGCAGCAGCGGCAGCCGTGAACCCTTTGCCCCGCTGCCGTTGTCGCTCTAACGCCAACAGGTGCGACACGTGGACGCTTGGCTGCCATTTTAAGTGGATTCGCTGTGACAACTATGTGTCAGACGGTTGGCAACGCAGCCGAAAAGTATGCTATGAATCCAAATATGTCTATGCAAGGCGAGGTACCCTGTGAGGGAAGCCAAGGTGTGGGGTCTGTGTAGGCATCAAGTCTGTCAATTAACATTAACTGATTTCAGGAAAATGTTCCTCCTATTGATCGACTTCCTGTACCTCTTTCTACTACTTGTTCTACTTATATTCCCCCTGCTTCTTTTCCTTTTATTCCTACTGCTTTTCCTTCTTTTATTCCTTCTGCTCCGCATCTTGTTCCTCCTTCTGTAACTTCTGTCCTGCCCTTTTTTTTCTCTTCTGTCTGCTTTTTCAGATTTAACATAGTCCTCAGCTCAATTGAACTAAGAGGTAACTCTGAGTCGTTCAACATTTGTGGCTCTTGTCAAGGAATAAACTGACATATGCTAGTTGCATTTGGGTTTTTCTTTCGTTTTTTTTGGCCAACACAGAATGCGAAATGAATGAATGAATTTCAATATGAAAGGCAGCTTAGCCAGGCATACGCCAAAAAGGATTCCGATAGATACATTTTTGAATTTAACTGCATTTCCACATGAAGTATGTATGAAAGATATAAAGAGATTGCAGTAAGAGGGATGGAGGTAGATAGAGAGAAAGAGATAGAAAAGAAAGTAACTCTTAAAACGATGTGCTGAGGTAGATAACGAATGGTTTGCAATAAACATAGGGAGAGTTTATACCCAACACTCTCATCATGTATTATCTATAAATCGCGCAATGAAGGTATCAAGGGAACGTCTACAACCAAACTCTATAGTTCTCTTATACATTACAATATCATATCAAATACTATACTACTTCTTTACAGGATATCTTCTCATAGAGCAAACCTCATTGCTTGTTGCCCTGTTTATGTACTATAGTTAAATCCTTTCCGGTACGTCGTTCTACGAGTATGTAAAACATGCCGCACATTTTCCATGACAACAACAACAACAACGTTGGCAACCATGACATGTGTTATACAAGTATTTTTACCCAGCGTCATCATGATGTGCAGCATACATACGAGTACTATATAGTATATCTTTCAACTCATCTCGCATACTCATTCCATTCAATGTCGTTTCAACTCTCTCCCTCTTTGCTTTCAATTTTAATTAAATTGTTAGCTGGATCACCACTTGCCCCTATTTGCAGACTGTGTGTGTGTTTGTATGTGTGCATCACTCGTCAAAGGTTAACTGAATGGAAATTGCTAAATAAACAAAAACCGCAACGCACAGCAAGGGCCAAGCAAATGAGGTCCCTCTGTACATCACCTGCGTCTGTCACTGATGGAAAAAGGAAACCAGAAAAAAATGTTAGAAAGAAAAAAGTGTTAGTCGAGCGAAGAAAAGCCTAAGTAACGTAGTAGTTACCCTGCAATTTGAGAACTTGCTGAAGAACTACAGAACTGACTAAGCAAAGCGACACTGCTGTGGATCGACAGTATTTATAATATTGTGTATAGAATAGAATATACCATAAATATAATAATTATACACTTTTTCTCGCACTCTTGCTTCCCCCACACCTGTTATATTTTTCTCCTCCCGCCTTATATACCCCACTTGAAACAGGTCAACCTTTTTAGGGGTTTTGCATGCTTTAGCGACGCTTTTGAATAACTGCAGCTGCCAATAAATTTGCCGCTCAACATAACTCAAAGAGGTCTCGGCGTTTTACTCACCCAACCCTTTACCGCCCTGCTCCCTTCTCCTTCTCCTGCGGCTTTTGATTCATTTGCCGGACAGCGGCTAAAAAGAGAGTGAAATATTCTTTTATTTTTCGTTCGCATTTAACGCTTCTTTTTGCGCATAATTCGCGCTTGTTTTCGTAGTTGGCACGCGCCAGGCGCTCTTAGTGTGTGTGCGAGTGTCTGTGTGTGTGGGTGTGGCGAATGCGTGTGTGTGTGGTGCTTCGAGCCTGAATGAATTTTGGAGCACAAATTTATGCGCCATGAATATGCCGAGGCATTAATTAAAAGCGACTCAGTCGCTTGGCCATTTTGTGGTCATGTTTAGTGGCGAGCTTTGAATGTATGTGTGTGGATGTGTGTGTGGGTGTGCAAGTGCGTGTGTATGGAACTGCAGTGTAAGCATAACATTTATGGGCATCGCAACATGACGACAAGTGCGCCTAATATGCGCTGCTGCAAATTGAGCTGCAATCTGGCATTTCATTTGTATTCCAAATCGGAACATAATGCCAGATGGGCTCAGCGTGGGCACGCATGTGTGTAACTGTAAAATAGATAACACCAATCGATATAATGCCATAATGAAAAGCTTTTAGCTGCCATACTGTGTTGCAATATGAAACTCAAATGGATTTTGTGCACTCACTGTGATGCTGAAAGAAGGAGAGAACAGAGAACAGAGAAGGAAGATTACGTTTATCTATCAAGTGTATTTGTCGTGTTGTATTAATATACCTTATGGTATTCCTTAATATAAACATAAATATATTTCTTTATATATTTAGTATGTATATAGTATAAGTAACTCTTTCACAATCAAAACTTCTTTAACTTGCCCATTTTTTTACTTTCCCATTGAACTTGTCGCCTTCTGTGATGCAAACAAAAGGTGTTGTAAGTGCTTGTATTAAGTATATTGTATATTCCTGATGATATTATATATTATAATAACATATGGTACTTTTTACATACTCCTATACATATATACTTCCCTAAAAGCTCCTAAAGTTTCTCTCTACCTCACCCGTTGCCCGCTATTTTGCCATTCAACTTGTCGCCCGCAACGATTGCAATAGAATTGCCCCATTTCGTGGCGCGTGGCCTGTTCAACTTGCAAGTGCAACCCATACGGGGCACGGCATCCTGGCGATTTGTCAGTGCTGTCTAACTTTGCCAGAGCCACCGCTTCCTGTCCGCAACCGCAGCCTAAACGCAGAAATCGCCATCGTGCAACCTCCTCCACCTCCACATCAGACTGCAGGCAGTGAAATTGCTGCGGCTGCACATGGCGGCCTGTTGGTGCTGCCGCTACGTTGTTGCACCAACAGAACGTGACAAGCGATTGCCACGTCATGTCACATCATGCATGCACGAAGGTTTCCCTTTGCCCTTGGCCGGGCATAAATTGAGATCATATCGACTGGGGTACGCGTCTCAATATCCCAAGCAAGATAAACGAAAATTCCGCTGGCATTTGCTGTCCTGCTCTAACGCGACAAGGCGCACCATTAAAATATAAGCCGAAAACACTTTGCCACGCATTTTTCATAGAGTTTTAAGTCAAACTGCGAAAACTAAAAGTTGGCAATACATTTTATGGCCTCGCTTTGCCCCTATTTCACACTCCTCTGCTGCTGTCAGCAATGTTATGGGGGTGTGGGGGATGCTGTTCCCAGGTAGGCGGGATTAAAACGCAACACTTTATCATTAAAAAAGTTGACAGGCAAACGGCATAAAAGTTTCCCCGTCAGCAGCAGTTGCCACTTGGACAAGGACGAGCTTGAGGTTGTGGCTAAGTGCCACAGTGGCAGCTTAATGCGCGCGTGTGTGTGCGGGGGGAAGGCAAAGGGAGTGGGCGTGGGCGTGGCAGCACTCGGTTTGATATTAATTTAATTTGCAAAGTCTTCAAAAACGTGACACGAATTATGCGTAGCGTATAAAACAATTATGAAAATCAATGCCATGAAAGTGTTCTATCTCTTTCCATCTAGCCCCCTCTCACTTCCTCTTTCCGCAGTAAATTCAATTTAATTTACTGCAGTTTCACAAGTGTCAAGCAAATCCGCTTTAAACTTTTTGGCCAAGTTTGCCATTTACTTAATTAGAATTTATTTCTGCAGAGCGCAAAATTATGAAGATTATGATAAATGAGTTACTATTGCTGTCTCTTTCTGCTTTCTCGAGTAATAATTTGCACTCTATCAATCACAATCTTTCTTTGTCTTCAACTATTTGTCTGTTTCTCTTTATTTATGAATCTCTATTTCAATTTATTTATCTATCTCTCTCCTTATCTTTTATACTTTGCTCTCTATTTCTCATAATTTACACAATTTCTTGTGTACATTCTCTTTGTTTATCTTGCTTGTCCCTCTCTTCATTCTATATCACTTTCTTACTCTCCCCTGTCTAACTCGTTGCTTCTATTCTATTTTCCCTTTCCTTGCACTATCTCTGTTGCTATCGTTATTTCCTTTCCCTTTTTTGTTGCTTTCTTATCCTCTCCCATTCCCAATTATACCTCATTATTTCTCTCTCATTCCCTATCACAACTTGTAGCACAGTTAGTCGCATAACTTTTCGTCTTCGGTTCGAAATTTTTGATAAATTAACTGAGCGATTAAGGCAAATCAATTACATTTTGACAGCTGCTTGGACTATCAAATTTCATACTCTACGGACTGCTTGGGTTTCAGCATTTGCCTGTTGTCATCTTCAGGCCGATACGTGACAGGATATTAGTCCATCGTCGCAGCAACCTGCCATAAACTTGACCCAACCAGCGCGCCAACGCCCATTCATATGGCAAAACTCGCCATATACTACAGCAGAGACTTCAATTCAATGTTCACATCACTCGAGTCGGAAGTGCAGCAATGCAGGAGGCCTCCAATTGCCTCCCCTCCTCCGTTTAGCCGTGGGCGACGGCTTGTGCTGAGCACAATTGCCATTGTCAATGCACTACGGACGCCTGCGGCTTATTAGCCGAGAGCTATCTACGTCCAATCGAGGCACATGCACAGTTTCCCTTTATGCACAACATCAGCTGGACACTGTGGGAAGGGCTGTGGGCAATGTTTGTTTTCGGCTTCCACAGCCCGTTATTGTGCCCAAAGAAGGAAGAAAGCCTTAATGCACTTTAATAAGCAATGGCAATGCCAGAAGAGACTAGTCGAACAAAGCTGTCAAGACTGTGGAACATATGGAATTTATTCTTAACTTCTTTCATGTTACACCTTTCTATAGCGATGATATCCGTCTTGCGGCAGCGTCTCTCAGTAGGATATTTCACTCATTAATCATTAACTCTTCTCATCTGATAGGGTTTTTTCTGGATTTGCCCCAATCCTCTGCAACAAATGTCGGGTCGGGTTTTCATTCAATATACAAGATTCTAAATATAATACTCGTAAATATTCCTATTGTTAACATTATACTTTCTTAAAATTTTTCATTTTATTTATGAATTTACTTTTATTTTATTTTTTATTTATTTTAATTACAAATAATTAAAATAGGATAATACAAATATTTTATTTTATTTTTATATTTATATACAATCCTGATTTGATCCAGAAGACTTAAAAAATAAAGATATAAATTTAATTCTATGGCTATAATTGCGACTCTTATTTCGATGGTCAATGTCGATTACAATTAGTGTTGCCACTTCACTGTTTGATGTCAATCTAACAAGGTTACCAACTAACCCTCCTACTTCTCTGTTCATTAAGATCTATAATGGAAAAGGAACGAAGGCATTAGATTTACATGCATCTGTTGTTATTCCTGAACCGTGTCCTAGGAGTATTCTGCATGGTCTTGCCAGTTATATATTCCAATCCATTCTTCTCTCTCGCATAGAATTTTACTTAAGCCTCTATATACAAAGGACATTAATATTAATTAACTTAATATTAAAGCTTAGTTTTTGAAGTGTTTTCCCACCAATTGAAACAATTGTTATTTGAATACACGTTAAAACAACTTGCTTTATTACCTTCTAAAAGTGTTGTCGATTCTCGCAAATTTGTTTAACAATGAAATTTAGTTACACGTTCCTATGTTAAAACAGTATTTCTGAACAAATCTAATACATACAGGGTGAAATACTGATATTTGTATGTGTTCGCGTATTCGCGTCTGTTTTAACCGAATGACTCACACACACTCTCACACTAGCAGGCTGCAGTGTGTCTTGCCGAACTTTAGATTGCTGTGCTTTTTGAAATCAAGTTTAAAAACTAAATCGAACTATTCTGGAATATAACTACTTGGGTTCCGGACAGGCCATTTGATAGAGGAACTGGACCAGCGTACGGGTCGGACGTCCTGTCATCCGTCCCGGTGCCAGATATGGCACTAGTCCAAATTTCGACAGTAGTCCCGTACCAAAGGTATCCAGATGCGCCCAATCGCTGCAGGGCACTAACTCGTGGAGCACAGCTGCTGCCAAGCACGATGAGGCATGTCCATCTCCATCGTTGGCCAAATCAAAACTGAAGTTATTTGCAACACGGTCCTTGTAGAATCTCCACAATGGGAAGCGCCATAGGCGATCACCAGTTAGAGAACCAGCGCGTTGGAATTGCTTCCAAATATAATGAGAATTCGACCAAATACCAGTGGCTCCACCGCCAACAGCTTTCTTAATGCCAATGCACATGGAGCCGATATCGATGACCAGACGTGGCTTATAAGTCATCTGGCCATAGAGCATGGGATCCGCAATAACAACGACTCCGGTACGACTCACATTGCGAACAGCCATCGATTTAGCATTCAGGAGGGTGACCACATCGCCGGGCTTGCAGGACATGCCCGATGGTAGATTCTCGCACAGCGGCAGAATTGCCGTTATATTAATGGGCAGTGAGAGCGCGGCAGCGGCCCTCATTCCAGCCATAATGACAGCGGCACCACTGAGATCTCCACGGCACTCATCCATGCCCTCGCAGGCACGCAGATTGATGCCACCCGAATTGAAGGTAATACCCTGGCCCACCAGCAAGATAGGCTTATCTTCTGGCGCAGTACCGCAATAGGCGATCTCCAACAACACTGGCGGCTCACAAGATCCCTTGGCAATCATGAGGAATGAATTGAGACGTTGCTGTTCAATCCATTCCATGGTGCGCACCTCCACGGTGATGCCACACGGACACAGCGCATCCACAGTTGCCTGTGCGAACATCGTTGGCGTCATACAATTGGCCGGTGCATCAGCCAAACGTCTTGCCAGATTCTGCGCCTCCGCTTTGAACAGTCCTCGGGTCCAGGAATCAATGTCCGGGGATCCGTGCAGCTCCAATTTTGGCATAACACTGCGATATTTTTTATTAAGATTCTCCTCGAATTTCCACACGGCCAGTGCAGCACCCTCGGCTGCTTGTTCCGCATAATCCATATGGTCCACATGCAGCTCGATGCATTTGAGCGATTGCAAGGAACGAGCTCCAATGCCCGCAGCAACGCGTACATTCTCCATGCCCTCGTCAATCATTTCCAGCTCATTGAAACCAATGCCCTCGAGGCCGACACCCACAACGCATATGGAACGGAATTCGGCATCCACATTATTAAATATTTTTCCACGACCCAATCGGCCCGTGATTTTAGTTTCACAAATCAGTTCCGTCAACTTGCCCTGCACACGATCATCGAATTTCTCGCCGGCCGGCGTCAATCTTGGTCCCTTGCCATTCTCCTTCTCGTACAGGCCAAGGATGAGGCCCTTGCCGCCACCAGATTTCGTAGAATCGCAGGCTGCATGGCGGGTGAAGCACCAGAAGATAGAGTTATTAGGATTCTTGAACCGTAAGCCGCGTTTGCTGAAACGGCTCCATTGACTACGAATACACATCTCAATTTTGTTTAGTTTCTGGGTTCACGTAAAATATTTTTTTTTTTGTGAAAACGATATTTGCAAACCGTAATTTAATGAGCGACAGGAATTTAATTTTCGGACTTCGTCACCGGGACGATTCTATCTTTGACTCGCACGCGAAAAAATGTAGACAAGCTTGGCTTTGTAGAAAATTTAGCAAGTTTTTGTTGCCGATTTCTGTAAAAAAAAATATGAAATTAATTTCCGATATTAAAGTAACTAAACAAGAGTCGACACAATGAATATGGTTCTGAGAATGAAAACTGTACAGGTTCTACACATGGATGTCTGAAAAAAATCAAAGCCTGCTTCGAATATAAATTTGTTTTATCATATTTCAAATAATTTGTTTTAAAACCATATATTATATATGTACATATTTTATGTACATATAACATTGTAAAATATTTCAACTTTTATAGGTAACGAATGTGTGAAGACGCTTAATGATGGACATGAAAGAAATCAAATGGAAAGGTAACGAAACAGCCGGACTGTCAGAGGGGTGCATACTCTATTTGTAATACATGGGCGTACTCAATGTCTATAGACATCGCTTAATTCCGAGGTCTGTGTAAACAAAAACGTAGAAGAAAAACTACAGACTTGGATTTTTAATATCATTTAAAAATGTTGGACACAGCAAAACTAATTATCTAGGCTTGAAATTACGCTAATAGTTAGAATTTAAGCGACCTGAGAGGCGGATGGGGCGTTGCCAGATTCTAAAACAAACTAAGTCACTGCAATAAATACAATATGTTACCAATATTTGTTCTCCAACATCTAAATGCTCATACAGACGGACGGACAGGCAGACGAAGAAAGGGATTTATCGTCTTGATTGCTGATGCTAACTTTCATACCCGCTTCCCATAGGGTTAAAGGGTATTATATCTTTGTACCAATCGAAAATGTATGTAACAGGCAGAAGTAGGCGTGACAGCCCCCACAAACTATATACGAGTACATATATTCTGAATCATCAACAGACGAGTGCGTCCGTCTATCTTTCTGTCTGTCCGTCAGTATGAAAACCTAGATCTCAGAGACTATTGGACCTAGGTCTAATTGGTGACCTTAATTCTAATTCCAAGAGTAATTTTAATGCAGGACAGCTCATTTTTGGTAAACACAAAAACTATGAACAGCCAAATGATTTCTGATCTGGTGGCGAACGGAAAATTAAGAAATTATTTAATATCTTCCTAGCTTCCTTCCTGAAAGTATGCAAAACAAATACGCAAAACACTCGACTGTAGTTTTCGTGCTAGTTAATTATAAGTATCTACTGTATGGGGTCACACACAATATTTAAAAGTATCTACTGTATGGAGTCACAGAAGTATTCTGCTTACGACTTAATATACCATAATATTTGTTAAAATGCATGGCTTAAACAATCAAACTGAAGAAGTTTCTATCGACTACAGCGTTAACCTGTCATTAAAACTAATATTTTCCATTACGAATGTAAGTTTATAGCAAAATAATAGAAAAATTCACAACTTACCAATTACTTGTAACATTAAACAACAACTCTGAACAGTCCTCTTCTGGTATGACAAATGTGTAGCGAGGGGTAAGTTAAAGAATAATTGTCCCACTAAGAGTTCGTAGTACAATATTATTTGGGTTTAGTTAATTATTGTGTGAGAATTTTTTGAATATTTCTGATAGAGTATGAATTAAATTGTGACTGATGTTTTGGTTGCTATGTTGAAAAAGGATTGTTAGAAAACGAATGAAAAAACGAGGGCAACAGTCAAGCGCACTTGACCGTAGTATACCCTTCGACCTATGTTCCGGTGTAGTTTAATTGGTTAAATTCATACACATATAAATAGTGGGCGTCGCAAAGAACATTTTAAATACACTTAATCTGCCCATAGTATACAGGAACCTTCATGCCGAATTTGGTGCCTCTAGCTTTAATAATAGCTGAGATCTGTGTGTTCATACTAGCCAGACGGACATGGCTCAACCGACTCGGCTAGTGATCCTGAACAGGAATATATAAAGTTAGTACGGTCTGTCACGCCTCCTGCTTGTTAGATACATTTGCACAAAGTTAGTATACCCTTTTTCAAGACTTTCGAAGGGTATAAAAAAACAACGAACCATTCATATGTTATACGTGTATGGTAAAAAGATAAACATATATATACTAAAACTAACCACATCTGCACTACGCGTGCTAATGATGACGATGAAGACAAATTCCACAAATTGTACAAATTGAGATGCCCATTTTTTAGTTGTGCCTTTTTTCTGACAGTCTAGAAAAGTTTCCATGCTGTGGCCGATGTGGAAAAATTGCATATTTCCCACGTGAGCGGAAAAGTTTCCGGGCCAACAAAAAGGAAAGTTCGTAGTTAAAGTTGTTTTCTACTATTTGTATAGTACGTTGCATTATTTATAAAAACAAAAATGAAATGAAAATGAAGTGAGTATGTATGTATATAATATTAACTATGGCCAAAAATGAAGGGATGACAGTAACGGATCAATTCTGATTATTATATACATTTCTATTTGATCTCATGGAGTCTCCTTTGCCGTACTTAAGATGTCGCTCTCATAGCTGATGAAATTCGAGTTCTTGGTCACCAACGTACCGAGAGCACCATTGCATTGCGTGAAGAATGGTGCCAAACCGTCGGAGAAGATATTCTGTAGGTACAGCAACTGAATGCGAGCGTAAAGAGACATTACGTCCATTGGTGATGTGCAAAAATGTCCCATAATCATATTGAGATTTCTGAAATTTAAAAATCCGTTTCCTATAAATGTAAACATCCAGGGCACTGTGTACCAGAAGAATTCGCGCATCGAGAAAAATTTCCAAATGGACGGAAGTTTCCCCTTACTAATTAGCCAATTTAGTTTGACTTCTGTAGCCGCAGAGATTTTCTTGTTGGCACCACGTTGTGCTTCTTTTATCTTCTGCGCCGCCGCTTTTTCGCAACGCCAAGCCCCATAAACGAGCAAAGTTGAGTTGATCAGCGATTGAATTAGCATGGAATGATGATACTTATATCCCACATTCATGAAAAGCTTTCGCATGATTTCCGAGTCAGCAGTACGGATGTGCGCGTTCGCCTCGACCACTGGTATCAGATGGGAACATATGTGCAGGGTTGTTACAAACAAAAATATAATTGCATATACGAATTTGGGCAGCATTCTTCTGGTAGACTATGTAAAAAGAATTTAATAAATTAAATTTGTCAAGAATCGGAATTTATTAATTTCAAAATTGTTTAGGTGACAGCTTTGTTTTTAACACATGTTGCTTCTGTCAGTGTTTTTAAAATTTCCCCTGCAACATCATTGACCAATGTATCCCGATTCGCTTTGATTACCTGATAAACCCGAGCATTACATGAACTTCGTAGGCGCTCGACCAATGCAACGGGCTGTCGAGATTGTGAGGGAATGGTGGCCAGCAGTGGATACTGCTGCTGCAACAATGCATCGACCACAGCAGCAAAATTCTTGCTGAACAATTCCATTTTGCCAATTTCATCGATAACTAACAACTTCGTTCCCGAGTTGGCATCTGTTTTCAGCAGTGGCAATGTTAGTTGCTCAAAATCTTCAACATAAACTGAGTATTTGCCAACTTTGGGACGACGTACTCTGTCCGTGGGCTGCTCGCGAGCCAAAATACCACGCGTGCCCACCGTGGTGACCACATCGAAGCCAATCCGTTGACCATTAGATCTTACCTCGTCAGTAAAGAAGCCTCTCAGTTTTATATCATCGTTTAGTTTAGTACAAATCTTGCGTATGAGTGTCGTTTTGCCTACTCCTATTGAGTATTAGGTTAAATAAAACTCTATAAACAAAATTAATGCTCACCTGGCTGCCCAGTTAATAGAAAAGCCGTTATTTTGTGTTTCTCCATTGAAATACTCACTTAAACAGCACACAACACCTACAAATGTAACGCGTTGTAATTATATAAAAAAATGAATAAGTTCCAACTGGTATAGAAAAAGAGACTTTCGCTTTAAGCTGGAATCTATATATCAACCTATTTATTTATTTAAAGTTGATTTGGAAAATAGTTTGCAAGAGTATTTAATGTGCGCCTTAGAGTTGCCAAACTTCTATTGCACATCAATCGATGACATATCGATATATCATTTTGTTATTTTGAATACATTGTCTTTTACATTTAAAATGCATATTAGCTTAAAAACAAGTTTTGTTAATTGAAAGAACTTATTTAAGCTTAATACATATAAATAAATAAAAAAACAAAACAGAGCCCTGGCAAGATTACACAACACTAGTCATAATCGAAAAGCAACCCTGTGTTGTGGCGGCGAACCGATAACAGAAATCATATGTTTGGCAAGCAATGCTATGCTTGGCGGCACTTTACCAACGTGAATTGGATTTTTATGTTGTAAACGAACTGAGATAATAACATTTATTATGGAGAGCGCAATTGCGCATGTTATAGCAGAAGGAGAGCACCGCACAAGTGATGTGGCTGCAGGGTCCATATCATTCGAAGATTTGCACTTGCATGGTGATATTTTAAAAGGCCTGCGGTCGCACAGATTCCTAACGCCGACAAAAATTCAAGCAGCAGCTATTCCTATGGTCTTGGCTGGAATGGGTAAGACTTAATGTTAATTATATGTATAGGGTGTTAATAAGCTATATATTTTACAGATTTGCTGGTGCAGTCTAAAAGTGGAACGGGTAAAACTTTGATTTATGTATTGGCTGCGCTGCAGATGATGCAAAGGGCAGTGGCCAAACCACAAGTATTAATCATTGTTCCGACACGCGAACTCGCCATACAGGTAGAGGACACGGCCAATGGACTGTCACATAATATGCACAATAGAAGAAACTATTTGAGTATTAGCTACATTGGTGGCACAGATGTAACGAAAGATCGTACTCGCATGGCTAAGACTCGCATAGCGGTCGGCACACCGGGCAGGTTGATGCATCTTATAAAGAACAACGTCTTTAATACATCGGCAATTAAGCTAGTTGTGCTGGATGAAGTAGATCAGTTATATGCCACTGAATCGCTCAAGAGGGATGTGCAGGCCCTGGTAGAATTATTACCCAAATGCCAGATTATTGCCTGTAGCGCCACATACCCCGATGGATTGGACGACCGTCTGGCTAAGCTGATGAATAATCCGATTCTTGTCTCCAACAGCGAGCGAGCCACAGTTCTGTTGGGCATACGACAATTCGTATACGAATTGCCAGATCAAGTAAATAGTATGCAGGAGATGATGGCCAAGTTGGCTGCACTGCACAAGATCTTCGGGCTATTATCCTACGAGCAGAGCATTCTGTTTGCCAACTCACAGAGCCGTGCCGACTCCTTTTGCAACTATCTGCAACGCCAAGGCGTCGAATGTGATCTAATGTCGGGTGCCATGAAGCAAAGTGATCGCATAGAGACCTTTCAAGTATTTTCAATTTCATTATCTATAATTAAACATAATTTCTGACTCTCTTTTCTCTTCTTTAAGGCCTATAGAAATTTCAAGATGCGAACGATGGTGGCTACAGATCTGATGGCACGCGGCGTTGACTCATCCCATGCCAATTTGATTATCAATTTGGATGTTCCAAAGGATTTAGTTACGTACTTACATCGCATAGGACGTGCCGGGCGATTTGGCTCCAAGGGCATAGCCATTACCTTTGTATCGTCGCCACAACAGATCCAGAAATTCCGACGACTCATCGCCGAAGCTGGCACCGGTATGTCGGTGCTTCAATTTCCTACAGAAAAGCGCGAAGGTTTCAACTTTTGGGACTACAATTCATATGATTTTCCGTACTTCGCAAAAGCGGAGAGTAATGAACAAGAGGAGTGCGAACTAAAGCGTATAAAGCAACGTTGGAAGGGCCCCACAGAGCAAACTTCTGAAAAAGTTGAGAAACCTCAGAGATTGGAGACATATGTTCCTCCGGGTGATGCACACCAGAATACAGTTGAGCAATTAGAGCAACCTAAACATACTGAAGAATTAAAGCCACGCCAGGTTGATGAATCAAAACAAAAACTGGCTGCTGAAATTAATCAAAATGAGGTGGAAATTATTAGTCAGCAGCCAGTAAAAAGTGAAGCAAAGCAGAATGATGAGCAACCAGTGAATAGTTTAATTAAACACCCAACTTTACAAACAATCACAGGCAACCAAGAAATCAACATTGTTCCACAAGAACAGAAAGTGAATATAAGTGAAAAACTACTGCAGGGAAAATCAGAACTGAACAAGCCGCTGGAGCTGCAAGAGTCGCCCATGGAAACAATTGAGCTGACACCTTCCATTGAAGATTTGCCAGCAGCTGCACCAAACTCGATTAATACTAAAACTTATTGTCTTATGCCGCCCACAGAGCTCAGCTCAACGACGCTGCTGCCCCAGGGCATATCCAATACTGTGGATGATGCCAGCAGCATTATATCTGATAGCATGGACAATGATTATGATAGTGATTCTTCGTACAACAGTTACTATTCGCTAAGCGATGCTCATCTCATCTGGCAACGTGCATTGGCGCAGAGGAAACTGCAAAAGAGACGTCAAGGAAATCGCAGACGTCGCATATGCATCTACAATCGGCGATGTTGTAATATTGTTAACTGCACTGGAGCAACCCAGATGAAGCGGACTAAAAATCTGAAGTATGTAAGCGGATTGAATGTTGAAGATTCCACCGATGTGTCGACATTGAAAGTAAGCTACTATTATATTATATATTATAATACTTGTCTCCATCTTTAATCTATTTACTTATTAATCTTTAGGTCGAAAACGAGTTTACAGGAGAGCTCACATCGAAAACAAACGTAAGTAAATCAAATTATTAAGAGGGAAATCCTTTCTTATCTTGCTTTATTTTTTCAGAGTCAAATTCCTTTAATTTGCAAAAGATTCGATCGTTTGCGCCTGCTCAAGAAATTTGAAAACATGCCGGAAATACAAAAAAATTTGAACAACTACATAAAAAGAATCCAATGTACTCCGGAGGAAACTGATAAATGGTTGGATCAGCTGTACGATGGAATGCAGCATTTGTATTATGATCGTAATAATCGGAAATCTACGGAAAATAATGCCTTGCCAGCAAAGGGCAATCTCGATTTATATAATCAATTAGTAACTCACCTAAACGGCGGTTCGGTGGAAAATCCGCCTGCAGATGCGATCTTAGAGCATGAGAAGAATAATGCGCTCAATAAGCTGACTGTCCATGTGAATCAACAGATGAATATACCGCCCGTTCATGTAGCAGCGGAGGACACTGAGAGCGCATCCGATTCGGGCTCTCTGGGGCCACGCGATGCAGATGACGAAGTGAGCAGTGAGCACGATAGTGCAGCCTCTGACAGCTCGGCACCGTACTCATCGAGCGGTTTTGTTGAGTCTACTGAGAGCGCTTCTTCGGGCATTGAGACTTCCCAGTATGATACAAATTCATCGGGGGCTGCTGTCTCGGATGATTATGAGGAAGAGCAAGAGGATGAAGACACGAGCGAGGACGACGATGACGACGAAGAGGTTGATGAGAATGCGAGCACTGAAAGTAACATAAACAACAGCTCCGTGAGCACACTTACTGCCGATACAGATGAAGATGATGGAGAGGAGGAAGATGATCAGGGGGAGGATGAAGAGAATACTATTCATGCAGCTGCATCTGAGCTGGCATTGGCCCAGGCACGCTGGCAAAGCCAATTTCAAATGCAATATCAATTTATTGCCAACTATGTGCAGAACTATATGTTCACCTTTAGACGTCAATACTAAATAACATTTAATCTTATATAGTACGTAATTCAAGAAGCTGAGAAAGCCTAAATTCCTAGTCTCGATAGTCTGACAACTTGTAAAACTCAGGCAATATAAAACATATGTGTCCTTTTTGAAACGAAATGGAACTGGTTCCCCCAAAAAAACAGCTGCATCAGCTAGAAATCTAAGTTAGTTAAGCGAGAAAGAGAAGAAATGCTCTGAAATTTGAGGTACAAACAGAAGAAAACGGATTAAACGAGATATTTTTGTTACAAACAAGAGTTGTAAACGTTACCTAACCCATAAAAACAATTGCACATGGATTGCAATTTAGTTTCCTTTTAATAAACTTGAAGATCAAAGAAGATACGTTTGAGTGGGGCAGGGGAGGGGATACAACAATGTTTGTGGCACGCTGCAGTTGCTTCAATTTTGATTTATCTACGCAATGTGCAACTTATTTGATAGAGCAACAGCGGCAGGAACTAACAAATTGCGGCGCCAGTGCAATTGGACATCATAAATCACATGTAGCCGCATCAGCTGAAACATTGTTGCAGCTCCAGCTCGACCCGTGACTGGGGTCTGCCTGCTTGCAACTGCAACAGCGACGGCGACTGCGGGTTGGCCGCATGCCAAGGCGGCTGCGTCGGTGGTGGCAAAGTCAAAACGTTCGCCCCGCGGTTATTGTGCACGCAAAGCGGCAGCGCTGATCTCTGCTCCGCTCCCTGCTCTCTGCGCTCGCGTGCACTTGCGTTCCAAATCCAATAAGGAGCGTGAGAAACTGACGGCATGAATGCAAAGTGAGCTGGAAGCGGCCGGCAACAGCAACAACACAACGACAAAACTTTATAGATGCGAGCGTTGCATACGTCGCTGTTGTCATTGCCGCTGCTGCTGCTGCAGGCCAAACAGAGTTCGATTAGCGATAAACCCAAGATGCGAAACTATGTCTGTGTGTGTGCAGGTATGTTGCTGCTGCTGTTGTTGTTTTTGTTGTTGCTGGTCAGCTGCAGGTGTTAAGCTTTATAATGATGTTAACATTTTTATGGTCCACAACAAAATAAACTACAAAATTTGTTCAGCGCAATCATTTTTTGCGGTTAGCCTCCGTTCAAGCACACACCAGGGCCGTAGCGTCGGTATTACAGGCCCTAGTACAATACTTCTTGCGGCCCCTTGTGCAAATGTCTTGCTTTTAAATATAATATGTATTTGGTTCATAAAAAAATTCACATAATGAATAAACAAAATATTAATTTAATCGTCTTTTTTTCTCAAATTTATATAATTCATAGTTTTAGTCTTTATTGAGCGTATGACATACATATAGTATGCATCAGGTCTGCTAGGTCAGTCAGCCTTCGTCTAGCCTCAACAACAATTAGAACATTATCGACCTACATAAATCGACAAAATGATGAAATGTTAGCCTTTTTTAATTAAAAACCTATTCTCCTGTTTTTTTGTCTTATTTTCCTCTTGTCAATCCGTTTCTTCAATTTTGTTTATACTTATTTTTGTGGGGGTTTCCCCTAGCATGTGGGGGCCCTTGCGCACCGCATACCCTGCACACGTTTGGCTGCGGACCTGACATACACACACATGCATGCATGCACGTACTGTGCTTTTATGGAACTAAGCGATTTGGAGCAGGGAGGTGGGGTGCAGCACTTGAGCTAACAGTCATATTTGTAAAAATAATTAAAATACCTCAAATTAAATAAGTATTAAAACTTCATATGGAGGTGGCGAGCTCAGGGAAAAGTATGTAAACTGCAGAGACTGACACACCCTATAAGGCCAGCCAAGATGATGATCATCTCTCTGCAATATTAACCAATTTTGATGATGATCACAAAACTTTACACACTTCTCTACTCTACACTGCCCTCCCCCTCAAATTTATCTGGCACAGGCATAAATAAAAGTCATCATTAATTAAATTTAGTACAAACCACACCAAGGCAGTGTGCCCCGCCGGCACATTATTCACTCAATCGGGTTCGGGTACTCACAGAGTCTCGGGGTGATGAAAACGCAAACGAATAGCAAAAATCGCCAGCAAAACGCACGCGATGCCAAAAGGCGACAGCGACAAAAAACGCTCGAAAGCGGGCGAGCAAAAAGCGCGTTGACAAAAATGATCTGTGGGCAATTATAATGAATTATTTTGACACTTAGGGCACAACTAAAAAGGCATAAACTGAATTTATGCGCTGCCCGACGACATGAAACGCATTTTATTGCATTTTAAATATGATAAATAAACGGACCGAAATATATAGTGAAAAATCAAGCATTATTGCATACTACTCGTATATGTACATAAATTGTGGCCTACACCACGATCTTCGGCTGGGACCAAGCGCAAACGTAAATTACATTTTTCACTTAACAACAACAACGACAACAACAGCAACAACAACAACTACTGCAATTTGCCTGGGAGCGGCCTCTGGGTCGACACGGCGCAGGCATAAAGAATTGCAGGGAGAATCCGTTTTTAATTGGTGAAAAATAGCTGAAATTTTCTACGCTGATTTTTGCACTCCGTGGCCCCGTGTGGTTTGCCCCGAAGGGTATTGCAAGTAGCCACGCTCTGACCATGTTTAACTAGCAGCAACAACAAAAACAACGGAAAAGGGGCAAACAGCAAACAATAAAAGCCGCTCGCAACCTGTGCGCGATTAACATCGCCCCAAAGATTTGTAATGCTAATAAATTGTACACATTATAGAGCAGAGCGAGACGGGCAGAGGGGCGGCAAAGGAAGACAGAGAGAGGGAGCGGATGAGTGAGTGGGGGAGACAGTGAGATCAGGGACCCGGGTTACAGGTTACATAAGACAAAACCCAACAGTTGCATGCGTAATTTCATACACTGTAAACAAATTAGAAAACTACAAATTAGATTTGTACAGTTATTTATCAGTACTACTAATACAATACAGATTTTTATTCAATACAGACTTACACTAAATTTAATTGGCATATAAATGCAACGATTAATTCTTGGTTAAAATAATCAATTGTTGAACAGACGTGTATCGATTTTAGAGTGTTGGTTAATCCCCAAAGATGAATAATATGCAAAACAGCTGGCTGCAATGTTTTGCTTTTGCTTAAATTGCAAATTGCGAATACACTGTAAGAAAATAAAATAAGTTGCAATAGAAAGTACACTGAAAATAAGCGTAAACTTGAAATAGAGGTAAAAAACAAATAAAACCTAGATAATAAACTGAAAAGTGAGTAATTTGAGAGATCAAAAAGATCTTAAAATAGTTCAAAAGTACTTAAAGGTGATGTAAAGTCAGCTATGAGTCAGTACTGCATTGTATAAACCCCACTGTATCAACTCTACTGTAACTCATCTCCTTCCCTTCAGGCTGCACATCTCTTGCCACCAGTGTAGGCCACAATCGAATTGCCGCATGACTTTCAGAACGTCAAAGCCAGCGAATGCAGCTGCAGGAGGAGGAGAAGGCAATCGGGAGATGGAGGAGGGGGGGGAGGCAACTCGCGAGTTGCAAGTGCGGCTTTTGTGGTTCCCAGGCGAGTTGGAGCGAAAAACATGCGAGTCGCTTTAATTGTTGCCGCTGCTGCCAAGTGATTTTTCTAATGCAATTTTCCGACGACTTACGCAACGGCAACGACAGCATCGGCAACGACAGCAGCGGCAGCAACAGTCACCGCAGCAACAGTGGCTGCTGCAACAACAATGGCAACATGTTGCAATGGGGCAACCTACCGCCGCCTTGAACGTGTTGCGCGCATAATTAGCCACAGCAGAGGCTTTTTAATCCCAGCCAAGTCGGAACGTTCTCTTGAGTATCCACTCCCGCTCTTACCCCCCACTGCTCCCGCTCTCCCTTCCGTTCCCTGCCCTTCTCTCCTCTTCTCAGTAGTAATCATTCCACGCATACGCGCATATTTTGCATTTTTAAATTCTTGCATTTTGCGCATTTTTATGACAAGCAAAACTTTTGCACTGACATTCGCCACCAACGAATCCCAAACCACTCACCTACCACTCGCTCCGCTTCCCTACCCCTTCCCCCTTTTGGCAACCTCCTCTGATGCTTGGCATGCAGCTGAGGATGGAGGCCTAGCCAGCTGTCCGTTTGTCGCACTTACAGAGAGAGATAGAGAGAGACCCCTCTGATCATAATTAAAATACATATTGTGCATATTTCGGATATGAAAGGAAAACAGGAGGTCCCGAGTTCAGCCAGCTGAGTATGTGAAAGTTCATTTTGATGACTATAAAATGCACTTACAGCGGGTAGTGTGACTAAGCTATGGACACATGCCTGTTAGATATAAATAAATAATGAAATATATAAGAATATGCATATACATTTTTTTGATCAGAATTGCTTATGACCTTTCCGAGGGAAACTTGATATAGTGTATGATGTTTATAAATGTTGATGTTTTATAAATTTCACAAGATATATGTATGACATATAAACAAGAAACAGATATAAAATATATTCTTGATTACCAAGATGTATCTCGAAAAACTGGATCGGATTCATTGATGTTCTATGTTCTCTGTAAATAATGTAGTAAAAGTGCACTAACAGATTTTAACAATACATCATTCATTTTCAAGATTTTCCACGAAAAGCTAGATCGGATTCATTGGTGTTCTATGAGTATTATGCATCTCAGAGTTTAACAATTAGATTACAATATCTAAATGGATTACATTCTCTGCATATAATGTAGTAAAAGTGCACTAACAGATTATAACAATACATCATTCATAGTCAAGATTTTCCACAAAAAAACTAGATCGGATTCATTGATGTTCTATGAGTATTATGAATCTCAGAGTTTAACAATTAGATTACAATTTTCTAAATGGATTACATTCTCTGCATATAATGTAGTAAAAGTGCACTAACAGATTATAACAATACATCATTCATAGTCAAGATTTTCCACAAAAAAACTAGATCGGATTCATTGATGTTCTATGAGTATTATGAATCTCAGAGTTCATTAATTAGATTACTATATCTAAATCGATTTCATTCTCAGTAAATAACGTAGTTAAGTGCACTAGATGATCATAACAATACATCATTCATGGTCTAGTTTATTATAAAGAGTATACTTTATTCTACATAAGATGCCGAATCTGATTTTGTCGTTTATCTGGCTCGCTTACAGTTACTCTTCAAGTTGTTAAGTTGTGATAAGCAACGCGCATAGTTGAAATACTCTAATGATATAATTGCAATTCCCTCGCTTGTTCCTCATTGTAAACTGTTGAGCAATTAGAGTGAGTGAATAATCTCAACAATGTATGCAGTGCAGCATAACTAATAACTGTTAATGCAATAGTTATAATAGTGATAGAACAGATAGTCAGCATAGAATGTGCTTAGTGCTTCCTAGTGCCTGACACCGCCCACCTGAACTCGAAGCGTTTTTTTAATGATTCGCGCGATTGCGTCAATTATGGCCCAAAGGCAGAATTCAATTGCCATTGTAATACTTCAAATGTAAATTGGAGTTTAATGCATGTTTTTACGAAAACTACGTCAATTATATAATTTAAGCGTGAATTAGCAGACAGTACCAGCACTAGCAACAACAACCAGCATCAACAACAACAACAACTAAAACAACAACAGTAATAGCCTTAGCTAGTTGTGCTTAGAAAAAGGCGAATTACAGCGCGAGCACAAGAAAACAAGAAAACAAGTTAAGTGCAAGCGCATTATGTTGCAAAATGTCACTTTTAATTGGGCAACCTTGAAACATCAATGCGAAAAACGAGCGAAAGAACCGCAACAACAGCAACAGCAACAGCGGCAACATGTTGCTGAAGGCCACCGCAAGCAACGGCAACGGGCAACAATGACAAACGGTTAACGAGTCGAGCGGCAGATTTAGATACGAGCACAAACAGACACATCAAAAGGCCAAGCGTGGGGCGGGAAAGGGACTGACAGACGGACAGATGCACGGACAGACAGGGGACAGAGTGCGAGGAGGGGGAAGGTGGCAAACTGGGGGTCAGACTGACGCACTGACGCGACAGTCGCGTTTGTCGTTTGCCGTTATGTGTTACAATTAGCAAATTGCACATTTATGCTCACATGGCGTTGAGACACGCCCCTCGACAGCCGCCCCCCTGGCTAACTGACAATATAAATCAATCATACACGCGCGTGTGTGTCTCTCTGTGTATCTGTGTGTGTGTGTGTGTGTTGGCGAGTTCTTATTGGAAAGTTATGGCAACAACCTTGAGAACAGCCACAAAACCGCCGCTTTGATTGGCAACAAGCGCTGCAGCTTGCGGCTATAATGCAAGGGGAGGAAGAGAGGGCTTGTTGTGGGAGGGAAGGGGGTTAGCATAAGATATGGCACATCATTTATAATTTCCGGCGCACACGTTGCATAATTCAATTAATGGGCATTTCCCGTGCATTAGCAATTTCCTAAGACTTGCCAGCAGGAAATCTCCACGAAAATCGCCACTGGCTTGTTGCATAAACGCAAATACATATGTGCATATTTTATATGTTATGTTTTATTTGTTTGTTTATAATATATGAGGCAATCTATTGCATATTTACTCGTCCAGGCATCGGTTTTCAAGTGTTACTATGAATGATACGCCCGCCTGTCCCCTTTTTACGATTGCTGCACGTTTTTATACCCTGTAGACGGAGTGTGAGAGGGTGTTATAGACTTGTGGGGCAACTATGTGTTACAGATGGAAGGTAGCTGGTACAGTAGTAAAATAGTAGTAGGTAAGACTATAAAGTAGTTACAATCTTGAAAATAATAGTCGACTTGGTACTTAAACACAAGATCTTAATGAAGCATACTTCTCAGATGTATATCTCATTTTTTACACAAGCTAGAATCTTTAAATTTCACAGCCAAGTAGTCTAACACTTTAACTATATATTTTAAAACTAAAATTCATGAAAAATTCATGTATTAAATATATAAAATATTTTAAATTACTGCAAGGCACACTTTACTGAGTAACTTCCTAGTCGATTGCACTCGCCTTCTGCCTTTATTGCACGTTTTAATTATGCACACCCCGTACAAATACTATATGTATATATGCAAGTGTATCGTATAAAGCTATGGCTCATGAAAAATGCATTCCAGCATAATAAACATGATAGGTTTCATTGCGTTTTTCGAGAGAATTAATTGCAGAGTTTCACAGATTTTCAAGTGCGCCCGGTAGCTGGTACAACTTCTCTCTGTGTGTATGTGTGTGTGTGTGTGTGTATTAGTTGGCATACTACCAATGATATATGTATCTCTTACTGGCGTCTTTGGCATCTCATGTTCGCAGTCAATTGCAAAGAGCTGCGCGGCTCGTTTCACGCTGTGTCCGATTCTCATGTCTAATTGATCTTTAGCGTGTTATTTGTTTTTGCACAACACCTTCCCAACCAAGCAGTACCAGCTACAGCTCCAGCACCGTCTAGACTTGGTTCTGTGGGTGGCAACGTAGTAGAAAAAAAATTAAAAGCCGCAGGCTAAAATTGCTGGCTAATTAATGCCAAATGGCCGACGAGCCCGGGGGGCAGTCAAGGAGTGGACCAGCAAGGAGACAGTGGGGTGGGGAGCCTAAAGATTTTGTGGGCGCAACGGCAACTTTTAACTATATTATTATTATTATTATTGGCTCTGGCTGCGGTGGCATTTGCATGTGACATAAAAGTGATTGGGAGTAATTGATAATTGTGCAGAGACACGAAACCAAATGGCCAATTACAGGCGGACAGGCAGCAAGACGGACGGACACACAGACAGACATGGTGTGAACGAAAAGGTGGCGACAACTGCCGCGTTCGGTTCCTAAGTCTTTTGTTCAATATTTGGAATTCAAACTTGGCCAACAAATATGGAACGCTATTAATATTAATCGAGCCGAAATACAGATATTTAAAGTATATATACATATATATAATATATATATATATATATACTATATGAACTATTCATGCTATCGGTTGAGAAATGCAGGCAACGAATTGAAAAATGTTTGTACAATTGCGAATTGCGAATTGTTGTTGCTGCTTTTGGCCAATCTCTTGCCATAAATCAAGCCGCACAATATGACCGCAGGCGCCTTGTAAGCGAGTCCCAGTCACCGAGTCCGAGCTCTGACTTGCCTGGTGACTGTGACTGACAGCCGTACGAGAGCCAAGATCTTGACCAGCAACAGGCAACAACAACAACACAAGCAACAACAACAACAACAACGGGTACCAGCTGAGAGACAGATAGACCCACGCTAGCTTTAACTTTAGCAAATCAAATACAAATTCAAATCTAGCTAATTTCAAGCCGAAACTCATTTAACTGGACGACTGTTTGGCCCACTCCCCTCCCCTCAACACCCCTCCCTCCCACACGCCCCCCTTGCGGCACACAAATAGAGCAACAAATCCAAGCCGCAAAGTTAATTTCATTTTCCACCTACTGGCAAAATCAATTTGCTTCGTGTGGCACGTGCGCCAAATAGAATAAAAATTGGCCAGAACTAAGCGTGCAACAGAGAAGGGGAAGGGGGATAGGGGCCAGGGAAGGTATACCGCCCCCATAGACGAAAGCACGGCTCGATCAGTCAGTCCGTCTGTCAGTCAGTCCGCCTGTCGTCGAGTCAGTTGTGCAGTCCAGTTGGCTTCGATTCGTGTGCGTCACTCCAGACGAGATGGAGATCAGGCCAGACTGGCGATTGTCATTTCAGCGTGGCCCCGATCGGGGCATAACGGTAGCCCAGACTCGAGACCGTTGTTGTTGTTGTTCTTCTCTCTTTTCTGGGCGCCTTTTAAAAGCACATTTCGTTGTTGTGGCAACAATTGTAATTACGATTGTTAAAAAACAAAACCGCCTCAAGCATTTGCAGCTCTTGATGCCAAATTATCGGCGGGGGAGCAGCGAAAATAACCAAGCCAGATATGTTGCGCAGCCAGATACCCTGTAAAAAGAGTGTAAATAATAAAAGTTACTCAAGATAAACAATTGAGGGTTAAAGTAAATATTTTTTAGTATTTTTTTAACACCTCAAAAAGACATACAATTTTTGTTTTAATTATATTGATGTTAAAGAAACCTTGCTGCACAAATGGAACTTGCAACACACACATAACAAATGCGTATTTAATGTGTCGAAAGTGAGCAGGAGGCAAGAGGGTGGAGGTGGCGGGGGCAACTGTTCAACGCGTTTACTCGATTTCCATTTAACGCCTTGAGTACATTTTTCGCTTTGCTTTGGTTTATGGGTGGTCAGCGTTGAGGCCGCAAGCCCTCGGGGGCCTCTGCATTTTAATTTGTTTTTAATAAACGGCAGCAGCAACAACAGCAGCAGCAGCAGCAGTGTTTTTGATATATGCAACAAGATTATATAGACGAGCGTTGGCCAAGGCGGCAGCTCGGCGAGTTTGCCTCGTGTAATTTGGAATTCAACACCCCAAAAGAGTTGGTTATTAGTCGGCGCACTTGGACGGACTTAATCGCGGGTTGTCACTGCTCTCTGCTGGACAGCCAGCTGCTGCTGCCGCTGCCACTGACAGGCATCATAAGAAATTGCAGCGAATTGTGGCCAATTTCCAATGGCAAGGGGGGCCTCAGCTTAAACGGATAGTTAGAGAGCAGCAATTGAAGGCGCTCTGCGCTGCGCACTGATAACATACTCCGGGTGTATGCAAATTTAGTCCTTAAGAGTGAACCGATTAAAAAGGGGGCGTGCCATACACTGAAGCTCTGTAATATGCATAGTTTAAATGGCTATGTCTCTATACTAGATCTTAATAAAGCGATAGCAAGATGGGAAACATATTTAAATGATGAATTAATTATTGTAATCATAATTTAAATGATACGAGTATTCTTACTAGACTATCATAATTATTATAAACATTATTTCGCATTTCATTACTATCCCTTGCTGTGTTTATCAACATAATTATGATTGTCTTTCTCACACACATCACTCACTCACAGACAGATCACAAGCGAACCGAATCGAACTGAACCGCACCGAACTCAACTCAACTTTGTGTCCTTGTCAGACAACTTTTTTATAAATAGCTCAGAAACTGACAACGGCAATTAACGGGCCTGAGAATTTCGTACGGTACGAACTGAACTGCATTGCCCCATGTCAGTCCAGTTGAACTCAGCCCCCCCCCCCTTCCTGCTCCCTCCTCAAGCACTGGCTGTGCGAAATGGAACTGTTCCAATTTTGACGGAGATCTCAGTCTCAGCCCCCTAGGAAATTCCTTTGATCGCAGCTATAATCGAACCGGATTTCCATGAAGTTTTCGCTTTTGTCGCTATATATTTTTGGTCAGAATTAATAATCGTCGCGTCCGACTCGCTTAAGTGGCCGTCGAAAAGCGGCAACAACAACAGCAGCAGCAACAGCAACAAATAAAATAAATTACCAAAAAGAAACTGTAGGAAAAAGCCAAAGTTTTCAAAAATCTGCGAGTTTTCGAGCTTTATTTTGTGTCTTGCACCTGGCGACAGGTCAGCTCCCCCTCCCCCCAAACACTGTGGCAACCCCTTCTGCCTACCGTAAAATATCCGAACGCGGCATATTGCACAAAAGTTGCCGTCAGTTGTGAAAAATTAACTACAAGTACTCGGTGTTGTTGTTGTTGTTGCAGCTTTGTCTCTGCAACAGCTGCAAGTGTCTGGCACTTGTGTGCCGCATGCTGCACATTTTTCTCCTTTCAACTTTGCTTGGCGATTTTGTGGATTTTGTTTTTTTGTTTTAGCCAAACAAGACTTAAAATTTATATGAAAATTTATGATACATTTGCCTGCACTTGGTTGTCAACCGGAGCCGGATCGGTGCTGGTACACAACAGCTGCCGCCAGCTGGGAGCCAACAGGGCTGCCTAATGGCGATTGGGATGGCAGCGGCAGCAACTTTGTTTTGCAATCTGTGCCCAGCAACAACTATTGGGTTAATTGGCTTTGGCCCACTAGCCCAGAGACGGAGGAATCGACAAACAGCTGTCTCTGGCAATTTATTTGGCAGCTCGATCTCTGGGAGACATTTGTGCGGGCCAGACGAATCTCGGATGCATTGTGTAATGCCAGTCCAGCTGGCTAATTTGGATATTGCAGACTCACCTGCAATTTACAGCAATATTATTAGATTAGTAATTCAATTTATTTAATTTCTTACTTGCTTTTCCATTTTCTTTCCTTCTCTCTTATTCACAATAGACGAGAGAGGGCACAATAGAAAGAAACCTTGCTTTTTTGTTGGCATAGACTTCGCCAAGTTCATCTGCAGTGTTGTAAAATATCTTGCAAAAACTTGAGTGCAGGGCTGCAGCATATTTTAATTGTTGCTTGTGAGTTTCGATAACTGTCTCGTTTTTTTGATTAAATCAATCAAAATGCAAAATATTTCATTTCGTTGTTTTTTTTTCTTGCTGTTGCCTCGACACGTCGCCGTTACAGCTGCCAAGCCTCACCTCCCACAGCTCCCCACACACACCCAGAGCAACCCAGAAACCCACATGTGCCACAGCAGCAGCAGCAACCATGGCAGGCAGCGCTGCTGTTGCAGCTTTGCCTCCCGCTGCCACTTTGCATAACAAACGACTTTATTAATTTTCAAATTACCGAAAGTCAGAGGCAGGCTGAGCATTTTGGCTGCATTTTGGCTACATTTTGTTGGCCTTTATGTAGCACTTGGAAATGAGTTTGGGCTCCGAGTTGGTTTTTTTTCGGGGCTTGGGCTGCCGTTGTTGTGGTGGGCGTTGTGAGAAAATCGCGGCAAATGCCAAGCTCGGCTGTGTAGCAGATCGCAATAGAGTTGGATCCGCCGGCCGTTTGTCTGTGGAACGTGTGGGCAGCAGCTGCAGCAGCGCCACCACAGCAACAGCCGCGGGGCAAATAGCGCACACAAAATATCTTATGCTAATATTTGTTAAAAGCAAAATGTCGCTTCGTGCCAACTTGGCTAATAAATCAACAAATTATAAATACCCAAAGATTGATGAGCAAGCAAAGCGTGTGACAAGCCAACTACTTAGTAGAGGGGCTGATCCAACAGGTACTATAAAGTATATACGTATGTATGTTTGTATGTCTGTCTATAATGCTAATTTCTCAATTAAGCTGCACCGGCATTAGCATTAGTTAGGCTAAGGCGAATGTTTTGTGCAATGTGCGCGGAAAAAGGCACATTGGCCATAAATCATACAATTAAAAACTAATCAAGCAATGACACAAGACATCACAAGCTGTAGCAACAACAATCGGCACTTTGCAGCGACAACTGCAGCAACAACAACAGCGGCAGCTGCAACGACAGCAACAAGTACCGGCAACAACAACAATGATTTTCTCGCCAAGTTGTCGTCGGCCTTTTGGGCCCACTTCAAAGACAAATTTATGTATTGTCAGGCCAACGAAATAACTAAAGCAAAATACAACAAAAATACTCGAAAAAACACCGTACAACTGCATAATTCAAAAATTATGAGACCCATTAGAGTAACAGAGAACTGACAAAAGCGTCGAGGTTGCAGCGCTGCAGGCAGCAGGCAGTGCCTGAGGCATTTCCAAAGATCCGGCCAATGCATTGCTGCCGCACAGGAGGTGACGGATCCGGGGGCGAGGCGGGAGAGTAAGGGTACAAAAAGCCACACGCCGCAGCCGTAAAAACTTCAACTTGCACACAAATGGCTAGAAAATTATTTTAAGTTATTTGTTGATTGTTTTCAAAATTGTTGCCATGTAATGCGATGCCAATGTTTGCCGCCGCAGACGCGTCTCGACAGAGAAGAGAAGAGAGCGACCAAGAAAGACAAAAGCAGCGAGGAAGGGGGCAAAGAGGTAGCGGGGCAGAGCCAGTGCGTCAGACAATGCAAGTGCGGCTCAAGCTTTTGAACAGACGAGACAGTTTGGCTTTGACTTGACGGTGATGCGTGCTGTGTCTGAATGAACGTGTGTGTGTGAGTATGTGGCATTTGCAGAGGTTACATTGCTGCAGTTGTCGTTGTTGCTGGCGCTGTGTGCTGCAGGTGTCGGAGCGTCTGACAGCGACAAAATGTGCACAGAGCCAGCCTTGAATGTGCGGTAAATGTCTCGAAGAGAATCAGATTTGAAACTAATAATATTTTGGAATGTTAAAGCCAGCGAAACCGATTGGAAGTGGGCGATTAAAGTTCAACCGAAACCGTATTTAATTAATTACGAAAATTGTGAGAAAATACACGTGCCTGTAAACATCAACGACAGTTCTAACTTGAGAACTTGAGTCGCATTGAATATCTCTAAAAATATATAGTATATTTTAAGATTGTGCCTGAACGCATTAAGAATATTGTTTGAATATTATTGAGTTATTTCCTTATTTTAATATAGATATGAATTCGATATCTCATGTTGATCATCTTAAGCTAAGAAAATTGGTTTGTTATTTAATTTAAATTATATAAATAAACGTGACTGCACTGCCGTGTGCTCTGCCGTTTACAATTCGAATATAATTTTGAATCTTTTATCATATCAATATCATATTATGTAGTACATATAACATACAGTAGGATATGAACCGCCGATTGTGAGAATAACATACGAATATTAATAATACAGATTGTCCTATTATGTTCTTGTTGAGTAGTTTTAAAAATATATTACATATGTACTTATACAGACAAGTCTAAGTATTAATAAATATTGATTATATTTTCACGAATTTCGATCTAACTTAAACATATGTAAATCAAATTCTTGGTATCCGAAAACATGCTTGTTTTAATGTCAACTTAATCTCTCTTGTTTTCAATCTTTTAAAATTTGAACAATTTCAATATCTTACTATAATTTTTAATTAAACTTTGACTTGAAATATGTTTAGCATTAGTAAAATATTACAATAAAATTGTTGGAATGTTCAAAAATGATTGTTATTGCTTTGAATGTTAGTTGAATCTGTAAATTCCGAAAATTAATATTTTTAATGTCTGTAATAATTTGTTGTTCTGCCAAATGGCTGCGTTTAACTACGCAACAGATATTTTCGATTATTTTTCCATTAACTTTTAAATGCCAAAGCAACTACTAAACAGCTGAAACTGATTGCATAAAGCGGGTCCAAAGCTAGTAGTCTGTAGCTTGTCCTGGATATATGTACATAGGTATGTGAGTACTATATACGAGTTTGGACTGTGCTGTGCTGTGTGTGTGTGTGGAACCCGATATCTGCCTGATGAACGGGCAACTTTGGACTGTGGCAGCGCCAAAACACTTTGCAATCAAAAATGTCACCATTTAATTACGCACACAAAACAGTTTAAGCAACTCGCAGCCGTCAGCTGACAGCGACAACAACAGCGTCTCGGCAACAGCAACAACAACCACAGCAACAACAACCACAGCAACAACAGCAACAACAACGAAAACAGCAGCTAAAAGCGTTGCACAAATCTCGTCAGAAATTAACATAAATCCAATCACACAAAGCCCGCACGTAGCTGTTGCCAACTTGGCCAACTTGGAAGCCGTAGGACGGCGGTCGTTTAAGCGATCGACCGTTCCCTCCCCTTTGCCTCTCCTCCCTTTGCCTCTTTCTGTACTGCATCTGAATCTGAATCTTTGTTGGCCGTCATGTTGCGCCTGCGCCCACGCGACTAATCGCGCAACTGTGCAACGCCAACTGCAGTTACGTTGTCAGAGATTTTTGCGTTTCTGATTGGTTTTTTTTTCTCTCTCTCTCTGTTCCTCTCTCTTGCTGTTGCTGCTGTCCCGTTGTTGTTGCTGTTGTCTTTTGGCTGGCTGCCTACGGCGCCCTCACATGACAGCCAGCAGTCTCTGAGTTGGATGTTGAATAACTGCTCAACGTTGTATCCCCGAATTCCGCAGCAGTGGCAGCAGCAGGCAGACCCAGCCATGTCCCTGTCCGGCCCGGACAGTGGGACAGCTGGGATTGCGGACAGACCCACTTGCATTTTTATTACGTTTTCGAATTGTCATTTGGACAGCAGCAGCGACTTGCTGCGGTCTCATGAGTGTCCGCATAAATGTTGTTCGCCCGTTTGCCGGGCAACAATTCAATTATCCGCAAAAAATATGCAAATCCCCAATGCGGGCGCCTTAAGTGTTTACCTAAAGACTTTCCAGGCAGGCAGAGAAGGGGGAGCGGGGACTGGGTACTCTTCCTGAGATGGTTTGAGAATTGCACTCGTGACATATTTCACGGTATCTTGATTTCATTTTTCAATTTTCACGAAGAGGAAGAGACGCGCAAATTATGCAGCCGTGTTGCAACATGTTGCCAAGGCGTGCCAGCAGCAGCAGCACAGCACAGGGCACAGCAACGAGACGTTGCACGTAGCAGCATTTCCGTTTCACAATTAACGTTCTACGTGACAAGTGACACCAATTTTACCACCTTTGCTATGTGTTTTATGCTGTTGTTGCATGTTGCCCCGTTGCCTGTTGTTGGTTGCCCCACGTTGCCACGTTGCAAGCGCAAGCGCTTTTTGCTGTGGACCACCATCAGGGCAGAGCAATATATTCATAGCTGCAGCGCCGAGTCAAAGCTGTGGCAACTCTCCCCCTTCCCTTCCTCACTCGCTGTGCTCTTCGCTCGCATTGGCGTGCCACAGATGCACGTTCCGCGATTGTATGCGCAGTTTTGTTTAGGTTAATGGAGATGATTTGTTGCCCTATTCTAATGCAACGTATCGCAACGACAACGACAACAACAACGGCTCTGGCTGCAAGTGCCAGGCAACATGTTGCACCAACTATGTGTAATAAAAGTGACCCGCATCCGTAATGGAACAGCAGCAGCTGCCGCAGGGGTAGACAGAGCAGTGGGAGGAGGAGGAGTGGCTTTTGACTTTCACATGTGACTCCACTGTGCTGGCCTTCGACTTGGCCTCCATTGAGCAGTGGCAGCGGCAGTGGCAGCCGTTGCAGCTTCGCTTTTTCTAAGTATTGCTCTCAGTTTTTATGGACAGCCGTGTCTCGTGTGGGGCCGCCTTTAGTTCGACTGGGAGTTGGAGTTGTTAGTTTTTGTGGGGTGGGGTGCGGGGGGAATTCTTGCCACATGCCGCTGGAATTATGAAATTGACAAATTGCCGCAACCGCTGCATGACCTCTGAGTGCTCTAGGCTGACCCTGAATGACGCCTGACCAACCACCGGGAGACAAGCAACATGTGGCACGGACAACATGTGGCAGACGCAATATCTGTGTGCGCGGCGGGGTCACAGTGTGGGTCGGCGCGACTCTGACAATGAGCTAAGTTATTGCCGCTCAGATGGAAATTGTTTTTTCAAGTTGCATGTTGCATGTGGAATGTGCGATGTCAGGTGAATGTTGTTAGTAGCAGTTGTAGTTGTAATGCCTCACCAAATCTGGTAGTCACCATCGAAAAAGGAAGTTGCCAAGGTTAGCGAAAACAACTTAATACGCCTAAGGGGAACCTTTTCCAATTTCTTGCAGTGTAGACAGTTTTCGTCAATATTAATTGCAGCAAATCGCTTGTAATTAACCTTATTTCAAGTCTGCACACATTTAATGCACTTATCGCACTCGTTGATATCTTTGCCTTGGCAAACAAATTATCGATATCGTTCTCCCTCAATGCGTTCTAAAATCAACTCGATTGCCAAGCTCCATTTGCAATCGACTTGCCGCCGCAATTTATCAGCGTCAAGTACACAAATGCTCAATGCTATGGCATTTGCAATAACAACAACAACAACAAATCGAGAGCAAACAGGAAAAATCAGTTGGCGCTAATCACAAAATGTGCTGCGAAAATTACTCAATGTGATCGAAGGCAACAGATAATCGTGGCAAATTCACACGTTCAGTGCGCTGCGAACCGAAGAAAGAGGAGAAGGAGGAGTAGAACGTAAAGTGTTGAGGGTAAGCGGATGAGATGCAATCGCTGACCGGGAAGGTGTCAAATCAGCACAAGTTGCCTGCCGATGCTTGTCAAACTTTTTGCCCCTGCCTCGCGGGGCAACAACGAGTGCAACAACAGCTGTTGGTTAATTTATGCTGCGACATTTGCATAGCGTTGATTACAAAAATGCCAAGCGATTCGCCACCAACCTGCTGGCTCACTCTGCCTCTCTCCTTCCTCAATCTGTCTCTTTGCTTCTCCATCTCTCTCCCTCTCTCTCTTTCTCTCTTTGGCGTTCCCTCACGTGTTCGCAGCGCAACTTGCAACATTTTGCATTTGCCTGCAGTTGCCTGCTGGCAACATTTGACGCCGCTGTTGTTGCCGTTGCTGTTGCTTGGCAACTTTGAGGCTGTACAAAAGTGTTGAAAAGATTTTTGACAAGCTGAATTTTTGCCATGGCTTGTGTAGTTATTGTTGTTGTTGCTGGCAGTTTGCCAGTTGCCCGTCGCCAGTCGCTTGTTGGCTGTTGCCAATTCAATCATGCGAAAGAGCATGGCAGGTCAAATGCCACTAATGAGTTGCCCCACACGCAGCTCAACAGCAACAGCCGTGGCAACAGCAACATCGGCAACAACAACTGCAACAACAACACTCAAGGCTATTTTATCAATGTGATAGCTGCAATGTTGCGATGGTCTCCGTCTACTCGTCTGTGCGGTAATTGCAGCATCATCTTGAAACTTATTACATGTCAAGACAGCCGGGCCCCGAGACGAACAACAACAACAGCAACAACAATGATAAAGCCGTTGCTGATGACAATCGCATAGTAGTCTGGGGGCCTGACTCTCTCGGCCAGGCCGGGCCAGGCCTTTTGGAGCTGCCCGCGCTGCGTCGCGCCGATGAGTTGAAAAGTGCAGCTGCTTTTAGATTTATTGGCCTTAAGTAGCAGCGAAATGCGTCTTTTGTCGTGCTCAAAGTTATTGGCCACATTATGCGACGTTGCAACGCGTTGCAGCAACAGCAGCACTTGCAAAAAGTTCTGCCAGCAGCAGCAACTGTTGCTGCCGGCGGCTTACTGCTGAGTTGTGCAGATAAACATCATTCATTTAGCTACGAGTTTATTTATGCCAACGACGACGACATGAGCGTTTATTACAATGCATTAAATATCAGATTATCGGCAATTATGCTATATATAAAACCCGAGAGACTGACTGAGAGATAGATCAAAAGAGTTGGGGCGTTTTTCTAGGTAGATTTCAAGACGTTAATCAGTTTGACATCTAATTAATTTCGCACTGAAATGTCAACTGATCTGGTCTCAAATCTTCATTAATCTCTATGGAAAACCGCGGAAATTTCATAACTGAGTAAAACTCAATTTAGGTCGTACAAAAAACGTCGTGACGCGTCCAAAACAGAAACAACTTCAACCAAAGTAACAAGAAAAACAAAAAACATACAAAAATAAATAGGAAAATCGAATCAAAAATCTGAATAAAAATCAACTGCGGCTGCTGTTGACCTTTTATAGTGAATGCATTAAATAAACATTCATAATTTATGCATGGCATAAAAAAATGTTTGTTTTATATTTTCATTCGCGCATAAAACGAAGCGAAACTCTGTGAAAAGTGCAAACGGCAAAGCTGCTCTCGTTACTCCTCGTTGTCGTTGTTGTTGCTGCAGTTGTCGTTGTCATGGGCAATCAACATAAACTGAGGCAATGTGTTGGGAATGGCCCCTCACTGTGCTCCGCGACCAGCAACAGTGTTGGACAGTTTTGGAGAAAAACTGACAATTGATTGATCGATAGCCCGAAAGTCGATAGACCAGGATAACGTATACAAATAATGAGGAGGTAGGTCGATTTTTAAAAGAAACAAATAAATAATCAACAATTTTTATTTTAAACAGGATAAATTTTCATTCGACTACTTTCCGGCTAGCTGGAAAAATGAATGACAGATTTGTCTGGAAAAAGGCTAAGCTGGCAACACTGGAACAGCACAGAAGCCACGCGAATGACAAGCTGCCGCCGCATGGCCCACCGTTTTTGGCGGTTTCTCCACGGCAATCGTCAACTCATTGAGATATTGATCTCTCGCTAAAGCTTGACTCGCTGCCGCTTCCACTCTCCCATACTGCCTCCCCCTGCACCTCGAACTGCCCCTCTTCCTCTTCCTCTCACTTATCCCTTTGCTTAAAAAGTTGCTTTCGGATTTGCGGCTTAGCGCAAGATCTTCCAGCGTGGCCGGAGCCGATTGTGAACTATTGTTATTTCACGAACTGTGACACGTTGCCTTCTTTTTTTCAGCTACTCCACTTGATGTTGTTGTTGTAGTTTTGCTATTATTTATTTCTTTATTGTACAATGAGTAAATAAATTTTTTGCCCGCTACTGGGCTGCTTATTGTTATTGTTGTTGTTGTTGTTGTTGTCGGTATCCACCCTCGACCTTTTGTGGCAGCCGTAACCCGGCTAAATGTTTAGCTGCGATTTATCATTATCGTGACTTGTGATCTCGTCGTCGTTTGATTTTTTCTTGCTGTTTGTTGTTGTTTGCTGTTTTGCTCTCCTTACGGCTGCAGCGGGCTTTTAGCCTTTTTCGGCTAGCTTGGCTTGGCATTGCCATTGTTGTAGTTGTTGTTTGTTTTTTGGGAGTATTTAAAGTTTTGTTGTTTCGTAAATTAACATGTTTTTTGCTCTGAGTGACATTTGTAGGTGTATAAAGTGGCACAAATGAAGTGAAGTGTGCAACAAATATGGCCAGTAGATCGGATAGCGCCGTTGCAGTTGCAGTTGCAGCTGCCAAAAAGGCCACAAGGGGAGCGCCAAGTTGTCCAGATAGAAAGAGAGGGAAAGAGAATGAGAGAGGGAGATTCCTGTGGCATAATTGAACAGGATTTGCTTTACTTTGTTGCACTTGTTGCTACTGTGCAGACGCTCCCCTTCTCTATCTATCATTCCCTCCCCCTCTCTCTCTTTCTCTGTGTGTGCCCCTCTCTTTGTGCATTGCAATTTCCGCAAATTAAAGAGCAATCTCAATCATTCTCCATATCTGTGCTTAGCCTCACGTTGACTACTTTTCAATCATTAAACACTGCAATTACCTCAAGGATACTCTCGGATCGGCCTGCATATCACACCCGTGGAATGCAGTGCAGAATATTTGCAGCATGCCTGGCAGCGGGCAAAGAAAGTGCACATATAGGGTGAGGAAGAGGGAGAGGGGCAAGGAGATTGAAGATGCCATACAATTAAGTAAGCACGAAGAGGTAATGCGCGTCTAACTAGAAATAAATAAACAAGGCGCCCAGCTACTGCGTCCAGCTCAGCTCTCGTTCCTCAAGGCTACCAGTGACTACTGTTTGCGTGTGGGGGGGTAGGGAAAAGGGGCAGGGGTAAGCGTAGGCCTCAGCTTGGGCTTGGGCTTGGAAAATGTGGCCTTTAATGATAGGTCCAGGCACAGGCTGTGGCGTTAGCCTGCCCCGCACTGCGCACTTACTCAATTACCTTTGACTAAATTATGGCCAATTGTTGCGGCGAACATGTGTTGCATAATTACGGGCTGTGTGGCAGCCACAACAGAAGCGCGCCAGCACCAGCGCGAGCGCGACGTTCGACTGGCTGCGAGCACAAATTTGATTACTGCTTATAGATTAGATTTTGATTCAGCTACGGCTTCTGCTGCTGCTGCTGCTGCCCTGCGGACCTAACTAAATGTGTTGCAAACTTGGCCACGTTGACAGCTTAATGAGTGTGTGTGTGTGTGCGAGTGTGTGTGCCAGTGTCTGTTGTCGTTTTGGGCTAAGTTGTGGTTTAGGGCGTTAACACCAGACGAACCAAATCAATTGGCAGACAAGATTGTCTAGAAAGCGCGTGTTGCTGCTGCCCACACAGCGGGCAACAAGGAGGTTGTTGTTGCTGCTGCTGCTGTTGTTGCTGCTGCTATTGTTGTTCTTTTGGCTGTTGCTGTTTTTGTTACCATTGTTGTTGCTGTGTTTTGTGTTGTGTTGTGTTGTTTGCCTGGCAATTAGCGTCGCAACATTTACGAGTGCCAGACAAATTACCGCGCAACATGTTGCAATTAAAATAACGGCACGCCAACTTTCGCCGCAGCATTGCCAGGCACACAAAAATGTTGCGCGCGTGCGCAGCAGCTCGTGTTGCCGATGCGGCTCTAACTGTTGTTGTAGCTGTTACTGTTGTTGGTGTTACTGTTGTTACTGTTGCTGTTGTTGTCGCTTTTGCTGTTGTTATTGGCTTTTACTGGCCAAATTAAGTGTGCGACTTTATGGCGCAAAACACTTAGACAAACCTTCTGCACGCACGCACACTGGTACACACAACAAGACGCACACACACAGGTACTGTCGCGTACACACGCACACACTCTCGCACACACATGCTCAATTTGTTTGCATTTTAATTGTCGTTTGTCGCCGGTGCTAAAAAGAAAAATTGCCAACAACTCGTCGTCAGTTGTCGCAGCAGCAGCAACAACAACAACAGCAACACCAACAACAACAACAACAATTTTTATGGCTTTATCCTACGCATTTTACGCTGTTAACAGCTTTGTCGGAGGGTGTGTTAAATATATTTTTATGGTTTAGTTTGCGTGCCTCGCACAGTTTTTTCAACTCACTTTTTCAGTTTTCATTTCTCAAGCCATTTAGCCTTTTTTTCTTGTCTCTTTGGCTGCAAGACGAGAGTTGCATTGACTTTTTATGGTTATTAGCACGCCGTAAGCCGCATTTGGTCTATTAACCATTGTTGCTGTTGTTGTCGAAGGCTGCGGCAACTTGCCGCTTGCGGCGTAGGCGCATTTTACAAAATGCCTTTACGATAATTACACGTTAAAAGTCAAGTGGCAAAGCGCTTAAGATAAGCTGGAATTCAGGGGCACGACGAGGCTTAACATTTCATTAAACAGGAAGTGGAACAACGCATTTTGTGCTGCTACTGGCAAATAAATGGCTAAAACTGGCGGCTAACTGCGACCGATTCTTGCTGCAAAATCAATTAGTCTAAGTAATTATTTTATTTAAATAATCAGCTAGTTATTAAAACTGAAAGCTTGTTCAGGCTTAAATTAATGGCAAACATGGGCCGACAACAGCTACAAGAACAGCAACAACACTTGTCAATTGTCGGCAATCAATCAGCAATTGCTGTTGCTGTCCATAAACATAAATGTGAAAAATATCGAATATATTCGAAATGCTACAAACCAAAATTGTCAGTTCGTATGTACACGTTGCCAGGTTGCCGCACATGTTGCACTTGTTGCACGGCATCATGTTACCAACGATATTTGCATCTGCCAATCGATTGGCAACAAGTGCAATCAGTTGATGTACTGAATTTGATTTGCCAGCTTGTTGCCTGTTTTGCTTTTTGCGGCTGATGATGTTGATGTTGTTGCTGGGACTGTTGGCTGTTGTGATTGCTGTTGCTGCCGCCTGTTGCTGTTACTGTTGCTGTTGTGCAAGCGGCAAAATGTCAGCCACTTGGCAACATGCTTGGCTCGCCAATGAATGTCAAACATATTGGACCGTTGCAAATGTCAGCGATTGACAGGCAATACACACACAGCAACACACATTAGACTACACTCATCTGGCTCATTTCGCCGCTGTTGCACTTGTTTTAGTTATGTTGCCGGCAACATGTTGCTGCCAACGGCCTGATTGGCCTGGCAAGCGACAAATTAGGCGAACAATCGCGCTTGACTTTTACCTCAGCAATGTTTATGGCCCATTAGCTGGCCAGGCAGTTGCACAGAGTTCAGCGCTGGCCGACAGCCAACGCCTTCAATAAAAAAAAAAACAACACACACTACACTACAATACTCTGCGAGCCCATTCGCCTACTCTCTGATTAAGCAATTTTTTTCACAATTTTGCTCAGCAGCCACATTTTTTATGATATCCAATTAATTTTAATGCATACGCTTGTCTATAGTCAGACATCGGCACTGCGATACAGGCGATACTACGATACTACGACGCCCCATTCGCTCAAGGGTCAGCAATTTTTTGATTAACCCCGGTCACGCTAATAACTTGAGCCGATGAAACCATTATCATCATCAGCAGCACCGCACACCACGTCTGTATAACGTAAGATCCTGCCTGACCATAGTGACCCGATAACTTTCTCGCAAGCAATTGCAAATCTTTCGCTTGCAGTTTTGACCCATTTAGACAAATCCCTGACATTAGTCATGGCAGTGTGAGGGAGTCAGAGAGAGAGAGAGACTGATGCGAAAATTATAATGGCTAACAACTGTCCAAGTCCACTCCCTCAATCGATCTATCGATCGTTTGTCTGAATTATTGTCTTTGGCACCGTCTGATGGTTGTTTTGGGGCCATATAATTTATGTTGCCCCGAAAAGTCAATTGATATGGCCAGCGCGATAACAGAAATTTAAGTGTTTTCCTATGCTTCAGTACTATCGTCGTCGTCATAGTCTCAGCAACTCAGCTTAGTCGTTGCTGGCAGCTATGAGCTTTGGCTCAACTTGCTGATTGACCGATGGCAGATGGAGATGGAGCTCTAGAGGTCTGTTCGATCTCTTGGCATTTGGCATGACGCGACTTGGCGAATGTTTGTTGCCCCACAGTCAGACAGTCTCCGTCTCTCTATATCTATCTGTCTATGACTAAGTGAGCGAGCGCACTGTGTGTGTGATAAAGCTGTAGACGTTTTGGCAAATTGATTTTACGGCTACAGTTTCAACTCTGACTGCGAAATAACTCAAGTGTTGCTCTAGGGCATACTTAGACTTTAAACAGATCGTTGGGCTTGCGATTCGCGTTGGGTACTCGAATACAGCTGAGGGGAGTGCCAGCAGGGACTGCGGGAGGTGGCTGTCTCTCTCAGTCTGTCTCTATGATGTAGCGATAAGTAACTGGTAGATGATTGTTATTTTAATGTTATGGCCAGCGGTTCGACGTTTGCGGTTTGTTGCACACAAAAGTGGGTGTCGAATTGTGTGGGCGTTACTAACGGATTGACAAGAACCTAGCAGGGGGCGGCGGTTAAGGGGAACTAGCAAAGAAGTGAAAGAGAAATGAACCTTTTTGAATGATTGAAAGTTAACTGGAGCAGCAGTTGGGATTGTACTTAGTATAAGACTATATTAAAAAAGATCTTATGGTGTTGTATAGTTGGGTTAATGCATTCGAGTGTTATCTATAAACTTTTTCTATTCTTCCTCCTCCCACTGCTTGACAGCATTCATAACTGGCTGCTTCATTCATTACATTCCGCAGTTCTCTGAAATATCACAGCAATTGCTCTTCCCACACAAACTTAACTTGACCCAACCCCAGTGCAGCCCACAGCTGCATTTGAATCTCTAATCTGTTAACCTTGCGCCGATTTCTCAACAACGACAGCAACAACTACAACAACAACAACAACAGCAGCTACAATTGCATAGACATTTGAGTGCATTATTGGCAGCAGAAAAATTATAAATTAAGTTCTAATTATATGAGATGCAACAACAATAAAATCAACTGAGCCCAAGTAAATCAAACGAAGCCGCCTGCAACAGCACGAAATAAAATGGAGGCAAAAAACAAAAGCAAAAGCAAAAGCAACAAAAACAAAACACTTTGCGAGAGAACGTGTGGCCACGCCCACTAAATGCTAACTGCGTGGGCGTTACGCTAATGAACAGAACTTTTGCATATTGCAATGCTTGGATGGAAGGTTTGATTATTGTCGCTGTTGCATTTGTTGTTGTATCCATTGCAATTGTTGCTGCGGCTGCGGCTGTTGCAGTTGCTGTTGCTGCTGCAGTTGCTGTTGCGTCTTGAATGGGTGATAAATTATTTCCCGCCATTTGCATAAATGCTTTGAATGCATTAATTAAAGTCCAAAGGCACACACAAGTTTGCAACGCCCTCGACACGCCTCCCCCCACACCCGTTTGCTGTTGCAGTTGCTGTTGCTGTTGCTGCTGCCATTGCGTGCCGTTGCTGTTGTCGATCTAATCAATTGCAGTTTATTGTTGGCCAGGCCCATAGAGAACCCAATAGAGCGGGCGGCCCATTAACCATGTGTGCTGCTGCTGCCGCTGCTGCTGCACTTCCATCCCATATAAGAACGTATCTGTTACTTGCAGTTGTATCTATGTATCTGTATCTGCATCTATGTATCGTATCGGCATCTGTATCTGCATATCTGTATCTCCATATATTCGCCTCTTTAAGTGGCTGCCGCCTAATTGTTCATAAAAGTCAACAGTCAATAGCTCTTTATGTTTGCCTTTGAAATTTATATTTATTTATCGCAGTTCTCAAATACAATGGATATCGCATTTAGCTGCTGCTGTTGCTGCTTGTTGTTGTTGCTGTCGCTGTTGTCGCTGAGTTTTTTAGATTTGTGTAGCTTCATAATTTTGCAAGACATTTGCTTGGCAGTAGCCAATGTATTGGCTAACTGAGCCGTTGATTTCAATTCAAGGTCTGCCATTCTTTACAATTAGTGACAGAATTTATGAGCGATTTCAATTTTAAATTGTTTGCACTCGGTTGTTGTTGTTGTTGTTGTAACTGTTGCTGTCGGCATAGTTCTTGTTAACGAGTCTAAGCACTGCAGAAGCAGCTGAGCAGAAAGTGGATAATCAAATTTATCTCTGCCAAATTTGACTCCATGAAAGTCGAGGAAATCTATAAAATTAACACACTAATTATAATTCCAATTAAAGTTGACTATTTTCTGTTTAGAATGTTGTTTAAAAATAGCCACTTGTGACCCGGAAATGGTTTTGCGGTCTTGGTCAATGTTTGTTTTATAGATGAACGATAAGCCCGGTTCACTCAACACGGAAAAAGCTTGTAAACATTTACAGTAATATTAATAACACACTAATCATACAATATCCCATGTGAACTAACCGTTAAATTAGATAAAAATCTAGGAAAAGGATTAAAACTCAACTGGCTTTCCACGTGGTGTTGCAGTATTTCTTTGGCGTTCAACGTGGCTTGATTCTTGTCGATTCGGTTCCAGAATAATGTAAATTTGCTGTCGTCTTACAAAAAATGTTTAACATCGGCGGAGAGTAACGATAAAACCTAATAAAATACATACAAAGTACTCAAATAAAGTGCCCAGTTTTCCTGGAGGTGGTTGCAAGTCATTTGCAGACAGATAAGACCCAGTTTAGTTAGCAATTATGAAAAACTATAGCTGGAAGGAAATCATTGACTTACATAATTATACTTCATTATGTACAACAAATATTTAAATAGATAAAGATCAGCTGGAATCAATAGAACTGACTTGTCGCCTTCGGAAAACACACAGTGTTCCATGAAATCGTATTGAGGACAGACAAGTATAAAACCATACGAAAATTGGATAAGTTTAACTTCAAACACTTCACTTCTTAGGGCTCTCAAAATGCCTGGAGTATTTTGGTTACTATTCCTGTTTCAATTCAACGGAATTCCCAGAGTCGGCGCTCAAAGATCATCAGTATTTGAATTAACACGGACTATACAAACGCTAAACGAAGCTTATAATATAAATCTTAATATTTTCATCAACTGGGATAACCGTGAAGAGAGATTTGTGGATTTGAAGCAACTCGATTCGTGCATACTTCAGCTAAACCTATTCACCAAGACTTTTAATAATTTTCACATGCTCGGGAAATACTCGGAAAATGCTCTAATTATAGTGAATATAAACAACCCTCCACTTGATGCTATAGTGGCCGACTTTTTGCCATATCTACTGTGGAAAGTACACGAAACTCAAATAATTTTTATAACAAATAATAATCCAGACGCCTGGCAAGAAGATCTCTTCAGCTACAGTTTTCGCGAGGGCTTTATCAATGTGTTGCTTGTACACCAACAAAACCTTACATCGTCACTTTTTACCTACAATCCGTATCCAGTAATTAAGGCTCATCGTTTGTCTCAGCTTGACGATTACTTCATTAGTAGATTGCAATTTCGGAACTTTCATCATTTCCAGATCCGTACTGTCTTTTTGAAAGGAGAGCCACGCATGCTCTACTATGTAAATCGAAGAGGACAGTTTGTCACTGCAGGATATATTTATAACGCCATGAATGAATTTATAAAACACCATAACGGTACACTGAAGATCCTTGAGCAACCCAAATCTTTTGCCATTGGCATTGACATGATCAAAAAAAAGAAAATGGATTTTGCAACTTATCCAAAAGAAATTGAAGTAAATTTGTCAAGCACAGCGCCTTTGTATCTCTTGAAAGAATATTTTGCAGTTCCCTATTCCCGACCCATCGCTAGCTATTTGTACTTCTCGCGCCCATTCCAGGCGACCCTTTGGCTTGCAGTGATGGGCACAGTGGTCTACTGTACGATAGCCCTATACATCATCTATAAAAACGATGGAACTGAAATCAGTATGGAGTTTCTGTGTAGCTGGTGCTACGTGTTGTTCCTGTCACAGCCAGTTTTAAGAATCCTTAAATGGCAACAGTTCGCCATACATTGCCTCATGCTTCTCTGGGGCTTTATACTGACCAATCTGTACTTGACGATGTTGTCGAGTATGTTAACGTCGGGATTATTTGAACCGCAGCTCAACACGATAGAGGATTTAATTAACTCACCCTATCACCTACTCGCCGATGACTTTATTGCTGATTATTTTAGAAATTTAGATATAATACCATCTGAAATTTTAAATCGCATGATTGTCGTTAATGGGTACGTTCTGGATAAAGCTCGGAATGGTTTGAACACCAGTTATATATATATAAGCTATGACGATCGCTTGGATGGAATTTTATATCAACAGCACTTACTGGAAGTACCGCGATTTAAAAAGATACCACAAAGTTTTATGGATGGCATCATGGCCATACCAGTTGCACATGGCTTACCGTATCTTAGAATGTTAAACACTTATTTGAGAAGGATCTTTGAATGCGGCGTCTTAAAAAAGATGAAGAGCGACGCATGGATGGATACAATTGAAAGTGGAATCTACATACTCTTTAGAAGTGAAGGAATAGAACAAAAGCCCTATGATTTAGAATTTTATTTCTATGCCTTTGCATTCTGGTGTGCTGGCTTAGTAGTTGCAGTACTGTGTTTTCTTCTGGAATTCTTTAAATGGCGCGTAATGACATACTGAACTCGCAGCTGTCCAAGCACATCTCATCTTCTTATGTACAGATGATGTATAATAAATGTAAATTGTTGTACATTTTATATCCTTGCAGATGGTATATTACATTAAATTATATATATTCTCAATCAGAATCATCAGAAGTATCCATCTAACATTGTCTGTCTGTACGTCCGCCTGTCTGTCCTTTCGTCTGTCTGTTGCAACGTAAACTAGTCCCTCAATTTTACAGCTGTCTTACTGAAACTTGGCATACATGCTTCTTATTTCTTCACTACAATAAATATAATATAACTAGTAATGGAAATAAGAGCCTGCAAGGGTATAAAACTTTCGGCATGCCGAAGAAAGCCTTCTTCCTCGCTATTAAATTATTTTCCGAATTCTAACAATTCCAAAATTTGTTTTGAAAGTAATTTTATTTAGTTTATTGAATAGAGGACGCAAAATATGTACATACAATATATAAACGGTCCAGTTATCTCTCAAGTTGTGGTCGAAAGCCATTAATAAAATATTTGATAAGACCCAACTAAGTTTTCCAACTATGAGCTATGGGAGCTATGGGAGAAACTAACTATTACTTGAAGGTAAACATTAACATAAATAATTAAATTCTATTGTTTATCTTAACTTCCACTTATACCTAAACAGATACTGATCAGTTGGAATCAATAAAACTGACTTTTCGGCTTCCAAAAGGTTTAGTGTGCGTTAAAAAGCTATTGAGGAAAGACCACTGCAGCAGATCAACTTTAAGAATCCGTTTAAAAAGTATTACTTAAAGTTGAGTTTAGGAATTGAATAAGCAGTATACATTTCAACATTGTTGTCCTCAAAATGCAAATCGTAATTTGGCTGTTACTCCTAATTCAACTTAGTGGAATTTGCAAAACCTTCTCCGATAGATCATCAGTGTCCGAATTGACACGAATTATTCAACAGCTTAACGAAGCTTGCAACATAACTCTAAATATTTTTATTAACTGGAATGAACGTGAGGAGAATCATGTGGATTTGAAACGGCTTAAAACAAGCATAATTCAGCTAAACCTAACCACCAACACATTCAACAACTTTAACTTGCATGGGAAATTCACAGAAAATGCTATAATTATAGTTCACATAGACAACCCTCCACTTGATTCTGCAGTAGCGGATTTTTTGCCATATCTACTGTGGAAAGTACACGAGACGCAAATCATTTTTATAACGAATGATACACCAGATGCTTGGCAGGAAGATCTCTTCAGCTACAGTTTTCATAAGGGCTTTATCAATGTGTTGCTTGTACACCAACATAAAAACACATTGTCGCTTTATAGCTACAATCCATATCCAGTAATTCATGTTCAACGTCTGTCTCAGCTTGATGATTACTTCAATCGAAGGCTTCAACTCCTGAACTTTCATCATTTCCCGATTCGAACAGTTTCATTGAAAGTTGAGCCGCGCATGATCCAGTATGTGAATCGGAAAGGACAGCTTGTCATTGGGGGATATTTGTATAACGCTATGAATGAGTTTATAAAACTCTACAACGGTACACTGAAGGTATTCGAGGAACCCAAATCTTTTGCGGAGGGCATTAACATGATGAAAAACAATGGAATGGATATTGCAGCTTATCCGAAAGAAATTGAATGGAATTTGTCAAGTACAGCGCCTTTATACCTATTGAAAGGATATTTTGCTGTTCCCTATTCTCGACCCATCGCCAGCTATTTGTACTTTTCACGTCCTTTCCAGTCGACCCATTGGCTGGCAGTGATGGCCACAGTGATCTACTGTACGATAGCCCTCTACATCATCTATAAAAACGTTGGAACTGAAATCAGTATGGAGTTTCTGTGTAGCTGGTGCTACGTGTTGTTCCTATCACAGCCAGTTTTACGAATCCTCAAATGGCAACAGTTCGCCATACATTGCCTTATGCTCCTCTGGGGCTTTATACTGACCAATCTGTACTTGACGATGTTGTCGAGTATGTTAACGTCCGGATTGTTCGAACCACAACTCAACACTATGGAGGATTTGATCTATTCACCCTATCCCTTACTTGCGGATCCATATATTGCTGATTATTATAAAAAATTAGAAGTTTTACCTAATGAAATTATAAATCGCATGGTTGTTGTTTCTGGGCACGCTCTGGATAAAACTCGAATTGGTTTAAACACAAGTTATATGTACGTTGCCTATGATGACCGCTTGGACGCAATTTTATATCAACAGCACTTGTTGAAAATTCCACGTTTTAAAAAGATACCACTGAGTTTTAAGGACGGCATCATGTCTCTAACAGTTGCCCATAGCTTACCATATCTTAGCATCTTAAACACCTACTTGAGGAGGATTTTCGAATGTGGCATCTTAAATAAGATGAGGACTGATGCCTGGAGGGATATAATAGAAAGTGGCATTTACACACTCTTTAGAAGTGAGGGAGTGGAGCACAAGCCTTATGACCTGGAATTCTATTTTTATGCCTTTGCATTTTGGATTGCTGGCTTAGCTATCGCCACTCTAAGTTTTCTTCTGGAACTGCTCAGATGGCGCATTACCTCACACTCAAAAGTAGTACCTTTCTATATATAAAACAGTAAAGTCCTTCATCAAAAATAAATGTCTTAAAGAAAAGTTGGTTTTGGTTATTTCTATTGAGCTTAGAAAGATTCCTTTGATTTATGTACACCCTAATAAAGCGCTTTGTTTTCATAATACGCACCTGCCAAGCTATGAATGTGTGTCCAATTGACGAGATAATGATAGTTCCGTCTGCTGATATGTTGGGTATATAAAAGAAGCCTGTTCAACGTTGGTCGCCTCATACGTTTCAAATGGATCTACTCTTCCTGAGCACGCTACACAATCTTACTCTCGCACGTGGTACCTTTATAGCCTCATGCATTAATGAGCTCAATGTGTTGTATAACATGGAACTGAATGTTTATCTGGAGTTTGGACAAAGCTCCTGGATGCCAGTTATCGAGACAGTCCTTCCAACTCTCCAGGTAAGCGATGCAACTCAGCAGCATGTACTGATGGGAAACTTTAGTGAGCGCGCATTGACCATCGTCTATATGGAGGACTCCTACGAGACTAGCGTCGTTAGCTACCTAACCAACTGGTTGTGGCGAGCGCAGCAGCTGCAGGTGCTCATCATTTACCCAGAGGCGACAACGGTTAAATTGCTTAGGCTCTTCTCACACTGCTGGCAACAAGGTATGGTTCACATTCTGGTACTCGTGCCACAGACTGGAGAGCTCTATAGCTATTTGCCCTACCCGAAACTTGGACTTTTGGTAATGCAAAACACACTGGAGTATTTCCACCGCACACGAGGATTGCTCTGGGACTTTCATGGCTTTGAGATTACGTGTGGAATTCTCCCAAGCGGAGCACCGCGTGCCTTTCTCTTCAGAGATCAACGGAATCGTCTGATTTATGCTGGTTATATGCTACGAATGGTGCTGGACTTTATTGGACACTACAAAGGTACCATAAGGACTCTCACCGTGGACAATTTGCGAGAGGCGAACGAGGCGCTAAGCACTCGACTTGTTGATTTCTTGCCGTACCTTTTGCCTGAGACATCCAATTTTACGGGCAGCGTTGTGCTGTGGCATGAGAATAGCTTCTTGATAGCCCCATCGCCCAAACTGTTGCCCAAGTACATGTACTTGCTGAAGCCGTTCTCATGGACTACCTGGTTGGCCTGCCTTGCCATCTTGCTGTACTGCAGTGGAGCGTTGTTTCTTCTCGCCGAAGGAACCCTTAATTTGAGCGGTGCCTTCTTGCATATTCTACGTCTCTGGCTCTTCATGCCGCCTGGCCAGGATCAGGTCTCTCTGCCTAACCCACGTCGCCTGCTGCTCTTTATGATTATGACCGTAACGGGGCTAATGCTAACCAATCTCTATTTGGCCCAGCTTTCTAGCAATTTGGCAGCGGGTCTATATGACAAGCAGCTCAATACCTTCGATGACTTAGAAGGTACAGATTACAAGCTTCCACAAGAGGAACTTGAGTTAAGGTACTTGCGCCAATTGCCCGATCTACATCCTCAGCTGGAAAAGCGTCTGGAACTTACACCGGAGCAGCTAGTCTATAAGTATCGCCGTGATCTGAACACGAGCTCGCTGCACATTGCCTTGGAGGACAGCATTGAGTTTACATTGTACCAGCAAAAGTTTCTACACGTTCCACTGTTTCACAAGTTGCCGAAGATCATCTACCAGCAACCCTTTTTCATGCCCGCAGCCTATGGACGACCCTATCTGAAAATCTTCAATTGGTATGTGCGGCGCATGTTTGAAGCGGGAATTCTACTCAAGATGAAGAGTGAAGGATTCAGTCATGGCATACATAGTGGCAGACTGCAGTTTGTGTATCGCTCCAGGTACCAGGAGGTTGATTCTAATGATCTGGAGTACTACTTTGTGGCAATTGGTGTCTGGCTAGTTGGCATGCTGTTGGCCACCCTGTGCTTTGCTTGGGAGTGCTGGAGGGGCAAGAAATAAGGGAAATATATGATTAATGAGCAAAGTAGATCTTCTGCTGAATAGTTGTAACAAATTATAGAAGCTCTAATCAATTGCAAATACATAAAATATATAAATTGATTCATGGTATACAACTTTGGGTCTGGTAGTTCTCGCAGAGACTACAAAGGTCTCATTTGCATGACCGGCGGGCGCACTTGTCGAGCGTGGCCAGTAGATTGCCAACAGGCAATTGGCAACAGGTAACTGCCAATTGTGCTGGCTGGCTGGCTCTGAAGGTGTCTTCGATTATTGGCAAACATTAATTATTTGCTCGCGCGCGCTCAACTGAGTGCCACCTTCTGTGCCTCAGATTGTTTTGTTGTTTTTGTGATTTGCTGTTGCTGTTGCTGGTGTTGCTGCTGCTGTTGCTGTGTTACTGTTGCTGCTGCAGCTTTGTGAAAGGCTCGGGCAAGTAGTTCAAATGTTTATTTTTTGGTGTATCTTTGATTGCAGACTGGCTGCACAGGCTAAGGCAGGCTGGCTGGCAGGCAGACCACAAAATTTGCGCAACGAATGTGCCCTGGCTCGGTCAGGCTGCTCTCGGGTCTCTTCGAGCCTTGACTATTTATTTTTCGCCAAAATTGCACATTTTCCCATGCTGCTGCTGTCGTTGCTATTGCTGCTGCTGCTGCAGTTGTTGTTGTTGTCGTTACGGCGTCGCGTCTAATCAAGGAGCGGAGTCGTTGGTGCACAGCTGCCGCTGCCGCTGCTGCTGCTGGCTGCCTCCTCCTCAGCCTCATCCGCGATCCGCCAACCATCAGCCGCGCCAGCTCTCTGTCTATGTGTTAGCCTGGCCGGGCCGTGCCGGGGCCGCCCGTTGCCATTTAGACCCCGAGGCAGCCGAAAACGATGAATATTGATTTAATTGAAAGTCATTGAGGCGCACGTACTCATAGACACATATACCGAGCGCGAGTGGCAGACGGCGACGGACACAGGCGGCGGCACGGCGTGGTGTGCGTCTTTTTTTTCCATTTGGCGTGGCTCCAACAAACTCCAAAAGCCAGCGCGCTTCAGCCACAGCTTTGACTGCAACGCCGACTGCAGCTTGCCAACTGCCCTCCCACATGCCACATGCGGCGTCATCTGCACTCTCACACTTACACACAGACACACACACACGCGCTACGCCCCAACATTTGTAGCTGGCACATTGACACAGTTTCTATGCAGCGGCAGATGTGCTGCATTAGCTGCCCCTCCCTTCGTACACCCTTGCCCCACCCCTGGCAACATGTTGGAATTTTGTCGACTTGTTTTTCTTTCGCTTGGCGACGCTGCTGCCAAATGTCAAGAGGTTAATACGTGAATTAACAGCAAATTTCTTTGACTTGTGTGTGCCTGCATGCCTGCTGTTTGTTGTTGTTGTTGTTGCTGTTGTTGTTGCTAGTGTTGCTGTTGCTGCCGCTGCTGATGTTGCTCTTCGTGCAGCTGCTGCTGGCGCTTTCATTGGAATGCGGGCGTTGCTAGCCTCTTTTCGTCTTCCTCTTCCTCATCTTCCTCTGCCCGTTTGTTGTTTTTATAGTCAACGAAGTCGGGGAAGTGCATTAGGAAGACCCAACCTAAACAGCATGTGGTCGCTTTTGTTGTTGTTGTTAGAGATTTGACTATGCGCTTAAGATATTACATTAAAATTGTTTAAGCTTTTAAGAATGCCTTAATAGCGACCAATAAATCAAACAGAATTTCACTTTATCGCATGCCGGGCATATCTGGGCAGCAGAACTAAGATTTCTAAATAAAATAAATTGAAAATCGAAGAGGGCAAGAAAGAAGAAGCTGCAACCTATATTCCCTATATATGTGGTAGTAATTCTGAATATTATATATTCATATAATTCGTATATTTATTATATTCGTATTCCCAAAAGCTCATAATATGAACTGTCATACAGCTGTTATACAGAAATCATCCCTGCATGTCCTTGCTTTTAGCAAAGTCAACAACCATCGCATCCTTTCTCGCAGTTTGCCTTCGCTGACGTCAGATGGCGCCACACTGTGCGCGCTCGATTTGAAAATGAAATTGTAAAATAAAAATGTAATTTCAATTACAAATTCCACAACGCACGCTCGCTCGTTTGTTCCTCTCTTGCCGTACAGTGGGTCGTTAGGCATATCTAACCCACATAGATGACCAAGCCGCGATTAAACAATTACATACACACATACACACGCAGGCCGGGCGCGACAGACAGAGCGAAAATAGAGTCGTACGTCTATGCAAATTTTTCGCTAGGCAAGTGCATAATAATTTTTATGAAAACTGTTTCTATTTGCAGCTCAATGTGGCGCTTGCTTGGGTCTCTCGTTGCTCGCTGGACCGACCACGCCAAATGTGACAATCTTGAAGAGATCAAAAAAGCGTAAAGCCTACAGAGCAACAGCGGCTACCCACTGGTTGCCCAGTTGGGAACTGGAACTGCAACTGCAACTGGAACAGAAACCGGCACCAGCAGTGCCACTGCCAGCACCACCAGCAGCAGCAGCAGCAGCAGCAACAACAGCTCTGGGTCTGGGGTCTGTTTGGGTCGGTTCGGGTCCGTTTGTCTGGCGATAGCGCAAATATTCAATTCAATTCATTAACAGCCACACAGCAAGCGATTAAATCGCTCCACATCTATATTTATATTATGTATAAGCGCAGACATATATATTTATGTATTATTATATGTCGTTTGCAGTCTACCCTTTCTGACAGGGTACCATGATTTTTTGAGGGAATATGTAACAATGTAAAGGGAGAAGATTTTATTTTATTTATTTTATTGCATCTATTATACCCTGTAGGGTATGTCAGCTTCGTCACTATTATCCATTGAATGGCGTTTTTACTTATTTTCAATATTAATACCCATTAATCATGGGGTATTAATCACAAAAAAAGGCTCCTATGATCACACAAAGTGTGTTAAGAATACATATATATATTCTTGAGCAGCTTCAAACTTCCAGTAGATAGTCTTGTTGTCTGTATGACCACCTATATCTCAAAGACTATAAGAGCTAGGACTACAAAATTTGGTTACAATGTGTATTATAATGAGCACAATATATATTACAATCCAAATCACTTAGACTGGGATCGCACAAATGTTTAGCGGGTATATTACAGTCGAGCACACAGTAATATAGCTCTCTTGTACTTGTTTTCTTAGTTTTTTGCGGTTATTGGAGCACCCAAGTGGTGGCTAGTGCACAAGGCATAATCTGCTGACAATTTATTGGCATTTTCATGTAAATTATGTTATATTCCGAGTGAAATAAAAATACGTTTTTCTTTTATTGCCAACACTTTAGCGACTTTATCTTGTGTGAAAAGTGGTTCAATCGCGATAACTTCATCTCAGCGGGGCCATAACAATAACAACAACTTAGCGACAACAACAACAACAACAACAACAAACACAACTGGCCAACAACAACCTGCATTTTGATAGATTTTTGCATTTTAATTGATTCTTAATGGAAAACTGTTCTTATCACGATTGCTCGAATTTATGAAAAGTTAATTATAAGTCGCCGTATTTGCTTTTTCGATTCGATTCGATTTTGTGGTGCAAGTGCAATGCGGTAATTTGAGTAGTTATTTTCGAAAGTTGTCAAAAAACGTTGAGTTATTACCCCGCCCGATATCGGTCACTAATTGAACAGTTTGGCCAACGGCTCGACTCGATCGAAGATTGCCAGCCCGAGAGAGATCACTTAACTCCGGCAATTGCAATTACGATGCGAGTGGATTGTGCCGACTAGTCAGCTTAGTCGTAATATATGCGGGGATCTATCGATAGAGCTGTTTGGCTAATAGACTAATCCAATGCAATTGACGTATACAAATTGCATTGCCAAGATTTGTGGAGTATTTTAGATTCTGATACTCATATTCCCCCAACAAATTTATCGCTGCCTTTTGTTTTGCATTTTATGGAGAAGAATTTTTTGATTAGTTTCGCCTCGTCAATGTCGTAAACTTAATGCGTAATGCCCATATAAACATTGCCATGTGCCTCTGGGCAACCACTTGACTAAATTAAATATCATAATTTCATTTTCCAACATTTTAATGCACTTTGGCTGAAATAGTTTTTTTTCTATTTCATTAATGTGAGGCCGCCGACGCCTTCGTCGCTGCTGTGGCTGCCACATGCTGCAGTTAGTCCATGTTGTTAGTCCATATGTTGTCGTCGTCGTTGTTTTTGTGCGCTGCGCTGACGCCATTGTTGCACGGCCCCAGCGACGACGACGACAAAATGAATTTTCATATTTTCTTATTGCGGAAAAAAAGCAGAGAAATACAGAAAAAAGAAAATGCTTTTTTATTTGTGCTCGTAATGCCGCCAGGCAGCGAGACGCGGCGACTTCATTTAATACACTCCACAGCCTGCTTTTCTCTCTTGAGGCCCTAGGCAAGGAGAGAGGGTATGAGGAGGGGGGGGGAAGGGGTGGAGTGGTCGCAATTGCAGACCATGCCCGAAAGCAACGTCGTCGCATCCTTTTGGTCTGCGAAATCCTTTTTGTCTGTTGCGCGTCGCATCTCGTTTTCGGGCGTTCATAATAAAAATGCATGCAAAAATGCAAACGTGGCAAGTGGGAGTTGAAGTGCAGCAGGTGGGGCGGGTGCAAAGAGGGGGAGGCAAGCTGTAAGCGCATTGGGTGGTTTTCTTTTTTGGTTGAATGCCACAAGAAATTATGATACGTTTAATTACCAAGCAAGCGACTGACGTGCAGCACGTGACTTGCAGCCAGCGTGTACCTGCAGCTCAGTGCAGCACACACACTCTAACACCCCCTCCCCCTGCACCCCTGGCTAACCGTGCCACATTTCAGCTCGTTCATTAACAGCTGTCAGCTTTTGGCAGCACTTGGCTGCGCGTCGTGGTTCGCGGCATTCCCGACGCGCCGCTCGGCGCGTTTTACAATTTGCACCTTTTTAATTAACGTGATTGCAGCGGGACTCGCGAGAGCACACACATTCGCACACACACACAGTCATGTTGATCTATGCATTACGTGCTGAATGCAACTTTCAACATGGTTTGGGCTAGGTGGGTTAGTTACCTGTGCGAGTCGTCTCCGTGTCTCAAGTGAGCACTTGCAGCAGCTCCCAAAAACCCGCCTGACACCCGGACGAAACAGAAGCCGCAGCTGAATTGGGATTAAGCAGGAGTCAGGCTGTAGTTGGATCTGGTAGCTGGAGGCGTTCTGCCTTTGTCTTCGGCATAAACCGAAAGTCGTCGTCGTCCTCGTCACGGGTTTTTGGCGCTTTGGCGCGTCATCTTCCAGCTCAATGATGTCACACAATGTCACGTGCTGATTTGACAGCTGCTCCAGAGGTTGACTTAGACGTAGGTGGATGGTGATGTAGGTGTAGGTGTGTGCTGTGGAGGACACACTCTCGATGGGGCATGTGCCTGCTCCTGCTCCAGCTCTTGTGTACTCAACATTTACGCACTTCAGCGCGTTTCGTGCACAAAGAGCTGGAGTTGCGCCATGGCAAGGGAAACAGGGGTTTGCAGGGGTGGTGGCGGGGGAGGTGTAAGGAAAACATCTTGAAATGTCAACGTGGCTGACAGCTTTAAAGTTCTTCTTGCAGTTTAGATTTATCAAAAGTTATGGCATTTATTATGCAAGGCACGAGTTCACGATGTGTTGCAATTCGTGATATGTGAATTACGTAGAAAATTATTAAAAAACTTTTAAGATAAACTGAAACTGTCTGTAGGTAATCTACGTGATTATTTTTTGTGGTTTTGTACATTATATAATTGGATTAGTTTTATTGTTTTTTACTGCGAATGTTCTTTATATATTTCTATAGTTCTGCAGATAGAGAGAATGTATTATAGATAATTCAATAGCGCATAAATGGTTATATATTTATTGGATATAACAGAGATGAGATATACAGATTCTTCTATATTAAAAAGTTAGTTTTATATGTTGTAAAACATTTTACTAATACTAGCTCTATGCATTATTTACAGTTCCATACAGACTAGTAAAATTATTGATAAATAAAGAAGAACGTAGTACATTTAAAGAAGGCTGAGTATAAACTTAGAATATTGAAGATTAACAGCGCGATGATCTGTTATACAAATTGTTAATTACCATAGATAGATAGGTATATTTCGCAAAGAGGTTTCTCTATTTGATAGAAATATATGTATGATATTTACATAGATAGAGTGTTTACTTTTTGTCAGTTAGTCCCATGCATGTTTTATACAGTTCGGTATTATGTAGACACTGTTAATTATCGAACAAAGATAAACTTAGATTTCAAAGATAGAAAAATGATTTTATGGATAGTTAGCCAGTTCTATATGTATATCAGTTCTATATATACATATATATCTATAGATAGATGCACATTATATAAATAGCTGAACTATTCATAGATAATTCTCAATATCTTTATACATAATAAAGAGTTTCATATTTTTTTATAAATATATTTATAATATTCTCGCTGTCTGCAAACCTATTAAGAGACCCATTCATTTATTATCTATTCAATCTTAATTGACTGTCACTAACTCAACACCCGAAGAGTTAAGAGTATTTATGCTAAATCGCCTGACCGGGCAAAGTTTTGAAGTTGCTTTTTTTTGGCGATATTCGTGCTTGAACCCCTCGCTGAACCCTTTCACACCTGAGCAAAACCGCAAAAGCGATCGACACTGGGTACAGTCACAACTATTTCGCTCCTCTCTCTCTCTCTCTTTCTCTCCGTCTCTCTTTGTGTCTTACTCTCTATCTATCTCTTTCTAGTTTTGGGGTTGCAGTCGAAACAATTTATAATTTCAACGCCTTGAGATAACAAATAGCCCGACGGAGTGCACGATTCGACAATTAATCATCGCGTCGCGTTTTCGCCGTTTGCTGTTTGGCGTTTTGTCGTTTGCTGCCTGCCTGCCTGCCTGCCTCGCGTTACTTTTTCGGGCATAATTACGGCAAATGCAGCACGCCGCAGTGTGCCCTGGTAGGGTACTTAGTTCGGGCCGCAAGAGACAGTTAAAAATGACGAGAGCAAAGCGAACTGAAATGACAAAAGCCAAGTCAGAGTCAAGCTCGATGGCGATGGCGATGCCGAATGCAACAAATGCCCCCAAAAACATGGCCCAGATGATCGATTAGTCCAATCCAATCCACAAATGTGCAGCTCCAAGCTTCAAGTCGAGAGAAACAATTGTGGCCACAAATATTGGGACAGCGAAATATTGGGCAGGCTTTTGCATTGGCATAATTTGGCAATTGAATTGATTTCTTGGCTTTTTCACTCCACTCTGTCTCGCTATCTGTCTGACTGGTCTAACGGTCTGCCTGCCTGTCCGCCTGTCTTGGCCTCTCTGGCCAAGCCCTAGAGCAAATTTGGTTACGCTCACGTTTGTGCAGGAAATCGAAATCGTTAGCCTAAACTTTATGTTCATGGAAAAGGGTTTGGCTGTGTGATATTTCATGTTTGCCGCCAACGCCATCGACAAAATCGCTGCCGCTGTCGCTGCTGCTGCAGTCGCTGCCGCTGCTGATTGATTGAGCGTCGGCGTTGGCTGCGGCGCCTGCAGCACAGCCCCTTGGACGACACGTACTGCCTCCTCCACCGCCCCTCCCCCTCTCGTACTATGCCTGCCCCTTGAAGACGTTGCAGTTCAAAGGTGCCACCGTTTTCTCCCATAATGAACGATCATTTGATATGCCGACATCGTAGATACAGATACGATTTATGACCAGTCGATTGTTATTGTTATTGCTGTTGTTGTTGTTGCTGTTGCCATTGTTGTTGCTGTAAGTAGTTGCTGCTGTTATTGTTGTTTAATGTGCATTTCCCAAACACAGTTGACGAATTTCGCGTCGTCCAAAACTTAAAGCGACAACGCGCACACAACATTTTGTGGCCCGTTCCATTGTGTTGTGTTGTTGCCCGTGTCGCCCATTGTTGTGTGCGCCCAGCTGCTGCCACTGCTGCCTCTGCTGTCACTGCTGCCTGAGCCCCTCCCCCAACTTCGCTCATATTTGTTCCATGTGCAATTTTTGCATACTTCAGCAAACGCGTCATATTTTCGAGTGGTTTCGCTAACATGCAAAGGACACTTGAGAGCCCAGGCACACAAGTGGATCCTTAAAGAGCATTTCTTCAGGCCAGGGGCTGCTTGAGTGTAGCTACATTCTGAATGGGCACACAGTGCCGTTGCGATGACGACGACAATGATGACGATGACGATGTTGCTGTAGAGAGATGATGATGATGAAGCCGAGGACAACTGGCAAGATGGCATTTCTCTAGCGATGCTGGATTGTATGAGTTATATAAGAATATAACTGTGTGTATGTGTTGTGTACATGTGTGTCGCTTCAATCAATAGCATAACTTGCTGCTGCAGTTGAAACAAAACATTTCAACAAGCAAAACACATTAGATTGGTCATTAAACATGCAGCGACAAGAAGCACTTGCAGGCAAACACAGGACACTGAGCACAAAGGACGCAGCTTCAGCGTGCGTGTAGCTCTGCTTGCCATTTCCGTTTCCTGTTTCACGTACACACACACACATGCACACGCAAACATAATGTGCATATCATTTACGGTGTCAATCAGCGCGCGGTTGCACTGCGAATGCGGCCACAAAAATCAACAGGAATACGCCACGTTGCACACACAACCACACACAGAGACACATACACACACAGACATGTACACTTCAAACAGCATTGTGTGTGCAATATCCTGTGTGTCTCCGTCTCTGTCTGTGTTTGTATTTGTGTTTGTGGCATATCCCGGTGCCGTTGCCAGTCGACCATAAAATGTATTGCGGTCATTTTAATATAAAATAATTAATTTCAACGTAAATATTTATAGCAGCAAAAATATGCCGCATAATTGATTCGTTGGCAGCTATCAATGGGCTCACATGTGGCCGGCAGGGGGAAGGGTAGAGGACAGCGGGAATCACTGCCGAACGGTGTGTATGTTTGTCTGTCTGTCCGTCTGTCTGTCTGCCTGTCCATCATTGGCATTCAATTCAATCATTGCAAACGAAATAAGCATAATGAAATACAGTATAAATACATTAAATGCCCCGGCATGGCCTGAAATATTGATTCAAATTCTCCGCGTTTCCCAATTTTCATCAATTTTTCTGCAATTTTCATATGACGAACTCGACTCGTTTTGCTTGCGCTCATTTTTTTTTTTGGCGCGCAGCCCTTTTGCCATTTTGCAATTAAAAGCTTTACACTTTGCAATCAATATATGAAATAATTAAATAAAATGACGCTTAATTAAATTGTCACGACCTTTTGCACAAATACAACGAGCACAACAACAACAACAGCAGCAGTAGAAATTGTCGCCGTGCTGATGATGCAAATGATAAGCGGGACAGGCGGCAGCAAAGGCTTCTCTATGACAGTAGAAAAACCGAGGAATGCGCTTAATTTGTCTGATGAGCTGGTTGCGAATGCACTCACTTTTCTAGGGTATATGCGACTGGATAGGGCAGTAGTAGAAAGTTAAGAAATCCATACAACTATATGAGTTGATTGTAACTTACTTTGCTTTGCTTGAATATCTTTGCAATTAATTCATTGATTATTTTAAATTTTAAATTTTAATTTCTTAAATTTAATTTAAATTTAAATAAAATAAATTATTAATAACCTTTTAATTCTAATTCAATTTTTATTCTTCATTTTTATTGTAACTTTTCCCAGTCGACTGCCATTAGTCGACATTAAATAAATAAATAAATAAATAAATAAATTAAAAGGAAGTTTTGTTGAATAGATAAGATTAGACTTTGAGGTCTAAACATATAGATAGATAGATGTACAGACTATATATAGTATAAATATTGTAGGTAGACGGATTGTATTAATACATGAACTCACAGAAAAACTTATAGATTAATACCTAGTATAACCAGAATTCATTGATAGAAAGACATGGATAAAGAAAAGTAGTTTATAGAAATAAATTGATGATTTGTCCTTATTCAGTTTTCCTTAATTGTTGCTTTATCTCTTCACTTAGTTCATTCCCCCACTAAGTTAGGGTATATCCTATTCACCTTCTTCAGCAAGCGTTAATTCCGAATTGAGTTTCTTGGCGAGCACATCACAAAAATGTGACAGCTAGTTAATGTGTGCCCTCCCCTCCCCTGCTAACCTCACCATGCCACCCCCTGCTAACCGCAGCCCCTGCAGCGAGCTGCCACTGTGCTGTGCCACTGATCGCCACTGAACGAGCACTTACTCAGCTGGCTGCGGCTGCGGCTGCAGCACGGCGACCGCCTTCAATTAAATTCAATTGGGTTTTGTGCTGCTTAAAACGCCTGCGCGCGTGCTTCAATTTAGTTGGAGTTTGCAGAAGATGGACAAGAGCAAGAAGAAGAAGAAGAAGAAGGAGGAGAAGGAGGTGGAGGTGGAGGAGCAAGCAGCAGATCGGCAGCCAGCGCCGTTGCAAGCTAACAAAATACACTTTGCTCGACCAGCGATAGGCAAATGAGTTTGCGCATTAGAAGACGGGATTAAGAGGGCAGGTGGGGAAGGGAGGTGCGAGGTGGCACGCTGGCACGCTGTGCGCCGCCTGTCAGCATATCAACGCAATTTGTGCACTCGCCAATAGACGGCGGCAAATTATGGCCAGCGAAGCTCGGCGACTGCGCAAAGTGCCTCATAAATTCACGTCGCTGATGAAGTGATAGTGCGACAGAGAAGGCGAAAGAGAGAGAGAGAGGTGAGAGAGATAGTGAGAGGAGGGGGTGAGGGGTGCAGGCACATCTAAGTAGTGCCAGTGGCAGCGCCAGCATCAGCGTCAGATCCAGATTCAGTGGCAGCAACAACTGCCGCGTCTCACGGCAGCTCGTGTCTGGTGCAGATTGTTTATGGCAGCGGCGAAATTTGCTCAATGGCTCAACTAATGTGCCGCAGATAGGCACGACAAGTGGCAGCAACAACAGCAGCAGCAGCAGCCACAACAGGCCTGCAGGCAATTAGAAAGTACCTACAAATTGCCGTGCAGATGCCAAGCAACTTAAAGCATTTCATATTATCTTTATCAATTATTAAATGCATCCAACATGCTATTGACACAGATACCTTCTCTGGTCCCGTCCAGGCTTAAGACACTTCCGTCTGTGCCGCCAAGGCTGACCTTCGTCTGGGCCGCGGCGTCAAGGACAATGCGGCGTGGTGTAATTGAGGCAACGCGACAAAGCCGTAAAGCAAATTTAACAAGTACACGAGGAAGGGAGGAGAATGCGAAAAAATGCTATAATAAAAATAGCTAAAGCTGGGCAAGAAAATCCGCCAAGCTGCTGCTGCTGCTGGCTGGCTGGCATAAGCAGAAGAACAAACTGTAGATAAAAATTTCAATAAGCTGCGCCAGCAGGCAAGCCCCCAGAGAGAGAGAGAGAGGGGGGGGGGGGACAGCAGGGCTGGCAGGACACGAACTGTGACCGCAGAGTGGCTGTGGCTGCGACGCCAACTGCGACTGCGACGGCGACTGCGAAGGCGACTGTAGAGTGCGGCCAATAAATAAAATTAATAGAAACTCACTTGAACAGCTTGACCAGGCTGTGGATGGCAGAGCAGCGCAGGGGGTGACTGGGGGAGGGTTGAGGTTGAGGCTTTGCACAGGATTTTCATTTTATTATGCTGTTGACTTGTTGAATGAGCCATGAGTGGAGGCAACTGTTGCGTCGAGGGCTTGGCCTTAAAGCAGTGGCATTTTTGGGCAGACTTTCTAGCGGTTTTTCCAGCTATTTATTAGCGGGAACTAACTACCTTAACATTTCGGCTGCTGCTTTGATGCGCAGCCCATAAAATGTTACATCAATCGTCCATTTGATTGCCAGCTATTTCCAATCAATTAGACGTTCCCACCGTTCGATCCATATATATATTTTACTGGGAGTGTGTTGCATCTGCCACGTTGCTGACCTCTCATTGAACTGCCATAAGAAATCACTCGTCGTCAGCCAAGCCAATTGACTGCTTTTAGTGGGAAGGGAAGACAGGGAAGGGGGCAGGTTGTTGGGTGTTGCAACGCCCACTTTCAACACCTGCCTGCAACAATGGCGCGCAAATATTTGCCAGGGACGGACAGGAGATCAATGAGCGACTGTCTAACTGGCGGACAGCCTCCTGCCCGGCCTGGCCTGGCCTGGCAACGGCTTCAATTTGAAATCCAATAAAATTTAATTGGAAACTTCATCACTGGTGTGAAAATTCACACTTGGCCAGGCTCAGGCTCAGGCTCAGGCTCAGGCCAAGACGGGCCAAGGCAGGGAGCAGTCACGGGCACGATTTGGCTGCCGTTTGCCGTAAATCTCGTGCACCTGGCGGCGACTGGCACTCCAACTCCAACTGCAACTCCAACTCCAACACCGACTCCAAGTGCAACTGCAACTCGAAGCTGATGCAGCGCATCGCGATAAGGAAATATTTTTCATATGAAAAGCGCTGCGCATGCCTGGCCTGGCCTGGCCCGTTCGCAATGTTCCGTTTCGTATCGTTCCGTTATTGGCCATGGAGTCGGTCTATGGCTTATTTATGCTTTTCCTTTAGTCATGCCATATCTTGTGGCATTGTCGACAGTAATCGCTGTGCTGCGCCAAAAAGTATAACATGAAATTGGATTGATTTATGTTATAATTACAAATACGAGTTGATATGTTAGATACCCCCTTGCCTTTCCCGCGTTCAAGACAATAGAAAGTGTTGGTGCTAAAAACTCATTAAAGTGGCAACTGGCAAAGAGATTACTCGGGTATCGGTTGGGCCTGGGGCTAGAAATAAAACACCAGTTGATTCCTATTGTATTATATAGTATAACTGTAGAATTTTGTTGGCTCTGGCAGCAGTTTTGACATTACCTGACCAGAGAGCAAGCCAAAAGCTTTGTGTGCCTCTTTAATAGCTCATTAAACCGAAAAGCAATAAAATATAAAGTCTTCAGAGAAATGCTGGATCTTCTATTCGCTACGTGTCCAATCGTGGCCAATCGAATAGATCGTTCGATCAAGCCAACGATCGACCGAGAGCCTCAAAAGAAACAATCGATCGATCGATTGACTTATCGATTGCGTTTCGTTCGCTGCGGCTGCTATGGCATTTGGTTCGTCTTATTTAATATATGTTTATTTTTTTGGTTGGTCCGTTCTTCTTCTTCTTCTTCGTGTGTGTGTGTGATCGTTCTCTCACACTCTTTCCTTCTCTCTCTCTCTGGTTACTCTATGAATTCCCACCAATCCTTCTCGTAGCCCTCGCGCACATGACACAACAGGACAGTACGACGTTTGCGGCAATAATGCGATAGATCGAGCACCTTCTGTTTTACCTCGTACAGATTCTGCACGGTTATCTCCCGTTCCAGGCACTCGGAGATCTTCTCGGTGGCCATCTCCATGTCGCGTTGGTTGTCCTCGAAAATGATTTTCTGATTATTATTGCACAAATAGAAGGCGAACACGTAGCTGTACATGAGTGTGGCCCGGCACTGGCAGAGCACGTCGACGGCCTCTTTGAGGAACTGCACCTCAATCCAGCTCATATTCTCCTGCATGTCATTCATCTTGGCCTGCACATTGGCGTACAGCTTGTGCTCCATGCGCATGCTCATCATGTGGTTCATATATCGATTGTAGTAGTGCAAATATCGGGCCATCGATGATCGATAGCGTTCCTGTGCCTGCCGCGCCTGCTTGCCCTCCTCCTCGTCGAAGCGGTTGCAACTGTACCACGACGAGCCGTGCGGCTCCCACGACCCCAGGCAGACCCAACAGAAGTCATAGCGACACGATGGATTCTTGCAGACCATGTGATTGCAGCCACCATCCTTCTCAATGGTCACATTGCACTTGGGACACTCCTTCGTGTGCTGCGCTATCCAATTGGATGTCTCCGAGTCCTCGTTGTTCTTCTTGAGCCATCGCTTCAGCCACGCACAGCTCACGGGCTCGTGCCAGTTCTCGCCGCAGCCGAAGCAGAACTCATGTCCGCAGGCACAACGCACCGCCCGGGGTTCACTGTAGCTGGCCTTGATGGCGTGCGTGCAACTTGGGGCGGGACACCAGCGCATCAGACTGTTGCACTCGACGAAGGTGTTGGTGATCAGTTGCTGATAGCGTGCGATCACTTCGGGATTGTCGGCCAACTTGCAGAAGGAGACATCGTCCACAAGAATGTCACAATCGGTGGCTGGGCAGGTGATGCTGTGGGCCAATCCCTCGCTGCATGTCTTGTTGGCCAAGTATTGCTTCCAGCAGGCGGCACAGAAGGCATGGCCACAGGCCAAGCCCTTCAGCTCATCGCAGGGACAATAGCAAATGCCGCAAACCTTTTCGCCGCCACTCGCCAAGCTCGGCGCCGATTTGAGGCTGTGCTTGGAGGGCGTTGCAAAGGGATTCACCACATGGGCACGCTGGAAAAACTCCTGTGGACTCGTCTCGAAATATCGCTCGAACAGCGTCTCCTTGTCCCACTTGTAATGATTGAGTATGATGCGGGTGACCTGCGGTGACAGATGCAGCACGTTATTGACCTCATCGATAATGTTCCGCTGATGCTGAACGATTTGATCCGATGTCAGCACCGTGTACACGAACTCATCGACCTCAACACTGCGCCTGGGACGCTCGGGTAGATCGATTTCCGTGCAGGTGTCTTCATCGCTGTCCACACACGTCATGAACGAGGATGGGCCGGTTAGGGAACGTTGCGAATCGCCGTGATCTTCATCCGAGTATTCGTCGTCAGAGTTCATATTCGAATTGAAATATGGAAAATTCAAATACTCATATAGCTGACGCGGACTACTTTGATACAGTACAGGGGGGAACACAAACCACTTCGCTTCTTTCTCAATTGGCTGCCTTCGTCCTTCGTCTGCTCCAGCCTCGTCTTCGTCTTTGTCTTTGTCTTGTCTGCTCGGAGTGGGGTTGGGGTGACCGGTGCAACTGTGCAACTGTATTGGCAACTGGAAACTTGTTTCGGAACCGTTTTTGTAATTACTAAAGATGTCTGATCTAATCTAAAATGTTGTGAGTTCTTCGTAAATCTACTGAAGACTAAACTAACTGCTGTCAGTTGAGCATTTTAGAAATCAATCGAATTGATTAGATTATCTAAGCATATTTCTAATAAAAAAAAAATTAATCATAAAAACATTTTGATTAAACAACAATCGAATTAAGCACAAATCAGTAAATTATTTAAACAATTTTGAATTTGAATTTGCATTTGAATTTCGGATCTGCAAATAAGGAAATATTTCAATTTTAATAAAGTCTAATTGATTTAACTTTTGATTAGATTTGCTGTGCAAAGTTTAAATTAAATTTTATGATGATTCTTTTTACTTTAGTTTTCATTACACTCATCTAACATGGCTGCCGTGTCTCTTAGCCCGTTTTAGTTGTGCTAACGTGTTTTCCATTTTTCCTGCTCTTGAATAAACATTGCAATATTCATGATGCACAGGGGAGGGGAGAGTAGGGAAGAGTGCTTTGCATTTGAAGTTGGTTGGGGCTGCGAGAATGCATTCGGTTTGCTCTCAGAGTGAAAAAAATGAAGCTGTAAAACAAAAACCAGTGAAAACAACAACAACAACAGCAACAGCAGCAGCTACAACAAATGCAGCGCCTAAAAGCTTTTGCTGTATAGCATTCTATAGACATAACCCCTTCATTCTAGAGCAGACCAGAGCAGTGGCGAACAGGACAGCATGGAACATGGAATGAAGCAGAACAAAGCAATGTCTCAAGTGGCAAGGGTAAGGCACAAAAATTGCGATAACAACAACAGCAACAACAACAGGAGTAGCAGCAACGCTATAAAAGTACAGTGCGGCACACACAATCTACACACAACGAGGCGAATGAGTATGCGAAATGAAAGTGAACGAGCGCACAAGGATAATGGCGAATGGCGGTGCGGGTAATGAGTGTGCATAATGCATATGCAGCAGCAGCAGCAGCAGCAACAAGAGAGGCAGCCACAGCAGCCATTCGCATTGAACGCGGCGAGTGCCACGAATGGATTCAATCTGCCGTGTGCTGCACACACAAATACAGATACAAATACAAATGCAACCACAAATACGAATACGAATACGAATACGAATACGTATTACGTATACAAATACGGGCACAAGCATGTCTGTACATGCATATGCATGTTTTTCTCTGCACTCCTTCTTCCTTCACTCGCTGCCTTTTTTAAAACAAAAGCTGCCTGCGCTAACCCGCCAAAACCAGCAGCAGCAGCAGCAGAAGCATTACAAATAAAAATGCAAAGTCGCCAAAAAGCAGCAGCGACGTCGACAGCGACAGAGACGCAGGCAGCAGCAGCCGCAAATCCCTTTCATCGTCGTCGTCTGACTGCGAACCCTTTCCAGCTGCTTTTCAAGTCTCAGCCAAATTACAAGAAATCCTTTCGTGCGCGTGAATGCTTTGGCAAAATACAAAAAAAAAAGATGTGGAAAAAATGGAAAAAAATGTAAAAAAAATAGAACGAAAGGCGAAGCAAAAGCCGAGCAAAGAAATACGGAAAAGGAAATAATTTGACCATTTGCAGCAAATGCACAAAAACAGCCCGGCAAATGACAACAAAAGGCAGTCAGCCACATTGCCACAGGGATACAAGGCAGCAGGAGGGGGAAGGAGTGGCGCAGGGAAAGGCTGAGGTGAGGCCGGGACGGGGGCGTCATGTCATGTGTGGGCGGTTTTGGGTCGTTTGAGCATTACAAGAATTTCTACGCTGCCAATGCAAATGAGGACGCGCCACTTGTTGGCCACGACTTTTATCATTGACAATCGGGCCGAGGCAGCAGCAGAGGCAGAGGCAGAGACAGAAGAGGCTCAGGCGGTGCTGCTGCTGCTGCTGGCCACGTCCGGCATTTGCTGATGGTCAGCAACGATGGCCAAGTTCATGGCCCTGACGTGACCACGCCACGCCATGCCCCATGCCAGTACCCAGCTGCCTCCTGCTCGTTGCCTACTTGATGATGATGATAGTCATGGCAATGATGATGATGATGATGATGATGATGGGGATGGCAATGATGCCACTTGGCTGATAGGCCAACTCAGGCAACGTCGTCGCATTTTTCTGCGCCTACTTTGGCACACAACTATTTGCGGTAAATTTTCTTGAGAAACATTTTCTCCTCTCTCTCACTCTTACTCACTTCGTTTTGCCGGCTCGGCTCAAAGCACACACAGCTCTGGCCAGTCGATTAGGTACAGTTCGTAAGTAGTAGCATGAGTCAGCAGGCCCCTCGTTCTAAGGATGTGTATGTAAATTAGCTAGCTAATTACCCAGGCCTTTGCACACTCAACTCACAACCGAATCGCATCGCATCACATTGCCACCGCATCACATCGAACGGATGTGGATGTGTGTGTGTGCTGATCGCGACGATAAATGCGCCACATCGTATTATAATTACTGTCCATTGTGGTGTGTAGTCGAAATTAGCTAGAAATCAGCGAGCATGAAGCGCCACACACACACACACACGCACACACAGTCACACACACGACTGACTATAAGAAAATCAACGGTTGGAACTAATTTGATTTTGATGCGACGCTTAAAATGATATAGAAATAAGCATGACTTAGTTTTAAAGCTGTGAATCGAGATGAGTTATTACACTAACGGTTCCTACATTATACGATAGACAGCACAACAGCAGAATGTGTGTGTTCTCCCATCATCATCGTTGACCTTGAGATTCGGTTTAGCGGGTTTTGAGGTTCCGGTAGCGGTTTGCTTAGGCGCCGTTTCATATAATTAAAAAATTAATTTCGGTTTTTAGCATTGTGGCAGAGATTTATTATGCTACCTCGTTTTTTGTTTAGTCTAGACTTAAAGTGCAATTAAATGTGAAGCGATCATTTATCAAATCTCCGAGATACCTGAGAAAGCTCAGTGTTAGCTATAAAAATACTTGGAATATTTATAGCTGCTGTAGAGCTGTTAAAGCTATTCTAATTCTAATTTCTATTTATTCTAATTGCAAGTGTTGTCTGTTTAGTTTTCGTTGGGTGTATTTTAATTTTTAGAGGAATGAAGCTTTAGTTTTCAATTCCTTCTTCTTCTATCAAGTCGTACCTTTTCTATTTCTAGTTTAATTTTCTATTCCACTTTCCAGTTCTATATATCTAGTTCTTTATTGTTCTTGAGTGTATTTAATTTCATAAAGGTATTTAGAGGAATTTAGCTTTAGTTTTCAATTTTTCATCTATCAAGTTGATTCTTCAATCTAGTCTAATTTCCAGTTGTATTTAGCTTTATTTCGCTTTAATCTATTCTAACTTTTAGCCTTTTATAGCGTCTTTGTGCCCTATCCAATTGCTAGCGGCTTTTGCTCGATTGTCATCGCATTTGTCGTTTTATTTGGCTGCTTTTTGAAGTCGAAGTCAAACCTTTGTCAAATTTTCTTTGATACACTGTCACAGAGAGGCTGCTACTAACCCCTGGGCAATGAGACAGCTCCCTTCCCCACACCCCATGAACAACAGTTCCAATCAAATGGCAACAAGAACAGAAAAAATAGAAAAAGAAAATGAGGAGGGAAAATCAATGCGACACAAGCAAGACAAAAAGTTTTGGTGCGAAGAAAAGTGAAAGTGCTGCCCACATGCGTGGAAAAGCAACCCCCGAAAACGGGAAAAAATGCTACACACACACACCCCCACACACACATTCCCCCAACACACATGTGATATGCAAGTCTAGCTTGTTGTCTCCCTCTCTCTCTTTCTCTCTGCCAGGCTAAGCGTGTGTGTCTGATGCGCGGCTTTTCGCCTTTGATATTTAAGCATTTCCGCCATCTTGAAGATAGCAGAAGGTGAGGGATGGATTGGCAGTGGGGGAAGGAGGGTAGAGCCGGGCTTCTGTTACCCTGCTGGTGCATAAGAAAGTGCGTTAAGAGGCGACAAACTACGCCACTTCAAACGCGAACAGTTTTTCATATGAAATGGCAAATCGCTTTTGGCCGTGGCTCATACACACACACACACACATTGGTATACACACACTTGCAGTTAGTTTCGGTTTCGGTCTTCAGACTTCAAAGCGGGTTTTGCATTTCGCCAATATTCTCTCGCGCTTTTGCGGCTTCTTTTGACTTCTTCTCTGGCACACACAGGGACATTGACTTTGGCGTCACTTGGACGCACACACACACATGTGCACACACACCACATGCCACACAACACACCACACCACATGCCACACGCGGCATTAAGCTGTATTTTCAGTTACGACTTTGGTTAGTGAAAGTTTCTTCTTCTACACTGGAATTTCGCGTGTTTAGTTGACATTTAGCCGGCTTGACATGTTCACACTCGTACATAAGGGCGGCTACCTTTTTATGTGCCCTGTAATTATGGGCAAGGAGCTTATTAAAGGGGGCTATTTGCGCTCGCCGAGGGTGCGGCAGAGGCACAGAGAGAGGGAGGAAGAGTAAGAGAGAGACAGAGAGAGAGAGCAATCATTAACTGCAGATGCGAAGAAGTCAAGCAGAGTTTCCCAAGAAGCTAACAATATCTAAAACTATATAGAGACGTCTATATAATCTGTTTAATTCCGCTGATTATAGGGAATTTATCGGGCTGTTTATTCTATTTTATTAATTCCCTCTTGTCGGTCTTTAATTGTTTGTCGTTTTGTGTTTTCTTTTGCTTTCCTTTGAGTTTTCTGTTTGGACTTCGACTGTCGTCTGGCACGTCTCAACTGCCTCTCCCACTGTGTGTGTGTGTGTGCGTACCGTCTGTATGTGTGTGTTTCTAATGCATGTCACGTGACAAAATTGTATAATTTCCAAACGGGCAGCGGGCCGCACGTCGCCCATTGTGACATTTCCGGTTAATTTGGCGCCAGCTCAGCCGGGCCCAGGCACAGACCGGGGAATGGATCTCGCTGTGCCACACATTTTTGACACTTGGCCAGGCAAATCACAAGAAAAATGTGCCACAAACAACTTCAGCTACCTTTCCCTTTCCCTTTTTACTGCTGCGCTGCAAAATGCAATTACCTTTCCCTCGGGAGAGGGGCAGGCAGGTAGGGAGGGGGCTGCCCGTAAAGTAACTTGACAAAGTCGTAACTTACTTTTCCTTTCATTTTGTGCCCACAAGCGAGCTGCGGCTGCGGCATAGACGAGACGCAAAGATCAATGCCAGAGAGACAGAGAGAAGGAGTGCGAGTGAGAAAGAGAGAGAGAGAGAGAGAGACATAGTCAGAAATTAGTAAGTGCAACTAAGCAACCAGGGCGCCCACTCGCAAGCCACTCACTCACTCATTCACTCACTCGCTCCGCCTGCCCCTCAATCGGAGTCGAGCAGAGCAGCAGCTATGCCATGAGTAACTGACATTAATTCAAATTGTTAATTCATACCTGTCACGCTTTGGTACAGCGGTGTCCCCACAACATTTCCTATAGAGACCCAGAGAGACGGCGGTGCTGCGGTTCGGTTTGGTTTGCTTTTGCTTTGCTTTGCTTTGCTTGGGTTTGTGCCTGTGCTCGCTTGCTCTGTGTGTGGTGATTGTGTTGACGGCAACAGCTTGTTGTTGTTGTTACTGTCGTTGTTGCTGTCGCTGTTGCTGTTGCTCTTGTTGTTCTTGTTGCAGTTGTTGTTGTTACTAATCCAGATCAGTGACCAGTTCCACTTATTAGGTACCATGCCAAGGGGCCATGCCGGCCCCCAAGGCAATAAGAAGTTAATTTAATTATGCGACTTCAGGCTTAATTACAAGCATGCCTCGCTTTCCCGGTTTCCTTTTTCCCTTATTCACCATTATTGCCCCTTTTTCTTTTGTTCTTCCTCAGCTCATTTTCAATTGGAAAAATTGCACACATTCTTTGGGCTTAGACTATCGACATCGAGACGGCCTGTGCTGCTATCGGTATCGACATTGGTATTGCCAATGGTTTTGTGAAATGAAAGTTGTTTTTAGAAGTTGTTTCTGGTTTTTTAATTCTTACAACAACAGCAACAACAACAATAACAGCAATCCGAGTTGCAAGTGCTGTGCTGCGTTATGTTGTTGTTGTTGTTGTAACGCAGCATTTGCTCTTGTGGTATTTTGGCAACTGCTTGTTGTAGTTGTTGTTGCTGTTGCTGTTATGGCACTCAATTGACGTCATACACCAGCTTCAGACTTTATAAAGTATCTCTCTCTCTCTCACACACTCTCTACATATATAGTATATATATTGTATATACGTATTTATTTATTTATCGATTGCTATTTGCAGCCAGGCAATTTATGTGCACGGCTCGACTTTTTAATAACATTTTAAATGCCAATGGCATTTATTACCATATTTCGTTAGTCATGTTTTTCGCTTTTTTATAACTTTATAAACGATAAATATGAACACACATACTCGTATGTGTGTGTACACACTTGTATCTTTTTACATGTGCACACACTGGCGCAGAGATAACTGTGTCAATGCAGAGATTTTATAATTGCAACGTTTAAGTACAATAAAAAACGCGCTACGTGTCAAATGACTCAATTCGGCTGCATTATTTATGAAATGCATTTTATTATTAATTATCGATAGACTGCCACAGAGCTTATCGAAATACCATAAACGATAACTCAATAAAACTATTTGCTAAAGTCCAGAAGGCTCAATATAAAGTTTAAACATCTTTTAATTTGATTACCATGAAATTCTGTTAGGCTCAAAGCTTTTTCATGTGCTTTCTCCTATCGTTAACTTGTCTGACTTTAATATCGACTTATTACACAGGCCCACAAAAAAAAAAAAGTTTCATGATCTGGGTAAGCGGCATATGCAGTTATATGTATTTTGGGTCGCTGAATCCGAATCCGAGGTCAGAATTTCGCCATCACGTCTGGACTTCGACATAACCTCACAAAACTGAAAAACCTTAAAATATCCCCCAAAAGATATAGAATCCTGATCTGAGCATGCGATATATGTTTTATCATGTATTTTGTCCTTCTAAGTCTGAATCCAAAGTCAAAATTTACGTAGCACGTCTGAGTTTCGACTTAACCTCAAAAAACTCGAAAAAAATTTGAAACCCCAAAAAATAATGGGGGGTCATGATCGGGTCATACGATATATGTTTCTATATGTTTTTAGACCTTCCGAATCCGAATCCAATGTCAAAATTGGTCAATCACGTCTGAAATTCAACCTAACCTAAAAAATTTTTGAAAAATTTCAAATATTTTAAATGTTTTTGCTAATTTATTACTGCATTTATACTAATATGTGGAATTACGTATTTAGTTTATGTTTTTTATAAGTTAAAATACAGTTTTGAAGTAATAAATCAGTACTCATATGAACCTATTCCGAATACTGATAAAATAATGCTCAAAAGGGGGTATATTCAAAAGAAAGCTAATTTTATATAAAATTTGAATACACCCTAATCCAATATTAAAATAAGTCAAAAATTTTGGAAGTTTTTAAAAAAATTTTTAGGTTAGGTTAAAATTCTGACGTGATAGGCTACTTTTTTTCTCGGATTCGGATTCGGAAGGTGCAAAAACATATAGAAACATATATCGCATGACCCGATCATGAACCCCCATTATTTTTTGGGGCTTCAAAAATTTTTCGAGTTTTTTGAGGTTAAGTCGAAACTCAGACGTGCTATGTTAATTTTGACTTCGGATTTGGACTTAGAAGGACAAAATACATGTTAAAACATATATCGCATGCCTAGATCACGATTCTATATCTTATGGGGGATATTTTAAGGTTTTTCAGTTTTGTGAGGTTATGTCGAAATCCAGACGTGATGGCGAAATTCTGACCTCACATTCGGATTCAGCGAGCCAAAATACATATAATTGCATATGCCGCTTACCCAGATCATGAAACTTTTTTTTTTTTGTGGGCCTGTGTTATTAACGAAATGGTTGCACCATTATCGTAAACTTAATAAAACTATATCCAAAAGAAGTTGAAAAAGATAAACTGAAATGAGCTTAAAGCTTTGTCACCATGCAATGCTGTTAGGCTCAAAGCTTTTTAATGTGCTTTCCCTATCGTTAACTTATCTGGCTTTAATATCGACTTATTATTATAAAATTGGTTGCACCATTATCGTAAACTTAATAAAACTATATCCAAAAGTGTTTAAGTCGAAGAAGATCAACTTAAATGAGCTTAAAGCTTTATTACCAAGCAATTCTGTTAGGCTCAAAGCTTTTTCATGTGCTCTCCTCTATCGTTAACTTGCCTGGCTTCACTCTGGCTTTAATATATCATCTTTGGGGTATATTCAACCCTGTACACAATCTCAGCTTGGTTTTCGCTTTGCCCTTTTTGCTAATTAGCAAGCTCTCAAGCCCAGCCACCGCCTCCTGCCCTGCGCCTCAACCCAGCAGCCTCATCACTGCAATCAGTCAAGAAACTGCACGCTACTTGATAATGAGCATAGGTGAAGATGACGACAACGATGAGGAGCAGGAGGAGGCAGGAAGGAGAAGAGCTGCTGCACTCTGCCTTGTGGAGGGAAACGAGAAGGGACCAAGAAAAACACTTCAACCAATAAATGCAACGCTGCGCGCTGCATGCTGCCAGCCAAATGAAGTGTACGCTCGAGAAAAAAGACAAAAATGTATTGAAAAAATAAAAAAAAGCTGCATATTTAACCCAAACCAAAGTGCAAAAATTGTGCTCGCACTCACAAAAAGGATAACCAGGCTGAGACTGAGTTGAGTTCTCAATTCTCCTACCGTCGATGGCGACGTCTCTCGCAGCTTCTGCCTGAGCACGAGAGGCAGCACTTGAAAATGAATTTATGCTTCATGCATGATACATCGTCATCATCATCATCATCATTTTGGTAATGGAATTGTATGGGCAAGGCGCTTGAATGGCTGCCAGCAAGCACGCATGACGCCAGCGCAGCTACCACGCTCTCACTCTCTTTCTCTCTCTCTCTCTCTCTGTGTCTGTCTCCCTTGCACTGCGGCTCATGTGCTGATGCTGCCTGGCCCGCTCTATTGTCATCACGAGTGTTGTGATATCCCAGGCACAGAGGCACAGTCACAGTCACAGGGCTCTGGCCCTGGCTGGGATGATTGTGGCTGCAGATGAGGTCGTGGGTCGTGGGTTGTGGGTCGGAGGCAGGACGCACTTGCAGCATGTAATGCTGCTGGGCCACATAAGTGTTGCTACGTGCTCAAAAGCGTTTCATATTAATACGTCAGACAGCGATTGTTGATGGCATATTCCATGTCTGCCGATGTTCTATGGCGACTGTGCAAGCAATCAAGTCATGTGATCCCTCTATTTGGCCGAGGGTAGAAAGTGACTTTGGCGTTAGCCCGAAATAACAAACACTCGCACTCTCGCACACACACTAACACACCCTGCACACACTCACACCCGAGACAACATCTTGGCACTGCATTCATATTCATTGCATATTCATATGACAGCTAGGCTCCCATTCACACCCAGTCCCCTTCTCTTTCTCTCGTCTCTCTCTCTCTCTGTGCGCATTGCTCGCCAAGTTTGTTGACTTTTCATTTTGTTTGGCTGGCTGGAAAATTCATTGCGCCTTGTTTACTTTCAGCGCTTGGCGTGCTCGAAACAAAACGCTTTTCACTCGCTCGTTCGTTTGCTCGCTCGCTCGGCATCCACGGCGTATGAATAATTTAGTGAGTCATTAAAAGCGAGCGAGGCATCCTCACAGCTGTGATTGTTATGACACTTTTCATTTCGCTCACTCAATGGCCCCGAAGACCGCATTAATATCGCACTCTATGAAAACTCAGCTGCATTTTCCTCTGCGCTCATTTGCATTACACACTGCTTGGTGAGGCTTTTCATGCATTTTCCTTCGACACGCCCACTCAAATAATTTCACTAATTGCAGTTGCCCCTTACCACGACTTGAGTTTGAGGGAGTTTTGCCGTCAAGCGCGTATTTGCTAGCTGTTTTTTGGCTGTTTTCTTTGCAACTGGGTTGCCATCCTACAATGAATATAAAATATTAGAATAGATGCGAGCTGCGTTGGGCAGGGTTATTTGATTCGAAAGGGCAGTTTGTTATGGTCTGAGCTTAGATCATAATGTTATATAGTGAATTTACTATATAATGAAATATAGAAATTATTACATAAAATATAAAGTTACTACTGAGATTTTAAATTACTTTTTTTTAGGTTTCTTTAACGTGTCCCCATAAAATTCGTTTGATTCGCTTACATTTCATTATAGTTTCAACTTTTATCTATATTTATTAATTATATATATTAATAATGTCTTATATATATTTATTATATTTATTAATAATATTTTACTAGTTTCTTATAATATATGCTACACCTTTTTTATACCTTTCCTATTCCTCCTTTCATCGCCTATTTCGGCTTCATATTAACTCAATGCTTGATTTGCAGCTGTTTTACGATAGAATTTTCGACAACTTTATGGGTTAGCATAAAACTCATTTTCCAGCCACAGAGACTAGTCTAGTCCATGTTATTCGGCACAACATCCATGCAATAAGTCTTCTACAAACTCCCTACCCCATCTCACTTCACCTCCCCCTCCCCTCACACTCTATTTAGTCGTGTCTCAGTCTGCACAAATTGCCGCCTGTGTCAGACTGCGATGAAGCGGTTGAAGCCAAGCAAAGGTGTTGCTTTGTTGGAAAATTTCATTATTTTAGCTTAAGCCGCACACACACACACACACACACAGACACACACTAGCTAGCTATGTGCACACATGCCATTTATAGCCAGGGATTAAAAGTCAAATCCTTTTGTTTAAGTGCCAAAATTAATTTGCATTTGACATGCAATGGGCCAGAGCCAAAAACATGTTGCCAGACATGGTCGGAGACGGTTCCCTCTCTCGCTCCTTCGATCTTTAAAGAGCAGCATAAAAGGTGAGGGGGATGGGGAGGCTAGGTTCACTTCTTGGGAGGCACTGCGGGTTGAATGCTAAAGTGGCCAAGTTTCGAAAATATTTGGTTAGCCGCATAATGCAATTGAATGCAAAAATCTCACTAATCCGTTGATTGCGCTTAATTGAGTTGGCCATAAACGGGCAGGTGGAACGCGGCAATGTGCAACGTGCAACGTGCGCCGCTGCCACGCTCAACCAGAGCCAAATATAATCAAATACCAATTTAAATTAACTCAACAGCAATTTAAGCCAACAGCAGCCGCAGCAACAACAACTGCGACCAATACTCGCCGATTGGCAGAAAAAATTAAATTAGTGCAAAAATGTAAACATGTTGTATGCCGCATGTTGCATGTGTTGCATGTATCGTATACGTATGCGTACAACTAGGAAGGCGACTCGCCGGACATGTAAATGACGCCCAGCCCGGCCTGGTTCGGGCCAAAAAACTTGTTGACTGCATGTTAAGTGGCTCCAATGTGACGCGAGCAATGCAACGGATCGGTCGCCATTAACTATAGACATAGGTGCCCTGTTCTTCTCTGATCCAGACTAATCGCTAGACAATTTCACTCGACCCTGGGCCAGTGGCATCGTCTCCAGCCTGGCGGCTTATTAATTTTTTGTTTATACACAAAGCGCATGCACTCGACTGACTGCTTTCAGCCTCCCCCCCCTTGTGCTGCCCCCCCTGTGCTGCCCCTCTTGCTGTCCTCTCAAGCTGCCTCCGAATGTTGCCAGAGTTCGCTTAGGTTCCACTCGGCTCTGCTTGGTTCGTTTCGCTTCCATTTGGGGGCTCGTCTCGAGGTTCTTTTTGGCTGAAAATATCGCATTACAATCGAGTCAGCTTGTTGTGCCTAAAATTCATGTTAGTTCCATGGAATTATGATATTTTCTGCGTAATTCGAAACGCTTTTAATTGGCGCCTATGCCGCCCACTTTACTCGGCAACCAGTTGATCGCTCTCGCTCACTCTCCCACTCTCTCAGTCTGTCTCTCTCTCTGCTTGACATGCACGTAATTTGATGCTAAGTGAATTTGAAATTTTATACAAAATTGTGCGCCTTGAATGCAGGCAGTACACACATTTTTCGGTGAGAGTAGGAGAAGTCGTGCCGCAGGAGAGGAAAAAATAAAACAGAACAACAACAACAAGTTGGCAGACAGGAAACTAAAGTTTTTTGTTACCTACACTAAACTGACTGGTGATATGGCCAGACCGACGAGGCCAAGAGTAACGGCATAACATATTTCTGTGTTTACCCTTCGAACCGCATGGATTAGCTACGAGACCGACGCCCCTGCTCCTTTTCAATGAGGAGGGGGGCAGCGTAGGCGCCGCATTCTTATCGCGACAAATTAATCAGCTTAATCCGTCGAAAACTTGCCAAGTTTTGCATGGGTAGAGCAACAGCAGGAGGAGGCGCCTGCTCTGCCCTCCGTTTATCCCGCTCCACACTTGAAGAAGTCGACTGGCTACAGAGATAAGCGAAATGTTTGCAAGTTATTGTTGTTTGAACATTGCCTATTGTGGTTGCTGTTGCTGTTGCTGTTGCTGCTACTGCTGTGTGCAACATGCAACGTTTCACATGTCCGGGGTAATAACGGTCTTGGGGCCTTGTTCTTGTGCCCCTATTCCAAAAGGTTAGCGTGTTCTGCCGGATTAATGCGCACTGCTTGAGGGTGTACACTATAATGCATATAATCTAATAAGCTGCTGAAATTGGTAAAGCACCTGACTGAGGCAACTGATCTGGGGTAGGGGCAATCGGGTAAGGGGTGCGCTGTAGTGGGCAAAGTTTAAAATTGCATTAGAAGGCTGCATAAATAACTGGGAAATAACAAGCCAGATTCCATGGGGATGAGAGCATTTTTATTGAATGCCCAGGTAGAAAACTAGCTAGAGATCTGCGCTCCATGATAGTCGAATGTAAACAGAGCTGGGGATTACCTAGCACAAAAAACCGTAACTTTGGGAAGAATTGCAGCACAGTAGCTTCCTAGAATTAAAGTGATGTCATAGCCGAAGAATAACCCATGAAATCTGATTCAAAATAATCCAATTATTGCTGGAAATTTGAAAAAATTAAGCATTAATACCTATAATTAGTAGTGAGAAGCTTGTTTTGTGCCTTTTCTGATTAATTGAAGAGTATTAAGCATTATATTGTAGTAATTCCTTTTCTCTGTGATAATAAACTGTTCTATGGATTAACTATGTAAAAGACTCGCAGGTTTGGGAAGGATCTTCAGTAGTTGTTTATTAATTTAAAAATAACTCAAAACTAAAGAGAAACCTTTGTTATTCTTGTAACTGCAATCGAAAATAAACCAACGACTGCAGGAACCCTTAAATTAATTTCAAATAATAGTTATAATAATAAGGAAAAGCTTTGCTTGCTAATTTTCGTCTGTAATTAATTGAATATCCTCAAATTTTATAACAATTCCCCTCTCTGTTATTGTGGCCATCCACTGTGCCACTTTAAAACCTTTGTTCGCCAGCAATTTTCATATGAAAATTTCGGCCAAAAAGTTCCCCCTTGTTGTTGAAAGAAAACCGCGCACAGTTCCTGTTTCCATCCATCTCTTTTTCTCTCCTCGTTGCCCCCTCTGGCATTATTGGCATTAAAATGCATTTGGGTTTGACAAACGCAATTGAACGAAATAAGAGCGAGTTGGCCAGTTGGGAGTGGGTCGCGAGCAACGGCAACGGCAGCCAGGGCCATTCATGGTCTGTGTCCAGTTTGGGCCCAGCATACCCAGACCAATCAGGCGCACACACACACACACACACACAGGCATGCAGGCAGACCACATCGAGTGGTGGTCAGACCCTGGCCGGGCATGGGGCATACGTATTTGTGAAACTACTCAACATAATGGCCATGGAGTGCCATTCAGACGCACCAAACACGAGGCAACGTGGTGTGGTATAGTGGAGAGAGGGGACAGGGGGGGGAACGCAGCGGTGGCCATGACTAACAATAAACAAAACATTAAACTAATAGCGGAAGATTGGCATGGGTAGCCCGAAGAGGAGGGCTCGCTACAGTGGGCACAGCGCGACAGTGGATTTCATTTTAAACACACTGGGGAAGGGGAAGGGGAAGTGGGGAGACTTTTTATATGCACACTTGTTGTTGTTGTTGCTGTTGTAATATTTTAAACAACTAACGGTTACTGAGAGAGAGAGATACTCAGCCACAGCGACAACCAACGAGTGGCAACCACACACACACACACATACACAGAGGTGGGCAGTGGACAGCATGAGGCAGCACGTCAACGGGCCGAGGCTCATCAATGGAGGCAAATAAATAATGCAAACGGCAATTTGAGCCAGCAGTGTGCATTGTGTGAGTAGAAGGCAGTTGGAAGGGGGGTAGTGCAGGGGGGTGGGGGTCATGGGAGCTCAGCAAGGCTGCTCACACATTTGCCTGCATCTTTTGAGTCAAAGGAATGTGTTTCATGAATTTTAAATTGCATACCAAATTGCAAAAAGATTGATATCCAATCTCACGCAAGGCGGCGAACCTGCCAGCCATGCCAGGCCAGGCCGTGCCGGCCACAGACAGGTTGCTATTCCAACTGGGCAACGGGCAGTGTCTGCTGTTGCTGCTGCTGCTGTGGCAGGTGGGCGGCACAGGGAGATGCGCCCATGCGGACCAGCATCGCATCCCAGTCAGAGAGTCAGAGTCGCAGTCTGGCCCCAGAGCCATAGCCAGAGTCAGTGCCACATTCACTTGGCGACAACAAACATGCGACAACGCGTTCACGTTTGACCCCCTCTCGACGCCCCCCTTCCCCTCGTCGACCCTCTCGTGGCACATGCACGTCTGGCCGGCCACTTTGACCACCAAACGAAGCCAGATGCGAGGCAGGTTCGCATTGATTGGCATTGGCTCCGCGGCTATCCGCGGGCTATTTGCTGCTGCCTCCATCTGCCATCCCTGTTCGGGTCTTCCGTGCAGACACACACACATTGAAATGTATGCCTTCCGTTTGCTCATTTCAAGCGTCGGAAAATTGTGATTTGTGACTTAATGTATTTATATAAGTCAACGTGGCAGGCAGCCCCGATAGGCAAGCCAAATGCCAATTGCAGCTCCAAGCTGCCCCCATCCCCTGCCCCCATCTCCAGGCAGCCAGTCCACTTGTCCTGCTGCCTGCTGGCCTGCTGTTGCAGTTGTACAAACTAATTTCATATGTAAGTGGTGTAAATATAATTTTCTGGACGTGTCTGTCCCACACTCTGCCCCCTTCTCCTTCTCTTTTTCTCTTGCTCCCTCTTCCTGATTGTAATTTGTAAAGGTTTTTTTTCTGTGCCACGACTGAGGCCTTTGAAATGGACGATTGCCAATATGTTGGCGTTGATGTGATGAGTGTGGGAAAGCGTACGACATGGATGAGGCATGAGTTATTGGTGGCAGATAAAGAGTTGCCCCATTGAGTGACATGTGACGCAATTAAAAGGGGTTTGAATTTTCAATTGAAACTAAATGCCAACAGAACTGGCACATTCCGTATGTTTATATAATACATACTGTGCATACAGTACATACTGTATAGTATGTAGGTACAGTAAATACTGTCTTTGCTATTCCTAAGTACACTATGCAACTATGAATATGCACGACTTTTTAGGGTGAGCTTAGGAGAACTTTACCTTTCATTATTCATAATTTGTTATTTTTATTTCAATACCTTTCGATTCTTAGTCAAATTATTGAAATTATTGATAAAACACCCTATTTTTAGGGGCTGTCTATTTATTAATTTATTTATTTAGTTATTTATTTATTTATTTAAAGTCAACTAAGAACAGTCGACTGTAGAGGTAATAAAAATATATAAAATTATATATAAAATTTAATATTACATTATTTTATATTAAAATTAAATATGAATTAAAAGTTAAAAAACCCGAAGAAATATATATGTAAAATTAAAGTTTAAATTTTCGTTAAACAGTAACATTTTAAAAAATTAAATTTATACTTCTTGATACCACACAACTTTTTTAGTCATATAAATAACATAGTCCAAAGTCATTGGAAACTTCCCAGCAAACGTTAGCTAGCTTTCTAGCTTTTTTTTTTAACTTGTCTCAAACTATTCGCATAGACATTATCTCTTTTATAGTGAAAATCAATTAACTATGCGAACAACGCGTTGATAAGATCACATAATAATTTCGTATTCATCGAGCATATTGAATTTCACGCTTATAAAGCGACTTTGTCCTTATCAAGAGCTGCCAATTAATGATGTGATAGCTGGCCATAAAAGCCAACTTACACTACCATACACTTGTGCTTAGGCCAGCATTCCTTAACGGCGAGAAAAACCTTTGCAGCTCAATATGCATAATTGTGTCTGCCAGGCATTACTAATTGATGTCCCGTTCTGGTCATGTCCAAACGGCAAACAAAGCGCAAATCAATCAGCTAACAAGCCAAAGTAGTCAAAGCAACAAACAAACAACAACAACGACGACTCAAGCGACAACAACCTCAAGCCAAAAGTAAACATTATCGCGAAAATGAATCTCGCAGTGCGACATGGACTTGGACTCGCAGGGGGGGTGGGAGTGCGATAGAGAGGGAGAGAGTGGGAGGGGGACAACATGTATGGGCCATCATATTAATTATGTTTATAATTTGCACAACGGTTAACACGCTCTATTAATTCCGGCTGTCGGCTTGCTTGGTTTGTTGGCCTCAACTGGGCCTTGGGGCAGCCAGCGACGTCCTCGATAGGCCACGCCGGACGACGGACCGCGTCGAGTCGGGGCGATAAGCACAAGCCGCAATTTACTCACTTTATTAACGTATTAACGCATCAGGCACAAAAGTTAACAGCAATCGTTGTTGTTGTTGTTGTTGCTGCCTCTGCTGCTGCTGCTGTTTATGTTGTTTGTGCTGTTAGCCAAGTTTTAAAAAGAGCTAAACCCACCACCGACCGGATGTGCAATGCACAAGTTGAGCTTGCCTCGGCAGGGGGGAGGGGGGGGTAGATGGAGTGGGCATTGGATTGCAACGCACGCTTAAATGCACTTCACTTCCTTTTATTGTAATTGCATTGTAATTGCAAAATAACGGAACAGCATGCGCAAATAGCCAAACCTCCCCCTTGCTAGTCCTTCCTCCTTCCTCCTATCGAGTGACTCCTGCTGCTGCTGCTACTCGCACAATTTGCTCAGGCGCCGTGTAATATACACATTTGCTTTATAATATATTATAATCATGATTATATCTGCATTGCATGCGATCTGCCGCGCCATAAATCGCACCCGCGCCACAGTCAAAGGCAGAGCAAGCAACTCCCCCACTCACACACACACACACACACACACTATCGGATTATACCAACGTCGAACTATCGAACCAATCCGAACAGCCAATCTCGGCATGCATAATTCATTGCAGATCAATAGGCGAGAGCCGAGCCGCGTCTGGCCACACAAAATGCTTGGCAAATATGTTCGAGGCTGGGGGCCAAAATGTTTCCAACTGGCTACCAAGTTTGGCAGGACAGGCTCGACGATCGGAAACAAAAACGTGCCAAGAACTATGCAAAAACAAGTAGGAAAGTTACACTCGGCAGTACACGACTGCAATATACCCGATACAAGACAAGAAAACAGCCAAGAAATTTTAATAACTTACTGTAAGTTTAATTTATATTATAAAATATTTAACTTACACACAAATAAACCTTTTAGGTTTCAAATGTTGTCTTGTAACTCATTCTCTTGCAAGGACGGAAGTACTTAAAATAAAGGTAATATTTATTGCATTATTAAGACATGTTGTCACCAAATTAAATAGAACTAGCTCTTATTGTCTTTTACATTCAGCTGTTCATAAATAGTTCATACAGACAGTTGTACAAGGCTACATATGGTATGTATATTATATAATATGTTGATACTAATTAAATATATATAAAGTATAAATTCTGTGGCAGCTAAGCACTATAAAATTATAAGTCCTTTCTGTAAATAAGATTAACATACTCTACATATGTATACTTTAATGTTATGTAACTGTAAGCAACATTAATATTAACATTAACAATAACATACTCCATAAAATTAGCATAAGAGGGAGAACAATAAGTCTGTCTATTTTCGGCAACAAGACCAACGTAAATACAGAGTTCCTTCCTTTTTCTAGGCTTGCCACAAACCTATAATACCCTTCTACCTTATGCATAACGGGTATCAAAAATGATGCCTCATAGCGCACTTGAAATCGAGGCAAACCGAGAGGATGCTCTCTGCTTGTTCCTCTCCTGCAATGGGGGCATGGCATTTAGCCACACTAAAGAGGTTTCAATTACGGCTAGCACGGCTATCGGGCTACTGGCTACCGCCTGCCAAAGGCCCCAGAGCCGTTACAAAGAGCGTCGGCCCCGGTCTCGGCTCTGGCCTGGCTTGGCCTGGCCCGGCCCGGACTGAATGGCCATCAAAGCGCTGCAGCAGAAATTACTGTAATTCACATCACTTAGAGCGCATATTAATGGCCATCGAATGGCCGTCGAATGCTGCAACGCGCTGTGGCAACTTTGCTTTTTTGCATATGCTGCTAGAGCCAGACCAGAGCCAGAGCCAGGGCTGAGCCAGACCAGACGCGCCCTGCGGCCCAATTGAATCGACTTGTAAGTTCAGCTAGAGATGCTCACGTGATTGCAGGCTCACGAGGGGGAGGGTGTGCGATTTATCAGACTGAGAGAGTAAGAGGCAAGAGATCAAAGTGTTTGCTTTCCGCAGAACTTGCCACATGTTCTGTTCGTATGTGGCACGTGTGAAAACTGTCGCAATTTGACAGATCGGGTTAAGTGCAGCAGGTTAAATGATTGAGAATTCGTATATTCTGCTGCAAGAGAACAATTTTAATCAATGCTCCGCTGAATGTTTTACATTTTAGCATGTTGACATGCCACGGCTGTCAACAGCTGACAGGCAACAGTGCCGCGTTGCCTCTACACTGGCCTCACTGGCGGCGACTCCACTCATTATGGCCCGCTGACGACGATGACCAACTTGGGCAAACGGAATGAGCTGCATAGTCAATGCGGGCACAGACCTGCCGATGGTCTCCAGACCACTCGCGACTCCAACTAAGACCAAGACGCGGACGCAGATGGAGTTGCAGTTGCAGTTGGGCTGGTCAGAGCCAGCTCCATTGGCAATACAAAGCGCGTTTCGATCGTTTGCTGCTTGCCTATGCTGTGCCTTCGAAATTCCTAGAAAATGTGCACATTTCATCATCATTTCGAGACATGTGCTCCATTTTGCCGTTGCCGTTGCCGTTGCTGCTGCGGCTCTGCTGCCTTAACTGACTGACATAACTAAGTGAAGATGAATGCGCGTTGCCTGCAGCGCACAGATATCAATCATATTTGAGATACAGTAGCTCCAGCTACAGCTCGGTCTCGGCAGCTTCGATGCTGCCTCTGTGGACCAGTTACTGGCCATGGCCGTGCCATACCGTCTGCCATGGAGCTGCGCACCGGACCATAATTATATTATGTGGCATGAATTATTAGACCATATTGGAGCGGGGCTAATGCGTTTCTGGGAAATGCTCCGCTGCGGCCATACTGGGCTAGACAGAGAAAGAGAGAGAGAGACAGAGAGAGAGAGAGAGAGGTAGCAAGGCCTGAAAATGATATTGCCTTAATGATGGTAATGACTGCATTGGTGGCAGCCAGCAACGATCCCTCCGCTCCAGCCTCTCTCTTTCTTTTGCCGTTTTTGTCTAGTGGCTTGCGCCCGAAATTGGTCAATGTAACGTTAATTAAATCAAAGTGAAGCTACAAAGGAGTGGAGTGGGTAAGCTGAGGGGGGAGGACAGGGGACAGCGGCATGACAAATAGATACAAATGGCTATTGGCACGTACGTGTCGTTTGCCATTAGCCAGTGCGTCTGTTATGCGCAACACTTGACCAGAGAGAGGAAGAGAGGGGAGGGCGAGGAGAGGAGCATGCCATCAGCTGGCGGCTAGGCAAACAGCACGACGGGTGGGCGTGTCTGTCGCGCAACGCCCACAAATTACTTGAGCACATGAAGCAGAAGAAGAAGTCACTTGGCAGGGTGCGATATTTGCATGCAGCGTGATAATGACAAGACCTTCCCCCCATCTCTACTGCAACCTCTGCCCACTTTACCTACAACTTCTGCTGCAACTTGCCCCACAACTTCTCCCTCAACTTCTGCGCCTCCATCTGCAACTTCAACTGCGCTGTGCATAATTAGATGCGTGCTGCATGTGCGTTTAATGGGCGTGGCACTGCAGGCAGCCTCGGCCTACTGCGACTGCGAATGATTATGTGATTAAGTGTGAGTGCCAGAGCAAGTATTCATATTCGCACAGCCAGCAAATAGGCTTATAATTACAAGGGAAACCCGCAATTAGAGAGCAGCAAGAGCACAAGAGAAAAAAGAGCACGAGGTATGTGTGAAGTCTTCCCTGCACTGTAGTTATGACATCACTGGGGTAGGGATTTTTTAAGGACTCCCTGCGCATGACGCTGCAGTTGCTAGCTGCAGTGTGTGTGTGTGCTCTATAAGTATGTGTGATCTCACTTAGCTCAGCTGCGCTGCGCTGGCCAGTTAAGACACCTGGGCAGCAGCGGCAGCAGTTTCACCTGTCAAGTGGCAGCCAGTGTGTTCTTTTCTAGGTTTCTTTTCTTGCAGGCCACGCAGTGACCTCTTCTCGCCCTCTCTCTTCCCTTCCCCCCCTCCACTGGCAGTCTCCCTCTGCTCCTGCAGCCGGCAATCAACGGCAGCGAATGTGGCATGGCAGCATGGAAAATATTTATAAAATCCAACAATGCATTATCAAGCGGAAGTGCAATTATTCAACGTGCAACATTTTGCGGCAAGCGGGCAAGCAGTTGTTGCCAGCAACTACTGCTGCGTATAAAACCAGCAATTTCTAGCGTCAGCAGCAGCAGCAACAGCAACAGCAACAGCAACAGCAGCAACAACAACAACAGGCCAAGGCTCTAATTAGTTTTGCAATTTCCACGCGTTCGCTGCAATCGCGAGAGAGAGAGAGGGAGAGAGAGAGGGAGAGGGGATAGAGAGAGGCAGGCAGAGGCGGCTCCAAACTTGAGCCCAGGCGACTGTTGCTACTTAGCAGCAACAGTTGCACGGAACCCTCCCTGCGACCCTAGACAAATATGCAATTAACAGTAGCTCGACGTGGCCTCCCTCTGCCGCTGCTTCTGCCTCTGCCTCTGCCACAGTTGTTGCATTGAGGAAATCGAGGATTGAACTGCAACAGTAGCCAATCTGACAATCATGGAAAATGGAGCAACAATCTGCCACTTGGCCACGCTGATTGCGAGCTGCCAAAAGTGGCGAGCAAATATTTAGACATATAATTTGTGGGCGTGGCAGGCAGCTTTGGCAATACTTTGCTGCATGGCAGTCATTGTACGCGGGCCACAACCCTCGGCAAAAGAATAGTCCAACTGCCAATTGCTATGTAAACTACTCGAATGTGACTGACAGCAACAGCAGCAACAGCAACAGCAACTGCAACAACAGCAACCTCGTCGTCGTCGTCGTCGTCGTCGACGGCGGGGCATAAAAAGGTGCGTTTGCATTTCTAATGAACATGCTACGCACTTCCGCTTGCCGCCAGTCCGCCATGACTGATGGCAGTCCCAGACCCAGGCACAGGCACATGCACAGGCCCAGCCCTGGTGTATAAGCAGCAGACCCTCCTGGTTCCCGTCGCGGGCTTTGACTCGCCTTTTGTGTCATATTTTGCAATACCATAATTTCTACTCTACGCCGGTTATGCGTGGCTGGAGCTGTTCCCTCTTCACAGAAAGAGTGTGTGCGTGGAGGGGGGGAGGGGTCAACACTATCGTTAAGTACAAGTTGGTGGCATAAATCTTTCAGTGTAATTGCCCAAAATGGCATCCCCCCCCTCAAGACAGCCTCCACAGTCAGCTGGCCTTAATCAATTATCAGCCTAATTAAAGAGAGACAGAAGTCGCGACGGCAACGGCAACGTCTCTGTGCGTGCCACCCTCATACTCAAATTAATAAGCAGCAAAGCATATTGCGATTACAGCAACAATTTACAAATTAGTGCCACATGAGGCACAGACAACAACAACAACAAGAACAACAGCAACAACATAAAGAACAACGCGCAACGCGAGCCCGGCCCAGCAATTAGGCGCCACTCAGTTTCATTGGTCTCTATCTACGCTTCATTCCCCGCCACGCCTGCTCTGCCACCCCCCACCCTCTCCCTCTTGCACTCTCTCACTCTTTCTCCCCACTTGGTGTGGGGTACTGGGCAACTCGCTGACCCCCCAAACAGTCGGCAGCCGCGCATAAATAAGGCGTCAGCATTAGCGCCGACAGCGACGCTTAGCTGACCCCTTTAAATGCTCTAACACTGAATACTTTGGAGTCCATTAGCTACGCAAGTGAGCAGGCAACATATGTGAAAGACTGAAGAATAGTTGACTTAGGGTATAGAGTAATTATTTTGGGTAGATCTGCGAATTGTTGGGCATATTTTGAATAGTAAATTAAGAAATTAATTATATTAAATTATTAAGGCAAGAACGATCAATTTAGTATGTTATAAATACTGTAAAAATACAGCTTTTTCTTTGTCTTATTATTTCACCTGGGAAATTCAGAAATTACTAAAGCATTCCATAGAGCTCTATCTTAATATAATTAATTGTCACATGATGTTTTTGCATGGAACAATTATTGCTGTGTAGATTTACTCCAGATTGACTTGATTTCAGTAAGTAAGCTCCATTTAATCTATTATAAATATTAACTGCAGTAAAAACTCAGATCAAATTGGGTTCATAAACCATCAAATGCATTAATAAAACTCTAGTTACAACTTTCTTTAGATGTACTCCAATGTTAAGCTGATCTGCCGATAGTTCAATAAGATTTATAAGCCACACTCTTTTTCCATATATCTTACGACACTTTTATAGCGCATTCGTGTATCGGCAACGTATTTCTCGCATTCGTATTCGTATTCGTCGTATTGTTGGCGAAGTCGTAAAACTGAATTTACCATTTTAACGATGACACACCAATCAAAATTTAAATTTCCAACTGAAGCTGATAACATAAAGACTTGCTGGGGTCTCTCACTCTGCCTTTGTAAGTCGACTGTAAAGGCTTTCAACACTTTCATAAAAAGATACAGAGATCTTTGTGTGTGTGTGTGCATTTTACACATGTCATTGACATTGCTTGGCAGCGATGCGCATTACAATAATTTTTAATAGCCCCATAAAATGTCATTGTCTAAAATTGACAAGAGCAGCAGCAGCAACAGCAGCAACAAAATGCTGCATTTGTCAGCAATTAGGCACAAAATCAACAAAATGAAAATGAAATAATGTAATTTGTAGAATTTCATTAGTCAGCAGGGATTGCCGCCCGCATCATCTTGTTCTTGGAGTATTTTCGGGCTGATGTAGGCGTGCGCGTCGCATTTAATTGCAGGTTCAGTAACCTTTTGCAGCTCAAGTTGTAGGCCCAGTTGCAGGCCCAACCAGCTGAGGCAGGCACTGAGCCTAGGGTCGTACGGTCAACCCTCATCATGGCAAGCAGCCCAGCAGGCAACATGCGAAATCCCAACCAAGGGGCCCAAGGCCTCAGCGCGTTCATGTCATGCCCAATGCCAGGCGGGGGAGGGGCAGGGGGAGGGGGGCACTGCTGACCAGCGGGCCGCGTCTAATGCGGAATGTCAAATGTCAAAATATATGGTGAAAATGTGTCAACTTTCTTATCTGATTTGGTCACGCTGCTACTTTATAACGCCAAATGTGCGATTGTGTGTCAGTGTGGTGGCTGCTGCCGCTGTTGCCGCTGTGCGTGCTTCAGCGCACAATGAGCGATGTTGCAGCAAAGCGGCAGGCAACGAGCGAAGGGGGCAGAGTTGGCGTTGGCGGGTGAGACCTGTTTAGAATTCAATTTTCATACAAACTAACCAGCCCCGTTATATGCTGCCCGCTCCAATACAAACCTGCGCTGCCCCGCCTCTCCCTTGCCACTGCCCCTTTCCCCTTGCCTTGCTGCTAGTTTAGCGCACCTCCATTCCCTTCATGCCTTGTGGCAAGTCGAATGTGAGTACTTTGGCCTCGGACACAGGCGCGCTTCGAGCAACTAACACAAAAGGCCATGTAGAAGGAGGAGGAAGAGGAGGAGCTAAAAGTAAAGTGTGCACAGGCAGGGAGAGCGAAGGTAAGGGAGAGAAAGAGAAAAGAACGCAGTTTGAATACGCTTACTGAAGATATGGCAACTGCTTGACATACGAGTGTGTGAAATACTAAGAAACTCCTCAAAATATCAAGCAATAAGAGTTCTCTCAATCGATACACTTAAGCTAATATAACATATATACCGAAACTAATATACCCCACAGGCAGTGCATTATTAAACATATTTTATATGCCGTCCCCAGACAAGTCACTTGCTCGACTGCAAATTAGAATATTCTACTGGGCGCCGTTTGGTGGGTCGTTAAATTTATGTACGAAAGTGTTTTTCATTAACCCAAGTGGGATCTCTCGGCGGTGCAGTGCTTTGATCTCAGCTGGTGCCAAACAACAACAGGTACTCAATGATAATTAGTTGACCATAAAGTGAAAGAAGGGGAAACAGGAAGAGAGAGAGAGAGAGGGGGCTAATTATATGCAGCAATTGCAATTGAATTAGACAGCGATTCTTTGTTTAGAGTCTGCAGCAACTTTGGGGCCATCTCAGCCCTGGCAGATCAACGGGGCACAACTATCTAACTATCTGCCTATCTGGCATCTTGTTAGGTCGTCTCTCGGCGTTGCCAATCACTCACTTTGGGCCCAGACTGGCTGCCTGCTGCCAAATTATGTAGTACCCCAACGAGAGCTACTTACCCAGTGTGCCTGACAAGCGCCTGGGCCACAGTTCAAGCTGCAGTTGCCAGTTGCCAGTTGCTGGTTGCCAGTTACCAGTTGCAGTTGCCAGTTGCTAGTCGGGATATATGCGCAACACGCGCCGCATCGGTTGAGGGGGGGGGCAGGCAACGTCGACATCGACCCAAATGAACTTTGCTTTAACCCCAAAACGTTTGACAAACAAACAAAGATCTGTTGCATCTAAAGCTGACAATCTGTTGGACTAAGCTTGGGTTGCAGTTGCAGTGTTGCAGTTGCAGTTGCGGAGATACTTTGTAAAATGATGTGAACCAGTTAAAGTGGTTGCTATCTCTCTGGCGTAGAGAAACCGCTACGCTGAGACAGACAACAGTCGAAACGACCATTTAAAGTATATTTTATCATTCATTCAGCTGCATCTGACTTGGTCGAGTTGCTCGAGAGCTGCGCTGCCTCCGCTGCTGCTGCTGCTCATTATCATACAATGACATTTCGCTGCGGCAACTGTAAAAAAGCAAACGCGAGGCGGACTAACTACAGACTTGCCACAGCTAACCGTTTGCTGGTGTTGTTACTGTTGCTGCTGCTGTTGATGTTGCTGCCGCAGTTACTTGCAACTAAATTCCTTGGCTAGCTTCTGCTGCTGCTGCCATTTCCTAGTTGGGTTGTGTTTTGACTGTTTTTAAGTATCTGCAAAAATTTCGTATGCATCTGATGGACAGCAACAGCGACTGGCAACAGTGCAACAGTGCAACAGGCAACAGTGCCACAGTGCAACAGTGCAAACGGGGCCAGTCGAAAGATCAGAGCGGTCCGTTTCTCTATAGTTTTGTTTGTCTGTCTTCAGTATCTTTGCTTCTTCTTCTTCTTCTTCAACGTTTCGTCTATAGATCTCGAATGTTTGTATGTGTGTGTGCGAGTCGGAGTCGTACAAGAGTCGTACAAGCATTTGAAGCCCTTTTGAACCCTTGCATTGGCACGTAAGTAGCCGCAACAATCGCATACAGAGCAGCACAAATCGATTGTCATGTTGCTGGCGTCGCAGCCAGACATTAAGATACCCTACAATTTAGTGGGGCATATTGACTGGTGACTCAATCAAAAATATGTTGAGTTTTATGGGTCTTTTGTAATTAAAAGTTATCGATAGTATTTTGTATACATCACAAGTCATTGTCAAGGCATAAGACTTTCTACAGCTTGACTTAAATAAACTCTATAGTCTTTTCTTTACCAATATATACGATAAACGATTCGATAGTAATCAATAGTAATTGGTATATATCGCAATGCATAACATGCACTACAATAGTCAAAATCTTCTCTTAGCTTCAACTGAACTTTGTAATTTCTTCTTCTTTTTTGCCAGAGAATACTCTGCAGCTTAAACGATTTGAGTTCGCTCTGTTGCAAATAGTAATCGATAGTAATTTCTCCATATATCGCAACGCATAGCAGAACAAACTGAACAAGCGATTCGAGCAGCCAAATATAGCTTTGTGTTTGGCTCGTTTGGCTGTTGCAACGACATATCTGTCGTATAACGCTTTACAAATGATCAACACAGATACTGGCTGACTGGACGGCAGCTACTGCAACGGCAACTGTTGCTGTTGTTGCCGCAGGCTGCAACTGAACGGCAGCAGCAGCTGAGGCTTTGTACGTGTGCAATATGCGCACTGCAGTTGCTGTTGCAGTTGCAGTTACTGCTGCTGGTGTTGTTGTTGCTGTTGTTGTTGTTGCTGTTGTGTTGCACTCGCTTTCCCAGCGTCGCGTCGCTTCTTTCTGCAATGCGCGCGCGGATCTTAAGTAGTTCGTGAGTTGAATAACTTTCAATTGAATTGTAAAGTAAACATTGTGTTGGTCGGACACACCCCAACAACAGCAGGCAACAACAGGGCAGTCTTTTGTTTTGTCAGAGCGAGACAGAGAGGGGCGCATCGTGCTATGGCAAACAATTTAAGGATTGACCTATGCCTGTACCCAGCAACCATTCCATCCCACTGTGTCCCACTGTGCGTCCATGCCACTCTCCATCTCTCTGTGTCCCACTGTCCATTTAATTGTCATGCATTTGGTACAGTTCACCGTTTTGCCCGCATGCAACCTGCCTGAAACTTAATATGGCCTCAGCAATTTTGATAAGCATAAAATGCGAAAACCTGCTGCATAAATATCGAATTTCAGAGCCGTCGCGATGTCGTTCCGCCGCGTCGACGATTGTCAATTGAACGCAACCAGTTGCATAAACATGGCAAAGAAATTGTCATGATCAAAATGTGATATTAAACCCGTAGGCCCCATGGACAACCCCAACAGCACAACTTGTCGCCCTTCTTCCCCTCTCCCTCTCTCTCTCTCTCTCTCTCTCTCTGTCTCTCTCTCGTATTCGTATTTGATTTTATTTGCCTAGAAATTATCGTTGAGGCGGTTCGGTTTTGTCGGTTTTTGCTTTGGGGAATTGTCTATCTATCTATCTGCAAGTCTGTCTATATGTCTGTCTGTCTGTCTGTCTGTTTGTCTGTCTCTCGGTCTCTGCGTCTGTCTGTCGCATAAATAGCAATTTTCTGGCATTTCATTTGACATTTAATTGAGATCGTAAAACTTTGTAAAGCTCTTTGTTGGACATTAACTGTCCCTGGCTAATGTAAGATCTTTTGCTGCTTATCAATGCACTCGACTCAGACTCGAACAAATTTGTTTTCTCCCCTCCATCCGCCCCTCTAGACTGCCCCCTTTGCTGGACCGGTCCTTGAGCCAGTTCTGCATGGATATCTGGCCCTTGCCATATTAAAAGACTGACAGTTTCTCTCTTGCAGCAAAGAGTAAGTGGCTCACAGTAGCAACCACGCATCTGCGTGGACAGGCACGACAACAACATTGGCTACAGCAGCAGCAGCAACAACAACAACCCTGAACAATCTGAAATAATGTTGATGTGGTGTTCAGTGTTCCACAGTTGCCACAGCGCGGCCCACACATCCGTCGAGAGCGCCACAAGGCATAAACGTTTTGTTGTTTTTAATAGAGCCAAGCGATTACAGGCAGCAGCAGCAGCAACATCGAGACAGCAGCAGCAACAACAATTGCCTTGGCTGGAACGCGACGAGCGCGCGTAATCAATAAATCTAAAAATAATTCTACCAATACATGTCAAAGCCGTAATAGGGAAACCATAAATTCTTTGTTGTGTCCAGCTAAAAATGTCCAAGGCACGACAGTAGCAGCCTGTTGCATGTTGCTGTTGCTGCACGGCTGCAACTGCTATTAACAACTGTTGTTGCTGGCAACATGCTTCGTATTGGCAATAAGTAACGCTGATTTGGCAGTTAAATGCCGCCGTTCTTATTGTTGCTGCTACAGCGGATATGCAGCGGCAACATGTTGCTGGCAGCCAAAACTGTTAAATGTGACACTAATATCCGGCTAGCTGCGCCATTAGAAGGCCCAGATAGGTGAGTTCAGTTCGCAGATACCCTGTAATAATTCCCTCGTCATAATGAGCAACTGTTGCTGGCGTGGCGTGGCGTATAACTTAAATCAATTCACTTATCATCCAATCAGATCTTTAGTGTTGTTGTTTAATCAGTGCTGCAACCTTGGCTCAGCTGCAGCTAGCACAATATCAGGTCAGCTATCTACGCAGCAGCAGCAACAGACTGCAGCCTGCAGCATGCCACATGTTGCCCGTAAGCGGCAATCATTTGTCCCTTTGTTTGTCCTTAACAACTGCTCCACATAGTTACTGTTGTTGTTGTTGTTCGAGCATGGCAGTTGCAATTGCAACACAATGACATTATTGGCAACTCCTACGGGCTGCTGCTGCTGCTGCTGGTCAGCTTGGGCTGCTGCAGCATGCAAAGCGCCACACGGCGCTTGTTTTTCATGCCACGGCTGCCACTCGAACAGGCACAACAACAACTGCAACTGGTAACCAGCAGCAGCAGCGGTGAACAACATGCACATCCGAGAGTCGCCTGCTTGGTTGCCTGATCTTGATACTGTGTCATGATTTATTTTTAATAGTTTGCGCTTAATATGCGCCAGCATCCGCCAGCGACGCAGACCGAAAGCCTGCCTACTACTACGACTACCTATGGAAGTCATCGTCGTCGTCGTCTAGTTGTAAACAACTGGCGGCAGCAGCAGCAGCAACATGGGCAACATTGCTTTTTGTCTTCATCTGCGAGGGAGCAGGCAGTCAGCCAGGCTGGCAGCCAGTGCAGCCAGTAAGCCAGCCAGTCAGCCAGCCGTGTGCAAAGTAATTGTTGGTAACACCTGCTTCTTCGCGTCGGCGTTGGTGGCTAGGCCAAGAGCTGAGCTGAGCCAGTGCCAGAGTTGGAGTCAGAGCCAGAGTCGGAGTCAGAGTCAGAGAGTCGTTGGCATAGCCCGGCAGCAACCTTGGCACAGACAGGATGCATGTTTAATGCGCCGTCTGTAGTAGTTTTTTTCCTCTTTCAACTCTTTTTTGTTGCCTACTGCTGCTAACTGCCGCTTTGGTGCCCGATGCGGCGCAGCGTGGTAGTTACATTGATTCGTTGTCAGCATGGCATTGTTTTTATGAAAGGTTGCAGTTGCCTCAGTTTGCCGCAACTGTAGTTGTAGTTGTTGTGTGTAATTCGTTGCAATCATTTTGAAACGTCAAAGCGGCAGCAGCAGCAGCAGCAGCACCAGCAACTGCAATCAGCGTCATCAATAGCTTTGAGTTCTGGGACTTTGAGAAACAGAGAGAGAGAGAAGGGGAGGCAGAGAGGTAGTGGAAAGGGAGAGGGATACAGAGAAGCTATGCCATTATTTTGCTATTATATTGACATCATTTCGTTGCTGTTGTTGCCAGAGTTGCTGATGCTGCTGTTGCTAGTGCATTTCGTTAATTGTTTCATAGACGTTAAGTTATGTTTAGTAGCTCAAGAACTGACGCTGTTATTTTTACTGCTGCTGGTAATTTCAATAATAAAACTACAAAACGAAAAGCAGACAGCAGCAGCAGCAGTAACAGCAACAACAATCGCAACGACAATTTCCTTGCATGGAATGAAAGGCTTCAATCAAAGCGAGCAACACAATCAGACAGAGACGTACACGGAGCGATTGTTGCTGCTGCTGTTGCTGTTGCTGTTGCTGAAAGCGGACGACGCTGCTTGTGCCGCTTTTATACATTTATTTTTCTGCTGCTTTTTCGGCAGACAATGGCAATCAGCAATAGCAACTAGAACGGCCAGCAGCAGCAGCAGTACCAGCAGCAACAGCAACAACAACAGTCTCAGCAAACGGGCAATTGCACATAATAATGCTCAAGCGGGCAACAACAACAAAAACAACGCGGTCGCGTCATGTCATAGTCACGTCAAGTCTTTTGCCGTTTGCTGCTGTTGTTGCTGTTGTTGTTGCTGGCTAAAGCCAAAGCTGAGGCTGCGATTTGAGGCTGTGCAGGAAATCACAGCATGAATCATTCGCACAGCGCGAGCCCAGCGCAGTCAGAGAGAGAGAAACACAACAAAAACTAAGGAAAAATATAAAATAAAATAAAATAAAGTAAAATAAGAAAAATGAGAAAAATAAAAGCAAAATAATCACACGATACTCGCTCGCTCACAGGAGTGTGTGCACAACAAAAAAACAAGCCAAAAACCCAAGTCAAAACCAAAAGGGGGCGAACCAAGCTTTGATGACTGACTCCGCGGGAGTGTGTGTGTTGTGTGTGTGTTGTGTATGTGCTTTATGTGTGTTTGGTGTGTGTACTGTGTGTGTCTGTGTTTAGTTGGTGTGTGTGGTTGCTTTCGATTTTTATTTTGGCGGCGCGCGCCGAGTGCAAAAGTCAGGCGCATGTCACGCGTATTTAAATCAATTTTTTGCCTTGGCCAAACAAAGCCAAAAGCTGTGGCAAGAACGAAGCCAAAATTGTAGGAGTCCATGTCGCTTACATATATATTTTATTATACACGTACGGGTAATTGTGCCATTTGGATTAGAATGGAAAAATACAACACAATTTCTGTACTGTGCTGTGCTGTTCTATTCTTTTTATTTCTCTTTTCATGCCATAAGCACTTTTTACAATCTTACTAAGTTACTATTATGGGAAGTCGTAGCTGGGTGAAGTGCTTAGAACAGCTTAAAGTATTGCAAATCTATAAGGAGCTCAAGTGTGAAACATAAGCCGAAGATTAGAGCAATAATCCGCAGATCGTGCAAATGTATAAAGAGAATATATAACAATACAATACAATATTATAAAGTGACTGGCAAACAAATAAATATGTACCATACATGATATGCAGTTCTATTTATTAAGATGTTTAAAAGGCAACACAAGCTTTGATATAGTTTTGAGTTTTATAACTGCTTAAATATGGAATAGAATTTGCTCTGCAGATATGAGTAATCGATAGTCAAGTGACGAATAATATGATATCATTAAAAAGAAAAAATGAATAATAAGAACAACTGCAAAAGATAAGAGAAGATTGCTGTGGTTAAGTATTGTATTCTAATTAATTATCGGGTTAGAATAACTAGTTTGGATAGGGAGCTTTAAACACAGTAGAGAGTATAAGTATCTCTTGTCTTGTAAAGTCTTGTCTTATAAAGTTCGATTAGACAGGGAAGAACTTACAAAAACAAAGGAGTATACTAAGAATATAAGAACAGCAAGTACACTGGATACTTCTACTGCGAGATTCGGTTCTAGAAGGAATTGTAAGGTGCCTTAGATCTTTGGCATTGCGTGAGTTTCTAAATTATTTCCTTACCTACATCTCCTTACATCTACATACGATATAATTTAATTTAGAAAGGCACCCTAAGAAAACCTCTGCTTGCTAACTAAAATCTAGGTTAACGTTAGCAATGAATGTGAGCTCATCTTATTTCAAAATAAAGCTGCAGTCTAGCTTGGTCTTTAGTCCTAAGAGAAGGAATCAAAATTAGAAAAACCGACTGCCAAACTTCAAAGATAATTTCGGTCTGAAATAATTCGCAATATTTCTTCACTTTCAAACAAGAAACTTGGCCAATAAGCCAGACTCGATAAATTGAGTTCTTTATGCAGCTATAAACCTGTTAAAATTATTATAAATATAACTTTCAAATCAGCAATCATCTGAAAACACAATACTAAAGCATATTAAAAGTCAATTAACAGAAAATCGCATAAGCAATTTGATACTCCGCCGATATCGAGGTGTTTTGTCTGTGGTAACAATTAGTGCGAGGAGTATGAACAGAAATACAAGTTATTGTAGTTGTTGTTGTTGCTTGGCGCAGAATTGATTATTATTTCACTCCTTTTTTTGTTGTTGTTGTTGTTACGTGCGCCGCGTAGGTGTTTTCTTGCATTAATCAACTTTATGCGATTTTAAACGTTGTTGCTTTGCCTTCATCGATAACAACAACAGTAACAGCAACAACGACAACTGTTGGCAGAATTAAAACAGCAATTAAATGGCCAAAAGCCAAACCCCTTCCACGCCTGCTTCCTCGGCATGGCGTTGGCGTTGGCGACGACGCCGGCGTCAGCGTCGGTCTGTGCATGGCAAATGAGTTGCAACTGAAATTCAATTAGCTAACAAAATTCCATTTCGGACCACAACATGGTCACACACACAAGCACAGCCACAGCAGCCGCAACACAAGCACAACAACAACATTGGGCAAAACTTATAAACACTTTGGTCTAGAGCAAACCGAAACTCTTCTCTCGCCAAGCAGCAGCACAGGCAACAGCAACCCCTTCCGGGCAGCGCATCAACGCAGTTTGGTCAACAGAATTTTGGGTTTTGAAAATTGAATTAGATGCAGCAGACCGTGTTGCAGACAGACAGAAGGACGAATGGACAGACGGACAGACAACAGCAAAACCAAGATACAGATAGAGAGAGAGAGAGAGAGAGAGACGCCGCCATTTCATCAACCTTGTCAAACTTGCCAACTCCCACGCAGCATTATTCGCTCCTCCCTCTGCCTATGCCTGCTGCTGCCCTTGCCCCGCCCCTACCCTTCCAGTGGCCGTCAATATTAACTGCATTATTGAGCATTGCGGCCTGCCACAAACATGTAATTGAATTGCACCCTTCCGTCCGTGGCTCCAGCCCGTCCACTTGTCCAATTGTCCGTTAGACAGTCATCGCCTCTGTTGTTTTTGGGGTTAACCCTGTCCGTACGGGAGCAGGGGCTGGTTGTGGGTAGTGGGAGGGGTGGGGGGGGACTGTGCTACTTCAGCCGAGGGCTGCTTGATTTGTGCTGCTGCGTTTTTGGATTGTGCCACTCAAATGCGCTGCCAACGATTGCTCACCCCCACCAGCTGCTCCTTCTCTCATTCTCTCTCTCCCTCTCTCTTTCCCTCTGCCTGTGCACGCAAAATTTAATTGCTCATCGCAAAATTGTGCGGTTATAACGCTAAATTTAGAAATATTTTCGTTGGAATTGCACATGCCAGCAGAAACTGGAAGCCAGTTTGCAATTGAGTTGGGGAATGTTTGAAACTGCAGAGATATTTCTGCTAGACGAACCTTGCGGGGCTTTAAAAGGTAATCTCTAGTCTGTATCTAAATAAATTCTAAATAAAATATAGAACTACACTCAGTTATAAATGATGAGAGAGTATTTAAGGGGTTTTGGTAATAAGAGTTTAAATATTTAATAAATTATATTCTCATTCATATCTTAAGTGTCGATTGAAGCAGATTCAGAAATTTGCCAATAAGTTTATAATTAGTAAAGCAATATTAACCTCAAGTGAAGCCTTAGCTTACTACATTAAGAATTAAGCTTCACTTTCCTGTATCTAATTTGTAAATTTAATATCTGCTTTAGCTGCACAGACTTTTGCAATGCAGTGTACACTGTATGCCATAAATATTTCATTCAGCAGCAAGTCTATGCAAATTTTTGGCCCCGTGTGTGTGTGTTTGTACTCTGCTGCCGCCACAAAATATCATATCGTATATGACGCAAAATTAAGCCAATTGTATTTGATGCATTTACCGAAAACAAATTTTCATTGTTGATTTATTGTTGACTTGTTTATTTGGTTTCGTTGCGTTTCGTATCGTTTCGATTTGTTTTGTTTTGTTTTGTTAGGATGCTCAGTGGTGCCTGCTTTTGGGGGGAGCCCTAATGGGGGCATTGCCTCTTCTCTCCTCGCAGTGTTCGCCACTTTGGCCAATGAAAATGTTTGCGCCATTCAATTATTACCGTCATTGTTGTAGTTGTTGTTGTTGTTGTTGTTGTTGTTGTTGTTGTTGTTGGTTCAATTACAAAATGCGCTTATCAAAGTGCGGTGCGATAGGACGAGGCGACTCCCTGTGGTTGCCCTCACTGCTGTTGTTGTTGTTGCTGTTGCTGTAATGCCTCATTGTTAGTTGTGTTTAATGATTGCAATTGTGACAACAATGAAATCATTTCAGTTTGCCATTAAGTCATCAATTTAAATAAATAGAAATTAAAATGAATAAATATTGCGCTTAAATGTGTCGCCTCTCCCTCTCTGTCCCTCTCACTCCCCGTCCCTCTCCCACACACTCAGGCAATTGTCAAATGTGTCACGAACAATGCGAACCGCAATATTGATAAGCACGTGTTAGGGTTCATGTTCTGGGGTCAACGAGGAAGCGTACGAGTATCTCGGCTCTTTCTATTGTTTAACGGCAGCCAGCTGCCATAAAAAAAGTCTAAAGATCGATTAAACATGTTTCCCAGATAAGATAAGCAATCCCAGAGTTATAGACTCTATAGTATTTGTAGGCCAACCAAACTTATGCAATCATTTCCATGCAATTCTCATTTTCATTAAAACTCTTTATACTACAATACAGAAGAAGTAGCATCGAAATGCAGCGTAATTTTTATACAAATATATCCCCTTTGATGGGGATATAGACATTGATACCATCACAATCTGGAATTTTGCTCCCTTCCTAAAGATCACTGGGTGCACTAGCGAACAGACGCACAAATTCGGGCTGACAATTCTGCAAATCGAAACATATATAATATATATATGGTATATATTAATTGCTGATAATTTCTGTTCACTTACATTACGCATTGGCAGTTTGGCCAGCACAGCGATCATTCCCTTTCCCAAGCCCTCCCAGCGCTTCGGCTCTCGTGTCCAGTTCTTCACTTCGGTAGAGCAAAAGTTCGTTACCTCGTTACGTATTCGAAATATCCACATGATTACCATATAAGATTTAGAGTTGAATCAAGTAAGTAAAACGCACGTGTAGCTATAAAAAGAAATAGAAATAAAAATGAAGAAAAAACAAATGTGTAGCAGTTTAGGTTGAATGTAATGCTGAATGTCAAGCATGATGCCCAAGCTAACATACTATGTAGATCAATAACTGACAGCCTGCTCGATCGAATTTCAGTAGTACCCAGTTGTAATTAAGCATATGTCTACTCGTATATATAGCCTCGACTTACTTTTAATTTACAACGGCAAATAATCAATTTGTGCACTGTTTGTGCAAAGTCTGCAGATGTCCCTCTCTCTGTCCCTGTCCCTATCCCTGTCCCTGTCTAGGGTAGCTGTGTCCACAACACAACACACCCGACTCCAACTGCCACGGCTTTGGCTGTTTATCAACACTGGCTGGACAGCAAAAAAAAAGAGCTGAACATACAACAAATGTTACTCAAGTAAAATGTTTGCTTTTGCATTCGTTCTAAGTGCAGAGCGCAGTCACAATTACCACAGCGAATGGGTGAGTGCGGGCATGAGTATGGGTGTGAATACACACTCACACTCACACACTCAGTCATGGACCCAACTGTACGCAACTGATAGCGTAGGCTCATCGATAACAACAATCGCCCATTGGACCATTGGGGTCCATTGCACTGCTGAGGCTGCGATTGACACTGCAAAAAGAAGGGTGAAAGAAGGGAAGAGAGTGGCGCAGGGAGGGCGGGCTGGCCTGTGGGCATGTTGGGCATGTAACTGTGGCGCAAGCCGCTGTCGTTCCACTGATAACATTTGGCAAACGCAAATGCAAACGCGTATTAAAAATGCCCAAAGAGACATCAACGATTCGCACTGAATGCCGGGTGCAATGCCCGCCGGCCGTTGACTGACCAGCTGGGAGCAGCAGGCAGCAGTGGCGTGTGCAGGGGGGAAGTAGAGAGCACTGGGTGCAACAGCAGCCTTCGTTCTCGGCCATTCATTTGGCCCGGCAAACATTTGCATTGGCCATTCTCGGTCAATATAGACAGATTTCCATGCAAATTTAATACGCAAACATTCGGGGCGGCCCTAGCCAAATTGAAAATCTCATCTGTGCAAAGTGGCCGACGTGTTCGGCAGGTGGCCAAAGGTAGAGAGGGGAGAGTGGGGGGAGGTGGGAGCAGGTCGATTGGTTTGGCTCAGCTGCTGTCGTTGCTGCTACCACTTTCCCAGTACCCCAACCCGCTCTTCTTCTCTCGACTGCTTGCGCATTTTGAGCAGCTGCCTAACGGTAAGGCAATCAATTATTGGCCCGTAAGCGCGATGCCACACTCGCACACACACACACACACTCTACATATGTCTGTGTGTGTGTGCACATCCGCGTATGCATCTCTTTCGCTGCTCTGGCGGATGTGCTAAGCGCGCTGCCAATTTAAAATACAAACAACATGGTCCAGCGAGACGCGTCCATAGTGGGAATCGACTTCTCGACTGACTGCATCCGTTTCCGCCAAAAGGCGCTGCTGCTAGTCTGCTGGATTGCCCCGTGGGCGTGTAGATGGGGGCCAAGTGATTGGCATTGCCCTTGGGCTAATGCAACATTCAACACTTTTCTAGCCCAAGGCAACGAGTTGCAGTTGCAGCAGCAGCAGCAGCAATAGTTGCAGTTGCACTTGAAACAGCAACTGAGATGAGCTCGTAATTGCGTGGCAAACAGAGAGCTTTGACAAACAAAGATGGCTAATGCAGGTGCGTAGACTAGTTTTAATTTGCAGCAGACTGAGACTTACCTCCCTCTCTCTCCCGCTCTCTCTCTTTCTCCTACTAAGTCTTTACTTAACTGCAGCCAACTGTTTGAACCCCCGAGGCGTCTGCCCATTTCTCAACCTAAAAATCAATTAACGCATTTCTTTGCCGATACTTTAACCCATTCTCTCTCTCTCTCTCTCACTCTCTCTCTATCGCTGCCTACTCAAGCGAAATGCATTTAAATATGTTTCGTGTGAACAGCAAAACGGTTACAGGACCAGCCCCTACTTGACACCAGACGCTGACGCGATCCACGCGGGACCACGACAGGACGACAGGACGACGCGACCAACCGCACTCGACAACGACAGCGACAACGACGGCGACAGCAGCGTCAACTTCCGGCGACTTCCTCTTTTCCTCTTCTCCTCTTCTCTCCTCTCCTGCACGGCGTCTTCGCGTTCGCGTACTCTGCAAATTAAATGCAATGACAAATGCACTCCGTCAAATTGAAAAGGGATTTCTCTTATTAATTATGACGCCGCCGCAGCCGGGACACCAGACCGAGAGAGAGAGAGATAGAGACGAAGAGAGAGGGAGCGATAAAGGGTTGCTGGCGATGACAACATGTCGTATGAGGGACAAGGACAAGTCGAAGGGGTTAGGGGCAACCAACTGTCGATTTTTCCTACCGGCATCTGTGTGTTAATTTCTCTCTTTCTACGTGTGTGTGAGTGTGTGCGTCTGTGTGCAATGCACATTTAAATAATAACTCTGCGGTTTGCCGCAGCATGGCCGCCTTTTGTTTTTACTGCCGCTTTTATGTATTTTTTACTATTGTATTATTTTTCCCCTCCCCCCTCCCGATCGTCTCTGTCATCAGCTGTAAGCGCCTGCGCAAATTGCTCGCCCGTAGTTAATCCTTTGTGGGCAACCGATGCCAAGTGCCAGCTGGAAGGGGCCACTACTCACACAAACACTCGCACACGCATTCATTTATATTCATTTGCCAAATCAATTTAATTCGCATTGACATTGGCCAGTCCAAGGTATTTAACTCACGCTTCGCATCATTTTACAACACTGAAAACGCAAGAAGAAGCACAAGCAGATCGCAGGCAAAGTGCTCGGCTCGTTCGTGGGAATGATTGTGCTGTAATACTTCAAAGTTGTTGTGTTGTGTTGAAAAACGCTTTTGAATGCCACTTGAGCAATGCTACATCATTACTGGTGCATTCCCCCCTGCCTCCCTAACCCCCTCTCCCCGTGCCGCTCTCCTTTTAGCTGTCATGTCGCTTGTAATCAAGCGATTAAAATTATATTCGAATTTCTCGCTTTTCTTTCCCCCTGGTGAAAGATGAAAGTCTCTTTAAGGCCCCAGTGACAGCATAATTAAACCTGCTGCTGTTGCTACTGCTGCTGCTGTTGCTGTTGCTTGCTGCAGTTGTTGTTGTTGCTGTTGTTGCATTTGTAGCTGTAGCTGTCGCTTGGTACATTTTCTATTTAAAGCGATGAAAATGCTTTTAACAAATTTCTTCATCAAATTATGCAGATGAGAAAAAGTTGTCGATGTTGCTGTTGCTGTTGCGATGTTGTTGTTGTTGTCACATTTGGAGAGCCGAACAGATGTCTTTAATAATTACAAGTTCGAGGGTTCAGCTAGAGGTGAGATAAGAAATGTACCTGATCCATCATTATAATTAGTTGCCTTTGTCTCTCTCTCTCTGCGAACAAGTCTCAGGTTTCTCTGGCGATAAGCGCAGCGATTCTGTACTAAATTTATTACACTCATCTGGAAGTCCCCAACGAAAATTCGAGTAGCTCAAAAGCTGTTGATAATATAAACACTTTTATAGTTTTTCATAGAACCTCTATTTGAGGAATTCCCCTTAAAACAGACGACAAAACTAACGAGCTGAAAACAAAATAATCAAATAAGAAATTAAAGTCTGAATTGAAAGAATGTCAGAAAGATTGCATGACTTGTAGTGAGAATATAACTGATTATTTCTATAACTTTGCAAAGAGGGCACTTTGTAGTCGTGCATTCTTTGGTAATGCTCATCCACCTTACACAGTGTACACATAATGACTATATTTGCCTAGACCTCCCCTACCGCGTTGAGTTTACTCCCTATACTCAACCTAATCTTTGCTGCCCAATCCCCCCAAGAGCATAAACTTGCTTAATCCCCCCACGTCGCTGCTGCTGTTGCTGTTGCTGCGGTAGTCAACACGACGACAACTTAGCTATTGTTGTTGCTGGCCCGATGTCGTGATCGGGCAGCCAGTTGTGAGTACACTCATAGTCATTCACTCGCCGAGTCGAGTCAGCGGCCAACGAACGACACAATGTTTGGGTGTCAAATTGATAATCGCGTGAGTTGTTATCACAACAACGTCTCACACACAAAGGCACACACACACACCTCTTCACAGGTGTTGTGCATGTTGTGAAAAATGCATTAGCTCGACGTCGCCACATTTTAATGCAATTTACAAGTCGCAGGGGTTGCCTGCGTTGTTGGCCAAATTGCGTGTGAATGTGCGAATGTGTATGTATGTGTGTGTTGGCCTTTGTTGTAACCCAAATATTGCATTATTCGTTGAAAAACATAACGAAAATGTACCGTTTGTTCGCATAATTTGCTATCGCTGCCAGCAAATCGCTGAACAAGTCGAAGCCCATCGAAGCGCAGGCTCGACCAACACAAAAAAAACTTGACTGTCACTTTGGAGTTACCAGTTACCAGTTACAGCGTACCGGTTACTCACTACTAAGTACTGCGTGGTAACTCGCTAACTGGTCAGTCTCTTTTTCTTTCTTTTTTTTTTGTTTTTTGGTAAAAAGGGGTTGGCTAAGGGCGAAGCGCGTTTGGGTTTGCCTTCGCGCTGTTGTTTGCTCACATGTCCCGGATGGAAAGGTGCAGATAAAGCGCAATTACATGCGATTATCACGGAATATGTAGCGAAAATTATGAAATGTATAATTTACAGTTACAGAGCTGCTGCTCCTGCTCCTGTTCCTGTCGAGCTGTTTGCCTGCCTGTCTGTCTGTCCGTCTCTGTGTCTGCTTCAGTCGCCTGCCGATGCACTTTTCCGAAAACATTGACGAGTTTGTTGTTGTCTTTTGGCTTAGGGTGTGTGCCAAACCATAAAAATGTTGTTAAACTTGCACACACAGACACAGCAAAACACACACAGAGAGAGAGACGCTGATGTTGCAGTTGGGGAGAAAAGTGGCCGTGCGTGTGTCGCAGTTGCTGTTGCTGCATAAAAAGTAAACAAAATTGATTTGAAAATTGCGCGAACAGTGAACTTAAACCACAAGAGCCATGGGCAAAACGGGGCATGACAAGAGCAGCAACAACAACAGCAACGACGACAACAACAACTGCAACAGTAATGCACACATTATGATGACGACAGCAGGCAACAACAACGTCAACACAACTAAACACAACAACTCAAATACAAACACAAACATAAACACACGCAGAGCAACACTAACACAAATACAAATACAAACACAAACACAGCGACAACAACAACAACAGCAGCAACTACTACAGCACCAACAACAAGTTACTACAACATGCTGGCGCACTAAAAATATGAAACATGCGCGAAAATGACTCGTTGCAAATTTCTTTGCTCGATCGCCCGACATTGCCCACAGCTCTGCAGCTCCACAGTGCCAACTGCAACTCCAAGTTCCAGTTCCAATTGCAGTTCCACCTAGGCGAGCATGTACGGGGCCCATACATACTACGTGTCCATGTCGTTCTCTGTTTTCTGCTGCCTTTTTTATGACGCTCGACATGTTTATTTTGGCTTAAATGTTTTGGGTGCTATTAAAACGAAAAGTAATGTGCAAATAACGGTGCCCGTGCCCTCAGCCAGCAATCTATCAAGTGTTAATAAGCGAGCTTCACTTACCCACTGAGTGTGACTGTGTGCGTGTGTGTGTGTGTAACATGAAATGCAACCGGTTCTACGTATTTTGCACTTGAAAATGCTTTGGAAAATTTGCAAGAACTTTTAGCTGGGCCAATAAAATATTAAGGCAAAGACTTGACGTGTGCAAGGGAACCATAAGCAGAGCTAATAACTCATATACGATATGTACTTGGTGGCTCAGCGTTGTAGAGAATAGAGTTTGGGTTTATAAGAAGAGTTTTTATAAAGAAAATAAGAATACAGTTTTGTAAAACCAACGGCAAATTCTTTATTTCAGCTGTAAAATTATCAGTGATTTAAAAGTAAAGTGTTCTTATAGAATCATATTCTTTCTTCGGATTGTAATTTTTCCTTTAAGATTATATAAAATCAAAGCACATTATAGTTTAATATATTTCGATAACCTTTGCTTAAAGAATTAAACGCTAACAATATAAACTCCTATTTTATTTATAGAAAACAGTGATAAGCAGTTAGCTTTGTTACTTCTTTTTTACAGCTTACGTAGCTCAATACCTAAGTCGCAAAGTTACAGAAAAGTCTTATAGCCCCTATGTATATCATATCACATCTCATCCCAATAAACTACGATTATAAAATTAATATTCATAACGCGTATATAGCCTATAGGAGCTTAATGCAAACTCGTTCGCGAAGTAAGCTCCTGTTTTATCATGATCCACGTATATACGATGCATAATCACCTCGTTTATTAGATGATATGTTATAATGGCAGCACTTGTTGTTGTTTACCTCTCGTGTCCATCGTGGGCTTCTGCTGAAGTTGTACGCCTCGTTAATCCGCATCGCGCGACCGCAATTAGCTGCAGTTTGCAACAATGTTGCGATTCTATTTAGAGAGCCCCTTTCCCTTTCCGCTCTTGGGTTTATTGATATATGATAACATTCAGTCAGTCGTCCGGCACTTTGAGAGGGCACGTCATGCATGCAAGTATTCACTTCATCGAACCACTTTGTATTGAGCATTGGAATTTGCCGCTGTCCCTGTGCTAATCAGCTTAGCGATGTCCGATTTCGATGCCGATGTCGATGGCGATGGTGATGTCGATGCGGATGCCAAATAGGGCAGCTTTCTTGGCCGATTGCTAAATGGATTTGGCCGTTTTAATTAGCAAGAAAATGCGGCAAATGCGAAAAGAGTCATGTGGATTGGAATTCTTTCCCGTTGTGGCAGGTGCCACAGCAGGCATGGTAGTTGTTGTTTTCCTTTTTTCTTCTCTGGGTTTCGCTTTTTTTATGCATTCCTCCATTTGGCACACAGTCATCGCGTATAAATCAACTTTTTGTCATTGGCGAATTTGCTAAATAAAATACGACACTGCGAATTTCGAAACATTTATGAACGCCACAGCAATGACCTCTGGGTCGTAAATCACTTTGATTATTATTATTATTTAAACCTAAACCAAAGCAAACAAAATGAATAATTTTGTTGCTTATCAGCAGCAGCAACAGCAACAGAAGCAGCAGTGGCAACAGTCGCTGCGCCAAATCTCTTTTAATTTGTTCGTTTTTTGTGAAATTTTTTATGAATTTAGCAAAATACAATATTATAAATATCATAAATACATGTGAACAGAAGCAAACAGCTGCAGGTTTGTGCGCTCGGGAATTATTCTCGTACATTTATTTTCTTTTGAGAAATTGCCGTGCAGCTCTTGACCAGGCGACATGTTCAATAAAGAGTGCTATAAAAGAAATCGCTCTGGATTATTAAACAAATTTAGAAGAACGAGGTATGCGATAATATTTTCAGAAATTTATCACTCTTTTCCCAGGGGTAAAATCGTATTTTTGGGGGCAGACAATTTCCGGGAAATGTATCACACGGTAAATTGTGTCTACCAAGAGACAACCGAATCAACTTATCATATACAATTCATACTTATCAATTTGTTTCCGTTTCGTTTCTCTACTTGTGTTTCTTTCTCTTTCTTTCGCAATTTTTTTCCGGTTATTTCAAGCAATTTGGACTTGACCTTCGCGATTTCAGCGTCTCATTTGTCGCCAGCTTGTAAAATCGGTCTATTAAATATACATTATAAAGCTATATATGCCAATGTACTCGTGCTGCGCGGGGGCTGTGACGAAAGTTTGCCAAACTTGGACGCACGGCAGCCGAGAGATGCCAAGGCAAACGCCTTGAGCGCACCACCAAAAAGTCAGCAAAATGACTAATTTTTTTATGATTGATGTCTACATTTTTTTTAGATTTTTTTCCTGTTTTCTTGAGCGTTGATTCAGTGTGGTTGGTGTGCAATCAAACTCACAAACACTAAGAAACTGTGGCAATCTTAATTTAAGCATTGGTCAGTTAGAAATAAACATATGCGCTAATTTGAGGAATTAAATGCGCAAAGTTATAGGCTATATACGCTATATAGTACATATATCTATCGTCATGCTGCACACACACAGACACACCACCATAAATCATAACTGTATGAATCCTAAACACTTGTCAGTCAGCTGGCAGCGTCATAATTTATAATCAGTTTGCTTTTTAAAGCTGATTCTTTTCTTTATTCAAGCAGAAGGCAGGAACAACAAAAGCAACAACAACAGCTCCCTTGTCAGCTTGTCCAGCTGTCCGCTGCATATGTGTGAATAATATTATTTCTTTTTTTTTTGTATTATTTTATTTTATATAATTCGAACATATTTTTCCGCAGTTTTTATAGACGTTTAAATGAATAATGTTTTCGTTTGTTTCGCTGTCGTTTTTTATAATTTCGATTTTTATTTTTTTTCCTTTTTTTTTTGCTTTATTTCTTGTCTTCGAAATTTTGTTGAAGTGCTCATTTTGTTGTCATGTTGTTTCTATGCGCCGCGTCGAGGTGATTTAGTGCGTTCTGCTGCCAAATCTTCCGCCTTCTCAGTCATTTACTTCGCGACCAGAGAAAAGACGAAGAGAAAGAGAAAGAAGCAGCAAAGAAGAAGGTGAAGAAGAAGGTGAGTAAGAAGAACTGAAGAAGACCTGCTAATTGAGATTATACGACGAGAGAGAAGCCCTCAAACAAGGTCTCTGATGCGGATATATACTATAAACCATTGCCTATAAAGCAAAATGCAAGATGATACTATATCGTATATCTTTCAAAGTTCCCCCACTTTTTCATTTATATACGGAAAGGTGGAGTGCAATAAATCTCAGTTCCCGATTGAAAAGACAACGGTTTCCGTGGCAATGATGATGACGATCTTCTATTTATGCCGTACGTTATCGGTTTCTTCAACTAGTCACCTTTTATAAAATTCTCAGCGTGTTCGAAATACTAGTGGTGTATCTTTAATCTCTTGAAATTTATTGCCGAAATCTTTTCACATTCGAAATCAAGATTCAGCTTCCTTCCTCTCTCGACTGTTCCCATGCCAGAGACCCCAACATGATCACCAAATTAGCCGAGCTCATTTTGTTTAGCACAACGCCAGCCATAAATAAAATTAATTAACAAACACAAAAAACCAAAAAAAAAAAAAGAAGAGAGCAAAAAAGAAGAAAAACAACGAATCATGCTTGCAGTTTTTATTTCACTTGAAATTTATTTTATTTAAATATCAATTTTTTAAATGTCTTCATAGTAAAATGTTATCTGATTGAACAATTAATTAGTATTGCTTTGTGTGCCGGGCAAATGTATGGACTGTGTATCGCATATACCACATACATGACGTGTGTATCGTATCGTGTGTATCGTACATGGCATGTGGCATATATCGTATATAGTGTCGCGACTGCAGCTGAGCAGAACTGAACAAAAGCAAGACACACAGCTATTTTATTGCGACCCCATGTGAATCTGCATAGATTGTGATCAGAAGCTGACGAAACAAAATTAATTAAACATTAAAAACAAAATTGTGAGCATCTTTTATGACAAGCGCGATGATGTCGACAGGCGGCACTTCATCATGTCAAAAGAAGATAACCCTCTCACGTCATATACCTCAAATATACCCTGTACTATTAAGAAAACTATCTCTCTCTCTCTCTCTGTCTCTGTATTTATCAAGAACCGTTTCTAAATTCGATTTAGGCGCCGACACGTGCAGGAAACCTCGCAAAACTGGAACCATTAAGAACCGTTCATCGTATTGAACCTGGCTATAGCTACTATATATGCGTGTGACTGTGTGTGTGTGTGTGAGCGAGTCGTCGCTCTAAGTGGTTCAGCAAGTTGACAATTTGATATGAAATTCAATAAAATCAAATTAAATACGCGACAAAAATGCTAATTACAGCGCCGATGGGAGCGCTAGCTGCCACATAAATTGCGGCCCGATGCGGCCGCCCTAGAGCCGCAGAAAAACTAACTAAAGATATGAAAAACGAAAAGAAATATCGTACAACAACAACAACACGACAAAGTTGGTAGTAGGCGCAAAATATAAAAAAGACTATACAAAATTGTAGTTAGGTGTGGCATTTCAAATGGTTCGACGCCTCGCAAGTGACGCGGGTCTCTAATGTTGTAGTAGTTGTTGTTGTTGTTGTTGTTGGGGTTGTTGTTTGGTGTTTCGCGCTGACTGCTTGCCCGCAGTAGTCCCGGTTCAGAGGGAGTGAGTGTGTGTGTGTGCGAGCGGGACAGAGCAAGAGACTTCAACTTAAGGAAAGACTTGGATTATGAACGACTGAAATATGCAAATTTATCTACAAGTCTCACATATGAACTTATAAATATATGTATGCATGTGTGTGTGTGCACACTACACATACATATGTATAAATTTATACAGCTTCGTGTTGCTGTTGTTGTTGCTGTTCTTATTGTTGTTCTTGTATATATTTTTCACTCGTATTTTTTCTAAATTGCTTGAAAGCCGCATTTGCATAAAAAGGGTTGAGTAACTGAAGATTAACTGGCAGCAGCAACAACAAGAACAGCAACAACCACTGCCAGCAGCAGCAACCAGTTTCGGGCGGGGCTTCTTTCGGACAAGGTGGGGCCACCTCACACGCCCCTGGGCGCTAGCCTAGCCCAGCCCCAGCCGGCAAAAAGTCCCTCAGGTGCCCCCCTAAACTAAATTCGTTTGGGCAATCAACGAAATAAAAAGCACGAATTGATTAATAAATAAGTTCTTTAATTTATTACTTTATCAGTATGCAGTAAGAAAAAAGAACGACAAGACTAAGATAAGTATTCAAGATATACTTTTTCATGCCATACGCGCGACTCTTGGCATTATCGAGAGTCATAAATATCTCTCCTCTGCGAGCGCAGCTAACCAGATTCGAAAATATTTATGCACATTTAATATTAACTTTAGTATGCAGATAGTATGTGGGTAATCTCAATATTTATAGTGTAACTAGTACGATGCCAGACGATGTGGGCTGCAGCAGATGCATAAATATTGCCGAGGCTGCTAATGAAATCGTCTGCGTCTATTGATAAGGAAGCCAGCAGCGACACCTGTTGCTAGGCAGCACCAGCAGTGGCTGTGGCAGTGGCAGTGGCAGGAACACTTTGCTTCCTGGTTAAAGGAATGCGCCTTGTCGCGAGTTCATTGGCATTTTGGCAGAATCGAGAGAGCATTGAGAGAGTCATGTGGTGGCAGCAGGCGTCCTGTCCAGCCTGGCCAGCTTGGGCTGTCATCTGTTGTTCGCTTAGCCTGGCTAAGAACAAAGAACGTTGTCAAAAGGTTGATGACACGAGCCTACAGCACAGTCCGATGAGCGTTTGGCCAATTGCGTTTACAGTTGCTTGAACTAGTTCCCTTTCCAGGCCAGGCCAGGCCAGGCCAGAGACGGAGACAACGACGGCACGTGGCCAAAAGGGGCGCAAACTTGGCTGATTGCATAAGACTGGCAGCTGGCCAAGCAGTTTTTGTTATTTTCGTGTTGGTTGCTGCCTGCGCTGCCTCTGCTGCTGCTGCCGCCTTGGCAAATCATAAAAATATTTATGTAAATTAATCATTTAACCCAAATGGGCCGACAACTATTCGAAGCCTGCTTGGAAATGCGCAACACGCGCTCAGTCCGCTAAGAAATAAAGAAAAATACAAAAAAATAAATAAAGTTTAAAAACTCTTTGAACAGAAATCTCTTCAGCCAGAGCTGGCAGCAGTACAAAAACGAAAAATGAAAAAAGTATAAAAATACAACAAATTATGGCGCACGGATTAGCATAAATTGTGAACAGGCCGCACAGTCTAGGCTCAGTCTCTGTCTCAGTCTCAGTCCCAAGCCCAGGCCCAGTGCTTGTGTGTGTTTTGTGACCTGCCAAGTGGTCGTCAGTCTCCGTCGTGGTTGCCAATCCAATCCACGATCGATCTCTGGCTCATTTTGGGCTACGACGCGGCCTGATAAGCTCCTCGTGCAGCAAACTTGGCAGCACGAAATTCCAACTCATATTTATGTCAAAATCCATCAAAGCTTATGTCACCGACGTTGATGCAGACCGTTAGCTATATAACATATGTATATATACTATACGATATATGCCATATACGCTCATATGTAGATACCTTTTGCGAGATCTGCGCTTTGTTGTTGCTCTCGGCTGGCTGTCGGGCAGGTAATATATTTCGCCTGATATAGTTCTCGTATCTGGTTCTCAAAATCGGCTTAGGTCGCTGGCGATGCCAAACAATGCAGAGCTGTGGCTTTTGCGGACGGCAGTGGACAAATCCGACAGTGAAATAGTAGTACGAATAGATACAGATACAAGATACAACACACATCGTATGCGCTACAATGTTGCCAGCTTTCAGTATTAATTCACTTTAATGAATTACAAATGACTTAAATGATTTGTTTGGCCCACATGTAGGCGGTCTCCCTCTCCTCTTCCCCTGCTTCCTCCTCCTCTCTCTCTCTCTCTCTCTTTCGCAACGTATCTAACACTGGTCCGACATTATTCTATGCCGTGTGCAGGCATCGTCGTCGTCCGTCGTCGTTGCCACAGTTGGCGCAAAGTTGAGAACGCTGAGTCAACTTCCGACGTGACAACCGGCAAGTTGCCCCCGGGGGCTCTCTCGCTTATAGTACATACTATATACATATGTACATAGTATACTGTACTTGCATTTAGCTGTAACTGCTACAGCAGAATTTAATCGATTGAAAATTGATTCTTGCAGTAGTATAATATATAATTGCCGTGGCTGACGTCAGCGTTAATTACATAAAGAAAAATATCTCCGTGTGCCCCGGCACGACTTTGACTTGGAAGTCACTATCGAAATTGGTAGCGGAATCGGGTTCGGGTTCGGTATCCGTATCGGTTTGATTCACTGAATCACTCGATATTCACGTGGCTAATTTATGGCGAATTTACGAGTTCTATAAACTTAAGATACTCTAGATATGTCCGAGTATGTTCGGGTGTCGACTTTCGCTCGAACAGCCTTGACCGTCGACCGTACCTTACTCAACTAACTGGGCTCCCCCCACACATACACACACACACACAAACCAATGGTAATTAGCATATTTTGTGCTGATATGGGTCAGCATTTGTGCTGAAACTGGGCGGGGCTGGTGCTCGCAACAGGGAACGACTTTTCAATTCAACTGAACCGTACCGAAGTGAGTTGAGAAGAGTTGAGTTGAGTTCGGAATGCGGCTATGTGGGATGCTCTTTATTGGATTGTATTTAACAGCTTGCCATACTCGTAATAGGCTTGTTTTCTAGCCACAACATTAAACTGGCGAACAGAACACAAGTTTGCAATAACCATAAAAAAGTGAACAAGACAAATTTCAGTTACTTTTGAAATTGTTTCCCCATTCTCTAAAGACCTAACTGGCTGCTTACCCGCCCATTCAGTGCTGGCTGCAGGGCATTCAGCAATTGCCGCTTGTCAGCATGCTTAGCATATAGTATACCTATCTGGCCATAAGTACATATTAAGTATATTTGCCTCAGTTTGTTTACTTTATAGAAGTTTGCCGACAGACGGAACGGTCATCGTCGTCATCGTCACAAGCACTAGCAGCACCAGCCTTAGCACTTACCGAGTCCGCTTCCAAGTGGACTTAGTCAGCATTTCGGTCGTGTCAACGATTAACATTTAACGACTTACAAGTATCGGGTTTGAATTATGCTTTGAGTCGCCATCTACATCTCCCTCTCGGTCTAAGTCTCAGTCAGAGTTTGAGTTCTCATTGTGATTGCGCGCCCCATTGTGCATTGTAGGGTTAACATTTTGGCATCAGAACACACCCAGTAAATATTTCTGTGTGTGTGTGTTAGTGTGCTGGGCCAGCTATCTATCCAGTAGTTGTCATTTAGTTTACTATTTACTGTCACGCTCTCAAGTGCGCTTCAAGCGTCAAGCTTCGGGCTTCGGGCAACGGCTGCGGGCTTGGGTGATGGCGATGGGCATAAATAGCTGGGCAGGGCTGGGCCGAGAGCCACATGTGGGCTGGGCCAGGGACCCAGATCAATTACGTGTAGCTGCTTTATGTTGCCATGCAATTAGTTTGGGGCGGGAGGGTTCCTTCCATTCATTGCAATCGCTTGCTTTGACAGTCGATGGTGGGGAGATCAGTGAGAGTGGGGGAGGCAGAAAGGAGAGTAGATACATCAAAAGAGAACAGAGAGAGAGAGGGAGATAGGGAAAGGCACTGAAGGTAGTTGGATTTCTCTGGTTTTCTTTGCTAATCCACTGCAAGACTACAAATTGTATCTGCATCCACCTAAAATGTATCTACATATTCAAAAGCTTTATTTATGCACTTTTAGTTTTCTCTTTCACTTTATTTATCTTTCAATAAATTACAATTTCAATTCTTAACATTTTGATAAGCTTTCAGTTTGTCAGTTTTTCGTTTTGGCCGCTTGAAAGTCCACAGTGTGCACCAAAAAGCAGCTGCCTGCAATTTGTATGCTGCCAGCTGACCAAGTTAAGCTGCCTTCGTTGTTGTGGCTGTTGTTGTTGCTCTTGTTGTTTTTGTTGTTGTTGTTGCCATTGTTTGTCAAACGTCAAGCGGCTGTAAAGTTGACTAAGTTAACAGCTTCAGCCCCCAGTGTCATTTCCAGTTGCAGTTCCAGTTCGCTTTCAGCCTCAGCTTCAGTTCCGGCTGACTGTCTTCAGTGCCTCTCCGCCTCCGTCTCTTCCCCTCTCTCTACTACAAAAAAATGAAAATGAAAAGAAAAAAACTCAAAATGTGCGACCGAAAAATTGTCTCTCTGGCCGCGTTTGTGAGGCTGGCGACAAAAACGTCGCGTCAAAAACAAACATTTTGCGCGGCACAGTTTTGATTTATGAGCTGAAATTAAATTAACTGCTGCAGCTACAACAACAACAGCAACAACAAAGAGTGTAACGACAGTGCGACAACCACAAGAATTTAAAGCGTTGAAATGGACAACAAACTGCAGCAGCAACAACAACAGCAGCAGCAGCGCTGCCCCAAGTCCAAGTTGGTTGTCCAGTTCTCCAGTTGGGGCTGACAGCGAAAAAGCGAGCAAAGAAAATAAAAATCAAGTAAAAAACTGCAAAATGAAAATGAAAAGGAAAAGAAACAAACTGAAATTGTTATTATTTTTGCTCTGTTGCTGCTGCTGCCGTTGCTGTTGCTGCTGACGAGGCTGCGAAAATTGCAAGCGGCAACATTTTCAGAGTCACAAGGAAACCAATTCCAATTGCCGTTGCCATTCGCATTCCCATTTCGTACGATAAAGTAAATATACATAGTTAATTCTGTGTTTTTTTCTCGCTCTTTTTCGCTCAAGTATTTTTACCACTCTGATAAAAGTGCGGCGATTGTGCTGTGTGTGTGTGTGTGTGTGTGCGTGAGTATCTGTGTGTGCTGCTGCTGGGTCTGCTACTTATACATATATTTGAATCCCTGCCTTATCGGCATAGCACACAAATAAACTTGTATGCATTTTGCTTGTCGCTATCAGTGCGGGCCGCAGCAACAGCAGCAGCTGCCTCCGCTCGCTGTCCAGCTTGCGGCGTATCTATAAAATGCATATCTTTTGCTTATGTTTTTCGACTGGCAGCGGCACATGTGCGATATACTATATACAGCTCTACATCTGTGTGTGTGTGTGTGTGTGTGTGCCTCGTCGCGTCGTCTCGGCGCAGTATCGCAGTATCCTATCGCATCGCACTTTAAACCCAAAAGCTGGAAAAAAATGTGCGTGTGCAATTGGCGAGAGGCACTTGATGATGATGTTGCTGCTGCTGCCGAGACTGTTGCTGCTGCCTGCTGATGCTGCCCTGTGGTTGCGCCTCCAGTTTTGCGCTCTTTTATTGTTGGCCCATTAACTCGAACCCGAACTCGAACTGCGTCTGGGCTTTGACGCGCTGGTTGCACTTTTCGAAAGTCAACTGCAACAGCAACTCCAGCAACAGCAACTTCAGCAACAGCAGCAATTTTGCTGCATTTTTCTTATATGCTACAATTTATTTTTCCTTTCGGTTCTCTCATTTTTGTCATGCTTGCGGCAACGTTTTGCCAAAAGGTTTTTGACATTGCAACAGTCGAAGGTCTTTTTGAAATGGTACAAAAATCAGAAAAAACAAAAATCACGAGAACGTCGAGAATTCGTTAAGGTAACTGGGGAATTGTGCTGGGTAGAACTATTTGAATTTTAAGTATGTACTTCAGCTCCTTAAAGGTTAAACTCTATAGTTGGTAAAGGGTTAAAATAATGCTTGGAATTAAAAAGATTTCCATAGAAGATTTAAGTTGGAAAGAAAAGTTCAACTCATGCAGATACTTTATCTCTTCTAGTACAATTCCCAAGTAATTTAGTTAGTATATCTAACACTCCGATCAACCCAATTACATTTATCAAATTTATAGCAAGAAAACGAAAAGAAAAAAAAAAACTCGTTACATAAATTTCTCATTAGGTTGCAGCTTGCTTGTTCTTTGCTTGGAATGTGCCCGCTGAGTATAATTATACAATTCTCTCTCTCTCTCTCTGTCTCTCCCTCTTGCTCTCTCTTTCTTTGTCTCGTGTTAATCAAGATTTTCCATTAACTGTTGTTGCCCTGCCGTACTATAAGTGCAGGCCGAGGGCTTACGAGAGTTATATTTAAACAAGTTCCATGCGGTTGGGGATAGATGATAATGTAATCCATCAATTTAAATGAAAATTATACCCGAATGAATATATGAATAGCGAAAAGGGTCGCAAGCAAAGTTATTTCACCTTTTCACTTAGGAACCAGAAACATCCAAGTTTTCTAATTGAGTAATTGAAGTAATTTGAAACTCAGCTTTTTTAGTACTTACAGATTAGAAAACATGACGAACTTTTGTTCAGTTCTCTAGTAATCTTTGGTATTGCACATGTATTTTTCATAATTGTAGGTTAGGTATGCTTTTCAGTTCATGATTTGCAATATAATCACAAGTTTAATGCTATTTTCTAAAAGGTTTTTCGTAAATTCTTTATATCTTTGAAGTTTCCTTAACAATTTGGGTACAGCACTTAGCGCAAGACTCAAATCCCTTTCGAATCGTGCAGTACATATAGAAAATTGAAGACTGTCTTTATGTTTTACGGAACTTATCACGGATAGGACATTTCGCGCGTTTCTCGGGGTGTTTGTCATGGTCGGTTTGGCACTTGTTTTTTGCTGGCTCTCAGAGCACGTAATATTCTGATTTGCCAGCTCGATTCTGTAGTTTCTTATAGCGCACGTAGTAGGCGATGTTCAAACTGCATGCATGCGCAAAAGTCGCTAGCGTTTTTCGTGTGCGGCCTTTGTCGCTCACATTTTGTTATTTCTTCTGTTTTTTTTTTTTTATTTTCTCTGGCGTCACTGCGACGTCGTGTTCGGTGTTTTTTGGTCTTCCAAGAGCACGGTATGAAGTTCCTACGAGTATTTAAATTGAACGTAGGAACTCTATACCTCGCTGATGGCAAAAACCAGGTAGCATATTTTGAAATTCTTCGTTCTTCTCGCAGCATTTCCTCTTTTTCCCCATCAAGAATACCACAACACAACAACAACAAGTCACATATCAGCTTCGCAAAAAACTCGAGGTTTCTTTTAGCTTTTTATGCTTTTACTTCTCTTTTTTTTAGGTTTGTGGGATTTGTGTGTGTAAAGTGGAGAATTGTAGTCTGTTCTTTTTTTCTCCGTCTTTACTTTGGGAACTTCTTGCAGACTTCAGTTTACTGGCTTAATTTCAATACAATTTTTAGGTTTTTTAGGTTTTTTCTTAAAAAGTTGGTTAAGTTATGCGAAAAGCGCAAAAACTCTTACGGAAAGTTTTCATAATTCATTTTTTATTGCTTCTTTTTTTATGGCATATTTTAGAATTTTTATTCGATTGATTTGAGAATTTTTATGGACTATTTGATGCAAATTTATGGCAGTTTATGCCAGAAACATAAAAGGCTCAATTTGAGAAATAGTTTCTTCCGTTTTATGGTAAAGCTCCGACGAGTACCGTTATGTTTCAGTTATTTTCCATCGTTTATTCGAAATATATTTCAATTTGATTTTCTTTTTAGTATTTTCACTTAGTTTTGGTTTATTTTCGATTCATTTAAACACTGCGAAATGTTAACAAATATTTCTAATTTTATTTGATTTTTCAATTTAATTTTGCGATGTTTTTTCGAAATGTAATCGCGCAAAAATGTCGTCGCGTCGGCAACGGGAACGCGGAGCGATTTGTTAGCGTTTAGTGGCAGCTCCAAAAGCGAACTGAGAAAAACGCAACAAAGTCTCGCAGAAAACAACTCGGAATCGGGCAGAGCACACAGCGCGCACGGCGTCGACTGCGGCTGCGCGGCAGCGTCTCAGTCGCAGTCGCTGCTTGGCAGCCGCGGATCGGCATATGCCATAAGCGAAGCGCGCGCGTATGTGTGTGGTGAGTGTGTGTGTCCGTGTGTATGTTTTTTTGGTATTGCTGCTGCTGCAGCCGAGACGTTGCTTATCTGCTGCGACGGCCGCTGCTGCTGCTCTTGATATCAATCGATAATCGTCAGATTAGAAAACGTTGACGTTCACTTGGGCACGTAAGCAGCAGAGACGGCGACGGCAGCGGCAGCACTAGCGGGCCCCCATTCGCAGTCAACGGCAGCAGCAGCGCTACAAGTGCAACTCACACACAGGCGCAAGCGCATGCACACACTGACAGACACCCACACGAATGAACGAACGAACGAGCGATCAAGAAATTCCAGTTAAACAACAACAACAAGAGGGCAGGCAGGCAGCAGCAGCGACGGCGACAGCAAACGCTTTACCGTTAACACAACTGAACACGTTCGCTGTCAATAAGCGACTGAGGCCACAAAGCGACAAAACCCGAAGCCGAAGCAGCTTGTTGTCGGTTTGTCGCTGCCACTGGTTGGTTGTTTGGCGCTGCCGCTGCGCTGTCGCTGCCTCTGTCAACGTCTCTGCTGACGTGCAGGCGCTGCTTACGTTACTCTAGCTGCCGCTGGCTGTGAGTGCTGGCGCTGCTGCTGCCCTGCTGTTGCTCTGCTGCCTCAGTCACTGCTGTTGCTCTGCTCCTTCTCTGCTGCTGCTCTGCTGCTGCTATTGCCGTTTTGGTGGTGGTTGTTGCCCTCTGCGTGCCGATGCAGCGGCGACTGTTCGTGTGTGTTTTTGTAGCTTTGTCGCGCACGCAAACGCAAATATGACGCAAGCGAAGGCAGCAAACGGTGAAAGCTGTTTTTGGTTGTCGCGTCGCATTGAAGTTGCGGCTGCAGTCACTGCTGCTGCTGCTGCTGCCTGCGCTGCTGGGGCTGCTGCTGTCGACGTTTGTTTCTTGCGTGGGCGTCGCACGCGTTGCCAACTCAATTAATAACAGAGAGAAAGAAAAAGCTGCTTTTAATTAACAAAAATTAAATAGTGACCAAATGTACCACACACATACACAGCACACACACACACACATTATTCAAGGCCAACGGCAGCAGCATTCGCTTTAGCACAACAACAACAGCAACCCCTTTAACAACAACAACAACATCAACGGCAACTCTGTTGGCTTTGCAAAGGGAGTTCGATGATCTGTTTACGATTGTTGTTGTGTACTTGGTCGTTGCCTTTGCCGTCGCAGCAGCACACGACGACGTGCTCCTCGTAGGCCTATGTGACGCCAGCAGCGCAGTCAGCGTACGCCGGTAGCAGTGCGTAGTATACACAGAGTGAGAGAGAGAGAAGGCAGACAAACAGACAGTAGCACGCCTCAAGTGTATTTTCACAGAGATACACACACACACGTGTGTGTACACACACTCAGATATTTATCTAGATACGCGCGCGCGTTTTCTGTTATTTACCGTAAGACGCACACTCAACAACACCAACAACAACGCTAAGCACACGACTCTTAAAGTGGCAACAACAACAACAACTGCCAGATACAACATCCATTTATGATTAGAATTTGGCGCGACGAGTCTAAAAATTTGTTGTCGCCTTTTTTTCTCTGCTCTGCTCTGCCCAGCTCAGCGTGCGTGCGCGGCTGGCGTCGATTAACACCTCAAAGCCGTTGCTTTTTTGGGTCTCATTCATTAGCAAATTTGGCACGTGTTCGCTGCAGTTGTTGCCACGACGACTTGCTGCTTTATCGCAGCGCGTAGATAAAGCCAAACATGTGCGGGACCTGTATACATGTTAATATATATACATATACATACATATATGATATATGTATACTATATACTATATGGCGTTGTTAACCCAAGACGATCCTCAGTGCGGAAGCGCGAACCTTTGCCTTAGTCACGGCTTAGTCATTGCGGTTGCTGGATGGGGGCAGATAAAGCCGGATGACATCACACATGCTGCATGAGATTGTGGCCAGAGATTGTACAGAAATAATCGAAAATGATTTCAAAGTGAAGTGCAATCAAATTCGGGTGTCATTTGATTATTTATTTTATTTTTTTTGAGTTATTTTTGGTTGCTTTTTGGCTCTGAAAAAGCATAATGGAATAAATGTTAACAATAATACAGAAACTCACAAAGCAACAACAACAACAATAACAATAACAACAACAACCTGTTTCCAAGCGAACATCTACATGCAAACTACAGATACAGATACAGATACATTTATAGTACAGATACATTTAGTATGTGTTTGTGTTGGGTTTGATTTTCGCTTGGTTGAGTCGCTTTGTTGTTTTTGTAATTGTTGTTGTTTGATTTCTGTGCGTTTTTGAAGGTCAACTTTTAATTTGTGTATTTCTTTTTTAGGCCATGGATTTTAAAAAAATTCATGGACTATTGTGTTTGTCGGAACGGAAATGTGCGTAACAGGCAGAAGGAGGCATCTCCGACCCCATAAACTATATATATTCTTGCTCAGGATCACAAGCCGAGTCGATTGAGCCATGTCTGTCTGTCCGTCTGTCCGTCTGTCCGTCTGTCCGTCTGTCCGTCTGTCCGTCTGACCGTCTGTCTGTCTGTATGAACACCTGGATCTCGGAAACTATAAGAGCTAGAGTCATCAAATTTTGTGACAACATACGTATATATTGCAGTGTCTCAAAGTTTTTTTGAAATTTGGACACGCCCCTTCCCGCCTCTGAAAATGAGTAATAACTATAAACACTATTTTATACTATGATAACACAACCCCACAAAAACAAAGTTTGTCATGATCTGGGTATGCGGCATATGCAGTTATATGTATTTTGGGTCGCTGAATCCGAATCCGGGGTCAGAAATTCTCCATCACGTCTGGATTTTGACCTAACCTCAAAAAACTGAAAAACCTTTGGATATCCCCCAAAAGATATAGAATCGTGATCTGGGCATGCGATATATGTTTTAACATGTATTTTGTCCTTCTTAGTCCGAATCCGAAGTCCAAATTTACATAGCACGTCTGAGTTTCGACTTAACCTCAAAAAACTCGAAAAATTTTGGAAGGCCCAAAAAATAATGGGGGGTCATGATCGGGTCATGCGATATATGTTTCTATATGTTTTTGGACCTTCCGAATCCGAATCCGAATCCGAATCATGCCCAGATCACGATTCTATATCTTTTGGGGGATATCCAAAGGTTTTTCAGTTTTTTGAGGTTAGGTCAAAATCCAGACGTGATGGAGAATTTCTGACCCCGGATTCGGATTCAGCGACCCAAAATACATATAACTGCATATGCCGCATACCCAGATCATGACAAACTTTGTTTTTGTGGGGTTGTGTAATCCATGGCCTCATACAGTCAGCTCCTGACTGTAGCGTTTGTATTTTTTTTATTTTATTTGGTTTTCTACTTTTTTTGTCTGTGAGGTTTAATGAGCCATTTGCGTGGATAGGTGGGTTGATTGTGTGAGAATTGGTCATTTTGATGACTCGATGCTTGTTAGTTATATTTGCTTATGTAACTGTAACTAGACGTGCCTAGTAACAGTCTGAAAGAGAACTCTGTTTCTCTACTTATTTGTTCCCACACTTGAAGCTTCTCTCCGGCAAATCAAAAGCACATTTAACACAGCTTTAAGTTGGTTCTCTCTTGGAAATATGTCAAAGCGAAAAGATAAAAATAAATGCGACATGTCAACTCGTACAAGACCAACGATTAGCGTCAATTTTGCCAAGTCACACTGCTAGGGTCAAGGGACCCCCCACAGACTAAGAAACGTTTCCGAATTCAAAGAAATTAACGCCATAAGCGGGCCAATGTGTCAGCCCGTAAATGACGTAACTGTCTTGACAGCATTTAATTGAAAGTATAAGAAATAAAAACCAAAATTGAGAAACTGAAAAACGAATAAACCTCTCTTCCTACTTCTGTATATAGCGAGCATTTTCTTTGTGCTTTGACTTTGACCGAAAAGATGAACATAAATTTGAAATTTATTGCTGACACTTCAGCGCACACCTTGACGGGGGCCCCTAACTAGATTTATGATTATACCCACTATAGTACCGTCGCAACAACGTTTCATACTTCAACAGTTCCTTTCATAATCTATGGACAGGTTTCTATTTTACTATTATTAACAATATTATGTGTGTCTGTTGCTGTTTCTTTTTGTTCCTCCTCTCCTCGCCATATTTCTCTACATATTTAATATGCTTGTGTTGTTGTCAAACTCCACAAAATATAAATAAATTATAATTTGTTTTATATGCCAAAGTGTAGGGCGTCATTATGTGTGTGTGAGTGGATGTGTTTCTCCCATATATATAAATCTTGGGCGACGCGTAGGTGCAGCCAAAGCCAAAGCAAAAGCCACAACGGCCACACATTCTCATTGCTGGAAGCACGCCCCGTTTCGGAAGGTCTGTATACCCTGGCAGTGTAAGCAGCAAGCGGGTAGCTACAGCTGAAGATAGACAACTGAGAGTATCTAACTATATTCTTTAGATCTTGAACGTTTCATGACAGAGCAAAGTTAAACTTGTGCAATTTTTTTCAGATCCCCTTTGCAATACGGAAAGTTGAATTCGTTTCAAGTTTACAGTATGGCTTCTTTCTTTTAGGGTATCTTGTGGTTTGTATACGCTTCTCTCCCCTGCTAAGTTCATTAAATTTTTCCTGGTTTTTCGTAAATTTGTTGTTGGAAACTCTCGCTTGGCCATTATGTTTTCATTTCGTACATAATTCTTGTTGATCACTCATGAATTTCAATGGAACTTGCGACATAAATCAGCTGCAGTGAATCCTACGCAGCGACAAGCTAATGACTTGTATATGCAGATAAGTCGTATTCCCGCCCCCTCCCTCAGCCCTTTTCTTTTGTTGTCGTCTCTCTGTGGGTTTCTTGTCGTCTTGCGTTATCAGGCTATATAGCTTTAGCTATATCTGTAGCTGTAACTGAGTGTGAGTGTATCCGTATCAGTCGTTGCCGCCTGTCGTTAAAATGATGTCAAATTTCGCAACGATCGCTTATTGCTCATCGGGAGTGATTAAATACGCTCCGATAAGATTAACACTTGCTCTCTCTCTCCCTCTCTCTTTTATACATGCACTCTCTCCTTCATCGGGTCTAAAAATACACACAGAGGGATGATGACTACGATCAACTATGGCGCTATATATAACTGTGTTTTCGCTGCACACTGACAGCCTGCGCCGTTGTGTCTCAGTTGAGCCAAGTTCTTTGCCAAGTTTTTGACACACTTTTCGTGTGTGTGCGAGTGGAAGCGAGACAATTGCAGGGCGACGCCTACAATTGTGTGTGCGAGTGTGAGTATGTGGTGTGTGCATGTGTGTGTGTGTGTGTGAAGCCAACACAAATATGGCAGTCAAACTCGAAGTTCCTTCGCTCTGGGCCAAGAAACCACCACAAACAGCCACGAGGAAAAGTCACAAAAGTTATGAACTACCCAGAAAAGTACACACACACACTCGGAGAGAGAGAGAGAGAGGCGTGTGTGCCAGTGTGTATCCTGTGGGGGTGGCTATCACACATGGCACACACACACGCACTGCCTGAGTTCCTTTTTTCCCTGTCTGACAGTTGGCTCAGTATTCCATTTCAGCTCTCTATGGCCTATTGATTACGCTGTTCCATTAGCTTGTCATTTTCCACACACACACACTTACACACACGCACATGTTGGAGTGAGCAGTGAAGTTGCCTTGACCTTATCGTTATCCTTTTCTTGCCATGTCTTGTTTATGGATTTTCCAACAAGTTTTTTATTCGATTTCTGCGTTGCGTGACTGTTTAATATTCAGTTGCTGTTGCTGTTGTTGTCGTTGTAGTAACTGTTGTTGTTGTTGTTCTAGGGAAATGTCTCATAAAAATGATTTATGCCTAATTGCGTGTTTGGGCCGGTAAATAGCTGCGAGCCCTGCTTCACAAGTGTTGCCTCAACTATTGCCCTATGCTCTGCGCAGTGCCCCAAATGACACCAGCTGAAAGCAAGCAACAGTCGAGAATGTATTGAGACTGCTGCTTGTGCTGTTCATTGACATACCCTGTAGTGCAGTTCTTGTTCTAAATAAAAATAAAGGTATGTTTTCTTTAGACTGTCAAAATCGATTTTGAAACTCTTTTGAATTCAGTTTCATACTACTTATGATTTGTTAAATTAATTTCCACATGAAAGTCTCTTGATTGTGGACATTATAATGAATGTTTTAAGTCAATATTGTTTTATAGGTTATTTTAACAATATTTTCAACAAATTTAGTCAGGAACTCTATTTACTATTACTGATTTACTATTTTTGAATTTAAATCAATAACAATCAATTGGAATTCAAAGTCTTCAATAAAATGTCATTCTAAATGAAAATCTCATGAATTTTGAGCTAGCTAAAAGTCAAGCTATGCGCATAATGTGCTACACACGGAACATACCCTGTAAATAACCTCAACTCACTTAATGCACACCCGAATTTCAACTGCATTATCAGCTGTTTCCTTGTATTAAATTGGCACTTGGCCAACAACAAGAGTTCTCCCGCTAAATCGCACTCGTTTTGCGGCTAAGGCCAACGCACACACACCCGCACACACACTCATAGACACCTCTTTGTCCGGCTTTTGCATTGTTGAGATAAGGATAAGCGTGTGTGCACACTTCAGAGCAGAGCTGAATCTACATATAGCGCGCTGCCAAGTGCAATATTAACAAATTTGAATGCGCAAATCATATTTCGAAAACGAATATCGAACCAAAAAAACATTGCTAAATAAACACTTTGTCGGAGCAAAAGCTCTTCCACTCCCCACACACATAGAGAGCACACGCAGATCGATTGATCGGGAAACATGAGCATGTCAATCAAATGCTATATATATGCAAGCACTTGGAAATCAACATATCATATCATATACCCAACAACAACAGCAACAGCAAAGGCAACTCGAAAATATAAAATAAATTCAGCTGCGTTTTTTTCTTTCGCTTTTGTCTTTTTCGTTTTGTTTCGGACTGTTTTGTGTGTTGTGTTTGTTTTGCAATTGAAAGTCAATTGAGCGACGTACAAACGGGTACAGCAAGAGGCAGAGGGGGGAACACGGGAGGGAGGGGGATGTATGGGGAGAGGCTGCATTGAACTTCTTGCTTCCATTAAGCGAGTTCGACTTCGGGTTTGGGTCGCGTTCACTGCGCCATGTAAATGCAAATTCACGCAGAGCTGGCGGGCAAAAAGCCTTTTGAACTGTGCCTGGCTGCTGTAGGAGAAAGGTGCAGTCCGAGGGAGACAAAGAGAGAGGCGCAGTGAAGGGGAGAGAGAGAGAGAGAGAGAGGAGCAGCTGCCTGCGTTCTGTTGCTGTCATGCGTTTTAGCAATTTGCAAATTTACAAGTTCTACATACGCAGCGCATGTTTAATATCTAATTATGAAACAGTAGCTTCGCCAGCTGCTGACCCCCTGCTCCCCTGCCCCTCCCCGTTTACCTTCCTCTGTTGGCGTCTTTTACTTCTTCTTCACCTTATTCTCTCCTTCTGCCTTCCCTCAGTGATTGCGATTGCAGTTTCTAGTGCCACACGGCAACATTTGTATGCAAATTGCCTGGACGAGTGCGCGACGAGTGCAACATGTTGCCGCAGTTGTTGTTGCTGTTGCTGTAGTTGTTGCTTCTCGACTCTGGCTGCGGTCGCCTGCAAATAAAGAACGCATTGAGTTTTTATTAGTTTTTGATGATGCCCATAAAACGACGCGACGCGATGCAACGCGGCAGCGCGATGATAAAAATCTGTTTGCTTAAGTAAAGTGAGGTCTCTTTGCCGATGAAGAAGGCAAAGCCCCAGCCCCAGACCAGGCACATTCACATTCCCCACGGTCGGCATCAGAATCAGAGTCGAAGTCAGTCTTCAATTGAATGTGGGGAGAGAGAGGGAGAGGAGGGCAATAAAGGGGAGTCTTTACTGTGCTTCTTTGATTGTAAAATGCAACTAACTGTTGCTAAATGTAATAAAACGAGGCAAGTGTTGAGTTCTTTTTGAGTGCTCGACTTTTACAGCCAATGTCTGTCTTCGTCTGTTCCCCTGTCTGTACCTCTCTCTCTCTCTCTCTGTATGTCTGTGTGTATGTCTATCAATGTCTATGCCTGCCTGCGTGGGCAGTCAAAGAGTTATGCGACTTCTCTATCAGCGATTGTGAGCGGCAGTTTAAGAGCGTGTTGAACTGTCGGTAAATCTTGTGATTTACTTCTGCATAATTGCAGGCTAATTAAAATCGCCATCCGGTTGCCAGCTAATCTATCTAAATCAACTCCCCTCTCTTTATATCTCTGCATCTGCCTCTCTTTATTCCCCTCTCTCGCTCTCTCTGAAATCAATTGCAACTGCAGCAGGACTTTGTAATGATGATGAGCCTCCTGCTGCGTGTCACACATCATAATAATTAAGGCTAGAAGTGCTTAAAAAAAAGGCAGCAGACAGAGACAGGCACAGAGAGAGAGAGAGAGAGGGGAAGAGGCACAGCGAATACTTCTAAACAATTACGTTAATATGGGCAGCCCCCTTGCAGTAATAACAGCAATATTAAATGGACTTTTAGTTGAATTAACAAAACTCACATGTGCGATAGAAGAGATAGTGCTGTAGATTATGGATAGAGTCACAGGGAGGGACAGAGAAAGAGGAGGGAGAGAGTAGCAGAGGGAGGCTAGCCTAATCGCAGGCAAACGTCGAGCTCAGTCAGACGTGCCCCTTTGCATTGCTCGTATTTCTATCTGTATGCGCTATCGCTATCCCTATCTCTGTCCCTGTCTTTCTCCTGCTCCCTCTCCCTCACTCACACTGTGCACCGTCTGCGTCTGTTTGCTCGTTTCGCTCGTCTAATGACACAACATTTCATTAAAAATAATTTCACTAAACATTTGACGTATTACGTTCAATTGGCATTTCTAATGACAAACTCACACACACACAGCAGGCACACACACAGTCGCACACATAAATAGACTGCATAGAAGTAGAAATAAAAGCACATAATGGTACTAATCGTCAAATATGTATTTAGCTCTGTTGTCGCGCTTGTTACACACATGTTTCTCTTGCCTTTGTTGTTGATCTTTTTGTTAGTTTTTGGGCTTTGTGTTTTCAGTGTTGTTGTTGTTGTTTTGAGGGGGATGGGGGGTTTGGTTTGTTCGAGTTCTTATCAGTTTGTATCGCTGTTAAAACGTTTTTAATTTCCTATCGCCTGGCAACGATCATTTAATTATAGTGCTTGAAAATGTGTTTAGTTAGCTGCAGTCGAGCAGTGGCGCAGGTGAAGGGGGGTGCCAATTGGAAGAGATAGAATAGTAGATACTTATAGACACATAGAAAGAGATAGATACTTATGGTTACATAGAAAGAGAGTTGTAGATACTTCCTCTGTTCCCTTTCTGTTGCCCCCTGTCAGACTGCGCCTCTGCACACCTCTGTGTCTGCTGTTGCTCCTAGCCTTATTCCAATTTGGCTTCCACTTCTATTTATTTCTCTCTCTCTCTCTCTGCTTGTTGACAGCCCCTGCTGGCATGCGATGTGTGATCCAAAATTGATTTTCACTGTAGATCACAATCTGAATGTGAGCTCATGTTTTCCCACTGATTAAATTGGGCCAAGCCGAAAGCGTTGCAAACCAGTTAGCAGCATTGCCATTGCTTTTTGTGCAGCTGCGACAGCAATTCATGTTGTTTACACAGATCACAGCTCAGATCTCACATGGAAATACATCCATCCAGCGTGGATCCATTAGGCCAGACAGAGAGTTTATTAAATGCCAATAAGCGAAAGATAGAGAGAGGGGAAGGGGAAAGGGAACTGTTACACGCTTAGCAACTGTTGCAGGCACCAAAAGCTCTCCCGCTTGGAGCAGACAGACTTGCAGACCATATAGATACTGAAATTATACTATTTGCTGTCAATCAATGTCAGTGCAAAAGCCGAGCCATAAACAATATCGGATTTCTGGCCACAGAATACTAATTAAATTACGCAAAAAAGGCAAAGGCAGCAGCAGCAACAGAAGCAGCAGCAACCGAAGCAGCAGCAGCTAAAAGTGAAGTGGAAAACAAATTGTGAGATTTCCAATGTGCAGATAAGCGCGCAGAAAGGAAACGCGGCGAATGTATCTGCCAGATACAGCTACAGGCAGCAGCTACAGTTGTTGTTGTTGCTGTTGTAATGCGCATGCTGCTAATAATAACAATAATAATAATGATGTTGCTGCTGTCGCTGCTGCTGCTGTTGTTGCTGCTGCAGTTAACAGCGGCAGTTGCTAATTTTAAATGGCAACAGCGACGACTCTGCAGCCTGAAGTTGCTCTGCCTTGCACTTGCTGCTGCTGCAGTTGTTGTTGCTGTTGTTGTTGTTGTTGCTGCTTGTAATATATTTTAATTTATGCTTGGTTGGCAATACTTTTGGCCAGCAGCAGCAACGCTACATTTCAGACACGCTGTAAAATTGCGCGTAAATAAACATTAATTTTAATTTAATGAATTAAACACACACAAAACAACACACATGCACACAAACTCACTCACACAAATACTCACACACTTACACACTCAGCCACACTCACACGCATTCGCTCTCACTGCACTTGCTGACCAGAGTGGACATGTAGGTATAAAGACATCAGCAACGGAATTCAGCCCCCCCTCTCTACCCCTCTGACCCCTTCTTCCCCTTCTGCTGCTACCAAGTGCTGAGTCACTTCGAGTGAGTGCTGCCTGTGCTCGTCGCCTTGGCACAATAAATACATATGTATGCAGTCGCTGCTCCTCTTTTTGTGCTGCCTCTGCTGCTGTTGCTCTTTTTTATTTTGGTCGATTATGCGCATAATGCAAGTGTTTGCCATACATTGTTCAGGAATATATATGTACTCTACTACATAAATATGTATGTGTGTGTATATGTGTGTGCGTGTTATGCTTGAGAGTGTTTCGTGTGTGGGATTCGTCATTCATAGAATTGCAGGCAACTCATTGAGCAGCGCGTGAAACTAGAAAGTGATATGCTAATGTGCTATATAGAGTGTAACGTACAACTGGGCCAGCGAGAAGAGTAAATCTCTAGAGATCTATATAAGTGGGGGCGTTTTCATTGAAGAAAGAGTGTTCTTGAGAAATATGACATTCACTCTTCTCTGGTACTAAGAAACTGAAGAAAAACAAGGATATTTTCTTGTTGGTTTTCTATTTTATAATTTATCTTATTATATTTTGTTAGATTCTATAGAAAATTGTTGGATTTGTATTTTAACAAGAGAATTGATAGTTTTAACCGTAAGCCCTAGAAATGAGAGGAATACTAACATATATCTTTATACTATTTATACCAACTGTTACTCGATTATATTTAGCCATATAATTCCCAGATTCTAAAGAAAAAGTACCATATTCTTTTAATATATTACAATAATCTAGAATAACAATGTAGAATAACTTACTTGTAACAAGAAAATTGTTGATGAAATTATTATGATTATAATATCCCTAGAATTGAAGAAAAAACTAACAATGCATAAAAAGATTCTGCAATTCTATACATAAGCAATAAAATAATATAAGGAATCTTGCCAGACTTAGCTTTAGTAAGAGAATCATTCACAAGACTTTCCTCAACTGCAATATGTCTCTTAGAATCTGCAGCAAACACACACACAGACCCGTGTAACTCCTTGAGGTACTGTTAGATTGCGAAGTAATCACAGTTATTGCTCAATTTACAGTTATGTAATCTAGTGCACAGATAACTGTACTTAACTAACAGCTTAATATAGATATTATCCTCGAAAACTTGGCTAATGCAAACAGAAACACAGAGCAAAGCTAACAGAGCCAAGTACAGTCATCGTACAGGCAGCAACATGAGCAACAGGCTGCTTATTAGCCACGATATGCACGCCAGCAACAGCAATAACAATAACAATGAACGGTTAGTCAGTGTGCTTATAGCATAATTAAGTATGCAACCAAAAACTATGTACGATTCAATTAGCCCGAACAGCAGCAGCAGCAGTAGCAGCAGCAGTTGCAGTTGCAGTTGGCAGTTGGCAGTGGCTGTTTGCTGCTGCTGTTGTTGCTGCTATTGGTCGGGGGCTTTATCTTTATCAGCCATGCATCGCCAGGTTGGCAGGTTGGCCCGTTTGCCTGTCGGTTGCTTGCAGCTATTTCCTGTCAGATTTTGCATAAATAATTTTTGATAATCAGAGCTGTTGCTGTTGCGACGGGGCACATAAATTTAATTAGCAGCATATGCTGCATTTAATTAGCAGTAAGCTCATGACTCCGAGTGCGTCTAACTGTTGCAACACACAAGCAAACACACACACACAGCTACTGTTACTCCCCGACTCTGTCAGTTGCAGTTGCCGGTGCTGCTTCTGTTGCTGTTGCTGTTGTTGCCGTTGCAGTTACAAGTTTAATTGAAATTCACACGATGCGAATGTTGCCGCTCATTGGGTAGGCCAACTGCGTGCTCTGCTGCTGCTGCTTGTTTGTATTTTTCATTATTTTGTTGATGCATTATTATTATAATTCCTTTCTATTTTTTTCGCATTGCATAAGCTGCAGCGAAACGGCAGCAACGGCAGCCTGTTGCCATTTCTAATGCAAACGTAGGCAAGTGCGAGTGCGAAGGAGACAGACGATGAGCGCTTGGCTCGCTGCCTCCGCATATGTGGCATGCATAATTAGCAGGCCCAGAGCGCTGAGTTGAGTTGAGTTGAGTCTCACTCGAGTGGCGAGATATAAAGAATTTTCATTTTCATTTTTATTCATATTACCGACAATAAATTTGTAATCAAAACACACACACACAGCTACAGATACACACTGTGCGTGTGTGTGTGTGTGCCCCACTTGCGAGCTGCCGTTGCTGCGTTTTTATATTTTGTTTTAATGAGCCATTAAGCTTTAGATTTCTGTGTTTAGATACGCCCGAAGTTTGTCTATCTCGAGCTCTCGGCAGAAGGAAATGCCAGTGATATTCAACGCGTTTCCACGAAACGAATTAAGTTATTAGATACGCCTGAGTTGGAAAACTCTGTGCCGGCCCATAGAATCAATTTGTGAGATTATGCATATGCTATATGTTATATGCATGCGTATTAAGTTCTTTCGAATGATAGATGATCTAGCAAGAATGAGAAGAGAGAGAGATGGACAGGGAGAGTGAAACTCAACTGCAGCTCGAGTTCGATTCAAGTGCCCAAGCAGGTGAAACAGTTGCCTCAACCTAGCTTGCTTTTCAATATGTCTGTCTGTCTGTCTAACTGTACGATTGTCTGTCTGTCTTACTGTACGATTGTCTGTCTGTCTTACTGTACGATTGTCTGTCTGCCTTACAGTGTGATTGTCTGTCTGTCTCTCCTTACGATTGTCTGTCTGCCTCTCTGTCATAAGGCAGCTTGGCAATGTCAACAACAAATGACTGTCATTTGGTTGGGCAAAGCGGCCATGCAACAGACAGTTGAAAACTTCATTAAAATTTTGCCCACAATTAGTGTGGCCAAAGGGACGGACAGACAGACAGTTGGATCGGGAGACCGAGAGTAACAGTTACAATAACAGTAACAACATTAGAAGCAACATAGAGAGAACTCTGGCTTGATTTCCAACTGTCAAAGTTTGTTTATTTGCATTTGCCAACTTTGTACGAGCTGCCTCCCTCTCTCTCTCTCTGCTCTGGTTATTCACATGTTGATTTAGGCTAATTTCAGATACAGAAACCTCACTTAGAGAGAGAGGTAGAGAGAGAGAGAGAGCGAGGCCTGAGCTCGACATTGCATGTGAAAATTTGTTCAAACAATGATAGAAATATTAATAAAAAATAATCAACAGCACGAATACAACAACGATTCGTATTACAAAAGCAGTTAGGCAAACAAACAAACAGGCAGATAGTGTGAAGGAGACAGAGAGAGAGCGAGCGAGGAAAGTAGAGTGAGATAGGTAGCTAGATTGGACGAGGCAGGCAGACGGCCTGACGACAACTGACACTGAATTGCGGAGCCGTGTAGTAAAGTCATGCGAACTAACTGACAGGCGGACAGGCAGACAGAAAGACAGACAGACATATAGACCGGCAGACAGACAGAGAGACAAGGAGACAGACAGTGCCAACGAAAGAGAGGGCCAGGCTAGAGCCAGACAAACAAATAATAATAAAATAATAATTGTTTGTCAACATTCGTTTAGCATGTGCGTTGCATATAGACAAACACAGTGACATGTGAATGCAACACACACACACACACACACAGTCAGCTATCCGTCTCTATCACCAGCACGAGTATTGTAGATAGAACAGACTTTTACTCGCACTCAAGTGCTGCAAAAAGGGGTGTTTGAGCGTCGTGTTGTTGTTGCCGTTGCTCGTATACATTTTGGCATAAAATGTCACATAAATGTGCATGTGTATAGATGGATGGATGGATGGATGGCTACATGTGCATGTGCAGCGAGCAGGCTGCCGTTTAAACTGCGTTTTGCGGTTTGCCCCGACTGCGACTGCGACTGAGGTGAATGTGCCACACGGCAACAGCAACAGCAACAGCAGAAAGAAAGAAAGAAAGAAAGAACTATTTCAACTGGCATTCAGCACGTCATTTGCTTATTCAATTTCATGACACGATGTCGCCTCATACACACGCACACCTTACTCACACTCGACTAGTCTCGCGTGCGTCACATAGCATAGTACAAACATTTCTCAGCCAAACAACACTGCGATAATTGATGATAAATGTTGTATAATTTGAAGGAAAACGAACAGAAGAGAAAAAAACCGAAAACTCACCAGCTGAAGAACAAAGCCTGTGCAGGGGGAGGGGAGTGGAGTGGAAAGCAAGTGGCACCCGCAATTATCGCTAGAAAGCATTTCCAAATAATTACAACACATTTCCAGCATGATAATAGTCGTAGTAGAAGGAGACTTGTATGCTATACTGCAGTTTTGAAAATGTTATATACCAAAGAAGGAATATTTAGTGGGGCGTGTCTGCGTCATTATGGGCAATATGAGTGCAGTGTGAATACAATATGAGTGCCTGTATGAGTGTTGCCCTGCTGGGGGTGGCTAGTTAATTAGGCGACAGTTGGGTTTATTTATTATGTAAAATGCTTGAATATCTTGTGACATTTATCAAATTAGATGCACGAGGAGGAACCTGTGAGAAATTACGTATACGTCATGTTGAATCAAGAGAGCGAGCCAAGAAATTGTGAGATGAGAGCAGAATACAGTATAGCAGAATACACACACACACACACATATACACACACACTCACACCGAGTGTCGATGAGTAATTGCCTCATAAAAATTATGTGGAAATTAATTTTCAGTGTTTTCAGTGCACGCTGTGCCTATCGTCACCATCGGCTCGCTCGAGTAGCGCGCTAGCTATAAATAGCTAAAGGCAGCAGCAGCAACAAACGAGAAACAAAATATTGAAATATGAATGCAGTTGCAAAGGGGGCTGCCTCTGCCTGCTGCCTCTGTTGCCTGCCCCGTCTTGGGGCACTTGTCGTTGTTCCACCTGCCAAAAATTCGAAAATACACGCACACGCTACGTCGTCGCTTGACACTTTTGCCATGCACACCAGTCTCCGCCTCAATCCTCAATCCCTCGCACAGCTTCCTTCTGCCTCTGCCCCTGCCCCTGCCCCTGCCCCGCCCCCTACTGCATTCTGGTGTTGCGGCTTGCTTTCTCGTTCATTTCACTTGCCGGCTATTTTCGGATGCGATGCGCCTTCAAAAACCCGCGTGTTACGTATTAAAATTAGTATGCAATATTTTTGTTTCACAAACAGCAGTGCAAGAGAGAGAGAAAGAGAGAGATAGAGAGAGAGAGAGATAAATTCATGTTGCTTCTTTTTTTCATTTCACTCTTATGTTTATTTCTGAAGCGTTGAAAATAAACCGTAAATAATCGCCTTGGACGGGGTAGGGCAGCTTTACAATCAATTCACTTGCACACACACACACACATACTATAAATATATATATGCACATGTATGTGTGCTATATGGCGATCTGTGGTTATATTTATAACGAGTTGCCCGCTTGCACTCGTCGCAACAAATTTCAAAATTATTGATAATAAAAATCCACCTTCCTCTCGGCCTGCTCGCATTATGCATCATAAAATCTTGATATTTAATATAGTATGTTTCCAAAGTGTGCCTGTGTGCGTGTGTGGCGTTTGTGGGATTTTAAATATTTAAAAATGAATTATATAAATATGCATAAGTTTAGTTTTAAGTGGGCACAGCTGACATTTAGCTCTGCCTGCTGTCGTCGTCGTTGTTGTCGTTGTTCTGTTTCTCTGCTTCTCGTTTATATATTTATTGTTCAGTCTTTATTATTATTTTTATATTTCTCTACACTTTTGTTGTGCTTCTTGTGACGCATACGGAAACTTCGATGCGAACTCACAGCGTGAGGTCGTCGTTAGAGAGGCCGCACACACAGTCAGTCAGTGTGGCCAAAGATGGCTTTTATATGCCCGTAATTAGGCTCTCATTAAGCTACTCAAGTGTTGCAGCAGTTAAGAGACTTAATGGCCGATCGCATTAGAGATACTTCAATATATATACATATATACTCCATATGCAGATGGGCAATGAAAATTAGTTTCGAATCTGTTTGGAATCTCTCTCGTGGGATCTGCTTGGTTGGGCGACTACTTTAGTTCTCCTCGTAAAACGGGCTTTGCAGTAATCCCCATTTAATGGCGCAACGAACTTGAAACTCAAATCGGAAAATTCACTGGAAATTCCTATATGAAAATCTCCCTCCCCCCCCCCACCGTGATACATGATAAGTATAAATTTAATTTGCTTCCCACACGACGTAGAGAAGTTTTATTAATTTAAAACATGAAAACGCATTTCGTAGCATGTTATTTGTTTCGTTTCCTTCTTTTTTCCACTGTATTCTGTGTTATCTGTATGTGTATTTTTTCAGTATTTTTTGATGACAAATTGTCACGAGTGCATTGATGCAAAAAACTTAAATGAAGCGACATGCTGTTGAAATGTCTGCAACGCCCTAACTCAAAATGCGCTGCGAGGTCTCTTTCCCTCCCTCCCTCTCTCTCTTTGTCTGTCTCTGTCCAGTCAGCGGTTAGCCCCTGCCCTGTTGTTCTGGGATTGCATGTATCTAGAAGATACAAAACGAAGTACATTGCGTGCACTTGCAGATACTTGAGCGTCAACGTTCATTGTCAATTTTTTGGGCTCGTCTTTTCGCAGTCTGAACTGTTTGTGCCTGTCAGATTGTTGTTGTTGCTGCTCTGTGCTGTGTTCGTGTTCGGTAATGAACAACAATGCGAATGTGAAGAGTTGAAAACTAATATGCCGTGCCAGGGCAGCAGCAGCGAGTGACTAAGCCCGCACAATTCCAGCCCCAACAATGCTTCGCTTATCTGGCTACCTCTTTAAATTGTTGTTGATGTTGCTGTTGTTGTTGCTGTGGCTGCTCTCGGATTACGTCCCGAAAAAAGAAAAGAAGGAACAACATGTGAGCAGCGCTGCTGCTGCTGTTGCTGCTGCTGCTGCTGCTGTTGTTGTTGCAATTGAAAACTGAGCTTGACATTTATTTTTGTCTTGCTCTTTCTGTTTTATGGATTGCCCGAAAAATTGAACTTCGACTGGTACGTCGGCTCTCTGGTTCGAGCAGGCTTTAGCTGGTTACCGTTAGAACACGTACAAGTCTGTCTCTCGCTCTCTCTCTCTGTCTCTCTCTGTCTGTCTGTCTGCCTGTCTGTGGCATTTTTAGGTCTTCCTGGAAGCGTAAGCAATATGTCGCTGCGGGTGCGGAATCGGTACGTTCTAAATTTCAGATCAGAGCGAGAGGGAGAGAGACGGTAAGAGAAGTGCCAATTAAACGAGCTTGAACAACAAAACGAAACGAAACGAGACAAAATAAAACAGAGAACAGCAAAACTGAAAACCGAAAACCGAAAACTGAAAACGAAATGAAAGCAAACGAAGCGAGTGCATGGCAGCAATAATTCAATTAGCACTGTTTCGTTTCATAAAAGTATTAGTTGATTTTTTTTAATTAATGTGCAGTTATCATGCAATCCGATTAAGAGACGACTACACTCCCCCTCCTCTTCTACTCCCATTCTCTTTCTCCTTCTCCTGCACCATCTCCTGACTCAAGTCAAGTCTCACTTGGTTGTACTCGTAATTGCAACGTGTTTGTTATTTGTAGTCCAGCCAGGCAACGAACCGTTGTTGCTGCTGCTGCTGCTGCTGTTGTTGTTATCTGCCAAGAATGCTAATTATAAGATTAGTGCGGGGAATGGCGAACTATAGTTCCCCAAGGAGGAGAGTCGCCTCAAGTCGGGTCGATATCGCGCTGCATCGCAGGCGGCGGCGGCTCGCCTGATAGCGCGCACGCACGGCACAAAAAGGCGGCAAACTGTTGACAACATTGTCGAGTCCGACTTGGCTGGCTGGTCAGGCACACTCACACACACACTGAGAGCTGCAGCTGGCAGCGACAGAGTCACAGATCCAGCTACAGATGCAGCTACAGATACAGCTAGAGATGAATGTCGATCGTTTTTACGCTATCATGCAATATTTATTTCGATTCTGAAGTGGATTTCGCACTCGCATACAGGCATACCCTATAGCTAAAGATAGCAAGGTGTTTTGGGCTTGAAGAATGCATTTAAAAGTTAGAAGAAACGCTTCCCATAGTAAAAGATTTGGCCCAGAAAAGTCTTGCATGCAATAAATAACAATATCGCACATGGTAAACATCTTTACTGGGTATCTGCCCGTCGAGTAGCTCGTCAACTGTTGCCTTCGCGCTTGGTTATGCATGAAAATTGCAGAAGGCAAATACAGTCATTCGTTCACAGTGTTAGATAATACTTTCTGTTTGGTAATACGTACACCTTATAAATAGGAAAGATTTATAGGTATTTTTGTGGGTTATATTGTCATAAAACCCACAGAACGTGTGAGAGATACAAATTTATGCATGGGTATCTTGCCTCCATTCAGTTCTCTTTCTCTCTCTCTTCTACTCTTACTCTCTCTCTCTCTGTCTTCCCCTTTCTTTGTTTATATTAATATTTTTGCTGTACAATTTTTGCATTTGCTTTCTTTGTTTTGCAGCTTGCTTGTTTCCCAGCAAACGCAATTCAAGTTGAAATATTTTTATGCACTTTTTGTTGTTGTGGCTGCAACAACAACAACAGCAGCAACAACAGCAAGGCCTCAGCACACATCAGCATCATCATCAGCCGCCAAAAGCCACAGCAACCGCAGCAGCAACAACAACTTGTAGTACGTCACCCATTGCAGCATGTGAGTGAGAGTGTGCGTGTGTGTGCATGATATATGTGTGTGTGTGTGTGCTCCCCATCCCCCCCTGCCAGTCTGCCTGCCTTTCTGCGCCACGCCTCTTTAGCATAGCATCATCATACAAGGCATACGAGCAGATACTTTTCAGTTTCTCAGTTCTCTTTCCCTTTCTCTCTCTCTCTTGTTCTCTTCTCTTCTCTTCTCTCGTATCTGTCGTGTGCATCTCTTGAACTATCAATTTAAATGTCAGTTTAAATTGTAGAATTTTTCATTTCGTGGACTTCGTGCATGAAAACTATAAAATGGTTTTATTGTTTTACGTTTTTGGTTCTTTTTGTCTTTGTTTTGGTTTCATTTCAAGAACTTTGGTTAGAGCAGGCCAGGAAGGCCATCATCATCATCATGTACGTGTTACTGAGTGTGTGTGTGTGTGTGTGCCGTATAGAGATGTTCGCTGATATGCGACGTGTGGAGGGACTTTGGGGCACTTTAGGCCATGGTCATAGCCCTGTCTATATGCCTGACTTCGACTCCGACTTCGACTGACTCTGACTTGTTTTAGATTTCTGTACGGTTCTGGGCATGTTGTATGTTGTATGTGGGGACTGGCTGGCTTTCAACATTTGACAGCAGCTGTCAAAAAAACTTGAAAGAGTTTCGCCGAGACGTCGAAAAGACTTTGCCGAGACTCTTGGCCCAAAAGCCCCCAAGAGTCAAGTAAAAGTTGGCGATGTGTTTGTTCTCTTTGTTATTGCCACTTGGGGCGTTTGCCCCTTCTCATATATATAGTTTTTTTTCAGTTCTTACCTTTCGTTTAGCAGGAGCAGGGCGTTGCTGCCAGGTGGAGTCAGCTGAAAGCAAGACGAAATTTTATTGTTAGACATTTATTATAGAACATAAGTATTACAGCAAAGAAATCCCCGAAAACCAACACATTCGACATTACACCTTAGAGATCACAGCCTGTCCATCTATCTAGCTATCTATCTATCACGGTTTGAGGTTATCTTCCATAGAAAACAAAAAAAACACAAGACAAACACCACAAGCAGAAGAGAGAGAAGAGAAAAAAAAACAAACTATGAAATGTTAGACAAATCGATTTCATTTGCCAACAAGACGTGGGCTATTAATTTGTCTGTTGTGTTAAAGTTTCGGAACCACTTTAACAGCCTCTGTCCCCCCGTTCAAGTCGTAACCCCTTCCTCCCCCCCACCCAATAACAGCAACAGTAACATAAAGTGAAGTCTCAATACACGAGGCCAGTTGCGGCTTGGGATTGTTGGATTACAGTTGAGATATAGTAGCAGTAACTGAGCGCAGCTCTAGCCTTATCTATGGAGAGTATTTTCAGATTTTTTGCAGTATTTTTGCAGTATTTATTCAATATTTTTCCGCATGACAAAATAATTATAAACAATTTATGGCGTGATTTGTGCTTCGAATCCGGTTTTTTTTGTTTGTCTTATGCAGCGATTTGTATTGCTTTTTAAATGCATTTTTTTGTGTATATTTGTTTTTGTTTTTCTTCTACTATAATTTCTACATATCTCTTTTGTTGTGGCAATTAAACGTCTGACACTAATTGCTGCCACCGTGCAGACAATCGAGAGAGAGAGACGGCGAAACCTTTTTGGCGACCGTTTTGACCGTCAACAAGTTATCGAATTTGGCATTGATTGGAATTAGTTTTGACTGGCGAACACACAAAGATACACACACGATCACACACGAATACACAATGAATTTAATTAACTTGCTGTTGTGTGCAATTAAAACGTCATTAAGCTATTATCGGCCTGGCATTATGAGTGGTTTGTTGTCATCGTTGCTGCTCTTGTTGGCAAAATGCAATGCGCCCTTGACATAAACCGATATTTTTCGCACAACTGCAGCAGTGAGGGGAGAATTGGCAAGCAGAGAAAGGGAGAGAGAGAGGGAGAGGGAAACGTGCCAAAAGAGTCAACGAGTCAAAAGTTACCCCGGGACAAGGGACACGGGCCAAGGGACAAGAGGGAGACACACGCCGCGCCTTTGTCTGCTTTGTGTGCAATGTAGTTGTTGTTGTTGCCATTTCAAATTGCCAATTATCGATGAATTTGCAAAAATACAAACAGACAGACAGAAGGGCGCGGGGTGCGGTGTGCAGTTCAGCTTAAGCGGCTCACAGTGCTCGGCGAGGAGGTCCTGCCCAGAAATCGCTTGCTCGCTTGCCTTGTCCTGCCCTATGCCAGTCAATATTCTGCTAGTTTGGTTTCTGGGCAGGGCACAAGCGACTGCACGTTAGGGTTAGCTACCCATGCTCCCAGCCTGGCCAGAATTATGCAAATCAAATGGCACATATCGATGTCAGTTGCAATATTATTGCTGCAATTCAGCAGTTTGCCAAGCGAAGCAATCAATTGAAACGGAGAAGGGGAAGGGAAAGGGGACAGGGACAGGGGCTGCGTTCGCTTAACAGTCTTTGGGCGTTGCCAACTTGTGGATAATCCTTCAAAGGACACGCACACACACACACACTAACAGAGGCAAATTGATTCCCTGGCGAAACCTTATAAATTTCAAACATTTCGAGGGATATTTGTGCAAGTGCCTTGCGAGTTTCTTTAAAGAAATTCCCAGAAATTATAAGGAATCTTTAGAAAACTACAAAAAATAGTCCGTTACATTCGCTGGAAACCTCTGGAGTTGTTGGAAATTATTAATTGAAATCCGAGCTCTGGCCTAGACAGGCAGCAGCAGCAGCTGCTCGAAGACCTTCTCTCGCCTGCCACACCCTTTTTCTCAGCCTTTCTCAAGCTATGCCATATTTACATATGACTGCGCCTGTCAAAAACTTTTAAGAAAACACCCAAAAAAACCGAAAACGAAAACGATTTTGCTTTTAATAGAGAAACCTAAGCAAACAGCCCAGCAGAGAATGGACTCGCAATCGATCGCAGAACGGAGAAATGAAAGAAAATGGAAATAAAAGCTGAAATTAATTCAGCAGTAAATAGAATTTACGCAGGCATTAACGAGGCTGCTGCCACGACTCCTGACGCGGCTATTTAAAATTCAAATTCAAATTACAAATCCTTTGGTTTTTTTCTTTTGCGTTTTCAGGTCTTTCATTTCGGGTCGCTGACGAACCCCTTTTACTAAGCCTTTTGCTCGTTGACTTCATGCGCTCGAGCTGAACCCTGCGCGCTCTCTCTCTTTACCACCCTCCTTCCCTCTCTCAGTGATGTCATTGTCCTGGCGCAGGAATCGGTGTATGCTGGGATAGTCTGGGAAGTTGCGGCTGCCTCTTCCTTTTGTATCTTCGTGCGTGAGAAAATAGTCAGTTTTATTGATTCGATAATTATCGAGAGTTATGCGCATATTTAATTGATGTCTCCCATTTGTCTATCTGCATTTGCATTAAGTTGAAGTGCAAATACGGCAAATGCCGCAGAACGAGGCAAATATTTGCACAGCACCCTAAAACTGATTGACAGCCACAGAGAGAGAGAGTGCACAAAGCAATCGCAATCTGAATCGAAACAGAGATGGAAACAGTTTCTGTTTCTGCAACTAGTGCAACTAGAATTAAAATTGGAATTTCTGTGGCACATTCAAGTGTTGCACAGCTGCTGCTGCTGCCACTCGCACTGCCCTCATTTACATGCCGCGCAAGCAGCTGACCCTTGGCCTCTGGGGTCGGGGGGTCGCTGCTGATTAGCCCGAAATAGAGGCGTAATTAGGCGACTGCCGACCATACAAAAAGGTCGACAGAGGCGGCAACGGCAACGCACAAAGGATCAAATGGTTTTTATGGCTACTTTTGAGCTCTCTACTATCTAATTTCAGCTTGCCGCCTTTTATATGCTCCCCCTACCTCCGGCTCCCCTATCTCTTAGTCTCTCTCTCTTCATTACCTCTCCCTCCATGGCTGACTGGACTGGTCTGGCCTAGCCTGTGCTGGGCTATCCCGCTGTGCATTTGCCAGCGTCAGAGTCTTGTTTTGCATGCGGAGGGCAACGTTGATGAATGCCCTGCGCTGTGGCAAGTACAACGCACTTGCTCCCAAAGTCAAATCCAATGCCAGAGCCACAACCAGAAACAGAACCAAAGCCAAAAAGCCAAATAACCAAACCCAACACCCAAACACCCTAGCTAAAATTCCTGACTAACTCAAAGTTGTTCTCGTTGTTGTTGTTGCTGTTCTGCTGTTGTTGCATGTGGCATGTTTGCTTGTTGGCTCTTTGGCTGTGGCATTAATCAGTTGGCGTAGCTACGATGGGGTTGAGTTGCCTGCCCTGACTGGGCCCTGCCTTGTCTGGCTGCCAAACTATGCGCCATGGCACTGCACATGAGGAGCTGCTGCTGTTAGACTCACTGTGCCATCTATCTCTCTCGTTGCTGCCTTATTATTCCACTGTAATTAATAAAGATTAAGCGTTGTGACACAGCAGCAGTGGCAGACGAGGCAGGGACGGAGGCAGAGGCAGAGACAAGTCTAAGCAGACGAGCAGCAAAGTTTTCCCTGCAGTTCGCTTTAAATCCTTGCAACATTTTTAGTTGCCCTGTAATTTTCGGTTTGCTGTGGCAGACAGTGGGGAGGCTGATTATGCACTTGACAGTTTCAATATTTAAAGCGTAACAAGACGGAAAAGCCGAGAAGATTAATGAAACAATGTTCCGAGAAGCGCGGACAGTGCAGATACAAATTAACATAGCAAAGCTTGAATATGTTTATTGTTGAGTTGAGCAATAAATAGATCGATTATATTACAATAAAATTATTATAATAAGTTAAAGATCGATAACACCATGAAACTCTAATCGGATCACTCTCCAGACTGCGCTTTCTCCGTGCCCACTTTGCGAGCACTTTCAAATGCATTTCTAATGAAAACTCCTAAATCATATTGCGGGGGAACTTTAAAAACTTAATACTCGATCGTAAAAGCGCCATCAAATTGTATATGGCAAGCATAAATCGTATACGGGTAGGAAGAGGCAGCGCATCGTGCCTAATTCCCGATATAATAAGGCGATCGCATTGCACATTTTGCATAAAAACTCGATACCCCCACACACACAACACACGCACACACAGACAGATAGAGGCCCATAACACATGGTCATAAACATAAACTAAGATTAATGCATTCATATATCACTCAATATACAATGAAATGAACCATTAAGAAGCGAAAACTCTGACAAACTTAACGAGTGATCTAAAAACAAAATTTCGCCTTAATAACTGCGAGAAACTTTTCAAAAAAGCAGCAACAACAAGAAATAACAAATTCAAATTGGGTCACAAAGTGCAGCAAATGAGAGAGTGTGTGTAAGAGTGTGTGTGTGTTGCTGTTTGACTTGACTCTATGGAAACGAAATCGAGGCATTGCTCCCTCTGCACAGGGGAGGGAGTGTGAGTGAGTGTGAGTGAGTGTGTGTGAGTCTGTGTTGGTGTTGTTGTACTTATAGTTAATTACACTGGTAATTAATAATGTTATTTATTAGACACAGTATGATAGAGAGAGAGAGAGAGAGAGAAGGAGAGAGAGTGCGACAGTTGCCTTTATAGAGCCACGATGACCTCACCCAAATGTGCGCGCGACTCGTGCCCATCTTTGAGATACATTGCTCTTGTTGTTGTTGCTGTTGCTGCTGTGCTGTGCTGCTCTTGTTGTTGTTGTTGTTGCCTCGCTATGTGTGTCATTAAGTAAATTAAGTAAATAAACATATGCCAGCAGCAGCCACTGGGCCAGCACTGAGTCGAAGCTATGACCATAATTAATTGCCAGTCAGCCGGTGCCGTCGACTTACCCCCAGGAAAGCTGTCGCTGGCCGCAGTCCGCTGCCCTCTACCCCTGTGCCTGTCCCTGCGCCTACAGCAGACAGCTGCCCCTGCTGCTGCCTCATCTGCAACTGAAGCGCGTTAGTTTTTGCGCCCATTAAGCAGGCGAAGTCTTCTTCCGAGGCAACTCAAGCGCATTTCAACGCCTTCATTTGCATGCGTGTTATGGCTTAATAGCAAGAGAGTGGGAAAGAGAGGGGGAGAGAGAGGGGGCGCTGCTTATCTGGCCAACATTTTGGGCCAATAGATTCTTTGATAAGCAGCACAAGCAACAACAAGCTGAGCATTTACATTTCATTGACGCCCCAAAAAAGGGTCCAAGCTGCGCCCCGAGGCTGATAAAATGCCCAAAAAAAAAGAAGGCATTTTTTCCTTTTCGTTGTTCGTTTTGCATTTTTCATTTACTTTTTTTTGGGTCTTTCTACGTAATTGCTTGAGGAGTGAAGAGCTGCCATTGTTGTTATTGTTGTTGGGGTAGCTGGTTTTGGCCACGTTTGCGCACTTAACTCACGCATATTGCGGCACCTCATCGGCAAATTGAGACACAACTTGAAGACCGAAGACAGAAGCCAGAAGCCAGACTCGGCTGGTGAGGGCAGGCGGCAATGTAAAGCGTTCAATTTACTTTTATTGTATTCGCACGATTTATTGGAAATTGTTCATCGATTGTTGTCGGTGCGCCTTGATATCGCCAGAGAGGGAATACCCTGCATACCCAAGTAGCAAATCTCCATCTCCATCTCTGTTTAGATTTACGATCTTTATAAAGTCTAGACAGCTTCGTTTCCCTCTCTCTCTTTCTCTCTCTCTCTCTCTCTTTCTATCGTATCTTTCAATCACAAAATTAATGAAAAGTTCTTGCCGAAAACTGGTCCATCATAAACAATAAATTGACAAGGTATAGGGTATCTGTGTGTCTGTTTTTTATAGCTGCTGCTTTCCAGTTTGCTCAAAAGTATTTTTGAATTCGATACAAAGATCTTGCGCGACTAAATCAATAGACTGAGCTTCGGATATAACTCTGACAGTAATGGAAGAAATTTCGATTTGGATTTTTATTTATTTTCTGTTGAGGTTGAAGCCTTTTGTCAAGCTCGGATACGATAATAATACTTATTTACGATTGTTTATTGTGGCAATTTATTGGCATCTTTATAGTTTGAATCGCTGTAAAAAATTAATGTTTTCTGAATACGATTTATATTTTGAAGATCGTCGCAGATTGTCGAACCTGATTTCCAAATTGGGGAGGGGCAAGCAGAGGCAACTGCAAGTCTAGAGTAACCTTTAGTTTGAGCTTTCGATTTGGCATTTGGTAGTCAGTCAGCCAATTATGCAAATCTGCAATTGATGCTTTTATTTCTGCTACTAAATTAGCCATAAGTACGTGAGTTTTAGTGTGTGTTGCCCCTGGGCCAAGTGTCGAGTCTGCCATTTAGTCAGGCACGTCAGCACATTTGTCAGCCAAATGTCGTCGCTCGTGCCGTTGCCACATAAAAGTGTAGATCGAATGTATCTGTATCTGTTGCTGTATCTGTATCTGCGATCGATCTGCATGCACTCTCGCCAGGCAGTTTGTAATCTGAACTATTTAGCTGCAGCATTTGCATATTTATAAGCATTCAGACTTCACTATTGCCAACACTGTCTGTGGCTCAGTCCGAGTCCGAGTCGGAGTCTGTCTGTATGTTAATTGCATTGCAGCTATGAAATTAATACTTTTTATCGCCTGCTCAATCGCAGCGAACTTGTAGCTCACATGTTAGCTGTAAATTAAGTTGACAACTCGACTGGCTGCCGGCCAAAACGAGCGATCAGCTGCTCAACCTGATCCAGTCTGCAAGTTGGCCTAAATCTACTGTGATCTGATGTTGGCAAAGGGCTCAAAGAGTCATGACGTTGCCAACTTACCTGTCTCTCTATCTGTCTGTCTCTCTGTCTGTCACTCGCCTCTCTCTCTGTCTGTCTGTCTGTCTGTCAGTTGGGTACACTTTACTACGCAAATAGAAGCCACTGTCCACTGGCAGCAACTGCCATTAGCCCCCATCGAGCATGGGGCAACTTGATGTTTGTCTACGCTTCGCTGGCTACGCGCCAAGCCTTTTGACACTGGTTCGACTCCGATTGTACTGTGTCTTCTCTATTATTTAGCAAATATTTAGAATATTTGAGTAACAGCAACAGCAACAGCGACAGCGACTCCACTTGGCTACCGCGCGCGCTTGGCCAAACAAATCATGTGCGGAAAGCCGAAGGGGGCAAGAGTGAGAAGGGGAACTGCACGCCAAAGTTTTCTTTATTTATTGTTTAAATATTTAAGAGCGCGAGCTTTTGTTTAATTTTGACCAGCAACTGCGTGCGTGTGTGTGTGTGTGTGTGCATAGTGCACGCCTTCGGGCCGTAAAACTTTCTATAAATATGCTTACGAACCTGAAAGCCACCTGCTGTTGGCCCCAGAGCTACCTGGTCTACCCGGTCTACCTGGTGTGCCGTGGAGCCGTGCCTGCTCTGTCGCTGCAGTGGCCTTTAACCTCTTTGGACTGGTCAGGCGCAGGCTTGAAGTGACTACGTAAGTTTTCGGTATCTGCATCTGCATATTGGCCCAGACGACGACGACGACGCAGACGTCGACGTTGTTAACAAGCTTGTTAATAAATTACCAACAAAATGGCCATAAAAAGTGCCAGGCATAAATCAATTCCGCCTCCTGCTTCTCCTTTCCTTCCCCTGCTTCCCCCTCTCCCCCGCCACTTAGTACTCCTCTTCTTGGGCAGCTTTTGCTTATGACTTGACGTCGTAGGTTGCAGCTCAGCTGGCAACAGCGCTCGGGGACTGGGGCTGCATAAATAAATAAATAATACAAGTGTGGACACAAAACAGACAACAACGGACAGCGGACAGTTGGCAGCGGACAGCGGACAGTGGACAACGGACGCAACTTATAATGTGCCATCATGAAAATTGATAGAGCAAAAAACGAAAATTATGCTAAAGCTGGCAACCAATATCGAAACTAAATAAATTCAAATTAATCAAATCGAAGTGAGAAGGGAGGGGGGAGGGGTCTGAATACTTCATTAAAATGCGCGACATGCATAAATCAATTCAATTAGTTGGCATTATATAGTGGTCTTTATCTTTATCTCTCTTTCTCTGTGCAGAAACGTTTCGTGTTGACTTCAGCAAAGGTTCGAAGTTCAAACAGAAGCTGGGAGTGGTTGCAAAAGCAGGAAATCTTTGCCAAACATGCTGATAACACACACGAACCGAGTGTTTAATTATTATATCATTTTAATTAGTTTATTATATAATAATCTCAAGACAATTAACCGCAGAGATCTTGAGTTTATGTACTGCAAATTATAAACTGTTATTCGTAACAGCAGCTTAACATAAGCTCCACACCTGTTGCCCAACTGAAAGGGGGTATGCAGGCATGCTATGGGAAAATAGTTTCGACTGTATTCACATTTCTCTTCAGTTTGCAGAACTTGAACAAGCCACAGGGCAGAGAAGCATCGTTATATTGCTCACTCGACTCAATTTTATGGGCCCCTGCTCATTTCGTGTCATAAAAAAACATTTTCAACACATTTTTTTAACGACAAGTGACTATAAAAGTGCCTGGCAGCAGCAGCAGCAGCAACAACGACGATTCGAACAACATGAGGACAGCAACAATAATGAAAACTTACCCAGCATTTGCAGCTTGTTGCCCCAAGGCGTTGGCGGTTCTGCGATGGCGACTGCAATAAAACAAGAGAGAGAGAGGAACAGAGTGAGTAAGAGATGTAGATAATACATTGTACAAATTATAATAATGATATGTGTGTGTGTGTGTGTGCTCGTTCGATCTTATATGTCCAACTCATTTGTATATTAGTTCGTCGTATTAAATTAGCCAAAATTACGTTGAGTTTATACAGCAGACGCCAGGCATGTCATGTCAGATCATTAAGAAAATATGGTCAAAAATGTTTCAATTAAAAAACCAAACTAGACGAAGGCATTAAAACACACACACTCACACACACACACACTGGCAGCACACACGAAAATGAATGAAAACTGATTGTAGGCGGACAAGTTTGCCATAAATTGTGTAGGCTACTTTACTGTCAAGTCATCAACGGCAACAGTAACAACAACAATGGCAAGAACAGCGTGGCAAGTGAATCATTAGCAACAAAAGGCAACCAAGTGTTTCTTTTTTCTCTCTCTGTGTGTCTTTCGGTGTTCTCTGTTCTCCGTTTTATCTGCCGCCTTCTCATATGCATAGATTTTATACCTTTTTTTATTTTGTTGCATTTTGGTAGCCTTTAGAAGTCTTTATCGGCTTGTTTTTTACAGCCATTTTTAATATTTTTCATATTTTTTACGACTTTGTCATATTAATTATTGTATAAATTTTGCGTTTTCAACAATGTTTGACATTTGTTCTCCTGCGTAAAGGTGACGATTTGTTCTCAGTGTTTTCGGCAAATTTGCCGTGCAGTCTGTGACACGTGCTCGAACAGTTTATGCAAATCATTTGATGGTCCATAACATTTTGTAGCGCATTTGAATTAAAAAGTGGTTTTTATATCTTTCAGCTAGTCATAAAACAACGCTCGGCAAACACACACACACACACACACTCGAACACAGACGCGGCTTAGTTTGCGCGCACCTTTTGGGCGGCTTTTTTCTTTTTTTATGGCAGGTGCAATAAACTGTTGCGGATTTGCTGTGGAACTTCTCAATTTCTCAGTCTGTCAGCTGGTGTTAGTCAATTTTATGCATTGAACACAGGCCGAAACACGTTGATTTTTATAGATACCAACAATAACAACAGCAAAAAGCTGCCAGCATTTGCTGCGGCTTAAAACGCATTCGAAACGCGCACAAAACGCGCTCCCAATTAACGTGGCGAATTGAAAAGCGCAAAATGAGCATTTTTGTATTGTACAATGCGCAAATCTTGTGATATATAATGTAATAAATATATCATATGTTGTACTTTACAATTTGAAATGCTTGAGTAGTGCAGTGAGACGGCAAAAAAACGCGCATAGAACTCGAGTAAGACGCGGTAAGTGATTGAAACTGCTGTGCTGCTTGCATAGCAAAGTTTTCTGAATTTATGGATTTGATAATCATTTTTAAATATATCATAAATATACCCTATACCCTTTATCCTAATTTTCTTGTCTGTTTTAGATAATTTGAAAGGTGCAAGGCGACAAAAAACGCACGTAGAACGCTAGGAAGACGCCTCACTTTGCTGAAAGCTGTTGTGCTCTTTGTAGGAGAAGTTCTTATGGTTTATGGAAAGTGATTTACAAATATACCTACTTATATGTATGTACCTATGCATATGTACCTATGCACCTATGTATGTGCATATCATTCTCTCAGCTGTTTCCCACACGTTTCTTAGATTCTTTCGTGCTTTCGCAGTCATCTCTCTGCACATTGAGGAATCATTATGGCTTGCCGGAAAGTCAAAAAGCCAAAAACTTTGTTCGTCTGTGTTTGCTTTTGTTGTTGTAGGTGTTGTTGGTTCTGTTATGTGTTGGTTTTGTTCTTTTTTTGTGCACGTCATGGCCCAATGGCTTGTGTCAAGGCACAGACACCCACAATGATGCCGATGTCGGCACACTAAAATGAAAAAATAAATCTTCAGCAACAGCAACAACAACAAAGGTAGAACTGTCTGGGCAACAACAACAACACTGACAACGAAAAGTTAAAAGCCATGTAGCTAACAAAGTTTTTGAAAAAGGCGTTAGATTCGTTGCGGGCTCGCGCGACGCTCGCGCGCGTTTTTCAGTTGCGCACATCAAAGCGTCAAAAGCCGCTAAACAAAATGCCCACACTTGGCAAGAGCACGCCGTGTGTGTGTGTGTGTGTGCAATACAACAAATGCCTAATTGTCTTGGCGGCACTCGTAAAACCTACAAAATTATTACGGCTGCAAAGAAAAAGAGACAAAAAAGAGACGAGAAGAAAAAAAAAACGCGCCACTTCACATGTTGAGATCGTTTCGGATCGAGTTCGCAACGAGAGCGGGGAGGGGGCAAGAGAGCGGGGCGACAATAGTGCCAAAGGGTAAACTAATGACAGTTTAATTTACTCCCATTGCGATGAAGTGTAACGACTCTCAAAACTCAATTAGAGCCGCCAGGTAGCCTGTGCTCGATGGCCTGAATCGCGCCCGCTCTTGGCCAAATGCGGCTCTAATGCGGCAGTGTCTGCGGGCTGTGGCTCTGGCTGCTGCTGCCGCTGCTAGTCATTTTGCAGGTGCAACATGCGACTTAAAAATGCATAATTTTTCGGCTTTATGAGCCGTTGTCAAGGCGGGGGAGAGGGCAAGGCGGGCAGGGCAGACCTGGGAGCAGGGATCAGGCATCTCTTTGTGGCTGCGCCAACTCAATTAATTCGCCTAGTTTATGTTTATATGCCACGCCGGGGCAGAGCCATAAGTTCGGATAAGGCAGTCTTTTACATAATGAACTTGCACGCATTGCGTATCTCATAGATACTCGTACAAAACTGCATGCCAGCGCAAAAGGTTATGCTCCCCTCCCCTTCCCCCTCTCTATCTGTCTGAAATTTATGTTATTAGCCTCGTAATTTTCTACAATATTATTGCATTTATGTTTCGTAGGCGATGCGCCTAATGAGTTTTTCAGTTCGTCTCCTTTGTGGATCGAAAATTTATGCATCGCCATTGTTTATACGAGCCCAGGCCGGGCCAAACGGTGGGCGGTTGTATTACCACTCTCTGTCAGGTTGCCAGTTGCCAGTTGCCAGTTAACTGGTTGTGTTTTGAGGCCATTAAATTGCGCGATGTTTTCTCAAAACTGCTGAGGGTTTTTTAACATTTTTATAGCAACATGTTGTTGTGGTTGCCTTCGCCTCTCTGCTGTTTTTGTGTTTGTTAATTTGTTGTTATTGTTGTTGCAACGCCCATGCCCGGTCGCTTAGCTTCAGCTCTTTGTGTGGGCGTCCCTCGCGGATCCTGCACTAACGACAAAGACATCAGGCCAAAGCTAATTGGCGGCAGTTGCAGCCAAGTGCTGTTATACGCCAACTTTATGGGTACTTACGGGTACCTGGCTAAGTGCACTAAGCCAACTAAGATCAGTTCGGAGAGAGACAGATCAGTTATAAGAGACGCGATTGAAGCAGTCTCGATCTATGACCTGCTGCAGCTGCAGAGCACTCGCTCGTTCTGATCGTATCTCCTGCTCTGTCAGCTGAGCCTCTTTCACTTTCCAACTCTCCCCTCCTGCCCTCTCTGGCATATCGCTTGGCCATCGCACCCATCAAAGTCAACCACAGAGCAACACCAATCCATCAAAATAAAAGGAACCCAAAATCGATCGTCGTTCGCTTCGTGCTCCAATTTTGAATGCTTTTCAGTGGCTGCTTAGCGAGTGGCTGCTGGTGCTGCATATCGATAACGCTGCAGGTTGCCAGCACAGCTTGCCGCGTGGCCTTTCACGATGTTGCAGCGTCGCGCGCTGTCGTGGCAAGTAAATTCAATTAGAAAAAAATACAAAAGCAGTCAAAGAGAGGCACAAAACCTGTCAGACACGCGAAGTGAGCCGCAAAAGGCGGAGGCAAAGGTATTCTAACTAAATAGCATTCACCTGTTCACCAGAATAAATTCACAAACACTCACACACACACAGACTGCTGTACAGCTGTCAATATGTTGGCGCCAAACAAGCATATTTCCAGTAAAAGATCCACGGTCATCCATTAAATGCCTACCGTCAAATCATAATTCATTTTTTGTCTTCCTTTCCCTCTCCCATCTCCCTCTCTCTCTTTCCCGCTCTCTGCCTGCAGTATTCTTTATGCCAGTGCCATTAGGCAGGGCCACTCCTAGGCACGCAGACCCATAAACCGGGCCAGCTTCGAGCAGGCATGCAGCTGTGGACTGTGCACCGGGGTCCAGGTAGGGCGCACAATCTATGCAACGAGGCTGGACACCTTGCGCAACGACAAACGATCCTCACTTATTCGGTTGCATCGCCCGCGGCGCTGCGCAAGGTTCATTGATACGAGGCAGCAGCAGCAGCAGCGACGGCAGCTCAGGTGCTCAATCAATGGCAATTAATGGGTAATCGGAATTTCATAAAGAACCAGAGGCAAATATTAAATTGAAGATGCAGATGCAGATGCAGTTGCTCGATCGGCTGGAAACGGCCAGACAGGCAGGAAATTCCCCCTCAAGGCAGGTTTTTTTTTTCCTTCTGCTATTGAAATGTCAGCATACACGTGTGTGTGAGAGAGTGTGTGTGTGTGCGATTGCCTTGGCTAATTTGCTAGTTGGCAAGACACAAGTGCAACGTGGCCAACTTTGTTGTCGCACAGTTACACGATACAAAATAGCAAAATCGCCAAATAGCCAAATGCCAAAAACCCAGAAAAGCGAAAATCAAAAACCAACAAGTTATAGACGGGAGTGCACGACTATTATATACCCGTTACACACCCGTTTGGTCAATAAAATGATGTATAAAATGATTTTAATGTCTATTTACTTACTAAAAATCATTCAATAGGTGATAATAAGTGCACACACTAAAAATGAATATTCTAGCATTAAAATTACGCTAACGATTCGATATTTTTCGATTTAGAGAGGCGGAAGGGGGCGTGGCCGAAGTATAAATACTTTAATATCTTTGTGAAATGATGTGACACATTATCACCAAATTTGGTAGCCTTGGTTCTTATAATCCCTGAGCTCTACTCGTTCATACAGACAGAAATTCACATATCCTTTTCATTTTAAATCTCTGTTGATGCTGATCACGAATATATATACTTTATGTTACCTCCTACTGCCTGTTACATACATAATAACCTTCTCCCGTATGTATAGCGGGTATACAAACCAAAAACCAAAAAGCAAAAAGGCGACACGAAACTTTATTAGCCCGTTGACGCAAATTAACGGTGACCGCTTCCATTTCGCATTTCAAAGCGTCAAACGGCAAGCGGCAGCCCGCATAGCTTGCCCCTCCACCTCCTTCTGCTCCTCGTGCTGCTGCTGCCTCCTTGCCACATGCCCCAGATCGCAAGTTGCTAGCGGACACCCCACTGGCTGCTGCCAGCAAAATAATTTGTAAATGTCAGTGCATTTTGACAGTTTGCGGTGATGTTTTTCAAATTACAATTTACAACTGCAGCAACAGCAATGGCAACGGTAAAAGAAAAACTGAAAAACTGAAAAACTCAAATATAAATGAAAACAATTTTCATCTGTGCAGGCAGAGTGACAACGAGAGGGGTGGCACAAAAAATGCAAAACACAATTTTTAATTTCAGTTTTTATTAATACTCTCGCTATTTTTGGCATATTCCGAGTTTCGAGATTTTTCCGATTAAAAAACATCTATCAAAACGGCTGAGCATTTACATTGTAAATGGAATCGAAAGATTCGAATTGACGTGTGACAAGTGAGCTTGTCTGACTGTGAATACCCGTATGAATACACTCACAGACACTCGCACAGTTCAATAAACTGAGAGAGAGAGAGAAACATATATAATACACATCTGTGGAGTGTTTCTTCCTCTGATATTTCCACATATAATTACGTTAATAAATAGGGTTTTTTCAATTTTCTAACGAGCCTCGCATTATCAACATGCCCGTCATTATAGTCGGACTGCTCAGTGTTATGCTAACTGTAAGATAATGGCTGCATTATATTAATGCGCCCGGAACATGCCAAGTTGGCGTTACGTCGACCCTCTCTATATGGCAATTATGCGATTATTAATGCAATCTCTACGTACACATTATGCAATTATTAATGCGAGCTTTCTTTTATAGAATGACGGTAGAAATAGTTAGATAATATCTAAAGAAAACAGTTTCCCAAGGCGTATTTTATAACACCAGTAATTCGCACCTCGTATTGTTTCCATTTTCAATTAATTTTTATCATTTATTTCTGCAATAACTTTTATTTCATTTGTTTTCGGTTTGGATTTCTATTGAACTGCAGGCTTTATGATCTCAAGTGGGGAAATATAAATGAAAATCGTTTTGTGAAAGGCCACAAGATTGGGACTGGAATTGGGATCGAAATGGGATGCTGCCACTTTCACCAGGGGCAACTTGCCTTGGTTTGGCTCTATTTAATTAGGAAACAAGAGCCGAGATTGGCTAATAAAATAACCGAGTTAAAAGAGAGAACAATTAAATGTGTAAATAAACTTTTGGGTGTGGTGAAGAGGGAAGATAAAGAGAGAGAGAGAGAGAGAGGAACAGAGAACTAAGGCTGATGGAGCGCACAAATGCCAAACAAATGCGATAATAGTAGTTGGCCAAGTCAATGGCTAGACAGTTAAACCAACAACAACAGCAATAACAGAAGCAGCAATAACAACTAAGAAAGCAACAACAAACAACAACAGAGAAAGAAACAACAACAACAGCAAGTTTGAAATTGAAGAAAATTACACTAAATTGGCTTCAATTATTGTATTAATTTGGGTTCCGTGTTGCTTTCCGGCTTATCCCTTTTTTTACCACGTTGTTTCTCCATCTCGTTGGTTAGTTTTGTTTTCTTTGGCGTGGTCGCAACTGGTCTGGCTGCGACTGGGACTGGGACTGGGACTGCAATCATTTTGTTTTCTAACTTGGTTTTGGCATTTCTCGATGGGCCACTTGGCCCAGAGCTGCAGTCTACAGCTTCCTTTGCTTAGTTGAGTTATTTCAAAATTATATTAGACAGCAGGCAGTAGGCAGACAGAGAGGGAGAAGAGAGGAGGAGGAGTGAGGGAAGCTGCCAACTGCAGCTTGGACAGTTGCAATGCGCTCTGGCATAAGTTATTATTGTTGTTGTCGCCGTTGTTGTTGTCTACATTGTTGCTGCCTCTGCTGCTGCTGTTGTCTACATTGTTGTCGTTGTTATTGCTGTTTTTGTTGCTGTTGTGTCGTGCAGGAAGCAGCGCCATGGCGCTGGCCAAAAGGAAGCTGGCGATTATGGCTCAGCACAAGCGATGCATGTGTGTGATTACTCTGTGCATGTGTGTGTGTATGTGTAGACTGCCTGCCTGCCCAGGGTCGGGGTCGTGGACGAGGTCTGCTGCTGCTGCGCATGTGAAGCCCAAATCCACGTTCAAGTCCAAGTCCGTTCACAGAGCCGGAAGAACTTGGCTGCTTGACATTTGTCTTGCAACTGATTGTTAGACAGCTGCTAAGGCAGTCAACAACGTTGCAATGTTGCTCAGTGCTGATTTGTGGTCAACAGCGGTTGCCTAAACGAATCTCACAAGTCTCGGCTTAAAATGTTCAAATGTTTTTGATTTATGTCATTTGCAAATTGAATATTTATGGAATTCCCAAGTGAACTCCTCAATACACATTCTTACAGCCAGAATTGTGCATTAAAATCACTCAGAAAGTTTTCTCTACGTAAATTACACTTTAAACAGATTATTGTGACAGTTTAATTTGTGCACTTAAGCTCGGAGAAAGAGTGAAAAAAATACTGCTCAGGTGGAAAGTAAATTTATGTGGGAAACTAAATACGTTGACTTTACTATATCTTTGTTTTATTTACGATTGGATTTGGGACAGCAACAGAGCGAGAAGCTGAGAGAGATAAAAATATTTTCATATTTTCATATTTTCAAAATTTCAAATTTATTTATAAGATTCGACAACTTGGCAGTTCAATGTGGAGGTGATCCAATAAAGTAAGGGAATTATTATAGTATGCCATGGATTACAAGATAGGGAATGAAAGGGAGTGTTGTGAATATAAAATGTATTTTTTTATAGAGAAAACTTTTGTTAAGATTTAAAAGAAAATCATTATAATGCTATTATTAATTTATAGTTACAATATTTTGTATTTTATTATATTATATTGCACAAAATGATCATGGAAATCATTCTGTATTTATATTCTTATATATGATATATTTTCCTGTTTCTTTCCTTAAAAATTCTAATGTACTTGCCAAACTGAACACTTCATTAGTTAAAACTCACCAATTGACAATTAAATTCGCCGGCAGTAGACAAACAAAACCGACAAAAATCCAGCAAACATGCGAAGAATGCAAAGTACAAAGTGCAAAGTGCAAAATGCAATTTCCTCTCGAAATGTTTCCGCCAAAAAGGTCACAAAACTTTTGCCGTCGCCAATTGGCAAAGTGCGCGATTACAACAACAATTGCGAATGCTTCTCTAGTTTAGTTTTCGGTTCTCAGTTCTCGCTTGGATCACACACACACATACACACTCGGCACACACAGTGGATAAGGCACGTAGTGTAGATTGTATTTTGGAACCGGCTAGGATACGAATTGGGGAACGCAGCGCGTGCAAAAACGTTTCTTTCTCGCTCTCTCATTCTTTCTTGCTTTCTGTTTGTGTTGAATTTTTGCTGTTGGTTTTTGGCTGCCGCGCGGCACGAAAGCCGAAAAGCGAATGCGGCAACGGCAACTGGGTTGCTAAAAAAGCAACTCGGACTCGGACTGGCAATCGCAATCGACAGCAGCAGCAGCACAAGCAACAGCAGCAGCAGCAGCGGCGGCGGCGGCAACAGCAGCTTATAGGCCGGGCGGCAATTTTTGCAGTCGCTGCCGCTGCCGCTGTTGGCGTCGTGTAGCGAGTCGAGACCAAGCTGCACAGTACGTGTGTGTCCGTGTGTGTTTATGTGTGTGTGTGAAATTGCAATTTTGCCAGTAACAGCAGCTGCAGCGACAGCAACTGCAACATGTTGCCCGAGTTTTGTTGGCGTGCAGCTTTGTCGCTGTTGTGCGAACTCACCACACACTGCACGTTGCACGTTGCACGTGTTGTTTGTCGGGCTCAGGATTAGCCCTAGTAGAACAGCAGTTGTTGTTGTTGCTGTTGCGACTGCAGCTTGTTGTGGGCTTGTCGCCTGACTGACATTTCCTTTCGACTTGGATGCGCCTACATGTGGCCCGCCTGTGGCAGCCCGCAACGGGGCGGGCAGGTTTCACTCGAAGCCGATCGAAGGCGACAAAGCTCAGAGAGAGAGAGAGTGTGAGCGAGAGAGAGAGAGAGAGAGCGCCTCGCACTGCGCATGACTGAGGGGAAACCAAACGAGTGTTTAAGTGTGAATGAGTGAGTGAATGAGTGAGTGAGTCTCGTCGCTGCTCATCACAACAGTTTGCCAATTGGCAAGCAACACCCACTGGGCTCTGCCTCGACGATTTGCATGCAATGAGCGCGGAATTCAGATTGAAGATTGATGCGAAACTGCGCGTTGGCCGCTTAATTAAATGCCAAAAGTTCCATTCAGCCAATCGTCGTTTTCTTTTTTAATATCATAAAAATGCATTGATCTTCGAATTCAATTAGCGAACTTACAGTTAGTTCATTGCGCGCACTGAACGAGTTTTTCAAGCCCCCGTAGCAGTCATCAATCAACTGTGAGAGGCCAGTCAATCACGTTCGCCAGCGGCAGCGTCGGCAACAAAAACAACTTCACATTTGTCAGCTGCACATCTGCTAAAGGCAATGCCTGAAACTGTGGCAGACAACGTGGCGTATGCGTTACACCCCCCCCTCCACACTGCTGCATCTCTGCCCCGCCCCGGAGTGGAAAAAAACTTTTCTGTGTGCTTGTCACAATTTGTGTGGTAATTTGTTTGCACTTTTTTGGTTTGTTGCTGCAGTTGTAAGCCAACACGATGAGGGAGAGTCACAAGGGGGAGGGGTGAGGTGGGGGCGTGTTGTTGTAGGTGAAAGCAATAGCAACAATTTTGTGGTCTACTTTTGCAGCACACACAGAAAGTTTTGCCAGTTTGCTGTAAAACCATTAGAATTCATGGCAGACACCGATTTTGGGCAAGGACCAAAAAAGGTTTCACCAAAGCCACAGGGGCGAAGCAGGGGAGGGGGTAAGGCACTGCGAGAAGGTGCTCTAAATGCCACTTTGAACTGAAACTGAATGAAAAACATAACTCAGCAACGTTTACCACATTTCCTCAGCTAATTACGAGCAAGCCGAGCAACACTTGTGAGGCATACTGCCACTCCCTTTGTCCCTGCCCCTACACCTGCCACCACCTCTTCCTGCCTTATCTGACTTACATAATCTGCTGGCATAGCTGACCACAAAATAGACAAAGACGAGCGCGTTGTTTGCTCGCTAATCAACAGATTCTCAACGAGTATTTATGGCACTTCCCTGCCAGGCTGCCACAACACATGTTCCCATTTTCACATGGCACACACGCACACACACGTACACACAGGGACAGCAGGAGACGCACACAAAGGGTCGCATATTTATTACATCATAAGAAGGCACAACGGAAGCAGAAGACGACGACGACGACGACGACGCAATCTCAGACACAGTCTGAGCAGCGCGAACCCACGCTCTGTCGTCGTTGAAAACCGAAAGTGCCACGGTAGCCTATAGACCTACTTACCATGCAGAGAGACCTACAACAGCAGTTGGCTCCAGCAGCAGCAGAAGCGGAGGCTCGATTCCATTGTTTCGCTGGGTTTGCCTTGGCAGCGGCAAGGGGCAGCGACAATAAATCAAAGACACACACAAGAGTTGAATGCACCATCCAGGAACGGATGCAAAAGTCGTCGCTCGTCGGTCGAGCTGGGAACCTGAAGTCGCAGCCTGAACTGAACCCTTGCCCTACCTCAATGTGTGTCCAAATCTCGCAAGGCAAATCTCGCAAGCAGGAGCAGGGGAAGGGGAAGGCAACAACGGATGAGAAACGTCAGCTGAGCGACGGCCACAAAAAGGGTTCATACTGACTGAGTTGGAGAAGGGGGGAAGGGGAGAGTGCAGAGGGGAGGCGACACTCGTCAGCCAACAAGATGAAATGATGATAATCCCCCTTTAATTTGTTTGTCTCGACGGCTGCGACAAGGACGAAAGGGTTCCTGCTTCTGCTTCAGCTTCAGCTTCAGCAGTTCAAGTTGAAGTTGAAGTTGAGTTTGAATTGGACACGGCAAATGCCGCGTGATGCTGATGCTGATGCTGAATGCTGCTTTGCATGCTGAGATAAATTCTTGCCGAGTGGAACGAACAGCAGGAAAAGCATTTGCTCGATTAAAACCAAAACTTCGTTTGTGCTGTCCGAGAAAAGGGGTGTTTGTCTCACAAAAAATGGCATAATTTGCTTAAGAAAGTTTTCCAATTTATAAATGACAAACAAAACGACAAAAAGAACTCGGCATAATGAGCGCAACTTGGCAAGGACTTGGGGTAAAAGAACTTGGAAATTAACGGCACTTTTCCCCCATCATTCTTTCTCCCTCTCTCTCTGTTGGAAAAGGAGTTTTTCTAATTAAAGTGCCCAAGCGATTTGCATAAGACGCAGACGAAAAAGGAAAATGCACAAAAAGCTGAGCAGCAACAGCCGTTTAAGCATTAATCAAAAAATCAGCTGAAAATTAAAAGCAAAAAGGAAAAGTTGCTGATGATGTTGAAGGAACAGGCAACAAAGAAAAGGCAAGACAGAGAGAGAGAGGAAGATGTAGAGAAAAAGGATTATTGACTGACTGAATGGAGGAAGGAACTGAGACAGAGCAAGATAAGGAAAAGGGGTTTGCGATTGATTAATAAAGCCATTGCAAAGTGCTGATGAAATGAAGGCATTCAAAAGACGCTATGAATAAGTGAATATATATGAATACATATTATTTATATGTGCGATAAACAGCTGAACAGCAGAGAAATGTCTTTTGATATGCGAGAAATATTAAATGAGATTTACGCTTGACAGAGAATTAAAAATATATAGAAATTCTTTTAAATTGTATTGTACATATATCTATATATAATAAAATATAATATGTGTACTATGGAATGTTAATTTAATATCTTGTACATTCGCATATATTAGGTATACCTTAGTACACCTAGTTTTCTCTTAACTCAGTGAAGTATTCAAGAAGATTTAAACTTAATACAGAACTACACTCCGCATAAAGTACACTGGAAGTGCTTTAACAAAAAGTAAAATCAACTGCAATTCTTTATTGTATCACACTCCTTCTACGCCATTTATTTTGCCTGTTTTTTATTCAGTTCCTTTACCATATTCCATTCGGGGCGAATCCCATCACAATTTATGGGGAACAATGCGGAAAAAGCATTGCGGGGCAGCTTCATCAAATTTTAAATGGGTCAGCGTCACCTGATGCACGCAATAAATTAATGCGCACACATACAGATGCACACACATACAGATGCACACACATACACATTCACACATACAGTAGATGACACACCTTTATTTACGCAGTTAACCAGCGAAAACCAGCATCGTCAGCGGTCTCTGCAGGCCTCTGCCACCTTCCTCATCCACTTGGAGATTCACGTTCACATTCAGGTTAACAAATATATGTACACTGCATATTATTTTTACTCGCTTTTGTTTATACACACGAATATCGTATGCACATTTCTCTCTTGCTTTCATTCTCTTTCACGTTGCAACGTTTCATTACCCTCGACTGGCTGCTGTTGCTCCTCAACTTCAGTCCACCCCAGCCCAGCCCATTGCCCAAATAATGTTGCTGTCAGTCCAGTTCTGTAGTACCCTTCTACTCCCCCCTTCAGTTGCACTGAAATTGCAGGGTCAGTCAGCAGCAACACCCAAAAATAACTGCAAGAAATCCCACTGCACAAGTCACTTGTGGCTGGGGCTGGGATGGGTTAAGATCGGGATTGGTATGGGGAAGCTGCAACGCCTTTTAAGTGCTTCATGATAAGCGGCTGGGACGAACGTAATGCGAACGTTGACGCCGTAAAGCGCTTTACTGTTTCTTGTTTTATATCCCTGTGCCCCACCTCCCTCTACCTCTTGCCACCACACTCTGATGGAATATAAATATTGAGGCGCAAAACGCAGAGGCAAGAAGAAAAACCATTTTAATTCGATAGCCGGGAATTGAAGTTCCAGGAAAAGCGAAGTCTGTCATTTCCATTAGGCAAATGAAAGCGAGGTGAGGCCAGCAGGTCGAGAAGAGTTTCAGTTATAAGTAATTAATAAATTAAAGAGTAATTAACGAGTTTGCGTATTTCATATCATTTAAATTGCATTGAAATTGAATTTTTAAAATTCATAACAAATTTAAATAGAACGAAATAAAATTCTTTGAAAATGCTATAATAATACTTCTATATATATTTATATATATTTAAATATATTTATATATATTTATATATATTTTATATACATAATGCTGCTCTCAAAGAACTCATTAAACTTTCCAGATTGAGTAATTTAATAATTAATGAACATGAATAAATCTCATTTGGAAAAAGCTATAGCACGACAAAGTCCAATTAGTTTTGCCTAATTGAACATATAAATATTACGAAATACAGAAAAACAACAAAGGCAAATTAATATTTATTATAATTTGAATATATTTAATTAAATTCACAAGTGGAATTAATTGAAATGTCACAGACGATAAAAACAAAAAAGTTGTTGAAACTTTTTTGCATTTTCTGTGAGTTCCTAATTAATTATACAGGTATATGGTAAATGGTATATGGTACAGGTGTAGCGGCACTTACTTGTTGTTCCTTCCACAGAGACTGACTGCGTGCGTGCGTGTGTGCGTGTGTGCGGGAGTGTCTGTGTGTGTGTATTTTGTTTTTGTTTTTCAGCGAAAGTTGTCACTTGTTTCTCATGAAATTTATGATTTTTCATTGCAATGTTCGCGCGCTATAACGATTTGAGCTGGAGCTGCCTGCACTGGCCCTCTTAACTCTGTCAATGTCACAGCAGCCACAGCAGTCACAGCAACAACAACAGCCTCACATGGACACGCGCACAGTTCACCAACACAGAGAGAGACACTTTTAACAGTTACAGTTAGTGGCTAACAAGTTGAAGTTGACCAGAGACAGAGGCAGAGGCAGAGGCAGACAGCAGACTGTAGACAGTGGACAGCCACACACACACACACTCTGGCACACTCGCACACACACTCGCAGGCACACACTCAGGTTGCAGACAATAGAATTTGCGCCATAAATCAATTTCAAGTTGCAAACTCGTCGCTGGCTGCTGCAAGTGTCAGTTGGCCTGGCCTGGTCTGGCCTGCCCTGGTCTGACTTACTGAGAGCTTACTGTGCCTGCCTGCCTGACTGCCTGTCTGACTGGCCAGTCTGCTGTTTTCAGTCTGACTAAGATTTATTTGTCGCGCTCTGCGGCGACACTGGGAACTGGCAACAGCGGCTGCTGTTGTCAAACTGCACAAGGCCAAACGGCAGGATAAACCACGGAGCCTGCTGCCCTGTCGAGCTTTGTAGCCGGCGCACGATCCCACAGCGACGGCAGCGACGTCGACAGCGCCAGACTAGCGTCCGCAGGGGGTGGCATTGGCCGTGGCCCTGGTGCGCCGCTTACTGTTGTTGGTGGTTGCGCAAACCGCCAAAAATAAGAGGCACAAAAAATGGGGGAAAAAAACTGCACACACACACAGGCAGAACACACACACACAGGCAGCACACACACACACAGGCAGCACATACACTCTTCTCCACTCCAACACCCTCCCGCATATGCAAATTAACGGCAGTTTGTCGGTGTCGAGAAAATAAAAATGGAGCAGCCGCTGCCGGCAGCGCTGCAGCAGCGACGTTAACCGCAGGACTCGACGGCAGCGCATTTGCTTTTTTCTAATTTTTGAGTTCACTCAAAGCTCTCAAAGCGGGGAAAAAAGCTACAAGTGAAGGCACAAAAACAAAAGCAACCCCAGGCGAAGGAAGCAGCCAGGGAAGGTGCATAGAGCGAACAAGTGAGCCAAAAGATACATCAATATACAGCACAGATACAGGCACACACACACAGGCACACATACAGATACAGACACACACAGCCACACACATACAAACAGACCCGTCTAAGCAGCTAGTGAATCAAAGCCACAAATGAAGGCGTCACGCGAATAAAAATACATAGAAATTCCTTTCTCTCTGTGTGTGTGTGTGTGTCTCAGTTCACCTAGCAACAGTGAGTCACACACACACACACATACAGACACACACTGGCACACACTCTCACCAATACCAAGCAGCGGCTCAGCCATCAATACACGTGCCCGCACGCTATATACAAAATTTATGTGCAGGCGCCATGAATAAAAAAAAACAACTTCAACAAAATAAGGGAAAAAACGCCGCCCTGCCACACTGTGTGGCACTCACACACAACGAGGGTGCGACTCCATGCAATGCAACCACCCACAGAAACCACCGGCATTTGAGTCACAAAAAAAAAAGAATCGAGCAACAACAACAACATGTACTAAAATCCAATATGGCTACAATTTGCCAAAGCGCCCGAGAGCAGCGAGAGAACCCGCACGGCAACAACAACAACAACAACATGCAGAGAACATTGGGAAAAAATTGTACATGGAACTTTTATTTGCCGTGGCAGAGAAGGGCGCGCAATCTGTGTGGCAGCAAGGGGGCCGAGGGGGGCCTGGGTGGGCGTCAAGTGGCGCGCAGAATTTATATCTAAAAAGAAAAAAAAACTCCGCCCCCTTTTCAAGACAAGCGTCTGCGCGAAGGTAGCCTACGTTGGCAGCGTTGGCGCAACGCCAGCAGCAGCGGCAGCGACAGCAGGCGACTGCGGCTGCGATAGCGACAGCGGCAGAGAGTGTCATCGTTCACTCTCTCTCTCTCTCTCTCGCTCACTCACTCACTCGCTCTGAGTAATTAAATGCTTATTAACGGTTCGCTGAGTCTCTGCGCCATCTAAAAACTCGTTAGCCTCGATATAATTAAGCTCAGTTGCTTCGCACTCGATGCGCGCTCTCTCTCTCCCACTCTTTCTCTCTCTCCCTCTCTATCGCTCGCTGCATGCTGAGTGCGCTGCGAGAGTGCAGCGACGGCGGCAGCGGCAGCGACAGCAGGGTGGAATGAGTTCCGGGGGTTGCTGCTGCTGCAGCCGACAACCCCTCGACTGCAAGCAGCGCCTGCTCTTGTTGTTGTTGTTGTTGTTGCTCTTGTTGTTGTCTTTCTTTCTTTTTGCGGCTTCGCAATTCTTTTTTCGTGTATTGCACTTTTGACGCCATTTTGAAAATGTAATTGTGTGCATTTTAGCAAGTGATTGCCGCAGGCAGTTACAGCTAAGCTGCAACAGCAACACACAGCAAAACAACAACAGCCCCAGGCAACACTCTCTCTCTATCTCAAACACACACATGTGTGTGCTAGACAGAGAGAGAGGGAGAGAGCGTGCTTGCCTGATTAATAGTTTGATATCATTCTATTAGCCAAGTTTAAACAATTTACAGGGATTCCTCCTGTTTTGGTCATCATTAATCTCGCACTTTGCGGCAAATTTTAATTGCCGTTTTAATCTAGTTTCACTAAATACGGTTTTGGCTATAAACTTTTGATGCTCTCCCTCCTCTTCCCACACTCTCTGCTGTGTAATAATTCCATCTCAGTCCCCAAAAATAGTTTTCGCACTCGGCATTCAGCATTAAACGCGGGCAATTAAAATAAACTAATATCGCATGATGAATTTACAGCAATCTATCGCAGACTACAACACACACACAGACACACATATATATATATATACATATACATATGTATATAAAGTCCCACATTTTTAATTAAATTTATTAATTTCAGTCCAAATCAACGCTCATTTTGCGGCTCATTAAAATGTCATTAAAAACGACAATCGTTTTCGATAGTTTTGTTATTGTTGTTGTTAGGGAAGTTATCAACATTTGACGAGGTTTTTTTGTATATTTTAATATCATATTATAATTTATTATAATATTCGCTTAATTATACAATTAAATAGATTATTTTAAAACGTTTGCAAATGAGAAGTTTTGACTTAATTTGCAATATTAACTTAACAAATGAAATTCAACTTGGAATAAAATCGAACAAATAATTTAAAATATTCTAAAATAATTTTAATAAATATACAGATAATATTTACCGTTCCTTAAGCTATGAATTCACATGATATGTTCCTTATTTCCTTGATCCTCTTTGCGTTTAAAATTTAAATATTCTTTTTATTATTTTTTTTATAATCAAATATTTCATTTTCGATAACTTTAGTTAATCGGCGTCTTTGATCATTTTCCTATGCACACACATTGTACACACACACAAACATAGGCAGTGTAGGTTAAGTGTTCCACGCGTTCTTAACCCTTTGGCGACACGCACTCGGACACCCGTTTAAAAAACCGGACACGGCAACGGATCCGTGTGTGCTGCCGGACTCTTTTGGGGTTTCTCTCTGTTCGACGCGAGCGACGCCGGCAAACTGTCGGCGTTGAAAGTTGTTGCCGCCGTCGCGGAAAAACGCATCAATTTGACCGGCACTTGAGAAAAGAAGACAAAAGCAAAAGCTGCGTGCCCATTGTTGTTGTTGTTGTTGTTCGCCCTGTTGTCGTGTTGTTGTTGTCGTTGTTGTTTGTGCCACGCTCAAAACTTGTTCGATTTTGGGCACATGCGAAAGGGTTGAGCGCGTTATACGCAGTTAGTCAGCATTAGGGGTTGGGTGCGAAGGGGGCACAAGGGGGTTGGGGTTAAAAACAACACAAACAAACGACGCACGCACTAAAAACAACTCACAAATGCGGGGAACGGAACGGGTTGCCCGGGCACTGTCTGTCGGACGGACGTCTACCCGGCTGGCTTATCTTCCGTGCCATGGAGAGTCCTCTCCCGCTCTGTGAGGCATGTGGAATGTGTGGTCAGCACAAAAGTGTCAACGTTTAAGGGTTAACCCAAAGGGTTGGGAATTAGATAGAGAGAGAGAGGGGCAAAGGGAGAGGGAGTAAGGTTCACCACGTTGAGCAACGCACACGCTCAACTTGCGCCGAGTCACTCAAAACAAACACACAACGTGTGGAGGGGCAACGCATGCAGTCGTTTCACTCGTCGGCGATGTTCGGCGATGTTTTCTGTTTGGCTCGCTCAGCTGTCGTCGCTGCTGCTGCGCTGCTCACTCGCGTGTGTCGTGCGCTCCGCCTACTTTTCGTATTGTTTGCGTATTGCTCGCGCATTGAGTGAGTCGGCGGCGCTCTTGAGTGGAATCGCCGTACACATCGCAGGGGTGTTTGACTATGATTTGCACGCGATGTTTTCTATGCATTGACTGCGCCAACTGTTCCCAGGTCCTTAGAAAACATCGCGCTGAGGCAAAGGCTGTGATTTGCCTGGTTTGTGTATTGGCTAAATGAGTTGACAAATGACTTGAGTGAGTTTGTCACTCGATTTTACCTCCTCGAGTGCATTTTCTGCCTGATAAATGGCGCTACGTTAAACGTACTCAATTCTATCTTTAATCCATAGTGTGACACTGCGGCAATATCATCATTTATCTTTATTATCAACGAACGGATTCCGTTTAATTAGCTGATCCATAAAAGTGTCGCGGCGATGTCTTTAAAGCTATAAGCAAAAACTGCTTGTAATTGCTGCGACAAATTAACATAATTGATGTGCAAGCCAGACAGAGGCTGGCGGAGATTAGTGTCACAGACACAGCAGCAACATAGATGCTTCTCTACATGGTGCTACCTCTCCCCCTTCTCTTACTCTCTCTGTCTCATTCTCTGTTGCTCTTGGGGAGCACAAAGGCGCAGCAGGTGGCCGGCAGCCCCATCGATTTCGATTTCCCATTTTCATTGAACGTCTACGCAATTGCTGTCAAAGCTCAGTTCCCATTCCCATTCCATCGCCCCTCTCTCTCTCCCTTTCTCCATTTGTTTTGCTTGCCAAATCCAATAAATGCTGGCGATTTTCATTACAACAACAATAACAAAGCAAACGCTACAAATTTGCAACATCATTGCAAGTTAATTGATTTCTATGTGCAGCGTGTTTTCCTTTTTCCGTTGTCTGAAATTGCCGACACGTTGTGGCAGCAGCAGCACGAGGAGGTGTCAAAGAGAGAGAGAAAAAAAATGATTGAATTGATGTCCCGCAGTGATTTGTTGTGTCGCCATCTGGTGGCAGAACTACGAACTGTTGCGCCTTCGTGTCCTGGCGGGCACTTTCCAAATTCATTTGAAGCGCATTAGAAATGTGGTGTGAAACCTCTCTAAGATTCCAATTGGATAATTTTATTTGGAACTGGCTGCCGAATTCTTTTTGATTTCCACTTTAATTCTCCTTTGGAATATAACTCCTAACGGTATCTGCCACTTGAGTCAATGCAAACATGTGCAATTAAAAGAATTTTGAGGTTATTTTTTTTCAAATTGTTATTTATTTATTACATACATACAGTACAATAGTACAAGGTCATAGTGCTTATACTCCACAGCAAATTATAATTTAAATTAGTTTATAGTCGACTAAGGTCAGTCACATAACAGGTGACATTTGTATATGTAGGATATCTTACTTTATATATAGTACATATATATATATCTTATATTATACACATGTATATTTCTAGCAGCTTAATAAGTTAAGGTCTTCATTTTCCGGCACCTGGCTTAGTGGGTCATCTATCGGCTTCCCCTCCGCTTGATGAATATTCATAACTTAACGCTTCATTGGCGCCAAACTCATCGAAGGGCACCTTTTGTTTTCCATCAAACAGAAACAAACCCTTACTCTGGCTTACTTTACCGTTAATCAAGTTGATATGCAACACAAATCCGCAATGTCGGCCAAATGAACCGTTATCAATTACGCAACGGGGCTGCACATATGACGAGCGCATCCTTCGGCTCTTGCAATTAAACGCTGCAATGCAAATGCCGTTAGATAAAGTGCTCGCGATAGGAATCCTCGGAACCGCATCATGTAGGGCGTGAAGGGGTTGAAGTTGAGGCCCGCTGCGAATTGCTGCCCCTAGGCCAAGGGTTCTTCCAAGAAGTACTGGGCAAAGGTTGATGAACTCCCCAAGAAAGTTGTGCATCAATTTGTCTTCTCTTTCCACGCGGCTCTGACCTTCGGAATAGTCAAAGAAATCGAATGAATACCCTACTCAAAGTTATGAACGTGTCAAAAATAAAAAAAAAATACGATACTACGTGATGTGCTGACAAAACGGAAATCGGATATTTTAGCTATAGCTGAAATAGAAGGGTTATATCCATTTACATACGAAGGGGAAAAGAAGTTGATGATGGAAGTACTATATGCATAATGTGGGAAAGAAGTATAAAGAGAAATAATAGTTAATATGAAGTATATTGAAACTAGTTTAAAATGTGTATACTCTGGTATTAGAAGTACTTATAATGGGAATATATACATAAATGAGAACAAATATCGTTACTTTCTATACATTATATCTACAAAAACCATTGTAAAGTTGATGTGTACCAAGTAATATTTAATGTAAAGATAATTGAAAAGCGAAACCATAAATACGAGTATAATGACATTTTTAACGAAAACAGGATGATTTTTAATACTTTATATGCCAGTCATACTTTAACATGTATGGAAAGTGTTTTAAATATTATTTTTTTGCTTAGAATCACTTTGGAAATTGATTTTCTTACAAACTCCAACTTTTTTAGTTAATTTTAATCAGCAATCATCAATTAAAAAACAATATATATTTTTGTTTATCCAAAATATTTTGATGCCAAAATCAAATAGGAACTTAAATCATTATTAAAATGCTTCTCTAAATACAAATTAATACAATCGCAGACTGAGCTATGATCGTCACAAGTCTAAGATATGTCCCGTCTCACTCAACACATGATGCTGCCTTGCATCCAAAAATCCTTTTCAGATGCACTTGCACTTTTCACATTGAAGTAAGTATTTTTAGAGTTATCAGATTTGCTGGTCGACAGCCCTCCAAGAGCACGGTATTAAGTTCCTACGAATATTGCGGTTCGCACGTAGGAACTCTATACCTCGCTGATGGTAAATAGGCTTCGGTATCTTGAGAGATCTCTCGTGATTCAGTTTGATTTCATTTCACTTGTCGCCTCACTTGTTGTTCACAATGCACAACTCACATGTCTACTTACCAGCGAGTGCGAGTGCGTAAGCCTCTCCTCTCCCACTTAACTGTTTGACTTGTCAATTTTAAGCTGCAATTAAAGCCATAAACGGATTATAGACAACGTTTGCCCCCCTTCCCCGCCCCCTTTGTATCTTTGATTTTTTGCCAGCTTAATAACGAAATTCATTCAAGTCGCCCGTCTGTCTGGGTTGCTCCAAATAGGCAAAACCGAAGTCGCCCCGCTGTCTGATAGATACAGATACAGATACAGATACTTTGCGTACGTTGCCAGAGAGTGTGTGGATACTTTGGGTCTGCTCTTAAAATTTTATATATACACATTAGCCGCACAGGCGACCGGAAGGAGGGATAAGGAGATTGAGACTTCGACTGAGACTGAGCACACATTAGCTATAAAAAGATGTAAAGTAAAAGATACACAGTTACTTTTAAGCTGTGCGCAAGTAAAAAACTGAAATGTATCCCAAAAGCAAATCAAATTGCCGCAGTTCACTTTGCTAAATTGGCAAATCGCTACACACACACACATGAAATTAAAACAATTCCGATTACTAACCTTGAATTATCTCTATAATTTTCCACCCGCTTGACAGTCTGAGATACAAATGCAGCTCTATCAAGCTATTGCTTGAGGGTCTGGGGGAGCGCAAGTCACACCCGACAGAGCCGAGCCGGGCCTCGCTAATTACCCGGTGCAACACAAAAAACTAATCAACTTGATTGATTTATCTGACAGAGCTGCACAAGTTGACATTTTGAAAAGGCGGTAGGAACAACAACAACTACAACAATGACGGCTCTTTAACGCCCACGGCAGCAACAACAATCGGCAAAAACACTTGGCCGCACACAAATTATCATTTCAATTATATGCAAAATAAATGCATTTGATTGCCAAGTGAGTTTGTGTATCTGTTAGGTACATTCGCCTCGAAAGTGTTAACCAGTCTGCGCGGATTTGCATTTAGTTGGGCCTGCTGTAAATCAATTTGAAATCTGTTTCTCCTGCTGCTCCAAAACAGTAGCGCCGCCCGCTGCTCAACTGACTGACTGCCAGACTGACTGACGGATTTCTCAATATGTTCGTACGACAAAGTTGCTGAGGCTGAAGCTTCTGCAGCTGCATCAGCGTCATATAATGGCGCCATAACTTTGGGGCAGGCTGAAGTACATAAAACTGGCGGACAGCAGAGGCTGATTAGCATCAGGCCTGGCCTGGCCGAGACTGACTGCCTTTGATTGACAGTTTGCATACAAAGCAAAGTCGGGAAGAGGCAAAGCAAAGCAAAGCAAAACAAACAAACAAACGAAATTCGCACATAAATCGCTTGCTCGCCCGAATGTATCTGCAAGATACACACGCCGCGTGTATCCGCAGGCTTACGACAATTTCAGCGCACAGCTGTTGCCATTGAATGACTGCCCGGCTGACTGAGCTGCCGTTGTTGTTTTTATCGCTGGCTGTAATGTGTTGACGTTTGGCCTGCCTAATGGGCAGCCTGATTAGGTGGCTTCTTTATGGGCCCTGGGCCGTTAGTTACACCTGGTAGTGCAGCGAGTGCTTTAGTGCTGCCAGGATCGCGAGATACATCAAAGCCTGCAGCAGTGGCCGCTGTGCAGTGGAAGCTTTCCAATGCGCCACTCACATTTCACAATCGCCAAGCTGACAAGCAGCAACCCATTTCACTTTTGACAGACTAACCGAGTGGCAGACGAACAGACAGAGAGACAGTCGGACAGTGAGAGAGACAGAGGACAGACAGATTGTAAGAGAGACAGATAGAAAGACAGACATACAGATAGAGAGACAGACAGTAGCAGAGACCAGAGGGACAGTAAGAGAGAGAGAGAGAGAAAGACAGACAGACATACAGAGAGACAGCAAGAGAGACAGACAGAAAGACAGACATACAGATAGAGAGACACTAGCAAAGACCAGAGGTATAGTAAGAGAGACAGACATACAGACAGACAGCTAGTCAGACAGACAGACAAAAAGACAGAGAGACAGAAAGGTAGTATGTGAGATAGAAATAAAGACAGAAAGGTAGAAAGATAGGGAGACAAACAGACAGAGAGACAGCCAGACTTAACGACAGTAAGACATACAGTCAGACCGAGAGACAGACAGGGAGACATACAGAGAATCAGTCATACAGAGCGACAGACACTATGAGACACAAAAAGACTTTAAGAGAGACTGGCAGACAGAATGAGAGACAGACAGACAAAGAGACGGACAGTTACGGAGACGGACAGTCAGACCAACTGACAGACAGATAAAGCGACAGACAGAGAGAACAGGCTGGCATGCAATCTTTCACTTAGAAAGAATTAATTAAAACGCCAAATTGCTAAGCAGAAAGCAAACTGGCAAAAAGCGTGAGCAACTGAGATGCTTCTGCTGCAGAAAAAAAATTAATTAAGCCGAGTAAATTAAAATGTATCAAGTTTTGCTACGCTATACGCCTGCTGCACAGCCACGCCCCAAGCGCGGCAAATGTGCAACGCCTCCAAACGGTACAACGTGCTGTGCAATTTTGATGAAGTTCACTGATGCCTGGGAATGAAAGCAAAGAACAAAGGGAGAGAGAGATGAGAGAGTGATGAGAGAGAGGGAGCAAGGGAGACAGCAAGATAATGTTTATATTATTTAATTGTTATTGCTTTCCACGTTGGGCTCCTCGTCTCTCGTGCTGCTGCCTCTGCTGTCCTGGTTGCATCTGTATCTGACATCTGCTGGCCGAACTCGTTTGTCGCTCGTTTGTTGCCTTTGCAATTCCGATGAGATGCAGTAAAGAGAAAGGGGAGAGAGAGAGGGAAGATATCAGCATGAATACAATGTAGTGCAGGCTGTTGAAAGCTTAGATCCCTCAACTTTATAATACGTTGACTCCTTGGCACATGAAGAGTGTTAGATACGTTGAATGCCGTCAGAGGCGCCAGAGACGCCAAGCCGACGCTTGTCATATCCAAGCAAAAGTGAAGGTCTGACCATGGCAAGTGGCAGAGCCCTCTCCCCTTCCCACACCTGTGTCTGTGTGCTCACCTGCTGTGCAGTGGAGAGACCAGTGCTATTAGTGTAAACGTGCAGTTTTATGTTATGGCAAATTGCCGTTGACAGCGAACGCAGACAGCATGTGAGATACGTTTCTTGGCCAGGCAATCGAATCTGAATCTGCATCAGATACTTTCGCAGAGACAAGTTCTTGGCATATATGTACGAAGCACAGCAATACTCGTAGTCAGCTAAGCTGCTGGGGATTGTGTTTAATTGGATTGCAAATGCACAAGAAGTACATCCTCACTGCTTGAGATACATTTGTAGCTCACATCTCACATGCTGGTCACTGGCAGACAGACCGCAAATATTGCATCTATCAGATACAATTGCCACGTTAGCCAGGTATTTTGCGGCCTTTCATTTGGCCTTTCATTTAACGCAGCCGCAAATTCAACACTTTACGGCAGCTGCATCTCCAGCATCTCCAACTGTATCTCTGCATCTGTATCTGTATCTGTATCTATAGCTGCATCTGTGGCTGCATCTGTTGCTGTTGCTGACTGTAGCTGCAACTAGCCTGCACCTTCTCTGCGTACGTTTTCATTATGTGGTCATTATTCGTTATTATTATTATGCTGAATTTTATTGCTTTATAAGCGCATTTTAATTTTTGCCTTTCGCCGGCAAATACTTATGTAGCTCACACACAGTTCCACTCGGCACGGACAGCACGGACAGCAGCGTCCCCGGGCCTCGTAAAAAATGCATGGCACATAGCACGGCACGATGCGATGATCAACGGGCTGCCAACTGTCGGACAAAGACGCGACGCTGACGTCGCTCTGGCGACAACAAAGCTGTCCGCGTTTCCATGTGCGCCCCATGTCCGCTGTCCGCTGTCCGCCGTCCGTTGTCCGTTGTCAACATTGTCCGTCTGCAGCACGTCAAATGTGTCTTTTGTGAAAGGCAACCAAATTACGAGCGCAGACACGTTTAGATGCAGTGCGTATCTGGCAGACACAGCTTCGATTAATTTGGCAGAACAATCGAGCAGCAGAATCGAGCAGCTCACTAGTGTCAGCTTTCGTTGGGAAAGGCTTGCTCAGGCTTGCATTATAAAGTCATCGTAGAGCTGGGTAATTATTGTTTTTTTTTTCGCTTACCTGGGCGACAATTTAGACTGGCTTTGACGCTGATTGATTGCGGCTGTAACTAATCTGTACATTTATTGAGTTATCTGCCTGGCATTCATAATGTGAACTGAGGCAGAGAAGGAGGCACAGACAGAGCAGGAGGCAGAGAAGGAGACAGAGACAGGTAGAGGCAGAGTCAGAGGCAGAGGCAAGGCACAGCTGGCTGGAGTTGATCAATTAAAAGCAAACGGTTTCTGCAACGCAATTAAACGGCATTTAACAGCAACGGCGACGGCCAAAAGCGGCACATGCAAAATCGCTTCCTCATTGGCAGGCAACACACATTAAAATTCCAGCAGACCAACATAAATTTTCGCACTGATTTCGAGTGTGTGTGCAGTGTGTGTGTGCAGAGTGTGTGTTACCAGTTTGAGAACATGTTGTGCCAGCATTTGGACATTGAACATGGCCACGCAGCACGCAGCTTATCAATCGTGCCACTGCATTCAGATGCAGATGCAGATGCACGTATCGAGTGCCCAGAGAGGGTATACAGAGGGGAGTATCTAGAGTGGGGTATCAAGAGAAGGTACCTCGATAACTCGCTGGACCCTCCCAACAGGTTAGAAGCTGCTGCAGCTACAAGTTTGCTATTAATTTGCCCACGCTTCAGTTGTGCCTCCTGCCACTCCCCCAGCCTCCTCGACTGTTGCTCAGGCAGTTTTCAGCAGCTGCCTTGTTGAGTTGTCAGCTGGCAGCAGCTTCAATGGCAACAGCGACGTCAACTGCGACGGCAACGGCGACGGCGACTGAGACAGCGACTGCAGCTTGGCGCGTGGTTATTAATGAAGTCAATCAGCAGTTTTGACAGAAATTTATCTATAAGCGTCGGCATTCTGCCAGGCAACATGTTGCACAGTCACACGCACACACACACACAGGCACACACATAGGCACAGCACTCTCGGCTACAAGTTGCTAATTTTGCGCGGCGTTGAAACATGTTTACAGGCAAGTTGGCAACCTGGCAGGCACCTTGGCAACTCGAGCAACTCCAGGCCAAACTGACAGCGTTACACCCCTGCCCTCCCCTCCCTCTGCCTGCATGTACTTTTATTTATTTAATTTTATTTTATGTTAATTTGAAACCTGTTTAATTACCAAGTGGCTTTTGTGGTAACTGCTGCATTTCCATTTGCAGCCAACTTCGATTTGGCATGACAAGAAATTAGCCACGATTGCGGATGCAGGCGATATTGGCATCAGCTGCTGCTGCTGCTGCATAATTGCCACGCTTGTTATCAATATATTAACCCATATATTTACTATTATTGTACCCCCCTAGTTGCCCCTCCACTGCTAGCTCCTCTCATAATTGCCAACTGCTGCCAAGTTGAGTGCAAACTTTGGCTTAGTTTTATTTCATTTTTGCCGCTAACGGCAAATTTAATCTTCGTCATTTGTTGCATGGCAAATGTTTGCCTGCCCCCTCCCCTGCTGCCTAATGGCCTTAATCAATTTACGTTTTATGCTGCAACGAGTTTTGGCCAGTTGAAATAATTATTGCAGTCACTGTTACAAAGTTGTTCGAGCCAATTAGCTGCAAAGAAAAAGAAGAGAGGAAATCTAATTAATTGAGAGAGTGTGGAATCAGTGTAAGTCATCATTGATAAAAGATCCTAACTGATTATAATCATATATATCTTCAGTAATTAAATTAATTGTATTGCTAACTTTACATATTCATTAATTAAAGCTAATCAGCCTGCGTAGCCTTTGCACCACAGACTGTGCCCAATTGGAGGCCAGGCAACAGGTCTTAACCCACGCTTTGTTCCCTCCCTCCATCCCTCATCCTTCTGCACTTCTGCCTCTTTGTTCCCTCCTTCTATTCCTCATGCTATTCTGTCTCTTTTCTGCATTTGTTTTGCTCATTTCGTTCGTCTATTCATTTGCTTACCTAATTTAGCCGGCAATTTTCTTATTCTTTTCCGTTTCTTTTCTTTTCTTTCCTCTTTTTGTTGCCTCCCTTTTGCTGCCATTGCCTGCCGCATTTTAATTTCACTTTTCGCAGCAAATTTTCCCTCTGCTTTTCATGTTTTTCTTTTATTTTACTCGACGAGAACGAGCACAATGACGATGATGATGATGATGAGGAAGACGACGACGAAGCTGGCAAACTTTTTAATGTCGCGCGGCTGCTGCTGCAGCTAATTTAGCCGGCGGATGGCTGGAAGGTGCGGGGGAGGGGGTGGAGCGTGCGTCGACTTGGCGCACAGACTGAGGCAGGCAGTGTCTTTCTCTTGGCTTGGCTTGGCTTTGGCTTCATTTGCGCGCCCAGCTTGGCTGGCATTCTCTTCCACTTCCACTTCCACTTCGTCTTCGTCCTTGGCTGCTTCGTTCATTTTCTTGCAATGAAATTAAAAACAGCAAGCAGTCGCTGCACACCCACACACACAGACCCGCACACACACACAGGCAAACGTACAATGACACTGCCTGCCAGACGCCACGACGCCGCCTGCAGCTTCCAAGTTTGCTGCCCTCCTCCCACTCAGGACTAAATGAAAATGAGTAAAGTTTGCGTTTTTCGCACCCACAAGGAAGTGGAAAGAAGTGGAGAGGGGGGAGGGAGCTGCCACCGTAGGAGGCAGCGTTGCCGCTTGTTGATTATGCACTTTGCGCCGGCACAACGTCATCATCATCTTTGTCCTTGCCTTGCTTATTAACCCAGTTTCAGTTTCAGTTTGAGTCTGCCTTTCTCTCTCCCTCTCTCACTCTCTTCTTTCTCGCTCATTGCTGTCTGTAGCTGTGCCTGTGTGTGGGTTGTGGTGTTTATTTTTTGTGTCCTTGTTTTAATTTTAATTTTTGTTTGGTCTACGGTTCGTTTTTTCCTTCTTGAGGCTGCTTTTCTTGTTGGCAATTTGGTGACGTCGTTGCTGCTTCTTCTTCTTCTTCTTCTGCTGTCTGGCTGTGTCGTCATCAAGTCTGCCTTTGTTTCTAGGTCAAGAACTTGTGCCGGCTTTTTGACTTGTTTAGTGGCGGCACTGTTTTGCAGTCTGTGCAAACGTTGCGTATACTTAATACTTTAAAGTGTAGCCGCCCCAAAGGGAATACTTGAGCTGGCGCTGCCCCTCGCACAATTTGTCCAGCTGCCTCCCCAGATAAATAGACGACGCATGAATAATTTGCACCGTCTTGATGGGCAACTGTCATGCAAATGACATCACGCACTATAGTCATCAATTCTTCTCTCCCCATAGCCAAATCCCCCGAAAACCCAAAGCGAATGGAAAAGAAGAAGAAAAACGAATGAGAATAAAATGAAAACCTTCCACTTAAAGCTTAAGCAGAGAGAGCGAGAGACTTTGACAGCGTGTGCTCGAGTTGGAAATATTCGCAATTGCGAATCCTGTCGTATTTGTCACAGGCAGAGTGGGAAGAGGGGCAGAGGGGATACATGGCATGTATATACACTCGTATTTGGATTGTAGACTCTGCCACGCAAGACATTATTATGATGGAATCCTATTTGTAACAAGGCAAATGGCAAAGCGAACGTAGCTGCCAGTGCCAATGACAGGCAGCAGACGAGGCAGGGAAGGGAGGGGGGGACTTGTATGTCATGGTAAATGGCAGGATTGTGTGTGTGTATGGGAGGGAGATGAGCAAGTTGCGATGCGCGTCGAGTAAATTATGCTAATGTCTAAATAATGCATATTCGATGATGTGGGGAGCGATAAACTTCAGCTACATATGTAAAGCAGATATGTACAGTACATGATATATACACGATATATATATAGCAAAGTGTGTATACACATTTGTGTATCTGTGTAGAAAGTTGGCGCTTCTTCAGATTGATTTTGGTTGCCACAAAAGACTGTGTGTAAATCATATTTATGCGCGGCTTCAAGTGCCGCAACTAATGATGGAAATAAATTCACGGCCAGGACAGCACAGAACAGGACGGGACAATGCTGACTTTCAGCTGCCAACTGCCAAGAACAGCGTACAAAAATATTGTAAGCAACTTGTAGTTGGGAGTAGCAGCAGAGGGGGTGGGGCGACTCGACTGCGGCGTACAATTTTCGGCTGCTTTTGACGCCAGGCCAATATGCAGTAAATCTGCCAGAATGTGCCTCTAGATTTGGCAACGCAGCAGCAGACGACGACGACGAGGAGGACGGGGCAGCAGTCAGGAACAGGGCGAGGACCAGCATCGTGGCAGCTCACTCGCCTGGGCTCCTTGAAATGGGTTACATATTTTATGCTTAATATTTTGCATTTTATTCCGCTGATGCGCGTGGAGTACGCGGGAGAAGGAGGTCTTTATGGCGCAAAGAAAACTCTCTTAACTGTTAACTGTACTGCAAGGAAATTGAAAATCTGCTCGGGATAACAAGAATGGTTTGCTACGCAATGAAAGCAAAGCAGTCGCAAGTAAATGAGCTTGACTTTGGTTAACAGAAGAGTTCCAATCCAGCAGATCTATTCCAATTCAGTGTATAACATTGTATAGTGCAAATTGCTGCAAAGTTCTCTTACTCACTCGGCACAAAAATCGATAACAATTTTTGCAAAAACACAATTTGCTTGTCAACCCTCAACCCTCTTCAGAGCGCAACCCTGCCCGGGGTCTGTGCACATTGAATGGCACGCAAAACGCAACTTCAACTTAATTTGCATATTTTCCAACACTCACACACACGCACATTGGGCAAAACTAATAAAAAATGTTGTACGTAGGTGACAGTAAAAACTCTCTCTCTCCCTCTCTCTTTCTCTGGTGGCAACTCTGACAACTGACGTTTGCGAAAAATTTATGTAAATTTTGTGCGATCCCGAATTCGTTGTAGATCGCAGTGACTCTCGGGTTTGTTATTGATTTGCAAAGAGGAGGAGGGGAAGGAGGGGATTCGCTGTTGATTTGCATAATCGCCAGGACGAAGGATTGCGCAGTGACAGTGCCTTGTTAAAGGATTTGCGAAAATAAAACTCTACTTTCTCCCTACTCGTTCCTCTCTAATAAGCAAATTGATTGCATTGTTGACTCGCTCTCTATCTCTCTCTCTCTCTGTCTGTTTGCCTGTCAGTCTGTGTGTGTGCGAGTGTGTGTTGGGTTGTGTGTACACTCGGTTAGGCAAATATTTTGCCAATGAGTAGCCTGACAGCATCTGACAGCTTCGCTTGCTCAGCTCAGCTCAGCTTGGAATACCTAAGTGAAAATATTTGAAAATTGGTTTTGGCGGCGCACCTGACAAAGGGAAACAGCATAGAAGCTGCTGCAAATACAGACAGTAGTGAGAATTGAGTTGCACAACGTGTATATACCCTGTACAGGTTTGTCTTGAAGTCATAACTAAGCGAAGCGAGCCAAGCAATTCATGTATGCACAGATATAAATTCAATTCCCTGCAAGACGACGTGGCAAGACGACAGCTACAGAAGGAGAGGGGCAGGGGGAGGGAAGGAGGGACTGCTTGGCAATCCTGTCAGACATTTTCTACATTTTGATATGTATTCGTATTTTTCGTTTGCCTGCTAAAAAGGATTACGCTAACACAAAGCAGTCGCGCAGAAAGAGAAGGCAAACGGCAAAGGCAGTCGACAAAGTCAGACAGAGAAAGAGGGGGCGAGAGAGGGAGACAGACTGATAGAATATTTGGATTTTGCACATGCCAATATGAAAAGCGCAGAGAAGCAAACCACCCCCCGCCCAGTTAGAAGACCGAACCAGTCTCGCATTTTCCATGTGTGTGTCGCACGCTTTTGTCGCATTTTCCTCGTTTTCTTTTTTCCACTCCTCTTTTTTTATGCCATCGTTGTCGCTGTCGCTTTATGCTTTGTTCGCCAAAGCAATCACCCCCGCACAGCGGTTGTCTCTGTGACTACGTGTGTGTGCGTGTGTGGTTGTTGTTTGTATTTGTACAGCAACCATCAAACATTTGCTCATGTGTCTTGTACAAGAACAACGTTCAAATGTGAGCGGGTGTGCGTGTGTGCGTGTGTGTGGGCAACAAATTTGCAAAAGCCAAAAGAAAATGGTCGGTCTGCTCTGCTCGGGGCGAGGGTTGCGCTGACGAGGCGCACTGTGTGTGGGTGGCAATTTCCACTTTAGTTAGCGGGTTGAAAGCGTTTTAGATTGAACTATGGCTGTCATAAATGGCTTTGCTGCGCATATCTAAAACGGCTTAAGTGCAGATTGATGGCAACGCACAAAGAGGCAATGAGTACACACAAGAAGTTCGAGTTGGAGTCGAATTAGTGCAGCAGCGAGTCGAGTGCAAAGCCAACCGATAAAGCTGATATCAGTTATCGATTTTCTTATGACTGCAAAGGCTTTGCTCATGATTTGATAATGTTTGAAGAACATGGAGGTTTATTATGTGTGACTTCTTTTTGGGAAAACTGAATAATACACATAATTAATCAATAATATTATAATAAAACTACTGTGTTTTTTAAATTGCAGTCATGCATACTTCAGAAAGGCATTGGCGATTATTTGATCTGATTTGCCAGCAGCAAAAATGTATTAAAATTGTTGAAAGTTATTCAAATCAATAAGAAATCTACATATCGTAAAGGTTTCTTAATATTCATAAACTTTGCCATAATTTAAATGTATTAAGAGTCTTACAAGATTTCTTAATGTTCAAGCAACATTCCTAGCAAACTTCTTCTCTACAAGTTGACCAAATATTCTGCAAATATTCAATATAAACCTATTCTAGCTACCTATTCTTCCCTCTTCTGCCCTCTTCTTTCAGCAACTGCAACCTTCAGCTTGTTAACTACTAAGCTCATAATAGCCAGCATATCCGGCATACTTATTCCGGCTGCTCGACAAGCCTTCAAGCACTCTCATTGTGCCAAAAAACAGCGCGAATGCCAATCAATAATTGACAGCAGAGTCGCGCGTCGAACATGATTTGCGAATAATGCACTTGAATTTGCATAAGGCTTGCAAAAAAGGAGGAAAAGAATTGCAAACAATTTATGCAAATTAGCTTGCAACGAGTTGCAATTAAATCTGCTCAGAGAGAGAGAGAGCAGCTGCAGCACAAACTATTGTAGAACTCGAATCGTATACGACTCAGGTAGACAAAAAGCTCATTTGCATAAAGAAGCGGGATAAAAAACGAGAGTGAGTCGTGAAAGTGAAAGGGGTTGAGCCAAGGGGTAAGCTTACCCCCTGAACTCTGACCCGACGGCGGCTCATTAGCATAAAATTAAAAAAAACACGGCAAATTCTGATGCTGCCCGGGCCTGTCTGCCTGCCTGCCTCTGCTGGCAGCTGGCAGCCAAGTTCAACGAACTGCGCCAAGTTGTCTCACTAACCCAAATTAAAATTATGTTAATGAACGAGGGAAGAGCGAGAGAGAGAGACAGAGAGGGAGATTGTCTGCCGGCACAACCAAATCACGGCCAAGGACGACGGCAACGTCCTTTTCGTCCTGTGCTTTTCATTTTGCCTAATGAGCGCGCGACTGCGACGCGGCGGCAACGCGAATCCTGACCGTGACTCTAGCTCGCTGCTGCCTCTGCCACATGGCCTCGTCCTCGGCCTGTTCTGCGGCCTCTGCTGCTCCTGTTACTCCAACGACGCCTCTCATTAATTTCGCAGTCGCGTTTTTCGCATATTTCTGCTTTGCCTTCCATTTCCGCAACACAAAATTTCTCCTCTCCCTGCTTAATTTTCGTGTTTCATTTTTCACTTTGTACCGCGCTCATTTGGTGACGTCACAACGCAGCCCTCTCGCTCGCACCTCTCCCTATCTCGCTCTATTTCAGAGGCTCGACCTCTGCCTCTCTGTGTTCTCTGTCGCTCTGCCGCTGTCTCTGTCGACGTCGTCGCCGCTGTCTCTGCCGCCGGCAGCGAGTGCCTTCGCATAATTAAGATTTTAATTTATGCAATTATTTTGCCGGCTGTGTGCGTATATAGGCCAGACAACGACGAAGGATTCTTGTTGCCTTGTTTTGGTTTTGTCTCATGTAAAGTTATTTCCCCGGCTCGGTTCGTTGGGTGCGGTTGTGTTTTTATTTTTAGCTCGAAACTGATTTAATTGCCGAAACAGAAAACATTTCACTTTATATTGTACAAATTAAGTGTGTGAGCTACTTGTGAATGCGGTTCTTATGAGATCAGCGAATTAATAAGAGAAGCCACTTTTACGTTTCTTAAGTTGGAATTTATAATGATGATCCAAAAAACTATAAAGTTGTTGAAGATTGTATTTTTTATTGTGTGTGTTTGTTTCATAACTAAAACTTAAATTAAATTTATTGTAAACTAGAAGAGAAGCTTAAATGGAAAATCAAATGAAGAAACCAAATGTATTTAAATTATTTAAAACTTCTTGCACAACTTTGAATATCAAATTGATCGTTTGAAAATGAATGTCATTTATGAAACAACAATTATAAAATAAATCAATATAATACAATTTATAATACAATTATAACAATACAAAAAAATAATTAAAATAACTCAATATTTTTAAAAGCACTTAAATAACTTTGTTACTTCAGTATCAAATATTTCACTTTCATATTATAAACTTCTTTGAAGTTAAAATATTTTTTTGTTTCAAAAACTTCTTCAAAAAAAAAAAAAAAAAGAATCTTTGCGTCTGTTAACAGCACTTACCTGCTTTATAAATTGTAAATGATTAATATATTTTTTTAATTTTTATATGAGGCGTGAGTAATAACTTTTAAAAAATCCAACTTTCATTTAAAATAAATTTCTTTTTCTAAAGTTTTTTGTTATGTTGCACAGTCGTAGTCTATATAGTTCACTTAGAAGTCCCAGTAGAGTACTCAGTATTATCCATGGGATATGTTAACTTGTGCTGATGACAAGGCACAAAGAAGAACAACCGAACCGATACACGTTCCGTTAAGAAATGATTTCGACTTTGACTCCAAAAATACTTTGGCGCTCAGTTCAGCTGGCGGCGTCTCGCGTTTCTCGGTTTCTTATCACACGCACACGGATTGGAATTGGAGTAATCACGCAAGATGAAGGCGGCGAGAGTTCGCGACGTCGTCGCCGGCAGCGGCGTCGCTGCCAAAGATGTGAATTTCGAAACGTCGTCAAAGCAGACAGGCCTACAGCAGCAGGCCCAAGACCAAGGACAGGCCAAGACAGGACAGGACAGGACGCACCAGCCGGGCGCAAGGCCCAACTGCTACTGCCCACTGAGTTGTCGGCTGCGTTTGTTTTCGCGCTGTGGCGGCGGCACTGAAAGCACTCGAGCAGTCGAGCAGTCGCAGCCGCAGCCGTCGCTCGTCGATTTGCCACCCCCGAATTGCCGTCAAGTGCTACGCTGCGCTGCAATCGTCGTCGTCGTCGCCGTCGGCAGCGTCGGCCATGAAGTTCAAGTTCTGCGCCTGCGCACTTGACGCTCTCTGCAGGAGCAGCAGCAGCAGCAGCAGCGACAGTCGCTCTACCCCCTCAGGTGGAAATTTCCCCTTAGAAGAAAAAAACTGCAGCACGCTTCCAGGCGTCGCTGTCGTCGTTGACGTTGACGTCGACGTCGTGGAAAGCGCAGTGCGTGGTGCGTGCTGCGTGGGGTGCGTTGCCCCTGCGACGTGGACCATTGGGCAAATCCACCACAGTTTGGAAGCCAGTCGAGTCGAGCCGAGCCGAGCTGTGCCTTGTCTTGCCTGGCTCCGTCAATAGTTGGAAGAGCCGCTGCTGCTGCTGCTGCTGCTGATTCTGGCGCCTTATCAGGCCGCTGCCAGGCCACGCATTTTGTCATTTTTTGGTTTTGCGCACGCAACAAAGGCAAACAGAGGCGCCACGGCGAGGCAGCAGGCAGTGGGTGGCAAGGCGGCGGCGGCGGCGGCGGCGGCGGCGCTAAACTGAGCAGCTGAAGTAGAAATGCTTATACGCTGGGGATTTGAGCTTTACAAGCGTAACAAAATATGTAAAAAGAAATAAAGAAAATCCCCGGCATGAGAGCACACACACACACACAGTGGGGTATCTTTCTCTCTCTGTGTGTGTGTGTGTGTGTGTGCTCGCGTATCTATGAAGTTCCTTCCGTTTGCCGCAGACATTTGCGCCAAGTGTTCGCTTGCCGTTGATGAATGATAGATGGATTATGATTTTGTTTGGCGTAAATTGAATTTTGCATATTTCTTACGCTTTACAAGCACCAACACTCCCCTTCCCTTCCCTTCTCAGCCTGCCCTTCCCAGTAAACCTGCCAAATATTTAGACAGTGCAAATATTCAAATAATAAAGAGCAGGGGGAAAAAAGACTGCTGAACTACAATTTAAAGTTGAGTCTGAAGTGTTGAGGCCTTTTTAGCCTTTTCAGCCGCTTCAAGCTGTCAACTTTTTCGATGGCTGCATTCGTTTGGCAGCGGAAATCAAGTTAACGAAGTAAAAATGCAAAATGCAACAGCAGCAAAGCAACAACAACAACAACAAGCACAGTAGCCAACATGCCAAAAGCAGCAGCAGCAGAGACTGCCAAGGAGGCGGCGGAGGCTGCGAGGAAGCGCCTCAAATCGATGCAGAACCAAAAAAATAAAACAGCTACAAGCAGCGCAGGCCAAAGAATTGCTTCGCTTTAATAAAATGATTGCATGCAGTAAAAATGGAAGAGGAATTTAAAAGAGATTACTCTTCAACTAAACTGTTAGTTACTTTTGCAGAACTTGCTAGAAATGAACAAAAATCATGAGTTTAAAAGATTAATAAGTGATTTAAGGCTTTATTTGCAACTGACGTATTTGTAATTGTAGAACTTCAGCTTACTGAAGTGGAATTTGGACATACTTGAAAAATAATCTAAAAGTATTTGAAATGCAGTTGAATTAAAATCAAACGACAGCTAAACTTTCTGAGTTTCCTTTTTTCTTTCACTTTTGTGCAATTGTATGTAACAGGTAGAAAAACGCGCGGCAGAGCCCACAGAGTTTTTATAGACTATCTCAAGATCACCGAGTCTATTGAGCCATGTTCGTATGTCTGTCCTGATGTCCAGATGAACAGACCCTCAGCTCTCAGCTGTTTTAAAAGCTAGTTTTATGTTTAACTCGTCGCAAATTGTAAGAATAATTCTAAAGATACAGCAATAACCTTTTTAATCACATTCTTCCACCTTCACTTTCAGCTTGAATTGTCAGCCTTTTTTCAGGCATTTTTATCTAAGTTAATTGAGTTAAGAATGTTGCCTTTTGCGGTTGTCAATGCAAGAGTTGCCAATGCTTGACAGAATATCTGCTTTTGCTGCTGCTGCTGCTGCTGCTCCTCCACTGTCGCTTCTACTCCTTCTTCTTCTGCTGCCTCCTCTTGCTGCATTCGTTAGTTGTGCTGGCTGCTGCCACATTTTGTTGTATGCGCCTCGTTTTATGGCGTACTCTGGCAATGGGGCTGGTAAGTAGCTGCACTCGAGCAATGCTGCTGCGTTGCATGCAACATACTTTTATGGATCAGCTGCAACTTGAGCAATGGAAAACAAGCAACAACAATGAGAAGAACTGCCATGCCGAGGGGTAGGTTTAACTTTCAGTTGTGATTTGCCCAGCCAAGGCAATGCCAAAGCCAAAGCGAAAGCCAAAGCTTTTGTTGTGCACACGCACACTCACACACACATCCACGTCACACACACACATACAGATAGATATTTTATAACTATATAAAACATACTGTGCAGTTGTCGACTTTTATAAGCAGCAAATTTTTATTTCCCTCTCATACTTTTGCTCAGCATTCGCATGCCTCATAACTCAATAAGCAGCAGCAAAGGCAGCCATCAAAAGCTGCTGCCACTGCCTCTGCCACTGCTGCTGCATGCAACTGGAGCTGAGGCAACTGTAAGCTAACTGTAATCCTAATGAAACTACAACACATATTATGCATATTGCTCTGAGCCTGTTTCCCTGGCAACATTTGCATGCAACAATTTGGACAAATATAAAAAAACGAATGGAGGAAAAGGAAGAAGTAGTATAGGAAAAACTATGTGCTGCAAACTTAAGGAAAACTGGAAAACTCCTGGCTTCGTTCATCATCAGAACTCGGTTGCACATATATGAAAATACGAATGTGAGCAGCAGCAGCAGCCACTCATCGTCGTCATCTTGTTGCCCGTAGTGGAATTTATTATAAGATCCTTTTCTTCTCTTTCAACTGAATGAGGAAAAACTTGTTGTTGTTGTTGTTGCCTTAGCTTGCATGAATATTTTCTACAGCATTAAAAAGGCATTTCGAGTTATTTGGCTCACAAAATATTTTATTATTATTTCTATATAGTTAGCCAGCCATGTGTGTGCGGGGGGAGAGGGGGAGGCCAGTAGTTGGCGATTTTGTGTGCTCAACTTTGGCATCCAATAAGCAAAATTCCTGAGCAGCGACTAATGACCGTAAAGCCGCTGGCAAAAGCCAATCAGCAGAGGGGTAAGCAGTGTGTTTATGTGTGTGTGTTTGTGTGTGTTTGTGTGTGTGATGTGGCAGGCAAATTGCGTTTTTAGTATCATTAATCTGCCACACTCGAGGCAAACGTCAGCGTCAGGCATCGAATTGGGCGACTCAGTCCACAAAAGGGAACATTAATTTCCTCTGCTCAGGCCCAGACATTACCTAGGCAGCGATTTGCTCGATCCGATAGCTTTAGCTGATTGCACAAATGAATCTGCAGCAGCAGAAGGCGTAGCTGCTCCCACTCTCTAAAAGAACTCAAACCCAAATTAAGCTTGAGTATTTGGGCCAAGAGTTTAAAGCGCTCAAATGCGATTATGAAGCGGAGGCATCCTTTAGGCAGGCAGGGGCAGGGGCGGAGCAGGGGCAGGCAGGATGGTGGCAGGAAGAAGGCGTAGCTCGAGCAGCTCGTAAAGAGCCGGCAGCGACTGCGGCAAGTGTGCCAAGTTGTGTCTACACCACATTACGCATACGCAGCGTGTCGCGTTATGCCTGTTTGATGTCTAAGCCAGTCGGCGCATGTGTGTGCGTGTGTATTCGTGTGTGTGCGTTGTTCTTTATGATGACATGCCAAACATTTATGCAAAATGCTAATTTAAAGCCAAAGTCTTAGACATTTTAAGCGACGCAACATGAGGTGGCAACTTGCGCCTCCCTCTGTTGCTGTTGTTGCGCTTGTGCGGTTGAGAGGGCACAGGCACAATGGAACGGGGTGCAGTAAGAAGTGCATATAAATGGAAATGTGTTAAAGATATTGCTTAGTGTGAAAGGTGAAATAGAGAACGGAGTAGAAATGATTAAACTTAAAGAAATTTTGAAAGAAATTTATAAATAAAACATAAAGCAACCACTAAGCAGCTCTCTATGAAGTCTTACTCATTGTTTTAGCTAGACTTGAGCTACACTATTTCCATCACTTAATTAGTTAACTTTGCCCACTGTACCGCCTAGGTAACCGCCTTCTCATCAGCATAACTCGTCATGCATAACTCTGCAGCTCGAGCGCATGTTCTACAAATGTCCCATAGGCTGCTTGCCTCATTGACTGCCAGACTGACTGACTGTGCGACTGACTGACTGACTGATTGAGTGACTAGTAACGTACTTGGCAGTGGGAACTGAGACTGGAAACTGGGCTGTCATTTGCTTGGCACGCCTTTAATGCATGTCGCTGCCATTTTGCCGAGCACTCAACTTGATTATGCGAAATATTGAAAATGGCTTAACAGGAAATTAAGCAAAAACAGCAGGCAGAACAGGAGGATGGACGGAAGCAGTGGGGGAAGGGGCCAACGGGGGGGCTGATCTCAATCTGTGAATGCGAATTTGATATCGAACTGGTGCAAATCTTAAAGGGAAATTAGCTGCGAAAATGCTTAACGAATGCCAAATCGAATGCCCGCTCGACATAAAGCTCTTCTCTACCCCCAGCCCTGTCCTCCATGTGTGTGTGTGTCTTTGTTGTTGCAAAATGTTTATTGTAATTCGGCAAGTATTTGTGGAATATGAATTGCGAGTATTTGCATAAATGAAATGTGTATGTAAATGGCAACTCGTAATGCCAATCAATCACCCCAAAAAGAGCGGGCACACACACTCACACACACACACTCACACACACAAAGCTCCTCCCACAGTCACACACAAAACCAATAAACTAAATTCGCATGAAAAAAATGTGTTGGAAAATGAAAAAAGAAAACGAAACGTAGCAGAAATCGTCAACAACAACACACAAACACACGAAGAACATGTGAAGGAATATGTAAGAGAGTGTGAGTGAGTATGGGGTGTATTCCAACCCTTATCCTTGGCAGGATATTACATGCTTCAACAATGTTGTAGCATTCCCAATAACAACAACAACAACAAGCAGCAAGCAGCAGCAGCAGAAGCAGCGCTTGAGCATTCCTGCCGAAAATGAAATTCTGTTTTGCATTTTATGTCGACGACTCCGAAGCCAAAAGCATAAAGAAGCACAAGATGAGAAGAACGCGCAGTGGAGGCAGCAGGCAGCAGGCAAACCAGCCAAAAACATGACGACCAAAGGAGAAGCAGCAGCAGCAGCAGCAGAAGAAAAAAATGAAATCTAAACAAAATGCGTTCGAGCGTGTGTGTTCAATTACAATGTGTGTGATTGCTGCGAGTCGCTGCGGAGGCAGGAGATGCCGAAAACCGCCCACACACACACACCAGCACACTCACACACACAGTCGCTGACATAAAAATTTACAATGCGAAATAAGCGAGCGAAACGCTTTTTGTGTTTGCCCGGCAAGCGAGCGAGCGACCCGAAGCGGCACCAGTATCAAGGATGCGGACCCGCACCCAGAGCAGACCGACCATCCTTATGCAAATAACAGCGAGGGCACATAAAAATAAAATAATAACAATACAATATTTTTTGATGACAGCCGACAACAAAACGTCGTTGGACAGCCCCCGTTACGGTCCTTCCTTCACCCCCCCTGCTCCCGCTGGCAGCCATTGCCCCATTTCGGTTTCGAGGCGCACTCGAAAAAGACAACGCATAAAAGAAAGGTTTAATCGACGCGCATTTCACGAGCAGCAGCAGCAGCACAGGCGCAAAAGGGGGCGAGAGAGAAGGGGCGTGGTCTGTGTGGTGGCAGAGGGGGGGGACGGTCGCAACACTTTAAATGTGTTTTAGTGGAAATTGTGAAATTTTCTTATGGCACCATCATGATGCGTCATCAATTTGGATTTTATGTCGAAGCTGTACGAATTTTCCAACGGGGCCTCATAAACAGCTGCGGAACGTGTTGGCAGAGGGGGCAAATCCCCCAACATCCTCCTTCTCCTTTGTCCAATGACAAAATTCGAGAGCAGATATAAATCTGTGACAATGACAGAGATTCCTTTTAAAGGCACTCGGAAGCCGATTAGCTGTTTGCAAGAGAAATTGTGTTGTTGCTGAAGATCTTGAGAAAGAAAGCTTATAGAAGAACTATAAACAGCACTATGTTATGGTCAACTATGTTTGCCAATAATATTTTATGACTTAAACATTAGATTAGTGTATTTTATATCATCTGTTTGTTCTTTCTTCAGTTACTCAATGATATTCCATAATACTTTATATTCCATGCAAAATATGAAAAAACAATATTTAATTCTTCTGGAACAATTAGAAACATGTAAGGACATGTATAGTATATATATTAATATATAACTGGTCTTCCCAACATTATTTATTAGTTACATTATAAAATAAGAAACTATATACGATATTCCTTTCGCTGTAAATCAAAGGTATTCTAAGAATTTGTTTTACTTAGTGCAGAACAATCAAGCCTTTTGCTATGCAATATCAACTGTTTGTTCCATCTTCAGTTACTTAAAGATATTCCATAAATACTTTCAATGCCTTGCAAAATAAAGAAAACATTGGCAAATTTATACAGAACAATAAGAAACTTGTCTATATTAACTGTCTATGTCAACTGGTTTTCCCAATACAATAAACTGATTTCATTACCATTTAAGTAATTTACTATATCAACTCTAAGTTATCTTCTCAATTACTCAAAGGTATTCATAGAATTTGTTCTATTTAATGCAGAACAAACAAAACATTAGCAAATTCTTAAGCCACTCCCACTCTGGTAAGGTCAAAGGCCTCACACATAACGCCTGGCTGAGCGCACATGCAACTCAAACCCAAGATCGGAGTTCACAAATCAAATTCCTCGCATGGCGAATGCAACAATCTAAATAATTATTTTTGCATACAAAATGTTAAGCAAACAAGCGACATGAGGAGAGAGGGTGGGAAAGGGGCAAGGGGTAGGGATGTGAGGAGCAGGGACAAAAAGAAACTGAACACTGAAATCACATTTGAATAACAATCATGGCCCGCATGCAAGTTATTTTGTCGATTCGAGGGGAACGGAAGCGTTGAAGAGATATTGAAAATATGAAAAGAAATACACAACGACAGAACGAGAACGTAAAGAGAAGAGTGGTGAAGAGAAGCAAAGAGAGGGGAAGAGAAAAAAAATATAAAACACGCGAAATCACAAAGAATTCATAATAAGCGTCATTGTCATGCGAGAAATGAATAAAAATCAAACGACAACAACGAGCCGAGCTTGTTGAAAAGGTAGAAAGGGGTACGACAAGAGGAGGAGGAGAGGGAGCTCGCATAGGGAATGTTGAATTGAATGTGTCGCACAGGATGCGTGTGCTCGTTTATGTGAGTGTGTGTGTGTTTGTGTGTGAGAGTATTTCCAAGGATCGTCAACAAACATCATCTGCATATGTGAAAGGAGCAAGGAGCAAGCGACTGCCTGCCTGCCTCACTGCCTCTGCCTCTGCCCCTGCCTCTGCCTGCGTGGGCTGCATGAATTTTAAATGCCTCTGCCAAGGAGCAGCTGAAGCAGAAGCTGAAGCCGTTGCCATTGTGCGCCATTGGCAAGCGGAACGCGCCACTTCATGCAGGATATGCCCGGCCTGAACCCATCGATATGCAGAGCGCACGTCCTCAACCTCAGCTCCTCCTCCTCCTCACCTCATCCTCCTGGTGACGCACCTGAAGCACAGCAAAGCAATCGCCTTGGCCAACATTGACAAATTGTCGCCCGTCGCTTGTGGCATTTAATTTCCATGAGACGCGACGGCAACAGTTGCTGTCATAATTGATTTCATTAAACGTGCCCCCAGAGAGAGAGAGAGGGAGAGAGAGAGAGAGAGAGGGAGAGAGGCAGAAGCAACAAGTGGCAAGCGCAAACTTTCAGCTGAAAGTAAAAACAAATTAAGCTGCAAATAAATGAGGCAACGTTGGTGACGACGACAGCAGCAGCAGAAATAATTGAGGGAATTCCCACGAACGCGCCAGACAGCTTAAAAGGACGAAGCTGCAGATGAAGAGAAGGAGAAGGGAGGCAGAAGGACAGCAGAGACGACGACGAAGTAGCAGGCAGCGCCAGACACTTTGACATAATTTCCCAAGCAGACGAGGACGGCGCTGCCGCTGCCAACGTCAACGACGACGACGACGACGCCCGCACAAGGACACGACCATAACCAGCCCCAACAAAGTTTTAATTAATTGCGCTGAACACACACACACACACACAGGCACCACACACACACACGCCGCGACACCAAATGAAAATGAGGCAAAGCACAAAAAGTTAAGGGCAAATTTTCATTTTCATTTTCACGTACACAAAAACACTGAAAATTCGCCAGAGCACGGTGGTGTGCTGGGAGGGTGCTGGCTTGCCTTGGTGGGTGGGTGGTTGGGGTGCTTCAGCAGAGACACAAGGCAGTAGCTGAGGCATTGACTGAGCCAGCAAGGCAGCCTTAATTTCATTTGGGTGCTACTTGAATCAGCGCCTTGTGCTTTCTCTGCCTTTTCTATCTATTGTGGGGTTAGGTTTGGCAGAGATCGCAACTGCTGTCAACTCATTAGGCTTATTTACTCTTTATAAACAATGTAAGATGTTTGTGAACTAACTTATGATATATTAACCTCCTCGAAATTAAATAGTTAACCTTAGCAATCAGTCCAGCAATAATCTTAGTATTCATATGAAATACTGGATTAATAATGCGCTCTAAGCAATACTAGCAAAGCACCTTCTTTAAAAAAAATATATTAAGTTAATCAGTCCAGGAAGAATCTTAGGATAGAGCCCAGCAGGAATACATTAGATTCTTTACTAAGGTCGCAGTACAGATTCCCTTACCAAATAATAAAACAAACTAGTCTCTTATATGCCAACCAAAAGTCAGCTTTCTATAAGGAATGTCAAATTAATTTTCCTTCTTTCTCATCACCTTTACTGCCCTGCACTGCCTGCCCGCCTAACTTATCATTAACAGCAACTTCTGAGAGGTTTATCGGGCCTTGAAGTTTGCCTTGTCAAGTGCAAAAGTTTTTTTTAGTCTCCACAAACCAAACTCCCCTCGCCGCACACTTTCACTTTCGAAAGTTTTGCGTAAACACATAAAAAAAGGAAAATACAAATTCCTGGCAGACTTTATTTGCCACAGTTCGATAGCGGTTCAAGCGCCATAAAGAAAGCTGCATCAAATTATTAAAAATAAAGCATAAAATCCTCAATCAAATTCATGAAGCGTGAAGGCAAAGACAATGCCATCGATTCAGGTAGCTATGATCGTATAGGGGCAGCTATGCAGATGCAGATGATGTTCCCTGCGTCATATGCAGATCCCACATCAGCAATTTGAGCATGAAATCTAGTCGGATACATCGCGTGTATTTGCTGTTTATGAAACTCTAATTATGTCGAACCGCACAGACACTCGAAACGGAGTTACAACTGAGCTCTGGGACGTTGCTCTCTGTCTGTGCGTAGCGAGCGGTGGAAAGTCAGGTACCCCCCACCCCAAGTCTGTCTCTATTTGCAGTGTTACCCTCTGGCAAACTGGTACGACAGCAAAACCAACAAACACACACACACACTCACAACAAATACACATACAGATAAGGGCCGAGAGGATGCTCTCGAAACCCTTTTGTTCTGTCTATTGTCTGGCGTGCCATGCGAAGGCGATTTATTGCCGATTTGCGCCGAAAATCGAAAGTGGTTTGTGCGCATTTATCGATAGATAGGCTCGGCAAAGGGTTGTGGTAGGGGAAGGGGCAGCAGGGGCAGGGGTAGGGTGTGCGGTTGTGCATGGCATTATTGTAAATTTGCCTTTTAATTTACGTTACGCCGATTTTAAACAATGCTCACATCGCGAAATCAAACTATGAATATTCATAATACCCCCGAAGCCGACTGACAATTGTTAATGGGCGAGCATATGTTAAGCTCAGGGCGCAGGAAGAGGGAGGGGCCGACGGGAAACGGGCTCTGTTATCTCTATGAAACAACAAAATTGTTGATTTATGTGCCCCGTTTTGAATTTTATGCCGATTTTTCTTTATGTCCTGCACGAATTAACATGCTGCTTGTTTTTTAGCTCATATTTTATGATATCACGAATTCTACAGGGTGCTCGTAAAGGGTTCAGCTTGGTTTGTGTTGTACTTCACTTAGGTTTGTACATGTTTGCAAATAGTTTACTTCTTTGGTTTTTAAAGTGCAATTGAAAGCGAAGGAAACTAATATTCTGTACTGCAAATGAAATGCCTGGAATTTATAAGGTGCTTGTTTTCTCTGAAATATCTTATGATATAATTGGCCTTACTCGGATTCATTAAGGTCTTTAGCTAGGTATGGAACACGAGTTTCAACTGGTTTGCAAATATAAAACATATACAAACTTGAATATTGGCAAAAGGAACTTTCTTTGCGTAGTTCCCTAAAACTTACAAGCTGCTTGTCTGCTCGGTTTTATTTTATGATATCAAAGTTCCTTATATAAACTCCTAACATAGGCTGCAAATATAGTTTCCTTAAAGGTTTCAGCTTGACAAACAATGTGTTGCAAATGGCAGGCGTCTTTGCTTCCGCAATTGCAAAGTAGCTGAAACAAACTTCCTTTTCGTAGATCCCATAATGCAAATGAAATCCTCAGGACTTAAGCAGCGGGAAGACCCGTTCATCAATCAAATGTCAGCGACTTAGGCCGGAACGCACGGAAATTTGTCAGCTGATAAGCCCCCGCGCCATGAAGGAGGAACCTCCTCGACTAGGCCTACGCAGCGACGCAACAACAACAACAACGACGACGACGTCGACGACGATTGATGTGGGCATTACGTGACCTGCCGCAGGCGGCGGCATTGCGACCAGTTGAAGCTGCCCCTGCAAGAAAGGGGTTTCTCTGTTTTGGCATACGCATTTGGCTCGTTATTTATGCGCCTGCGTAAACGCCTCGCCAGAGACACGCCACGGCAGAAACACACACACGGAAGCTGCAAGCGATGCGCCTACCTGGGCAACCCCTTGGCTCGGATGAGCTCGCAGCGGGCTGCATAAATTACAATTTATGGCGATTTGCATGAGTGAAACACGCTGGGATGAGCCTAGCCCAGGCCCAGGCCCAGCTGCCACATGCCCCGCTCAACTGCAAACTCTGCGTTCAGTTTGTGCGTGAAGTTCGCGCGGTGAGGAGTTGCTCACTCTCGTGAGGAGGCCAGCGATGCGTCGTTCTCGTAAATTAACAGAAATTCTCTCGCAATGGAAACGTAATGAAAACGTTAGCTGCAGGCGCCACGCATGCGTTCATTTTACGGTCAAGTGGCAACGCGATTGGCAGTGGCAATTGCTGACCCCCCCACCTCCCTCTCTGCCTGCTCCCTCTGCAGACACTTGTGAATGGCGGCCCTTTGATGCCACACACTCTCATGTGTGAGCTCGTCGCACTCGAGTCAAGTTAATAATACGAAAGAAATCACTTTGTGCATTGTTAAAAGTTCTTAAGCCGCGCCTCAAACAGACTCGCAGACGGCTCTGCATATGAGTAACTAGCATGAGAGAGGGACAGGAGAGAGAGAGAGAGTGGAGAGGGGAGAGTGGGGCAAACAAAGTTGTTTGTGCTAGCGCTTTTGTGGTTCCTCCTGCCCATAAGGTAGTCGTCGTCGTCGTCAGCTATGGCTCCTCTCCAGTTGGGCGCCAGCAAACTTTGCTGTTTGCAAAGTTTTCCTTTTTTCGCTGGCAGTTTTTTGCGCCATTTCTTTGTCGAGCTTTGCCGAGCTGCGTAAAACTTTTCACTTTGACTCGACTTTATTGTATTTCTAATACTTTGCCTTTCAGCCAGCAGCAGCGGCAGCGGCAGCATGTGAACAATGTAAGCAGCCCAACACGTTGCCAGCACACTGTGCAAGCAGCTATGAAAATGTGCTGCCCATCGCAGTCTCCGCTTCCCCCCTCTCGCCACAGCAGGCCTGCTCTCCACACAAATTGTAGACAATTGAAAATTTTACATTTTATGACGCTGCGCAATTTGTGGCTGAGGTTGCAACTCCCCCTCCTGCTCCACCTCACCCTCTTTGCATAACTTTTCAGCAGCGGCGACTTAAGCAAATTATAGCTGGAGCTGGAGCTGGAGATGGACATGTAGCTGGAGCATGGTCAGGTAGCTGGAACGTGATAGGGCAACTATGATAAGCTGCAAACTGCGACGGCTTCCATTGAGGCAGCGGTTCCACTGGACACTCTCGAGATCAATTAGTGCGATATGCCTTGAGTTTGATGTGGGAACAATGGATAAGTCAGTTGAAGCTGCCTGCTGGAGGTGAGATATGACGGTGCTAAGTTGCCCAAAGCGTAGATAAGGCAAAACTGCTTGAGAGTTTTCTATAATAACTTGAATTCGGAACTTCAGATTGTGGAGATTTTTATCTTTTATTATCGTTAAAGTGGCCAAGGTTTATTGCAAAGGTTTTCAGTAATGAAGTAAAGAGAGATCAGTACATAATTTAGTATGTTTTATAGTTGCAAAATGTGCGGATCTAGCTCTTTTATATATATTTTAATTACAAGAAAGTACTCTTAAAACTTATTCATTAATTAAGGGATCCTCTTATATTATTATGTTGAAATTATCTCTGACCTTCTTGTCATATCTCTATATGTGATATGACAGTTTATCTACTTTTAGTATCAATTTTTAAATCATAAATTCCTCTGCTAAACTGTTTCACTAACCAACTCTTACAAGATTAAGTTTGCATTGTTTTTCGCCCTTTGAACTAGGTTTTCCAATTGACTGCAGAAAATTGAATTGATTACCTCGTCCAATAAAATTAACTTCAATTAGAGCGCGACTCTCTACTCGCGTCATACGAGAACTTCAACAGAAAAACCCATTAAAAACTCCCACTGCCAATTTGGCCAGAAAGGCGAATTGGAAACACATTCGCAGTGCGAACAGGAGCGGAATGAGAACGAAACAGGATAGAGGGGGAGAGAGAGGGGAGAAGGGAACTCTTTGGACTCTTTGACTGTTTGACTCGACTCGTCGAGTCAAATGAAATGTGATGAATTGTGTAATTTGGACTGAGAAATGGCATTTGCATGCGAGGCATCCCAAAGTGAGCGAAATTTGTTTGGTCTGCACTAAAAGCGCAAAGAGGCGAAAAGAACCGAACCGAACCGAACCGAGCCAAGCAAAAACGTGGCAAACTGGCGAGAACTGGCAACTGGCGAGAGCTGGCAACTGACAGTTGGCGCTGCCAAAAGCTGCGGCACTCACATCTCATTAATTTGTGATTGATACGCTCTGCCATCGCCGCCTCCCCCCCACTCCATTCTGCTTGTCTGTCTGTCTGTCTGTCTGTGTGTTTGTGCGTAAAGCGTCACAAATGAAATTGAAGTGTGTTTGTGATCCCATTACAAATAAGCGAACGCACTGAGCCAAGTTCTTAGCCGGGTTCGTCCTCCTCCTCCTTCTCCTCCTCCGCCTTGTCGCATTTGATGGATTTGCACGCGTTGTGACACAAGTCACTAAAATATCTTATTACACACACGCACACACACACACACGCGCACGTATGGGTGCTTGGCAGCCATTTTAATTTTAGCACACACACGCGTTCGTATAGGCCGCATAAACAAACAGGCAACAGGACACGGCAACAGGACTCGCGAACCCCGTGCAACATCCTCAGTTGTCTTCCATTTATTTTTCAACTTCGATTTTCACTCCGCTACTCGCTTTTTTTTTGCAAATTGACACCCTCACACACATACACACACACACGCATACCGCGAGCTTGTTAGTGTGTCCTGGCTGTCGTTGTTGTTGTTGTTGTTGCGTCTATCTGGCTGTCAAGCTGCGGCAGCTTCATCAATGTTGCTCGCATGCCGGAAGCGTGAAAATCTACAGCGTTCAGCGCAAAGGGAAAAGTTCACAAATGGAAAATTACGGGTGCACACGTGCAGCATACACATTCACACACACACACGCACACCCACCCTGGCAGCACTCACCCCCAACCCTCACTCCGTCCCTGTTCGTTCGTTCGTTTGTCATTTCAGGTTGTTTTATTCAATTTCGTCGCAAGCGAAATTCGCAAAAAACTCTTTGAAAATACAACGCGCAAAATGTCATGCGATATGTCACACATGTAGCTGTAGCTGCCACGCCCCCCCGCCTCTACCTCTGCACGCACAGGCCTGCCTTATCGGCTGCCATATTAATGTACTGGAAATTTGCCATTTTCTTTTGCTGAAGGTGGAGAGAAAGAAGCTTTTCATTTAGCTTGCGCTCGTCGCTCTTTAATCTCATTTACCATAAAGAGCATGGCAAATAAAACCCATTAGGCATAAATATCAGTTGGCATAAACCAAGCATACATATAGTAGATATATAAGCACGACCAAGACGATATCATATCCATACCTTCTTGCCATTCGCTGTCAGTGATGCGTGTCGCTCGATTCTTCCGATTCTAATCAAGCAAACATTGCCAGGCATGAAGAAGAAACTCAACCAGGCAGCAAAAGGCAAAATGAATCGAAGTGTCCCACTGCGAGAGGGGAAGAGGGAGTGGGCAGTGCAGAGGTCAGCGTGGGTCCTTTGCCTTTTGGCCTGCGACTGTCAATTGCGCTTTGCTGCGACGCTTTTGTGCGTTCCCCCACATTGTCGCTATCTTCCTCTCCCTCCCTCTCTTTCTGTCTCACTCTGATTTCCCTTTGAATCGCTAGAGAAATGAATTTTTGCTCGGCCGCACAAAAGAGTTGTCGTTGGGCAGGATAAGCCCTGACTGGATTGCAGATTCATTGTGGTATGTGGAGATTGAATCTGGTTAGGATTGTCCAGTTTGGTCAGATAGACAGCAAAGAATTGACTACAAAGCACGCATAGAGGACTGACAAATAGCTGAGATGGTGAATAGATTGAGTATAGATTAAGATCAGATAAAATGGCAGAATGGAGAGGTAAAGCTTATAAGGAAGATGTAGACTAGAAATATATGTATATGGTTCTCTTTCCATATGGAAAGGTATACAGTTAGGGCTTATAGGGAAAGTAGATAGATAAAATATAGATATATGATTCCGTTGAGGGACTTTAGAAGGTGTCAAAATGAATTAAAAGGAGACTTACTTAAGATAGATACCATATAAAGTTAGTTGGGATATAAAACGAATAACAAACGAATTGAATTTGGTTTGCTTATTATTAAATATATGATTCTGTTGGAGTATTTTATAATGTTTCGAAAATTTAAATTAGATTAATTTAGAATTTAATAACTATTTTAAAATGGATTACAAACAATTCAAATTAGGCTTTCCCTGTTTAAGCTATACATAGTTCATGAATTCCTCACCTACTTCAATGCCTTATTCCCTTGCTGACAATTCTATTAGATGGTGAATAGCTTGTGTATGGATTAAACGGAGTTCGGGTGGAAAGATTGTGAGAAACATAGGGAAGATATTTACTATAAATACATGTGATGATGATGATTAAGTTGGGGGTGAATAAAAGAAAACAAACGAATCAAACTAATTCCAAGTCTATATAAAACTGTTTCTTTTTGTATTACAAGATATATCAACAATGTCTTGTATATTTTATACATCTTCTTCTTTATATTCTCGTACTCATGCTCCATTTCTTTGTATGTCATTATCTCATTCCACATTACTTTCCTTAGTAACCTCAGTCACAATTGCTTAAGTATATTGCAAACTGTAAATCCATTTCCGGCTGCTTCCTGGGGTATCCCTGGGGTATCGATAATTGAAATTCGTTTGTAATTTGCATATGCCCAGATTGACACACATGCTCAACTGCAGTTGCTGCTGCTCCCTCTCCCTTCCTCACTCCCCTCTCTCTTCCTCTCCCTGTCTAACACTCCTTCTCTGTTCTTCTCGCACGATTTGGCCATTAATTTACTTTGCCATTTTAATTTCGCTTTCGTTTTCATATTTCGACTGCAAGGCCAACTTGCAGTGAGTGTCAGTGCAGGAAGAGATAGTGAGGGCAGGCGGAAATGAGTGCGCCAAAAAACTGTTGCATTAAAACGGGGGCGCAACAGCCAACGACGACGTCATCGCTGGGGCTGTGTGTGAAAATGAGCCAAGTTCGTAGTTAGTCAGGGAGCATCGGTCGACGTCGACGTCGTTGCAACGTCTGTGGCGCGGGCTGCTGCTGTTGCTGCTGCGCTCCGCTTGTTTCATTTCATTTATTTCAGGCTGTTGCCATGCCCCCATTCCCCTCCCCTGCCACCCACCTGGCAGCTGGCTGCATTATAATTTCGTTGGCCCATTAAAAATGTACCTTGGCTGGCAACCCACTCTCGCCTGACTTCGCTGGCGTCGCGTCGGGCTCGCCTCGTTCGCATCCTCGTCCCCCTCCTCGTCCTGCGCTCCTCCATTCGTTAGTTTGTTTTGGCGCAAGCCGCAAGAGAGCGCGAGTCTGCGACGCTGCCGCCAAATGAATGGGAATGAATGAAACGAAAATGAATAAATGATAATGAGAGCATTCGCAGCTGATGAGGCGACTGCGCTGCCGGCGCCAGGACTGAGGGTGGCTGCCGTCGCAGCGCTGCCTTCGCCTCTGCTGCCTCGCTCATTTTCATTTTCGTTGATGAGATAATGGCCGTGTCTCTGTGTTTTTACTTTGCCTCGCCGACGACGACGACGATGATGAAGTTGATGATGAAGCTGGCGCTGCCTGCGCTAACGAGTGAATTATTTTAAATGTGGGTTTCAAGGTCAAGGTGATGCCACAGCCGCCACTTGGCAGTTATTGTTTTGCATTCTGCTTTCTGCTTGGCATTCATTAAGGGCGCCAGTGTTGGCAGCGACGCTTGCTTGATTAGGCAGAGCAGGCTGGGGAGGAGGCAGGGATAATGAAGCGAGGTGAATAACCTAACGGGCAAACTGCTGCGGCAACTGGTGGTTCTCTAATTAATTCTGCCAGTGTGCACAGTGGGCAAAATGTGGCATTTTTTGCCAACCTTAAATCTTTGTCGACAGTTTGATGAAATTAATAAAATGCGAAAATTGCAGGCAGACCAGAGTAAAGGCAGTTAGTCTGTCTGTCTCCCCTACTCTCTATATCTTTCTCTCTCTCTCTCTCTTGCTGTCCCTCACTGTCTCTCTTTGTATCTGTCTCTGTCTGTCGCTTGGTTCGTCGAACGACAACGACGCACATCAAAATATGCAAATTGGAATTTCAAAAATACAGCAATATTGTTGAAGCGCCTGGCGCCTCACTCTGCCAGGCAGTGCCCTCCCCCTTCGCCCCTCCCTCTGCCAGTAGCAGGCAATACGCCTCAGTCTCTGCTCTCTGGCTATGTACACACACACACACTCGCAAGCTCGCACACACATAGTTAACCCGATTTTGGGCGCATGCAAATTTCGTGTACAGCCCCTGCGGCTGCCAGCGTCGTCGCTGCCGCTGCTGCCTCTGCCTCTGCTGCAGTCGACGCAGCGCTTGAAGGCAGCAACAATAACAGTAACGGTACCCAGCCACCATTATTCGCCTTTAGTGCTGCACACGCTGCTTCGTAGCCGGCAAACAGGGGAAACAGGGCGAAGGCGAAGGCGGAGGTGATGGCAGCAGCGACAGCAGCAGAGGCAGCAGCAGCGGCAGTGGCAGCGTCCAGTGCGCATGCGTTCTGCCTCTGCTGTTGTGTTCTCTCTCACTCAGCCACCGCAGGCAATGCAGCCCTCTCGCTTGCACAGCGTAGTTAGAGTGAGCAGCAGAGCCACCACCAGCAGCAGCAGCAGCAGCAGCAGCAGCAGCAGCCACTTCTGTCTCTGTTCCATTGCCAGTTTGTGCCGCATAATTGCTGCACGGAACGTTGTGGCATGTGGCACGAGCAAATTAACACTACGCCCCGAACACGCTGCCGATGTAATGAATGAAAATGAAAATGAGAAACAAAGACTACCGAAAATTACCCAAAATGAAGTTTTCCAGCAGCGCAGCGCAGCGACGGCGCGTCGGCAGAGGTTGAGGCTGAGGGCTGAGGCTGCCGTTGGCTGCGCAGGAAACAAAAATTTAATGACGTAACCTGGCGACGTCGACGTCGCTGTCAGCAATTAAGCAACAGTTAAATTAAACGGGTTTCTAGTTCAAGGACACCAGTCAGCTGCAATAACAACAACAATAACAACAACAGCGACGACGTGCCGACGCAGCAGAGGCCGCTATGCTGCGCTGGCGCTGGTGCCGTTGCTGCCTTGTTGTGGGTGCCCTGCGTCATTGCCATTTTTGTTGTTGCTCGTTTTAATTGTGACTCAGTTGAAGCGAAAGATAGAGAGAGAAAAAAGAGAAAGAGAGGGGAGACAGAGAGAGATGGAACTGGAGTTCAATGATGAGTCTGGGTGCGTGTTGAATTTGGGAATGGGCAAGTATCGAATTTATTTGGATATCACGTATGAGTAAGCCGAGCACTTAGTAAAGTGAAGCGGGCAGGGGGAGACAGTTGACAAATGTATGCATAGGTAAATGTAGAGGAGATACAGGCACAATCTATATGTAAACAGATACAGTTAGAACAGATACAGGCACTGTACAGATATAAAAGACACATACAAAACATATATACATTTTTCATAATTTAATATAAAGTTCTTTAGCTGACAATAACTGGCTGAAAAGCTTATCAGAACTATTATTAGAATAAATATTATTAATATATTATTACAATAAATAAAGTATGAAGCAAATGTAAAATAAATGTTAAAATAAAATAAAATGAAATACTATGAAGAAGAAAAATAAAGTATTAATTTACTGTATGTTGTATACTGAATAATATATTGTATAAAAAGATGAAGATTTAATTTACATATGGTACATACCTACTGTAGATTCAGTTAAGAAAAATAAATGATTAATTTATTATGTTAATTCTTTAATAATTTGTATTATAATAACTAACAGCAAATTTGAATTAAACATCAGTTAAAGAGCATTTCAGGTTGTGATTGTAATAAATAAATTGTAATGTAATAAAAATAACAACACAATAATATATTATTATATGTGTAAGAAAAACTATGTTTTAATTCCATAAAAGCTGTATTCAAACTGTTTTCTATACAAAATAAAATTTTAAAATAATAAACCTGCGTTTTATACCTTTGCCAAGAGTATATTAATATATATTACTTCCACAATCCTGTGCTATTTCGAGCATATTCCAACTTGAACTGCTCTAACAGTTTCCCTTTTACAACATTTGTTTGTAAGTGTAAAGTGCATTCACCCAGAATCAAACACAATTAGTTTTGTCCGGCTTCTGCCATCTCTAAGCACGCTGTCCCCCTCTCTCTCTGTCTCTTCCTCCCTCTCTCCATCTCTCTCTATCTCATGCTCTCGCTCGCTCGCTATGCGAACCGGCAACACGTGCTTTAGCGCTCATTTTCATTTGCGCGCTTTTCATTTTCATTCATCTCGCCCACACTGCCTCTGCCAGCTCCCTCAGCCTCCCCCTGCGCCGTCCTTGCTCTCACTAATGACGACAGCAGCAGAGGAAAAGCAGCAGCAGCAACAGCAACAGCTGATGACGTCGTCGTTCATTCATTTTCTTCTTTTAATTTTTTGCTGCGACTTGTTTTGCGCGCTTTCTTTATTTTTATCGCCAGCTTCGCCGCGCAGCTGTTCTCATTAGAGCAGCAGCAGCGTCAAATTAAACGCGGCGAAAAAGAGTTGCGCTGCGAAGTAGGCAATGGAAATGGAAAGAGTGCAGTGAGTTGGAGTTTTCTTGAGCTGCTTGTGATTTAGAACGTAGCGTGTCTAATCCACGCCTTGTTCCACGTCGGACTTAATTGAGCGCATAAGAAATATCGATTGTTGGCCACGAAAAACAACTGAGCAGCGCAGCGCGGCGAGGGCACCCAAAGGACAATGCCAAGAGAATCGCAACATAAAAAGATATATGTAAGGAATGTGCTGTGTTGTTGTAGTTGTTGTGGTTGTTGTTGCCACGGCCTCGTTGCGCATTGAGGGTACAGTGTACAGTGTGCTACATGCTACAAACATATATTTTTATGAGATAAAATAGAAAATTTTGTTATCAGCCAGCAACGGCGAAAGGATATAAAGAAGCAGCACACAAACACACACACACACATGTGTGTGTGCTTTTGTGCTGTGTGTGTGCGGCACTTGAACTGGCAATGGCAGCTACCCTCAACATGCTTGCAAGCTTCTTTCACCGCACCCCCTCCTCTGAGGAGAAGCCGCTCTCGGTTGGCGTTGCCGCTGCCAACGGAAGATGTCTTCGGGTTGAGTGCTTTTCCGGAGAAAATGTAATTTTCTCATGGCAGTCAGGCTCACTCGTTCCTTGTTGTCGTCGGTGGCGTCGCTGGCATCGTCGTCGTCGTCGAACGTCGCACGATTGAAGTGTCGGTCGGACTGGCTGCCAGCCAGGCAGGGAAGGTACCTAGGCGAAAAGGAAACTTAAAGGATGCGCCCTGCTGCCTGCCTTGCCTTGCTCCTTGGCAGTTTCCTGTTGCCCTTTTTCACCAGCGCCTTGCAAATTGCTCACGCTTGTCTCTCGCATGTGTGTGTGTGTCTCTCTCTCTCTGTGTGTTTGTGTGTGCGGCATTGTCGTGGCTGGAGCTGTCTTTGTCATTATCCTTTTGGGGGTATTGCGACGTGTCAAAGCAACAACGCCACGCTTGGCTGTCTCCGGTCGCCGCTCCTCACTCTCCCCTTTCCCCACTCCCCCTTCTTTCTTTCCTGCTTCGTGTGCAGCAGTAGCATCCATCAATTTGATGGATAAATATATGCAAATTGTGTATTAGCTGTCCTTGTTGTTGTTATCCTTTAGCAAACAGACACACGCTCAGCAGCAGCTCACACACACACGCACACACAGACATCAATAGTCGCCCACCTTGAGGGGAGGGAGGGGAGATGAATTTGGCACACGTGTAGTTGAGCACTTTTTGGAGCAGGTGGGCTGCGCGGGGCGTGGCTGCCACATTCGATAAATCATGTTAACAGTCAGTCAAAGCAGCAGTAGAAACTGTTGCAAGTGCAAAACTTTTGATAAATCATAAGCCAAGCACGATGCTGACACTGCTGCCAAGGATTATCGCTCACATCCAAGGCGCGCTAATTGAATCAACTTCGGTTTCACACGCTGCAGGGCAAATTCATCTAGAGTTCCTTCGTTTTCCACGTGTGAAAATCACAGCAACCCTTTTCTACCTTTGCTGCGCTGCCTTGGCATGCAAATTCCTTGACGGGGTTGCAATGCTTTAAAAAGAAAAATGATTTATATGCAAAATGCTGCGTAGAAGAAGAAAACACTCTGACAATGCCGACGGCAGCGGCGCAAGGATCGCAGCAGCCTGCGAGAGCTGAGGCCGTAAAAAAAACGATCAAATGTCGCCGCTGTTGTTGTCATTGTTGCCTCATTTGCATTTGCATTTGAATGCGGAGAAGGGAGGCGAGAGGGAGGGCAGCCTTGGCTGCCTCACACTGTGAAAATTAATATTTTTGCTCGTTTTGGTTATTCGCAAAACTTATGCAAATTTTTCACTGCATGACACAAAGGAAGTTGTAACAGTTTTTTCGCAAAACGGAATTGGATAAGGTGTGAAAGGGTTCGCCTTTGTTTAATTAGTAGACAAAGGATCTAAGGCTCAGGCCTGCACTGAGAGAAATTTCGAAGTATATAGTGCAGAATGGTGCAATAAAACATGTGGTTAATCATTTAGTTTACTTTTAATAATAATCAAACTGTTATACACATTACTCTTAAAAATATAAAATTTCTTAACTTAATTGTAAACAAGTAATTTTAATAAATCCATAAAGTTTTCTCTTTAAAACTCATTCAGAAACTGCAAACAATTCAGGTTAATAACATATTAAAAAATTATAATAAAAACTATGATAAAGAATTTAAAATATATATAATGCTATAAAAATATAGTTATTTGTTATTGTGATTAGTAACAAGTTATACTAATATGTATATTCAAAACATTTCCCATCTAAAATTATTTCAGAAACCGCAAGAAACTGAAAGCATACTCACTGAGCAGTATCCAAACCAAGCGGATAAAAATAAAACAGCTACAATTCTTATTATGATTTTAAAAATATATAAAATCCTTTTAAAAATATGAAAGTTTCATTATTAACTTTTGAACTAGTTATTCTAATAATTACAAGATGTTTCCCCTCTAAAACTCCTTCAGAAACCGCAAAAAAAACTAAGTAAACCACACAGCAACCCTCACCAAGCCAAACGAAATCACAGCGTCCACAGCTGGCGCCATCTGTGGCACAACCTTGGAAGCATACAGCCGGCGCTAGTCGAGCAAGCAGTGCAAGGAAGGATGCTGCACGCGTGCAAGCAGTGCAAAACGTGCAAATTGCGAAAGAAATTCCAATAAATTATGTTTTTTCCTGCTTCTTCCTCGTTTTTTCCATTTATTCATTTAGTTTTTGCAGCTGGGAGATGAGTAAAATAAAAATTCCCGCATAAATATCAGAGAGAAAACTTGTAGCAATAAATTATGGGGCATTTCTCGTATGGGGGGATGCGGAAATATGTAAAACTTGATAATGCAAAAATTAATTTCAATAATTTCGTACAAGATGCCCGGCATGACGCGGGGCTGGTCATGTAAAATGCGAAATTGTTTTGCAGACTGCAATTATTAAAAAGCAATTAATAAACCCGGCGAGAGATGGCAACAAGTTGCCCAAATGCCTATTCATAATTATGGGGCAGCAGCACAGCGATGGCTAAGCGGTTCGCTGGACGAATGAATTATGTTGTAAATGCCGCGCATACTAAGCAAGAATCTTCACGAACAGGGCCAGGCTTGTTGTCTGTCGTCTGGGCCAGGCCTGTTGCCGGCTGGCCAGTCGATGCCGTTGTAATTTCAATGGTTAATGAGAATACCGCAAGTTGCAAGTCGGCTGGTGCCGTTGTTGCACTGATGCAGCTGCTGCTGCTACTGCAGTTGCGCATTGCTCGAGCTCGTCAAGCCGCGCATTAATTTCAAAATAAACGCTGTCAATGGAACGAGAAGGAGGAGGAGGAGGAGGAGGGAAATGGGAATAAGAATGGAGAACGTGCCCAGGAACGGGTACCAGATCGAGATACTTCGATTTGATGATTGCTCGTTAATTTGCGTTAACGATCGGAGCCAGAGCAGCACGAGAAGAAAGGCTGGAGAGGGAAAGAAAACAAACAAGGAGAGAGACAACTCGATACTCGTCTTTGGGTCTGGTTAAGCCGTTAAGCAAGCGAAGCTTGCAGGATCGGTGTTCAATCGATCAGTTTTGGCCAGCAAATTATCTCCTCTTTTTATGCCTGTTCCGGGGTGCAAACGGGGATAATCGCCAGTGTAAACATGCAGCACTTTGCGTGCCGATGCCACAAGACATGAAACCCTTCAATCAGCCACGATCCCAAGACAGGAGGGAGTCAGTCCCTCGTTGCTGGTCAGCTGTGGCCGGCGTTAGGATTCGCACACAGTTAAGCAAACAAAGCCAAGCAAGGGGGCAACAGATTGCAGAGAGACAGAGAGAAGTGAGGCAAGAGGAGCGGTGCGCAGGCATTTCACAAAATGCTGTTCGTTGCATTCTGCAGCGCGCTTCACATTCATTCGCATCAAATTAAGTATAATTATCCCCTGAGCTTCTCGCTCCAAAATGCGATACATCCATCAGGAGCAGGTCGAAAAGTAAAAGTTGCAAGCGACCAAAAACGAGTTTCGGCTTGATGAGGTTCTTCCTGGGAAAGATGCCACAAATGCGTTGATTATGCTGCATGTGAGATATGTCCAAGTAGGTTAAGGACGGCGAAAGGCAGCGGAATATGTTGAAGAAACTTCGTCAACCAGTTCAAGTTGGCCCCAGCATGAACTTTGCATTTCCTTCATGTAGAAAGCTCCTTGGGGACTTGTCATGTCAAGGGGAAATTACCAGAAGCGCCAAAAAATTAACATGAAAAGCGCATAATTCCGTTTTGCATGGAACATCGATGTCACTATGCATTCTAATTACAGTGCCACAAACTCCTCATGCTGCACGCAACCTCGACCAAAGTGAGTCCAGTTGTCGCGTAAGTCGTTATGTCTTCATAAAGATGGCAATCGGGCGGGCAGGCCCAGGCAAACTGGGCCAAACTGGCCAACACGTGACCATTAACTACTGCTAATAATGATAGGCTAGACAACAATGTTTGCGACACACTGTGCGTACCGTGGTTACCGTCGCGTCTGCTGTTAATTCATGTTATTATAATTATTTTTAAATATATCGCACACTTTGTATGATTTTCTGCTCGAAAGCTTCATTAAGTTGCACGGCTGAGAGGGTGAGGAGATGGCGGGGGGAGGAGAGGGGCGACCAGCCATTTCAATGGCACTCGAGAGTGCATACAGACGACAACGCTGGGCAAACGATCTGTTAATAAACACCTTCCTACCTTACTGACTGTCTGTCTGTCTCCCTCTTACACTCACACTCTCTCTCTCGCTCCTTCTCCTCTTGTGCCTCTCTACAGCACCTCCTGCCTGTCTCTGGCTGTGTCTGTGTCTGTGCATCCAGCAACCCCGACTGCCCACATACTTCACATATGCATGCATTATTTTAATGACAGGGCAGCGCACGCTGCTTGTGACGCACGCCTCAGACATTAAGTGCGACAACGAGGAGCACAACGAGGAGGAGGACGACGACGACGACGGTGCCCCAACTCCAAGTGCAACTGCATCAAGCAGCGCCTGAATATGCGAAGGACAACGAGACGCGGCAGTTCTGGGAACGGGAACATCGTCGCTGGGCACTTGTGTTAATTGCAAGGCGACATTCGCCGCCAAGTGGGATGAGTTGGGTAACGGCAACCGGCAATGGTTGCAACCGGCAACCGGCAACCGACAAGCTGGAATTGGGTAAAGGTAACTGAAAATTTTAAATTGAGCTTACACAACTCGGCACTTGCTACTTGCAGGCTGTGTCACTGATCGAAAGCTCCAAGCCTGCTTCGATGCGTGATGGATCGATGCGCAGGCTGTGAGAAGAGGCAGGACAGAGGCAAAGGGCACAGGCAAACGCACAAGAGGAGGAACAAGAGAAAGAACAAGAGGAGACAGAGGCAGAGGTATAAGAGAAGGCACAAGAGGAAGCACAAGTAGATGCACAAGCAGAGGCACAAGCAGAGACAGTGGCACCGAGCTGAGGCAGCCCTGCTCGGCACTGGCAAATTATAATGCAAACAGTTTGCCCAGTTGCAGTTGTTTATTTTGCATTAATGACTTTGTAGTTGAGTGTAATGACAGAGGCTGCAGTGCAGTGCAGTGTAGTTGGGTAGTCATTCCCCTACATACACCTGAGCCCAAATTAGCGAAAGGTTAACCGAGCCAAAGGCGGTGCCTACAGTTTCACAGGCACTGCCTGTGTCTGCCCTGCAATACTACTCAGCGCTAGGCGGCGCTGCAGTGCAGCACATGTGGAATATCGATTTAGGGGTTGCTTACTCTTGATTGGGAGATCAATAGTTATTGGAAAGTAGAGTGAGTAGACGAGCGAATGAGAAAAGGGAGAGGGGTAGCAGGGAATGAAAGATACTCAACTTGAAATCGTATGAAAGAATACTAAGTTAATAAGGAATCTACAAATAGTTAATACAGATTAAATTTTGCTCTAGTATGCAATGCAAGTTGACAATTTTATGGCTGAGTGAACTCACTGCATTATGCTACTACCTCATCTCTCCCCATCCTGCCTGCCCCCGGGCAAAGTTAGAATCCTCACCAGCCAAAGCAAACAAACAAACTAAACGTGTCTCCGCTTCGTTCTCCTTCTCTCCCCTTTGGCTCACCCTCCCCGCTCGGCACTGTGACCTCGGGCACAAGGGCTATGACGGGCCAGACAACCCTTTCTTTGCACAGTGCCCGTATCGAGGTCGTGGCATCAGTGTTCAGTGTGTGCGTGTTTTTTTTTCTGTCAAATCGTCATGATTTAATGAAAAAATCAAGGGAAAAAAACTTATTTGCATAGGGATATAATTTAGCATTAAACGAGCCAACGACAGGCAAAAAAGGATTTTATAGCGAGATTTCCTTTTTTTTTTCATTTTTCGTTTCTCTCGTTTTGTGTGATGGGAAATGGTTCGAAATGGTTCGCTATCTGTTTGTTTGAGATTAATATGCCGTGCATCTGTCGGTTTGTGTCTGTCTATCTGTCCCGGGCCTGTCTATCTGGGGGATTGTACCACAGTTCTGACTGTCAGCTGGCTCGAAATTAGCAGGGATACGATTTCACTTTTATAATCAGCGACGCGAGTGAAACAGATATCATTGAAAGCGACAGTGCCACGGCGGGGAATCAGTGAGCAAGTAGAAGAAGCATTAAACCATCGACGAACCCAAGTTAATTCGGGTAGGAGATCTAATTATAGACATAAGTCCGAGATAGATCGATTGCAATTAGGAATTCGAATTTAAATCCCAAGCGGATTCTTTTCTCAACTTTAATCCTTAGTTACAAAGTTACCAGCACCAAGATAAGGTATCTGCAAGTCAAATAATGAGACTCGCCCGACTTAAGCTGCCAGTGAAATATTTATTATAACTTAAATTACCTTCTAATTACAGTGAACGCCTTCAAATTAGCATTTGTACAAGGTTTACCTGTTCGACTAGGTATACCCACTCCCACTCGCAGAGTACACGCCCAATTTGGCCCCCCCTTGCGTGCGCCCTGCGGAAAGAACAACATGCAACGCGGCATTTACATAAGAAATTAGCTTGTAAAATTAATCCGCAATAAGCTCGCCTCGAACAGCAGCCGAGCAGCCAAAATTACCGTATTAAAAAGCAATTAGCATTTAAATATCGGGCCAAGATAAGAGGCGTGGCAGGGAAAGAGGCGGGGCAGCGACTGAAGGTAGAAGTAGCGCAGTGGCAAGCAGCGCAGAGCTGCGGCATATGGGCAGCATTAAGTGGAGCTCACTTGGTCTTGCCTCTCTCTCTCTATCTTTCTCTCTCTCTCTCTCTCTCCGTCTTCCCACTCTCAGCCTTGATCTGGTCTTTGCTCTGGGCCATTTCTCATCCACACAGCCCAATCACGCTGAGCCGCACTGAGCCGCGAGCTGCGCTGTGCTCCAAGTTGCTGCGTCAAAAGTTGCTTGGAAATTAAATTTCCGTTTAGTTGGGCGAGGCGTCGACGATGGCATTAAAATTAAATTTGCGCTGGGCGCTTGCGAAAATCAAATATGGCCAAATCAGCAACCGTTGCCGATAAACAAACGCGTTCGGAAGCCATTAAAAATTATCATTTGCGCATATTGATTAGGACTGTGTGGCATCGACAGCAGCAGGGGGTGCCTGAGTGGGTGGCAAGGCAGAGTGGGGGGTGTGTGTGTGTGCTGTACAGCACGGTAAACATCGTCAGGCTGGCAGACCCTGAGACGTGCACGAGGCGCATTAGATTAGGCCGACGTCTGTTGGCAGCGCTCGATGCCTGTTATGGAAAACAAATATCGATTCCATCCCTTAAGTTTTCCACCCACAGCGCGCAACGTTGCGTTACCCTCAATGGCTGCCAAACAAAGGAAATGGAAAAGCAAAAAAAATACAGTGAGTAGGAAAAAAAACGCACCACCCACCCACAGAGTCAGGGGTCGCACCCCCTGACAACGCCAGACGACGACAGCGACGGCGACTTAAACTCCGAACTGCGAAATGGGAACTGGGAACTACGAGTTGGCAAGTGGGCACTGCAAAGGGGAAGAGAAGCGGGAGGGAGGGGGAAGGGGAGTGGGAACTCTTCAGCGCCTGCTCAGCGGCGCGAGGCAGCGCAAGGCAGCAACCATTAAAATTTTGAAAATCTATCATTGGAAAAATGGTCGAAAAAAGAGAAGAACACGAAACGAAGCGAACTCTGTGCACCACTTCCGTGGCCATGTTGTTTTCTGTTTTTGCTTTTTGGCAAGCCAGGCAGGATGGAAAGGGGGGGGGGGAGACGTTTTTGCACTGCAAACATTTCTATTTAATTTTTCAATATTCATAAATTTTCTTGCATAAACGTTGCGGCCGAACGAGACGAGCAAGTGGGCAACTGATTTGATTTTCTAATTTCGCCGCAGCGGCCAAAAAACTCAAAACGAATTTGAATTTGAATTTTCGCTGTGTCTCCCTCTGTGTGCGGGTGTGTGTGTGTGTGTGTGGGTATGTGTCTGTGTCTGAGCAGGCAGCCATGTAAACACAAATCCAATCAAATAAACGAAATTAAGTGCACGTTGATTGGAGGCAAATCTGTTTTTCAGCCTGAATGATGACAATCAGTCCGAAGAGCCGAGTCAGAGTCAGAGTCAGAGCCAGAGCCGGAGCAGAGCAGCGGCAGAGCGAGTGCTGAAACTCAAATCGAATCAGCATCAGACGGCGCCGTCGACAGAACGGGGCAAAAAATTGATTTCTGCAAACGTAGGCACAAAATACAAATGGCAGGCAGGCAAAAAAAAACATTTCGAATTATTTTTATATTTAAATTTTGTTGAGCAAAAAAAAAGCCAACCACAAAATATGCCACACAAATTTGCATTAGGTACCTGTAATTTCTGCAGAACTCAGCTACGGCAAAAGCGACGGCGACGGCGACGGCGACGGCAATTTCCAGGCCAACAGCTACGCTTATCCTGCGGCCCGAGATTACGCTGAGGCTGCCAGGGCAATGCCAGGATATTTTGATTGTTATTTGTGGGGACAGTAAAAGCCAAAACGCTTGGCCCACAGCGAGGCGCCTGCCACCAGAGCAGTAGCAGCAGCAGACAGGACACCAGATACGGCAGGCAGCACAAGGGCAGCAGGACATGGGGCACAGGCAGTGGCAGTGGCAGTGGCTTTTATTATAATGTGCGTCCATAACTTGCACCAAGGTGGAAACCGTGCTCGGCCTACGCAGTCTCTGAGGGAGCACGCAAGTAGGGGGAATGGCAGTGGGAGGGGCACAAGTAAGCGAAAGATTGAAATGTGGAATATTTTTAAAAACCAATTTCGCTGAGCTGCCGCCGTCGCCGCTGCCGCCGCCGCCGGGCGGACGTGGGCGGGGCACAAAAATGCCCATAAAAGAAATTGTTTTGTGCTGAATTTTTATGAATTTTATTGAAGATGCAAAAGACAAAGACAAAAGACGCCAAACAAACGTTAAGGCAAATGTTTGTTTGCTCTCCAGAGTTGCCAGGCTTTCCTTTCCTACCTTCTCTATTAAAAATAATCCCCGTATTGTTTACTAATTGAAATCCCGAGCTGACTGTCATAACTGTCACTTCATAATTAGCACACCCAGCGAAATTGGCACACTTTTCTCGCCCTCTCTCTCTTTCTCAACCCCCGTCACGGTTGAGGGGAACAAAAGAAAGCGATTTGCGGTGAAAGTGAAATTGCGAAAATAGGCGCAAAGAGGCAGCAAACACACAACAAAGGGAATTAGCAAACATGACAATGTAAATGACATAAAAAGACAAACAGAGTCGTCGACAGGAGGGGACTGAGTTACCCCTTAATTGCTCTGACATTTGACTCTGTCGATTTGGCAAAACTGCAAGAGATCGATACCCGATTGGCAACAATCGCGAAAGGGGAGGGTTGTTAACAGAGCACGAGAAAGAGGGGAGGGGGGTAAACTATCAATGGATATTTAGGGATTAGCAAGGCATTTGGCAAATTGCAAGGGAGGTGCAAACCTGTTGAGCTGCCTGGCTAATTCGATTATTGGCAATGATATCGATAAACAGGCGTGCACTGAGCAGCTGCAGCTGTCGATCTGCTGCATATTAATTATCGTCCTGTGAGTTTCTCACGCGTCTTTTGCCTCTCACTTGCATAATGCATGAGCCTGGCAAGGAGTTGCAGGGGGAACCTTCCTTCCAGGAGGCTGTTCTAGTCTTTCTTTCTCTCTGAGGCGAACGTGCTCTGACTCACAGTCTCATCGTGAGTCCTTTGAATGCCTGCAGCCCGCAGGCTGCGTGACAGGAAGCCCATGTCCTGTTGTGTCACTCATATGCAAATTGGCAGGCTGCCAGGCTTCTTATTAATTAGAATAATAATTAATAAAGCAACTTCTCAAGAACGTTGCACGTGCAACGGCAGCAGAAGTTAAAACTCGCCAACCCTTTTTGTGCTGCTGCTGCGTTTCGTGATGTCTCTGCATAAATTAGTTGCCTCATTGGCTGAATGGGAAAGGGGAAAGGGAATTGGGAATGGGGCAGGTAACCTGCCAAAAGCCAAACCAATTAAATTACAACAAACAGCAAATGATGCGTACTTAAACACGTCGACGTGATGTGAAAACGAACTGAACAGACTCCGGAAAGAGTTCTGTAACCAAATATGATGCCACAGCTCAGTTCAGTATGGTTCGCCTGGGCCGGCACTTTTAGGGTTAATCGAAAACTCAATTTGAATTTGCATATGATTTCTATTTAATTTCCGAGGAAAAAAAAACAACACAACACCCATTTCGAGGGGACGCCGAGGCTGAGGTCGAAGTTTTTCCCGGGGCAGATGTCGAATGACTGGCAAAGTTTAGCGGCATTTTGTAGCCATTTCTTTGACGCTGTTTTCACTGGATTTCTACAACACTTCCTGCATAGACAGCAGCAGCAACAGCAACAACAACAACAGCAACTACAACAGGAACAACAACAAGAGCACCGCATCCGCATCCTGTTCGCCGTTCAGCTGCTGCTGCGTATGCAAATTTAGCTGGCAACATTTTTCCTTGCGTCTGCAACCTTTTTACGAGGTTTTTTTTGGGTGCTTGTTTTCCCATTTGATAGAAAGTGAAGCATTTTGTTGTCCCGACAATATGTAACTGACACTTGAAGGGGTGTCAGTACAGCACAGCCGAGCATTTGATGCTGTTGTGATAACCGAACCAGTCACCCAACCGGGCCCTGGCAGCAATCTCTAATGTAAGAAGTCCATTAGCAGCATTAGCAATAAACAGGCTGACGGTCGCTCTCAAAGTTGTCGCGTGTTTCTGATGATTTACTGAAATATAAGCCTGATTTATGATGTTCAAAATTCACTGGCAGGCCGCACAAACAACTCGCCAAGCCCAGCAAACTGGCCGAAGACTCTTGAGAAAGTGCGGATGAAAAGACCCAAAAAATATTAAGTAAACAACTAAGCTTGAGGCGCCAGCGCGTTCGACCAGGAAATACCCTAAGGACAGTTGGCAGAAAGAATTGTAAAGCTTCGATGCAGAGTTGTTTATAAAGTTATAGATTTATTATAGTATAGAATTATTATTATCTGGAGATATCTTGAGAAAATAAACTACATATTATTAAGAAAAAGCCAACTTAGTAATGCTTCTTATACAGTTTACAGGGTATTAAACACATCAGTAGCAGCGCACGTCTGAGCCAAATTGATATGAGCCATTAGGGTGGCTGAGTTTCCTTTTTGGTTGATTTTACTGTGGTTTTGGCATCTAGATGCACGTGTGCCTGCTAAGATATTAAAGAAATCTACATTTTTGGAATTACAGCGAAATGTAAATGAACTACGTTAGTTTGTATATAGCTAAGAAGAAAATAATTGTAGAGATGAAAAATAAATGTACATATTTCAAGTTATGTTTTAAAGTAATAAAAAGGAAGAATGATGAAAAATATTTGGCATAAAGTAAATTCAATTTTACATTTGCTGAACGGAAAGTATGTGAGGAATTCCTACAATTCTTACCTCAAAAAGAGAAACCTCAAAAGGTCTTAGATATGATATTCCAAACTTCTAGCCACGAAATCAGCCGCAGAGCAAACAAATATGGCGGCGGCTTTCTCACACACACACACACGCACACACACGTCTGCAGCTCTGGGGGTCGTCTCATCCAGAAGCAATGATGAATAACGGTGCTTAGGCGCCGGACACTTGATTAATGATGCGTTCACCGCCAAAGTGCGGGGCAGCTTGCGCGCGCGCACACAATTTTCAACGCCATTTTTTGTGGCTAAATATAAAAAAGCGAACAGTGCCGCGCACACTATTTCTCACAATTTCCAGTGGAGTTTTTTTATGCCGGGGCATAACTTTATTTTATTAGCACTACGTGGCAATCTGCTGGATTTTCGTGGCATTAAAAGACAATTTTTACAACTTACCAGAGATGATTTTTCCTCTACTTGTTCCGTTTTTTTTATTCTCGCTTGTTTTTTACTATTTTTCACTGGGAACAACGCAGACGTTGGCCATTTTTTGTGGCCCATAAAGCGGACAGTGTGATGTTTATTAAATTCTTGCGGGCAAGTTCATTAGACAAAAAGCTAAAATTAATCAGCCGAACAGGAGCAGACCGCCCATTTGCCATTCCCTCCCTTCTTGGGGTCACTAATCCTCATTTCTCAGCAGCAGCGGCATCTGCAGAGTGTGGACTACGTTTGCCAGATGGCCAAGTGAGGAGGGAAGAAGAGAAAGAATGAGGGACACGGGAGGGAAGACTAGGAGATTGGAGAGTGCTCTGGGGCTAAGATCACAGCAATTGCAATTAGAGTAAGTAGATGAGTTGACAATAATCAGATGGTCAGTCTGGGGTGGTCTTGTGGTAATAAAGATAACAAATTCTAGAGATATATTTGATAGTTTAAAGATGTTTATGGAAAGTTCTTTAGAGAATTACAGTAAAGAGAATTACAAAAATGTTCTTTAGAGAATTACAATTAATTAATATCGCATAATAGTTTATGAATAAAAACACAAGGTTCATTTCCATTTTTAAGCTGCTTAAATATTTCTAAATATAAATCAAAAATACTCTATCTTGTCCAGCTTAATAATGAGCAGTCTCTACTTTGTACTTCTACAGACAGTATACTCGTTGTCTGTCTACTTTATAAAGTCCTTTTGGGTTCAACTTAATTGAAAGAAAAGACATTGTTGATTTAAGCAACTCAAACAAACAATAAGTTTAGTAATAATTACATCAGTTGTTACAGGTTAAGTTGCTTCAAAATGGCCGAGAAGCAAATCAAATGCCACTCACACTGCTGCCGCTGTTGGCCATAATGTGATTTACCATCTTCCATTTGATGTGCCCTTCCCCCACCCGCTTTATGCATGAGCACATTCAACACCCCAACGGAAAGCTGCACGCAATTGATTTAATACACAATTTTTTAATAAAATCTGCTGTCGAAAAAAAAACTGTAAACCAAAAGAAAAGGACAGAAAGCAAGAATGTACAATATATAAAACAAGGTAGACGACTGTATGCTCTAAAATAAAGTATGAACAAGGTAAAATATTTGCTGTAAAATGTTTGAAATTATGAAATATTCTTACTAAAGGGTTTTTAAAAAGCAGTTGCATTTGGAAGACTTTACTTATCAATTTTAAAATATATTTTTAAATTACTTATTTAACAAACTCTGTGTCAGATTTGTAATTCCCTTATCTGTAACTTTCTTAACATTTATCGGGATGTAAACTAACTTTGATAAGTTGTATATACTTTTTTTAATATATTTACAACACTAGAAACATAACAAACCTTCTATCAAAGTAGTTATACCCTTTGCTGCCGTACACAAGCCTATTTGCACAGCGCACACGGTCTCACTGCGAATCCTGCGAGTTCCTCACGTTCTCCAGGCCCCCCATTCTGCTCCCCGCTCCCACTCGCAGCTCTAGCAGGAAGTGCAAAAGAAAATGTAATGCGCCTAAGCTTTGGCCCAACAACTAATAAAGGCTATCAACAACAGTTCAAACAGCAGCGCCAGCAACAACAACACGCAGCAGCAGCAGCAACAAGCCTAACGACGTGCAATGGACAATGAAAAACTGGCGAAGGAAAACAAACAACAGCAGGAGCAACAACAACAACGGCAAAAAAAACAACAACAGTAACAGTGAGCAGAGGCAACGCGATGCTGGCCGCGCAGCTGAAAATGTTTCTTCATACGCACTCAAGTGTATATTTTCTCATTTTCTTGCATTTAACTTAAATTTGCTTTGAAGTTTTGACATTTCATAAAGCAGATTTCGTTTCCCACCCAACCAACCCACCGACCACGCTGCCATGTAGATTTTTATTTATATATATAAAAAAGCGTAGGCAACAAAAAGAGAAAAAAACAGAAGAAAAATTCTTCTCTTTTGCTATCGAAAATCCCAAGTAAACAAAAGTAAAAGCGACGTCGTCAGCGGCGCATGTAGAAAATTTCAGTTTCAGTCACCCCTGCGGAAGGTGTGGCCTCGCAGAGCAGAGGCAGCAAACGAAAAAAAACGACCCTCACGTTCTGTGGGCTGAGCTAACTACCCGTCCAAATCCCTCCTTGCTGCCAAGTCTTACCCTGCGCTCTCTGCTGTGCTGCTCTCGTGCTCACATGAGCCCAATGCGGCGTATACTTAATGTAAAAGAGGCGATGACGACGCTGGCTTAAAGTAGCCAGGGCAACGTCGAGGCACAAGTTCAGCGTAGGCCTTTGAGGCAGCATTAGCTGCCTCACAAAATTACTGCCTCGTTAGTTGCCAGGTAGCAGCGCAGCCGACAGCGGCAGCAGCAGCGATAGCGAGTTGCTGCCTCTCTCTCTGTCACTCTCACGCAGTTTGCTGGCTCGCTCGCACACGCAGTGATGGTGGTGGTTGCGGAGCAGGGGTAGTCGTGTGGCAGGCTCAGGAGACGTTTGCTTCCAGGCACACAATTCCATTGGAAAGTGCGTGTGCGACGCAGTTGTTGCTGCCTCTGTCTGCGCTGCCGCTGGCCAACAGGGGGCGCCACTGTCTATGGCCAGAGCTGAACTGAGCTCTGCTAATTGCCAGCGCTTGTTGCGGACTTGTTTCGACTTGTTCCCCACTTGTCTCGGCTTGTTTATCTCTAATTATATTTTAATTTGCACAATCTTTGTGTTTACTTTTCTTTTTGCTTGCCTGCCTGCCTCGGCGGCGCCCCAAAGTGTTTGCACTTCACGCGCACATTTTAATTGCAATTATGACAGGACGCCGCCTTGCTGGCTCTTCAGGGTTTGTCCTTGCCGCAAGGCGTTGTGCTTGGCACGTAGGCAGCATCAATGGGCCACTAATTATTCCGGCCGGACTTGTCCGTCGCTGTCCCACGGTTTGCCAAACAAATTTATGCCAAATCTTTTGGTGCTGGCGAGGTAATTACTTTGTGGACTCACGGAAATTGAGCGAGTGCACAAATTTGGAATTTTAAACAGCACAACTTAAAGTCAGATAACTCCTTGCCACGCCCACTTTTAACCCACTGCAGGCCAAGCAATTTCTTTGCAAATGTTGCCAAAACTTTGCACCAAACAATCAGACAGCCAAATATTTTCAAAGCGGAAGAGGGAGAAAGAGGGAGCGAGGAAGGCTTTGCCGAAACCAGTCACGTACGGGGCAGCTCATTTCCTGGCCACGGGGCACAAAGGTGTCAAACGGATGTAGAGACGTGCCGCGTATGCTCAATGTCCTGTCAGCAGGGACAAGGGGGGCAACACGGCAATCAAAGAAACCCGAGAAAACCGCGCCCCAAAAATTCAAGTTGAAGCCAACTTTAAACGTTTCTTAATTGTTAAACTGCCGCTAGCCAACGCCCCCCGCAGGACAGGACAAACAGGACGAGCAGTGAACACAATTAAACAGAGCAGCAGCAGAGAAAAACCGCCAAAAGACAAGAAAATGAAAAAGAAAATATCCAGTCAGACTGAGGAAAAGCTGCAGGCGAACGCGCGCCATGTTAATTAATTTGCCAGGACATCCGTGACGAACGAACGAAGAGGCAGCAGGAGCGGGTGCGGTGCGGGGCAGGAAGCGGACCGTAGCTGCGTGTTTATTTTATGCCGTCGCGCTTAAGTGGTAAGCCCCATTAACAACTGCCTGTCGTTTGGCAGCGAAATAATGGCGTTAGATCATCGTCGCCTTGGCCAGGGCCAGGGCCAGGCAGACGCCTCGTGCTGTGCGTCATTTGAGCGCTGAAAGCTTTCAGCGTAAATTGTTGAAAATTAAGAAATGTTTTTACCCACAGAGCAACGCCCAACTACTCGGGCCGCCCATCTGAGGTCCGGCCTCGGTTTAGCTGATGTACCCCAGACCACATCCCCTCGCATGCGGGTTCCATCATCGTCATATTTCATGGCGATTCCGGGTTCTCTCTGCTCTGTTGTTTTATGAGCGCCATTTCGAGTTGTTGTTGCTGCTGTTGTTGTGGCTGTAGTTGCCATTGTTAATGTCCTGACAACCACAAATGGCGACCAATCTGCGTCTGTGGCACCTTAAGCTGTTTGGTTTGTCCTTTGCGGCTTCCTTGTGTATTTCTTTTTCTCCCTCTCCATCATCGTTCTCGTCTCCATCTTTGTCTTGTTTTCCTTTAATTTAGTCCCTGAGCAAGTGGCTTCCTTGTGGGCGCGCTAACAATAATTAGATGTAACGGATATTGTAATTGGTGTTAAATTGCGTCAGAGGCCGTGTTAATGTTCTGTTTTTGTTGTTCTTTGTGACAGAGCAGAGGGAGGCGTGGGCGTGGCAACAACTTGCTCGGCAGGCAACAAAGACGTTTTGCTTTATTTAATGTCTCGCATATTGAATTGGATTTCCTTTGGCTGTTTATTAGCTTAATTGAACATATTTGGGTGCACTTATTATATCTCTATCTGTATATTATCTTGAGTAATTTCTCTTCACTCTCGCGTAGAACTTTACGCAAGGACATTAAAGAAAGAACTAAAGAAAGACAAACCGTTGATGCGACGACAATCCTACCTGACTGCCGGAAACTCTCACACTCGATCTTCTCAGCGCCGCGACCTTCTCATGGCCAGAGCAATTAGCATGACAATGTCTGGGCACAAGTTCAGGATGCGATGGAACAATGCCTTCAGAAGGGGTAAAGCACAAACAAGTTTCGCAGGCCAGACAAAGAAGAAGGCTCGAGTCTTATGACAGGCATTTGATTGAGTTGGAATTGAAATTTCTGAAATGAATATGAATATGAAAGTCTAACGGCGACGGCACAAAAGCGCAACGCGTGTGAAACCGGCTACGAAAATCTTAAATTCAATTTACAGCAACTCCTCCTTCTCCCTCCGTGCCGCTTCTTTATCATTCTCGCTGCTCTCTAGTTATCCCCGAGGAGCAAACTTTGCAGGCAAACAGGCAGCCAGGCAGGCCAGGCAGCTGGGCAGGCCACATAAATCACAACGCAAAATTTGCATAAGTTGGCAGTCCACAACGAACTAAATTGGCGCCAGCAAATTTTTACGCTGCCTTGGCAGTTTCTACCCCCTTCCCAGAGGAGCTCAGAGGTTGCAACTTCTCTAATCAAATTAGCAACAGTTAACCGGAAGTGTGCGACTTTCACTTTCACCTTCTCTGCGTGTGTTCTGTTTGTTTTGCCAGGCAGTTTCTCCTATGTCTCTCTCCCTCTCTCTCTCTCTCTCTTTGTGTTGCATTTTATTTTGATTTGATTGTTCGCAGATCAGCGGGTAACCTCTGACTGAGTGTGCCCGCCTCCGGGTGCTGCTGCTGCTGAATGACCCGCCCGAAATCGCATTGGTTGCAAATTTTTGCAATTTGCATTTCGCATTTGGCATTTGCGATTTGCATTTGAATGTGGCTCGCGTGCGAGCTATGAATCATTCATTCACTCAATGCTGTTGTTGCTATTGCTGCTGATGATGATTCAAGTATCGATTTGCATTGATTTGCATTTCAATTGCACTTTTTCGACACTTTACAATGGATTATTTTGCAGTTGCATCAACTCAATGCGATGCGCGGCGCTGTGCTGCGCTGCGATTCAATGCGATGTGATTTATTTATGGCTGCATCACATTTCAAGTGCATTTGTTGTTGTGGTTGCTGTTGTTGGTGTTGCAAATAATGAGGCCTTTGTTTGTAATTGTTTGCGTCTAATGATAGCTCTTGACTTATGACAGACAGATGATTGTGGGGCACATACATATTCACCATGTGCTGTACTCGTATATACTCGTAATATCGCGATGATGCCATGCCAACTGAGCCTTGAAGCTGTCCGCCTGACATACGCCAGTTGGACACTCGATTCGTATCTACATTCATAGACTACACTTCCTGCTCGACTAAATTTTTCATATTTTCAGATTTTCACATTTTTCACAGCCGCAATATTTCATTGCAATAAATCAGAGGGAAATTATAAAACAATATGCAGGCTAAAACTCATTCACAGTGCTGCAGTCGCAACGCAGTCACAATTGCCTCTTCTGCGGGTTGCCACTGAATTTGAATGCCCTCACGGGAGGAGTAAGTCAGTTAACTGAGCTACTTGGCAGGGATTGTGGTACATATGGAAAACAACTGAATGGATATGTAGTGTATTGCTTAGTCGTCAAGCCGAATGAAAACGCTGTTGTTTTTTTCTGGTATTTTTTGTGGCGTATTTTTACCAAACATATTGCCGGCGGTTCAACTAAAAAAAACGAAAACAAGTTACAAAAATATAGGCACATAAGGGATAGGGAAAGCAACCCAGCATAGTCCCGTAGAATTTTGGGTATGCAAATTAATTTTTTCTTACCTGACGACCGCGCTGTACCCTGTACAATCTGCACCCTCCTCTAGGAGTTTTTTGTGTCCACGAGTTTTTGTTTCCGATCAGCGATGCGATGTACTTGCCTAATGTGCAGGAAACACGTTTCAAAAAAAGTTATCTATCTTTAAAATATTAAACATAAATCTTGCATAGTTTGAACTTGCATCAGAAATAAAGTCACGCGGTTTCAATAATATTGACAATGACTTATCAAGTGTCAACTTTGATTTGATATTGGAAAAAAGGCACATCTCTAGAACTGACAACATCATTGGCTGAAAAGTTCTAAACGAAAGTGTGAAACGAAAGAATGAAGACTCCTAAGACATCAAGTAAAAATTCATTAAAACGATCAGTTCAAGTATCTGATGAATCGGAGATTGGAAATGAAGATGAATTGGCGTCTAATCAAAATGTAAGTTAAGCATATTCTATACACAATATGGATTACTATTGATATCTACAAATTCGTTTTGACAGCAGTCGCCCAATTGTGCTGCAAGTTCAACTTCTCCGAAACAGGAGGCCCTAACACAGAGCCTGGGCACAGAAGCTAAACGCAGAAAAGTTCCTGATAATAGTCCCGATGATTCTGTTAATATAACTGCATTACCAGGCTCAGCCTCACTAGAAGAAAAACCAAAATCTCCAGAAAATGACAATAACATGACAAATCCGGATATCATAGATAAGGTTCCGGTAAGCCCAGATAAAATAGTTCGATCTCCAAGTATTGAACTACTGCAGACTAATTTTAAGAAAATCGAATTAACCAAATCGGATACATCAGATAATGCTGCTCGTTCAGATCTTTCTGTTGATAATGAAAAAGTACTTAACGCATCATTTTCTAATCCAGAAACACCAGTAAAAAACCTAACCCAAGAAGATGATCATACGAACGCATCACAATTGGAAACAGCAGCGTATGTTGGATTTCCAGAACTATCTTTAGATTTTGAAAAAAAAGATGAACAATTAGAGGCTCCCGAGTTTGCAGAGGATAGAATGTTCAAGATTCCAGAAATTCTTGAAAACTATAAAAGAAATTATAAACTGTCTGGCCCCAATGAAATAGAGAATTCGATACCTGATGAAGAATCTGAAATGCATAATCATTCAAAAAGAGAAGAATGGGAAATGGGGTATTTAAATCAAGCATCAAACACTTTACAATATAGTGAGGACTTAGCAGACGAAGAAGCCGTAAGGGGTGACTATGAGGAACCCATATCAGAATATGCGCAAGAAGAATATGAATCTACTAGTGAAGACTACGGGGAACCCATATCCCAATATGAGGAACAATCTCAAGACGCAGACGAATTTGCACAATATGAAGGTGGTTATGAACTTGAATATGGAGCCAATGAAAACATTCATGAATACGAATCTACAAGAGAAGAATATGAGGAAGAATATCAAGAAGGAGAGGAACCTTTACCCCAATATGAGGGAGACTACCAAGAAGGAGAGGAACTTGCACAGTATGCTGGACACTACCAAGAAGGAGAGGAACCTTTACCCCAATACGAGGAAGAATATCAAGAAGGAGAGGAACCTTTACCCCAATATGAGGGAGACTACCAAGAAGGAGAGGAACTTGCACAGTATGAGGGACACTACCAAGAAAGAGAGGAACCTTTACCCCAATATGAGGAAGAATATCAAGAAGGAGAGGAACCTTTACCCCAATATGAGGGAGACTACCAAGAAGGAGAGGAACTTGCAAAGTATGAAGGACACTACCAAGAAGGAGAGGAACCTCTACCCCAATATGAGGAAGAATATCAAGAAGGAGAGGAACCTTTACCCCAATATGAGGGACACTACCAAGAAGGAGGGGAACTTGCACAATATGAGGGAGACTACCAAGAAGGAGAGGAACCTTTACCGCAATATGAGGGACACTACCAAGAAGGAGAGGAACTTGCACAATATGAAGGTGGCGATAATCTTGGATTTTTTGATCAATACGAATCTACAAGAGAAGACTACGATGAACCCACATCCCAAAATGAAGATGAAGTTGATGATGAAGATAATGAAAACGATTCTAGAAGTGACGACTCTGATGAAGCCACATCACAATCACAGGAAGAAGTTGAAGAAGAAGAATCTGCACAATCTGAAGATGGTGAAGCTAATGAAAACGATGAAGACTCTGAGGATGCCACTTCAGAACCTGAGGAGGAAGCTGAGGAAGAAGAATCAGCAACTGAAGAAGCCGAAAGCGAAGAAGAATCAGAAACACAACCAGAGGAAGAAACTGAAGACAATGAATCTGAAAATGACGAATCCACATCAGAATCTGAAGAAAAAGAAGAAGAAGCAGAAGAAGAAGCAGAAGAAGAAGCAGAAGAAGAAGCAGAAGAAGCAGAAGAAGCAGAAGAAGCAGAAGAAGAAGAAGAAGAAGAAGAAGAAGTAGAAGAAGAAGAAGAAGAAGAAGAAGAAGAAAATGAATTAACAATGCAAGATGATGAAAATATTGACAATAACGATCAATTTAAAATCGAAACCTTAGAAGAACTTGACAAATTAGAATGTAAACATGGTGACAATCAACAATTTCTTAAGGATTTTAAGACCGATGAGAATTCCATACTCGAAAATGAGAAAGAAAATGTAATGGAAGAATCAAAAGCAGCTCATTCTGAAGATAAAGACACGGAATCAATGACGTTATGTTGCAAGGAATCTCAAAATAAGTCACCTGAAGCCTTGGATAATCAAACACTTAATCAATTAGGAAAATCGAATAAAGAATCCTGCGATGAAGTAATAACTAAACTACATACTGCGCTCTCTGGAGAATCCGAAGCAGCTGGAGGAGTTAAACTGGTAGATAACTTACAGACTGGGGTTTCAGCTAAATTATTAGGATCAGAAGACTACGAAAGGGAGACAAAAGGAAGTTCACTGGGTAAGTCGATAGATAAGAGTGCTGATTCAATAAAAGGATCAAAGATTCACGGTCAGAATCCGATTCATTTTCTTCTATTTCTTTTGGGCATTCCGAAGGCAATATGTCAAGTCATTCCCCAACCATGAAAGTTGAGGGTAAGCGCAGCAAACCTTTTACTATAAACATTACTATAATAATTGATTCTTTTAGGTATTAATATAGATCTTAACTCAATAAAGAAAAGTCCTACGAAACCGGTTGATAACTTACCAACAGAAGATAACCAAGATGAACCAGTGACTACGCAAATTAATAAGTAAGCGGGCACTTATAAATATAGTTTTTTAGCCTTTTGGTACTTATCAAACTTCCCAACACTATAGCCAAGAAAAAAAACCTCTCTTCTTAATAGCACAGGCAATGCAAATGATGACTCCTGATGCAGATAAACCCAATAACCCCGGAAATGAAGAGAATGCTAATGTTTTACCTTCTTCAGTGATCGAAAAAGAGAAGAAGAACATCGAAGAGACAGTGATTAATTCAATTACACAAGTACCAGAAAAGGCAACAGAAAAGGAAGAAAAGCCCGTAACGGCTGCAGATATAGTTTTCTCTACTGGTTTCGTCAAGGAATGTGACAGCGATGATTCGAATTTGCAACGCAAGTCGAAGGCTCTGAAGACCGAAACAAACAGTGGCAAAGATTTCTTTGAGGATGAAAGTACTTACGAGGAGGAGAAGATCAATTCCGCAGGGGAAGAGGAAGTTAAAGAAACAAAGCCCAAAGAAGAGCCTTCATTCGTGGTTGCGCACAGCGATTACGAAGTGATGTTCCATGAGATACGCAAGCTAGTCGGGAAGGTTCCCAATCGCCATAAGTACGAACTACATAACCTGCTTTTCCCCATTATGGTCATTGGATATCTACGCATGATCTTGAACGGAAAGTATCGAAAGGGCAGGGCGTTTGTAGAGAACTCACAGCGCTACTTGGATCATTCCTATGTGGCGCGCATAGAGAAGCTCATTGGGTTGCAATCCGGCGCAAACTTGCCGAAAAAGGCCAGAAGATTAATTGGCGCTGAGAACGAACAGTTGTCGATACCGATGTATGCCGATACCTGTCAACTGCTGGTAGTCCACATGAACTCTTGGAATCAATCCATACAGAATACATTTCTCAGACACTTTGATATGGTGACCGACAACAATATAGCGGAGCCTCGACAGCACGCATTAATTGGATCTGCAACGCCAGAAAAGATTTTCTGGGCTAATCCCGATGCACTCAAGGAGAAGAAGGAGAACAGTCCCCCCTCGCGTCGCAAGCGCTACAAGAATTTCAAACCTTCGCCAACTAGAAATGTCAATCTGCCCACTTGCACTCGCCTTTATACACCAACTCCGAAGCGTTGGGACTTGGAACAGATCAAGGAGGACGAAGAGCGCCGTGTTCCACTGAACCGAGAGAATCTACCATCGGCCTATCTATACACGGCCATGGAGCACGTAGAGACGGTGATCTGTGCCGCCTTTTCCAACAATCTAACCATGCTGAGCATTGGCACCGACTGTTCCACCATACACGTTTACTCGCTGACCTCGTCCAAGCTGGTGCACATCAAGCCAGCCGATTATCTAAAGCATCTGGACACCGGAATGTCGGGCATAGATGAGAGCATGCTGGATGCCAGCAAGAAGAAGATGAGGCGCACTCTCGTCGGCCATCAGGGACCCGTCTACGGCTGCACCTTTGCACCCCACGATCGCTTCTTGCTCAGCTGTGCGCATGACCGCACTGTGCGCTGCTGGTGTCTACTCTCCTGGAGCTGTGTGGTCATCTATCCTGGTCACGCCTCTGCCGTCTATGGCGTCTGCTATGCTCCGCTTGGCTACTACTTTGCCACCGTCTCAGATGATCGCACTGCGCGTGTCTGGGTGCAGGACAACAAGAAGTCCTTATGCATACTTGTCGGCCACTTGGCCGAGGTGATCTGCTGCTTATTCCATCCTAACAGACACTACTTGGCCACCGGCTCGGGAGACTGCACGGTGCGCATGTGGGACATTGTCAAGGCCGTCCAGGTGCGCGTCTTCAGTGGGCACAGAGAACCTGTGAACACGCTGGCCTACTCCATCTGCGGACGTTACCTGGTCTCTGGTGCTGATGACAAATTTATTGTGGTGTGGGACACAGAGAAGGAGCAGCTGGTGAGGGCGCTCTCGCATCACACAGAGGCCATAAACTGCCTGCAGTTTGCTATGGACAACAAACTCTTCGTGGCCGGCGGGCAGGATTGTCAGCTAAGCATTTGGGACTTTGAGCGCATTATTCAAGAATATGACATGGAGAAGGTGAAGACGCCAATAATTATTTCAAGCAAACAAGAGAAAGAGGAGAACAAACCACCTGAGCCGAGTATTCCGAGTATTAGGAAGCGGTCAAGGGAAGTTCTAGTCCAGTCTTACCCCAGCAAGGGAACTCCCTTCTACATGCTGCACATCACTCGACGCAACTTGCTGCTTGGCTTTTGTGTACAACGTGCAGAGGATATCGATAAGGAGTCGGGTAAGCAGTCGGGTTACTCGGAAGCAAAGTATCGAGAGTGGCGGGAGTTTCTGGACATTCTGAAGCTGAAAGCGTGCTTTGCAAATGGGGAGCAACAGCAGAGGAATGAAGAAACTGAAATTAAAACTGAAGCAGCAGTGAAAGAAGAGGATGAGTCGTCAGATGATCAAGAGGTGAAACTAGAGGACAAGGATGGGGAATAGCATGAGTGAGTATGAAGTACGGACAAATTGAGGCAAAGTAAACCGATTTTGGACTGTAAAATATGCAGTTTGTATTATGAAAACGAGCAGAATAAAGGACATTAATAACTCCTATGGCAATACGCGTTGCTCGCGTACTACCCCCAAAGGAGCAGCGGCAGTAACAATTTGACAGTTTCAAAAAAACCGACCATGCCACGTGCAACGCCCACTGGCCGCCCCTTGCCCTGGCGCACGGCCACAAAAGGCGTGCAAAATTTATAGACGCACGCATTAAAAGCCGTCGGGCACGCTCGACTAACTGCCTCGTCCGTGGCATCCTCCACATCCAGGGCTGCATAGTGTCCTGCTTGGCCCACAGCCCACAGCCCAAGCCCAACCCCCCTCCCCAGTCCAAATAGCGACAGGACAATATATTTACTCAACTTCTTATGCTTTTTGTGGTGGTTGTAGCTGGACCCATGGAAAATAGAAGCAGCTCAAGTGCCCTGGCTCCTGTTGTCATTGTTCTTGTTGTTGTTCTTCTTCTTCTTGTTGCTGTTGTTGTTGCTGTTGCTGCTGGCAGCATCTTGTGCCTCGTTTGTAGCAGTTATCTTTGGGTCCTGCTGAGCTGGCCGCGCGAAATGAAATTGTTTACTCCACTGTCATGTGCACGTGAGACGGCGACACAGCCGTGTCCCGGCTACTCCCCGCCCCGCCCTTCCCCTGCCCAGCATTCTCCCTGGTGCTATCAAAAAAAGGAGATTTCTTTTTTCCACTGCGAGCAAGAAAAACAGAAAAAAGTCCAACAAAATTCAACGTAATAATTCTTTTCCGCTCGGATAAGGTGCGAGCGGTTTGAGCGGGGAGTCCCAGTTGAGTGCGGATCGTGGGTAGGTAAGGGGATAGGGGAAGGCAGCGCGGGAGTTTGTCAGGGCTTTTGCCCTGTAATCGTGCGCAATTTCTGCGGCGTTTTTGCTGCCCGCAGTTGGAACATCTTTTGCTCAGCATTTTTCCTTCAGTTTTCTTTAGCTTTGTATTTTCCTTCATTCATTTTTCGTTTGTGTACGCTGACTGGCAATTTTTTCTGCCACTCTCTCTCTCTCTCTTACTCTTTTTCTATCCCTTTCTCTTTCTCTACTTCTGCTGTCTGTGGCCAATTGTGTGCCGTTCTGCATCGCCATTTTCCTCTGCACACACATGTGCTGCAGCCTCACCCACACACATGGCAGGGCAACTGTTGCAGTCGTCCTTTTCCCGCCCCCTTTCTCCTGTTGCCTCGCTAAGCCGCGGCCATTATTCATGAGGCTTATTAGGGAGCAGCGCGTAAAACTGTCACAGCATGCAGAGCAAACAGCACAGTCCATTTAACCGATTTGAGCGGAGCACAAAAGCAGAGCATAAAACAAATATTTATAATGAAAACAATGTCCGGGCGTGAGTCCCAGCCCGAGTTGTTGTTTCTACTGCTGATGATGAGCAAACAACTTGAAGCGCGAGCATTTTAATTTACAATTGTCGCAGTCGTAGTCTGTACTTGGGCTACAAGGAGCCTGCCATCCAAGTCCAATCCATGTCCATCTGTCCATGTTCTGACGGCCGACTCCTGTGGTGCGTTCGCCTGCACTTGACAGCCAGTCAGAGACTTGGGCATGCTCTCCCTCCCTCTCCCTCTCTCTCTCTGTCATTCTCGCTTTCTTTTCTCCCCTTTCCAGTAGCCCGTCGCTGTAGCATTTTGGCAACTGCGTGGCTCACATTAAACTTAAACCGCATATTAGCAGGCCATAAATACAGGATGTGTTTTCGGACTCGGTACTTAAATATGATAAATGCGCGTATTGTATTTCATTTGGATTTAGGGCAACCTCAAAGACAATAAATTAAACTCCACACACACATACGGATAATTGCACACATGCTGCGCTTGCGCTTGACCAATTGCAACTACCTAAGAAGACAAAGCTGATCAAGGTAAACCCAAAGCGAAGATACTACGCAGCACAGAGAGATACAAGAACATTTAGTACTTACTTTATAAATGGATATACAACTCAATAAATATATATACAATTAGTATTTATAATATTTGTACACTTAACTGCAATTGTTAGATATGAGAACTGCATAGAAAATGGAATAAAAATATTTTTTAAAATTATTTACAAACTTTGTGAAGAACTCTTCTTAAATTTTCGTTACTTCTCACATGTTATTTACTATATTGTTGTATATTATATAAGAGAACTGCATAGAAAATTGAATAAAAATATTTTTTAAAATTATTTACAAACTTTGTGAAGAACTCTTCTTAAATTTTCGTTACTTCTTACATGTAATTTACTATATTGTTGTACCCTCTGTGCACTAGGGTATGCACATGCAACCCGTAATTATGGAACCGCGGCCACATGCAATCCTTCTCCCAGTCGGCCTGGTGTTTGCCAAATTTACACAAATTCCAATTGCCCGCAGACGGACAACGGACGATGGACAAGGGACATTGGACGACTACCGACTGCGGACTACTGGAGTTGGCTGCTTTATGAAGATTGGCCCGAAACTCGTTTTCGTTCGCGGCCAATAACGAGAGGTGGCCACCGGGCAACTTGCAACTTCCAAAACTTCCACTTCGGCCGGGCCGGGTCGATTATTATGGGCAGCGGTGCGCTGCAATTATGTCGTCCAATTAATATCAACACAGCGGGAGGCGGCAGTGGTACATGAGGTGGGCAGAAGAGTGGGGAAGGGGAAGAGGGGCTCACCATGTGTAGCGTTTGCATATGCGCCTTATGCAGAGGCCATTTATGCAATTTATTGTCTTTGATGGCATTCAATGTGCCAAGGCAAGCCGAGCCGAGCCAAGTTGGACCACCCGTTGTCCATTGGCCATTTGGGAGATCGCTGAAACTTATGCAAAAACTGTTCGATCGATTTGCGATTAGGCGTAAAAATGCTAAACAGACGTCGGGATCAGGCGGGCAGGCCATGCATCAATCAAGCTGTCAATATGCCAATATATGCATACGTATGTGTGCGTCTGTCTGTGTGTGTATGTCCAGTGCAAGGTGTCTGCATAATTGCGGTGCCCAAACTCGAAATTTATTATAATTTCCACACTTCGGTCACGCGCTGCAGCCGTATATATATAGTACTATATATACACACATCTCTACTTTGTGGCGATCATTTTTCGTGTAAGTCAGTGTCATTACTTTGATAGACATGACTCGCGTGGCAGCTGCTGCCTGTGCGACGTGACAAGCCGCAGGCAGAGGCAGAAGGACTACACTGCACAGAAACCTGGATAGCTCACTTCAGCACCCTTTACACAATGACTCTACACTGCAAAGAAAACTGCATAGCATTACCACAGCAATGATGCCTTAAATTTAACAACTGAATTTCAGTTCTAGTAGCATCTTCTAATTTCGATTTGCTTTTAAAAGGTAACCTGTGTCACTTTTATTCAACAATCTACGCTGCAAGGTATTTTACCTTTTCTCTACTAACTTTTCTCTCAGTGCATCGCACGTTGCCCTTTAATTAACGATTATTTCGCAGCTTTACATTTTACAAAGTTGCTGCTTAATCCTGTCGCCTGTCGCCTGCACTAGTCCTTATTGAATTACGCACGCAGCTCGTTTGTATCAAGTGAATGCCCCCAAACCCCCATTCAGCTGCAGCTGCCTGCCTGCCTGTCCAGACCGCAGATCCGACGACAATGATATGGGTGCAGCAGCAGCGGCTTATCTAGCTTCGACTCTGGCTCAGGCTTCGGCTTCGTCCTGCCACTTATCGCCGAAACCGGCTTTAATTGAATTTGCGCTCAATACACATGGCACGTTGCAGTTTTGCATGTGCCATTTTATTAACATGTTAAGGGCCTGGCGGTAATTTATGTTCCGCTCCCCGGCACTGTCGCAGTTGTGAAAAGTACACAGAGAACACAGCCAGAGGGTTGGCCAAGTGATGCGCTGATGGATTACAGGCAAATTGCTGGCAACTCTGCCATAAATTTTGATGCAATTTTAATGAAATTAATGGACTGACACACAGCGCGAAGGTTAAGCCAGATAAACGAAAAAACACAACAAAAAAACACGTTCGATGAAAGCGCATAACATTTTGGAAGGTGATGAAAGTGAGTCGCAAACCCGATAATACTCTTTCTTGGGGGCACCTAATAAACGAGTATTTTCCGGTCCCTCTTTCTTCTCTTAATATGCAGTTAAGAAACGCCTCGGGGTGTGCTTATCGTTATCCCAGCAGCAGCAAAATGATATTGTATGCCAGCACGGGGCACTTATGCGTTTCCTTTCGTTGTTGCCGAATTAAAATTCTAAACATGGCTCGCCCCATGCGATAACAAGGCTTCCACATACAATTTGAAAATGCATTTTACATTAACTTAATTATTTACAGAGACATGAGAATGGCACTGCGAAACTGCGGGAGACCTTAAGCTGTGCGGGCCCATTGTTTATGGGCCTGGCACACGCACTACTCTAGCACAGGTAGATGCAGCCAGAGATAGTCACCATAGATAGCAGTTCTATCTATGCGAATGCACCCGGGCCTCTATAAAAAGCTGAAACAATGTTGCATGCATGCAAGCAGGTGCGGGGCAGCGGGGAAGGGGGATAATGCCTAATTATGGGGCGGCAGTTATCGCCCGCAAATCGGCCATCAAATATGCAGAGCCAGTGCAGGCCGAAAACATAAATTGACCAAGATATACGAGCTGCAATCATGAAAGGCAACGTCGCAAATCCTACGGCAATTAACACATTTCTCTCTCAGCTCGATAAATTGAATATGTTTGCCGTATGACACTCGTGGGCAACTCAATACGTGGTGAGTAGTGAACGGTTCTCTCACCTGTCTCAGTATCGCACTCAGACAAACTCCCTCTCTCTCTCTCTCTGTCTCTCTCTCACACACTCGTGCAACAACAAAATCGATATGCGTTGCATGCCAGGCCCAGTCCCAGTTGCTGCTCCTGGCACGGCCTCTGATAGCATGACGACATGGCAGGGCGCACAGGAAGCTGAAGCTGAAGCTGAAGCCGAAGCTGAGCGTGGGGCAAGCGACAAGCGACGCAACATGCGCCCGGCATTATAATGCCAGACGCGACACAGACCGACCCCCCACACACACATACACATATAGACAGGGGCAGTGGGAGCTGGGAAGGGGAGGAGCAACTGCTGAAACGAACTGCTGACTGGCAACGTTAAAACCGGTAAATCTTCATAGAGTTTGCTGCGTACATTGCTCTGCCCAGCTGAAAATACCCTAACTGTAAGCGGGTAGCTTACTTGGTGTGTTCTGAAATAATAAGTACTGAAAGTAATGTTAAGTAAGGTATATTCTTTAGTATAGAAGAGGACACAGTATCTCATTTCTCTAGCAAGTGCTCAGTCATATCTGTTAAGGTATTGAGTCTCTCTTAAGATGAGCAGGTTCTACTTTAGATGAGAAATTTCTTGAAGTTTCTTCTTTAGAAGAGCAGTTGTTTCTATATTGAGAAGTTCCTTGCAGCTTCTTTTACAAATCTGTTAAGCATTTAGCGAAGAAGCACAGTATCAATGCTTTTCTCTAGCAAGTTCTCAGTCATATTTGTGAAGGTATTGACTCTCTCTTAAAATGAGCAGGTTCTACTTTAGATCAGTAGTTTCTCCTTAAGATGAGAAGTTTCTTCTTTAGAAGAGGAGTTCTTTCTTTAGTGAGAAGTTCCTTCCAATGATTAGTTTATTGCATTAGTATCAATTAGAATGTTAACTGTGCTTGTTATATGAAAAGAACAACATCATTGACTCCTTCTTGCAACTTCTTTTACAAATCTGCTAAGCACACTTTAGGTAAATATGCATTAGATACCCTATAATATTTAAAATAATACACTCAATAGTAGCATTCTTTTTCTCTAGCAAATTCTTTTCCATTTCTTTTTCCATCACTACCTTCTTTAGCCTCACTCAATCTTCATAGTGCATTGCGTCTTCGTTTTGTCACAGAGCTTCCCTTTATCCCGGCTTGCACTGCAGACAACGTAGCTGTAGCTCCCGTTGACGATGAGGGTTTATTTCATGCTTACTTTGGCTTTCTTGCTGGCACCGTAAGCAGCCCCCAATCCAGCTACCTTCCCACCCAGCTACCCCCCTCCCCACCCACTCTTCACTCCACTTTTCTCTCCATTCGGCTTGCTACTTTTGCACATTCTTTTCAATTTCAGCTCTGGTTCGTTTGGGTTGGCTGACTGCCTGACTGGCTGAGGCATTTTCTTCTGCGAAACTTTTGCAATTTTCTATTAAAGCAATACACATGCACACATGGGTGGCTCTCTGTACCTTCCTGCCTTCCTGCCTGGCGCCGTGTGTGTTTGTATTTGTTTTTCATATAAAATGGGAATTTTCTTTATGTGTTGGCGCATGGCTTTTGTTAGTTTTTGGTCCGTTGGATCGGGCCCGTTTGGGTCGAGTCTGCTCTGCTCTGGCCATGCCATATGTCATTTCTCTCTCTCGTACTAATTCCGCAGTTATTCAGCAAATGTATTTACAAGCAGCACCGCCATGTTTGCTCGCACATAACCTCAAAACTTTATACGCATTTTGGCAAATTGCGTGCGCTTTCTTCTCAACGTTTCGACTCAACTAAAGAAACCGCCACAGAGAACTTTTTGCCTTTGACTCTCGCCAGTGAAGCGTTGCATAGTTCTTAGCGTTTTGTGTGGCTTTTGCTTTTAGCCAAATTTGCCAGCTGCGGCTAAAGTAGACAGCCAGTGGCAGGTTCTTAAAGCCTTAAAGCATGGCTGAAGCAGACCCAGTGGGTCGTATCTAATCAGTCAGTGTGTTCGAAGCTCGTTCATGCCTCAATGATGAAATGAGTTAACACTTGAGCGCCACACGCAGGACTACACACACACATGTGTGGGTGTGTGTGTGTGGCTGTACTTGACCAACAATCGGTCAGCCCTAAAGGGCCTGCAAATAACATCAAAGACCCAGTTACAGTCACAGGGCAAAGCATTCAGCCAATGTGGGAGGGAACCCAAAAACTTAATACAGACTTCAATTTCAATCTTTATAGATACTGCACCCTAGCCGGCACTAACTTGACTGCAACTGGGGAGTAACTGTGTAAAAAGTTGTATTCAAATGGCAGCTGCACCTTCATATTAGACGAGACACTTTGCCCGTGGCCGCACTCACCTGAGTCCAATGATATTTTATCGGCTGCGTGTGTAAAAAGTGCCATCAACATTTGGGCCAGTCAGCCAGTCAGCCAGTCAGGCAGGTAGTCATAGTCGACATGGTCACTGCTCCCAGGTTCGTATCAGGCCCTTGGCTACTACTTCGTCCTGCTCCTGCTCTGCCTTGTGGCTTGTGGCTGCAGTCTAATGTGCTGTGTGTGCCAGGCGTTCAAAGCCATTTTCTATTTTTATGTGCGCACAAACTGTAAAAAAATTGCAAGGCAAAGAGAAAGAGAGAGAGAGAGAAAGGGACAGAGATAGAGGCAGTGAGGGAAAAAGGGCGAGAGAGAGTGGGAGCGCAGCTGAGTGTAGACGTTATAAAAAGGCAGTTTCGCAACGGTGGCCATAACAATACGCCCAGCATGGGAACCTTTACCTTACCCGGCCCCAGCTCCCAATGGCACGGTCGGCTGTCCCAACGACCAAGTTAACTGCATTTTAACGCGCATTTCAATTTGGAACGGATATAATTTATAGACGACTGACTGGCGCTCGCCTCCCACCCGCTCCTTCCCTCTTCTTGCCTCACTTATGTGTCCAAGTCCACGTTCACGTCCAACTCGGGCACAGCACAGAATGTTTGTTGCCTCAAAATTGAACCGTGCGCTTCACTGCATCCGCCTGCTGCTTCCACTACTCACCTCACTCCCCCTTCCACCTCTCTTTCTGCTATCTGCCTGGCATGTTTATCTAGCCTCTGCCCGCTAATGTGCAAAATTTAATAATAAAGTGTTACGAGGCAGTTAAAGAGTTGCATGTTGTTGTTTAATGTTGCCATAGTCGTGCTTGTTGTTCTTGTTGCTGCTGATGCGGCAAATGCAATTTCGCGTAATATGCAGCAGCAGCAACGATGTCCGCACGCCTTAAAGTATGCTTCAAACTATTCACTCGCCGAATTCGTCGTTCACCCGGACTGCAAGTGACTGCCCAGGACTCCGTGTGCACGCCCAGTCCCAGTCCCAGTCCCAGTCCAGCGACAAGTTCTGCGAATCTGCTGTTGTCCTTCTTACTTAGTTTTCCTTCATTCTTGTGCGCACCCTGTAAAAGAGCAGTGCCTCCAAAGGGGTATGACAGCACCTTCTTTAGAGTTTGTAATAATATATTTAACTTAGTTTATAGTTCAAATAATTCAAATGAGTTCAACGTAGTCGTACTTTGTTAGTGCCTGAATACTTCTACTTTCTTTCTTTCGTCATTTTCTTCTTCTGCAGCTCATCTTCAAGTCGTGCACTCCCTCTGCCTATGCTTCCTTTTCAACGTCGAGCACTTTTCCACTTTTCCAAATGTCTGCGTGTTCAAATTGAACAATAACCCTAAGTTGTTGTCGTCGAAATAATATTTTTGTGCCCTCCAATCCTGATTTTTCATACAAATAAAATGTGCGTCACTCCCTCTCTCCCTCTCCCGCTCTCTCTCTCTGTCTCTCGTGCTTTGTCTCGCTATAACAGCGAAAATCGCAAAGCAATCAAATAAAATTTGAATAAAAGATTTTTGTCTGTCGTTGATTTGCGAAAAGCTCAGCAAGAACAACAACAACAATTTTGGAAAATAAGAACACGATGGGCGTCAACTTGTGCGCATTTTGCATGGGGTTGTACCGGCAAGACACACACACACACACACACACACAAAGATATACACACTCACGTAACTGCCTCTAGGTAAGATGTAAGTACAGTTTTTGGCAAAGTTTTGGCTGAATATGGCAGCAGCAGCGGCGCTGATAAGTTGCCAGACAGTTGAGAAACGTGGAAAATTAAAAGAAAATATGTTGATAAGCTCGAAGAAGAAGAAGAAAATGCAGAAATAATAAGGTAAATTGTAAATAATTCGTATTTACTTAAGTTCCCTCAGTTTCATTCGTAACTGATTAAGTTCTTTCTTTAAATTTTCCTGCGCACTGACCTTCACCCGCTCCCCCCTCTCTCTGTCACTCTTTCCCCCTTACCTGACACTGAGCTGACCCTGAACGTGAATTTATGTCGTCCTCGTCGCTGGCCTTGACCGAGATGGCTTGTCCCAAAATGCAAATTAGCCAAGAGCCGCAGCAAGTACAAAAACAAAAGCAACGGCAGCCAAACTCATTACCAACTCCGTTGCTGCCCCAGCCTAATTTCATTTCATACCAAATTACACACACAGCGACGACCCACAACGATGACGTCACGGCCAGCACACGGAAGCCGGCAAAACCTAATTAGCCAAGCAGCGGCGGCGTGGCATCATTTTGCGCTGTCACGGGCTGCGGCGTGCCGTGACCCACAGCGTCGTTTGTGCCGCCCCAAGGATGACCCCGTGCCGGTTCGAGTGGGCCGCATTAAATTACCGACGTGGTCGCCAAGGAGAAAAAGTTATTAACGCGCCAAAAAAAGGAGGCAAAGAGGAAACTGGAAAAGTTGCCGGCAAAGGCGACAACAAAAACAAGCAACAAAAGTGCGTAGGAGGTGGGGGGAAGGGAGAGGGAGCAGGGGCAGCTGTCGCCCCTTGTTAAGATGCCTGCCTGACCTTATTGCGAAAGTGTTGACCGCAAAACGAGCAGCAGGCGCAGACAGCAATGGGGGGGAGGAGGGCAGGTGGAGGCGTGGCACCATTTCGGTCAATTTTAGCGCCAGGCTGTGACTAATGTAATTAACGCCAGCTCGCTCTCTCTCTCTTTCAGTGCTCTCAGTGCTCTCTGCACTCAACTCTCTGTTATGCTGTGGCCATCTCGCTCACTCGCACTCACTCACTGCACGTCTCTCTCTTGCTCTCTTTCGCTCTCGCGGGCAAGCAGCGCAATTGGCTGTCACTTGTAGCAGGCGCACAGCATCAGCAGAGCGAAAGTTTTTAATTAACTTTTGGCGCCAGTTTATGCTTGCTCTCTCTCTCTCTCTCTGTTTCTATCTCCCACTGCTGCTCCCTTTATTACTCTCTCTCCCAGTTCCCTCTGCCTCTTCTCTCTCTCTCTCTCTCTGCTGCCCTGTAAATAATTGTAGCTTCGTTGCTGCGCGTGCCACAAACTTTGCTGTACTCTGTGTGTGTGTGTGTGTGTGTGTGTGTGTTTGTGTGTGTGTGTTTGTGTGTGTGTGTGAATAATGTCCTTGTCCCAGTGCACCACAAGTTGTAGGTGTGAATTGGCATCGAGTCTGGAGCCAAAAAGCCACTGGGCGAACAGCAAATGGTGAATGACATTCGGGAGTGTGCGAATAATTGTGAATGGAAACGGGCAGAAATAGAAAGAGCAAACAGCAATGAAGAGAGAAGAAGAGAGAGAGGGAGAGCAAAGTGGGGAAGAGCTGTGGGGAATGAGCTGCGCTGCAGTTGACAGCTTCGTAATTGTAATGATGACTAAGCTGCGTGTTCATTCATATCTCTGCCAAGACAGTCAGTTTATATAGTACTATATCTTTATAAAACACTTTACTTTGGCAATTTTTAGCTGTGAAATACAGAGAAAATAGCTATAAATAGCAGAAAATAGCTACAAGTTGCCTAAGATTCAGAGGGAACTAATGTCTTCTAACTGCTTCATACATTTAACCCACAACGAAGCTTTTATGTAAAATAAGTATTGTAATTAACATTTATCCTCTTCCTTTCTCCATCCCCCTCTCCCCCTCCCATCACACAAGTGTCAATTGCATGAGACAATCGCAAGCAACCCTGACAACAATGGAGGCAACTGACAATGCAAATTATCGCTTATGCCACTGATTATTGCCAATTCCCAATCAATTTCTGACGCTGCCAGTTGCCAGAGTTGCCAACAGGGGCGGGCACAGCAAGTATCAATTGCCAAATGCCACAACAACAGGGGGTAGGGCAGAGAGGAGAGGGGGCAGCATTACATTCTTTTGTTGCTGGCAGGCACTGAAAAGGCGCTCAGTAAAACAAACAGAGCCTCATAGTGTGTCCCGGCTGCACTTGACTTGCAGTCGAACAAAGCACACACGAGGCAGACAAAGCATGTTGCATGCAACATAGTGCAATTAAGGCACAGTAGCAGATCCTACCCCTATTGGAACTCTATCGGCATCCTGGCAGGATCTCTCTCTCTCTCCTGCTTCCCTTGCTGCGTGCATTTGCATAATTTGCATATAATTCTCTGTCAAACATTTTAGAGATACAAGAGAAATACATAAATAAATATGAGGAGTGCATATGAACAAAGAGCGAAACCGCTGAGCCCAAATGCAAATTTCGCTTGGCTCAGCGTGTGAAAATTCCATGCCGCTGTCGCAGTCAAGACAGCTGCGAGTCGAGCCGAGCCTACTGCCAGTCTACAGGCTCCGCAAACAGTCTACAATCTGCAGTCTACAGTCCACGCACAGTCTATAAATATTCAGGCATTGCATTGACAGTTTGGCTAAAGTTTGCCGTAGAAGTTTTTAACGCTGCGACAGCTTAAAACAATAAAAACTACCACGCCCGGCTTGGTCAAGCAACGGAGATCTTCGACCAAACTTGCTTATAACTTGTGCGAGCAGCCAAAGTTAGCGTTTTGTAACGCTGATTTGCTGGCCAGCAAAGAGAGAGAGAGAGAGTAGGAGAGGGGGAGAGGGGGAGAGGTGGAGAGGGAGAGGGGGTAGGGCATAGGGCTGTCCAGAGTCCTGGCAACTTGGAAGCGTTAAACTTTTCGCCACAAAATGAACTGCGTGACGGAAAGTGAGAGGGGAATGCAGCCAGCGGAGCAAGTGCAACAGTTTATGGTTTTATAAATCGGATTGTGTTGAAGGCTGCAAGAGAAGAAGGGGCAGGGAAGTAGAGAAATGTGCAAGAAATGATTTCTAGCTGACTTTGATTATATTATAGTAGATGAAGTATGTCTGCGTATATCTATAAAGAGTAATACCTCCTTCTCCTAAGTGAAAGTGACTATATGATAGCATAAAATAACATATACATAAGTCATAATAGAAGAATGAAGAGTTCCTTTTCTTATATTCACTTGAAGGTTCGTACGGGCAACCTTATAGAGGGATTCCTATTATTGCTTTTCTCAGCTGAGTTCGACAAAAAGCCAATATATTTAATTAAGTGTGATATATCAATGAGGATGACAATATATTTAGGATACTGATTGTTGCCTTTAGATGATATACATAAATATCTGTAGATGTAATTAAAAACAGTACAATTAAAGTTATCTTGATACTCTTCTATATAAGCCTCTAGGTATATAATTAGATTTAATTTCACTTGATACAGATACGAGTAGACTCATTATAGTAAGTATGAATATATATTATCATATCTATTTAAGTTCTCCCAGTCGAGCAGTTAACTGCTTATAGAGCTCTTCAAATTGTATTATTTCCCTACACATTTTGACTTTATATAAGGTATAATATACACATAAAGAAGTTGTTTCCTTGATGGTCTGCTAGACCCCTTGTGCAGCACTTCTAATCATACCTACTGCAAGTGCACTTCACATGCCTTTCATAATCAAGATTTCACTGGCATTTAGAATCTCATTCATTCTGAGCGCCATAAAAAAGCTGCTCGAGTGAGGCCTAAAAAACTATCGAGCCGAGCAATTAACACGCCGTAAAAGCTGGCGAAATGAGCGAGCGAGTGCAGCAGCAACTGGCAACGGTAGCGCCTCGCAATTAGCCTGGTCAATTAAGGCTCGCACATAAACAAAGCCCTAAAAGCGACGGTGCATAATGACTGAGAATTTGCATAATTAAAAGTGCAAGCAAAGAGAGAGAGAGAGAGAGAGAGAGAGAGAAGAGAGAAGAGAGCAGTGCGCACTCTGCTCTTGGCAGCAGCTTCTGGCAAGGCAATTCCCGCTCTCCCACTCCGCCTCATCCCCTCGGGAAGTTGCAGTTGAACTGCAGCTTTGGTAAGTTCAATTTATATTCAACCATTGGGCAAGGCAATTCTGACCAGCCCCCTCCTCTACGCCACTGCCTTTGGGCCATGCATGCCCATAAATTTGCCCAGTCGGCCATGTCCGAAGCAAATGGCGAACTGACCCACGTCGCAGCCACAAACTTAATTTCGTATTTGTTGCCAAAACAAAGGCAGCCCCCGGGGGTAAAAAAGCCCACGTCATGCGAGGCTCTCCCCCCTCAAGCCAGCGTGCCACTGCCCCTCCTACATGCAGTTGGCAGCAGCAGCAGCAATCGTCTCGGTTTAGGGCCAGCCCATTGGCCATTTGGCCAGACATTTGTCTGCCACAGACAGCGGGGCGTGCATTTTGTTTACATTTTGCCAAAAAACGCAGCAAGTTCTCTGTGCTCTGTTTGTCTGTTAGCAAGTTTATTAGGGCGTATGATTAATAGCCCCTCTAGCAGGCAGGCGCCGTACAGCCTCAGCCCCAGCAGCAGCCTTAGGGTAGCTTCAGGGCAGCTTCAGGCACTCTCTGGTTAATAAAGAATATACGAAAATGATTTTGGGGCACGGGCAGTTCTTGGTAATTAAAATTGATGTGACGAATTCACGAAGCGCAGTGTGCAGACTAAACGAAGGTAATTAAGTCAAATGACATGACAGCAGCAGGCCAAGATAACGTCGAGCATTGGCAGTGCCAATTTGGAGAGTCCCGAAATGAAGTTAACAATTTGTTATGTGCAGACAAGGAAACTGGATTCAGCCACAACAAATGCTTCTAATTGGCAGCACTCTCTCTTATTCTCTTTCCCTCTCTCCTTCTCCTTGTATCTCTCTCTCTCTTCCTTCTCCAACTGCGCTCATCATCATCTCTCAATGGGCTTACTAATTTTTTGCAATTGTATCTTTTGCTTTGATTGCAATCAATCTATGAAATCCGCAGCTACTTGTTACTATAGCTCTTGTGTATCTGTTAATGTATCTGCAGCTGCAACTGTATCTGTATCTGCAACTGCAACTGTATCTGGCGCTTTGTGCCCCAGCGAGAGCATTTCAATCGAAACCGCACTAATGAAGCCCATTGAAAATGCAATGCTTAAGCAGCAGCTTCCGATTGGAGCCTATCCACCTTGCTGCCTCTCTTCTCTCCCTTCTCTCCCTTCTCCCTCTCTCTGTTTTCCCCCAGCGTAACCGCAGTTGAAAGCACCGAGGCAAGCTTCAATTCCCGCGGCGCCTGCAGCTTTCCGCTCGGCGTCAATTTTAATGGGCTCGCAATATTAATGACATTTTCAATTCCATTGCATTATAAGTATCTCTATATCTATATCTATCTCTTTCTCTCTAGCTGTGGCTGTATCTCTATCAGTATCTATATCTCAATCTGCAGTTCTACTGTATCTTTTGTGTGCAACTTGTCAGCATAATTACGAGTCTCAGTCTGCCTCCCTTTCTCCTCGCTTCCCTCCTGCCTGCTGCCTTCTGATTTGTTGTTTTTTATTTATTCATTCATTTTCATATGCATGAAAATTCGCGCAGACCTCGCACCCAGTGGGCGTGGCAGTCAGGTAAAATTTTGTACTGCTGCTGTTGTTGCACGCTCCAACGCATTTCCACTTGCCATGCAAGAGGACGCACCACAACGGGGCAAGCCACACCACAAGCAACCACTGGCAAAATAGAGTTGTTGTTGCTGCCTATGCTGCTGGCTCTGCCTCTGCCTCCAGGTAGCTTCAAGTATTATTTTTCCACATTTCTTTATTTCCATGTTGCCATAATTGCGTCGTCGTCGTCGTCGTCGTCGTCGTCGTTGGCGGCTGCAATTCTTTCATCCAAGTGCGCCTCATCAGCGTCGAGCAACAACGTGAAGGGGCCGCTGCCTCCTCTCCCTCCTCCTCCCTTGAACTTGTGCACTGTCTCACTCACTCCCAGTCAGACAGTCAGCGCCTTGCAGTCTCTCCCCCCCTCTCTCTCTCTCTCTCTACCTCACTCAGTCGCGCCCGCGGTAATTAAAGGCAAACTGCTGCAGAAAAAAATTTTCGGCGCTTTTCAGCGCTGTAATTAAAAATTGCAAAAGTATTTTCTGCTGTTTATTTTCTTTGCTTCCTCTTCTTTCTCCTTTTCTCTCTTTCGCGTTGCAGAACAAAAACCGAAATGCTGAAAAGCTGTGTGGGAAAACCGCGTCAAAAGCAACAGAAATGCATTGGGCAGCAGCCCTTTTGCTCTGAGAAGTTCCTTCCCTCCCTCCCTCATTCCCAGCTCTGCTCTGCTCTGCTCCTTGCTGCCACAGCTTGCCGCCCTTGGCTGCCTGTCTGCCTCCTCTCTCTCTCTCTCTCTGCTCTTGCTGCCTCTCTCCTACTCCCCAATCCTCCCACGCCCTTCTGCACCTTTTGTTGCTGGCATTGATATGGCACTGGGCGTGGCTGCTGCCTGCTTAAAGTCTGGCAGCTTAAAGCAGCTGAGGATCTGCACTTGCTGAGTGCCTCAGTTGTCACTGGGATTTGACAAACCTCCCGCAACTCTCACTCCAAATTGGCAACCGAAAAGCGGCCACCAATCAGAGAAAAACTGTCAACTAGCCATAAATACAGAAATGCACAAATTAAATTAGGCAGGCAGAGCAGGTGGGAGGGGGGAGGCGGAGGGGAGGCAGACAAAAGGCGGTCTGCAATTTACAGAAAACTGCCAACAAATCAAATTGCCTTTATAACCAGCACACGAAGCGATGAACGATCGCTGGCCAATTCCCGCGTGGACAATTGCAACGAGGGAGTGCGAGGGAGGAGGGAGAAAGGAGAGGAGCAGGGGCAGCTGAGTAAATAATTTTGTCTTGCCGTAAAAGTGCAGACTGGCAGGCGAGGGTGGGCAGTAGCAGGAGGAGGAGCAGCGGCTGCCTTGTCTGTCCGTGTGCTTGACTGGCTCGCTGGCAGCATCTGTCAATTGCTTGGAGATTGATGCCCCTGGATAATAACGACGCAAACAATTTGCAGACGACAACACGCCACAGCGACAGCGACAGCGACAGAGACGGAGATGGAGTCAGAGATGGAGTCCAAGTTGGAGCGGGCTGCACTGGCACCGTCGGTGGTCGCATGTCGCGAGACAAAGCTGAAAAACTGAATGACAACTCTTTAGCCTCGTTGGCTTGTTGGCTTGTTGGCTTCTTGGCTTGGCTAACGGGATTTTAAAGCAAGTTATTTGCCCAAAAATGGTGGCGACAACAGGCGATGGCAAAGTGTCGCAGCCGGCGACAAGTGACAACGGCGCGCATGCGTGACTTGCCAAGGCGATTGGCAATTGGAAGACACTCATTGTTGTTGCCAGCATGGATGGATATGGTAAACGCAATGCCCCATGCAGCCTGCCACATGCCCCCTGCCGAATGCTGACTGACTGACACTTTGTCAGCATACGCAGCCTGGACAAATTTGCCTTGTTTCCCACCAGCAACAACAGCAGCAGCTGCCTCTGCCTCAGTCTGCGGCAAGCTAAGCCGCCAGCTGCATGCCTAGACATGCCTAGACAAAGGCAGCATGCAGCAGGATGCAGTAAAACGCAGTCACAGGTGCATCAAATGTTGCTGCAAGTTGCTGCACGTTGCACGTTGCCAGCAGTTGCAGGCGGCCAACATGTTGCCAAGTCATTAACTTGAGCCTGTTTTGGCTTTTGTTACATGTTTGTGATTACAGGCAACTCCTGGGGCGGAGGGAGTGTATGTGTGTGCAACAATAGCGCCAGGACATGGACACGGATGCGGACACGGACACGGACATGGACATGGCCTGTTGTTGTCGGCTGCCGGTTGTGCCTTGTGCCTTGTCGCTTGTCGCTGGATAATTGCAGAAAACAAAACTTGAGGGGCAGCTGGCGCTGGAGATGGCGTTGCCAGCGCCTTGAGCGTTTAGGCCATTTGAAAATTGCAGCAGCAGCGGGGCAGTGGCAGTGGCAAGGCAGGGGCAGGGGCAGGGCTGTTGCCAGGGGTGCAGGGTGCGGGCTGTAGTCGCAACCACTTTGGCCAAAACCAACAACTGCTGCTGCTGCTCCTCCTACTCACGTTGTCGCGACTGCAACTCGCCATTGTCTCGTGGCTGTTAAAGTGTGAGTGTGTGTGTGTGTGGTTGCATGTATGTGTGTCTTCGTGTGAGTGTGTTTGTGTTTTTCGCTCATGTGCGAATTTTTATGGCCAAGGAAAACAACCCCCAAGTGGCAGAGACACACACACGTGCGCACTTGAACAATACACGTGTATGCAAGTGTATGCGAGTGTGCGTATGTGTGTGTGTGTGTGTGAGTGTGCCTGTGTGTTTGGCAATGTCAACTGGGGCGGCTACAAGCTGCTAAGTGCACTTGCCCAGCATTTCTTTGCCTTTCATTGCTTTTCCTTTGGCATTTCTCATCCTTTGCCGCTGTCTCTCTCCCTCTCTCTTTCTCTCTCTTCCTATACCCCTATGTGTGCGTATGTGTTTGGCACTGGCTGTGCCTATGCCACACCCCCTCACTGCCGCCCTCCCACTGCCTCAGCTGGCGTCTCTGTTTTATATGTTTTTTATCTACTCTCATGAATACATAATGCACTGCACTTGAGGCGCAGCCCCTGCCTCACTGCACTTCCTCTGCACCTCTCGCCCCCTTTCTCTCTCTCTCTTCCTTTCTGTCTTTCCCTTCTCTCAGTGACAAAAGCAAGCAGCTAATTTAAATGAAGGCTCAGGCTCAGTCGCAGCCTGCTGTCGCCGCCTTAGTCCGTCGCCAGATAACTGCATTCTTCAAATGTTGCAAAAGGATGCAAACTTCCTTCACCCACCCCCCCCCCGCACAGCTGCTTTGGTCACCCTCTCTCGCCTGCACGCTTTGTTTGTCTCGCTTTGGCGCTGCCGGTCGGCCGGAAAGTAATTAAAATCTGCGCTTAAGTGCAGGTCCTTAAAAAAAATGCATAAAGCCAGGCAAAGAGAAGAGGGGAGTAAGGTTAGCACACAAAAAAGTGTTGAAAGAGCCACTGAAACATGCAAAATATTTAATAGGCCTCGCTAAGCAAAACCTTTGAGAAATGCGACAAGATTGAGAGAAGACGCCATCTATGTGAATCTCGGGGAGAATTAGAAAAGGTAAACTCAATGGAATCCTTGCTAACATCGCGCATAGAACTCATTAGCATAGCGCATATTGGGCACACTAGCGCCATCTGGCGCAAACGTGCAGCAGCAACTGGGAACAGTTGAAAACATCGCAGTGAGAACAGTTAGTCAAGGCAGGCAACTCTTACCCCTGCTTGGCTTGGCCAAACATCGCTGCGATATTAACATCGCACGTCGAGTTTCGCTCAAGCAGGACGCACTCAAATTGTGACTCACACTCAATTACCCCTCTGCAGGAGAAAATGAGTGAGAGAGAGAGAGAGAAAGAGAGTCACAATTGAGTGCGAGGCGTAGTGAGTGCACTGTGAAGGGAGTAGTTAAGGGAAGAGTTAAAGAGGAAAGCCTTCCTAGCGCTGTGCTAATTAATCGAAACTTGCATTGAAATATTGACAGCAGCAGCAGAGGCAGCGGCAGAGGAGAACTCTGCCCTGGCCTGGCTCTGTCCGCCTTTAATAATTCGCTGCACGTTGACAGCGCTTGCCTTGCCCATCTCGCATTGAATTATTCACATAGCTAAAGTTTTCCCGACACACACGACCCGCCGAAAACTGTTGCCAAAGAATGCCAGAATGCCCAATACGCTGTCCCCCTGCCCCTGCTTTGCCCCCCTTCATGCCACAAAACATTTCTAGTAAAAGTTTTTTCTTTTGGTCCACGCAGCTGCAAGCAAAAGTTTTTTACCAAACCAAAAAAGATGAGAGTAAAAAAGCACAGAGAAAAGAACAGAACCCAAAGAGTATCTCCAAATGCTGCAAATGAGCAAAAAATGTTGCAAATAGTGGGAAGGTGGTCGAGCAAAACTGCGAAAATTGAAATGAAAATTACCCATTGTGGCAGCGGCAGCAGCATTTCAATTTGAGCTGCCATTTTGCACGTGCCTCATGCTACATTTTCCGTTTGCCACTTTCCATTCTCCACAATCTCAAAAGCCTCCGCCTTTGCATTTTATTCATGTCGCACCGTTCGACTTTATTAGTTATTTTCTGCTCAATTTGTGCTGCTGCTCAGCAGTGGAAGGAGGCAGGAACACATTTAGCATAATGCAAAAGAAAACGAACGACTGAACGAATCCATTCATTGGCACTCGAGCGCACCAAGCCCCAACTTGATGGGGAGCTGTTCATAATTCTCGCCTTCTCTCTGGCCTTGCAGTCCGGGCACGTACTAGACCTGGTTTCCAGCTGCAACGTGAGATTGGGCGTATTACAAGTATAACGTTGCTGTGCTTTGCTTTGTCATTCACACTTATTCATGAATCGATTCACAGTGCTCGTATGCATATTGAATCATTCTGCCATGGACTCTTTGCCATTTCAATTGACCCAATGAAGACTGCAACTAGAGAAAGTGGGAGAGGATACTCAAGGGTATTAATATTTAATTAACTATCTTAAGGTGTGTTTAGAGATAGTTTTATACATTATATATATTTAATATTTATTTTTATATTATATAGTTATAATTTTCTAGTCTTAATCTTATTTAAATACCAACAAATTTTAATAATTGATATACAATTCTGTATTCTGTATTGAATATGTTATTCGAAATATTCTTTCATTTCTTGTTCCATCTTTCCAAAAATTAAAGACAGCAAAATCTTCTATTGCATTGTTTAGCTGCGCCAAGTACTTAAGCTACTTAAAGGTATTAATATTTAATTAACTATCTTAAGGTGCGTTTAGAGATAAATTATATGTATTTAATATTTATTTTTATATTGTATAGTTATATTTTTCTAGCGCTTTTTTCTGCGAGTCTAACTGCAGAATCCCCTTTATTTCGAAATTGTTTTATTCCTTATGAAGCAAAGAGCTGAGCATTCGAATTTAAAATCATGATGAATAGACCCTTTCAAATTTTTCTATAGTTCATAAATATATGTTAAAATATTAATATAGTCGAAATTGTTTTATTCCTTATGAAGCAAAGAGCTGAGCATTCGAATTTAAAATCATGATGAATAGACCCTTTCAAATTTTTCTATAGTTCATAAATATATGTTAAAATATTAATATAGTCTATGTATCATATATCATATATTATATCCAGGATTCTATTGAATATTTTATAGCTCACCTAAATGTATGTCAAATTATTTAAATTCATAAATTATTAATATTAATATATCGTTTTGAATTAATCAAAAATTTTTTTAACCATTCTTGAGCTTACTTTTGAGTTTAAGAAAGTTTAAAATCTTATTCTTTTTAAAATCAAATTGATATTTACAACGTTCTGTAATATAAAATTAGTTAAATATCAAATCATCCATCGTCTCAACACAAACTTCTCTCGATTCTATTTTTCAAATTATTTAGCTTTTAAAAAATTAAATTCTTATTTAAATGCCAAAAAATCTTGATAATTGATATACAATTCTGTATTCTAAGTATTGAATATATTATTCTAAATATTTTTTAATTTCTTCTTTCCATCTTTCCCAAAATTAAAGACAGCAAAATCTTCTTTAGCATTGATTAGCTGCACCAAGCGAAGTTGCTGCAGGTCACCGCGCGCTGAGCCAATTAGCTTGTTCGGCTGCTCCCCTTCCTTGCCCGCCTTTCTCACCCGCCTCCTGTGGGAGCTGCACAGCTGCAAGTTGGAAAACTTCGCAGCTCTGGCGGCTAATTACATTGGCAGTCTGTAGTTTAGTGGGGAATACTTGAGGAACAAGTGAAAAGTTTACGCACAATTATCAACACTTGGCCGGGGCGTCATGATGAGGCACAAAAAGAAAAGAACTTTGACGCGCCACGCCCCTTTCGTGGGACTATATAAAAGTCAAGTACAAGCCACATGCAGTACAGTATAGTTCAGTGAGGAATCGAATTTCAGTTAACTAAGGAACAACAATGAAGCAAGTCGAGGTCTTGACTCCCAGATCCTTTGCGGACATGATGCGGGCTCCAGTGCGTCTGTACAAGACAATTGGCGAGGACATCTACGCCCATCGCTCCAGCAATGCACTGAAGTCGCTGCTGCTCAAGATCTATCTATATGCGGGATTCATTAACTTCAATCTGTTGGTCTGCGGCGAGTTAATTTTCTTCTACAAGTCAATGCAGGAATTCGAGACAGTGCGTCTGGCCATTGCGGTGGCTCCTTGCATTGGATTCTCCTTGGTGGCGGACTTCAAGCAGATTACTATGGTGCTGCACAAGAAGACGTTGACGCAGCTGCTCGATGAACTGGAGGAGATGCATCCCAAGACGTTGGAGCAGCAGCGCGCCTACAAAATGCCCGACTTCGAGCGTACCATGAAACGTGTCATTGGCATCTTTACCTTCCTCTGTCTGGCTTACACGACCACCTTTAGTTTGTACCCCGCCATCAAGGCCTCGATTAAGTTCAACTTTCTTGGCTACGAGACTTTCGACAGGAACTTTGGCTTTCTCATTTGGTTTCCCTACGATGCCACTAGTCGCAATTGGGTTTATTGGATCACCTACTGGGATATTGCCCATGGTGCCTACCTGGCTGGCATTGCCTTCCTCTGCGCCGATCTGCTGCTCGTCGTGGTCATCACACAGCTGTGCATGCACTTCAACTACATCTCGTTGAGGTTGGAGGCTCATCCCTGCCGCGAGGATAGCGACAGGGAGAACTGTCGCTTTCTGGCCTCCATGATCAAGTACCACGACAAGTGCCTGACGTGAGTGGAAAAGAGTATTCATTGATGCCTTGGAATTCCCTTCTCTCCATTCCCTTGCAGCCTCTGCGAGCACATCAATGATATGTACAGCTTCTCTCTGCTGCTCAACTTTCTGATGGCCTCCATGCAGATTTGCTTCATTGCCTTTCAGGTAACCGAGTCCACTGTGGAGGTCATTCTTATCTACTGCATCTTTCTGATGACGTCAATGGTGCAAGTGTTTCTCGTCTGCTACTACGGGGATGCCTTGATAGCGGCAGTAAGAGGGAGAGTCTCCTATAGCACCTGTTCTTATCTAATCATCCCCCTTTTTCCTTCTAGAGCCTGAACGTGGGTGACGCTGCCTACAACCAGAACTGGTTCCAGTGCAGCAGAACCTACTGCCTGATGCTGAAGCTAATGATCTTGCGGAGTCAGAAGCCCGCCATGATCAGACCGCCCACATTTCCGCCCATTTCACTGGTTACCTACATGAAGGTGGGGTGCATATAAAGTAGAATACTCAGCAATAGTTCTTTAAGAAGTGTTTTCTTATGCTTTCCAGGTGATCAGCATGTCGTATCAGTTCTTCGCTCTGCTAAGAACTACCTACTTCAGGGATTAAGCTTCAGAAGTTTTAAATTGTCGTCCTGTGCTTATAAAGCTTTAAGCGAGCTTAGCTCTTGTTGCCTCCCCCGGTGATTCTCACGCCCTGCTCGTTGATTTGCTGTGACGGGGCACGACACACTTTGATAACATTTAATTAAAAATCGCATTTAAAATTAATAAGCTTAAATTGAAACCAATAGCGCCTGAACGAGCACGAAAAGCCAAAGAGAAATGCCAAGAAAAAGCAGGAAAAACAAAATACACAAAAAAATATAGAATAGCACACGAAGCAAACATTTTTCAAAAGGAATATAACAGCACCAATAATAAAAACTCGCACAGGAGGAGCACGACAAAAAAAAGAAATAGAAAACAAAATAAAACTCCATAATGGCTACCCCTCCTCCCAATACGCCCCTCTTGCAGTAACCTCCCCCAACTGGTAATAAAAGGAACAACATAAAACGCAATCACAATCATCGACAATAATCCGGCAGCGGCAAAAAATGCTTATTATAAAATTTCACAGTTTTTCAATGAGCTGCAAAAAGAAGAGCGAAAAAACGAAACAAAAAACGTAGAAAACGAAATAGCAAGCCAGCGATGGCTTTTCAAAATCATAATGGCAGCTAGTAACAAGAGTTTTGTGTACAAATAAGTGGAAAAAAATTGCCCCGACTGTGCCCCCTTTGCCACGTCGCCGTCCATTTCCAGTGTCGGCAAATACCACGTCAGCAGCTCCAATGGCATCCAGCAGCACCGCAGTCAGCTGCCCCTGGTTCCCTTACCCTCTCTTCCCCGTTCATTCCCTTCCTCTCCCCCTCGCAGTTCGTCGTGCACGTCACGCGCAACCACTTAAAAAACCTTGAGCCACCCAGACCCCGACCCACAGTCAGCGCAAGAGACCCAGCCAGTTCCATTCCCCAGCCTCCCAGTCAACACTGAGAAAGGGGGTGTGGTTGGGGGGGCCGGCCCACTTCCTCGTTGCATTTTCCCTTAACAGGCCGTTAGTCGTTATTATTTTGGTCCATTGACGCTGCGGGCCATGGCAGCAGCATCAGCAGCAGCGCTATATACACTCGCTATATATACAAGCTCGGCCATATACAAACCCCCCCCCCTGCCTGCCCTTGTGCTGAGCTTAATGCGCCGTTCAGGCCAACGGCAGTGCACGGGGCAACGTTATGTACCACCACCACCACCACCAGCAGCAACAGCAGCAGCAGCATCACTAGCACCATCGCCATCATCATACTCATCGCACCACCAACTACCCGGCCAGTCCATCAACATCAACAGCATCTCCCTCCTCCTCCTCCTCCTGATACCACCACAACCACCCACCATGCCTGCCACCCTCGTTGACGTTGATGTCCCGTATTGGAATCGCGTTCGTCTCGCCTCGTTCGTCCTCGTCCTGGCTCGTTCTCGTGGCGCACTCTCGGCAGCGGCACCACCAGGAGGGCAATTTTTATAATTTTAGTCTCGTTTGCTTTGAATTTATTTTTATTTTTCTGTTTTCTTTCGCCCTCTCTCTGCCTGTGTGTGTGTGTGTGTGTGTGTTTTTCTGCCCGCTCGACTGGGCTGACTCCTCCTCTCCGTGCACAGCTTTCTCGTTGCCCTTTCCCCCTTGTTGAATTTCTATGCCGGCTGCTTCTTCCTTCTAACATTTCTTGTCAGCTTCGAGTTGTTTTGTTCACACACACACACACACACTTACACACACAGACAGTGGCAGGTTTCGTTATGGTTTTGTATTGGTTTCGTTTGACGCTTTTTTGCATTGCACAAAATGGCGTTGCTGGTATTGATTTTTGATTTGTTGCCAGATTTCAGTGGCCTGTGTAGGCCAAAAATAAGCCAAGTCACGGCTAATCACAACTTTTGAGTGCGGTGGCAACTGTACTTTTTGCTGAAGTGCAAAAGAAGGTGAGAGATTTGTGATAAAGTAAGTGTTAATCAATTAACTGTTCATTGTTTATTTGGGCCTAGATAACTGGGCTAAAACTTAGGCATGAATTTATTATAATACAATTTGTATCTATGGGTATTGCAATAATTAATAATAATAATTATTATATTATTATAATATTAATAATTATTGCAATAATTAAATATGTTCTTAAATATTATTATTTTTATATTTTATTATATGCTTCAACTTTATATTCTCTCCTCTAAGTAAACATTATTATTTTTGCCATGTAAACAGTTTTTCTCATTCTCATTTCTTTTATATTTATCTACTAAAGTGACGCTGTCTAATCTCTCAGTTGGCCCAATCTGTTTTCCTGCTATCCCCCACACTGTTCTCTTCTCATCTTTCTCTCTCCATCTCTTCCCTCCTCCCGCTTCACATTGTCAGTCAAGAAGGCAAACATTTTGTATTGAATTGCTGCAGGACCCTGACAACGTCTACAAAGTGTGCGCAAATACGCAAAATCTTTTTATTTTGCTCGTCAGCTTTTAATTTTATGCTGTCCCCGGGGGAAGAAGGAGAGCGAGGAGGGAGGGAGCCAGAGGGGAGCACGCTTCGTGCTCTTGCTTTATGCTTTTTTCGTTTGCTGACCAGCAATGGCTGCCATTTGGACGGCACAAGAAGCCCGACCACGACCCCGTATGGCTCCCCTTCTCCTCACCCTCCTCTCCCATGAAAAGACCTCCCGCTTGCGTCCCACTTTCGTCCTGGCAACGCTAATGAGATCCCAAACGCAGCAGGCGGAGGAAGCAACTTTCCATTACGTCGACTTCTTCTTCTTCTTCTACTGCTTCTTCTTCTGCTCCTCTGCTTTTTTTCCTTCGCCTTTTTTCGCTGTCGTTGATGTTGTTTCATTTTCGCCCGTGTCCCGGCAAATGTCCTTCTGGCTTGTTAAGAAAATGTCGCTCTCTAATGCCCGGCAAGTTGAGCACTGGAAAAGTGACACGCCAAGGGGCGGGGGAAGGACGAGGGTGTCCGTCCGCTGGTTGCCGCTGCTGCGTCGCGCTCTTAAATTAGAAAAATGTAAATTTATTTTAATTAAGATAAATAAGTAACAAAATGTTTTATGGAAATTACGTTAACAACGTGGGGACAAGAGGCAACGGCGGCAGAGGTAATGGGCTGTGTGGCATGGTGGGGCATGCTTTCGTTTTGGCTATTACTTTCAAGAGGCGACACACTCCACAGCGACGCGACGCAGGCGACCGCAGCACAAGTCGTGGCCGGGGGGCGGGGCGGGGCGGTGCACAAGGCACTGGCAACTGCTTTAGCATGTAAATACACATAATCAGCAGGCAGCCAGTTCAGTTGAGTTCAGTTCAGGCGCCAACTACAACAACAAGTGCAATAACTACAATTGTAGTGGGTACTTTTGCCCCTAGGCCACGCCCCCCTCCCACTCCCAAGCAAATATAATTATTTTTTCCATTTGCAAATTCTGGCAGCATTTTCTTTTTTTTATGGCTTTGTTGAAAACTTCACCATTTGCAGCGATCGATGTGTTTTTCTGTGTTTCTTTTTTTTATCATTTTGTTTTCATGTTTCACATTTTTTATGTATTTTATTTTATTTATTGTGGTGGCGTTCACAGACTTTTGCCAGCGACTGTTATCGACACTCATCGAAGCGGTTTGATGGATGTTGTTGAAACTTTTAATTGAAGCCAAGCCGAGCCTCCGCCGTCGCCGTCGCTGCTCGAAACCTTTCGCAATTAATATATTTGCACTTACATTTACCACACAATAATTCAAAAAAAAAAAAAAGGAAAAAACACTAGAGCCCAATAAAAACAGTCATTTTTTTCAGCATTTATTCAGAGCGTACAAAAGTTTTATTTATTTTAATTAAGTCGCTTAATTTGTGTGCGTTTTATTTCTGCTGTTTTTGTCCTTAATTGCCCGTTCAGGCGTTACGATAAATGGCCCGACTGAAATTTATGAACATCAATTGAAATCGCAATATTTTTCAATATTTACAATAACCCGAAAAGCATATAATACTCGATGTGCTTGTAATGAGATCTTTCAATTCAATTAAAATGAGAATTTAATAATGTTACATTGTATCAAAATGATTTATGATTATGGCAAGATGCCTTTTATTTATTTTATAAGAAATATCATTAACAATAATACTTTAACCAAAATACTTCCTAACAGACACAGCGCAATTAACAAAGAAATACTTTAGAAATTTGTTTCCCATTGGGAGACCAAATAAACTTCCACAGCAGCCGATACGCCGACAGGCTTGTCGCCCATCCGAATCCGTTGGCAAATAACCTCGTCGACCCCATTTCCCTCCGACGACTGAAGAGAACACATCCTCATGACCTCCTTACTCGTAAGATAGCATAATCCTTCATTTGTACTTTGTATATATTATTTAAGGCATTTTATCCATATTATTTTTTAAGCCAGACATTAGGTTAAGTTCAGAAGATACTGAACGATTCCTATTGACTATAATAATAATAAATTGAACATGAAAAAAAAAAAAAAAAAAAAAAGAAATTTGTTGATTATTTAAAGTTTATTTATTATCATTAATATATTCATTGAACTACAATACTAACAACTATATTTATTTAAATAATACTATATTTGTATAATAATTAATAATATATTATATTATAACTATGTGGCAACTGTTTCTTTGTCCATACGATATTAATGTTTTAAAAATGTATCACGCCCCTTTTGCCCCTGAAAGTTTGGTTGCGATTGGATAATAAACATAGAAGATATTTAAGAAATAATTTCAAGAGTTACTTATTTCCAAACCACATACTTTAAGTATGCAACACAAAATAAGGTTAAAAAATAAATAATATAAAGAAGAAAATGATTTGAACTGTAGCTTTCGTGCTTGTTCAATTTTCGTGTTAAGTTTGTTGTATTGAGTTCAAAGATTAAAGTTTTCTATTTAATAAATAACAATATCGACAATGTAAAGTGATACCCTTTATGGCCATCATCACATTGTTGCCTGTCTTTCTATTTACTATTTTCTTTACTCTCCCGTTTTCTCCCTATCCCTCTCTCTCCCTCTCTCTCTCTCTCTCTCTCTGTCTTGCTGTAGGCAGTCCACTTTTCAGGCTTAATGGTTTCAATATTTACTCGTAATTAAAATTCAGCTTTATGCACATCACATCAAGTGCATAATCACAGCCCAGCACCGTCCCTGCAAGGCCATTGAGACGATCTTTGAGTGAGCTGACGCCCAGTGTGCCCAGGAGAGGGAAGAGCAGCAGCTGACATTAGCCGGGGTTGCGTGGAGGAACTGCAGATTATGTCGCCTGCCCCCAAAGCAAATGAAACTTATGCAAAAATTACACAAGTCAGTTGACGGACTCCACTCCCGGACCAGTCCAGAACTTCATTCTGCCACTTCCCTCCTGCACTGGCTGTGCTGGCCTGGACGAGGCTGCACAGAATGGTTGGGGGCTCATAATTAAAACTGGCGCTGAATGAAATCGCATAAAATGAATTAAACATTTGAGGGCTATTTAGGGGGCGCACTCCAGGCAGGTGGCAGGGGGAGGAGGCAACTGTAACTGTAGTTGTACTCGGGGGACAATTGCAGCGTTAAATGAAATATTAATAACGAGCTCTGTGCTTCTCTCTAATAACGCAGCGAGGACTTTTGCGATTTGTAGGCGGCAGGCGAAAGGGGGAGTGGCAACGTGGAACGAAGCTCTTAATGATTTCTGTTGCTGCCTCTGCTCTTGTTGTGCACACACCCACACAGACAAACACACGCACACTCGAGTACATTTTTCAAGTGCATCATTATTTGTTGCGAAATGTGCTGGGGGCGTGGCAGTAAGGTGGCTGCCACCGCGTGCAAATTCAATGCACTGCATTTTTAATTCTGACGCAAGAATTTTTTCTGTTTTGCTGCGTTTCTGTTTCTGTTTTACTGCTGCCACTGCCACTGCTGCTGCTGTTGTTGTTGTTTTGCTTTCAATGCCGCAACTGAAGTGCATGCCACGCCCACTGCACTTCACATGACGACGGCGCAGCAGTCGACGTCGCTGTCGACGCCAACTGCCTTTCGCTGTGGGCACAAAGGTAGTCGGACTTCTTTTGTTATGCATCCCCCTCCCCCCTCTTGCAAGGGGGCGGAGGTAGGGGGTGTGGCACATGTGTGGGCCGCTTGTCGAGTGCAGCGTCGGTTGCATAATGGGATGTCTGATGAAGCTCTTAGTCGGCATAATTACTTTTTTTGCAGCCGCTGTCGAGCAGCAACTGATACGCGCAGCTTTAGCTCAGCAAACACGAAATGAAATTATTAATTATGGCAACAACTACAGCTGCTACTGGCCAGCAGCAGAAGAAGAAGAAGAAGAGAAGCCTCGCTAATGAGGTGAGTCAGTTTGCCAGGTAGGTAGCCAGCTTGGCAGCTCGGCAGCCCGGCAGGAGGTGGCAGCCTTTGATCGCCACCACTTGAATGCCAATTAAAAGCGTGTAAATAAATTTCCAACAATTGCCGAGCACACACAAAAGCCGTGCATACATTAACACTCACACACACATGAGTCGTATCGGAGTTCGAACTAGACTGCATTAGCATATAGGGATAAGGATAAGCAGAAGGATATGGCAGGGACAGAGGGATCTCGAGTGGCGCATAGCTTGACACGGGTTTGGGCAATCTTGAGACACAAATCGTGAGAAAGAAAGAAATATTCAAATTCAAATTAGGCGAATGTCACTTCACACAGGACACGCAGGACACACAACAGTAGGATAACTCGCGCTAGAGTTTTGTCAACGACAAAATAACTGAATGAATAAATGAATGGCATAGGTGAAAGGGTGATTGTTCTCCTTTCTCACAATGTGCGCCCAAAAGTGGCGATCATTTTGTTGTTGTTTCTCTCTCGGGGTCGCCCAGGATCACAACGGATGATGCCCCTGATGCTGCGCGTCTTTTCAAGCTGTCCCGCAACCCTTTTTATTTCACTACATCATTTTTTTCTTTTTGCATATTTTCCAACCAATTTTAATTGAGATTTTTACCTGAAAACTTCGCTGCGCAGCTGCGTCCCACCCGGGAATATTCCTGGGGATTAATGTACATTGTACAATTCTCTATTTATTGAAATGCGCCAAATATTTTCATAAAAAAATACCACAAAATTTCTAATGACAAAACCGGTTAAACCGGTTGGCGATCTATGATTTGTTTCACTCTACCCCTTTGTGGCATCTGTCATCGAGTTCATCTGGACCAGGACCTTGAGATACTCTCGCGAGATATATCGCGCCTCGACGTTCCCAAGAATGATTTTAAGTTATGCACAAACTGACTGCAGATGGAAGAAAGATATCAAATATATCACTGAATAAAATACCTATCAAAAAGTATAAGGGAAGAGTAAAGGATCTTATTCTGAATCGATATTAAAAGAACACATTGAAAATTACAAATTTTTATATTTTTTTGAATATTATTGTTAATATAATAATTATATTATTATTATTAAAAATAAAGAATCTATATCGGAATTATTTTTATTCAATTTTCCTACTTTTCGTATTATCATAAATTTGTCGTACTGCTTGGCAACGTGCGCCTGTGGTTCGCATGTCTTCCAACTTCCGGCTCCACATGAAAAACTTTGGCAATCTTCTCAATCTATCACGAAACTTGAACAACGACAGCTGCGGCGACGGCGGCGATGGTGACGGGTAGATGGAAATTTCATTTTGCCGCCCCGTTGCTGGCAAAAGGCAACTTAATTTACGCTGAAATCCATTTGACTTTATCTGACATTCCAATCAAGCCGTCTAAAAATTTGTAACAACATAGGCAAAAAAAAAACAAAAAAAATTATAATAGAAAGCATAAAAAAATGCCGAAAAATTAAAAAAAAAATGGTTGCTCGCAGTCACGTCGTACAACTTTGGCAACAAATTTTTTCAAAAGCATTTTTTTTTCGATGTGGCACCATGGCGATGATGAGAGGCACGATGATGAAGACGGTGATGGCTATGGCTATGGCGATGGCGATGGCAATGGCAATGATGATGATGATAGTGGGGTGGTGCTCTACTAATGGGCAGCGTCCCACCCCTCGCTGATTTCACGTACAAAAATAATTCAATTGTTCGTGCGACGATAGCGCGCGATGTGAAGTGAGCGAAGGACTCGGAAAATTAAAATAGTGTGGCAAAAAAAACAACAAAAAAAAGAAAATAAAAAGCAACAAAAAAATGTGCCCTGACATGCCAACAATATGCGCTGCGTACTTACAGATCCGGTGGTCCCGGTCCCGGCATGGTCGAGCTCGTTTGGGTTTCCTTTTAGGAGGATCTGCTGCTGCTGCTGCTGGTGATGCTTCTTCTGCTGCAGCACGCACATAATTTCCGGTGTGTTTTTTGCTGCCCTGGAAATCACATGCTGACATATTCTTCCTCAGCACAAAAAGGACCCGCGTTTCGTAAAAAAAGCGGTAATTTTATAGTCAAACTGTAACAGTTTTTTTTTTTGCTTCGACTTTTCATTTCGGGGTGCATTTCAGAAAAAAATATATACAAATGAAATTAAAAAAGCGCACAGTTTACGCTCTATAAATTTTAATGCAAATGGATTTTGCTGTTGTTGCTGTTGCTGTTGTTGCGTTTCGCTTCGCACACGCTTGTTAGCTTAAAAGCGCATTGTTCCTGACAAGCTGTCGGCTGAGTTTAATGTTATAAATTTCGACTTGTTTTCCTGAAGAGCAGCCATAAAAAAACAAAAGACTAAAAAACGGGAAAGAACAAATTGTGAAATACGGTGCATAAAATGCAAATGTTGGACAAGTTCCCTGCTCTGTCTGTCTGTTTCGGGAATTGGCTTTGGGCAGTGAGCTTTATGGCTGTAGAAATGACTGCCATGACGAGGCAGCGCATCTCCAATGATTTATGTAATGTATATAAACTAGTTATTGCACATTTAAATGCACGAGCAAACATGTAGTGTAGTGTATTATGTAGAGTAGATCGTTTTTTGACTGCTTAAAACTAATAAAAACCTTGCATATGTGTTATAATTGTTAATATTGTTAAGCACATGAAAGCTTTGTTCATGTGGAGCAAAACTCATTGAAGCTCTTAGTCTAGTTTACCAGCTGATCTATCAATTATTCCATTGCATCTACCACTACACGCCTTCAATCTACTTGCAATTCTTTAGAGCTTTCAATTAATCTTTACTTCGCCTTGATTAATTGCACAGCAGTGCCTTCGCTTTTCCACTTCAACGATTTTGCTTGTCAACAACTTCATCAAATGCATAACAAGAGATCTCACAACTTTTCCACTAACTTAAAACCACATTAATCTCTTGGCAGCTCATCGCCGCGCCGGCTACGTGAGCACATCAATCAACAGCCAATTTGCCCGACCCAACCAAGCCACCAAACAGCAACAGGCAGCCCACAACATGGCTGCAACTCAACCTATCTGCATCTCTACCTCTCTCTCTCTTTCACTCTGTGTCTGCCTGTGTCGCGCCCTCTGCCATCGGATTTTTTGCAAATTTATTGACATACAAATGGGATTTTGACGGCGCCAACAAGTCAATAAAGCAAAGTCGCCGACTTCAGAGAGAAGCGAACTGACAGCGAGAATTGTCAGTTTCAAGTGCTTGGGCAAATTTGACAATGCATACCAACAAAAAAAACATCAAAGTCGAGACTCTGCGACAACAGCAACAACAACAATGAGAGCTAAGCCTATTAACCATTTTTTTTATTGTGTCGACTCTGACGGGTCGCATTGGGCCAGAGGTAGTGCCAGGGGTAGTGCTCACCCCTAAGCAGGCACCCCTCACGCACGTACGCACGTGAATTTCACACCGAGCGATCAATGCTCACTTTGCCGATTGTTCCCGTTGCTGTTGTTGTTGTTCGCTGTATTGTTGTTGTGTCTAAGTGTCGATTTGCGATCGATTGTGCGGTCTGCATTGATTCCATTATTGATTATCGACACTTTTCCGGGCACCGTTTGCCATTGAGCCTGTCATTAGTGCATGGGGGGAAACCCTTCTCGATTTCCGCAATTTGCTGTTCATAATTTCATTGTGTGCTCGCTGTTTCAGTTGGCAAGCCCCGCCTCTAAACGTTGGATATTTAATTATCGTAATACCTTAATTTGCCACCTGAGTTCATTGGCGAGCCTCTTTCTCCTACCGTTCTCTTCTCGTTTCAGACGTCTTCCCAATAGCAATGTTAAATGGAAATGCCCCAGACGTTTCTCGTACTCGGCCACAAAAAGTACAGTCACCAGTCAGCCACGCCCACTCAGAAGTATACTTAGGTGTGTGGCAACGCTTTGCAGTTTCCTTTGACTTGTCAGACGGTTTTTTACACAGTGCTAAGTTGTGCATTCGGAGAGTTTTAGTCCACTATACGATATAAAATGAAGAGAGAATGAAAAGAAATATTCTCGTTACAGAACGTTCCACTTAGGTTTCTAACTTTTCCATTATAACGTATTAGAAACTGTACTAAAGGTAAATTGACTGACTTTAAGTATATAAGTCAGAACTTTTTTAAAATAGATAATTAGAATATTAACGGTTATATATAAAAATTCGATATGGTTTATGAAATCAGCAAAATCGATACGTTTTTGACAATGTTATGGATTCTTAAATCTGTCAGTATCATAAAGTGAACTTCCTCTTTCGTTAATTCTCAAGAAAAGCCTAGGAACCCCTCTCTAATAGTTTTGTTTGACTGAATCAAATAAAATCAGATACAAATGTTTTCAAATTGAGCTAAATATTCAAACTTTTTAATTCATAAAGTTAACTAACTCAACCATTAATAAAATGGCATTCCAAAAAAAAACTGATCATTTTAATGTAAGTTATGCGAGTTGAAATAACAGATAAAAGTGGAATCTGCAGGAGCTAACTAGTCTGCATAAAAAACTAACTGAAATACAGAGAAATAGAGTAAAATTTGTATAAATACAGCGAGAATTTTTTGTTGCTGCTGCTGCCTCTGCTTACCGCATTTAATTTGAAAATTGCGCAGCTTTTTAATTTGCGGGCAATGAGAAATGAGATGGAAGGGAAATGCTGAATAGAGTCAGCGATTCACTAATATTTCTTAATTACGCGCATATTTCGCTGGTCAGTGCTTTAGCCACAAAAATATTTTGCAGTTCATAAAATTTGCACCTCCCCCTCCTGCTTCCCTTCGCCTTCTCAACCTAACTGGCTCCGCGATTCGTAGAGCTCACCGGAATCGCTGCGGGAAAGTTCAGTGCATTTAAAAAACTATTATTTTTCACACAAAGTACAATATAAGCTCGCCGGGGCTTCCTTATTAAATTTCCAGCGCGGAGCAGGACGACAGCGACGACGACGACGACGACGACGGCGGCGCGTGTAATTCCTTCAAGGGAAATCTTTTCAATTACAATTCGTGCAGATGGTTGCGTTTCCCTTGCCTCACCTCGCTTTTCCGCACCTTACTTTCCCTCCTCCTCGTGGCCTGCCTTTGCTTTGCCTTGCCTTGCCCTTTCTTTTGCCGTTGCCTTTCTCTGCGGGCTTTGCCCCTTTCACTGCGCAACTCTTCACTCTCTTCTCCCTTTTCTCCTCTTCTTTTCTTTTCTTTTCTGTTTTTTTCGCTGCTTTTCAAGCCCGGCAGACAGTGGCAATTTCTTTTCATTTCGTGGCGCTTCCCGCTGCCCGCAGCCTGTTGACAAACTGTTGTTGCATGCCCCACGTCTTTGGGCTTTGCTTTGGGGCTCCCTCGAGTGGCGCTGCGACATTACAAGTGTCTCTACTCGAGACCCGACTCGAAAGCTCCCTCTGCGAGAGCATCTTCTGGCCCGCAACGCGCAGTTAATTAGTGCATGTGCTGCGCCTCCCTCTAATTGCATATGACAGTCAACAGGCCAAGGGGGGAAGAGAGGTGAGAGGCCTGAGCAGGATATACAGCTGGAGGAGGAGATGGACCCATAACAGAGCACCTAGCTGGTATCGGCAAAATGGTTTTGCAGTCTTTACGACTTAATAAAGCATCCTCCCTGCTTGACGGGCACAAACTCTTTCTTTATCACGCTGCACCTCCTGGTGGTCTGCTGCTCTGTCCAGCTCGTAAGTTTTCATAACCAATGGCCAATTGGAAAACCATTTAGTGGCTAATGGAGATCAGCCCATTGCTTGTAGCGCCAGCACATGTAAATTATTTATTGGCTTATCTCCTGCAGAAGCCAAGACGATGGAGGATGTGCAACAAAGTAAAGTAAGATTAAAAAAAGATGGCATATTAATTTAAATAAAACTCAATTATAACCACAAGAGTTGAACATTCCTAAAATAATCGAATATTTAGTCAGTGTGCCTAGCAGGATATATAACATATATCTATCAATTTGGTAGATTTAAATATAAAGTTGAGTTTCAATAAATGCAATTGGAGGTTGAATAAAGTTTGCTTATTAAACTGCAACTCAGTCTGGCGTTGCTTAAGGTCTTCTTTGTATTCTTCTTCTTTTCATCTTCAGTATCCGGGAGATGGTATTGTTGAAAGGTCCCTAATGAGGTTCCAAAAAACCATTTTCTAGAAACAGAACAGTTGGTCCCTAAGTTATAATCTGTTTACGTGCATTACCTGAATTAACTTTATGTATAAAATGACAAGAATAAAGAAACAAATAAAGATAACTTCAATTAAATATAGAAATTCTGATTCCCAGCCATAGCCAAAGTACCTTGCACTCTGCAGGGTAGCGCAGTTGCTTTAGCAACTTGCCACATGCCACAGCTTCGCACCAATAAAATGTCTTTATGCTCGACAATGATTGAGGAGATATCATAATGGAAGCCCCGGCGCGAAGTGGGCCATCAATAGTGAAGCCAAGCTGGTGGCATTTCGAGTGCCACTTTCCACTTGCCATGGAGGAGGTTCCAAGAGCATTTCTCATTTGTTGCAAGCGGCAACACCATCATAAAATTCAAGTTCAAGCTATTTTCGATTGACCAGAGAAACTTCCTCTCTCTACCTAACTATGCCCTGGGAGCAAATATTTGGCATGATCTGTGCACTAATTACATTTGAAATTCCACTGCAAAGTCGTTGCAACTTTGTGTTGAGGCTTTTGCGACAGAGCTGACAAATTTTTGTTTTGCCACAATGAAAAATTGCTGTGTTTTATTAACAACTGAAATGGTAAAATTCTGACATAATCCGCTTAAATGTATGCAGCTTTTGTCATAAATTCCAGTGCATTGTTCCATGTCACTAAATCATATCAACAGCAATTTATGCAAACCCACACAAAGCATCGAGAACAGACCCCAGACCCAGGCGAGACACAGGTCCAGTCTCCGAGTCGGTCTCAGTCTCAGTTTTTGCCTTTTTGTCTCTGAGGCAGTTCCAGTTCCAGTTTCAGCTTCGGTTCGCCCAATTAAAATGCAAGAATTGTTAATGCGCGACATTAAAATTCATTATTATTACATACGTTTATTACTATTACGGCTATTCGGTATGTCAATCGTTGTTGCTATTGTTGCTGTTGGTATTACTGCAGTTGTTAATCTTGTGCTTGCTCCATGCAAATGCTCAAGCCAAGCGCTTTGAGCGGTTTAAGCAGCAAATGGACGCAAGGCGGGCAAGTGCAGTGAGCAGAGGCTGAAGCTGGGAGGGGATACGGAGTGCAGTGTTGGTAAGAAAAATATTTAGATATCCAATTGCAGTATAGTACAGCAAAGAAAAGTAGGGAAAATTCTTCAAAGGTTACCAGGCAAATATCTTGTTGGAGTCTTGGATTATTAAGTATTTTACAACCGGACATAAGTACAGTGTTGCTAAAGGAAATACAAATGTATTGTTTTGCAACACAGTAAATAAGTTTTATGTTACTTCAATGGCAAAACTGCTTTTCAATGTGCTAACCAAGCTAATAACTATTTTAATCATCTGTTTTTTAGACTTGCAATTAAGCGTTAAGTATAGTGATAAGTGATGTAAAAAGGTATACTTTTAAAATAGTACAAACTAGATTGGTAAAGCTTGACATGGAAATAAAATTTTAGAAGTTCCATAGTTGAAATTTTCTATTTGTCAGATTTATTCTGATTTAGATATGTCTATATATCATTTAGATTTAACCTTAACGAATGTGTAGTGTTGATAAGTGAAGCATTTTTTATTGTGTAGCAGACTATTATAAATTTTTGACTTAAATGATTTTTAAAAACTAAGAACTGAATATGACTCCTGCTTTATTCTAGTTCTAGGTTTGGTTTGGACACAAAGTACAGTGTTGGTAAAGCAATCAATTATGCTCCTGTACATGTATCAAAGAAATGTACATACATAACTCATACAACTCTTTCACAGTGTTACGCAGTCAATTTCTTAAATCTTGCACTAGCCGCTTCTGCTTTAGTTCTCCCCCTTTTGCACTACCAATCACCGACGCCACTGTGCTATCAGCAACTCACACGCTTTTCAACTCCTACCGTCTGTCAAACGCGTCAAATGCCGCCACCAGCCAGTACCATTGTAATTATTGACAATAATTTCTGTTATTTCTTGTGTCAGCCAAGTTCAGTCTGTGGTGCGAGCCAAGTTCGTTCTGCCTTCGGTGTGGTGTCATTAAAAATTGAAAAATGTTTGAGTGTGGTTTCTTATTTTTCTTTCCATCTTTTGCTTCTATGTTTGCTCAACCTCAGCAAACGGGCAAGTTGCCTTTTAATTTATGAGCAGCAGCAGCTTTAGCTGCGATTCCAAATTGTTCTCGAGCTGTTGTTGTTGTGGTTGCTGCTTTGGCTGTGCTTTGTGCTGCCTATGGACTAGTCCGACGCGCTAGTCTGTAAAAACCCCAAAAAACACTCAGCGGAATCGTCCATCGATCAACCCCGTCGCTGACCCTTTAGTGATAGCCCCGACTAGATAACGACAGCTGCGAACCCGTTTATACCTACGTAACATATATGACCACACACACACACGTACACACATACACAACGGATCAGAGGACCTCAGCGCACAGTTGGCTGCACAACAAAAGCCTTAACCCTTTAGTAACCCGCGTCCGCGTTCGTTCTGGAAATTTCATTTTAAAACATTTTTAATATGCACGCATGCGGTGCATGTTGAGTTCTTGTTTGATTTGCAGTTCATTTCGATCCTGCTGCCGCTGCTGGTCAGAGGACAGAGGACATAGGCTAGACAGCTGCCCGGATGGCTACTCAGCAGCCCTGTTCCTCGTCCTCGTCCTCGTCCTCCCCTGGCCAATAATTACACGCGGCATTTGCTTTGGCTTTGTTTTCAGCGCGCATTCTTTTTTAGCTCTCTGTGTTATCCCGGACTAAGGATGAAGGACGCAGGACGCAGGACGTGCGCGCTTAAATAAGCAATTACCGTGTGCCAGCATCCTGCCCAAAAGTTCTGCCCAAAGTCCGCTAAAGGGTTCACAATGCGAAGGGGTTAAAAAGGGAACGAAGCAGAGAACAGACAGAGAGAGAAAGAACGAAGCGCAGCGCAGTTTGTAAAGCTGTCAGCTTTGATTTAAATCTTTTGGCCCTGACATGTGGCCACCAGACTGCAGGCAGTTCCCTTCCCCACACCCCCTTCCCCGCTCGCTCTCTCTCTCCATCACTCTCAATTTTGTTATCTCTTTCTGCTTTTGGCAAGGAAAATCAATAAGCCCCAAGGCGCAGCTCGCAGCGTGTCTCGCCTGAGGCGCCAAGTTCAAGTTCAACACTTGATAATTAATTGCGCGCCAGCTTCAGTGGCAACCCCTTTTCCCTCTCCCCCCTTGCCGCTCTCCAGCAGAGTGCGTGCCGTCTCATTAACGCGCCCGGCGAAAAAGGGTCGCCAGCGCGGGTCATTGTGCTTTTAATTAGAAAACACTGTGGAAGGGGCAAAATAATAAAACATGGAAAATAAAATAAAACTCATTAAGATTTGCCTGGCCGGGAAACCCTTTTCGAGCCGTGGCTGCCCGGCTGACCCAGTTTCAGATCTAGACCCCTTTGGGTCTAGACCAGTGTTAATTAAGTAATTAGGCTAGAAACACTTTCGCTGCCTTTTTGGCCCTGTTGAAAACTGACCCAGGACAAGCTGAGGACACATTGCGAGCCCCTCTGCAGTCTCACCTGCCTGTGCGTGTGTGTATGTGTGTGTGCATTTCCGGTCATTCTTTTTCGTGATTGCAAGGCACACATGACCTCGCTGAGGTTTTTTATGTTGTTGTTTTGCTTTGCTTTTTTCGACCAGCTGCACTTGACGTAGCCAACAGTTGCCACAGCCGGCCAAATGCAGTCCCCACCAGCCTGATGTTGTTGTTGTTGTTGTTGTTGTTGTTGCCCTTCACATTGACACATTTGCGGCGCTGCTGTTGCAACTCTTGCTGTTGTTGTTTTGCTGCTGTCTGCAGCAGTTCCCACACATGTTAAAATGTCACTGACCCAGCGCAATGTGCGCTTTATTTGCCTGCGATTTTTGGCGAAATTTTTAGGGAATTTGTGAGTGGAACTTGTTGGTGAAAGAAGTGAAAGTAATTCACGAAGATGTATTCAGTTGAATATGTTTGAAAGGTACGAAAGAACTTTATATGAAGTCTTTGATATACTTATAAATATATGATCTTTATTTCACATACATTACTAGCTCTTGATATGGAAAATTGTGCTTGAATATTTTAATCAACTAAACGAAACAATCTGCAACAATTTATACTGTTAAGTAGCTAAAAGGGTTTCAGATGTTCATTCCATTCTATTCCTATATACATATATTATATCTTTACTAAGATTGATCCTCTTTAAACAAGAATTCTCAGTAATATTCCCGACTTCGCATTCTTTTGAAGCACGCGTCAAACTTGCGCTGCACCTTCCTGCTGCTCTGCTTGTCTGCCCCCGATATCAGTCCAGGAATATCGCCAAAACAGCAGATGTTTCTGCCACTGTCTGTTCCCATCTCTCTCCATCCCCCCTCCCCCTCCCTCACCTGTCTGTCTGTGGCAATAAAAATGCAAACTGGCCACGCGGCAACACGCTTAGCCCATCGATCAATTGGCAATGTTTGTTGGAGCACATTAGAAGCGTGGACAATGCGAAGGATCAGCGAGGAACTTGATTTATAGCCGGCAACTTTTGCTTTCACTAAACGGTTCTCCACACACACGCACATAAATAAGATCGAGCTAGCAATAAATTAACAGAAGGGTTCCTCGATTAAATTTGTTAGTTGCCATGTTCAACAACCAAATGCGACGGCTAATGAGCTGCCCCAGACAAGGAATCTTACGCCAAGATGACGAAAGCAGGCAGCAACTGTTCCTGCTCGTGCTCCTTCTCCTGTTCCTACTCCTTCTGCAGATCGAGAGCAGGAGCAGCGCCCGCATTCAGTTTGCCGGCTGTCTGATTTTTCAAGATTTCGATGCACTCAACCGGCGGCAACAGCAGCAGCAGCAGTGCCGGCAGAGCTACGCCATGAAAGAGTTGAGGTCGAGGTCGTGACGGGGTCGTAGTCGGGCAGTGGGAGGTTGCAGTGGCGCACTGCTTGTGGGTAGCCAGTGGAGCTGCAGCTGGGGCTGCTTTTGTGTTGGTTGCCAACCGCAAAAATGCTCTCTGACTCGCAGCGGACGCGGTTGCAGTAGTTTTTGTGCTGCTGCTGCTGCTGCTGTTGCTAGGCAGGAGCAGGCAATGGCAACTAATTGAATGTGCTAAACTCCCACACACACAGACACACACACAGTCGCAATAATATCGCGTTATATGGCGCATTAAGGCGCTCATTTCAACATGATTTTTTGCTGCTGCTGCCCTGACCCCCGTGCCAGGGTTCATTTCATGGCCCCCAGCGACGGAAATCCAAAGCAAAGTCGACGTGGCTCACAGGAGGCGGCGTGGGCAAAGGGGTGGGCGTGGTAGTTAGCGCAGGATGAGGGTGGGAGGTTTGCCTCATGATGATGCTGACTTTGCCGGCGCGCGCTCTGCACTTGTATTGGTAATTACGATGTCATAGTGCGACTGTGTATGTATTGCCTGTGTGTGTGTGTGTGTGTGTTACTGAGTGACGTCTGCTAGCTGTCCCTGCTGCCACAGGGTGGATTCTGTTCGCATTTTTTCTACACATTTTTTTTAGTGTTTTTTCTCGTTCCGCTCTCGCTCACACACACACACAAGGGGCAGGCAGGCAGGGCCTGGCTGAGGGCGACTCCCTCGTCCGGCAATTTTTTCTCTGTTTGCCTGCGTCGGAAACCGCCATTTTTTATGTGCCACCCTCTCCTCGCACTGCTCTGCTTGGCACGCTCTCTCCCGCTCGCACACACACTCATCGGTCTGCCCTCTCTCTCTCTCGCTCTTGCCTCGACCCTGGCCACACCTCGTCAGCAACCTCCTCTCACCCTCGCTTCCTCGCACTGAATTTGCGCATTAGAAAAAATGTGGGTTGAGCAAACGCCCTCCCCCTCTCAATCGTTCTCTCTTCCACTCTCTCTCTCTGTGTGTGCCCTTTGCGTGTGTGTGCGTGCTAACAAATGGCGGTTTTGTTGATACAAAAATGTAGATAAAGTAATTTTTGTACAGCTGCATAATAAATAAAAATAATAGGCCGCACTATCGCTTTAAGGGGTCACTGAGGAGCACACAGGATCGTGAGGAGACTAACATAAGACACTGCGCTCTGGTCCGCAAGGCCCCCAGTGATCTGCGGGACATTTGCTCTCGTTTTAAGTTGTTATTTAAGCAAAAACCACGCCCACACCCCCTTGCAAAGCGTAACCTTTTCGTTTCGTCGGATGGGGCAGGGCGAATTCAAGCAATGCCCAGTAGTTTACTGCCAAGTAGTTTACTGCTTGCATAACGCTTGTCATCCGGTACACAATTAGGTTCGTGTCTTGGGATACGAGGTCTGTTAGTGAAAAACAAGCAGTTTGTCCAGCAAATAAAACGTTTTTACATTTCACTGTTAACGCATCTATTGCATACTTTCGAGGTGTGTGCAGCGCCCTCTGCATGTTAAAGTTACTTGTGGCGCCACCTACTGGAAACAGTAATAACCATTCACTGCTAAGAGTTGCCTTTTGCAATACTTCGCTGGTGCTGCCTATCGATAGTTAGCAACACTAGGTATTGCATGCATTGACAACAACTGGTCACACTTGTGTGAGAATCGTATCAGCAACTCAACTTGGATACACAAATATTTGTTAATATTTGCTGAGTTCAGTAAAGGCGAAAGGTAAGGGATCAATAATTGTTTAAGATTGGCAAACCACACTTTAATGAATTCCCCTCAACAGCTGCAACTCTTGCTGTGTGCTTCCAGGGTACGTAACTTCCGACCACCTGCACCACAAAACGCACAACAACTAGATGAACATGAACAATGTGAATAAAGGTGGCTACGTGCCTCCAGGATATTATCCACCGAATGCTCCTCCAGCCGAGGGTGGTGCCCCCTATGGATCACCAGGAAATGCCCCCTATCCGCCAGCAGGTCACGGTGCAGCACCGCACCCGGGAGCACCACAGCCAGTGAGCTATGTGAGTACCCGCTGAATTTGGGGGGCGTTGCTCAGGCGAAAGTATGAAACACACACACACACATACAGTTTGCATGCGCATAATTGATATATGTATGTTTGTATATATATTCTTTGAGCTGACGTCATACGGCGGCTTGTGCAGATAATTTAAAATTTTGAACAGTGCTAATTGCCTATAAGGGTCAACTGAATACGCAGACTAATGTATTTATATCGACAGGGGCCTTAGAAGACTCAGAGCTACCTGTTGCCTTTGTAAGCTTTGTACGCTATAGAGACTGTATATCATTATAAACAAGCTTGACTGTGCAATTCACGCAAAAAGTGGTTACGGTTTAAAAAAAGAGATGACTGGTTTGTTGGTTTGTCACACTGTAATTATATAAAACAGGCACTACTAAATGCAATTGGAGTAGAAAACGTATATTGCGTGCTTAAGGCTGTCAAACATGTACGACTGATAGATAAAGTCATATACGAATGCATTTATTGCTTTCAGTAAGCTTTGTCATTATTTGCTTAGTTGGGTGGGAAGAGTTTGTGGTTTCCTAATGAATTAGTGTCGATTGTAGTCATGAATTTCATATGTATTTCATATGTGTATTCACCCTACCCTTGTCTGTGTATATTTTCTATTGATTAATATGTTTGCATTGACCATTGGTTAGCTAATTCTCATAAAGAAACCATTAATGTAAACTTATAACTTATCAGACATTGATAAGGGCTCCCTGGGGATAACATGGGCTTATAAGGTGCTGTGGCTGCTTAATATTATAATACTTGCTGTCGTTGCTCTTGAATGATCGTTTTCTGATAAAAGTAATTCAATTATTTAAAGGGCTTTACGCCGGGTCAACCACAAGGCGGATACGCACCAGTTCCCCAACAACCTTACAGTGAAGTGTACGGCGGCGGTGCTGGCGCACCATTTGGAGCTGGAGGAGGCGGCGGACCTGTAGTACAACCATACGGCTATCCACCTGGACCGGCTGGACCACCACAACCATTTGGATATCCCCCAGGACCGGCAGGACCAATGCAGCCCATCGTCACACAGCCAGGCATGCCGCCAGCTAATCCTCATCCTGGCATGGGACCAGGCGGACCAGCAGGTGCGTCTATCATACAGCTCGAGTGCTTGATCGCATTCCGAGTGCAGCAAACAATACCTTATCAGCCAACGTATAGCAGCAGATATGGGTTCAGCAATCAGGGACCGTAAAATGCAAATGAAACAAAAGAAAACGTTGTCCGAATCGAAGAACCGAACGAGTTCTACAAACTGATCATGGGGTGTCAATGCACTGCAATGCATTGATAATGCTGCCAGTCTACCGACGTCAGATCAAATTGCTGTTGATGCCGCTGCGGCTGCTGCTGCCATTGAACCACTCGCCACATGCTGCACTTTGCTGTGGAGGTCGGCAGAGAACAAAGTAGTTTACTATTAACACCCCAAATAAGGTTAAATATTTACGTACTTCATCTCTGACTGTGATTCTACCTACTATCGTTATCTCGCTGTAGATACTGTTGTTGCTCTTGTTCATCTTCGTGTTTGTCCTCATCTACGTGTTTGTCTTTGTGTTTGTGTTTGTTTACATACCAAAACACGAAGACGAGCCGAAAATCAGAATCCCAAGCGCAGCGTGTTCTTATCACGACACACGTCGTGTTTGCCTTAATTGGACCAATAAAATAATACAAAGCGCCATTTAAAACTCGTTCGGCTATGCTGATGCCTACGATGATGATTTTTCCGGCACGACGCAGCGTGTCAACTTGTCTGCCCTCTTCCAGACGAACGCTTCAGTTCAGCTCGATGCAGCATCGAGAGCAGTCACAGCAGCAGCAACCTGCAAGTTTGAAAAATCGATTTGCATCTTCTACGATGTCAGTTAACGCAACAACAAAAGCCTCGGCATCTGCCACTGCTACAGCTGCAGTTGCAGTCGCAGCTTGCAGCTCGAATTACATATCGACATTGGATCTGACCAGGAACGAGTCTGGCGATCAAAAGGAAAGCCCAGCCTCGGCTGGCGGTGCCAGCAGCGGCTCGAAAGTGTTGCGCATCATTTGGCACACACTGTACAGCAAATACAACTATTTCTGTACACAATCCCATACACTGAAACAGTTGGTCTGCCGTGAGGCCAATAAACCTTTGCCCAAGAAGTTTCGTCATACAATGCGATTGAACAAGTCAGCAAAGCGAAAGGGCTACGAGTTCTACATGAGCGATGAGGACAAAAGGTAAGCTAAGAAGGAGAATCAAGACGGGGTGTCCAACTAGTGCAAATCTGTCTTGATGGACGTGCCAAAGATAGCATCCATTGTGCTTTACATAATTCTTTGTGATGAAATTACAAATTTGCCTGGGCCCGTGATATATTGGGACTGTCGTAAACATTATCTGCGAAGATTAGATATAAAAGAGCGACATTGAGTGGCGTAAACAGCACAATAACCCGCCGTCGCCTCCTCCGACAGAGGTCGGGGTCGGTCCATTGTAGTGCCCTCAATTAGGCGTGCCGAGCAATTGGCACGATGACAACGACATTGACCAATTGACACGCTTTTGTGGGCGGCTGGGTCGCACTGTGGGTCGGCTGGTCTTGAATCTGCCAACAGCTGCTGCTGCTGCATCCCACATGCGCAGATTGTATTTTAGTTGTTTGTGCTTCTGATTGACGATGCATTTCTTTTCGTTAACAGGCGATTGGATGAGTATACCTTCAGGAATTCCGAACTGTCCGCGCGGATTGGAATACCTTACGAGTATCGACCAGCTTTTAGTTAAGCAAAAGGTGGAGCTGCTCGAGGCATTCACCGGCTTCGAGACCAACAACAAGTTTTCAATCAAAAATGCGCTTGGCCAGAAGGTCTACTATGCGGTGGAGGACAACGATTGCTGTACGCGCAACTGTTGCGGTCCGGCACGACCCTTCGATATGAAAGTATTCGACAATTTCCAACAGGAGGTCATTCACATGTACCGCCCCCTGGCCTGCTCGGCCTGCTGCTTCCCATGCTGCCTGCAGACCATGGATGTATCGGCGCCGCCAGGCAATACCATTGGATCTATTGAGCAAGAGTGGAGCATTTGCTCGCCCTCGTTTCGCATAAAGAATCACGTTGGCGACACCGTGCTGCGCATCGAGGGACCCTTCTGCACATTCTCACTGTGCGGTGATGTGGAATTCAATGTGAGTGCTGAGATTATCTATCAATTATACACGATATTAATAAACTATTTGCTTGGCAGGTGGTCTCCCTCACCGGCGAAAAGGTGGGCAAAATCTCCAAGCAATGGTCTGGTATTGCACGTGAAATCTTCACAGATGCAGACTTCTTTGGCATCACGTTTCCACTCGACTTGGATGTGCGCATGAAGGCTGTTCTGCTGGGCGCCACGTTCCTCATCGTAAGCATCGTTCTAACTATTACCTCACTTGTTTTCTTTATTGGGAAACTCATGAGTCGTTTGCAAAGCAGATTTTGTTGGTATCGAGGTAAACGGAACCCCGAAAACCTCTACCTTACCTTCTCTGACTACGCTAACACATTACCCATCAATTGCCTTTGCTCTTCTAAATATCTAAACACTAAAACCTTCTCCTCTTTCAGGATGCCATGTTCTTCGAGAAGGCCGGCAATCGTGAGGGAGATCGTCCTGGAATGTTCTAGCCTTTGTGGGTCTGTTGCGAATCCTCTCTTAATTTTGTTTAGTTAATTGATCCAATTGCTAAATTGTACACATGTCGCCAGTAAATCTTAATGTCGAAGCCCTGTGAACTATCGCATACTAGTCTCCTATGGCCAAAGCTTCCTTCAAATTGAAATAACCAAAAAAAAAACGAATCTTAATTGCGCATAAACAAGAATCGGATACAAGCACCTTAAACTAGCTTTGATGAATTTAGTTTATATTTACCCCAGGGACAGTTGAAATATTGTTATTTATTTACGCTTATTTTAAGCATTTTTGCAACGAATCGCTTTAATCGATTTATTAGCGTTTCCGTGACTTTACAACGATAAATCAAAAGAAGAAAACTGTATTTTAAATATCTATAGTATATGTATTTTGAGTGTCTTAATATATTCAATATAAAATGAACATGTACGTGCAAGCACGAACTATAAACTCCAAGTAAACAACAACAACACCAACTCATATGTATTTTAATGTTTATCTTGCAGAGTATTTATAAACTTTACATATACCTCAAATGAAACAAAATATTGCTCGTTGAAAGATAAATACCAAACTATAAATCTGTACTTGGATGTTCCTTGATGTATTTACTCTTATACTGATTAATGATTGATGACAAACATATGAATGTATTTACAATATATGTATGCATGCCAGTCGATTGAATCGATATGCAACTGAAAGGGAAACACAAAGATAATCTTGTTAACTCAAATCATTGTATGTATATTATGTATTATCATTAAAGTCAATCTGTGTACACCAAAAGAAATGGTTTCATGAATTTTCTTTCAGATATATAGTACAAAATATGGGAAGCAGCAGTATATAATGCAATAGGTGTTGATTATTAAAGAATTCTAAAATTGATTCGCTTACGCTGTTGGTTATTTCTATCGCACACGATGTTTGTCATTTAATTAATGGCCGCACTTTTGATTTTGCATTTTCGTTTTAGATTTCAAACATTACTTTAATTTTTATCTAGATGTATATTAGTTTCGGCGAGATGTTTGCAACGTACTTTGACATTCGAGATACCAATAGTCAAAGACAATTGCAAATGTTTTTATGAATTTACTTCCAAAACGAAATACATTTTAAAAGGTTTGTTAACTCGGTTTGGTACATACATACGTACACGTGTATGTACGAGTATGTTGTATAGTTAGGTCAGTAACGGTGTATTTTTATAAAACGAGACGACACAGCACGTCCGACAGTAAGATATCCTTCACCCAGTTTTTAAAAACTCTACAAATAATTTAGAAATTTTAAGGAGATATTTAAGATATTCAAGTAGTGAAAAAGTCGCTTACAAGTCGAATTAAAAAATGTAATAATTGCAAAAATTAGCGATAAACTTGATCTTCGTATGGTATAAAGAACTCTACATGCCAAATTTGGTGTCTGCAGCTCTCATAATATATGAGATTGGCGCTTTCATCCAGACAAACAAACAGACAATACACATGGCTTAATCAACTCGGCTAGTGATCCTGAGCAATAGTGTATATAGTTTTACATTATTTGCAAAGATAATATACTTATAATGTTTGCTATTACTTTATAAGCACTCTAAAAGGGTATCACGTATTGTTTATTCCAATGAAATTTTTGAAAACTGCACTGACTATGACGCTGTTGTGACGCACGACATACTGACTGACTTGGGATGAGCGTTAAATGAAACCGGCTTATCATAACACAGAATAAGAAGAGCGGAATCAATAAAAAGAACGAGTTCTTCATACGATATGCTTAAAAATAAACTCAGCTATGCACATTTTTTGAAGTTCAGTACGATCCGAGATGCAGTCGCGACGGGTTCTAGTACTGCTCGGCGCATTGCTTGTGACCTTGTGCGGTAAAGTGCAGACAAAAGATCTGAAGGAATGCGAACAGACAGTAGATAATACATATATATGTCGTGAAATCGAGCAGCTTGAACAACTTGCAGAGTATATACAAACAGATTGGCAGCATGTGAAGATTGTTAACGCACATTCAGGACTGGAAATTGATGAGCAACCGCTGCCGCAGCTGTCTACACTGCCCTCACTGGATCTCTCTGGGGCAGGTGGCTTAACGTTGGGGGAGCAGGGCAGCTTTAGGGATTTCACGGGGTTGCAACAGCTCAACTTATCACACTGTCAACTTGAGGAGCTGCAGGCTAAGCATTTTGCTGACAATGCGTCTTTGGTCAACTTGGATGCCAGCCACAATGACTTGCTGTTTATTGGAAGGACGCTAATGAGGCAGCTGCCAAATCTTGTGTACGCAAACTTCTCGAATAATAATATTGCCAATGTGCAGCCGGATGCCTTCAAGGACCTTGAGTACTTGCTGTTTCTGGACCTCCACACCAATGAGCAGGAGAACATAACAATCGGTTCCAATGCCAACTTGCGTTATTTGTCCATCAGCAACAACAATGTGAGAGATGTAAGTGCAGATGAAGAGAGGGAAAGGGAAAGGTAATTGAACTGCTCTTGTTTCTCTTTCTGTTTAGTTCAAGTGGTGCCAGCTGAGCGGTCTGCGGCAACTGCAGGAGCTGCATTTGCATAGTAATTGGCTGGAGATACTCGACGTGGGCATCTTCTACGCACTGCCGCAGCTGCGTGTGCTGAACGTGTCCAATAATAATATCGAGAGTGTACAGCAGAGTCTGTTCCTGGGTCCAGGACCCGATGTCAGTCCGCTGCTGCAGTTGCTCGACTACAGCTCGAACAATGTGCAGACGTTGCCCAATGACGTCTTTCATCGTCTGCAGTATCTGGAGACACTCAACTTGTGGTTCAATCAGATCAATAAGATCTCTGCCACCGCCTTTCGTGGCCTGAGCAGGCTGCGTTCTCTGCAGCTGCAGGGCAACAAGATACGCGAGCTGCCCTCGGAGGTGTTTGCCAACCTGACTGCCCTGGAGCGATTGGACTTGAGCAAGAACAGCATAAGGCAGCTGGGTGCGGATGTCTTTGGCCACACATTGCTGCGTAAACTGAGCCTGCTGGATCTGAGCAACAACAACATTGATCAGTTGCACCCCTTGGCCTTTGCCTCGTTGCCTTTTTTGCAACAGCTGCGACTGCGAGGCAACAAGTTGATGGCGCTGGACATTCGCATGTTTGCACCCATGCGTCGCCTGCGTGTGCTGACGCTGGGCGAGAATCACTTGATGGAAATCGAGGAGGATATCTTGGGGACGCTGGACAAGCTGAGCGAGCTGGAAGTTAACAACAATCTATTAACATTTCTGCCACATCTACAGCAGCAGCTGCAGCAATTACGCCACATCAGCATCGAGGGCAATCCCTGGCAATGCCTGTGCCTCGACGAGCTGAGCACCTGGCTACACCAGCGCCAGATAAGCTACGCCAGCTCGGACAGTGCCTACTACAAAGGCCGGAAGCCTCTGTGTGTAGTCACGCCCATCGAACAATGCGTCAGGGATTTGCAGGCGGTGCGCGCGCACGGCATTGTCGAGAGCTACGAGCAGATTTAGAGATTGAGGTGGCAAAGGAGCAATAAATCAATAGCACTAAATGCTGTCGGAGTTGCTCAATGATGGGAGGGGGGGAGGTCTGGGCTGAACTGGCATGGGCTGCGTAAATCACAGACAAATGAATGACCAACATCAGGCGCTAAAGTTTTGTCCGGCCAAAGTATTTGGCCAACTGTCGTAAAACAATAAAAGCAGCAGCACAACAGGCTGCAAGTTGAGGGAGGGGGAGGTGGGGAAGGTGTGTGAGGGGTGTGGCAGGATATAGAACAGCACAGATTTTCAAATACTTAACACCACTTTAGCAAACAGTTGGACAATGACAAGGACAAGCAGAACAATTGTGGAAGGGGAGGAGGGAAGGGAAGAATGCTACGCGTGATGGTGAGGGGGGAGAATGCTACGAGGGAAGAGAATATCTGTGGCAAGAACGCAGCGCAAGAATTTTTATTAAAATTTAGCCTCGCTTTGTTTTGTGCGCAGAAAGTTTGTGCCGATTCGGCCATGACTTAATGAATAAATGATTGATTCAACGAGTGTGGGTGCGAGTGCGTGAGTGAGTGCGTGAGTGAGTGCGAGTGTGTGTGTGTGTGTGTTGGTGATGCTGCTGCAAAGGAAGCTCGCTTCCGGCGTAACGGAAAACACGGCAAATTGAGCAACGGGACTTGTTAGTGAAGATTTTCAAGATTGAATGCCAGTTGAAATGTGAATGAATGAATAATGAATAAATCATCAGGTAAATGGCGTTAAAATCGTCGAATATTTAATGATTGCAGCGCAAAAGTAATTGGATTAATTAACAATGAAACGGGCCCCCGCATAACGGCGTAAATAAATTGCCAATGCATATCGCATTAAGCGATGAATAAATGAACTGAATACACCCCCCTCCCCCGCAGGTAAATCATTAATGATTAAATGGATAATATTTCAGGCCGTGTGACAAGTTTTTTTTCATTCTGTGCATTTCCGGCCAAAGCGAATAATGTTGAGGCAGCTTGTGCGCTATTTCTGACTGTCTATCGAGGTATTTGCCTGCTGTCAATGTGTATAACTATGCACAAGTTGCACACTAATGCACACACACACTCGCACACGCACACTCGCACACGTTGTTGGTAAATAAGTAGTTCAACTTCAGCGTATTCACGCAAATGCATTGAAAGCCAGCACAAGTATTTGAGGTATTCACACGCACAGGTGACAAAAGCCAACGCCGATGCGCACAGACAAAGCAGACGGAGGCAAAGCGAGAATGAGTGCAGCATCCAATGCGTGTGTGTGCACTGAATGCGGCAATTATTGGAGTGCCAAGGGGGGAGGGGGAGGGGAGTAGAGAGACACAGCTCTGTGCTCTGTGTGGGCACAAAAGGATATAGATCCGAGGAGCTGAAGCTGCTGCCTGGCTGCCGTTGCTCGACAGCGACAATAAAAGTTCTACTTAGCCTGGCGCACAATGTAGACCAACTCACTCAGGTGGCGAAAGGAGAGTAGGGGAGAGGAGGCAAGAAAGGTGGCACGTTTAAGGATATTCATACTGGCGAAGGGTCGCTCCCACATCAACGTTGTGTGCGCATAAAATGTAAACTAATTTAATTACTTTTGTCCCTTTTTTTCTCTCGTTGCCGTCTCTCTCTCTCTCTCTTTGCCTCCTTTCGTCGAATCGTTTCGTGTTAAAGGTGAAACTTTTCCACAGGCACTTTTCCCCTGGCTGCGTTATCGAATTTCTTATGAATTTCTGCGGTCGCAACACAAACGGGACAAAGTCCTTTCAATTAATTTAGGTACAGAAACTTTTGCCATACTTTTGTTTGCACAATTTGATAACTGTGAACAGCAGGCTTTCATTTCCTCTCTGTGTGTTTGTACGCTTCAAACACTTGTTGCACGTGCAGTGTGGCAAATATCGAACCCTCATCAAAGCGGAGATGACGTGCAGTGCTGTCAGACATCAATTTCAGTTGCCTTAAGTTTTATCATTGTGCAAACATGGCGATTTTCAATTTCGGCCCACCTGGCGCATACGTAATGTGCCAAAAACTCAAATCTGCATTTGACGTGCGTCAAGTGGGCACTTGAGTGACCTTTGGAGTGGTCAGCTTTGTCTCCCTCTTCCCTCTCCCTTTCTCCCTCGCCTTCTCTGCATTTAACTTAATTGCGTCTTTCCCGGGCTAATTGCATTTCTGTGGCACCACAGCAAAAATGCGTTAACGAAAATGTTTGGCAAATATTTCTATCATTTATTGCGCAATTAGCACGACAATTGTTTATTTTTCAACCGCATATTCATATATAAATTCGCATTCACATTTGCAGTCGCTAAAATTAGCACAAACTTAGCACAACTGGCGGCCGGATGTGGTGCAGACTCCACTTTACAATTTACAATATTCTGCGGTTCTGCGGTTCTCTGAATTCGTAATTATCTCGCCGCCGATGTCGCGCAGTGGCAGTTTTTCTCTGGGGTGGGTGTAATTGGATTAAGGGTGGCATAATAACCGGCAGACTGTGGGGCAGTTTGATTATGCGGATGTTATTTATTAATAAAGATTATTGAAATTTATTTCATAGTTATTAGTGGTGCTGTATTTAGCTTTGATTTACTGTTCAACTTAAAGTTATTGTCAGACCTGTTCTATTGATGAATAGTGGCTCAATTTTGATACCTTTGCATACACTCCTCCCTCTTCTCTTCTACTACTGCAGCCCCATATCCATTTCCATGCCCTGCTGCCGCTGGAATTCTTGTTGAATCTGCGCGTTGGCAAGCAAACCAGCTGCACAATTGTTCATGTCGCCAAGGAATTGTCTCTATACACAGCACGTGCAAGTGTGCATGTCATCGCCTGCTGCCCTGCAGTCCTGCTGCCTGCTCATGTAATGAAAATGCCTTGGCTGGCGCCATAAAGTATGCAGCATGCAGCAGGCAACTGAGGCCTCCGCTCGGGCCAACATTGCATGCCAAAAATGTTACTCCATCGGCAACTTGGGCCATCCACGGCATAAAATACCTTTGCTAATGATTTTTAATGGCGAAATTGCATGGCCAGCCTTGGGTTTGAGTAGAGAACCTCCTGGGGCTCAACAGAGAACAGGACTGGGAGTGGTAACAGGAGGGGGAGGCATGCATAGCTGGAGCACAGCTGCTGACCCGGCCCACATATGTTGCAGCAGCAGTACACAGCAGCTGTTGTATCAACTCGGCTCTCCGGCTTATTAAAAGGGCATTTATTGCCGCTGCTCAATAAAGCTGGAGCTGATGCAGAGGCTCAAGCAGAAGCTCGTCCAGCAAGCCAGGGCCAAAAGCTGAGGCTCTTACACGTGCACACACAATTCGATGCGAATTTGCGGTCTATAAATTATGCATGCCAACAACGCAGCAGCTTGCCACACGCCTCTTAGGAGGCAGGGGAAGGGGGCCACAGAGCGTGGCCAGCGGGCAGCGGGCAGCGGGCTCAAAAAACAAATTAGTGGCGCTTACTCAACAAGATTGAGCGGCATTTGTGGCATCGTCATTGTCAGTCTTGTTGCGCCAGGCAGAGGCGTCCTTCGAATGGGGTAATATGTAATTGATAGAGCACCCCTCGCCCCGTGCAACATGTGCGTCGGCGCGCAGCAGGCGAACGGCAAACAGAAAGAGGACAACAAAAAAAAGCAGCTGAATTCGAACTTAATTAATGAAAGAGCTTCCACACGGCGTACTGTGGTCAATTCCCCCCTCCCACCCCCTCTCCATACTCTCTTTGTGTGTGCTGCATCTATTTATAGTGCCGTAGATATTAACCAATGAATATTCATTCCAATGAGTGTGTGTGGGAGTGAGTGGGAGTGAGTACACTCACATGGCACATGAAGCTGACGCGGCAAATCAACAGCTGAATATAATGTTGTTTATAAAAACGTGTAATGCTCGGTAATTTGTAGCATTGCCGTGGGAGTAGCGCAGGCAGAAGGGAGTGGGGAATGGGGAATGGAAATGGCAATTGGTAGGGAACTGTTGGGAGCCGCGACGACTGTTGGCAATTGGCCTCCGCATCTGTTGCAAATGAAATTATGTAAATGTGACAGCGCCAGCTGCCAAGCTCTCAGTATGTGTAAGCACGCGTCTGACAGTCTGTGTGTGTGTGTGTGTGTGTCTGGCAGTGTCAGAGGTTGACCCACAAATACAATGAGCATGTGGTTTGGTTGCGCTGCCTGTCGTCTGCCTAAACATGGCTTAATGTTGATTAGTTGCATAAAACAAGGCACGAACGACGCCAAAACCCGTTGCATACTTTTGCGGGCCATTGCGAAAACAATAAACGGGCGGCGTGTAGTGTGCGTGTGTGTGCCCCGCACAAATTAGCGTATCATTTAAACATTAGGCCAGGCAATTGAATACATTTAATTGCAAATAAAGCCTATTAAGCGATCAACTGCAAAATGGAAATTGTTGCGTCTGCCACTAAAACTTAAAAAGCCAATCGATGTTGCAGCAACATGCAAATTGAAAGGACAAGTCAAGCGGCCCCTTTACCCCTCTCCTTCTCCACTCTGTGCCCGCAAGCTGTTTACGACACAAGTCGCGGCGAGGCAAACTTTAATAGTAAATAACAACAATAACAAGCGCAGCAGCAGCAGCCGCGGCAAAGTCGCCCAAAGAGTCGCCTCAGAGTCGCCTCTCGGTCTCGCCAGCTGCGCCACGTACAGCAAAAACTTACAGCTAAAAACTTGTGCCCAACTCAATTCACATTGTTAACCATTTTGGGTTTTCTGGTATTGGAAGTGTTTTAACTGCTTTGTGGGTGCAGTTAACAAGACTTGTTTAAAGAAGTTTTGCTGTGAACTCTATAAGTATTCTATAGGGTATGCGCTAGTTGCCCACACTGCTACTTGCAGTTTACTTTTCTATTTAAAGGCAGGGCAAATCATTATTGATTTTGCTATTGGCTGGGCAGTGAGGGAGGGAGCGGGAGAGGGAGCCTTATCAGAAAGGGTGCGCCTCGAGTGTCACTTGGTGCCCGCTTTGACAAGTTTCTTTATAAAATATTATTTATGCGCCACCCTCCACCCTGAGGGCAATAGGTTCTTAATATGTTGTTTATACGTTTTGGCTGTAGCAGCTGCTTGGGCTGGAATTGAAGACGATATACTAGTGGCATATATAGCGAAATGTCAAATGCATTCCCGGCCAAAGGGCCCAAATGCTCATAATGTGTTAAGTTTTTGGCATTTTCAACGTTGGCAGTTTTGAGAGCTGCCTCTGCTGTTGCTGCTGTTGTGCTGCTGCTGCCACTCGAGTTGTTGGCAAACAGTCTGCGAGGCAACTTCGCCACTTGAAATGCCAGAAAGTTTACCCAAAAGAGGCCAGCAAACTAATTATTTAGTTTCATTTCGAGCAAAGTCAAACGCGGCAGAAGGCGGAACGCAGAAGGCGAATGGCAAACGTCAGCGCGCTAGCTCCCTAGCTAAATATCAATAAAAACTCCAATCGAGATCTATTTCAATTAACTTGTATGAAAACTTTTTAATTAACGGCACTGCAGAGAGCGAAAGAAAGACAAAAGGACACAGAGAGAGAGAGAGAAAGGAAGCCCGCCAAAAACACAAGAAGTCGTTCTTCACTTCCGGCTTGCTTCACTTAGCCGAGCAATTTATTGCTGCGTCTAATTGGCCAAAGAAGGCGAACACTGAGAATACACAGCGAGAAAAACAGCGCGTGTGTGTGTATGATATGTAAATGTTGATAAATCAAGTGGCGACTGTGTTGTCTGTGACAAGCGGACAACTGGACAACTGGACAGGCGGACAGTCGGATCGCTGGACAACTTGCTTGGAGAGTCACTATCCAAATAAATAAATAAATATTAAGCAAACGACCAGCTAACATGTTTATGTTGACCCCATTGTGTGTGTTAGTGTGTGTGTGTGTGGTTAGTTCAGCTATTTGTAGCATACTTTCCCGCGCGACCCTCGTCAAAAGCGTGTCCACGCTTGCACTGCACACTCCAATCTCTTTCCTCTCCCTCTCGCTCTGTGGTGTGCCGTGACACCTTGTGATTTAAAAGGCAGGTCAAAACTAAAGTCTTGCGCCTTGACTTGGTGATTTATTGGAGCTAAGCTGATTTAGTGCCAGAAATGCTATTAGCCGCAGTTGAGCGTCGGCAGGAGTCGCTCTCTCCTCCGCAAGCAGTGGACACACGATATGCCGGCCACAATTACACCGTCTAGACTCGCTAAGAACTGTCAAACTGTTGGCTTTCTTTCTTTTTCGTACACTTAACGCAAGACTCAACTCAATGGCCCAAAGTTTATTATAGAAATGACAAACACAGCGACATCTTGAATTGAGACGAGCCACGAGAACTGCGAGCTGAGCTGAGCTGACGATGAGCTGATTTTCTATCCAGCTGCTTGATAAATCGTGCTCAGTGCCTTTCGCCGACTGGGGCTATTAATAAGATAAACGAGCGACAATAAGTGGCAGCGCTTCCTTCCGCTGCACAATGCGGCGTATGCGTAATTACCATTTCATATGCATTAAGCTGCTGCCATTTGAGCAAATATTTGGATAGGCCAAAGAGGCCTTCCTCCCTCCCACTCTTCACTGGCTGGCAAATGGCAGCGCAATGTCATTAAGCGCATTTGTAAAATCATCAACAATATACCCGATACGGCCGCAAGAAGCTCCGCAGTTGTCGTTGACGCCGCTGCTGGCGGCGCCAAATGGATTTCATTGTAAGCGAGGCATAAAAAATGCACAACAAATTGAAATACGATCAATAATAATTATTGCTGGAGCACTCACACACACACACTCACAGCCGCACACACTCAAAGTGAATACACAGAATAATTGCGTTTCCATGCAATTGCTCAATTCTCAATTCCACAAGGAGCTGCTTAACGCACAATGCCCACGATTATCGAAAGAAATTGATGGTGCTCAAATAGTATCGGGTGACAGACGCAGCTCTCGTCCCTGTCGCAAATCGAAATGGGAATCGGAATCGTGTGTAAGCTGAAATTGTTCAGTGACCTTTGAAAGTGGCGCACATTAAACTGAATTATGCAGCAAGCTAAAGTTATCGTTATCGATAAAGTGCAATCAAGCGTAAGGGAATATATAATTGCTGAGTATGTATTAGATATATGATGTGAATATCGATATTGATAGCGATTAATCAGATATAACGATTATAGTAATAATCAGATATCAGTGAAGTATATTTATCAATATCTATAAAGCCTGGTCACACTTAAAAGCACTCTTCACTTGCTGCATATATGCAGCTAGCTAAAGTTATCGTTATTGATAAAGTGCGATCATGCATAAGGGAATATATAATTGCTGAATATGTATTAGATATATATGATGTGAATATTGATATCGATATACAATTATAGTAATAATCAGATATCAGTGAAGTATATTTATCAATATCTATATAGCCTGGTCACACTTAACAGCACTCTTCACTTGCTGCACATCTTTGCAATTTCAACTTGCAATTCCTTATCGAATAAACTGTGATTTTTAACCGCGCACTTGCAACTGCGCGCCCATTGTGCAACAGCTGCCAGTGGCGGTGGCAGCATCGTTTATAAAAACATTAGCTCGCCTGACAGTGCGGACAGAGTGGCGAACACAACATTGCCGGTTCAACTTTAAGCCATAAAGTAGTAAAAGTTTACGGCAGCCGTCGGGGACCGCGTCGCAAGGCTCTCGAGTGTCTCGTTTGAGAGAGCGCGACCGCGACGGGGACTCGACTTGCTCACGGCCTTGTCCAGTTCGTCACAATGAAAATCCAATTTAATTTTACTGATTCTGCACTTTGGCCAAATCGAAACGAGCTGAGCTGCGGACCGAGCTGAAATCTCAATCTCACAAGGCAGCAGCCTCCCTGGTGGGATGTGTGCGTGTGTGTGTGTGTGGCGACTAACGTATGCGGAGATCGGTTGAGGGCACATCTAATTATTGTTTACCGAGCTTAAACGCCGAGGAAAATTGAATTGAAATCAAAATAAAATGCGACGAAAATCGAATTTGCGTCCGGAAGTTGAGTTGCCGGCGAAGAGAAACTCCGGGGCAGGTTGGCAGGGAACAAATCCTTAAAGATTGCCAAGCCAGGTCCATGTCCCGAGGCAATAAGAAGCAGAGAAGCGTAACTGAAAGACGCCACAGCATCAGGTAACATAAAAAGAGCAGTCAACTGGGGGGAGGCAGGGCACACGACGAGGCCAACGAGGTCTGTCAAGGTTAGGCCGAGTCTTGGCCTGGTTAGCCAACCTCAACGACGACGACGTCGTCGACAACGACAACCAATGTGTGTTTGACATTTGATTTCAAAGGGGAAAAAACGAGTATTGCGCCCCCTGCCTGCCCTCGGCTTGACAGGCAACCTGATGCGACGTGGGAAATGCAGCTGACCAGTCTCCTGTTTCAGTTCCCCACAAACGGCATCCAATTAAGGAAAAACACCAAACTAAACAGAACCCAAAAGCTGTCAGTTTGTTCAACTTGGCCAGCTTGTTCAGATTTGAGATACATTTGCATTTGCGAATGCAAATTAAATTCACGCTGCGTGTGAATGAGCCACAATTTTTCGAGAAAACTTGGTAAGCAGGCGATGCCCGAGCAGGGAATACCCTGTAGGGAAGAGTGAGCAATAAACATTCTTTTATAAATTTAACTGCTCTAATTTGCTTGATTATGCACAGTGACCCTGTAGCTCTGCACCCTCTACAGGGTATCATAAATGTTTAATATGCAAATGCAAAGTGGCCGCCAAGTCTGCCTGTCATGCACTGACTGTAGGCGGCCTTCTTTCTTCTTCTGCCTCTTCCTCTTGCTGCTGCCTACCTTCTTCTGATTTGTGTTTCTGTCCACTCGAATTTTAGGCAAATATTTGCCTTATTAACATTGCGGCGGCCACGCTAAACTGATAAGCGACGCGCCGACGTAGGCGGCTGCTCACGTAATTTTGTGCGCAGCCTGGAAGTATGCTATTGTCGCAAGTTATGCAAATGCCAAGGGGATGGGGGCGAGGGGAGGCAGAGGAGAAAGGCCCCGTGGTGTTAATTCGAATGACATTATTTAATGCACAGCACACACAGCATGACTGAGTGTGTATGCGTGTGTGTGTGTGAAAAGAAAGTGCCTTTAATTAAATGTGTTAAACGATTTGCAGAGCAGCTTGCATAACTGGTGCGTGATAAGTGAATTTATGTCTGCTCGAAGCAGACATTGCGCAACGTACGATGCGACAACAATTACCCGGGCTGGGCATCTAATAATAGATGGACACTAACGGTAATTTAATGCGTATATGGCAATTAAAAGTACATCAGCAGCAACAATATCAACAATATCACACAGGAGACGTAACACGCATACGCCGTGTTGTTCGAACTGCTGACTGGCAAAGGCATTTGCAAGTGCATGGCACAATAACAGCAACAATAAGAAGAAACTGAGCTAACAACAACAACAACAACAATAAGTAGAGCAGCAAACTTTAGCAAGGAAAATACGAAAATTTTCATGTAATTTTACACGAACAAAATTTGCATATTTATTAAATTTCGTGATTGAATTTGATAAACTAGAATATGCAAGGAAATAGATAACACTACAGGTGTGTGTGCGCAAGAGAGAGAGAGAAAAGGAGAGAGAGAAGCAGCACATATTTGCAATTGATTGACATGGATTACCTGGCCTTGATTTCTATAGCTGTAGATGGTGCAAAGTTCTCTCGTCTCTCTATCTCTCTCTCTGTCTGTCTGTCTCTGCAAATTGCATAAACAAATTCCGAAAACTCATTGATTATGTTTGTTATTTGTGTTACCAGCTAAATGACTAAATGCGTGTTAAACCCAGACATGGCATTAGTCATGACGGCGTTAAACGTAACACGTTACCGGAAGCTGCCACTGCCAAAAACTTGCAAATGAAATGCGCGTTTGAAACGTTTCAAATTCCGCACAATGAAAGTTAAATGTGTCTGAATTTGGAAATTATATCAGTGATTCGCATATTTAATGGAATCGTATCGATTTCTGATTATTTAAGAAATATAAAAGAAATTTTTTTCGCATCTTTCTTTAATTTTCTTTCTTGCTTTGCATTAAAGTTCTCTGCTTATCATTTTCCATGCCATTTCCATTGCCATTGCCGCTGAGCTGAGCTGACATTGATTTGAAATTTCAGCTGCTCTTTACCCGCAGCAACAACAATAACTACTACAACAACAACAACAGCAGCAGCGAGCGCTGCTCTTCTCTCAGTTGTCGCTGCTGTTAGTCAAGCTGCCACTTCAATTTGACAGTTTTATGAGCATAAATGGCATTTCGTTAATGTTATAGTCACGCTGCCACGCCCCCTTCTGACAGACAGAGCACTCTTCGACGCCCACGCAGCCTGTGGCATTCATTTCAATGCCTTAAAGTGTCAATTACCAAGCGGAGAGGGGCAAGTGTGTCTTGAGTAGTATCTGCCCATAATCAAATAAATGTGAGTGAGTGCAAACGTCTCTAAACACGTATCCCTGTGTGTGTGTGTATGTGTGTATGTTGTGCTAAATTATAAATTGCTTAGAGGCTGCAAGAACAACAGCAGCAACAACAACACGGCAGCAATTGGTCTATTTATTTTTTATGTTTGTCGTTGATTTGTGCTTCCTTTTTTGCTGCTGCTGCTGCTGCTGCTATCTGCTGCTATCTGCTGCTATTGTTACCTGCCCCAGCAGCTGCTGCTGTTGCTGCTTCTTTGCTGTTGTTGTTGTTGTTGTTATTGCTGTCGCCGTTATCGGCAGTGAAAGAAAGAGAAAGTGCCTGTAGCCAGTTTTTGGTATTTCTTCTTGCCGTTGCCATTGCTGTTGTACTTTTCGGTATTTACTTATTCGAATTGCCTGCAGTGCAAGTGGGGGAAGAGGAGAAGGAGGTGGAGGAGGTGGAGGCAGAGCTGACGGCGCAGGCGGGAAAGAATGTCAATTTCTGGCTGGTAATGCTCATGTAGAGGCCACTGCGGACTTTTGCTTTTCTTTGAAGCTGCGAGCGAAACAAGCCGCACATTAACTGCCACTCACACACACAGACACACGTACACATAGACACACATACATAGCTGCTGCTGCACACAGAGCAACACGTTCGGTCCGCAGCTTTCCCTTCCTGTGCGCGAGAGTCGCTTCGTGTCGCGTCGCATCGCGTTGCTTCTTCCACTTCTTACCTTGGGTCTGTTGTCTCTATCTCTTTCTTGCTTGATTTTATTTATTTATATCTCGATAGGCTTTGTTCGGTTTCTCAGTTGATTGGTTATCGGCTCAGCTCAGTAGAAATGGTCATCGCTTAATGACGTCGTTGACAACTTTTTCTTTTGTGGGTAGAACGAACGATTAATATGCAGATCAATGTAAGACTTCTTGCAGCTGACTTTCGCTAATTGAAAGACGAGTTTCGAGTTCTTCCCTCCCTATCTCTCTCTCTCTCTCTCACTCTGCATATTCATTGCAATGCGACACAATTAAGTCTAGGCTAGATATAGATATGTATATAGCTGGAGATGAGTATGGACAGGCAGGTAGACATTGCCGTTGCCGCGGCCGTTGCCCAACCCAAAACACGCCGCGTCGTCGTTGTCGTTGCCGCAGCGTACAAATTTAGAAAACTTTTTGAGGGCACTTTCATTTACCTTTTTTTTCGCCGATGCGTATTGAAATTGCTTGGCTTGGCTTCGCTTGTCGGTTCGGTTTGGCTTTCGTTCGATGGATGCGCCGCACTTTGAATGCGAAATGAGCAGCGGCAGCACAGGAAGGCGGCTTGGCACTTGCCACATGCCACTTGGTACTGTGTGGACTGGACTGACTTAACGGTCAAGAGAATTGAAGGCTACGTGAATGAATTCATCGACAAACAGCAACAACAACAATTGAGAAGCATGAAAAATTGAATGTAATGTGCAAATGAAATTCGAACAACAACAATACAACAACACAAATCCCCGATTCCCAGTCCGTTTCCGAATCGAAATCCGCAGCGACATTTGGCTGCGGCTTTGGCCTATGCATATTTTCAACAAAATGAAATTGTTTGCACGCATTTTGCATATAATCAGCGGATGACAGAGGCGAGAGACGACTAACTAAGCGACCTATCGATCGATTAGTTGGCATCCGCACGCACCTGCCCCACTCCCCACTTGCTGTGCCCCTCCCCCTGCTGGACTTCTGCTAATTATTCTGGGCACAGAGCGACGCTTTCGTGCATAATCCCCACTCACACATACACTCGCACTAACAAACACTCAGACACACGTGCAGGGAGAAACATTTGCCAAGGTATTTTTATTTTCCTGCCGAAAGAAAAGCGAAACTTTTGAGACGACAACGACAACGACGACGTCGACGGCTTGAGGTAAATTGTTGGTAATCAAATAATTTCTAACATTTAATTGTCAGCGTAAATGTGGTGTGTCTCTTAGCTCTCAGGGGCTGTACTCAGGGGAATTCCAGTGGGCAGGGGGGAGGAGAAATTGACTGCAGACGACGATGATAATCGTGAGCGTTAAATGAGCAGCGTCGACTCTAACTGGCACTTAAATACTAATTGTGCAGGAGTTTCTAACGGTACAACGACCGACATGCACTTGGTGAGTAGTAAAGGTCATAAAAAAGGTCACATAATGCCCAAATTATATATTTAATTGGAATGTATCAGATTGTAATTGATATAAATTGATGATTGGCATGATTGATAGTTTGCATTTATTCTTGTCATTACAATCGGAAGCGTTGAAAAGCTTAAATATATTTTTTAAATTATCTAGGGATTGTTTTTAGATATAAAAATATATAAAATATATCCATTTATTAAATATATCTAATTTATTCAATGATATATATTATGATATTTAATAATAATGCAGAAGAAACAATGAAATATATTAGAAAATTATTGATATCCATTAAAGAATTGATATTATACATTATAATTAAAGAGATTAATACACTTTAATTTATTTTTGATATGTTGATGATATATCATGATATATTTTTGTGATATATAAAATATCGGACTTGCAATTTTTATTCAATATTGATCTTTTAATAAAAGAGAATTGTAAGCTTAGCCGAAAAATATATATCAGTAATTTTTTATGTTTTTATTATAAAAAAATATACTTAATATATAAATAAAATATTACTAAATTAATTAAATATTGTATTAATATTTCGCAAAGTTTTCTTTAAACCAAAGCAAAAATTCTTTGCAAATTATTCTAATTTTCAATTAAAAAACTTACTTAAATTCTACTCAAATTGTACCTGATAAATGTCGACTTTGACTACCGTTCATAAATCAAAACTTTGCATAGTTTTCTAGTTTTCAAAAACATCTGCTCTCTACTTTTTAATAAGTTCTGCTGCACAGATTTCCAATACCCACTTCGGAAAAGTGGCCAATCAACTCGAACAAACCCGAAAATTAATAAACTGGAAAAACTTTTGTATTTTGTGTTGCCTCTGCTGAAACTAATCAGGCCCGAAAATGCGCATTCACATCTTTGGCCCGTTGCAAGAAAGTTGAGCACATTAATTAGTCAAATGGAAGAACGCCTCCTGCCCATGGATGAAAAAAGGGGGAAGGGGAAGGGGCAGACCACAACACGCCCCGTTGATTTGTTCATGAGTTTGTGTGTTTATAAAGGCGAAAGAGCAAAAGACATTTTGATTAGGTGCAAATAAAGTTCAACGCGGTTGCTTCTGCTGCTGCGATGGGCGTGTATATAAAACAACTTTGCGCCTCCTTTCCTCCCTGCCCCCCTTCAAGTTGTACAATACGCTTGATTGTGTTTGTTTTTCGAGTTTGTTGCCACCTGAGTGACCCATCGCCTTGCGGAAAGTGTCAAAGCGTATTAAGCAATAAAAACTGAAATTTATATGATTTTTGAACCTGCGTAGCACCTTCCCCCTCCCTTCTCTCCACACCTCTCTTTACCGCATCGCAAGGCTTTAAAATAGTTCGAGTTTTGCCAAGCGAAAATTTGTTTGCCTCAAATGAAAGTTTTTTTACTCTTCTCAGTCTTTGACTATTGTTGACGCTAGTCGAAGCTATTCTTTGTTTTTGTCATCTCTCTTTCTTTTTATTTTCTTTCTCCAGTCGTTGTTGTTGTTGTTTTTTCGGCACATTACATAAAATTTCGTAACATTCTGCGGCAAAAGTCTGAAAACGTCTGAAACTCAGCGACGAGTCGAGGCGAGTCGCGCAGCGTCGAGCGTTAAGTTTTGTAGTTGAGAAAACTCCACTGACCTGTTAACTGAAATGCTTTGCCAAAGACTTGCATACTTTGGCTGCTGTCTCAATAACAGCAGCAGCAGCAACAACAACAACAACAACAACAACCACAGCGACAACAGCAAGTTGCGAAGAAAGTTATAGACAGCCCAAGCTCTTTGGCTACAGTAAAAACAACTTTTGCCCAACTAGTACAACTCCAACAACAGCAACAGTAACAACAAGCTGAGGCCGCTATAAACGAGTAGAACACGTTTTACTGTTGGAATACGTCGACTGCGCTGCTGCTGCGCTGCCTCGAGTCTCGTCTGTCTGTGTGTGCGTTGTGTGGGAAAGCTTCGGCATCGGCATCGGCATCGACTGTCGGCACATATCGCATCTAGCTGACTGTCCATTTTGCCCACTCTCGGCCCACTGTATCCCGGACATTGAAAATGAAATGCAAGTCAAGTTAATTACATTACAACTTGTCATAGATATGACTAACTATATTTTCTATATGTCGTTGCTTTTTTTTTCGACTGTAGTCAACTCAGCTCAATAGCTTGCGATTTCACTTTGATGAGCGTTGCTTGCAGTATTTGCCACAAGAGCCAAGGAAATTAGCACTTCCAACAGACGAAGCGCGAAAAAACTCATCAATAAAAGTCACACATACGCCTCGATATACTATACAGTATCGTATGCGTATATATTTATGAGATTTATTGAGTACGAGCTGTGCCAGGCATGTCAGGAATGGGGTTAGGGTGCGTCGTGACAGCAGCGAAGGTAATCGTAATGAAATTATGTAGAATAAAAAGGAAAATATAATGTAGTGTGTATTGTAATATAATAAAATAAATATACTATATTTATAATATACAATAATAAATATAATACAATTATTGTAAAGCAGTTTTAACTTATTCTTAATTGGGCAATAAAGTAAACTAAATTGAAAAGTCTTTAAAATATTGCTTAAAATTTAATTATGTTTTGTTTTTCCTGTAATCAAATTAATAATAATAATTAAAACAATAAATAATATATACAACTTTTAAAGTAATTTTAACAGATTGTAAATTAATAAAAGAACTTAAGTTATGTGTAATTAAAGGGAATATATAATACAATAAATGTATAATAAAAACAAACAATATATAAAACTGTTTACGCAATTTCAACTGATTAAAAATCAATTAAAGTTTTATAGAATATAATTAAGTAAATATCATTATTACTATACAATACTTAAGACTGTTAAAGCATTTTAACTTACAAATAGTTCATCTATAAACTAAATTTCTATGAAAATCTTTATGAAACTGCCTGAAATTAAGTAAAGTTTGTTTCTTTCTATAGTAAACCAGTCTGAAATACTTTGAATAGCCAAAGCTAACTGCTTAGCTGCCTAGTGTTCTTCAGGCAGAGTGCAGCGTCAGCCTGTTTGACAGCTAACTGTAATAACGAGCCGTTTACTGTGCCAAATACTTTCCCATAGGAACCGCCCAAAGAGCGCGCACAGTCGAGTCAAAAATTGATTGAAAATCAAGTTGGCTACAAGGCAGACAGAGAGAGGGAGAGAGACAGAGAGAGACAGAGAGAGAGAGAGAGAGACAGTGACAGTGACACTGAGCCAGTCCGACCTCGAGAGAGAGAGCAAGAGCAGTCAATGCTCAAGCGAAGAGAGCACAAAGAAAGCAATGTAAATGAAATGCAGGGCAGGTGGAGGAGGAGGAGGAGGTGGTTGTGAAACGGAAGGTGGCTTTGGCTGGGAATCGGTGTCTTCATGGCGTTGTCTACAACTATGCTGGTAACTGAAGATTCCAGCCACGATCAGTTGAAGACGGTCAGTCGTGCGAGACAGTTGAGTGCGCGGCGGTGTGAAAATTGCCAACAGCGACCAAGCTCGACCACAAATATATACAAGAAACATACACAAACTAAGGCGGCAACCAGAATCTCTACAATCACAACAACAACAGCAACAAGAACAGCTACAACAAGACAACAATCACAGCAATCAGAAACCAAAAACTCCCCCCCAGCGAGAAACAGGTAAAAAGCAAACGTTGAAAAAAAGAAAGTCAGCCAAGAATCGCATCGAGAGCTAAAAACCAAACGATAGAAGCCCAAGCAGCGACAGTCTTCAACGGGTACTCGAGGTGTGAGCAACGGTTTACCATAGCTCAAAATCGGTCAAAACTATATAACGCAACATAAACTGAAACTGAAATCTTACGGTGTGTGAACTGAAACTGAACTACATACAATATATACACAATATCTACAATATACGATACAATATGATCGTCTAACATAATCATAATCGAGGGTTAGCTTTGGATTAACAGTGCTATAAGCTGAGGATTATCACAAGCAAACGTGTCACTGCGCTTCGCCTCGTATCGTATCGTGTGTGTGCCTTCTTCTCCTCCATCTCCTCCTCCTCCTCCTGTTGTTGTTCTTCTTCTGTGATAAGCCTGAGCAATTGGCATGCAAAGCGATTACCCCTGCCACGCCCGCCCGCCCACTGACCCACAAAGGAACTTCGAGTGCCTTGGCAGAGCGTCTTAAGCAAGAACTTTTAATTGATTTTCATAGCACACACAAAAAGCAACAACGCAAACCGACAAGAGAGACTTCAGCTCAAATTCAGTTGGACTCGTAGTCGGACTCTTAACTGGCCTGGGCCATAAATTGTATCTGCGCAGCAATTTAGAGCCATCCCCGGGCTTTTTTTTATGTGTGGTCTGTTCCAGATAGAGGCCATGCGAGCCACAGTCTGCTTCATTTTCATGTGTGCTCTGTGTGGTCAGCACTGGCAGTGGCATCGTTGAGTAATCTCCCATGCCTTCTTGCAGGTTTCTTCTTACCAAACTGACCCACATAGCGAGCCAGTGGCTAATTTAAGTGTTTCCTGGCATCGCAGTTATAGTTTACGCTGTTTACACAGCTTCTGCACTCAGTTGCCAAAACAAAACAATCTCGAGTGTTGTTCCGAACAGTCGCAGAGCATGAAGAACTAGAAGGAGCAGCAGCAGCATCAGAAACTGAAGCATCCAGTGCACTTAAGCGGGGCAGAAGCTATTAACAGAGAAATATTCGACATCGTCATTGTGGTTTTTCTCTGAAATTCGAGTGGCTCCTCCTGCACATAGTGCATCCGCTAACACACTCTTTCTCTCCCTTTCTCCCTCTCTAATTCAGTTAGGTAACTGTTCGGCACATGCCCCCGAAAATTTGCCTCATCTTTTTTTCTGCGTTGTCTTTCAAGTTTATGACAAGAAATGCAAAAGTTTACGCAGCTCAAGAAGTGAAAAACAGAAAAACGCAGTTGGTATATGCTGATCGAAAAGAATATACCCTGTCTGTGGTTTTCGGAAAGTTGAAAGTAAACTGAACTTAGCAGAGACTGAACTTAGAAGAGTTAAGAAGGAGAATGTTATCTCTGCAGAGACACCTGCAAGTTGACTGAACTTTGCAGTATATAATCTCTCAAAATCATAGGGAGCACTAAATTATGCATTGTAGTTCGAGAAATCACTGAATCACTGGAACTGCTGTACCTGCCTGAGGGTGTTCTTGCCTCACAGAGTGTACTGCACAAAAAGAAACTTTGACTAGACCTTGTCCATTAGTTGCTTGAGTTACCTGCGAAGGGAGCAACTGCATTGTTGTTCCGCCAGGTGGCGCTGACGCGACGATAACAGCTTCTAATTCATGCGACGTGCATGTGCATGCATAGTAGGAGAGAGAGAGAGAGAGAGAGAGGTGTGTGCGGTTGCAGGTGCAGTTGGGTGTAGCAGTTCAAGCGGCACGTGTAAAGCTTATTTTTCCACTTTACTTCTTCTGCCATTGTCTTGGAAAATTAACTGCAAAGGCAGCAGCCGGCAAGACAACGACTCCGCCTGCCCCTGCCCCTGCCCCTCTCCCTCTGCACACACACACATGTGTGGCAGGCTGGAACAATGAGTCGAGACTGCGTCGATGGTAACAAGCTGATATGCAAATCCTGTGGCGCTGTGCCACTGTGTGGCCTTTTGTGCGGCCTCCATATTTATTGATATGACGCTGATATGACAACCCTGGCGAAGCAGAAGAAGAAGAAGCAGAAGAAGGTGCTGCAGTAGGGTCTCAAGTGCCTGTGAAGGTGCAGCAGGCGCACGTCGGCTTTAATAATCTCCTAGCATTGTGTGTGTGTGTGAGTGTGTGTGTGCGGGTGTGCGTGTGTGTCTTTCTATGTGTGTGTAAGGGGCTTAAGTAATTTTGCTGGCTGTCATGAAAGTGCAGGGCAAACACACTCGCAATGCTGCTCCTCCTCCTCGTCACCTATATCTATCTCTTTCCTTCTTGTCGCCCTGCCCTTCTTCAACTCACATGAATATTAATGTAAAATGCACACACGGTTAGCTGCGTTTTTCTATGGAGCATTAAAATATATTGAGAGCAACGTTCCATATGAGTTATTGCCTACAATGGAGAACAACAGCCACAGCAACACCAGCAGCAACAACAACACTAACTGGTTGCCCAAGGGCGTAGTGTAAAAAGGGGGGTCTTGGCTGCTGCACGTACAAACCTCCTCCCCCTCTACCTACCCGCTGCACTCTCTTGTCAAAACTTTTTCCATTGCTTGGCTGTTGCTTTAGTAGAATGATGCGTGAAATGTTCCGAGTTAGGTGAGAAAATGGCAGAACATTGAGCAGCTCAAGTGTAGGAGGAGGATGTGGAATAGGCAGGGGGGACAGGGGGGTGTGCTGTACAACAATGTCAAGACGCATGCATGGGCAAAGTAAATGCAATTTCGTAGACTTCAATAACCAGAGTTTATAAGTATCCCACTGAAGATGCTCTGCTCGTGCACAACTTGAAAAAGTGTCAACAAAAAAGGATAGTGGAACAAAGAGACAAAATAGCTGACAAAATATTAAATATTTCGTTGCATACTTTGCTATTACCAAAACTCATTTACAGCCTTATCTCTCTCGTATGTGAGTTCAGTTAATTTCATTTGCTTATTGCTTGCTTTGCCCCACTGTGGCACCTCTCCTGCTCGTTACCAAGGCAGCCCGCGGCACTGTCAGCCTGTGCTCGCATCTTCAACCCAGGTGGAGATATGTCATTCTCGCCTGAGTGCCACGCCCAGTCTCTTTCGCGCGCCCACTGTCAGCAGCCTCCGCCTTGCCGAGGGCTTCAGATTTTAATAAACGCTGCGCGCTCGAGAGCGGCTCGTAAAAGTTTTAATTAAGCGGAGCATCGACTCAACGCGCCCTGCAACCCGCTGCCCCGCCCCCCCCGGCCGCATCTGCATGGCAACCACATCATGCCAAGGCACTTCTTGGTCGCCATAAAACTGCGCTTTTCGGGCTTATCAGCGAAGCCGAGCTGGGCGCGATCTCGTGGCCCTTAACGGAAAGTCGCTTGCCGCAGTGCAACAAACTTGAGCAGGGGGTGGGGGTGGGGAACAAGGCGTGGCTTGGGCCAGAGCGGCAGTAGGTCACTGGGTTTTCACTTTGGTTTATGGGCAGCGACGCCAGCGACGGCAGCGACGTTTGCTTATCAGCGCAAAGACTGAACTCGATTTTGAAAACGTTTTACTCATTTTTCAATAAGTGGCCAAGCAGGCAGTGGGCCAACAAAAGCAGCAACAACAACAGCAGCCACGACAGCCACTACAACAACAACAACAACAACGGTCAACAAATCGCTGCGGCAACGCGTTGCCGCACAAAACTTGTTAATGGCAGCAGCGGCGACGCCGACGTCGCTTTCACTTGGGGCAGCCGCACTTGACAGTGCGACAATAACACCAACAACAGCAGCAGCAACACTAAACGAAACAGCAGCAGCTAAAGCAAAGCCAGCAACAGCAACAACAACAACAACAACAATCACAGCCAGGCAACAGCAACAGCAACAGCAATGGCAACGGCAACAATTGTTGCGGTTGTTTGTTAAAGCCATTGGCTGTTGGCCATGCTGATTGTCATGGCCAACAGCAACTGCAGCAACAATAGCAACAACACAACAGTTACAACAACAACAACAAAGGCGCTGCCAATGAGAAAGTTCAGCACGGGCACGTGGATTCCGTAAATACTCTAAAAATAGCCAAGGATTATTGCAGCCAAAGAGCTTAGCAGAAGTTTGAGCAAAAGAAGAAAAACAATTTCTGTTAAGCTTGCAATTTACAAAGCGATAACTTCGATAGCACTGCCTATCGAATAAGTCTGACTCTCTCTGTTTGACTCACTTGTAATGCGCCTTGCAGCAATGTGGCAACTGTGGCAACGATGTGTGTGCTGCCCTCTTGGCATACCCTCACTTTGCCTGTCTTTGCCGCTTTACCTGCCTCTGTGGTGGCAACGACGACGTCAAACGGCGCCTGCAGCTGTCCAAAAAGTGTTGTTGTTATTATTGTTGCTGCTGTTGCTGCTGCTGCTGCTGTTGCTGCTGCTGTTGTGTGTCAAGTGCCAACAAATGGACATGTGGACACCGCCCGCCGGAGGCGCAGTTCAAAAACATGTTTACACTCGCACACTCTCTCAGACACACACACAGGCAGACACTTGCACAGTTACAGTGGGTACTTGCAGCCACTTGGCTTGTCTTGACTGGCTTTCTTTGATGTCTTATTGACCGAGCGAGTTCGATAAATATGTTGGTAATTTACAAGCCAAGCGATGTGAAAAAGAAAGTGTTGCACAGCCACAAATTGGGTCAACCGCAAAAGTAAAAGTTCTGCAAGAAAGCAAGCACTGTCTCTGCCCCCTCCCCCCCCCACTGTCACTCTCTTTGTATCTCTGTCTCATCTCTCTTTCGCTTCCTTTGCTTTCATGTGTTGCAGAGACGAACCAAATATGAAATTCGTGATTTTGCTATGCGTGCTGAGTGCGCTGCTGCTGCAGATCGATGCGTCGCCGGTGCAGCTGCTGTCGCGCAGCGAACGTGCTGTGGCCAGGCAGCAGGCGGTAAACAACGATGTCGCACCAGCGGCGGCAGCATCCAGCGATGATGATGACGACGATGATGAGGACGATGATGATGATGAGCCAGACTTGGGCGATTTGGTTGATGACGATGATGGTAGGTAGCAAAGGGAGAACTCTCTTTCTCTCTCTCTCCCCCCACTTACAGATCAATGCACACAAGCACAGCAAACACACAGAGACACCTACACACACCTATACACACACTCACACACTTACAAACCTATACACACTTGTACTCACTGTCGATCACTCGCACCTTCGATCACTTGCTGCACCTGCAATCTACGCACCGCAAACGAGGCACCCCAGCAACAACGAGCAACTATTGCAATCGAAACTATCGATAACTATCGACAAGAGCATTAATAAGTGATGATATTAACGTGCATTTTGTGCTCTCCTTTCCTTGGGTAACACAGTTATTTTGCTTTCGGGGTTTACAGATGACGACGACGAGGAGGACGACGACGATGATGAGGAGGATGACACGCCACAGGGACAGGCAGCGCCAGCGGCCGCAGCCAGCGACGATGATGAGGAGGAGGATGACGACGATGATGATTATATCGATAGACTGTTCGATGACTTCCTTGGAGGTAAGAGGGGAACAGTGACAAAGGAACAGTTCACATATTAAAATCAATTTCTTGCCCTGCAGACGATGATGATGAGGACGACGATGATGATGAGACGCCCGCCGCTGCCAGCCCGGCACAGCAAGCTGTTGCTGCCCCCGCTCAGACCCTCGATGAGGTTGCACCTGCCGCTGCCAGCAGCAGCAGCTCGCTGAGCTCTGGCATCTCCGATGGCGTCGATTTGCCCGCCGAGAGTGGCAACGCTGCCGAGCCCATTGCAGCTGGCAATGCTGTCGAGGATGCTGCCATCGCTGCCGCTGTGGCTCCAGCCAGCAACAACAACAACCAAGAAGGTGAACTAAATGTTTTTTACGATGAAGATGCACTTGTAGATGGTATTAGTGGTGGCACCCATAGTAGTTTAAGTAGCACCAATGCAATTGACCAACAAAAACAAAACATACAACAAATACAACAACAAATACAACAACAAGTACAATCACAACCACAACAACAACTGCAACAAGCGACACATCAAACCATTACAACAACAAATCAAGCATCATCACCACAGCATGCAACAGCAACAACAACAACAATAACAGCAACTGCAACTGCAACAAAGAACACTCTCATTAACAACAATAACAATTTAGCTGTCAACTCCGCCTCGGCCCAGCCAGCGGCAGTGGGCGCTGTGGGCGTGGCAACTGGGCCAATAGCAGCGCCCGGTGCTGCCACAGTTGTTGCCGGGGCAGCGTCTGACAACGCCGACAACAACAACAACAACGACGACGATGACGATGACTATGATGATGATGATGATGAGGGTGATGATGATGATGATGATGATATTGATGATGGAGTCGATGAAATTACAGGTGCGCTGACAGGTGACGACGAGGAGGCTGACGACGATGATGATGACGATGACGATGATGATATTATCGGCGACGATGTCATCGAGGCCAGACGCGAAGCACGTGAGTCCAAGTCAACAGCAGAAAGCAAAACAGCCAAAGCCAAAAAATCAACAAGTGCTTCCAAGAAGTCCAAAAAAGAGCTCAAGCATTAAGAACCAACAACAACAAACAACAACAATCAGTACGAGAAATATGACAGGGACAACAACAACAACAAGAATGAAACGACTTATAGACGTTGCAAATGCCAACGACTGTTTTTTGGGTAGGACCACATGAAATCTCGGACATTGCATAATTCTTTGCCTGCACTGACTATCCTCACACCCCCCGCCCGCCCCTACCCCCTTCACTTCAATCCAAACGATGAAACAAACTGCAACCTATTTCTAATTTATTTATTTATTTATTTTTTGAGTTATAGTTTAAATTGCAAACCAGCAAATTGCAAATCTCTAGTTTACTCAAAGCAAAAACAAAAAGCGAAAAACAAAAACAAGAAACAAAAAACAAACACAAATTGCATTAATTAAGTAAAAATCTACATATATTTTAACAATATCCTCGAAATGAGTTGAGAATTGAGAGTTTGGTGCTAGTCAAACTATCTGCAAAATGACAACAACAGCAACAAGAGCAAGAATGCAAATTTCTTTCACGCTGCACTCGCACGCACAGCCCCCCCTTGTTCACCCCTCCCCTTCACACACACGTTTGTTATGTTTTTATATCAAGTTATTTACGCACGGACTGTTTCACACGACCACAACAACAACAACTGTAACAACAACAACTAAAGTACAACACCAGAGCAACAACAACAACTGCAAAAATGTTCAATGCCGAAGCACAAATTGTTGAAAATAATAATCAGAGCAAAATGCAAAAACAAAATCACGAAAAATTCCGCAAATTTTGGAAATTTTACCACTCCCCCCCCACTTATTCCAAAATTCGAGTGTGAAATGTGCGGCGCATGGCGACGCTAACGGGAAATGCGGCTGAGCTGAATGTGCGCCATTTTGGCAGCCATTTTCCATGCTGGCGCGCCATGCTACATGTGTTCACTTGCACGCAAGCACAAGCACACACTCACACGCACACACACACACACACCAATAGCTCAATTTATGTATGTAAACAACAACAACAACAGCGATAATTGTTCACTTAGTGTAATTTATTTATTATAATTTTAATTTGCTCTGCTTCTGCATTTTACCTTGTAATTAATTTATTGTTTGTGAACAACAACAACATAGAGCAGCAGCGGCAGCAGGAGAGAGCAGGATAAACAATTATCTGAATATTTAATGCATATTTCTGTAGCGCATATAAAGTCCCCCAAAGTCTCCTATATATCCCCTACTTATATATCTGTGTAACTGTAATTGTATCTACTTTTATGACACTTGTATTTCACTCTCTATCTCTGTCTCTCGCTCACTTTCCCTTTCACTCACGCTTTCACACATTTGGCTTACAATTGACCAATCAATCAATTAATCGTTGACTATTTTTGGCTTCTCTTCTGGCTCGCATAACTTTCCGTATACGTAAATAACGCAAATTGTAAAAAGAAACAGAATCAAATTAAACAACAAAACTGTAAATTGTAGCTGAAAGTTGAACGCTTGAAAGGTCATCAAAAACAACAACAAGAACAACAATACAACAATGAGAACAAGCACAAAATTGGCGCATTGAAAGTGATCCATTTGAATCAGTTTCATGGCAACACACACACAAATTGTTAAACTTTGCATTTTAGGTTCATTTATTTTGTAATTTATTATTTATTTATTTATTTATTTATTGTAAAAACAAACAAATTGACAACAACAACAAAGCTGCACACACACAACACACGATACGAGAATTTGCTTAAATAAATTTGAAATTAAATTTGTGTACAACTTTTTGACAAATCAATTGAAAAGAACAACAACAAAAACTGAATTTGTGTTTTATTTCAAGTATTCCATAGCATACTTTCAAGCGTCACGATTTGCATAACGGTCAAGGTAATGGAACACCCTATCTCTCTCTCTCCCTCTCTATTACTATATCTATCTCTATTTCTGTATCTACCTTTCCCTCTCTCTCTCATTATATATTAAGCTTGTCGCTTCTGTTGTAATTAGTTTGCCCTTTTGTAGCTTTAACACCCACACAGCCAATTCACTCATTCACACCCTGTACACAGCTCTGGTAACGGAACACGCTACTAAAAGCCCGACAATTATCTATATTCCATATATGCTATTTTAAATATGTCAAATGTACAACGAGCGCAATGAACTTAAGCACAAATTCGCTTCAATTAACCGAAACAAAAGGACAAAGTTGACGCGAACAGTTTAAACTAACTAACCGTGTACCGGAGCCAGACTGTCTGCCTCTCCCTCGCACACTCTCTGTCTCTCTCTCTCTAACTCATTGTCACTCTCTGCTTGTGTACTTAACCAGCTCGCAATAGAGCATAATGAACGGAAGCAGATACAGCGAAAGAACGAGCAAACCTGCAAGAAAGAGAGAGAAGAGAGCAAAGCAAAGTAAAATAAGAGAGAGAGAGAGCGAGAGTATGGCAAAGTGAGTGTGAGTGAGAGCGGCAGACTAACATGTAAAAAGCACATTAGTAGCTCATTATTTCTAACGATGCCTGGTACAATGTACACTCTGTGTAGGGCTGGTTGTGTGTTCCGTTCAGGGCTGGGCGCACATTAACGATAGATTGATATTAAGTGCTTATGTAGTTGTAATATATTATGGATACCTAATTGATTTATGTACATTTGCATACACATTAATCATCTGTTTGATTAAATTAAAGTCTTGTAAATGAACTCGGCATAGAAACAATTGAAAGATGTTATCTTATCTAATATGATTAAGTATTGTACTTTATTGTACTTTAAAGTAGAACCTCTATAGAATTGATTTAAATCCATAACGAATATATATCAAATGCATATAATTATATATATGTATATTTAGCTTACATTCCTAGCACTTCTTCTCCCTCTCTATGTTAGTTAGTTATTGCCTGCATCCCTGGTTTAATTGCTCAAGGTATGAGTTGCGGTATTCATTTATATAAGAGTTTATGGTGCGCTGCTTCAATGTCAATGGTTTTTCTAACATTATTTGCTAATCCAAGCATGGTACCCTCTCCCTCTCCCTCTCTCACTCACACACTGCCACAAAGCCACACACTCTCACACGGTAATCACCGACTGAGTGTGCATGGGTATTTGTGGTGGGCCCAAACATCAGCTTATAAACACGCCTGCAGGCACACGCACACTCTCACATGCACACACACTCACACGCAGAGGTTGACACTCACACACTCCCACATACACCACACACACACACTCATGTAATTAGAGAGAGACAGTTCAGCACACTGCTGCAAAATTAACCGCACAGGGCTATGGAATCGCAGAGTTGACCCCCTTTTCCCCTATACACACACACACACACTTAGACACACACACAAGTGAACCCACAAAATGAACTTACATGCACTGCTTATGCCAACAACGTATTAACGTGTCGTCTTTCTGTGGCGCGGGGCAGGTGATCTGAAAAACAACGTCATCGACATGTCCACGGATGCATTCCAGGCGCGCCACAATCATTTCATCGACGCCATATTTTCCCGCATAAATCGCATCGTTGCGGACAATTATGATCCCTTTGTGGTGCGTCTGGCTGGCCGCGCAGCAACCACGCCCACTCAAGGCGGCCCAGTGCTGAAGAGTGCAACGAAAACAAAGGCAAACGCTGGTCACAAGGCAACCACGCACAAGAAACTGTAAGTGCAAGGGGACAAAGGGGAAATGAGGGATCTGCTAAGTGGAAAATAGATGAGGGAAATGTGAAAGAACGTTGAGTAGACTAGGGATTGTACATACTTATAGGTAATAAGAGGAAGGAGCTAAAGAAAGAACAGTAGAATTTATTGGGAATATATCTGAATTATTTTGTGTTCTAATTGAAAGAAGTTCCTAGATGGACGACAGTTTGAAGTTTGTTAAGAATATTTCTGAATTAATACGAGTCTGAAGCAAAGAAACTTCAAAGAGCTTTTCCTATTAAAATATCATTGACAAGATAGTTAAGCAACTTCAATTTATTATAAGAATTCCTATTTAATATATCACAAAAGGAGGAAGCAATGCAATTGATTCCTAACCTCTCTCAAAGCTCTCTTGATAGCTGAAATGTAGCCCCCTTTCTGAACAGAACGCACTTATAAACATAGTCGCCCCTCCCCCAGCTGAGTTAGGGTGTAAGCATCGACAGCAAATCAGTGGAAAGTCAAAGCAAATGATGCAAATTTGTCAATCTCTGTGTGTGACTTGCAGCAAGAACACTCGCTCGGAACCACGCGCTGCCACGGCCGCTGTCAGTGCCAGCACTGAGTCAGTCAAATTGCAAGAGCAATTGACGCAATTACAGACCGAACTTGGCCTCAAAGCCATCGAGCAGCAGCAGCAGGGGCAGGGACAGGAGCAGGAGAAGGCACAGCAACAGGAAGAGGCCGTAGCATCCGGCTCTGGTAAAGCGGAAACTCGCACCGTGTTCACTGGGGAGCAGCAGCAGAAGCAGGCCGTGGTCAAAGCCAGCCAAAAGAAATCGACAACCGGACAACAACAACAGCTACATAAGCACAACCCAAAAAAGCCACCATCTGCGGTGTCATTGAAGTCGAGCGGCAACTACAATCAGCCCGCGGGTGCTAGCAAGGCGGGAGCCGGCGCGGAGGTGGAGAAGCTGCAAAAGGCCGAGGGCAGCCTGTCGGGTCTGGCGTCGCTGAAGCGCGTGGGCAATGTGAAGGTGATCAGCGATGCGGAAGGACGCAATTCAACCATTAAGGCAAAATTCACACTGGGCCCATTGACGCTGCGCGTGGAGAAGTCCTTCAAGCGGGGCAGCGTGCGCAGCGTGAAGAGCGCCACGGCCCGCACCAATGAGATGATCGGACGCATCAAGTTCAGTGTGCTGGATGATCGGGCCACCTTGATGTCAATCAAAGTGCAGCAGCCCAAGCAGGTAAGCAAAATGAACGAATCAATGCTCCTTTGTTCGATTCCCTTTGTGCAATTAGGAACTTCTCATTGTCTCTCTCTCTCTCTCTCTCTTTCTTCAGGTCGAGGTGGAGAGCAAGGACAACCATGACCGCACTCGCGAATTTGTCTGGCGCCGCACGCCTAAAATCGCCAAATTGGTCAACGAGAAACTCAAATTGGCTGCCGAGTCGCTCTTTACGCCGCAGGGTTTCGAAGTTGTCAGGCTCTAAAAGGGGTAGCCACACACAGAGCTTCCTTGCTAAGCCCTTCTCCCTTCTTATTTAGTCTACTCCTAATTATAAAGTCTAATTTATTTATTTAATTTATTTGCTCTCCCTATCGATAATAAAATTATTATCTGCACAACTTAAAAGCGTATTTTATGCCCGAATAAAGTTGGAGATAAAAGAACCAGGAAATTGTTAAATATTTGGCATTAAATTTAAGGCTATCAAAAGTTTTTACCTGCTGCAGAGTGTTGTTTCTTTCGGTTACATTTTAATTAATGCAATTTTGGGCAGAAGTTTAGCACAACTTTATACATGCCATGGCTCCTGTTTAAACTCTATTATGTTAGGAAGTTAACAGACTGAAAGCATTCTCAATATGAGACAAGTTTGGGGAGAAACTTTATAAATTTAATTTTTAATTTTAGCCGTATTTTGCAATGAAGCGAACTCAATTTAGAAATGATTTTAAAATTGCCTTAGCTACCTTTGCTTTTATTTCTTACGTCCCAACCTACCGCACCCTCATCCTAATTGCAGCTGCAGCACATAAACCTCGCACTAAATAGCTGTCAAGCAGCGCTCAACAAAGGATTCAATTGACCAGCCCAGCAGCGTTTTTCAAGGGGTAAGGAAGAGGGGCAGGTATAGGGGCAGGTGCAGGGACTGTTTCACAAACTGCAGTGTTGGCAGCACTGTCAGCTCGCTTACAGTTTTCATTAATGCAGCACTAGCTAAGGGGGTTAGAGGCTGCTTTCCCCTGTACTCTCCTCCTTTCCCTACCCCGCTCCACATTGCACCTGCTGCCTGACAAAAGTAAATATGAGTGCGTATATTGTGTTGCATCTAAGGCGGAAGGACATGCAATTTGTTGTTGTTTGGCTTTGTTGTTATGTAGCCTGGCGTTGTCCGTTTCGTTGTCATCCTATTCAGTTGCCTTACAACCCCTTCTCTATATCCCCCCCTCCCCCTCTGCTAGCAAATACAGCTCGCCTCTTGGCTTCTTTGTCGCCATCATGTATGCTGTTTGTTTTGTCTTGTCCGACGTTCGTTCGTTCGTTGCTTTGTTGTTGTTCTTTGTTGCACCTAAATTGACAACAATATCGTTTCATTTGCTCAGTGAAGTGAACTCATCAGTGCCGAGATCCTTCATCTCCCCACTCCAATGCCAGCTCTGCCCTCCTCTCCTCCTCTTCCATGTCGTGCCACCTCATTTTTTGTCATTTTGTGCAGCTGCCGTTGGGTGGTTTGATTATATTGACTGGCAGTAGAGGGTGGATGGAGGGGAGATGGAGGGGAATCCCGAGTGAATGTACTCGGCTTTAATTTTAGCTCGACTTCGGCTCGTATATATTCGTTAAATTGCATTGTGCACTCACAATTGTAGCCTATTTATTCTGCAAATGCTTTTTGCACCAACAAATTAAACCAATTCAATTGTCCAAGAGGGGAGGGAGGGCGGTCAGTGGGGCTGGGAGGGGATGCAAAACTCATCTGTGCATTTGTCTGTCAGAGCGAAAAATACGAAATTTTAGTTAGTAAATTTCTTGAGCATTTCATTTGCATTTGTTATTACTTTGTCGGTTTGCCAGTTGCAGTTGCAATTCTTGTTGAATATGCAACACAACCTTCTCCCCCCTTCAGCGCCCACCCACGCCCATACAGCCGACGAAGCGTCGCCTGAAGACTTGCAGATTTAATTCAATGCCGAAAACTGATTGCATTAGCAAGCTGTGAGCGTGGGAAGAGGGGGAGGGAAGGGCTCCATCTACCACGAGGCGGGTGAATTCTTTCATAAGTTGCAAAAGTTGTGCAGACAATCGCTACGCTTGTTAATTGGTCGATTCAGTTGGAATCTGCCTGTTGGATTAGGCAAGATATTATTATAATAATATTGTTATTTCAAGTTCGAAAAGTTGCAGAACATCTGCATTCGCTTCATGTCATAAACACGAGACTAGAACAAATTATTGGAAAGCACATTACAAAGTTTTGTGCTGCGAAAACTTATTGGGCTACAGGCAATGCTGAAAACTTGAATACCTACTGACTTGTGCCACATGCTGCTCATTAGACTAAGACACACACACACGCACATACACACATGCATGCATAGATTCCCTTCCCCCCCCCACAACACATATGACAAGCTGTGGGAAAAAAGTTAAGGCCTTCTGCCTGAGTGGCTGGGTCAAAAGTTATCAAAACTATGCTCAAGTTTGGTAGCCAGCAAAAGGGGGGAGGGGGGAGCAGGCAGAGGGGAGCATAAAACTTGCCGTTAGCAACTGAGGCAGCTAAACAGCCTCAAGGTCAATAGGCAGCGAAATTAATCAACTTGTTTAATTAGCCCGTTAAGCTCTCGATGGGATTTCGATGGGATACGGAAAGGGCTTTACCTGCTGTCACGGCAACAGCAGCAGGCAGGCAGGCAGACGTTGAGGCTGCCCACAAAAGCGACATCTAATTGCCACATAATCAAGAGCGCTGCTAGAGCGACAATAATACAACCACAACAAGCAGTGGTAACTATTGTGGCAGGTCGAGCTTTGGGTCTGGCTCGCTTTGCAGCAGACCTAAAGCACTTGCGCTTTTTACCAACTCAATTTACGCTAATTACTGATTTTCGCCACTGCGATAACATTGCCGCAGTTCCCCAGAGATGCCCGAAGAAACATAACACACAAAAATCTACAAATTTATATAGATTCGAATTGAAGTTCATCTGCCGAGGGGCAGCATTGACAACGGCAGCACTCGTTGTTCATCTGCAGCAGATTCCCACTCGCCATCTGAATTTATATTGTCATTAGCTCTTTTTGTGTGCAAATGCCACGTAAATTTCATTAAAATTCCTCCAATTCGCCGCAGAAGAGAGGCAGCAGAAGGAGAGAGCAGGCAGGCAAAGAGAGAGTGAGAGCGCATGCGCGCTCTTTGCACAGTTTTGCTATAGTTTTTCTTAGCACTGACCTACAGCTCTGTGCTTGCGGAAGCTGTTGTCTAAGGCAGCTGTAAAACTATAAATAAATATTATATGGCTCAATTTAATAAGGATACTTTAATCATTATTAAATTATATTATAATTTCATTATTAAACGTAATTGTTTATCAAGTAAGTTTATTAAATACAACTAAAATTATAGATTAAAATTATACATTATATACTACAATAATATATGTAAAAATATTATGTAATACATATACATTAAAATTCTTTATTTATTTCAGCTATTTCTATCTTTCTATGTATAACTTATACATTAAAATATTATTCTTCTTAGCTAAAGAGCTAAACAACAATTAATTTATTTTAAGTAATTCTTTATTATTTCTTGTTTATTAATTTTAGTTTTGTAGCTCCTCAAAACTCCCTTCAGCATTACACTATAAATAGTTGCTATAGTTAAGTAGTTAAGATCTAGATCTAGAACAGTTTCCATGCTAGATGCTCGAAGAGAACGCGAGTTCAAAGAGTCAGTCGAATTGCTGCGATGAGAGCGAGAAAGAATGCGGCGAATTCAGCAGCAATTCGGCAATCGGCTTCGGCCTCGTATTGCCTTTGCCGATGCGATGGCACACGAAGACGACAACAACAACAATAGCAGCAACAAGAGCAACGAAAGCCGAGAGACGACAACGACAACAACACACGAGGCCTCATCCTGATAATGGAGGAGGCTAAGGCTCGTCTGGAACGTTGGCTGGCTGGCTGGCTGACAAGTGCAAGGCCCAAAAATAAGTTTCAGTTTCAGTGCGACGACGACGGTGAACGCATGCGATAAACGCGCAGTGCAAGCGAGTGTGTGAATCCGTATGTCAATCCGAAGTTTCGACTCTCGCGAATTCGATTGCTGATAAAGAATTTTCTAATAACACAAACAAGTCAAAGTGTATCAAATGCCACACGAAGGAAAATAATGTGAGACGGCGTCTGTACTTGTATGTTTTAATGGGTGTATAACAATATGTGTGTGTGTCTGTGACTCTGTGTGTGTGAAACAAAAGTTGAGAACAACTTCCTCAGAGCGACTAAAAAAGTGTCAGAGTCGTAAATTTTGAACGTGTGAAAACGCAGGAAAAGCCTCATTGCCTCATTGCCGGCCTGGCTGGAGATGAAATTGAATGGGGCTTTTGTTGTTGCCAAATGTTGTTGCCATTGTTGTTGTGATTGTTGTTGCTCTGCCATTGTTGCTGCCGTTAGCTTATGCCTTTTGGGGCAGTTTAGTGAAACGCGCGACGCACGCGAATATTTTATGACATCGTTTCGAATTATATGCGATTTTTTCTTTTTTCATCGCCTGCCTCGACGCGTGTTCGCAACTTGTTAGCGGTGGCAGGCGACAAAAGACGAAACTAATAAAATAAAAACAGCCAAAACGCACACACACACACACTCAGACACAGCAAAAAAAATGTGTTTACGCCTACGACTCGCCTCTGTTCCCCCTTTCCCCTCTTCCTTAACCCATCGTGAGAGAGACTCTTAGTGCCCGCTGTAGTCTCATTAGCAGGCAGCAAATTAAGTTGTTTTATATTTAGACGAACAACATAAAAATAAATTAACAAATTAAAAAAAAACAAAACTCAATACAAACGGGGCGCACTAAATCGTCTTTGATCTTTAAAAGCAGCGATAAATGGAATAACGCGTCAAAACAGACGGCAATATTTTGTAATTCAATATTTTCGAAAGTGACAAAAATTAATAGAAAATACATAAAGCAATCAACACACACACACACACATGAAACTGTGCGTGAAGTGGGAGACTGACTATAAGATCGCCAGCGAGGGCGCACAGTGCGTATGCGCATTGCGTAAACGAATTACCAACACATATACAGCGTGTGTGTTGCCTGAAAATCGCACTTGTTGTTACCGAACTTTGCCAACTAAGTAGTTGAAGACAGCAACGGGAAAAGTTTTCGTGCGGATTTCACAAAAAAGAAAAAGAAATACAAACTAAAAACAAAGCAGCAAAAAACTCAAGTGGCAAGTGGCAAGTAGCAAGTTCTTTGCTAGCTGTTTTATCAGCACTTGCCACGCAGCAGCAGCAGAGGACAATCCCTTCAAAGTTTGCTAGCTTGGTATCTCTCTCACGATATAGAAAAGCAATTGAGATACTTTTAATCATGACATAAATAAGCAAAGAAAGCATTTCCCCCTCAGGTAGTTGCCACGTACAGGCGCTGACAACGTTCCACGTACTTGGAATAGCATTTGAATTGCAACTCCCTTTGGCCATATCAAACTGGGGGCCATAATCATTAGCTTAAATGCAGGGAAAATCTGCGTAAATTGCTTTCAATTTAGCTAAACAGGCAAACTGAAACTGCAAACAGAAACTAAACTAAAGCAGGCGCAGTCTACGCTGGCAACTCTGTGCGTTGTATCAATAAAATATTCATGAACAATACGAGGCAATGTCGCACTGGGAATCACTGTAGCACACACACACTCAGAGAGAGCAATGCGGAAATGCGAAAAGACAATGAACAGGGGGCGGGGCAGGAGCAGGGGCAATTGAAAGCGAGAGCAGGAAGGGGAAGAGCTTGTCATCTAATCACGGATACTAAGCATAATGGCAAGCGTCGCCAAAGGGGGCAGGACAGCAGAGCAGCTCAAGAGCTGAGCAACAAACTGCAGACGTTTACAATTACACACACAGGCACACACACAGGGAAAGATATGTACTATATATATAGCAAATCGCACACTCACACACTGCTAAACAGCCCGAGAGAGCGACAAGTGGACTTCACTTGAGCTTTCACAGCCTTAGGCAACAATTACCAGCCAGAAAGCACGCCCACACACACAAACACACACACACACTGACGCACTAAGACAACACACAAAGAACTTGAGTGCGTTAACACTTTTGAGAGACACGAGAGCAAGCTTGGCGTTGGCCTCTGCCTTTCTGACTGCTGCCGGCAAACTGCTCCTGCTCCTGTTCCTCCTCCTCCTGTTCCTGCTGCTGCCATCTCTAATTCCATTACGGAAGCAACAGTGACAAGTGGCCCACACAGGAGGAGGCCAGCACACGGGCACAGTGAAGCGACACCGAGCTAAGCAGGGGCTAAGCAGCCTGCTGCCGCTGATTGAAGCGCCTGCCCTGCCCTGCCCCGCCCTGCCAAACTTACCCTACCCCACCATTGCCGCTGTCAGTCAATGTACCTTCTAGTTGAGCCACCCCACTCCCACTCCTCACCCCCCTCACGCCATTTGCAGTTTGTAATTAGTCAGTGGCAGCGTTGCAAATTTGCAATTAATTAGGTTTTAATTAATTTTACACGCTACCAACAAATTTTCAAGTGCCGTGCGAATAACCCCACAACAACTCGACAACTGCTCAACAAATTGATGGCAGTAGATACCCAAATATAATATATATATATATACTTATAGAGTTCGGTCTGTGTTGCCCTATGACGTTGAACTTGCCACGGGACAGACAGGCTGGCGGACAGCTGTGATTGATGCCCTTCCGAATGTTTTCGAGCATATAGAAAAATGACTGACAGTCCTGAGGATATGCCAAAGTTTGACCGGACGGACAGACGGACAGACGGACAGTTATGGGGTTTCAATTTTCAGATGGGTCCTGCCACTGGCATTGGCACCCTTGGGTCAGGTCGTGCTTGCTTGTTTCCCTTCAACTATTTACCCATAAACACATTTATATAAATACATATTTCAGTCTGTCTGTCTGTCTCTGTCTGCCTCTGTCTCTGTCTCTGTCTCTGTGACCTGGGGCTGTTTTATTATTACAAGTGTGTGGAGATTTATTTTTGGATCTGGCCATCAATATATGCCTCATACATGCGTGTCTGTCGTGGTTCTCTGCTTATCCTCATAAAATATGCATCAGGGAAATTACAGTTAAAGTTTTAGTTAATTATATGAATGAGTTTTTGTTTTGACTGGGTGAGGAGAGGGGATTCCCTGAAACAGAAACTGTTTAATTGATTTTTTTAAACTCGCTCGCAAAGGTGTTTAAAAGTCGAGTGTGAGTGGGTTAAGTATTCAGGTCAACTGTGGGGTACTCGGAAATAGGAAATTATATATAGAATAGACGCCCCATTGTTAACAATAGACAGAGTATAGTTTTAAATATGTTTTCCATTTTTAAGTTAAAGACAAAGTACAGTTTAAATATGTTTTCCACTTTGAAGTTGTATCAATTTGCTTGATTTGGATTTGTAGCTTCTCTCTTTCTTTTGCTTTTGGCTCGATAAACAGAATTTTCCGAGATCAATTTATTTGGCTTTCATTAGGTGAAAATGCGAGGCTGAAACAATGCGAACAGGCTTATAAAAACAATGATAAATTTAATCAATTTAAATTGGCAGCACAGCGTGCTGACAAAATCAATTTGGGGCTGGAAAAGACAGCGACGAGTGAGTGAAAGAGAGAGAGAGAGAAGGCAGCAGCGAAAATGGCATCAATAAAAGGCTAAAAAGGAGAAAACAGAGAAACGGAAAAACAGAGAAACAAATAATATTTGTGCTAGGCCAACAGCAGCAACAAAAACTACAACAATAACAACAACAAGAAGAGCGGGACAGTGGGCAGAGAGTGCGGAAAAAAGGTTAACAAACGAACGTTAAAAGATTAAATTGTCTGCCGTTGGAATTAAGTGTTTTAAATGTCATGGCGAGAGTGTTTAATTCATGAGGCAGCCAAGCATTGTTGTTGTTCCTGCTGTTCTTGTTGCTATTGTTGTTCTCTGTACGAATGAAAATATCATTTACAGTGGGCAAAAATCGAGACTGGCTAAAATTGCAGGCAGTAAAAGAACACTTGGAGCAAAAAAATAAAGTGCGAATCAATAGCGAAAAGAAAGGAAACAAACAAGGTGAAAAGTGAAAGTGATAAAGAGACAATCGAGGAAACAGTTGGAGCAAGAGAAGAGGGAGATAGCACTAGAGAAAGAGACGCAGTGAAAGACGGCGCTGTGCGCCTCCAACGGAATCAGCATGTTGACCCTCTCGACGCTGCTGTGCTGCATGATGGGTAAGTCATATATACCCTACACACACACACACACATACATATCTATATCCTGTTTAAGCATGCATAAGATTATCAGCGATTGCTGGCGACAACGAACCCCAACGACCCCCAGAAGTTCTCGTTGCCTCGGTCCCCACAGCGAATCCTTTTAAAAACATTTGTGGTTCGGGCTGCGAAAATCCTGATTTATGTCTGCCTGCTGCGTTGCGCTGTGCTGCTGCTGCTGCTGCTGTCATTGTTGTTGTTACTGTTGTTGCTGCCGCTCTGTCGTTGTCCTTGCCAGCGACAGCGGCCAATGCCAACCGCAACAGGAGCAAACAAAAATGCGGTCGCTGCGGCTCATCCCGCCGTGGGGGCATATCGCATAACCAAACTGAGTTTTGCAGGAGTTAAAGGCGGGGAAGGAGGAGCAGGAGGCGTGGTAGCTGCACTTTAAATTCGTCGAGTGGGCAAAACACACTCACAAATTGCTGCTCGCCACATAATTATGCATAATTGAAAAGTGTAATTAAGCCAGCGACGAGTGCGAGCGCGATTTTATGAGGCGCAGCTTCAAGCTCAATCAAGCACAACGGGGAAGGGGAAGGAGAGTAGCAAAGGCAGCTGCTGTTAATAGCTGCCAGATGCAGGGCCAGAGCTGCCAGAGCTGCCTTAGCCAAGTCGCTAAAATAAACAATTAGCCTTCACTTAGGCGCACTCATCGTCCTCTACAGGTGCAACAAGAGACAAGGAAAAATGACTGTACACATTTTTGCAGAATTTCCCTGCATTTTCCACGGTGCTTGCGCTGACTTTATTAGCTCGTCGTAGTGAACTTTGATGGCATTTGGGTCTAGCATTATTTATGTAGGTTCTGTTAACTCTACGGTCAAGTTGTTATGGCCTTCTTGAACACAAGAGTGCCCTCTGTCGGTCGCTGCTTGCCCCCCTTCCCCGCTCCACCCCCCGCCACCGTCTCAGGGTACTGCAAGTTCAGCCTGTGCCCGGCTTTGGGTGCGGTCTCCCTTCCCCCCTCGAACAACACTGTCGAGTTTTGCGCCCGTTTGCTTTCAGCTTTTGTTGTTGCTGTTTTTTGTTTCCTGCCATGTGTTTTTATTGCATTAATTTTTATGGTCTTTTGCCGCCGTTGTTGTTGTTGCTGCCGCTGCTGCTGCCGTTGTTACGTTTCCTTGCCGCTGCTTTTGTTTTACTTTGCGTATGCCCCAAAGTAATAAAGTGAATTGGTTTCTCCCGAATAATTTCCATTTTAAATCCAGTCAGCAAATCCGCACAAGCTATGCCCCCTCTCTCTTTCATCTTGCCCCACTGTAGCAGTTGCCCACGCGAGGCTCTTTGTCAGCTCTCTTGTTGTTGGAAAAGTGGCTTCATTTTGTCGCATAAAATTGTTTTGTAAAGTTTGTTGAGATTTGTTTGGCGACAGCATTTGCAATTGTTTTTGTTTTCCTTGTATTTCCTCGCTTGTCGCGTTTGTTGTTATTGTAATTGTTGTTGCTATTGCTGTTGCTGTTGTTGTTGTTGTAGATGTCGTTGTCGCTGTCGCTTTCTATTTGCATTTGGTGTCCAATACGAATGCGGCCCGTCACTGTCAGCGAGGCCTCAAAATTTAATTGAAATTTAGTGTAAACACAATGACAGCCTGTCGATTATCCTGTGCACACAGCCCCCTGCACACACACACACACACACACACACACACTCACAATTGTGGCAGCCCCTCTTCAAGTCGATATTTCCGCGTAATCCTTTTGCGCGCAAATCCTGTCAACTTGGGCCTCGCTAGCAATTTGCCAAGCGCCTTTGCCATGTCAAAAACTCGATCCGAACACGGCAAACATTTCACACGTGTCACTGAGTCAAGTGAAGTTGTTGGCCTGGCTCTCTGTGAAGGATGTGACTAGGCTGAGGTGGGGGCCAACCCCTCCCCGTCGTTTCCCTTTCCCCTCTAGCAGTAGCTCACTTTTCAGTTACAGTTCCCCTGCAGGTCTCTTCAGCTCCTTCTTCCTTCACACTTAGTTTTTGCCCTGACATCAAACTTGGCTGTCAAGGCAACCACCAACATTGTATCCACCCTCACACACACATACACTCTCTCACACACACTCTCACTCTGCTGCTCAGTCTGCAAGTAAACTCCAATTGTTTACTTATTTGCTTTGTGCATATGGAAATGAAATGGCAAATAAGCGCAGGAAAAGGAAAGAAAAATTACGTTAACTTACCGAAATGTACATAAATGACGTAAACACACACACAAACAACACTCATACTCACACACACACATATATATATATATACATCCCCATTCACACATGCTCTCCAGCATTGATTGCGCCTTAGCTTCCCTCGCTCGCAATTCATCTCTGTCAAAGGAAAAGCAACAGTTCCTCCAATCCGATTCGGGATTTAGGCAAAGCTAAGCCAGTTCAACTGGGTCGTGTCAGTTCCCCCAGTTGAGTCGTCTTTAATTGCCTGCAATATAAATCTTTATTTGCCATATTGTATAATCTTATAATCTATATATTTATATCTACTTATTCACCTTGATAATATTTTAATTATTGCAAAAAAAACGGAGTTCCACATTCATTTTTATCCCTTCGCTTTATTTTAATTGCCCAGCTGAAAATCCGATTGCCACTTTTCCTGGTAACGGTTAACCGTTTTACGGCTTTCATTTCATTTTATTTCGTGTTGTTTTCAATTCGCTATGGTTCTTCTCTGCTTTCTCTCTCTCTCTCTCTTTCCTTCTCGCTGTTCATTACTTTATTTTGCTTATCAAGCGCATTCAAATGTAGCCAAACACAAAGAGAAGAAAAAAGAAATTGTCGAGCAAGAAAGGCATGAACAAATTGTTTACGGATGTGTTTGTGTCCTGCTTCTAATCTTTGTTGTTGTTGCTGTTGCAAAGGAAGCTTGTGGGGCGTAGCGTTGTGGCAGTAACCCGAAAATGAAAAAGGATGTAAGAGAAATTCATAACAAAGTACATTTCATGGCACTGCGAGCAAGTCGTTTATCCTGTTCGGTGTGTGTGTGAGTTTCTCTCTCTCTCTCTCTCTCTCCCTCTCTCTCTTTTATTGTGTGTCTGCTTGGCCTGCAAAGGAAATTCACTTGACTTTTGGCTACAATAGTTGGCTGCCTTCTTCGCTGCTGTTGTTGTTATTATTTTTATGTATTTTTGTTGATGCTGCTGAGGTTGGCCAGGGGCATAAATAAGCTTAGAGCGCGAGCGAGACTGCTGCAGTTGTCGCCGCTGTTCGCTGCTTGACTGCGTTTTTGGCCATGGCCAACAAACAAAGATATGCCCACACACACACGCACACATACGTGAATACTGCTACTTATTTATGGCAATTTGCTGTAAGTGCTTGCCAGGCACAGTGCTGCCTTATTTATTAGAAACAGACTGAGTTTTCTTGCGGCCATACAATAAAAAAAGAAATACGAACTGCAATTTTGGTAGCCAGTTTAGCGGGTTTATCTGGACATCATCAACAGTAAACTTGTCTGTTATGTCTACAGCAGGACTGCAGCTTTATAAAGTTCCTAAAGTTGGTTTATCTGCCCTTTTTAATCCCTAATTTCTTTCCTTATAATTAGTTTCAATTACAATCTACCCCAATTTCGCTTGACCAACTTTGCTGCCAATTGTTGTCATAATTGCTGCCACACATACCAAAGCTCATAATACAAACAACAACACCGATAACAACAATGTGAATGGGCAGCAGAACATCGCCTGCTGCCACACCCAAACTGTGTTTAATCCCACTGTCCCCCCCGCCCACACTCTGGAGCACATAACGACCCTGGTTCGCTTTTATTATTCCGCTAAATTGATTTTGAATTTAGTTCAATGTTTATGGTCAAATGGCTGCGTTTTTGTGTCACCGCTCTTCGTGTGAGAATAGCTACAAATTCCTCTACATATATCTATGTTCGTAGTATCTATAGCTGGGAATAGGAAAAGCTTCAGCATGCCTCCCTCTCCCTCTCTCTCTCTCTCCCACTAATTTTGGGGCCAGTCAGCAAGGTGCGGCAACAATTTTTGTTGTGTCTACCTTATAAATCATTTGTGCTTCGATGCGTAAGCGACAGCAGCCCCTACTTAGGAGGCGAATCCACCCCACCAGGCCGATCCCAGAAGGGATAGAGCTCAGCTAAGCCTCTCTGGGGAAAGGGTGGTCCCCCAAAAATAAATACATCTCTAGTAGTATGACCCGAAACGAGGTAAAAATGAAAAGCATTCGAGAGAGTAATCCCCAATCGATTTTCAAGCTCGTTCAATGAGTTTCCGGCCGCCATTTTGTGACTTTAAGGCGCCTTTTTGTGGCAACCTTTTTATATTTATTTCTCGCCTCTCTGTATTCTTTTCTCTCCTCTTTTTTGCATATTACTCCTGCATATGCTTAGGACGCGCTTCGTGTGCCCCGAAGTGAGTTTATACATTTTTTATTTATTTCATATCCATTAAGTTCAAAGCGAAATGTGTCAGAGGAGCTGTCTAATGTATTGGCTGCCACGGGATGGGGAGGGAGGGAGGGAGGCGACTAGGGATGCGTACGGATTGCTCTCTGGGCACACATTGATTGCCCTGGCTTCAGATCTGGCCTGGCTTGGCCCGCTTTGGTGTGGTGTGGTTTGCTGCGATGGTTCCAGCGTTGAAATTTCAATTACTCAGGCAAATGATAAATGAACATGTTGCCGCAAATTTTCTCGCCTTTTGTCTGGCAGGCCAGAGCATCCATTATGAAGACACACCGCAAGCCGCCCACTTAGTGTGTGTGTGGGGGCGTGTCACTCACTCACATGTGCTAAGAGTGCAGTCTGGGGAAGAAACTTGCTCAACTTGGACCAGATATGCAAAGCCTTGTGAGGCTCAACATGGAAAGAGTTGAGGAAGCAGCGGGACTGGAAGTTGAAAGAGTGTTTATTGCTATTTGCCGGCAAAGTTGCCGTGACTTTGCAGCTTTAGCTCGGAGCAGCTTTTGGCCTCCACTCCATGGCTGCCTAGTCACGTTGGCATTCGCTTAATTAACAGCTGAACTCAGTTTAGGTGTGTACTGGCTTTAAATTAAGTTAATTAAGTGACGCATCTGGCATGTCAACTGGGCATAGGCATGAATACACTCAGAAATACACTCGGCATACACTCACTCGGGTTAATCCACTCTGAAAATGCTGCTCACTTGACTCAACGTATTCGTTTCCGCTTCGCCATCAAGTGGAGGCGTTGTTCTGCGTCCCTTTTGCAATGCATCAATGTGGCTTTGTTAGTCATTCTGTCAGTCACCCAGTCAGTCACCCAGTCAGTCCCTCAGTCAGTCAGTTAGACACTATAAACATGCATCGACATCAACTTAATTGCATTTCATTCATTGCCAAGCAGCAGCAGCTGCTGCTGTTCTGGCAAACATTCGATGAGCAGCAGGGGGCAGTGGGGGGAGGGCAACTGGTGTGAAGTTTAACTTCTATTCGCAGCAGAGAAAAAAACAGAAAAACAAACACAAAATAAAAGCAAACCGCACACACAACAGAAATGCAATGCGGAATGGGAAGGGGTGCGAAAGGAATGAAGTAGAAGGGGCTAGGAAGTGTTCAGGAATGCCTCGCTGGAAGCTGCTACTCAGTCAAGCTGGCAAAGGGGGCATCCCACTCCGCTTCCTCTCAATACTCGTCAAACAATGGGAGCAATGACTGAAAAAAGGGTTAAACACAAACATCGCATTACGAAGAGGTTTTTGTGTGTCTTTCTCCAGTTTTCAAGTCGAATTGTTGTCTGAAACTTTGAGCAACGCCGAATGACTTGTAAATTGCCTAAAAATGATATTCATCACAATAAAGAAAACAATTCTGGGGAAGTCTGTCGCATGTGTGTCAAGAACAAACATTTTTCCCTGTAGCTTTAAATATTGTATAAGCATTAAAGATTTAATTTAATCTGTGTTTTGTTAAGGTTTATGTTATTATGTTAAGTCTTATGTTAAGTATGACCTTATCGTTAGTTGATTTATTTAACGATAACCCGCCGATATCCATATCGATAGAAAAGTGTTGAAAAACACTGAAGGAGCGGGACAGCGTCAAATAGAAATTGTGTGAATACATTTACAAATTAAAATAAAACAATAAAGTATAATCTCCACAATTTTAATATGATATCATATTAGATTACCATATTGAAGTATAAACCTCTGAATAAACTAAACATGTATTTGAATATGATATCATATGAAACTATTTGATTAGGCTTTGCTTACTAACACTAACTCTCCTGATCTGATTGGGTTTTTCTGGGTTTTCCCCAATCCTCTGCAACAAATGTTGGATCGGCTCTTGCATATTTTTTTTCCCAGAGTCAAATTTAATTTATATTTAATTCAATTAAATTTTTTTCTTTTTAAATTTTTCAGTTAAGATTTTACTCTAAATTTAAATTATTAATTAATTGTTTTTTCTTACTTTTAAACAGTCGACTGACCTTAGTCGACTATAAACTAATTAAATAAATAAATAAATAAATAAATCATATTGAATTTTAAACATCTTTATAAACCAAACATATGTATATTTATAGTATATTGAAATGGAATCGTTTCTTTGATTTATTGTATTGAACTTGTATGCTGTGTTTGCCAACTAAACCCATTGTAGCTCTTTCTTTTTTTTTCCTTCTCTATTTACACACGCTCGTTCTGGCACTTTTACACTCCTCCTCCTCTTCGGTTCTCCTTCTGGTCCATCAAACAAGCTGCCATTTGCTCCGCAGCATCGCCGGAATGGCAAAATTGAGACGTCACCGTCACTTTGCCAGCGAAAGGAAATGCCAGAGAAGAGAGAGAGAGAGAGAGAAAGTGTGAGTGAAAGAGAGAAAAAGTTTTTAATTGAATTGTATGTTGCATAGCTTCAACCGGTTCCCGACTCGGGTTTGGCATAGAAAAAGAGTTGGGTTTAGTTGGGATCTTCCCTTGGATCTGAATCTCTCTCGCTTTAGCGACACTGTCCATGTTTCGACTGTCAAGTGTGTGAGTTGCAGTTTGAAGTTTCGACGTCTGTTTTAGCTTTTTGGCACGTTTCACTTGTTATCTGTCCCACAGTTCCCTCTCCCCCTGCCTGCTTCCCCTCTGCCCCATTCAATTTGGCTGCCGCATCCGCTCGTCTAAATGCGCGTGCTTAGATCCAAACAAGTAATGTAAACACTTACGACCACACAGCTGCTGCCGGAATGTTCCGACTGGGCCAGCTCCGACTCCAGCCTTGCCTGTGGTTGTGGCTGCTGGCTCCGCTGGCTCTGACTCTGTTTTTTGTTGTTGCCTTCCCTTCGTGGCTTTTATTAACACAAATATTAATTTTTGCGGCACTGCATGTGGCAGACTTGTTTACACTGACGCCATAGGCAAGCGGCTTTGCCTTGGAATATCGCCCGTCCCCGTCCCCTTCTTCTGGCATGCCTGGCACGCCCAGCTCGTTTGTGTTGTTCGTTCTCGTTGTTGTTGTTGTTGTTGTTGCGTGTATCTCATTAAAGTCAAAGGCGCCCAGCACGCACTTCAATTTGCATGGAACAAAGCTTTGAGATGTCCCTTTTTTTGTGGTCGGACATAACAGCTTTTTGCCTTGGCTATGGCTTCATTTTGGCCATTCTTTGTATAACTTAACAGCGCAGGGTGGCGCTAGCAAGAAAATCTCATCATAAAGCAAATGCATTTGGGGGCCTGATGGAGAAGGAGACGAAGGAGCTGTTGCTTATCGCCAGAACAGCAGGAACAGTGAAAATAACGATGTCCATCAGCACAGGAAGAAAGAAAACTTTACAGTAACGACAAATTGCATGGGCCTTGTGGGGGAGGGGGCAGTGAGGCAGTGGGGAAGAGGATACGTGAGAGGTGGCTGAGGTGCAGCTGGTGTAAGGCCTGAGGCATGTACACAGCATGGCAATCGCACCTGACCCAATTCAGCGTTGATTTCGCTGAGCAGCAGAATGAATGAGCAGCTGATGTGAAGTGAAATTGCTTGGCAACACAGGCACCCACTCTTAAGATACTCTATAGAAGTGGAGATCTCTTGCATAGATATCAAGTTTAGCTGTGGTAAAACGAGCTTTAATGTCACTTGAGAAATTGAGTTAAAGGCTTCAGGAAAGGCAACATAGAATGCCCAGAATAGGCTAACTTTGTCAGCGTCTTATAAGCATAGAGAAGTTTCTTTATCGAATGCAAAGTAGTAAAATCTCAATAGTAAAAGAGGGAGAGATAATGAGAGAGACAGAGGAAGATCCTTCACAGCGCATTTCCAACTGTAATATTTACTTTAATTTCTCATGATTGCATCAGATGTTCCCAGAAAAGGAAAACATGTTTAAACAAAAAGATATTTCTTTATTCAATGTCAAAAAGTCAATCTTCTTTAAAAAGAGATAGAGGGAGTGCGAGAGAGAGACAGCGAGGGATCTATCCAAGCCCATCTGCAAATGCAATATTTACTTTCATTTCTTGTGATCCCCAAGCTTATCGACTTGTCGCAACAGTGTACAGCAATGTAGTCATATAGCGGGGTACACATACTTACACACATCCTGTTCTTATTCATATACAGTTTCCTTTGGCTACAAGGCCGGCCACGCCTTCATCTAGCACTTGCTCTTGGCACACAATTGCCGGAGAAATGTTTTGTGCTGTTTCTGGATGCAGCAGAGGCAATCTCAGCAGGGGCCTGTGCCGTGCCCGTGTGTGTATGTGTTCGAGGCAACTTGAGGCCTTGGCACGCCTGGCTGCCTCTTCGACCGCATCCTTTCGCCCTGGCACTGGCAACTTGGCAGCCTCCTGCAGCAGCATTTGAAACGCATTTTTTCTTAGCCATTTTTCGCATTCTGCCTGGCTCAGTTTGCCGTGCGATTGCTGAGCAAATATTTTCTTAATTAGTTGCCTGAAAAACTTCAACACTTTCTCTCTCTCTGTTGGCTGACCAACTGTCAAGTGTGAAAAATTGCAGCTCAAATTGTTGTACAAAATGGCTTTAGGAGCTCGTTAAAAGTCACGCAGCGAATTGTTTAATTTATGCGTACGAAATGTTGAAAATTATATTAATAACGACACTGCAGCACAACTACAACCATAACACGCAGCTGCAGCAACGAGTTGACCCTCGACAACAAGGCCCCTTCTCCCTCTCCCCATCCCCATCCCTAAGGAGTCGTCCCTGACTTTCCCGTCGACTTGCTCCCCCAAGTGCGGTGTAAACAAAAAAAGCGAAATGCATAAAATTTGCATGTCAAAAGTGCGTCGACATCGTCCCCAAAGTCCCACAACGATGACGTTCTGCCCACCCCAGTTCCCTCTACAAGCTCTGCCCCCCTACGTCCTTGGCTTGTCGTCATCATCAGCGCGTTCTGGGCAAGCCACAAGCGGTAAAAATTTTGCAATCAACATAACAATTATGTGGCATGACGAGGGAGCAGCAAAGAGAGACAGAGAGGGGGCAGCACCAACAGATTGTCAAATTGTTAAGCGGAAACATCGTGGCAAGATGTCGCACAGATTTGTCTTGTTTGCATATTAAAAAATTCCCTGGTGCCGCATGCTTTAATAGTGCATTTAAATTTTTAAGGCCTACGCAGCTAATTACGTGGGCTGTTTATACGAGTCGCTGCTGCTGCTGCTGCCGCGGGGTGTTTAATGCCGTCGCATAAATGTCGAAATTCTGCGGCTGCTTCGCCACATGTTTGATTTTTAGAGGCAGACAGGGAGGCGTTAGCGAGTGAGGGTGAGATAGGGAGTCCCCTCTCTGCCCGCGGTGTAAGATAGAGACAGCCTAAGCGACGCAGATGGAGACGTTGACAGCGACTTCGACTGCGACTTCGACTGCGACTGCGACTGTTTCATTGTCTCGTCTGGCTGGCTTCCGACTAAACAAGATAAGCGAAATGCGCACAACACGCACAGCAAATGTCAAAGCGTATTTAATGAGCAACGAGCACTTGCACCACCTCCCTCTCCTGCTACTTTTGTGGCACCCCTCGCATGTTGTTGCGATTTTCTGCGAAAATCAGAAAATCAGTTGGCAAGAAATCAGATTGAGCGTAGGGCTGTAACTGGGGGTGGTGCTGTAGGGAGTGAGGGAGTGGCAACCGCGGCGGCGACAAGCCAACATCGACAATGTTGTGGCAAGCTGGGGAAAAGAGCAAGAGAGAGAGAGAGAGAGAGAGGGAAAGAGAGACAGAGTGGGAAGGGTGTTGCCACAACAACTGGCAGGCGGAGCAGGAGCAGCTAGATGAAGCCAAAGCATATGCCGCGATGCGTGTCAGCGAGTGTCGTCTGTCTTTATGCCTTGTCTGTCTCTGTGTGTTGCATATCGAGCGTGGCAGACACACAGCGCAAGGCAAGACGCCACTGAGGGAGTCAATGAAGACGACGGAGACAGCGACAAGGTGGCACAGACAATGTGCTCGGCCACATGCCAAGCGAAACAAATTGTTCAGGCGATGTCTCAGCATATGTGTGTGTGTGTGAGTGAGTTACTGTGTCTGTGTGCTAGGTAGATAATGTCATCAGTATATCACACAATATTGGCAAAATGCGGCCTTGAACTGTGCTGCCCTGCTCTGCGTGCAGATCAAATTAGTGCGCTGATGGAATTGTATTTACTTTTGTAATGGAAGCAGCGAAGAAAACCGCAGAGCTTAAGCCTGCTTAGCATACGCTCGAGGCAAACAAAAGCGCTTGAAATAACATTACACACACACGACAGCGCACACACACACACACACACAGACATACGCACACATAGACCAGCTTAAGTGGCACTCATAACTTTTTCACGAAATACTCTAGAAATGTTTCCCCAAAACGTTTTGCTTGAGTGAAATCTCTTGGCATTTCTGAGGCTACTAGCAGCCGTAGCGCGAGAATGGCATTCTCTCGTCTCGGCCACAAGACTTTTCATTAGTGCAAGTGCTGCAGCAGCATGGCCAGCAAACACAAACACAACCACTCACACACATGCTCGCCGGGGCATTCTGCACGCGCTGCAAGCATTGCGGAACGTGCCAAAAAGCATTGCATAAGCGCAGGCGGACAACGACAACGCAAAATAAATAAGGTAAAAAGCAAAAGGCGAGCGAACAATATTTTATTTTCCCCCAACGCACTGGGAAACGACAAACAAATCTCAGCTATTGTGGAATCGAGGCACCATATGTGCTTGAAGCCGACGAGCAGTTGCTCTATGTAGTTAAAAGGAGAACTCTATCTAAGTTAACTGTACGTTGAATATTATAGTGTAACTAACAGCAGCCCTAGCTTTATTAAAAATATCCTTAAAATATCTATATACATATATCAAATAATGCAAATATTTCATTTCAAATATATAAATATTTCAAATATAACAAATATATCAAATATATTAAATAAATCAAATATATCAAATATATCAACCATTTTAGAAATATCATAAATATCATATATATCATATATATCAAGTATAACAAATTGTTTTGGCGAGGCGTGAGTTCCTTGACAGTTGTCCAAATAAATCGCTGTTGTAGCGATAAGCACTGATCACAATCGTTTTTTTTTCAAATATAAACGCGAATTGTTCAAATATAATTTAATTTATTTCAAACGAACTTCAAGTAGGCGGTCGTACGTAGTAGCGAAGAATAATATATACATTAGAAAAAAACAGCTGCAGATCAGCTGTGGTACAAAATGGAATTTAGAACAAAACTGTATGTTGATGACCCTTTTGAAACAAATTTCTCATGGTTCTGCGTCATTTACATCTCGTCTGAACATACCGGCCCCCTTGCAATATATTGCAAAGGTCGGCTTACAGGAAGGTGGCAACAATGAGATGACAATACAATTTTGTTCTGACGAGCTCGTACTAAATATTACACACGCCTGTGAGGACCCATCCGAATGTGGTGTACTGTGCTACTGGGGTCCCCCCGGTGTGAGGGAGGAGTCCTGGAAGAAGGATGTGAGGATACACATCTGACCCCAGTACCACTTTGATGGGTGCTGGCATGTGCCATTGCTCGTCTGCGAGTGCGATGTTCGCAAATGCGTCGTACTGGGAGGGGTCGATGCTACGTGCTGGACTGGAGTATATCAAGTCCGGAATGGCTTCTAGGAGGATCTCTCTGTTGAAATCCGAGGCTTTCGACCGCAGCCTGGCAGTGCAGACAGAGTCATTACCAATGCGGGTGACGGATAGCCCAAAGGCCGTTGCCATGGCTGCATTGATGCGACTCGTCGCACAGCAGGGGTCGAGAAGCGCCCGGGTGGTGAACTCCTTGACACCAGAGTCCAGCACGATCGTCGTCGTCGGTAGCAAACTGATGCTTTTGTGACGCACCAGCGTCGTCCAAGTAGTGGGATAAGGGCCCTCTCTGTCCGGAGTTGGCCGTGGACGGGCCTCAGAGGGGGAGCGATGTCGGCTGGATGTGCCGGTCCTCGGTGGGGGAGAGCAGTCCATCGAATGGGTGGAGTCGCGACGCTTGCCTGAGCGTCGGGTTGACGCTGAGGCTTGGTGTGAGCGTGTCGACGTAGGCTGGTTCGGCGTTGAATGGCGTTCCACAGGGCGTGATGGCGTTGGCTTCTTCGGGTTTGAGCGGCGCTCCACAGGGCGTGATGGCCGCTTGTCTTCAGTACGGAGATGGAGCAGGGTATGGTGGGCCCGCTGACACACACGGCATCGTGCCCCGCTTCTGCATACACCCTTGGAATGCTCGTGCGCTAGGCAGTTTGGGCAGTACTTGTTGATAAGCACTGCCCGCAACCGCTTTTCCACTGTCAGCCGGAGAAAGCGCTGACATTTGCGAAGTGCGTGGACTCCGCGGCATACTCGACAGCGGTATGAGTCGATCCCCGCTGGTGTTGGAGGTGATGTTTGTGGAGCCATCTTGAAGAGCTTAACAGTCTTAAACGATAAAAAATGTATTGTTAGTATAGCTTGGACGAAACATGGATATATATAGAGGAGTGGACGACACTTGGATTTATTGAGGAAGTGGGAGATCAGCTTCTATAGGAAGCAGAACCAATTTAGCTATTGGTCTGCGAATGATCCCCCTAACTGTTTGGACGTCGACCACTCTCACGATGTGATCAGTGCCTGGAAACACTGCGTGAACGCGGCCTAGGCGCCATTCATTGGTCGGAGCATTATCTTCTTTAATGATGACCATATCGTTCACTTGAATATTTCGAGTCGGTGTCTGCCATTTATTACGCTTATGCAACTCCTTCAGATATTCTTCCTTCCACCGGAAACAGAATTGTTGGTGGAGTGCTTTCAGTCGTTGCCAGCGATTAATAATGGAGAGAGCGTCGCCTTTAATTTCAGGCTCTGGTGGAGATAGAAGTGCATCACCGATCAAGAAATGCCCTGGAGTCAGGGCTAGTAGGTCAGCAGGATCTTCTGACATTGGAGATATCGGCCTGGAGTTGAGACAGGCTTCTATTTTGGCCAGGAGAGTGGAAAGTTCCTCAAATGTATATTTGGTCGTAGCAGTGGATCTGTAAAAGAGTGTTTTGAAACTTTTTACGCCTGCTTCCCATAAGCCACCCATATGTGGAGCACTGGGTGGATTGAAAGACCAGGATAGGTTTTGATGACTATATTTGGCTGATACCAAATCTTTAGTAGCCTGTAGAAAGTCCTGGGATATGATTGTGGAAGCTCCGACAAATGTTTTTCCGTTGTCAGAGTACATTTTGCTGGGACATCCTCGTCTCGCAGCAAAACGAGCAAACGCAGCAAGGAATTTCTCGCTAGTCAGGTCCGAGGTTGCTTCGAGGTGGATCGCCTTCGTGCTGAAGCATACAAAAACGCACACGTATCCCTTTGTTATGAGGCACGCTCGTCCTGTGTAATTTTTGATGTCAAATGGACCAGCGAAATCAACACCTGTATGGGTGAACGGTCGAGAGAACGTGGATCGTTCGGGAGGGAGCTCTCCCATAAGTTGTGTTTGGAGCTTTCGTCTATGGATAGTGCATTGTTTGCAGGAACTTAGCGTTGCTTTTACAAGGTTCTTTATTTTAGGAATCCAGAACTTGGAACGAAGAAGCCTTGTCACCAGTTGATTTCCTCCATGCAAGGAAATGCGGTGTGTAAATTTGACAAGCAGCTTGGCGAGTACGCAGTTATATGGCAGGAGAATTGGATACCGTTCGTCAAATCGCAGTGAAGTGGATGCAGTTAGTCGCCCGGATGCACGAATCATACCCTTTTGATCCAGGAAAGGATTCAGATTTCGTAGTGAGCTAGAACCGAGGGATGTCACTTTTCTGCTTAGGCATCGGTATTCATATTGGAAGTATATTCTCTGCGTCGCCTTAATGAGCATGTCTTGTGTTTCTGCCAGTTCTTTGCTACTGATGTCATTGACGTAGAGAACGGATGATTTGCGGCAGCGTGACACAAATCGTTGAGCATAGGACATAGCCCGAAGAGCGCGACCCAACTCTGAAAACCGCTCAAGGATATCAGCGGGAGGGGAGGTCGCTATATTGCATTTTACCTTTCGTTGCTCAAGGTCAGTGGTATGTGAGATTTCCACTGGAGCCGGCCATTGTGATTGGGGTTGTTTCAACCAGGATGGTCCATGCCACCATAAGTCACTGGAGACCAGATCCTGTGGAGAGACTCCTCGGCTGGCGAGGTCTGCTGGATTATATTCGGATCGGACATGGGACCATTTTTTTACGTCACAGGCTTGCATAATCCTTGTGACTCTGTTGGCGACGAAACAATTCCACTGACAAGGTGGTTTGCTGAGCCAGGCCAAGACAATTGTGGAATCTGTCCAAAAAAATGGTTCCCAAGTATCCACAGGACATTGTGGAATTATTGCATTGAACAATTCTGCTAAAAGTACTGCGCCACTCAGTTCAAGACGTGGTAAGGACAGCGTTTTGACCGGAGCTACTCTTGTTTTCGCAGTAAGAAGGTGAGTGGAAATGGTGTCATGGGCCTCGATGCGTACAAATATCGCTGCACCGTACGCCTTTTCGGATGCATCACAAAAACCGTGATATTGGAGTTGAACGTCAGGAGCATATCGAATCCACCGTGGAACTCGAATGTGTCGGAGAGCAGGATAGCTTGACGTGAATTCTGCCCATTTTCTTTGTAGTGAAGTGGGTAAGGAATCATCCCAGTCAATTTGACTTAGCCAAATTTCTTGCATGAATATCTTGGCTCTAACAACTACTGGGGCGAGCCATCCTGCTGGATCGAAGAGCTTTGCGATTTGGGATAAAACCTCTCGTTTCGTTAGGGAGGATGTGGATTCGATGTCTGATGGCACAAAGAAGAATTCATCATCCTTAGCTTGCCAGCGAATGCCAAGTGTTTTTGCTGTACTAGCATCATCGATCTCCAGGAAGTCTTCACGAAGGAGATGTTCCTTTGGTATATCTTTAAGGATACCTCTGGAATTGGAAGTCCATTTTCGCACGGGAAATCCAGCACTATCCAGTGCTTCCCTTAGCTCCTTTATGGCGGAGATAGCAGACGGCTGCGTGTGTGTGCCTGCTAGAACGTCGTCAACATACATGGCAGTGGAAAGGATATGGCTTGCTTTTGGAAGCAGTGATTTCACATCTTGAGCCAACTGATTCAAGGTCCTGATTGCGAGAAAAGGCGCACATGTGACGCCAAATGTCACGGTGTCAAGCTCGTAATCACGAATGTCCCCGTTGGCGTCTCGGAAGAGGATACGCTGATAGGGAGTGTGGTCTGGGCAAACTCGAATCTGTCGATACATTTTTGCAATGTCGGCATTGAAGACATATCGGAAGAAGCGCCATCTGAGGATCTGTAAAGTTAAATCGGATTGCAGAACTGGACCTGGATGGAGCATATCATTCAGGCTTTTTCCGTTGGAGGTTGGACACGATGCGTTAAAGACTACTCTAACCTTAGTTGTAGTGCTTTCTGGCTTAAAGACTGCGTGGTGGGGAAGATAATAGTTGGCTGATTTGCCATTTGGAGGCACTAAGTGCATATGGCCCATCTCTAAATATTCTTGAATGACCGAATCATACTGCTCCTTGAGATCCTCGTTTTTTCTTAAACGGCCTTCATTCTTTAGGAATTGAGCGAGTGCGATTGATCGCGAATGTCCTAGATCAATATGATCAGGATTTCGAAAAGGAAGGGTAACCATATATCTACCTTGCTCATCTCGCTTGGTAGTTCGAGTGAAGTTTTCTTCACACCACGCATCTGATTCCTGTGGAAACTTTACAGGAAGATCCTCCACCTCCCAAAACTTAGTGATTAAGTTTTCGAGGTGTGCGCTATCATTTATTGAAATCTTTGTTGTGAAAGAGGATACAGATCGAGACATTATAGTGGAAATAGGACCAGTTAATATCCAGCCGAAAATAGTCTCTTGACCTATGAGAGTGCCGCAGATGTTAGGCCGAAAACCTCCTAATATAATGGAGGGAAGGATATCCGCTCCTATTAGGACATCTATCTGCGAGCTTCTGTAGAAATTAGGATCTGCCCATTGGAGATTTGGGAGATCCTTCAAGCTGCTGTGTGGAATGTGGTCTGATGGAAGTTGCCCCGCCAACTGTGGCAGTACAAAAGCCGAAGTATCAATATGGATACTGGGCTTATCAGACGCGCTTATCTTGAAGTGGCATAGCTTACTGGCCTGTGCCGCAACAGCTTGATTGAGCCCAGAGACTTGTGCTTGAACGGGTTGATACGGAAGTTTAACGATATTGAATAAGCGCTCTGTTATGAACGTGGCCTCGGATCCTGAATCCAGCAATGCCCGTGCAGTATATACCTCACCTAAATGGCAGATGGATATCATGGCGGTGCCGAGTAGCACGCCTTGTGGATTTGCTGCAAAGTAGTTCTGTACTGTTGTGTTCGAAGTGGACTGTATTGGTTGAGAAGGATTCAAAGTAGTTGACGTAGGAATAGGAGCATTGGTTGTGGTAGATGCATCGCCACGATGTAGCAAGGTGTTGTGCCGCCCCTTGCACGTGAAGCAATTGTGAATGCTCGTGCAGTCTCGCAGCTGATGTCCACGTGCGAAACAGTTTAAGCAAAGTTTCCTTTGCTTAATGTATGTAGATCTTTGGTCTACCGACATTTGGAGGAAATGTGGACATAGACGTACTGGGTGATTTTCCTTGGAGCAGAGATCACAGGTCTTTGGTTTGGAATTGACCTTGGCTTCAAACGTATTTATTTTTCTCGGATTACTCGGATTACTGGGTCTGGAGGGCGCTTTTGTTGAGGATGAACTTTGAGGCTTGTTGCTTGCCTTCACGTCTTCTATGGCCTCCAGAGTGCGATAGCGTTCGCTGAGGAACGTGTTCATCTCCGCCCACGATGGAATTTCTGCTTTTTTATTTAACGACTGCTCCCATAATGAAAGTGTTAACTTTGGAAGTTTTGTCGAGCAGAGGAAAACTAACAGGCAATCCCAGTTTTCTATGGAGATCTTGGAGTGCGTGAGGGCCGTCAGGCACCCTTGGATGGTGCCTTGCAGTTCTTTCAGAGCAGCCCCTGATTCGGATGTAATCTCTGTCAAATTAAAAAGGACCTTAAGCTGGCTGTTGACCAACAGTCGCTTATTTTCGAAGCGGTCCACGAGTGCTTCCCACGCCGAGGTAAAGCCCTCATGTGTTAAAGGAGATTTGGCCACTATGGATTTGGCTTCTCCGCTCGTCTTTGCGTTCAAATGGAAGAGCTTTTCCACTGGCGTCAACCTTGGGTTATGAACATATATGGCTGTAAATAAATCCCGGAACGTAGGCCATCGCAGGTAGTCACCATCAAAAATCTCGGTGTCAACTGGAGGTAGGCGACAACCACTGGAATGAGCAGGAGGCTGAGCTGGGATGTCAGTTGGCCTTGTGGTGGGAGAAGCTGCATCAATTTGTTGGTTAAGCCTTGCAACGCAACTCTCGTAGATGGAGTAGCAAAAGTCGTATTTGGCCTCCATGGTAGCGAACTCGGAACTTCCACTCGCTTGGTTAAGGGTTTTTGTGCATCGTTCATACTCGTCTTCGATCTTTTGCCAGTGGGATTTCACCTGGTCACGGCGGACTTGTAACGTGTACAGCGATGGAGAGTCTGTCGTGGGCTTATTAATCCGTGCTTCAAAGTGCACAAGCCGATCGGTGACGGAGATAAAATCGTTTAATGCCATTGCGCTGACGGAGATTGTCTTTTGCACAGTCGACCGAGTAGCAATCGTATTGAGGTTCGTCGTTGACTTTGCCTTTGTGGATGTGGAGGCTTTGGAATGAGTATCTTTGGTAGGCAACGGAGAAGAAGAAGTACTTCTTTTAAGTGGTCGTGCAGCAGGAATTGATAGTCGTCGTTTGCTGTCACCACCAGTAGACATGCTACAGTTGAGTGCGTGCGAATGATGAAATTACCGTGGATGATAGTTGGCACTTGGTTGACTTATGATTATTTTGTTAGTAACAATTTAAAAAAGACCAACGACGGATTTCCTTTTTTTTGAATTTATTTAGGTTGTTCTTGGATTTAAATATTTATTCAAATTAAAATTTAGGAATATTTTTCTAGTAATAAAATAATATTCGGAAGTGGATATACTCGTTACTCACGAGTTGGAGATTAATAATAATAATAATATATTATATTAATATACAATAATATTCGTGTCGATTATTATTCGTGCACGCTCACGAGTTGGAAGTTTGAGCACGCTGTAGCCCTGGTTCGTTTTGCATACAAGTTGTATTGCGAAACGATGGAAACGGACCTATATTAATTTTCAAAATGGATTTACTGAAAATATAATATAGCAAATGGACGTAAATAGCAATAATTAAGTAGTTATAATACTAACTTAATTTTTGAAATACTTTGTTGGAAATTTAACGTAACTGCAAAGTGTATTTTGTGCACACATAAATTTGGCGACAGCAAGCCTTGTATGTATGTCTGTATGTATATTGACACTTATGCAGAACAAATGGGATGTGGGCCGATTAACTTTTAAAGTTAATTATAAACAATTTCAGGATAGAAAATGTGTTTTGAATGGAATTAGGAGCTTTACTTTTTGGTTGGGAATACACAAAAAATAGCTGATATGGAAAATAACATGCATATATTCAGACTAGCACGTATGCAAGTGCTATGGAACTATATGTATGTATGTATGGTTGTGTGTACACAGGGGAGCCAATATGCATATGTTTGGATTTATGTATGTAGGAAAGGCATGTGCATAGAGGTACACACAATTGGAAATAACAAAATCGTACTTATCTTGTCGACTTTTTTGGATGCTGAAGAATCCCACGTTGGACGCTGGAGTGGATCGTAGAGGGGCAAAATTTTCCAGGCGGAAGAAGGTATCCGGCTCGAAGGACCAATGTTTTGGCGAGGCGTGAGTTCCTTGACAGTTGTCCAAATAAATCGCTGTTGTAGCGATAAGCACTGATCACAATCGTTTTTTTTCAAATATAAACGCGAATTGTTCAAATATAATTTAATTTATTTCAAACGAACTTCAAGTAGGCGGTCGTACGTAGTAGCGAAGAATAATATATACATTAGAAAAAAACAGCTGCAGATCAGCTGTGGTACAAAATGGAATTTAGAACAAAACTGTATGTTGATGACCCTTTTGAAACAAATTTCTCATGGTTCTGCGTCATTTACATCTCGTCTGAACACAAATAATAAAATATATCAAGTATATCAGATATACCAAATAATAAAATATATCATATTTATCGAATATACCAAATAATAAAATATATCATATTTATCGAATATATCATTAATATCACATATAACAATTATAACAAATACACAAATATATCAGATATATCAAATAATTAAATATGTCAACTATATCAAACATATCAAATATATAAAAAATATCATAAATATCATATATATCAAAAGTATCTTAAATATATCAAGTATATCCAATAATAAAATATATCAAATATATCAGATATACCAAATAATTAAATATATCATATTTATCGAAAATATACTGTATATCACATATAACAAATATATCAAATAATTAAATATGTCAATTATATCAAACAAATCAAATAAAATATATAAAATATATCATATATATCGAATATATATTTAATACTGCAACATTACAGCTTGCACAACATAACCACAGTACTCTCTCAGTGTTCTCTCTGCAGTACAGTGCATGCCTTGGCGATGCCAAGCGCCCCTTAAAGTGGGCATGGCTGGCATACACAGTCACACACACTCCAACTTCTGCTGACATTGGAATTGCAATGCGTTTAGCAATCAACTCACAAGTCACGCTGCGAGACTGTGGCAAGGCAGCAGAAAGGCAGCCTGTCGAATCAATGCTGAGTTGGCTGTCGCTAAGCGTTGCGCATACGCCGCGTTGCACATGAAGCTGCACAGCAGCAGTAGCAGCAGCCTGACTGGGCTGGGCTGGCTGGCATTGCGGCACAAGGGCGTGTGTTAATAATGCGTGACACAAACTGAAGCACAGGCAGTTTCTCAGTTGGCTGACTGCTTCGATGCGACGTGACAATACGAATTGAGTTGAGCATTTTAAGTGACAGGACATGGGCGAGCGCAGGACTGGGCCAAACAGCTGAAGAAGAAATGGCAGACGAGATTGCGACATTGTCATTGTTTTATTGACATACCACACACACACTCGCACACACACACGTTCCAGCAAGTCTGCCTCTGGCGTGCAAAACATTTAAATTTTAGCCTTTAAATATCCAAATAAATGCGGCAAACTGAGGGAAGGAAGCAGGCAACAAATTCAAAACTCCCCGAGCTTGGCCTGCATAATGCGAGTGTGAGAATGTGCGAGAATTTCAATTTCCGTTCTGGCACACACACACACCCAAATACAGTTATAGCTTGTGTGTGTGTGTGTGTACTAAGCACACTGCCAATTGCCGCCAATCAAAAGAAAACCAAAGTCGAAGGACGCCACTGGCAAACGCGTTGCTGATTTTTGAGGAAATTAAATGAAATTGATTTTAACCCCAAGTGTGAGAGTTCATCACAGCATGTGTGAGTACGACAGAGAGAGAGAGAGAGGCAGGGACTGTGTGTTTGCCCGCTGGGGCATACCGAAAATACTTTGTATTACATTTTACTCTTTAAATATTCGAAATTTCAAATTTAAATTGACATTCAAGGCGAATCAGCACAGACAGGGATAGAAAGAACGAGAGGAGAAAAAATACAGAGAGTGGGAGAGAGAGACAGATACAGAGCCGAAGGTATGTCGCCTCCGTCTGCTGTCCAGGAGCAGCATTTAAGCTGCTGTCCTTTGCAACGCTTAATCCCTGTAAAAATAATTACAAACTGCAATTATTAGCCCTGAATGAAGGTGGGGGAAGAGGGAGGAGGCGAACAGAAAACGCGATGCCAAAGCAAATCCAATTAAGTGAAAAGCAAGTGTAAGCCGAAGCTTTCTCCCGCCCACTTCCACTTCCATCTCCACTCCACCTGCTCCTTCTTCTTCGCCTTCTTCTACGTCCTTCGGCTGTTCAGTTAATGCGCGCTAAATGCCAAGAACTTTGCTAGGAAAATTGCAGTAACTGCCACTGACACGTTGTGCACCTGCGGATGATTTTCCGAATCCCCCTCCATTCCTCCTCTCTCCATCATTCTTTTCTTGTCGTTTCTCTTGCTTCGGGCAAAACTTTGCATTCGCATTTTGTTTTTTTTGCTGCTCGACAATAAAGTATGAAATTAAATTGGCTACAGCAATAAAGATAATAAAAATAATAAGGATGGCAGCATCAACATCTCGAATAAGCTAAGATTCAGCTGCTGCTGATCCCGAGTAGCCCTGGGAAACAGCTGGTCAAGCTGAAACATCTCGAATTGCTCTTTGCCGTGTGGCTCGTCTCGGGTTTGTCGCTGCGGCGCTTGCTCACTTGCTGGAACGAGGCTGAACAGGAGAAAACAGCAGAGGGAAGTGAGAAAGGGATGGCAGAGGGAAGGCAGACGCACAGAAGCAACAAAGAGGTGTGCTAGAGGAATGTTTAAGTGTTCCCCGAAATCAGTTAGCAATTCTTTCCTTGCCTTTTCTCTCTGTCTTTCTTGCTGTACCAATTTCTATTTCTCTCCTATCTGAAACATTCCAGGTCCTTAGCTATAAAATCAATAGCTCTTCTTCCGTTCTCTTATCTCAATAAATTTACCTACTCGTTTTACAGCACTTGATTTATCTTTTTGAGCTGCCCTCGCACTTGCGCATTGTGGCCTGTAATGAAAGTGAAAAACTGTTGCAGGTGAATGTCCACTTGGAGTCCTTGCAGTCCGGCAAAAACTATTTCAATTGAGGTAGAAAATAAACGACAAGGACACGGCGGCATTTTCATTTTACACCCCCTCCCCCCACTCTCTCCCTTCTTCTTCTGCTGTTCCTCCTTCTACTGAATCGCAGCAGAGATTCAACACAGAATTCTCGTTTTTTGTGTTTGCTGTTTAAATTGCAGCATGAAAGGAATTTTTGCGCTCACATTTCAGCTCTCATCTTTCTTCGTTTCTATTTCTTGCTCTGCTCTTTGTTGCTTTTGCCTTTGCACTGTTTTCTCTGTCAAGTGCGGCAGGGCGAGGCGGGTAGCTCTTCACTTGAACAGTTTGTATACCTTTGCCATTGATAGTCGCAGGCCCCTCTCTCTGCCCCCACACAGATGACATTTGAACCAATAATGCTGTGTTTGGCTTATTTGTGTTAGTGTGTCCATGTGTGTGTTTGTGCTTCTGCTTTTGTGCTGGATTATGTGTCAGCATGAGCTAAGCTGCATAAGCCTGAGTCAAGTGAAAGGCAACAGCTGTTTTTGGGCCAACAAAAGAAGGAAAACAGTTGTCGTAGCTCAGGCAACTATAAAAACCTCAGCACGCTACCAACTGACCAACAATCGCTGGTTATCATGCAGTCCCATTGCCTCCAACTGTCGATCACAATTCCATTGCTGTTGGCTCTGCAGCAGGCTCACTGCCAGAATGCCAACTTCAACTATTGCCAGCCAGGACTTTGTCCTCTGATGAAGAAGCACATTGCCTGCAGGAACAATGGCGTAAGTAACGAAGGCAGCAGCTGCCGCAAGCCTTGCTGATTTCCACATCCTCACACAGGAGCTGGCCAAGATCTGTCCAGCGAATGCCACTTTGCTGAACATTACTGCGCATCAGGAAACCATTCTCCATGTGCACAATCAGCTGCGCAATAAGCTCGCCACTGGCAAAGTGGAGCACCTCATGGTGCCCGACAAGATGGCCGCCATGCAGTGGAGCGATGAGCTGGAGCAGTTGGCCACGCTGAATGTCAAGCAGTGTGTACTGGTCTACGATTGCCACAATACACCAGCTTATCGTAACTCGGGACAGAACTTGGCAATGCAGAACATGAGTGTTGCCATTGAGGTGCCCGATGCGGATCTGATCAAGAACAACATCGACAACTGGTGGGACCAGCAGACGAATGTGACACAGGAGAAAGTGGACAGTTTTCCCACTAATGTGAAGCTTATCGAGTGGGTTTAGTCAGCATAGAGTCTTTGTTTCTCTTACTACTTCTTTCCTTCCCCCAACTTAGACCGATCCGCAACTTTGCTCTCATTGCAAAGGACAACAACACACACGTTGGATGTGCTGCGATCAAGTATACCAAAGGCTCCTTGGACTACTTTCTAATGGCCTGCAACTATGCCGGCAACAATGTACCCGAATATCCCATCTACAGGGCCAAGGCTCAGCTCTGCCAGGGTGGCTACGATCGCGTCTACTCGGGTCTGTGCAAGGTTGGCGAACCCTTTCGCGATGTCGAACCACTGGAGCCCAACAAGTTTGGCAAGTAGAAGTGGTAGACATGTTGGAGACATGAAATATTCATAAATAAAGTGCAGCCTGCACCGCAGTAACCCCTTAGCGAAACGAACAGAGAACGAGACTCGTCTTTGGTCTATTTAACATGTTGATTTGTGTGTCACAGCACAACCATATATCATCGCCTTTTTGACAGCCATGGAGTGGGGGCACTTATGAGCACATATAGAAATGTGGTCGGTGCTAGCTCATCAGCATATCCCGGCAAAGACAGCATCCCATCACCATCAGCATCAGCATCAGCATCAACATCATCAGGGGCTAAAATATGATACGCGTTGTTGTTTCAGCGTCGACAAGTTGGCATCTAATTTTAACGTCAATAGACGAAACGCACGACGAACGTGTCTTCATCAACGCGTCGCGGCTCGTAATCTCCGACCCACCGTCCTTGCAGACCCGCCTCCCCTCCCCTCTCTAGTTTATGCTCCTCCCTCCCCCACACACTTTTAAGTGCCTATTAATAATGTTGCCCTGGCTGAGGCCATTTTTTCTGCTGTCGTTTTCCGTCTTCTTCTACTTTCGTTTTGCTCTGCTTTATTTTTAGTGTACATCGTTAGCATCTCATCTTCATCCTCATCCTCTTGCTAGCGTGCTTCTTCTGCGTTTAATATGCCGTTATGTCGTCAAATCTCGGCATCATTAAAAACAAAAACAAAACCAACGCCACTAGACCTCTCCGAAAGTAATTCCGTCTAGCTTTTGTCATATTAACAGATAATTAATAGACACACCTTAATGCCAGCTCCAGGTGAAATACGAGCGACATTAAATGACATTACAAACCTAAAACATTTCCCAGGTAGTTACCATGTGAACCGCTCCCGCTCCCGTTCTCTCTCCGCACTCCGAAAAGCACTTTATTAGTGCAGTACACAGAATTATGTGCACTTCCCCGTTAATTGTGTTGTTCAAATTTCTCTTGTTCATTTAGTAAATTTAATTTTTGTTGCCATCTAACGTGCGTCCTCATTAAAAGCATGTAAAAACAAATTTTGTGTTATGTAGAAACACATGAAAATAAAAATAACCAAAATATTAAAAATGTGCGAGGGCGGAGCGCTGCTAATCATAAATCATATTACTACGGTGCTTATGTGGGGTATATGAGCGTTGTTCGAAGGGAAAATAGTATTTGGAATATGCAGAATTGTGATGAAGTGCATACTACGCTGGCTAATTGCGGGAGATTCTTTGCTAATTTTACAATTCCAATTAAAATATTAAAATGTTTTATATATCTAGAAATATGAGTTCTATATATAGCTGAGGTTTAACTATGCAGTCCATAAATACATTGGAACAAAGGTACGATTGTGGATGTAGGTAGACATATGTATATTAAAGTTGAAATGTCATATTAGATTAAAGCGGTCACTATACTATAATTAGAGATTCATAGAGATAGGTACTAAATAAAGAGATAGGAACCTAATGCTAGGGTATTGGAGACTCTACCCGCCTCTACCTGCTCGCTCTATTTATAAACACAAACTAAATAAATGTGTATCGTAGAATATGCGATGGTGTTTAGCTGATATTTTGGTAGCATAAAAAACATATATTTATGCGATTTAAATGCGACTCCCTCGACGCACCACACAATTCATTGTTGACGTGATAGTCGAGGCCTTGCGAGGCCTTTCGGCTCGGGCGCTCGTAAAATCGAAATAAATGCGCGAATTATCGCAAACAAAATATGGCATTGGTTTTCATTCTTCTTTTTGCTGCTTTGTTGCGCAAAATGTGGCCGAGTTTAAACATGTTTAATATTTTAATATTAGATCGAAATGAGCATAAATTACAGAAGCGTGCAGGCAGAGCCAGAACAAAGCATGCATGATTTAGTATATGCCCGCAATGGGCGTCATTTAAATGTTTAATGAGCACTCAAATGTGTCAACAGGCTAAATGAAAATTTATTTAATTATGAGTCGGACAAGCAGGCGGGCGGGCAGGCGGGAAGAGAGACACACAGTCAGTCCACTTGGGCCAAATGAAAAGTGAGCTATCATAAGTTTGCTAAGTTATACGTGTGTGTGTGTGAGTGTATCTTTGAAGTCGTTCCGTACGTCTGGCATGCAAAGTAGTCCTGAATGGGGCACTCTAGAATTGGTCCGAAAAGGCAATCAAAAAAGTTTGGCCTAAGAAAATGTTCGTTGTTGTGCTGCAAAACTTTTGATTTATGAAATTTGCGCTAAAAATACAAATGTCATTTGATGATGACATTTGTTGTTAGAGCCGTATCGTAAACAAATACCCGAACAAGTCCAATAAAAAGCGTAAGGGTCTTTGATTTATCATCCAAATGGAATTCCCTGAATGCTGCGACATTAAATCGGCCGCAAATGTATGTTCACCTCCCCCTGCAGTGACACCCTGCCTATGTCATATGAGTCGCAATAAATAAGCCAAATAAAACTTTGGCCCCGTCTTGGGCAAAAGGATTGTCAAGTTTTTGCTGTCTACAACTTTTTGGCAATGCAAATTACCAAGAAAATTTTGCACAAACCCAAAACGTCGTTGTCGTAATAGGGGAGCATGTGTTGGCCACAAAACATAACATGCCAGCCACAAAACATCCCATTGCCGGCTCATTTATTTTATAGCCCCGACGCTTTAAGTTATTTCTCTTCATTATATTTTATATGCAACCACTGAGCAGGAGAGCCCGCAAATAACCGAGGGCATTTGGCAATCAGCGCAAATGTTACGTTTGTTTGCCCATATAATTTGCTATATGTGTGATATGTATGCCTGGCTGTTGTGTGTGTGTGCGTGTGTGTGTAGGCAAAATGTCAAATGGCCGTCTAAGCTGGCCATCACACATACGACCCGTTGTGCTGGCGTGCAAGTGTGTGTGCTGTCGTTCGCTCATTTGCAGTTCGTCAGTTCATTTCTGGGGGCTTAGCGCACAGTTCATTAGCGCCTTCCTACAAAACTTAGCTTATTAATCCTCAGCGGAGCAGTCGCCAAGAACTAAGCCCAGTCACTGCCGCCAACTGACGACGACTGTCGACAGTTATCATTAGGTCCCGGCATAAACAGCAAATTAAGTTTTACTGTTATATATATATATAGTATGTATATATCTGGCTCTCTAGTTGAGCAGTTCTAGTCTGGCCAGGGGCGGGCAGGGGCGTCGCCAGTCGCATGGCGCGTGTAATTTTAGTGCGTCCTATTGGCATTTCATTGTTTGTAATGCGCTGAGGGAGAGCACGGCAATTGTTCTTAATAGCGTCGTGATTTAATAGGCAAGAGACGTATTACCTTGACTAAGAAGGCCATAAAATAAAGAAAATAACTGACGACTGCTACAAGTGACTGCGAGCTGGTCGGTTAAATACCCTGACTAGGCATTGACAACTACAGAGTAACTTGAAAGAGAGCAGATTTCTTTCTTATCTCCATTAATTTCAATAAGAAATCCTTCGTATATTAAGAATAATCGCAGCTTTAAAACTATGATGAACATAAGATACTTTTCGGCAAAGTTGAAACTACTGCGAGTACAGATATAACCATATCTCACTCACCTATCATACCCCATTTCCGCAAGTCTCCACATGTGCAGGGTAAGGCCAAAAAAGACGCTGACGAAAGCGCAAACTCACCTTGCTTATTACCTCTTACTCAGTCAATATTTGTGTATTGTCAATATTTGGGGTCATATTTTCGGAAAATTAGAGCACAAATAGTCATGCCTTGACCTTGTAGATAAATCTAATGTAGCATGCTAGCAGTAAACTATCAAATTGTTCAGGGTATTCAATCTCCTACGTCACATCAATGTAACCTCTTCATATTTCTAATTAGTTTAATTGTTGCTGTGGGCTGCCTATTTAATCCTTTGTAGCTCGTCATACTTCACATGGTTTGTGTATATATTCATAATTTCAGTATCCTCTCTAAGCTCTAGTACATCATGACCAGATTGAATGCAACTACATTGACCAGATGGAGAGAACGAGGGCCAGTTCTGACGTTTGACTTGCGTGCTGTAATTGATTTGTGCGGATTGCTTTGTTGCTAGAGCCCTTGTAGCTTCAATTGGGCGGCAAACATAATTCAATTAACGCCTGGTCAGTGGATACGCAGCAAACACAACACATACATACACAAACATACACTCGTCAGCCCCAGGGCAATGTTTTCTGGCCAGGCTGACTGAGTTGCGACCAAACTCGGCGCTCGACTCTGGTTGGCTGGCCATGCAAATGGCCGGAAAGTGGCGTTTTACAATTTTGCAATTTCCGCCGCCGCACAACATCAAACAGAAAACTCTTCTCTGGCTTTTTTGTGCTGCCCCCCCTCCCCCACACACAACTTTCCTCCTTCCCACTCTAACTTCCCCCTTTCGGCCTCTTTTTTGATGTGTGCAAATATTTTTGTTACAAATTGTGAACTTGACGCCTGCAAATTCATTTTATATGTATGACTATATTCACTGAGGAAGTTTTTTTTCACGAATCTATTTGTTTTGTGTGTGTTAAATTGAATGCAAACATTTGGAACATTTCACATAATGCGATTAACGTCTATTTTGCTCTATTAGCTGCTTAAGCGACACGGCCAAATGAAATTGAAAGCGAAAATCATTTTAATTAATAATAACTGTCCTTTTTGTCCTTGTTCCTGTTGTTGCTTTTGTTGTTGCATGTTAGCAAAAATTGAATTTTAATTTTGTGTCCTGTTCTGTCTCCATTTTCATTTTCTGCACGGGTAATTGCAAAAGCAAATTAGTGTTGTTCAGCCGCATGCCACGCCCCCCTGCCATGTGACACAATAATTGCCTAAATAAACATAACAACAAAAGCGCATTAATAAACTTCAGTCAGAACGACAAGATATATCGAGGCAGGGTGCGCTTTTAAACTTGACATGCGATGAAGCGCACACGAAGCGACAAGAGCGCAGCCAACTTAATATGTGGGCGGCACAGCCGCCCCGCCCCCTTAACATTCACTTCCGTTTCCGTTCGTTGGCGGCACACATTATTCACATGTTGTCGTGCCGTGCAGCCCGCTGCGGACCCAGCTCAGTTGCATGCACTTAATAATAACTGAGCTCAGCTCGGCTCGACGCTGGTCATCGACATTGTCCCTATCGACTCCTGCACAGACAATGCGTGAGCGGAGGAAGAGAAGGGGAGGGGAAAGGAAAGGAACAGGAACAACTTGCTGTTGCTCTGGTCTGGCACTGCATTTATGCATTCTTAATGAGGCGCTAAGTTCCTGGAAAACGGTTAGCCTATTGATTTTCAACCTAGTCGAGTAGATATGACACATATTCAAGTTAATGCGAGGCTTGTTGCAACATTTTAATGAACCTAATCAAATAAGCCATCAAAGTGCAAGTGGAAGCAGTTTTTTTACTAGCTCCTCCCTAGACTTGTTCGCAGATGCATACAGAAATCGGCTATGTAACTATTTTGCAACACTTGAAGCAGAGTTTCTTGCAAGTAACTGAGGGAGATATGCAAACAGAGAGAGCGAGAGAGAGAGACATGCAACTTCAATTACAATTTGATTTGCAAATGATTCTGGCAACATGACAAGCTCAAGTTGCAAACTTGTCTTAAGATTCAAGTTAAATCTGTAGTTTGAGAAGAAGGCGACACAGCACAGACAAAACTTGATAAATGTGCAGAGTGGATATGAATGCATAAGTTTGTCTTCGATATATATTTATTCTTCGTGCTTGTACCAATTTTATATACTATTTTTTGATTTATGCTTGGCCAAATAATTCAACGATATTCTCGCCTTTCTGTCTAGACTTTAAATGAGGGTTATCAACTGCCTATCAAATTATTACTCCGATCATGTGAAACAAGCCTAACGAGCAACATGTGCCGCATAATTTCCTTACAACGTCTTAATTAGTTCGACCCACATAAGGCAACCGAATTTGATGCGAGTTTGTCGTTGGCAAATTAAGTTCTAAAACTAATTGTGTATAGTTAGACGGAAATTGAGTAGCAAAGTAGTCGCACACGACAGAAATATACCCTGTAATTGAGACAGTTGCCTTCTTTTCAATTTATTGAGTCGCGGACTTATTAAATTAAGAAACTTTTCGTTTTTCCATTTGCGTCCTTTCATTTCCCCTTGGTCAACAACTTTTGAAGTGGGCCCCTCTCCCTCTCTGCATATGCCAGATGGCCATAAAAATGTGCAACATTAAATGGGCGTTTCACATAAATAAAAACCCGGGAAAATTGGGTTAAAAATTAACTACGCCAAATTTAAATCAACTGCATGGCGAGCCCACAAGAGCTGGTGGAGCTGCAGTTGCTGCTGTAGTCGGTAGTCGGTCTGGCTGTCAGCGGCTCCTGTTGCCTTCGGGACTCGTAAAAAATCACCTCGATGCCAATGGAAAAGCCAATGGCTGCCTGCCTCGGACGGACTGCCTGCCTGCCTGCAGGCCGTAAATAAAGCCCCACAAACATTAATAACTCCCATTGGGTGTGTTAACAGGCAATGACCAAAAGAGGGCAGGCCTGGCATGGATTTGTACTATGTAGTTGCTTGTGGAACCCCCCCTTTTTGGTGGCTCGGGCTGCCCTCCAGTGTGCATAAATTGCAGCGAAAATGGCACAAAAATAACTGGCCATGTTGTTGCTGTTGTTGGTATTGTGCCAATGTTGCTGTCTATGAAAAACGACGTGCAACAAAAGTAACAAGCTGAGGGAGGGGTGGGTAAAAAATTGCGCATACGTCAGGTGCGCCCGGCAAGACCGGCAAGCAACGTGTAATGCTTGTAAGACAATCATTTTGACAAGGCAATGGCAGCGCCAGCCAACGAGCACCAAAGTACAGTGTTTACACAGGGCGCGCACCACGCCCATCAACCTAGACACTGTCTGCCATGGACCCCATGGCTCCCCAGTTACTCATTGGCAACGTCGCTCGCCTGGCTGCCTTTTGATTATTATGCACTTTGATACTTATCTTTAATTGTGGTAACTTTTTACCCTGAGACAGGTTCGACGTACATTCTCGTTTTTCTCCTCGTTTTTTCTCTGTATTTCACGCTACACTTAACTGACATTTATCTTGTCTCTTCTCTCCTCTCTTATTTCTGTAATTCAACCTGCAATTTACCTGCAACAAGCTGGCACGCAATTTGATACAGTGCAGATAATTTTTTGTCTAGATTACTCTGCAGGTCTTAATTGATACTCTGCAGGTAGCAAGCTATTCTTGACCTTGTCAAATAAATTACAGAGTATTTAAGCGTCGGTGCTTTGAGTTTGAGTATTCCTGAGTTATTTACATTGACTTGATGCGTTTGCAGTTTGCTTTTTACTTTTGTGGTGGCTTACAGTTTGCTTTTGAAATATTGAAGACCATTAAGCAGACAACCGCTTACACACACAAACACACACACACAGCTTACACTTGCACACCCACACTTGATGGCATTGTTGCCATACAACCCCCGGCTAAGTGCTGAGCTCATAGTTCTGGCTTCGGTACGAGCTAATCCACATGCCCAGCTGTAATCGTGTGCAGCTTGCACCTGTCTGTGTGTGCGTGTATGTGTGTGTGTGTTTGTGTGCGAATTGTTTTGTCGTCCAACGTCTGCAGCGGATGTCAAGGCTAATTTTGCGTAAAATGAGTCCCCAAGCTATGCGCCAATGATTCATTATGACTTCAGTTGGTGCAGAGTCATGCGAGTCGAGCCGCAAACTGCACAACACGGCTGGCTATATGCAAATGGCTCTGGCTATGGTTCACTGAGTTCCGGCCTGGCTGACCCACTCCCACTGCACACACACACACACACACTTCCGTGGCTTCTATTGATGGGCGCAGTGACCGCTCTGCCACAAACCGAATCAATCATAAATTGTCAACGGCGGCGTTGGCGTGTGCGTGTTGGCCCACTCGGCGTATGCGTAATATTCCAACATTGCTGGCATTGTGTTAATTCCCAGGATGCATGTTTGACAGCGAATTTAATTGATTTATAGCTGAAATTAAATCTCGTTTGTGTTTGCCAACACAAGCAATAGATATATGACGCATACGCCGCGTACGCCGTCACACAGTGTGATGACTATCCATTTTGATTGGCGTAATAAAACGGTGCTAGTGCCACCTTGACCTTTCCACACTCAACTCAACTGAGTATTGAATATTAATCCACAAATGCTGATGGTAAAGCGTCGAGGCTGAGCTGCTGCTGCTGCTGAATGAGCTGCTTGAATGGAACATTGCGCAACGGTGCCAAGCTGCCATTCCATTTGTGCAGGAGCAGTAGAGTGGGTCGAGAGAGGAGGGGCGTGGTGGGTGGGCTCTACCTGAACATTATTTGCTGTTTTATAAAAGCAATACGCATATGCCAAACAAGCCAGTCGGGCGTTTCTATTTGCATTCACTTCGTTGCAGTGTTTGCACGGCCAGTTGGCCATTCGTAGCCCCTTTCCCTTTCCTTCCCCTGCTTGCCTCCGCTGAGCACTTCTGCTGGCATTCTACTGCTCGGCCTGGCACATTTTAATCCTGTCAAAGGCACTTGCAATGCTTCAGGTCGGCGCTCTTAAAGTTTCATGGAATTTACCAGCAAGCCCACTTCCTTCTCTTCTCTCTCCTTTCCACCTGCCCCGCAGACCTGTTGGCTAAACGACACTTGGATGCTTGAGTAAACAAGGCAAGACTCGGTGCAGCAGTCGGCAGTCAGCAGAGAAGCACAAATTTGATTGGCATCGGACCTCAGGAATGCACTTCTTTAAATTTACCTCAAACTCGACTCGAATGCGATTTGAGGTGCTCAATTGAATTGCTAGCCGAGCATTTAAAAGAGACAGGCTGGCAGAGGGGGAAAAGGAAAGAGGGAAGGGGAATAGTTTTCTCTTTTCGAATTCTCGCATTCATCTCAATAAAACATTGTGTTGAGTGTTTCTTTAAATTTGCTTACCTCACCAGATTTTCTGTTTAGTTTTATTAGACTTGGGGAAATTCTTTGCTCTCTATATATGGCAGCCTGCTTTGTTTAATTTTAGTTTGCGGCGTTTCAATTGAAAACTATGCACAGCAGTTTTAACTGGAACTTTGTGCACTTGTTTCAGTTCTGCAGTTGCAGGCAACATTATTTCAGCTCTGAAAAACTTTCACACTGTGCTGTTCCCCCTTTTTCGCTGTTTGCCTTTGGCCGGATGTGACATTAACTGTTCGTCGTATTCGGCTGTTCTCTTTTTGCAACACTAGACCACTTTGCACTCTCCCACTCTCACTCTCCCTTTTCCCCTCTCTGGTTTCTGCCTGCTTTCTGGATAGCATAAAAAGCATTTAGTTTTCATTTCGCAAATGTTGGCGAAGTCATAGAAAGTCGACGCGTCGAGTAATTACAAAATTAGCCCCTGCCAGCGGGCCATAAATGAAATGCACAACAAACTACAACAATAACAATGTCGTCGTATACAACTGGCACTCCATAAGAGGCGGCACACTTGACGAGTCAGCGGAGCATATGCAGCTGCCACAGGCACTCGAGGCTGTGGTACAATGAGTTTGTCATTTGCGCAATTTTAGCTTCTCTTTTGCAGCACCGAAAAACCATGTTGCGGGGGTGTGTGTGTGTTGGTGTGTGTGATCTCGTGTGTGTTTGTGCTCGTGTCAGTTGTGTCATCCTTTTAATGAAACTACAATTACGACCAAGTATTAAGGTGCAGTTATGGCGCGTTGCCACTTTCCGCTTCCTGTCTGACACATGCTCAAGTGTGCCATAGCCTGCCGTGTGTGACGTCAGCTAAATGTCCTTGACAGCGTACAAGTGGCGCTATCCTGCCACTACTGCCGTTAATTTATTATAGACTGACAGCTCCTAAAGTTGGCCATAAAGTCGACGCTCGCACACTTGAGGCCATTGGCAACGCTGATGGAAAACTTACGCATGATGTGCGATATTTTTCATCATTTCGATTTGAAATACTTATGTTCTATATACATATTTATATATATACTATATACTCTGTTTCTTTTTGCAGGACTTACACTGTGCTACCAACGGCAATCGGTGAGCAATAACAATCACAACAATGCCGACGCAAAGCCAACACATTTGCCACCATTACATTATCCGCATGGCCACAAATGGAATGAGCCCTACTTCGATCTGACAATGCCAAGGAACATCACATCGCTGGTGGGCAAATCCGCATATTTGGGCTGCCGAGTCAAGCATCTGGGCAACAAGACGGTGAGTTCAGTCAAGAACAGGCACTGAAGCAGTAGATACAGGATAAGCATAAATACAAATCATGAGATGGCAATCTAACAGCAGCTTGGCATAGTTAAGGGGAAATGGAATCACAACATCCCACGCAGCAGCAAGCTGTGCCGTGTGTACGCCGTAGTCTGTTTCCGTAGGCGTTCTGTTTTAATAATGTTTATTTTTATTTACATTTAATAAACAAAAATGTAGCGACAAGTGTTGGCAATATGCCGACCCGCTCAGATAGTGGAATATTGGCCTAGGCACACACATACTTGCCGCATAATGTGGCAGACGCTTATTAAATTTGCCGTCAGTTTATTATGTAATACGTGACATTGAAACAATGAACCGCTGTGCAGTGTAACACATGTTGTCCTGCTCCCAGAATATTGTCATTACTTTTATGGCGTCACTTGATTTTCTCTGGCTCAACTCTGGCCAGCTGTGGCTGCCTCTGGGGAATCGCAATTGCTGCCTCACAGGCAATTAACATCTCGTTTTGCCCCCTAAAGAGGATTACACAAAGTTTACTTCTTTTGCACTGTAAGAAAATATTGAATTTCGGGCAATCAAATTAAATTTAGGTGGCTTAACCTGCCCCGCACAATTTGTCGTTCGTCATTTAACTTGAATTCAATGAGATTTACCAGTCAAATAGACACACGCACACACGTGCACACACACGTCTGTTTGACACCTCAGCATTGCGAAAATATTTGCACGCATGCGAAATACATGTGTGTGAACCGACTGCATGCAGCAAATCGTGAGAAAGTTTGCAGCTGTTTTGGTTTTGCTGGTTTATGGTCTGCGCTAGCGTTGATTACGTTAAGCGATTTAGCTGTTGTGGAGGGGGGGAGGTGCCACACCTACCGACGACGTGGGGTCGTAGATAGTCCCGCTTACCCCGCCCTGCCCAATCCCATTGCCATCCACATAACCAAATCCGCTTCCGCAATCAGTAAACTACACACACACAGAGAAGGGGGCAAAGGGGAGTGGCCACACTTCTCTAGTTAACTGGAGGCTCGTTTTTGGCCAAACGGTAAATTTATGTTGGCAGTGCGGCAAAAACTCTGACGGAAAAAAGTTTTCCTGCTGGCAGGCTCGGACTGTTATTGCAGAATTAGACAGACGGCAACTGGAACTACACAGATGGATGCCTGGCACAGTTGGCTGCGTCTGACGCAGTGGCTACCCGGCTACCCGGCTGGCTGTCTGGCTGCCTCTGTTGGTCTGCCAGCTGTCTGTGGATGAGTGTGCGTGTGTGTATGGACTGCACACTGCTAGTCGCCGCATAAACAAGGCGCCCGAAAACTTGCCAAAACAGCAGCAGCGGGAAAAACTGGAAAATTGTACAAAATGTAGTGGGCAATGCGGAAAAGGAATGTCGAGGCTAAGAGCACGGAAGTATCATTTTCCGGCTCTCTCATGCGTGCCGCACACTAATTTTAAGTTATTTAATATTTAGATAGCGGAATGCATAAATTTTGCTCTTGTGGCTGCCACATTTGGGATGAGATGAGAGAGAGAGAAAGAAGGAGAGAGAGAGAGAGACGCAGCAAAAGCTTTTGGCCAGCCGCAAATTGACACAAGTTTTTTTGTGCTTTGCGCTTTGCGCAATCAAAATGCAAATCAGAATCTGCACAAAAGCCACTTAATGATATATTCAAATGTTATTTACGCCACTCTCCCGCTGCCACATTGAATAATGAGTTGCAAACTGTTGGCCAAGCACGTATAGTCGCATGAAAAGCATATTTCATGAGGTTTTTTTAACGATTAGTTGGAAAGTGAAAGAATATTTGGAATTAGCTGCAAGGATTATGCTCAACACAGATTTGAATTTCTCTCAAATTGATTTAATGCTTTCTCTTTACTCCATTAGGTTGCCTGGATACGACATCGGGATCTGCATATACTCACCGTGGGCACATATACGTACACCACAGATCAGCGCTTTCAGACCTCCTATCATCGCGACATTGACGAGTGGACATTGCAAATCAAATGGGCCCAGCAGCGGGACGCGGGTGTCTACGAGTGCCAAATATCAACGCAGCCGGTGCGCAGTTATTCGGTCAACTTGAACATTGTGGGTGAGTGGCGGCCAAAAAACTGTGTCATGGTGCACATATATATACATACATATGTGTGTGTGTGTGTGTGGTAGCAGCCCCTTAGCATTGGGCGTTTGCATATTTCAGCCGCTGCCGTCGTTGCTGCTGCTGCTGCTGTTGTTGCTGGTGCTCGGAGCGTATACGTTATATTTCGACACGCTGAAAAAACACGATGCGATGGGTTTTCGCATTTTTATTATTTGCATATTCATGCAATTTGCAAAAGTGTAAATTATGCACACTTGACAATTTCGCTTCAAAAATAACAAAACAGATATAACAACAACAACAGCAACAACAAGAGCAGCAACAGCAGCAACAGCAGCATCAGCAAGCAGCAGCAGCATCAACAGCTGCGAGTATAAAATAACAGGACATCACTCGCATGCCCCTGAGAATCCGTAGAGATGCAGGGGAGAGAAAAGGGGACAACATTTTGTTTGGCTCTTGGAAAATATGTGCACAATTGACGAGCCAGTGAAAATGTTGGAGCAGAGTGAACGTTGAACGTGGCCACATATATCAGATACTACGGGGGGGACAGGAAGAAAAATCAAGCATAAATCTGTACAAATTATGGACTGCATTGTTTTGTATTTTTTTTATAAATGATTTAAACACTCTGTAGATATATTTAAAATATTTATTTATATTTATATTCTACTCCAGTTTTGTTTGTATTCTTTTAATTACTTTATCAAATATTTTTTGACTACAAAGTTTTATTTATTTCTACTTTTCATTTTTATTTTCATTTACCTTTATGCTCATTTTTGTTGGCACCTTCCCACGAAAGACATGATTGATGAGGAGACAAGCAATCTGATGCAGCAGTACTACAACGACGACGCCTTCTACATAGCTGCAGATCGTGTCTATCAGTCCAGCGATGACGAGTTCGCGGGCATGTTTGGACCCATCCAGACAGTTGCGGGTTTGTACCTGGTGCAATATGGCATACACGTAGTGCATACTGCAAAGAGGTAGTGGGAGGGAATACAACAGTGTTCTGCTAACTGACAGGTTTATATTCGCCCATAACATGCGTTAGTTACCGTGCCAGGGACGAGGGGCATGGAGGTGAAGAGCTGCCAAGCATGCATATTATTTTTTAATATTTTTTCGCATATTTCGTGTCAGTTTTTTGCGCTCTTCAAGCAAGTGTTCCTCTTCCAGCAGCTGCAGAGCCGAGACAAGTTGAGTCGAGTCGAGTACCTTGTGGCTGGTTCGGTTCGGGTTGTTGCAGCGCTTTTCTGGCTCATGACGAACAAATTGCTTTAGAAAATACTTTTCCCCCAAATAACTTTACTGTCGCTTGTTACTTTTCCCATTTTACCATTTTTGTGCGCTCCCTTTTGCATTTTACCTTGCTGCATTTTTCGCTCTATACAGCAATTTTCCATAGCACAACAGACTGAAGTATATTGTACCACAAATGATTTCATATCTCGACTTGCTGTCACATTTAATTAGACGCGATGACAACTACAAAAACTACAAACTCCTACTGCGGTTTGCCTAATTGGAATACTTAAAAATTCACCAAGCCCTTTCTAGTCCCACTCGTCAGTGTCTTGCGCCTTGCAGAGATGCGGATAGTCATTGCTGGGTCCATGTGGACACTGCTCTGCCTGAAAGGAACCAGTTTCATAGAACGGTTGGGTAAAATCGAATGGCTCATCGTAGTAACAGATGAGTAGAAACTGACTCCAATCACGATCAAAATACTCAGCTGCCGCACAGCCAACATAGGAATTGTTCTCATTAAGTATGTTGTAGATCTCATAGACCTCATCATAATCAGAAGTATGATTAAAATCCCTGTGTATAATATTGTCAGAGGTACGATTGCTATCCTTCAGACCATACACCTGATACATCCATTGTTCTGTCTGCAGAATGATCTTCTCAGAGTTAATTCTTGAATGGTAATCTGACATCGATCGGATATCTATCTGATTGAAGCCGTAGTTGACTCCGGGGTTGGGGAAGTCTGGCAGCGCAATGCAGTAGTTCTGTAAGTCCTCCAGGCAGCGCTTTACATGATACTCGGCCAGCAGAGACAGCTTTGAATGCCACAAGATTTCGTGCAAGTGAACAGCTGCTCTGACACCTTCTACCTGCCCCGAGGCGGCCTCTTCACGATACCTATTGTGCATCGTGGTCAGATAGTCCTTATATATATCCATGTCCACTGGCACTCGATATCGCAGGCAGCTCTTGTGGAATTCCTGCAAAGAAGAAATGCATTAAAGCGATGATCAACGCGGAGAAAACCTTAATCAACTCACCAAACTGTTGTTGCAACCTAAATGCGGTAGTTCATTGCACTGGGGCATATGACAAAAATGCTGGGCGTGGCAAAGTCCAAGAAAAGCCAGAAGCAAAATAATCTTCACACGCGACATGCTCAGCGAACTGGCTGCGATTGACTGCTGTTTTAGCCAATTACCTGTTGTTTATCGAAACCCGAGTGTGAAAAGTGTTTTAGTTGTGATAACAAACCAGCTACAGTTTGAAAGTAAAGTAAATGCTACTGAGCTGTGAATGTAGTAAAGTCGAGGCATGTTTAGAAAAGAATGCTTGATGATTCATTGGACATGGCCAAACTGGCTGATTAAACTTCCTGCCATTTCCGGCAGGTTTATTAAGGAAATAGCTTTTGTTTTACGTTCTCTAGAGGGAAGAGAGAGAGAGACAAAGAGAGAGAGGGAGCATTAGCTTTCAGCAGCTTTTGCCCGATATGTGAGAGCTGCTAATGGAGCTCTAGCTCTCTTGGCCATTGCTCATTTCGTAGTCAACAGGCGAGCGAATTCTGTGAATTTTGCTGACGTTCCTCAATGCCATTGATTCAGGTTACACACACACACGCACACGCAGCCATACGTGTACACACATCAACCAACTGTTGGCAGAGCTGGAACAACGGCAGGTTGCATAAGTGGCAGCCGCAACAAAGAGCCAAGTTGCACGAGCTGTTGGCAGTCGGCATGCCAATGGCCTGCCAGACTCAACCAGAGACTTCGCATGGCACAGGCTGACAGGTTGCCAGTACTGGGATGACTCAACTAGGGACAGGTGCAAGCTACTTAGACAGTGAGCACGTTTTGTGGGTTTAGCCAGTGCCAGCCTTGATTGAAAGCAGTTACGTGGACTTTGATACGATTGACAGACTCATTTTCAGCGCAATCTTCACTCTTTCTTTGCAGTGCCCACAGCAACGATTCTGGGCGGACCCGATCTGTATGTGGACAAGGGCAGCACCATAAACCTCACATGCATCATTAAGTTCAGCCCCGAGCCGCCGACTCACATCTTTTGGTATCATCAGGATAAGGTGAGTGCAATCAATTTATGAGAATGAAAGCAGCAGCGCAAACGAATTTAAAAGTCTTTTGAGCACATCAAATTATCTTGCAATAATTGAGTTTTGCTTCCACGCGCCCCCACCTCCAGTCCCATTCACGCACAATCACAGCTGTGGCACGCCCACATGCTGCGCCTTAAGCAGCACTCAAAATGAAACTCATCCTCAGCCTGCTATGGTCTGAGCCAGCTCAACGCGCAGCCAATTGCCGCTGGATAAACGTTTTCAACTTTTACGAGCTGTCGCTGGGCGCGACGCATGTTTTTTTCTTCGCCTTTGTTTACGCAGCGTATACGCAACGTATTTAATTTTAGCTTTTATGATTATGAGAGAACATGCTTTTGCATTTAGCTGCCTGCCAGCCCGTAAAAATGTCTCTTCCTGCCAACTCATGCCAAAACACACACACACACACATTGATATATACATTCTATCACCCACAGGTGCTAAGCGAGGAGACTTCAGGGGGTCGCTTGAAGTTCAAGACCATTAAATCGGAGGAAACCAAATCAATACTGCTTATATACGATGCGGACTTATTGCACTCGGGCAAATACTCGTGCTATCCCTCGAATACCGAGATTGCCAGCATACGCGTCCATGTGCTGCAAGGTGAGTAAGCTAAAGGGAGAGGGAGGGTGGTGTGTTGAAGAAACAAGTTTAAATGTTCGATAATTGGATGAACCGATGAACGATGAACGATAGTTGGCAAATAAACAAGCTGCAGAAGAAACTCTAAGGGAAGCCACAACAAAACTCGACAAATTGAAGAGGCTTCAGGTCTGATAACGGCATACTTGACCTTTTTGGGGCATGCACGAAGCATGCAGAGAGGGAGAAAGAAACAGACAGAGAGGGTGCTGGGTCAAATGTTGTGCAATTTTTCATAGCTCGACAAACTTTATGCATTTTTGAACAACAACTTTAGCGTAGGAACCACAACAGAACTAAGTACTTTAGGACGCTTGGTGGTCTATGTGTTTGTGTGTGTGTGTTTGTGTGTGTGCAAGTGGGTGCGCCTTGTGCCAGTGAGGGTCCAACAAATTGTAACTCATTTATGCCATGTCTGCATTAATTTTTCTTCTGTGTTTGCTCATTTCGCACAGGCGAGCGACCCGAGGCGATGCAAACGAATGCGGCACCGGCTGCCGTCGCCCTGGCCTGGGCCTGTCACACCAAACAGGCGACGCAGGCAGTCAAAGTAATTAGCACAATGGTTGCGGCATTTGTATTGTTGGAAGCCTGCTGCACCCTGCTGCTCCAGGGAACAGGCACAGGCGACGCAGGCGGAGGAGGAGGAGAGGGGACTTCACAGGCAGCGCAAAGTCAAACGTCAGAGGCAAACAGCAGCAGCAGTAAAACCGACTGCGGTGATGGTGGCCAGCAAGCGACGTCGACGTCGTCTGACCATGTCAATACAAGTGGGACAACTGCACGGTGATAAATTAAAGCTGCACAGTTGGAAGCGCCACAGAAACAACGCCACCGCCAATGCTGCAGCCAAGCCAGCGACTGTAACTAAGTGGCCAGCCCACTGGAAAACAATCAAGATGTGAAGCTTGGCTGTCGCACACACAATGATGCAGTGCAGCAGTAGAAGCAGCAGGAGCAGGAGGAGGCAAGGAGGAGCGGCAGCAGTCGAGCCAGCAGACCGTGCCACATAATGATAACCCCAAAAGTAAAGCAAACCAGATTAGCTAATTATGAGTTGTTTGGGGTAATCTCGCGACAACTGTGGCTGCTCCGTTGCTTGCCACTTCTGCGAGCATTGCTCCCTGGTATACTCTCTAAGTTGTAAGTAAGATTAGCCACGTCCCCGGGGGCAGTACGAGCTAGTGTGTACATAGTACTCTTACGTAGATTCATTTGCCAGCCCAGAGTGGTCGGAAACTTGCGCAGTTAGCGCATAAGATATAACTATAACCAGTTAGGTACTATATATATTCGTATTACCCACATATATCGCAGCTAAAATGTGGGAAGATTCTTAAGTTCTTTAGCAGAGTCTCTTCACATTTCCTTGTATATACTATGGATTGTATGTGTGTCTAGTCTAATATCGATCGATAATCTCATGAATATTTATAAGCCATGTACATAGGTGCAATTACTGCCAATTACTTTGAGACAGTTAAAGATGCATTTTTTATATATGTATTACATAGATATTTGTACCTTCTTTATATGCATAAATATACTTTCACAATGTTCCTATCTACATCTTTCGCTTTCCTGGCTGAGCTCCTTCACCAATTCCTTAACCCACCAGTACAAATCCGTTTCAGCTCTTCCAACTGTTACTATCTATGTGCGTTATACTACTATTTTAGCAACTTTATATATGATTGTAAAGATACTTTGAGTATTCATGACTTCCCCCCATTTCCACATTTCACATTTCCTCCAAAAATGCCATTCACCTGTCCTGAATATCTCATAGAGTACTCGTGGCACGGGGAAACTTTTCGCTTCGTCTGTTTGATTTGTTCGTGAAAACTTCTACTAGCATTTCTCTCTATTGCTCCGTGCATGTCCGGCAATGTTTTCCAAGAAAACGCCGAGTCACTTTGCCATTCGCCTGTCAACAAAATATTTGCATTTCCATTTGCCAAGCGCCCGGAAAACTTCAGTTTGTCTGTGTGGGTCGATAACACATGCAGGTGGAGTACTTCTTTGACTTGAAAATACTCACTACTTCCCCACCTCTCCCTGCTCCCCTCTCCTGCTGTGGCCACTCGTCGTCGTCGTGGACATTTAATGTGTCACATTTAAAAATGCATGGGACTGTCCGCCTTAATGGTCGGGCGACTATTAAATGTTATGACCGTTGGTCGTTCGGCTGGCAGCACATTTAACTGATCAAAATTGTAAATAAAATCGCATATATGTTACGAATAAATTAACACAACGCGAGTATTTAACCATTTACTCTGTGTGCTAGTTATAGTCTGCAGTTGCAGAGATAGAGAAGAGAGAGAGAGAGGGAGGAAGTATCGTGGCTAGTCGTAAATATAAATATTAATTATTAAAATTATAAATGAGCGCCCGGAAAATTAGTCGCGACATTTAAATGAATGTTTAATGTTTAAGCGAATGTTGCTACAAACCGAAAACAGAAACAGAAACACACACAAAACAGAAACACAAGAGAGAGAGAAACATAATAACAACAATAATTGCAGCTAAGAGCAGAGTACATACTTATAGAATTGTGTATGTACATATAGGAGAATTAAGTTGAGTATTATAATCGGACATATGTAATAACAATTAAAACAGAACAGAACTACTACGTATATGTATATGGTATGTACTTAAATGTATTTGTCACATCACGATAATGATGCTAATGAAAACTTTTGTTGCAAACAAAATGAAGAGAAAAACGCATTGTAATGGATTATAAAGTTGTTTTAATGTATAAGTGAAAGAGAGAGCAGCGCCCCGCTGCGCGTTAATAAGCATTAGGATTAACTTCGTATATAATATATATATTGTAACAAATAAAGCCGGCAAACATTTAAATAAAGTTTTTAGTTATTATGACAATGATAAATACAAAAATAAAATCCCTGCAAGTCTTCATCTTCTTACAACCATATATACTTACTAATACTATAAACGGGGCTAAAGAAGTTATAATATATTGCGTACACATTGCGTATGAGTAATATAAACAAAGTAGCAGAAATGTAGACCGTTCACTGTGGCCCGGTAAGATTTATGCAAATATTTGCCATACAACCACTGTAACTTCTGCATTTACCCATGGTATTTTAACGCTCTGCACACACACACACACACACACACACTTACTCGGCACAATAGACACACGGATTCCTCGGCGAACATTTTCATTTTTCAGCCTAATAAAGAGGCAGGCGAAAAGTACGAAAACTGTTAGCCAAACCCAGCAGGACACCAGGACAGTGCAGAATGCGCATAAAGTGTGCTGTCTCCGGTGCCAGGACTGCAGGCCATGTGTGTGTGTTTGTGTGTGTGGGTGTGCTGTGAGGCATCAAAGGCCGTTAGCATAAAACTTTATTATATGACAAGTAAGTACATATATTTGTATTCAGCTATGTAAGCTGAGCTCAAGTCTCGCTCGCTCCATTCCACAGCCCTCGTTTCCTTGGCCAGGCAAATAACGGCAATATCATGCCAAAAAGTTTAATAGCGCAAAACGCGTCAAGCCGAATTGGCTGGAAAACGTAAGAAAACTGACAGCAACACTCATCGCATATGAAGCGGAAAGTTTCATGTGGCAGTCAGAGAGCGGAATCATGAAATCACAACGAAATCTCAATACTCTGCAGCGCATAAAAGTGAAGCGTTAAGGCTTAAGGTAAGTCTTTTTGAGCTTTAAGATTCACTATTGCTTGTCATTCTACGCTTAAATGTTTCCCAGAAACAGCTGTTGATAAGTATTCTCCTTGCTTGCTAATACGATTATTCCCTTATCTTGTTTCCTACTTATGGCAATATTACTCACTCAATTAGTGCAAATGTTCAGTTTCTTGGTATCCTTGAATGGTTCTTTTCCCGGAATTCAGTAGCCGATAAGGGCATTCAGGCTTTTGTGTCCGACACCTACCCGACTCGACAATTGCGAAAACGTTACTTACTTTTAATTGCGCGCCCTGCCTGGGATACTTGGGTCACAGCTGGCAGCAGGCAGACGACAGCTGCCATATGTAGCGTGGCTTGAGATGAAAGCGAGAATGTCTGAGAGGAATGTTTACCAGCTGGCGCGACTGGGGCAATTGACAAAGGCAAAATAAATTATCATCATTGTGACATTTTCATTTGTCAACGTAATTTGCTTTGAGTCACAAATTTGTTTCACAACGTCCGCGCCTAAAAGCACACAACACTTTGTGCACCTTTGACGACGCAGGCAGAGGGAGCGCAAAAAAAAGCAATTTGCTGTGGAATTTGCTTTGGCAGCTGATGGACGTACAGGCGGGCAGGGCAGGGCAGAGCAGGGTCACCAAGGTTCGAAAGGCAAACGCATGGAGCTGGCATTCCTTTGGGCCCAGTAATGTGCCCGAGTACCCGACAGCCCGGGATATTGCTCTTATTATTGCTGTATGTATTTTTAATGTGGAAATATGATTTGATTTTTTACATTTATTTGTTTGCATTTGTCGCTCGCAATCTGCAATTTATTGAAGCTGCGCGCAGTGCTCAAAAAAAAGTAAATATATATTCGCATGTCCTTTGATTCCCTTTGGGAAGCTTGCCGACGCGCATATATTGAACATAAATCAGACGACTTATGTGCGACATGCAAAAACAACTACACCAAGTCTCTCTCTCTCTCCCTCTCTCTGAGCAAGTCTGCCAACTCAGGTTGTGTGTTTATGTTGTGTGTGTTGCTGAAAATCCACTACATAATTTATTGACATGGCATTGAAGTGCTCCCCCAGCTCCATGGGCCACACGCTGTGTGCGCCATCCGCCGTGCGACAGGCTGCCAAATGTGCCTGGACTGCCAGTTGGAATATTGTGCAATATTTGTGACTGTCTCGCTGGCTGTTCCAGTCGCCGCCGCTGCCGCCACCATCATCTAACGTGCTGTCAAAGCAAATGCCTGTGGCGTACGTTGCATGCCTCACAGCGTTTAGCTGCAAGCAACGGACATTTCGTTGCATCCGCAAAGCGGTTTATTCAAATGAATTCTGAAATGACTCTGCAACTGACGGCGCCGCATATTGCACAGACAGCCCGACAAGCAAGCCAGACCCAAGCCAGGCCAGCAGGCGAATGCAACATTGACTTGGGTTGCCTTGAGCACATTAAGAAGCAAATATTATTTATTGAAGCAACTCCCAGGAGGGGGGGCATTGAAGAAGTCTATTTCAAAATGATCTCTCGTATGATAACCTTTTGATAAAGCTATCCAATTTTATTTGAGTGCTGCAAGTGCAAAGTGCAGTGGAAACTGCTTCAAATGAAGCCAGTTGAACCTGATTAATATTATTTTATTTTATTTATAGGCATTCAATTTTTATTTAATATTGTAATTGAAATCTGCTCATTATTTCAGCTGATTTTGCATTTCTTTACACAGAAAATACTTCAGATTTATTTCTTACAGAACAGCAACAATTATGATTTCATTATTAGGTCTCATGCAAAGTTTTGCCGAGCATTAATTTATTTTAATTGTTGAAAGCTCATTTTTTACTGCTGAACACACCCGCACACACACACACACGCTCCTCTGAAATATTAGAATAATTTTTTTAGCTTCCGTTTTCCCTCGCTCTTACCTTGTTCCCCTTCCCTTCTGCACTCGCAGCGCTTTCTTATTTTCGTGTTTGCCAAATTGTTTCGTATATAATTTACACATGTAATGAAATTTCTGTGGTTATTCGTGCGAGTAGCAACCACCCCCTATGCTCCCCTCCCCCACAACAACAACATTTTGGCTCCACATATATTTGGTAATTTTTCATTTTTTCATATTAATTAATTTTCTCGCCTAGCAACAACAACAAAAACAACAAAAAGAAAAGCAACAACAGGAACAGCAGAGGAAACGCATGAAATCTTTGTGGCTTTGCGTATAATTAAATTTTTGCATTGAGAACATGTTTCCGTATTTGAGGCCAGAGCAAGAGAGACAGAATGAGATAGAGGAAGAGAGAGGGGGGTCAGAGAGATCGAAAGAGAGCTGACCTTAGGCCATGCAGTAATGCGTTTTGATTAGAAAATCGTTTTAAAATTGTTGTCGTTGCCATTGTTGTGTTTATGGTTTTGTCTCTCTGTGTGTGTGATAGCTTGTATATGTGTGTGTGTGTTAGCGCTTGTGTGTTTGAGTGTTTGCTGTTTGCTTTTGTTTTCATTTGCGTCGCGCCAAATGTGGTCAGAAATTCAGTACGAAGCATGGCCCCACTGACCAAATCCCTATTTGCATGTGTGTTTGTAACAGGATTACACAGACACACGCCTGAACAGACACACACACACACACACAGCAGCAGTAAATCCTTCTAGCCGAGAATTGCTTTTTGAATATGTGCAACATTGTTGCAGCTGCAACTCTTGTTATTAGTTTTATACCCTGGGCCAATACTTAAGAGTGGGCGTGGCAAGCTATATTGCTGAATGCCTTAAGGGTTGCTACTAATTTATTTATATTTTAAGAGAAAAGTGTTGCCACAGCAAACGTAAAAGATTAAACAGGGTATATGCTAGTCAAATACTTGCCCTAAGCTTGGATTTATTTGCTCGAGTCTTTTGTTGTTGCTCTCTCGCACACATACACACACACGCTCACAAATGTGGCGCCTAGCACCGAAATTGTTGCTTACTTTTTACACACTTTGTACTGTCATTTTTGCGGTCATCCTCGCTTTGTTGCTGTTGTTTGTTGTTTGTTGTTGTTGTCGTGCTGCTGCCCTAATGCAATTTGTCATTTTCAATTTTTGGGCTCCATGTCCTTTGTATCAAATGGAATTTTTCAGGCATTTAGTCGTCATAAATAAGGCCCACATTTAAATTGTGGCATAAATAAATAACGCATAGCCATAGTCCGGCACCGATAGTCTTGGCTTAATAAATGCATATATGCAAATTGTTTATACACAAGATCCATTTATATATTCCCTTTGCCTGCCAAGCTAATTGGAGCGCTTACTTGGGGCTTCACACGATGCAGGCGCATAAAATGCAATTACTTTCAATATGCAATATGCAATATGCGCTTGCACTTAATGTAATTTAAACTGACCATGCCACGCCCCCTTCTCTCTGCCTGCCTGCCTGCCATGTCTTGCTGCGCTGCTGCAACTGCAGCTTCGACTCTGCCTTCGGTTTTGGGTTTCGCTTGTCGTTGCCAGGCACTTAAGTTAAATACGATTTTTATAGCTTATACGCAGCGTGGAGCGTGGGAAACAGAAATCCTTTTGTTATTTTTGCTGTTATTGTTGTGTAAAGCGCTTTTTGTTGCATACTTTTGTGCGTCGGGGCGCTCAAGTTGTGGCTTTTCTCACATCCTTTTGTCACATCCTCCACCTCCTTGCGACTGCATAATTTTCAGAAAATATTCACTGGGTTTTATTTTGCATGATTTACTCTGATTTCCCCTCCTCCTCCCTCCTGCCTCCTTCCCTCAGCCTGCTCTTCACTTCCAATGTCACACACTCATCTTCGCGCTTGTCTCTCAGCCTGTCGCGGGCTGTGCTGCTGTCTGTGTGCGTGTGTGTGCGTGTGGGAGTGCGAGTTTGCAAGTGTACGCTAGCTGTTTTGCCCGCTTTTGTAGTTTTATCACACACTTGACCCATAAATCAAACATGTGTAAATGTTTTCACTTTATATGCACACTCATACATATCAAATATTTTCGCTGCCTTCTATGCATAGCGCATAAGGCATCAAGCAGAAATAGGGGCAAGAGCAGCAGCAGCAGCAACATCACAAGAGCAGAGCAGAGCAGGGCAGAGCTCTCGAGCAGGAGAACCTTCTCCTTCTTATTCGTGCGTGTAAATGAAGTAGAGAAGCGTGTAAAATATGCCACAAATAGCTCTCGCTGACTGCCTTGCAACACACATTCTATATAGTCGTTGCGCCATTTTACTCTCACATCGCACATCGCACATCTCTCTTCTTGTTTCTCCTATTATATTCAGTTTGGCTTCCTTTTTCTCTTATTTTTTTGTTTTTGGCTGCTTGCCAATCCCGTTTGACGAGTGCCTGACACTTTGCCGGGGCTGTCATTCTATTTTGTGTGAATATTATTGGCTTAACCGGGTGGGACCACAGTGTGGCCGAATGCGCCGCGAAATTTCCCAAGAATTTCTGTAAACGTTTGCAGCAATTTACAGTGCAATTGTTAAAGTTCTACGGGAACTTTAAATGGAATTAAACTAAGCTTTCATTATTCTGAGATAAAGAGAGAAAATATATTGCATTCTAGGAATTATAAATGCTGTGCAAGTATATGGCAACTGTCAATTAAATTTACCATGGCCAGCTCAGCATATTAAATACACTATTTAAAATAATTGCTGGACTGACACGTCAGTGTGTCTGAAGTATTTGCCCATCTGCTTACGCTACACGGAGCCGCAGTTGTTGCTCCATTTCGATTAGCAAACTGGCATTAAACTATCTATTTGCATATCATTATTTATGCTGACATCGAGTATACGTATTTGCAGCCATTTTCAATAGTTATCAATAGTTATTTCCATTGTTTCATTTATTATTTATATTGTCCTAATGCTTCGCAATCATCATATCAATTTGGCTGCCTAATTCAATTGTGTGTGGAAAATAAATTGACAATATCAATAGATGATGTGATGTGTTCTGCAATTCAATATGATTAACTTAATTAAACATATCATTCAAGTTAGATGGCTTAAGGTATTATACATCATTTATACCTGCAGGTTTGCTTGTGGAATTTTAGTTTTATACAGAGAAAATAGCTTGAAAGGCAGCGCACAATTACCGAAACTAAACCCCTTACTAAGCCATGTCTGTGTGGCATCAAGCATAACTGTGCAACACCTCGTTCAACTCGTGCCACGCCTGGCATAGTTCAGTATGCTGGCACTCTAAAAATCTGCTGGAGCACGTTTATGTCATATTCATTTTAGCAGACGTTGTAGTTGCCGGCACTAAAAGTTATGAGCACTCCGCCTGATGACCTCCGGTGGGGTTTACTTTTGGTTGGGGGCGGGGGCCAGCAATAGATGTGCAGTAGGGCAGGCAGGGGCGGCGGCGAGAGACAGATGCGAGTTCTCTGGTTTCAACTTTTTCCATTTTACGCTTGAAAGCCTTTTAAAATGTAATTTTTGCCTAATTAGCAACAAACAAAGCAGGCATCCCGCTGTCTGCCCGTCTGTGCTGTCTGCATCCTGTCTACCCCGCTCAACCCTTCTCTCTCCCGCCCTCTCTATCTATCTCTGTTCGTCCAAATCTAATTTGCGCCTTAACTGCTGAGGCCAAGGCTAAGAAAGCTGAGCCAACACAGAAGAACGCAGCGCAAGAGTGGCTACTGTACGACCTTGAATAGGAATGCCTTAAGTGGTCTTAACTTGAGGCATTAGCTGCGACAGAGTGCTGGCACTCCCGTCGTGGAACCCCAAAGCCACCTACGGTGATATATCAGCAGCTTGTCTACCCTTTCTGCTGACACGCCGCGTGTGTCCATAATCCTTTGAGGCGTATCTCGCATGCGTAACCATAGCAGCGAAAAAGGGCGAGAACTTCACATTCGCACGTAAACAACGCATTGAGAAGAGGCGGCACCTACTCTGCCCCCTCTCTCCTGCCCTTCTTATATTGGCAGACCCAACTGGCTGCTAATCCTCGTCCAGCTTGCGGGGCCATGCCCTCTGGCTCCGCTGGTGCTCGGGTAACTTGCTATGTTAAATAAAAGTAAACATTTCTTTCCGCGTGACTAAATACCTTTCACTTGCTGTCAGAGCTGCCACGCCCACCACTTGGCCGTTGCCCTGTTTTATTTTTCCTTGTTGCTCATATTAATCGCGTGTCGAGTTTCATGCGTTCGTAATATCAAATAGAGTTTTAGTCGCTCATGTTTTGTTTTATTTCTTTTTTACTTTTTCCCTCCTTATTCTACATGCTGCTCGTATTCGTATTCTTTGTCTCTCTCTCTCTCTCTCTCTGTTGTTGCTGCCTGGTGAGCTAATTAAAAATTATAATTAATTGCATTTGTTGTGCGCACAAGTCGACTGCGTGTGTGTGTGTGTGTGTCTTACGGGTGTGTCCCAGCATATCTTGGGAAATTCATCTAAGTTCTTGCCATTTGCTACGCTCCTCCTTCCGTTTCATTCCGGCAGGAGCAGCACATTAAGCTTATTAAATTCACAGAAAAAGAGAACCAGAATGAAAACACAAACAAAATTAAACGTTACACACGCACACCAGCACACACACATATGTATTAAGTTATTAAGGAACATGAAGAAGAAAGCGTTGGGTATTCTCTGCCATAAGCCGAGATGTTAAGCGGCGATTAGTCGATACCAAACGTGATGCTAAGTGCTTATTAAAAATCATAATTTAAACCTGACTGACTGACAACCTGACTGACTGCCTGCCTGCCTGGCCAATAGGCACACTCGACCATTCGTACTCATCTTGGCCATAAATATCCATAAATTGTTACGCTGTGTGTTTGTTGCATAATTCATTTTACCTGCCAGCAAATGTTTTCGTAATTAATACAAGGGAGAGAAAGAGAGAGGGAGAGAGGGAAGTAGGAAGGCAGCGCGACACTGACAACAAATTAATATAAGAGAATTGATGATGAAAGTTGATAACAGCACGAGCCAGTGCTATCATATCTTTATATGATATATATCAAACTTAATAGCATTAGTCATTGGTGTGGGAATCTGCCAGAGATCTGTTCAACGCTAATGAGTTGAGCCGTTAAATTGAATTGAGTTTAAGAGTGCACATTTTTTAGGGCTTCCGGTTTTTATGATAAACTCTTTTTTTCTTGCGCTGTAAAATCATGCTTAATCCCTTAAGCAAATTAATGTATTGTTCTTTTGCAGTGAATGTCATTGGATTATAATGTTGAAAAGCTTGTAAAAAAAGAGAGACAAACAAACTGTGAGCTCGACTGGCAGATACCCTGCGTGGAATACTGTAGGGATTTGTATGCTGTAGAGCAAGTCAACTCCCAACAGTCTGTTACACCCTTTGCTGCTCTTTCTTTTAATATACACTGTCAGCATTTCATATAAAATACCTTACACACACACAGGCATATGAATGAAAAAATTCATATAATTTCGCATTGATTTATGCTGGGTAAGTTTGCTGATCAATGGCAAATAATAAATTAAATTACTTTAATTGCGCATTACTTGGACAGCTGCGGCATTAATGAGGCCCATAAAACATGAGCTACGATTTACAATTGCAATGCAAATTGAATGACGGCTGCCTGTGACAGTTGTTGTTGTTGCTCTGTTGTTGTTGTTGTTTCTTTACTACTTGTTGTTGTTGCAAACTTTTGGACTACCTTAAATGGTTTTTGCACCTTTTCATGCGGCGCAGCCACAAATCAATTAATTTCCTTTTATTATTATTATTATTTGGTATTATTATTGAAGCGGCAAAAACTGCTGACAGCAAAATGTGCGCCAAGGCAACTCTCTGTTCCTTTTTCATTCTCATTGCCATCATTATGATGAAGAAGCTGATAATGATTATCATTGTGGCTTGTGCAGGAAAGTGCTTACAAGGCTCTTTCGGTTGCCGCGCGCCGTGTTAATTATTTCCGCTGAGGCTGTAAGTTTTATTTATTGTATTATGCGTGAAGTGTTTTGCCGGCGAAGGAGTGCGAACAGTGAACAGAAAGAGAGAGAGAGAGAGAGGGGAATTACAGGGAAGATGTTGCCATGAAATATGCATACACTTTGCCTTGTATTTTGACATAAATTGTGTTTAATTGATATTAACAGTGCGCACAGTTCTACGAATTTCTTACGCTACAGACGTAAATATATAATATATTTATATATAGTTATAGCTGTACATTTGATGTAACTGTTGTCGGTGGCGTATAAATTAATTAATACAGCGTGAAGCACGCGGCTTGTCGATTCCCGGAAAATCAATACAAGCCAAGGCATTGTCAATCCGCCTACTACGTCTGCCTTTTCTTATTCAAATTTAAATTTGAAATATATTTGTTAATAAATCATAGAGAGGGAGGGGAGAGAAGAAGAAGCTGCTTCGACAGCTGTTGACTGATTGATATGCTTATAATTTACATGGCCAGGACTTCTGGCTGCGATTTGCCCCGGCAATCATCTCAAGCGAAGCAAAACGAATGCCAAGAAAAGAAGAAAAACTGTAGTTGGCAACTCTGGTTTCATGCGCGGCAACTAATTGACAATGATCGACAGATGCCATTTGGAGTGCTGCCTTCAAATAATTTATGGCGTTGCCTCCGGGGTGGCGTGGGGGGTTGTACGGCTCGCTGATGCTGCTGCTGCTGCTGTCGGACCAATCATTTATTCATTCATTAATTTTTGTTTGTTTTATGTTAATTTATTTATTGCTGACTGCCCCTGGCCACCTGGCGAGCTAATTACCCACGCTGCCTGCCCGCCGCTTCGTGTGGGCATAAATTGAGAGAAAGAAGGATGCGAAGGAAGCGTGAGAGAAAGAGAGAGAGAAGAGAAATTAGCTGATATTCGTTTGTGACATTTGACATGTTGCCTTCCGATTGGCGCACGCGATGGCATCGTATTGTTTTAATATCGCACATATTTTCTGTTAATTTGCTTAATTATGCCAGACGAGCACTCGCATCGCATTCACATCGCAATCACAATCGCAATCATATTCGTCAGGCATTCAAATTTATTCACCTTGTAGAATTGAATGTCGGCAGAGTTATCACTTCAGCCAAAAGGCTTTTTGGCAGTTTTCATTTCGTTTTTTGTGAGTTTACGTTTGCGTGTGTGTTTGTGTATTTTAATTAAAACACGTACCAGAGGGGGGCGCATGGTAGTGTGGGCGTGGCAACATGCATGCAGCAATTAAAGTCAAATAATGGCAACCGGCAACGCATACGAAATGGAAATGAATGGCAAAAGGCTAACAAGACGATGGAGACGACGACGACGATGGCAGCCCGCGACAATGGCCCCTGGCGATGGCATTGCGTATACGCCTTGTGGTGCCCGCGTTCGTTTGTTCATTCGTTTTTTGCCATTATTTTCTACTTCTGCAGTGACGCTGCTGCTGTTGCCTCTGCTGCTGCTGCTGCTGTTGTCGTTGTCCTTTTCTGGCAGCTGCTGTTGTTGTTGCTATTGTTTTTTGCACGGCTGGTCACGCGTGCAAAGGTCGCAGCATGTGCTGTGCGAAAGGAGCGAAAAAATTGTTGCGCAATTGCTTCGACAGTTGCATGAATATTTGCAAGTTCCCCAGAGGGAGTGCGATGCGCAGAGCTCTTCAAGACAATTTACTTGTACCTTAGAAGGTAGCACCAGTTCTTTTTGGGAATCAGCGAGGGTGAGAGGGGGAAGAAGGCGTCACTCAACCTTGCTTAATTATGCTAATTTATGCAAACAATCAGTGCGCAATAGGCAGACAAGTGACAATGAGAGGGAGAGAGAGATAGAGAGAGGCGTGCCTGACGCCCAGATAAGACACACACACGCTGAACAATTGAGTCGAGCCAAGACAAAAAGATACAAGATACATTCCAGCAGGCACACTTAGATACAATTGAGAACATTGTTTTACAACTGCAGACAAAGGCATCAAATTTAACTTCTCTCCTGTGTGTGTGTGTGTGTACACTGTGTATGTGTGTTAAGTGACTTGTTTTACAACGACAATGATAACACACTCTCACTCGCACATGTATTCAAACAAACATCTTGATAAAACAGCCAACAGCTCAGAATGTCAAACTGCTGTTGTTGCACTTTGTTATTGTTGTTGCTACTGTTGTCGTTGTTGTTGTTAGTACTTGTGCTTGTTATTGTTGTTTGAGCTCGCTATCACTGCCTCTGCTGCGGATTGTCTGACATTTTGTAATTGAAATTTTGTTGCAGCCTACTTTCGGGCGCTGATTAGAATGTGCAACTACACAACCGAACCCAGCACAGTCCTCTCTCTACCCCTGTAAATTCACCACACACCGCATTTCACATTCCACATACGCCAAGTGAGCACTTAAAGAAATTAAACTAACTATTTTACGCTCAACTGCGTGTGTCTGGCATTTCTCAGTGCGAATGTGTGTGAATGTGAATGAGTGTGGTCTGTGTTAAAATGCCATTTTAGAAATTAAAAAATATGTTGAAGCATGACATTGGCTTCATTACGTCAACACACAAGCGCACACGCAAGCGCAGACACTGTGCAACAAAAATGAGAGTTTTTTTTGTAAATAAATCTAAGCAAGAAATAAATTTATAGAAACAAAAGAGAGACAATAAATTCACAATCCAACAAAATTGCAGCTTATCAGTGTGCAGAGCACATTCGTTTTCCACTTTGTTTTCATTATTTATTTTGTGGGATAGTTTAGATTTATATGGCCAAGTGCTACATCATGTTGTTGCCTGTTTTTGGTGCGTTGCCTGCCCTGATTTTGAGCATAAAAACACGCTGCACTGTGGCAGCATTGGGAGACAGCAGCAACAACTTGTTGCCCCACAGACGAGAGGGAGAGAGAGAGGGAGAGGGAGGAGCAGTGCAGGGCGTTTGCCTTGTCTGTTTATTTTGAACTCAAGGTTAACGTAGCGCATATTAAAGTGCAAATTTGTTTTATTTGCCAGCGCAAGTTGCATGAAAAATGAATGAAACCGACACTGTAACTGAAGATAAAGCCACAGACTGTCTGTCTGTCTGTCCGGCTGACTGGCAGCATCACTTCAGTTTTGCTTGGGGACTGGCAGACCGAAAATTTCATTGAACCTAATCAGTTTTCAGGCCAACAAGTTGGGCGCACGTGGCAAGCATATACGGGCATAGCCAAGCCACTAATCCCATAAATAATGCAAGGGCTAAAGAAGCCGCACTGCTTGGCCAGACACGATGGGACTCGCATGGGCTTGGACATGGTCTTAGTCTGGGCCTGGTTCCTGTTCTTGGGGTCTCTCGGAGATATGGCCAATCATTTCAAGGACATAAATTCACGCAAATGTTTCAATCAATTTTGTGCGGCTCGGCTCAATACAAATTCAATTTGACCCACAAATTGCTGGCGCAGCCCAAAAGGACAACGCAATGGAGGAGTCCCTTCTGCTTCTGCTCGTTGCGATTTCGTCATGTTGTTATTGAGCCATCTTTATGCGATTACACAAACAACAACAGCAGCAACAACAGCAAGTCGAGGGCAGCGGGAAATGGACACACACAAAGGACCGAGAAGGAACCTAGCAAGCAACGAGCGTCGCACTAAAAAGGACAGCGCACCGGAAATATCTAACGATTGAATGAAGCGGATGCCCCTGCCCTGCCCTGCCCTACCCCCTTGGGAGTCGCGAGGGCAAGCTAGGGGCATGAACTGGCAGCCCTGATGCAAACGGTAATAAATGACATGAAAGCAGAAAGGAAAATTCCTTTTGAGGCGACAGCGACAGCGACGGCGACAAAGCGATAGGCAACTGCATGAGGCGCTCACATTGCGAACCAAAAAGCGCTTACCGAATGCAAATAAGGTGACGCCTCCTCCTCTCCCCTGTCCCTGCACAGCTCTGTTGGCCACGCCCTTTTGCCACAACATGTGCGCCACAGTTGCTCATTAAAAACTGACTAAATTGAGTTGTAAGCCGGGGAAAAACATTCGAAAAGTAACTGCCTGCAAATGCGCTTAGTCGCTGAAGGAGAAGGCGGAGAAGGAGATGGAGAAGGAGGAGCAGTTCCGCAATGGCTGCCACTTGCAAATGCCTGGCCGGGATTTATAATGTTGTCCTCGACATCGTCCTCGACTCGACTCGGCGCCTGCGACAACGACAACGACAGCAGCAACGACAGCAACAACGACAGCAGCAACGACAACGACAACGACAGCAGCGACCCTCGAGTCGTTAAGTGCACGCGTTAACCTCGTTTTTGGGTTTTGCTGCGGCAATAAAAGAAAGTCCTGCCCGAGAGTGCAAGAGTTGCAATGAAGTCGTAATCGTAACTTAGCCAAACGCCTCAAAGTAGTTCACTTTCGCTACTTGAGAATCACACTATCCCAACTGGTAGAGGGGAACTACACGATGCAGTAGTGGACAGAGAAGAGAGCAAGACATGAGTTTTAATTGCAAAAGATTCTTTCATTTTGTACTTTTTATTTTAATTGCAAAATCTGAAAAATACCTGCGAACTCTTGCTGAAATTCTTTACTTTAACTCTCAACAATTTGCAACAATTTGCCTATGGCCATAACAGAATCTACTCGCGCCTATTGCTCAAAAAACTTTCTCCTGTACATGCCACGTCGAGTGCTATAAATTTTATTGAGGCAACGCGCATTGCATAAACAATGGAGCCAACAGATAAGGGGCGTGCCATGGGCTAAATATAGACATAGTCGACATCATTGCGGCAAGTTGTATACCCTGTAGAGAAGTAGAGAAGGGGCTGGGGGACTCGCACTGCGTGTGCTCAACGAAAATGTTGAAAGTGAAAGCTGGTTTCGTATGCACAGGGTATCTTGTAGTCGCCTCAGCTGCTCTCGCGACTGGAGCACCCCGTGACTGCGGCTAGAATGGAAAATGCAACATTAGCCGGCAGGGTTTTTCACTCTTTTGTCTGCGGGCCTGAGATTGGTAGAGTAGTGGAAAGGGGTGTAGACATTGCCCCGCCATTGTCTATGTGTGTCAGACAGATGCAACAATGGCCGTGAGTTGTCTTGTCCTCCATCTCCCTCTCCCTGTGCATATGCATTCTATTAGCCGCGTCTGCAGCCTCCAATTGCATCTGAGCTTGGGCTTTCATGGCGAATCCTTTGTTTATTGTTTTCTCTATTATGTGCATTGTTTTTAGAGTTCTGTAAAGGTGATGATTATACCTACAGCTAGTTGGGCATATCATTTAAATGCGCTTCTATTGAGGCAACAAATCTGATTTTGTTTGCCTCAAAAAGTCATTAAAATATTTTATTATCGCACAAGAAAAGCAGCGAGAATAATGACTGCAGGCTAAATGAACTGATTTTAATCCCATTCTGTTTATATTGTAGGCTAAATGAGCAATAACTTGACAAAGCCAAAGCCAAAAATTCAATTTTGAATTCGCTTTTCTCGTTCTATCTTTTGTTGTTATTGTGTTATAGCCTTGTGATTATTAACTGTATAAAAAGAAAGAACAATAAAATGAAAGGCAATAAGAGTTATGATCAGGCTCAATGCTAAATTAATCAAAAATAATATAAACACTGCCTTCTTTTTCTTCTTGGATTCGTTCAATTCGTTCAATTTGCCAATAAACAAATGAAAAATTCATTCGTAGGTAATCTATTTTTCTATGAAGCTCGCGCAACTACTCACTTATCGTAATCATCTCAACAACGAGTAATTTCATAGCAATTTCACCAGCATATTTTAGCTCAAAAAAGAAAGAGAAAGGGAGCTCAATACATCGCTCATTTGGTATCCGCTTTATCACACTTCATTCGCCCTGCTCATTTTCCACAGCATCGTTTCTACTTAATGACGGTCCAGTGTGCTACTACGAAGCAGGCAACTGACCAGGACCAGCACCGAGCATGGGGTTTCTGTTACATTGGGACTACGTTCACGCTTTCTATTAAGTCTGTCTGGCAGCTGCTCATAAATTCGAGCTAGAAACGTTTACAATATGAATTGATTACACGTACCTTTGCCTGCAGCTCGGCAGGAGAGTCATGCAATATCAATAACTATGTAACACACACAAACACACACACACACATACAGGTAAACTAACACGAACTGTAACCACATGCTGGCAATTTTTCATTTCGATTTCTCAAATTTACAGCAAAAATGCTTTCTATATCAAATTTTTTGTGATTTTTCTAAAGCATAACCTGTGCATGTGTGTGTGTGTGTATCTCTGTTTGTGTGCGTATTTATATTTATATGTATATTTTTCCAGCATCATCAGAACTTAGTAAATTAAAATGGTCAGCGGGGCGCTTTAGTTTTTGTTTCACAAGCATTTACGAGTATTTTCAATTTGCGTGGCAAGCTTTTAGGCGCGCACGTTCCACGCTCCCACAAACCCAACTCCCTCCCTTCCCTATCTATATTAGACTTTACGTATGAGCCTCTGCATGTATGCGTGAGCGTAAAGCATTTAGTTTAGTTTTTGTTAAGCCACAATTTCGGACTGGAATTCGGAATGGGGGCATAGATTGAAACCGTTTGTAACGTGCATTTGTTTGCCTGTGTTTGTGTTTGGAATATTGATTAAATTGAAAGGGCAAGCTACGCTCTACTCTGCCTGAAATGGCCAACAATTGCAAGCTTGCATTAGGCGCTGATTGCACAAATAAAAACTTAAACAATTGCGCCCATTGTTGGGCCCCCGAGGGCAATCTATTACGACACGTGTACGCCATGAACTGTGAGGCCAAAGTGTTGGCAATTTATCTAAATTTCTTGTTGTTGTGTTTTCTTTTTTTTGGGGCAATGCGTGTATAATTAAGCGTCGGAATGTGCAGACTTTAAAACCCAGGCGCGTTGATGAAAGGAGTGAAACATTAGCTAAATCATCTGTTAAACCGTTAGCTTTGGGTTCGCAGACCCGCCACTGCCTCACTTCCCGCCTGTCAGTCTCAACTCCCAGCAGCCTCATTCTCGCCTGCAGGCACTCCCCAGTTGAGTCGCTTTGAGGCGGCGTGCCTCGTTTGTGCTCATCCTGACGCTCAGCCAGGCTTTCAGCAGCAGCAGCCATGCCGCCAAGGAAGTTGTTTGTTAAACTCAGACGTTGCCTGCCGCCCTTAGCGTCTCTCTCTCTCTCTCTCTCTCTCTCTCTCTTGGCCTGCTCTCACGAGCGCTCCATTAAAAATGCATTTATCATTTGGCATTTGAAAAGCTTCCTTCCTGTTGGCAAGCGACTGACACCTCAGACCAGCACCACAGTGCATAGTCCCAGTCTCCGCCATCCTTTCGCGTTGCCATCTCACTCGCTCATTCAATCTAAAATGCCACAGCGTTTTAAACAGCGCTTCCTCTCTCTCCCTTTCTCTCTCTCTCTCTCTCTCTATCCTTAAACTTGTTGGATGTAGCGCAAATTGTATTTGTTTTCTGCCGAAAAACTTTACAACTGAGCTAAGAAATATGCGCAAATTTAGTTTGCAAAAGTGAAAACTAACACACGGTCGTATGTGTGTGTGTGTTGTGTGCACTTGAGTTGAGCGCAACTTGGGCATGTTTAAGCGTTAAACTGTTACTTCCACATGCGCGCGCACTTAGCTACAGCGGAAGCAGCACCGACTCCAGCTGGCCATCAATGCAGTTTTAACCAAGAGCCGAGACAAAGCCGTCCCCCAAAGTGTTCATAAAATGTTCGAAGCCATAGACGAGCCCAGCTGCCGAGCCTGTGCTCAGAGTTGAAAGCGTGCCCCACACCTGAAGTAGGTCAGTGAAACACACACACACACACAGCAATTGGTGCCGCATTGTAAATTCCGGCTAGCGTCAGGTAAAAGTTATGTCCATGTGTTGGTGAGCTGTACATGTCCTGTAGTTGCCATTCAGCTGCAGCCGCATTGCAGCGCCTGCATAAATTTCATTAGATTTTAGCTGTGGGCTCCCTCTCTCCCTCCCCCTCTCTCTTCATAAGCTCTTTCATTGTTTTGTTGCATCGAATTTTATGTCGCATCAATTGGCTTTCAATGCGGCGCACATAAAATGAATAAGAGGAGGGAGGAGGGAAGCTGGCTACACACTCTGGGAAATGTCTTCCTAATGAAGTCATAAAGAGGCGTCGACAACTAGAAGCCAGCCTGTCCGTCTGTCCGTGTGTGTGTGTGTGCAAGGCCATTAAACGCACCTTGAGCCGCAGCCGTAGCCAATGCGCCTAGAAGTATGCTAATAAACGTAAACCGTGCCGCCATTATGGATCCGCTCATAAAAAGCGAAAGCCAAAGCGATGGCCAGCCTGATAGACTACGCGATGCCCTGCCAGGCACGACTGGGGAGCAGTTAGTGAAGCCAACTGACAGGCTCATTAATCGCGCGCTTAAAAGTATCGATCTGATACATTTGCTGCCATTAGCAACCCAATTAGGCGTCTTACTTATTGATACGGCACCTGCTTGGCTCCGCTAATCAGCAATATAAATGTTCTATGGACTCCAAGGAGCCTGCTCCATTACATTTTATACACTCTTCGATACGCCCCCCACCCCCGGCTGAAGACCATAAAAAGCAAATGCGGCCAAGTGGCCTGGGAAAAAGCATTTGCTCGCCTCGACGGCAACTTTACGTATTACATACGTATACGTTATGTTGAGTGTCTGTGTGTGGGTGGGTGGGTCAAAGGGCGAATGCAAAGGGAAAACCGCGAACCGCTTTGAGCACACTTTGCAGCAGGCAGCAGGCTTACACATACGTGATGTGCTGCTTAACAATGATAATGACGTTGCCAGTGAAGCAAAGAAAGTGTGGGAGGTGAAGGAGAAGAAAAAAGAGTCAGGGGGAAGGAAAGGGTTGCCTGCACTGCTGGGAGACGAACAGCGTTGTGGCTTAGGGTTGACAGACAGACGTTTTCTAATGCTCCAACGCACAACTCTTGTCTGTCTGCCACGCCCACTCCTCGCACACTTCTCCCCTACCCACTCAGCTGGCAGACAAAAGTGCATTCTAAAGCGCTGCACGCTAATGCACCATTATCAAAAGCTGCCCTACAAGACTCGTAAATCTTCACTTGCATCTGACTGCGAGGCTTTAATAGATATTTATGTGTCAGTGTGAGTGTGCCTGTGTGCGTGTGTAGACAAGAGTGTGTGGCAGTCTGTTGAGGTTCTGTGGGGGAGACGCGCAGTATTTGCAGTTGGTCATAAATTTTGATAAATTGTTCAACTATTTGCCGGCAAACAAACTAAAAGCTTTAACTTGAGGCGTTTAGGCAAACAACAGCAAAGCGGAGTGCAACCTAAGCCAAAGCCGAACAAAATGTGGCAGCAACAAACAGCGAGCACAACAAAAACAATTTGCCATGTATTGCAACAAACTAAAAAGCAAAGCCTCAAATGACAACGAGGAATTTCTATTCTATTTTTGTTGCCACATGCCCGGCAGGTGGTGCTGTGAATATAGTTTAGATTATCGTTGTGCATGGTAGGGTATAGAGTATATACTCCCAAGTTCTATAGCGTATCTACTAGTCGCACATTCACTGCATTTGCATATGCATTTTCTCGCCCGTTTCGGCGTTGCAGGAAACCTTAAAAACGAGCGCCGCTTCAAATTTATGTGCTGCGGAAACGGCGACTTTTAGTTTTTCCAGGTGTTGACAAGAGCCAAAGCGGAGATGAGAGCGACTAAGAGAGGGCGAGAGAGGGAGAGACAGAGAGAGGGAGAGGAAATGGAGTTGAAGCAACCATGTTACATGCAATCTGACTGCGCTCAGCAAAAGGCGATTTAAAAGTCACGACTCGCTTGGATTCTACTTGATTTCGTTTTTTGTTTCGACTTTCCTGGCAGCTAATCGCACATTTAGCTCGCCCCTGCACGTGCATTTCAATCAACTGAAGTCGCACAAAATAATCGAATCGAATCGATGCAAAGGAAATGGAAATGCAATCGCAGCGCTAAGCGGATTGTGCCTTAATGGATTTATTAATCAAGTCAATAAAGAGGGAATCAAGTGCAGCTTAATGCAGACGTATTCCGCTTCATTGGTCCATAGAAATCCACATATAATACGCTGGCTCAATATCAATTAACTGACAGACAGTCAGCAGCAGTTCCCCTAACTCATAAAAAGCTTAATGTTTCACTTTGACACTCCCCGGGGGCGAGAAAACATGTGTTCAGCTCTCTCGCCGACTCGACTCTGCTTGACTGCAGTAAAATGTTAAGCTTCGTTGGTGGCAGCCACCAAACACTGCACTGGGGACATCTTTGTGGCAAGCACAATACGTTAACAATAAATAATAATTTTAGCTGACATCAATCCAATTGTGCAAGCTGTGGGAATTAAACAGTCATAAACTGCTGATGCCAAATACAATTGAGTTCACAATTAAATATAAGAATTATTGCTTTATTATTTTATTAATATTGTGTATATATTTTTATGCATATTTATATGTGATTAATATATTATATTGCATGCAACAAATTTAACAGTTTTCAAGCGCATCATATTGCACTTTTCACAGCTATTTTCCAGCTAAATCCCTCCCAATTTGGCAACCGTCTTCCGCAACGACAGCAGCAACTGCTTTTGTCCAGGTAATGGCTTTGGCACATAACAGCATCAATAACCGGTTTCCTGCCTGTTAGTTATGCCAAGCCCCTGTTAAAGTGAGGTAAGTGGAGGGACAGGGAACATTGATGCACCCACAGGCGCCGCAGGGCGTTGCAATGCACAGGAAATTGGCAGAAATTCCATTTTGATGCGGCGCCATTTGAATTTTGCCCGCATAATCATTTTAAATTTTACAATATACAAGGAAGGGAGAGATAGAGAGAGAAGAGAGAGAAAGCGAGAGCAATGATATTTAAGAGCTTGCTTTATTTGTTGCTAGCTAGGGTATTAGTTTCGTATAGGGTATTTGTATAGTTGCATTTGGCAGAGCAGTGAGGCTGTTTAGGGGAAGATTTCCTTCTTGGAGCACAGGCCACGGTACTGGATGTGCATGCCGGTCTGGCAGCCCACGGCGCGCATGTGATAGATCGGTTTGCCGCACACAAAGTCCTCGGCATAGTTGCAGGTCAGCTTGAAGTAGGTTATCTCTTTCACCGCATAACGGGAGGCAGCGCAGCCGACATGCGTGTTATTCTCCACGGCCATGACCGCAAAGTGGCGGAAGGGTCTACAGAGTGGGCGGGGAGGAGGGAAATGAAAGTGGGCTGCAAGGCTAGATTAGCTTGGCTTCGGGCCACTTACTGCTTCTGTGTGGGCTTCTTGGGCGAGCAGGGATAGTGCTGGACATCTGTTGTGGTCATCAGATTGCTGCTGTTGTCGGTGGGCTCGGACCACCAAGTGTGCCCGGCAATTGTGAGCAGCTGGGGATACATTTTCTCCAGCAAGTCCTGCTCCACCAGACGCGTCATGTTGAACAGCTATGGGAGACAGGAGAGCAGCACGCTATGATCGGGTTGGCCTTGCCACACGCTTTGTACTCACGATAATGTTCTGGCCGGAATGCTTGAAGTTGGCTGTGTTGCGGCAATCGTCGTACTTGGGCTGGCACAAGCGCGCATTGTAGCTGGCCAACGTTGCAAGCTCCTCGCTCCACTGCATCACCACCAAGCGGGCAGCCCGTGGCAGTGTCATGTTGCGACCAAGGGCCAAGCGCTGACGTGGTTCGTTATGCATCTTGAGTATGACATCCACATAGTCGGTCAGATTGACGAACTGTTGGCTCTCATTGCTGCAGGGCTTCTGATAATCCTGCGGACATAAACCAATCAATTGAAAAACGATCTCTGTAAAGAGATTTTGCATCTCTCTTACACTGGGAAACTTCTCGCAGGCAATATGGCGTTTGCCTCGGGTACACAGACTCTGATCGCAGTACATGTTGAAGGGTCCTGTGGGCGCCGTCTCCTGTGTGACGACGTACAGCACGCACAAGAGAAGAGTGAACACAAACGACACATGCATTTTCGAAGCAACAAACAACTACTTCGATCTATTGCAACTGGCGCGTTATATAGTCCAAGCCGAAGGCGCATGTGAATCAAGAATTCCCACAAAGCAGTTGACAATTGGTTTTGAGGGAGGCAACTGTTTTCAAGTGTTGACTAAGCAAACGAGCAAATCAATCAATCAGCGACAAGTGCGAGGTAATTTAAATAGCTTCATTGCACCTTTAACAAGTGTAAAGCGTGTTGAGATTTGTTCAATAGGTAGCTGGGAATTTGAGAAATTTATATGGCTAATTGTATTACTGAATGTTGAGATTATTTCAATAGTTAGCTGAGAGTTTAATGAATTTATGTTGGTAATTGTACTACAATTAGCCGTATAAATAACATTATATGACTGCTGTTATCGATTGATTACCCACCTATTACTTTTCTTCTTCATTACTTTCCCTTTCCGTTAGTTAAAAGCCATAAAGATGTATACTGTATACTCTATACTTACATAACTTTACAGTCTAGCAGTCTTGCTTCATCATCGCTGCAATCCGCTTATATAGATAACTCTCTTACTTATATTTCAATTAGCTCGTCAAGGCAAAATTTATCAGCGCAAAGTTGTAATTGTTCTTAGCATGACATAAGCTCTTCATTGAGCGCAAACTTGTCAGCCTAAGTACCGCCCCTTCTGCCTTTTGAATGCTCTTAGCTCGGCCACCAAATTAGCCACAAACACTTGGAGAAACAAGGTCTGCTCCCAAGGATTGCTGCCACCCCAGCCCCATGCGACGATCTGAAAAATCTGTCACCATTGTTGTTCTTGTCCTTTCTTGCTGTTCTTGCTGTGTTTAACGCTTGAGTGCCTGCCACTCCTCGCTGCTCCCCCCTCCCCCATTCGCCTTCGATCAATTTGGGTTTCTTTGGCAACGCGACAGTCAATGGGGCAGGCATTAGGCAACATTAAATGGCACTTCATGAATACACAGACAAGCCGGCGAAATCCTTCCGCCAGGCTGCCAATGCTAATAACTCAAAATCGCACAATTGATTAGGTGGAAATGGGGCAGGAAGTAGAGGGGAGGGAGGTGCCTCTCTTCCAACTGGCTTGGCCAGGGGTCCACAGAGTAATACGTAATTGTCTGGCAACTGATGCTCGGCTGAATTGTGTAATTGCTGAGCCAACTTAATTGAGCGTAGCACAACCTAAGCTAGTTCCCATTCCCCCCACCTGTCTCTGTCTCTCTCTCTGTCTCCCTTTGTGAAGACTATCTTTAAGATATATGCCAAAATTATGCACGATTACTCATTCATATAGGGAAATTCGCGCGTGCAGCCCGTCAAGTTTGGCTGCGCAGCGCCGCCTTGTTTAGTAGGTTGTAAATTTTAATGCAGAGGCAGCAGAGGCAAAAGGCCACAACATTTTTATGTGATTTATTGCCTCGGGCGAGGCATGTGAAGGGGCATGCATTAAACAGCAGCAGCACCAGGACCACCAGCACCACCAGTAGACATGGGCCAGTCTCTGGACCCTCTGGACCCTCCTGCCATTTGCCGGAACTTAAACCGGAACCAAAGCTGGAAACAGCAGTATCTGAGGCACGCGCGTGCACCTGTTGCCGGGCAGCTCTGGGTATCCCCCCCTCCCCTCACTAACAAGGGCCCTAGGCAGAGAAGAGAGCCCTGTGGCCATAAAGTCAGTTTGGTTTGGCAAATTTATGGCCTACTACGTGGCCCCTATACAATTTTTCGTACTTTGTATATAATTCATTTTTAATAGAGAAACAAACTTGCTTTCTTTTCACTTTCCAGCATTTTTTTTCAGCTGCTCCGCTCCTTTTTACTTTCACTTCCTCTCTGCATATAGAGATATTTCTGTGCTCGGGGCGCCATAAATTACCCGAGACCGCAGTGCACATCAAAGTGCGGCCATTGTTATCAGGCGTTCAATTATGTAAGCGTTGTGCATTTAGAATGTCATTATCAAGCCAAAGGATGCAGCTGCAGCTAGAGAGAGAGATGCCTCAACGTGTGCATTCCCAGCATTGTGTGGCCTTTGCTATCTCTGGGCAATGCATCTTCGCATTTCCTTCAAAATGCCGCTGTCTGAATTTCGCAATTGAATAATCAAACTGAATGGTATTTTGGTAAGGGGAGGGGGAGAGAAGGTGACTGGTTGTGGGTCTTTGGGCTGATTTATTGTTTAGTCAGGTCGCCATAAATAAATTATCCTCCGTTAATATTTGCCTAATAAAATTGATGCAGATTTGTAGGTACATTGGACGACAACCCTTGTCAAAGGAAAACAGCTGAAAAGAAGCTAAAACCAAAGCCGAAGCTGTCGTTGTGCCATCAATATGCACATAAAGTTCAATATTTCACGCAATTCACCGAATCCCGTTACAATAAGCCTTAATTTTATGCAAATCTCGTCAAAGCAACCGCTTGCAGACAACCAACAGCTGAGAGAAGCTGCACCCCCCCTCCCCCACTCTCTATCTATCTCTTCTTCTCTCTACGCCCCTGCGCTAAGCTTAGTTCACACAATCCGCTCGGCAAGTGGCTCGAAAAGTTTTTAAGCGCCGCCGTGTAAAACTTGTTCGTGTCCCGCATGCCAAGCAATGTGTCAACTGTGCCAACTCAGGGCCAAACTCACTTCGCATAGAGTTTCTCGCTGCTTAAAGAACGCGATGCGAGTCGTAAAAATAGAGACTCTGCTTATCGCTTCGACTTTCAGCTTCACTTTTTGGACAAGCAGCTGCAACTCAATTTAAGTTAATTAAGTAGTTAAATTCTGATCTCGCAGCTAATCGTAAAAGTAGCAAGAGACTTTGTAATTTGCAAAAGAATCTAATAAAATTTAAGCAACATATAAAAAACTAACTTCTAATTAAATAACTGTGTGTTGGGGCTTTACGAAGCTGCTGCTGCCCCCAAGTGTTGCAACATTTTGTAGCTTTAACTTTGCGGTCACCTCGCTTACAGTTTTATAATTATAAAACCCACATTTGGCTTGCTGTATAATTGTGCAAACATTTTATTATAATTTTTTCACAAACTGCAAACACACAACTAAGCACACACATACACAGATACATTACACACACACACACTTGTATTTTATATGTTTTTATTGCGCTTTTTCTCTTTTAAAGCCGCGCGAAATATGCAAAATTTTTGTGTTGTTTGTCGCGTATGGCATGCGGGAAATGCATATGTATGTGTGTGTGTGAGTGTATTGTTCTTGCACATAAATTTTAGGCAAGCACACACCAACACTTCCACACACACACCAACATAAGCTGCAACTGGTTTATTTAGGTGAAGGCCATGCACAGCCCAAAAGGCGGCAACAACGTAGCAGGAGGCTGAAAAAGTAACGTATACGACAAGCTTGCACACACACACACAACAAAAATCTCAAAATTAAATGCAATTTAGTGCAGCAAAGTGGCAACATACACAGGCAGACAGGCAAACAAACATCAACACACACAAACACACACTCAAAGCACAGCTGAGCCTGCAGAACGACGATGACGGCAATCTCACAGAATCAACATAAGCATAAGCACAACAGCAATAGCAACAACAAGAACGAAATTTGTCGAAAAACTTTTTACATTCTGCTTTTATCGAATCTGAATTGCAGTTTCTGATGTATGTTTGTTGTAGTTCCCTCCTTTCCTCGCTCTTGCTCTCTCTCGCACAAAAACCCATCAAATTACGCAATTCATTTTTAGCATAACATGCCAATTTGTATGCCTAATGCCAGACTATTCGATTCGATTCGATTCGAAAAAGGGCTCGAGAAATCCATATCCTTTGCCAGTAGTAAACAAAATGTCCCCAGCTTAGACGCGCTTACAAGGCCATTAGACTTGAGAGCAGCACTGGAGAGGAAGCTGTGGAAAAGGAGGAGGACTACAGCGCAAAAGGGCTGGCTATGCCAGATGGCGATAAGACCCAAGCAATTGGCTGGGGCAACTTAAGATTTTTACCCGGCATTGCTCACTCTGATTTCTACATTTGAATTTGAATGCCTAAACAGAATAAAGGGCGCTAGGGATAAACTCATGATACACGGTTGCCACACGTAACCAATCCATCAACAAGACTTCTAAACATTCTCACATTCATCACAATTAATCTACAGGTTAACTTCAGCACGCAATGCTTATAATAACACCAACTCTTTCTCCCTCACTCTATCGTCCGTCTCGCTGACGAAAGTCAAACACAAGGAACATGCAAAACTCTCGGCAACGAATTGAAAATGCAAATCTTTGCCAAAGCTCAAAAGTGCAAAGCAAACAATATAAATATGAAGATACAAAAGCAACAGCTCGAAAGCAAACTCGGCAACTGAATAAATTGTGCCATACTTTACGGCTGTAAAAATTGCAAAGCAGTTGCCAGCAACTTTTGCCGGCTCAACTTACCTGGCAAGAGTTGTAAGTTTCAACCCACTCACTCTTCACCCCGCGGGGCATGCAAATTTGTTCGTCTTCCGTCAACTAATTGGCTAAATAAGTTCTATTTAACATCGCGAATTGGTGAATACTTGAAATATTACGTGTACGCGCCACCCACGCCCAGCTGTAAAATATAATTGCAAATTTATAGCGCCAAACGTTGCGCAATGAGCTTGTAAATGTTGGCTCAGCCAACGTGCTGCTGCTTGCCTGGTGGCTGTTGGTTGGCCTGCTTCCCTCTTCCTGGCCTGCCCTGCTCCATGCTGCTGTACCTCCCATTACCATGCTCCTCTTGACTCTTACAATGTCCGTGTTTAAGTCCTTTATTCCCACTTCTTTTGTGGCTTTGTATGCGGCCACTTTTTATTGCTTTTTTGCTTTGCTTCTGACTTTAATGCCGCTTAATCTTTGCCGTTTACCAAAAATTGTGCCCCGAGGAACGGAACAAAATGAATTGCATTATGATTGCCACTTAGGAGTCGACATTGCTTTAAAGCCCTCGAGCATTCCCCTACAAGTGGAGTAAGTCCAGCCACGAACTGATATAATTGACAGAAAAACTGCTGAAAGCCAACAAATCTATTCAACGTGGACATCATGAGAAAATAGAGAACTTCTTCGTCTACATTTCAACTAAGAAATTATTTGTAGATTAAATTGTATACAATTTTTTTCTGTATTTTCCAAAAATTCATACACTTTTTTATAACAGATCAAGAAAGAGTTAAAACTACAAACAAACCAACAATTCAAACGTTTTAAAATTTGCATTTTATACTAACATAATAATAAAAGCAATACAAAACTTTCCATAATAAGTTTCTAAAAGCCTTTTCAATTCATGCAAGAAATCTTTAACGACATAAAAAATGTATGTAAACACGATAGTAAAAACTATTGCCAAGCAGTGTTACAGTGTCACAAACACCCTTACAAGCTTGGCTTTTTTTAAACTACAGCAAAATCAATTTCACTACCGCATGCGACTATGCGCACACGATACGTTGACTTTATCACATTGCTGGCAGTTATTAGCCGCCATTGTTGTTCAGTTGTTGTTATTGTTGTAGCCATTGTTGCCTTTGACGCTGTCGATGTCGTCGTCGTTGTTGTCGCTGATGTCGCTGTTATCGTTAGCCTGAAAGTGTGGTTTATAATATAGTAAGGCCAGTACAACGGGCGAGGAAACTCGATGTTTTATGGCCACACGATGCTATCAGGTGGTTGAAGTGGGCCGAGTGGCTCGGTAAATTCAATGCATAATTTTGCACTCAATTATAAGGGATGCCAACGCCTCCTCCGGCTGCCTGGCTGGCTGGCTGACTAATGAAGTGGCCAAAGCGTAGCTCGGGTGCTCATTCGAGTGCCACTCGACTGTATGAAATTAAGAAATTGTGCAACACACGTCAGCAGGGAGTTGATTTTCCCCAGCGAAATTAAGATGTAGCGCGCTAAAATTAACATTAAGTGCGTTTAATCAATCAATCAATCGGAGAGATCGACGCTGTTCCAGCTGCGGGTCATATCTCTCTATCTACGTATCTACTGCTTGGTAAGTTTGGGTCAAGTACTGCACGGTGGATCACGATTTGGGTTAAGCCAGTGCATATTAAAAAACATTTCAAGCATTTTATTGCCGCGCCCAGGAATGAGTTCAACTTTGAGCGATGTTGTTGGGCGTTGAAGTTGCAACTTCAACTTCAACTTCAACTGGCGACTGGTAACTTTCTGGGCGTAGAGCGGCAAACCACAAGCTGCAAAACTGCGCAACCTGCGCACGGATGATTGAAACTTTTTCGATTTCATACTCATAATTTTGCAATGCTAACACAACAGCCCACAGGCTAAAAAGAAGGAAGAGAGCAGGGAACTGTGAGTAGCGGGCAACGGGCAGCGGAAAACTGCTACTACACACAACTTTGTTGGAAAATTAGCATAATTATTGTGCTATAAAGTTGCGTATTGCCAATGGCAATACGACTGCTAATACCGGGTCTTATATGCAAATGCAAAGAGGGGACACTGCAGCAGCTCCCGCCTGAGTTGACGCAGCTGCACGCAACTGAAATATGCTGCCACTGCTGCCAGCGAAAAGTTGTAAGTACTGACAAAGCAAAAGAGGAAGCACCTGCTGGTCACCCGCAGGCTTCTTTCCAAATAATCTCAAAACTTGTAAAAATATTTGGACTCCGCGTTGAACTTATCGTATTTGTTTTACTTTGATGATTCTCTGTATAACATTTGAGGACTTAAGAATCCTCAAAACAAGTTCATAAAAGCGAACCGCATAAAGCTTTCTATAGTGTATATAATTAGACACGTGCAACACGTATTTGTATCTAGCTGTCTCTCTCCCTCTTGCGTGCTGTACTTTTACTTAGAGCTCAATAATCGCATGTTGCCACAAAGCCCTCAAAGCAGTTTTATTACCCTTGCAGCCGACTTGAAACTTCAGCTGACATATTATCCTTGCAACCGCAAAAGCCACAAAAACTGCTAAGCAGGCAGCAGGACTTGGAAGCTTCCTCTCCCTCCCTCCCCCTGCTTGCCCGTACTCGGTACTCAACTGTTTTGTTGCAACTTCGTTGCTGGCAAACATTTCTTGTAACCCAAATTGTCAGTCTAGTTGTGGGCCAGACACATCTAGTTGTTGCTTCTGCTCCTGGCCGCCTAAGTACCTAAGCCCGACCAGACACACAGCTGTGCCCTGAGTCCCTCGACATGTGTGTGTGCGTGTGTGCCCTATAGATTTAGCACATGTGCCCCTTTTTATGGGTTAGACATGGACTGAACAAGTGTCTCCGGCGAGGCCCGGACACTTTTATTGCTCAGCATGCAAGCAAAAAATAGTTGCGGTGGATTTTGTGTGCGATTTCGGGACCGCATGGAGACATTTTTATGCACATTTTCTTCTCCACACTCGGACAATAATTTTGCGTATCAGTGTGTGTGTAAGCAAAACCATGTGCTGAATTGCTAAGCATGCGGAATGTGAAATGTCGTCGCATGCCCATCCTCCTGCTGCTGTCAGTCACAAGTTGACCTTCAGTTGGTCACAGTTTCTTTTTGAAACTGATTCTGCTCTCCTATCATCAGCAACTTAGTTCGCATAAATGTCAGAGACAACCTCGACCCTTGCAAGCATCACTTTTCAGTTTAAGTACTTTGCGAAGGAGGATTAAAATGTTCAGCCTGCAGCGGAATTCCGGGCAGAGCTGACTGAAAAAAGTCCGAGGAATATCAAATCAAAATAACAAAAGGGGAAAATTGCTTAAAAAAATATGACTATCATAATTGGAATTTCAATTATGCAAACAATATCAGTTCTGACAGCAGCACCCAATCAATGAACCCGAAAATATCATAATTGATATCATCATGCAATTGTTAAAATAAACAATTGTAATAATCATTTGCTTTTTATATTATTGCCTTACATTTTCACATGCAAATTAAACGAATAAACTATTTATTTTTAAATAATGTGGGTTATTTTTGTTTTACATTTTATTCAGAGACCAATTTCTATCGTATTTGCTTCTCTGTTTCGAATAACATGAATACCTTTTAAAGTAAATGAATGTGCATAACGTTATTATACTTTTTGCTTTGAATAAAAATTACAGTAGATAAATGTTTATTGGTTATTTTAACAGTTACTTATATTAACAGGAAATTCATCTGCAAATATTCAACAATCAAAACGAGATAATTGCAACTGTCAACGGATCAAGGACACTGCAGGCAGTGCTCTGTGGCACATCCTGTCAGTCTGCTGCGCGTGTTCTAAGCCAAACGCCTTGGATTTAAAATAAATTGAGGTCAGGCTGTGTTCTTCTTATTGTCATTGCAGCTGTACTCTCTCTCTCTCTCTCTCTGTTCTTGTTGTAGAGCTTTTAGTGTGTGGCCATAAAACGAAATTCGGCGTGCATAATGGTAATTGCGTGTTTTTTTCCACTCTAATTACAAGTTATATGCACTCGCAGTAGTGTAGCAGCAGCAGCACAATGTGAGCGCGCCTGGTTCACATCCTGCCAGCCAGCGCACATCCTTGCCACTTCCTTTTCAGCCTGCCATGGAGTGTGAGTGCCGCAAGAAATGCCAACCTAAATTCGCAGGCCGTCGCAGGCTCCGCATAAAAATGAGAATTAAAAGAAAATGCATATAAAGTGTTGCATTTGCCACATGCCCCGCCGCTCGCTCACATCTTGCTGTTGCCGCTGCTCTGCCACTTTTTCTATTCTCTTTCTTTGCTCACACGATTGCTGCTAATTAAAAACAGCGCATGCCACCATTAAAGCCAAAAGTTCAGCTGCCAGCAGGAGGAGATAGCGTGAATTAGGCGACCCGCTTTGCCAGGATTCCTGTGCGCGCCATTTGTACAGATTATCTCATTATGTTTGCGGTTATAGTTGCTGCAACATTTTTCGGCCATGGGCGTACAACGTGACGTATAATTAATTACGTAACGAGCGTCTGGACGAGACTGACGCACTCGAAACGCCAATGAGCATCGTTGCTCTTTCTCTCTTTGTCTCTTTTCCTTCTTTATGGCACAAATCACGGCGCGGCTACGACGCCTTTTTCAGCTTAGCTTCATCTTCATTGTCCAATGCTCTGTGGCTGCTGCTGCTGGTGTTGTTTTTTGCCAGCCACTCTGCCTTTTGTGCGCTATCTTAAGCACCTTTTAGTTTGCACCCACACACACACAAACACAGGCCATAACAACAATTATCACCAGTCTGCACTTATCCCATTGTTTTTTGTGCTCAACCGGTTTTTGTAGCGCATTTTGCGCTTATCGCGCTGCCATTAAAAAAATGTCTGCTTTACTTTTGCTTTGCGCACAAATCAGCAAACCGAAAAATTCACTTTGGAAAAAAAATTGCAAATTCCAGATACAGATAGTGTAATTTTTATTGGAATTTTGCAAAAGGACAAAATAATCGCTGGGTTTCAATGGCTCATTGGCTCGATTTCTGCGTACATCGGTGCGTATGAGTAATGTACAGAACAAAAAATTCGAATTTCTGTGTTTTGCCTAGGGTGGTTCAGTGTAAACTGTAAATTTAAAATAAATACTTTAGATTAAGCTTTTTACTCATGTATTGGTTTTATACTTTTAAAAGCATTCAAATAAATATTCCTACAAAAGATCAACAACAAGAACATACATACTTATAATTAAAAGCTAAAAGCTCTTCAATTTGAACTCTTGACTTTTAATTCCCAGCTTAATTCCACTGGCTGAATCACCCTACAACACTCCCTAGAAAAAACACTGCACAGTTATCAGCGCAGTTTGCTTTGCTACACAGTAGCACAGTACTATTGTGTACATACGTATACATATGTATATAGTATGTTTGTAGCAGACTTTATTGCCAACTTGTGTACAAATGTATCGCTGAATTAAATGGTCTATGTGTCAATATTTATTCGGACCACTCCAAAAATGTGCAAATAAATAAATGCAAAATATTTCAATTCAAATGAATTAATTTCAGCAGCTGGCATTTACCCCCCTCCCTCACTCTCCCTCTGTCACTCTCTGCCACACACACTCACATGCAAATCGAGCTTCCCCATAGCCAGGCGGAAAATCGCAGGAAAAATCTTTGCAATTAAAATTTTGCACCGAGATTTTTTGTTTCTATTGTTCCCCGTTGAATGTGTGCATGGAATGCGAAATGTTTGTTGAATGATTCAGACAATGATAATTGAAAATTAATAAATTGACAAACAGTATGACAGAAGTCGAATGACAAAGTTGAATAACCGCTGAAAGTCGCTGCAAACGAAACGTAAAAAGAGAAATTCAAATGAATTCATTTACGTTGAAATATTTGCCCGAAGTGTTGATTAAAGCGGAAATCTGTTTAACTTCTCGCACCCACAGGGTATCTGGCAGTCGTGGTCAAGTTGAGTGGCTGCGTTTGTTTATGTTTGCCATGTTCAACAACAAATATCGGGGAATATTCATTGCAATGCTCAAACAATTCATGCGTAAATTGAAGGCAACTGTAAATAATTCTGCTAGAATTTCTTTCTTCAATTTATTTCTTTCAATACTTTAAACTATTTTGCGCGCCGTCAGCCAGCACGACCTACATCTTCTTGGGTTACTACTACCCCCTCTCTCTTCCCCCAGACAATAGTTTATGGCACAAGTGTTAAATATTTTTGTTTGGCACGCCAAAAGGGCCGCAGGCAGCGACGACGACGACGACGACGACCCCTAACGGCAGCGAGGCATTTGCAAATCCAAAGCGACTCGGCGCGAGTTTGTCTGCTCGGCACTACTCCCCCCTCCCTGCTGCTGTGCTGCTGCCCTGGCAACAATTACAGCAACGCCAAAATGGCATAAATAAATGTAGAAATTATTATTAAATACCAGCAATCGGTTGCCCCACCGCTCCCTCTGTTCACCCCCCTCCGATTGCCCCATATCGATTTAACAGTTTTTGGAGTGCGCGGGTATTTTACAATAAATAACTCCCCCTCCCCCGATCATACAGTTCCATTCCCCTAGTTGGGTTAGCCCATAAATTAGTCAGTCTTGGGGCAGGAGAAGAACGACTCCCAGCAAATTAGAAACATTTTTGCATTCGCACGAGCTGCGGAGTTCGCCTTCGACTTCAATTTATTTCAATTGCTGAGTTTTTTAAACTATTTTTAACTTCCGTAATTGTAGGCCCAAGCACACACAACAAATCCCCAGCAGCGGCAACAGCAACAACAACAAGTCGTATAAAAAAAGGTGCACAAAATTATAATGCTTAACCTTTAAGTCCCTTTTTGGATTGCGTGCTAAGTCGTCCGAAAGTTCTTGCTTACTACTTAGGCAAGTTGTGTTTGATGCTCTGCACTTTGGCTGGCGGATTATAAGGGTATTATTATTTTGTCTACAGCCAAGCCATGCTGGGGGAAGGGGCGGGTGGACGAAATGGGAACTTATTGCAGAGGTGGAAAAGCGTGTTGAAAGTTTCGCCAAAGCTGAGATCCAGAGTATGATAAGATTAATTTTATAGAACTTGCTCATCATGGCAGAAACTTCTCAGGTTGATCTAAGTAATTTCACTTTTTTAACGATTCTTATATTGTTTGCTTCTGCCACTCATATCTCCCTCTTCTTCCCTCTTCACCTGCTGCAAAACTTGACACACTCTGAAGTAATAATATCAACATTAGCATATTTATTTTGCAGTAGGCGTTGCAGCGTATAGCACGGTCGAGGTCAGGCACTTCCGGCCACATCCCAGCTGCCTCTCTCATTCGCTCCTCTCTCTCTCTTTCTCTCCCTCTCTCTCTCTCCTCGCACGCTTGTTTGCACCTTGCTACGTACTTCTTTCTGCATTGGCCCCGCTTAAGCCTTGCCAGCCGTTAACGACCTTTGCTAGTTGCGGCTCGTTGGCGACCCAAGCGTATGGGCGTGCCAGCCATTGAGAGAGAAAGAGAGAGCAGGAGCTGAGCTGAGCTGAGCTGAACATGGATGGCAACTTTATGAAATCGGTATATATAAGTTTTTCGAAAATTTATTACAATTCGCGCGCTAAACTGAAAGCTATAATTTTCAAGCGGTTTTACGAGCACGCCTCGAATTGAGCATGTCGAGTTTCAGTCGATTTTTGATATTTGCACTTGACACGCAACACAGCAGCACAGCAGGCGCTTTAAAGTGACCCCCCCACACCGTCCCCTGGGTCACAGTATATGGCGGTGTATACTAAAAATATCCATAAATCAATTTTAAGTTGATTCAAGTCGCGCGTCAGGCAAATTGAATGCGAAGCGTAGGAGGAACTTTCTCTCTTCGCGTAGGCGTGGCACACGGCATATCTTTTGCATAAATTTTGCAGTCATCCTTGGCTTATTTGGGGTGAGGCAGTGGAGTGCACCGGGGTTGGGAGGGGGTTGGAGGGATTTTGCGGGTTGCGGAAGTTGAGTATTTGCTTGGTCAATAATATCGGGCCGTCTCGCATTTCAACACTTTGCGCATATTTCCCACGCTTAATTGCAATTTTAATTTTATACCGTTGTTTTTCTTTCTCTTTTTCACTTCCCTCCTCTCTCTGCATAATTTAAGTGCGCAGTCCCTTTCGGGTTTTACCGGTTTCGCCTCGACAGATTCCCTTCGTCAGTCGCTGTCAAAAGATTTAACAGTTTAATGAGGTTTTGCAGAGCTCTCAGCTGCGGGTATTCACTCGTACTCGCTGGCATTCGCACTCTCACATACGCATTCATATGTCAGCATGTGTATTTATTGTATTTATTTAACGCTGTGGTCAATGCAGCCGCCGCCGCCACTGCCGGCTATGAATACTCTTCATCCGCATCCGGTTCGTCCTTGCGGAGTGTCGCTGAGGCTGGCTCTGCGACTGCTGCTGCTGCCGCTGTCGACGCTCGTCGTCGCATGTCAATGCTGCTGGCCATTGTTGACAGAAGGATTTATGTTTCAGCAGAGCCACACACACACACTCACACACGCAGCAAAGTTTTGCCCATTAACATATTGATTTTTATGGCCAACAAATTTACGAGCTTTGCTTTGCGTGGGCATTTTCTTTTTTGTTTCAGCTTTTGTTGCTGGTATTTCTCGTGCATAAAAGGTTTCAAAAGTAACGCCATTAATTTGTGCCAAACGCCTGGTGAATTATACGCTGGCTTTGCCATTGTGAATAAAGTAAAGGCCATTTTCGCCAGGCATTATCTGAGAATATTCCGAAATTTCTGCACTACTATTCAATGCTAAGCCAATGATGTATGCTCAGTGTAATCAACTCAGCAGCTTAAGCGATTTTCATCAAAATTATGAAGCCACAATGCACAGCAAAATACAAACACATAGACACACGCACACACATACACACCTGTGCAGGGTGTAAGCTCAGGCATAAATAAGCAAATAGTTCGATAACACTTAAGTCAAGTCGAGACGCTGGTAAACAACAATGCTTTGATTTGAAATCGAGTAAACCAATATGCTACTTCAGTCCATGCGGCGTATGCGTAATTGCCTACAAATACGTTACGTTTACGTATGCGTGTGTGTGTGTGTGCTTGTAGACTTAGGTCCTTTAGTGTAATTAAAAGCCAAACTGCATGAAAGTGAATACTTTTGCTTTGATGTATCACTGAATAACGGTATACGTAACGAGCTAGTTCGACTTATGAGCCCAGGCCCTAAAACTATTGCAAGCACTTGGTGCGTTAACCACAGACAGAGCGTGCCCTCTCTCTCCCTGCCTCTACCTCTGCCCTTGGTTAGCCGCTCAGCAAATATTTGCTCACAATTATTTGCGCTAAGCGGGCGAAGAAGGTAAGCGGGTGAGGTGGGGGCCCTCTTTAATAAATGATGTGGCATGCCTTGAGTTTTGGCAGCGCGCTGCCTTTGTTGATGATAAACACGTTCAAGCCATAGCGAACCGCATAAACCTTTACAATTACTTATAAATTTCAAGCATTTATAACATGCTTAATGAATTTCCACTGGAGCGGAAGCTGCACAGCACAGTCCCCACTGCCCTCTCCTCTACTCCCCTCTCTCAGTGGCCCTCTTCAGGCAGCTTGCTTGGCAATGTTTTCGTTGAATTATGATGCTTTTAAAATGTAATTTATTTTTCTTCTGCTTCTTCTTTCTTTTTTGAAAATAAACACGCAGCACAACTGCTTTACCCGATTCGGTTCAGAACAGTTTGCTGCGGAATGGTTCGCTTTGGTTGGCGCTCATTTTGACTGCTTATTGCGCCACGCAACGGCAATTTGTAATGAATTTCATTTTATTTTATTATTTCAGTCAAAATTGTATTTTCCGCCAGCATCTTGCTGGCTTTTATGAAAGTTATGTGCGCTGCTGATCTTTAATTTCAGTTCTGCCTTTTTTATTATACCCTTTTTGATTGCCGAATTCATGCAATTTTAAGAGCAGTCGAATTCTCGAGCTGCAAATAAAGCAATTATCAATTATCGAACTTGTGAGCCATAGCAATCGAACTGATTGAACTGCAGAGAGAGAGACAGAGAGAGAGAGAGAGGGAGAAAGGGAGACAGACAGACTGGAGTGATGAATGTTTTGGAAAATCAGAATTGTGCACTTCTGCTTATTGATATGTTCATTACTGAGAATATCTCAAACGATTTCTCCGACTGTCTGCACCCAAATTGCATATTGGCAAACCAACTTTGTGCAATCAAATTGCGCAAACAACACTTGCTCCCTCTCCCTCACTCACACTCTGTCCTTGTCTGTTTTGCTCTCTCTACCACTTCAAAATTCAAGTTGTGCATATTTATCAAAACATTTTCGATGGGAAAACTGGAAAAACTGCACGTAGAAGGCAAGGAAAAGTGCTTGGAGAACTGACAGAAGGCAAGGCAAATGCATTCGCACTCGACGAGGCGCAGCAAATGTGTAAAGTATTCAGGACAGAACAGCACGGTGGACAGAGGAAAATATGGCACGCGGAAAACAGCAGAAGCAGCAGCAGGGAATATTTATTGTGTGCGGATGGAAAATTGATGTTCGTGTTGTGCTGCGCTGCACAGTGCTGTGCTGTGCTGTGATTGATGCCAGCCATAAGCAACATGGCGTATGCGTAATGTAGCTATAGCAATAACAGATACAAGTCGTATGATAGCACCCTCCCCCTTCCTCCCCTGGCGCCTGTCGGACAAACATTAATTGCAACTATTAAGCTAATCGTTTTTGTTGCCTCTGCCTTGCGCAATTATCCGCCGCCAGCAATGCGGCAAGATTGCCGGCATGGCAGATAACAAAAAGGTATCGAACGGGGGAAAGGGAAGAAGAATGGCAGCTAGGCAAGGTAAGCAAAATTTTACACCTGTCAGCAAATAAAATGTTGATAGACAAATACAACAAAAACACACAAAATCCGTTTAAGTAGCAAAATTATTGTTGAAAGCACACGGAATCGACAAAGGAAGCGCAGAAAAAGAACATGAAACAAAACCAAAAAGGCGGTAATCAAAAAAACAGCCAAAAGGCAGTCGAGACGTTAGCCAAAAAGCGTTGGCCTTGCCGCTAAGACAAAAGGAACAGCGCATTGTTCTGCCTCGGATGCTCACCTTTTTGGTATTTGCCTTTTTTTCTTTTGTCTGGCGGGGGAAGAAGGGGAGGAATTTTCCATGGTTTTTTTTTTCGGTACTTTCTGCTAAATAAACATTTAAAAAAACAGCAAAAGTTTTATTCCCGCTGATTCGGCTGTTGTTCCTTTTTTCCCTCTGTCTCCCCCTGCGTAAAATTTCATTTTGAGTTTATAGCGAACAATTCGCCGACTTTGAGTGTGACGCGTGCCAAAAGTTTTTCATTTCGGACACGACAAACTGTCGGTTATGTTGCTGTATGGGGATTTATATAATTTATAGCATATATTTGCAGTTCATTCAATGCTCTTTTAGTTATTTGTGTAGCACACAAAGGGTTAAATTATTTTTATCAAATTTACATTTAGCCTTGTAGGCAATCAAGTTAAATTTATCAATATGAGGCTGTATTATAAATGGATTATGTTATCGTTATTGTGTTATGTGAATATCTTAAAAATTAATTTCTTTCCTTTCTCTTTTCTGAACATTTATTTCTTCGTTCGAAAACCCTTTTTACAATTATATGAAATCTTCTCAACGTATTTGAATAATTCAGATGGGAAGTACAGTTATCTCTTCGACTATATTTTATGGGCTTACATTGTCTGCCGGCGCTGGCACTCAGTGCGTGGGTCGAGCTTTTGATGTGCGTGCAGCCAACGGCCTCAAGCTAAACATCTTGGCCAGAGATCTGTGCCACACAGCCAAAGATAGCAAGAAGCAAGAAGCAACATAACCATAGTCAACTGTAGCTACAGCTCTGTACTGTCTCTGGCTTGGGCCGCATACTGTATTCATGTGAGCCACACGACTTCTGGTCATACATTTGAGCTGAGTAATGGGCTCCATTGTTTGTTTTAAGCGCTGGCGATGCCTTCGCTCCGATAACCGAGCATATGAATGCAGCCAGCCGGCGAGCCAGCCAAGCCAGCCAAGCCAACCAGTCAGGCCACTTGGCTATGCAAACGAGGCGTGAGGCGAGAGGCGTAACGGGCCAAGGGGCAAACAGGGAGGGAGTCGAGGGGGGCGTGAGCGTAGTTGAGACGTGACGTCTGGCGCGCCTTTAACATGTGCAGTCGCTGGCCACGCCCACTAAATGTTGTGCACGCTGCACTTTGTGTTTTTGCAAGGCGCTCGAAGACATGACGATGTCATTGTTCATGTTGTTGTTGTTGTTGTTGTTGTTGTTGTTGTTGTTATTGTTGCCGCTGCTGTTTGCGCTGGCTGATAAGCGTCAAGCGATGTCAGGCATCAACGCGACAGCGTATCAATGTATAAGCGTGTCTGTGTGTGCGAGTGTGTGTGTGTGTGGGTGGCAGTGTGTGTGGGTGTGCCTAGTGTGTACTTTGCCAAGTTGATGTCTAATTTAACGCTATCGCAATGTTGCCAGCGTTTGCTTTATGTGTTCTGTTGTCAATATGTCAGAGCCGACCGAATTTGGAGCTTGTGCAGCGCGGCGCTGGAAAACACATGTTACTGTGGTGCTAAATCAATGGCATTTTCTTATCTGAGACGCGTGTTGTTGCAGTAGCGTAGTACAAATGTAGCTGGGAAAGAGCTACAAGCTGTGGCAATTGAAGTGTAAAGCAATTATAGTGGCAGGCAAGCGAAAGGGTGGGAGAAATGGAAGAAAGAGTAAGAGGGAGACAGCACAGAGAAAGAGAGAGAGCGTGAGAGAATTATATAGGAAAGATAGAGCTAGAAATGGAGCTGATGATAGAGATAATTTGATACATATACCTCGAGAGAAATACAAGAAATAAGCTGAGAAAGGTTATGAGACAGTAAGAAAAGAGGTTGCACTATACTGAAATAGAAAGAGAAAAGGACAAGGGACGCAGAAGTATTGAAAAAGTGCAAGATAAACAATGATTTTGTATATAGAAAAGAAGAAATTAAAAAGAAGTAACCTGTCTAAAAATCTTTAGCAATGATTCATAATGATTTATGCATTCAATTTGCACTTAACTTGTATGCAACCAATCTTGGTTATATGTACATATATTCCTATCTTAATCAAGAACTAAGGCGTACATTTCCACATGTTTCCATTCGTTTTGCAACAAGTCAATTTATTATTTTCACAACCATGAACTATTCAAATGGAATGCAGAGCGAATCTTTCACTTGCTATCCCTTCAGCTACAACATTTGTCATCAGCTCAATAATTGTCAACAGCACAAGGTTCCTTCTCTACTCTATCCCTCTCTCTCTCTCTCTCTCTCTCTATCTGTGTGTGTGTCCAACATGATGTTCTGCAAAGTGCTGGGAAATGTTTTTACATTTATAAGAAAACAAACTCAATTTAATTTGCCGAAAAGTTGACAGCCAAAGGAAATGGTAAAGCCCCATAGAGCAGTTGTTGGCAGTGAGGGCGGAGGGACAGAACTTGCAGGCATTTTAACTATATAAATAGGCTTAACACTGTTTGGCTGCTAATCTGCCTGGGGAACCAGGTCTGGCAGCAGTAACCAGGAAGGAAAAGGGCCAACTGACCTTTTTGGGATTTGCGCTCTGCTTTGTTTTGCACTTTTCGCTTCGTCTGCTGCCGCTGCTGCTCCTTGGTCCCTTGACCCTTTCAGGGAGAAGGCTACACTTGACTGCGCCTGGTGGAAATCTGCATATTTCAGTGCTAATCCTACTTTGGAATTTATAAAATAAATTATTTACTCGACATGCTTGCGCCAGCATGCGAAAACAAAGCAAAGAAAAATGATGTTCACGCTGCTGAAGAGATGAAAAATTGAAAAGCTCTCACGGCGTTGAGCCAATCGCAGGCGACAGGCGGAAAAGAAAAAGAAGAAAAACTCAACTTCTAGTTCTTTGCCATTGTTTCCGTATATGGGTAACACAACCGGTGTCACATGTGTGTGCTGACATCGCACAAAATGAATTGCACTCGATTCTGGCAGGGGCCAACGCAGGAAGGCGCACCCCAAGCCCTTTGCCAGTGCAAAGTGCATCGTTAGACGAAATTTACGTGGCACCTTAGCACACGGCTGCCAAAAACATGCCAGCAGCTTCTACTACTCACACCCCTTTCGCCACCGCCCCAACAATTTATGTGGCTGAATTATGAATTGTCACGCAGACACTCAAACTCTCAAGCGCACTGGGGGGCACCCGAAATTTATTTTCAAAGTCAGCTGCACCAAATGTTGGCGTTTTTGGTGTGCTTATTATAAATTCATATGCGTCGCCGATTAATTTCAGTTTCCGTTTCAGTTCTCCCTCGGTTATTGCCCCATTACTTATGCCCTTTTTAATTTGCAACGTTCGATGCACGTGCCACACACACAAGTCGTCTGAGCCAAGGGAGACAATAACCCAAACATAAGTGCCAGCTCCTCCGTCTCGATGGGGAGCTTAACCTCAGTTGTAACTGCACACCAGGCAGACAGACAGAGAGAAATAGAGACAGAGACGAGGAGAGAGCGAGAGGGTGAACAGTACGTGTAACTGTATCTTGAGACACTTTTCCCCATTGGCCCCAATTGTCATTTGCAAATATTTGATTAATTTTGAGAACATTTCAGGCATGACTGATGATCTGATTTATTTGCTTAATAACAATCGCAAGTTTGCAGTAATTAGTGCGCTGTGCTCTCCACTGACAAGCTCTGAGCTGATTAGTGAAGGTGGTAAGTAAGAGTGCGTGAAATTATTAAGCAAACTTTTAAGCAAACTTTCTATACTCGTATCTCGACTTTAAATACTCATAGCTTAGTTTAAAACAAGCACGAAAGCTACAGTAAAGTGTGCTCGACAGTAATATACCAAAAAGATTTCATAAATAAGTTTATTTAATATTAAAAACACTTTATCCATATTAGTTTTTAAGCTAAACATTAGGTTAAGTTCAGAAGGAACTGAACGATTCCTAGTGACTATAATAATAATAAATAATAATATTTTAAAAATCTAAAAAAAAGTTTTTAATATTATTATTATTTATATTTTGTGTTGCATAGTTTTGGCTTATTCGAAGCGGGTAGGAAATAGCGGTTTCCTGAATAACTTCTTTGCTATTGATCCGAACGTACAAATTCAACTTTTCATAGTTATTTCGTTTACCAAAAAAGAAGTGTCCTGCATGAAAAATCTATGTTCATACGGACTGATAGGCAGACGCTGATTCAGATTATATACATATATTTTCTGTCGTCCACGCCTCCTATTGACTATTACATACATTTTCGGTTTGACACAAAGATATATTAACCTTATACCCTGTGGGTAGCAGATATAAACAGGCAAATTTTGAATAGCTATTATTCTCTTTACAACCCTTGCCCCATCAAACGTTATCCAGCCATTCCTAACCGTACTTCACAACCTTATCTTAATCACATAATATATAATAATATAATATTATATACCGATAATAATGCAAATAAATGCTCCAATTAATATTAAATTAGACACAGAACTAAAAGATTTAATAGACCTAAAATAATCCGTACCCTCAGATAATCCGCATCTTTATGTAGTCCGTACCTTTTTACCTAAGCTTGCGGGCATAGTCCTCTTGTGTGTGTCCAGTAATTTCCTAGAGCAAGCCAACTATGCTAATAATGCTCCGGCGTGCGATTCCCATTAGGATAAGAGATGCAGATAGCTCCGATTCGGATTACATTCTATTTTGGCAACATTGTAAATCATTACTCCCCACTTGCCGGCAAAGCCTCGCAAGCACACCCATTTCGGAAGCCCTTTTTTGCTCCCAAGTAGTTGTTGTTGTTGTTGCTGCTGTTGTATGTTTTTGTTTTCATTTTAACAATCAAATAAAAATCCAATGTAATCCTTTGGCAGCCAAGCGCAAAAGGGCGCCCAAATTGGCAGCTCCGACAGTCCCATCGAGTGCTCCACGCCATTTCAGCGGCCTCTCGACTTGCTGCCGTCTCGTCTTTCTGGGCTTTTCCATTTCCTTTTGTGAAAGACAATTGAATTCTCTTTTTGGCCCAACGTGTTTTAATATTGTCTCTTCCTCTTCTTATGGGCTGTTTTTATGAAGCAAATATTTCGCGGGCCAGTTTTGGCAAGAGAGAGTTGGGGGATCGACTTCTATGCATTATCGTATTGTGCTTCAGTTACAGCTCAACAGCACATAAACACGCAACTCGCACACACGCTCACGCACACGCATCTTTAATCTCCATACTCTTCAAATAAAAAGCAATAAAAGCGCACAAAGGATAATGCGTTTTTAATGGCAACGAGTTTGGCTTTTGTGTCCTGTTCTTCGCCTTCTTCTTCGTTGTCTTCATCTTTTTGCAGGCCTTCTTTTTTAGCTTTTGCGCGAACTTTTTCATCTTCATTTTATGCCGTTTATTAGCCTTGTATGCCGCGAACAGATAAAAATGTTTAAAAAATAATATTTATTTTGGGAATGCATAAAACCCTCTCTGGAGACTCGAAGTTTATGCGAGCCCCGATACGCGAGTGTGTGTGAAAAATGAAAAAAGCGAAATTTAATTAATTTTGCACAGCCTGTGAAAAATAGGAGGTGCAGGCGGAGGCGTGGCTGGGAGTGGAAGGTGAAATTTATAAAGCATGCAAACAAATTATGTAGGTGAAATTGCAGACAGGCAGACAGACAGTGACGGAGCGGGGGGGGCGGGGGTAGAGGCAATTGCTCTTCTCGCCAGACAAGCGTCAGGCCACACGTGTTGATTAAGCGCATTCACTTGACTCTATTAACGGATCGAGCTGCTGAAAAGTTTGAGCTGCTCAGGGGGGGTGAAAGGGGACTCATGCTGCATGTGCCTCAGTTCGTTGGCCAACTAGACAGAGCTTGCAGCGCATGTTGACGAGACTTTTAATTTTGTATAATTATTCAAATTTCGAGCTGAAAACTTACTCGGCCTGCTGCTGCTGCTGCTGCTGCCGCTCTTGATGTTGATGTTGATGTTTCTCCTCGCGTGCTTCATTAGCAGGCTGACACAGAGCAGACAGAGGGACAGACATGGCGCCTTTCAGCGAGTGCGTTGCCATCATGGCACGTGACTACTCATAAGCCATTAGACAGGCGTGTCAGCTCTGCTTCGACTTGCCACTGGAGCTGCTGCTGCTGCGTCGCCAGCTCAGATTGTCCTCGGTAATTGTTCACTAATTGAAGCGGCCAGTGGACACTGGCGCTGCTCCCTAGTCGCAGTCAGAGTCACAGTCGATTCGTGTCAAGTCGTGTCCTGTCCTGTCCAGTGATTTAGAGCGCCGCTTAGCAGTTCGGACATGTGTCCTGTCTGTGGCGGCTAATGAGCTGCAAATCGTGCCACCTGCCGTACGTGCTAAGGTCTCCGTCTACAGAAGACTGGCCCGTCACGTAGGCAACACATTCAGCTTTCTATATACCTTACATACTGTCTCTATATAGATTTTGTCTCTAAAAACTCAGTTTAAAATTGAAAAACAATTTTCAATGCGCTAATAACAATTTGCATTAATTAAATTGTGCATTATTTATGCATTCATTAATAAGCGGGCCTTAGGCCTTGAGCCACATGGCGTATACCATTTAATTTTGTGAATTCTATTAAATTTTATAATTATTGATTAATTCAATTTTAGCTTTTCGGCTTGCTCTATTTATTTATGCATTAGCTCATTAGCCTCGCCACTTTTACGACCACAAGAGAGTCCAAAGTGCTGTTTGTACACACTTTAAATGGCATTTTTATTGCTTAACACACACGCACGCAGACACACAGACATACACAGATACATATATATGTGCACGCATACTACACATGCGTGTATAGAATTCAAGGCAATCAAATTAAATCATTTTTGAAATTTAATTGTGCCAATGGCATTTTAAGTTGTTTTAGTTATAAGTTGTTGTCCTTCTCTTTCACTCTTACTCTGATTCCCTTATCCGTTAATCCCTTTCTTTTTCAATATATATTATGCATATCTTAATCTTTCGCATAGCTTTTTAAATCGCTATGATTCTTGCTTTCCCTCTCTCTTCATATTTAGTCGAAATTAAATAAAATAAATAAATAAAATATATAAATATCCGTCACACTCTCCTTTAATAAATAAATATATGGTACCAATTTTGACCTCTCTCCATTGTCTTTTCCCTCCTTCTCTCCCCATCTCTCTATATCTTTCACATTCTATAGACTTGTCTCACTTTCTATCTTTTTCACCTTCAACCAAACTTCATCATTTTATTTTTATCATGAAGTCTTAGGGTCTTCATCTTTCTGTATACCTATCCTACTCTTTTCCACTCTCTGTCTCTCTTACCCTATCCATCTACATCTCTCTCTCTCTCTCTCTGACTCCCTCTCTCTCCTTTCTTCTCCCTTCCTCTCCCTCTCCAAAACTGTCAAACCAAATGAAATCGTTTACTGTTTGTCAACGCCTTCTCACTGCTTTCACTTTTGCTGGCACTTTCCCTGCCACTCACTCACTCACTTCCTTTCCCTTTCGCTTTTGCTTTCCCTTTCAACTGCGTTTGCTATTCGTTTGCCACGTTGTGGTTTGGTCAGCGAATTGTTATGCAAATCGGCGCATTGAAAGAAAATCAATTAACTAGAGTAAACACGGCAACAATGAGATCAGCTGCGAGGGCGGAAGGCAGCAGAGGAGGCGCCAGGCACGAGAGGAGCCAGCGCGGAGAAGTGGAAGGCAGTAGGGTAAGCAGGCTGTCAAATGCGTTTTGCGTTGGTTGAAAATTAATTAAAACTCATTTGGCTCTGTGGATCTCCTGGGGTTGTTGCTGGCTTGCGCTTTGTCGGATGTCGGATGTCCGCATATAGTTTCGGTCTCGGTTACGGTTCGCTCTGGCTCTGGCTCCGGCTTGCTTCACTTGCCAACAATTAGAGACGGTTAAGCATTAGGACCAGCCTAAAATCGACCCTAAATTCACACAAACACGCACGCATACACACGGACGACCACGCATTGCAGAATGTGTGTGTGGGGGGGGGAGGGGAAGTTGCTGCGGTTATGGTATATGGCATGACTGTCATTTGCTTTATGCACGCCGAAATATTCATGATTGTAGTTAACAAGGACAATTATGATTGATTTATGTGCCCGGTTTATGCGCGTGCCACACACACACACACATACATACACACAGCCTTTAGTTTGCGGCAACTTAGTTGAGCTTTATGGCCGAGCAGCTTTAAGTTCTCATCGTTTAGACAATGCGAACGAGGCCATCAAAATTATGACTTCTCGTAGGCCTTACCAGGTGGCATTAAACTTTTGAGTGCCTCGTTAAAAGTGAAGCCTGCAAGTTTGTTAGGGTGTATGTGTGTGTGTGTCTGCTTAATTCGCAACATAAGCATAACATTTAATTAGTTTGCTCATACGCCGCGTAAGACGGCAAATCAAAAACCGACAGTCAGGCTGAGGCAGGTGCAGGCTGCCAGCAAGGTGTAAGCCTCTCTAAGTCTTTATTATCTTGATATTGTTGTTGTTGTTATTGTTTATGTAAATGAGCGCAGTTCACGCCGCAGCAAATTACCCTGAATATGGCATAAATTAAACATCGTCGCTATAAGTCGTATGGAAAATTGGTTATTGCTCCACTGGGCTTGCAATGAGAGAGAGAGGGAGAGAGAGAGAAGCTGGGCAAGGACTGACTTGCAGTAAATGCAAAGAGAAAGGGGGATCATAATTGGCTGTGTTTTATTTATGCACTCACTAATCCCACAGGTCATTGGCCCACAGCACACTGCCTTACCCACACACATACTCGTACTTGTGACCCGCTTTATTGTTGATTATTTCGTCTGCTTGTCCCTCACCTTGCCTTGATATTTTTACCGCCTGCCACACATTTTAATACAATTGTTTTCAATTATTTCTAAACCTGTTTTGGTCGCTCGCAGCGCCTGCTGCGTTGCCCACTGCGGGTGGCCCCGACGCAACCCTTAAACGCCCAAGTCGCTCGTTATGCATAATTAATTTAGAGCAACAACCAGTAAACAGTAAGGAGAGAGCTACAGCTGTCTGTGCTGGGCCATGAAATACCCTGCAAGGCGAGTAAGGAAAAGAGTCGACAGAAAGCAATTGCAGAAAGATAAATAAATAGATAGAGAACAGAAAGGGAAAAGGCAAATCTATCTCTACCTTGCAAGCAGACAGACAGACAGTCAAAGAAAGTAAAAAGAAAGATGTTATATAGAAGGAACGTTAGACAGATTCAGGTGAACTGATTGACATATAGAAGGAGGACACGGAAAACCAAAACAGATCAATAAATATTCAACATCTAGAAGAAAGGTCAAACAGATACACAGACAGAGAGGCAGCTGAACTGATTGACATAAAGGAACATCCAAACAAAAGCAGAAACTTGCAATATACTCTCTATTCTTACACCCACAGGGTATACAACATTAACAACAACAACGTTAACTGAAACAGGCAATGCAACAGCCCCAGCAAAGGGATTATTAAAATGTTGCAGTGCTGCACGCGCCAATTGGGGCAGCAACAGCAACACACCAAGAACAGCAACAGCAACAACAGCAACAGTTAGTGGCACTCGCATAATGCAATTTTAATTACTTGTTTACGCACTTCACATTGAAATTATTTGCCATTGGCATTTGGTAAATGCTCTCATAGCACATACATGCTGTGTAAAGAGCAGAATCGAGCGATAACCGTGACATTTATCGCTCAGCAACGCCAATGCCATTCGACAAGGCCAACCCTTTGGGCAGCCAGTGCGAGCAGGGGGAGGAGGGGGAGGAGGGGTACAGTGTGGTATGGCAACCATGTCGTTTGCCACAATCGATGTCGTTTATCTTCTGATTTGTTGCCAAACGAAGCAAAACAAATCACTTGCTCGAACGGTCACGGTAAGAGGGAGAGAGTGAGAGCGTAGTGCGGGGAGGAAAGCCCCAGTTACATCGCTAGCTTTGACTTCCACTTCTCCAGCTACAGCTCCGTCTCCATCTCCATCTATAACTAGAGCCTCAGCCCCTGTGCCGTCGTCTTCTTCAGCTACGTCTCCCTCTACAGCTTCATCTTTCTCCCCAGCTTCATCTCCCTCTCTAGCTTCATTCCCCCTCTAACTTCATCTCTCTATCCCCCCTCCAGCATCTCCTCCACTAAACTTACAACAACGCGCACACGGAAACTGGCTTATGGCCACCCCCCAAGCAGCTGCAGTTGCTGCCAGCTTGAAGCTTGACGAGATTTGCGCTGCTGCAAATGAATTGTTGCCATTTTTCAGGCATTTCTTGGCTGTGCCGGCAATAAAGACAGCAAAAAATGGCAGCGACAGCCAAGCGAACAAAAGGCAAAACGCAAAGGCATGCGGCATGCGGCATGCGGTATGTGGCATGCGGCATGCGGCCGCCTTGTGTGTTAACAATAACGGCACGCCCCGCCGTCCGCCTCCAAAAACCCGAAAAAAAGGTACAAATGTCGCTGAAATTTATTAGCACGCATTAACCAACACACACACACATGACACATGACACGTGTGTGTGCGTGGGTGTGTGTGTGTGTGAGTGTGTGTTGCTTCACAATTGTTTTGTCTTCCTGGCTTGGCTTGTGCTGCTCATTCTCTTCTTTTATTTGCTGTCGCATCTTTCGTGCCTCGAAGTTAATCAGGATTTGTGTGTGTTGCCTTTTGCAGATAAATTAATTTGTGATCTGCCCTCGGGCAGCTTCATTGGAATTTGCATAAATATCATTTGCCCTAGGTTGCATGTAAATCTCAGCAAAGGCCATAAAAACGAGCCGTGCCACGCCCCTCCTGCTCTCCGATATTAAACAGCGCTCGCAGCTAGCTTGAACCTTAAATCGAGCACTCGATAAGCAGCCAGTAAAAAGCTAGAAAACAAAGCCAAAAAGCAAACTACAAAACTCTATTATTACAGTACATTAACTTGGGATTTATTGTTTATGACGGCAGGGCATACTCGCTCATGTGTGTGTGTGTGTGTGTGTGTGTGTCTCTGTGTGTGTACGTACGTGCGCCCTCTTGTGTGTTTGTGCGCTAGCAGACGCCGCCGCAATTTGTCACTCAGTCAATGGTCACAAGCAAATAAACTTGCCATAAAAAGCTAGCAAAAAATCGAAAAGTTTAACGCTTTAGATCTTTCTCAAGTTGCAAGTTCAACAAGCTTGGGGTAAATATTGTAGTTAGAATAAATAGTAACGTATATTTAGTTTAGCATATCGAATAGAAAACTCTCAAATTGCTTTATCTAATCGAGAGTAAACGAAATGTGGAGCAAACTTTCAATCCAATTGTAGCTACCTTTAAATTCAAACATCTTTTATGGCAACGCGCAATGCTCGCATGAGCCGAAAGACTTTAACGAGGCCAGTTGACGAAGTCCGCTTCAATTGCTATTCTAAAACAGTCACACAGTCTCATACTCTCACACACATACATGAATGCCTGTATATACACTCCGTCACATACATTTTTATGGACTTCCCCCTCGCATTTTGGGGTCGAGCCATTTCGCATCTTCGATTCGGCCATGTTTATGATAGGAATTTTTGGCCAAAGCTCGTAAATCTTTTAAAATGGAAAATTGGCCATTTTGTGTTAGCATAAGGATGCTTCATAGAGCCCCGCAAACAGCAGATCAATAAAACATTTATTTACATTATTGCGTATACGTCGAACGTCTGAGCTTCTAATTAATAAGCCTGCGTGCAGACTGCAAATCACTAAGCAGGACAAGCTGCACTGCTTCAGCGATTTATAGTAGGTGTGAATAAAGAAAATACTGTAAAGTTTTTCAAGCATGTGTCGCACAGTTCCCCCCGCCCCTCAACCACTTTCGATTGCCACTTTTGGCGAGCCTCTGTGGCTGAGCCAAAGCTATTTATGTAGCGATAAAATTAAATTTATTTTAATGCCACAGACAGTCGACACTGCCACGCCTACCAGTCGAACATTATCGCGAACTTAGTTGCTAGTTCAAAACTTGGCTGTCCTTTCCTCTGCCCCTCCCCTTCCTTTCACTGTGCAGCTGCTGTGGGCGGAAATCGCTTAAATTTGCCGTAAAAGATGCGAGAGATTCCGCAACGGAGGCAGGAAAGGTAACTGCGATAAAAGTTTCTACGCCATTTTCCACTTGCCTTATATCACATGCCGCGTGTGTGTGTGTGTGTCTGTGCCATGCCGGCAACTTTTTGAATGGGAGGCGGGTGTACACAACGCATGATGCCGACACTTTTGAACTGACGCTGGTCACCAACGCTGGTGGCTATGCTGGCTAATGCAGCCCATAAACAAACTGACAAACGCAATGGAAAATCTCCAGAGAAGAAGAGAGAGAGGGGGGAGAGACTGACATGCAGTGGGCGTGGTCAGCGTAATCAACACGATTTTCGCGATTCAGCTGCAGTGGCAGCAGATAAACACAAGCGGAAATAGAAATCGTAATATGCGTTGGAATTTCTGGCAAACCATAAACTTGTGACGTGATAGCGATGAGTTGAACAGTGAAGGAGTCACTGCGCAATATCACGATATATAGCACAGAGCAATCGATGCAATATAAGTTGGAATTCCAGCCTGGCAATAAACGAGAACAGAACAGTGAAGAGTGAAGCAGTGACTGTGAAGAGGCAAAGTATGAATTGGAGCAGAAAGACAACATAATACTCTGTGACATCTTTAACTGATCACAGAAAGATCATTAATCAATCAATCAGCAATTGTAGAACTTAAAGTATATTTAATAAATATTCATTAACAGATTACTTCCTTCTAAACCGTGAATCATTATTGTATCTTGCAGGTGACTCCCCGTAAATACCGTGAATATTAAATGATAATCGCCAACCATCAGCTCGCACGGGCGCGTAATTCGGTGAGCTTATCGGACATATTAATGCCCGTTTATAGCATCGAAATAGTGGCGATTTATTAAAAGTCTTAATTTGATATTCGATTATTGATTTTCGCTGTTCGCCTGCGGATGGATGAGCTTAACGCTGAAATGAGCCTTTGGGTTTATGGTAATGCCGTGCGATAAGCTGATAATTCCCAAATGAGCGTGACCTTTGAATAGCATAAATAACATGCGGCAGTTCCTGGAACTATGCAGTACGCCAATGACAGGCGACAAGTTAGCAACGTATCCGAGTGTTTCCCTGTCCAGCGAGAGGCAGCCACAGCCGCAGCAGACCAGAGTGAACTGCCAGCGCAAGCAGCATGAGAAGGAGCAAGAGCAGCGCAGCTGGCTGAGTCGCAGTGGCAAGAATCAACCACAATGGAATGCACTCGGAGCCAGTTCGTTTGTCTTTCTCTCGGGTGGCATGAGTCTGGCTTGGGGTGCTGGCTTTGCAGCGCATTCGCGGCACGTTGCGCTGCTCTCGCAGTGTCTGCACATGCAGATCTGCTGGTTCGGTGCAGCGCTGCTCGGTGCACTGCTCAGTGCCGCACTCACGCATCGCACACCTCAACGTCCGCTATATGTAAGTTGGGAAGAGCTGGCTTGGATGGGATATACTCACTTTCAACTGCTCCTTCTGCAGATCTTTAGCTCCTGCCTGGTGCTCGTGTGTGGCATACTCTTTCTGGCACTGCCGGAGCAGGCTGATGCCATTATTGCCGCACGATATCTGGATGGCTTTGCGAATGGTTTGGTCTTTGTGCCCACCATGAGCACACTGGGTGAGCTGTCGGTGTGCGAGATGCGCGGCGTGCTGGCCGCATCGGTGGAGCAGCTCAGCTCCAACTTTGGCATTCTCATCCTGCTCTTCTACACCTCGATCTGGCATGGCGACTGGAACTCAACACTTGTGGCCGATCAGGTGCACGGTTTGCTGAGCATTCTCTACGGCGTCATTGCACTGGGTCTGGCACTGACACTGTGCGTCGAATCACCTGTGTACCTGTTGCTGCGCCACAACGAACAGGCTGCCGTGGTGGCACTGCGGCACTTGCAGCGCCCCTCGATGGTGACCTGCGAGACCTTTCTGCAGCTGGACGAGCACAAACGCTATGTGGTTGCGCATCGAGATCTCAGCTGGAATCGCAGCATACAACATAGTCTGGTGCCGCTGCTCAAGCTTACCGTGCATCGCTCTCTATGTGTGCTCAGCCTGACGCCGATTGTGTGGAGCGCAGTCTCTGCCGCAGCTGTCAAACTGACGCCGCAGTATCACACCTGGCCCTATGCTGTGTTTGGTCTACTCCGCTGGACTGGCTGCAGTTGTGTCGTCTTCCTCATGGACTCGATGGGACGCAAGAAGCCTTCGCTCTTTGGCACCTTCGCCGGCGGTGCCTTTGCCATTGCCTTCGCCATGCTCTTTGACAGTACTCCCCATTTGATCTCCGCTCTGTCGATGCTGCTTAGCTTTCAGTTCTTTTCGGGTGTGGCACATGCTGCCAGTGCCGTCTACCTGACAGAGGCATTTCCACTGCGCCTCAAGCCGTACTGTGTGGCACTGATCTTTGTACTCGAGCAGCTACTTCGCATAGGGCTGAGCCTGTTTACGCCCTCGAACGAACAGATTGTCATCTTTTTCTATGTCTTGGGCGGCATCTCCATGAGTTTCTTTCTGCTGGGCGTCTTCTGCCTGCCGGAGACTAAGCTAACCACCTTGGCCCAAGCACACATCAAGATACGCACGTGGTTCAATGAGGATTTCTGAGAAAATATATACAATAATTTAGTCGAATTTAAAAAGAAATAGATTGTCTTTTATCGAAGCCATTAGGCGCGTTGCAATTTTGTTTTTCCTAACAACTTAAGCTGTTTTATTTTTATATGGCCCGCTCTGTTATCGCGCATAACCTGCCGTAACAGCCCTGAATCATAGCTAGCTAGCCCCCACTTGGAGTGGGAGTGATTGGTGAGTTATGGCCCTCTTCAAAGGGGAAGCACGTACGCGCCTACCCAGCATAGTATTTTTACCCATCAGCTTAGCAATATTTCATGAACAACACGATAAGCTGCTGCTATCACCCATTCGCATTTGGCACTCGCTGATTGTGATTTTTCCAATACGTTTCTTATCACTTGAAGCGACGATAGTGGACTTATCTAATTCACCTATCGCTCTGCCTTGGCTCTGCTTGTCAAAAAGAGCCGCGACTGGCCAAACGGCCGTCAGTTGCCATCGGGGAGCAAACGAAATTGGTGCGAGAAACTCAGAAGATCGCCATGCAGAACGATAAATATTTGCCACCTCAGCCACCGGGTGGCCCACAGGGATATGCACCACAGCAAGGATATCCAGCACAAAACTACGGTCCACCTCCACCACAGCCATACGGACCTCCACAGCCACATCCCTACGGACCTCCGCCACCACAGCAATATGGTCCACCTCCGCCTCAGGGCTTCCAACCCCCACCACAAAGCTATCCACCACCTCCACCGCAGCACTATGGAACTGCGCCGCCGCCACCAACAACCACAACAACAACCACTGTGGTGGTGCAGCCCAGTGGCTGGTACAATCGCAACCAGAGGAACAAGCCACAGTCGAACGCTGCGAGCGCAGGTGAGTTGTCACCCCCCGCGGGGGCAGTGTGGGAATTAGTCAACTGACAACAATAGAACAAATAAGCGATAAGATAACTGGTGACTGGGCACAGCTACGCCATAGCTGCGACACTGATAAATCAATTCAACTGATGAGTTTCAAATTCCCAAGAAAATACGTACTACAATTGTTAAATTTATCATCCTCCCCCTGCGCAGCTTCGCTCATCTTTATGTCCGGCGGAATGAACATTGCCTGGAGCGTTGGATTCCGCTCCATTTTCTCTTTTGCTTTGGCAAAACATACGATCTTGGCCTGGTTTATTGGTGGTATCATCGGCGCGGTACTAAGCACTTTTGTGGTTAACAAAGTGCCCAAGCGAGTGGTGCTGGTAAGTCTGAAATCTTGAATTGCCTTCGACTTAAACTGATCTCTAACTGATCTGCAGATTATTGGCTCGGTGCTGGTGATGGTCGCTGGAGTTATAAGAGCAGCCACAAAGTACAATGTGGAAGCCACCGAGGCTTCACTGTATCTGGATGGCATTGCCAATGGACTTGTGTTTGCGCCCAGTCTGGCGCTGATGGGCGAAGTGGCAATTCCTAGTATGCGTGGCATGATCGGTGCAACGCAGGAGCAAATGTGCTTTATGCTGGGCTTCTTTATTCAGATCATCTATGTGGTAAATTGGACCGGTTCATATTACACTTCATTTACCAGCGAGCAAATGCACGGTGTGCTGTCCGCCATTTACGGACTGATCGCAGTGATCACTGCCAGTCTACTGTGCATTGAGTCGCCAGTGATAGCGTTGGCCAACGGTGATGAACGGGGCGCTATCGATTTACTGCGCCGCCTGCAGCGTCCAAGTGAGATCACCAACGAAACATATGCCCAATTGGAGGAGCACAAGCAGTATCTGGCACAGAACAAGGATCTGAGCGTTGGTCAGAGCATCGCACGGGCCTTGCCTCCCTTCTTTCGCCTCGCGTATTTGCGCATTCTCAATGCAATGAGCCTCTCGACACTGATGTGCTACGCATTGCTCGTCTCCGTTGTTCCCAGCTTAAGAAGCACCTTCCTGTGGCAATTCATCGTATTCGGAGCCTGTCGCTGGCTGGGAACATTCATTGTCAGCCTGTCCATGGAGTCATTGGGACGTAAGAAGCCAACCCTATTGGGATTACTGCTAGTCGGTGGTTTTTCCTTTGGCATTGGCAGCATGCTGGATGACTTTCCCTACGGACCCTATGAATCGATGTTGCCACTGCTCTGCCTCATTCAGTTCTTCGCCGGGTTCGCTTTCACGGGCACTTCGGCTTACCTAACCGAGTCGTATCCACTGGGTGTGAAGCAGCATTTCATTAGCTTCACTTTCATAGCGGAATTGCTGATTTTCATCATCATCGGCGCCACTGACATTAGCACGAACGGCACTGTCATCTACTTCTATATCTTTGCCGTACTTTGTGTGCTCGGTTTCCTCGTGGGCATATTCGTTTTGCCCGAGACACGAGGTACCACACTGCGCGAAGCACAGGCCAAGTCCACTGGAGTGCTCAACCAGGGCTTCTAAAGGTAATGAAAAAGTTTGTTGTTTACCTTCACTTAAGAATCGCCCAAGTCATTTCAAATAAATATTAATTAACTAAATAAAGTAATTAATTGTACGAAAACATTTACTTGTTTTCCCAGAAAATAGTTTGGACTTTGAAACGTGGGATTCACAGGGAGAATCTATAAAATCAATGGGGATTTTGGCCAGTTTGCTGGAAAAATAAAAGGGTTGTCATAAAACATGTAGACAATTCAAGGTATCGAAGTAAGTGTACGGCTTACATTGTATTAAACTCTTATTTTTAAGGGTCTTTCATTTTCAATTAAAATCATTGTGTATATAGTCTTGAATGATAATAAAGTTTAAGAATTCTGAAACCATGAATCAGTTCTTTTATAATAACAATGACAATCGTAGATTGAATTGATTCTTTGCCTAGATTACCCCTTCAAGTACTTATCCAGCAACGGGGAAAAACATTTAGTACATGCTATAATAATAGATTACGCGACTACCTAATCGAAACTGGAACTTTTTTAATGGCCAGTCGTGTTTTAGATTAGCCTAGACTTTCCCAAACACGGTCGTCAGCATTCTTATCTCTTGCTGTTCGTATCAACTTCGTGCTTATCAATCAGAAATGTGTAGGCGTGTTGCTATTATCGATTGGTTTTTCCGCACAAAGCGCAGGGTTCTTTAAAAGCCTTTGTATTAATTTGCGAGCTTTTAGTCGCATATAAATATTGAAGTGAACAAGTTCGGCTGCTGAAATGAACAACAACAACAAATATGTACCACAAGAACCACCGACCTTTGGCTTGCCATCGGCACCGGCAGCAGTCGCACCACCACCAGTGAACTATCAGCCTCCTGCAGTGAACTATCCGCCTCCTGCAGTGAACTATGCTCGTCCCACAGAAAACTATGGTCCGCCTACTGGAAACTATCCGCCTCCTCCAGAGAACTATGTGCCTCCTCCCGGAAACTATCCGCCTCCGAACTACACACAGCAGGCCTATCCACAGCATACAGGATATCCCCCACAACTGCATCCTGGTGCAGTACATGCCCAACAAGTGTATGTACAGCCGCCATATCCCACACAGAACTACCAGCTACCAACACCTGGAGCAGCACCGCCACAACAGTACGGACCTCCACCACCACCACAGTACTATGGACCACCGCCTCCGCCTGCAGAACAGCCACAGCCACTGCCGCCGCATATTGTTCTAGAACGACCCACCAACTGGTACTCTCGCATGAGACTGAATCGACCTCAACTGAATGTTTTGACTGCAGGTAAATAAATGAAATTACAGACGGAATGAGTTCACAACAATAGATAACGACATCAGATCTTCCCTCTTTGATAAACAGTTAATATTTAAGTTGTAGTAATAGTGTAAATTCAATCAAATCAAATATGTCTTTCAAATCGTTTGTCAACACTTAAAGGTTCTGCTACCAAATAATCTGACGAAGATTAGATTATATTCGAAAGAGTAGAAGTGTATATTGTATATAAAATATCTATGAATATTAGTAGTAAAACAATTACAATTCTTTCTCATGTAGCTACTGTCATATTCATTACGGGTGGAATGAATATAGCCTGGAGTGTTGGATTCCGCAGCAGAGGATATTATCGCCTGACTCAGCACACTCGTGTCGCTTGGTTTATTGGCGCAATTATTGGAGCCGCTATTGCCAGTTTTCTCCCAAAAATACTGCCAAAGAGAGTGATAACGGTAAGCTGGAAACTAGCTCTCTCTCTCTCTCTCTCTCTCTCTCTCTCTCTCTCTCTCTCTTAATAAAAATTATTAAATAATTCTTCTTCTTCCTTCTCTTCACTCAGCTAGTTAGCTCGGCTCTGGTGCTTATCGGCGGCATTGTGAACGTGAGCAGCCACTACGATTTGGATGCCCTAACCGCAGGCTTCTATCTGAATGGCATAGCCAATGGACTTTTGTTTGCTCCGACGCTGTCATTGGCTGGCGAACAGGCTGCCTTCTATATGCGTGGCAAGTTTACTGCATCCACAGAACAGTTGAGCTTCAACTTCGGCATCCTATTGCAAATAATATTATGCGACACCTGGGAACCAAGTTATAATCATTCCGATGGCTTCAATCCCGAAACTGTACACGGGATTATCAATTGTGTTTTCGGATTCTTTGGACTCTGCTTTGCTGCTCTTTTGTTCATCGAATCGCCAGTGGATCTGTTGGTTGCTGGACGAGAAATGGCCGCCCATGATGCAGTGCGTCGGCTGCAACGTGATTTTCCGCCACACAGTGATCTGCAACAAATGCAAGAACATAAGTTGTATGTATCACAGAACGAGAGACTGACGACTGAGCAAAGCTTTGTTCAGGCTAGTCCAATATTTTTGAAACTCAGCATATTGCGAGCTCTGAACGCCATCAGCATATCCACCTTCATATTCGATGTTATCTATTTAAGCGATGCAAAATACGAGTACTATATCATATTCGGTGCTTGCCGTTTGGTTGGCAGTTTCTGCGGTTCCATTTTCGTCGACTCGCTGGGACGCAAAGGATTAACTCTAGTGGGTCTGCTGATTGGCGGTGGCTTTGCCTTTGGTACCGCCAGTCAGATTTTCTATCCCTATATCAATGTCTTCACGTTGCTCTGTTTCTTTCAATTCTTTTGTGGTGTGGCCTTTACGCCTTCCTCGGCATATTTAAGCGAAGCGTATCCACTCAAAGTCAAGCAGAACTTCATCAGCTTCACCTTTATGATCGAACTGCTGGTGTTCATCATAATCAACACATGCGCTCCATTCCAGGAGGTCTTACTATGGATCATGTTACATGTAACCGGGGCAATTTTCTCGGTTGCCTTTCTACTGGGAATTTTGTGTCTGCCCGAGACGCGACGAACTACTCTGCGGGAGGCACAGCAAAGAATTCAGTCTACTTGTTTCTGATCTGCAAAAGAAAATTTAAATAAAACAGAATACAATATAAACTAACTAGTATAATAAAGCAAAAAACAATTAAAAAAATACAAACGCTACAGTCAGGAGCTGACTGTATAAGGCCATGGATTACACAACCCCACAAAAAAAAAGTTTGTCATGATCTGGGTATGCGGCATATGCAGTTATATGTATTTTGGGTCGCTGAATCCGAATTCGGGGTCAGAAATTCTCCATCACGTCTGGATTTCGACCTAACCTCAAAAAACTGAAAAACCTTTGTATATCCCCCAAAAGATATAGAATCGTGATCTGGGCATGATTCGGATTCGGATTCGGATTCGGAAGGTCCAAAAACATATAGAAACATATATCGCATGACCCGATCATGACCCCCCATTATTTTTTGGGCCTTCCAAAATTTTTCGAGTTTTTTGAGGTTAAGTCGAAACTCAGACGTGCTATGTAAATTTGGACTTCGGATTCGGACTAAGAAGGACAAAATACATGTTAAAACATATATCGCATGCCCAGATCACGTTTCTATATCTTTTGGGGGATATCCAAAGGTTTTTCAGTTTTTTGAGGTTAGGTCGAAATCCAGACGTGATGGAGAAATTCTGACCCCGGATTCGGATTCAGCGAGCCAAAATACATATTACTGCATATGCCGCATACCCAGATCATGGCAAACTTTGTTTTTGTGGGGTTGTGTTATCATAGTATAAAATAGTGTTTATAGTTATTACTCATTTTCAGAGGCGGGAAGGGGCGTGTCCAAATTTCAAAAAAACTTTGAGACACTGCAATATATACGTATGTTGTCACAAAATTTGATGACTCTAGCTCTTATAGTTTCCGAGATCCAGGTGTTCATACAGACAGACATACGGACAGACGGACAGACGGACAGACGGACAGACGGACAGACAGACATGGCTCAATCGACTCGGCTTGTGATCCTGAGCAAGAATATATATAGTTTATGGGGTCGGAGATGCCTCCTTCTGCCTGTTACGCACATTTCCGTTCCGACAAACACAATAGTCCATGAATTTTTTTAAAATCCATGGCCTAAAAAAAGTACTTTGTTCTTTGTTCATCAACTTCAACGACAAACTACAAAGTAATTGTAAGAAACCTGTATAAATATTTTGGAATATTTTCTATAATAAGACTGATGCAATTCCACTTTTTTTTAATGGCCATTAAGCAGAAATATTCGACTAATTGGGGAATTCCAAATACTCTTTGTGCAATAAAATGTAAGCAAATATGTTGAGTCACAGTTTATCAGAGAGAGAGAGAAAGAACGAGAAAGAGTTAGCGAGAGAGTGCTACAAAGAAAGGGATGTAAAAGAGCGTGCACAGAAAAGAAGAAGATTCTCTATACACACACTACAAAGATAAGCTACTTTCATAACACTCTCAGGCTCTCCTATCGGTTTGACCTGTTCAAATAAAGGAACAACAAACGAAAACCCTGAAAACAAAGTAACATATGCTTCTATAAACAGAAGATAAGTGCGACTAGGTAGAGCCAAACGCTCCGTGCTCGATAGCGATAAGAACTAGCACCTATGTACGTTTATCAATCAATTTGCGATAAGATTTATTTACCAATGGCTAAGCCTAGCGGAAACCTGTTCGACATGGCACTCTTAAATGCGACATATTCGTTTCTTTCTCCCATTTTGGTGTAGTTCTCTCTAGCGACTCGACACAACCGGACGTATCGATCGCGTATCAAGTGAATATGGAAACTAAAAAAAATGAATACGAACGCACGGCTTCGCAGTCGACGGTGGGTTACTCACCGTTGCCACCGCAGGAAAAGCGTCCACAACGTCAACACCCTTACCAGCAACCATCGAGTTGCTGCAACCGTGACACGCGCAATCAGCCACAGGCAAATGCCTTGGGAGCAGGTGAGTGAACAAAGCAGAAGACGAATTAAAAGAATTCTGCCTGTTTGCGATGTGGCAACGCTTTGAGTGCTTTACTAATGGAATTCAACCTTTACTTCCTGTACAGCTGCTCTGATCTTTCTCTCTGGCGGCATGAACATTGCCTGGAGCATTGGCTTCGTTAGTACTTCCTATGAGTTGGTGATCTCAACGCATTTGCGCATTGCTTGGTTCATTGGCGCCATCATTGGAGCACTCGGAGGCGTCTTGATAGGCAAACGTCTGGGCTACAAACTGCTCATGGTAAGTGGCAACACGTGGAGTCGTTGAAACTTGAAGTGTTACTGATAACAACTTCTCTGCACTTCCTTAGCAATTCTGCAGCATGTTCGTCATGCTTGGTGGCGTCTTGTTTACCACAACGCAGTTGCAACCACAGGCCATGTTGGTTGCACGTTACCTGAATGGATTCGCGAATGGACTGACGCTGCCCTGCACACTGGCCATGGCCGGCGAGCTCGCAGTGTGCTACAAACGGGGCACCATTGCCTCAGTGACAGAGCAAATGTCTTGCACGCTGGGCATATTCATACAGATCGTACTCAGTGTCAGCTGGAGCGAGGAGTACGACATCAACGTGGATCATCTGCAGGGCATACTTTGCTGCATGTATGGTGGCCTTGCGCTCTTCCTGGCCACTGTGTTCAGCATTGAGTCGCCAGTGGAGCTGCTGGCACAGGGTGATCAAGAGCTGGCCATCGATGCACTGATCCGCTTGCAGCACCCGGGATTGGTGACCACCGAAACGGACGATCAGCTGGCCGAGCACAATGCGTACTTGGCTCACAACCGTTCGCTGAGCTCAACGGAGGCCTGGTGTCAGGCACTGCCGGCGCTGCTGCGTCTCTGCCTGCTGCGCATGCTGTATGCCATGAGCACCAGCATTCTCGTTGTCTACACAGTCACTCTGACAAGCGGCACTGTCTATGGCTCCAGTTCAGGTCCGTATGTACTCTTCGGGCTGCTGCGTCTCGCGGGCAGCTGCGCAGGTGCCTTCGTACAGGACACACTCGGCCGGAAGCTAACCCAGTTGACTGGTTTCATGGTCTGCAGTGCTGCATCGATTGGACTTGCGAGCAGATTGACGGCCGTGCAGATTGTTAGGTTTGATGACTATCGTATGGCACTGTGGCTGCTTCTCATGTTCCAACTCTTTGCCGGTCTCGGCTTTGCGCCCAGCTCCGTCTACCTGACGGAGGCCTTTCCACGCTCCGTGAAGCGCATGTGCATTGCCATTGCTTACATTCTTGAACTGGGCATACAATTGGCTACCTTCATTCTGTACCTGACCCTGCAGAACGTTGGCATCTATTTCTATGGCCTGGGGGTGTTCCAGCTGTTGGGTTTCCTCTTCAGCCATTGGTATCTGCCGGAGACTAAATTCATGACACTGCGACAGGCACAGCAGAAGTTTCGTGACTTTTCGTGATCAGCCTCGGGACTGCAAGACTATCTCTACCACTTAATGCTAGCTATATTTAGACCTAGAACCAAACTGATTAACCGCATTTACCGTACACACTTGCAAGTTGAACGACTGACTGATAAATAACAATATCAGCGAGCATTCGAAATTAGTTTAGCAATTTCCAATCTGAACCCAAATTGGCGAAAAATGCTTGAGTGCTCGCACAAAATTTTGCTGATCACCATGGGAATTCAGAGTTATCTCAAGTAGCTCAGTTTGAATCTAAGGGTATGAAGGGATTTAGTGTTATATTAACCCTATATAACCATAAAGATAGGCACAACTTTTCAAAACCAGACTAAACTGGAGTTAATAGAGTAAAAGTCATTATTATATTTGAAAGAATATCAGGGAAATTGAGAGGGAGGAATGAGAGAGAGATAAAGATTGTGATTGGAACACGGATTGTAATAAAGCTCTATCACATAAATATTTGGAATAAATCTTTGCAATTTTATATACTTAATGAAACTTTACTACGTATTGTAATAAAGTTCTATCACAAAAATATAAGAAATAAATCTTTTCAATTTTAAATACCAAACGAAACTTTACTAATTGAAAATCAATAATATATTTAAAACAATATCAGTAAAATATAAAAAGAAAGATTAAGATTATGAGTAAAATCTGAAATGTAATAAAAACTTGTATACAATAATTTTCGATATATCTTGCATATTTTAAACTTTACTAATTGAAAGTCAATAATATATTTAAAACAATATCAGTAAAATATAAAAAGAAAAATTAAAATGATGAATAAAATATGAAATGTAATAAAAAGCTTGTGTACAATAATTTTCGATTTATCTTGCATATTTTAAACTAAAATTCATGCAATAAATTTCTATTATGATTGCCAAAAATATGCGAATTTCATTTTACGAACGGTTATTTGGTTTTATTGATCGCTTTAGGGCATCCAAAGTTCATGCTGATTGGATAGTCGACTAAAGTCAGAGTTTTATTTGCGCTCTCTCCTCCCATTCGGCAGGCCGAGCGCCTTCTATTCAAATTTAATTAATTTATTAATATATCCAGTAATCATATTGATAAGCGAGCGCGCAAAAACTTTCGTTCGTCCCTCGTCGGTTCCCACTGTCCGTCCGTCTATTTGTTTGTTTGTTTTTGTATTCGACATTTATCTTATCAGTGCTTCGACGTCGCCCGCCTCGAGCACTTCAGACAACAGTTCTGTGCGCTCTAACCGTTTATCAACTGCACAGGCAACCGGTCGGTCAGGCGAACAGCAACTGCCCAGTGCTCTCTCTCTGTCAATCCCAGTACACGGCGTCGGTCGGTAGCGGGCAAGTGTAACGAGGAGAAACGCGAATTGGAAGTGAAATTGGAGTCCCAATTAAATGCAGATACTCAGTTCGTGAAAATGACGGATACGAGCACAACACGCAGTGACAAGTTCGGAAACTAAAAATAGCAAACGTGAAAAAGAAAACGCAACCAGAAAAGTCGGCAAAAACTGCTAGTGATAGTGATAGAAAACAAACAATTGAATCGATTTCAGATCGATCGATTGGATCGTGCAAATTGCAGTATTACACTATTGCCCTGTTTTTAATTACCTCGAAATTGCAAAATGCCACTACTACCGACTATCGAGGAGGAGGCCAAACTGTCCTGGCTGCGCCTCATGTGGCGTTATCGCCTGCAGTTCCAGTCAATGACCGCGGGTATGGCCAGTAGCTGACCCTATTGTTGACTCCGATTAACCCTTTCCCCAATTTGCTGCAGCTTCACTTGTGTTTGTGGGCAGTGGCATGCGACTGGCTTGGTCGATTTTCGATTCACCCGTTGGCAAATTCAATAGCAAATACGATACGCACAATCTGATGATGAGTTGGTTCATTGGTGCCGCTCTTGGTGCTCTACTGGCAGCAGTGTTTGTGCAGCGCGTCACCAAAAATGTGGCCTACGTAAGTCGTCCTGCCAATTATCGGCTTATCTCACACACACTCACACACACACACGTTGACATAAACTGATAAACCGTTAAAACGATAAACTCAAATCGCATTTGCCATTAATTTTAACAATCTTAATTAGCGCTAGCTCTTGTCAAGAGTCGCCCCCCAACAATTCGGGGAATAACAGACTCCAACAAAAGCAGGCAAAATTTCATGTCAATATATTCGGCATGTTTTGTTGGGATATTATCACCATATGATGATAATGCAAATCTGTTGATACATGACGTAAATTATTTATCTGTTATTCAAGTCAGATAACGCAAACGGTAGCGCCGCTATATAATGATATTGACAGCTGAGATATGGAAAAATATATTCTGAATAATAAACAAGATATAAAATATTTCGGTTCCTAGAATAGAGTAGAGAGAGAGTTTTTCCACTACAGCTAGAATACGATTTAGAGTTTCCTGTCCCTTTTAACTGCACCTATTCTGTCTGTCTTTCTCTTCATGTTCCCTTGAGGATATAGACAGTAGAATTATCTGAAGAGATTCTATTATTTCCTCTACAGCCATAACACAATATATATAATTTCCTGTTCCTTACTCTCGCTCTCATTCTGTCTCTCTTTCTTTTCATTTTCTCTTGGAGAAATTCATAATAATATTATGGTGTATTTTACTACCAGAGTTTAGAATAATCCACTGCTTTGTCATTTATAATATGTATATTATTCAGTTCTCAGACTCTCTTCTCTCACTCTTTTTCTCCTTCTTTTATAATCCCACTGTTAATTGAGTCACTCTCAAGAATTTATACTATATACCAATCTTCTCAGTCTTTCCATCCATTAACCTAATTTATGACATTTTCTTCTACATATTTATCTAACTAATTTCTTTCTCTTTCCCTCTCTCGCCTGCAGACCTCCAGTGGCTTCCTCATGCTGGTGGCTGGCATACTGAGCCTGGCACTGCCGCGTCACTTCAGCGCCGCCTGCTACAGCAGCGTCAGCGTTGGCGCCGCCTACGGACTGACCCAGGTGCAGGCACTGGTCACGGGCTCCGAGGTGGCACACAAGTCCATACGCGGCATGTTGCTCAGCTGTGAGCGCATCTTCTTGTGGCTGGGAGTGAGCATTCAGGTCTGCTACACGCGTCTCTGGTACTCGTTGGAACCCGTTGAGCGTGGCCACGACATGTACATTGATCAGCTGCACGGCATTCTGCTGGGCACGCTGGGCATCTTTGCTGTGATTCTGTCGCTGGCACATCGATACGAATCGCCACTGCTGTTGCTGCGCCAGCAGCGTGACATGGCACTGGGCGACACACTGAAGCAGCTGCACGGCCAGTCGCAGTCGGGCACGGAGCTGCTGCGTCTGCGCGAAGATTGTCGCCAGTTGCACAATGCACGTGACTGGGAACAGTTTGCCGAGCTGCCTGTGGAGTCGAACTGGAAGCGAAGATGGTGTCGTCTGCTGCCGCTGCTCAAGGTGCTGCTGCTGCGCTGCTTTGCCGCGCTGGCCATCTCGTTGCCCTACAATCGCGCCTTCCTTGTGGTCAGCTGGCATGGACTCGAGTGTGACATGAATTGCCTATACTGGCTGGCATTCTGTGGACTCTTTGGCAGTCTGGGCGGGGCACTCCTGGTCGACTGGCAAGGGCGTCGCAAGCTCTGCTCGTTGTCGCTCTTCGTGGCGGGCATTCTCATTGTGATGATTGGCGGCGTCTTTGAGCATCTGGAGGCGGCCAAGAAGACTTATTTCGACATTAATCTGCAGGCCATAGCGCTGCTCATGCTGCTCTTCGAGATAATTATAACAGGGGGCGTGGCTGTGCCAGCCCTTGTGTATACGGGGGAGGCATTCAGTGTGGTACATAAGGCGCAGTGCTTGGCAGGCGTTCTAATTGTTGAGCAGGCTCTGCAATTGGCTCTGATGTACGCCTCCTTTGAGAACTGCCTAAGGTCTTCTGTGTTCTTCTTCACCTTTGGTGCACTGAGCTTTACGTTTGGGTTGCTCGTCTTCACGCTGATGCCCGAGACACGGCAACTGACGCTCTACGAGTGTCTGCTCAAGTTCAAGAAGGTTCCTTAGAGGGTAGCAGTACCTCTCTTCCTCCCCTCCCTCTCTTCCCCCACCAGCTAACAAGTACCTATCTCTCCACCTATGCTAAGTTGTGTGTGCATTTATCTCTAATAATAATAAAAGAAAACTTTCACTATTGTGCAGAAATAACGTACGCTATGAGCTTTAAAAAAGCACACCCCTGTATCATATAAAGAACCAACTTTCATAAAGCGTTCATTAAGCTTTCAGGTAACAGTGGGTTAAGTAAAGTCAGCACAGTTTTTAACCACTTTCGCTGCAGCTTTCAGCCATAATAAAGCTCTCTCTCTCTATATAAAGCTCTCTGGCTGTTCCCACTATACCATTTCCAGTGCTTTGCCTGGAAAGTTAACCCCAAATTTACCGTTATTTGCCATGTAAACAATTTACTTTTTTTCTCAGCCGGCTTGCGTTTAGCTTTCGAGTTGTACAACTTATTGGGATTGCCTTACTTAAGACATGGATTTAAGAGAGCCCAGAGAGAGAGTGCGAGAGAGAAAGAGCGCGCGCCTTAGGCATTGACTGAGCGAGACAGCTGACAGCAACAGAAATCAAGTTGATGAATATGGCGTGTGATGAGTTTGAATGGCACTCGCTGCGAATATCCAAAACAGTTGCTGGATAACGCGAAGGAAACAAGCGAAATAACTCCCGGGACAGCTCACTCGGAGAGTGCCTGCCCTGGCCCTGCCATCTAATGATGTGGAAAATTTGTTCGCCCACCCAAATGGTTGATATGTGAACGCACACTCACACACACACACACACACACACACCCATGGCAAGTTATTGATATGCAATATTTGTGTTTTTGTTGCAATCATCTTCGTTTCATCGAGGCAGCAATAGCACTTTGGGGTTTCGTTTGTGCATAAAGTGCTGTTGGTTGTGGAGTCTTCCCTCTTCTACCCCCCCTCCCCACCACCGTCCCTTCCCTGCCCTACCTGCTACTTCACTGGCTTCTCTTGTCTCTGGTTACTTGGTTTCGAGGTCTTCAGCTTCTGCTTTGCGGTTGCTACGGTTGCTTTGAGACGATAGGGCCAAGGATAGTATGCCCACAATTAGCAGTTGCGGTAAATGCCGATACTCTCTCTCTGCCTCACAGAGGTGCCCAATATCATGCAACAACAACAATTGACCTAAAAGGACCCTCGAGGCTCTGACCCCAAAGCTAAATGAAGCGTCGGGAATTGAGTTTAAAGTTATTTAATTTTTAATTGTATTAATTACTTCTCCGACAACAACAAAAACAACAAAAAAAAATATGCAAACTTGTGCGAAATTTGTTTATTTATGCAGTAGCAAACATCTTTTTGACGCTGCCCCGTTTCCTGTAGTTGTTGTTGTCTTCATTACGTTGTAGCTTCATTTCCCAACGGGCACCGCGAGAGGCAAACTTAAAGTTAAGGCTAATTATGCAGCTTGTACCACAAAAGTTGGCGCTTTATTTGGCTGCACATTAAAATAATACGCGATAAGGCATTTAATTAACTAGATGGTATAAACTTCATAATAGCATAATGCAGACACACACACACACACACACACATACACCTTATGCAGCTGATAAACTTATAATAAAGACAAGTTCAAGTTGGGGAAATTATAAGTTAATATGCATAAGAAATAAGGAGTGTAGCTGGCAGCTAAGACATTAGAAATGTCTGTAGAATATATACAAAGGGCTGCAGAATTAGCTAAGGTTGTTGAAAAATGTGTGTACTTAAGTTTAGTCTCTGCTAATGTTTACGAACTCTATTTAATCTTGCTTCAGCTTTGTTTTTGCTATACATTTTCAGCTCTTCATACAAATATTTTATACTGACTTATACTATATATCTGCTTTCATTAACTGACTTAACACTTACTAAATAGGTATTTATAAACACCAACAGTCTCTCTCTCTCTCTTCCTCCCTCCCTGTCTCTCTCTCTCTCGTTCTCCTGTTTAAGTTCAACACTGTTTAACAAAAAGTAACTTTTTGCACTGGTTTACAAAAACTGCAGCATACTTTACGGCGCAAAGAGCATGAACTGAACCTGCGTCCGTTTGCTGCTGCTGTTGTTGTTGTTGTTGCGCTCAAAGCCAAAGCAACGCCAACAGCTTCCCAGAAAACTTTACTTTGAGAGCTGTGAAATTTAAAAACTAAAGTTACAAAAAAAGTGGGAAGAAGAAAAACAGAAAAAAGAGAAGGAGGGAGCAGAGGGAGACAGAGACAGAGAGAAAAGAAAACACTGCGTATTTTTGGCACTTGGCAGGCGAAAGGACATGCCAGCTGAAGGATATTCAGGATATGCTCGACTAGCTGCAGGCAAGCAGCTTTGCCTTTGTATGTGCCAGTGTGTCTGTGTGTGTGTTAGCATGTGTCTGTGTGTGTATTGGGGTGTTTGTGTGCATTTCAATTAACTGAAATGGAAAACGACAATCGTAAACATTAACATTAACAGCTTGCAGCGTGTGTGTTTGTGTGTGTGTGCCACATGTGTGGGCGTCGCAGAAGGGGCGTGGCAGTCAATTGGCATAGTGAAAAACAAGAATTGCTGCAATGCAAAACGTTTTGTTTGATGCGGCTAGAAAAAAGCGCACTTTGACGAGCGGCAGTCAAGAAAATGCATTTCGATAAGCCAAGAAAACGAGCGAGACAGCTGCCGAAGAAGCAGAAGAGGGAGAGAGCGGAGATGGGGTATGTGGAGGGCAGATTACTGCGTGCCGGCGTCGTAAATGAAAAAGCAAACAAACGTAAAATTTTATTTGTGCGCAATTTTCTATAAATTTCCATCGATTGCCAATGGGATATTGGCGACATTTGCGTTTGGCATTTTGTTGCTTTGCTGTTTCCCTTACCCACACAAGCACACACACACACACACATACTCTAAGACTGGCATGGACACACATACAGCACCAAAATGTTGCCACTTTGCCGATGGTTAACGCAGCTCTTGAGGTGTTGCCTCTGCTGCTGCTGCCATAACTTTTGCTGCACTTGGAATTATGTTTTGTTGCTGCTGTTGTTGTTGTTGTTGCTGCTACACGAAATTGAAAAAACATGCACAGCAGTGCGCCTGCTATGTGTGTGTGTGTGTGTGTGTGTGTGTGGGTGTGTAGATTTCCAATCAGCTTGGGAAAGCAATGAAGTTTCTTGAGCAGCAAAAACGAGTGCAAATAAATTATGTTCTCATACCGAAACGGAAACGGAAAGCCCCGGTAAGAGGAAGCCCAAGTAACAACGCCAGCAACAACAACAAGAGGCAACAACAACAACAGGCAACAACAACAGCAGACAACAACAAAAGGCAACAGGAGTAAGGCAAAAATGTAAGAGGCAACAACATTGGACATTGGCATCGAATTAATGTCTCAGCATGCCACAAAATGGCCGACGTGGCGGAATTTATGACTGCCGGAGACAACTCTAAAGTGGCCAACGCTGCGGTGTGACAATAAAATGGCGTCAAATTGCCATAAAAATGAAGCCCCGAACGAAACGCCACACACAAAATGTAGCAGCATCGTCCAAGAAATCGTTGGCCAAACCACAACCAAAGTAATGTCGACCATATAAAAGTGAAATAATAAATAAGCACATAAACACTGAATTGAAGAAGGGGCAACTACGGAGTGAAGCGGGGCTGCAATCTATAAAGGAAAGGGTTTCCGACTGCCAATTTTTGGCATTCGCCTCATAAATTTCACTCGCAAGAAACACTTACTACATGTTTGACTCGGCGACGCCTTGCATAAGTGGCGCAGTTCGGGCAACTTTAATGTGGCTGAAGTTAATAGATAAACCTGAAGTAGATCAGTTATAGCCAAGGATTGAGTGCATGCAAATGAAGGGATTGAATATTGATCTGTACAGGTAAATACACTGTATATAAGAGATAGAGTATATAACTGTTATACCTCATAGATTGGGATTGAATAATGATCTATACAAATGTGTATTCTGTATATAAGGGCAGTGTATATAGCTCTTATACCTCATATGTGCAAGCGAAAGGATTAAAAATGATCTGCACAGTAAATAATTATTATTGACTAATTATCTGTACAAGTTTGTATACTGTAAACAAGAGCAGACTACTTATAACTGTTATTGAATAATGAGCTGCACAAGTAAGTACTTTGTATATACTTGTAGTATAAGAATAGAGTTTATAACTGTTATATCTTAATTATTTAATAATCTATAAATAATAAACTATACAAATGTGTACTGTATACCATATAAGAGACAGATTATATACCTGTTATACCTGCTACTTCCAAGTGAGGGATTGTATAATGATCAGTACAGTTAAGTACACATTTTGATTATTTAGTAGATACAACTGTAGCAGCTGAGCACCCTAGCAATAACCATATCTGTTAAATAACATACTCTGTAAATATTATACATACATATATAAACACTCTGTAAATACTAGCCATAACATTAACATTAACATACACTGTAAAAGTAGAATAAGAACAAGAAGAATAAAAGACAGTCTAAAACGTAAAGCGAGAGAGACGAGACCTACAACTTCAGAAGTGGGATAACGGAATATAAAAATTTTCACACATTCACATATACATATGTGTTGATCATTTTTCTAATCCCCTCGCCTACAAGAAAAACATAAATTAAACAAGTAAAATGGAGCCGATCGCAGTGGAGGACTACACCGCAATGCAATTGCGAAATTGGCTGGACAAGCTAGACATGCCAAGAACGGGCAATAAAGCGGCGTTGGCCGCACGTATCAACGAAGTGCCGCCAGAGGTTCGAGGATCATGCCCAAGATTAGATGAGGATTCAATTGAAGAGCGACCAATTAGCAACGTCGAACCAAGGGACACTACACTGATGCAGACAGGCAACGACATGCCTCATACTGAAGCCGAAAACGCTAGTGACGCCGATGATGACGTAGAAGAGACACACAACGAGAACATGATCATGCAAGCCCATGTGGAAAATAATTTGACAGCGCAATTGGAAACGCTTCGAAGTCAATTGCAGTTACTCCAATTGGAAAATGACGCGCTAAAAGCTCAAACTGGGCGTAATGTTAGTGTGACCCTTCCACAAGAGGACAATGGGACCAGTCGCCAACACGAAGTGGCAACGCCAACAGCTGTAGCTCACGATACTCACATCTCTGGCAGAAACAATATCACACTGACAATGGCAAAAGAAATGATAACCGATTTTGACGGCAACTACCCAATCAAAATACCAATAAATATTTGGGTGTCACAGTTAAAGACGATTGCCAGTATGTACGAACTGAGTGACGATAATGTGCGTGTGCTCATAATGTCGAAATTGAAAGACCAAGCTCAGGTATGGTTGCACTCAAATACAAATTTATTGACAATACCCGTTGCAGAGTTATTGAGTCAGCTGTGCGAGATGTTCCTTACAAAAGAGAGTAAAATAACAACTCGTCGCAAATTCCTCGGGCGTAAATGGCAAGCCAAAGAAGACTTTGCAGCATATTTTAAAGAAAAAATGCAGTTGGCAATAAATGTGCAGATGGACGATGAAGAATTGATAGACAACATTATCGAAGGAATTCCTAATGATCAACTACGCAATCAAGCATACCTACAAAGCTTCACAACATCAGCACAGCTGCTGCATGCATTTTCAAAGGTATCGCTAAAAGATTTGGAACGTAAGGAAAGACGTCAAAATAACAGCACTACGATCGCAGCAGAGCCAGCTACAATCAGATGCTTCAATTGTAACTCCCTAGGTCACATTGCGGCCGAATGCCGCAAACCAAAGCGCGAATATGGATCATGCTACGGATGTGGAAGCTCGGATCACAAGATTGCACAGTGCTCGCAAAAGAAGAATGTCCCAAAAAATGAATACGTAAGAGATTTTAATATTTATTTTAAAGAAATAATTGATCAGTTTTTATGTTTAGAATGCCTAATCGATTCTGGAAGCCCAATAAGTTTTGTCAAACAGTCCAGCTTGGGACACATACAAAAATATGTTAAAACTACAAATCTTAAATCAAATGAAATGTTAACTTTAAATTACTTCGGACTAAATAATAGTCGTTTAAATATTATTGGAAAAATACCAAGTTTTGTAATAATGAATAAAAATGAATATAATTTTGAATTGCTAATTGTGGCTGATGAATCGATGGGATATGATGCAGTGTTAGGAAGAGACTTTATGAATATTTGTAAATTTAAGATTATACGTGAAAATGATAGTTCAGAGAATGATAGCTTAATAAACGAAAACTCACAAAGAGATCGTAAAAAGGATGGTAATATATTAAACAAAAGCTCGATAAATAAACAAATGATAGATAGTAATACTAAAAACGATAGTACACGAAAATACATTAAAGCAAATGAGATACAAAAAGATAGTTTAAAAAATCGCAATTATGCCGATGTAACAAATGATTGTATTCAAAATGAGCGCGAAAAATATAATGTAAACATGGCAGCGGATATATTAGCAATAGAATACCCTGAACCAAATAATCCGTATAGCCTAAACACTGGTGCACAATGTAACCCAAATCTGAAAGAAAGACTTATTAACACATTTAACAAATATTATAGCAAAGCAAAACAACCAGAAATACCAGTTGTAAAATGCGAAATGAAATTAAATTTTGATAACGTAAAACCTTTTCATTATCCTCCAAGGCGACTGTCGTATACTGAAAAGGCGCAGGTACAAGAACTGTTAGATGAATATTTAGAAAAAGGTATAATCCGTGAAAGTGAATCGGAGTACGCATCTCCAATTGTTTTAGTAAAGAAAAAGACAGGTGAACTAAGAATGTGCGTAGACTACCGTACACTGAATAAAAGCATGCTTAGAGATAACTACCCAACACCATTAATTGACGACCTTATCGATAAACTTTCAGGAAAACAATTTTTTACAAAGCTAGATCTAAAAAACGGGTATTTCCATGTTTTCATGCACGAAGACTCGATCAAATATACGTCATTTACGACCCCAATGGGACAATTCGAATGGCAGAGAATGCCCTTTGGCTTGCGTAATGCGCCGGCGGTATTTCAACGATTCATATATAAAATATTGAACGATCTAATCAGAGAAAGTAAAGTTTTAGTCTACATGGACGATATTTTAATAGCAACAAAAGATAGTGAAAGCCATTTTAAAATATTAAAGGAAGTGTTAAATCGATTAGTGGCAAACAAACTAGAGTTAAGGCTAGATAAATGCGAATTTTTCTACACCGAAGTCAAATATTTGGGATATTTGGTTTCGGGAAATGGAATTAAGCCAGACACTAAAGGACTACAAGCGGTAAAAAATTTTCCTACACCACAAAAGGCACACGACGTGCAAAGCTTTATAGGTCTATGCTCATACTTTAGGCGCTTCATAAAAGACTTTTCAACAAAAGCAAAACCGTTATATGACCTCATTAGAAAAGAGAAAAAGTTTGAGTTTGGAGAAAAAGAGCTAGAATGTTTTGAGCTATTGAAAAACAACTTACTTGAAGCACCTATTTTAGCGTTATATAATCCTAATGACCCAACTGAATTACATTGCGATGCTAGCGCACTAGGTTTCGGGGCAATTCTCATGCAAAGAAAGAGCGATGACAAGCTTCATCCAGTGTTTTATTTTTCGAAACGAACAACTGACGTCGAAACTAGATACCACAGCTTCGAGCTCGAAACTCTAGCAATCATATACTCTTTACAACGGTTCAGAATTTACTTGCAAGGCATTCAATTCAAGATAGTCACAGATTGCAGCGCACTTACCATGGCATTAAGTAAAAGAGATTTATCCCCAAGAATAGCTCGCTGGGCACTTGAGTTACAAAACTATGATTATACACTAGAGCATCGTTCAGGAAAGCGTATGCAACATGTTGACGCTCTGAGCAGAAACACACACATATTAACGATCGACTCAAATTCTTTCGAGGAAAGTTTAATAATTTGCCAAAACAAAGATAAAAACATAATAAAGATACGCGAAAAATTACAAAACGTTGAAGACAAACATTACGAAATGAGAAACGGCGTTATTTATAGAAAAAAAGATAGCGAATCACTTTTATTTTATATACCCCAAGAAATGGAAGATCACGTCCTGTATAAGTACCACAACGAACTAGGACACATTGGAATAGACAAAATGATAGATACCATTTCAAAAAGTTACTGGTTTCCAAATATAAAAGCAAAGGCGAAACAGCACATTAGCAATTGTCTCAAATGCATAGCTTACTCAGCACAGAGCGGTAAAAGCGAAGGTTTCTTACATAACATTCCAAAAGAAAGCATTCCTTTTGACGTAATACACATAGATCATTACGGCCCAGTCGATAATAGTAGGGCCAATAAACATGTATTAGTTATAATAGACGCATTTACAAAATTTGTAAGGCTATACCCAGCCAAGACAACAAAATCAAGAGAAGCAGTAGTAGCACTTAAAGATTATTTTCGAGCTTACAGTAGACCTAAATGTTTAATATCAGACCGAGGAACATGTTTCACATCAAAAGAGTTTGAAGAATTTTTAGAAGAAGAAGGAGTGAAACATGTTAAAATAGCAACAGGATCGCCACAAGCCAATGGCCAAGTTGAAAGAGTCAATAGAATTATAGGTCCAATGATTGCAAAATTAGTAGAACCTGACAAAGGAAAACATTGGGATACAGTATTAGAAACAGTTGAGTTCGCATTAAATAACACAGTACAAAGGTCAATTAACGATCATCCAAGCAAAGTAATGTTTGGAGTACCGCAAAAAGGCAAAGTTATAGATAAATTAAGAGAAAACTTACAGGAATTAGGTAGCAATCAGATATCGAGGGATTTGAACGAAATTAGACAAGAAGCAGATAAACAAATCAAGAAAGTACAGGAATACAATAAGAATGCAGTAGACACAAAAAGATCGACACCACACAAGTATAAAAAAGAAGATCTAGTTATGATTAAAAACTTCGATTCACATACGGGTATATCAAAAAAATTAATCCCAAAATTCAAAGGTCCTTTTAGAGTAACAAAAATATTACAAAATGACAGATACGTATTGGAGGATGTTGAAAACTTTCAGCAGTCAAGACTTCCGTACAAAGGGATTTGGGCCGTCGCAAATATACGACCATGGTTAGACAAGAAGAATCAAATTAAAAAACAGACATCAAATAATAAGAGATCAGGAGCTCTCCGTTCAGGAAGGCCGAATTGTAGCAGCTGAGCACCCTAGCAATAACCATATCTGTTAAATAACATACTCTGTAAATATTATACATACATATATAAACACTCTGTAAATACTAGCCATAACATTAACATTAACATACACTGTAAAAGTAGAATAAGAACAAGAAGAATAAAAGACAGTCTAAAACGTAAAGCGAGAGAGACGAGACCTACACAACTGTTATACAGTATTCTCGTAACTTGCACCTTCTATATTTGATGTGCTACCTACGACAATCAACTTTAATTTGTTTTACACTAGAAAGCTTTCCTTCAACTGCCCAAACAGTTGTCAAGTCAGCAGACAAATATCAATTTAATATAGCATTCATATCTACAAAATCATTGCACAAATTGTCACATATTTCATTTGCCGTGTTGCCAGAGTTGCCACACCAAATTGACACGTGCACGTGCACGTTCACGTTCCTTTCCATTCTTTTGTGTCTGCTGCCTGTCGCAGTCAATTGAAGTGTTTTGTTTTAAGACTCTGTCAGAGTTTTAGTAGAAGAAACTCTGCTAACAATACGAAGTTTTAATTTAGCCAATTTCATAGGGTTTTTCGCACGTTTCAAGATTGTCCGAAGAGCGTAATGAAAGACAACTTTGGCAGCTGCTCGAAATGCAGAATGACAGCTTGCTCCCCCTCTCCCTCCCTCTCTCTCTCTCTCTCCCTCTCTCCACTTGGCATGCAAAATGTCACAAAAAGCGCATTAAATTTAATTAGCTGACATAAATTTTGTGGCATCGGAATAGGAATCGGAATTGGAATCGAAATGTGCAGCTGACATGCTGGACTCGACTGGCCTGGACTGGCCTGGAGTGGCATGACTGGGTCTGTCTGTGCGCTGTCTCTTTCTCGACTGCATCAAAGCACGAAAATCATTCGAGTTGACATTTTTAATGGCAGAGGAAGAGCTTGATGAGCGAGACAGAAGAGGAAGGCAGAGGGGGAATAAAAAACAACTCTGGACGTTTCCTGTCGAGCTGAGTGCATGCATTTTCATGACTTATGCAAGTTTTGACGGCAGGTGCACGTGTCTCTGTTTGCAGCCCTCTTACATAGTGTGTATGTATGTGTATGAGTGTGCGTGTGTTCGTGTTAAATCAACTGTCACTTCCTGTTGGCAAACTTTGTCCTTCAAGCCAGTCGTCCAAGCCCGACGTGGCAGCCACTTGGAGTTATGATAGCCTCATGCGTACTAACAATTTACTTAACTCTCTTTCTCTGTGTCTCTCCCTCCCTCTCTATCTCTCTCGAATAATACCAAGTAAGAAACATGGAGGCAGGAACAAGAAGATGCAGCCAGATGAGGAAGCGATAACGAGCAGGAAATTTCGGCAGCTAATAACGAGCGAGAGTGCAGAGCAGAGACGCAGTTGGACAAGAGTTTCCAGTCGTTGATTCCCAACTGATATGGACACTTAAGCCTGACTATATAAGCAATTTTTGCTTATTCTTAGAAATGCTATAGTACTCTGCACTCGATGATAATTAATGAAAAGTGGAATGGGTACATAATTGCCATAATAAGCTGCCAGTAGAAAGCAGCAAAGCAGATACAATTGTGCTGTTTGTTTAAAATTAAGTTAAAGCTGACAACAAGTAATGCAATCGATGCTGTGGGGCAGAGTAGACTGAAGAATACCCTGTACAGTTGTTGCTGTATAAACTGAGAAATTTAGTGAACTCTGTTTTTCAGTTATTTCAGAGGTTTTTCAGTTGTTAAAAGGGAATGAGCACTTTAAAGTGATGTTGAAAGGGAAAGAGCAATGGGCAGATAGGTAGGTAGGGATGTAGATAGATAGATAGTAGATAGATGAATCAGTAAGGCGAGAGAGGCAGCAAAAAAGACAGGGAGATAGACGGACAGAAAAAGAAGTAGTTGAGTAGCTGAGGTCATAAAGAGGAAAAGGGCTGCTGAAAGTTAGAAAAAAAACAAAAATAAATAAAGAAAACAAATAATACTTCAAGAAATAGAAGAGATACCTGCTAAATAACTTGCCTCAAATGTGCACTAAGAATTTAATACATTAAACAGAAATAAATTGAGTATTATCTTGATTACTTTCTATACATAAATTGAGGATTATCTGGTTCACATCCTGTTGCTTTCTACAATGAATAAGCAACAATTTACCCTGGAGAAAATCAAACTTGTATAAGTAACAACAACAGTTTATCTATCACATTCCCAACGGCCACTTATGACTGCAGGGTATATCGATAGATTGCAAATTGTTGCATGCAACTTGACAATTTATGTTGCACTTTAAGCTCGGCTCACTGACTATTTGCTTTACGCGCTGCTCGTGTGCAGTTGCTGTTGTTAATTAAGTTTCCTTCTTTTTTTTATTTACAGACAAAATTGAGCGACAGCAGAGGCAGAGACGGGGGCAGAGACGGAGGCAGAGCATCATTTATGGCATGCAATTAACGCCATTAAAAATCACTGCATGCTAATTAACTGTGACTGCAACTGGAGCAAGGGGGCTCGCAGGGGATTGGCTGACTTTGCACCTGGGGGAGTGTTTGTGGATGCCACGCGAGTGTGTCTAGCTTTGTGTGGGCAGCTTTGACACGCGAGCTGAGGCAACAACAACGACAACGAAAGAAGAGCAACAGAAAACAAAGCAAGTTCTTGCATCCACAGCACAAGTTTCCCACAAGGTAAGAACAATTAGGACACGAGTCGCCAGAGCAACCAGTCAGCGTGTGATAACTCCCTCTTCCTCCCTCTCTACCTCCCTCTCTCCCCTCACTGATAATGTCTGTTCAGAGTATTGACAACTGCAGGAGAGCTTTGTGTACTCGCCGCGTTATTTGACTGCACCGACAAACGGAAGCCGCGATTCAGACGCGACTTGAGTTCTTTTTGTTCTGGTTTTACCCAACACCCCTTCCTGGTGTCTCCTCGGTTACCATACACTTTCTGCTTGTTTACAAAATAAGCGAAAGCTGTGCCAATAAGCCTCAACGCCGCCTGCACTTAATTTATTTGCAACAAAATGTGCAGAAACTGAAACTTTTACGCAAGTGCAACTTTGCTTTACGTGTTTTTCACATCCGCATTCGCATCCCCATCCGCATCCACGTTCACTTGGCATGCTTTCAACACGTTCGCATATGCGGAGAAAGAGGAGGGGGAGGAGGAGAGGACATGCAACTCGCTTTTTGGCGACCGCAAACACGAAGGCGGCGGCAGGAAGTCGACTCAATTGGAAAGGATGTGGCAAGGAATACGAGACGCGAAGAAAGCAGGCAAGTAACACAGGAGAAAGAAGAGACGAGGGGAAAGAGTGCTGCAAATGGAGGCGAAATCGATGTGTCTGTGCGAACGTATGATTCACATACCCTGCAAGGCATGTGTGAGCAAGCAAAGGGGTATATTGAAGTGAAGAAAGAAGAAAGATAAAGTTCTTCTACTGCTCTACTATTGAGAAAGTTCTAGCTTCGTAGAGGGTATCTGCTAGCGCAGCACACTCCACTGCACACTTTCCCTACTTGTTTTCCTTTTACTTTATGTCACAGCTGTGAAATTAAAGCATTTGCATATCGGCAACTGCATCTGCGCGTAGGGGACCAGAGTAAACACAGATGCTCAACCTTTCACATTGATTCAGCTTTCGACAGGGGGTGGGGTGGTTGCCACACACAAATTTGTATTAAAAGCGATGCCACATTAACGCACTCACACACATCAATTGCCGTGAAAAAGGGGAGAGCTCTGGGGATCTGCAAAGCTTGTGGTATTAGTCGCATTTAAATGGTGCAACTAACTGATAAACAGGCTCAAGTGCGAGCTATTTCACACGATAAAAGTAACAGATATGTAAGCGTATATATAAAGTAACCATTATAGCATCATTTTATAGCATTTTTTTATGGATACACCCCTCACTCCAATCGCCTGCTGCCAATCTTGATAGCTCGCTTCTCCTGCGTTTCCTTGTCGGTGTCAATGTATTATTTGCCTGGGAATTCAGACACGTCGCTGCCTTGGTATCTGTCTGTGTGTGTGTGTGTGTAATCAAATAAAATGTGTCACGAGCACACAGTGCGCACATTTATAAATATTATTTGCCGGCACAAGAAGTAACAAGTGCGAAGAGCGTGCCACACATTTCTGGTCTAATTTTGCATATAAATTACAAGCAACAAATAATCAAATGCAAATATGTTCTTAAGATTCAATTTTTGTGCAATCAACGCACTTAAACGCATCATCAGCGAGGGGGGGAGGGGGGTAAGATAGAGAGAGATAGAGAGTGAGAGAGAGTGAAAGTTTGATGGCCAGGCAGGCTGACTGTGGGCGAGATAGATTGCAGACATTACCAAGACATTGAAATGGCGTTGAGCGACAGACACAGGACATCCTAGTGGGGGTGTCGCTATGTGTGTGTGTCTCTGTGTCCGTGTGTGTGTGTGCCAGTGAGTGGCTGCCTGTCTATCTCGCACTCTCCGTCTGCCTGTCTGTCTGTCTATGTGTGTTTTCCTGGCTGCTTTTCAACTTTACGCGTTGTTTGGCAGCGCCTCAACATGCCACACAGCGACGTTGTCCTTCATGACGCGGCTTGCCTCCACTCTTTCCCCCTTTCCACTGCCTCATGCCACGCAATCAAATTTAAAATTGTAACATTTGACTGTCAGCTGCGCTTGTTAACCAATATAGCCATGATAGTTGCCATGACTTGTGGCTTAGAGTGCAATGCCATCAGCTGGAAGACACTGTTGACGGGGGTACACTATATTGTGCTGTTTTCCTTCCATATACAGCATCATTCCAAAGGGCAAATATTTCTAAATTAATATTAATATTTATTGTGCTGCTGCACTGCTGTTTAACATTAACAGATACTTAACAGCCGCTTAGAATTAAATCTAACAGTTGCTTAGCAGACGGGTTAACAGTTGCTTAGAACAGCTGTTTCTAGTTGATATGGCAACCTTAAGCATTTAAATAGTGACAATATACATAAATAGTAAATATTTTAACTAAGTAGTGATCTGAGACAGAGAAAGAGAGAGAACAGAAAGCAGGCAAGGCTAAGTTGCCACTTTAGCTGGCATTGCATTTCTTTAATCCCTCCTAAAGCCTTTCTCCCGGCTAAATTAGCACTCGAAATTGCCCCGGGTGAATTGAATCTAACTGATTTATGATCACACTTAATGTGTAAATATGTAAGCAGGACACTAAGTCGCTTGTTTGCCTGTCCTGTCCTAGTCCTGTCTGGCTGCGACTGGCATGTCTATTCGCCCAGCCAGTTTATTTGTTTATGCACTGCACATAGCCAGAGATATAGAGAGAGAGAGTCAGGAAGAGAGGAGGCAAGGCAGGCAGAAAGCGTCTCCCGACTGGCTTGACCAACATTTGCCTAAGCAGGCGTGTGAAAATTGACCATTAGCAATGCAATATATTCTCAATCTCGTTGTGATATAACTTGTTGGCTGCGCCTACGTGTGTGTGAAAGAGACAGGGAGAGAGAGTGCGTGTGTGTTTTTGGTGTGTGTGCGTGCGTGCCTGCGCGTGTGTGCGTGCGTGTGTTACTATGATAATTGGTGTAAATGCTACAAAGCATTGGCAGGGGACAATCAGAACAAGTCCCTTTCTCCCTTCCTCACACACACTCTCTCTCTCTTTCACGCACACACATGCGTTTAATATGCAGCTGCATAAGTTATGGCAATGGCAGCCATTAATTTGAGTGTACACAACTTCAAGCCATGGCTAAGGCAGTAGAGCAGAGGGGCAGAGGTTGCACAGCCACAGGCGCACGTGCGTGACCAGAGAGATATGGCACAACACCGCCAGTTCGCGTCAGAGTTGCCAAGCCTTCGCTCCTCCAGCGACCACATAACATATTTTATTTTAATTTGTTTAACAAAAGCGAAAGTTGCAACTCGTCGCTTTGGCACTGGCCATTGCCTTCTCTCTCTCGCATTGGCATCTTCATCATCATTACGATCGCTTCATTTGCCTTATTCAATCTGGCACACGTTCTGCCATAGTTCAGCCTCAGTCCGAGTCCGAGTCGGAGTTGGAGGCGTGGCAAGGAAATCACAATGCCGGCACAAAACAATATGCAAACAATTTTTACCGTTACATGACTGAAATACACAAAATGCCGAACGCAGAAGAAAGAGCGAGACAAACACACGTATTTATGGTCACGTACCTTTTATATGTATGTGTGCAAATATACATATACATATATTGTATTGTGCGTGTGTGTGTGTGTGTGCGGTTCACAACTGACCAGACACCAAATTGTTTGCTGCACGCAGCATGCGACGCGGCAAGTATGAAAATTGCTTGCAAAATGACAAAGCACAAGGGCAGCCGACCCCCCATAACCCTGCCCCACCCCCCGCCCCGTACTCCACAGTCACATTTATATTTATAGATATGTATATAAGTAATTCCTCTGACTGCCCTAAGCCAACGCAATATATATTATTTTTCTCGCCATTTGTGGGCATAGCAAAAAATTGTTATTTAATAAAATTGTTATGGCGCCGCCGGCAGCGACGCATTGCGGTCGATGGAAAAAGAATAAGGGGAAAGGGAGAGAGGAAAAACTGAAACTGGCAAAGCTCGCAGCTGTTTTGCATATTAATTAGCCGGGGTCATTCCAAAGTTTGCACACTTTGCGAGGCTCAAGTTACCCTTTTTATTGGGCTCGCATCTTAGCTTGATCGACATTTTCCTCTTTTTATCGCACACACACACACATAGAAAACTTGCCTGTCATGGCGACAATAAGCGTACGTGGGCGTGTGTCTATCGGTGTGTGCATGTGTGTGTGTGTAGTCGTGCGTGTTGCTGCGTGAGTGGTCACAGTGATTGATGATGTGAACTGGCCACGGTCAATACGTTGAACAATCTCCAATTGACAAGCCAATTATATATGTATAGTATGTATGTACATACATATCGTATATAGTCATAGTACTATTCCCACTAGGCAAACGATAATAACAGGCATATTGAAAAACAAGCTACAAAGAGCAAGATTTTCCTTTTTTTTTTTTGAAAATAGCACAATTCACACAAAGGATATTTCAGTCTGCTAAATGTTTACCAAAATAGTATAAGCAGCACGTATAACAGCTTAGAAATGTTAAGAAAGAGGAGCATACAGTGTGGAGTACATGTGGAGCAGTTTCGTTTACTGCAGTGTGGAGTAAAGTACTTTTTGCGTCGCTTACGTTCGTTTAGTTTAGAACGTTATTGAGGTATTCGTTAAGTAGTTAAGTTGCGACCGCCATTTAACAGTGCCCTTTCTTAACGTATCGTTGAGTTGCACCACAGTATTCGTTTAGTTGTGGGAGGGTGGAAAGTATACCAACCGCTGTAAAAGGAATGTTATTACCTTATCGTAAGCCATCCACATTCGTTTAATATTCGTTCAGTAATAGCAAAGACACTAAAATGTCTTTGGTAATAGTAGATAGTACAACCTGTAATTTAAGTTCTGTCACTAAGCATCGAACATGTTCGATGCTTAGTGGTTCTGTTGGGTTAGCAGTGCTGTCATTTAGCATTTGTAGTTGACTGTAATTTCTGTAATAAATATCGATTACTGTAATTAATCGATATAAGAATAAAACGGTTAACGTACTGCCCAAATTAAGTAAATCTTTATTATAATAATTAGTTAGTTACAATTCCAAGTCGCTGTATTCCAAAGTAAACACATTTATGACAGACAGAGTAAACATTTTTCAAGTAAGTAACTTATGTAGAGAAGTCCTATTGGATCAATACAGAAACTAGATGCAGTAATCCCTCTGAATCGTTTGCTTCATAAGACCCGCCAACACCTGTTGAGCAATGTTTGAACGTCTCACTAGTTTCTCCAGGGCCAAACTACCCATGTCCTCCAAGTCCATCAACTTAAGACGTGGCAGTAGCCCACTACAACCTCTACAAGCCTTGGGCGGCCCCTTGGATGCTGGGGCTGCTGCTGATTCACCTGGCGCCTTATCAGCCTGCGACATTTTGCACTAGTTTACACTTTCCCAGACGCCGCAGATAAGTAGAGCTATTACTAACGATGCGACGCTAGTGAACACACAATTCGCACTGATATCGCTGGCGTTGCAGCTGCCGGCCTTTTAAGCAAACGGCTAAACGTTTAACCCCCACCCTCGACACGGTCCCGGCCCCGTCGCATGCCCAGCAGAAGTGACTTATTGTTTGCATAGCAAACATTGCCCGTCTTATCTCGACAAACGTTGAGAACGGCAAGACATGTAGGAAATTTATGAAAATACTCGATTTGTTGTATTTTTGGTAATTACTTTTATACTATTTAATCGTTTTCGGTTTTGCATTTCTTTTGTTTTTACATTAATAGTTTTTTTATTTTGTAGTTTTTCGTTTTTTTGTGCTAATTATATTTTGATAAACATAAAAATGTTCATTGTTTTCTCATTATATTTTAATCATATATTGTTGTTGTTGTTTTGTTTGTTGTATTGCATTTTGATTGTTTTATTTTGGTTTTCATTTAATTGCCATCTCTCTCTTTTTGATTTGTTGAGTTTGCTTTGCTATGTTTATGATTCTCATTCATTTTGTTTTAATAAATTCGTAAAATTCGATGTTAAATTTAATAAACCATTTATTACATATTAATATATAATAATAATAGTATAAATAAATGCATATAAAAACGGATAAAAACTCTGCAGCGTCCTGCTCTGAATATACAATACAAATATCTTTATTGGTTTTCTTGTACTTACGTAAATGATAAAAAAGTGCTGCACATACATTTTATTAATATTTAATTGTAATTTGTTAATTGGTATTTTTTTGTATTTTTCGTGGTCTTGAAACTAACGCTGCAGCAAATGAAACTCGAAAATGCAGACTTGTCTTTTTGTTTTGGCTGCCAAAGGTTCTTTTATAAATGCCCTCGACGACGACTGTTGTTGGCCGGGAAACCCAGACTTGCATACTATATACCACTGCGGTGTATATATAACTATTCGTGTATATATATATACTATATATTTGTTTCTGTTATTTGTGGCGCTTAAATGTATAATTCTTTGCTGCTAATAAATCCATTTTAGGGCTCTGTTTATTGTATATTTTGTTAATACGTTCTTATATGGTTTTTCCTTTATTTTGTTTTCTATATATCTGATCTTAAACAAATTTTGGCACATGGTTTCCGAAACGGTTTTGAAAATTCTCTTCTGTTTTTTTTGTGGCTCATTTCTTTCTTCTTCATCTGCTATTGACCTGTTGCTAAGTTCCTTATGATCTTAAGTGTTGTTGTTGCTTGGTTAATTTAAAATACAGCTAATTATTACGCGGATTACTCATGTGGGGAGAACTAATGTTAATTTGTAGTTTTCATCTATACTTATGCGTGAGAGTGTCTCTGTGTGTGTGTGTGTGACGAGTTTGTAAATGCTTTTCAATATGTTTCTTTTTAAAAACATTTATCTACACGTTGACGAACGACATTTTGTTTTTTCTTTTTGTTTTGGTTTATTGTATGGGAAACACTCACTAATTGCGTAGATATACTGAGGAGATTATCCAGTCATATCTGGTGTGAATACTGATTCTTCAGCTGGCGACTTGTATCCTTCTATACATTGAGTATATATCGAATACTTTAGTTATTTAGTTAACATTTTCATGGATCTATAGACTTTCTTGATTCTTGTTTCTTTTGCTCTGCTTCTCATTCTCAGTCAATATTCGCTTTGGGCCTATTTACAGAATGTAGCGCTAACAACTAAGTTGAAATACCATTATAATATATCTGAGTGTGAGTGTGTATACTTCGATATATGTATGTAAGTGTGTGTATATATTGTATATGTACAATAAACTATAATACTCTCATCATGTATAATATGTTATGTGTATAAGATCCAGTAATTACTTGTAGTATTTAGACATAGATATAGATTTGTACACAGCATATGTCTTGAGTTCTAAAAGATTAGTTCAAATTTCGCAGTTTAAATTCCTCGTTACACTTTTGGGGAGAAATGCAGAATCAATTGTTGTTCGGGATGGAAGCTTACAAAAATACTCACTTAGCATTAGCTATACGTAATACGTAAATACGTAACTCAAGTATATCAGTACGATAGTTAGTTATATATGTTAGAAGAGTGTAACCAAAGCACGTACAAATACAAGTACCATATACAGATACTATAGTACTATAGTACTTACAACCTCTCTACATCCAATCATCATACAAAAAACAGTTTCGATTATGTTACGAGTACGAGACGACGTTACGTTTAGTATTCAATTTTTGTTTAGTATTCGAGTTAGTAGTTTAGGTTCGAGTTACATCGTTAGTCATAAGTTAAGAGTACTCTTAACACTAGGTTTAGTTAGTAGATATAGTATTAGAAATGCATTAATTTATATACAACATCTTGGAAGTTCGATAACTGACCTGGGTTCAAATGGGTACACATGGCATGCTGCGTAGTATGTAACATGCACAAATCGTATTCGTAATCGTAATCGTAAGTAGAAATTACCTATACTATACATTTTATTAGGTATATGGTATGGCAGTATATACGGTTGGTTATATGAGCTTTATAGTATTAGTTGGGGAATGGATAGTGAGAGAGAGAGAGAGAGTTATTAAATGGGAAGTGTGGGTGAAGAGATTAGACTCTTTGCAGGATGGTTGTGCATTAAAATTTTGATACTGATTGTCCGAAAGTTTTACATTTTGGGAAAATGGGGGTTTCTTCAAGCTGGAGTAGGGGTTAGACGGGGGAAGTGGTTTCAGTGTGTGTGTATGTATGTGTGTGTGTTTGGTACTAAAACGGCTCAGCTGTTGTTGTACTGGAAAACACGTTCAACAAAGGTTGCCCCAACTAGTGTGCGTTTGCGTATTGTCGACCTGACCTCATCAACATCATTTACTGATCGTGCTGCGATCAGATCTTACCAATATCTCACACTGATATCGAATAATCCGATTTTTCACTTAGCAATTTTTGGCCTGGAGCGGGTGAATGTTGTTGTGGGCGTTGTTGTTGCAGTGGCTGCTGCTGTTGCGGTTGCGGCGATTTTGAGTGCGCTCGTTTGTGTGGTGGTTGCTGTTGCTGCTGTTGTTGTTGCTGCTGCTGCTGCTGTTGCTGCTGCTGACGTTGTTGCTGTTGCTGCTGCTGATGTTCCTGCTGCAATTGCGATGTAGTTGAATTGGGACGGGACCACAGCGAGGAACGCTGTCCCAGCTTCAATTTCTTGATCGTATCCACATCGCATTCAACCTCGGCCAGCTCTATGTGCTCGCCCCCAGTATCGCTATGTCGGAAAGCACCAGCGGTGCACTCGGCCTGCAGCTGCAGCGGATGCAGCGTGCGCAGGATGCCAGCTCTGCATGGTTGGTGAGAGAGGGAAGAGTACCCAGAGAGAGTTGGTTCGAGTTGAAATTTGACTTAGCGCTAGCAACCCCACACTCAGAGAGATAGATAGAGAGACTTAGGTGTGTTCTTGTTGTTCTAGTTGTTGTTGTTGTTGTGTGTTGTTGGTGTGGTGTGCTGCTGCTGTGGCTGCTGCATCAGTTGCTAATGGGCGCCCTCAGGTCCGCACACCTCACCGTAAGCCAAGTCTCATGTATGATCAATGGGATCCATATAGGTGCACGATATCTCGCCGCTTGTGTAGCCAAAGCTGCTGTGGCTGTGGCTGTTGCTGTTGCTATTGCTATCAGCACCACCATCACCACCGCCCATGTATTCACCTCCCCCATTGGCCGTATCCTATTTGGGCAGCGGCAGCGTTGGTGCCGTAAAGAACTTTGAGGACAGCAGAGCCGTCGACGGATTCAACAGAGCTGTGCCAGCTTGTACACCACCAGCACCACCCCCCGAGTGATGGTGCTGATGCGACGGGTGACTACTCATGTGGCTCATGTGTGGCTCATGCGCGTTGGGCATTATGGACTTGTGTGGTATGGGTCGAAATTGTGAAGAGGGTGGCATGCAAGTGACGGGCACAACAGATGCTAGGGTACTAACGCCGCCTCCATCCAGTCCCAGCCCAAGACCGCCATCCTGCCCGTTCGAGGCATGCGTTGATTGTGGATCGAGCGAATGGAGCTTGGGCTGGATCAGCAATGGTTGCTGCTGCTTCAAACTACTGCTACATGGTGGGTTCGAATTCTGATTTGTTGCTTGATTCTGACTGCATTTATTATTTTGTTGTTGTTGCTGCAGTTGTTGCTTGTGGAATTGTTTCTGTTGTTGTGTACTGATCGATGGCGATTTAACCAATGTGGGTATGTGACATTGTATGGAGTCTTGTGATTTGAATGTGCTCGATATGGACTTGAGGTTGCCACTACCGTTGCGTGGCGATAGAATTTTGTTGTTCGTGCTTGTGGCTGGGCAACTGGTTGCCGATGTGGCTGTATTTGTATTTGTGGCCGTGTTAGTGGTATGATTGTTGTTGCTTTTGTTGCTATTGTGATGACGCGGTGTTGTATTGGTGGAAAACTGATATTGCTGATGATGATACCTGGAGCGACCGCGTCGTGGCAATGATTTTTGTTCGGACATTGGTGACAGATCGGAGGATGTGCTTGATTGTGCTCCATGGTAGATGATGCCTGCATCGCATACAGCAAATTTGTTTATTTTTTTCATTTTTTTTTTTTTTTTTTTTTGGTTTGGAAGAAAGAAAGAAAGAAAATACGGGCAAATACAGATAATTGGCATGTGGAAGTGGGGGAGAAACACACACACATATATAAAGCTTAAGGCTAACTTAAAACTATGTACTATACGTAGTATTTAATCTTGATCTTTAGATTTTGATTTGGTTTAGTTTCTTTAGTCTTTGGCTTTGATTATTATATTAAAACTCTTATTGGTCGCATTCGATTATCGATTAATTTAGTTATTTGATCTACTACAGATAAGTTATCGATATGTTGTGATTTGGAAAATGCTGTATTAGTCTAGAGTCTGAGTCTGCAAAGTAGAATGAGAGAGCGAGTAGATTAACTCCATTTGATAGGCCTATGAACACACTACGAGCAATTACAGGGGGAAGTTTGAAAAGGTAAAGTCACGAAAAGAAACTCAATCAAAGGGCCTGAATACCCCTGATTGATTTCTTTATGCGACTGATCATATTGCCGATGCTTAAAACTGGTTCTATTGGGGGTTCATCATCGCTACTTACTGTGCTTGATCTTGCCCTCGTGCTGATTGGAAGACTCGGTGCGACTGGAGGTCAATTGATCCTGATCCGATTCAGATTCCTCGCTCTCCGGTTCGGTTTTGCGTGAGTGACGACGACGATTCTTGGACTGCACGAAGAACAGAGCATGAGATTAGTTTGTGCAGCAATTTCCCTCTGCATACGACTAGCGACTACAAAAGCGCTTCGGAATGGTAGTAAACGCTTTCCAAAACAAACCAAAAACAAAACAAAGGATCAACTCAAGACTTGACATGTGACACGAGGCAGAGCGCGCTTTGCTCTGTGCCCCATGATATGATTTAAATACGACGCATTGCACTGAAGAGAACTAAGAAATTGGGTGAAAATAAGACACGAGCAGACAGAGGAAACAACATAAAAAGCACGTAGTAGTCTATAGAAAAGTACACACAAACCCCCTTCCCCCACAGCGAGGGGGGGAATGAGAGCAAGAGCGAAGAGAGAGACAGAGAGAGAGGAGAGCTAAAATCAAAGAAATGAATAAACAAACGCACGATATTATGAAACGGTGAGGTCTGATAATAATTATGAATTGTCTTTTGTGGACGTTGGTTGTGGTGGTGATGGGTGGTGGGTTTTAATACCGCAGCTGGTGGTGGCGACGAGCAGCCCTCGGCCAGTGCCCTCTCATGGTACATGAACGAGTGCAATAGGGTATTGGCGGGACCGCCGTGATGCGTCTGTGACATATTGCCAGCTTCCGATAATTGGAAGGTGGCGTATGGCGAAATGTCCTCAGAGGTTTCTGCAAAAAAACAAAAACATAACCGCAGGACATTAGTCTCAACTGTGATCTGAAGTGATGACAACACTCGCTTTGCTTACCCGGTATTTTGTCATTGTTCTGCATGGAAACCTTATGAATGGTGGCATAATAACGCTCACGCTGTGCCGCCTCCGAGTTGGCACGATTCTCAAGCGATTCCTTTTGTATGTGATTGCTTTGTTCTGCAAGGAATCAGAGAAACAATAAGTTGAGGCACAGAATGAACTTCAATTTGTGGTACTTACTGTGCCGATAGCATATAATGACCAGGGCTATGGTGCAGATCATGCCCGACACAGCAGCTATGGTAGGTATCAGCAGATTGATATTGCCATAGAAGACACTTGGGCCACGTTGTCCGCGCTGCACAATCTCTGGCGGTGGTGGATCACCATCTTTGGTTAGGGTAACAAAGCTGAACTCTGCCTGAGAGACGCCTGCCACGTTGTGCGCCTCCATGCGCAGCTGGTAAAGCGTCGATGATTGCAGATTGGAGATGACCACGCGACGCTGAGGCTTGAGGGCGTTGGAGACCAGTATCCACTCCTTGTCGGCATCATCAGTGACGGCACGATATTGCAGCACAAAGTACATGAGAGGACAACCATTGTCGGGCCAGGTGTGCAGACGAATCATCACCGACGTTGAGTTCGGGGCAAGCAGACTTGTCGAGGCGGGCAGTCCTGGTGCCTGTCCCTGAGTGCGCACATGCAACATGATGCTGGCCGGTGAGCTGCCAACCTTATTGTGGGCATTCAAATGGATCTGATAGGTGCTGCCACAAACCAAACCCTTCAGTTCGTGACTGGAGGCATGACGCGACAGCTGCATCTCGTCTGTGTTGCCTGTGGCACGACGATAGAACAGCGTGTAGCCAGTGATGGGCGCATTGCCTGTGAAGCCGCATTTCCAGTGCATCAAAATGCTACTTGAGGTGGCACTGGTCACATAGAGTACTGGCGCTGATGGGGGCACTTGCACCAGCAGCAAGTGTGTCAAACGATCCGTGCCGAGTCCATTGTCCACCTGGCAGCTGTAGTTGCCACTGTCTGCCAACTGCAGGCTGGAGATTATCAGGTCACCAGTGTCCAGTAGCTGTGAATTGTGCAGTCCACCCTGACGCAACGCCACATCTGCCTTGAACCACTCTCGCTTCGGTTTACCCACCGCTGTGCAGGGTAGCGTGACTGTAGAACGCCAAGGACGCACCACAGGGCCGCCAAAGGAAATAATTCTAGCTGGCACACGATTCGTAGTGATCTGTGAGGAGACTCTCGAGCTCTTGCCTTCTCCCACTCGCGTGGAGGCAGTCACCCAGAACTGATACTCCATGTGCGGATGCAGATTCTTGGCCTCGTAATAAGCTTGCTGTGACGGCAGGCTGCGCTTCTCATTGTTCAGCTCCTCGCGTCCATTGACTACCCGCGTATACAGACTGAACTTGGTAATGACCCCGTTGGGCTCCGTGGGAGGCAGCCAGGACACATATAGGGATTGTGGCGAGCTAACAACAACCTTGATATCTGCTGGTGCCTCGGGCACATCTTCCTCTGTATGACAGAAAAGTGGCTTCGACAATGCGCCATCTCCCATGCGAGTGTGCGCCAACACCTGAATGCTGTAGTTCGTGTACTTGCGCAGCCCTGTCAGCACAGTGGTCAAGGCGGTGGTCTTGCGCGACTCCACCTCATCCTTGTTGGGTGTGATGTCATCAATGATGGGTTCAAAGACCAGTTTATAGCCCTGCAGCAATCCATTTGTGTGGTAAATTGGCGGTGGCTGCCAAGAGACTTGCAACGACTGAGAGGTCAACGCGGCACAGCGCACATCCTCTGGCGGGCGACTGGGAACTGCAAAAAGAGAAATAGGAGATGAGTGGAGAAGTCTGAGAAGAATCTGTTTCTTTGCTTACCATCTTCCATGGTCTGTGCAGCAGTTGGCTCGGAAAGCGGACCTGGACCCACTTGATTGAAGGCCTGCACCACAATGCTGTAGCGTGCAAACTTGGAGAGTCCACTGAGCAATAGCTCGCCATTGCCTCCTTCGCCATCCCCTGCCACCGAGGTAAAGTTGTAGGCAGTGCTGCTGGAGCTGGCCAGCTTGTAGCCCACATTGTAGCCCTGTATGTCGCCATGTCGCAGCTCGGGCAATGGTGCCACCCAACTGATAAGCAGCTCCGTGGAGGAAAGTGGACGTGCCGAGAGACTTAGAGGTGGTCCAGCGGGTCGTTGTGGTTCGGTGCGCACAATAAGCTCCTGACTGGGTGCACTACGGCCCGCATTGCCCTCGGCTATGACTCGGAAAGCATAACGCGTTGCTGGCTTGAGATTCTCAATCAGAGCATTGAAACTGGGCGGATCCTTGATCTCCAAGTGCTGCCACTGATCGATGAAGAGCACAGCTGGAAGAAGAGTAAACTGAGTGAGTGAGCACAAAATGACTTGGAGTGCAACTTACGATCTGCCTCGCGATACTCCACAAGGTACTTGGATACATCTCCCGAATTGAGTGCCTTGGGTTGCCATTTGAGATTCACCGAGCGACTGCTTATCATGGCTGCCTCCAGTACGCTGGGTGGTTGCGGTGGCTCCTGCACTTGCAGCTGCACCAGTTGTTGATCATTGCCATAGAGATTAGTGGCACGACAGAAATAGGGCCCGCTGTCGGTGGCATCTACAGTGCGTATCTGCAGCTCCGCTGAAACGCCATCTGGTGTGGCTTCCTGCTTCACCGAAATTCTAAAGAGGATTGAAGGGGATGTTGCCAGGTCATTGGAGTCGAACTGATTACTGGGAGTGCTCACTTGTAATTGGTTGATGGATTCAATGTATTCTTGCCCGAACGCATCCACACAATGTTAATCGGTTTGTCCCCGCTGACGGAGCACTGCAGCAGCGCCGTGTCGCCCTTCTTGACGGTAACCGAGCGCGACGAGGAGGAGAAATACGGCGAGGCTGCAATTAACAACATTTCAATATAATTCGCTTGCTTTTTAATTATGTCAGCAGTTGCAACTGCATTTCAATTTCGCATTGCAATTACGCAAATTGCCTCCCTCCCACTCCACCCCCCCTTTTCGTTTCATCCTACGCAATACTCACAGTTCACTTTCAGCTGAATGACCTTTCCAATGCCCGTGCCAATGCCATTGTTCGCCTGGCACAGGTAGAAGCCTTCACGATCCTCCTTGACGTGCTGCAGCAGCATGGAGCCGTTGCCGAGCAGCTTGGTGAAAGGACGTTCGCGCACCTCCTCGTATTCGCCTGATTTGCTGCCTGCAGTTGGGAAATGTTAAATTAAAGTTACACAAAATATCTAACAATATTTCCACTTACCCGTCGCCTTCTTCCACACTATGCTGGGCGTGGGTACGCCCTGCGCCTGACAGTGCAGCATTATGTGACGATTGCGTTCGACATTTGCATCCACGGGCTCAACAATCCAGCGTGGCGGCACTGCGTGGCGTATACGTGATATTACAAAAGTTTAGTAAGCTGCTAATCGAAGCAAGACTTGCTATTCTATTCAACAAATGATTCAAATGATAAACCTCTAAGACATACAGAAAAGTTATGATGTAGAATAGAGTGAGAGCGAGAGAGAGTTAGACAGAGAGAGAGAGAGAGTAATAGAGAGCGAGGAAAAGTAAAGATTTCTGGCAAAGTAAAAACGGCAAAATATTTCTTTGGTGTCTACTCAAAACTTTTGGAGCATAATAGTAGAAAGGTTTGTTGCATTTAGAGTTAGAGCGAGAGAGAAAGAGAAACTTTCAACTAATATACAATAGGGTTAAGGTTTATTGTTTGCTTTATTAGTTATTTTATTTTTTTTTTTTTTGGTTGTGGTTTTTCTTTATTTGCAAAAAACTAACGCAAAATTTCTTATGCAACTTAGTCAAAATTGAAATAAATAAAAAAAGTTCGATGCTTTAAAATTTCCATAGTTCTTTTTCGGGTTCTTTTTCACGTATTTTGCCGAATCGGGTGTAATTCATTATTTTGTTGTGGTTGGTTGGTTGTTGTTGTTGTTGTGCAAGGATTTTTATAGTCATATTTAAATTAGTTGTTATTATTGATGTTTTTTTGTTCATCTTCGTCGTCGTTGTTGTTGTTGTTTGCCCCCACACACACACGCTCGCTGCGCCTCGCTGTTCAGCCGATTTTTTGTTGTTGTTATTGTTGTACAACAAAATGCAGCTCGGTTTGGCGCATAAATTAAATAACAAAGCATGCCAGAAGCGTATTCGAAAAATATTTGCATGGAAATTATTATTATAAAATGCGCAACTCAAAAAAAAGTACATACATTTTTCATATGTATCGAGTATATATGGTATATATGTATGTGTGTAGTAGCGGGCGAGAGCACAAAAAGCAAAAGTGGGCCTGCTCAGTAATTAGTTTACGATTGGACACGCCCACGCCCGCGCCTGTGCCACATGCTGCGGCAGCAAGGAAGGCGTTGCAGCGTTGCAAATTACATTTCCATAATTTATGGGGCCCCAATAATTGTTTGCATTTAATTTTGCAGCCCTTTTGTTTGTCACACAGGCAAGAACCGAAAAAAAGTATAACAAGAATGAAAGAAATGAACACAGCTGGCCTAGGGAACAGCATTAATTAAAAAGCATTTGCGGTTATAAATGGTTAGTGTGTGTCTGTAGAGTATTTATGTATGGCAAAGCGGATATCTGGTTGGGGGTTGCGACAGCGCGTTCGGTTAATAGCGACTAGTTTGGAAAAAAAATCTTTGCACACAACAGCAGCAGCAGCCTGCTTAAATTGACAGTAAACAGAACTGAAAATCAAGAAATCAAACAAGAAGAATCGCGAGTGTGTTCCGAACTGAGTAAGCAACCCAATTTCGCACAAATTCAACAGTCTGTAACGTTATTATCAAAATGATCGATCATTATATCATGTAATTATTTCATTGGCGAAATTGCAGTGAAATCGGTTGCAAGAACTGCTGGCGCGCGCGCTCAAATTAGGCTGCCAGAGAGTTCAAGAACAGAGAGAGAGAGCAAGCAAATCATAAATAAACGAAATTAAAATCCATTTTGCAAGCACACTACGCCGCATGCAGATGGCAGCTTGGACAGCAGCAGCTGCTGGACGCACAAAAAAAGGTTGCAATTTATTTACAGCGTCGCATGCACAGCCAAAAAAAAGCCAAACAAAAAGCAAGCAAAAGCCAATGGAACAAAAATGTAGCATACTTTTCGGCTGCCACAACATGCCATGCCACACTGAGAGAAAAACGGGTGGGGTGGGGGAGTGTAATCAACATGCTCAAACTACATTAGCAAATACTGCGAAGCTTTAAATTTATATATTGTTTTTCTTGTAAATTGATTTTTATTTCTCTTGTTTTGGCACTGCAAAAAATATGTTTTCATTTTGTTGCACAAAAAACAATCACGCACTCACACAGGACGGGGAGGGGGAAAGGGGGCAGTAGGAACGCATACATACGCACAAAGGAGAGAGAGAAGCGAGAGAGATAGAGTTGGGTTAGTGAGTGAGTGAGTAAGCAATTGGAGCCCAAAACCAAATTGAAGCATAAGCAGCGCGTCGTCTTCTGGTTTATAGTTTATAGCTCTTTCATTAGTTTTCTTTTTTTTTTTGGGGTTTTTGTTAATTAAGCACAGCACATTTATAGCAAAGACTTGGCCATTCAGTCTTTTGTTTTTTCTTTTTTTTTTTTGTGTTTTTTTTGACAGCTGCGGGGGCGGGCAAACAGCAGCCGTTGTGCGCTAAGTTTTTGAAGCTGCAAGTCAAAAAATTTGCAAAACAAAATAGGGGGAAAAATATATTGTTTATAATAGTATAGTATATATATGTAAGTATGCATTGGCATTGTTTTTGCTATGGCACAACGACAGAGACAGCAACAAAAGTAGAAAAGCGAGTAAGCAAATTAATCGTAAGTCAGCTTAGCATATTTTCTTGATTATGAATGGAGAGTATTTTATAAAAATTAAAAATAAAAGAACTTTGCAGCGCATTTCTAAGGGAAATTCAAGAACTCTTTATGCAATGGAAACCTGTTTTTTTACTATTAATAATGATCTTTTTCTTAATTACAAGTTTGATAATTTTCCCTTCGAAATGCGTTATAAATTCATGTTGTAAAGCAAATACCGAAGCTTAAACTAAGATCAGCAACACATAATTAATCAGTTTATTCATATATATTATAATACTTAAGTTTAGAATTTGGTGGAGTTTGTTACGAAGCGTTTAAGAAGCAGTGCAGTTGATAAGGTTACCTGGTGAAACTGTTGTCAAAAAAACCCACAGCGTGCCAAAGCGACTTAAGGGTTAAAGGTTACATGTATTGTATGTATGTAATTTGTATAATTAATTTCATTTTGAATGTTTAAAGCAGGGCAACGTTATGGTTTTTCTTTTGGTCGGTTTTCTTTTGTTTAGTTTCAGTTATGGTTTGGTTTTTAAGATCTTTTAATGGTTTGGTTTGGTTTTGGTATTGGTATTTTATTCGTGAGATAGAGTCAAAATCAAAGCACCATTTGTGAAGCGAGAGAGTTGGGAGAGCAACGTTCAGTTACGCTGGAGTGCGTCGTGTAAAAAACATTTACAGAGGCTGGACTCCAAAAAATAGTTTTACTTATGAAGTTATTGAGTAAAGTAAAGTATAAACGAGGAAGAAATAAAAACTCAAAAACGATTAAGAAGCGCTTTTCTTAAGTACAGCAAAAAGTATTGTAGTATGTAGATTATATTACTGAAGGGGCAATTGTGAAAGTTCAGTTAGTTGAAGCTCATATAAGGTGTGTAAATGTGACTGAGTGTGTGTGTGTGTATGAGAGAGTGTGCGTGTGTGTGCCTGTGTTGGTCTGTGTGTGTGTATTGCAACCAAGTACGCTACCTTTGACCTGCAACAGAGCGGTATACTTGATTTCGGCTGCCGGATTCTTGGCCACGCACGTATATTCCCCGGAATGCGTGGCCGACAACGAGGGTATGCTCAGCAGCGAACTATACTGATCTAACATAGTAACATTGGCGCCCAACAGTTCGGGCAGTGGCTCGCCGTCCTTGAGCCAGATCAGCTTGAGTGGCGCATCGCCACGCGAGACACCGCAGACAGTGCGGGTGCGCATGCCCTCAGCAAGGCCATCCTGAAATGCGAACGGTTCTATGATCGGCGGTACTGCAAGTAGGAAAGAGCAAGCACATTGGTTAAGAGCAGTACGGCAAATACACAACGGTCCTTGAGCACGAGAAGACGCCGACTGTGATGCGGTTCCCACGTTGAGCTGCTGTTTGCGACGGGGGCTAATTTTGGTTAGTTCTCATAATCGTGTTTCGCATATTGTATTTACAACTAAACCTTCGCAGTTTTGTTAAAGAGGACATACTTATTATCGATTAACTACGAAAGAGTACTGAATGGAGTACAAACATTCCAAAAGTTAAAGTGGTGTGTGTGTCTGTGTGTGAGTGTGAAAGGTAACTAAATGCCGTTTTCGATAACATAATTTACAGGTAATACATATTGCATTGCAGATGAGAATATTTCACAAGTCGATATCTGTTCTGTTTTGTTTATCCGTTTACATTGAACAAAGTGCATACAAAGAAACGCAACTACTTTCAACTAAATATGAGTATAATATATATTATATATATGCATATGGGGCGATTGTCCGTCACATTTTCTTTACCATTAACCAAGAGAGCCTGCGAGTTCTCCACCTCTGCCGCCGAGTTCCGCACCACACATGAATAGTTGCCGGTGTGATCGCTGCCAAGGTTATCAATGACCAGAATGCTATTATACTGATCGACCTGCTTCACGGACATGTGCTGCGTGGGATCGATGGGTCGGCTGTCCTTGCGCCAATTGATCGTTAGCGGCAGATCGCCCTTGACCACGGAGCAGGTGAGTGAGGCACGATCGCCCATATTCAGTTGCAGTATGGATGTTTGAAAGGGACTCAGACGCGGTGGCACTGTAAGTGGGTTTGTTGTCAAGCAATTTGGGAGTGAGTAAGCAAGCAAGGGTGAAGTATGTGTGGCAGATTAGCCAGCAATAGCTAGCACCTTCCCCCCTCCCGCAGGGCGTGGTACATACAACAAAAAGTGTAGCCCCAAAAAAAAGGGTTACAAATTATGAAAATTTAATCAACGTCGCGCTTCATTAGCGAATTCATTAAATGAAATGCGTGAAATGTCAAATAAAAAATAACAACGGATAAAAAAAGGGTTGCCACGTGGTCCCTTTTTATTTTAATTTGCAAAACTTTGAAGCTTAGTCGAAATTAAAAGCAGAAACCCGTGAAACAGAAAAACAAATACGAGGGGGAGAACTTAAAGCGCCACACGATACGTTGTACTTAGTTTCGCCTGTTAATAATTAAAATGCAATTTTCACTTGGCTTCATTTCGTTGCCTTTCGTTCCGTTCTTGGTTGCCCCTTCGTGGCTTGGTGCCTCAAAAGCTGTGAAGGAAAACACTCTCGACCAAAAAAGGGCCGACGAGCGACAGTTGTGGGCTGGCCACGACGGACGGATGATACTAACCTATGACCGTCACCTCGCCACTGCGCCGCGCACTGTGACCCTGTTTGTTGCGCGCCCAACACGTGTAGACACCCGAATCCGTGTGCTTCTGCACGGGGCTAATGGTCAGCGAGCCATCCGGCTGCACACGCTGGCGTATATCATCGGGCAGCTCGCGTCCGCCGCGCTCCCAGTGTATCTCCTCGATGGGGTACCCGGCCACGGGGCATTTCAGATTCAATGTCTCGCCCGAGACAGCGGTCACCTTCGGTATGAGGCGAATGTAGGGCAGGCCTAGCAAGGGAAGAGAGAGAGAGAAAGAGTAAGCAAATAAAGCATGAGCATGTAAAACGGATGGCCAATGTACTACACTGCTCAACAGATTTGCGCACAAGTTGCTCATTTAATAATGCAGCTGAAATACAAGGCAAACACACAAACAAACACACACACACAGCACAAACACAGAAAGGACAAACAAAATGGTTGGCAAGCCAGAAGGCAGCGCACAATGTAATATGCATACATATCCTGGGCAGTGCGCCCCTGGAAAATACGGAAGGAAATAATGCAGCAAATGCCGCCTGGCAACACAAACTCCCTTTCTACCCTATCCCCCCTATCCCCCTTTCCATTCCTTATCTCTGTCTCTACATTTCGCTGTCTCTCTTTGGGTTGTGCCTCTGCATTTCTGCGGAATATGCATAATTTCAAGCATGTCATACGTGAGCGCGCCTTGCTCTGCCTCCGTTGGCATCTCTCGTGGGAGTGCCGGAGATTTTTGTAATCACCGCCATTACCAAGTCGCGTAATCAGCGACAAAAGCAAAAAGAGCTTTAAGAAGGAAAGAAGAACGCTACAGTTGCGTTGTTGCTACCACAATTTGGTTAAGCTTAAACAGCATTTATTTCTGGGGCTATGAAATCGTAATTGAGTACGTGCTGACTGTATAATCCGCTTGAAAAAGGCACCAAAAGTCACATAATTATTTCTTTGTGATATTAGATAAGAAGACCTTATGCAAAAGTATTTGTAAAGTATGCAGAATGTTACAGAAAATGCTGAAATTAATTGTGCTCAAACTAGATGGGAAACCCTTTTCAAAGTGTAGCTGCAAACTCGTTTTGAAATACTCTAAAATAGTCCAAGAATTCATGAATTACTTTATCATCAAAATACCATCAAAATGTTCAACCATTTGCCTCAATCAAATTAAAATCTGACCCTTTGATTCCCTTACATAATCTGCTTCAATTTAAGCTGCTTTCTATAGAGTATTTCCAGTTCCTGCTCTTTCTCTGGCTGCTCTTCCTCGTCGTCAACTTGATGCACAAACACGGCGCAGTTTTTACATTCTTCCTACATTTTTTTTTTGCTTTGCTGCCAATGCTGTCGTGCTGTTTGTGTTTCCTTGAGCCTGGCAACGCCATTTTGTTTGCGCGGCGACACAAAAATATTTGATTTCTTGCAAAAACAAGGTGCAAGAGGCGCACAAAGCCCCGCAGCAGGCGCTCTTCTTGAGTGTATCTGTGTGTGTGTGCCTTGAACAACACTTTAGAGCAGCAAAGCAAATTGCAGACAAAGACAAGGCAACGGAAGGTGAGGTGAGGGGAAGGCATAGAGGTAGTGAACATGGCAAACGCGATGTAAAACAAAATCAAGCAAAAGTAGGCAACACAAAATTGCCGAAAAAAACAAAAAAAAGATGCACGTAAGAGAGTGCAAGAGATAAAAAACGAAAACAAAAACTCAAAGCTGTGCAAAAACGTTTAAGTGCATGTGTAAAGTAGCCTACACACTACACACACACACATAGAGACACTTAAACATATATTCACACAGCCTCTCATCCGCTGTAGCTCTTTGTCTATGTGTGTGTGTGTGTGTGTGATTTCTGAATGTGGCACATACCATAAATATTCAAGCGGGCCGCATGCTCCACACGACCCGCACGATTCTCCCCAATGCAGGAATATTCGCCGCCATCCTCGACCATGACATGGCTTATGTTAACATGACTAATTACATCTCCATGCACCGTGATGTATTGTCCGATCATAAATCTGTGGAGAAGAAACCAAAAAGAAGAAGCAGAAAGAGATGAAAAGCTGGCATTAATATGGCACACACGTCGTATGCGCAATGCGTTATGCATTTTTAGAATTGTTTTTTGCATATTTAAACCGGACCGGGCCAGGGACATTAACGAGCAACTGCACTGCATATGCAGATGTATCTGTGTACGTGTACACACACACACACACACGCACACTCGACAAGGCGCATTGCATATGCAGGCTGACCCAAATCCTTTGGCTGTGAGCTTCACTTGTTTTCGACAGACACACACAACACGGCGTATACGTTACATTATTCAGCCGTAATGAAGGCTGTCAGTCCATGTCGGACTGCTGTCAGTGCTTAGCATAGTTTCTTCCCCTCCCCCCTCCCTCCAACCACCTCTCACTCTGCTTTCAATGTCATGTGCCACGCCCACGCAACAGCAGCGAAAGTAACTGTAGCTCTCATCGAGCCCCCTATCAAGCTCAACTTAATGCGGCCCGTTACATTCCTTAGGCAAATAATGGAAAAAGGATTTTATGAGCGCTCAAGTTGGTATTAAGTCTGATTGTTTGCCCACCGTCTGCCGTCAGCTCCATTTCAGCTTCTTATTGGCATAGACATTAATTACAGCAAACAATGTTACGCATACGCCCCCCTACACACACACACGCAGGCACACTCTCAAGCAGCAGCTTTGTGGCATCTTACTGTTAAGCAGCGATAAGGAGGAAGAGAAGGGTGGGGGGCAGCACAACCGGCTCATTAGTTTGCGGGCACTCCACACTCAGCACTGGCAACTTTTCAATTGGCATTAGCAGCACAGGCTGCAGGAGCCGGCAAAGTAATTACAATTTTAATTAAGTTCTGCTTGGCCTGGCTTATGACTGCATTAGTTCTCTCTCTCTCTGCCATTCTCTCTGTGCTCATAAGTGCACTTGCCTGGACTTTGATTTCCCCAGAAAGTGGCAGCAAAGTCAACCAAAAAACTTGGCGACGACGCTGGCGGTGGTTGCCGCTTTATGAAGTGCCCAAAAGCCGCGCGACGCTTGTTAAAACAACAACTGTAGTTAAATGAAAATGAAGCTACTCGACAGATAGAGCCGGATAGTAAGAGAGAGAGAGAGGGGGGGGGGAGTAAGATACTCCGCCATGGACATGGCAGCTAACTGCTACACTTGAGCGCATTGAAACAATGCCAGGACAAAATTGCAACAAAGTTGCGCACATCCGCACATGGCAGACGAGCACGAGCTGGAGCACTTCACTGAGCTGCATCCTCTCTCCTCTCTCTCCTGCCCAGCTTAAGCGGGTAAAGTTTAAATGTGTGTGTGTGCGGGGCAGTCCATGACGGGGTAGGAAGGAGTGCAGCATAAAACGCTTTCGTTGCAACAATATAAACCTAATAGTTTGGCGCGGCTTTTGTGTGCTGTTTTAGATGATTGTTGTGCAAGTCTCTGCCTGCTTGTGTGTGTGCGAGTGTGTGTGGTTGTATGACTTCTGCTAGCTTAATTTGAAAAAAGACAACACCCTTTCTCCTCCCCCCACACAGACACTGCACTGCAGGGAAAATGTTCAGCGACAAACTTACAAAATTATGAATTTCAATTTGCCTGAATTCAGTTTTTCCCCAGAAAGTGTTTAAGCTGACACGGATAACAATGGGGCGATAATTAAATTTTGTGGCCAAAAAAAGTTCAAAGCGGTTTTTAAGCGGATTATTGAAAGCTTGGCAAAGCGAACGGAAAACTAGTTGTTCATTTTACACCTAAAAACTTTAAAGTAAATTGAAATTGTTGAAATTTTAATTCAGTTTTAAATAAGCCAACTTAAATTTTGACTAATTAAATATAAAACAATAAGATATTGAAAATTGAACAAATAGATTATTATTTTAAATGTAGATTAGCATTTTGGGGGTTTAATTATATTATATTATAATATATAACATAAAATTATTATAAATAGGAACATTCAAAAGTGCAAACATAACTATAAAGTTATTTTGGCTTGCAATTTGCTGTATATAGTAAATGTAGAATATAATTTCATAAGCTATCCTTAGCTCTTACTGTTTTATCTTCAGCTCCGAACAAATCTTCAAGCTTATTAAAATTTGGCGCTGTAGTTTTACTGCTAAACTTTCCTTTTCCCCAGCCAAGTTGTCTTGGGTTGCACTTAACGCTGAATCTACAACGTTTTATTATTTAAACCAAAATTATACACACTTTCGCGTGCCAGCGAGGAGCGCCTGCAGTTGTAGACAAACACATGCGCTCACACACACACATACCTGCAACGCCGGGGCACATACAGCAGGAGGAGGCAGTGCCTGCGTTGCCGCAGACAAACTTTTGAAAATGGCGTAAAATGAGCGTTTGAGTGTTGCGTTACCTCGTGCGCGCAATCATTTAATTTCCGCCCCAAGGCGTCGCTGCTGCTCCATCTCGAGCTTCTTGTCGAGCCTCAGAGTTGGCCTGATTGTCTGACTGTCTGTCTGTCCCTCCGTCTGTCTGTCTGTCAGCATGTCAGCCTGTGTTCGCAGTCTTGTCTGCCTGCGCTGTTTGCCTTGCCTTGCGTTGCCTTGCCTTGCCTGCGCTGTCTGTCAGCCAGACGCCTCTGTCTGCGTGTGTATTAAATAAATACACTTACCAAGTTGATATACCTTTAAACCGAATAATGTAAACCACTTAAAACTCGGCAATAACAACAAGCAACGCCAACAACGACGATGGTGAAATTTATGCAACACGCTGCTGCTGCTGCTGCTTCTACGGCTGCCACTGTAGCCTGGCAGGCAAATTAGGTTGCACGAAACCCTGACACTCTTCGCACCCGCATCCGCAGCCTGGCTGGTATAATGCCTATCGGCATTATGTGTCAAAATTGTGTTGCTCAAATAACTTTTAAATTAAAGCCAACGGCAGCAAGTGCAAATATGTATCTTCAAGTTGTGCCCGACTGGCAAATTTCAACACTGGCCACAGCACAAAATACTTGTAATCAATTTGTGCCTTGTGGTCAGCTGAAAGCACACCACCCCCCCCTTCGCCCTTCTCCAACAAACAGGGCAAGAGGGAGGCGCGTCGACCACTTGAATAAAACAAATTCATGAGCAACTTTCAAGTTGACAGTGTCGTTTTTGCCCTGCTGCACAGTAAGCAGAAGTGTTGGAAAACGCTTGAGGGGGGTTACCCACAAAATATGCAGGGTATGCGAATCACAAGTGGGACTTTTATGAAAAGGAAGAAGCAACAGAAAAGGTTTGCTCATGTTTTATAGAAGATAGATAGTATTAAATAATGTAATCTTTTATAGAAGATAGAAAGTATTTAATGATATATTTAATAATAATAGTATATAGGTATCTATTCCTGTTATGAGTCCAAATACTCAACTACTCTTATGAAATATTATCAGTTAAGCTGAGTACTTATAACCCACACATAACCAACGTAAAACATGAAATACTCATGATATGTGGAAGTAGTTTACAATTGCCAGCTCTCTAGTTTTACAGAGTATCCCCCCGCCTAACCTACCTCAGTTATTTGTTCATCAATTTGCCCTTTGGCCAGCAGCAATGCAGCATAAGTTTTAATTAAAATACAGCTCAACCGACACAGCTGCAACACTTGCAATGGGGCACCCAAACAGAGACGATGGCTAAAAAGTTACCATGATTTTTTATTGGTCTGCGCAAACAACAGAAGCAGCAGCAGCAGCAGTAACAGCAGCAACAGACAGAAAACTAATGGACAGCCAAAGTCAATGTTAATAAAAGCAACTAGAGCTATTTTTTAATCAACAACAGAAGTAAACAGTCAACAAGGGGCAACTTTGACTTGCAAATCATTACAGACGTAACTCAAACAATTAGTGCCAGCTGCCTTCACAACTGCAAGGGGGGAGGGAGACGAGGTAGGCAACAAGAGAAGAAGGAGGAGCTAGAGAGAGAAAGGCAGTGATGTGGTGTAAAGCATGATAAATCAGAGAAAGAGAGTGAAAAGCAATGAAAAATCAAATGGAATGCCAACGACAATGTCAGCGCGCATTGAGTAGACAAGTTGGCGTTGCAACTGACTGCGCTGCCGCTGCCACAGTCGCTGCTGCTGCTGTCGGCGTTGCACCGTTTCCCAATCAATCGATGTGATGTTGCATTTTGTTTGTTTGAGCCAAACAAAGTCAGGCAACTCTACCCGTTGTGCCTCGCATGCAAATGTCAATGTCATTGAAATGCACTGTAAGAATAAAAGAATTTAATAAGGCAGTTGGCAACGCTGGCAATTGGCCAGCATAAATACGTAATTAAATGCGTACGAACTTTGCTTGGTCTTAATTAACAGCAACGAAAATAAAAAGCCAAGCGAAACCTTGGCCAGACACAGTCGGGCAGGCAGGCTGCGCCTATTGCAAGCAGGCGTGGCATTGCGCCGCCCCCTAAGGAGAGTGAATGAACGCTGAAGCAGCGCCGACAGCGCCGCCGGATCCGCCCACTCGGTAGGCGGCAGTCGGCAGGCACTTTCTATACGTGCAGAGAGCAATGCTGCTTTCAAAGCCAAAACACAGAGGGAGGAGGAGGAGAAAGAAAGGGGGAAAGAGGTGCAGAGAGAGTGGGAGGAAGAGAGCGAGAAACAAATGTAGAAAAATACACAACGAGCGCAATAAATGCAGCCGCAGTCGCATTTTTTTCTCGTTTGCTTTATTTTTTTTCTCAACCCTCCCCCGCTGCGTTGCCCTTGCCCAAACCCCCACAGTCGCCCCTGAGCTGAGCCCCTTTTCAACAAGTTCAATTACCTTCCGTTTGATGGCAGCGGAAATCCGTCCAATGTCCATGAAATTTGCGGCGTCGGATTGCCGGCTGCGGAGCATTTCAAGCTCACAGCTGGTCCAGGCTGCAGCGTCTGCTCAATGAAGCTATAGAGCAGCACGGGCGGCGCATCTGTGGGGACACACATATAGAGCGCATGGTATACATATAAATATTTTAGCTGCAATTACTTTGCCGCGGAGCTCTCTCTCTGCCGCCCACTTACCTCCCAACTGCAACTCGGCAGTGGCCTGAAAAGTATCGCCCTCGGGCCGTCGCACCACACACTGATACATGCCGCGATTCTCACGACTAACACGCGGCACCACCAGCGTATCCTCGATACGGCCGGATGAGGGCAACTGGCGTCCGTCCTTGTACCACAGGATATTCTGCATGCCCACGGGGCTGCCATTGCTTGTGACCAGACAGCGAAACTCAGCCGTGCCACCCATATGCACACTCAGTACATTCGGTGCGATTTCCACTTGTATGGGCGTGGCCACAGTTAAGCGCAACTCGGCACTGGCCTCGCCGCCCACATTGCTGGCTGTGCACTTGTAGACACCCGAATCCTCGCCGGTCACGGCCTCAATTGCCAATATCGGGCCGAGTAGTCGCACTCGTGGCCCGCTCAGCACGGGCAGGGGACCGGCGCCATTCTGCGTGTACCAGCTGCAAAGAGACAGAGACAGAGAGTAAAATAAATAATAATGATAGTCCTGCTTTGCTTAACATATAAGTAGCTACAGCTGTGCCCAACTGTGGGCATTTCTATTATATTTACTATATTTATATGCTATCTTTAATCTCTCTGTGGCTCTCACATAAGTTCTGGCTATAATTAGCTAAGTTTTAGCAGCATAGCCCCAATAAAAATAAGTTCAAGGCTATGCGCAGCTTAATTTAAACACACACACACACACACACACAGAGTACATATACATGTATGAGCATTATCTATGGCAGGCTCGTCGGCATGTCTGCTTTATCTGCGCTGCTTTTGTTTAATGTTGCATTAATCCCTGCGGTTGCCTCATTTGCCAATGTCTCCGTTTACTGTCTGACGAGCTCACACTCAAAGCGCTCCTACTCTCGCTTCCACTCTCCCTTACTCCTTCTCCCTCTCTCTCTGCTGTATTAATTATGAAATGGCTACAGCTTTTTTGCTGCAATCTATCCAGCTATCTATCTATCTGTCTGTCTAGCGGAACTCTCTCATAGATTCCTTTGTTTCGCGTTTACAGTCTGACGTGGCAAGCACTCATATCATGCCACGCCCCCCTTGCCACCACGTACTTCCTGCCCTGCATCAAGTTTTTTATTACTTGTCTGCTTATCAAAGCGTAATTATGTCTGCATGTGTAGCGCGGCTGCCTGCCTGTGTCGGCTTAACGACGACACACATCATTACCTATGCTTTTGTCTTTAATTCCTGTTCACACATGCAACGACAAAGTTCATTGCAGTAGCAACTTTAAGGCTGGCAGGCGGCAGGCAACGCGTCGAGTTCATATTTCAATTAGCGTTCCATAGTTGTTCGCCAACTCTCTCGACACATTTTACACAATTAATGGCCGAGTCACAGCGGTCGCCTGCCTATTTATATGCCTGACAACTCTAAACGCTTGCTGTGTTTGTGTGTGTGTTTAGGTGTGCGTTCCAATTAACTCACACACGCAGGAAGCAGCTTCCTACGTATGTACATCTGCCCCCTTCCCTGCACAGTCAACGTCAAAAGTTTCGCCTCGTAATGTGTCTATGCGGCTGACAGTGCCATCGATTTTACGCTGCACGTCGCAGCGGCGGCACACCGACTCAACACTCACCTGTATTCGGGCGAAGGACAACCCTGTGCCACGCACAGCAGCACCGCACCCTCGTCCTGCGACACCTGCACATGCGACGTGTGCTCCACAACACTCGGCGAAATGATGCCGCGATGCGCTGTGTGTGAGAGTAGAGATTGACATTGCTTAGTATCGCGTTAGATGTGTGTATAACGTGCGTAGGTGTGAGTGTGCCGTGATTGGTGATTGGGTTACTCACAATTAATACGCAATCTTGTGGGCGAACTGACAACAACCTGACGGGTCAGGCGATGCATGCTGCGACAGCGAAAGGATTGCGATTCATCGCTCTCCTGCAGATTGTGAATGAGCAGCTCGCCGGTGGGCAGTAAATGGAATTTGCCATCTGTAAGAGACAAGACAATTAATTGCACGGCCAGTTATAATAGTTCCTCATGCCCCAGTCTCCTTTCCTAACAAGAGAAAAGTCATTAAATGTAGCGAATAGCAGCAAGAAAATATATTTCACTGAGTTATTTGATATGAAATTGAAACTGGAAATAAATGAGCAAAGTAAAGAACGAGCAAAGAAGGGCTAACTTCGGCGTGCCGAAAGTTGTATACCCTTGCAGCCTCTTATTTCCTTCAATCGTTCCTATAGTAGTTAAATTTAATGGTAAAGAATTTAATGTTATTGTGTATATTCAATATTATGTCCTACTTTGTTTGGCACTGATAAGATAATTTATTTTATTTATTTATTTAATTTATTTATAGTCAAATTATGGTCAGTCGACTGTTTAAAATTAAAAAACAATTAATAATTATAATTGAAGTTTTAAATTGAAATATTAAACTAAGAATAATTTTAAGTTAAAAGTAAGATGTTAACGGTGAAAAAAAAGAAATTAATTGAATTGAATTGAAAGTTGTTTCTAAAATCAAAACTGATCTTCATACAAAAAACTCATTTCGGCCGATTGTTCAGCAGCAATATGTCCTTTTTGTATACAATTGTATTATTATTTTTATTTATATTTAGTATTTATATAGAAAAAGGCTGATGTAGTAAATTTAGTTACAATATCTTGACAAATAACAAAAATCGTGCGATAGTTTGTATGGCAGCTTTATGATACATCGGTCCGATCTGGCTGGTTCCAATCTATATGCAGCATGCAGCTATAAGAAGCATGTTTTCCAAGTTTCGTCAAGATAGCTTTATAACTGAGAGACTAGGCAAAATACGAACAGACAGACATGGCTAAATCAACTTCTCTGATCTCTGCTGATTTAGAATATATATACTTTAAGAAGTCTCCTAAGGTGCGCTGCAAACTTCTAGACAAAATAAATACCCCCTGCAAGGTTATAACAATGCAGACATAGAAACTAAAAGCGCAAACAAATTATAACTTTTGCTTTAACAATTTTAAAATATGTTTAATGCCTGCAGTGAACTTTAAAGAGCAAACATGGGAAATTTTAGTTTCTATTAATAATTCCTTAAAGTTTAAGTTGAGTTTTTATGGAGGTGAAGCACTAAATGCTTGCCACGGGCTTTACTACTTATAGTAAGCTTAGGGTTGCCACCTTCGCTAGTGGCAGTGCAGGGTTAAGGCAAGTTAAAAGTGCTTCTCAAATTGCCAAAGGACAATGTTAATTATGCATCAAAGCACAGGGCATGCATACACACAAGCTCGCACACACACAGACTTGCATACAACACTCCCCCACATCTCACACGCTTGCACACACACACACTCGCACACACTCTCCGCCCAGTGCCAAAAGCGATGGCAGTTAAGCAGGCAAACATGTGAGGCAAATACTGCAAACAAACAATGCACTTTGTTGGCTTGGTAAGCCGCTGCACAGGGACAAGGATGCAGACGAGGCTGCGAGACCAGCTTGAGCTCCTGGCGGTGCCACGTCAGCAGCAGGCAGCAGTGGCAGACAGCCAGACAGATACGACAAAGTATGTGTACACCCTTCTTCCCCTTACTGGTGTGTGTGTGTGTGGAGTGGCTTCTTCACTACTTACCGCCTTGCAGGGAGGGATAGATGTAGATAGCGGGTTCATGAACCCATGAGACCACTCGTACCAATTCCTTGACAAACGTGGGCACCACACAACGCAAAATGGCGGTGCAGCCGCGCGACGCGGATAATACCTCCACATCCACTTTGTAGGCCTGCGCCACAACTGCCACAAAAATGCAACGAAAAGAGAAAATATTTTTATAAAGAACAGACAAATATATAAATATATATATACGATATATTGTGGCGCTGACTTACCCGCCCGCACTTGCACATCGCGCGACACAATGCGACCCACTGAGTTGCTGGCAATGCAACGATAGATCGTATTATGGATATCCTGATGATAGGCAGCCGCCGCGAAGGGCATCAGCACCAGCGTCCCGTTGCGCAGCACACGCCTCACGCCATGGATTTCCGTGACCGCCGTGCCATCCGCATGCACCCAATCGATCGTCGGCTGTGGGCTGCCGGAGGCCGAGCAATCCAGCCAGCCACCCGATGAGTTGGAGAACTCAACGCGACCCGGCGGCTCCATGACGAAGCCGGGGCCACGTAAATGTGTTTCGAAGGGTTCGCTATACGTGGCATCTGCAGGAAGAGAGAGAGAGACATATCATAAATACATAATCAACATACATTAAATGCAAAGGCTTTCCCAATTAGGAAGCATCAAGATGTGCCTAAAACATCATCTACTTTAAGAGCACTTCAAATTGAAAGCGCTCACTCGAAAATGCAACTTCATATTTTATATTTTTCGTAGCCCCCATTAGACAAATGTGGCATATTAAGATGTCGTCCGCCCCCTTTCGCCTTTAGTAGGCACTTAAATTTTTTATATCTCATCAGAAAGAGATCCCATTTAAATCCATTTCAATGTGCTGCTTCTTCTTCTTCTCAGCTTTCCTCTCCCGTTTCTGCAAACAGATTTTTGCCTTATCTTAAATTAGAATAACATTTTTGTCTTGGCGCTTGAGTTGCTTTTTTTGCTATCCTTATATACAGATTTATATGTATATGCGCTTATCTCTGTGCGAGTGTGTGTATATATTTCTCAAATTGACATTTCGCTTCAAATTCCACATGAATGCGCCTCTGCCGGGCTGTCTGTGCCACCCAGAGCAGGCTCTGTCCCTGCGGCGTTGTGCAAATCCTTGCAACTCGTTCAGGCCTGCCCTGCCCAGCCCTGCTCTGCCCCCTTCCGTGCCTGGAACCCTGGCACTAGGAGCCTCTTACTCCGTCCCGGCTTACCTCCTTCCGTCCGTCTGTTCGTCCGCCCCTCTAGCTGTCCCTTGCCTCCGTCAAGTCATTGTGTCTGCAATTAGAGTTGTTTTTGTTCTTTTTGTTTTTGTATATTTTTTTGTCGTTGTTGTTGTTGTTGTTGTTGTAGCTGTGCCTGGCCAGGCGCTTTTTGTTTTATGCTTGGCATCATGGATTTTTATGTTACTTCTTTCTGGTTTCGTTTTTCTCTACGTCTCCGGTCGCCGTCTGCCGCCGCCTGCTTTCGTTTCATTTCGCTTTTCCCCGCTGATTTTATGGCTCCCGCTGTCAAGATGCAGGGAGGGGAGGAGCAAGGAAACGGATGACGGCGAGGGCGAGAGCGAGGCCTCTGCCAGGCCATAAAATTATTGCAAGTATGTCTTGAGTACGCTTGGCACTCGGTTCATTTTTTCGGGCAGAAAGGGTATGTTTTACGAGCATGTGCCTCAAAGCGCACTCACATGTGTCTCTGTGTGTGTGTGCCAGTGTGCCCCGTGTTTGTGTGTGTGTACACATCCACTTGTAGGTTTTTTACAAAAAGTCTACGCTGCCAGCGCTACTGTGCGTGTGTTTCGTTCCTGTTCCTGTTGTTGTTGTTGTTCTCATGTTGCTGTTGTGTGTGTTTTTTGTCCCTTTGGCATATCTTATGCTTCTTTTGCGCCAACCTCATCATCATCATCCTTTGAGCACCTCAACTTGGGCTTATTCCTGCGGCTCAAATGACGAATTCAACATTCACGCGTAGATTCCCAACTGGTTGCGCTACATTTTTTGGGCTCTAACGAATTTAGGGCTAAGCTGAGCAGATTCTCGGCATTGCAGAATTAATATTACACTTAATTTATTTGACATTTGTGCATACTACTCGTATCAGTTGCAGCATGCAAATCCCAACTGAATCTGAAAGCAACTTGACCCAATTCGAGGCAAATGTTTGTATACTACACACAGCCAGACGGCCCGAAAATCAGATCCATTTCAGTGGGAGGGAGCTTTAAAACTGCCACCATTTAACAACTTGTCAAACTGCCTGCCAGTTCGTTGCACTCCACACAGCAAATGCAGTCGCGGTGGCCGCCGTCGCCTCCTGTGCCACTCCGGCTCGCACTTCCGCTCGTTGCTGTCGCTTTGGCTTTCAAATGTGTAAAGCCTGAGTGGGTGTGTGTGTGTGTAGGTGTGAGTATGTTTGTGTGTGTGTTCTTCTCATCCACTTGTTCTGGGACTTGAGGGGGTTGCTGTTGCTTTGCGAGGCGTCGCCGTCTCAGACATTTTTTGGATTATGCCCTTTTGGCACTTTTTAAAATTATTTCTCTGCCTGTTGGGCACAGTCTGTGTGTGGGTGTGTGTGTGTGTGCTTTGTCTGACTTGCTGGTACGTGTCTGCGTGGCGTAGTTGTGTATTTATGATGCTGCAGACATAATATCCATAATGGCCTGGCCATAAAAGAGCGGCTAAAACAGACAGAGGGACAGAGAACTAACACACTTTTAGTTTTCTAACTCGCGTTAAAGCTCCAGCTGAGTCGAGAGTCGAGAACTTAAAGAGGCAACGGAAATGCTGCGATAAAGTGCTGGCCACTTGGGCAACGCCCCGCTCCGGCTCAGCTCACCGGAAATGGTGGGCAGTGCTTCATGCGCAATCAACCCAAAATACAGGAAATTCAATTTTTATGCGAAGAAAAAGGAAAGGAAACAAGCCTGATACGCACACACACACACACTGACAAATAGGATAGCCTGCCAAGTTCGCATTGTCTTGGCCAAGATCTGAGAGAACTTAAAGCGTTCACAGACCAACGCGCCACAAACAGCAGCAGCAACAGCAACAACAACAGCCACAACAACAAACGAAGTTATAATAATTGTAAATAACTTGATTTTTTTTATGATTTCCATCAGTGCAAAGACGTTTTCCAGCTGGCCCTAAGCCCATTTAAAGCCAAAGTGCACACACAGAGACCCAAGCTGTGAGTAGCGTCTCGGAACGGAACCTAAAATAAAAAGGCAGAGCAGGCCCACAAAAAAGGCAACGGGATGTGAAAATGTTTGCGTAAATTGTTTTTCAAAAAACACACAGAAAAAATAGAAGGTAAGTCAAAATAAAAGTAATAATGTAGCCAGGACTTAAGTCAATACGAATTTAATATGCTCTAGCTTAAAGGTAAACAGAAGGATAGAGAAATGTTCAGGATAAAGATGAGAATAATGAAGTCAAAGTAAAATTGAATATGTTTGGGCAACTTAAGGTAAGTAAATCAAATGATTGTTAAGCAATATATGATGGATAAAGTATATATTATTTCTATTGAATAAATTCCCTTGACAATATATACAATATATACTCCACTTGATACCTCACACAAGCCACAGCCAATTTAATCACAATTTATTTCGTTCCTTCTTTATAAATTCCTGCACAGCTGATGCTCCTCTACTGCTGTTGCTCCCCTTCCTTTTGTGGGTTGCTCAGTTCATTAATCCCCTAACAAATTAATGCGTTTGTCACAAAAGATTTAAAACACAATCAATCAAAGAGCGCAACAGCCTCAGAAATCTTTCATAATTCTGTTTGCCACAACTCTCAGTGGGGACTGCAAACTTTCCTTTAGGGTTTATCTAATTTATGTTGTTGTTGTTGTTGTTTTTCACTGCTGATTTCATGGATCGCATTATATTTTAAGGTTATTCTCATCCGCATGCAAATGAAATAACAATGTACAAAAGTGTGTGTGGAAATTGAGTAACAATTTCATTTGCATATTTTTCATTTGCCTCAACCTCGAATCGGGTGTGAAAAGAGACATATATACCACACACACACACGCACACACACACACATATAAATACGTATTGTATATGTACGTATGTCTGCATGGAATATGAAATATCTGTGTGGCATTTTAGTAATTTTCTGTTGGCCAAAAAAAGAATGAATGAATGGAAAGGAATTTGCGTCAGTTGTTATTGGCGTTGCCATCATAAAATGCAAACAGGCAGGCAGACATGCTGCCTACCCCCCACCCAAAAGCAATGAAAATTGGAAAATATCAAATTTCCAGAAGGCTCTCGTCCGTGTGTGTGCCAGTTTCGTGTGAAGAGGTCGAGAATGGACGCCACTTCGATCGACTATTCTGACGCTGTTTCTGACACATTTCATTAGTCTGCCAGGCACACACGCACACACACACACGCAAGTACACACACTCCCAATCCAACCTATACCGAGGGCCGGCAACATTTTGTGGCATAAATTGACGGCGGGGTTTTTATCATAAGGCAATTTCATATTATGTAGACGCGTTTTACGCGTTTCCTGGTTTAGTTTCGCCTTGTTGTTGTCAGAGTTTTATGGCCCCGGAGCTTTATCATGAGGCGGCCAAGGCATTTGTACTTAGACCAGACCGACGGCTCAGTCATAAATTATGTTAACACCTCTCGGAAAGCGTTTATATTCATATGTGAGCTGAGGCTGCTTGATGGCCAAGCAATTTATAACCGAAATGCCCCAAGAAATGATTTGTTTTTATAATCATGAACTATATCGGAGGTTAGATACATAACATTGAACAGAAATTGGCTTTATGCTGGCCAAATTTAATATACGCAATACGCACATGAAAAACTCCAAAGTTTTTCCTCTTTTCTGAAAGGGAAAACCCGTTAAATCCCCAAAAATCCTTATGAGCTTTAGCGCCTTTTTGGCATAATAAGTTTTTCGGGCGCAGAGCGTATAAAAGGAAATATGCCGACAGCTGTTGATGGGCATACCAAAACACAAGACGACACACACACACACACACCCACGCATAAAAACCTAAGCATACTTTGCGGCGCGTGCCAAGCGATTGGGCTACGGCTAAGACAAGGCCGGCAGCAAGGCTTAAGAGGAGAAGGAGGCTAAGAGAAAGATAGTGGGGAGTGATGGAGAAAGGGAGAGTGAGTTGAGTGAGTTGCACCTACCGAACCTGAGCAGCAAACAAATCACAAAAAAGCGGCTACTAATCCACATGCTTTCCGGTTTTCTGTTTTGGTTTTGATTTACTTGGATTTTCTCTTTTGTTTGTTTTCTTTTCCGCTTGTTAACGTCGTCGAGTGGAAGTTTGTTATCTTTTAGATTTTAGATTTATTGAGCAATTTTGATTTCGATTTAACGCAAGCACTTTCAATTTAAAATTCTGGCATTATAATTTTCATATTTGGCACAATATTTCCGGCGCTGATAGCTCTGGCAAATTGATAACGCGAATGTGTTTCAGCATGTTTTGGGCCAGGAGGAGATTTATTCCTTTTTAGCCGGCATCGACTCTGGTCTTCCGCACACACGCACGCACACACACTCAGGCACACTCGCGCGCGCGTTCTCTCAACACTTCCGTCCAGGCAACTGCACGCTGAGAAGGATTCGACCAGACTGCGAACCTGCCACTTCCTGTTCCTGCCAACAGCTCTGCTTGCTGCTGCTGCTGCTGCTCTGCTCTGCTCTTCTGTGCTCTCTCTTAAACGTGCTCTTTGCCGGCGCCTATTCACCACACTTCAAAGCCACTCGGAGGCCACTTGAACGCGCACTCGAACCACTCGCACTCACAGCACAGTTCTCTCTCTCTCTCTCTCTTTCTCTGGCGCTTAGTGCACACTCAATTGCCGCATTTTATCTACCGCCAGAGCCGTGCGTATCCTACGAGCCTCGAAAAGCAACTGACGCGACTCTGCCGCCGACTGCTGCTGGCTGTGGTGCTTCCTGTGAGTTTGGCGGTGCAGTTGGCAGCACTGCACACGAGACACGCACGACGCATGCGTCAAACATTTTGTTGTCTGTGGTCGGGCACGGCCGAGAAGGGTTGCCACCAGAGAGGGAGGGGGAAGGGAGGCTCAAACAGCTGTGCTCTGTGTTTACACTGGGCGGTCAGTTAGAATTGAAATCGGTACTCGGTAGGGGGTGGGATAAAGGAGGACAAGGAACAGGGGCAGCAGGGGCAGCCTGCCTGCGCCATGGGTGAGCGCCTCGTTTAATGTTTCAATTATTTGGGAAGCTTTTTATGTGGCTATTCGATGACACACATATATTTCCTGTGGGGGGGGGCGAGACCTCAATCGAATGCGTGAGTGACAAATAGTTATCCCAAGATTAAAGAGTTTCTCAAGCAATCTACTTAAGCCGGTTGCGATCTATTTAAATCAATTTGCTATTTTCAAATTTGTCCATTTCCTCCTCCCTTACACCCAAAAAAAAAAAAAATATGTACTATGCAAATAATCCGAAATTGAATTTAGTAAATCTTTTCTCGTTACTTTGCATACTTTGGGCAATCTGTGTGTGTTGTGTAAGTAAATTGATCAAATTATTTACCAAGTCTAACACGAAAATATTCACAAATTTATGCATTGAATAATTTGTTGAAGCGTCAAACATGATGCCAGAGAGCCGAACAGAAGCAGCCTGTGCTAACTCATAATGTATTTGCATAATTTACTTGGCAGTACGCAAACAATTTCACACTTAAAGCCATGCGACGACGACCTTCGCACAAATGTTCTGTCTGCTTTACTCCGGAAGGGATGCGGGGTGGGGTGTGGCTAATGAGCAACTGGGGGAAACCCAATTTGGACTTGAAACGAGAAAAAGCCATAGCGAACGGTTGCCAAGTGCTGATGCTGCCGCTGATGTTGTCGCTGTTGATGTTGCTGATGTTGCTGCTGGTTGCCAACAAATGATAATTACTTAGCCTAAAAGCATGCAGCGTATAATTTGTTTCTCTTTTTTACACATTTTTCTGGCCAATTTGGGCGCGTGAATGCGTAAAAAGCATCAAGGAATCAGAGTCCGCATCAGAATCTGAATGAGGCAAACAAAAAAGGAAAACCACAAAAACAGCAACAGCAACAGCAGCAGCACCGTCGCTTGTCGTTGACATACATTAGGTACGCCAAGGACAACAACAAAACAATAGCACACGCAGCACAGCAACAGCAACAACCACAACCAGCAACAACAATAAAACATAAGCCAAAACGTGTTTGTTTGCCAAATTTATTGCTGGACCAACTCACATTTCCCACAGCGACCAACGGCAACAAAAGCAACACCAAACAACAGCAGCAGCAGCCAACAAATGGCCATGAGTGTGTGCGTGCGGTGTGTGTACACACATGCACGTGTGCCCCTAGGTGTGCGTCCTCTGTGCCTGTCTACCTGTGTGTGAGTGAGTGCGTGTCGGTGTTGTTACTAATGACAACGTAGCCGCGACGCGCATCAACGAACGACACCAAAAAGTCATTGACTCATTGAGTTTTCCCTGTGTGGAACAACAACAACAACAAATGTTAGAGCAAACGCCTCCCAATGACGCGACGCAACCTTCTGCCCCTCGCGCATCCCTCACTTTCCCCATCTTGCACCCCTCGCACAGTATCTAACCCACTTGGCCGCAGCAGCAGCAACACTCGTTGGCTCAAGCAGCGTGAGCTTGTTTGTTTGCTGGCTGGTTGGTTGGTTGCTTGTCTGGTTGGTTGACTGGCTGCATGTCTGCACGTAGCCCACATCAACGGAAAAAGCAACAAAAACAACAGCAACAGCAGCCGCAGCAGCAGCCCCAGCAGCAGCAGCGGGCACAACTTCTGCCTTGACGTTATGGCTGTGATTATGTAGTTGCTGCTGCACTTACTCCATCATCATTAGACATTGTCAGGTGGCACTACTACATTGCCTTGCCACTTTGGGTTGCCAGTTTGCAACGTGCCAAAAACCCAGAGAGCCCCATCGAGCTGACAATCTAAAACAACAAAGGCAACCCCTCAAAAAGGCGGCCATGGACAAGCTGCGCGCCGTGTGACCGACAGAATGACCATCAATACAGTGGGCAAAATAACTTTCAACCAAGCAACTTGTTTAGCTGTTGTTTATCTACCCTGCAAGGATTGTTTCACTCTTTCTAGACTTTAACGAACAGACAAACATGGTGTGGCAAAATACCTTGGGTAAATATGCTCTGTAATTAAGAGAAGCTGAATTGTAAAAATAAAAGAGGACTTACTTAATGATGGCTTTATATAACAAGATATATAAAGATTTTCTTTGCGCTGCTCACAATCACAAACTATCTCCATATTGCCAATCAACGTTGCCATTCCCCACGCACGTAAACAAATGGCGTTATTTTATCGATGCTTCATCAACTCACGCACTCAAATGTCGATACTTTATCGATGTTTCCCCAATTAATAAGCAGTATTCGTGTGATTTTTTTTTTAAGTATTAAAAATGCTCGTGCACCAAAAAATGCAGTTATTTAATTACAAATATTTTAATAACATAGCAATTCCGAAGCATTAATTTATTTATTTAATAACAATATATGTAACAATATATAAAATGTGGCAGTGACAGTTGTCAGCTTGCCATTTCAAAACTCCCACCCCTGTAAATGATCCACTGCTCTTTTAACAACAATTATAATAAAAAATAAACAGAGCAACAATTAAAATCTAATAAATTTGCATGTGGCATGTGTCTAATTAACCAAACTAAAATGTACAAAGTATCTAACAAATAGATGCGCACAGTTAATAGAGAATCAGCAGTCAAAGCTTTATAATGTGCGCATATTTAATTTGCTTGCTGTGCTCTTTGCTGTTACTTTTCAAAGTGGATGGTAAAGATGTGGTAGGTCAAGAGTTATTAAATATTGTACAATAAATTGTAATACTGTCTGTATTTATTTTATAGATCTCTTCGCGCGGCAAACCGCGGGTTATAGCGGAATCAGTGGAAACCGACTGTGATCACGATTTTGTGGAATACTTTCGCAAAGTTCCTGGTCAGAATGTACTCCACACTTTCCGCGTAGTCAAGGTGGCGCCTACCTTTACACTGAGCATCATCATGAGTGCCATAAAATCGCAGCGTATAATGTATAAGATCAATAACCTGGACGGCTGTCAGTTTGTCAATAATCCATTGATAAACAAAGTGCTGGCTGGCACCTACAACACTATGATTGTGAACAATAGCTTCTTCAAGTGTCCCATTGAACCGAAGGTATACTATCTGAAGAACATGGCCAATGCTTTTATGAAGCCCGCTTTTCATCCCCCAGGACACTATCAGCTATGCGTACGCATTAAAATGTCCCAGAGTCCTGCGCCCTTTGTCATGCAGGTTCTATGGAAGTATAGAGTTGTAAAGTAGTGCAAGCGTGGGGGAAAAATAAAATATTATATTTCATTAAAGAAAGGGGCGGCTTAAATGCTAGAAACAGTTTTATAAAATAGCACTTTATACAGTTATATTAAACAACTTTCCTGTCCAATGATTTTGTTTATGTTAGAAAGCAATTACTATTAAGTATCGAACCTGTAGAATATTCTATTATATAACAAACACAAGCGCTCTTGACTTTCCGGCCCTTCAAAGTTATAATTCCCACTCTATTTTGAGCAGATTTCCCAAATAAAATGAACACCATCGTTAATGTTCCATGTCCATCGACATCAATAATGAAGTTATACGGCGGCCAATTTGTTGTTTTGGATTTTCATTTTCAAATATGCTAATTACCTGTCCAGCTGTCCGAAATATTCGATGATTTCATTTCATTTCACATCGCTTAGTTTGGTATTGCCTCTTCGTGGTTCATAATGAGTGCTCGGTTGGTTTGCCTGCTGTTCACGCTATATACGAGTATGCCTTTTATTGAGTCCCACAATTGGGTGAGTATAACAAGAGTTACAACTGTATACTATATTAAACTTCTATATGATTTTTTCGAAAGACAGTTGTGCGCGGCAATACGAAGATCGTAATGGTATCGGTGCAGACAAACTGTGATCACAATTACGTGGAATTCTTTGGTAAAGTTCCTGGTGAAGAACTGCTATATAGTTTCCGGGTTGTAAAACAGGCTCCTTTATTCTCGATAAGCATCGTTGTGCGCGCGTTGAGGTCACAGAGCATATTGTACAAGATGGACGGTCTGGACGGATGTCAGTTCCTCAATAATCCACTGCTAAACAAAGCCTTCAGTCAAGCTTATCATGTCATGATCGCCAACAAGAGCTTCTTCAAGTGCCCCATAGAGCCTAAAATATATTTTCTAAATAATTTGGGTAACCCAAAGACAATTCCAAACATTCATCCAGCCGGCAGATTTCAAGTGAACGTGCGCATCAAAATGTCGGAGAGTAAAGCGCCCTTTGTAATGGAAGTCATCTGGAAATATAATGTGATGAAGCTATAGTGAAAATTTGTCTGTCTTGTTTCACAGTGTAAACTTTGAATTGGTTTATCGACTTCATTCATGATCTGTTCTTGTTTACGAGATACAACTGAAAATAAATTCAATATAGAAACATTTGATAACCCACTTTAAGGGACCTGAATTAAACAGTGTATATGCCACACTACTAAACTCTGTATTGGTCCTTTGACTCTGTTCATTATCTGTTGTTATCTGCAAGTATTCTCATCTTGACATATATCTTATATAGTCTCGCATATTATTCTTAAGCTTTAACAGTTGGACATATCAATTTAATGACTCCACAGTGCAGTGTGGCTCGTTTTTATGACTGTGCCACATCCGTCGGCAGCCTGGCAACCCAATTCTATAAATCTACATAACAATTATGATGCTGGTTAGTATTAAAAACAATAACAGCATCATGGACAAGCTATGGCCGAGCTATGACTATGTCCGTCATGTTTCTAACAATGCGTTGCCAACTGGACAAAAAGCGGACTTATCTGCACTGCGCCTCCCACTCTTCTCCTATCTGTCTCTGGCTATTTGTTGCTTTTATTGTTTTTGCTGCAGCTGCCTCCGTCGCTGCTGCTGTTGCTGTTTGGCGTGGCGTTTATGCGCCTGTTTGCTCAGCGTTTTGTATGTAGGTCAACATTTGCACGCTGTGTGACTGACGTCAACATGGATGGGCCTGCACAGCCCGTTTTCGTTTCCCGTGTCGCTGCTGCTGCTGTTACTGCTGCACCTCGCCTACCGTTGTTGTTGTTGTTGTTGTTGCTGTATGCTTGTCGTTCTGATTATTGCTGCTGTTATGACAAATGCCCCAGCAGCAGAGGCAGCGACAGCGGCAGCGCCGCAACTGACCAGTCCACCCATGTGGCAGGCGGGGCTATATACAGCAGCAGCAGCAGCAACGTTATATAGTATGCATGTGTGTGTGTGTGGGTGTTGAAGCGAGTGTGGAGTGTGTGTGAGTGTGCGAGAGTGTGTCGCTTACGCAGCACTATTGATTTTCATTTTTGCGCGTTTTACACGCGCTTTGTTGCATTTATTTGCGCTGTCATTGACAGCAGTTGCCACACATATTTTTTTGCAGTGCACTTTTTTGGGCGTTGTCCGTTGCATTTAATTGGTATACATGCTTTTTCGCGCGTCAACGCAATGCAGCAGTGTGCGAGAGTGTGCATGTGTGTGTACTCTTTAAAATTGCTCCCAACCCACACCCCCTCCCCAGGCACCCTGCGCCTGCCACACACCCACACAGCGACCCTTTATGCGGTTGTGCACTTGAAAAATGCCACCGTCAACGCATTTTCATTTGCCGCACTCGCGTTGCCAACTCCTTTGACGACGACACACTTGTAATTGCAGCCTTGAGGCCTGTTTTTTTTTTCATTTTTAATACATTTCTGCTGTTGATTGTTTATTGATTTTTTCTAGCATATTTTTAATGACTCTTTTTTTTACTCGTTGCCAGGTTGTTACTTCATTAAAACGAATGTTGCATATTTTTCCGACGAATTTCGCTCGAGTGGAGTGCCAAGTTGTCGTTGCCGGGCGGACTAAAGAGATTTCAATAAACTGATAGGCAGGCAGGCAGTCAGGGGAGTAAGTAGAGCAGGGAGAGCGGCTGCTTTTGTATAGCACACGGGGGGCATAAAAGAAATCACATACATCATTACAATATTTATTTGTGCGCACTCTTAACCTCCCCCCGCCACATGACGAAAGATTACAAGCAGCAAAGACAAAAGAAGGCAGCAACAGCAGGAGAAGTGACTACAACATCGTCTTGTGTGTACTGTGTGTGTACTGGGCAGGCAGGCAGGCAGGAAGCGCATTTGCATGTAACACGTGAGCGCACAAAGGACAAGCGACATTGTTTGGGGGCCCGTGGGTCGCCGCCTGGCACACAAATTAAAGTGAGAGTGTAAGTGCATGCAAGCTGTCGGGGTTGCATATAGACAGTTATGCACACCTACATACACTCACACTCAAACACACTCCCTCGCCCTTTGCAACCTGCTTGACTCCGCTTAGCTCTGTGGGGGGCGGCACACATGGATGACAGCATGCAAATAGCCTGGATGAGGCGACTCGGTTGACTCTGTCGACTGCACGGCCCAGCGCACAAAACAAATTATGCGAAATGCATTTGCAGCTAGCTGCAATTCGAGTTGTTGCACATTAAATGATTAAAAATTTTGCGCAACAGATCCCGTCGCGTAATAGTTCAATGCATAAATGTCAGTTAAGTGTGAAACTATTAACTTTGAGTCGAAAAACTTTGCAGATACACTTTACTGATTCTTATTTGATTCTTATTAGTGCTGTAAAGCACCACGCAGCAATATCGATTGAGAGATCCTTACGATGTATCGATATGTTTAAGCCGATGTTTGGTATTTTTAAACAAATGCATCGTTGAAGATCTGCAGGCAACTTCAATATGTTGATTTAGGATACGATACTTTACCAACACTGTTTATTTATTTGTTCGACTGCAGAAATTTCTGCTGCATGTATTATTCAAGCAAACGGGAGCATAAAACAACATATCCAATACGAAAAATATATAAAATTTATTGCGACTACTCTGAGCTGCTAACTCACTTTCGTTTTACAGCCCTAATACGCTCTAGTTTGGCAATTTTTCAGCACTGGGTATAAAAACAGATTGCACTGCAATCGTTTTATAGACATCGAATGGAAATGGCATTGGTAAACAATTTGCCAAGTAGTTGTTGAGCATATAAACTTAAGAGTACCGAATGCCGAAAAGTTCAAAAGCAAAGTTTTCCGTTTCGGGCGTTGGGCGACGGCAGTGCGACGGAAATTGTGACGAAAATTGCGCACATAAATACATACACACCCACACAGGCACACACATGCATACATACGTATGTACGTAAGCGAATATAGACAAATACACATTACTTAGTTTCCGCTTAAGCCAAGGACTGAAGCCAATCTCTTTGGGGCCAAGCACAATGGAGAAAGTTTCTAAGGCCAAGTTTATAAGATGTCGAAGTTGTGAGTAACTTTTGCAGAAAAGTATTTATTCGAATGATCATATAAATTGAATTCGCTTTCAGTGTTTAAAATGTGTCAGGCCCTCCCGCTCTCTGTCTCTCTCCCTCTCACTTTGTAGCTTTTACATTATGCAACAGCTTTAAAAATTCAACTGGAGCAGATGATTTTAAAAATCATCTCCGAGATTTTTAATGTTATTACAAATAATCTATGGCTGTCCATCTTTTGTGGAGCCAGACATTTTGATCAGCACAAAAGCCGCTTAACACGCACTTTTCTTTCACACACACTCGCAACGAAATACCGTTAATAATAAACGAGTATAATAAACAACATGAATGGGAACGCAGCATTTTCGCCCTATCACGCTGCGCACAGGCTCGCAGAATATAATAATCACGCGTTAAGCACCGTTTTCAATTACTGTCCTGCTGCTGATGCTCTGCCAGGATGCTGTCGATGCGGGCACTGCTGTTGCTGCTGCTGCTGGTGTGGCAGCCACTCGACGCGTTGCCACATAAAAAACTAATCAACTTATTTATGAACATTTGTGGCGCACAAAGGGAACGTGCGGAATTGCGTATGCCACAGTGCGGCCGAGAGTCCAACAAAAAATGCTCCAAGGCGGACAATAAACCCCAAGACAGTAGTGCGAGTACATGTAAGTACACATGTGTGCATGTGTGTGTACTTAAATGTGTATTGTGTGCGTGTGTGTAAGGAGTATCTCGCTGCCAGTGAAAAGTGGCAAGCAGCAAAGTGTCCTGCAGCAGTTTATAATTTTGGTAACTGAAATTACATTTTACTCATGACGTGAGCTGCCATAAAATGTGTCTGTAGAGACTGAGAGAGCGAGAGAAGGGATTACGAGATAGAGAGAGAGAGAGGGGGGAATGATGTAGTGACACTGCGACAAAGTTTGGGGTGCACACGTAATGTGCCATTGTTTTGCTGCCTCTTGACCATAATTTGCGCCACTTACACAACAGTTCGATGCGTTGCCACCATAAATGGATAGCGCCAGTTATACCCACGAGATAAGTACGAAAGGGGTAGCATATTGCATCAAGTTTACCCTTCATTATGCATTTTATGCATTTGTCCGTATTCTTGACATAGATTTTTAAATATTTCATTTACCATTGAAGTTAGTCCAAAGTTTGTACAATATTACTCTTGCCTATAACTGAAAAACCTCATTAAAATATCATTATGATTAACTGAGTTATAGACAAACAAGGCAATAATAACAACAATGTGAAACAACGCAAGCAAATCTAATAAGTTCTCAATTCTTAGCCTGTTTTTACAGGGCATCTCACATTCCAGCTAAGAGGCTACTCCTCAATTTCGGCACCAGTGCCAGTTGATCAGCTTTGCTGCGCGTGTGGGGCATCTCCAAATGGCATTGGGATTGGCGATGGCGACGACGTTTTTACGGCTGTAGCAGAAGCCTTTTATGTTGGCTGCGAAGCAAATTTGATGATTTTATTAGGGCAATTCGCAGACGCGCCATATCGATAGGCAACAAACGAGAAAAAAGAGAGAAGAAAAGGAATGTGTAGAAACGCAAAGGGAGCTGCTTTCATTTGGAATGTTCATTTGGCGCGTTAATTAGTCATAATTACCCGCACAGCTTTTGGGCTTTGTCAGCTCCGACGCTTTTGTGCGTCGTCACGCCCCTGATTTATGACCGGCAGCATGCTTTAAGCCCCCCGTGCAAGCTTTAACTTTAACAAAATGGCGGTCGACCTAAACATTCGCACACACACACTGCCGCACACTGACAGCTCTCATGCGTGTGCTAAATGATTTGGAATTGATTAGAAGTAGCCCGCAACAAAAACGAGTGCGAATAAAGGGCAAGAAAAAGGTAAAGAAGGGAGGCAGGAAGGGGGAGAAGCGAGAGAAGGCGAGCCACAAAGCAAATACAAATAAATAAAATATCAAAGCAAGTTCACATGAAATTTTTATGCCAAGACGACGGCAAACTTTATTGAAACTTCTTCTTGGCAGCCGCGACTGCTTATGGAAAAGGGATCGGATCGGAACGGAGCTGACTGAGCCTGACTGACTGGCCTGCCCTGCCCCGCCCCTCCGCTCACCGCCTGCTTGGCTCGAGATAATAAGCTTGAACAACAACAGATAAACAACAGCCGACGCGTTCGCTGATGGCGTTGAGTGCTGCCAGCATTCTCTTTCTCTCTCTCTTCCTCCATTTCTCTGTCACTTTCTCTGTCTCCCTTGGCGAATTCCACGTCAGCTCCTCATGCCATTTCCGATTTCCCAGCCACAGCCGTATCCTCATTGAGCTGCCAAATAAACTTCCAAAACGTTGGCGCATCGTCGCCTCATTTCAATTGCGTTGAGTTGACGACAGACAAGGCAGATAAACATATTTATATACAGAGAGAGAGAGATATATCTATGGAATGTATAGATAGCGAATAGTTAGCGCTGTGACAGTTGGGCAAATAGAAACCGAATCGACTGAGGCTCTTGTTGTAAATTAGTATTAGCAGCGAAGGCGATAGGTTCAAGTTGTTACAGCAAATTGCGAGGGCAGTAAGAATTTATTAAAGGACTTTAAATGTTTATTGTATGTATAAAGTTTTCTTAAAGTGGTGGAATTTAAAAGAAATGATCGCGAAAGTAAAGGTTTAAATTGGTTGTGACACACTTTAGAATATATAAATGATATTTCTAAGTTTACCTAACTTATTATATACTCTTAATATTGTATTTTAAAGATCCTTAAGTATCTACCCAACTTATCCAAGATTCTTAAGATCTTTAACGAGTTACAAAGATATAACATTAAAACTGTTTATAGGTTTATAAATGTTATGCAATTCCAATACATTTTTTATCGTGATTGTAGCAGAATTCGAGAGATATGAAAGTTCTTTAAAGGCTTACCCAATTGAACAAATATTCGTTAAGTTTAAGCCAATTTATAAAATATTATTTGAGCAATCAGTATACAAAACTTGAAAACATATTTTTTTAGTTCCTCGGCGAATCGCAGTACTATATCACATGCATAATAATCATTATACCAAATGATTACAACAATTCAAGATTTATATGCGCAATTTATTAAACTACCCTCGTTTATGCGTGGTCCTTGCGTCAATTTCCTTCAAATCTTTTTGTTTACAACACATATCACTTGTCGCTCTATTGCGGTTAGTCTCCTTCTCTTCCCCACCCTTCCTGCCAGTCTGCTATTAATTTTATTGCAAACCATTTTCTGGCGGCTTTTCTTGGCCATTTTGTTAACACGATGTTTTCATTGGTTGCTCCGCTGCTGCTGCTGTCAGCGCTGTTGATGCGTTTGTTTGCTGTTATTGCTGATGAAAATATATTCAATTTATTATATGCTATAGAGTGGTTGGGAGGGGAGTGTGATGCTTATTTTTTGTTGACACAACGCGCCGCGTTGGGACATGCCTCGCATGGCGTTGTCAAGTGGCAACTTCCAAGCAGCACTCCCACATGTGTGTGTGTTGGGGTAGCTGCGCGCAACATAACTGTGTGTGTAATGAATCTATTATTAAATTGTGTTGCTTATGACAACAACTACAACAGCAGCAGCAACAACAACGATAACAATAACAAGGATAACAACAACAATACCAACAACAACGATAACATTGCCAACGAAAACAAACACCAACAGCTTCGTCGCCGTCGTCAACTTCAACGTTTGGGCGTCGCTGCCTGCGTCGCTGTCCCAGTGAAGTATCAATCAAAAGCAGACGCTGCTGCTGTTGCCGTTGCTGCTGCTGCTGTTCACTCAGAAATTTATGAAGGTTCTTAATGCCAAAGGCCATGAATGTTGTCGCCTGGTGCGGGCAAAATATCAACAACACCAGCAGCAGCAACATGAGATACAGGAACAACAGCAGTGTAAATATTTTTGGTATTTTATCGATGTTGCCTTTGGCTTCATTTCCAACATAATTTCGACCACTTTGGCAACTTGACGAACTGCAGACGAAAGCATTTTCTGGAACTGTCTGCGCAAACTTGAAGCTTAACCAAGCTCAGACCCGATAATCACTGGTCGCCTTTCTGAGCTCTCATTAGCAAAACGTTGCAAAACTCTTTGGCCAACTTTTGACTTCATTATGTCGCGTTTCCTTCGTTGTCAGCCGCCCCCTCTCGCCCCTTGCTCCACCGCTGTGCTCTTGCATTTTGTCGCCGCAAAATTGTGCAACGTTTCCGTTACTGCTTTTGGCGCACATCCTGTGCCGCCGCCATGTGCTTGTGGGCACTGAGCTCCTTGTCCCTCTCCCACTGTGCACTCCTCCTTTTTCGTCGTCGTCCTCTCTCTGCACTCTGTGGTTATTCGCCATTTCATTTTATTCTGCACATTTTATTATGGCAGCCGCTTGCCTCATACATTTTTTATTATTATGTCTGCTTATCAGCATGTGGCAAATATACTCCATGGCCACCGTTGGTGCCGCAGTGCCTCCCAGTCTCAGCACCTCGCTCCCTGCCGGGCTTGGGCCAAGCGAAGCGTTGAAATGCGCGTTTAGAGCGGCTCGTTGGGCTGCCTCGCTTCACAGTTCGCTGATTGTTTGAATGATGACGACGACGACAACGGCGATGCCGGCGAGCAGCGTGCAAAGCCCATAAAGCTGCGCTTTGATGCCAACTGCCATCGAATTGTCACGCCCAGTTTGAATTACAAGCAACAAAGCCGATGAATGTAACAGGAAAATGCGCTTTAAATTGCTGCACGTTGAAATGTGAGCATCGAAAATATATATAACAGTTGTGTATATACAATCTCGGCTGTGTTAATGAATCGCGGTTATTTCTATTAAATTAAATATCGATATTGCTGTTGAGTTAAATACTGCGATAACTTTGGTATTTTATTAATTGAATTTTTCGAAAATCGACGCACCGCCACATAATTTGCATGTATATCGTTATGCCTATCGATCCTTTGTGAATTGTAAATATTTCAGCAATCGTGTTCCATTTCTTTATTTACTCTGTTACTCGTAAAATACGCTTTAAAATACTCTTTAAGTCATTGCAAGTTAATAAAATCAACAGAAAATATAAAAAGTGTGTACATATATAAATTCACGAGCACTTTAAGTTCTTGTCCGCGCTCATTTGGTTGAGTAATTGTTCAATATGTATTTGCGCAACTTGCTTTTAATATCCGGCGCGGCCTAAAAGTTGCAATGGCTTTGCAGCCAGCGGGCATTGACTGCGTCGAGCCAAGCCGCGGCCATTGTCATTTGCTGGGGCAATGTCAGCGACGCTGGCCGCAAACAAACTGCCGGCGCCAGCAGAGGAGGCAACAAAAACCGCAAAAACACTCACACACAAACACACACACAGTGGCAGTGCCGGCGAGTGTGAGCGGCCAAACAGCAAATAACAAAAAGCACACGGCAAAACACTCAAACAGCAGCCGCAACAGCAACAACAACAGCAGCCGGAACAGAAACAACAACAACAGCAACAGCAACCGTCAGGCAGCAGCAGCAGCAGGCAAAGTAATTTTAATTAAAACTTATGGCAACGTCTGCGAGTGAGTAAAACACGGCGAAACGAGTTGATAAAAGCGAGCGAGCGCGCACAGACACAAATATAAATACGCTAAAGCGTACACACACACACAGACACACTCGCACACACACACAGTCACACTCATATGCGCATGGTAAGCTCAAGGCCCGCTGCCTTAAACGAGGTAATTAAAAAAGCGTAAGCACCTCCATACCTAGCCAACTACATGGCCCGCTCTAGCATTGCCAGCACTCTCTGCCTGCCCCCTACCCCTTTGCTCTGAAACCCTGCCCCCCTGTCTTGCTGTCTTTCTGTGTAATTTCCATTTTATTTTATGCGCGAGTTTTTGTTTGCTGCACTTTCCTCTCTCTCTCACACTCCTCTCTCTCTCTCTCTCTGTCGCCTCTTCTCATTTTCGCTATTTACCTTTGTTGTTTTGTTTTCTGTTTTGTTACGTTTCCATTTCTCTTCTTCTTTTTATTTTTTGCCCGCTTTTGTTGTTTGCCTTTGCCTTTAAGCCGGGCGCCGTAATCTGATATTACGTATACGACGTGAGCGCCAGATATTTAATAGAAATTCAACGTTTTTGCCGCTTGCTTGGCAGGCAATAAAAACTGCAACTTATTTTTTAGTTGAGCTCCCTTTATCTTCCTCTCTTCTTCCCCTTTTTTTGCTGTTTGCCTATCTCTCTCTCACTGTGTTCGCAGCCACTAAAGCTGTCAGCTGCGCCCGCCTGGCTGGCTTTGGCATCTCTCGCATTTATCAGTTGCAGCAGTCATAAAATAACTCTGGATTTATGCAGGTAATATGCGCGTTGATTAACTGTGGAGTTTGCCATGATTGATGCCCAGAGTTGGCTGTAAAATAGCCAACTTGACTAATGAAATTCAAGCCAAAAGTAAATGTTGTTAGCCAATTAATCAATTGGTCACATTTAGCCAATTCCTAATGAACTTGGCTGCACCTTTAGACTGCTGCTGTGCTAATTAGCTGGTTTCAAGCCAGTTTCAGCCAGGGCTGCCATGTCAACCCGTCGGCAATCGGCACACTCGGCCTATTTTGTGCACGGCCTTTTGTGTTATATATGCGTTTTGCACATTATATACTTACTGTGCTGCACTTAAGTGGGGCCAGGGAAGGTGAGAGTTGTATGGGAACAGGGGCAGAGGCAGAGGGGAGTGGGGAGTGCTGCCATTCGCACGAGTGCACTGGCAAAATGAAGCCAAAAGCTGTTCAAGCCCGTTGCTTGATTAACCATTCATTGCAGTTTTATAGTGCCTCGATGAGTGAAACAAGAGCAGGGGAAAGTAAAGAGCAGCAGTAGGAGTAAGGATGGAGGGAGGTAACTAGAGTAGGAGTCGTAACTGAAGCTGGGCAATGCGAACCTTGCCTGACTTGACTTGCATTGCCTTGCCTTGACTCGCCTCACTGCGCCGCTTTGTGCGCTGCGCAATCGGACTGGGGGACTTGGCCACCTACTTCGACTGTAATAACAACAACAAGAACAACAACAGCAACTACAACAGCAACTGCAACAACTACAACTCCAATAGCATCTACCCACAGTGGAACTGTGCAATTTGCACTCAAGTAGCGGCGTTGAGGCCCTTCGAGGAGTCAGCTTTGCCTTTTTGTGCTGAAATTTATGTTTAACTTTGGTTTCAAAGCACTCATAAAAAAGCAAAGAATGAAGTAATAGGGCAAGGGTAGAGACGGCAGGGGAGGCAGGCAACAGCCGTAACTGATAGCAATTTAATTAACATTTAATTTCAGTTGCTGCCGCCTTCGCATATGGTTTAAAGGCCTCCAGGACACGATTCTAACTTTGTTGCGCCAGTGAGGACGTGGACAACAATCAGTAGTAAACCCGTGGCAAGTGCTACACCCCTCTACCGCACCCCTGGCAAGCGCTATACGCATTACGAGATTGCGCCAGCTTCGACTCTCAGTTCTCTATTGCCGCAATCCCTGCTAAGGCAACTGAAACTGGCTCAGTGAATCCTTGCACGTAGCGGAAGCAATGATCTGGCAAATTTTAGTTTTACTTCACAGTAGCTGCAAAAAGTTTCGCCTGCTAAATAGCAAGCAGCAACTGCTGATGAGGGTGGGGTGGGGCTTGTTGCGGGTGCAGACTGTACCTGGGGACTGCCACTGTTGTTGACGTGCTTAGGTGTTGGCTTATGATTGCGCTTGCGGCAGTTGCAGCAGCTGCTCCTAGTGCTGGCTCCTCCCACTACTGTGTGTAGCCCCTGCCCTTCCTTCCCCTGCCTTGGCTGCTTCATATTCTGCACTTCCTGTTGCCGCAGGATGCAGCGACAAAAACTGCAAGTAAGTTGCTTAAATTGCAGCAAATTTGAGCTGCTACACTGAGCACATTTAGCTGGAGGGGCCCAGTAACTATTTATGTGCTGCATGTGTTGCATATGTGTGTGTGTGCCTGTACTGTTGCATACTTCAGGGCGCTGCGTGGAGTTAACAAGCTGCGCACAGCTGTCGATCTGATAAGCAAGAGAAGAGAGAGAGAACAGGATGCTCGTCGCGTACTCGATTTGCTTTTTCATTTGGCTGCTTTCTTTCTAGCGGATTCTGCACGTTTTCCTATTAAAAAATGGCGCTCTATCATGTTGATAGGGTTTAGGGAATTGCAGTTGTAATTTAAGATAAGAAGTTATTCAATATTATGGCATAGGTTTATGATTAGACTCTGTTTTTGTTTGTTTTGCGTAGTTTGGCTATCGAACACGTAGATCAGGTGGTGATTTAGTTGGTATGAGCTACATATTAGTTATGCTAAGTTTATTATAAGGTAGAGTGCTCTAAGATAAATAGATGTCTTTAATTTACAGACAATACAAAGTATTTAACTGGTTTAAGTGTTTATTAATATATTTATTATTTAGTTTATTTTCTTTACTCATTGGGAAAGATTAAGTGTTAAAGTTGTTAGTTGTTCAACACTTTACCTCGATTTACATTCTTTCCAGAAGAATACTTTTCAACTGGTCTCTAAATGAGTTGTGATTGGTTGATGGTTTGTCTCTCTCTCCTCTCTCTTTTAATTTGATATTCTACAATATTAGAGCGTAATAAGTATGCAACGTATTTTGCTGTGTTTTGATTGGTTGCGCAATGCGCTCTGCGCTCAGTAGATCAAATGCAGTGAGAGGGAGTTCAGCTCTCGAGAGCTGCTTGCTATAAATTAACATGTGAGTAGGAAAGAGACAACAGTGTTGTCAATTGGTGTTACGCGTACGAGTTAGACAAGTGAGAGGCTTCGCTTTAGCACGAATCGCGATCATTGGTTGCGTCACTGCCACGTGAAATGAAATCACGAAAACATTACGAAATTAAACCTTTTATGCGTATACCATGTAATTATTCGTTTCTACTCCATCTGCAACTCTTTGAGCAGTTTTTTTCTTTCAGTGCAGATCCCAATCATACACAGGCAGACAGAGAAAGCAAGAGAGAGCGAGACAGACATTCATAACCTCTGTCACGACCGCAACTCACAGTTACTTTTCCTATGCGTGCGTGTGTGTGTTTATGTGTGTGTGTAATTTCGCAAGATTTTATATTCATAGCATAATCCTTGAGTATAAAATAGAAAAGTTTTCGTGTACCAACTGAGCAAGCAAAACGTAAAGGAGAGGACGGGGCGGGGGGAAGGATAAAGGGCAGGAGTCGTCGTCGTAGCTGGCCACGTCACGATGCCACGTTGCCGGTGCACGCAGGATGCAATTTTCAATTTGTTGGTAATTTTATTTTATATTCCACAATCTAAGTCAAGTCAAGTTTACCGAAAAACGTTTTACCGTGCAAATGATTTTCACTTTGGCCTGCCCAAGAAAACTTCTTCCTCACAGCACAAACCAACAAGTTGTAACTGTGTGGGGGTGGGGGGAAGGGTATATGATGGAGTGAGCGACAGGCAGCCAGCTGCGGCAAAGGACAAAGTTTTCATCTTGCTGGCTGCGGCATTTGCCTCATTGTCATTTCCTCGAGTTGGTCGCACATCCAGGTAAAAGTTGCGCCAGTTGCGAATGCGAATTCATTCATAAAGCACTCACACACTCACCTGGCCAAATGGGTTTTTTGTGCAGAACAAGGAGAGGGAGGGGGGGAGATGGGAGGAGGCAAATAACAACACAATTATAGCAGCGACAGCGCTTGGTTTTTGCTAAATGCTAAAAATGTTGCACGGAAGTCGAGGCAGCCACAGTGCGCCCGCAAAACGTGTGTCTCCAGCTACGCCAATTATACACACACGCACACACAGCAACACAGACACTAGCACACACACAGACACCCCAACACACACCCACAGCCGGCACATTTGTCGCAATTTACGTGCTTGCCGGCTGCGCTGCCTTTTTGACTTGCCCCGCAGCGATTTACTCACCCGCATCTCTACTCTCTCTCTCTCTCTCTTATATCCTCTCTCTCTCTATCTCTCCCCCTCATTCCCACTCTCTGCTCCTCTCTGCCATGCAACGTTGGCTTATTTAATCAGTTGTAAGATTTGAGTTTCATGCGGAAATATTTAATTTGGATTTTAAATGCGTGCCCTGGCGTATACGTAATGCGAGCACAGCCCAGCGACCCTCAGCAACGCACAAGCTAGCACGACACTCGGTTTCCATTTCCACACAGTTCATGCCACAGCTTGCTAGGAGAAACTTTTTATGGCTGTGTGCTTGCGGCAGCAACAGAAGCGTCTTGTTCGGCATCCTGCGGCACTTCAGGTGTGACTGACTGGCACAGCAGAGAGTCAAGCACAAACTTGTGGCACTAGTGTCGCAATTGCGAGAGCTCAGATTTCAGTTTGGCACTGCCGAAACCCAATACTAATTGATTATCATCAGCAGAGTATCAAACTGATTGACGGCATTAACTACAAAGTGCAGTGGCCCGGAAAGATAATCTAGATTCTTTGCACAGATTTGACAGACATCAATCAATGCTGATCTCTTTACAGGGTATGCCTGCTGCCTATGTAGGCAATGAGGAAAGTCCTTGGGCAACTAATTTACTTTACTGGCTTTCTATGGGCACTCGACACTGTCGTACTTGCAACTTATACAAAGGCAAAACTTACATTTATGACCCACTTTCATTAGCTTGTTGCATGACACTCTTTTCTTATCTGCAACAGCTTGAAAATTATCACGATACATTCATGAAATTACGAGCATTTTGACTTTGTGGCCGCAAGTGCTTGAAGTGCTTGTGCTGCCAGCAGACCATGCCTAACACACACACACACACATGCACACCATTGCAATTGCTTTGTGGAAGACAAAACTTGTCCCGCTATCTCTCTCTCTCTCTCTCACTCCGTCTCGTTTAGCCGTTAGTTAACCCATTTAGTTTGGAAGTTGTGCCACATAACGCGAGAGCTGCTGCACACACACACACGCAGGCAGACATTTAATTTGCTACATAATTACGTAATTAATAAAACACGCGCAGGCATGTCGCTGCACATGTCTGTGCATGTAGATACGTGGTCGGCAAACATGCGCAGGCTACACACACAGCTTGAGCGATGGTGGCGTATGCGCAATATTGACAGCGACAAAGATTTACAGGCAGCCGGGCGAACTTTGACTTGCACACACGCACATCAACAGCAGCAGCAACAGCAGTAGCAGCAACAACAGGCAGCAGTCACTGGAGCTGGCAGGCAATGCTTACGTTTGATTACAATGTCATTGAGTAATTAATGTGTCCTTGTCAATAAAAATGCCAGCAGGCAAACGCATTGCTGTCTGTCAGGCTACAGCAATAGCAACAGCAGCAGCAACAGCAACAACAACAGCAATGTGTGTTTGTTTTCATGAAACTAAAATCCTTTTGTTTGCCCTGCTTAATTAATCTCATCAGTTAGCTCAGCTGGGAGTCCTTTCATGGCCGGATGTAACGGGCTCTTGTGCTGCCTCTGCCTCTGCTGCTGCTGTGGCTTCTGCTGCTGCTTCAACTGCCTCTGCTGCTGCTGTTGTTCAGCAGGTGTCAGTCGTAGCCCTCGAGCATTGTACACTTCCTGGGCCATTGCGGAAATTGTATTTCTAATTAATGACCATAAAAAGCAATTTTAGCCCAAAAAATTTACTGCGCATACGTTTTGCGTAGTTTTCAACAGTTTTTCCCCGAAAATTAACACAAAAGCAGAAGAAGAAGATGTAGCAGCAACCTCCCCCTCCTTCCCCGCATCCTCAAGGCAATATAATCAAAATAATTGCCATAGTTTTGTGGCAGTCGTAAAACCAATTCAAATTATAATTAAGTCTCGAGCAACCTCTCTCTCTCCCTCCCTACTCTTCCAAGCTAAAAGCAATTAAAAAAATCACAACAACAACAACAACAAGGAGAACAAGAACAATTTCGATAGCATACCGAAAATAGTTTTGCCAATGCGGCGACAGGATATTAGCAAAAGTTCAACCAAATCGACAATGTTGTCTGTCGTGCCCAAAACAATTCCAGACTAGAACAACACCTTTCCTGTACACACACACACACACACAGATGCCTGTCTATATGTGTGTGTATTAGTTTAACTTGCCCGAAAAGCATTGAAAATTGTTAGTTAATTTGTTTGCTTGACAAACAGTGAGCGACCGATAATCATGGACAGAGCTAAGAGATTCAAGTCATGTTACACAAACAGCTAAGAAATTGTACAACATTTAATTAACTCAACACGCCACGCCCGAAGCTTGTAAATACTTCACAACACTAATTAAGCAGAAATTAATTAAAATTCGATTTGGAACAACAGTGCAAAAGCACTTAATTGTCAAAAACATACCGTAGTTGTCAGTACATCAGTTGTGATTGGTTGATTGATTGCCAATTCACTCAGATCTCGGTGGAACTCACTCTCGATTTTCTGTTTTCTGTGCAAAGAGTATGCTGTCTTTTGATTTGCTGCGCTCTGCTCTCAGTAGATCAAATGCAGTGAGAGAGAGAGAGAGTTGTTCTCTTGACAGTTGCTCGCAATACATTTGCATGTGAGTCAGAAAGGGACAACGATACGTCTAACGCAGCTCGATGCGTGCGAGGTTAAGGCTAGTGAGAGGTTTCGTTTTTGCACGAGCAACGATCATGGATGACGTCACTGTCTAGTAAAGTGCCATGCACATCACGCAACGAAACCTTTTACGCGCATACCTTGCAATAAAATGATGCATATTTTCGCATTTGGCAACACTGAAGTAATAGTTTGTAAAATAGGCGCAATGTTATTTTTAGAATTACTACATAATTAGTAAATAATACAATATCTTATATTAATATATATACAAAATGAGATTAAATAAGTTCTCTAATAATTCTACCCTCTCTTTAATGCACATAAAGAAAAGTTACGACGACTGTCTGTGTTCACTGGCGTAATCCTCGTATTCAACCAAACGGAACAAAGGCCAGAAAAAATTGAATAACATCCGTTTTGCGGTTTGTTCGTCTGATGCTTCAAAGCGACTGTCAATTACACGCAATTAAATCGGATTTCTATGTATTCGGATTTTCATTTCCGTTACGTGCGGCCTACGAACAAAATGGCTGCCGTTACATTGTGTAGGGGGCGTTATGTGCGCACACGGGCGTGTCTGTGTGTGAGTGTGTCTGCTTGTGTAGATAAAACGGAAATTAATTCCATTTTTACTTATTGTTATAGAATAACCGATTTGATTTCGAACCACATGCTGCATTTTGCGACTTAATTTAGTCAATTCTGTTCAATGGGGTTCAATGAACTGGGACACTTGATAAGCATATTATCATAATGGGACCACAATAATAAACAGGCGCCCAAAGCTCAAGAGCACACAAAACAACTGAGATAGAGATACCGAACGGAAAGAGTCGAGGCAAAGTTTCTGATATGTTTTGCAAACAAAATGCCATTGGCCAATTGACAGCAGCAGCAGTGGAAGCAGCAACAGCAGCAGCAGCGACAGCGACAGCAGCAAACGTTGCCTGGACAGGGGCAAGATAAACCAACAGATTGGAGTACAAACAGAGCTGGAAGCTGAGCCTGATGCCGAAGCTGACGCTGAAGCCGACGCTGAGCTGAGCTGAGTGAACTGATGGTTCGCATCTGTAGCATGCATCATCAAGTCGAGAAGAGATTCGCACACACACAAAGACACACACACATACAACTGGCAACAAGAGCTCTGGGGACTCTTGGCCAAAACAAAAACTAATACAATAATATGCAGCACAACTTTCGTAGCCACTCTGAGCTGTCCCTTAGTTCGTTCCGCTGCCCATTCTCTCCCTCCTTCTCTCCCCCCTCTCTTGCTCTTTCTGTGTTGCAACTTTCGCTGTTGAGCATACATTAAGGCGTGTTGAAGCGCATTGAATTGTGTATTGGGATTTGTTTACAATGCTGCAGAAAGTTTTTACGTTCGCTTAGCCAAAGGCAAAGCGACTCTCAACTTTCTTGAGCAATTGTCCGGGAGTGAGCGGAATAGCAACAGCAACAGCGGCAGCAACTCTGCACAATAGCAACGGTACTTTCGCAAAGCTTTTGGCATTTATTAGATGCACAACTTTGTGACGCAGCCGCTGTTTCCCCCTCTCTCTCACCCTCTTCTTCACTCTTCAATCTCTTTTTCTCTTTGTTTCGTTGTCTCTTTCTCTGTCCGTTCCCGTCTATCAATTTATTTCATTCTTTCGCTCTCTTCTGCCTTCAAAGGGCCTTGCGGTTGTCTCTAGTAGTCTCTTCTATACCCTGTAGCCGTGCACATAGTCTGTCATACTTATTACTCTCCTAGTTTTAAATGCAAAGAGCCAGAGAGATCACAACAGGTGTTAGTAGAAAAGAGAGCGAGAGAGTTCTTGGCGGCTCGAGCCAGATTTGATCGTCGTCTCACTCACTCGGCAAGCAACTTATGAGAGAGTGCGAATGAGAGCGACAGATGAGACGTGCCAGGATCAATTCAACTAATGAAATACTAATACTAATTATAATACTAATTATAATACTAACATTAATACTAACTAAACTAAACTAAACTAATAACACACATTAGTATCTTAACATAATAATACGTAGATAAACAAAAGTATTGCAATGAAATAAAAGTGTAACGAATATATCGGATCAGATGTTTCAACGATTCAAAAGGCTCTACCAGATTTTTCGAGTGAGCCTAGCTCACCTGTGTCCTTTTTTTCACTCTTCCGCAGCCAAACAGCTCAAAAGAATGCCTCTAGGCTACTTCCTTGATGCCTTTTCAAGGGTATTTTTCAGTCGACTACCCTAGTAACTTGTTAATTTATTAAATATGTGCTGAGCGAACCAAAGAATATGACTATAAAACTTTTTTTCTAACAGTTATTAAGCAACAGGTGCACACTGTCGCCAGAGCTGAAGATAGTTAACAATTTTAAACTTATGATATATTTATTATATTTCATAACATCATCTACTGCTACTGTTTATAAGCACTGTCTCCATATTTATAATAATACTCCCTCTATACAGCTACAAATTATTATTGAGATAAAATGCTGCTGGCTTAAACAGCTGGTGCTGGAGATCTGTGTGTGTACATTAATTTATATTTTAAGTGAAAATGCAAATTTGTATTTTTTAAGCATTTGCACCAACTACAATATATAGCATACTATATACAATAAAGAGCCGCTCAAGGCATTGTTGACATTGCAGCAAATAAATATTAATTAAATATATTTGGTTTATACTTTTTTCTGTCCACAATCTATTGCAGTTATTGCGATAAAGCCCCCATATATGTATATAGAGTGTGTGTTTCCTAACCAGACGAATTTATAATATTTTGCCAACTGTTTTATATCCGCCAAAAATCAATTTAAACCATCACCAATGAAAAAAAAGAAATGCGAAAATAAAATCGCCGCAAAACGCGCCGCAAAAAATATGCCACAGTAAAAAAGTTGGCTTTCCGTTGTTCGGGGCAACCTCGTATGCAAATAGCATCAGCATACGAACACACACACACCTTATATTTGTATATATATATATATACATTCATACAGATATATACTTGCATTTTAAATGAATTGTTGTCACATTTGCTCGCACAAAACGCAGCAAATTAAATAAATAAAATTCATTTGCTAAAAAAGAATCATTAAAACGATATACGGAGCGCTTTATTATACCATATAGCGCAGCGTTACCGTTACCATTTACCGTTACTACATGCAATTTTAGTTGTCATATTTAACTATTTTTTTGCAGCCATACAGTGGGTCAATAAAAATGTCAACGCCAGCGGAAAATTCGTGCGTTTTAAATTAAATATTAGCCCGCATATGGGGTTGGAAATTCTGAAAATACATTTAAGTTGGCCTCGTCGAGCTGTTGGTTTTAATATTTAACAATTTGCATATATAACTGTGAACACGTTTTTCAGATTTTGTATTTTATTCAACATTCCCTTTTTTTGCCAGCTTATCTTTTTGGCATTAACTGCGAATGGGAGTCGTGAAACTAGCGCTTTGTGAAGTTCTTGCGTGGGTTGCCCACACTTGGCGCGGGCTTTTAATTATGCTGGCAACCCTTGGCCGGTTCAGTGTTAGCTACTTTTTGTGGGGAGAGACTACACTCCTCATCCCCCACTCTACGAACCGCAGCCGAAAATGTAGCTCATGAACTGTGGCTCATTGTTTAAACTTTCAAGTTGGCGACAATAAACGTTGAAACTTTTAGTTTTATTGGCAAAGTTTCGACGAGATTTTTGGGAGACCGACAGGCAGAAAGAGAGAAAAGAGTGAGAGGGAGGGGAGAAAAAAACCAGAGAACGTCTATGTATAATAATAACCACAAGGCAGAACTTTCATTGGGAGGAGAGGCTCCTCTGAAACTTGCTTCAACAACACTTTCCCTTTGCCAGCTGCTGGTTTGAGTTTGCCTTTGCTTTTGAGTTACAGTTTGAGTTGCTTCGAGTTCGAGTTGGACTATTCACAAATCGAGTGAGTGACGGACTGACTGAGCAACTGACTGATTGAATGACGGACAGACCGAATGGAACGAACGAACGAACGAACATTGTTTGGCCATAAAACTGCGAAGCAGCCCCACAAAAATGCAAAGCGACTCTAATCAAGCGCAACCCCCCAAAGGCAGCTCTAGTCTCGTTCGACTCGTCTGGCTACATTTCAGCAACCTTTAAAGACTGTCTCGCCCCTCTCTCCCTTTCCCCTGGACAGAGAGAGAAGCCACAGTAAAGCTGCTGCTTGCGTTAAACGGCGCCCAAGTCAAGCTGTGCAGGCAAACCTGCACGTACCTGCAGCACTTGATCTATGCGGATATTAAGATATTGAATTACCTTCGGCTTCGACTTGGACTTCGTGCGGCACATTCCGTGGCGTTCTATCTTTAAGATCTGAGAGAATGTTCACGATAAATCCTGGTGGCAATTGAACGTTAATAGTTAAATAATACACTGACTGCGCTCGGCAGCCTGCGCATGCTGAGCCAATTATGCTTAAAATTCTGGGCATAACCGGAAAGTGGGTAAACGCAGTAATCCTCAGTCGAGACACAGCACAGAACGTGTCTATGCTGGACGCCGCATTAAATATGCAGCATGCGTGCCACTGAGGGAGACTGAGGGACAAAAACACACGGATATGGATAGGGGTAGCACAGAGGGAGAGCAGCACTGGGCAGGATAGTCTGCTCCTTGACGAGCTTACAAATATGTCTTGGCATGGATAACTTAATGTAAGCCAGAAAAATGCAGCTATTGTTTTAAGACGTCCAGATTGAGCAGGTTAAGGGATAAGTTGATTATAGAGTGATATAAATAGATAGAATGGAATGGCAACTAAAGAGAGAGAAGTTGATTTTAGAGTGATATAAATAGATATTTAAGGTGGAAATATTCATTTAATGGAATATATTAAAGTGTGGAAGATTGTGTTAAATTAAGTGAAGAAATATAGAGTCTTAACAGCTCAACAACTTCAACTCTTTTTACATGTAAGAAATTATACGCGCTGTTAAAACTCTATTGGTTGTGGACATTAATTATGGAGCGAGAAACACATAAATATATAGGATATATATACAAATTACGTAGAATATATTATTGTGTTGAAATTAGTCCTAAATGTATCGAAGAAATAAAAGGAATCTTTAGCTGTTTTTCGTATTGTTACTATAGAAATATACAACCAGTTAAGACTTTATTATTATTATATAGAAAAATAAATATATATGATAGAAATGGAAATTACATAGAATATAATATAAGGATAAGTTACGCCCTAAATATATACAAGATATACAGGCAGTTTATATCAATTTTTATCCCACTCTCTTTGCCTGCCTCAATCATACAACAAAAACCCAACAGAAGTCCTCAATTAAATGTAAAACAATTAAAGAAAACAGAAATTCCCAATTAGCTTTTGCCTCAAACTTTTCAAATAACTTATTCCTCAGTCTTTATAGCGAGTGGCAATGGCTTATACCTTCAACATTAATTCGCCCGCATTAACAAGCGATATTTCATGGAATTATGCAAGCAACTCGTGCGGGACAAAGTTAAAGCAGAATCAAATGTCTTGGCATATTTTATTGGGTCGATTCGAGGACCGACAACGACTGTGAACTGTGGCTGGACTGTGTCGCTGTCGCTGTGGCAGCTGCGTTATATGTACTTTATTGGATTCCATAAGACGAGAACAAGAAATTAATGTCGCAGCGCGTAATCTAATAAAAACTGGCGAAGCAGAGACGCAAAACGGAAACGAAAACGCAGCAATACAATGGGCCGCGAATGTTGTTTATGGCTGTAAATATTTCTAATTGGCACAAGTTATGTGTCACCAGCTGGAGTGGTAGGGGAAGGGGGGCAGATTAAGAGGCGTGGCGGCAGCTTATTGAGTTCATTATGTGTGTGAGAGAGAGAGAGGGAGAGAAGTGCATCAGCTCTAGTTGTCGTATCTTTTTATGACCAGGCCCAGACTCGAGACTGCAATTGAGTTTAAAAGTTAATTGCAGTGACCTCATAGTCAGCATTGCCTCTCCCTCTATCCACTTTTTCTTCTGCTTTTACTACTGCCATTCGTTGCAGGCAAGCTCCCCCTCCCCCACTCTGTGGCAATTAAAACACGCAGCGTGCTTAATTTAGTTGTTTCAATTAGCTTAAGCCATGCCGCAGCGCGGTTTAAAGTATAAATTTCAATTTATTTCAACATTTACATAATTTGTCAGCCAAAAAAGCAAAACGAACGAAAGCGTCGCAAAATCCGAAAGCACCAAAAATGCAAATGCAGCACAAGCAGGAAGCAGCACAGAGGGGGGGGTGGAGTATGTGGGAGGAGGCGGGCAGCCAGCACACGGATTGCTGCACATTTGCTAAGCACTTGTTGCTTAAGTTAGCGCTGCAGACTTCCCACAAGTTGCCTCCCTCTGTCGTGCTGCTTGGGCTGCTACCCTTTTCAAAGTTTTCGACATAAAATTCACTTAGTCTGTCGTGGCTGTCGCATGCGTTGCTGTCTGGCTTCTTCTTCTGCTTCTTCTTCTAGCTTGTATCTGGCTTGTATCTTCCGCTAGGCATCTGCATATTTGTAGCAAGGACATTGCAGGCATCTCGTTGCATGCAAATACAATTTGACTGGCTTGTTAGAGCGCTCCGACTGGGTATATCCCTTGCAAAACAATAAGACGTTCAGCTACGACCAAAGGCAGACCCCTCTCTCTCTCTTCCCCTCTCTCTCCCACGAATTTTGCTGTCTTGCTTCTGTCACATTGGACAAGTATGCAGTATGAGCTTAAGCCGCGTTGTGGCTTGCGGCTGCGGCTGTCGCGTGGCAACTCTAATAAATGCCACACCAGTTCAGCTGACAGCCACCCCCCCTAACTCCCTCCCTCAGCCCTTGCCCCTCCCGCATCTATTGTCGACTAATGTTATTTGCGTGCGGTTCTTTTTACGACTCGCCTGGGTGTCATAAGTGTGTAAAATTCATGTGCTTAATGCACAACATTTGTAACAAATGAATGTGTGCGGGTGAGCGGGTGTGTGTGTGTCGGTCAGAGTTCAACATTATCAATTTCTAAAGACTAAAACGCGCATATTCCCAGCAGAGCACAATAGAAAGCAATTTGGTTGCAGTAAAATCGCAGAGAATTATGACAAAAGGAAGAGAGATAAGATAAGAAAAGATATGAGGGAAAGAGAGAGTAATGAAAGAAGAGTAATGAAAAGAGGGAATGATAATGATAATACTATAATATAACACTGCAGTTTGACAATCGCACATGCACATAATGTGTGTAGTATTGATTTGTTTGCCTTTGCTTGAAGTTAATGATTTTCTATGAGAGTTGAGTGAGTTATAAAGTTCTAATTACACTTTATATCTAGTGCAGCTTATACTGCACTCTGTACTATAATATACTATAAATTGCACGCCATATAGCATCAACATTTTAATGCTAATTGCTTGCCATGATATGATGATAAATACGATAGCAATAAAAAGCAATTTCAAACAGAAAACTAATCAACATTTTGCAATCTTTCGCAAATTGAAGAAACCATCACACTAAAAATATGCAATAACTTTGCTCACCCAATTTCAGACACTTGAAAACCGCAAATTGTTTTTCACTTAACCCCCCTACCAAAAAAAAAAGAGGGAATCCAATTGGCAATTCAGTCATCGCAATGCAATTTGAAGAGGCTAAATCAATTATGGCGCTGCCAATAATCAAATGCAAATAAAATGCGAGCACTCACGCCACCAAATAGACATATGGTAAACAGCGAGACATGAGAATGGGGACGATGTGAATGGGAATGATGCGCATGAGAATGTGAATGAGTTGAAGGAATGAGCTGAGGGCAGAATGAGCTGGAACTGGAGCTGGAGACGAGCTGAGGCTGCCGGCTGCAGCAGCAGCAGCTTTGGCTCAAGTGCCGAGAGGGCTTTGTTAAAAGCTGACCTCGTCAATGAAAATTGGGCGCCAGTCGTAGGGGGGTAGGTGGATGGCGGGGGGCGAGCGCAAAGGGCAAAAGGGCATGACACACAACGTGTGCAGATTTTGACACACATTTGTAAATTGCTGCGGTCCTACTGAGTGTGGCGTCAGTGTGAGTGAGGTGTGTGTGTGTGAGTGAGTAGTGGTGTGTGAGGGTGTATGTGTGTGTGTGCGAGCGGGTGCTTGTGCGGTTGCTGAAGTGAGAAATGCCAAAGCAAAAGCCGTAACCACTTTGTAAGTGTCAAAAACAGAGCAGCAACGAAAATTGGATTGCAGCAGCAGCAGCAACGCCAGCAACAGCGGCAACCGGAAACGGAAGCGGCTACGCTGCTCGACCCACACACAACGAGACGGGGCCAGCGTTATGAGCAATGCTTTTCGGCCGCTTGCTGCAGTTGCTGTTGTTGCTGTTGCTGTTGTTGCTGCTGTTGTTGTTGTTGTTGTTGCTGTTGCTGCGGCCATTATGTTGGCTAATACAATACATACAAATAAGCAGATGCACATGGCCAGCAGGAAAGGGGCAGAGAGAGATAGAGAGAGAGGGAGAAAGGGGAGAGAGAGCCAGCGAGACTCGACAAACACGACTCAAAAGCACTCATTCGCAGTGTGGTCTCTGGTCATTCATACGCAGCGTGGACCCCACCCAATCACACACTCACAGTCACAGAGACGTACACACATAAACTCGCACACTCATACATACAATTGCATGCAATCAGCGCCGACAGCGACGAGGGCGATTGGGCCGATTGGGCGTTGGCTGTGAACTGACCTGCCCTACAAGAGGGCGGCAGGGGGAGTGGCAACGATTGCAACTGGAAACTGAGCTCGATTTATATTTGCCATATTGGGCCATCGATTTTGTGGGCTTCTGACTTTAGCGCTCGAGTTGTTGCATATAAATCGCTTTTAATTTGCTGCCACAAATTATTGCATAATTGCGATTGCATTTGTAAACAATTTGCGCACAATGGCGAATCCATGAAAAGTTGATTGAACTGCAGCCCGTGCGCATAATTCAAGCTTAGCCCTGCCAGTCACTACATATGTGTGTGTGTGTGTATTGCGAGCATTTTTCATGGGTGTATGAGAAATATTTTATGGCCAATATAAATGTTCTGCACGCACTTGGGGGAACAATAACTTTGCCAAGCTGCCGTTGACGTTGGCAAATGCCAGCAGGGACTACAGCAATAGCAAGAGCTTCAACTCCCCCCCCCTCCAACAACCCCCTCCCCTGCACTCCTCATACCACTCCAGCACAGCTTCCCTTGCTGCAAAACAGAAGCCAAGTGGAGACGCACAGACTGTGTGCGGAAATTACAGGAAAATGCTGGAAATGCCTGTAGAGAAGGGGAGAGAGAGGGAGGGGGAGAGAGGAAAAAAGAGAGAGAAAGACAGCTAGAGGAAGTTCAAAGTTCAGCTAGTAAGACAACTGTAAAAATTGCCACCGAAAAAGAAATTTGTGGGCGTGTTCAAAGTGGACACTCGCATGCAGAGCAATTGTCAAATGTGCCGCAATACGCATTGCTTGCTCAGCTGCGTCGTGCCACAAAGGCTTTTCGCACTTGCGTCCACTCAAAGCACTCACAGTGTGCTGCTCTTAATGTGTGTGTCTGTGTGTGTGTGTGTGTCAACTGGCTATGCCACTGGAGAGGCACTCATCATGCTCAACATCATTATCATTTTGCCAGAAGCTGCCCACATATTTCCGCTTGACTGAGCAGAGCATAAGTGCACACACACAGACACACACACACACTTACATACATGTACATGTTTGGCAAACTTTCGTATGCATTACAAACCAAACATAAACAGCTTAAAACGAAGCACAACAACAAAAAGTCTTGTGGCTGCAGCAGCAGAAAATGTCTCGTGCTAGTCTCAAGTTGACAGTTGATATATCTGCCATATAGACAAATTGATAAATTGATTTTTAAGCTACATGTTGAGTGCCTTAGACTGCTCAAATATCAATCTATAAATATATATAGCAACTTCTACATTTATTCAATAATTCTTTTCATTTTGTAATATACCATTGATCAACTTTATCGAGTCTTTCCCTTCTTTCTCCCTCCCAGTTTAATAAATTTTTTCGAGCATTTTCGCCATAATCCACACCGTCAAAGTTTTATTTTTCACTTCCCTTAGCCCTTCTGCACCCCCATCTCCCTCGGCGCCTGTCAGTTTCTAGTACAACCACTTGAAGCTGCATTTTTCAAAGTTTATAACTAAGCAGCAACAGCAACAGCAGCAGCAGCAGCCACCCGGCGATTTTTATATTTTTAATTATTTTCTCCCTACGAAACGAGACAGAAAAGGAAACGAAACATAAAGAAGAAAAATGCCAAACTTTGCGCGAGCGCTTCACTCAAAAAAAAAAAACAAAAAGTAAAAACATTTTATGAGCTTGCACCGCAAAAACTAATAACACTTTGTCGCCCTTTGCCTTTCCCCTCTCTTCCCCTCTCTGAACTTAAGCCACAACTTGAGGTTGCCTCAAGCAGCAATTGCTCAGCTGGCAGCATGGCCAACTGACTTGCTTTCAACCTAAGTTTCGGCACTCTTTGGGCTCACTTTATAATATAAAATATATATAAATTATGTTTCTATATTTTTCTCTAAGGTTTGACCAAGTTTTGCATCACAAAGCGTCGAAACAAAAGAGCAGCCGCACAAAGACTGCCCCGAAATTGGGCTAAAATGCACAAATATCTAAAATATATATTATATACATATACATACACATATATAATACTATAAAGTGCCAATTAAACGTGCATTAATTAGCATTAAAGCATGGACAGTACTAACATAATAAACTAAACTTCTTTTGTGCATAAATAAATTGAAATAAAATCAACTCTATAAGCTGCTCTTTTTGACTTTTTCTATACGATATACGATATACTATATATATAATATAGTAATATTTATTTCTTTTTGCCGTTTGAGTTCTTAAAAGTTTTTATCGTAATCCGCTTTAGTGCAAAAAAACAAGCTACAGGAAAGCTACAGTCGAGTTTGCTTAACTGTAATATACCCGCCACCCAACTGACAAAGAGAATTTCTTAAATATATAACTTCTTTGTTTTGCATATTTGTGTTGCATACTTTGGGGGAGGGGCTTCGAAATCAGTACATATTTAAAATTTCTTAAATTACTTCTATCTTATTTATCCGTTCGCAAACAAATTTTCAGAATTCATTTGGTTGTTTATAGTTTATATACCAAAAATAAACTGTTAAAAAATTACGCTTACAATTCAAATTAGAATTAATCTAGGAACGACGCGTGGCCAAATTCTAAAACAAACTTGATTTGCTTGCAAAAATATAATAATATAACAATAATAAAAAAATAATAATAAAATAATAATAATAATATTGACACCAAATTTGGTAGCTCTAGCTATTATAGTCCATGAGATCTAGATTTTTATACAGACGGACGGACAACGGACAGATAGACAGACGGACAGATAGACAGACGGACAGATAGACGGACATAGCTATATCGACTCAGCTGTTAACGCTGTTTAAGAATATATATAATTTGTGAGGTCTGCCACACCTCCTTCTGCCTGTTACACACATTTTGGGTTGGCACAAACTTATTATACCCTTCTTCCCTTAGGGCAGCGGGTATAAATATCGCAAAATTACGTTTGGTTGTTAATGCGATCAACGAGAGATTTTCAGCATCGTTTCTCGTTGCGTAGCTGAAATTTAATTCAATTTCTAAATATTTGCCAAAATGTCATGTACTCGCATGTAGCCTAGATGCCGCATAGCCTGCCCGACTGCTTGCCTACGTGTATGATAGGTCGTCTGACTGTCTGTCTGTCTGTTTGCCTGTCTATCCTTGTGTCTGTCTGTCTCTCTCTCTTACTGCCTCTGTCTGTCTCTCTGTCTGTCTCTTACTGCCTCTGTCTGTCTGTTGTTGCATTTCCATTTCCTGTACACGTTGCAATTGCAAAACTGCATTCGCACACATTACTCGTAGCATTTGCATTTGCTATGCATGCCGCACACACGCACCCACACCCATTCCTCCCCCTCCCTCTATGTGGTTGTGTATGTTTGCGTATTTGATTGCTGCTGATTGTGACATTACACTTGACATTTACGGCGGCAACTGCTGGCGAGGCAACAGCAACAGCAGCAGCAACAGCTCAAAACAGCGCCAGCCAAGCGCAACTCTCTCTCTCTTCACCTCACTTACTCTCTCTCACTTGCCAGGCCGCCATTTTGACAAGCCACTCTGCAGCGCATGCTCACCACGACAAGAGAGCAGCAGCAGCAGCAGCAACATCCGACGACGCCGCAGCATCAAAACAGCAGCAACAATTTCATTTGCATGCCTGCTCTACCCACTTCTCCTGCTCTGCCTGCCCCCCTCGCTGCTGCGCCTACGCCTACCGCGCTGCCTACTGCGTTGCTGCTAAGTGGCACATTTTATGAGTCTCAGCGGCTTTTTCGGACCAAGTTGATAATTTTCACTGCTTACGCTGCTGTCGACTGCTATTGTTGTTGTTGCCTGTTGTTGTTGTTATCTCTTGTTGTTGTTGCTGCTCTGTGGTGTTGTCTGTTGTTGTTGTTGCTCTCTGTTGCTGCTGCTTCCTCTGTTGCTGTTTCGTTATCATTTTGCATGTGCTGCGCATTTAATCAATTTAATGCAAAAATCTCCCCAGCGATTCACTTTAGCTGTCCCGCTGAAACTTGCTTATTTATCACGTTGGCTTTTATTTAATTATGCAGCGAGTACTGCCAGTACCCCCTCCCCCCCTCTCCACCTCTCTTCCCCTGCTGCCCCTGTTAATTTGCTGATTTATGCCTTGCTGACTGATTATTGTGCTGCGCCTAATTGTCATTCCCCGGAGCAGAAGGCAGGCGAAAAAACAGCGCAAAGCAAGTACGAAAGAAAGATGATTATTAATAATAAGCAAGCAGAGCAAGAAGAAGAAGGAGAAGAAGTAGTAGAAGAAGAAGCGACAGATGCAGAAGAAGAAGAACAGCAAGAAGGGGAAGAAGTAGTAGAAAAAGCAGAAGCTGTCGCCCAAGTGTAGCCAATTTGCTGATTTCGTCAACGGGGCGCATAAAAACCTGCCTGTTGACACACTTATTACACACACACACAGAGACACACAGAGCTAACCGTTGTATACAGCATGCTTTATGCCTGTGTTGGAACGTGTTCATTTGCAAATTTATTTGTGTGTCGGTAAGTGGCAGTTTGATGCGCAATGTGCTCTTCAAATGCCGCCCCATGCACACCAAGAGTACTAAGTACACTCTGCATGTGTGTGTGCGTGTGTATAAGAGAGTGCGTGTGTCTGTGTGTGACTGGGTGTATGTGTCGGCCAACTGTCGTTGTTGTTAATATTAAAGCACATCAACGACGCCACCAAGAAGTCATTGACTCGTTGAGTTATGCTTACAACAAGACCGCGCTAGCATTGTAGTTGTGCTGGCCCACACACCAACACACACACACATATGCAGATACAAGAGCAACAGCAGCAGCAGAGGCAGAGACAGCAGCAGCAGCGCATTCGTGCCTAAAATTATGCTAACATTTTGTCCGTGCGGCCGTCGACAACATGCAGCAGAGTCTGTCTGTGTGCGAGTGAGTGTGTGTGTGTGTGTGTGCTGTCGCATAGCGGAAAGTCGCTTGCTGTAAGTAGCGCTCCGTGAGGAAGTACACTGCAGCAAAGTTAAGCGGGTTAAATGAAATGTAAAACAAGTCAAAAGAAAAGCCAAGTGAGAGCTGCAAATAGAGAGCGAAACTTGAGATATTTATAGTTAATATAGGGTGTCTAAAAGTGTGCTGAAACTGTTTATATTGTGATAGATATATATTTATATATATAAATACAAGTTCTAACTTAAGTTTTATAACTTTCTTAATAGTTTTAAAATGTCTGAAAGGCATTGAGATGAAAAAGAGCTTTAAATGTTGAAAGATCTGTTCATATTTTATGTTGATATAGCTGAGTAACTTAAGGCTGATATATCTATGATAAAAACAAAAGATAAAGCTTACAAATATATATAATACATTATATATATCGCTGTAGATATATCTATAACGCAAACAAAAGAAATTCCCTTTGAACTTACCTCACTTTCACGTTCTTTCATCAATTTGCCATCAAAAGAAACTCAACTACCTTAGCTGCCTTCAGCTGCACAGCAAATACACCCAAGCACACCTCCTATATGTACATATATATAGTACAACTGGCAACTTAGCATTAGGTCAGTGCTATAAGCTCTCCGGCAACTAACTAAGTAATCAGGGAATCATGACGAGGCGCATAAAACTCGTAGCATTTAAAGGGAGACTCCGAAACGGAATACGAAAGGGACGCAGCATGTGCGGGAGGAGAAGTGAGTATGAATGTGCAAGTGAGACAGCATTAGCGCATGTTACTGCTGGTCGTTTTGGCGACTTTATATACCACGCACGTTGTTGTTGCTGCTGCCTGCGCTGCTGCCGTCGCTGCTGCTGTTGTTGCTTAATGCGGCATTTTGCGACAAGTGTTGCTGGAACGTTGCTGACATCGTCGTCCTCATCAGCAGCAGCACGCACTCTTACAGCACACCAGCTCACACACATACACACAGACACCTACACACACATATACAATGTCGCACACGCTCTGGCAATTGTACGTAAATTGCGTTGGTCGACTGTACTGAATGGGCGCGGCAGCAGAGGGGAAGTGGCAAGAAGGGAAGTAGAAAGGGAGGTGCAGAGGAAAGTTGAGGGATCCCGGTTGGCATTCGCTCATTCACTCAAGTAAAAACCGCACACACTTCACGTCAAAAGGAAGCTGCAGCGACCCGACGCAGAGGCAAAGTGAGAGCGTTAAGTATACGCCATGTTACAAGCCCCCTCCAGCCCCACCTCGTCACAAAATTAGGCAGTAATCAAAAACGAACACACACAGACACAGACACATGCACCGGGCTCACACAATGCGTGTGTGCTTGGGTCGCTTTGGCCAAGTGTTGCCCAACCTACTTTCAGTGCTAAATTCGAAACAGTTTTCCCTTTTGCCAACTCAGTTGCCGCTCGTTTTATGTCCTTTGGGTGTGCACAGCATCACCAGCATCAACGGCAGCACACTAACCTGTTGACCTTAATATTTTCAAATCTTACTGCGTGTGCCTACACATGGCTTCCCTTCTCTCCCCCCGCTCCCTGTGGATGTGTGTGCATAGAGTAATTTTAGATAAGCTCAAAACGAAACGAAATGAAATGAAATGAAATGAAAGCAAAGGCAAAGGCAGAAGGAAAATGGAAAGCAGCTTGGGAATCACAAGAAAAGTTCTCTGGGACCCGGAGGCGAGCCAGTCAGTTGTCATATGAGGGCAACGTATGTAGCTGATAAGTACTTTGCTCTGATTTAATACCCAGTTGTGGAGGGTCCAAGCGGAGATGTTGCTGGGAGTCCTTAATTAACAGCCGGAGTAAGTTCGTTTCGCGCAATTAAAACAATTTAATTATTTGTGCGTGCATAATTGAAATTGCAACGCAGTCGGGCAACCCTTACTCCCCCTCGCCCGCACACACACTCGGACCAGCAATCGATAAAGCGGCCAACGCCCAATAAAAAATGACGAAAAAATTGAAGCAGCAATGGGAGCAACATCAATTTGTTGAGCGTTCTATATATATGTATATTCTTGGTATATATACGACATAAACAAATATACATACAATAAATAAATTGGAGCAGGCGTAAATGCAAATACACACACAGACACACACACGGGGCGAGGTGTGCGAGGGTGCGACATGCAGATGCACTGAACAATAAATAAAATGCAGCAGCAAACGCACTGCAAAGATGCAGCAGCAGCAAACAGAAGCAAGGAAGAAACTGTCGTAGCAGGCAGAGGAAGAGAGAGTGAAGAGAGAGGGGAGGTAAGTGGGGAACAATCGAGGGCTGGACAATACATGTGCCCTGCAACAAGAAGCAAATTGTTGCAGTTGGTAAAGACAAAAACGAGAGGGAAACCGTTTGAAACATTCGTATGAAATTGCATTCGTTTCTAACTATATCAAGCTAAACAATTTAGCTATTTTCCCATACACAAAATGAGCTAAATATCTTAGCTATTTCTGCATATTTATTTGGCTCTTCAATGCCTTTTAACTTGCATTCATTTGCTTTGCCTTTCTCTCTCTCTTGCTTGTCTACTATTTGCCAATCAATTCATGATTTGCCTCGACTCTTCGAGTGCTCTGGCAACCCTGGTTTGTGGCGTAAATGAATAAATATTTTGCAATTTTTTATTTGCGCGTATTTTTGCGCAATTGTTGCTGTTGTGCTGTTGCTGCTGCTGCTGTTGTTGTTGTTGTCTCTCGCATATGAGTAATGCAAACGAACAGACAACGAGGCGTATACGCAACACTTGCACACATACACACCCAGCGAGGGAGACAACGCTTGTATATAATTGCACATACAGTGTGACCGAGTGTGTGTGTCTCTGTGTGCGTGTGTCAGTGTGTGTAAAGCGGATTTCAGGAGCATAAAAACGTCGAAACGGCAACGAGAACGGGAATGACCCACAATGGCAAACGGACAGCAGCAGCAACAGCCGCAGTTGCAGTTGCCGTCAACGTCGCAGTCGCCGTCGCAGTCGAGGCAACAGCCACATTTGCTGCACATGCAAACGCACACATACACAGGGGCAGTGGCAACGCATACATGCATGCACATGGCCCATAAATATGGCACACACACGTGCGGGCAGACAAGCGCAGCTGAGCCTATGTATTGCAATCGTATGTGCACACACACACACACACTTATACGCACTCACTCACACACACACTCGCGCACTTGTCGTAGTTGTAGTAAAACGCGCGGCGCAGGTAAAAGCGGCTGCCCCCGTCGACTTTGCAGCACTTTACAAATTTTCAACTGAAAGCTGCGCTTTGAACAATCAAGCGTGCCGCACACACACACACACACAGACACAGAGACACACACACGTGGAACATTCGCAGAGTAAGCAAGCGAAGACAATGAAAGCAAAAGAGTAAACGCAACGCAGCTGTCGAAAGCGTAAATGAAAATGAAAAATTGTGTAGGCAACAGCAACAGCAGCAGCAGCAGGCAGAAAATTGAAACACAACAACAACAAGGCAAGGCAGGCCGTGCAGCAGAGAGAACTCGTACTCGAACTCGGCCTGCACGTTGCATATTTTCGGGGCGTGTTGCATTCAGGGCAGGTCCAGTTAAGCGGCTGCAACGTGCGTATTCAGGTCATCATTATTGATTCGCATTTACCGTCGCTGTGCGTATAGAGACATGAATTTTGCGTACGCACGCACCAGCTCGATACATGCTTACGCACTGCGTGTGTGTGTGTATGTATGTGTATATATACTATATATACTGCACATTTTTGGGGCATTATGTGTGTTAGTTGCAGTTGCATGTGGCAAGTGGCAACGGCCTCGTTATATATTTTGAGGCCTACTTAGTTGCAGGGCCCTATTAACTCTGGTCAGGCTCATTACTAAGGCACACACACACACGCACACACAGATACACACCCACTTGCCTGCTGTGTGACTGTGCACTAATCAGCAGCCATTATGTAAAGTCAGTGAAGCAGGCGGCCGCATGTGCGATGTACAATGCGGCGTATGCGCAACGTGCCTTGCAGCGTCTCACAGAGGCAGAGCCAATTTAAGGCGCTGCAAATTGCTAGCGCCGCAAATCACCTGACGAGGCAGCACTTGCCTGCCACTGTAATTCAAAACACTCCAACAACAACAACAAGCAGAACAAAAAATTAAAACGATCTTCATTTTGGCTGAGCAATTTTCGCCTCGCCGTGTCGCATCTATCTCGCATTTTAACGCACTGCGTTGGCAATTTGCTGACACGCAGCAGGAAGAGGCGGCACGAGGCAGACGAGGGCAGGGGAGATATGGGGAGACTCGGGAGACGGACGACAGCTCAGCGCTGGCTCGCCTCGCCTCGAAAACTCGTTTAGTTTTCATTTTGCCTTGGCAATTTTTGCTATTTTCACAGCTGCCGTGGCATAACCTCATACAATTTCTTTTACATTTATTAGAATTTGTGTGAAGAAGACTTTGGAGGTCGCTGCTGGGTCTCGTCTCGGGCTCGTCTTGGCTTCACGGCGCTAAATTGCTCGCAGCCTCCCATATATATGTAAACAAGGCGCTGCCTGTTGCCCTCCCTTTCACTCTCTCTCTTTCTCTCTCTCTCCCTCTCTCTCCATCTCAGTTCACATTCATCCTGCTGCCGTGTCTGTTGTTGTGTGCGTGCGTCTGTGCCGGGCGTGTTGTATGCCTCAGTGTCGGCGTGTCATAAAAATGTCGACGCTGCCAACACGCAAAATGACAGCTGCACGATGGGTATAAAAATTGCATTTTTTAACTAGTCAAGTCTTTAAAATACGCGTTGAATCTTAAATGAAAAGTCCCAAATTTTATATTTTGTTTAAATCTTTTGTTTATTTAGTAAATTTAAAGGTTTATTAAGCAAGGCAACTGTTAACTGCAGTTCTCATTTAAATTCAAAATGCTCTGGTAACAATGTTCTGTTAATCCTTTCCCTCTGCACACTGCCATCCGATCGCTGTTATTACGCCCTCTCTTGTACAATAGTTAAACTAACAGTGCACTGCTAATAGATCGCTGTTAATGTTGCACTTGCACTTGGCATAACAGCTTACTGTTAACAGATCTCTCTCATCTGATTTAAATAACAGCTCTCTGTTACTAGATGCTCATCTACTGCACTAACAGCGCACTGCTGAAAGATCTCTCTCGCTCTCTCTCATCTGATTTAAATTACAGCTCTCTGTTACTAGCTGCCTGTCAACCCTTGCACTCATCTACTGCACTTAACAGCGCACAGTAAATAGATTTCCTTTTCTTCACAGCTCACAGCCTTCCTTTGCATTTGCCATCTAAATATCTTATTCTTACCACTGTGCACGCTGCTTGGTACCTTTGCTGGTTGCTTGTTTACTTTTGCCCTCTGCCATTTCGTGAATTATTTTGTACACATTTATTTTGGCTTCTTTTTTTTGCGTTTTTTAGCACCTATTTGCTGTCTGCCGTTGTTGTTGCTGTGGTTGGCAAGGCAACTATGCGCAATAGCGCTGATTAGAGGCGTTGATAAGGCATATATCTTGGCATCTTCCCATCTCGAGTTGCCCGTTTAAATTATGCAGCAATCTGCCAGTTACGACTCGTTTTGCATTAACGCTGATTATCGCAGTCGGCAACAACAACAATAGTTGAATAGTTGCCCCACAAAACGGCAGCAGCAGCGCCGTCAGTTGCAGTTGCCGTCGTGCAACAATGCCACGACTGCTGCTGCTGCTGCATTATGCACTTGAAATGTTAGTCAAGAGCAGCAGCAGAAGCAGCAGCAGCAACGCCCCAAAGTATGCAGCATGTGTTGAGGGTAATGGTCTTTGTGTTTTTTCTCGTTCTCTTTATTGTTTATTTGTTGTTTCTCTGCGTTGTTTACAAATGCAATTACATATTTCTTTTACTACTGCAACAATTTCAAGTTGAATTAAATCAGCTTTGCTTTGTGGTGCAACTACATTTATTTTTCTTTAGACAATTAAAGTTGTATTTATTTTGCATGCATGGAAATCAATTGCAAATCAAATCGATGTCCAACCATTTTGTGTGTAAACATATGAAATAGTTGAAAGCCTCAATTTGTAAAAGAAATATTTATGAGAATTTTATTTTCAATTCCATAAGTCAAAGTTCCCATTTCCCCACAAATAAAAACATTTCTTGAGATATTTATTATATTCATTTATTTTAAATATTTTTGCAACTGTAAAGCTACTACTGAACATATACTGTTAAGCTTGGGTATGCATTTAACATGCACGTAATTTCTCTTAAGCTTACGTATTCATTTAACATGAATGTAAACTCTCTCTCTCGCTGTTAAACTCTCACAGCCAATGACATTTGTCTGTGCGCCAGATTGGTGTGCGAGCGAGAGCGCGATCGACCGTGAGAGCGCCCCCTGGAATGACCACGAGAGCGACCGCGTGAGTGAGAACGGTCACGCTTTCTATCGGAGCGATGATAACGTCGGCTCTCTCGCTCTGGCCCATTCTTGCTCACAACAATCAACTCATTTTCACTGTCTGAGCTATCGAAGTGCTCTAAGCAACGACATCTGTTGCGCCCCCGCCGATCTCTATCACGGCGAGAGGGAGCGCCGTCTCTCAATCTCTGCTGCTCTTCAAAACTCTCTAAGTTTTTGATAAGCAAACTTTGCGCTTTGCTGACCTGCTCTATAAGTTGATTAATTTGCTTAATTGTCTCTTGCATGTTGTGCTTATTAAGACTGTACTGTTGATAAGGAACTTACACTGTATATATATAGAACGTTCTGTGCTCACACCTGCTCTGCTCGTTGGCGACTGATAAGAAAGCTTCGCGTTGCCAAAGCTTTTATAGTAGCTCAGTAAACGTTTGGTCAACATTTGCAAACGTTTGCAAAGCACGGCAAACGTTTACGTATTCGTCGATAAGCCCCCAAAACGTTTTCAATCATTCGTGGGGTAAACGGTAAATTCGCCGTGTTACGGGATTTGTTTAACACCCGTCAAAAATCATGGCATATGGCATGACAATCCAGAAACTTAACCCCGTGTTGAAGTTCCCCCCGTGCGCCCTCCCCCCTCCCTCTGCTGTTGGCGCTGTCTGTGTCAGAGGGAGCGGAAAATAGAAAATCAAATATGCGATGGCAAGCATAAGAAACCAAAGAATTCACACTTGAGATAGAAATTGAATAGAGAAAGCAGGCTGCTGGACTAGCTAATATCCTGTAGGTAACGCGATGCTTGCCAAGTAAAGAGATTTCTTTGCCATATGGAAACAGGGAAATACAATTTGCCATGATAAATCTTTGCACGATTTCAGCTTGAAATGTGTTTTAAACTACCGCAGTGAGAGGTTTACTGCATTTGCAGGATATGTGAAGGAATCGCGACTATCGCACACAGCCAGCATAAGAATGACGCCCACCCATGGCGCCAGAGAATACGCTTCAAGTTAGTTTCACCCTGGCAGAGCCACAGGAAACAACAATTGACTGGATGGCAGTGGATGGCCCGAAGTGGGCCAACTGCACAAGTACCTTACGTACTATGGGTTTCGTGCAGTGTAGTAGTAGTGGTAGTAGAAGGAAGCAGAATACGTAGACCACGTTCGTCCTATGCCTGGATGACTGCTCAAGTAGCTTCAAGTTCGGAATTCATTGTTAGTTATGCGATTTCATTGCTTGTTTTCTTTGCGAATTTCTTGCGACGACAACGAAGGCAATGAAGGCGATGAAGAAGAGAACGAACGTTGTGAAGGAGGCCAAGGAAACTAAACGTCTTTCATTGGATTTTGGCATGCCAGGCATCAGGAATGGAATCACGACTTCAGACAGCCACCAGCAGCAGCAGCAGCAACAACAACAGAAACAACAACAATGGGGGGGAATAGAAAAATAAGAGGAAACAAGAAGCCGAAAGGCAGCCTGGCACCCTCAACACAATCGCATCGCAACGCGCTGCACGGCATCGAGTCAAAGTCAAAGTGTTCGACATTATTTGAAATTCATGAGTGGCATTCCCTTCCCCTACACCCCCCACTACTGTACACCCTTCCCTCCTGGGTAACCCTCATTCTAGCTGGTCTTCTCTTGGTTGTCTGGCAAATAAATTCCTGTAACAGCAGCTGATAATAGCGTATTACACCAGCCCCCTCTTTCCCTCTTCCCATTTTCCGCTCTCTCTCTCTCTGAATTGTAATTGAACACGCACGCTAATTAAGACACCAATAGTTTCAGTTTTAGTTTAAGTTCTCGATTGTGTGTGTTACTCCCCCTTTTTCTCTCTCTCTCTCTCTTCCTCTTTCTTTGCCGCAATCCAATCCAATTTGGCTTTTGTATCTGACGCCTTCCACTTTTTCTTTTGCACATTCAACGCAATTATTACGCTAATTAACTGTTTAAGTTTATGCTAAGTATTTCTGCCTGCAATTAAAGAAGAGAAGCTTAAGAAATTTATCACGCATACGCAGCGTAAACAAGCCAGCAAGAAGATTCCGCAGCAGCAAACTGTATACATTGAAATTCATATCAAATGGAGACCATTAGCAAGCTTGGCATGAGTTGGCATAATTAAACACATTTAATTAGATATGACAGGCAATAAAATAGGTTAATTGACGGCATTTAAATAATACTAGAAATGTGAAAGGTGACTGTAAGATGTGCTATATAGTAAGGGTAAATCTGCAGAAAGACTTTACTGAAACTGTTACTCCTTATAAATACAATATTTACTACACTATATATATACTTTATAGTATATATACTTGACTGTTTCTATCTCATACTTTCTTTATTAGCTAATGGCGCAAACTTAAAGCTCCCCTTGCTTAAGTTTGTTTCATATACATTTTTACATTTTCTCCATTACTTTTCCCCCACTTTACTCAACCTAAATCAAGCATAAGCAAGAGTAAAACTACAGCCACACGATATCAACGTCATGTCATTAACTTTCCCCTTCCCTTCCACTTGCCACACGTCGCTGCTGGGCAACTTCTGGCGCTAATGCACATGCACTTACTATCTCAGCGCTCTTCCTCTTCCTCTCTCTCTGCACCCCACCCTTGTGCTGCCAATAAGACCCTCTTGCTGTGACACGGGTGTCCATGGCAAGTAATGCTTCATTCCTGGCAATCGCACGTCAACGTCAGCGTTGGTCGGCGGCGGCAAGCGGAAACAGTAAGCAGCCATCATGGCTGCCCTTTTATCCACTTCCTGTTTATATGTGCGCTTGCATTTCTTCAAGGCATACGCTGCTGCATGTGTGTGTGTGTGTGTTTCTGTGTGTGTATGTGCTTATGTGTGTGACATTATTGTAGGTCCAACGTCATCGTCGCCGTCGCCTTCGTTGTGTTTGTGTCGACAACGCCGCCAACTTGTTTGCATACAAATTAAACTCGTCATTTATGTGCACCCAACCCCAACTACCCTCGCTCTTTCTACCCCCAGCCCTCTGCCTTTCACACTCTTTTCCCCTTATACCCTCTGCCTCCTTCTGCTGCTGCTGCTGTACTTCCTCGGCGCGCCCACTCAATAGTGCGCTTCGTTGCACACTGTAGATTAATTTATCATCTCGCTTTACAAGCATTCTCCGAGTGTAATGAACTTTTAACAAGCAACTGCCACGCCCACAATATAACGCCAGCTGCCCCCGCACCGCACCACATCGCGCATTGCGCCTCAACGACGCCAGCAACGCGTTAGTTTTTGCGCATCCAATTAGTTTTTGCAATTTTTTGCGCAATGCTTTTATTAGCGCAATGCAAATATTTTGCCATTGCCTGGTCCACTACACATCCATCAAGCGGCGCACAACTTGTACATAATATCTGCCATATATATGTATATATAAATGTACATTTGTATGTGTGTTTGTGTTGATTTCCTATATGCAAAGCAAACATTGTGTCAGCGCGTTGAACGCTCATTAAAGTTGAAAAACATAATTAAAGTTTTGCCTGCCGAAGAACCCCTGGGGAGAATAGGCGAAAGTAGCTAGAGAGAGGCAGATAGAGAGAGGGAGAGAGGGGAACAGAGAGAGAGAGAGGAGGAGAGAGGGAAGAGTGTGTGGTAGAGGGAGAGCGAGCGAGTTGCCAGGACTAACAAGGACTAAAGGTTGACTAATGCGCGCAGCTTTCACGCGCCGAAAGGTAATTAAAATGCTAATAAACACTCGTTAAGTACATAATAACCCACGGCCAGGGGCAGCGGGCTAGCCAGAGGGGAACGGGGGAAGGGACAACAACAGTGTTAGTCCAGGCAGCTGGAGCAGCGCCAGCAACAATGTCGAAATAGAGGTCCCAACTAATGCGACTTATCTGCAAATTTACACCAGGCACTAGGCGGGAGGCAGGACGAGGCAGTGCGGCACGTAGCACACTTTGGTCTCGGCCAAATTTGCTGAATTTATGTCTCAAATATACGTCGCACACACACACAGACAGACACACGCGCGCACTAACTACTCGACTGGCTTACATACCCTGTAGGTGCCTTGGCTCGCCTCGTATTGCTTATTATGCCTGCGATGTCGCCTCGAAAATATGAATTACACGTGAGATTTAAATAAATTAACTAACGCACAGGCACATATACGCAGGCATGCGAACACACACACACACACACACAAACGCACACTTATGCAGTTAAGATTGGATGGCAACTTCCTGCCGTTGCTTGTCGTACAGCATTGGCAACTGGAGACGCCTCCAGCGTTGCCCTCTGTCGGAGGCCTCGCATTAGTTTCACTAAAATTACATAAACATAAAACCAGAAAGCGTCTGTGTGTGTGTCAGTATGTGCGTAAGTAGTTAACTAGTATGTGTATACGGCTAGTAAGTTACATAATAACGGGTGCTTTGTATGAACTTGAGAAAAGTTTCTTTATAGAATTATAGGTTTTTAGAATATTACTTATAAGAAATGATTAATAAAATACTGCAAATTAAAAAAATACAAATAAATGTAATTTTTTTAATTCATTTAATTAATGTAATTTACTAAATTTGATTAAATTCATTTAGATTATTAAATTTATTTAATTTAATTAAATAATTTATTTTATTAAGTTTAGTTAATTTAGTTAAATAATATAATTTTTGTAATTAATTTTATTTTTCATTTAATTTAATTTATGTACTTAATTTACAATATTAATATACATACATAATTGCATATAATTTATTTAATTTACCAAATTTATAAAATTTATTTCATTAACTGATTTTAATAAATTAAATTTAATTTATGTAATTTATTTATTTATATTAATTTATTTTTATTCCGTTTATATAATTAATGTAGCTTATTTAATTTGTCTTTATTCAGTTTATTTAATTCATTAAATTTATGTAATTCATTGAGCTTACTTAATTTATTTCAATGTTCTAGTATTTTTTATTTATTTAATTAACCTAATTTCTTTGATTGTTAAATACTCAAAATTTTCAAAGCTTTAGCAGCACCAATTTGAAGTGATTTCTTTTGTTAATTTCACTAATTTTATATCAAACTCTCCTGTTAATTAAGGCACTCACAGCAGCACCCTATACCAATACCCAGCATAAGTCGCACCCTTTAATTCAGCTTTGGCCCAAACTCTAAACTCGAACATTTTTAATTAAGTTTTTCAAGTGTTTTTTGTGCTTAGAGCAGCTTCTCTTGCTCTCAACACTCTGCTCCATGACTCGCTCCATAAATTGCCAACAATTTCTCAGGATACAGTTCGGTTTGTTGTTGCTGTTGTTGTCGTTGTTGTTGTTGTTCTGGCTGTGGGATACTCGGTCACTGACGACCCAGGAGGGCGTTGCTATTTAATATGTCAAATATGTTGGCCTTGCCCAGTTATTAAGGCACCCGGGCCCAGGCACATTATAAATTATGACGTAAAAACGTAATAAACTGCCAGAGTCCTTGCACAGTGTCAAATATTGCTAGATTCGCAGTGCGAAGAACAAGGAGTGAGTGTGTGTGTGTTTGTGTGTAAGTGAATGTGTGTGTCCCTGCCCGAAATGGTTAGTCAAAGTTGAGTTGGGACTGAGGCGAATCTTTACATTATTCACAACTATTAAATATGTAAGCGAACTGAGCAGAATGTCAAGTCAAACTTTTGCAACTTTCCTTCTGCTGCTGTTGTTGTAGTTGTTGTGGAAAACGGGCAAGAAAAAGCGCGCGTTTGGAAAATTTGCATAAAGCTGATGCAGTGAAAGACTCAAGGCGCGTCGCAAGTGTTGTGTGTGTGTGTGTGTGTGTGGCACATAAACAAGCTGGCGATGAGCGAAGCGTTACAAATGCCAACAGGTTAGCAGCTCTAGACACGCCTGCAGACCAGACCGCTGTGTTCAGCTCCCCATTCCCCCTGCAGCTGCTACAAGTGTCGCCATCCCCCTCCTCTCCCCCTCAGTTGCGGCATTATGACAATATAACAAAACTAAAGTCGCTGCCGGCAAAGCGCGCGCTGCCGCCTTCAGCGTGGCAACAAAAACGAATTTGCATAAATAACAAAAACATATTTAAGTCAGCTACCAGAGAAGCCTTAACATCCCCCCCTTCCCACCTTCCATCCACCCCCCTTCCACTCTGACCTGACGCTGGCAAGGAGCAGCAGCAGCAGGTTCAGAGTTCGGGCTAGGCCAGGTCATGGCACAAGCTTGGCAAACTTCCTTGGCAGCCAACGCGCTGTTACCTACAGCATTTCCTTCTTTCCTTTTTCCATTTCCCCTTCTCCCATTCCTTCCCTTCCCCCTCTTCCTGCACTGCGCACTGTGCATAATTTAGAGACACGCAATGAGCCGAGGAAGCTGCGTTGTCTCCTTGCGGACATCTTGTCTGCCTTCGGATAGTTGATTTCTCTTGCCCCATAAAAATCAGAAGAAAAACCTCTTTCGTTTTTTCACTATTTTCCCTTTGCTGAGTTTTCCTGCTGCTGCTGCTCTCTCTGGCAAATATGCATGCTAAAATTATTTGTAAAATGTGGCGCCAAATATTTGAAATGAATGCAAAGCGGCAAATAAACGACAGGCAGGACAGCTGGACAGCAAGGAATGGAATGGGTAATGGAGAAGAGGGAATGGGGAAAGCAGAACGGTAAGGGAAACCTTGCAGAATATGCAAAAATGCGTGAAGAAATTTCTTGACTTGCAGTTTTTATAGCGCAGATAAGTGAAATAAAAACTGAAGTTAATTTGAGCAGGAAAATAGTCGGATGTGGAGAACAAAGTCGACTATATAGTGCGAATTTATCAAATAAAGCGAGAATACTCTATAGCTAAGTGAGTATAATTTATGAGATAAGTGAGGGTATTACTTATGTAGAGTAAATTTTTAAAAACTTAAATTAAAACCAGTGATTATTTATATATTTTTTTAGTTTTGAGATATTTATTATATTGTATTAATTATTGTATACTATATTTACAATACTATAATTAAATTCATTATATTTTGATACTTAGACATTGAATGCTCGTAACTATGCAACATTTTCCACAATATTCGTTTAAATTGTCTTTAGTTTTTTTAGACCCTTTGAACATTGAAAATTGTCAAAAATTGTATACTAACTTTGTATAAATACTATTAAAAGTAATCGATAAGCTTTCCCAGGCTTACTCAATTTAAGGGAAGAAAAAAACGTGTTGGGATGAAAACTTGATGTTTTTATAAGGTTAACCCTTATGGAATTTGGACTACTTATTCAATTATTATTATAATGTCGAACCCTAGATACACAAACCATAAGCGTATAGTTTGATTATGATTATTATCATTATTTAATGATGTTTTTATGTACTGCAGCCCTTAAAAATCTATTGTATTCCCTGCTGAGCATAGAGCCTTCTAATAATAAGTCTAATCTTCCCACTGCCTGCTGCTGCCTATGCAGGGTATCAAGATATTCTAAAATTCATAAGATTCCAAAATTGTCGCACTCCTGCTGCTGCTGCTGCTGCTGTTGAATCAACTCTAGGGATCTGTCATGATGCGCACCAATTTTGGCAATCTCCTGCAGGAGCAGCTGCCATTTACAACTCGCCTGGCAGCCTTAAGCGGCTGTGGCTACCAATCAATATGCCCCACAGACCGCAGTGCACAGCTCCAAACAAGTCGCAGCCAAACCCAGCGATAATGTTGCTGCGGTGCGCAGGAACAACAACAACAGCAGCAGCAACATAGACTGACAACAGCTATAAAAACCGCAACAGCAGCAGAGACAGCAAGCCAGGGAAATGCAGAAAAATAGAGAAGAGAGGGACAGAGGCAGCAAGAACGCAAGGCAAACAAGAGAGGGGAGAAAAGAAGAGAGCAAAGGGGGCAGCGCAGTGCAAAAAGTGATAGAGGAAGCAATAATTTAATTCTGCATTGCAAATGCAAACAAATTTTGTTGAGCCGCAGAGAAAAACTTAAACCGCGCGACAAAAAACGCGGAGAAAGACAAAACCAAAACGCGTAGCCGGAGGTGCTCAAACAGGAGCAGCAGAAGAAGGAGCAGGGGCAGGGAGAAGGAGCAGGAGAGGAAGGCGGAGCAGGAGCTGGCGCAACTATGGCAAAGCTAAGCGAGTGTTTATTTTATAGCCGACATAGAGTTGCCTTCACCCGGCTACACCCCATTCCGCTCACCAAACTCCTGCCCGGGCAAACACTTTGCTTTTTCTTTCTTCACCTTCCCCTCCCCATCCGCCGTCCCTCTGCTCCTGCCAGCACGCGCTTCGCTCTGTTGTTATTGAAGAATTATTACGCGAAGCAGCAACAGAAGTTGCCAATGCGGGCGACGTCACCGACTAATAGTGCGCACAGTCCCCGTACTGCCCCCTTGTCCCCCACTTCCTACCCCTTGTTCCTTGTTCTGTCCTTGCTGCTACGCTGTATTCCTGTTTTTTAGATTTATATATTTGTGCATAAAAAGCGAGTGCAAAAGTTTTGCATATTCATGGCGCTTTAAATGTCGTCGCCAGCGACGGCAGCAGCAGCAGCGTCGAAGCTGGCGACGTCTGAAGTGCAGCAGCTGCAGCAGCAGCGGCGGCGGCGGCAACCACAAAGGCAACTAGCAATGAATGCAACAACAACGGCCATAGAAAACTTCTAAGATACACTATCTATGGTGAGAGTCGGGTTGATTTTGTTATTCTTCTTGGTTAAAGCAAAAAAAATATAAATATATAAAAAATATATAGAATTGTAAATAAAATAATACTAGCAGCAGTATTTTAATAATAATCTTATATATTATAAAATTTAAGCAATTTATTATATTTTATATGATTAAAGTCCTAAGATTTAATGTAGTAATGTGGGTATTAATTAAATAATGATAATAACAGATGAGTAGATTAAAAGTATTAGTAAATCAATTAAAGTATTTATTATGGTTTATGATATATATTTGCATTAGTAGTTTAATAATACCTATTACTACTATAAATAATAAATAATGTTATTTTTTATTCATTAAAATTGAGAATAATTATTATTTATGATACTCTTTCTTATTTTACATATACATATAACTTACAGCATCATCATTGTAATTTAAGAAAACTATATATACTTTTAAGTTAAACGACCTCTATATGCTCAACACACTTCACCTTATCTAAGCTATTTATTTATTTATTATTTGTTTATTCTAACAACAAACAGCATAATCGTCAATCCGTAATAAACTTATTCTTTAGTTTAGTTTAGTTTGAAGCGTATTCAATCTTGCATAACCTAAAATAATGAAAATTCCCTAAAGCTTTTTGTGCAATTGCACGCAGCAGCTGCCAAGGGGCGAGCGAGATGGCGCGCTTGACAGTAGGGAAAGAGACAACAACAACATCGAAAAAAATACCGTAATAACATCAAGCATAAAAGTAGCAACATCAGTTGGCAGCTGCAAGCAAACCAAGCGACAGACCAAGAGACAACCAAACAGACAGAGGGACAGATGGAGAGACAGAGAGAGAGGGAGAAAGGGAGAAAAGGAGAGGAAGAGGGGGAGAGAGGGAAAGAGGCAGAGAGAGGAACAGACAGAGGGACAGACAAAGATACAGAGAGAGGAAGTGAGAGGGGAGGATAGACAGACAGACATACAGACAGACAGAGAGAAAGACAGACACACAGACAGACAGAGAGAAAGACAGACACACAGACAGACAGACAGAGAGACATATAGTAGACGAGCGTCACAGACATATTGTGTCTGCAAAACTTTGTTGACAACGCCAGCAACAACAACAACGAGCAAAAGTTGGAGATGCAACAACAAGGAGAAAGTGTTGACGGGAAATTCTCGCGGCACAGGAGCACGACGCGACGCGATGTAGCGCATGTGAAAACAATGAGATTATTGGTTAAATTTATGTGCGCACTGACTAAACTTACCCACTGTAGACATTCCCCTTCTGGCCCCCCCTGTCATGCTGCCCCCTTGCCTGCCACGCTCAATTTGCTCTATAATTGTCGACATGTCGGCACATTAAACGGCCATAAACCGTCGGCTAACTGGCAAATCAAAGGCAACTTGTCGCCGCCTGCCTGCCTTATCCAGCTGCTGCCCCACCTTCTCCTCCTCCTCTGCCCACAAGTTGGCGCAAAAGTTTTCTAATTTATGGCCACATGGAATGCAACAGTTAAGCGCCTGCGGCCCCTTGTGAACTCTTTCACTCGACCCCGACCCCTTGACCTCCCACTCACATTTACATGCTGCAGTCGTGGCCAAGACAAGCTGCAGCACCTGCCACGCCCACCTGCAGCTCCCACCTGCTGCTGCTGCTGCTGGTGCTGCAAAGTTGCTGCAAAATTTATCATGACACTAATGAGCATGAAATGGGACAAAGTTTATTAAATTTCCTTTTTAAAATGCGCACATGGCAAGTTGCCCACCAGGGGGTAGGGGGGCGGCAGTTGGGGCAGGCAGGCAGCGGCAACAAGTTTTTCTGCGGCAATGGCGCCACGGCCATGTCGCCACTGCGCCACATTAACACCCTATTGCCAGGCTACCTTTTTTCGGTAAGGGGCGCCGCCTAACTGGCATCCTTCTTCTGCTTTTTCTCCTCCTCCTTCTTCTGCCTAGACAGACGTCCGAGCAGCTTGTACTGCTGCTGTTGCTGGGCGAACAGCGAAATGAAAAATGTCCGCAAGTGCGAAAATGAATCTGCCCCATGTTGCAATTTATTATGCCAACATAATAAATATTATATACAGTTGGTCTGTCAGAGCAAGCTCTACAGACAGATACGATTCATAGCGATTGCCGCCAGGGAGGTATTTTCACTTTGAGATTGGGCTACGATTTGCAAAGAAGAAAAAGAGGGAGAGGAAGAAAAAGAGGGGGTAAGAGTTTTTTGGGCTAACGTCGTTCTGTGACAGTTTGAGAAATGTTCATAGCGGTCTCCGTTCCCCCTGCTTTCTTTACATAATTGTGGCTTAGGCAACTAAAGTTTATTCCCCCAGGCAAATCTAGAAAATAGTTGACAAAATGTGGAACCCTATGAAAAATGGTATAGGGGAAAAACATCAAAGCAATAAGGCAAAACTTTAACCAAAGTGTGGGAGCAAGCTTAGTTGAAAGGATGCTATAAAAACTAAATGAATGGTGGAACGAACTGCAGCAGTTCGAAATGACATTTTGTTGATTTATTTCTAGAATTTAATAGGTACTTTGTATATGACACTTTACAATATTTAATGTAAACAATATATAATTACACTAATCAATGTGAAACTCCCAGTGTACTCCATTGGGAATTCTTCTAGCTATAATTTTATATATATTGAAGTACTTCATCATTATTATAATCTACTAACTTATGCTCTCATAAATTCCCAACTCGTGCCTCATGCTAAACTGTATTCAAATTTAATCAGTTTGCACATTTTTCAATTGTCACCCCCCTTTTCCACTATCCTCGGTCTAGTTCTCTTTGGCGCTAAATAAATGTAATATATGTGTGTGTGTCGAAGTGCTCTACTGTGTTTTGTTTATTCTCTATGCTGTCGTCTGCACTCTTCCACGCTTTACCCCCCGCGCATATCCCTGGGGCATATGAAAATTTTCGGTACGCACCCATAAATAAATCATTCAAATTGTCAACACGAATTTATTTGCGTTGTGTTTTCGTTTCGTTTGGTGTAAGTTTCTTGCGGTTCCCCAAGCGGAAATGAACCACAGGGATGTGTGTTAGGGACAGAGAGAGATTGAGAGAGAGAGATAGCAGCAAGGTGCAAGCAGCGGAACGGCGAAGAAGGAGCCCAGTTGTATTGGGCGCTGTAAAGGGGCCTCAGAGCGCTGTGCTTTTGTCAGGCATGTCAAGCTTGCAATGTAACTGATGTGTGTGTGTGCGTGTGTGTGCGAGTGTGTGTTCCTTTGTGTATGCTCGTGTGTGTTCATGTGAGTGTGTTACACTTGTCTGTGTAATGTAACAGTTTGCGTGTATCATCGCCTTAGTTGCCTCTGCGGCAGGCAGCTTAGTTACTTGCGGAAATGCTCTAACTTTGGGGTATAGTTAATATTAACTGGAGTATATTTTACTACTTAGTTATTTTAACTACATATCATTAACTAATAGAGGGAGAGGTATTGAGATTTCTACAAAGAGAGAAAGGCGGAAAAAACGATATAAATACATAGATGAATAGACTGAGTCAATGAAAGTTTAAGAGCGACAGAGAGAAAGAGAGAGATAGACGAGTAATGTATTATGTCATACTATAGATAGGTGATTAAACAGATTGATAAATATATGGATATTTGATTGATACAGATAAATGTAATGTAGGTAGATAGTAAGTTAGATGTATAATAAAAAGATACATATATTGATACAAAGATGAACGAATAGATAGATAGATGTCTAATAGATAGATAAATAGGGAGATATATGTACACATATGCGATTTAGATTTCCTCTCCTTTCTTTTGCAGCTTCATCTTTCCCCAACAGTTTTCTTTCTGTCTGTTTATCTCTCCAACAGATTCTATAGTGCATTCACAAGTCGATACACTCCACGCCTTGTTTTCCCTTCCTGTTGTTATTTAAGCAAATTTATTTGTATGCTGCTGGCGCTGTTGCTGCTGGTTGCTGGTTGCTGTTTGCTTTTCATTTCCGGCCACGTCGACAAATCACAAACAACCGAAAAGGATATTATCTGCAGCAAAACTGTTTCCTTGGCCACACTATCGCCATCTCTGCTCCTTCCGTTGATGCTCCTTCTGCTCTCTCATGTTTATTTGGATTAATAATTTGGAAAACATTTTTCGTTTTTCATTGTGTACGTTCTTAATGGGCTTTTAAGTGGTCTACATTTCGCTTGAATGGTCTAATCTCGGCCAGTGGATCAAAGAGGGTTCGTGCCGAGCAAAACCCAAAAGCCCCAACACCCAAACCCCAAGAAGAGTCGTCCAATGTTCTTGGCCGTCGACGTCGTCATCGCCTCATCTCGATTTCAGTCTCACGTGCGCAAATAGAAAACCGAAAACCCCGTAAGACCCCAGAAAAAACTTAAACTGATTTTTTGGGTCTGCGACAATCACAATGCTAATTGGATGGTCAAATGTTTGTGCCGCTGTCGAAGTTTCCACTTGTCATCGTTGATGGCTCATTTAGAATGCTCGAACCGAGTGCGGTCGGCCTGAGTTACATGCGGTCGGCGCGCAATACTCCCACAGCAGTTGAGAGTCATGTGTGAAGCGAGAAGGAGTCTGATCTTTGTCTACGTTGTGCTGGCAGCCCTTCTTGCCTGCGCCACAGCATCATCATCGCATCACAATCTTACCGAGTTTCTGCTACATCGACAAAGGCGTGGCCTCGTCTATCTGAACAGCGGAACCATTAAGTTCAGCATTGGACCATCGATGCCAATTCCTTTGGGTGACCATGTGACCTTTCGCTCGGCCGTGCTCTCCTACACACTGCAGGGTGGCACTTACAGTCTGCCCACCACTCCCGTGTGGCCTTGGGATAAATGGGAAAGCACATTTGCCAGATCTCTGCAGCAAATGAGACGCAACATCGAGAGGCATACGGCCAATGGAGGCGTTAGATATGCAGACGATGCACGTCTGTTGGTCTACACGGCACTGGAACAGTATATGGGACGCAGGAACGATGATATCTCTGTGGGCAGGCAGTGTCTGCTGCGCTCCATCTGCCAGAATGCTCAGGTGCATCATCATGTGGGCATTTTCTCCGAAATACTAAACATTGTGTTGAGGTGAGCAAACAATTAAGCCATGTTCCGGCCATGTACCATTCATTCAGCTTTCCCTTCTCTCTCTCTATATCTATCACTGTTTCTGTCTGTCTCTTTTGCTTGACTCTTTCTCGTCTTCTTTTGACTCTTTGTAGTCCGGGCAAAGCCGATTTAGATAACAGCTATCACGATGCCTTTGCGGCTGGGCAAGCGGGTGCTAATTGCCTGGCCCTTTTCCAGGCATGTCCACGTGGCCACAACTTTCTGGACGAACTGTTGATTGTGGAGCCCAACTGAAATTTGATTGATTGCATTGTCTCGCTATGAATTGATACATTCGACAACAATAAAGTGCGCCTTGCCCCCAAAATCAAAGTGCATGTCTAATGCTGCTTTTTGTTGTTGTTGGGGCTTCTTGCATAATTTGCGGTGCTGTCAAAGGAGCGCGCTGTAGGCGCAGGCGGCAGTTTGCGGCTTACGCCGAGGGGGAAGCTGCAAAACAAACCTTGCGCCAAGCACAAGTGCAGCAAACATTGCAGTTTATGCGGCGGCGAATGGCATGAAATATGTTTCATTCATTATAATGGAATATTCGTGAATTTCAAAGTCAAACTCAATAACATTTACAATATTAAACGAAATTCACAATTGATTTATGTTAGAATTCTAGGCAGCTCTGTAAACGAACTGTTAACTGCTCATCTTAAGTAAATTTCCTGCAATTTCCAACACTTGTTCGTCAACTAATTGCCCGCGCATAAACGTCGCTACCGCAGCCATGTTACCTATTCGTATGCTGCATCACAAGTTCAAATACCGCAAAGTTGCGCAACTGCCGCACTTGCCGCACCTGCTGCTGCTGCTGCCTCCTGCTCTTCGCTAGCATTTCGCATGGCTGCTCCTGTTTTACCCACCTTCCCCGCATGCTCGCTCTGTTCGCTCAATGCCAGCGTTGTTCGCGTTGTCATAATCGCATTTGAATTAGCTGTGCATACAAAACGACGACCGATTGCAGCACAGGGTGCCACAGGAACATTTAATGTCGTTAAGTATTAAGGCTGTGCCTAGCATGGAACACCCTGTGTAGCAGGTGTTGTGCCAGTGTAGCCACCTGACAAGCCTAATGTACCACTTAAGACGCATTTATTGTCTTTCAGTTGTCGCGTCTCCTGCTCTTCCCACCATTGTTGTTGTTGTTGTTCGTGCTGTCGTGCTGATGGTGCAGCTGCATTTCCATTTAATTGACGCCATTGTTGACAAAATGGCGGTCGCACGCTCGTTGCACTGCAGCTGCCTGGAGGCGAAAGCCACAAGCCATTAATGTTACTGGTTTTTGGGGGCAAAGGAGGAAGGCGACATTTAAAGGCGGCAGGAGGCGTGGCACATGCACATGCAAGTACGGAAATCAGTGTGCATTAACGTCAAAACTTTGACAGCCCCCAAATGGCGCTTGGGGTAAAATTTTCGTCACACGAAATCAGTTTCAACAACGTTTGCAGAAATCGTCGTCGAGTCAACTTTAAAATTTCAAAGTTTATTATGAAAATGTACAGTTAACAGGAGGTTTTCCTTCACAGTTGTCGAATTTAAGAGTGCACATCAACGGCCAGCGCATCCAGCACACTCTCGCCCCGCGGACATTCATGGAACAGCTGCAGGCAATCCACACCAGCCAAGCCAGCAGCGTGGGCATCTTTGTAAGCGTCATCCAGTCGCGTTTTGCCCGGCCTGTAATGTATGTATGTTTGCCATCAGGTGTGAAAGCTTTACGATCGTTGTCACTTACGTTAGCATCACATTTAAGAGCTCCGCCATAATACCGACATGATGATGAACTTGCGCGTTCTCACAAATTGCGCGCAACATGCACTGGCGACCACGTCCCGCAATGCCGCTGACATTGTCCATATACTGTTCCACCGCTGTGTAGGCAAAGAGACGTGTGTCATCCTCATGGGATTCGTCCAGCTGGCGTATTTTCTCACTCAAAGATCTGGCAAATATGGACTCCCACTTGTCCCAGGGGTAGAGCGGTGCAGAGGGTAGCGTGTACGCGCCAAAGTGTAGTATATAGTAGTTAACCATACTGCGCCAGACCACAGGATCCGCAAGCTGTACAGCCATTACGGGGCCAACCACCAGACGGACGGTGGCTCCATTCTGGTAGACCAGCTGATGGCGTTTCTGACGTGTATGCAAATAAGCAGTTAAATTCTGCATTGGCGCAATGACATCGTACGAGGCATCCACCAGTGGCACAAGGAAAAATAGCGACAGCGGCAGCAGATGGCTTATAATATGCATCACATCCGAGAGCTGCACAGACAATTTGTAGAATGAGCGTCAACAACGCTCGAGATGATCAGGCGGCCGAAATGGTACATATTCATCAAATATTTACTTGCCCACTTAGCAGATAAATTGGGTTATAAAGTCATCAAGTGGACTATGGGCTTGCCGCAGCTTGAATATATTAAGTATTCTTGGTAAGTGTAGCGCATTATTGTACCTTTATTTTGATTGATTACTTAACCAATTTGTTGCTGCCTTTGTTACAATTTCCCATTCAAGAGGGATTCAAATAACGCGCCTATCAAACAGTGCTGCCAATCTGTCGCGCAGTCACGCGCTTACCAACACACAATGTGTGCCAGTATTGGTAAAATTAAACAAACTGCGACGCGGCAGTACTGAATATTCTATCAGTATGACCATATATTACCAACTGTGCACTATTTTATATACCATAAAAGAGCAGTGTGAGCAAACTGCATTTGGCCACACCGTATTAAGCTAGCATTCGACTTCTGTAGACATCTGTTTAAAAATTAACTCGAAAAATGAGCAACGAAGCGCTGAAAGCCCAAATTTCCCAAGAGAAGATTGTCGCCCAATTCCAACAGCTGCGGAATGAACAAAGAAATCTGGCCAACAGCCTTAATACGCTGGAAATGGATCTGCGTGAACACAAGTGAGTCAGAGAGGGCCGCTAAACCTAACCTACAAAAAATAAACAATAATTGTCTTTCATTCTACACTAGAACTGTGATAGAAACCCTCAATGCTGTGGATCCGGAACGCAAATGCTTCCGTCAAATCGGTGGTGTGCTCTGTGAACGCACCGTCAAGGATGTCCTGCCGCAGCTAATTGACAATAAGGATTTCATTGCGAAAACCATCACAAAGGTCACCGAGGATTTGAGCAAAAAGGGTGTGGAGCTCAATAAGTTTAAGGAGGAGCATAATATCAAAATACGTGGCGAACAGATCGGTACAGATGGCGCCAAGTCGGAGGCGGAAAACGACAGTCAGTCGGAGAATCGTAATGTGCTTGTGTCCAACTAACCGGGGAACATACGAAATGCCAAATAACAAACGAACGAAGCGTATTTATTGTGTCCACTGAGGTTCATTGTGCATTGCATTGATTATGATTCTAATGTTATTTGTAATTTTAGCTATAAGGCGCAGTTTGACACAATCGCCACACATTCATCTCCTTCTTGAACTCACCCACTCACTAAAAACCCCTCTCCACACACAAACACATAACACGCCCAGTCCGGCCCAGAATTAAAAATCAAAATTGATCCAATTTGAAATGACAATGGATGCAGTCACAGACTGCGTGATTTTATTTACGCTGGTAATCGCGCTTGCCGCCCGACTTGCTCAGCAGGCGCACATCGGTGATGCAGATGTCATGGGAGACGGCTTTGCACATGTCGTAGACGGTGAGTGCGGCCACGGAGACGGCCGTCAAGGCTTCCATTTCGACGCCAGTCTGACCGTTGCAACGCACTGTGGCCACCAGGCGAACGCACTGCTGTGACTCCAGCAGTGTAGCGTGCACACGCACCGAGGATAGTGCAATGTTGTGGCACAGTGGGATCAGAAGTGATGTCTGCTTGGCGCCCATGATGCCGGCCAATTGGGCCACACTCAGCACATCGCCCTTGGCCAGCTCGTTGGCCGCTATGAGCGCCGTGAGACGTTCACCGACCTGCACAGTGGCCTCTGCACTGGCCACTCGTGTGGTGTGGGCCTTCTCGGCAACATCAACCATTTCTGCCTTGCCCTGAGCGTTGACGTGCGTCAGGCTGCTGCAGTTGCGCATCTGTAATTGTTGCAAATGTTGATGAGGATGAAGCAGGATCCTGTAGCTGGCGGTACCTGCAAGCAAACAGTTGATGGTGGTGGTGTTGGGGAATGGTTGGGCAAGCTCTGCACTTAGCCGCCTATGAGTATCATTGGGCGATTTTCCATTTGCGACAGATTCAGCATGCCTACAGCGTGGATTAATTCGCCCATTAATACCGAACAACTCTACGGGAAACAAGGAAAGGCGTAGCCAACTCACCTGCATGTTGTCGCTTCTTGCGCTGCACGGCCATGCCTATCAGCTCGACCAGTTGTTCCTCTGTGCAGCCTTCGCTGCGCATGGCATCGCGCAGTGAGAACTCCTTGTTGCCAAAGAGACACACCTTGATGTTGCCATCGGCAGTCAGGCGCAGGCGATTGCAGGTGCCGCAGAAGTGTTCCGTCATTGAGGTAATGAAGCCCAGTTGGCCGGCAAAACCAGGCACGGCATATGCCTTGGATGTATCGTTCGGACCATTGGGCAGTGCCGCGAACTCTGGCCAACGCTGTCGTATGATCTGCACCGTTTCGCTGTACGAGATCAGTCGCTCTGTCTGCCACTTGTTGCCCGAGAAGGGCATGTACTCGATAAACCGCACATCGACAGGACGTTCGCGTGTGAACTCCACGAAATCACAGATCTCATCTTCATTGAAGTTGCGCATCAGCACGCAGTTGACCTATTTGAATGCACAGAACAATCAACTTAGAATACTTCTTTGGCTTATCATGAGAAGATTACGCGCACCTTGGGTCGATAGCCCAGCTGTATGGCAAGATCTATGCCAGCAATGACGCGCTCCCAGCCCTTGCGTCGTGTTATCTTCTCGAATCTCTCCTTGCGCAACGTATCCAAGCTGATGTTGAGCGAATCGAGACCTGCACGTTGAAGCGGCAGCAACATGCGAGTCAGCACGAGGCCGTTGGTGGTGATGCCAACCTGTTCGAGTTGGGGCAACGCTTTCATCTGTGCCACAATATCCACAATGTCACGACGCACAGTTGGTTCACCGCCAGTTAGTCGAATTTTGCGTACACCCTGCTCCACGAAGATGCGTGCCAGATGGAGTATCTCCTCGGTGCTCAGCAGTTGCGACTTTGGCTGTAGCGGCACCCCCTCCGCGGGCATACAATATTCACCTGGAATAGAAGTTCGACCCCCCCTTTTAGTAATTTCACCATAGAACATTCGGCGCTTATCGATTGGACACTTGTTTAGCCAAGGTTTGAATGTTATAGATAACGTGGTAATTGAAATAGTTGCGGTAGGAATGAAACTTACAGCGTAGGTTGCAGCGCTCGGTAAGTGATATACGCAGATATGTGTGATGGCGCCCAAATGAGTCCGTTAATGGCGATGTCGCCGGGGCCCGTTTGAGTACTTGGTTCTACAAATTACGGGGTATTATTAGTCTAATTCACATGAATTATATTAATCATTTTATGTTTACCTGATTGGGGACGGACGGTTTGTTGTCATTATCAATATCCAGTTGGGAACCTGCTTCGTTTGCCACAGTTTTTGTTGCCAATTTGTGTGCTGGAGAACCGGTTGACATGCCCGCACTGGCCCGAACCGGGCCTGGGCACTGAACCAGCCAGCGTGTGGCGCATTTCACCAGCAATCGCATTTGATGAATTTGTTTTTATGTCTCGTCTCGCGTTTGATTCAACTTATTAAGTTGTTATTAATACGCTCGACTGGCTGGCTGGGGTAGTTACCTAACCTTTAATTCGCTGGGGGGCTATGCGGCTCAGGTTCCTGCTGTCCCATCAGAATGAAATCACATCGTCAGTTTAGACAGCTCTTGCCCCCTCTTGATAAGCAATTATTTCGACTTACCTCATGCACTCTCTGTAATTACAACTTGTTGCTGCGATATCTGCGACCCACAACCGGCAAGCGTTGTTTATAAACTGAACGTTAAGATCATATGGCATTCATGATTCGGAGCTTTGCCGCAAAAGCTCTCCGACACACATATACACACAGAGAACGCAATGTGTAATGAATGGGCAATAGGTATAGTGGCTTTTGTTCATGTTTTGCGGAATACCCTGTAATGATTTGTTAAACATTTCAACGCTGTAAGAAATTGTAAGATTATTTATTAATAAGTACTTTTATTACGATTAGAAACTGATTCCTTTTTTCTTCTTAATGTTTAACTTACTGGTAGAAGTATGTATAAAACAATAACTAAACAATAATGTGAAGTATCACAAATGATAGTATGCCCATTTATACCTATTATATCAAATCGAAACTGATCAGTTTATATGATACCGAAGACGGTTCTCAAATATATAAAAATACAACTCAAAATTCAGGCAGAACTGAGCAGAAATATGATTCACAAGAGACTTGCAAAGGTTATTAACACCACTCGAAACTGATAGGGCGGGTTTAGAAAGGTCGGCAAATTTATAACCATTTGTATTAGATTAAGGACTTTAAAATACCATGAAGTGATCGGAAATTACAAAACCAGCTTGCTATTAAAACTAATACTATAAATAAATTAAAATCAAATCGTCCTTTCTCTTCTTTTTTAAACCCGCAAAATTCTCTTAAAGTTGTTTACTCAATGCAAGTAAATGTTCTCATTTCAGAATCAAAACCGAGAGAGAACTTCGGATACTCACGAGACCACTTCGCCAGATACACATACACGAGAGCCCTTTGAACTACGCCCATGTGCCAGCCTCCGATCTTTGCCGATGCTTAGACTCGGCTTTTCTCTTCATGATTCCTAAAATTCTTCGTTGCTCTCAGTCTTCTGCTTGCCTTGCTGTCGTCTGTATCGTCGTGCTGCTGCTGGAAAATTGTTTACTGGACTCAGATCCCAAAACTGTGCTAGTTGTTGTTGTGTGTTTATTTGAATTTCGAATAAGTTTGTGGTACATACACACGCACATTGCAGCACTTGAACCATGCGGAACATGGGACGTTGGAATATCAAGCGGGTCTCGCTGATCTTTACCGCACTCCTTTTGCTGTATGTCTTTGTTTTCTCCAGCGGCTATCACAAATATCAAATAGACGGCGTTATCGGCAATACGAGACCGGAAAGGGTATGGGAATATGTGGCAGACTTTAGCAAAATGCGCCTACTGAATCCCACAATGTAAGTAGGTCCCTGGACTATGCGATAATAGAAAGTGACGGGAGATTTTCAATTTGCCAGCATACATTTCAAGATTCTGTCGGATGAGGGCCACGGCCACGACTGGCGCTATACGGTGGAGTACACGGAGCGACTTTCCCATTGGCCATATTGGCTGAATCAGGCAACGGCGAAATATGCCGTGACCAAGACAATGCCTGGAGTTGTGCCACCCGCCTGGGCAATCGAATCGAAGCACGAAACATGCTTTTTTGGAGGTCTTTATTGCCGTAAGTTCCCGAAATAAGCATAAAAAGAGAATTTTCTAAAATCTAACTCTTCCTCTCTTCTTTCTTCTCTTTTCTTAGTGAATTCATTCAGCGAGTTCCGTTTTAGTGCCGTCGGCAGCGATACCTACGCCAACGAGAAGATCGAATATCAGTGTCCGCCGCTCCTGGGCAGCGCCTGTCGCCGCGAACTTGAGTTCCAGCGTCGCGCTGTCATGCATAATCTGACACACATTTTCAAGAGAACCTAAGAGAAACAAACACGATTGTATTCCATGTACATATAGTATGTATGTATGTATTTTAAAATTTCCATATTGTGGGATCATAAAAAATGGGGATTAATAACTACAAATTAACTAAAAATTGTCGGTATGATAAACTTTGTAACAAAATGATTAAAATACGTACATAATATCATAAGTACGTGTGGTAGTTAACAGTGTGGCAAATCATGCTCACAGTTTCCAAATTCAAATTAATTTTGTTTTAATAATAACTTCTACTTAAATTAACTATTGTTAACTGATTCAATGAGGAGTCCTCATTCCGTGAGGACTTTAGATATTACTCATGTTGAAATTTGAATACTTTATCTAAAGCTAATAAATTGAATTCATTTGATTTATACAATTTTGAAATCTTTAAGAATATTATAACAATCCATAGTCAGAGCACGACTCACTGCATAGTCTTGAGTCTCTCTCGAGTCTTTTTTAATAGATCACTCTGTCGATATCAACTTTACTTGAAGAGCTTGATTCGCTTTGGTTTGGAACCGCCACTGCGACGGCCTCTCGCGCTGGCTACCTTGTCAGCTGGCACCACAGGCGTGCTGGGCGGAACCAGAGATTCAGCTGGACCACCTGATGAAGCTACGGTACCAAACCAACGCGTCAGCTTCGTTGATTGTGTGCATTTGATACTTTTTGGTGATTTGCGTGGGGCTTGACTGGTTGGTGTTCGTGCTGTGCCAGCATCCTCAGGTGTGTTGCCCGAGCCAATGAGATAGTTGGTGATCTTGTTCAGTTGTTGCTGATGCACAGGAGACACATTCCCAGAGGAGTTCAGCCGTAGTCGACTACCAAATTCACCATTGTTTGTGATCTCAAAGATATCGTCGTCCAGCAAAGTAAAGGAACGTGGTGGCAACTGTTGCTTCAGATTGGGCAGCTCAGGCAACACATTTGGTCCAGTTTTACCCTTTTGCTGATCGAACATATTCTCCAAGAGGTCCAAACACGAGCGCTTGCGATTCTTTTTGGACACCGTGTTGTGCTGCTTCATGACGTGCTGCTGCTGTATCTGCTTTACTTCCGAACCGAATATTTTGAAGCCCTCAAATGGAGACGCCGGTGGAGCTGGCTGCGCTTGCGTTATCTGCGACATGTCCGAACAGTTGCTGAATATGTCTGGAGATTTGTTGGTTCCGCCTCGTTGCTGTGCCAGCAGCAGCCCAAAATTGGAGGTGGTGGGCTGGGATGGTGGCTCCTTCGGGGGATTCGAACGGTTTTTTTTTAGCACTCGCGTGCGTCGACTTTGACTTTCAGATTGCTGTGAGTTCTCGTCATGCGAGCTATTAATCACAAAAATATCCGGATTTTGATTAGAGTTTGGAACAACGACCACCTCTGAGTCGCTAAAGATGTTCAGAGTGCAAGGCAGCATCAGTGAAGTCGGCTGCGGGGCGTGTGGTACACGGAACTGTGGTAACTCAAAGGATTCCATTTCGGTAAGATTTTCAGGCAACTTTTGAGCACACTGCATATATGAAAAGTCGGACATAAGGGAGTCACAACTGAGTAGCTCTTGAGTGGGAACTGCCGCAATCATTGGCTCATTCTTTCTTATGCTGCTGGTTGTGTCTGTTACTGCGTTGGACAAGTTTTTTATCGGACTATTTTTTCTTGGCCTTCCTCTCTTGTTCTTTGGCGTTGCTTCAGATGGCTTGGTCTCTGCACTTTTCGACGTGGTTGCGTCCTGCTCTTTTACGAGTGGTTCCTTTTTGGTTTTGCTCGTTTTGGGCGTTTGGTTCGAATCGGAATTGCGTTTCTTTTTTTGCGTGTTTTTCTTATCAAAGTCCAGAGCCAAAAGTGGTCGACGGCAGTCTGCAGAACGTGTCAGTCGTTGCATTCCACGTGTCTTTCTTGGCGAATCGTTTGAGCTATTTTTACGACGCTTCGATTGGTTCTCAGTCTTTGGGGACACTGACGACGGTCTGCTCTGTTTGGGCGTTTTCGGAGATGTCTTTGATTGATTCTTCTGCGCTGGTGGCGTTGTCTGATCAGTTGTCTTTTTAGGTCTACCCACAGTCGACCTCTTCTGTTTTGATTCAGTTGTACTCTTCGTTGCTGTTGTTTCATCCGATTTCTCTTGTGGCAGTGTAATCCTATTGAGCCGCACATTCAATTTCATTGTTTGTATTGTTGGTGCCGCCTGCTCGTTCTCCGATTCAGTTAGTTCTGACGACTGAATTCTTTGTAAACGTTTTTTATATTTTCTCTTGCTTTTCGTGACTGGAGAAGATGTAGGAACTTGTTGTAGTTGCGGCGGTGTTGTCGGCGGCGTTACAATCTCACAGTCATCGCTGGAGACCAGCAACACATCAGTAACTGATGTCGGATTTTTGTCTGTTGTTACCGTCCTTCCCACTATCACATCGGACTCCGAATCGGACATTTCAAATACCAATGGCTCCATTGGTACCACTTCTTCGTGATCCGAAATTGATATTTTCTCTGGATCCTCCTGTTGTGCCGACTCACGTTCCCGCTTAATACTCATAAGACATTCAAAAATTTCATCTGTACCGCCTGTGGATCGTGCATCTGATGAAGATTCTAAAGTTGTTTGACTTATTGTGCTGTTGCTGTTATTTTCTCCAAGCCAAAGATTTAAATTTCTCTTGTATTGTTCCGTGCTGACCAGAGGTAAATATGAATCAAACTGATGACGATAGCGACGCAGGCGAAAATCCCTAAAAGCAAAGAAAAAAAAAACAGAAAATAAATTAATTTGCCATTATGATGAAATTGATTACAAGAAATATACTGAGTACAGACAAAGAAATTGAATGGGTTATAATGAAGAACTGAGCTGAATTTCAAAGAAGTCGTGCAGTTCTTCTGATTTCTATGACTACAAACAATATTATTTAATGAATTGAATTACTGTCTAGGTAGACCAACTTGATGTATTCGCCAAGAACGCCACGCTGCTTATAGTACTCTTCGAGATCGACACGTTTGCTGAGCACCTCCTTGACGTCGGGTAGATGATACTTTCTTTCGAAGCTCCTGAAAGTTTTGTGTTGATTCTCCAGGCATCCACCCAGGCGCAGCACATTGTACAACAGCTTAACGTCGGACTGGAAGGTATTGCGATTAGTATGAGCTTCAATGGGACTTTAGACATTACGTACCGTTATGTCCACACTTGAGATCACAATGTTTACTTTGCGCTCGTATTGCTTGAGCAGCATGGAGGTGCAAAAACTGTTGTTCAATGTATACCCTCGATGATCCACGACGATGTAGTCAAACTTCAATTTGCTGAGATCACCAATGCTGCGTAGCACACTCCACTTGCTCAGATAAACGCTTTGCGCTGACTCTGTGCTGTCTGAAATGGGAATTTATTAAGACTTTTATAATGATAAAAATAATGATAATGATGCTACCCACCCTTGACATCCTTTATGACACACACGGGCAAGTCGCTGAGAACGCCCAAGTGAAACTTCCAGCCCGCCACCAACTGATCATCGTTCTGCAGAACAATTAAAGTCTTCTTTTCCGGCCCTAGGCCACTCAGTAGTGCCACAACAGAGGCAGTCTTGCCCAGACCGCTCTCATCGTTGAGTATGCAGAACTCTTGTTTGGACAGCCGTTCGTAGAGAAAACGCACTGCTTCCAGCTGGAAGCACTTTAGGTACTGCGTCGTGTGGCTAGAAACGAGCACATTATCGGAGAGACGCAGTTCCTCTGTTTGCTCTGAGACAAAATGATACATTTGCCTGACTTTGGCCTTGTCTTTTCGTTGATATTCTCTCTAGTGGACGTGGTGCAGCGCCAAGTAGATTGCCACGAGTATGTACAACAGTTTTAGGTAAGAAAATATCACAAACATCGAAAAAGAACCAATTATCATTTTCTTGGACGTCAAGGGTCCATCGATGTAATCAGGATTGAAAATATCCGCCAAGTTGTTGTTATTGTTGTTGTTGTAAGTGATATGCATGTGTAGAGGAAATGCAGCAGGTAGACGACGACGTAAGGGAAAAAACGCGCGTAATTGTGCGAACGGGTAAACAGTATGTTTCGATGGATACTTCTTGTTTTGCTGAATGAGATATTGGTATAGACTTTACATTTATTTACGCCATTATTTCAATTACTATTTTATAATAAAATTGATACACAACGTATTGAAAATCCGAGCGAAGAAAGTTCCTACTATTTTTTATACCGTCTTCTCTGCGTTTTGTAACACTTGAACTGTTTGTGATTAGCGGTTTTGGAGATGGACAGTAATCAATAGTTGCACTGCAGATAGTATATTGAAGAATAACAGCAATTATAAAATAAACAAACACTATTTTTTATTTTAATATTTATAATGATGATTATTGAATACATATTTTATACATATAAAGCATTAAAGCTACTCAATCAATGTTCCATGCCGATATATCGCAATATACATTTTACTCCTCTCTAGTCAATGTGAATGGTTATTTTACTAGTACAGCTGGTGACAGCTGCCGGTTTACAGGTGTTTAAATCGTGGTATAAATTGTATTAACAAAAGCAATGTCAAAAGTAATCACTGAAAAGCAGAACAAAAAAAGGAAATATCCGGAGAATATATCGACCCCATCGACAACGCCCCCACCAGCGAAACAGCGCATGGTGGTGACCCCATGGCGTGACACGTGCGTTTGAGATTTGTTTACATCGGCATTTCTTACAATTTTACCATTCCATTTACAGCACAGAGTTCAATACGGTCTACGACTGGTTGTTTTCAAAGCAGACCACGCCTGCAGATCGTAGGAGAGCACTAAGTTACATGCGCATATGGAATCTACGCCGTGGAACTCTTTGCCCAGCCTCCGTGCTTGCCACGGCTGTGCTTGTCAAGTCGCAACTGGAGGATAGGCAGGGTAACACCAACATACAGACTACATATGCTAGCGCCTTTACGCGTTTCTTCAACTTCATGTCGTCGATCATGCAGAGCTACACCATGACAAGCATGTATGCAACAGCAAGGCAACTCGGTCTGCAGTCATTTATCGTGGATTTGCGACACTTGTGTGCTCACGGACAGGAGTTGCCGCCAGCAGAGGTGCTGCGAACCACAGCCGAACATTGCTTGGAATGGTTACGTACCTTTTATTGGCTTCCGCAACGCGAGACAATGAGTAATCTGGACGCACCAAAGTTGCAGCGTAAAGATAGGGCGAAGTTTGAAAATGAACTGAAAGTTCTCTTCGAAATGTACGACTTGGCCTTGGAGTGTCATCTAAAGGGAGCAAATAAGCTGAAGACAATTAAAAAGTTTAAGTCTACCGCTGACTTCAATAAGATCCGAGTTTATTGCTCCTCGAAAAAGATAAAGTTACCAAAAGAAGTTATCGATACGGTTGTTAATGAGCTTGGCGTGGCGATCAAGCAACAAAACTCATCTATGAAAGACCTGCTCGATATTTATATCGCGGGAGTGCTAAAGATGCAGTACTTTCTCAGTGCAGGACTGAAGTATACTGAGGAGGAGGAGGTCGTTGTTGACGCCACACAAGGACTCTTCCGTCTGCTAGCCATACAAGGATATATTGAGAATTTATTTGTGGCCTTTGTGCAGTTGGCACAAAATGAAAATTCAGATGACAATAGTCGCAGCGGTGCAAGCTATTGGGCTACAAAGATGCTACAGACCTTTGGCATGCTTAGCCGAATGAAGCGCATGTACAAAGAGGAATTGGATCTAGTAAGTACGTAAGATTTGCAAAAGAACAGTTTATTTCATTGTTGCTGTCTCTTGTAGAATCCCAAAGTGAAGACCGTGGATTTCTCTACTCTAAATAAGGCCGAGATATCGAAAACACTGCGCAGTCTGCTCATTCACTCGGGCGTCGATTTGACACTCACTTTAGTCTTCGGCGAGAGTCCGAAAAAACCACGCTCTTGGGTATTTGAAAAAGAGTTTCTACTTAACCGACTGGGTCCTTTGAACCAATATACTGCTCCAATTCTTAAAGGGTATACTGAAGCAGCATCTATATTTAAACTGCCTACTAAAATAATCTATTATTTACTCAGTTTACTGCCGCTTGTGGAACCGCCATTTTCGACAGAGCAGGCTGAGGACTTGGTGAATCTGTGTAATATAAAAATGCAGGGAAACAAAGCTAAAAAGTCTGAAAGTGAACTTTTGAAATATAGCGAATTGGTGACTTCCGACTTCGGGATATGGAGCTTGGTCAAAGGTAACTTTTAAATAGCTAATTTCCTCAATGTTTTTAATAAATTCTATTTATATTTTAGATTATAGCTGGTCAACTTGTGCCCTTGGAGTATTGCCCGTTAATAAGAATTAATTGATAAATGTATTGTAACTATAAATAAATAAAAAAAAATCATTCAAAATTTTGGCGCCTTTTCATTATGATTTGCCATTCCCTTCACATTTTATTTGAATATTTTACAACACTACCTTTTTTAATTCAGTCTGCAATTGTTTACAAGTTTATAAGTAATCATGGAATTTCAAAGAAGCGATGCTATGCTAATGGAAATACTGCAGGAACGGAAGACCATAACTGGCTTCCTGGACGCCGTGTTTGGTTTCCTGAGGCGCAAGTAATAGTTAATTCAATATTGTCAACTTTAATGAGGTTTAATCAAAACAATATTTCAGCACGGATTTTTATCACACCAAGAAAGACGCCACGGAAAAGATTGGATTTCCTAGTGGTATGAGGGATCAAATTCTTTACGGTGCTATGCAGCGTTACGATCCCGATTGCTGGTTGCAAACAATGAGCGCGGGGAGTGGAATCGAAGAGACGGGCGAGAATGCTCCACCTGCGATTGAAGAAATCACTGTCCAAAGCGAAGAACATAAATTCGAACCTAAGTCAGCAACTACAGCTTCTGGATCCAGCATTATTAAGAGGGGTTTTGATTCAAGCGACTATAAAAACGGTGCTGCATTTGAAAATCATTGCTGGTCGCAAACCCTGAAGGATTTGGACGTACATATTAGACTGCCAAATACACTACAAACTGCTAAACAGCTAAGCATCGCTTTTAAGGCGCAAGAAATCAAGGTGCAAAGTAAAAATCCGCCAGTGCAAGTGATTCTAGAAGGAGTTCTCAGTCAGCGCATTCGACACAACGAGGTCGTGTGGTCCATAGAAGATGGGAATCTCTTGATCAGCTGTGGTAAGTGCTATGAAACAAACTTCTTAGGGTATTTGTTCTGAAATCCTTTTATCTACAGATAAGGCAAAGGAGCGCTGGTGGGATCGCTTGTTTGAAAATGACGATGAAATTGATATTAAAAAACTCGACTGTGAACGCTACATAGATGAACTGCCCGAAGACTCGCAGTTGGCCATAGAGAAACTAAGGGTACAACAAATGGCAGCAGATAAGCAACAGGACAGTGCTCTACAGCCAGAGGATTCTGAGCAAGCTAAAATATTAGAACGTTTGCGTAATGCGTGGGATGCAGAAGGATCCCCATTTAAAGGACAACCATTTGATCCATCTGTGGTTCGGATGAGTTAGTGATTTATTAATTACGTACAAACAGTGGCATGAGATGGATAATATATAAGATGCAATATATAAGTTAAAATTACAATTATTAGCAAACTAAGATCTAAATTCTTGATTTGAGGTTCTTGATAGTCGTTCTAGAAGCCGATCCATTTAAGTTTCTTGCGCTGCAGCTGCTTCTTTTGATACTCGACATCATGCTTGTCAGTAGACCACGCAACATACATATAAGTAGTAAGCAACACGGCAAGAACTAGTCGATCGATGCTCATAACATTGGTAGCAAACAGAATTATGGTGAATCCAAGGAAAGACGGATGACGCACATGTGCGTAGAGATTGCGTAGTTGCACAGTCTTGTAGGTAATGGGATCCGGGCAGTCATTCAGACTATTGTAGGCTTGCTTGACACCCAGCAATTCTGGCAGATCCATTATAATGCTGCCTCCATAAATAATTGTCCAACTGAGTACATGGGTTGTAACGAATGTCCACCATAGCGCAGAGCTCTCCTCCACATCAATTTGCCATAGCACAATCGATTGAGCGGGCAACCAGTTTCGTAGTAGATACTAAATATACATTGTGAGTAAACATAAACACACATCATCTCAAGGCTATTAAACGTCAGATACATACATGTAAACAAAGCGATGACGTCAGGACGTAAATAGTTCGCTCTGCAGTAGCTAGACCCAAGGTGCGCAGCAAACTCTTCACGAAAGCTGACTTAACAACGCTATGCTGATAAATGAAGCCAATCACATAAAGGACATCCCATACAATGGGTCCATATGCGGTTTCCAAACGCGATTTATTATCCAGTAAATTAAAGATCCAAGTATGTGCTTTTGAAATAGACCGCGGTGCTGAGAGAAACAGCGTTAGTCTTCCGACTACGTAAATTGTGTACGTAGCAGTAAGTATAGATAGTAGGAGATTTACAACTTTCACAAACGACATGTTGGTAGTTATTAAATGTATTTCTTCTAGTAAACAATAGCACAGAAACGTAAATATCTTTTGCCATCTGACGTGAAAAATATACTCTAGTGTTGAACAACACAGCATATTAAAACATGGGTGCAACCCTAATTTTGCAAACAGCTGTGTGTCGGCGTACTGCAGTGAATGTCAAATGCGGCTTTGAAACTGACGTCAACAATTATTCGCTTCTTTTATTTTTGTTGAAATATCAGATATTTTCATAAAATATGTTTACTCTATGGACTTTGATTGAGGCGTCACTGCTCTGCTTGAATGCAGTTTGCATTTTGCACGAGGAACGCTTCTTGGCCAAATGTAAGTTCCTCTAATTGCGATTGTGTGCAACAAGCAAGCTAATGCATTTAATTTTCAGTCGGCTGGGGCAGACAGGCTGGCCAGCAAAACTTTGGAGCACCCACAGCTAAGGATCAGTTGTTAAATCTCATTCGCTCCATTCGAACAGTTGCCAAGAGTGAGTAGAGAAAAATGTCAAGCTTTGAACACAATAAGACTGACACGTGTCCTCTTTTTAAATTTCACAGTTCCACTTATATTCCTGAATATAATAGCGATTATATTTAAACTGTTACTTGGGTAAAACTTAAAATCTATTATAATAAATGAACTAGTTATTCTTTTCCACAATCGTCAATTATTATCCTACGTTTTGACCCGACTTGCGCTGCAGTACACACTTGACCCGGTTCTCCAGCGCTATGCTGTATGCATCTAACTTGTAGGCAGCTGCCTCCAGTTTGTCAACAGTATCTGATATTTCATCAATTTGCTGCATTAGCGGAGCTAGCTGCTGGAATTTGCCACAGAGCTCATTTGTGGAGACGTTTAGGTTTTCAGCTATTTGCCGCATATCCTTATATTTCCCAATAGTCGCCTTGTTCATCTCCTCCAGTAACTTGTAATCCTCCAAGGGGGCATTAAGCTCGTGCGTGATGTACTCCTCCGTTTTCTGGAACATCTTTGTGGCTAATTTACTTAGATTCGGATCATGACCGTGTGCCAATGCTTCGAAGCTGGAGGTTGAAGTTGATAGTGTAGGACCTCGCATCGGTGAGTCTAGTAGAGGATTATGATCGTGATCCTTTGCCTGTGCAGCTTTGCTGCTTGTTGTTGGCTGTTCATTTTCCATGTTTACAATACAAGAAATTTTCCGATATAATTATCGCAACAGCTGATACCTTAGTATGAAAGTGAATGCCAACGTTACCGAACACTGTGAGTGTCAAATGTACTTGCTTTATTTGAATGGTTAAAACTGTGGCGCTCGTAAAGTTTGCGGTTTGGCTAATCGTTATGGAATTAGTCTGGAATCATCTTTATTATAGATAACACTGGTCACCCTGCTAAAATGTCTCAGCAAAACAAAGAACTAAAGCTCAAGCATCTGTTCGATGGAGGGGAATGGAACGTGTATGAACCAAACATTTTGAATCTCGGTGTGGGTGCTCCTGGCATAGATTTGTTAGAACCCTGCTGTGATATTTTTAAGCAAGCCACCGAACATTGTCTGGTGAGTACTTATCAGCAGTGCACTCAATAAAGATTAAAAATTGAGTAACGACCTTGTGTCATTTACAGAAACGTGAGAAGGAGCAGAATCAGTCGGTGCTCTTTCAGTATGGACCAACAAGTGGGACCTACGAGGTGCGCAATGAAATTGCCAAGTTTTTCAGTGCACAGTACGAAAGTCCTGTTAATAGGTAACTAACATGATAAATTAAATATATAGTAATTGAACCAATCTCTTCTTTATAAGCGAGGACTTGATTATCACTACGGGCGCATCACAAGGCTTGCATTTCGTACTCTCCATACTGATCGATTTCGGTGGTTATATCTTTGTGGATGAGTTCACATACATGATTGCCTTGGACAGTATGAAACATTTTACGAGCCTGCGAATTGTGCCAGTTAAACTTAATGCAGATGGCGTCGATCTAAAGGATCTCGAAGAGAAGGTGAAGGAGCGGTGCTTCAAGTCACAAAATAAAGAGTTTTGGGGCATTTACTATACCATACCTACATACCATAACCCAACTGGCATATTGTTCTCCCCCGGTAAGTATTTTTAACTACATAACTGATCAATCTCTTATCTACTTCTGTACGCAGATGTTTGTCGTGACATTGTAAGAATTGCACGAAAGTACGATTTCTTAGTTCTTTGCGATGATGTCTATAATATACTCAACTTTGGCGAGAAACCCTTACATTCTCGTCTGATGGCCTACGATTCACGAACCGATGCTGATTATGCGGGCAATGTGATTTCGAATGGAACTTTTTCAAAGATTATTGGACCTGGTGTACGATTGGGTTGGTTGGAGGTACCTGCACGGTTAAAGACGCAACTAGATACGAGTGGTATTATTCGAAGCGGAGGTTGCTTCAATAACTACACAGCTGGCATTGTTGCCAGTTTGTTTGAGCTGCAATTGGCACAGTCGCACATTGGCAGGCTCTACCAGGCATATAAGGAACGCATGTTGGCTACCACCGATGTACTTAAAACTGAACTGCCTGAAGGCTGCAGCTTTACGCCAACCAGCGGTGGTTACTTTATTTGGATTTCTTTGCCAAATCACTTGGATGCTTCGCAATTCTTAAAGTATAGCCTGGAACATGTGAAGATTTCTTTCATTGCGGGACCACGGTTTGCTGTCGAAGATGGAAAAGGCAAACATCTCTTTCGCATATCCATTGCATTTCATGGCAAAGAGAAACTGGAGGATGGCGTCAGACGTTTATGTCTGGCACTGAAGGAATTCATTAAGATCAGCCCATCTACAAACTGAAGACTAACTTTTGACTTGATAATATGGCAAAATCTTTTATTGCTTATTGTTGTTTGTTATCGTATTTTAAATAATCCTTAAAAAGATACGACTTAGAGTAGAATTATCTATACAAATTGTTATAAATTACGATCATATAGTAAAACATATATGTATCTTACAAATTTTTGGGCACAATGCTTAAAAATATCACAAAATTTGATAAATTTTATACAAATATTCAAGTTGAACTTTAAAAAAAAGTAGCTTACAAAGTAAGAGACCCTCGACTCAACATTATCTCTCTATTTGACCTTTTAGTCATGAGTGCAACGACTACTTATAACATTTTCGTCATGCATATTTTGTGCATAATACTTAGCTTGTACATCAAATTGGAATGCGTGGAAAAATTCGATGGAAGTAAAGAGAAACGAAATATAACAAATAACAAGTTACTCCCTAAAGGTGAGGACAATCTCCTTGAGGGAGGTGTATGTACCAATGACCAGGCCAAGAATGCCAACGATAATCAGTACAAAGTTGCCTGCAACGTAAGGAATAATAGAGTTAGTAAGTCTATATAGAAAAGTATTGTAGTTACTTACTCAAGAGCAGCCAGGCCTTGCTGATGCCGCTGGTCTGGTACCAATGAGTGCAGATCTGTATAAGAGCGGGGAAAGCCAATCCCAGAGCGGATAAGCAGAGTGCACCGAAGAGCGAAATGAAGAGCTCCAGATTGGGAATCGCCACAGCCAGCAGAACTGCCAGAACAAACAGAAGATTAGTAATTGCTTTTAGTTGTTATGGTTTCTCCCACTACTTACAGGTAACCAGCACTAGGCCTGTGCGCACAGCATACTCCCAGAATAGCTTGTTTCGCTGCGGGCCCAGTTTCTTGCCCACATATTCGTTCCAGGTGATGTCAATGGCCACATAGCAGGCCAAGCCATGAGTAATAAAGATGGCAAACGCCAACATGCCCTTAACAAGATGTGCAGGACTGCAGAGAAGATAAATCTCATGTCAACTTCATGCAAGAGAATCATTAAAAGTTAACTTACATTTCATTCTCTGGCAGATTTAGGGTAATGGATCCCAGCACACTGGCGCCATAGTTAAGGTATCCGAAGAGTCCCATGCCCACGTAGAGAAACACTATCCACACCATGGAGACATTCAGCACACCACACGAGCCGCCAAACTTCTGTGGAGTCTTCATCTCGTTCTCGAGAGGCAAAATGACGCCAATTGCTTCCAGGGCAAAGAGAACAGTGCCAAAGAAAAGTGGAAAGTTCTCAATCGCACCAAAGGCATCCTTTCCTTCAACGTTGATGGGTTCACGGAATAAATAATAACAGATGATGGCGAAGGAGACCATTGTAATGAAGTTGGCCAGTGTGGAGAACGGTGCCAGGTACTTGAGCTCACGCACCCAATTGATGAGTATCAGCGGTATCAAGATGATGATCATGCACAGACGCACATCCACGTTTGTCTCGTACACGGCATCCACAATGGACTTGATGTTGGACGCAACAAAGACCACATAGACACAACAGGTGCCCAGTTGATAGATCAGCAGAAAGACATTCACCACGGTACCGATGTAGGGGGCGCATGCTCTAAAGAAGCCCGGACCCTCGCTCAGTGCATTCTCCGCCACATCCGTGTAAGTCATGCTGGGCACCTGTAACACAGATTTTGTTAGCCAAGGCAGTGCAAGCATGTCATCATTGAACTCACCTTCTTGCGCCGACAGAGCTCGTACTCTGCTTTGACCAGCTGATGTATGCAGTAGGTGCAGATGAGGCCAATCACAATGGTGCCAATGGCGCCCGTCACATAGCCCGAGTTGCGAAAGGCATTGGGCATGGCCAGAATGCCTGTGCCCAGGGAACCTTTCAGCAGATGGAATAGGGTCTCCCAGTTGCTACAGTAGAAGGCAAAATATTAGTCCCACTTTATGTTATTTCGTTACTTTACTTACGTTGTCGGATGCGGCACATCGCGATGCTCGTAGGGATTGTAGTCGGGATCTTTGGCTGCCTTGTTGTTGTTGCTGCCACCCTTCTCGGCCAACTCTAGTGAGTATTTGTTGCCACTCTGCTGCTTAATGTTGTCCACATGATCGCTGACGAACGCTGGATTGTTGTGTCCATTTTTACTCATTGCTGCCGGCAAGAAAGAGAAAGGAAGGGAGAAAAGAGTTAGAGAAATAGCGAATGTGAGATGATTTCAGTGAAATTTCTCTCGTAATAGGCCGTAAATCAAAGGCGACGCAGGTCCGTCGGCCACACAGCGTACATTTAATTGCCCACTGACACTGTCTTATGAAGATGGTGATCTATCTACACGTATGTGCGCTATAAGTGCAGCGGCTGAAAATAGTTTGACATTTTTCTAAATTAAAAGCAGACCCCGGCGCAATGTCAAGTTCAATGTAAAGCAAAGCGTTGCCCCCGCCACATGATCCCACATCAGGGCAGGCAAACACATGAATAGCCACACACACACAAATACACACACTGACACACTCTCAAGTCCACATGCCGTGTCTGAAACGTGCTAACATTTTGTAATTGCAGCCAATTTTACTGTCACTTTGCGCGCTTTGCTTTGGGACGGGACTGGACATTGTTGTGATTTTCATTTAGTCTGCTCGCTCTCGCTGTTACCGCTGCCCCTTTTGTCTAAGACAACAACAATTGCTGTTAATCTTCACATCTGGAGACAAACAACGGCAAACTGCCTATACTCGTATATACTACATTAATTTTAGCCCGACATGCGCAAAGCGACATTTTATTGCCCGCCATTTGGCAGTGTTTTTTTTATATTTTTATTTAGATCTCTCACAGCGCGATAAGCCTCGCTCGACTTAGAATCCCCGAAATGGAAACTTTGGCAAATTAAAGCGCAGCCACGGCACTCGTTATCGTGGTGTGTTTGTCGCAAATTTTCCGGTTTTCACGCGCTCAACATGTACAATTAGTGGATTTAATTGCCTGAGTTGACTTATTGACTCGGTAAAACTATAGAATCGAGTAAATATATGCACAATGCGGGTTCTAACTGCATATGAAATTTAAATTTGTTAAGTTAGCGACAAGGTCATCAGCCACTGATTCATAGTTTGCCCATTTCTCACACACCCACAACCAACACACAAGTTGGCGAGGAACTCAAGATGAGCTATGCATAATCTCAAGTACAGCCGGTTTTTGAGTTGCGACTTGAACTGAGCTTATGCTGAGATCTTGGCTATGCGGAAGTTTGAGAGAAACAAGCATTATGGTTTAATGGGTTGTGGCACTTGTCTGGAGTGTAATGCTCTATAGAGATCTAAAATATTTATTTTCATAAATCTGTTTGTTTTATTCATATCGTTTAGGACTTTAACATTGATTCCATAAATATATATCGAAATTCTTTTCAATTCCATAAAAGCCCCGTCAAACTCTTGTGTACTATTAACTTATCAGTTATCTTTTATAGATCAGCAAATTTAAAGCTTACTCACTAGATCCGCCTTGCAAACCAGAAAGAACTTTCGAATCAATGGATTCCCGTAAATGTTTGCATATTCCAAAATTGTTGATGATGTTTATATTACGGTAGCGTCACCAAACTCACTTTTTTTGCGCGTAAAACAAAATTCGCAGAAATACTTTGGTTAATTTATTCTACGATAATTTATGCGCATCGTTTGGTCGAAAAAGAAGCAAAAGAAAAACTACAGAGTTTGTTTTATTAATGAAGTGCAACCGGTTAAAACTGGATGCGTTATAGCCTTAAGAAAACTAGTCTCAAAATGCCTGCCAAAGATATTGAAATCACTTTAAATAAATCTCAGACGGCCGCACACAAATCAAATTGAATTTTTCAGCTATATGCGCACTATTTAATGCAAATTTGCGGTCACAGAAATAGAAATAAATTCGATCATTAACAGCATTTGTCAATTTCAATAACGACTCAAAACATAATGCAATCAATCAATATTCAATGAATTCCATGTGAATATTCACAAAAATTGACAAGGCAAGTTGAACACGTTTAGCACGCGACATTTGTATTTTGTTTTTCGTCTTCTTCTTTTTATTGACTCCCCCTGAGTTCAATGCGCCAGCTTTACTTAGCGACCTTAGCGGCGCTTCAGGTGTTTGTGATTGAAATTTAAAATACATTTCTCGACGTGACGTTCAATTTGAATTCAATTGGTCGCCTCGATGACGTCGCATTACCAACTTCAGCTCCGCCAGCTTCTGTAGCTCAAAAATAAGTTGTTGGCCTTGCTCCGCATTTGGTTGAATGTTTCTACGATTCGATACGACTCAACTCGATAACTGGCTAAGCTAACAGACTTACAGACTTCTTTGTTCTAGCTCTGATATAACTGACGGTTAATGGCTCATAAACAGCATATTAGAAGCAGTTTTTTAAATTATTTTTCAAATAAAACAGAATGTTGAATGGTTTAAACAATTACTGCAAATGGGTTCAGTTGCACGAGAGTGAATTTTTTAAACTGACTGCACGTTGATAATGATAGTGGAATATTTTCAAGTTTCTTAAGAAGTGTGGAAAATTTTGTGGGGACTTTTTGAGCTACGCCTCAAAGAAATAATTTCCCATCTATGCTACCAAAGAAAACATCTTGTAGTATATGATAACATTATATAATAAAATACATAGTATAATATCTGAAAAGAATTTTTCTAACAGCACACAGTAAATAAAACTTCAGCGTGTTAAATATATGATCTTTGCTCTTGTCTGACATAGTTCAAGTATTATCTTTCATCTCATTTCATATCATATCTTATCTGCAGCTAATCTCATGTCATTTTTTTGGGCAATTGTCTTCGCCTATGTTTAGTCTGTGCTATTTTTGTACACTTGATCAATAAAAATTTGCGTCAACATTTGTGATAATTTTAATCATACAATTAATTCGGATTTACAAAAATCTCACTCATCTCTCGCCTGAGAATGTGCACTCAAGCTCGACTCTCGAGTTTTTTTGAGTGTTTCGCTCGGTTAGTAATTCGCAATTTACTGTCGCACTTCCGTTTTTAATTAGCCGAAACTGTTCCTTTTTTTTTTTTTTTCTTTTGTGCTCTAAAAAAGATTTACAAGTTAATTCAAAACTTACCGATGGGCCAGAGAATTCAGCAAAGTTTTCAAATGCCGCTTTGTTTTCTTATCACAAATTTCTGTGTTCGAATTGTATAATAACAAAGGAAACTAAAACAGTCGGTAAAGCGCAAGAATGTTTCACAGTTGCCAATCGATTGGCTAATTGAATCGTTGTAGGTGTCGAGGAATCTTACAAAATTACAGTTTATCGTGAGTAAGAAAGAAGGGATCAGATAGAGAGAGAGAGAGAGAGTACGATGTGATCGTGTTGACCGCGCGCTAACGACTAAATCAGTCGCAACGTGGGTCACCGGTTTTATGCAGTGCTGCTGCCAGACAACCCAGCCGATCGTAATGGCAGACATGAATACTCATGAATACTCGTTCTCTCAGCAGCAACAACAACCACATGCATAATCACAGTCAGACACGAACAAAAAATATACCCGAAACAGAATCCGGCGTAATAAATATGCGTGTGCGAGTCAGAGAAGATTCTGCAGACGACGCAGAAGAATCGCCGTAAATGAGATGATATGTTATAGCAAGTTTCGTTGAGTCTACGATCTCAGTAATTACTCTGTAGATGGCTTAAGTAAGACGCTGAGAGCGAAGCTTTGGCGCGAAAGAGAGGCCCCGCAATTGACATGTTTATTCTCGTTTACTGTTAACGATCGAAGATCTTATCGCACTGGTCTAAGCTATTAACTAATTGTTACTATGAAATTAACTAAGAGATTGTGATTGTGATTTACTTAATGGCTTGTTTTGCACTAGTTTCCTGGCTGGCTCTCTTTCGCGTGTGTTCCTTGCCAAGATTAGTTCCTGCTCTGTGGCAATTGATATCAGTATAAATGATCAATTTAACTTAATTCTTGTTAGCTTTCTTAGGCTCTCTGTTGCCTTTTCTAGACTCTTCTCAGTTTACTTTGATTCAAGTGCGATATGCATTCCCCGACAGTTGTCGATGGCTTGACAAACAGACGACAATGATAAAAGTAAATACCTGCTGCGTGTTGCCTTAAGTCGAGCATCGTTTAACTGATTTCTTCCTGTCCCTCTCGCTCTCTTTTAATTCCTCTCGCTCTGCATCTCTCCTTTCGCACCTCTCTCGCTTTCGCGGCACTAAAGTCGTTGCCAAATATTCCGCAAGTTGACGCGTAACTATGGCAAGACAGCCCAAAGAACCAGTACAAGTTGTAAGGTGTAAGGTGTAGTTAACTGCCACTTTGGACAATCGACAGACAACGGGAACAACAACAACCACAACAACATCGACAACAACAACTGTTGCCAAAATGTGCAATTTACATTTTTGTTGTCGCTGCTGCACTTTCTCAGACAACGAACCGGTTTGCGAGCAAAGAGAATTCGCAGGCTTGCGCGAAATTTCATTTACCACAACGGCCTTCCATGCATGTTTTGCATGCATTGCGCATACGCCGTGTGTTACAGTTACAGTTGCAACGAGCGAGCTGGCAGCACAATGCGAGCACAATCCCACTCATATATGTATATATAATCAATAAGCCGGCTAAAAGATTCCCCTTTGTCTGCAGCTGTCTGGCTGGCCATCTGTACGCGTGTTGATCGGAAACCGGTCAAGCGTTACCTCGCCTCTGACGTAGTCTTGTCTAACATGCCGATTTATCGTGTCTTTGTCTTCATTTGTGTCTGCGTCTGCGTCTGTGTTGGCCTGTGACGTCAACTTTCAGCTAGTTATGAATCACTTTGCAGATCAATCGATCACAACTGCTGACCAACTGCCCAAGTTGGCCGACTTCAATTTACGCAAATCTCACATTTCATTGAGGTGTCCACTATTAATCGGTTTGTAGCCCTAATGTATTCGCAAGGTGCTAAGAGCTAACTTCAATAAATTTGTTGATCAATTGATGCTAATTTCTCAGTAATTTGGTAGCACTCTAAACCGGCTATAAAAGCCTTTAAATTACTGAACAACATTTCAGTTATTTGTTGCATAATTAAAACCCGATTTTGGGCTCGATTAAAATAACTTTATACAATAATTTCTGAGCTGGGAGAGGGAAGTAGCGAAAAAAAGCTTTTAGAGCAATCACTGGGTCAAACGAAACACGCTAATTAAATGTGAAACAATTTCGCGGACAATATCCGCACTGACATGCAAAAAGAAGCGAATTGCATCTATTAATTACACGCGAAAATTACACAGACAATGATGGAATCAAAAAAAAAAAAACAATCGCAGCTCTAGGCAAATTACTATTGATGCTAATGCTGTACGTAAATAGAGATATAGTAGAAAGGTGAACAAAGTAAATAAATGAAAATAGAAATAAAAATAGTTCCATTACAACATAATTGAAAATGGTTTTTGCCTTGAACTTGGATTGAACTCGACGCAACTTGGACTTAGCGGGAGAAGTTGCCCTTTGGCCTTACGCAGATTACACTGATAACTGGCATAGAGAAAGAGTGCAGAGAATGCACACACACGTGCGTCACAGGTTCATTTTCTATTGTTGTTGTTGTTTTGATATTGAAATCGGCTGTTGGCCACCCGTTGAGCATAGCACGTCCAATCTAAGCACCTACAGCAAGTGGACTTGTGTGTGTGTGGCCTAATTGAATGATTACCTTGTTATTGTCAATTTGTGTCGCATCTCAACTATTTTACATATATACTATATACATATATATTAGTACATATATTTAATGGAACTGAACAAAAAAAGAACCGAACTAAATACGAAATTGCGCATAGCTTAACTGGCTGGAAGAAGTGGGTGATGCTGATTTATTTGCTCCGAAATCACAATTAAAGGAAGTGAGAATTGAGAGCACGTTTACAGGGCACAAAGAGTTGAATATAAATATAATATAAATGCATTAATCTGACTAAATTAGTTGCTTATTTTAAGCACGTTTCAGGCTGCAGGCAACAAGTATGTCAAGTGCGATGCGTCGTCAGCTTTACTTTCTCTTCCTGGCCAGTTGCCTTTGCTTTGCTTTGCTTTTCTTGAAAATCACTTAAAGGTATTCACAATAAATCGTTTAAATTATATGCTATAAATTGTGAGTTCCTCAACCGATCATGCTGCCCACAGTTGGTCTAATCTAAGCAGCCGCATTCCAACTCAACTCGTTGGCAAAACAAATGCTCCAAGTAATCTGAGTGAGTTGGTTTCGGTTTGCTTTTTATGGTTCTCCCTTAACACCGGCGATAAGACAGCTTAATCGCTACTGTAGCTGCTGCGGCTGCTGCTGCGTATTGTCTCCAGTTTATCAGTTGAGCTACTGTAACATTATTTCGTGAGTCTTTTCGCACGTTTCGCTGTCTGCGCCTCGCGTATGCGCTGCAAAAACTATTGCAATAAAAGCTGGCCCACTCCACGGGCAGCATATTGGCAATCTGTCGCTCGATCGATCTGTTCGGGCTGTTTCAATGTTAATGTTAAGCCAGAGTCATTGCCAGGCGTTCGTTAAGTGTATTCGAAAATGATCTCAGGCTAACACAAATCGAATATTTTATGCGGGTCTGGCCTGGAAATCACTCGAATTTCGAGCGAGCAAGTTTTGAGTGTGTTTCACTGTGCTTAATTGTCGAGTGTTGAGTACTTTACTCCAACAGAATTTATTGTAAGACTTGTCGCTTTTATTCGCTGCACGCCAATCGCTCCATAAACAACAGTGAAACAGTACGCGAACAGTTTAGCGCACAACCAGTCGTATACTTGATTTAGAAACAAAGTAAAGCAGAGTGCAAACAACAGCAGCAGCAACATGACTTTAGCTGCGCGTAATGGAGCCACAGCAAGTGGCGAGCAGGCAAATGGAGCTGTAAGTCCTACACATATCGTATCTTTATAGGTGACCCTCGAAAGTTGCCACTTAGTGACTCTTTATCAGCGACACATTTATGGGTCGCTAATCGCGGATATATTAAATAAGATTGTGCTCGTTTCTGTGTTAATCGAATTGTGCCTTGTCGTGTGCCCGAGTGATATATCAATCAATGGAGCTGATATTCAGAAATGACATCTGCCTGGAGGAGGGCAGATAAAGCAGACATGGCAGTGCAGGCAATTCCCTCTCAGCTCTGCCCGGACTCCTCTTAAATAACACTGTCAATATCACTGCTCTTATCACTTGGCCTGCTATTTGGCTTGCTTAATGACAGCTTATGAGATGCTCATGGCCCCCAGTTGCGTACCAGTTCTCGGGTTACCTAATACCTACGTTAGTTATACTGCCTACTGCGATTAGAGAAATGAGTCAAGTAAATGTGAAACAAAATGTAATTGGTAATCCGTTAATAACTACAATAGCCATTAGCGCTTATTGACTCGCAAGCGTGGCGATAAAGTGTTCTTTCCTAATTGAAAATACTTCAGATTGTGTGTGTGTAAAAAGATAAAATCGAGACACTGATTGGGTATTGCCCATAAACTTGACCTGCTGATTTACTTTACTGCCCTAATTATCAATCTTCAATCTGATAACTACGATAAGAATTCGTAACTATTTTATGACTATTATCGACTGATTATAATAATAAAACTTGATACATTTTACCTAGACTCAGCGAACTCTGAATAATTAGTGAGTCAGTTTATTAATAGTTAAACTAATTTTAAAATAATGAACCGATAAGCGCGGTAAAATACTTCAGTTTTAAATAAGCCAAACATTTGCGGCAACTGTTGTGAATCAGTCGCCTCTGATCTGCATTAATAATCACATTATTGTTCATAAAAACAACTGCAAGTAAGCAATTTTCAATAAAGTTGAAGTGACTGATAAAAGTAACTTGGCTAGCGTCAATGCAATGCTATAAAAAGAGAAAGGCCTGCAAATTCAGGAGAGAGAGAGATCAAATATTTAAAAATTATATTAACAAATACCAAAAATGTCAAACGACAACGAGGTGAGGCTTAAAAAGTGCAGTGAAGGATATAAAGTGTGATTGCATGCCGTGAACTGTGCTCTAATGGAGACATACAGGGATACAATGAACTGTAAATCGGTCATTCAATGTAAACACAATACGGGTTAAGCCCACTAATTGCGCTATATTCGGGGGAATTTCGCTAGCGTCACCAGTTTATGGAAATGTGTTTCAATTATTGTGTGACGAGTGATCAATCTGATTCAAGTTGAAGCTCCTCACGTGTGTGCTTTGCATTCACAAGTTGCTACATATCCGGATATATGTATCCGCGAATATTCGTGTGATTTTTTTTTAATTGTGGCCTCAGCTCAACGTGTATTTAATCTCCTCCCGATCATTTGTCAGTTCTCGTGAGCTGAGCCTTTTACGGTTTACTTCATTTCTTTTTGTAAATCATTGTTTGCGCTGCGAGTGCAACCGGTTGTCGTTCTAAATATAAAACATGCATTTGTAACTGTCTGTTGGGTATGCAAATTATCTCTTAAATTTCAGCTCATATTACAAGTGATTTGCAGGTCGACAGCAATTTCAGTTTTTGCCCGAGATTGTCATAAATTAGCATTCAAGTACGACTTGCTGTTGATTTGTTTGACTAGTGCAGTTTATTTCTTTCTAAATATTTTTCTATTTTACTTAAGTAGCTAAATTTGTTGCAATCAGTGCAAAGGTCACAAAAATTAAGACAATTTTTTCGCACACATATCAAAAATAGTTTGTTTACAACGAGAAAGCAATGCGTCGGCGTCGGGGGCGTATGCGCAATGTCCAGACAGCTAGACGCAGTGTTTGTTTTTCGTTAAGCGACTCAGCTTCGTTGAGTTTGTAATTCACTTCGTTTGCGCAGCATTTAAAATATTGTCGATAGATGGCGCTAGCAACGTCGCAGCACAAAAGTATGCAACACATTTTTTGCGAATTGTTTTGCCCGAATACAACGGAAATTCAAAACAAGCTGGAAAAAAGCTAAATTTTTCTCCGCTGCCCACTGAAAATGCTAGATTTAACGGGAAAGAGGCTGAGTTGGCTACATTGAACACAACGGAAATTCAAAGTGAGAACTTTAAATTCTTTTATATAAATATTTAAAAATATATTTAAAATTTACTTATATTATTTTCTTTATTTTATAGTTTTCTTTTATTTCTGTTGTTTTAAATACACTTGAATTTAATTCGTCCAAGTTCAATCAAACCACAATCAATCTCTTCTTGAACTAATCCTCTATCAATGATTAGTTTTCATTTAAGTTGTAAACTCGGTCAAGTTTGGGATACAATTTCGCTTCAGCGCAATTGATTGAACTTTGCGAAAAAAGTAAATAATAAATCGAAAACTTTTCCATATGTCTACATGGCAAAACCGCTTTGCACTGGCTGCTCGGTCAGACGAGATCGGTATCAATTCGATATTTGCAGCGTTGTCGACGCAGCTGGCACGTTTCGAGTTTCACATGAATAAATGCGCCGCAAAGAACAAACATAAATTGATTTAAATTTGCAGTTGTTTTATACACACACACACATACATACATACCTCAGTTTAATTCTATATATGAAACTCTGACTGTGCGAGTAGCCCTTGACGCGTTCGCATATTTTTGGCAATCAATTGTCAATAATTGGTTAGCGGTAAACGTCACACACTTTTCAATTGCCAGTTAATTGAGCAGGCGACACGAGACAAGTTCAACTTAAGTGGCAGCACGAGTAGGGGCGCAGGAGGGGCCCTAACTCTGTGACGTTCTGCGCAGTTGGAAATTGTTGGCAGCAGACACATCAGGCACCCTTCGACGCGTGTCGCGTGTGTGGGTGCGACGCAGTTTCATTTTCATTTTGCAGCTTTTGCTTTTGGCTTTTCGTTTCAGCGTTATCTAACGGCATCGCTAATTAATTAGCGCATTATTTGACATACCAGACCAGGCAGGGAGTTTCGTGGTATACCCCTTAGCAATTGGTCGTTTAAGGGATGCACGACAGACATATTGCCTCAGCGACAGCTGCGTTGACAGTTCAGACTATTTTGCTAGTTTTCTTTAAGTTATCTGTCTTGAAAATATTCATAAATATGTTTATTTATAGCAATAGTTTAACAATTATCTGTATGAAATATTACTCGTATATTTTTTGCATGATGCGAGGTATTTTTGTTGCAGGCTACGTGAATCATGTCAAATTATTTGAACTATCGCTTAGGTGCGGCGCTGCTCCCTCTCGCTCTACCTCACATGCCTGTTTGTGACGCATATGTTAACGGAACAGATTTGCTATAGCCCCCGCTGGAGGCCGAGCAAGTTTCCTTTTCGCTAGAACTTCAACACTTTTCATTATCAAAAGCGGAACCAGCCGTCTGAAGTGCAACTCTACTCACACACACACAAGCACACACACATACAGTCACTCAAACAGAGCGTACTCTCTCTCACTGGCTCGTTCGCTCCCTAACGTTCACTCTTTCGCTCTCCCATTTGCTCAGCGGCTCTTTCACTTTGTTGCTCTCTCTTTCTTTGCCTCTCCCTCTGTCACTCACTCTCTCTCTCTCTCTCTGTGGCTCGCTGTTTATGTTGCTCCGTTGCCCGTGAAATCGTCCAAATCGGGGGGTTTTTACTCGCTCGTTTTTGTGCGAAGGTTGGCATTCTTGTTCTGTTTGTCAAGCCGTGCGGTTGTCAGAACTTTCAAACTAATCAAATCTCTCAGTCTTAAACCTCGTCTTGGCAACGTTTTTTTTCAAATATTTCCCTCAACATAGAGCAGGAAGAAGAAGAAATTATATAGAAAACGTTGCCTGGCCAAGACGCGCCTAGTCGACGCCGCCGGTCGCAAGTCGAAGAAGAATAATTTTGCATTAGTAATATTGCATTTTATCTTTATCAAACCAAAAATTACATGAAATCAAGTCTCAAATTTTGCACTAAATTTCCCTCATTAAATTCTATTTATTATCGTAACAAGTGTGCGGAAATTGCTGGAAAGCGCGTGAAAAGCGCTACAACAACAACAACAACATCAAGAGTGCGTTTAACATTCAAAACGTTCGAAAACGCAAAGCACTCATTGCCATTGGCGACAGGATAACGCTGAAAGGATAACCCCGTGACCCCCGCGTGAAAATGAGTTTTCACAAAAGCGACTCACGCACGCCGCTGGCACCGGCCGAGTATACCGTAAGTACCCAAGTGCCCAATCCACCTAAGCAGGTCCCTGTCGGTCCCTGTTCGTCACTCTATGCTAATTCGCCCCCGTATCGATTTCTCTTTGTGTGAAGTGCCCGCATAATTGTTATAATGAGTGATCTAATTAGATATCCGCATGCGATAGCTGTGGGCTTATCAGCGGGAATAGATATATGATACATGCATATCTATCTATATATTTACCGCATTAACAGTTTTGCGAATTCTCATGATTCAGTCGGCATACCCTTGATGACCGTCTATATATAGAGGAGTTCTATCATGTGATTCCAGCACTCCCACTCATCAATCCAGGAACTTAAACCGATTTACACAGTTTATTGATCGATCGAAATTGCTCTATGCAAATAAATTTGTTGTTTGTTTTGATATGATAACAAACCCGAAGGTGGCCCGAAAAACTGAAGCCTAATTTCGGGGATGTTTCTGCCATCGTTTTCGTTTTCGGCTTCTATTTTCTTTTCGGTTGTGTTGTTGTTATGAACAACAAACAAAGTCACACATAGAGGCATTTCCACCCTCGCTCCTAGAACTAGCTAATACGATTGTTCCTCTTTCTCTTCCCCTTCTTCTTCCTCTTCCTTATGTTGTTGCTGCCTGTGCACAGTGGAATTTTCCACTCGCAGAGCGAGCAGCGCCTTGCACTTTTATGTTTGCCACGCCGGGATTCGTGTTCGCTGCGATTCGAATACGATGCCGCTGCTGCTGCCGCCACCGCCGCCGCAGGGGACGATGTAGGGCATTCAATTGCCGACGTCGGCGTCGTTGTTGTCTACCTACTTCGTCAGCATATTTCAGGGTTTCAGTTTTTCTCTTTCTTCTGCGCACATGAAAAATGTGCTAGCTTGTTTTATGGCTTGGATATTTCGTCAGTCACTTAGTCTGTCTGTCTGTCTTGCTGCTGCTGCTGCGCAAGCGCCGTCGCTGAATTTGCTGCGTTGCTTTTCTCGAGTGGCCAAAAAAATGGCACAACGCAGAATTCGAATTCGATCGCATTTGGTAATTTTCCATGCGCTGAAGTCGCGCTTGCCAAGTGAGCCCGGAGAGAATCTCAACACTTGTCAAAGTAATTAATGACAGTTGTCCCGCTCTCTCTCTCTCTGTCTCTCTTGCTCCCTCTCTCTCTAACACAGCAGGTAGAGCAACGAGCTCGCTGCTTATTCCAGAGCACAACTCCGATTACTCAGCTGAGCCTAGCTGAATGCAGCTCTAATTGGTTATCGGAATCAGTTTCAGTGTCTCCAATTGGCGATATCTGACATAACGGGAAATAGTAGAGCCCCTCGCTGAGGTGATTTGATACATTGAATTCAATGTAGGTGCAGTTGAAAACTTATCTATGCGCAGGCAGGCGCCAGCCACCCTCCACCCGCAGCCCTGAAGTGCTGTGCTGCTTCTCAAGTGCAGTTTGCCAATTTCATACGCACTGTATGACACAAGGGGGATGACGGGGCTGCTTCACTGGAAGCGAAACTGAGCCACGTGATGCACAGTTCGTCTGCGTTGTTTTCATTTGTTTTAAGCATTTTGTTTATTGTTGTTGTTGCTATTGTTGTTGCTGTTGTTGCATTTTAGCCAGTTTTGTAAAATTTTCCACTACAAATCGTTTGTGCTGCCGCTGCCGTTTGCCGTTTTCGTTTACGTTTTCGACTGTATTTCAGTTTCTGTTTCTGTTCTGTTTCTGTTTCAGTTGCAGTTTCTTATGTAAGTTCAATGGCATGCAGTGCCAGTACTGTATAGTGCTATATAGACACTTCTTATTGGGGACGTACATGAATGCAGTTTCTTGTCGTCGCACGCCTGCAAATGTTAGTCATGGTATGCAGCGGGGAGGGTGGCACAAATTGCAAAGGGGGAAAGGGTAATTTCCTTTTCGTCATACTTGGCAACTTAAGGGCTGACCACACACGCACACACACACACTAATACCCACTCGCTGTGCAGCACTTAATTACTCATTATTTGCACACGATTTCCAGATTGCAGTTGAGAGTTTGTCGTGTTATTTCGTTACGTTGTAAATAATTTTGACGCTCTTATCTCTGGAAGGTTCGCCAGGTTTACCTATCAGGGAATACCTTTTTCTAGGCTATAAACTATTAGCGTTTGATACGTTTTGATTGATGCGCGCGTTTTCAATGAATTATCAATATTGTTTGCTTATCAAACACAACTTCACATGTGGGTATCATTCATGTGCTTATATATACATACATATATAGCTATAAACGCATGATCGATAACTTGCTTTATGCATATGGAGCATGATGCGTTCAATTACAGGGTATTGCGTAAGCCTGGGCAGGCTTATTTCACAATTTGCCTGCTTCAGTTTTCGATCTTTGCTTATGCAATGGCAAACAGTTATACAGACAATATGTCCATATTGCAACGATAGTTCTGACGCACACATATACAGGCATACGTGTGCATTTGTATGTGTGCATATGCAAATGTAAAAGTATTTGCATAGCTCCATCTGCAGCAGCAGCAGCACCAGCACCAGCACCAGCAGCTGCTGCCCGCTTATCGTCACCGCTGTCGACCCCTTATCGAGTTTGCTCTTTCTGTCTCTCTCTCTTCCTCTCTCTCCCGCTCTCAATTCGCCACAGTTTCGCCCGAGTGCTAACGGCACTTCGACGCCATCTTGCATATTGAACTTGAACCGCGCCAATGCGACACGTGGAAGCCGCTTTCAAGTTGCATTTCTTGCTGCTGCTTTTTGCGCTTGTTCTGTTTGCATTTCAATTCGTGTGCAAATTCCAACACAGACCCCTTCCTTCCCCCTCTCCCCCCTCCCCATGCAGCCCTTTGCTGAAACGCGAATCGAGCGCAGCGCAATAAAAAAGCAACGCAGTTAAGAGGGGGCGAAATGTTGTAATTTCGTTTGTAGATGAAGTTTTTTTCAACACGAAATTTGTTGCACGCGACATAACGCGACAGTCAAGAGGGAGCAGGGGGGAGGCGGACAGACAGTGGGACGTGCATATGGCAAATTGGTTTAACTTGTTTCACAATCACATTGTGACGCGACTGGCAACGCAGCTGTCCAATTATAATTGAGAATAGTTTTATTTTTAGTGCGAATTGCCGTTATTCAGCTATTTTTAGTTGTAACTGGTATACCCTGTAAATATGGGCATGCGAAGTAGGGTATACTCGACCGCAGAAAGTTCAATGTAGGTGTACCTTTATTTTTTCTAGTTTTCTTGACAGTTTAATTGGTATACCCTGTAAATTAACATATGCAATGAAGAGTTTACTCGACTAGAGAAATATAGAGATATAGTCATTGTTCAGTTCTCATTTTAAATGTTATTTCATACTCCCACTAACTATTTAATGTGTATACCCTGTATGAATGCATTTGTAGAATGTAGGGTATATCCGACTGTCGATAACTAAAGTGTGTATTGTCGTTATTCTGCGTACATAAGCACTTTTTACTTTTTCTGTGATTTTCGCGCATTTCGATTTACAGCTAAAGTGAACTGAAGCGAAACTATTGTCAGATTTGCTCTTCCAGCTTTATTGCTCACCCCAAAGTGATCGCCAATTGGGCGTGAACACAAACTGATCTTAAACTGTTTTTTTATTTATTGCAATTTATTCTATTATATATATAATAGAAACGCGCAATCTTTCGACTAATTAGTGTGGTAATAAATCAACTTGAATGCAGCTCAACAATCATCATTCTCTAGATATCATCGGCAACATCAGCGTCTGTCAACAGTGCAGCCAACTATTTGGTTAATGAAAAGGAAAAATGCCAGAAATAGCTAGCAAATTTTGTTGGTAGCTAAAAAAACGATAGAGTACCGAAGCCATTTAAATCGGAGAAAGCACTGCAAAGTATTTAAGCATACTATTAACATACATAAATATATAAATAAATAAAGTTAGCAGATGTCTTAAAAAAGCATAAATTAAGTAAATTTTTCTCAAAAAAAAACAGCTATAAATCCCGCTACAATTTTCTTCACCTCTTGATAGATCTAGTGGGAAACTGGCTAAATCGCAAGATTTGCGCGGTCTGTGCGAATTCGCCGCGTTCGCTCATTGCGTTCGCATTTTCATATTCGCTTGCTTCGCTGCGCAGCTGTTTATCGTTTACTGCCGCTGCTGTTCGATGGCGCTGCGTGTGCACAGCTTGTACTGACTGTCCACAGATGGCGCCACTGCCTGTCAAAACAAGCATACGCACTGTTGACGCGCGCCCTGCTCGCTTGAAATGATGGATTACAATGAAATTGAGCGTGTTTTTGTTGTTTTTGAAATAATTGCAGTAGATTTTCGTAAATTTGCGCTGCAATCTTTCAATTTACTATTTAGATTTGTTTATTCAATTTGAACTGCCAAAATAAGTTGGGGTTTTTTAGTTTTGACTGTTGTTGTAGCGCTCGTACATATTTTTCGCACATTTTTTGCGCAAATTTACAGCTTCCTCATTATTTTTATTTACGTCGCAATGGCCGTAGTCGCTGGCTAGGTCTGTCGTATCATGTCGCTTACGGCGTCGCACTGATTTTGATCAATTTATATGTGGGAGCACTCGTCCGGATTGTGCTTTTTAATAGTCGCCCGAGCGGCTTTCTCCCTCTCTCTCACCTTCACGCTTGTGGCGCACGTGTGAACACATAGGAAACAATGCGAGATGACGACATCGACGACTGTTGCTGCTGCTGCACCCGCAGCTTGATGATCGAATCCCGTCACAGAATCTGTGCTCAGTGCTCGTCAGGCAGTGCCTGCTTGTTGCAACGCTTTCTTGCTGCTCTTAGTCTCTGTCTGTGCTGCTGTCTACGTGTCTCAGTGTGTGTGTGTGTGTGTCCACTGGCTATTTGTGGCCACTCGCTCTCAGTGCGCGACTGCAGTTCGATGCTGTCGCTTTTCATTTTGGCCACAAATGTGCATTGAGGCGGACGACATTGGCCGTGAACGCGAATAGATTTCTCGTACTGTGTTGCACTGGAATTGCACGTGTTGACGTTGTCGCGCATGTCGCTGCCAGCCTCCAATCGGACATTCAATTCATACCTGAGCCGCAGAACTGCAGCGCAACGCCGTCAAGCTGAACGCCACCGCCGGAAAGCCGCCGTTGCCGCCGCGTCACACGCAGCCGCAGCCGCAGTCGCAGCAGCCCGCAGCAGAGTCAAACGAGCAGCAGGAGCTAAGCAGCTTTGCGCCTAGAACGCAACGGGAAACGCGTCTATCGAACGCGGCGCTCAGTCGCCAAAGGCTAAAGATGTCCCTGAAACGGGGTGGGCCACCGCCAGCGGCATCAAGTGGTGCCGCACAGATGATGACAACATCACTAAGTGCGACCAGTTTGGATCAGCAGGTGCGACTTAAGCAGCAGCGCACCATCTGTGTGCGTGTGTATGTGTGTGTGTGTGTGTGGGAGACTGTCGCGCGCAATGTACGCCGCGTTCTTCTTCCGCATAACAATTTGACTATTGAACTTGAATATTGCGCATACGACGTGTGCTGCCAAGAAATTTCGCTATACGCTGCATTGTCAGGCGTTTTGTTTACTCGCTCAAATTCTGCGCTCGAACTACTCGAGTTTAGCGTGCCACACATACATAGACACACACAGTGGCACACACAGATTGGCAAATTTGACATTGTCAAAGGTCATCCGATGCTGGCAAATCCAGCAAACATCGAGCCACTCTGGCCATAAACTGCATTTATCTTGCCTCAATACGCAAATCATTCTTGGCATAGGTGTAGGTAGACCCCAGTGTGTGTGTGTGTGTGCTCTCATTGGGCGATTTACATAAGCAGCCGCTCTTCACCCCCGCCCCTTGCCTACTACTCTCTGCCCACTCTTCCCACTCTCTGCTCACTGCACTTATCGGCTTCTCTTTACGATCTCTTTTTGCAGAAAATTCCGACGGTCGTGACGGTCTACGATAGCGAGAAGAAAAACGGCAGCAGGAACAATGCGAGCAGCATAGGCCAGCCCAAGTGAGTGTTGTGTTCGATCATTTCAGTGTTCGATGCCGTCGGCAACGCTTCGAACCGTATAGAGTTCGTTTTATTTTTGCATTGTCCATTGTGTATTGTTGCGTTTGTTTGCGCGTATGTGCGCCCATTCAGAATGTACAAGAATATCGATAACGAGTCGTCGACTACAATGTTTGAAATGTATTCATCCTCGGACAGATTCATACGCTCCGATCTGGCCGATGTCCCTGTGCAGCAGGCAGCAGGCTCGACGCTTCCTCTGGTGCTGACGCGCAAAAAGGGCGGTGACGATGGCGAGGATGGCACCTACAATCCCTTCGAGCATCGCAAAGTGGAACATCCCACATCGTAAGTATTGAAAGGGAGGCATAAACAGAAAAGAAATCTCTAGAAAACATGCTGCAGTAAAACTCCAGAGAACTTTATATTATTTGTGAGGAAAACTCAATTAAAACTCTTTAGGTAAAAAGGAACTTCATAATAATAACTCGAGTAGAACTCTTAAGATGAAAAGAAATACTCAATTATTAAGTTATCAAGTTATCTTGCAAACCCAAGTAAAATCTGTTGAGATCAATTAAAATGCATATTTTTCATAATATTTTCCAATGTGCACCTCTCGAACCTACGTCAACTCAAAGTGATTCCACCTACATATCGATCATACGCTTACATAAACAGCTGATCTTGTACTTGCACGCCAGATAAATCAATGACTAACTAATTAATTAACGTCATTGAACTTTTCGTTCGCCTTTTTTGCGCTTAATTTCAACGAAAAGGAAAGAAATAAAAATCAAATCGGAAATGCAATTCGCAAATTTTATTGACATTGTCCTTGGACTTTAGATGCAAAAGCTTCGTAACTAAAAATAAAGTAAATTTTCAAATAGAAACGAAATAGCAAAATAGAAATAGATAGCAAGAGAGTGAGCGAGAGAGGGAGAGCAAGAAAAATAGAATGAAAACAAATGTCGAAATTTTGTTGCAATGAGAATCGGGGAGAGAGGCAGCTGGCGCCGCTAGCTGCACTGTGCAAACAGAAAGTTAGGTTAGGCAGGAAGAAGTCTGGGGTTTTTCCACGCTGCAATTAAGCTTTAATTACATATATTGATACGGTCTCAGATTCTGATCCACTTTGCAGCTCAAAGCTGGTTTCGAATTATATAAGCATGTACATGATATGATATGGAATGATATGCTGTGATATAATATAGATGTAGCTGTATAAGTGTATATACTATGCTCTCCTCTCCCTCTCTCTCTCTCTCTCTCTCTCTCTCACTTGTTTTTCCCTCACGTCACAATATTTTGCTGCACTTTATTTTGGCAGTCGGCTGGGATTGCATATTATATAGACAATAATCTGGCACGATAAGTACATCTGTACATCATATAGAACATCTTTAGAAGCATCCAACTAATTACGATATATATGCATTATGCTTTTCTAGCGACCTGGAGACCTTTGTGCATCTGCTGAAAGGTTCCCTGGGTTCGGGTATTCTGGCCATGCCGATGGCGTTTGCCAATGCTGGACTTTGGTTTGGTCTGGTGGCCACCTTCGCTGTGGGCACCCTCTGCACCTACTGCGTCCACATTCTGGTGAAGTGTTCTCACATTCTGTGCCGACGTCGCAAGATACCAATGATGGGATTCGCTGATGTGGCCGAGCAGGCATTCTTGGATGGACCGCCCGCATTGAATCGCTGGTCACGCTTTATACGCTTCATGGTGAACACTTTTCTGGTTATCGATCTACTTGGCTGCTGTTGCATCTATCTGGTGTTTGTGGCCACCAATGTGCAGCAGGTGGTCAATGTGTACATGGACACTGAGCTCTCTGTGCGCGTGTGGATCATGATCGTGTCGGCGCCTTTGGTCTTCATGTGCCTGGTTCGCAATCTGAAGTTCTTGACACCGTTCTCGATGATCGCCAACATTCTGATGTTTGTCGGCATTGTCATCACGTTTGTGTATATGTTCACGGATCTGCCGGCGCCTGCTGAGCGTGTGGGCGTGGTCTCGCCCACTCAATGGCCACTGTTCTTCGGCACTGTCATCTTTGCGCTGGAAGGCATCGGTGTAGTTATGTCCCTGGAGAACGACATGAAGACCCCCAATCACTTTATCGGCTGCCCCTCGGTGCTGAATCTGGGCATGGGTTTGGTCATTGGACTCTACACGCTGGTTGGCTTCTTTGGCTACCTCAAGTACGGAACTGAAACACAGGCCAGCATCACGCTGAACCTGCCACTGGAAGATAAGTGAGTGGGAGCATCTGTTCTCTCCTTGAGGAGTGCATTAATTCCTTCTACTCTCTTGCAGACTGGCACAATCTGTGAAGCTAATGATCGCCATTGCCATTTTCTTCACCTTCACGCTGCAGTTCTACGTGCCCGTCAGCATCTTGTGGAAGGGCATTGAGAGCAAGATCTCCGCTTCGCGTCAGAACATCAGCGAATACGGACTGCGTGTGGCCTTGGTGGTAAGTACCTTGGGGGGATTACAGCATGCAGCGTACTAAGCTCATCTTTCTCTAGGTTCTTTGCTGTGGCATCGCTGTGGCACTGCCCAATCTTGGTCCATTCATCTCGCTCATCGGCGCCGTCTGCCTCAGCACACTGGGCATGATTGTGCCCTCGGTGATCGAGTTGGCCGTGTATTACGAGGATCCTGGCTTCGGGCGCTTCAAGTGGCGATTGTGGAAGAACTCTGGCCTGATATTGTTCGGCATTGTTGGCTTCATAACGGGCACATATGTGAGCATAACCGAGTTTCGGGATGAGTTCCAGGGCGGCCATGGCGAGAAGCAGTGAGCCGCAGCGAGGATCGCCGACGATCGTCGCCGCCACAAGTTATGCTAATTTAATTTAAATTAGTCTTAAACAAAACTCTTCTAAGCACAGGGATATCTAAGTTAAGTTTTTAACTAATTTTAGGGCTAACCAAAGTTTTGTAAGATTCTCCCTCTGCTTTGTATGCATATGCCTCCATCTCACTCTCTCTCTCTCCCGCTCTCCCACTCTCCCACTCATCCCTAATCGATCGCTATCCGAAACAAACATCAATCAAATAGTTTAATTAATTTAGGCAGCTTTCTTGCTAGCTTCAGTTCCGCCTACACCTATACCTTTTATATTAACCTCTAATTATACCTCTATATATATTTTGACCAAGTATTCGCTTTAGTCGATGCCGCCATCGATTGTGGCATCGAGTTGATTTTAGAGAATTCTTCTAGAAGTGATTTCGTAACCGTAGTGATCTTTTGACAACAACAAATTGTAGTTATACTAGTTGTAATTAGTTCCTAGCCGAACTAACAGACAAAACAGACAGACAGACCAAACACACTCACTCAATCACTCACTCACTCAGACACACACACACAGACAAACACACGCAGAAGAAAGTGTACAAAATATGCACGTGAAACATTTAATTTGTTATGTATTTTCGTTAATTAAATATTGATTTGATTGATTCTTCCTAATTTGTTTATGCCCTACACACATTAATATCATGACATACATACTTTGAAAAGATATACCTATATACCATACACATATAAATATATATATATACACCTATATTAAACGAGACAAATTGCAATTAAAAATGGCAAATAAACTTGAATAAAAAAATCATATAAAATACATGAAATGTAAAATTGTGGGTTGATCTTGTTGGTGTGGGAAAATGATATTTTTAAACAAAACAAAGGAAAGTGTTTTGCGTTTTACAGTATATTTTGATAAACTTGTAAATGTCAGAGTGCAAGAGTATTTAAATTAAAATTGTTCCGTGTTGACAAGTCAGCTTTTTCCCCGTCGAATTTAGTTTTTTTCAAAGATTCACAACGGGTATTAAGCATTTTAAAAGCTTTATTTGGCGCCAAAAAGACGTTCAAACGAAAAACAAGCAGTACAAGCAGTGTGCTGCTTACTTAACTGAACACTGTAAAAAAGTATGCAACAGCAAGTTTAAATGCATTGCACTTTACAGTGCCCTCAGAAGTATGCATGCAGTTTTTTATGATTTAACAAATAACTGACTGTTAAGAAGAATTTTGCCCCGCCCACCGCCCCTGGCATACAAAGGCGTTTGAAACACTTTTTCAAATTCTCAGAAAGTTGAGATAAACTGAAAAAACTAGCTAAAACTTTGGAGCCTTTTCCAGTGCGAGCTATGCACTTTACGAACTTGGAAACTTGTGTACTGTTTAAGGAAAATAGGCAGAACAATATAAAAAAATACGCATATTGCTATCCCATCTGGTTTTGCCGCAATTTTCCAATTGAAAATGAGGAAAAACTGCCGTTATTCCAAATGAATTACTGCTTGTTTTATGTTAACAGCGGTCTGTTGGGTAAGCAGTGCACTGCACGCACTGCTTGCATTTCAGTGCAATCCTCGGTACACTTCACGAAAGAACAGGCGAGTTTTGTTTGTTTTATTTTATTTCTTTTGTAATATTTCTTTTAATAATTCTTTTGTATTCACGAAAAATTTGTTTAATTTTCTGGATTTCCTTGCATCTTGTGCTAAATAATTATAATATTAATTCTTTCATACTTTGACAAAAACAACATGTGCTATTCATTTGTTCACGTTGCTTAATAGTAGTTTATGAATTATTAAATTGAAATTGAAGCAGTAACTCAAGTATCAACAATAAAGAGTTTCTGATGTTAAATTGTTACTAATTATTACAATACCACAATTTCCTTTTGATGGTTTAATAGTAATATATAAATTTTATAATTAAATAGGTGCAATCAATTTGAACCCAATACAAATTCCTACTGATCCGCACTGTTTGCAATTACTTTGCCAATTTCCTGGACCTTGAGTGGGCCCACTAATAGTTCCATGTATCGCCTCCGCTTTGTTGACATTTCCCATAGCCACAGTGGCAAAAAGATTTGCCGAGACAGACGCAAACAATGCGAGCACTTGATAGCGAGTGATAACAAGCAAACTGCCAAACCGCAGCTCGCCCAACAACAACAACAACTACACCTACAGCAATCGCTTGAAATTGCCAACAATTTGCAGCGCACGTTCCCACGCTTCTTTGCGGCGCTGAGAGAGAACTGTGAAATCAAATTAATATTACGATATAAAAGCGCTGAAAAACGAAACGCTGATAAGATATTTATTCAGGTGCTGTGTGTGCGATGTTTCTTCTGTTTCTGCCGGTAATCACCCACAAAAGTGTTGGCGAAAAGGCAAGCGCGGGCAATAAAAAACCAAAAAACCAGAGAAGCGAGAGAGAGAGAGGAAGAGCGGGAGATAGGGAGAAAAAAAGGGAAATGTGCAAACGCAATTTAAGTCGGAGCAACTGAAAAGTGAACCGTGAGAAAATTACACCCACAGATAACAACAGAAGAACGCTGAAGTGCACGAGCACGAGCACGAGCACAAGCATATCCAGCAGATACTTAGATACACAGATACTCAGATACTCGGATACTCGCGAGCGATAAGCGTTTTGCATTGTGACGCAATATGCCGAGCGGGTGTGTGTGTACAATTGAAGAAATTATTATTTACCAACGGTCAAGGCGAAGTGAGCGAGAGTTTAAAGTTCGTGCACAGTCCCAAATTGTATCTGACGAATACACGAGCTGCCGTTGTTGTTGCTGGCTGCCGCGATAAGCAGCGCACAGCGTGTGAATTTTTGGAAAACCAATCAGACAACTGATTGAACAAACGCGAGTATTTTATAGATACGCACGCCCGTTTGGGCGCCTGTTTAGCCATCATCATCAGCTCGGCTCAAGCTCGCTGCATAAATCACGATGCTGCTCAACCTCTGACCGAGCAGATTAAACTGCCGGCTGCAGCTGCACAAATTGGCAACCGGCAATTGGCCACAAATTCATTTGGCTTTTAACTACTGTTAATTTGCAATTGATGCGAGACTGTTGGCCAAATCGATTCGCTGCGCTACACTTGCCAAGTGGCAGGCCACGGCAGTGGCAGGCCACGGCAGTGGCAGCCGAGGCAGCGGCAGCTGATCGATGCAGAGATAAATGCATCTTATTGGCTACACGAGAGAGCTGAGTCTCTCTTTCTCTTGCTCTGCCTCTTCCTCTCTCTCTCCGCGGACTGGCAGCTTACTGTCGGCCGCACAATGTTTGGGCCATGTTTATTGGGATTAGTTGCTTAAAATTATGACCAATTTGTCGGGTTCAATGAGATGCAGCAGCAGCAGCTCCAAGTGCCACTGGCAGTGGCAGCTCCAACTGCGACAGAGACTGCAACTGGCTGCAAGACGCCTTTCAAGTCAATTGCATGCAAATGCAGCCCCCGGCAGCGATTTGCAGACCGTAGAAGGCGTTGTGTCTGCTCGCACTTATTTTGCGTACATTTTTGGTAAACAAAATTAAAGCCTTAAACAGATAATGCGCTATCAGCCAGGCAGACAGACAGACAGAGAGAGAGAGAGAGACACAGAGAGAGAAGGGAATAGAGACAGGGAGTCAGCAGTGGAGCTGCTGCTGGCACTGGTAGCGCATTCAATGCAAATCTCAGTGACGTCTGGCGAGTTAATAGAAAATTTATAATGCCAGGCGTGCCATAAATTGCAACATACACCCACATGTGTTGCGTCAACGTGGCAACGTTGTGGCAACGTTGCGATAGGCCCGACTCAGCAACGTGTGGGAAAAAGTTGTAATTTGCAGTTGACAAATACGCAAAGCTTCGGGCCTCGCACTGAGCTCGCAAAAATTAACTCATATTGCAGGCAGGCAGACCGAGCGGGCAGCAGCAGCAGCAGCAGCAGCTTCAGCTTGCAGTCGGAGTCAAGTCAATGATTTATGTGCACAGCGCGGCCTACGAAAATGTGTAGCAGCAACAGCAGCGAGGAGCAACTACTGCGAGTAACAATGGCAATGGGGCAGTGGGAGCTGCTCGAGAGCCAATCTCCTGCTGCAGTCTCCTACCTGCTGCTGCTGCTGCTGCCGTGTTGGCGTTGCTGCTGTTGCTGCTGCTGTTCCTATTTCCGATACTCTGCCTGTTGCCTGCGCCGCAGGCTGCAATTGTCTGCTTAAAAGCGTTCATTCTGTCCACAATGAAGCCACATAACTTGGCCGCAGTTTGCCAGCCGCACCAGGTAGTCAACCAACCAGGCAGGCACCCTCTCTCCTCGCCCCTTGCAGGCCCCACGAAGTGCTCCCACTCTGCCTTCGATGTGATGATTTATTGTGGCTGCGCCTGCGGCGACCTCCATCCACTGTCCACAGCGTCCACAACGTCCACTGTCCCCCCTGTCCAGTTGCACAGTACGGTAGCACGTTGCTCGCTTCACTGCGTTGCTGCTGCCGCTGTGGCTGCTGCAGCGTTGAATTGAAACTTTATTTAATAAGTTGATGTTATTTGTTAACTGAGCCAACGGCGCGCTGCTGAATTATTTCGCTCCCGACTCCTGTGGCAGGCAATTCTAATGTACTCCTCCTAGACCCGACCAGCAACAACAACAACAGCAACAAAGATCGTAAATCATCTCTTCTAATACTGCCGGGGTGAGCATTGATTGAGATTGAGTAGGCTGAGAGCAAATTCAATTGAGTTCCACAAACCGAAGAATGCTCTCTTAATTAATGGGAGGCGATAAAAGTATTTTGCCTTGGCCTGATTAAGGGATAAAAAACTCTGCCCCCATTTTAACTTATGTACGTTGTTCTTCTTATTCTTCCTTCTTTTTCTTCTTTTAAAGAGTTCAAAGTTCTGCGCTCGCCTTTGCATTAAATACATGCTGGTGTTGTTGTCTTTTCTTTATGGTTAATGTGTTTGAGCAAGAGGTATATCTCTGCACAAGAGCTCCCACTAAAATTATACTTCTTATTTACTTTTATTAGCTGCAGCTGAGTACAACTTCAACACATCACGCAGTTATCATATGACATATAGTTCCTGGTTTAGTAAGATAAGCGGTATGCTTCAGGAACAATATGTCTAGGGTGCTAAGGGGGCAGTATTAATCCGTCCCATTAACTGCCAGCACCTGATGCAACGGTTTGAGTGCCAGAAGACCTTTCTTAGCTGCAGTAGCACAGGTGCGAGTTGTCCATCTCATAAGCACAAATGAACAAAATGGAGCCAGAACAATGTTTTGATAATGATTTAATATGATAATGAAGCATATAAAGGAAAATTGATAGTGCAGCAACAATGCAAATGATCATTTCACACCTGCAGTTATTTCATGTTGTCATTATAATCAGACTTCATTATAATGAGATATCATTATAATCATACAGAAGTCATTGTAATTACATTGTTGCAAATTGATTGATATACTTATTCTTTTCGTGGAAACGGTTGAATATTACCTTTGTTTAAGTACCCCCTCTCTCAACCGTACCCCCTCTCTCAACCATACGCGTCGATCTGCCAAAGTCGCTCTTGTAAGTGCGAATGTTTGTGAATTCTTTCGATTCTATTCTTCCTCCTAATCTGCTTATTTATTGTTGATCTTGTTGTTGTGTAGAATCAGTATAAGCAACTTACGACCCACATAAATGTAAAATATTTATGCATTTATTGAATATAATAGTTGATGAATTGTTTTATGCTGCGGCACCTTCAGCTGCATTGCCGGCTGACCTACTGACTGGCAATTAGTACGGCGCAATATTCGAAGTCCGTCTGTTAATGCACTGTGTCAATGCATTTTATTAGAAAGTACAAAGTAGTAGTGGGGACACGGTGCTGTGCCGAGTCTGTCACTTTATTCTGAGCCGCAGCATCTGGCTTAAACACTTGCTGACAAATTGCTGATAAATAAACCTCAAATGCGAGAGATTTGCAATAATGCCTTTCTAATTTCATGCGTTGCCGCAGCAGCAGCGATCCTTGTGCCGGGCATGCAAAGCGCATAAAAACAACAACAAGGAGTAGAGAAACAAACAGCAGCAGAAAAAACGCATTAAATGGTCGCCTCCTCCTGGCATGGCGCCTCTGCAGTCTGCACAAGTTTTCAGCATTTCCAACACGTAATGCGAATGTTTGAATCATTTGTCCACTGTGCACAGTGCGGCAACTGTGCGATTTTCATTTAAAATTCTTGTCACAGACATGTAATTGCAACGCGCCATTCGACTGGCTCGCGGCTCGCGGCTCGCGACTCCCGACTCCTGACTAGCGACTCTCCCGACTCACCCTACTCCCAACTCCCAACTCCCAACTCCCGACTCTGGATCTATATTGCCATAGGCCGCCTGGCCTATTGACAATGCGTTTGTCAGCCGCACTTGGTCGACGACTGCTGCAACTGGGACTGCCTCTGCCTCCGCTGCTGCTGCTGCTGCTGCCTCTGGCGCTGTGTTGACACAGATAAGTGCGTGGCGGCGGCGTCGGCAGCGATAAGTAGCGTTTATGCATTAATTTTTGCCACAAAGTGGCATTATTTATAACGCATTAATGCGCTGAATTAACGTTTATTTAATTAATATTAATGCTGGCGCAGCAGCTGCCGAGGCTGCTGCTCCTGCTACTGTTGCTGTTGCTGCTGCTGCTGCAACAAAGTTGTCAGTTGCAGTTGCAGTTATTGACGCTGCCCGCTGACATTTTGTCTATGCATTTTGGGCAGCCAGTAGGCAATTAAAGGTACCGCTAACAGGCATTGCCTGTCCCGCCAGTCAGTCAGTCAGTCAGTCAGGCAATTGTCAGTTGCTAGACAACATGTTGCTGACATAGCTTGCGATCATGTTGCTGCCGCTGCTGCTGCTGGGCCAAAAATTTGGTGCAATTGCAATGGGCAACATTGTCGGCATCTTTTGTGTCTCGTCTCCTACAACGATTGTCAAGCTGTCGTCTGTGCTGCTTACCCCTTTTCTTGTCAGACATTCTTCTGCCTGTTGTTGTTGTTGTTGTTGCCTGGGGTCAAGGCCTTGTTGGCAGCGGGGGCGGAGGAGGTGACTTGCCTTTATCCTACAGTCAACACTGCCGTCAACTGACGCTGACCGTTAAGTTGTGCAAATATTTGTACAGAAATCGAAAGTAAAGTCGCCAGGCAAATATCGAAACCAAAAACGAATTTCAACTCCCTCAAGAAATATTTCGATAAACAAATATTTGTGCTGGGCCTAGCGGTAGATAACGTCGGCCACGACATTTGTAATCCATCAGTGTCGGGGGCGGACCACAGCGGATCATGCAACGTGTGGCTCTTGGGCATGTTGCACGTTGCGTTGGGCGCAATAAACTTTATAATTTATAGACCAATCAGACGCGGATCGCACGCACTAAAACAAGTGAAAAATCATAGTCCAAACACATAATGCATCAGTGGAGATCAGAAAGACAGAGAGAGGGAGAGAAAGGGAGGGAGAAAGGAACGGAGGGAGAGGCAGGCAATTTATAGGATGGCCATGCCAATAGACACCGCACAGCGGGTTGTCAAATCGAAGCCGCAACGCAACGCAATGCAACGCAACTCGCAGCTTTGTTGGAGCTGGGAGTGGATGGGACTGCAGGATGAGATGGGACTGTGTGGCACAGCGCGGCATCCCCTTGCCAATTGATTTATACAAACGGCAAAGCAACGGAACACAAATTGGTTGGCTTTTTGGATGGTTGAATCGCTTGGTTTGCCTGCTGAATGGTTCTGTCTCTCTGCGAGATGATTTGTTGCACTTTGGCGCAATCGTCGCGTACGCAGAACTGCACTGTTTAACCCCTTGAACTTGCCACATGGGTGGAGTGTTGCACGTGTGGCAACATTTCAGTGGAAATCATTAGCCAAAGATCAGCAACGCATTGCTATCGAGAGTCGATGAATGCTGAGTTGTTGTTGCTGTTGCTCTGTGCTGCTGCTGTTGCTTTGCATGCCACTTGCGTAGCTAATTAGAGCCATATTTGTGGCACACACAACTCAATCCCCCAATGAAAGACTCTGCTCTGAACTTGTTGCAAAGCCCCGCGGATTTGACGGAAAGTGATATGCAGGCGTTGGCAAAAAATGTTTGCCTTGACAGCGACAACAGCAACAACAACAACAGGTAGAGACAACAAACAGATGTCGCCTGTCTTGGCCGTTTGCCCATTTTGGTTATGTCGGAATCCAACACCAGTTTATCAAGCGACGGCCCAAACAATAAATTACGCAATCCAAACGCTCAACTGCAGTCCATCAATGGCATAATGAGGCAAGCGGCGCGGGCCGCCCCAGCAGCAGCAGCAGCCCCAACAGCTCAAGCTGCAGCACCAAACGGCCAAGTTGCCCCAGCGCAGATGCATTACCATATCGGCATAAATTCCGGAGCATCGTTAAGTGGGCCCGAAGACGACTGCCAGACAAACAGGCTGCTGGAGCCAAGCAGGTTGCCTGCCACATGCCGCATGCCACTTGCCAGAGTCCACCGTCAGGTTACCCAGACTGCCACCTAATGAGGGAATTACCGCCAATGCCAATGTCGACATTGCCATCGATAATGCTCTCTTCCTCCCCCTCCGCCACTTGCCCCACGGACTGACTGTAGGTGGAGTTGCCATGCCAAGGCGTCTCCAACTGGGGTTGACCTTTCGACTGGCGCTTAATTTATGATGCCAGCATAAGAACGATGGTGCCTAATCCCTTTGTGATTGCTGCTTGCATGTAATTTATTACTTACGTTGAAAAAAAGTAAACGAAAGTACAAATTATAAATTTAAAATACCTAAACAAATTTGTTTATTTTTTACTTTTTACAGTTTACAGTGTATGAGCTCCACAATAGTCCTCGAGCATATGCAAAATGGAACTAGAAGTTATCATCAAAAGAATATCCTGCGAAAGTATACGTGGAATTTTTAGTACGAGTATACCAGTTGATGGATTTTACTAACTAACAGAAAATTAATGAATATTGTTGAATATTGTAATTTAAGAGGAAAGCCTATAATTCCAGTTCCAATACAACTTTTAACACGAGTTAGTATACCCTTTTTTGACCATTTTCAATGGTCGAAGGGTATAAAGAGAAAGCTTAAAGAAAACTGAAACAAACATGCACACAAGGTTCAATAGGATGTGCAAGAATAGCTTACAGATAGATTGACTTACTTAAGGGGTTTTGTCAATGGAATTCGTTAAACTCATGAGGGCTTCAGTAATCGGATTTTAAACTTACCCCGACATATTTTAAAAAATATATGAAAGAGGACCTCAAGCATGTATGATTTGTCTGACTACTGAGTTCCAAAATAAAATAATACTAATACTACCATAAGGTAGGATATTTTTTTGTCAGTTCTAGTTATATCCGCTACCCATAAGATAGGATATTTTTTGAAAACTTCTTGACTATTATGAGACTGCGACAGGGAAATATTGGTTAGGCATGGCCCATAAATTTGAATATCAGATAAATTATTATCACCGCCAATAGAAAATCGATGACTTTCTCGTAGTAGTTTATTTTAGTTTGTGTGATTTCTGGTTTTCGGACAAAATCAACCATACCCTTCGCTCAGTTGCCAAATTGATTTCGTAAAGTGTACCCGCAGCTGTCTTAGTTAGCCATATGCTTCTATTATTTCCACAATGGCAGTATAACTTCCATAAAAGAAGACAATCATTCCGAATATGATCAAAAGAATATCCTTCCACAGTATCCACTTTAATCGACCGTACGAATCGTTGAACAACAGACACAGCTCAATGAAGCAAGGAAAAACGATATTCAGCAAGGAGATCGAAAAAGTGCCAACCAATGCCAGAAGTGGACCGAGATTGGGAGAAGCTATAGCATTGATGGTTGTTATGATCAAATAGATAGTCCGAAAAATATATTCCACTCTGTGAGGATGCTTCCACCCCATCTTCACAATATAATGATTGAAAACAATATCAATGACGACGTAGCCGGTCAAGGGATACGTTAGAAAGACAGCAATCGTAATCATAATTTTGATCATCTGAGAAAGACTAAGCAAAGAGTTTATCATTATAAGCAAATACAGACTGTGTAATTCTTTAGTGACTTCTCACACATCATTCTGAGGAATATTAAGTGTCACGGTAGCTGCAACATCGTGACCGTAGCGCCAGTAGCCAAGAAATCCAAATATTACACAGAAAAGTATAAAAAAGATGGCACCCTGATTAAGGACTCCGAACCATCCAAGGTAATCACCTGGCGTTTGCATTTTTGATTCAATAGCAAGCATCTGTAGGGAATTGTAAATATTTTGATTAACGATTAACTTGCATACCTACCCCGCCCACTGAAGAAATGGCATAAAGAGTGACGCCCAACATGAGGGGGATATCTTGGGCTCTAGGCGGAAATAAATCCCGATCTCCAATAGGTCCTAGGCCATCAAAGAAATAATACACAATGAGAAAAATTCCAATAAAATATAGAAATGTTGCAACTATATTAGAGGGGACTAGGTACTTTAGTTCACGCAGCATAAAAAAAGGCCAGAGACATAGTCCTGTCACCGCGATGATAAGTCGTACATCCCGTTGTAGACCATAGTTATCTAAAAACTGTTTCATATTCACAGCGACAAACACAAGATACACGACACAGACTCCATAGTGTGACAGACCAAGAACAATATCAACGAAGGGGCCGGATGCTCTGGATAGACAACGCAGCAAATGGGGACCCTCTCCACAAGCGTAGATCATCGTGTCTGGAAACGTCATGTATCCAACCTGGTTGCGTGATGATGATAAAACCATAAATTTGATCTGGAATCGATTTTGACTATATTATGGAAGTACACATTGCATATGCGAAATACCAGTATTTGCATTCCATATATTATCAGGGCAATGCCAAGTATAACTATCAACGTTCCGCCAATTAGGCCAGTATAATGGAAGGCCAGAGGCATAGACAGCAGACCTGTTCCTAATACATATTTTATCAGGGAAATGAGAGCATCAAAGTTTCTAACAATAAACAAAAGTGACAGTCAAGCACGGCATAGTTAGTTTTCATACCCTTTTCTGATCATTTTCAATCGTTAAAGAGTATTAAATAAAAGATATCCTTGGCACGATGCAATCTGCAAGCATATCTATAAAAAGGTTGACTTACGTAAGGGGTTTGTGAACAATCCGATTTGCATATGGATCATAGCTAAGGGAAAATATTTGAATTTTGAGTTCTTGAGAAATCGCATTTCGAAACTTACTCTGTCATAATATTTTATATCTAACAAGTTAGGTGAATCTACAAAAATTTGTATAAATTACTGCTAAAAAAATTTGAAATATTTTATTGAAAGATCGAAAACAAACATGAAATAAAATGTACAGTGTAGTAGAAATTTAGATGCGACTACTCAGTCATTTCTCGCCAGGTGGTTAGAGATGACATGCTGCCGGTAATACCGCCAATCAGTCCGATTAAAATGATTACCAGCGAACGCCAGAGTAAAATTTTGCATGGACCATATCCCTCAGAGTAGCAGACGCATATATTAATAATGCCCGGATAGATTAAAGCCAAGTGAGATAGAAAAAGCGAACCAACAAATGCGAGTAACAGTTCAAAATCGGGAAAAGCGATAGCGCAGAGCACACTAGCAATCACCATGGCCATTCGGATTAGAAACTCCATTGAGATCCAGTGATCATCAGAGAAATTCGGCTCCAAATACTCATGCCAGATGATGTCGATAGAGACATAGCCCGATAGGGGATAGCTCAACACTATCGCAATCGAAAACATGACTATAGCCAACTGCCCCACACTGTGGAGTGCAGTTGGATTAGCTTATAACTAGAGTTGACTAGACTAGCTATGTAACAAACCTTTCATCATTGGGTATATTGCTGAGTACGGAGCCCATCGTATCATCGCCATATTTCCAATAGCCCATTAATCCGAAAAACATATAAAACAGCAATACCGCCCCAAACGCTCGATTGAGTATGCCATTGAACCCCAAATAGTGGTCGGGATTAATCATACTGGCATGCACCGTTAGGATCTGTGTGTAATCACTGTAGTAAGTTTGTGTAATTTGGATACTCGATTGCATTTACCATGCCCAAGGCTTCAATGGAGAACATGAGCGTGCCGAAAAATATCGGAATTTGCTTCCAATCCTTAAAGGCTTCACGTTCCTCCAGCAAGCTGGGCAGCTCACAGTTCATATAATGTAATGCAAGGACAAAACCTATGTATCAAACATATATCTTGAGCTTAAAGAACCTTAAAATCTCTACTCACCAATTAACATAAGACAATTCGCAACAATGGCAAATGGTACAAGATACTTGAGACTGCGTATGAGAAATATCAACAACAATGGAAGAGTGAGACACGCCATATAGATACGCGTATCCATGGGTTTTATATATATATCACCCAGAGTCTTGAGATTCTTTGCGACAAAGCTTATATAAACGCAATTCACACCGAAATGAGAAAAGCAAAGGAATAAATCCACCTGGTAGCTTTTGCATTGTGAGGGAGAGGAAGAATTAAGGTATATTTATAAAAACAAGTAAGAAAGCTATAGTCGAAAGTACTCGACTGTTTTATTCCTGCTACCCATGTATTTAACCTAACTTTCATAAATGTTGTATTGCATACTTGCAGGGGACGGCTTGAATATCACTACGCCCTCAAAATCTTCTAATTTAAATATTGAAACTTGGTACAGATGTTCGGGAAGAGTATAACGACATAACAAAACAAAAAAATCGAAATTCGATTATACTTAATCCGCGAAAATTCAAAATTCGCGATACTTTTTGAACACACCTCGTAGTCAATGGGTTGCTGGTATTAAAACTATCCTACTCCAATCAAAAAATGTCTTGCTTACCCCATCAACGTGCTCAGCGGTCGAAATACAGTGGGTCCATTCCTTATGGCCAAATCAACAGTATCGCTATAGCTAAGCATGGAGACATGATATTGTTTGGTGAGCTTAATCTTGTCGTTAAGCTGGTTGGATTAACTTGAGTAAATTAAAGAGAGTCAAGCAAATGATAAATTAACAAGGAATGCCTACCAGCATTTGGACGGCATGACCCAAAATGCAGCCAAAGATCAAGGTGATGAGCAGACCGCAAAGCCAGCCCACATTGCTGAAACCCTTTGGCATGGCTAGACAACCGGTGCCAAAGATACATTTAAGCAGCTCAATGAAAGCTTCCTGATCGCTAGAAGATAGTTTAAATTTGTTATTGATAAATTGTATTTATATGAAGTCATCGAATATCATACGTGATTGGTGCAATTGGAGCCTTTGTACGGAAGATTGAGATTCCCCTAAAAAGACAAAGGATAGATTATAATGTCATGAATTATTAAAGCGACCTTACACAAAACGTTTCAATAGCAGATATGCAGTTGAATAAAAGGGTTTGCCGAGGCTTTGATCGTACATCATGGTTTATTAGATGAATCAATTACTTTAGAAGGCTCCTTAGACTGCTTTATTAATAAATATATATTGCTTGCTTTATCCATTCACTTAATTCTCAGTGCCAACTCAGTTGCTAATTATGCAAATTGGGGAGAAAGAAAGAAAAGGCAAGGCTGCTAAAAGGACTCTGTTAAAGACTTGGATTACCCACGATTTTTGTATGGGAAAAGATCTTGAAGGAAGGTATAAATATTGCAGGTATACAGTTTTCTTTGCCCGCGCATGAAGTTGTTCCACTTTGTTGCTTTCAATATTAGCATAGCCCAAAGCAGTGATTCATTCCAGGAAATTAAGTCGAATCCGCTGTGTGGGCGTTTAAGGCCCCAGCCAAAGTGATCTGACTATCCTAAAAAGGGGAACATCGTCGCTGCTGCTGCTACCTAAATTATGCAGCAGCCCGCTGGCAATGCGAGGCAACGACTCGCCAAGCTCGGCAGCCCCGTCTGCTCCTGACCACACAGTTCCTTCCTAGGCAGACTGGCCATAAGACAAACTAATTAGTGTGGCCAGCGCTGTCGCTTTGCACGCATTTTTCACATGCCTCGCACTGCTGGCACTGACCATAAATTGAGCCTTGCCTGTTCCCGTGCCGCGCTGCCGCACTGCCGCACTGCCACATCGATGCGATTGGCACAAAGTACAGTTTCTAGTTAAATCTGAGGCCGCATTGTGTGCGGCCCATCGAATGCCGCCCGCTGTGCCATGCTTGAGAACGAGTGTGAGCACGAGTCCAAGTGTGAGTGCGATTCCAAGTGCGAGTGCCAGTGCGAGTACTTGTAATATATACAATTGTGGACTGCCTTACCCCCCCAGCCCCACCCCCTGTCAGCTTACCTCACTAAGAGAAACCTCCCCTCAATTTTGTGTTGGCGGAAATGTTGTTTTTGCTATGCAAATTCAGTTGGTGCCCCTTTTTGCATTTGGCAAGTGTCTTTTGCTGCGTTGTTTATTTGTTTCTGCCGGGGCCAAGTCAGGGGTCAACTACGCATTTGATTGCTGCCCGTTGCCGTTGCTGTTGCGTAGTTGTAGTGCGGCTTTCCCCCTCCTCCCTCGTGCTTATTTTGCGGCCTCCAAGGTGAGTTGCGCAACTTATGCGGGAGGTCAGCGAATTGAAAATTTGTTTCTAGACAACAATAATAACACTACAAACTAGAACTTTAGTTGGGGGCAGTCCAAGTGAATTTTGAATTGAGAACTTAAGTGGGAACTTGAAGTCGTCTGCATTAAAAGCGTAAATTAAAAGAGAAAATCAAAGTCAACTAAAGTTAGAAAAGTTTCTCTGGAAGTGTATGAAATAATTCCAATTTAATAACCATCTGCTGTATGTAGCTCCCTCAGCTCGTACTCGGCAACTGATATGCCTTGCCCACTATTTTGCAGGGTATTTTAGCGCGCAACGGCACTGGCAACTGGCATTTAAATATGCGCATTGGCAATTGCATTGCAGGCGTGTACCACACTGCGTATGAATTTTCAGTGAAATTAACATACTAATGACAGTTTGGGCCGCCCTGTCCAAGGGTGCCTGCCCGCCCATAGATGATGATAGGCCTCGCACTGTGTCCACCCGACACGGACATCAGCTGTGCCAGCCGAAGTGGGTCAGCGACAGCCAGTCGAACTTCGCATGTGGTTCAATAATTCCAACAGTAAATGCTAAACTATGCGCATAGATTGTCAACGCGCCAAGATGCTTAGCTGATTGCCAGCGACGAGCAGGCGAGGATTGGATTGGAGCTGCTGCTCTGTTGAGGCTGCTGCTGTTGCTGCGTCATTAAAGTGCAGACAAATGGCAACGGCATGTGCGGCACATGTCAAACTGCAGGCAGCCAGCAAATGGCAACAGGTGAAAATGCTGGAATTCTGATTATCTGCTACTGCTGCTGCCTGGCTGCCTGTTGCTGCTGGTTTGGCCCGCTGCCTACCTGCTGCCAATCACCGCGGCAACTGTTGCAACTGGCAACTTAAACTGTAACTTTCAACGATTTGTCGTTGGACTCGAGAGTCGAGTCGCGGCTCAGGCTGTGTTGACTGTTTGCCATTTGCTTTTTTGCCAGGCTACTTTGATGTTTGGCTACAAAACTATCAACCTAAATACACAACAACAGCAGCGCACAGCAACATGCGCATAATTATGCTGAGGCTGCTGTTGCTGTTGCTGCTACCTGCCAGCAACATGGGTGCAACATTCCATTTGCCGTTTGCCATTTGTGGGCAACACACACACGTGACACGCCCACATTCAATTTACAGCCGGAAGTGTGGGTGTGCACGCTTTTTGATATACCAACTTTGACTACTCTGATTTCAAACTCTTGTTCCCCCGCACTCCCTGCCAAACTGGAACTCATTTGGCCGCACATAAATCAAAAATCGCAGCAGCAGCAGCAACAGCAATTTCTGTGCAGGCAACTCGGCAATCGCAGCAGCAACTCCCGCATAAAAAGTATGAAAAACGCATATAATGATTGGCTTCACAACAGCAGCAGCAGCACCAGCAACAACAACATCAGAAACATAATAGCCCCATTGCCCTGGCCACGTAGCAGCAACATCAGCAACAGCAACAGCAGCAGCAGCAAAAAGTGGGAGGATGCAGTGAATTTTCTCCCTCGGCAAAACTTATTTTTTAGCTTCGGCTGCCGTTTGCTTTGTTGCATGTTGCTGTTGTAGCTCAGTCCGCGTCTGTCGGCCCGTTTGCCTTTTTGGGGCCGTCAGGCATTCGCCTAAGCGGCAGGTTCCTGTCTGCGCTGTCTGGAGCCCAGCATCGGCGACGTTGACTGCATTTTTAAGCGCGCAGCGCATAAAATAAAAGCAGATTGCACCAGCAGCCACAACAGCAGCATCAGCAGCAACTACAACAGTCTCGGCAGCAACTTTGCCTCGGGCATTGGGCGCGCGTCGTTTCTTCAATGAAACGAGTAAAAGTGCAGGATGCTTTGTTGTCCTGCCCCATCGGAACAGCTTCTGCAACAGCAGCTAATTTCCAAGATCGCAGCAAAAAAAAATGTAGCCGAACCCGCAGCCGAACCCCAAGCGAACCCTTTTGCCTGCAATTGCCGCAGATCTTGTGCGATAATGATGCAAGTTAATCATTAGCTTGGAACGTGTATTATGCGATTATTAGTTTGCCTTGCCAAGGATTACTACTCTCTCTCTCTCTCTCTCTCTCTGTCTCTCTCTCTCAGCCTCTGTGGGCGTTCAGCTTGGCAATTTTTAAGTAATTTTCAATTTCCGTTTGCCATATTCCCAGCCAGTTCGTCCCCTCGTTCCCCCTACTTCCAATGCGTAATGCGATGCTCTTTGGACTTTTGCAGAGCACATGTAGCAATTTGTCAACGTTGTTGGCAACGCGACTGGCAGCAACTACGTAGGCAAATCTCTGCGGCAACATGTTGCTGCAACATGTAAGTTGTCAACGTTTTTTAAGAATCAATTGCCGCCCAACAGCAACAGCAACAACAGCAGCAGCAACAGCGGCAGCAATTCGATATTGTCGTTGTGGCTGCGGCTTTGGCGTTGGTGTTGCTGCCGCTGTTGCTGCTGCTGCCCGCCTTCTGGCTGCCGTCTGTCAGCAACATGTTGCCGCCGCCTCTCCCCTAGCTAAGTTATGGCCACACACGTTGCGCGGGGCGGCCTTGAAAACCAATACGAAGAGTACTTTGAAAAAATCATTGCAGAATTTAAATAAGCAGACGAAAAAAAGGCAGCAACAACAAAGGTAGAAGGCATATTTTGCGAGCTGCACAATTGACGTGCAACATGATTTTGTAGGCGTGCAACATGCGCATGCGCAACAGCCGCAACTTTATCAGATTGCCGCTGACTATAGTCGCTTATAGTCTGCACTTTTTTTGTTGCTTTCGGCACTCGTTGTCGACTGTCAATTGTCTTGTGGGCGTAGCAGCAGCAGCAGCAGCAGCAACTGCAGGCAGCAGCAACAGCTAAGGCTGCCCTCGCACAGCTCTGAACTATATCAATGTCAACAGCATTATCACACTGTGCTGTCAATATACGCAAATATACACAGAGTTACTGCAGCAACAACAACAAGAAGAACAACAACAATGGCAGCAACTGCAATCAAGCGACAAGCACTTGCAGCAGTAGCAACAACAACTGCAACAATGCCACAGCTAAGACAAATAAATGCGTGTTCCTGTCTCGCTTGCTGTGTGTGTGTGCGTGTGTGTGCGTGTGTGTGCGTATGTGACACTCGTTAACACGAAGTGGAACTTGCGCGAAATGCGATATTTCACACGATTTATGCACGAACAACGACAAAAGTTGCAACTGCCAAAGGCAACGCCAGCAGCAACAGCAGCAAAAGCAATAGTTGCAGATAGCAAAGCCAACAGCAGCAGCAGCAGGCCACACACGTAGCTGCAACTGTCCTGTGCTGTGCTTGCAACAGTCCCCCCACTCTCCCTCTTCTCTCTCTCTTTTCTGCGGCAACTCGACAAATGTTGCAGACAAGCAGCAATGTTGCAGCTACGCGTAATTGTTTCGTTAAGCGCTTTGGCAGCTGCAGAAGTTCTTGAGAAAACTAAGCAGCCTCTGTGAAAATGGCAGAATCTCTTAACTCTCAAATAGGGAAACTATAGGGAAACTATATATAAGAATTATTTGTATAATCTGAGAGAATATTTTCCCATTTGAACCAGTTGCGTTGGGCTTGAGATGAGGCACAAGAACAACAAACAAAAGTCAAATAAGCAAGCCGCACATCCAGTTGGAATTATTTCACTTGCCAGTGTTGTCAAGCGACTGCAGCTGACATGCTGTTGCAGCAACATGTTGCCGGGGTGTGCAGCAGCTGCTGCAGCTGTTGACTGACTCTCTGGCTAATTTGACAGTTGAAATGATGCAGCAGCAACTGATGATGTTGCCGCTGCTCTCGAGATTTATGCGTTGCCAATTGGTTGTGCCAACACACATAATTGATATGTAATAAATTCTGTTGAGCTTTTCGTGCTGCAATTAGCAACAATTGTTGACCATTTTCATATTGTTATTAAATAAAATAATTTCATACTTGGCCAAGTTGCTGAGGCAGTTGGCAGTCGGCAGTTGCCATTGCCGGCTTTACAAGCTGTAAAGTGCGAAATCAACACGCTTCATGCCAACTGCAGCTGCAAGAGCAACAGCAGCAGCAGCAGCATCAGCATCATCAACAACAGTCTTTGGTGTTGGTTGTTCGCGTTCTTTGGTTGTTCACTGCGCTAGTTGTCAACACAAATGGCAATCCGCGTTGATAAATTGTCGCTGCCTTGGGCCAATTATAACCGTCTTTGGCAATGCTGCTGCTGCTGCTGTTGCTGCTGCCAGGCAGTTGCTGAAAGTTGCCCATGTTGCTGGCGAAATTGCCCGACTTTATGCAGATCGCATGACAACGACAGTTCCTGTCTCCCTGTGCAAGTGAAGCCCCGCTGAGCTTCCTGCATCCGCAGCACGTGGGTGTTGAATGACCGAGAACAGCAGCAGCAACAACAACAAAGCTGCGCAAACGATATTGCAACAAAAATATCTCGTATCTCAGGCCTGTAATCAGATACGGAAGACAGCATTAACCCCTTCTGGCTCACACTCTCTCATATGGTTAGATAATTGAGGCACCCGCAATCACGTCCCGATCGTCGCCGTCTTTTATGGCCTGCTGCCCAAAAAAGGCGCCAACTTTGCCCCGGTCACAATGGCCAAATAGGCCACGTGCTACAAATTGTTGCGAGGGGAACAGAAGCTGCTGCTGCTGCTGCCGTTGCTGCTCGCTCTGCTGCATGACAAAAAAGTGCACACCCTCGCACACCTGAGGCACAAACTGAAATCCCTGTCGAGGTAAGACGATCTTGCAGGCTTCCTTTTTCTCTCCCTATCTTGTCGCGCTGCTGCCTCAGCTGCTGCTCGTCTCTGGCTCCTTTCCTCTCCTCGCTTGGCGCGCGTGTTCCTTGTGCTCTTGTGCATTATCATTATTATTGTTATTATCTACGGCCCGGTGTGTTTCCCTTCCGCTTATACAATAACATCTAATTTCTGCTACCTACTTCGACAGCAGCATCTTTGAGATTTGCTTTGATTTGCTGCTGCCGCTACTTCTGCTGCTGCTGCTGCAAGGAGGAAAACACCCGCATGACGTTTGCCGCATTCAATGTTGCCTTGTTGTTGCGTATTTGTGTTGCACGCTAATGACATTTGCTGCTGTCAAGAATGGCAGGGGACAGCAGGGGAGGGGCGCTGTGTAGCGGGAGCCGAAAGATTGCAGCTGAAGGCAGCCAGATTTGATGAGAAATTGCAGCGATAGGCAAATTGCAGTAGAACTTGATTATTTTAAAAGATAATGCTTGGAATTTGCATGGTTAGTGGGGGGGGGAGAATGGGAAAGGAAGACGAAGAGAGACAGAGAGAAGAAAAGAGATAAAGAGGGAGAGATAGAGGAAGAAACAGAGAAATTGCTGAAAATTACGAGAAATCTTCAAACTTAAGAATGCATTAATTATTATCAATAACATTTTTTAACCATTGTAAAGCATGAAATTGTAATAGAAAGAGATAGGGAGATATAGACAATGTCTTATTGCCATATTTCAGAATCTAAGCTGAATAGTTAGTAAATTATTACTAATGGAACCAAAAGTTATGCTTTATACTATATACAACTATTATGTTGCCTGAAAACTTAAAAGAAAGAAAGAAATAAAGTCGTTAATTTATCAACAGATTTGAAATCTGCAAAATCTTAATAAATTACCAAAATTTAATTTTTTGCCAGACTACTTAAAAACCGAAGACTTCATAGTTCTTTGAAGACATTTGTTTAACTATTGTGTTGGTTGAAAACATAAAACGTAAACGTAATACGTAATAGATTAAGACAATGGCTTATTGGCAGAGTTAAGAACTGAAATTTTCAAAAAAAGAACTCTTTTTTAGACAGTATTTAGAATACTTTTATATAAGTCGAGAATTGTTCATAGAATTTTGTTCACTTGTGTTGTATTGATTGTATTGATAAATACATGAATTACATAAAATATTTGATTGCCAATTTCCAATTAATCTTCTTTAGACGTTATTTAGAATACTTTCAAAACATTTAAGTCGAGAGTTGTTCATAGAAATTTGTCCACTATTGTTTTGTATTAATTGAAGGCAAATAAAATACATGAATTACATCAAATATTTGATTGCCAGTTCTGCTAGAATCCTTAGAGCAAATTTAATTAAGAAATTTATAGAATCTGCACAGTTATGCAGTCCTGCACTTCATCTCTGCTTGCTTCGTTTGGGTGTGTGTAGGCATTCAGTGTGTTGCTCAAAGACAGATGACAAGGAGCAGCAGCAGCAGCAACACTCGAGGGTATTTTCGCAAACACAGCCACCCCGGCCGGAGAGATTATTGACCTCTAAGCAAACAAAACAAGCAGATTGCAAGGGCGGCCTTTTTTAGCAGCGGCAGCCAAGAAGGTATTGCAGCAGCAGCAGCAGCAGCAGCAACAGCAGCAGCATTGCCAGCTGTTGTCAGGCTCAGTCTTGGCGCGTTCCTTGACAGAGAGAGAGCGAGATGGGGAGAGGAAGAGTCACGCACTATTGTAATTATCGAGAGAAGAAATCTGAGGGAACAGCTGAGAAGGTGTGAGCACTTAGAGGAAGCGGAATTAAAGCCAGATCCTTTTGCGGTTGCACGCACACACTGAGGTGTCAGAAATATAGCAGCAGCATCTGTGGCAGCAATTACAGCTGCAATTAGCCATTGATCAGGCTGCAGGGCAGGGGGGAGGGGAACTATTACGCAATTGAACGGACTGACGGAACAAGTGCCGGCGCACCCAAAGATCGCCTGCGTCAACTGCAATGACATATGGACGACGCCAACGCGCAGACGCAACGCATTGCGTGCTCCATGTCCAGACGCTGAAAAAGCGACAGCCAGAGCCACAGCTAGCTATTAGAACCGTTAACTGGGCTGGGCGGCAGCTACCGTTAGTTTTGCCAGAACTGACCAAGAAAACTTTTATCATTTCAGCCACAAAACAAGCTAAGCAAAAAGCAAAGCGCAGCAAAAAACATTTAGAGAAATTCAAACGAATTGGCACATTCTGCTTTTGTTTTTCTTGTTGTTGTTGCTGCTGCTGCTGTCCCAATGCCCCCGGGCACGCCCACTTAAATTGCGTGCCACATGCTGAAAGCATTCATTTTGGAACTGAGCTGAGCTTGATGCGGACTGTGTGGACTGTGAATGTGGATGCCACTGCGACTACAATTAAATTTGCATTTGTTGGCGGAGGCTGAAGTTGCTGCCGTGGCTGCGGCAAGTTGAGGCTGTGGCTGCCGCGGGTGAAATACCACGGCATAGGAAACATTTATCACTGCGTGGCAACGCCGCCGCAGACAACGCACAATAAAACTAAAGCGCTTATAATTTCATATGAAATTCTTATGGAGTCGCAGTCGGACATGCAATTGGCCAAGCCAGAGTCGGGGGCAGCAGCAGCTTAATCACAGGGTTGCCAGCTGAGTGGCCTAAACGAAAATGCTTAAATTTAATGACATAAATATACACGAGCTGCCCACATCCCCACATCCCCCTGCCCCGAAGCCGAAGAACCTCGAGCCGAACTCAAGTTTATGTCTTGCCTTGGCCTATGGCGGGTGGTTCTTCTGCTGCTGCCGGGAGTAATTTATGTGGCCGGGCAATTTCCTTGTGCAATACTTGAAAATTCCTTCATATTTATCAATGTGTCACGGCGGGCAGAAGGAAGCAACTTTTCTGCTAGAGGCAGCTGCCTCTGTCCATTTAGGGAAAACGAGTTCCGCCACTTAAGAGACACCACCAGGTAGGGAGGTACACTCTATATAGATAGGGTGGTGGCAGCCCACCACCCCTTTTCTCATTCCGGATTCTTTTGCGCATTTGCCGTGAAGTTCCTTAGCCAGTTGCCAGTCGGAAGTAGCTGCCTGCTGCCACCGCCACCGCCACCCCGTGAACTGCTTGGCTGCTCCTTTGACGGGCCTTCTGTGCCTCCTCCTCCTCCTCCTGTTGCCGCGTCGCAGATAACGCAGCTGCGCATGGAAATTAAAAATTAGGCAGCTTCTGCGCAGTTGCCGCAAAAGCTTCGAGCTGAGCAGCTGCCCTGCCCTGCCCTGCACAGGCTTGCCCTGTGAGAAGCTTTGTCTAGCCAGGCAAGGAATATAACTTCCCTTAGATTCGCTGTAGATCATGTCTATTGTAGTAGGAGAAAGAGGAGGCAGCAGGCAGGAGCAGGGGGAGGCAAAGTAGCAGAAAGATATCCCACGGCGGGAAAAAAGGGAGTGCAGCTATAGAGACATGTGTGCTTGTCTGTGTGTATGTTTCAACATGATTAAAGAACAATAACTGGAGGAAATGAAATATTTGAAACATATTTGTGAGAATGAAAATGAAAAGATGAAAGAAAGAAAGAAAAGTTTCACAGGCAAGCCCAGTTAAATAGCTAAGCAGATATTGTTTATTTAGCATAAAATATTCAAAAAGCTTTAACAAATTCCCCTCAACTGGCTAAAGAACTTACAGATTCATCAGCCACAGCGTACTCCACGCACAGCTTGAGCAGCTCAAGCGGAAGTGGAGCAGAGTGGCAAAGTATCTCTCTCTCTGTGTTTTTCTCTAGAAACAGAACATAAAACACTGCCCCCAACTTGTTAACCTATTTGTAAGTCAACTAACCCTCCCTTCCCTCTCCTCCCCTCCCCACTCAGGCCTCTTGTCTGCTGCTGCCACCCGCCGCACGTTGGCAATTAATTCTGTTTTTGTCGTGGCTAAGTTTAGATCATATCGCAGCACTTTGCACTTCCTCTACAGCAACACACACACACACAGCGTACACTACCGTCCAGCATGAGCTACACTTAAATCACGCGCACGCCTCAATCTCGCCAAGATCTCCAGGGAAGACAAATTTCAAATGATTTACCTACAGCGTTGATGGCCAACGCGCATGAATGGGATTAGCAAGGGAAGGAGGGAGAAGAAGAGGTTAGCGGGGGCCAAAGGGCAGCGGGAGGCTAACTTCGACTTTATTTCATTCACTAAAACTTTTGTCTTAATGAAAGATCTGCCAAAAGAAGCAGAAGCAAAAGTGAGTGAAGGCCACCAGCAAAGCGACGAAGATCGGGGAAAAAACTCTTTAATGACGCTGTTGTTGTTGTCCAGTTTGAGTTGTTGTTGTTGTTGTTGGTTAAGCCACCGGTGTTTGTAGAATTAATTGAATTCGTTGTTAGCTGTTTAGTTTAAGCCATTAAGCGCAATGTGTTTTAGCCAGTAGCAACATGTGTAGGCAGGCCAGGCAGCTTTGATTGGCCTCAAGTGTTTAATAAATAATTTCCGCCTGCACGCTTTGAGCTTCGTCTTCATCAGCTGAGTTCCCCTGAGTTCCCCTCTTTCCCTCTTTTTCTCTCTCATCTCTGTCTTGTCTTTGCCATTTTCTAATCTAAGTTACAACATCCGCCCCAATTGAATCGAGTGCTGAGCATTTTCTCACGTCGCTTAAATGGCTTAATAACCGAATGCATTTGCGGCTTAGACGAGGTAATCGTCAGCCTCCTCCTTTCCCTCCCCCTGTGTCAGCTCCACCTGCACCTCCCTCTGCTGCCAGTTACCCACGCAACAACCGCTTCCGGTGTGCTGCGGTCTACGCCTGCCTCGACCCGCTGCTGCTGCTGCATTAGAAATGCCGTAAAACTGCAATAAGCACGGCATAAAATTGATTTGATTGCTTTGCTGGGGCAGAGAGAACTTACACCCGCCCTGGGAAGCAAAAGAAGAAGAAGCAGAAGAGTTCGTCGGTATTAACCGAAATACGCTGCATGACTGGGGCCAACTGATTTGTTGTTTCCTAGCAGGTTGCTCGTAAAAGCTCCCCCGATATAGGCCGAGCTGAATGAGATTTCTCGTTGTGAAGTTGTGGATGGAGTTGCTCCGTCTCCCTCTCTCTCTCTCTCACTCTCTCTCTTTCTCTGCGCCCGGCACATTTAGAGATTAACTGGTTTTATTGCTCGATTGGCTATAATATCTTTTATTTACGAGTCTTGAGCTAATTTGAATTTTCAACGTTTTCTTTTGGCGCGTTTCGGCTTAGACGCGCTGGGATCCACTTTGATTTCTATTGATTTCTGCCCGGGCTAAGCTTTTGCCGCGACCATCTCCAGCATCAACTCTCTGCCTTATGCTTTCCCACACTTTTACAGGTGAATGGGCAGGCCAAGTGAGAGACTGTGTGTGTGTGTGTGTGTCTGTGTGATTGAGAAAGAGTTTTTATCGCATGATTGTTATATTTTATTATACGGCTTATACATATATATTGAAATGCTTCAGTTTTTCGAGCGATTGGGCCGTCGTGTGTGTTTTGTATGTTAATCGTTTATGATCTTAAGCTCAGCTCATTTTTTCCCTCTCTCCCCCTTTCCCTCTTAGCAGCATCATCATCTATGGGACGACAGGCTGTCTGACAACGGGCGACGGGCCCAATAGTTTAATTTTTATTTGAATGAACAGTTAATTTTATGCCAAACTGGCAAAAGGCATCAACGGCAACAGCAGCAGCAACAGCAGCAGCTCAAACGGCAGCAGCAGCAACGTCACCAGCTGAGGGAACGTCCCAGGGAGAGCCGCTGCGCATCGCATCGCATCATCTGCCGCTTTGTGGGAGTTGTCTGAGTCGCGTCTAAGTCTTTAATGCGTTGTGTACAACAGCATTAAGCTGTCTTTAATGTTGAAAGATCCAAGCACTGAGCATAAATTATGCCTTGGCGTTGGTGTTGTAGCCAAACAAACGACTTAGGCAACGAACTTGCTGGGGGACGAAAATCTTCTCAAGCTTCTTTAATGAGCAAATCCCGCATGAATATAGAATTTTTATAGGGCTTTAAGTGTATTCGCATTCGTTTGATTCTTGATCTTTCAGCTTTGTCAGAAAACATGCGTTTTGCTTTTGAAATGTCAGTTTGGTTATTGTTTTTGATCTTATGAACCTTTGACCTTTGCATGAACAATATTCACTGTCGAAATATTCAACATTTTGAAATTTAAAAATCAGATATTCTTATTGAAATCAAAAAGAAGAAAATATTGTGAATATCGAAGGAATTTCCATACCAAAGGAGTATGCGAAAAAACAATTCTTTGCTTTAGAATGTAAACTATTTATAAGTTTGATAATAACTCAAAGATTTTTGACTGGAATATCAGACTGTTCATCTTTTCAACTTTTAAATTATATTTTATGATACTATCAAAGTGTAACTTTGTCTAGTTATAGAAAAATTGACAAGCTTTCGACTTTCTCAATCATTTGTACCTCCCGTCAAATCTTAAATTATTATTTTTAACTTTTTATCGATTTAAAACTATTTTATGAATTAAAACTTTAAGTATTTCAGTCCTAAAATGTTGAAATTTTTGATACCTTTTCAATTCTACCTTATAAACTTGGAACACTCACAACTTTGTAATTTATCACTCAATAAACTCTAACTTCCCAATGAATTACTGACTCAAGTTGTTGAAATAAGCCAAACTATAACCATATACCAAAGTATATATACATATGTATAAGTACCAAAGTATATACCATATACCAATATCATGACATAAATTTACAGTTTATGTTTATCACTTTAAACATAAAATGGCAAAGTTCTTCAAGGTTTAATGCCATGAGATCAAAGATTTAATTTTGCTAAAGTTCCTTTCAGTCTGACTAAAATCTACAGTGGCAGCTAAAAGATTTCGTGTGCTACGCATGTGCACAGTTGCTGCTAACTGTTTTAATTTAGTTGCAATTACCGCAAGCGCGATGAGTCTGGGGGGCAGCTGCATATGATAAATCATAAGACACACGTGTTGCCCGTAAATGTTGCTGATGTCGCTGATGTTGCTGTCGTCGCCGGTTATCCGTGAGAATCGCAGACGCGCAGAGCGAATGCAAATTAGATTTTTTTAATTGGCGCATAAAAGGCGGTGACACAGAGACGAAGTCGGAGTCGGAGTCGGAGACGGTGCCAGGGCGGGATTGCAGTTGACCTCCCAGCACAGGCTGCGTGTAAAGCGGCAATGGCAACGACAACTCTGGCTCAGTTCGCCTCGTGGAGGTGCCACAATGCCATTTGCTTTTATGGTTATTGCAGCAGTTGTTGTTGCCGCTTGCAGTTGCTGCTGTAACTGTTGCATCAATGCAAATCAATGCGCCCAATTGCAGCTAACATTGGCGCAATGTTGGCGTTTTTAATTGAGAATCGAGAGTTGAGAACTGAGAAGTCTCGCCTCGAGCGCGACGCAGTTTCCGTTGCCCTCCCGCCGTGCAAGAGGATGAAGGGAAGACGCGTCGCAAAGAGAAGAATGAGCATCATTATAATTAAGCAAAAAGGAGCAGCATGAGGCAGCAACGGCACCAGGTAAAGCTGCTCAGGGGTGGCTGCGCTGCGAGTTCCTTGTCGGGCGGGCCGCGGGCGGCGGCTTTGCCTTTTGTGCTGTTCAAAAAAAAAAGTTGTGCCAAGACGTTCGGCTGGCTGAGATTGTCGGATTGCCGTTTCCCGCCAAAAGTTAGGGGGTTGCAGGCACAGCGACCCGATCTGGCTGTGGCGGTGGTGGGTTGTGCTCGGGTGGTAGCGGGCCGGGCGACAAAACAATAATAATAATGCACAGCATCGGGAGAGGGTGATGACTTGCCCGAACCGTGGGAAGATTCCCAGCACAATAAGAAGCCAGCCAAGGCAGCCATCTCTTTGTAAAGGCATTTCTAGTGCGATTCCACGTAAAATTTCTTTGCAGCTGCAGCAGAAAGTTCTTGCCCCGAGGGGTGTTAATAGGTGTGCTGTTTGTGCTGCATTTGTTCTTGGCGTGGGCAACAGCGATAACGATAACGATAACGATGACATTAAAACGTACTTAAAACAGTAGATAGATTTGCATAAAACAAGATTAAGTTGGCGACGCGACAGCGACAACTTCATGAACAGTAAGACAGTAAGATACCCTTCACATAGTTGTTGAAAATCTATTCTAATAATTTCCAGCCTATTGCTTTCTCACTCTAGCACGGTATGTATGAGGAGGAATGAGCACACTAGAGATGATTAAAGTTACTTATATAACTTCTGTGTTTATTGTGCAATCGCAGTGAAATTCACAGTACACATAGATATGTTAGTCAGCTCAGTATATGTTGAATTCAGAAAGATTTTTCTCTTATATGTACATATATTGCATTAAAATCGAATTGAAAAATTAAACTATTGTTTTACGGCGCCGGTGGGCGTGGCATATAATTTTGAAATAGACTATAACTGCGTAAGGTATACAGAATTCTTCTTGCCAAATTTGGTGTTTCCAGCTTTTGTAATAGTTGAGATCTGTGTGTTCAAACAGACAGACAAACGGATAGACAGTGAGACATGGCTCAATCAAACTAGAATAGTGATCCTGAGCCAGAATACGAGTATATACACTGCCACGCCTCCTTCTACCTGTTACATACATTTGCATAGTTAGTATACCCATTTTCAATGGTCGAAGGGTATAACAAGCCAATGTCGGCGACAACTTCATCAGCAACAAATCAGCGCAGCTCGCCAACGCGCCAAAGCGTGTGTTGGTTGATTGGTTGCTCAGCCAGACAGACAAACGGAGGCGGCGGCACAATACGAATTGGCAGCGCCAGTTGCGGCCACCTTCGCCAACAACAGCAACAACAGCAACACCAACACAGCGAGCGGGGCCAAGTCGCGTTGCCAACACCATTTTGGTTTCATTTGTTAGCGGCCTCGTCAATATTGTCGGGCTGTCTTGTTGTCTTGTCTCATTTCAATAAGTTATTGTTGTTCTAGTTGTTTCACACCAATCAAGCAACGTTACACACACACACACACAGAGACGCCTGTCTATCTGCATAGCTACACCTACAAGCGGGCTGCTGTTGCTGTTGTTGTTGCTGCTGCTGTTGTTGTTGTTGTAATTTTTGTACGAATCGCGTAAACGCGTTTTTGCGTTTCGTTTATTTTCCCTGCCCACAATTCACGCACACACACGCGCACGCTGCGCTCGTATTGGTGTGAGAGAGTGCGCCTGTGTTGGTGTTCTACTATTCGTTCATTCACAAAACGTGCCCAGTTGCCAGTGTGTGTGAAAGTGTGTGTGTGTGTGAGTGCTTGGCATGCTTTTGGCTCGTCTCTTTCTCATTTTGGTCTTTGTTTTGTAAACACAGCACACACACGCACACAGCTGCGCACAGCGCTGTCGTCGGCAGCTGCGTTGTCAGCTCACCCATACATGCGCAGCTTGCGTCGCTGCTGCTGAGAGAGAGCACGCGCTCAGCACGGCTCTCTCAGGCTGCGCTCTCTCTCTCTCTCTGCCTGTATCGGCATTTCAAGTTCAGGCGCTGAAGTTGTTTGCCGGCATTTCGTGAGAGACAGAGAGAGAGAGAGAGTGGAGTAGGTGTGCATGTGAATGTAGTAGAGTGTGTGTGAGAGGCAACGCGAGAGAGAGCACAATTTCGGTTTTTATCCGTTCGTATTTTATCCGGCAATGTGCTGCGATTTGTTGAGTGAATTATTGCGGATTGTTTGGCTTAATTCTTGCTTATAAAACAATTTAAGGCAAGCAAAGTTGAATAAAGCGATAAATGAAGGAAGAGATGAAGAATAAAGTAAATATACATACATATATATTTATTTAGAAATTAAACAGTGTATATAGACTAGATAATGTGAAGAATAATATGAAAACAGTTTGAAATACAGTGTAAAATGGCTAAAACAAAGTTTTACCCAGATAATCTATATCAACTATATAAATTGGCACTTTATTACTTACTTTAAAGTAAACGAATAATCTACACATTTAAGGACACAATAAGAAAAGGAGATTACTTTATAAATATTTACCACCAAATAAATAATTAAAGGTATATTATATTACATTATGTTAAAGTATTGAACACATTTGCCTACTTAAAAGTGATAAATGTAAGGAATACTAACGGAGATACAGTAAAAATCATCGGAATACTAAGAAGACGTGCTGTAAACTGTTAAATAGCCAATAAATATAAAGATAACTTAACATGTTTTATAAAATACAAGTAGATATATTTCTTTCATTTAACTTCTCGTAATATAACAAACTTAAATGAGTAAATAAGGTTTATAGGGCGTATAATATATAAAGTAAAGCATAAAGTAGGTTTCTATGTTGCTCTCTCAGCTTCTCTTTCTATTTGTCATTACATAATCTCAGTAAAGCTTGCCTGTCATAGGCCTCCTCCTGCTCGTGCCTCTGCATCGCCATCTCCACCCACCCACACAGTGCCACATGTGCCCCATGCCAGCCAATCCAACTCCAACGCCGAGCGAGCAGCGACAATGGAAAAGTGGGAGGCGCCTATTCGCAGCTCGCTTTCGCAAAAGCGAAAATGCAACGAAGTCCCCTCATTGGTATAAAGTTTGAGCAATTAGAAACCCACGCAGCCATAAACAACAACTACAACCACGACGACGGCGTGGGGGCAAAGCCAGCGACGTTGGCAGCTGCAGCGCGGCAGCAACAACAACAACATCAGCTGACACACGCGAAGCGCAGAGATAAAAATGCAAAAACAACAACTGCGACAACAGCTTTTATGTTGTTTTGCACGTGCTGCTGCTGCTGCTGCTCTCTCTCCCACTGGCTCTCTCACTCTCTCGCTCTCCCACTCCCTCTCCCGCTCTCACACTCTCGCTCAGTCCGCTCAGTCGGCTTTATCCGGCGAATGAGACGCCAACACACGCACACACACATGCACAGCAACGTTCGCATTGCGTTGGTGTTGCTCTCGTCTGTGTGCGTTGTGTGTGTGTGTTGGCGTCGGCAGCGGCAGCTGCGTCGTCGTCGTCGTCGTCGTCGTGAGCCTATTCTACATAGAAAGGCCGCTGGCTGCGCCAGTGTCTTGCTGGGCAGTGTCGGTTCAGGTTCAACACGTCAGAGCCCGCACGCGTTCGCTGTCGCTGTCTCCGAGAGAAGTTTTAAGCCCGCAACGCATCGTTCTCATTTTCGGGCGCCCCAAAAAATATATTTATTGTGCGTGTGTAATTGTTCCTTGCTGCCTCACACACACACACATACGCACACCACTCTCTCTGCTGCTCTCTCTCTCAGCGTCTTCTGTTGGCGGTGGTTGTTGGTGTATGTGTGCGTGCTGTTGGTGGTGGTGGTGCTGCAGCCGAAGCCAGCAACGACAACGACGACGACGACGATGCCGATGCCGACGTCGGGAAAATCTCTTTGCGTTGCAGTGAAAATTTGTTCGTAGGTTTTCGTTATTTGTTATTTGCACGTTGACGCGGCGACAACAAGAAACGGTACACACGACGGTCACGACCAAAGTCGCTGAGAAACGCGCGTGCAACGGCAACAACAACAGCAACTACAACAAACAGCAACTACAACAACTGTAACAGCAACAACAACCGTTAAATGTTAAGACGAAACGAAAGAAGAAGAAAACAAAACAAATTCGCAAATCGCAAATTTATAACGATATTTTATTCAAAACGCTTCACGCACGTCGCAATCTACGATAACGATCGATCGATCCCAAATTTTTAACTCAACTCAACTCAAATCTAAACTTAATCAATCGTACCTAGCAACAACTACACAACAACAACAACAATTTCAAAGCTAACCACTTTTTGCTCTTCTCACTCTCAACTAAACTTGCCAAATTTTTATACTAAATAAAACACAAAGAATATAAAATAAATACGAAAATATTTTACACAAGTTTATTAAATATTTTAATAATAATAATACTAAGTGAATTGAAGTGTCTTAAAAGAGAGAGATATATATATGGAGATATAGTGAAGATATAATATTGTGCAGTTCCCAAACAACAATTGAAATATTAAACACAACAACAACAACAAGCAAAAGTTTGTGATATTTTTATGATATTAGCAATTAAAGTATACAACAAAAAGAAGAAGTAGAAGAAGTTAAGTGAATATAATAATAATACAAATAATATTTAATGTGTGCTGTGCTCAACCATTAACAACAACAACAACGAGAACAACGAGTACGAGATCATCAAGGCAGCTGCCATTATAATCGGATAATGCTTGGATAATGATCGCCGCAGCGCCCTAAACAACTGAGGTGAGTTCCCATTTTCAATTAAATTTTTCGACAATTTGTATACCCTTTGACCATTGAAAGTAGTCAAAAATGGGTATACTACTTGGGGCAAATGTATGTAACAACAAAATATATACATTCTTGATCAGGATCACAAGACAAGTTGACTGAGCAGTGCCTGACACTTTATCTGTCTGTTTGAACGTCAAGATCTCAGCTATTACAAAAGCTAGGGACACCAAATTTGACATGAACATTCCTTTGTTTCCGGAGATGATAAAGTTTATTTCAAATGAGGTGTGCCACGCCCAGCGTGTCCGCACTTCAATAATTTACTTTTTCAAGCCGATTCAGACATACAACTTTCTGACTTCGACATATACTTAGCTGATTAAAATATCTACCTTTCCTTTAAATTTCAATTCAATCGGACAATAAAAACAGCAGTTATTCAAGTAACCTTAGTGCCCGACTGTAGCGCTGGTGGTCTGGTTTTGAATAGGTTTTTGGAGTTGAGTTTTTTCTGGGGGCTGTGTTTCTTTTTTGCCGACGGCAACGTCTTTTAGGCCCAGGCGCCAGTACCGCTTGACGTTTGGCTCAGCAAAAGTTGCTGCTTCTGCTTCTTCTTCTTCTTTTTTACTGTTTCTTTTTTCGATATGTGTCAAAAAGTTATAGATCTAATTACAAATTGCGTTGCCAGTTGCAATTGCAGTTGTTCTTGTTGTTGTAGAGTCAGTTTACAGCAGAAGTGCAACAAAAGTGCTGATAATCAGCGCAATATCAGATAACACCAAAGGCGGGTGATATATGGGTAGCCAGTTAAGGTGGCTACAAGAGTGGGGCGAGTAGGCTGAAGAAAGGATATGATTATAAAGAGACAGAGAGTACTATTAAAAAGATTACAGTTCAATAAGAATCTATATCTATTATTGGCTATACTTTGAATATGTTTTAGAGTGAATTTCAATAGATTTGAGGCGACTGAAAAACGGAAACAGTTCAAAAAAAAGTGATGTAGATTCATAAGTATCCGGAAAGAATTTACAAATATCTTCAAGAATTGCTGAAGTAGGGAATTTACAAATATTTTTAATAATTGCTGCAGTTCTATAAGGAATTCATAAATACCTTCAAAAGTTACTGCAAATCCATAAAGATATTAATATAACTGATCTATAAAGATTCCATTGAAATTACAAAACAAGCAGAACTATTGCATACCCTATAAGCTCATCATAAATGTAGTTGCTGCTGCTGTTGTTGTTTGTTTTCCCCATTGCAATAACAATCGATTGCAACACACCTACAACAATTCGTTGGCCTCGCCTGACTCACTGATAACTCCTGCCAGCTGCTATCAATACCACCAGCCCCCCAAAGATGAGGTGAATGATGCTGCTGCTCCTGTTGTTCTCGTTGTTGTTGTTGTTGCCGCTTGTCAGCTTCGCTTTGACGTCAATGGGCAACAGCAACAAGAACAACAACAACAACTTGGGGATCGACAACAACATTGTGTGGGCCAAGCAAATTGACGCACAATGAGACGAATAAGTACATAGAGAGTAGCAAATACAGCAGCAACACACACACACACACAAATGCTGGCAGAGCGTAAAACCCTTGAATGTTGCACGCAATTAATGCGAAAGACTTTTAATTGCCCACAAATGCCATAATAAAGCACAGCGAATGTGAACTATTCCAATTGCATACACCTTGGGCATAAAAATGGGCAACAGCAGCAGCAACAACACTCGCAGTAGCAACATTACTGGCAGCAGCAACAACATTCACAGTACAAAACTGACAAATTTGTATGCACGCGCTTCAAAAGTGCAATATTAATTAATTCCAGCAACAACTGCAACTGCAACAGCAACAGTTGCTGCCGCTGATGCTGCTGCTGCTGCTCTGTATGCGGCAGAAGTTGCTGCTGCTTAGAGCAGGCAATTAAATTGTATGTCATTCATTGGTAATTTATACCATTTAAAGGCAGCAACAGCAGCAGCAAACGAACAACAACAGCAGCAACTGCAGCAACAACAGCAGCAACAACTACAGCAGCAGTGGCAGCAGCAGCATATGTAGCAGCAGTAACCACAGCAACTGTAGCTGCTGCTGCTACTTCTACAACAATTGCTGCTGCTGTTGGTGTTGCTCCCGTTCTCTTTGCATTTTCGGCAACACGCCTCATCGCACCTGGCAATTAGCATGCGCGTGCGTGTCGCAAAAAGTTCTAATGCCGCCAGCAGCAGTTGCTGCTGCTGCTACTGCCGCTACTGTTGCTGCTGCTGCTTGCTAAGTTGATCGATCGATCGATCGGCAGCTGATCGCCGATCGATAAATGCAACTTGCCATGAAAAGTGGCTACCCTAAATGGTCATTGAGCTATTGCACATTTCTCAATATGTCGCGAGAGAGACGAGCGCGCGCGAGACTTGGCCAAGTGCTGCTGCTGTTGTTGCTGCTGCTGCTGTTGCTGGCGACGGCGATGTTGCTGATGCTGGCTGGCGTTGTCTGGCTTTATACGCACCGCGCCTTATGTGGCCACGACGGCGACGTCAGACTGACCGCGCGACTGTTTGGCATATAAAGCAGCCTGCCAAGGGGCAGGGGGCGGGGACAGGCAGGCAGGGGGAGTAGGACGTCACCCGCACCACAAGCGACGCCATTTTAAAGTGGCTCAAAGTCGCAGTCTGCGCAGCAAGCAGCGCAGCAGGCAGCGCAGCAGGCAGCGCACCACCCTCAGCTCATTGCATTGACATTTGCATTGGCAGGAGGGCAGCCACGACTGGCAGATACCCTGCGTATAGACACTCTTTATATAGATTGACTGCTAGCCTACCTCACTGCTCACATTTATAGGGTATATGTGAGGTATTTAACACAGTTCAGTGCTTAATTTATTTGTGAAATTAACAATTTTAATGCGCTCCCCCAGCAACAAAAAGAAAAGGGAGAACCGCAAGAAGAAGAGGAAGAGGAGGAGGAGAGTATAACAAAAGGCGCGCATTGAAATTGAGACGTTGCACACACAATGAAAATACTTAAATATATAAAATAAATTTACGAAACGAAACAAAAGCGTGTAACAAACAACAACAACAAAACGAATCGTAACGAAGCAAACAGCAACAGCAAAGACTAAGCTAAAGAACTAAAGAAAGAAGAAGAGGAAGAAAACAAAGAATTGTGGCGCGTTAATTAACTTTAAACGATTGAAAACGAATCGATTTCAAGAGCCCATTTGATTTGGATTAGTTTTGCTTGCTTTGCCAGACGACACAAGCGGACCCGATGCGGTTCAAGAGTCGAGTTCGAGTTCGAGTTCGAACCCGCGCACTGTGTATAAAGACTGAAATTAAAATTTAATCATCACGTGTGCGTTAAAAAGCGGCCCGACTTCGACTCCGACTCCGTTTCTGATCTATAACTAAAGCTGTTAATTAGAATGCGTTAAACAATAAAACAAAGAAAAGGGAAATGCCAATGGAGACGAGCCGCGACGAGACAGTTGCGAAGAGTTTAACACCTTCGACATTTGATAGGTCTACAAATCTAATTTCGAACTTTTCGGCATCTCTTCGGATTCAATTCAATTCCGAATAACGTTCGCTAGTAGTCTGGGGGGTTTCGCGCGTTTGGACATGCGTTGTTATCATGCATTTGATAAACGTTTTGTTTTTCATTAGCCGACGGCGACGCGGCTTCAAGGCGGCCTGCCTGCCTGTCTCGCTACTGATTCGGATCACACCCCTTCAATTAGCGTTGGGGGGCGAATTTTTTTCGAAACCCCAAAAAATTGTAAGCACGTTTTCTTTACATTTCATGGCGGCCATTTTAAAAGTTCTGAATAATTATTCATTATCAATTTTCGTGCGGTTAAATGAAGACCACAAAAAATTAGTATTAGTGCAAATGTTCTCGTCAGTGTGTTGCTGTTGTTGTCAGCTGTTGCTGTCGCTGCTGCTGCTGTTGATAAGCAAAGTGTGCGCGCCTTACGCCTTACTACGTCAAAAGCTTTGCGCTCTTATCAGCAATTGTCACACAGAGTTTCGAGTATATGCTTAGTATGGTCAGATTATTTAATATGCATGGGCTGTTTTGGTTTTTACTTAATGGGAAACCACACACACACGCACACACGAACAGAATTGAAATATTAAAAATACAACCTCGCTGATAACTGCAAACCAAAAAGAAAAAAAACTGAAACCAAAAATAGGAAAGAAATTCACATGAGCCGCGAACTGCCCGCGACTTTTTAGCGAGCACTTCGGCAATGTTTCTTTCTTTTTGCCTCTATTTATACGATTTTCGATTTTACTTTAATCTCAAGTAGTTTCAATTAACGTCATTGGACTACATAGATTGCTGATTATGCGACGCATTTCGTGCGCGCCGCGAATTAACATTAAAAACAAATATGAAGAAAAAAAAAGCGAAGTGAGCGAGCGAAAATTATATTAAAAGATTAGTCGCGATTGCGACCACCCACCAAAGAGGCAACAACAACAACAAGGGGAACAACAAGAAGAGGAACAGCAACAACAGTTGAATGAATGCAGCAGAGCCAAAGTGGGCAATAGAGAAGGCGACTTGGTCAGTGCTTTATCAGCTTTATAGACGACTCTCGATTTACGTCACAGAAGGCGCTGAGGCAATTCATGAATTTAACAATTTATAGTTAATAAATAACTCTTGTTGTTGTTGTTGCTGTGGTGTGTAGGTGTTGTGCGATAAGCGCGAGCGCGTCTATCGATAAGTGGCGACCCTCAACGAGACGCCGAGAGTTGTGGGTGGTGTGCAAGAGTGGCTACTCGAGGCTACTCGAACGAGTTGCATAAACCCCCCGGGTAACTGAGTCATGAGCTGAGTGTGAGGCAAGCTAAGGTGGCAAGGTGGCACATTGCCTGGCAGCTAGCGGCGCTTCATTAGGCCAAACATTTAAACCTGTTGCATGCACGCAACGCGCCACAATCTTCATCCAGTTAGTCCCCCCCCTTCTGCCTGTTCCCCTCTGCCTGCCCCTGTCTGTTTGTCTGTCTAACTGTCTGTCCACTTGGCGCTTAGCACATGCAACTGTCTGCACTTAGCTCTCGCTGTCGCCAATTTGAATGCCCAACTAAGTCGCCTCCTCCCCTGCTCTCCCCCCACTTGGGCAGGTTTGTCCAGCCCCGTTGCTTATCTTAGCCTCTCTCGCTCTCGCTCTGTGTTGCTTGCTCTCTCATATTTTAGTGCACTTTATAAGCACAAATGCCTGTCGCATAAAAATTAATTGTAATGTTTGTTTATGCGCTCGCCAAATGTTGAACAAGTTTCAAGTGCCACGCGGCGTATGAGCAATGGCAAGTTATAGCACAACTATTATTGAATGCTGTGCAGTATTAAGATATGAACTGAGTGAAGCCATAAGCTGCAAAATGTGCTTTAAAGCGCATTGAAGCTCACTGATCAATTGCCCGCTAAGCCGATTGGCAGTGTGTCTCTCTATCTCTCTCCCTCTCTCTCTCTCTCTCTCACTCTCCCTCTCCCTCTCTAGCTTAACTAAAGCATTTAATTTGCTCTACAAATAAGCTTGCAAGCGCATTAAAGCTCTCTTATGACACTTAAACAGATTGTAAAATTCCATACTTCTCTGTCTGCATTTTTCTTAAGCTGCTTAAGCTGCAGTAGAGCTTACAAAAGCTCATTAAAGCTCTCTTTAAACTCTTCAATGAACTCTCTAATGGCAACTCACTCTCTCAACTTCTTTCTGTTTTATACTTAAGCTGCAATGAAGCTTGTCAAAGCTCTTGAAAGCTGTGAGCTTGGTTATCTTACTTTTTCTCTCCCTCCCCATTGCACTTTAACACCTTAAATATGGTACTTAACTGAGTTGGATGACTCAATTTGTTTGTGCACTGACAAAACAAATTCGCCCTCAATCTCTCTCTCTCTCTCTCTCTGTCTCCCGCCCTTCCTCGTACTAATTAAGCACATGAATCCTCGCAATTTCAACAGTTTTGGATTATAATTGTTTGTTGTTGTTGTTGCTGTGGTTGCTGCTTAATTTATGTAATTCTCATTGTTGTTGACATTTTGGACTTTCCTTTGCCACCTGCCTCCCCCTCCCTACCTCCCTCCCTTGCCCTTTCCCGCCCGGCCTTGCTTTGCGCTGTTTTAACTCGAGGCAAATGCTTGACAAAAATAAAAATAACAACAGCAACAACAATGGAAAAATATCTTCATGCCAACAAATCCATTACACTCAAGTGCGCTGCAACAACAACAACAAGAGAGAGAGAGAGAGAGTGAGAGGCAAGATGCTAGGCAAATAAATAAAAGCAAATGTGTGTGCGTGTGTCTGTGTGTGTTAACTTAAAAAAATTAACCGAAATTTTATTAGTATTTGCGCAAGCGCAGGCAATGCGAGGGTAAATATTTGACAGACAGCGCGACTGACCATAAGATCTTTGCCGTGCAGCAGGGCGGACAGCAGTGTGAGGGAGAGGGAATGGGCAGGAGAAGAGAGCAGAGAGCAGAGGAGCGAAGCGGGTCCAGGCCTCGAGTGGTCCATGACCAAATCTCTGTTTGCCTTGCGAGGCGGGCAAACCAAGCAAAAGGCAATTAGAGTTGACACTTTTGGTTTTGGCGGCAGCAACGAAAAGGGTTGCCCCGCCGCGACGCAGATGCAGACGCAGACGCAGCAGACTCAGCAGACTCCTCTCTAAAGAAGTCGTCGTCGTCGTCGTCGTCGTCGTCGTCATTGTCGCTGCTGACGACGTGCCCAGGGACAGTTTAATTTTCACCAGGCACTTAAAAACCATTTTCACTTGAGACGTGACCGCTGCTGACGTTGTCGTTATTCTTGTTGTTGTCTTTCTAATGCAGCATTGTTTTTGTTGTTGTCCGGCCTGTTATTTATTATCAATATTGACGCAGCAGCAACAGAACAACACCAGCAACAGCAACAACAACAAGAAGAGATCTGTAAAATACCACGCAACATTGTAAACAAAGTGTAAGCCGCTTTATTGTTGTTGTTGTTGGCAGCTAGACGCGCCTAAACCTGAGAAACTGTCACTAAGCTATTTTCGATAGGTTTCTTCTTTTGATTTGCTGCCTGCAACAATGATATGAGGCCTGCTGCCCAGTGTACCAAGACAATGGGCCCGAAGCCCAACTGGAACCCAACTCGAAGCTGTAGAGCGGCGACTAATCATAAATTTGTCGCGCGATTATTTTTACAGTTTGCCAGTCGCTTTTCAATATATACACTACCAAACTGATGCCTGATGATATTTCAATATGCTTTACAAATGATCTGCAGAGATCTGAGAAGAGAAGAGAGGAGAAGAGAGGAGAAGAAGAGAAGAGAACCAAAGCCAAACTGAACTGAACTGAGTTATGAGCTCAAGAAATGATTGGAAACGAGCGCCAAATGAATATGCAAATTATAGTTATTATTATGTTTATGTTTATGCATAATGCTTTGAGCTCAAGTTGCCCCTTTGGCCCCACCTGCCCCGCCCCTTGCTGCCTTTCGCTGGCGCTGCCTTTGTGCGCTAATTGTCGAAAGAAAGAGGCAAATTTTTGGCTCACAAAAGCGACTTTTAAATGCTGGCACGTGTGCCTAAACTTGGCCATAAATAAGCCAGAGAGAGAGAGGCAGATATAAAGAGAGGCAGAGCAAGAGGGAGATAGAGATAGCGAGAGCGAGAGGCAGCTCGCTATTAAACAAACGGAGCAGTCAAGAAGCTAAACATCATTTTTGAGGTATTTACTTGGGGAGACGCTCAGCTCGCAGCGCTGCGGACAAGTCACCCCAGTAACAGAAACCAAAACCAAGACAGGGACAGAGAAAGGGAGAGAAAGAGTGAGCGAGGGAGAGAAAGAGAGAGAGAGAGAACGAGAAAGGCAGAGAGCTGGCCACAGGAAAAAGGGAAGCCTGTTGAGTGGCAAACTGATTTCCGTTGACAATTTATACAAAAAGCAATGCGAACAGCAACAACCAGAGCAGCAGCAACAACAGCAACCACAGCAACAACTTGAGCAACAACAACAAGAGCAGCAGCAACAACACGAGCAAGAGCAACCAGTGTAGCCGAGTGAAGTTTTAAATTCCGAAGCATACGCGTTGTTTGTTTTTGTCGATTTGCTTGTAGAATTTGTAGCAACAACAAAAATGCATTGCAAAACGTGTACGAAGGGCGGCAGAGGAGAGAAGTGGAGGGGCAGGGGTGGAGAGCGGGGGAGGGGTCGACACATTGACAGGCAAACACGAGAGCAGCCACACGAATTGAGAGCAGAGCGGGGCAGATTCGCCAGTTTCGCTTCTCACGCTCGCCACAAAGGACTCGCTGTGTGCGAGATGCGAGACCACAACACACACACACAGATATATAACACATGCATGCACCCACACACATACACACAGACACAGCTACAGACGGACACACACCCACACACAGGAGAGGTTGCTGATATCATGACAGCTTATGGCAACGATTGCTGTCAGCAACACAACGCAGCGGGGCATAAACGAGACGCACACGAGTATACCCTATGTGTTAGCTGTACAGGGTATGCGCTGTCGCCTGTCGCTTCACTTGTCGCCTGATTTTGGCTACATTGATCGGCTTTTTGGCTTTGACTTTGCCTCTGGCTGGCGACCAATAAAGTCTTATTTTATACTCATCAATTCAGCAGCAGATAAAAGTCAAAAACTTGAGATACGCTTGCTGTCGTCGTCGTCGTCGTTGCTGTTGCTGTTGCTGTTGCTGTTGCTGTTGCTGTCTCTGTTGGCTGTCGCTCTGTCCGGCTCTGTCCGGCCTGTCCGGCAGGCAGATAAATTATAATTAAAGCAGCCGCAGCAGACCAAAGTCGAGAAGATGCTTGGAGCGGAGTCGATGCTGCTCTCTGATGTCAGAGCGTATTTAAAATACGAGTAGAACAAGCTGCATTCAAACGCCGACGCCACACGACCAGCCCGATAAACAAAACAAATAAACAGAAGACAGGGACACAGAGACACAGAGAGAAGAGTGAAGACAGAAGGGAGAAGAGAGTAGAGAGAATCAGAAACAGAAACAGAATCAGAGCGAGGGAGTGCGGGGAGGGGCAGACGTCGCATAGAATTGAGCTTCAGTCAGCGCAAGAAACACCTGTCAAACCGGGTCCACACACAGCTCACACACACACACCGCAGGCCGAAAATATAAGGCAGGGTTGCCGCACTGTGTTTGGATAATGACTTGAGCAAAGGAAGCAAAACTCGCACAGTGATTTGGCTGGAACGAAACGGATATGCAGCAGAGAACCTTTCTCCCTTCTTTCTCCCTCCTTTCTGCCCCTTTCTCTCTCTCTCTCTCTCTCACTCTCTCTCCTGCTGGCCCTGATTAGCTAGGGTATGCGTTTAATTGAATTTACTGCCATAAAAACGGAAGTTCTTACGCATCTCTTGCGATTAGATGATGTTGCAGAATAATGTGGCAAGCCAATTATGCCACACGATGACGTAGCCATTGTTGCCACCCGCCACGTTTGCTAAGCAGGAAGTGCAGCAGCTGATTATATAGGGTATCTCCACCACGACGCTAAGCCGGAAAAGTCGCCTCCGAAAATAAGTTTGGTGTGATTTGAGGCTGAAATTTGACTTGTTTCAATTAGCAAAACACGGCAGCAAAGTTTGCCCCGCACTGCTAACAACTTACTTGGAGCATGTGCAACGTATCTCACAGATACACAAAACGTATCTCTCAGATACACAAGCCAAGGCAGGCACCAAAGTAGCTACAAGCCAAGGCAGAGTCGCGTCGCAATCAAATTACAAACTAATCGCATGCAAGCGAGCAGAAAATCAGCAGCAACAGCAACAGCAGCAACACTAACTACGGCAACAACTGTGACTACAACAACAGCAACTGTGACTACAACAAGTTCATGTCTCTTGGTGTGGATTACCAGGCCAAGTTGGCTGCGTGTTGCTGCCGCAGTTGCTGCTGCTGCCGTTGGGGGTGTTGAATGTGGCATGGAAAGAAAAAAGTGAAATGCAGCCACTTTTGCCGCAAGTTGCCGCAGGCTGAAATGCAAAACAACTGCAATGCGATGTGCGTGTGTGCGGGCAAAACTTTGTGCCGCCTTCGCCTGCAGGAAATGACGCAGCAAGGAGAAACGGGGAGGGGGAGAAGTAGGTGAGGAACGAGGACATGTCTTGGCATGTCTTGACAGTCGACAGGAAGTGCGCAAAATGCCACAACTTGCGAATGCAAAGTGCCCTCGCACCACACCACAGACGGGGGAGGGGTGTGTGGGAGGGGGCAGCATTGCTGAGGCATTGTGTTAAAGTCTCTTTAAAGTTGCATGTTGCATGCTTGTAAACAAGCTTGTCGCGTCGGCCTATAAAAATATTATTAAATTAAAAGTTGAGTTCGAGTCGAGTCGAGCTGAAGCTGTTGCAGCGCTCCACTGCCACTGCCGCTGCCCCTGCCCCTGCCTGCTCCCTGTAAGTACTGCTTGCTCTTCTCTATATACTCCCTTGCCTGCTTACCTCCCTTGATTGCTTCCCCTTCTTCTACCTTCTTCTGCCTTCACTGACTTCTTCTCTACCTTCTTCCCTTCTGCCTGCTCTGCTGTCTCTCTGTCCGCCATAGCGAGGCGTGACTCCACCCACCAACAACAGCAACAACAACAACAGCAGCAGCAGCTCGCACTGCGCAGCCTGCGCATAATTATGGCGAGAGGCGATTGCAATGGCGTTGCAGGCGACTCCGATGCAGGCTGCCTTGGTCATTAACTGCTGATGAGCCGTGGCAAGTTGCAGTTGCAGTTGCAGCGAAACGGTAGCCAGGCTGCTGCTGCTGCTGCTCGGGCAGCATAAATAATTATTGGCAATTGTCTGCAGGTGCAACAGCAACATCAACTGGACGCATAACTTTGCCTACTTCGAATTTCACAAAACAAAAGACTTAAGCAACGAACTTTGGCAGCAGCTGATATAAGAGAGAGAGAGAGAGAGAAGTGAACTTAACCTCAACACACTGACCACCCAGCTGCACACACGCACTACCCCCTATCCCCCCTTTCCCCCCTCACTGCGTTGTAAACGTCAAACTGAAAAAACCACTCAAAGTTTTCGAGTTGAAGAAAAAATTATTAACTGACATTTTAATGATGATAATGATGATGCCGTTGACGTCGGTGGCTGTTGCTGTTGCTGTTGCTGGCGTTGCAACTGCGTCGGTGGCTAGACATAAAAATGGACAGAGAAAGAACCCTTTTTGGGCTCCAGCAGGTAGAGAGGAAACCATTATTGCTGCTGCTGCTGTTGCTGCTGCTGTTGATGTTGTTGATGTTGCTTTGGTTGTTTGTTGATGTAAGCGGCGTGATTTTTATCAGTTGAAGCCGCAGTGTTTGTCCAAACTGGCGCCAGTTTTTATGTATTTAAGTTGCCCAAAAAAACCAGAAGGAGGAGAAGAAGGAAGTGGAGGCGGAGTACAAGGAGTGGGAGGAGTAGCAGCAGTGGGAGGAGTGCGAGCAGAGAGCAGGCAAACAAAACGCCAAAAAGAAATCAAAGTTGTTCAGCTGTAAAATGCGTTTTCAATTGCGAAAATTTCTCAAGTGTGCGCAAATCAATTGGCTATGAATTTTAATTGATTTTAGCCCGACAGCCACAGCAGCAACAGCAACAGCTCACAGCAGCAGCAGCAACAGTTGTTGCTGTTGCTGTTGCAGTTGAAAGTTGTATTTCATTTTGTGTTTCGTTGCGCTTGTAAAAGCCTTGCGCGCAAATAAAGCATGAAAATAAGTTTTGCCCAGGCACAGACACAGCCAGAGAAAGGAAGAGAGAGAGAGAGAGAGGGGGAGAGGGAGAGGTATACACACAGGCAGTCAGACAGTCAGACAGTGCAACTGCAACTGCAGGCGAATTGTGGCTAATTTCAGTAATCTGCAAAGAATGCTGCAAAAGGCACCCACAATTCGCTGCAGCGGCAGAATCTGTGCGGGAGACTGACACAGCGAGACAGCAAGGAGAGGAGGAGGAGGAGGCAGAGTGCGGGACAGATACAGAAAGACAGACAGCGGGGGCTGCTGTCCAGACATGTGTGCGTCTGTTTGCAACCTGCTTAATGTCATGCAGCGGCAACAGCAACAGCAACAACAACTACAACGCACTGTCACTGTCATGCATCATCATCATTGCAGAAGGAGTTGCAAAAGGAGAAGAAGGAGGAGAAGGAAGAGAAGGAGCAGAAGGAGGAGAAGGAGCAGCAGTAGGAGCTGCAGACGCTGCCCAAGCCGGTTGCTGCTGCTGCTGCGGTTGCTGCTGCCTTTGCTGTTTCTGCTGCTGCCTTGGCTGTCTCTGCTGCTGCTGTTGCTGCCTTTGCTGTCTCTGCTACTGCTGTCTCTGCTGCCTTTATCGCTGTCTTTGCTGACTGTGTTGCCTCTGCTGCTGCTGCCTCTGCCTCTGCTGTTGCTGTGTTTGAAAATTATTGCATGTCCAGTCGGCAGTCTGCCGTCCTCTGTCCACTGTGCACCGTCTGCACTGGAGTCTGCAGCGTCTGGCTGGAGTTGCCTTCACCTCCTCGCTGCCGCTGCCGCAGTCGCAGCATGCAAAGCCGCGAAACTGAGAAGGCGAAACACTTGCGGCGCATTGGCATGGCCAGTGAGTGATGCGATTATCTGCAAGATTCGCTTATCTACGGTGATCCATCAGCTGAAGCTGTAGCCCGGACTGTGGCACTGCGCACCACTCGCAAATGTCAGTTGCCTCTGCCTGTGCCCCGCTGCAACTGTTGCTGTTGCTGCGTGCAAAAATGCGTAGCCTGCGCGGGCGTTCGCCATATAAATTAGAATGCCTTTGCTGCTTCTTCTTCTGCTTGCCATATACTGATAAAATTATATATATATATATACAGCTATATACGATATACAGTCTGCGCTCCCACGGTCCAGCACCCGCTAGCAGCGCCTGCGGTTGCTGCTGCTGCTGCCAGGAAGTTGCTGGCGTTGCTGCTGGTACAGTAAACCACAGTGGGGCCTTTTTTTGTTGACTTTGATTGAAAGTTGACACAGCCAAGCGTTGAAAACCACATCCGTGGTGGGCAGCAGCAACTGACAGCGACACGGCAGCAACTGCTGCTGCTGCTGCACTTGCTGCTTCTGCTGCTGTGTATGCAAATGCAATTAGTTTTTGATTAAGTTGTAGCCCCCCAAAAAAAGAGAAGCCAGTGCAGTCTCAGCTCACTCTTTGCTAGACTCTTTCACCAAAGGGGGCACCAAAAGGGGGCACCAAAGTACACTTAAGCGCAAAAGCGCAAAGCGACAGACCGTTAAATTGTTGCAATTACCAAAGCTAGCGATGAATGTTGCCGCCATATTTGCGCATGTTGCTGCCGTGCAGCAGCAGCTGTAAAACAATATGCACAGCTATGTGTGTGTGTGGGTGTGTGTCAGTCTATGTTGCTGCTGCTGCTGTGCTGTTGCCGGCTGGGCCAATTGTTTAGCACGCGCTGCTAATTTTCTGCTGCTGCTGCTGCGAGGCAGTCAGCAATTTTTAAGTTGCATGCACGCCTCGTTGATTGTAGTAGGTGGCCCGGGCTGAGGCTGGCCTGGCCTGGCCTGGTCTGGCTTGGCTTGGCTTGGCTTGGCTTGGCCTGGCTGTGGCCATTATGGTCTTGGCCAAGTTGCAGTTCGCAGGGTGACCAGAGCTGCGCAATCATGTTAATAACAGCCTGTGTTGCCGTCGCTGCTGCTACTGCCACTGCTGGTCAGTTGCAAGTTCTTGCCGAGTATGTGTGTGTGTGTGTAATTTATGCCTGCAGCTAATTGCATTTGAAAGTTTAACTGAAAAAGTCAAACGGTTTTCAGATATGCATAAAAACACAATAAACCTAAACGAGTGAAATGCCATTTTCTCATACACACACACACACACGCACACACACAGAGAGAGACAGTCGCACAGTGGAGCAGAATCTTCATGCGCTCTCAGCTCATTTGAAATTCCAATTTCAATAACGCTCAATGATGTTTATCGGCCTCTTCTTCTTCCATCTATTTTTGACTTTTGAGTAGGCGTTGTCCGCAGCAGCAACAGCAACAGCAACAACAGCTTTGCCTTGTACCAATTTACGCACATATCGATGCGCTGGGCCAAGGTTCAGGGCAGGGCAGGGCAAGGCAGAGCAGGGCTGGGCAGTTAGATAACGCCATGGGAGACGCTCCACGAGGCTGCGCATTGCGTGAGATCGCCCGATGCTGCTGACGCGACTGCTGCTGCTGCTGCTGACGCGACTGCTGCTGTTGTTGTGGGTGCGCGATAAGCGTGTCAGAGTTTATCAGCAGCGGCAGCAGCTTGTGGCACACGCAGCTGCGTCTGACTCAAAACGAGACTACAAATCTCAAATCGAACACTGAGAATTGTTGCTGTTGTTGTTGTTATTGCTGCTGCTGTTGTTGCGCTAATAAATTCATGTCGCTGGCGGACAGCAATAGCCGAGTTATATGTTTAGAAACAAGTTTGTCGGGGCGGCATATTTGTTAAGGTCGCACAGCTGCAACGCCAGCAACTGTTGCTGCTGCTGTTGCACATAAATAGCTGCTGTGCATGTGGCACACTGTTTTTGTCTAGTGTTGTTGCTGTGCTGTTTTTTTTGGCTATTTGCACACCCGCAACAACAACAACACCAACAACAGCAACTAGCAACCGCAACAACATGCCATGTTGCATGCCTAATTGCAACAGGTGGCAAATGCCAGCGGCGACGGCGACGGCCACAGACACAGTTACTGTTCTGCGGTTGCAAGGGTTGCTGTCACTGCCACAGCAGCAACATGTCACATTGCTGCCAGGCAACAAGCCAATTAGCAACAGCAACAGCAGCACAGCAGCAACAATAAACGTTTGCGACGGCATATGCAAATATATTGTTGACAATTTAGCTAAATGATTAGCAAATAATAGCGCACATTAAAACAATTGTTAATTCGCTGACCAAAAAAGGCAGCAACAGCAGCAGCAGCAACCGATCAGCAACATGCTGTTCATGTTGTCACTTGACTGGCCTTTGATTTGTTGCTACTGCAGTGCAAACATTATTTAAATATTATAATTTATTTCCAGCCCAGCCACGATCATTAATCTCAGCCCTGTAAAGCGAATCGAGTCGAGACTCTAGAGAGTTTCCGCTTGGCATTGATTTCGCTTCGTTGCGGCTCGGGAGCTTGCTGCCACGCCCCCCTAATTGGTTGCCGGCCCCGTCTAGTGGTTTTTGGTGGGTGGCAACGCTTTGGTTTTTGCTGCTAATTTTGCATTTATTGCCAAACTGCTCAATCAATCAATGTCGAGCAACAAATGTTGCAATCTGGGCTTAGCAACATGTTGCGCAACAATTTCACTCTATGCAAAAAGATATTGAACTGATTGAGAGAGAACGCGAGCCACGCAGTCTGCGCTTGAGTTGAGAGAGGGAGCAGAGGGAGAGAGTGAGAGGCAGCTAGAGAGGGAGAGGGAGATAGCAACAGAGCAACATATTTTAATGGCAACTCATAAAAATGTTGGCAAATATTGCGTACAACATTAATATTTATAAATATTTTCAGTAGAACTAGTTGAACGAGCAGGCAGGCAGGGAGCAGGAGGGCAGGGGGAGGGGGGGAGTTGGTAGACGACCATGATTAATGATGTTTGATCGGATTGATCGACTGACTGACTGAGTCGCTTTAATTACTGCGGCAATTAGCAGCTAAATGCAAAAGGCAAAGAGAGTTTTGTCAATCACACACACACACGCACACACAGCTGTTGTGTGGTAATCATGTGTGTGTATATGTGTATGTGTTTGTGTGTTTCTACATTTATTATATGTAAATAGAGCTGCCTCATAAAGTGTGCATAAAATAGCAAAGGCAACTGAATTGTTGTTGTTGCTCTTGCGAAAGTTTCTAGAAAGTTTCGCTGCCCCTTTTCCCGTCTACTACCCCTTCTGCTTCCCCTGCCCGCCCCTTCTCCCTCCTCCTCCTCCTCCTCTTGTGCTGTGTTTTATGGCAAACACTTTTATAGTTCAGCTTGAATGACGCTTGTAAATGATACGTTAATAAAGTTGAACATTATTTTGCTGCACGTTGAACCTTCTCCTTCCCCTTCTACCCCCTGCCTCCTCCTACCCTGCATAGAATCTGTCGACATCCTACAAGCGGAGACTATTAAAACAAACTTTACAGCTGCGCTTGAATTGTCATTTTTGGCTGACAATGGCAACCCTGGCCTGGCCATGCACAGCAGCAACAAAGCTGGCAACCTTCAAGCAACAACTGAAACGCATTTTCAAGTGAGCAGGGCAGGGGGGAAGGTGGAGTAGGGGGCACATGCGTATCGATCATACGCGGCTGTCCGACTGTGCAACATTCAAGTGTCGTCTTGCCGCGTCTGGCAGCAGTCTGCGGCAAGTTGCGGGCGGGCGACCTTCTAAGTGCGCCGCTTAAGGCAGCTTGCAACTGAGCTGAGCATTTAAGACAGATTGCCAAGTTGTTGCTAGAATTGCTGCCGCATGTTGAAGATTAATTGCTTGCGACAGTTTGCAGCAGCAGCAGCGAATGATGACGTCAGTTAGAAACTTTGACAACGACCTTTGGCTGCTTGAGGCGATTAAGGCCGCAATGGCAACTACGGGTTAATCTGATTCGCTCGCATTGTTTTTGCCCCTCCAGCTAATTTTTAATTTATTTGTTGAAATTTCTTTTGACACGCCCCAACAAAAGCGCGACGCGCTTTCGGTGTCATCACATTCGCAGTCTTCTTCTTCTTGTCTTCATGTTCTTGCTTGTTGTTTTTTGTTGGCTGCGCTCGCGTTTATTCATAAAATTGTATCTCGACGAAATGAAATACAGCTTAATTAACAAAAAATCTTAAGAAAACCTGCAGCTGCTGTCGGCCGCAGCGCAGTTCCATTCATACATTCACACCATTCACTGTGTGTGCCCATTGACTGATTCGAGATTCGAATTTAACAAGTGAATATTCAGTGCATTCTTCAGCTTCAGCTTCATCTTCATCGAGCTGATTTATGGCACAGCAATTTGTCAGACACATCACAGTCGCATTGTCATAATCGCAGTGAGTGGAGTAAAAGTCGCGTCGGGCTAACAGTAAACGCCAGACGACAATAACAGGTGACTGAAATCAATTAACACCTGGCAAATGTTGATACAATCGCCGCGTGCGTGAGTGTGCGTGTGTGTGTGTGGAAGGAGCCTCGCCACGAGCTGCATAAATTAAATAGCTTTGGCTTTATGTTCTTTTCATGGGCAATCAGTAAACAAACTCTTTTTCGGGCCTGGGGGGAATTAACATATCAAATACAACATAATTGCGCGATAATAAGCAGCAACAAACATGGAAAACATGACTAAATTGAAACCTGTTATATGGCGATGCGATTTACAAATGATTTCGTTAAGATCCTTATTGAAACTAACTAATATTTTACTATTTATAGCATTACTATTGTTTTCTGAATCTAACTTCCATAGAAAACTGTCTGCCAGCTGCCTGGGAATAGCCCTGAAAACTCTTTTAAAGAAAACCTGTTCTAAAAGTTAAAGTGATTTATATATGATTTATTTATACAAAAGACAAGCAGAGATTTCTATAAGATCCTTTCTGGAACTAACTGAAATTATATTAGATTCTTAATCAATAATATTTTCTGTGTCTAACTTCCATAGAAGACTTTCTGCCAGCTGCCTGGGAACAGCCTTAAAAACGCTGCTATTGCGTACGTCTTTTGCTGGCGACTTGCGCGCGTTTCGTGCGCGTTTTGCGTGCGTCTTTTGACGCCCTGCGCATTGCACGCTGCTTTGCTGTTGTTGTAATGCAAAGTGACAGCGACAGCGGCTTGTGGGCAATCAAAATGCGGCGTAAAACATGTGCCAGCCTGCAGTCGTTAGGAATATGCAGCGAGTTGCTGCTGCCAGTTGTTGTTGCTGCTGTTGCTGTTGCAGTTCTCCAGCTGGCAAGGCAAATTGAAAGAACTTGTTGGCTGTTTGCTGTTGGCTTCGTCGACAAGCAAATTGAAAGCTTTAGCTTTGCACTTGCTTTGCGGTTAAAAGCAGCAACAACAGCAGCAGCAACAGCAACAACAGCAACATTGCTTGTATTGCACTTGGTGCTGCCTGTTGGTGGTTACAACTATTGATTACAACTTGCCAATCGCTGGGTCTCACATTACCCAATACAGCAACAGCAACAGGCAGCAGCAACGTGCAACTGCAGCGGCGACCTCGATGCGGGTGTTGCAGACAGGCGCAGACAGGCTCCAAGGCAACAGCAACAGCAGCAGCCACAGCAGCCGCAGCAATCACGGCGAGTGGAGCCAGCTGTAATTAATGCGGGAGCCTGTGCTGACATTTTGAGAAATTTATTGCTCCAAGTGGATTTATAGTCTGCGACATTTTATAGTCTTGGCCCGATCGAATGTTGCCAGCAACATGTTGCTCCCCTGCACTGGCTGTTGCTGTTGCCGATGGGAAACTGGGAACCCTTTAATGCGCATCATGTGCGCGCGCGCATATATAATTTGGCTACCCGATAATGATCGGCCTTTGGCATAATAAATTTACAGCAATGCCGCAAAACGTTGCAGGCAACAACTTTCCGTCGCGTTGGCGGCAACTCATCCTTACACGCAATGCAGCCGGGGCAGGGGCAGTGGCAGCAGCAGGGACAGGGCAATATCTGTGGCCAGTCGCTGAGTATCTGTAGCTTGCAATCTATATTCATTTTTATATAGTCTCTTCGCCAGTCACGCTGCACTTTCATAAATGCCAAAAATTTCACCTGCTTTCACAAAGATGATTAAAAATAAATATGCAGCGACGTCGACTGCCCCCAAAACGAGTGCAGCAGCAGCAGAGGCAGCAACGTTCTGCAGTGACTGCATGATATACGATAATTTCGTTCTGATAATGTGACGGACAGCAGCGGACTGGGCCTCAGTACGGCTACGGGGCGGGACTGCGACCGGGGCTGACCCAGATGGCAATGCGTGAGTGTTGAGCCAAAAATCGTTTAAGGCTAATTGCAAAGATCGCTTTCGGTTGATAAACGAGCAGCCGATCGCAGCGGGAGCAGCAGAGGGAGGTGCCAAGGGGGGCGGGGAGGGGCAGCGTGCATGCCCAGTAGGGTTGGGTAGGGTGAAACGGTTCAGCGAGGGATCCAAATTGCCTCTCGGCGCTGACCCAAAACCTTTACGAGCTGAACTCGCACAGAGACAGCGGCAACAGACACACACACAGTACACACAGCAAACACACACACACACACAGCACACACAGAGACACTTACCTCGCTTGACTAAACAAATACGCAGCGCGTAGTTAATGATGATTGCTGGCCCCCAAAGGTTAAAATTAAATAATTTCCAACTCTCGTCTCGTCTCCTCTCACAAAATGGCGGGCGTTCCAGCTCCATCTCCATCTCTTCATCTCCATCTGGCTGCTGTGTCTGTATCCATTCATTCTTCATTCATTCATTTCGTTTGCCTAGCCATATAATTAGCATGAAATGAGTAGAATTTTTAAAAAGATTTTTTAGTTAAATATTTTGTAGAGTTTTCGCTTCTGGCAATGTTAATTTTTTGGCGCTTCGGCAATTAAGCAGAAAATCGTGTAGCTAATTATGATAAACGAAGTTGCAGAGCAGCAGCAGCAGCAGCAGGAGGAGGAGGGGCAGTAGAAGAATGGCAACAGGAAGTGGAAGGTCAATGAAGCAATGCGATGATCATGTGAAATACCTTAGAGTTAACAGTCTTTATAACTAGAGAACTTTGCTGAGGCAAACTGAGCCGAGTCGATTAAATTGTCTGAATCATCCCTGCCTCATTTGGCAATGCAACAACTCGCTAGGGCCTCGAACCGGTTAGGCTCCTTTGGCCCATTTTATGCTGCAGCAGGCGCCGCAGGTTGCAGGCAGCTTGGGTCGGTTGTCGATAAGGCGGCAATGGTTTAATTTAGCTGAAGAGCCCAACAAAGGCAGCAGCAGCAGATGACGACAGGATCGTTGGGCCCAGCCCACGTGCAACTGCAACTGCAGCAGCAACAGCAGCAGCAGCAACGGCAGCAACAAAAACAAATGTGCCTGTATATCGTAACTAAATTGACTTTGATCACGCGATCGCCCGGCCTTTGTGGCAAACGGAAGTATGCTAAGCAACTTGTTGCTGCCACGCCGGCAACATGCGGCAGCAACGGCGGCAGCTGAAGGTGTATATTGCAAAAATAATTACATTTGATTGTAAAAGGCCAGAGCGTCTAGGCCGGCGACTTGGTCTTGGTCGTGGTCTTGCAACTGCTGCAGGAGAGCAAAGAAAAATGTGCAACATGATTGCAGTTTACAGCAGCAGCAGCAGCAGCAGAGGTAGAGGCAGAAAACCAACAGATAAAATGCATTTACAATTGAATTTGAATGTAATTTTATTTAAGCTGCGGTCAGCCAGGGGCACATGTGTGTGTGGAGTGTGTGTGAGTGTGTGTCTGCTGCTGCTGGGTGTTGCACGGCAGCAACAATTGGCCAAGTGGCAGGAAATTGCCATTATCTGGCATTATCCACTTGTGCAACGGTAGCCGACTCGACTGCTGCAGTAGCAGGCGGCGTAGGTTGCACGTCAATCTCTGGCCAAGATCAGAGGTTGCCAATGATCCTCTTAATTAATGACACCGAGCAGTCGAGCAATCGAGCCGAAGCAACAATTAACATATCGTTAACTCGCATATTGACGTCAAATTTTCGTCCGACATTTAATGAGCAGCAAAAGTGAATTACGGTGATCATTTTAATTGCAGTGCGCCAACTGCAGCAACAACAACAACTCGAACCGAAAGCCGTCTTGCTTTCAATTACAAATTAACGAGAGAGCAGGAGAGAGAGAGAGAGTGGGAGAGCGAGAGCGACACCCTGGTTGTCTCGCACTGTCTGCATTTGAAATTAATTAAAAGAGCTTTCTCGGCCTGAGTTCGGGTTTGGCTCCGGCAGGGGGCGTGTTTAGTGAGAGCGCCTTCTTGTGCTTGCATTGTTGTTGTTGCTGTTGTAATTGCTCTCAGGCTTGTCTTGTGGTTGCATTGTTGTTGCTACTCTTCAAGTGGACTCTCTCGACTCTCTCTCCTATTGGTTCGTGCTTAGGCGTAGGCGTAGGCGCATGTGAATTGTTATTGCTTTTGCCTTTGCTTTTGCTGCTCCGTTTTGACTCGATGCGCACTTCATTTGTTCACTGTTATTGCTGTTGTTGTTGTGTTTTGCGCTAAGCAAATGGCGTTTTATTTTATTGGCCATATTTGTGCGCTGTCATGCTTTGTTTGCTTTCGACTGAACAACTCCATAAAGCCGACTTCAGTCTGCATACAGTTGTTGTTGTCGTCTTTACACTAAGCCGTCCATTATCAATGCGTATCACGTCGCTCTCTGCTGCTTCGGATGTTGTTGTTGTTGAAGTCATTGAAGTGTGCTTAAATGGCGTCAACCAGACATTTTCCAGTGTTTAATGGGTTAGGCTCCACGCGGCAGTACAGCTACCAAAATGTAAGCCAACATTTTGAGCAAATAACAAACACAGAGGGCCTAATAAAGGAGTCCACTTCACTGCGGTCGACGCGGCGCGGTCCCTTCGTGTGTGGGCGCCGCATCGGGCGTGTCTGCGCCGCCGTGCACACAATTTGTTTACATTTTAATTTCTGCAATTTTGTTTAGTTAACTTTGTGTGCGTCGCCGTCGCCGTCGCCACACAGGGGCAGCTTATCGCACGGGTGACAACAGCAGCAGCAACAACAACACATTGCAGGAGAGCGGCGTGTTGATGGAACTTGCCGGAGGGGGGCGCTAGTGTAAAACTTCATCAAGTTGCAGCCAATACAAATAAAAACACATACACAGAAAAAGTCTGAGAGAGAAAGAGAGAGTAAGAGTGACGGCAGGAGAGTGGCGAGTTAATAGAGCTGGCCGAAGGGGGGCGCCAGTGTACACATACTCACAAATATTTTAGATGAAGCCTGAGAGAGAGTGAGGCAGGCGCCCATTGCAAGCGCCATTGCAGCAACTCCCCCTCACAGGCAGCGGGTGGAAGTGAGATGGCTAGAGTGATACGCAAGCAACGTTGCAGTTTATACAACAATGCAAACTGTCATTGTTGTTGTTGCTTTTGTCTTGTTTGCTGTTGCTTTTTGTAGTTCACGCTTTTGTTATTTGCATTGTTTTATTTGGTGTTAAAACTGTTGTCATAATTATGCAGCTAAAAGGGGCGAGGGCAGGGCACGGCAGGGGGAAGGGAACAAAAAGTGACAATGAATCATATTTCCACTGGCATTGCACATTTTGGTTTATGCAGTTTTTCTTATTTGCATTTTTTTAATTTCTGCAGCTCACAATGAACAGCGAAAATAAAAGAAATATTAAACAAAATGAGCGCCACATTTAATGCTGCTTCCTCGTTTCGTTTATTGTTTAATGTAATTAAGCATTGTTGTTTAATTCGCTGTCTCTTTCCCTCTCTCTCTTTGCACTTGACTTGCACTTTTCCCCGCTCGATTGTTACTTCACTTTGTATCTGCATTTGTTGCTGTTTCGGTGTATCTGCGTATCTGTATCTGTATCTGTTCTAGTTTAGGCCAAAGACAGTTGCTTACAAGCATGTTTCGTTGTTCTTCTGACGCCAAGCGAAGCGCCATCATGTTTATATGTTATAAGGTTTTTGTCTATGAGATCTGCTTGAGCCATCGGTTTCTTTTCCCTCTGCTTCATTAATGGAAGCCAGAGTTGTCGTTGTTGTTGCTGTTGAGTTTGCAAATGAGCAGCTCATAAAATATTTAGTTTTTTTGTGTGTTTTCTGTTTGTTTTTTGCTTTGCTGAGCAACCATAAAATGTTTATTTTTTTGGTTTTTTTTTTTGGTAATTGCACAAGACACAAATGAGCAGCTAATTCGCCAGGGTTGCCACATGTTTTGCTGATGCGCTTGTCAATGATTAGCTTGTTTTTTCTCTGTTATTTATTTCGATTAAAGTTATGTCGAAATTGGCACCCGCAAACTAAACTCATAAAGTAATTAAAGCATTAACAAGAAGCAATTAAATCTGACTGGCTATGCAGGCCCACATAAAAACCTTTTACAGTTACTCCAGCTTAACCCTACAAAGGCGACTCTTGCAGCATTAACACTTCATTTAGCATAATTTCACACCATTTTCCATCGTCGCTTGGTATCATAAATCAAAAATCTCCGCTTTGTGGCCATTTTTCGCACTCACTCGCTTCCTTTGCGACTCATTTGGCGCTGCTAACAAGGCAGCAGAGCTGCGGCACAATCAGAAGAACCTTGGAACTGTACAACCCCCTCTCACTGCCCACTTCTCCACATCACCCTGTCCATGTCAACGGCGTGAAAATTTATGCTTTTTTATGGCACAGAATATGTGCAAAAAGAAAAAAACTGCGGATCAATGTCTTTGCGCCGTATAAACATTTGCGGCAGTAGCAACTGTTGTTGTCGTTGTTGTTGCTGCTCCTCGTTTTTGTTGTTGGTAGTAAAGAGCAAAAGTTTTTCGCATAGTTGTCAGCGCTGCTTTGTTTAATTACGCTAATTAAGAATATTAATTGCCATTGCTCGCTTGGGGTGCCATAACAGAACAACCTCCAACCCCCTTCCCACTCCTCCCCGCTGGAGTTGACTCCCTTTTATTGCGCAATATGAAAATAGAACTCTGGCTAAGCGGAGTTATGATGATTTGCGACATAACGAGCAAAGTTTCGCTCGCATTTCCATTTAACTTGCAAAATCGAAAAAGTTAATAAAAACTTTAAAAAGGGACGCGCAGCACACGCACTTCATTAAACGAGTGCGCGCCACAGACATGTGCGACAACAGCAGCAGCAGCAGCAGTGGCAGTGGCAGCAATAACAAGCCACTAACTGGGCTGCAAGGGGAGTGGGTGAGGGGGCACAGGTGTCCGTGTCGCCGGCACTTCAACACCCAAAGAGCTGCTTGCCTCGTTCGTACATTCGTTTGGACTCTTTTCATTTTCTCAACACGTAAAGCAAACACGTGACCGTTAAGGACACGGACATGGACACGGATATACGGACACAGACACGGACAGGGCTCCTGCTCCGCCTTCAACTCCTGCTGCTGCCGTTGTAGGCGCAAATTGCAAACAGAAGGACAACGACGAAGTCGACCTGCCCCACCATAAACTGCCAGCTTATGTCAGACACAAAGCCAACTCCGCATCACCCTGCCCCCCCCCCCTGCTGCACTTGCCAAGTGAAGCGTGCGGCGTACAAGCACTCCTTGTGCTCCTGCCTCCACCTCCCCCGGCCACCTCCGCCTGCGCGCTGCGTGCGTGTGTGAACAATATTCATATATCACAAGGATAAGCGCAATGCAGCAAACGTCCTTCCAGACGTGCCGTCGCTATGCCACACAGACACACACTCAGACTGTCTCCTGTGCTGTGCCTGTGCCAGCCAGTTGGCACTGACCACGAGTGAGAGAGAGAGAGGGAAAGGGAGGAAGGCGAGTCAGCCCAAGCTAAACTTGCGCTTCGTGTGTGCAACTTTTAATTATTTGCGAATGTTGGCGCCAGCTTAGGATGCCCCGGGACAACGACGACTGTCCCATTGATTTCAGCTGACCAAACGAACGAGTGAACGAGTGTGTGAGCGAGCGACGAGTGAACTGCGACGAGTGCGAGAGACGGTCAAGGCAACGTCATAAACTTGAGCACCATAAAATCCGCTGGCAGCGCAATAAAAAATGCCACAGCAGGAGATGGAGTCGCGTCGCGGCTGCCGTTGCCGTTGCTGCTGCTGTCGTCGCCAGTTGTTGTGCCAGGTCCAAGTCCAAGTCCAGGGCGTGACCAGGGAGCAGCAGCAGCAGCAGATTTAGTGACAAACACCAAACACATAAAACTAACGCAGCGTAAACGACGACGCCGACGGCGACGCAAACAGAGACAGCGCCGCCGTCTCTCTGTCTGTTTTGGCAGCGACAGCAAAAATTTATCTTATTTATTTGTTGAGCGAAAGCCAAGAGCAAGTGCAGCATTTTTATGCTTGACTGATTGGGCGCAGTTTACGAGGCGCCACACACGGCAATGCCAATTGCAGCCGGCGTTGCCAGCCAGAGTGAGTTGCAGCTGGCGTTGCCAGCCCGTTAAGCGCATTGAGCTTAATTAAATGGTCACTGCAAATACAAACAAATCATATAAAAAAGAAATTTGCTATAATTCCTGCTATACTATAAAAATGCTGTTGTTGTTGTTGCTATAAAAATATTGCACTTGTCGCTGTTGTTGCTCAAGCGCATTCAATTCGCAGCTGGCAACACTGCGCAGTGAGAAAGCCAGTGTGAGTGAAAGAGCCTGACAACCTGGCAGCTACAACTGTGTGCGTGTGTGGGCGCAGTTGCAAGAGCAGGACGGCACTAGTGTTGGCAAAGCTAACCACGCAAGTTTTGCGCAGTTTTCAATTTGCTGAGAATCGTTTGCTGCCAATGAAATATTAATTTATTAATAATAATTATTTGGCATTTGTGCAACGATTTATTTTGATTGAGTTATTCAATTGATTTATTAATTGAAACGTGAAATTGTCTATTGATTTGACATAAAATGCCGGTAGAATTTATGTGCAACATTATGTTGCATTTTAACATTTTTATATTTGATTAGCAGTTTTGCAATTTAAACTAACATTCGCTTTACATTCTTTTCTCCTTGCAGCCCAATCGCTCGCGTCAGACGGCCCGCAAGAATCCGTGGCCGCGCAAGCTTAAGAGGCAGCAGCAGAAGCAGCATTGCCCCAAGAAGAGGAAGACAGTTGCCAGCAGCAGTAGCACAAAGCAGACGACGCCACAAAAAAAAGTTGACCTAATGACGATGGCAGAAGGCACCGACCCCATGGGGCATCATCATCACGCCGCCGGCTCGCACAATCCCCACCACTACCATCACCATCCACACGCGCATCCGCACCAGCACCATCATCCGGCGCAGTATCATCATCCCAACCAGCACTATGCGCCCGCCGCTCAGCAGCCACCACAGGCAGGTGCTGCAGCAGCAGCAGCCGCCGCAGCCTCCCACTATGCACCCTATGCGCAACTGCAGTATCCGCATCCCTTGCCCCACCAGCACTTGCCACTCGCACTGAGTCTGCATCAGCAGGCGGCGGCGGCAGCTGCATCGGCGGCGGTGGCAGCGGCTGTGGCCAGTGCCGAGCACAACAACAACAACAACAATCAGCCCTATGTGGCCAACAACAACAACATTGGGCCTTGGAAACAGCGCAAGCGCAAGCGTCTCTCGGCTGTGCTCGACAAGCTGCACCACAACAACAACAACAACAATAGCAGCAGCAACAACAACAATAACAACAACGAGGACAGCAGCAACAATAACAACAACAACAACAATGATAATGGCGTCACCTGCAAGACGGAGCCCATGGACATGGACGAGCGGGAGCTGGACGAGATGGAGGAGGAGGAGGATGCCGAGGAAGAGGAAGGCGCAGAAGAGGCTGCAGAGGATCTGAAGCTGCACCAGCAGGAGGAGGCTAAGTACATTAAGAGCGAACAGCGCGAGGAGGCATCGATGGCAGCCAGCGACGATGAACAGATCGAGACAGAGGAGCACTCGCACTCCGATCAGGACGAACAGCACAGTCCGCGCATTAGCATGAGTCCGCTGCAGGTGGCAGCAACGCCAGCATCGAAGCCAACGCCTGACACTGCTGCGGCTGCAGCTGCTGCCGCGGCGGCCAAGGAGAATCCACTGCACGTGGACATCAAGACTGAGCACATGCCTAGCCCGTATGATCGCTACTTCCCCATACCGTCGCCCCTGTTCGGTTACTATCTGCACACGAAGTACTTGAACGAGATGTTCCGCCGGCGCCACGATCTCTATCCCTCGCCGCTGCAGCACACCCCCTCGTCGATTGCCTCAGAAACGGAGACGTCGCCCGTCAGCCAAGGCAAGACGCCGCACAGCAACGGCAGCCGCCGGGAGCAGCAAGGAGAGCAACAACAACAGCAAATGATGCCTGCCATGATGAATGCATCGCCGCCTCCCTCGCTGCCCTCGCCGCCGCGCAGTGACTCGTCGGTGACCACAGCGCAAGCGACACGAGTCAGTCCCAAGCCGGGCAAGAAACAGAAGAAGAATTCGGCGTCATCTGGCGAGAAACCCATGCCACCGCCGCAGGAACTTCCGCTGGATCTGTGCATGCGCAGCGACGGCCTCGGCGAGCCCAAGAAGTACAAATCGGCGTCGCCGACAATGCATTCCGCCTCTGCTGCTTCAATGATGCCACCACCGGGCGCATCCATGAGCGCCGCCAGCAGTTTGGAGAGCATGAACGCACTCTCGCCCGCCTCGAGCACACATTCGAGCACCTCGCTCACTGGCAGCACGCCCACATCGAGCATGGCTCCTCCACCTGCCGCCATGTCACCCTATGCCATGACAGCGGCAGCGGCGCATGCAGCTGCGGCAGCAGCAGCAGCGGCTATGATCAAAATGGAGATGCCAATGCATCCGCTGCACTCGCATGTGCCCACCACCACGGTGGGTGTGCCGGTGATCAAGGGCGATGTGGCCTCACCGACCACCAAGGAGACTGTGGCCTGGCGCTACAATCTGGACGTGTCGCCGGTGGTGGAGGAGATGCCACCTGGTTCGGATGTGGCCTATGTGTGCCCCACATGCGGACAGATGTTCTCGCTGCACGATCGCCTGGCCAAGCACATGGCCTCGCGCCACAAGTCGCGCAATCCCGCCAACGACATTACCAAAGCCTACTCCTGCGACGTCTGCCATCGCTCGTTCGCCCGCTCCGACATGCTCACCCGCCACATGCGGCTGCACACCGGCGTCAAGCCATACACCTGCAAGGTGTGCGGTCAGGTCTTCTCGCGCTCCGATCATCTGTCGACGCATCAGCGCACCCACACGGGCGAGAAGCCCTACAAGTGCCCGCAGTGTCCGTATGCCGCCTGCCGTCGCGACATGATCACCCGCCATATGCGCACGCACACGCGCTACGAGTCGCGTGGTGGTGGAGGAGGAGGCGGCGGCGTGGGTGGTGGGCGTGGCGAGGAACCAAAGTCACCGTTACCATTGTTGGATATGAAGATGAACATGAATCTGCCGCTGTTGCTGCAGCAGGAGGAGTTGCTGCAGAAGTCACCACTGGGATTGGGAGGACCTATGCCAATTGTGGTGAAAACAGAGAGCGCCTAACGGTATCTCTATGCGGCTGCGGCCAGGCAGTTCATGACCTTCTAGAGGTGGGCGAAGAAGGAGGAAGGGGGTGAGCTGGAGCTGGAACCCAGCTTAGTGCTAGTTGAGCCCATAGATCAGTTGTAATCTGGAAATCTCTCTGCGAAGACTGAGAACCTATATGCTACCTACAGTTAGACAGGCCTAGGTTTACACTAGACATACGACACTATACTAAATATATCTAGTTTAACACTTAGTTAACTATTTTATACACACGCACACACAGACCACCAGGCAACGTATTAGAGTTTAGAGCGGATGGAGTAGGAGGAGGAGGAGGGTGCTACGAGCCGAACCACCCGATTAGTTCGTACTCGTATCTTTAATTGTAATCGTAGTAGTATTGTATTTTTGGATAATGTTGTCGACAACGTTCAGATACAGCTAGCAATTCCATGTTCCACAACTTAGTTAACTCTTAATTCGTACGCTGCTCGCATGTAGTTAGCTTTGAGGTTAGGTCACTAGTTAGGAGACAGAGGCCGCGCGAGACCTCTGGGCATTTTTTGAACAACATTGAAATTACTAAGCTAAGCAACGCACACTTACACACAACTAGGCTACGTTTTTTATGATTATTATTATTATAATTATTGCTACTATTATTATTATTCGTATTTAGTTAATTTTTAAAGCAAAGCGGACAAACCACAAATGAACACTAGGCTTACGTTTGATCTAAAGCTAACCTTAATTTACGCTAATTTATTTTAGTTTTTATCAACTGCAGCTTCGCGCATTTAGCTCGTAACGTTTTAGCGCTTAAAAGACAACGATTTGTATTAATTTAATTATAGTCTTACAATTCTACAAACAAACACACAAGAAAGACAAAGAATTCTCCCTAGGGCACAAAAACTAAACGTAAACAATAACTCTTTCGTACGCGAGAACATTTCGATACAAAAACCCACTGATTATTCCTTTATTTTTTTGTTTAACAAAAATCTTTATTTCCTAAAAAAAACAAATGTATCATTTTGCTTGATCAACGTTTACTTCTATTATATTCTTCTTTTTTCTTTCATTAAATGAAATAAAAACTTGCTGTTTTTAGTTGAAATTCCTCGAAGAACTTACTATAAATTTATGGCAAGTTTCTGTTCTGCCAATGTTCGATAATAAATTCGATAATTGTTTCAAGTTGAAGTTTTTGTTATTTATTTACCATTTTTCGAAGCGTATGAACTATTGATTATTAATCTTAATTAAACGTTTAAATAAATTATTAATTTATGTTATTGTAGTTGGTTATGATTAGTTATTAGTTCAAAATGTTTTGACAACAAATAAAACAAACATGCAAACACAAAAAAATAAAAAACATGAAAAAAGAGCAATGAAAAATGAACACGAAAAACAATGCACATAAATCTTATTATTTCTTCTATTTCTTTACGCTATGGTTTGCTATAATTTGCTTTTTTTGCGCACAGTGATTTATGGCACAAAATATACTTCATAAATTATGGGATCAGCATCAGATCGAGCGGGTGTCGAATAACTAATTATGGAAACTATGCGATGATCCAGAAACCGATTTTTGATTAGCTTCAGTTTCCGCCTTGCATGAGTTAGTGCTGTTGTTGTTCTTGTTGTTATCGGAGCTTTGTTGTGGACAAGTTCCCAAAATCCTTTTTGGCCGGAAACTGGCTTACAAGCTTTTAGGCAATCGAAAGCGCTTACATGGACGCGGCTCGGCATCGCAGCTGGTCACGAAATTGCAGTCTGGCACGCAGTCACCCACAGCCCCAACTTGCCACCCACATAAGTCTTTTGTGGCAAGTTTTTCCCACGCTTTGCTTGCCACTTGCGGGGGTGGTGCCCCGGCCTACCCCTACCCGTCTCTCTCCTTCGACTGGCGCAAACATGGAAATTTCTTTGCGCCTTAATGGCCAGACGACACGAAGGCCCAAGCACAGTCCCAGTCCCCGTCCCCGTCCCTGTCCCAGTGCAGGCGTGGGCGGGCTGGGACTGGCGAGGGAATGTGCTGTGGTGCCACTTGCGACTGCTGCAATGCAGTTTGCGGCTAATGTTTGACCTTGTTTTGCAATGACTAAATTAATTCCTTAATAAGTGCAGGGGCGCGCGGACGCGGACGCAGAGCAAACACGACGAACTGCAGACATGGCACAGTTTGCGCGTTTGCGGGTTAATTGTGGCAACCTCCCCCTACCCCTTCTCTCACTCCCTAGGGCAATTAAGCGCTGCGCTGCAAAAGTTTTTCGGTGGCAGCTTTAAGGCGGCGCTAATTGACAGACATGGCGGGTTCCGCGGGAATACCGCAACTGCAGCGGCCAATAAATCACAGCCCAATGACTAAGTAGCCTAGGCCTAGTCATGTTGCAGCAGGCAGTAGAGCGCAGCAGGGGCGGAAGGGGGTTACAATTGTGACTTATGGTTAGCCAGCAGTTCTGGCCAGTCCCAACCCAGTCCCGACCGGGCAGTGGATGCTGCCGCATTGCATAATCCATTGCACTCTCCTCTGCTGCTGCTGCTGCCGCGTCGTGCATCATTTTGGATGCCGTCGCCGTTGACATTATTTGCAACGCGGTCCCGGATTTTTCGAACGCATAAATCTCTAAACAAGCGCGCGTGTCGTGCGTTTATTATCACTTCCGTCTGGCCAGGCAGGCAACCAGGCAAGCAGCCAGAGTGGGACAACCAAACATGGATGGGGGGCATCCAAGCAGAGATCCGAGTCCTTTGTCTTCTGCGTGCAGCGTGAAATTTATCGCCATCATTTGTAATTGTAGCGCGAAAATTGAGTTTGAAGTTGGTTCGCTCGGGTTCGGCATACGCATATCTAGTATATACTGCTAGTCTATACTGTGTGCTCCGCACAAACTTTATTGTTTTCATCAACATAATTCTTTGGCGCGCTTTGGAGCCAGTCCAAATGATTGTTAGCCAAAAAGATTTACGGCTCGACAAAAAGGTGGCACTAAGCCGGGTATTTCCAGCTCCTAACACAGTTTCGCAAATGCCAGGCCATAAATACAGTGCATACATATAAAATGTTGCAGACAGATACCGATAAATGTATATTTAGTATATTTCCGTCACACGGAAGTGCCTTAAAAACCCAACATTTTTGATACGATACGCATTAAGCTCGCAACGAATGAATTATCGATAGATATACAGATAGTCAGAGATGGAGAACGAGCCAGAGATAATGTATATAAATATATAGTGTATATCAAGCGGAAATTTATCTTATTGCATTGTAAATTATGCGATTTTTGCAGCCGATCAACTTTTTGACTAATACTAATCGAATAAATAACTATTTACCAGGCAATACGTACGATATTTTAACAGAATATTATAAATATACCATATACCTAGCACGTAAGTCAGACCTTTTTCAACTTAATGCTTCTGAGAAGTTACAAGATAAAAGCATTAAATGCTGCTTTATAGAAATCAAAACAAAGCAAAAACCAAAAAAAAGTCAAGTATTTTTTATCAAGCTAAACTTTACTAAAACGATATTAAACGAAATGGAATACTGTAAAAAATTCAAGTACTTTTTACTCAAATCGCTTTGAAAATATTTTTATAACGCTTTTCGACTTTTACCTAATCACGAATAAAACACTTAATGTAAATTAAAGCAATAATTAACGGATAATTAACTGATAATTAACTAAATCAAGAGACTTTTTCAACTTTTAGCTTACATTTGCCTTCTAGACTTAAGATTGCGACTACAAAATGAGAAAAATAATAGAGAATACACTATAGTAAATATAGTAATCGATACATGTATCGATAGCTATCGAATAAGATTCAGTTTGCAAGAACACTTGAGAAATAATCAATGAAGCAACATTGTGATATTAGTTGAGAACAAAATCGAATTACTTCCACACGCTATTTCAATATCATTTGAAGACGCTATTCGCAGTCGACATCATGTACTATATCTTCCCAGTCGAACCAGCTCGAAAAGCTCTTCCTCCCAGTTCGGCTCGAGCCGAGCTGCCTCTATTGTTAGTTTATCTTTTAAGGTGCTGTACTTTCCCCCGACTTTGTTTTGTGGTGCTATGTAAAAACAGTTGCTTAGTTAAGATTAAGTTTATTCTAAGACCCAGACAGAGATCTGGGTCTCTAACGACAATCCTTAGCAGCCGAATAGAAAAATCACTTTAGCGTTAATCGATAAAAACGATACTTAATACTTTTAGATCAAATACGAAACACACACACACACTCTCAAACTAGATCCATCATTTTCCATTTCCATTTCTATGCATGCCATTTCGGAAAACTTCCAGTAAATTATGACTAACCATTGTATTGTATTATATGCAAATTAGTTTACTTAAAACCAGAGAAATTTAGGAAACAGCCCGAAACTACTCAAAAATAATAATGAAAAAGAAAAACAAAGAACCTAAATAAAAATAAATAAATTAAAATGATGCAGCTTGAGTTTTTGGAATGCGAAAATAATGCAAATGTCTTTGGCCGCCGGTGTTTACTTGAATGCAATCAGTGGAGATTACGTGGGGAAGAATGGATGGAAAGAGGAGGGGCTGTGACAGGGGAGGGGGGTGGGGGGTAGGCACAAGGGCTGCTGTGGAAATAATGCGCGTAATAACAAACTGCAGGCGTAACTGAAATGCCAGGCTACTGCGAATTTGTCCAGGCGATGGCAACGACGACGACGACGGAGACGATGGCGAAGGCGTTGGCCAAGACGGACGACGGGAGGCGCAACTGCGGTAATTACAATTGCCGCCGGACATGGACAGCAGCAGCAGCAGTAGTGGCAGTAGCTGTGGCAGCAGCAGCTGTGTGGCTGTGGCATCAACGCAACAGATCTTGCAGCATCCTCGCTCTCGCCCAAGACAATTATATGCTGCCAAAGACGCATGCGCAGCAGCAACTGCAGCAGCAGCAGCAGCGGCAGTGGCAGTGGCAGCTTCCTGGCTGCATTTTGTTTTTACGTTTTTATTTGAGCAAATTGCCGGCAACTTTGCGCACTGTGACTGACTGAATGATAGACTCACTGACTGCTTGACTTTCAGAATTTCAGCTTGACTGAATGACTGACTGCCTGACAGTTGCTGCTGCTGCTGCCCCTGCAACTCCAATTGCAATTTGTTGCTGCGGCTGCTGTTGCTGCCTGCGAATAAAGACAAAAAAATATGCCAAAACGACTACGTGCGGGCGTTTTGGCCAAGAGAATCTCGGACCGGACAACGATAATGATGATTACGGCTAAATTATGATGCCCAGGTGAGTGCAGAGCGAGGCTGGGGCAGAGAAAGTGTAGCACACGGTTCAACAGAAGCTGGCAGCAACATCATCAGGCGACGACGCTCTCGTCGAAGGGACGCGCCAGCTTTATTTAGCATACCTCGCATCGCCCTTGGGGCCGGCAACAACAACAGCAGCAGCAACAACAGCAACGGGAGGCAGTAAAACGTAATAATTGCAAAGCAGTTTGCCGCAGGTGCGCCACCCGCCTTTGTCGAGAGGACCTGCACACCAACAACAGTAACAACAGCAAGAGCAGCAACCGGCTGCCGCCTTACAGCGAGATGAGCACGACTGATAAAGCAGCAACAGCAACAGCAACAACATCGGAACAGCAGCAACAACAAAGACGCAGCACTCATTTTGTTGGAGCAACATCCGATGCGGACAACGACTTGTATTTAATGCATTTGATCCTTGATGCTGTTGAAAATGAACTGAGCTCGAACATGCAATCAACTGGCTGCCCCCGTCCGCCTGCGCCTCTGCCTCCTCCATCTCCTCCTTCTCCTCGACTCCTGTGTTTCCTGGCGCAATCTGGCCAATTTCATGAATGAAAACTTGGCACAGACCGAGCGAGCGTCTTGCACTTTTGCATGTTGGCAGGCAGCAACAACAACAACATCTACAGTACACACGCACACCCACACACAGCTGCAAGGAGCAACTGGCAACTGGCAACCTCTCCGGCAGCAACATTGTGAGTAGTCTTGGCGACGCTTGTTGCAGCTGCAGCGCATTAACCTCGTTCGCCATCGCCGCCGCCGCCGTCGCTGCTTCTACCTCTGCTGCCTGGCAAGCAAAATATTTACCAAAGTGATTAAGATGCCTGAGTAATTTTTAACACAATTACGCTGCCAAGCAGACGACGACGTCGGCAGAGGCAGTGGCAGCAGTGCTCGGGCCTGCAATTGCCAGTTACTGTTGCTGCTGCTGCTCTGGCTGCCGGCCCCATTGAGTGGCTACTGTAGTTACACCGCCTCGGCGTCAGTTGCAGCTGCAATGCTGCTAATGACCAGGCCAAGCCACTCTGCAATATAAACTGTGGCATTGTCTGTGACTCGGACTCCGACTCCAAGTCCAGCCTCAACTTCAACTTCAGCTTCAGCTCCAGCTCCGTCAGCCTCTGTCAGCTCGCAGCAAGTGCAATCACGCGGACACCCAAACTTCTGTGTGCCTTCCCCATTAGCGTTTCCACACCGCGCTGACTGTCGGCAATCGTAGCGAAACGACAACAACGACGACGGCGGCGGCAGCAGGTTGCGGGTGTTTTACGCATCACCGTTTTTTGACAGCTTCTTTTAGAGCAGCAAAAAACGTAATAGAAATCAAGTAGCCTCCTTCCCTCCCTTCTGCTCTATTCCCCTCTCAGTTCAACTCTGTTTTATGCGCAATTTTCGGCAGGTGTCGATCATCAACTACTGGCCGCAAAGTCATTGCAACGTGCGGCACATTTGACGCTCATTGCCCCAACCCCGCAGTTCCCTCAGCGCAACGCACGACCAATAACAGAAAAAACAAAGCTAAAAACGGAGTATAAAAAGCTAAAAATCGTGATGCGTTTGGTTCAGATTTGTGCGGCACGATCTCGCTGTGGCGTTAGCAGCATTAACAATGTTGCCACAAACAAGAAGAAGCAGAAGAAGATGTCTGTTGTCCATGCGAAGTGTCCACACAAAGAGCAGAGTTCGCGACTCGAGAATTTGTTGGCCGTTTAGTCAGGTAATATTGGCAGACAATCGCAACGGGTGCTTAAGCTCAGCGATGAAGTTTGTACTGTAAATGGAGACGGTAAGGGAACTTGTATGTTTCAGAAGGTAAAAGAAAGGAGGAATATGATGTTAGATGTGTTTGAGAAGGCATTAACATTGCTGAAGGAAAGGTAGAATCTCGATGAAGAAGAAACTAAACTTGGACATTACTTTATCAGTAATGGGAGATCTTTCTCGACTATGGAGAAGCGCGTTGATGTAAAGGGAACTGCAGCTAAGCTTTGTAGTCAGTCCAATCTGATTTGAATTATGTTTTAGAAGGCGTTAACATTGCAGAAAGAAAGGAAGGAATCGATAACTAAATTTGGCAATTAGTTTATTAAAAACTCCAACTAAACTTGACAATCAGTTCATTCTACAGTTAAGTTCCTTAATATGTATAATCTTTGTAGTTATATCTTCAGGCCTGCTCCTATATATTCCCTACATAGAGCAGCACCCTAGCGACTATCTCTCTTACTTTCGCCACATTTGCTTTGACAAAATCGCCTAATTTCCCTTCCCTTCTGCCAATGAAAATGAAATGGAAAATGAACGCGGCACGCGCTGCGCCGCCGCACGACTGGAAAATTGCAGTGGCAGCGCAGCGCTTGGCTGCACACGGAATGGGGGAAAAGGCGCATACGGGAGAGGGGTGTGAAGAGAGTTGTGTGATGTGCCAGAGAGAAGCGAGCTAGATGCAGCCACGTGTTGCGCATGCGCTCTTTGCCCCATGCCCAGTCGGACACGACGCCCTAAGCAGCTACAGCCGCAGCTCAGTTTCGTTTGCGTTTGTCAGGGTCGACTGCATCGCGCTTGGCCACTTCGTGCTTGCCACTTGGCAATTGTTCAGTTTTCGCTGCTGCTGCCGTTGCAAGTGGCACGTTGCACGAAGCAACTGCAACTGCTGCGGCAAAGGCAACGGCAGCAGCAGCGACTGCAACACCTTCACTCTCTGCGGTTGAGGCGATAGTGCGATGATGTATGGCCTGAAACCCGCAACGTTGCAACGTTGCTGCTGCCCCTTGCACTGCTCCTGCCCCATTTGCTCGCCCCGGCTATTGTAGGCGTCAACTCACGTTTATGCTTTGTAGACATTATCGCGCCTGTTTATCTTTAAATTGCAAGTAAATTACTTTGGCTCGCGCAGCTTGATGTATTGTGCTGCCTGTTGAGTGGCCACTGAGTGATTTGATGAGCAGCACTGCCGAGGGAGAGAAAGAGTAGAAGGAGTAGGGAGAACAGGGTACAGAGAACTGCCAGAGAATTCGCAGATATTTTGAAAAAACAACCCGTTTATTCGAGCACTACAAACTAAACGTTGCGCGTAATAAATTAGCTATGAAAGCGTCGTCAAGCAGATGGAGGTGTGTGTGTCAGTGTGTATGTGGATATGTCGGGGGTGGGGGAAATCTCTCAGTAATGGGTCTCAGTGATGCGCACCTTGCCGTATTTGCCGTGCAAATGGTGCTTGGCAAAGGACAGCAGGTTGGCATGGCTGTGCACGTCCAGGTGGGCTGGGTAGACGGCCTTGGTCACCAGGGCTGCGTGCGAGTGATGATGGTGCACAAGGGGGGCAGCATGATGATGGTGCACCAGCGGAGCCGAGTGGTGGGCGTAGTGGTGCAAGTCGCCGTGGTGCAGGTCAGTGTGGTGCAGGTCAGCGTGGTGGTGCAGGTCATGGGCGTGCTCATCGACATGTGCGTTGTTGTGGATGATGTGATGATCGACCACGGGGTTCCTGTAGTGCAGGAAGTGGTGGGGCTCATCGTGCACAACCTTGTGCACATGATGCACTGGCTCCACCTCGTGGATGGGCTCGTGGCTGACAATCTTGGCCGGGGCATGCACATGGGCGTGATGATGCACATCGGCATGAGCGTGATGCACATCAGCGTGATCCAGATGAGCCGCGTAGCCGTCGTGATGGTAGACTGGATGTGCGTCCACATGATGTTCGCCACCATCGATCACAATGGCCGAGCTGTGGCCCAAGTGAATGCCGTCCGAGTGATGCACATCGGCATCCACGAAGTGCGACAGATGATCGTCGTGATGATGGTCATGATGGTCCAGATGGGGCAGCAAACCGGCCTGAGCCACGCCCAACAAGGCCAAGGTGCAGATGAAGAACTGCAGGAGATTGCAAGTTGGTGATAAGTAGAAGCAGCTTGCTCATCCTCGAGAGGGAACTCACCTTCATTATGGAGATTTCTTGCTTGGGTTGAGTTAATCCAAAAGTTAAAGTTGACGGTGCGCTTGAGACACTTGCTTGCTTCTGCTGTTGTCGCTGAACTGTGCCCTAATCCGCCACAGCACTGGCATTTTATAGAGGAAGACACTTGCAATTGTTGGCCAATATCACGTGCAGGTCCCAAGGGGGAGGCAGGGAGGCAGCTAGGGACAGCTGAGCTCGGACACTCGCCCAAACATTCAAACAACGATATCAAAATCGCAAAGCAAAGCAACGAAAGTGATGTGTGCCGGGCCAGCCAAGTGGACTGCGTGCGATGCATTCCCAATGAGTTTGTCGTCACATTTGAAAGGTGCCACAACCCGAAGAAGAAGCTCCTCATTATGTAAAGAGCGCAGTGCAGTCGATAAACCTTTTAAAGAGTTGAATTCCCCGTCCGGTCATGTCATAATTTTACGACCACTCGCATGCCCAATAAGCAAATGAGCCTCCCCCATGGCCCCGTTATGGTCAACTGCTGACAAGGCCATCGCCTCCACTTCCCCTTGCACTTTCAACTGCATTGCAAACGTATTTTGCCAGCAAGATTTGGCAACCTTTGGGGCCAGTGAAAGCGTATGGTGCTTGACCAACAAACACGACTGCGATGCGTACTTACAGCATTTTTATAATGTCCAAAAAATCAATTCGGACACTATTTGCATGGGCCATACGAAAATCCAATAAAAAACAACAAGACTACGTGCGAAACTTGGCAAGAGTGTTCACGCAAAAGTGTTAAAAATACTGACAACACACAAGTTGCGGGTGCGATTCGTGCTCCGTCGAAAGTGTCGAGAATCTCACGCGACTGACAATAGCGAAGGTGTTGCCTAAAATAGAATAGAAAGAATATTAACTTGACATTTAATTGCTAATTGAACATGCTCACTTTATTTCAAGCCGTGAAAACGATTAACACACAAGAGAACAGAATATGCTAAATATATCGATTTTTGTCGTGAATCGATATATTCTGCAGTTTGTTTACATTTTGCGCAATCAATTGCGCTCTCTGAAAGAAAGCTTCTCGCAATTTCGTGAGAGCAAATCAATGAAGACTGACCATCCCCCCCTGCATTGTTGTTGTTTTGCTAAACTGCACTTTGCACTCTTGTTGTTGTGCTAAGTTCATGCTTGACTAGCAAAGATCAAAACCGTAGTACAGCGTGGGAGTGCAAAAGAGACAACTAGCTGCGTTGGAGAAGATTTGTGACTAGTGAATGAAAGGAGAGCAGTTACGAAAATGTAAGGTTAGATTTTAGTATTTATTAATCATTTTATTTGCTGCATGCTAATTTGAATTTGAATGTCAATTAATTCATATTGGTTAACCCAATAAATCTATTCAAGCACAAATTATATTTTACTGGCATTCATCAATTGCAATTGCACTTCCTGCCCATTCGACGTGCTATCGAACACGTTGCATAAATTATGAACGCAGCAGGCAGCGCTGCCTGGAGTCGGGCCAAGATAAGCTGCCCCCGCCTATAAAGTGGGTCAGCCCACAACTAATTACATAATAATTTGGTCAATTTAATCGCGGCGCTAATGAGCTGTGTTGTATTCAAGTCAGTGCCAGTGCCACCAGTTTATCAGATGGAAAGAGTCACCCCCTCTTTCCATCTGATAAACTGGTGGCACTGGCACTGACTTGAATACAACACGGTAACTATCGCAACTATCGGTTTGGGCGGCGGCGTCAACACCCCGAAAACTAGACGTGAACGTGCACGACATGTGCAATGGGCTTCTTAAAAAGCGTCGAACGACTTAAAATGCCCGCCAGGTGCCCACGCCAGGTGACACGTCTCGTCGTCGGCCTGTCCAAAGATTTTCTGCGTGCGAATTTGTTATGATTTCCACTGTACACTCGCAGTCTCAGTCGTGGTCTTGGTTTCGATAGAAGCGCAACCGCAATTTGTACGCCTGACAAATATTTGAACATTTCCAATGAATTTTGCGTACCACTTTTGACAATTCTCCGCTTTTTTTTGGTCTTTTGGAACTGCCAGTTCCTGTCGGTTAGTCTGTTTGTCTGCGTGTCTTACACCTGCCCCAACAGCCAATTAGCTGCAAAAGTATCTCGTGGCATGCAGTTTGCAATCACATCTCAAGGGGGCGGCCCGGCCTGTGCAGCGTTTGTAATTAGACGGCGCAACAACAACAGCAACAGCAACTGCGACGTCGACAGCGACTTATTTCAATATGCAAATTGTTGCTAGACGAGCGCAGAAAAAATTTACATAAAGCGGCTGCCAGCTGCAGCAGAAGGAGACAGACAAAAAGCCGAAACAAAAAAGATGAAAAACAAAATATAAAATAGGAAAATACGAAAAAAAAGAAAGAAAAATCTATAATTTATTTGCACAAAAATGACGGCAATGTTGTGCGCTGCGGCGGCGGCGTCGGCGTCTCTGCATGTTTGTAATTGAGTGCATCGTTAGCGGGGTAGAGAGAGAGCGGGAGGGGGGTGCGCTGTATTAGCGACGCTGCCAACAACTAATTTAATGCCAGCGGCAACAGCAACTGCAGCAGCAGCAGCAGCGCCGGCAACAACAGCAACAACGGCGACGGCAACATGTCAACAGCAACGCCTGCCGCCAACATGAGGCACCAACAGCAGCAGCAGCAAGGATGATCCCAGGCAATGGAGGAGGGGCACTTGTGCTGGGGTCAGTGTGTGCATATTTTATGCCTTGCGGCTGCTGCTGCTGCTGCCACTGCCACTGTTGCCATTGTGGGCAGTGAGTGAAATAATTTGCATCACATTTTTGCCGGCCACAAATCAACGGCATGAGAAATTAGATGGTAATTAATATTGTAAGCGCTATAACTTAGTCTGCACTCTTGATCAAATGGATGTGTTGGACTTAATGGATCATGACTCTATATGCAAATGGGGCAAGGAAAAAATACAGCTAAATGACATGGCAAATAATTAAGCGGTTTTTTGGAATTTTAAATGGATCTCATTTTCATACGATACATTTAAAATGTAGACCACGTTAAAGTGTTTGGTTTGTTAACTGTAATTTATATAAATACAATATATACACTTTATAAACATTTTGAAATAAAACACATACAAGTGTGTGTGATTATTATACATGAATATTAAAAGTTCAAGCCATTCTCGACCTTTTCTACTTAGAAAAATGACTCATATAGAAAATAATGGGAATTAAACATTGATAATAACAAGGAGAATATGGGGAAAACCCTGTGTATAAAAATTCCAAATTGTGGAATTTATTCTTCTACATTTGCCTCTCTTCCCCTCTCCTCCTCTGTCGATCATCTCAGCGTATTCCCTTATACATTTTGTTGATCGTTGCAAATCCATTAAAATATTAATTTCACAATCATCATTATTGCCCCTTCAACAACATTCAGGCAGCTTGATTGGGTAGCAGCCCTGGGAACGGTAGCCCCATGCGCAGGTGTTTTTGGCCACTGTTCCAATTTGCAGTTCATATTGTTTTCGATTTCTCAGCACACGATTTTTAATCATTATCGAGCCGAGGAATCACATGTGCCGACCAGCTCTGCGTGGCTCTTCCCCCAACAAAAACAAATTGCCTGGCAACGGGTCGAACAACAAAGAGAAGGAGGACGGGGAAGGAGGAAGGGGGGAGGGGCGCTGGGGTTGCACAGGTATTATTGCATTTTCGCCAGGTAATGAAGTTCAGAAAAAAGTTAATCGGAAAAGCGCAAGGCCCCGCAACTAAATAGACAAATGATACGGAACGGAAGCTGCCAGCCAGTTGGCCAATTGTGCGGTGGGTTTTGCCTGCACATTAGCGGCTATAAATTGTCTTAATGCACACACACAGACACACACACAGCGGCAGCACGAGCACACACTTGCGAACGGGGCCAGGAAGACACCTTGAACGGCGGTAAAGATCAGACCCAGAGCCAGAGGCTGTGACTGCGACTCAGTAGTAACAAGAGGGAGAGAGAGAAGACTGAGAAGGAGAGGGAGACGGAGATGTAGAATGGGGCCCGACTTGCCTCGCTGTCGTGTGATTTCTGCGCAGCCCGAGTCCAGGTTCGGCATGCTGATCTTCATACATGATCATGCATGCAGCGAGGCGCGTGTGGTGTGCCTGTGTGTGCGAGTGTACCTGCATCTGTAGCTGTGGGCCTGCAGTTGCATAAGTTGCTGTTGCTGTTGCAGTTGCTGCTGCTGCTGCTGTTGCTGCTGCATGTCCAATCGCTGTAAGATTGTGAAAATTGTAACGCTCGATTGAGAGCTCAAAGCTGCAGTTGCTGCTGCTGCTGCTGATGCAGTTGCTCTTGTTGTTGTTGTTGCTGCTGCTGTTAATAATATTGCACAAAGGCAACTTTTGCGAAAGTTCGTCAGAAGCAACAGCAGCAGCAGCAGAACAATGGCTCAGACTCAATTGAAGTGCTGCTGATGTTGCTGCTGCTGCTGTTGTTGTTGTTGATTTCATCTGAAATAGAAAGCATGCAATTTTCATGCCACGCCACGGCGTCGATAGCGGCAGCAATTGATCTGCCGATCTGCGGATCGATTGAAGGAGCAACTGTAGCAGCAGCAGGGGGAGTGGGAAGGGAGGGAGCAAGTGCTGAACTGGTCATCATCGACCATTGGAGTCTGTGGCAGCTATTGCTCTATTAGTGTTTGGGCCATGCAAGCAACGATGTGGCATAATGATTTTGCGGAATTTCAAATGGACCGTAGGACAGGTGCTAATTTCATAGAACGGCCAATTGAAATGCCTGGCCAGGAAAGAGAAAGAGAGAGAGAGAGGGGGAGGAAGAGAAGGAGAGAGAGAGGCATCAGAGGCTGCCGACAAAGTCATCGACAAGTGCGTGGCTAAAACTAACTATAAATTACACTGCGCAACAGGTAAATCAATTGAGTTACTCTCATATGAATTCTAGTTTTGATCCGCTTGTGCAACCCTGTTGCGCAGTGTTGGCTAACAACTCCAATTGGCAAATCGAACCACCAATTGGCCAATTGGCCGCACAACTTCGGCCACGGATAGCGGCTCGTTTCGGCATCCGCATTGACAAAGCGGCGTTTAATTGCCGCAATGACAGACAGAGAAGGAGAGAGAGGAAGATGGAGAGAGGTAGCGCAGCTGTGCCTCATTGCTTATCGGCATTCCCACGCAGCGCAAACAGGTAGCAGGGCTCATAAAACGAACGTGTGTGTGTCCTAAGCAAAAGGATGCTTAATGCATGTGATAAGGATGTGCGTGTGCACAGAGGCTGCCCCGATGACCGCACATCCCACATAACCCAAGCCAATGTGCGGCATTCGGTGTGCGTTTTCTGTCGGCACATAAATTAGTCACTGACGTCGGCCGTCGAGTGGCAGGTCGTTAATGAAATCGATTGAAATTGATTGAGTTTAACTGTAAATGCATTTTTAAGCGTATGTTTTGCTGTGTTTTGTTCGAGAGATACGAGAGGCGACGCCGCCGCCGTCGTCGTCGTCGTCGTTGTTGCTTATCAAAGCCAAAATATCTAAGTGGCTTTGTAGTCCGTTTGTATGGACTGCATGGTGAGAGAGGGGAGAAGGGGGTAGGCAAGGGTACGGGGCAGCTCTTTTATGGTATCCGACCGGGCCGACTGCATTTATGCATATCGATTCCGAGACTTGTAAATCTGTGCGTATGCCATTAATTTTTTCCCTCTTTGGCTCTTTCGCTTTTACAGACTCCGTCAACAACAACACAAGGAACAACAACAACAACATCTTGTAAAACTGTAATTTTAAATTAATAGCCGCGTATTACTAGCAGTTTATATGCGCAGGCGTAGGAGGCGGAGGCACCTCCCTCACCCGTAGCCGGGTCAAGTTTGGGCCTTGTCTTTATCGACGAGCTGAGACCCAAGCGGGGCCCCATGAAGGTGTTGAAATCAACAGCTAGTCCAAACTCTATAAGAATTTATAGCGGAATTATGTGACAGCTGCTGCTGTCCCTCCTCCGACTTTGGTCTCGGACTTGTCATTGTTATAGTTGTTCCCATTGTTGTTGCTGGTGTTGTTGTTGCTGTCGGCTAGCGGGCGTTCAATATTAAGAATAACAATGCGATAGCCGATAGTCGATAGATAGTTGAGAGAGGGTCTCCATTTCTTGGTCTCCATCTCCATCTCGGATTTCGACTGCGTCTCTTGCCACATTTGATTTCAACGCATTTCATTTCATTCGATTTGATTTCTTTTCTTCAGCTTCAGCCTTTGGGGGCCGTTGATGAGTAGAAGAAGCTGCTGCTCTTTAATTTTCACCTTTTGCCCGCTCTGGCCCCGCCGAAGGCTTTGGCTAATTTATGCAAATGTATTTTTAATCGTCGTTGACAGTTAAGGCGGGCGCTGAAGAACACAAAAGACGCAGCAGCGGCAGCCCAAGTTGAAGCAATCGCATTAGCAACATCATCAGCAACAGCAGCAACATGCTAGCAGTAACATCGGCAACATTGTTGTAGCTGTTGCTGCTGTCGTAGATCGTGAGCTCTTTTGTGCGATGATAGATGTTTATGAAGCGGCAACACCCACTGTAGATGCGACTCGAAGATGGCGCTGATGAGGACGGTGCAAATTTGTTGACGGCGCATGTTGTGCATGTCAAGCGGAAGCCTGTTGCACGAAGATGCCTTCCGTGGAACGCAGCGCAATGCACTTGTCGACTGCTAAAGCAGTTAAAGAAGCAGCTAGGTAAGGCAGGTGATCCACATGCAAGTTTTACATTTCCTTGTGAAATTCAATGTTTTATCTTTTCTTTTCCTTTAACTACAATGAATATAAAATCGATTGATTAATACAATACAATTTAGAATAATAAAAGGTGAAAGGGTGCGAATAATTAAACAAGAATAAGTTTAATTGCAAAAGCTAAATCAAGCAAGCTTCTTCAATTGGTTAAGGAGGTTAAATTAAGTATAAAAAGTCTACTAGAATAAGAAGAGTCTTTAATTTACAACCTAGTTAAGACCTTGCAAGACAAAAACTAGAAAGCTTTTTTGTATAGATTCAATGCAGTTCTTTTGAATCGTTCTCAAGCAACGGATGATCAAGTTAGGTATAGAATATCTATGCTAACTAAGAATCGTCAAAAGTCTATGACCGACTCGTATAAACTCGTGCACATCCAAAGCTTTATTAATAATCATTGTGGAAATATATTTGTATGATCAAAGCGGACAGCAACTCAGTTAGCTTAAGAGTATTGCTATTAACGTGTGTTTATTATTATTTAATTGGTGACCTACGATATCAATTTCTCCTCTGCAAAGCTGCCTCCTCTTTCCCTTATGAAGACTTTTCCTGCACAATGTAACCTTATCTTGTCAATTTCGAAAAGGTGTTTGCCTAGTAATCTACATTACATACGCATAAGTACTGTATGTGTTCTGATGTCTCCTTTGGTAGATCATTCATATATATAGCTTTGCTAACCTTTCTATGTTGTACATACATAGTTTCGAAAGGCATCTCTGATCTACAATTTATGCCCATGTGTAGATAATGAAGTGGCATTTCGGACAAAGGATTTGCCATTGTTTAGGTTCCAGTTTGATAGCCAATTGGGTAAACTAGTTAACTGGGCGTTTTTAGTTGGCAGTTAATGAAGCTGTAAATTCTTTATCTAATTGCTGCCAAATTACATCTAAACACAGCACATAAATCTCTGCTTGGTCGCGGCTGCTGCTGGTCAACAAACGTACCGCGTCCCTTAGGGCGCCTGCGAATTGATTAGAAGCAAAATATGCCCCGGCACATGCGCATTACGTTGGGGAAATTACTACCTGAATTCCGCAGTGGGCATAAAACAAAGCCAAGCTCCAAAATGTTGTTGTTCCTATGGTCTGCGGCAGCATGTTTATAAAGCAAATCATAGACAAAAGGCCAGAGAGCTTAACGGGCGCCATAAAAGAGATGCTAAGATCGGACTTGGCCTGCGACTGCAACTTCAGCTGCGCTTGAATGGCCTCAAGTGTCGTGGCAAGGATGCAGCACGCGCTGCAGTCAGGAGGGGAGAGGGTAGAGAGAATGGAGAGAGGGGAAAGGGACCGCGCCACTCGCTAAATATCAATAACATTTTTATTTATTTTGTTTGCGGGCATTTTGGCATTTTCGAGTGCATTTATTTTAACATCCTAAAACGAACGTTTTGTAAAACGTTTTGTCTGCGCCCCGCGTGGTTGTTGTTGTTGTTGCTGTTGCTGTTCCCCTTGTTGCAGTTACGTTCGAGTGCACGCCGAGATTTGCAGTAGCCCGTTGGCCCGTTGGCATGGCGCGTGCAACTGCAGCTGCACTTGTCTTCAGCTGCATACCAAACCAAACCCGACCAAACCCAGTCGAATCGATCCTCTCTGCTTCTGCCTCTCCTCCTTCTCCTGCTGCTGCTCCGCCTCTCCTCTCAATAAGCTGGCAACAATAAATAATAAACCTTTTGTGGATTTTGGTTTTGATGACGCTGGCGTTGCTTGCGAGCTACCGATCGGTGCAAGATCAAAGCCCAATTGCCGCCATTGTTTGTAGGCCTCAGAGCTCAGGGCGTAGCATAGTGCGAGAGGATCGACCGGACACTCGGACGGCCGGTCAAATAAAAATCTCTTTAAAGGAGTCCGAGATGGGCCGAGAAACACTTGGAAAGTTATTGCTAGACAAGTGCTAAGTGTAAGTTTAATTAAAAAGGGAAAATCGAGCGGAAGCCAGCCTACAGCAGCAACTGTTGCTGCTGCAACAACAACAACAAGCAGAGCGTTGGCAACGTGTAGGCATAAAAGTGAAGATGGACAAGAAAAACCGGTGGCAATAATTTTAATGCCGCTAAAAAGCAAAGTACGCAGCAGTGGACAGACGGAAGGATGGACAGACAAACCGTCGGCGGCATCGTAAAATTCTTAAAACATATTTTACGAGTAGCAACAACAAACAGCAGCAGCAACAGAGGCAGCAACAGAAAATACGAAAAACGCAGCTCGTTGACAAATTTGAGGTCGGTCAGTCGGTCGGTTCCTCTGTCCGTCTGTCAGTCCGTCGGGTAGGTTGTTTGGGTCGTACGGTAGGCGCCCAAAAGGAAAAGCAGCCTCATAAACGATGGCGATTTAATTTAACGATTGTCATACTCAACTCTCATGCCCAAAGCGAAAGGGTAAGAAAAAGAGAAGCAGTCGAATGTTGTCGGCCGAGTTTCGGATGAGTTAACTGGAACTGCTGCCCAGAGACCTGACATGCCAGTGCACAGAGAGGAAGCCACCCACATAAAACAACAAACGTTGCGCCATTGTCTCAGGCGCTGAAATTCACTTGAAAAAATCCCATAAAACCCCAAAAAATAAAGCAGAACAATACGTTAAGGCGGCGGCTCTAAGCGACTGTGCAATGCTCTCTGTGTGGTGCGGAAGATGCTATAAAGTTGATAAGGAAACTCTTTCTTAAATTGAAGAAAGTATGGTTATGTGCAGGACAGTGGAGATAATATTAGGGCCAGGTAGGAGTTACCTACGGACACCCAACAAGTGTTGCAGGTCTGATTACGATTAGTATATGACACACTAGAGAAATCATGTTGCACCTTCTCGGGTTAGGTTATGTGTTCATAAAGAGTAGAACTTGCCATTACCCATAGAGAGTATACACCTAGTCACCTCACTAACATGCCCACCGTGCAGGGTATTAACAGAAAAGCTTCTGTGAAATACATAAAATTGTATTGAAAAGCCCTAAAACGAAAGCGATCTGCGACTTCGACTGTTTGCACCCAAAAGACACAACGACAAGCAGAGCAGAGAGGCAGAGGCAGGCAGGCGAAGGCGAACGGAGGAGCCACAACAGATCAACAACGTTGATCACGCGCATGCGACGACATTCAATGTGATTTCGTTTGAAGCGCCGCGCGCATGCGCGGGAGCAAAACAATCGCTTGACAGAGTCGCCGTTGCCGGCTCAAATTGGGTCGTCAGGCCTCATAGCCGGGGATGTTTCCCTTGGCGGCCACGCCACTGTCATCGATTGCTGTAGCTGCTCCTACTAGCTGATCGCGCTGCTGCTGCTGCTGCTGCTAATGTTACCTGGCCGCTCAAAAAGTCAAAAGTGAGCCAGTGCAATCTGATAATAATCTGACAAACTGTCGCTGGCGTTTGACGGCGCTGAAAGCCAAAGCCAAAGCTAGTCAAGCACAAAAGCGGCCAGCGAGCAGGAAGAAATCAAATTTACTCCAGCGGTAACAGGAGTGGGGGCAGGTAGAGGGGAGGAGGAGGAGGAGAGTGAGCAAACACAGGGTTAGAGAGCGGTAGCGATTGCCTTTTCCTAATGATGACAATTTGAAGCTGCAGACGTGGACGACGCTGGAGCCGCTGAACAACGCCGCTCCAACGGCAGTCGCTGGCCTGTATTGAATTTTGAATGATTAGTTTGATTCGCAAGCGATCGGCAGATTGAGCCTGACTTTTAAATGTCGCAGTGTCGTCGAACGTCGGCGACGTTGCGGCTGCTTATTAGCCGCGCTAAATTGCACTAGGGACCCAATTTTGCACAGGCCACGACAACGTCAGAGTCAGAGTGACTCCGACTGCGACTCCGAGTCGATGCTGCAGTCTGAGACAGAGTCGAACAAAATGTAACGTGTGTCAGTTTTAAGGCAAGCGTCAACTCTAATGAACTCTTGTGTGAATTTAGCTGAAGTCAATAAGCCAAGCGCTGTATATCAATTAAACTGGCAGACATTTGTTGCGGCAGCTACTGCTACCTGATCGTGCAACGTGCAGCCTCAGCGTGCAGCGTGCAGCGTACAGCTTAGGCTATGCCTCGCTTTGTGACGCCCACTTGTGGGCAACACAACACGATGATCAATGAGCTGAGGCTGGTCACATTGAGGCACGTAGAAACATGCGAGTGGCTTGTCCATGTCAAGTGCAACAATTACCACAATTGAACGATCGTGTGTCCGGCTGCTGCTGCTGGTGGAGTGGAGTTGCGAAGTCGGAGAGTATAATATACCCTATACCATCTGACCAATCCCATTGCAAATTGAATAAGAACATTATCACTGCACAGGCAGCACAACAAGCCACAAGGCTACACGACAGCAATAATCAAGATCAATTGCAATTACAAGCACAATGAATGCATTGCCTCCAACTTGACTCAATGACTATGACTATAACTGCGACTACGACTTGGACTTGCACTTGGACTACGACTTTGACTCGGACTATGACTGACTATCGATCTGGCTGCCAGGCAGGCAGGCAGGCAGACGAGACGGTGCTGCCCACCTTAGCAATGTTTTGCAGGAAGTCAGCGAGCAGGAACAAACAGCATGGACACGGGGCCAGACATGGGGCAGACAGGTGGACAGCCTTTGATATGATTTGCTGCTACATTTGCCGGCCAAACAGGCAGCCAGGCCAGGAGACTTCTTTGCCGCGCGTCGTCATCATCGTTTTCATCTTGTGCTCGCTGTGGTGTGCTCCATGACGCGACTAATGCGCTAAATTCACACAATCCATCATCATGCTACAGCCTTGGACACTAACAAGCCCAAATCATTTTTACAGCTACTACAGTGCGCGCAAACCGATTGTATGACGATCAAAAAAATACCTGATTTACTTCACTTTAAAATTTTATTTGTTTACTCACAGTTTAAGTTATCGATATGTAATTATGCTTTTTAAAAGCTTATCGACTTTCGATATGTTACGCAGTCAAATGCTGAATGCTACGAAACTATCAAGTATGTAAAAAAAACTGCATTTAAAGTGTTAGAAACGTAGTTTAATGTTTTATCGACTTTCGATATGTAACTCAGTCAAATGCTGAATGCTATGAAACTATCAAGTATGTAAACAAAACTGCAAGTGTAAGAAACGTAGTTTAAATGTTTTACAAGTCTCAATCATTTTCTGTATTTCTCAGCGATGTCAGCCCACTGTATCTGATCAGACAGTGGCGTATCTACTTAAGTCTGGAAGCGCTATAATTGCTTAACGAGCGTTCAAAACGCTGCGTCTGCAGCTGAAACTGAAACTGAGGCGCCTTAATATGGCAAATGCGCCAAGTGATTGACAAGCAATCAGAATCGGTATCTGATAATCTATGCAAGTGCAAGGAACATACATACTATATACAAAGATGCCCCGCCTGGCAGAGTGTACTACACACAGTCTGTAACCCTTTATGTGGTGCTCGCACTTGAGAACATGGTTCTTAGCTCGGATACGATACTTCTTTTTTATACGAAAATTTGTAGCATTTTGTGATTTCCGCGGAATAGATACATCTGCTCAGCGCGTCTATAAAGAGTTACGCCCGCCCGCCAGCCAAGAAGCCAACCAAGCCGGCCTGTTCTCTGAGAGAGTCGATGTCAGGGCTATGCCGCCGACGCTGCCGCTCTTGATGTGATTTCGTAGAAGTGACCGCTGATGGACTATTGCGTATTGCCATTGCGCGGTAGGTACAACACACATACACATAGCAACAACAACAAAAGCAGCAGCAACACCGGCGACACCATTGGCCAACACGCTACGGTGGCGGGCCAAACGACCTCCAGTAAGTTGTAGTTGGAGTCCGAGCTGGAGCTGGAGCTGTAGAGCTCGAGCCAGGGCAAGCCAGGTCCGCAGTGAGCCCGTCATCATTTCATTGTTGCCATAAACTTGCATTTATGATGACTTACGGGTCAGTTTTCCTTTTGTTTTTCAGTCGTCGTCAAAGCGAAGCACTTAATGTCGCACATGAGTTACAAATGCGATGGCGATGGCTCCTCCACACACTTGAGGCGACTCTCTCGGCCACGCTGAGCTGGTGCTGTTGTCGTTACTTATGTTGTTGCTGTGCTGTTGCTGGTGGTGGTGGCGGTGGAGGAGTTTCAGTGTTGAGCCTACGCCTGGGCCTGGTCGTCTGCTGAGCTGAGCTGGGCTGGAGAGTGAGGCCCTGTTGGCTTTTCGGTAGTTGTAGCCAGGGCAGGCGAAATCACTCGTTGCTGTTGCTGTTGTTGTTGTTGCTTGTGTGCTGTGTTGTTGTCAGTTGTTGTTTCGTTGTTTGTTCTTTTATGTTAACCTTTTGTTTTTACCTGATTTCGACGACGTCGACGCGACGGCACACAAAGTTACCAAACGCATTCGCCCTCAATGTCACAACAACAACAACTGGCAACACACAACTGCTGTTGCTGCTGCTGTTGTTGTTGTTGTAACATTCGTAGAAATCACAAGTGCCAAGCGCGCTTCATTGTGGGAACTGTTTTTGAAGTTGCTTCGCTGTCGGTCCAACTCAATGTGCCCCTCGAGTCCTCCCTCACATGCACTCCCGCTCTCACTTGTACTCCGTATTTCTATCTCCCTCTCTCTCTCTCTCTACGTCTCTCCCCTCCCTTTCGTGCAACTGTGTGTGGTGTTTGGTGTGCTCTTTGGGCCACTTCACATGTTGTCTCTAATATCCTTTTGAGATTGCTTTGATTAACCTTTTGATGATCGATGATAATGAATATTTATTAACTGCTGCTGCTGCTGTTGTGGTTGCTGCTGCTGTTGTAGCTGGGCGCCACAATTTCCCACACTCTGGCTGTCCAAACATGTCATAAAATTACGATAAACATTAATTTTGAAACACAAATATAACGATAGTTATGCATATGCAGCAGTATTCCTAAGCAGCTTTGGTTGCTGAGTTACCATTTGATAACTGCCATTAAAAACGAAACTAGAAAACTTAAGAGATTTTTATTATAAATAAACTATAGCTAATTGGGTGTTGGTTGTCTGTTTTTGGTACCTATTGGAAATAGAATACGAGAATACGAATACGCTTAATTAGGCGTCTTAGTTTCCGTTTTTATGGCTCAATTTGGTAGTACGAAAGTTGGCCAACAACAACAAAGTATAACAAAATAACAAAAATGACAATTTATGAAAGAAACAAAAATACAAACGCGCAATAAAAAATGTTGGTCTTGTTCGGAACCCGAAATCCGTTGGTCGGTGGGTTGGTCCAGTGGGTTTCTTAACCAGGCAAGTGGGGCTCTCCATTTGCATAGATTCGTTAATTAAACGATCGCAGCCCTGATTTTTATCAGGCATAATTAAGTTGCATATGCCAAAGGAGCAGCACCATCATCACCATCAGCACTGCCCATGTTGACAGTGATAAAATTTTTATTAATGAGATTTTATGAACCGCATCTAAATACAGCACAAGGCAGCTGCGAATTGCTACACGAGAGACCCCTCTGAGCACCGGGGGAAAACATATGTTAAAGCCACATTTGATAGATTCGCAGCAGCACAACGGAAACATCAAAGCCTGGCAACGGTTGTAAACTGTCTATCGAGTATGGTAATCGCGCGATAACGATAACAGCAAATGCTGTGAAGCAAGCGGATTTCAGTAAATCATATTTATGGAAATAATGCAAACAAGGTTGAATTTTTTCAGCTAAATTAAAACTAAAGTATGAGTAGACTATGCTGTCACTGTAAATAGCAATAACCTATTAGATATATCCTATACAACCTATTTATATATAACCTAATTACATACAGACATACATATATATGTATATTTGAAAATATCCACGACTTTAAAAAAACCTGGACTTAAAGCAGTGTAATGCAGATATATTAAATAAAAAATAATTCCGGAAGTACTTCACTTGTTCACCTTCAGGCCTTCAGATTCCTCGTCAGTGGATTAACAAACCTGATAGAAATCCCTTACCATACTTTCAAATCCCTTGCCAGTTAACCCAAAACTGTCCATTACTCGACCTGTCCACCTGTTTATCTGTTCACCTGCTCATTTATCCATTAGACTTTACTAATTTCACACAGACAGCAGGTCATGTGGTGTGACATTACCCAAAACTCACCGGATGTATAATTTAAACACTTTATAGACCACCTCCTGGCGATGGAACGAGGCATGCACCGCAGGTAACCGAAAATCATATTGCTAAACGCAGGCGAGATTTGAATATCTCGCATATCGAAATGGAGAGCGGATGGGTGGCTGTGGATGCTTGTCGTGGTTGCTGTGGTTTTGGTTACGATGGTTTCGGATTTTGGGGCGATGCATTTGCATAAATATGAAATTTATCAACGCAGCGCGCTCAAATGGATGCTGATTGGACTCATTTGGCTATTCAGAGATTTAGCGTGCGTTCTTTATGGCATATGCTGATGCCACATCATAATAAACACACACACACCTGCACACACAGATACACCTGCTGGGCGCTGGCTTAAACAAAGGCAGTTTTAATAAATCGACATATGAAACACGACAACTAACACCATTAGCTCCACTTTAAATTGTTAAATTATTCAAACACTAATATGCTGCAAATATAACATGGCAAACAACAACAGCAACAGCAACAACAACAATAAGAACAGCAACAATGGCAGCAACAACAGCGACCAACGATAAAATGCCAATTTGTTTGTCATTTTTGGTCAATTTCATACAATATTTTAGTGATCAGTTGGCCAGTCACTTTTGTGCGTGTGTGTGTGCTCTACATGATGTGTGTGTGCGTGTGTGTGTGTCTGCAATATGGTCGACTCATTTGTGCGGACATCAAACAAATTACTTTATCAACAGCAACAGCAACGAGCCAAAAGCTGTTGTTGATGTGCTGTTTATGTAGCCCCTGTCCCCTGTCCCCGGTCCCTCCCCCGCCCTCACCTGACTGGCTGACTGGCCCTCTCTGTTACACTTGCTCGCTCTCCCTCACAATTAGCATATTGCGGGGTGTGGTTGCCCAAATGACAACCAGCTAAACAAGCGAGCAGCCAACCAGCCGACCAACCAGCAACTGGCAGCCAGCCATAAAGTGGACCACCAACAGCAGCAGCAGCAGCAGCAACAACAGCAGCAGCAGACTGAGCAGAGACCGTCGCAGCAAACAGACAAATTAACTTTCAGTTGTTGTCGTTGTCTTCTTGGTTGTCTTTCCGTATCGATATTTGTGAGAATTCAAATATATATTTTTATTAACAAGCCAAGGAAAATTAGTGGGAGAGGAAGGGGGGAAATCATAATTTCATAGCTATTTCTGCTTTTATTGTTTACCTTTGTATCGATTGCTTTGTTTCATGTTTACAACTGACTTGGGGTAATATGATATCGATGAGCACTCAAAAAACTATGTATACAGACCGAATATAGAAGGGGTTTTAATATGATTGCTAAACATAAATCTCCATTTAGTGTTTCATTGGGTCGTAAAATGTGTACCCCCATCGATGTGGCTTGCGAGAGCACTAAAAATTTGACATTTATTTCAAAATTAGTTTTAGAAAGCTCGCAAGCAAGACAAAAAGATATCATATTTTATGCCGATCCATACAGATGTATCCTATATACGCAATGCGACCATTCAGCTGCTAATTAGATAGATAAGCCTGGCTTCAAATGAAAACATAGCGACTTAAATATCATACACAGCATATGTTTATATATATTTTATCTGAGACACACGCTCGGGCCCGCGTCGACAAGCTATCTTATGTTATGTTGTTTATAATAATAAAGACATAGTCATATATATTTATGCCTTAAATTGGTTTCACGTTATGCATATAGACAGCGTGTGTGTTTGTGTGTGTGTGTGTGTGTGGAGGGTAGGCAGGGAAAAATCACAAAACACATGAGACACAGCGAACTTAAGCTGTAGCTAAACACGTAGAGTGTAGAGTGCTAGAGTAGTGCTAGAAACCGTATACAACCAGTTCTTTTTCCATTGAATTTCTGTCCGGGGCTGTCGAAAACTTGTTGTAAAAGCCAAACTATAATTTTGTCATTTTTGAAATTTATTTTATGAGCGGCAATTTTTTTTTTGTTTAAATAATGCCCAAGTAGTCACATAATTCATGCAAAACTCTCTGCCACAATTATGTTAATTTTAATTGAAAGATATTTTTTGTTGCCGCCGACGATTTCTTCTTGGTTCAGTTCGTTTTAGTTCTCTCAATTTTTGGTACAAAGAAATTTTCAGCATTTGAGCTTCAGTTTTTGTTAATGTTGCCGAGCCGTGTCCGTTGTTTGGCTTATTTATAATATATTATTTTGTTGGTATGTTGTCAGAGGCAGCTTTCGTTGTTCTGTTAAAAAATCAACGCTCGGCCTATAATTAAAGTATCATATAGCACTCGCGGGCTGTGCATGAAACTGTCAAAATATTTCCCTACACCGGGCACCTTCACATTCACCTTTACCTTTACCTTTGGCTTCACCGCAGCCGTCGTTATCTAGCTTAGCTTAGCCAGTCGGGCTTAGAGAGGCACTGGCATAATGATTAGCCGGTCATTAGTTGGGCCTTCAGTCTGGGACCGCGCATCCCGAGTCGAGGGATTCATTTGAAAAGCCTTTAAGCCAAAAACTTATTCCGTTTTGTTGGGTCTCTTCTTTTGTGCTTATCTGTGAGTGTGCGAGTGTGTGTGTGCTTTCGCCGGGGGTGCAGCCTAATGATTCTACAAATTTTATGCACACATGCCCATAATTATGTTTGGACTGTGGACCGACAACGGGTCCAGCAGCACGCAAATGCACCCACAATCCGCTGGTAGGGGAATCAGAGAATCAAGATCTCTCACTGGTTCCCCACTCAAACAATGGAGGAGTAGGGCGCGTAGTACGCTGCTTTGTTTTGGCGTTGACTCTGATCGTATCTGCAGCTCGCATCTGTTTATGTAAAACAAGCAGAAAAACGCTTGTCACTTTGCCTTTATTCTCTTCTTCTCCGCTTTGTCTCGCATCTTTCATAGATTTATAGCGCAAAATCATTTGAAAATCAATTAGGCGGCAAGGAACCGAAGACTGACACAGCCGATAAGCAAGTGACAAAATTTAGGAAAATATCTAACTTCATTTCGAGAAATGTTGCCAGCTGCTTTGGCTGTCAATAAATAAATTTCACTGGTTAGCAGAGCAGGGGCGACGATAGGGGGCGATTTATGGGGAGTTTATTATAAAGAAGTAATATTTATGTATATTTTATTAATTTTGTACTATTGTAATTTTAGCAGAAGTTTCTACTGTTTAAGCTGTGCTAGAACTATTTCAGACTCTTACTTTAATAAATATCCGATACATCTCTCTACAGAGGGGAATATAGGAAGGTATTAAGGGGGCTTATTATGAAATAGTAATATTTATATATTTTATTTTATATGAATTTTGTATTAATTCTAGAAGAAGTTTCTACTGTTTAAGCTATGATAGCTCTATTCCTGACTTATACTTGATTATATATCTGTAACATCTCACTGAAGTCATATTACTTCAACCACTTTCTTTTCTCCGAACCCCTTCTTTCTCTGTCTCTCTCTCTATGCCGCCCCTGCACCGATGTATATAGTGTATTTATGCTCGCTTTTTTGTTGTTATTGAGGGGCCTATCTGGTTGTGCATATCAAATTTCATTCATTTCGATCCGCTAGCTGAGTATGTATAACGCTCGAGAAATGCGCCTGGGAAGTCGCAACTAAATCGAAATTAATTAATGATCCGAACGTTGCTGACACTCCTCCCGCATAATGAGGCACAAATATGGCTACATCTCAGATAGGCATACTCTATGAAGTGTTGGCAGTGCCTGGGGGAGGTGGAGGGGAGCGAGGGGTAACGGCACGGCAGCTGTAAGCCGCAAGTTTATGGCGCTGTTCCCAGGCTTGTTTCGGCATTTTCAGGGGCGGAGGGGGGGAAGCTTTTGTTACTAATATTAAATTAAATTAAAATATGTTGTTGGTGTTGTTTACGGCGCGTTTGTTGCTCGTTCGCTTTTTTAAGATCTTCGCCAGATCGTGCAGCCTTGTGCTGGTGGTGGTGGTGGTGACTACCGTTAGAGCTAAATGAATTTTCAGACACATCATCATCGAGCTAACAAAGCGACTCGACTGGCCAAAAACCAATCAAAGCATGATCAACAATTTATATGCTTTTATGCAAATCCGTACACGTATTTTAGGCTAGATGCGTCTCTCTGCTGTCCCTCTGTCCCCCTGTCTCTCTGTTTCTGTTTCTCTTTCGCTTTGTTTTTGTCTTCGGCCTTTTGAAATTGTAATTTATTTAATAAAATAAATGTTTATGAGCTTTTAATAAAACGCGCCACAATAAAATACTTAAGGTTTATATAAGCTGTCCGCCCTGAAAGATCTGCCAGACATTTTGGCAACGCGCAGGGGAATCACCAGCAGCGAACTATTTTTAGCGCAGCTCTCTCGCCGTAAGTTGGCCGAAACGAAGATTAAAAACAAGCCGAAAACAAGCCGAAAGCGGCGGAAATCCACTGTCAGTCTATCAGACAAGCAGCGCCTGCCGTTGCTGCTGCTGCTGCACTTGCCACGCAATGCTCGATCAGGATCTGCATCGGGATCGGCATCGGCATCGGGCTTGAAGCGTTGTCAGGTGTCAACAACAATGCGACGACGACGTCGCATGCAAATGCCCAAATGGGTGTGCTGAAAGATCTCTCAATCGTCGCATCGTTGGATCGTCGTCAGCAATCAGCGATGCGATCTGGCCTCGATAGCGTCGCCTAATTAAAATAATATGCCTACTCAGATTACGTATCGATTCGCGCGAATTCTGCGGGTTGTATTGGGCAACTGGTTGGCAGACAGGACAGACACACATACAGACAGGAGAGCGAGAGAGAGAGAGGGAGAGGGAGTCTGGTAGACTTTCCCGACAATACATCATGTTGCAAGTACTTCTTACGATATGCCCGTACACGATTTGTGGGCATGTGTTGTTGGTGGAAGGTGCAACAACTTTCGCAGGCAATTTCACACAGTTTATTGGACGGGCCGGGCACGGCATCGAGCTGCCACATTAATTATGAAAAATTATGTACGAAAGGTGGTCGGGGTTGACTGCCCCGTGTGGCAGGCAAGTTAATTACAAGTTGCGCCCACAACAAACACCCAAAACGCAGCGCGAGATGCCAGAGAGAGAGCCAGAGAGGCAGCCGAGTGAGAGGCAGATCGACGAGCCCAATCAACGCGCAACGCACAATCGAACTTTTCATTTGGTCAACGACAATAAAAATAAGTGTAGGTATATTTCATTGTGTGGTATGCGCGACTAGCAGTTACCCTAGATGAGTTGAGAGCTGCTCCAAGTGAAGCGAAAGGTTTCACTTTAAACTTCTTAACACTTTGCTGAGCTTAGTTAATTGTTATAGCGGGGTATGCCTAACTAGCAGTTGACCTACAATTCCCCAACTATTCGAATGCCAATGAAATCTCGCTCCTTGAAGTTCTTCTCACGCTTTCTTTCTAGTCGTGCATGCCCCACTTCAGCTCTTTCACTTCACAGAGCATTTGCCTCTCTTTTTGTTTGTCTGACTCAAGCAGCGTCTCCGATTAACTTACAAATTGAGATTAGCGGGACACCGTGCTAGCAGCGGCTACAGCAGCAGACACGACGCAGACCCAGACGTCGACGCCGTCTGGAAATGGTGGGATCCGAGCCAAGGGGACCCCTTGGCGAGTGAGTGGAACCTGCGGCTCGCAGCATTAGCACAATTAAAAGCGCGTTCTACGCATTCATTTTTCATAATTTAACACGCTGCCCCCGCAACGATTTGGCAACAAAGGGTTAAAGTGGAGATCGTAGATCGTGGAGTAGACTCATTAGATTTTCCATATCTAATTATGTTCGAAATATTTGATTAATTATCGGCGGCTTGATTGATTGAGCGCGCCGGACAAAACACCTTGCAGCAGGCAGAGGCACAGGCAGAGAGACCCTGACGAAGGAGGTGGAGGCGCAGGCGGAGGTGCAGGCGAAGGTGGAGGCTCTGGCAGGGGAATCTCCCGCCTGGCAATGAAAAATGCAACAGCAGCAACAACAACAGCAACGGCAACAACAACGGCAGCAACAGCGCATTGTGTTGTTGTCAGTTGTAGACGCCACAGCTTGTGGTGGTGGTGGCAGCAACTGTTGCTGCTGCCGCCTGGAAGTTGCTGCATGTCAGTGTTTTGTTGCCGTTGCTGTTGTTGTTGTTGCTGCGCAGCTGTTTGATTGATTGCCAATTGAATATTTGTGCCTTGCGTGTCTCGACTGGAGCCGAGACTGTCTAACAGAGCAGAGCTTCGCATGTTGCCATGAGACATGGTCAAGTCCATTGATAAAGCAGAAGAGAAGAAACAGAGAGAGAGGGACAGAGAGAGAGAGAGAGAAGAGAACAAGCTGGACCATCTGTTTTGGGGCTAATCAATGCTGGACAGATTTGCCCCGCTAAATGCAACAATTTCCTGTTGGCGGCGGCGGCGGCGGCAGCAACAGCAAATTCGTTTGACAGTTTTGCATTGCACACACACACACACACACAGAGGCAGAGACAGAGACATAGGCACACATAAATAAATAAATAAGTGCGCCGAATGGGAGAATGTGTAGCGTGTGACAGGCGGGGCACAAAATTTATGGCGGCACAAGGACAAAAACCGTCGACGGCGACGTCGCAGCGCAGCGCAACGGAAGCGCGCAACGCCGTCGAGCTTTGCTGACATGTTAAACGACTGCGCGGACAGACGGAAATGGAGTCGATAACGATGTGTAGTAAGGGAGGAAGGTGGGGGGGGGGAGGAGGGGGAGTCTGCTGGCAAATCGAGCCATTCGATTTGGCAAAAGATACAAATTAATTAAGCCGCATGCGGCAAATAACGCTAACTCAATCGCTGTGCGCGATAAATCAAATTGCCTGCGATGCTGCGCTGGTGTAGCTGGTGTTGCTGGTGTGCTGCTGTTGCTGTTGGCCAATTGCAGTTGGGCAACCGTCTCAAAGGGTGCCGGCAACAATGTCAACTGTCAGCAATTTGCACCGTTGCACGTTGCTGTTGCAGCTCGTTTGGAAATCGCTTAGGAAATCGATTAATTGTTGAGGCAGTTGCAACAGCAGCAGCAGGAGAAGGAGAAGGAGCAGCAGCAGCCTCGCCTTGCCACGCATTAGCATACATAACACACATACGCATTATCCAGAGCAACCCACGATGCGCAGCAGCCCCATCATCATTATCAGCATCATCATTATTAGAACGACGCAACGTCAGCTGCTGCTGGCAACATGTTGCACTGTTGTGCTGTTGCTGTTGCTGGCGCAGCTTTTGGTGTCTGGCAGCAACACTTAACGTTTGTTTATCGCGCCAGCACGAAATGTTGTTGCCAGGCGCTGCTGCTGACGCAGTGGTTGGTGCTGCAGTTGCTGTTGCTGGCCACGACCGCCGCCGCCCACTTTGTCAGAGCGAGAACCGTTAGTTTTGCCACCGCCGCTGCTGCTGCCGCTGCTGCTGCCACGCATGTTGGCCACTTCACGCGTTATTTACAGTTGGTCGGGTGTGCGAGGGAGTTGCTGCCGTTAGATGTGTCTGCTGCCGTTGCTGCTGCTGCTGCTGCAGTTGCATGTTGTCGCTGTGCTCCATCACATGAATCACGACGCACTCGCCTGGCAGCCAACAACATTGAAATTGAGGCAATTTGTTTGCTGTTGTCGCGCATCCTGCGGGTAATTAAAAAAGGCGCAAGAACAGCAACAGCAGCAGCAGCAGCAGAGGCAGCAACATCCACGCAGCAAGATGCACGACGCATAGACATGACTATGGCCAATGGCTGTGGCTGTGGCAAAAACTGGTCACTGCAGTGGCAATTTGTGGCAATTACATGCGGAGCCATTTACATTTAGATTGAAGGGTATTTATCTCGGCCTCGGCCTCGGCCTCAGTCGCAGTCTCACTTGCCGCGTTGCACGTTGCAGCAACAACAACAACAACACTGCGTACTGTGCCCAGCATTATCAAAATCTGCTGCGTCTGCGTCTGCGTTGGCGCCCGCTAATGAAGTGCGGCGCACAGTTCTCGAAATGTTACAAAATGCTAACAAGTTGTTATTATAAATCGACATGGAAATTAGTTTGCACTTGAAGCCGCTGCCGCTTGCCGCTGTTGCCGTTTGCCGTTTGATTTATTGCCGCCTGTCACCCGACTGCCAGCTGTCTACTACCAACCGAGCCACAAGAGCCAAACAGCAACAGCACCAAACCAAACCAACGCCGACTCTGACTGTGACTGTGACTTCATCGCCAGCGCCATCACCGTCTCCTGCTCCATCGTCGCCGTTTGCCGACACTCGATACCCGACACCAGTCAACGGCGCGTGGATCCCAGTCTCGGGCCACGGTATGGTTCACTTCGGTCTCAGTTCTATTTCACTTCGTCCGTCTGTCTGTCCGCGGCGCCCCCCATAGGTCGCGTTGCCTGTCCGCCCAATGCGGCTGCAAGAAATAATTCATTGCAGTGCAGCGCAGACACCCAACGAAATAAATTAAAACCTAATAACAACTAAGTCGCCGAGTGGCCTGCGCCAGTTAGCTGCGCGACTGCGCTGCCTTGCTGCTTGTGCCTGGCTTAAATTTCTCAAGTTGCAGCGCCTACGCATAGGCAACACTCTTGAGGAAGGCCAGACAAAGGTGATGAATGACTGGAATGGAATGACTGCATTGTATTTCAATTTGATATGAAACAATATAAAAGAATATAAAAGAATCTGGTAAAGGTATCAGTATCTAAAGTAGCAACAGTATCTTTAAGATTGAAGCATTGCAATTTTGGAATTTAATTAGAGTTGTATCAATATATGGCAGGGAAAGGTGCGTGGACAAGTTCGAACATAAACTTAATTTTTGAAACACATTGTCACCAACTTTATTAATTCTAGTTTTTATAGTGACTGATATCTTTACGGTCAGACTGACTTAGCTATAGCGACTCGTGTGTTAAGACTGGTCAGGGACATCATCGCCTTCTTCTGCCTGTCATATAACTTATATAACACACTTCAACCCAATGGATATTATAGGTATCAGGGTAAACAGTAGCTGATGCATATAAAGTATCTTGTGTAGGCAAAAGTATGTAAATTTATTTATTTAATTTATTATCGAACTATGTAGGCAAAATATGTAAATTTATTTATTTAATTTATTATCGAACTATGGTCAGTCAACTGCTTAAAAATAAAAAACAATTAATAATTATAATTGAAATTTTAAATTGAAATATAAAGCTGAGAAATTAAAGGTAAAACCTTAAATGTGAAAAAAAGAATTTGATTGAAATGTATAGTAAAGGATAGCGGAATTATTCTGCAGCAGCATCTCAGCAACATCTCTCTCCCTTTGCCCTTTAAAATCAATCTCTTTAAGAACTTAAAGTTAGCTCTACCCTTTCTCTGCTCTCTCTCTTTTCCTATATGACTACCTCTCTCCCCCCTCCCGTCCTCCACTTCTTCCATTGCCATATCTGCCTTGTTAAACATTGCTGGGCATGTGGAATAATTTACCTGCTGCTGCTGCTGTTGCTGCTACTGCTGCTGCAATCCGTTGCCATTTGCACTTTTAACAGCCTTTTTCCGGCCGCACTTTCAAGCTGTCAATTTTGGGGCACTCTGCGTCTGTTAATTGCCTACTTAACTGCCACGCCCATTGCCGCCAACTGTCCGTAGTAAATAAGCGCTTAATTACATGTCATTACACAGAACAATGCAACAGCAACAGCAGCAGCAACACGAGCAACAACAACTGACTCATAAGTAATAAAGCACGTCATGTAACAGCAGCAACGACTCGGAGCAGCAGCTGGTGACGCTGTAGCCGACGCTGCCTCCAATTGTTGCCCCGCGGGTCATGTCACAGTTAGCGCATAAACTATGAATCAATTCACGGGCATGCAACGGGCGTTTATCAAACATAATGAGGAAACAACATTTTGACTTATCAACTGGCGATGGCGATGGAGTTGCTGCCTGCCGCCAACTGCTTGCTGCTGCTGCTGCTGCCTACCTGACAGCAACGCCTGCCTGCCGGCGAGCCAAAAGTGTTGGTTAAAGTGTCAGAAAATTTTCATTATCGCACACTCTCTTACACACACACACACACACTCGCGCACACACAATAACGGCGTGAAAAATGTCGTGCGGCATGCAATGCAAAGGCTGCAGCAGGATAAGGCGAGGAGCAGGCGGTTGATACGCCCGATGTCTGCAGCATTTATGCCAAAATGGCAATGAGATATGCGAGCAAAGGAAAATGATATACAAATGAAACAACAAAAACAAAGCTGAGAGTGTGATACCTCATCAGGTGGGCCGGCCTGCCTGCCTACCCAACTGGCCCCAGCTCGCCCGGCACTGATATTATTAAAAAACTGTCAAAAACGCCTGCGCGACAGCGACGCAATCTGCAAAAGGGAGCGAGGGAGACAGAGGCAGAGAGAGAGAGAGGGAGAAAGAGAAGGGGAGACTGGAGACTGTGCGTGCTGTAGCTGCGGCACATTTATCATTTTCATTTCAATTTTGGCGCATTATTCTTGTAGCTAAATATCGCGCCCGACTGCATAATGCGTCGGCGGACAACTGTCTGATTGGCGCGCGACCACATGGCGTATGAGCAACGCGTGCGCGACTCATTCACTCACACTCGCCTCGTCTTGTCTCGCACTCATTATAGGCATGTTTCGCGCCTCACTGTTGCAGCAGCAACTGTTGTTGTTGTTGCTGTTACTCTTGTTGTTGTTGGCGTGTCATAAAACAGTTTGAGAGCCCATAAAACTGTCAAAGTCGCTTTTGCTTGTGCTTAGAATTTCTATGCAGGAAGTGACAGCGCGCCCAGCAAGCAACTTGTTGTTGTTGTTGCTCTTGCTGTTGCTGGCCAATTGAGAAAGATGAGCGGAAATGTAGCGAGCAAAGCGAAGATTTGTGTGTCGAGAACGTTTATGGTGGCCATAAAGCATTGGCCCAAGCGGCCTCAATTGGCGTTGACTAACCAATTTAAATGATACAAAGAGAGAGCAGAGATTAAGTTGAGTGCAAGCCAAGCAATAACTAGATTAAAGCACAGTCTGCAGTGTCGTATTCATATTCAAATCATATGCATGGAAATTCTTGAAATATTTTCCTTTCTTTTTGCATTTTCATTTCGCATTTTCTTGTCCTGCCGTTTTTCACTTAAAGTTCATGCGAGCGGAAGTCAAGCCCGGCAGGAGACTGCCAAACGGGCAATGAACGGCACCTACAGTCAGACTGGGGATGCTGCCACGCCCCCTGTGGTGTGTACTGCCAAGAAAATGCAGTGCCAGCAGCAGCAGCAGCAGCGGCGTCGGCAAGAAAAGTCAGTCAAAATTATGCAATTTATGCGATATACGTGGCAAGAGGAGCAACGCTTCTTGGCAGGCACAAGGACACAAGGGTTAACCAGAACACACACAGACAGGCAGAGAGGCAGCAACACACTTGGCGCCAGTTGCTTTGCGTGCTGCGTGGCAGCAGCTCCCCCCTCTTGCCTCCCTCTCCTGCTGCCCACCTCATTTTTGGCAACATAAATTTGCTAACCACGTACACGACTTGCTGCGCTGCAATGCGGCGCTTTTGTTGCTTCTGTCATGTGTTCTCTGCTGGTTTCTCTCCCTCTCCCTCTCTCTCTTTGTTTGCTCGCAATCGGACAGCTCCAGCTGCAGCAGTTGCTGCTGTGTACTCGTATGTTGCAAGCATTGCACCCAAAATTGGCTCAACTGCTGCTGCTGCTGCTGCTAACAAAATGTATTAGATTTCGCACAGATAGCGCAGTCCGCTGAAGCGTAAAATGTGCGCCTATCAAGCAAATTGTATCAGCAACACGTTCAAGTGGCTGCTGTTCCCAACAGCAGCAACACCAACTGACCCACGCGACGGCAACATCATCTAATGCCGGGTGAAAACACTTTGTCTGAAATTCAATGCCAGCGGGCGCTTTGCCACTTCGCACCTCTTTGACTTGACTGCAACCCGTAAGCAGGCGAGCAGCACCTGTTGTTGTTGCTGCAGTGTTGCTGCTGTTGATGTTACTGTTGCTGTGTTGGTGTGGCAGCTGCTATCAGCCCAAGGCGCGCGCGTGCCCCCCACAAAAGTGGCGATTTACGATGGCTGAAATAATCAGCGCAAGCGAATCGCAGACAGGTCCACCGACCGAGGCAATAAAAAGCTTCCGGTGCTGCAGCAACATCAGCAACAGCAGAACAGCAACAGCAGCAACAGCTACAGCAGCAACATCAGCTTGTTGCTGACATTGAGGTGATGCATGAAGATTATCTGGTGATATGTTCTAGAGCGAGTTTGCAGCCTCAATATTTTGGCTGTCAGCAGGCAGGTTGCCGCTTGCCGCTTGTTGCAGCTTGTAGTTGCAGCTTGGCAAGTGGCAGCGACTTTCGTTGTTGTCGTTTATCAACTGCCGCTGATCGGGTTCGCGCTGCATTTGATGACGACTCTTGAAATGAGCTTACAAGCAGCACATTATCTTAATGTGACTGCTAACGAATGTGCGCTGCTTGCAGTTGGAGCAGCAACACAGGCAAACACAAGCACACATTCAGACGCACACAGAGGCACATACAGGGGCACACACTTAGGCACAAGCAGACACAGCTAAGGCACAGACACAGGCACATGCACACGTGCACAACGCCACACGCAGTACGTATACGCCGCGTGCGCGCGCAATGCAAATTAGTGAGGAGGGCGGACATAATCTTCCGTTTGGCAGCTGGCAATTTGCTAAGCACCCGCTACGAAGATAAAGCATTTATTGTCTTGTAATATTTAATCATCGATTAGGCCACTCCACTCTCTTTCCCTCCTCTATCGTTTCGAAAACAAATTGTGCACTTGTTGCACAAATGACTCATCAATTTTTGGCAAGCAAAGCGAGCAGAGGCATAAAGTTGTTATTTAAAAGTCACCCACATGCGTCGAAGAGAGGGAGAGACAGAGAGATAGAGAGAGAGAGACAGAGAGAGGGAAAAGAGTGCGAGGCAAACGCAGATCAGATAAAAGCGTCGGCAATCAGCAGCGTCATAATTTTTCCAGCGATAAATGAGTTGCGATAAGCAGCGCGAACGAGACAAGAGGGGGCAGAAAGAGCAGAGGGGAGAGGGAGGAAGGTTGACTCGTTGAGCCAGCGTGATGGGGAGTTGAAGTGTGGAGCTGCAGTTTGGAGTCGAGTTCGGTGTCGCAGTCTGCGCAGCCTGCGCGCGCTGTAATTAAATGTCGTCAATTAATCAAATGTCACAATAAAAATAACAGAGTATAAAATCCTGAAATTAATATGCGTTAAAATGAAATGGCCTCAACAACAACATCAGCAACAGCAGCAACATCAGCAACATGGCCAACAGCAGCAGCAGCGACAGCGACAGCAGCAATTGCTGACCACAGGAGCAGCAGCAGTGCCAGGCTGCATTCTTGGAATACAAAATCGTGGGAGCAATTATAATTATTTTTAATGCACACACACGCAGGCCAACACAAACACACACACGCACTATCACACACACACATATGCCACACACACGGCATATGACCTGCTGCTGCTGCTGACTCGAGCTGATTCTCCGGGTGCGTGCGTCGTATTTCATGGCCTGTCCTCCGACTACGTCGACGACGACGACGACGACGACGATTGTGTGGCATCTGCGATTTTTATCGCTGCAGCGCATATAATAACAATAATTCTTAAAGTGGGGGAAGGTCAGCGCACAATGACAACATGCAAAGAACACAAGAACGGCAGCTGAGTCTCCAGGGAGGCACAGAGTGGGACTCGGCCACTGGCTGAGTTGCAGGCATTGCCAGAGACGCACCACAAGGAGGTGGAGGAGAAGGAGGCGGGGCGCAGACGACGGCACTGCTGCAGCAGAGAATCGAGCGCTTAAACTCAACAGCAACATTAATTTGCAGCCTCGCCAGCAACAGCAGCAACAGCATTTGCATAAGGGCTTAGCGATGGCAGCGTGAGTCACGCAGCTGACAGACAAGAATGAAGATACAAGTAAAAAACAATTAATAATTATAATTTAAATTTTAAATTAAAATATTAAACTAAGAATAATTTTAATTTAAAAGTAAAATCTTAAATGAATTAATAAATTGAATTGAAATTTAATTATAATTTGATCTTTCTGGGTTGCTTTTGTTTGCAATTTATGCTTGTATTTATATATGTAATTCATAACAATATATCAAACAATTCTTTTTGAATTCCTTTATCACTCACTTTCCTAATTAATTGTCCTTGTCAACCCACTCACGACTCACGCGCACAACTCTAGGAGGGCTCAGGTTGGGTCGCTTGCGCGGCTTTTGGCTCTGCACAAGTTGTAAAATGATATCATAATATGCGCCATCAACGGTTGCAAAATTTATAACTTATTTCGTGAAGCAGCGTGAGAAAGAGGCAAGGAAGAGAGGGAGAGAGAGAGAGGGTGAGGAGAAGTGCGGGCGATGAATGTGCGAAGGAGGCGAGGGAGCGATAAGTTCAAGTGGCGGCGCCACTTTGGGACCATTCCTTGGGCATGGAAATTGTGACTGTGCCACAGGCCCATCGACAGATCCACATGCAGATGCACATTGTGAGGCACACACACACACATCCAGATCGACCCCCTACAGTAGTGCCAATGAGCTGTTAATGTGTGCGGCAAGGATTTCATTTCATTTGTGCGAATCTCGCATCGGAATGGAGCATCTGCTGCAAATGATGCGCTTTAAATTTGCTTTAATGTTGTGGGTGATTGCATTTTGATTGTGTCTGCTGCTGCCTCCGCCTCCGCCTCTGCTGTTACTGTTGCTGTTGCTGCTGTGCCAAAAGATGTGGGCAGCAGGATGCACATGTTGTTGGCCCGTTCTTGGCCAGTTGGCAGCCCTGGGCGCTTGGCCAACGCCAGCACGCCGCTTGTGTCAACAGCACGTCAGACGGAGACAGCAACTGGACAGTAGGCGACTTGGCCTACGCTCCATGTGGCTGCAGCTGTCGTTGTTGCAACTTCTCCGTTTTTATTAAGATTTTGCGAGCTCTTTGCCAGCTTATCAAGCTGCATTATTGGCTGTCCCGCCGACTGCACTTGAACTTGATTTGACTTGCTGTGGGCAGTTGTTGTTACGCTTGTCTGGGCTGTCTGGGGCGTAGCCGATAGTCAGCAGCAGCAGCAACAGCAGCAGCAACTTGGCTAGACATACGCCTAGTTGTTGTTGCTGTTGTTGCTGTGCTTGTACTTCTGTTACTTGTGCTTGCTGTTGCTGTTATTGGTGGCCATTAATTTATGAGGCTGCCATTTATCACATTTGCCAGATTAATCAATTAATTGAGAAGTATTTTTGATTGTTCCCACCAAAATACAGGGTATTAAAAAGCGTTCAAATTTCGTTAGCACAAATTAATCATAAGTTCGCGAACGTGCGCGGCATATATGAAATAAAATTAAGATATTTGCCATGGGTTCTACCTGCACTATAGACGCGCCATATAAGCCACGGCAAACGGGGCCTGATAACAGCACTTTGGCCATCAATCTATGTGGCTTTTAATTCCTGTCTTTAATGTTAATGTTAATGTCCATGCGACAATGTTACAACTGACATTTTACCGTGATTTAGTGCGTATTTTATGGCAAATTTATTTGTGCAAAGACAGAGATAGAGAGCGATGGAGAGAGAGAGAGGGTAGAGAGTTATTTTAATTGATTTTTCAGTTAAAGTGTGGGAAGACAGCAAGTTCCCCTCAAGTTCCCTCCCCCTGCCAGCAAGTGCGTTACAAGGAAGAAAGTACCACGAGCCAGATGATATATCGTTTTATATGCTGTTATTAAATGCTTTTGCGCAAGAGGACAACGCCAACCAGAAGTAGAAGCCACATCAATTTCTGCTTGGCCTCGCATTGACTCAGGATCGGGTCTTGGATCGGGTCGCAACGCATAATTAATGCGAAAACCAACGCACTTGAGCGGAGCAGCAGCAGGAGCAGCAACTGGAAACAGCTCCCCACGCAACTGGATTGCCTCGATCTACCTCTCTCACTCCCCTCTCTCCCCCTCTCTTTCTCTCGCACACATGCGAATTCCGGAATTTTTAATAATTGCACTTGTTGCGCCGAAAAAAAGAAGAAGTCCACGCAGACATCGCCCAAACGAACAGTGGGAGCCGGCTGCGGTCTAAGCAGAGTTCCCAATCCAATGTGCGAGAGAGGCCGAGTCCAGTGCGAGGCGACGATGAAGACGACAACGACAACGACAACGTCGACGCAGTGAAGATGACGCGGCAAGGCTGCAGGTGCAACGAACGAACGAACGAGCGAACCGACTGTGGCAGCAACCGCAACGCAAGGCAACGCTGTGATGGGCAGCCGTTGCGTCTGCGTGGTCATGCCACACTCCCCCTTGCCTGCCTCGCTCCCCTTGCTGCTGCCTGTCGCTTCGATTCTGTTGCCACTGCCACCGCCGCCTCCTCCTGCTCGTTGGCGAGATAAATTATGTCGCTAATGCAAAGTGCTCCGCTTTATGCAGGCAGGGGGCAGACTGGCAGCAGCAGAGGGTGCAGAGAGAGAGAGGGAGAGAGAGACGTTGCAAGACGATACAGACGCACTGCGTTTGGCTTTTATCTCGCTTATTGGTTGGCATTTGCCGTGTCGTCGTCGTCGTCGTCGTCGTCGCTGCTTCGTCTTGGATTGCGACTGGTCTCTGGGTACGTCTGCGACTCCAACTCGGACTCCGACTCCGACACCGACTCGAAGTCGGGAGTAGGCGTAGGCCATATTAGCGGTACAACTTGCAGAAAAAACAAACCCGCTGATAAAGTGACATCGTTAGGTTGGCGCTGTCTGCATTCGCTAATTACTGCACCCAGCGAGTGAAAGAGAAAGAGAGAGAGAGAGAGGAAGGGAGAGATAGGTAGAGAGAACTCTTTGTGGCGTGGGAAAATGGGGAAAATGTAGATTCAAATGACCACAAGAAAAGAGGAAGTGAGTGAGTGAGGCGCATGCAAATATTGCACATTGATGGGCTAATCTTGGGGACACTCTGATGACATGTTGAAAGGGAAATTCCTGCATGGTAATAATTCCTTTTAGCTGCACAAATTCCCCGCCTGCACGGCAAATTTCAGTATTCTAATGGAAAGATTGCCTGCTCTCTCTGGATTTAAAGAGTGCTGTCATTAAATGAAAGTCACGTTTTCCACTGACTTTGGGCAAATTTTAATTAAAAATATTTATTCAGAAAGAAAAAGAAAAACTCTGCTGAACATGTGACTGTGCTGTGTCTTGTCTCTTGTTGTCTGTGTTGTCTGTTGCTCGTTGTCTTTCTCTCTCTCTTGTGTTCCTTGTTTACTTTCGCTGGCCGGCAAACTGCTCGAATTAGCAGCAACAACAGCGGCTAATAAAAAGTCTGAAATGGGAAAAGGCAAACAAAACATGGCAGCAACAACAGACGAAAATGACAAGGAATAAAAATGAGAGCACGCTTTTTGGCTCTTTGGCTTTCTGGCCGCGTGTTGCAGCTGTTGCGAAATCTTTGCCGCTGGTGGCAGCCATTTTGTATTGCCATTTAGGTGAGATGTTGTTGTCGGAGCTGCCGCTGCTGCTGTTGTTGCTGCTGCTGTCACCATGTTGCCCCACATGAGCAACAAAAGACGACAAGAAATTAATTTCATGCACATAACAAAAACGAAAGCGGCCAAAAAGAAGAAATGACAACAACAACAACAACTACAAAAAAGAATCACAATTCAACGTGACATGGAAAATATTTGCGAGCATATTTAAATAATTTCGACTTGTCGTTTTTAGCCTTTTTTGTTGTGTGTGTTGGAGGTGGGGGTTCACATTGGGCTGGGGTTGCAACGTGTTTCGGCGACTTTTCCACAAATTAGTTTACTTTTTGCGCCGCCAACTGACGCTAATTAGCACGCGCCACCGTCGCCACCATCGCCAGCATCACCGGCAGCAGCAGCAGCAGCATCAGCAGTGGCAGCACCACCCGTCGGATTCCGCTGCACTTATTATATCATTTTTTTGGCCTATGTTTTTGGCAAGCCGCATACAGACGGCATTTTGCGATTTTGTCACAGTAATTGGACATATTAATCTCTGTTCACGTACAACTCTCGCGCAGTTGCCGCCGCCGACTGCCAAGAATTGGGCGGCACAGGCGGCGGTGGTGGCGCTGGTGGCGTGGTCCGCTGTGTCTCGTGTCGGGGCGTATTTGGGATGCCCAGACTGACAATTTTTTATCGCCTTGTGCGATGCAAAAACTGCGAAAGCAACGCGAAAGCGTTTACAACACTCTCGAATCGTTTGAATGTTGGCGGTTTTTACATTCACAATTTAATTATAAAGAAAATTGCTATTGTTTCTGCATAAATATTTGCAAATATAAACGTAAGATGAGGCGAGAATATATATATACCATAAAGCAAAGTAAACATAAAAGTTGGACAGATATTTATGAAAAGTAGCCAAATTCACAATTGAATTGTTTCTTTTCATTTTCGTTTGCCAAAAAGTGACATCTCAGTTAAGTATTTGTTCTCTAGAATGACAGATCAAGCAATCCCTTTTAATTTCCATGCGTGCGAAAGAGACACAAGTAACATTTTCCACATTATTAACATACCAGTACAGTGTGAGTAAATGTTAAGGATTACAGATCAAAGCAAACCCTTTTCGTTTACATGTGTGTAAAAGAGACAGAGGTAATATTAACATAACAGCATGAGCATTTGCTTAATTGTTAACATAACAGCGTCAGCAGATGTTAAGCAAAACAATAATTCGATAACATCGATAGTTTCTGCTTCGATTGACTTCAATGCGAAAGAACGAGAGAGAGAGAGAAACTTATTAGTGCGCCAATTAACATAAATTCTCTCATCATTTTGGCAGTCGTGAGAGAACAATGGAAATAAAACATGGCAGACCTTTGCTTTGTTTGTGATTGGCCTATTAAAATAAACATATTCAAATTGTTTATTTACAGAAGACAAACAAGTTTTTCATAAAATATCATAAAGCGTATTTGCTACGATTTGAAATGTTAAATCTCTTGCAACATTTTGTTGCATTGCTCAACGCTACATCGCAATAATTTGCAGTCGGGTTTTCTCGGCTCACATGCTCACATAAATTATCAGAAAATTTTCAAAACGATTGACTCCACGCAGAGCACAGTGCAGTGCAGCGCAGCGCAGCTCTGGCAATGTCCATGAATCGCGATGAATTGTAGACTTGATGCAATTTTCAAAACGAATTGCTAATGAAAATGTCATTTGAAATTGCGGCACGTACGCGGCAAGCAAAATGGGCAATTTGTTGCTCGTGCCGCGAGTGCAACAGCAACAGCAGCAGCAGCCGGCGCAGTAACAAGAAAGTCGCATCCGGCGAGGCCGCCGACAACGGCGGAGATCTAAGATTTCTGGCGGTACGGGCAAGTGACAAAGGCCGAGGCGCTCAATGCCCTAAAAGGAGTCTTATCACTGGCACCAGCAGTGGCAGCGACTTCTTCTCGCCTCTCCCCTTCTCCCGCTACTCTCTGCTGTCTACCCACAATACTGCATCCACATGCTGCTGCCACGTTGCATCGTTCGCGTCTCGTTAGCTGCCAAACGCTTGGCGATTATCGCATTTGCATTCTCCGAGATGGCAAACAAAGTGTAAAATTATTTAATGCATGTCCAAGGCTAAGGAGCAGCAGGGAGGCAAGGAAGGGGCAAAGGGCATGCGGCAGAGGCGAGGCGAGGGTTAGAGTAGGTGGACTGCTTGCTGCCTGGCTGGGCTTGCAATTGATGCGCACGCAGCGATATCATTTGGCATTTTTGTAGGTGTTGCTGATTGCTGCACGTAGCTGTTGCCACCGCGCCGCAGCGTCGCGCCGCAGATGCTCTGGCCAGACTCTTCTCAAATTCAATTTAGCCAGTGTTGTTGTTGCGTTGTTGTTGTTGTTGCTTGTAATATTGTTGCTGCAACAGATGCAATCAGCAGTTGAGGCAAAGGCAAAGCTATCGATATCAGTTGATGTTGCTGTTGCTGTTGCAAGCCGAGAGAGCAGAGCTGCGGCCACAGCGAGTCAAAGGCAATCGTGCAACACGGCATGTTGCAGCTTGTTATTGCTTGATTGCCGCTAAAATTAAGTTGGCTATTGGCCGCAGTTGCCGCTGCGTCGCTGCGATGTCGACGACGTTGCTACGGCACCAGCAACAGCAACAGCAACAGCAACTCCATCTCCAACTGCAGCTTCAACTCCAGCTTCAAATGATAAATCACTTAATTGCACAGCGAGCGCATAAAATGGAAATTGAGCGTGGTCAAGACATGACAAGGGGTTGCTCTTGTTGCAGTTGTTACTGCATTCGTTGTTGTTGCTGTTGCTGTTGCCGAGTGATTGGACTGTGGGGTGACCGCCCGCATAATAAACTCCGATGATGATTGCTGCCCACACATTGCCCAATGCGAATCACACGTATCGGCGTCGATATCGAAATCAATGCCTGACAAATTGACACAATTGCCGTATGAGTCAATTGAAAGAGTTTCACACCACGCAGTTGCTGCTGCTGATGATGACGTTGCTGCTGCCACTTTATTTTATTGTTTCCCCAAAGGCAATGCAGCAGCAGCAGCAACATTAGCAGCGTGCTGGCAGCTTGAAAGTGAAATAAATCGCCAACTGGCAGCCGCAATTCTAACAGCATTTGGCGTCACGCAATCGCCCTCACTTCAACAACGACAGCAGCAACATCAATTAAGCGACAACAACAGCGATGACAACAATGTGGCCCCGCCTTGTATGCGGGTGTAAGTTGTCGTTGTCGTTTTGGGTTTTTGTTTTGTCATTGATTTCATTTCGATTTGATTGCAAATTGAAATCAATTGTTACTGTTGCTACCCTTTTGCCTTAATTGATGCATTGATTGTGCATAATTTGTGACAATCGTTTCATTCTTGAATAACACAGAGAGAAAAACAAAACCAAAGACAAACGAAAACGAACCCGAAAACTGAAACTGAAATTGTTTTGGATTGTGGGAACATTTTCTTGTATTTGTATTTGTTGAACTTTCACACGGCGCTGGGGCCATGAATTGACCCACTGATTGTGGCCAGCTATGGTAAATCAGAAACTAATTGACTGCCGTTGCACCTGCTTAGCCAGACGACTAATAAGCGTTATTAATAAGCATAAAACATCGCACAATCAGACGACAGTCGCACAATCGCAACGACCCACGCAAATGGACCACGAACACAAAGCGAAGACGAAGCAAAAATGAAGATGAGATGGGAAGAAACAAGACAAAGACATTGGCGGCGACTCAATTCAGCCAAGCGAATGACTGATTAAAGCCGCAGAGAGAAAGACAATAGAGAGGAGAAGGCGAACAACGAACTTGAAATGCTCTTACGGCAAGTGAGTTATAGATACGAATTTACAGATATATTTCAAATGAAATTCGATATGTTATTTGTATATCTTAAGTTAGTTTCTTTTCTTAAGTCACAGCAAACTGCTCAGCTGATTGGAATACCCTTGAATGTCGCTTAAAGACCTCAAGAAGACCGGCACCAACCAAAGAGCAACGCACACAAATTAGCATTTCCCTTGTAGCAGCAGCAGCAACAGTCACCGCCTCCTGCGAGAGCAACAGCTACGCCAACAGCAACAGCGAAAACAACAACAGCAGCAACAACAACAACTGCAAGTCCAATTCCAGAGTCGTCCGACTCATCATTAAAATGTGTCCGCTCGCCCAAAAACTTGATAGCAACTTGGCCTGTCGTCGTCCGTTGTGGATGTTGTCGTTGTCGTCAATGTCGCCACAAAGGAGCCGACTGTTGCCGTCGCCGTTGGCAAGCAGCAAAAATGCGAACGGCCTGCATACTCCCACCGTAGGCAGAAGAAGAAGAAGAAGAAGCCGAAGCAGCTGAAGAAGAAGAGTCTGTCTGCCTGTCTGCAGTCTGAGTCCACTCGAGGCTGCCTGGAGAAGACTGCGAGACAGCCGCGACTGAGGAGGAGAGTCTCTTCAGAATCTGCACCTGTCCTTTGCGTTTGTGTACTGGGCACGTCATTTAAATTACATTAAATTGTTGCGCTGACCATGAAAGCGCTGCAAATAAATTCGTTAAAATAACTGAGCCAAAAACGCAGCAGCAACAGCAACAGCCAGCGGCAACAGCAGCAGCAACAGCGGCAGCAAACAGTCGCAGATTTGCTGCTGCCAAAGTGGAACATTGTGAATGGGGGGCAACAATTCCCGCCAGCAGCAACGACGGCAGCAGCAGCAATTTATGCGGCAACTGTTGCTGCTGCATGCTGCTGTTGCTGCCGGGCATTTGATTTGCAACACAAACAATGACAACGGCAACAAATTTCATGAATGAAAGATTGTGCTGGACAGGAAGTGAACTGCATAACGGACGCGGAGGTGGAAAGGATGTGATTGCAGTTGCAGCATCACCAGCAGCAGCAACAGCCACAGCAGCAGCAGCAGTTGCTGCCGTTGCTGTCGTTGCTGATTGTCTGTCGATAGGCGCGTTGTTTTGTCAGTGGGTTGTGCAAAAATGTTGCTCAATCAGCATGCATAATGCAGCTGATACTTTGCTGGCAGCAGCAGCAGCGGCAACAACGAGGGTGGCTCCTGCAGTTCTTGACAGCAAATGGCCGCAAATTGCTGGGGCCATCGCCAATTACACGCAACACAGCAACTTGCAACTTGCAACTTGACATTGAGCGCGCCCCATAAAAGGCAGCGCGCTGTGCGCATTTATATTGTAATTATGCTGCAGTTGGCGTTAATTTCAGTGGCAGCAAAGGCACCTGCAAACAGTAGCTGCCAAAAGTTGTTCGACCGGCAACGTTGCAGCAGGACCCCTGCCACATGCTGCAGCCCTTGCCCCTTGCCCCTTACCCCTATCCGCTCATTTTAATTCAATTTACAAGTCGACCACAATGTTTGGCCAGGCTTCAATTGCTTTGAGGGTGCCAACTGCCATGGAATTTGTGAATGTGTTGCTGCTGCTACTGTGTGTTGTTGTTGTTGCTGCTGCTGCTGGTGTTTTTGCTGATGTGGCTGGCTTTTATTTTGGCACTGCTAAATTAAGATTCCATTAGCTGCCGACTCAGGCATCTAAGAAATGCATCGCCGAGCCGAGGCGATAAATCTCGCAAGTGTCAAACGATGCTGCTGCTGTCGGTGTGTTGCTGCTGTTGCCGCCATCGCCGCCAGCAACATGCTCGTTCGCAGCTCGCTGCTAAGTGCTCTTCTCTCTCAATGCTCTCTAACAGGCGACGAGCAATTGAAACGTGTCGTAGACAATAAATTCCAAACTACAATAAATTATTGCTATAAATATTTTGCCAAAGGTTTCTGCGCTGCTTCTGCTTCGTCTTCTTCTTCTTCCTGGGCAAAGTTTGAAGGCGTTTGCAGACAGACAACAGATTCTATTTTCTTTCGATTTCTTTTGTTTTTTTGTTTTGGGGACAAGTGACAGGCCAAAGTGACAGAGACAGCTTTGAAATTGAATTAGCAATTGAGAGGGAAATGGGCAGAGCAATGCAGAGAGAGAGAGGGGAGGAGAACTGTTGCAGTTTCGGAGACAATAAATCGCTCAGACTTATGACAAGCAGGCAGGAGAGAGAGAGAGAGAGCCAGGATTGGGCACTGGACAAACGGAAAGTGCAGGTCCAAGTCCTTTTACGGTCAGGCAAATAAATCATTGCACAGCCGCACAATGATGAAATTATTATTTATGCAGAGCGTCGCACGGGACGCGACTTGCGTGTGCTCCAGTTAAAGTTAAATTCACTTTTTCGCCAGCAAATACCCTGCATTCGTGAGCAGCTGCAGGGAGTATTGACTGCGAGATAACTAGAGATAAATATCTCCTTGTAGTTGCTCCCTCTTCCCGGGCAGGGTATGAAACCTTTCGATTGCAATTGCTGGCGACCTGTGGCCACTTGTTGCCGTTGCCATTGCAACAGTTGCTGTCGTGGCTGTTGCTGCTGGTGCTGCCGCTGCCTTTGTCGCCATGAAATTATTGCATGCAACATTAACCGTATTAATAAATTATGAGTATTTATGTGCTGTCAGAAGTCGTGACGGCAGAGCGACACACAAAGTGATAAAATTAGCACAAAATCTGTGCGTTTCTCGCTGTATTCGGCGCAGACTCGTAAATAATGTATGTGCGTGTCCCTCTCTCCCCCTCTCTCTCCCTCTCTCTGTTTCTGTGTGTGTGTGTGACTGTGTGTGTGTGAGCTTATTGAATGTCTTCATAAGCGGGCGGGCAACAATTGGAAATTTATGCTTCAGACTTATATGGGCAACAGGTTGCTCAAGACGGTCTGTAGACAGAGGAGAGGGAGAGCTAAGGGGGTGGGGCAGGTGCCGCATTGCTTTATAACTGTAACGCCAACTGTAACTGGCGCAGGCGACAGGCAACAGGTGCAGGCAGGCAGACAGGCAGGCAGCTTGGGCAGTCACTCAGCGAGTGTAATATGTCCTGCAACTACAACACGCCGACACCGACAACAGCAACAGCAACAGCAACAACAACTTGTCTTTTGACACTTGGCGCATTTGACACTCAACGCGCGCATTCACTTTAAATCTAAATTTACTGATATCTGCGTACAAAATAGTATCAACAGCGGCGACAGCAACAACAACACGAGTAACAACAGCAACAACAACACGATCAACAACAACAACAACGAGTGGCACAACAGCAACAGCAAGTCGGCCTGCATCGAGTAACGAACGACCTTAGAGGTAATAAACATAAATAACGCCATTGAAAGCGACGCAGGCGCAGCTGAGATCAGTCCAAGACGGAGCCAAGCACAGGAAGATGCAGAAGGGGAGAGGAGAGGAGGCTGGTGAGGCGGAGTACCTGGCCAGGCAGTCAGCTTAGCTCGTTGCTTGTTACTTTGTTGGCCAAGCCAAGACTTTGCCGTCCGTGCTGTCCGTGCCAGTTGTGGCCTAGCATAGACGCTTGTCTATGGGCGGGCGTCACAAGAGCCGTCGAAGGTCAACAGATTGTCGGCCCGGTGTCTATCGGTGTCTCTCCACTGCTGCTGCAGCCGGTGCTGGCAACAATCGTGCAACTGAGCGGGCGGGCGGGCAGGAGGTCGTTGTCTGAGCAGGCGTAGCCGTGATAATTGTTTCTTGTCCATTTGGCCAGTTTGATTGCAACTAATGAACTCTAATGAATAAGCAGCAGCAGCCAGTTTTGATGGCCACTTGGTTTTATTATCGGCCTGGAAATGGCAAAGATATGTTGGAGAACTGTAGAGATTCGCAGTGATACGATAAGGGGCCAGAACATTAAGATATGCAGGTGAAAGGTGAGAGAGTTGTGAGTCTGCTGAGCTGAGGTCAATGCCAGGCAAGAGAGGGCAGTCAACAAAGGTCAATCCCAGTCTCATCCTGCTTGAGTTCTGCAGAGATAATTATTGAAGGAGTCTGAGTATTATGGCTAAGTAGAAAAAACAAACTTCGCTCCTCTTGACACATATCAATCAACTCAAAGTGATTGCGGATTAGTGCTAAGAGTGGAGGAGCTCACGCGTTTTCTCTCCTTGGTCAACAGGTAAACTAGTAGGTGGGCAATCCGCTGGATGAGCAGCAGCTGCAATTTGGTACCGAACTAAGCTGCCAAGCCTACTCTGTGCTCTGTGCTGGCTGACAAACAAGCCAAGTCTTCTTTGGCCTGACGAAATGTCAACAATGGCAACAAGTCTATCGTCGTCGTGGTCGTCGTCACTGTCTGCGTCGTCGTTGGATGACTGTCTCGCTGGCATGTCTGGATGACTGGCTGACACCCACATGGCCAGGCAATAAGCACACAATTTGCATAAGCTGCTCGAGCAGGAGAAGGAGTGAGAGCGGTGCATGCAACAAGTAAATAGCGTTGAGCTGAGAGAGGCAACTAGCCCAGTGCCAGAGGCAGGCAGCAGCAGCAGGCAGTCAGCATCTTCAGTCTGGTGGGAGGAAAGTAAGAGAGAGATGCAAGTGCAGCAGGTTGACTACTGCATACCCTGCAGAAAAAGTGCCTGCAACTTGCGCAGCTCTCTCTTCTTTCTTCTCTCATCATTCGCCATACCCTGCACTTGACTCTCGGAAACGAGGTGATATATAAAGGGAATTACCTCTGCTCTGGGAGCCCGCTCTGCGCACAAGACATAATAAAAATCTCTTTTATGGCACTTAAGTGTTTTGTGTGCGGATTGTGGGTAGCATTTTACCTTGGCCCGAGCTTGGAGCTGCTGCCTGCCCTGCTCTGATGATGCTGTTGGACTGTTGTTGGGCTAACCCGTCTTCGTCTCCGTCTCCGTTTGCAGGCCACGATTTATGCGCTCTTTGGCCCAAGTAAATTGCGCATAAAAAGAGCCAACTTTGCGCTGTGCATTTGATGATGAAGTGCTCGAAATAATGCGAGGAGCAACGAAAATTTACTAAGTGCAAGCGCTGAATTTATTAGACAAAACTTTGCTGTTTACGAGCTGTTGCCAGGACGCTTATCAAGCGGCATCAGCCGGCTAACTTATGGCCCCACATGGGTAACAGGTGCAGCCTCTGGACAGATCTCGGATTGGCTTAGCTCTCGGTAGCCACAGCAGCAGCAGCAACAGCAGCAACAGCCTGCGGTCACAGCGAAGCTTTCCAAGTTCAGACAGAGTTGAAGGAAAGGTGCGCTCCCACGATGCCGGTGCAAATTACACACAACTCTACATGTGTGTGTGTGTGTTGGTGTGTGCTGTGGCAAACTGTACTCATGTGAGAGGCGGCGGCAACTCTCAACTGGCAACTGGCAACATTCAAATCCCATCAGCCACGCATGCAATCATCATGATCATTATGAGCGGAAATGCAGGAAAAGTAGGAGGTTTTTAACAGCCACCGAACGACCACCGAGCGACAGAGCGACCAATCGACCGACAGAGTAACTTCAACTCCCCCCCTCTTCACATTCCCTCCTCCTTCCTCGCTGGCTTGGTTTTTTGTCTCTGGCAAACTTGGCATCCTGTTCGAATCGCATTCGCACTGTTCATTCTCTTGGCGGCGGCATCTCAACTGTGCTGGGCATAAAAAGGCGCACAAAACTTTGTGGCATGCAAAAAGTGGCGACGCCGCCGCCGACGCCGCAGCCGAGGTCAGGGGCAAAGAGAAGCTGTGCGAGGTAGGCGGGTGGAGGCAGTTGGGGAGTGGCATTTTATGTCGCCAGCAACAACAGCAAATGACTTTAATTGCATTTCTCGGCGCACTTTTTGCTGCCTCAGTCGCCGTCGCCGTCGCAGTTGACTAGAACAGACAAAGCGGCGGCGTCGGCTGCGTTGCAACATTAACTGAAACTTGCCAGGCTGCGTTGCGCTTTGTTGCCGCACCCGTTGCACAATCTTGATATAAATAATAATTAAATGGATTAGCGGCCAATCGGCGATGCATTAGACGCCTCTCGCGCTGCCACAGTAGCTGCAGTGGCAGTGCCAACGCCTCGAGAGATTCGCACTGCAGATTGGGCCAAAAGCAAACAAAAGCCTGACGCAGGCTCGCGCATAGATCCGCATCGGGATGCGGCCAGTCTGGAGAGGAGAGGGGACAGGGGGAGGGAGAGAGAGGCCGTGAGGGGGGCGTGCGAGTGTCCGTTGAGTGTGCGCTCAATTAATTAATGGCAACCATGAAAGAGCCCGCAATGGCTTTACCTATGCCGCTGACTGCGACGTCAGCAGCGACTGCGACGCTGGCAGCGACAGCGACTAAGAGATTGTTATCGAAAGTACATTTTACATGCGTGTAGTTAACATACAAAGCGACCGTTCACACGGCCAGCCAAGCAGGCAGGCAGGCAGGCGAGTGAGCGAGCAACAGACAGAAGGAGAGAGAGTGAGAGGGAGATAGAGCAAGCAACCAGTCGAATGGTCCAACAAACCCCGAGTCCAATTCCAATCGAATCGAATCTCAATCTCGCCTGCGCATGCGCAACTTTTTGGCAATTGCTTTGCCTTTCCTTTTTTTGTATACACTCAAGCGAGAGGGGTACATGAAGTTTGTAGATGTCTAGGGGCATTGTATACTAAGGTAATATGATCGGTTATCGTATAATAAAGACGCCTAGGCAGAGCTAAGAACAATATACTGACTATTTTACTGCGTAACTTTCTGTCATGGAATCATTTTCTCTTTTCTTTCTCTTTTCTCCTCTTCATCAAAATACTTTATCATTATAGCAAATTCCTCTGCAAGTTCTTCATCTGCATCTGCTTTGTCAGCTCAAGTAGCTCATCTTTCTCTCGCGCAATCCAATCAAATATTTTCATCTTATCAATGTCGCAACCTCGCATGGAAAGCGCATTAAGGCTTCCACTGTACGATCAACAAATTTCTCGCCTTTTGCTTTGAACACCTTTCGCCAAGTTCGGGGCTTCTACTCTACCTGTTGTTGTTGCTGTTGTTGCTGTACGTTCGCAGGTTTCGTTGTGTGAGAATTCGCTTAATGAATTTCCTTTTGGTTTTATCGTTTAATTTGTGCGCCTAATGAAGTTGCCCATTGGAGGCTTTCGCAGCGGACAGCCAGAGATTACACATACGTCGTGTGGCCGCCGCACAAATTGGCCGCCGCATTTCCAGCTAGCTCGGCCACGGCGTGCCACAATATTTACGCTAATCCCCCTGGAAATCCTCTCGAGCCATCGGCATGTCAGAAACAAACAAGTGCCAGACAGGCCATATAAATAAAATAGAATGCCATGCGACGCTCTTAAATATATTTTGGCAATTCTTTCTTTTCTTTTTTTCTGCTGTCTACTCTACATAATTACTGTGTGGAGAGTTTTGGCGAAAGAGTCGCGTCATCGCGTGTACAGCAATGAAAAAATAAAAACGGGCGGAAAATTAAATTTTTATTTATGTGCTGCCACATTTTTTATGCTCTTGTCGTTCCTTCTGCCCAACTAGACTCATTTCATTTTTTGCTCTGTTTTCTTTGTCTTTTTTTTGTTTTGTTTTTTGGGCTGCTCTCTTTACATTGTTGTTGGCGCTAGTCGCAGGGGGCGGCAATTTGCGCTAAGTGGATAATGTGCATAATGCTAGTTAAATATGTCATAAAACACTTCATTTCTGCCGCCGCTTTTCCGACAGTTCGGAAAACCGTTGACTGTTTGCTAAACCCAACGCTGTCAGCCGCACTCGGCAATTTGCAGTTCGGCTGAGTGACAGTGCCTGCAAAAATGTTATGGTAATTATGCCCTGGCAAACAGTGCGAGGGATTGCAGCGGATAAGCCAGACATTCCTGGCGAAAAGTCATGCAATGCCTGCAGAAGGGTTGACTTGAGTAACTATTAGAAATGGTTGCGCCAGGTTTAGTTTGAGGTCCTCAAGCTGCTGACTTGCAGTACTCATAAATTTGCCAGAAGTCAACTGAGTTAAGTTTATTATTAATATTGGTTTTAGTTCGGTTTGTAGTTTTGTGACTAGATTTATTTGGTATTGTTTTCAAAATAAACCTTGCTACCTCTTATCATACTTAAGAAGAGTGTGCAAATATATTTTAAATGATTTTTGGCTTTAAAAAGTCGAACATATCGAATTAATTGTCTATTTTAATTTGTTGTATCTGGTATAACTGTTATAAGATCGCTAGTAACCGCTATCCATTTTAATCGATACCAACAATTTTTGTTGTACAGCTCTAGTCTCAGCCCAATGCTTAATTATAGAATTCAACTACGCATAACTATTTTATGAATTATTCGATTTTCATCTGTTGAGACATTTTGTTTATGATTGTATTGAAATATTCCTTCCTAGTATTAAATTACAATATATGTATTAAATTATATTTTTAAATAGTTATAGCGTTAAATTGTAGCAGGCTCCGTAGCAGCCAAGTGCTCTGAACAGTACCTAACCTCACTTGTTAGTAATAAACCTAATCAAATTTAAAGCAACCGCTTTGGTTTATTGTATATCCCATTATTTTTCTCATTTATTTCCCACTCCGCAGTCACAAGTTGCAACTTGAATATCTATCGCTCAAAGTTGTCACTTTAATGTGCATATCATATTCGTATATCGCATATAGAGCCCTGTCGACTGGTCGACTGTCTGACTGGGTTGACTGGCGTCTGCTGCCCTGGGCCGAGTGGCCGTTGTGCGCTGTGCCAATAAAGTCAATAAAACAAATCTGCAATTGATTATTTTTGCATAAAAATTGTCCAACATTGCATATTGTAGATCGCCAACAATGACACGACCTTGAGGCATAATAAAAATATGTAATGCAATGCAATTACAATCAAATCCGCACGACCCACACAAAGGCGAGCACAGACTCGGCCTGGTGCACAGTCTGCACCGTTGTGGGGCCACCATCGTGGCGACTCGATCTCTCTCTCTCCCTCTCTCCCTCCCTCTCTCTCCTTCTCTCTCTCTCTCTGTACGCACCGTCACCGCGTGAGCTCCGTCGATAAATCGAAATTGTTTGCACTGCCAAAAAGCGAATAATTGCACGAGGTGGGCAGCATGGAGCGTGGAGCAGATAAACCGCTGCCTCAGCCGCCGTCACTGCCGCTGCCGCTGCTGCTGCCCGCTGGCTGGCCGCGATCTGGCAGCGAGTTATGGAATTATGTGTCAAACAAGCCGAGTTAATGGCCAACTCGGCGGCCCTAATGGAAATTGCAGCTAGCCAACTCGGTCTGGGCCTGTGATTTTGCGCACATTGAATGTGTTTTTAATTACCGGACTTCTCCCTCTCCCTCTCTCCCTCTCCCTCCCTCTCTCTCTACTCCTACTCTGCGCGCAGATGCCAATGCGAAGGCTTTGGCCAGAGATGCCAGCGCACACGCCGCACTCGTAGATAACAATTTAGCGGCGATTTAGGCACGTCCACCATGACCATGCACCACAAACCACTGACCAGTGGCAAGCACTGCCAGCTCCCACTCTTCTCCTGCTCCTCCTCCATGTGCTGCTGCTCTGTGTGACCGGCACCCGCGTTGCTACTGTGCTAAAAGTTGAGCATGCGGAAAATTAACATGCGGCCTGCCTGGCCTGGCCTGGACTGATGCGGCTGCCGCTGCCACTCAGCAAGCGGGGATCGCTGTCGCTGTTGCTGTCTCTGTTGCTGTGTCTGTCTCTCTGTCTGTCTCTCTGTCTGTCTGTCTGTCTGTGTGTTTCCTGGTTGCCAGATTTCCCTGGTGAGAAAAGCCACGGGCAGCGAGCGATGTCGTCGTGGTCGTCGGCGTGGCAGATTGAGCGTGTGACCAAAGTCAAGTGCAGTGAAAAGTAATTAACTTGAATTGGTGGGGCCGACTGCGGCTGCGACTGCGGCTGCTGTGTGCGCACAGTGGGTGCCAGCAGCAGCAGCATAGGCAGCACTATGCTTAGGCCCTGCTGCCCCACAGTGGCACAGTGATAAGCCACGCAGCTTGGCCAAATCGGACCTTTCATTAAGAAACCCGAAAGCAACTTTCGAATTATTGAAATTAAATGATTTTTATTACTATTATAATTTGTCTGCCTCTCTCTATCTCTCTCTCTGTATGTGTGTGTGTGTGTCTGGGAAACCAAATCAATTCGATTGGCAGCACATTAAAATATTTGATTTGCTCTGGCAACGCGACCACCGGGCGAGCTGCCTCTGCCTCCCTCTGCTTGCTACCTGTGCCCGCAACGTGCAACAAATTCCGTCAATTTGTCTGATTGAAACATAAAATTTGTTACAGTTTATGCTTGGTTAGTGCGAGCACAGTCAGATCCGACTGGGCTATGCTGGGCTATTTATACCACGCACTTTTTACTTGGAAAATGCAACCAATCTGGCTGCAACATGCAACAAGGAAATCGCTGCCAACTCCCCCACAACGACAACGACGACGAGGGCGACAAATGAAGCGACAACAACAACAACAACAACAACAACATTGAGTACTCCTTTTTGTTGCGACATGTGTTTAGTCTGATTTGGGAAAGTGCATATCGAGCTCTCATTGCGCATACATTGCCAATTGCAGCGGCAGACAGAGCGCAAAGCAAAGCAGAGCGAATAGTTTTCACCCGCTGAAGTTCAACAGACTCAACAGATCACTGATCCGATCTGCAGTGGCGTTGCAAGCGAGAGTGGCTTGAAAAGTTAGTGGGATAGTGGGCAAACAGTGGTACCTAAGTATCAGAGAATATACAAGCAAGAGCTATTCTATTGTATTTGATGACAGTTTACAGTTTACAGTTGGTAAATTGATATAAAATCAAAATTCAAAACGTAATTTTAAAGATAAAGAATTCAATTTAAAAAACTGGAATCAAATAATAATAATAGCAAAACTTTATTTGTTTTGATAGATTTTTTCAGGATTCCAACGCTATCTTTTTAAAGATCAATAGAACTTTTTTTGAAATAACATAAAACCAAAAGACCAAATATTAAAAAATAAAACCAATTATATATAAATAAATAAAATAAATACAATAATTATAAATTTGTACGTGCACCAAAACACTAAATATTAAAAAAACAAAACCCATTGAGATCTAACTTTGTGCATGCATTGTTATATATTATGCATCAAGCCCGTATGTATGTATACACGTATGTTTGCTAACTGTAAAAGGTTCACTTCTTCTCAGATCAGTCTGTCTAGTATGATTTGACCGGCCTTGTTGTATTTCTTGTAAATAAACAGAAAATGTAAAACTATCTATTCAATGTTTGGATCAAATCTGTAAATAGAGGCCACGTTCCACCGAAATAATATCAAATATTTAACTCGATTGCTAGTTTTAACTTTTACTATCTCTATATACTCTACAGAAATTAACAGATTTATTTGCCTGCTCTTTCTCTCTGTCCCTCTCTCTTTTAATTGCTTAGTTCCTAAATTTCCTTCTTTTTTTCACTCAATATTAAGTGATTCATTTGTTCATCTAAAATTAGTTTTCTTCATTTATACATATATAATTGTCTCTCATTCAACTCATGCCAACTTCTCGTACTACCCTCGTCAACGGCGCACGCACTTAGCGCTTGCTGACTGCGTTTTTTTTTTGGCCTCACTGTTTGTTGTGGTAGGCGCGGGTGCAGCGCTGTCGCATCGGGGCGCACATATAGAAAATCTGCAGACAATCTGTGGAACAATGTGATAAATCTTGTGCCGAGGCTGAGGCTGACTGCAGCAACTGCAGCATGCCCCCTCTGGGTGGGAGTGTTTGCTGCAAGTGCAACAGACGCAGGCAGGCCGACAGGCAGACAGACAGACTGACTGACTGAGGGGCAAACAGACGGGGAGACAGACTTGAGGCACGGCCAGGCAGGCAGGCAGGCAGGCGTTGGTCTGGGCTGGTCTGGTCTGGTCTGCTTGCCACACCAACGCATCAACAACGGCAACAGCAACAGCAACGGCAACTTGTACATCATTTTCAATGCTAAGCAACATGGCAGAGCATGGCAATGGCCTGCAACAACAGCGACAACAACAACAACAACAACAACAACTGCAACAACAACTGCAGCAGAAAGAGGCATAGCTCATATGGCTTGCAGATTTATTTCGCAGGCGTCGACTGCGCCGTCAACGTCAACGGCAACGGCAACGACGGCGCAAAATAGTCGAGCGCCGCGCAAATTACAAATTCAAATTTAATTAAGTAAAAAATTAAACAACAACAAAACTGCAGACGAGTCTGCGTTGTTGTTTGTCAGTCAGCAGCGAGGAGGGAGAGTTAAAGAGAGAGAGGGGGAGAGGAGGAACACAGCACCCTGCTCAGGCAGGGCGGGAGGCAGGAGGAGTCACTGCGTCTGTCAATGTGACAAGCGACAAGCAACGCAACATGGAGACAAAGTCGCTGATCGCAAATCGCAGAACGCAATCACAATCTCAAACGGAATCGATGTGGAAGTTGGAAACGAAGTCGTTGCCGGGTCGTCGCAAGTGCGACCGGCGCGAATCTCCACGAGGGGCAGGCAAATCGATGGCAGCGATGGCAACGATGGCATCGGCAGCGGGCACTTCAATCGCTTGTCGCCTTGCAGCAGCTAAAAATGTTTCAATTAAATTTAAATAAAATAATCGCTGCACATTGCAGTGTGCGAGTGTGCGTGTGTGTGTGTGTGTGTGTGTGTTTGTCTTCTCGCCTTACAGCGCGTTTTTTACGGCCACTCGCAGCAATTGGCATCATGCGGCGGCTGTGGCAGTGGCAGCGGCACTTGCAGTCGCCGTCGCCAACGCTGTGGCAAGTGAAGGTGTTCCGCTGGATAATTGCATGCAGCATGAAGTTGCTGTACACCACATGCGCCACATGAGGCAGCATGACCACCAGCAGCAGCAGCAGCAGCGCTGCCATGAATTATGAACACCAATTTCTCTGCTGGCTTGCCAACCCCTGCCCCAATTGCAATTCCTGTCCTGCTGCTGCCCCCCTCCCTCTCTCTCTCTCTCCCTCTTTGCTTGTGCTTCTACTCCCACTGCTTTTGCTGCTACTTCTACTGCTCCTTCTCCCTTACAGTACCTGCTCCTCTTGATTCCTGACCACCTTCTCTCACTTCTCCTACATTGCCTCCTCCTGCTACCTCTTTCTGCTGCCTCCTTCTGCACCTCCTCTTCGCACTTCTCCTCTCACTTCATTGCCTCCTTCTGCTGCCTTTTTTGCTGCCTCCTCTTGCACCTCCTTCTCTCACTTCTCATTCTGTCGCCTCCTTCTGCTGCCTTCACCATTGCGTGTCCATTTGTTTCGGGTATCAATTTGCCGCGTTGGCAGCGGGGCTGGCCGCGCATTTAATTTCATAATCACTGTGATCAGGACTTGATGTCCTGATATACGGAGCAGCAGGCCTTGCCTATGTAGCCAGTGCAGGGCCATTGCAAGGCAAGCGAAGCGACGCGATTTCGAGCTAAGTGCGAGCATCGATTGCAGGCTTTATAAAATCAAAGGGCTTAATGTTTGCTTGAGAGGGAGTGAGAGAGAGAGGGAGAGAGGAGATGGAGGAGAGAGCAAGTAAGAGGAAAGAGTGCTAAGAATGAGAAATCATTGGAGAAAACAATAGAAATTTTGAAGCACTATACAAATATAAAAGTTAAGCTAGGGTAACCTTTAAATATCTAGAAATCCTTCCTATACAATTAACATTGCAGCAATCATTTCTATAATGTAGACTATTCATGACTGTAAGCTGATCTGTTAAATATTTAATTATATGTATCTATATATAAATTCTGTTATATATGTATGTATATATTAAATTCTATTTTATTTCTTTATTTTTAGATAGAATTAATTCTACTACATGTTCTTAACTTTTATGTTTGCTGCAAGGAGTATTCAATGGGAATCTAATGTAAGATCTAGAAGGACTTTTAATTCACCAAAGCTATTCTTCACTATTAATTTCCTGATTTGGAAAAGGACTACTAATTATATTTTTATTATATTGTCAATTACCAGCATAATTCTATATTTCAAAGTGAATTTCGTTCTCTTTATTTTTATTTAATTTTTATTTCTTTATTTTTCTTTTAAACATTTCCTCTATTTCCTTGAACATTTAAAATCTTCGCTTTTCTTTTCAATTCCCAACCAACTCAATAATGAATTATTATTTGAGTGGTTTGGCAAATGGCTCTAACGGTGCCTGGGACTCCTCGCAGCCAGCATCGAGCGTGGCAGCTGCAGCGCATCTCCATGCGTCATCCATCAGATGCCACAGCCCGCACTGCATTTGCATTCCGCATAAACTCGACAAGTTTGCTGCCTTTGCCTGCAGGGCGTACTGGCTGGGGCAGAGTTGGCGTCGCTGTTGCCGTCTCTGTTGCAGTTGCAGTCGCATTGTCAACGGGACTTTGTGGTCGTAAAACGTTTAGCCAATCGTCGCGTCGTCTGTCTGGCCACGTCTGATGGGCTGCGATGTATCAACGCAGCAACTTGCAACCTGCAACCTGTTGTCGCAGCCAACTAATTATGAATCAAACGAATGAACGAACGAGTTGCTGCTGCTGCGGCATTAATAATGCAATGTTTAAGCGTTGGGTTTATTGGCGGCACCTACATGAAATCATCATTAAATGTTGCAGACGCACACAACCCGTTTGCGGCAATTTGTGGCATTAGCAGATGCTGCATGCCGTTGCTCTCCTACACACAGTCACAGTCACTGTCAGAGTCAGAGTCAGAGTCACATTCCCCTCCAGTCAGTCGACCCATATCAGGCGGGCCAATTGATGTGACTTCCGCTCTGTGTCTAAGCCGCAGTCGCTGTCCCAGCACAGCCCAGGAAGTGGCCAAGTGAACCGAAGGCGAAGGCTTCTTCAATATAAATCAATTGCGATATATGCCACGGCGCATACGAAAGCAGCAAAGGGAGGGGCAGCGGAACTGGGGGGCAAAGCATACGTCAATATGGCAAAGGACATGCGAATTGGCAAAGGAAAATCTCAAGACATTTCGAATTTAAAATGCGATTTCGCCACAAAAACACACACAAGTGACGGCAGAGTGTGTGTGTGTATATCTCTGTGTGTGTGTCTCTCTCTCTCTCTCTCTCACTCTTCCTCTCCCTCTCTCTGTGTTTCTTACACACATATGCCAAGTCAAATTGAAAGGATAATTCGCCCGCAAACACCCTCTTGGGTATGCAGCTCAAGCCCAGCCACTTTGCCCCTTGACCCCACTTCCCCTTTGCCACCCCCTGCCCTGCCCTTGCCACATGCCTTTGCACTGCTGATGGCATGCTAACACGCCTTTGAATTTGCCAATTGCTGTTGGCGCACGTACAAAACACTTAAATTTGCACAGCAGCAGCCAAGACGGAGTCCCCCTGGCAGCACACACACACACAGACAGACAGGCAGACACACATACACATGCATATATAGACTATGGTTACATATGTGGAGCCGTGCAGGAGCCGCGGCACAAGGATGCTGCCACTGCGAGCACGTCCAAGAAATAGAATTCCTTAGCAAGTGCGTTCGAGATGGAGTTGGAGTTGAAGTTGGAGCTAGAGCTGGAGCTGAAGTTCACTGTGTATAGAGCCCTGGCTGAGCTCGAGTTGAGTTCATTTGTTATGCCTGCAGCAGCGCATCTGGCAGTCGGCTATGCCCGCGGCCACTTGAGCGTTTCAACTAATGAATTGCTCTCGGTTCAATATGATTTCTTGCACGATTTGTTTGTTAAAAGGCAATTAGTCGATAAGGCCCGCCACACACACACATGGCAGCAGCAACATAGCAGCAACAGCAGCAGCAGCAACAGCAGCAACATCAGTAGCAGCAACAACAGCGCAGCGTTGGCGTTGTCTGCTGCCTCTGCCGCTGCATAATAAATTCGCTAACCACGTAATGCTGCAGCTGCAGTGCAGGGATTTGGTATACATTTTTTATGCGCCCCCCTTACCCCTCCCGCTGTCCGCCTGCAAGTGCCGGCAAGAGAGACAACTGGGCAAAAGTTTAAGAAAAGTCAACAGTTAACAATGCGGCTTCAACGTGTCGCCCGACTGCGGATGCGGAGCAACCACAGCAGAGCAGCCGCAGCAGGGCGAAAAGTTTGCAACGTTCGCCCTAATGGCTTCTTGCGGGCAAGTGCTACGGCAAGCCGACGACGATGATGCTCCGGGGATGTCGTTGAGCTTCATCTTCAAGTGTTGCTCGAGAGTTTTGGCTTTAAAATGTTGGCCGAAAAGTTGCTGCTAATTGGATTTGTGCACTCAATAAAAGCCGAATTAGAAGCGCAGCTTGCTCGCCTGCTGTGATTAAGTCGAGTTCCTTGACCACCAAACGGAGAAACAGTCGGCAAAGTTGGCACAGACTGTGAAAGGTTCCGTCGCTCGTTGCTTGCATATTAAACTGGCATAAAAAACAATGTGCACAATTTCCGCTGCCAATTGCATAAAAATGTCCAAGCAGAAGGAATAAGTTGCTGGCAGACAAGCAGACAAACAGTTTGATTGGAACGAGGGGGGCAACGTTGCGTATGCGCAATTTTGGCAGTCGCTACAAAGCCAGAGCAAGAGAGAGAGAGGCAGAGGGATAGAGAGAAAAAGATAAAATGTCATTAAGCTAAAGTGCAGCACGCACAAATGGACTTGCAACAGCAGCAGCAACTTCGCCATTCAGCTGCCCACACAGTGGTCACTCGCCGTTGCGTGACTGCGGCTTGGGATTCCGATTCGGATTCGGATTGGACGATGACGCCTTCGCATGCCGCAACAGCAGGATGCGAAGTGGAGCCTCCTCCTGTTGGCCAGATTACGCGCACGATATGCTAATTTACATGCAGGCCAGGCACACAGAGGAGGCTCTCGAGGAGTCTCTCTCTCTCGCTCTCTCTCTCTTTCCTGTGTGTGTGTTGAGTGTTGTGGGCGCGCGACGGGGCAGCCTGATCGATATCTGGCAACTGGCAACAGGCAAGAGGCAACAAAAATATGTGGTAAGTACAAGTAATCGAGTTGTAATAAATTTCGAGTGTGGGGCACCCACAAAAAACAAGAGGAGCAAGGCGAACTTGTTGCACGCATCTTGACGCACGCACAGCAGAGCAGTAGGCAGAGCAGCAGGCAGAGAAGGCAGTGCAGCGGGGGCACGTTAGAAAGGCCAAGCCAAGTTGTTGTTGATTTGCGGCAAACATTTCACCTGTTTGCCTCTGCCTCTACTTGCCACAGGCTGTTGAAAGTTGCGCCCGAGGGGCCATTTGGCGAAGCGTTTTCACGTTGCGGTTACGACCACTTAAAAAGCGACTGCCTCAAGTTGTTGGCAGTTGCTGTTGCTGCAGTTGGTGTTGTTGTTGTTGCTGTTGTTGCAGCAGTTGCTGCATGCAACAAGCGTCAATCACCCGCACAAAGCCAAACCGTTCGCTTCATTGCTATGGAAAATTGTTGATTTGCCGCTTGATTGCGTGCTTCGAGTACAGTTGCCCACAGCCAGCGTTGTGTGGGGGTGTGCAAAGGGGGGGTGGGGGGAGAGTGGACAGACTGTGTGCAGCCGTTGACCATTTGGCACCCAACAACAACAGCTCAGGTGATTATGTTGATGCAATGCCCAAAAGGCCGACAAACAACGGGAAATGGTCAAGAAAGTGATGCCCAAATCGCACATGGCACCAGCTGAAGAGACTCTTCACAGCTGCCGAACTGAAATTATACAAAATAATCACAACACGCCATCTGTCGGACAGCAACTGAAGCATTATGAGTTAGCTATGGGGAGTTGCAAGTGTTTTGTGGGTTCCTTTTGGGGGGGCTGAATGTGGCACAGAAGTATAATTAAAGAAGAATAATTAAAACGATAACTCATTAATCGATTGTTATATTTTCTTCTCTAGAAAGTGGTTATATAGAATATTCTTATATAATAATTCAATTAATTAAATTCAAATAATTTAATTTAATTAAGATCATACTTTTAATTATTAATTTTTCTTTACTTTTAAACAGTCGACCATAGCTCGACTATAAATAAATAAATAAATATTTACAAAAATATAAAATAATCTATAAAGATCTTTCTATTGACCTTTTTAGGTTATACCAATCTACCTTAAAATTAGCAAGTGGCAAGCTTATTCAGCTTGCAGCTCAGGCACAGAAGTTAAGTAATAATCAAAACGTAAACTTATTCATCGATTGTTATATTTACTTCTCATATAGAATATTCCTATAGAATAATCTATATAGAAATTTCTATTGACCTTTTTAGGTTATACCAATCTAACTTAAAATTAGCAAGGGGCAAGTTTATTCAGCTTGCAGCTTAGGCAAGTGTGGGCAGTCTAGGCAAGGTGGACGCACACTTTTATGACTCACATTTTTATGCCGGAAGTAAGCCCCGTGGCGTGGTGCAAGCTGCATGGCAGGCAACTGTCCGGCAAGGCAGCCTGGGAACGGAAGCTGCCTTTTGCTCTGATCTGGCACTGGTGGCACAACACGCTGCCGGCGATCATTAACACTGCCGGCCTGGCAATTAAGCGCGAGACCAGTTGCCAGGCCACTTTGCAGCACTTGGTAGCACCAGCTTGGTCAGTCGGCAGTCAGCGTCAGCGTCCTTTGATGGTCAGCTTAGTCACTGCACTGGGTGTTAATAGGCAACTAGAGGCCAAATTAATATACGACTACGTGTAGGACCAAGGGCAATGGATTGGCTATGGTTATTAAAATAAAAGAAACTTAGCGATGCAGTGCAAATTGCGATTGAAATGAGGAAACTTTTATTCGATGTTGTTTGCTGCTATTAAATCACAGTTCGCTGATAAAATATCGTGTATTTAATGGAGACTAAACCACAAGTGTGCGCTTACTTATGAAATGGACTGAGCTGAACGAGAAACAAGCAGCCTCCTTTTGTTTTTTCTACTTTCCGTCAGGTGTAGTGGCTGCCCCTCTCCCGCCTGCCACTCCCTCCTCTTAGCAGCTCATTAGCGCTAAGCTGCAAATGGCAAAACGTTTCCCACATCCGCATCCACAGCAGGCACCCACAAGCCGCAGCGGGGAGCCCACCACCGCCGCCGACTGGAGATGCACCTCGAGCTAAGCTTGATGGCGCTGCCAGAGTTGACCTTAATCACAAATTTGCATGCGCACGTTGCCTCAAGTCGCAGTTGCAGCTGCAACAGGTGCACAGCTTGCCTTCGCTGTTGTTGCAGTCAGACGGGGCAAGTCTTGGAGTCGCTACACCCACACACGACCTTAGCGGCTCATTGATTTGCACAGCCTGCCCGCAACTCGATTGCATTCTCAGCCACAAATAAATTGCCAGACCAACTGCATTTTTGCTAAGGTCGCTTGGTTGCCTGGGAACCGTACGGGGAGCAGCACCCGCAATCGCATTTTGGAGGGCGGCAACGCAGCTGCAACTTGATTTATGCGACAAGCGGCGCGCTGAAGGCCGAACAGCTCAAATGGCAAAAATTGTCAACACATGCGGCCCATAAAAGCCGAGCGCCAAGATACGCCACGATACGAGCCAAGCACGGCAACAGGCACAGCACAGTGGACAGTGGACACTGTGGACACTGCACAGTGGACACTAATCAACAGGTATTGATCATATGCAAGGCAACAGGCTGCAGTCGGCAGTCCACTGAGCAACTGTCTATTAATTAAGCGGCGGCCAACAGTGGCGGCAAAAAGTGAGCTGCCGTTTTGGTTTACTTGCTCGCTTGGTTGCCTGCCTGGCTTGGCTGCTGCACGTTCACCCGTCTACAAATTGCTGTTGCCACTTTGGAATCGACCAATATGCTTATCGTGCTAGCCTAATCGACAATTGCGAGCACTGCCTGAAGTACAATGAAAATGGCCAGAGATGACATTCCAGTTGAGGCCCAGTCCGCATAGGGCTGCCTCTGCTGATGATGGCTCATAACTTATACGCAGCGCGTACTCCTCATAAATGTGACAGTTTTACCTAGAAGAGGCACATTCGATATGGTCACTGTAGATCATGTGGCGCAGCAGCATAAGGGATTAGGTTCGTGTGCAGGATGCTTAATTGAGAGCTTGACAAATTGCAGGCAATGAGGCACAGGCAGCACCAGCATACAAAGGATAATCGTGGCATCTGCCCTGATCGATAATTACCATAAAGAACTGCTGCTAGGCAAATATAGTCAAAGTATTTAGACGAAAGCAAAAACTCTTATGGAATTCCATAAACTGTGAAGTAATTAATGACATGTGCCGAGAGTGGAAGACTCCTACTCCATTTAAGGAAACCAGCAACTGTGAACTCGTTATTGGTGAACGATCATCTATGGCAGGATCTTCAAACTGTCAAGTTGTCATAGAGATCTGTTTGGAAGATCACTTTTTTAGCACATTTTTAGCATGTGCAAGTTCTGAACTAATTAATACAAACTGGAGGAGGGATCGTCAATCTTAAATTATTAGCTATCTTTGAATTGATCAATAAACTGATCTTTAAGATCTTTGATGTTTGTCAGTAGTGAGATCCGTTTATCTAAACCATGTCTGATCAAAAAGATCTGTATACGGCAACAAACAAGTGTAAATAAAGCAGAATATCGTGAAACAGTCAACTTGTTAAAGAGATCTGAGAAGAGGATCACTTTTGAGGTTGATTTTATTAACATATTAAAATTTTGTACTAATTAATATGATATTTATAGATGATCGATTTATCTTAGAAATGATCTAAGTGCTTATTACCCTATAAGATCTATGATCCTTGGCATCTAAGCGATGCGCTTATAAATGACACTTTGATCTTTAAGATCTTAGATCTTTTGCATCAATGAGATCCTCCTATGCAGTTGTGAACTCATCTCTTCGATGTTCTTAGATCATCGCTCCAGTATTGAAATCTTAAGCTGTGATCTCAGCGAGACCATAATCTGTAGATTGCGGATTGGTTTGGTATTCGCAAGTCAATCTGAAACAAACTTGCGGACTCTTAACGACAAATGACATTCAAAAAGCAATGAATTTTATGCGCTGTCTATCGCAGCATGAATGACGCAGCTCCAAGCGGGCCTTATGCGGGTGCCTTTGCCTTTGCCTAGAGACCCCAGACGCCAGTCGGAGCTGGCCAAGCAGGTTTCTCCTGCGTCAGAGAGATACCCTTCTCTTCGTTCTGCCTCGATCTGGCTCTGTTGCTCTCTCGCTCTTCGGATTGCCCCCAGAGCGCAGTGTGGTGTAATTAATGCGGCAGCAGCTGCGCTTTGCTCGGACCGCTTTCCTCCCCTTCCTCCACGTCCCGTTCTTCCTTCCCACCGCTCGCTTATCGGCGACGCTTGCATATTAAAAATCTTTATAGACTTTTGCGGTTTGTCTTTGAGTTGCTTTTTCGCCGTTTGCCGTTGCTTTTATTTCGTCTCTTTGGTTGTTTGTTTTTGTTGTTTTTGTGTTTTTGGCATGCATTCGATTTAGAAAATGTCGCACTGGGTGCGTGAGTGTGGGAAACCTGCCACATGCCGCCTTCGAAGTGGACATGAGCGATTCCAATCGCAATCGCCCGCCTGGCGCTGCCAAACGGAGCGCAGCAGCCGCGCAGACGATTGGAATCAGTTGCAGCCCCAGTCGCAGTTGCCAGTACCAAGCTTCGGCATCCTCATCCCCATCCCCATCTGCATCTGCATGGTAATCGGCATCGCAATCTGCGTCGGCGGCTGCCTCCTACAAGTTGCTTCGCTGCTTTGGCTCCTTGACAGCAATTTCATTTAATTTCTCTGGCGATGATGCACAAATGATAAGCGCACAGTTCTTGGCACAAATTGCATTTCATTTGCGCCCCGAAAAATTTATATAGACAGCACCGGCCACGTATGCAAATGGCCAAACGGGGGAATGGTCGAACGGGCTAACAGGCTAACGGACTAACGGGGCAACGAGGCAAGCGAGTAGTGTCTGGGCAGAAGGAGTCGGAGGAGGAGGGAAGATGGGTTCAGCGCCTCGACTGCTGTGCCCTCTGGCTTGGGCCTTGTGATCAGCGTCAACATGATGCGAATGCAACTTGCTGCTTTGTGGCCCATAAAACAAGTGTGTCGAAAGGTAAAGTAGAAACTTAAATACTCTATAAGAAGCGTTCCTAACTGGCATACGAGTGGAGAAAGTCTGATTGTGGTAATTAACTTAATATTTATGCTTTCCATTAAAGATTTTCTTTGGTTTCAGTATTTTACAAAATGCTATGTTATACTAACTGTTATATTAATTGTTATCTAACTGTTATACAGTCTGATAGACGATCAAATGTATGCATGGCTTAAAAAAAATCAACAGCTGCACAAAAGATGTAGTTTTTTTTAAAAACTTTAATACAAACTGTTATACTAATTATTGTACTGTATGATAAACAAATTTGTATATGCAGTGTATTACAGGATAAACCGCTGCACATAATATTCACTGAAATATTGACTTGTCTTTAGGCAAACTTTTATACTTACTGTTATACTATCTACTAATCAAATTTGTATTTGTATTTGTATTGGGGCCAACAGGTGCACATAATGTCAACTGTTATATAAACTGTTATATGTACTGTTATATAAACTGTTATACAAACTGTTATACTAACTTACATGCAGACTGTTGCCAACTTTTTTAATAACTGTTATATAAACTGTTATATGAACTGTCATATAAACTGTTATACAAACTGTTATACCAACTTCAATGCAGACTGTTGCAGGATCAACAGCTGAACAGATTACACCGACTCTACTTTTCATAGGACCTTCCACATCGCTCAACTGTTATACCTGCCAGGAATTCGAATTCCCCCCAAAACAAGAGCGTCCAATTTGTGCGGCTTGTCGTAAAGTTTTTTCGAAGCTGCTGCTGTTGCTGGCGCTGCTGCAATGGCTGCCATTCATTTGGTTTTTACGAGGCGAGCAGCGCAGGACGACAGCGCAGTAGTTGCCCGGACTTGATTAGAAGCAACGACCAGGTGGCCTAACCAGGCAGGCGAGGCGACCACTTGGCCTGTCTTCCTGCGGCATGTCCTGTTGATTTACGCGCGTGCTTATTGCTTTTTTGCCTGCCTGCCTGCTCGGCTGCCTGGGCACGCCCAACACCCACAAGGCGACCACACCTGGCCAAGGCTGACTAAGGCTGTCCAAGGCTGACCAAGGCTGGCCGTGGCAATAAATCCACATTTTGCTCGCTTGACAAATCGTGCAGCATTTTTAGTTTGTCAAAATGTTTGGGCCGCTAATTGTGCGATTAATCGCGGCATTAGACGCTGCCAGCGGCCACTAAATCAACAATTGGCAACGCGGCAGCAGCCTGAGAGGGATTCCAGCGCAGATCAGCAACTGCAATTTGCTTGCCACATTGGCAATTACATAGGCAGAGGCAGAGGGGGAGCCGCAGCAAGGGGGGAGACCAAACAATAAATAATGAAGCGCGGCTGCGGCACGTAACAATCGAAGTGAAGTGAACTGCAGAAGACGCCCGTTCATCAGCGCCCATCAGGGGCTACTGGCCAGATGCAACGATAGCTACTCGAGCTGGCCTTGATCGTGCCGCACTGAGAGAGAGAGAGAGGAAGAAGGGGGAATGAGAGGAAGATAGCTAAGTGAATCGGGAGCCGTTGATTGCGGCAGCTGATATACATCAATATGAAACAGTGCCAGGCTGTAAAATGGAAGGCAGCGCGCTGCTCAGCTACCTCAGCTTTTAGCACCTGCAATCGAGTGGCCATTTTCTCATCATCGCCTTTATTAAGTTGTAAAATGGCAGTGCGAGCAGCACGCGCCGCAAGCCGAACAGCGAATACGCTGTAGAAGAGGTTGAGGCTGGAGAAAGAGAGAAAGAAAGATTGCAAAAGATTGAGTTGGTAAAAGTTCATTAAAAGAGAGTTATATGGTGTATATAGTATATATATATGATGTTTATAGTATATATTTATATGTGATATATATAGCATACTATGCCTTCAATACTCTTTCTCTCTCTCTCTCTCTATATTTATCCCCCTTCCCAGCTTGCCTTAATCAAACTTCACACTGCTGTCTGTCTTGCGTAATTGATTATGCAAGCTGCTCCCTCTGCAAGGGTTCGCCGAAACTCTTTAAGCAGGGGTCGCTGCTGCGCCCCTGTACAGGCCATTCCCAGGCCCCCGAGGAAAGTGCGTGTGCTTGGGAACGCAACTGGCGGCAACTGAGCTACGCATTGATTGCGTACTTCGCATTGCGCATACGCCGCGTTGTGCATCAATTGAGAGTCAAAGACGTCAGCAAGTGCTCAATATAAGATCATATTTAATAATTGACAATTAAACTAACAATAATTGACAATAAATTTTAAAGCGGCTGCAATTAATGGCGCGTTTTAGCCATATAAAGCCAACTCGGACATCGTCGCTGGCGCGTCAGCAACGACGTCAAACGGCGACGCCTCTGACAGTGTGAGAGCCGCAAAAGCGCAGCGAAAGAGAGCGTAGCCCGTTTGGCAAAACTTGGCTTAATATAACTCAATTAGCTGATCGAGCCGAGACGATAAATCAATCACGAATTGTGGCGCTCATAATCAGAGCGACCTGCAGCTTGGCACCTGGCTGAGCCGACTCAGTTAGTCCAGACTTGGGTTAGCTGATGATTTGCGTGCCGCGCTGCCATTTCTCAGCGCAGGTGACTTCCGGCGCACCGCAGGCAATTGCCAGCGAGTCTTCTTCACTCTTCCTCTCTTCCCTCTCTCTCTCTTTCTATGTTTGCCCTCTTGCTCTCGCAGTTAATTGAAACATTTTGCGTAAACGTTCAGTTGAGGTGGGAGGACGCCTCCTACGCTGCCTCGATCGACTGCGTCTGCAGCTGCATTTGGAGCGCGGCTTGTCACAAATTGAAAGCTACAAGCGGCAGGTACACGATTTATGTGGGCTGCAGCAGCAAAGAAGCACAGGGGGGCGGGGGCAAGGGATGTGGCCTGAAAGATGAGCATACAGATTTTCAAATACAGCGCCCGCTGCCTCAGCTGAGCATAGTTAATCCCAGGCAGGAGCAGCGACCTGGCCATGGACAACGTCGCTGCTGCCGCCAGTTTATGGCATTTTAATGGTCACTTAATTTTGTTTATGTTTAATGGGCGCGCCTCGGGCAGCTGCCTGTGGCTTCGACTGCAGTTGGAGCCTCTAGCTGCACAAGTATATTGATTGCCGATTAACATTGCATCGCCTGGCACCAGCCTGGTAGCCGACCCAGACGACGTTCATTGTTCGCAAATTGCGCATAATTTCCCGAATATTCCACGGAAAATTCACCAGTTTAATAAGCCTGGCTAGCTCTCTCTCCCTTTGTCTATCTCTCTCTCTCTTGCTGGTGACTTTCCCACAACACGAGCATCGTTCTTTCTATGCGGAATTAACAAAATCATAAAGCAAATAGTGGGTCCATATACCAGGCAGAGATTGACCAATGCAGGCAGGCAGCTGTACAGGGGGGAGGGGGGTAGGGGACTGTGGTGGGCAGCTCTAATGATGATGAGCGCATCGCTTTTTGCAAGCAAATTGCAGCAGCGTTGTTTCCTTTGTCGGCTCACACCTCAATCTTCAATTGTAGCTGCAACTGCAACTGCAGCTCCTTTTCCTGCTCCTTCTCCTTGTCCAATTGCAACCCAAAGCTGGACCATGTGTTGTGCCTCCACTGTCGTCGTAATGATTTATGAATGGCAATTGCAGTGATATTTTATTGCATTTTAATTAGTGTAATATCAATTTGGTTGCCCAGTGTGTGCTAGAGAGGGAAAGGAGAGGAGAGGGGAAAGACAGTAGGGAACTCTTCCTTGCCTCGGGGGAGTCTCTAACAGCGTGCGGAGCACTCATTAAATTTGATTTACCCACAAAGAAAGACACAACGCACATTGCACTTACCTGCAGCAGTTTCCGCTGCTCTTCCTCTTCCTCCTCACTCCTCTGCCCTTGCTCCTTTGTGGGGCGTCGCGACACACCCACACGCGCTGCGCACTAACAACGCGTGTCGTCGCCCACGCCCACATTGAACAATTTAATAACTCATAAAGGCAAACACAGTAAAACACAAATGTGCCACATTTTTCGAATGTTGCCGATCGGCAGAAGGCAACGACAACGGCAACGACAACAAGGGGCTGCTCCATACAAAATTAACTGGAAAATTGCTAGAAAATCGCATCAGCCCTGGGCGAACTAGCTAACGAACGTCATGTACGCCTGGCGAGCCTGCAAAATTTGTGACAAAAAGCAGAAACATGTTTAAAATAGATTAAAAAAGGTTTAAAATTGGTTACAAATATATTAAAAAAAGTTTTAAAATAGATTTAAAATAAGGATAAATTAGGTTTAAAATATGTGTAAAATAGGTTTAAAATATGCTTTAATACTTTAAAATATAGTTGAATGATTATTAAGAGTTTTAAACATATGCAAATTATTTCTAATAATATATTATAATAAATAAATAAATGTAAATAATATTTAAACCGTTTTTTTCTTGTTTGACGGCAAGGATATATTATTAAAAAATGGGTAAAATATTTATATATGTATGTTTAAATAGTTTAATGGCTAATACAAATGTCTTAAGTATTGAAATTATTTCTATAAATATTCCGGCAATTTTTATTTTATATATTACATTTTTTTTAAGTTTATCTAATGCTTTACTTACTTTTGGCTTGTGCAATAGATTTCTCAATTTTTCTCTTTCTCTGTCTCTCTCTCTCCTCCTCTCTCTCTCTCTCTCTGTCTCTCTCTCTATCAGTAAAAACATAACATAACTCTCTAGCTTTGTGTGTCTCTATATCTTCCCCTCCCTTACTCCCTTCCGCACTGCAATAAAAGCTACTAATGATGCGCGCTTGATATCATTTTAATTGTTCAACTCCATTAGGCGAACACATTCTAAAACGTGATCGCATTTTCAGCATTGTCATAATCCTCTATAATACCCACTTAAACCATATTGTACTTGCTACGTACGAGTCGCGCCGTTTCAGCTGCTCGTGCAACAAAGTAAATGAGGCAGACTGAGGCGCATACAATGTCATCTTTCTCCCTCTCTCTCTCACTGTCTGTCTCTGTATCTCTGTCTCTCGCTGGCAAAACGATGACAAATTGCATGAAATAATATAAATTTTGCCAGTCAAGGCAGTAAAACTGTCTGAGGTCTCGGGGACCCGCAGCTCCATAGCTGCAGAGCAAGCTGCAAGCTTTATGTCAGTCTGTGGCAAGTAAACTGTTGTTTTTCACGACGACGCGTGTCACATTGTCCACCCACAAAAGCAGACGACAGGCCAAGCCAGACTAGACCAGGCCAGGGCAGACCCGGGCCAGACCCAAGCCAGACACAGACCTCAGACCTCAGACAGACAGAGCCAAGCAGCGTTCGTCAGTTGCGCCAGTTGATCTCGGAGGAGTCGAGAAATTTGCATAATTTGCTGCAACGGATTGTCGAGGCACCCACGCCTGCCTCTCTTGCCCCTCCCCCTCCTCTGCCCTCTGGGGTGACTGTTGCCAGTTGCTAGTTGCGCCCCTTTCGGAGTCGGTTATGATTGCATTCAAGTCAATTACCAACACCCGCATGGCATTGCCTTGCAGCCCACATAGAGGCAGTCAAAGCTAGACACCCCCTCCCCCTACTGTGGCAAGCGTCGATGCTTTTGTTGCACCAACAATGACAACAAATTGATCGCGCTGCCCGTGGCACAGCTCAACTCAACTCAGCTCAGCTCATTAGCGCGTTCATTAAACCCAACCGGCAGTTGCAGTTGCCGTTTGCCACTCGCCACTTGCCCCACACTCACCCCTTGCCGCACTCTCTTCACACACGATCAATAATTGTAGAGATTTTCATTTAATTTGTTTAAATTAGCGCGCAGGCGACGCAATTTTCCCACTGTGCCGGCGGCACTTAATAAATCTCTGTAAATTTATCGTTATCGCCTAATAAAATGTCACTGCAGATGTCACAGACCCGTGATAAATTGAAAGCGCCCAGCGCAGCAGCGTTTGCGGCAGTTGCAGCTAGCAAGCAATTAAGAGCAGTGGCACTGCCAGTGGCAGCAACTGGCCAAGCCAACCACTGGCAACACCTTCAAGTGAGACTACAACTGGAGCAGAGAGCAGAGCAGAGCAGAGCCTGCTGCTCATATCAAAGCATCTCCTGGTCTTGCAACGGCGGCGGCGGCGGCATCGTCTGATTGCGGCAACATGCTCGAAATTACTTTTCTGTGTAAACTGTGGCAAAAAGAAAACAGCAAAAGGTAAACCAAACGCAACGAAAGCGAACAAAACAAACTGCAACTGTTGCAACAACAACAACAACGACAACAACGAGGAAAAGGTTAGACGAGGCAAGCGGCATCGAAGTTGTAATGCGCTAACAGAACACGGAGATAACTGAAGGATAAGATGAGATCAGTATCACGTTGATTATAAGAAATTATATCTATCTTTGAATTTGTATATTTTTCATTTTATTTTACAGATACTTTCCTTCATTATAAGAGTGCCTTATTTGAGTTGAATACCAATTCAATTCTTCGCCATGTTCACTTTCTTCAGCCAGCTTATATACCCTGCCTGCCCTTTGCAGGGTATCGTGCATCTCTCCTAACCATATCATTCTCTGTTTGCCCAGCCAGATATCATTGTCTTGGACTTGCACATTTTCACACACTCCACAGCGCAGTCGCCGTTGACTGCGACGTCGGCAGCAGCTGCGATAAGCGGGAATTAAATAATTTTACACTCGCCGCGATTATCGGCAGCGATTGCGATTGCCAGTTTGTGTATGCTAACGAGCTGGCCAGCTATAATTGGCCCACAGAGCAGGACGGATAGAGGGCAGAAAGAGAGAGAGAGAGAGAGGGAAAGGAAGAGGGAGATAGAGGTAGAAGAAACGGAAGGCAAAGAGAGCTACAGAGATAGGCAGCTACAGTCAAAAGGTGCTGAGTGGACAGGGAAGTAAATAGAGAGAGAGAGAGAGAAAAAGAAAGATACAGGCAGAAAGAAAGGATATGTAAGAGAAGTAGGATGAGACAGAGAGACAGGGTAAAATTAAGAGTGACAGATTAGTAACTCTGGAAGCTACAGGCAAGCTGGGCAGGAGGAGGGAGAACAATACAAGCAACACTGCAGACACCAAAGCTAGAAATAGGGAAAAAGGGAATAGGTACAGAGAGAGATAGACAGACAACTAGAGAGAAAGACAGAAAGAGATGGAGAGAGAGAGAGAGAGAAAAAGAGAGCAAGACAACAAGATGTGCAGAGTGAGCAAGGATTAAAAAGAGAGTCAAACTAGATAGGGAGAAGGAGAGCTCTGCAAGCAACTGTCCAGACAGCAAAGCTCAACTTGTCCACGTGCTCAGCTCGACTCGGTCCTGGCCTCAATCCACGCCTCAGTTCTTCTCTCATTCCTCCTCTTATTTCTTGCCCCATTTCTGGGCTCTGTGCTGGACTCAGTCTACACCTCAGTTATCGCCTCAATCCACGCCTCAGTATTCCTCTCATTCCTTGCCCCATTCCTCAGACTCAGTCCTTGTCTTAGTCCCGCGTTCAGTCCTTACCTTAGTTCTCCTCCCATTCTTCCTCTCATTCGTGCTCTCATTCCTCCTCTGAGTCCTTCTCCCTGACCTTCTTTTATTTATCCTCTCAGCCCTCGCCTAACTCCTTCTTGTGTTCCTCCTCTCATTCCTCTTATTCCTTCTCATATGCCGCCTCTTCTGCCTCCTCTCATTCCTTGCCTCAATCCTCCCCTCACTCCTTCTCTTATTCCTTCTCTCATTCCTCCCCTCAGTCCTCGCCTCACTACACTCACTCCTTAACTTATTCCTGCCCCCGTTCCTCGCCTCGCTGCTCTGCCCTCTGTCTCAGCCGGGAGTCAAGTAATTGACAAACAATTACCTTTAACGCAGCATTGTTCCGGCCCGCGCTTTGATCCTCCAGGCGTAGCTGCTGCTGATCGGCTTTTCGGGCCCGTTTCGGCCTTTTTGACTTTTAAGTTTCGCGCTGCTGTGGCAAACACCTCAATTTCTCTCCCCCCTCTCTCTCTCTCTCTCTCCTCCTCCTTGCGATTTTGGTAGCGAGCTGCTGCTGCTTTGCCTATGCGCTGCTGCACCCCCAACGCCTGCAGAGTGGCACAGCCCAGCCCAGACCAGGCCAGGCACAGGCACAGGCACAGGCACAGGGCCAACTACAGCTCCATAGAACGCTGGCCATACCATAATAATAAATATTTCATGAAGCTGTCAGCAACAAATAATCTAAAACTGCTGCGCGCTGACCAAAAGGCACAAAGGAGCCGCCAATGTTGTTGTTGTTGGCGGCAGCACAATGGATGAGAGTCTGGCAAAGATCTGAGCTAGCAACGACGGAGACGGCGGCGGCGGCGGCGGCGGCTTGTGGGTGTTAACAGTCAACGGTGGCAGCAATGGCCAAATGGAATGCGGAAAGCCAGCGCTGCCAGTGTTGCCAACTGCATTTATTAGGCATAAGTTAGGCTGCCCAAAATCAATTCAAATGGATGCAGTGCAGCCAGTCTAACTGGGCAGGGGCAGGGGACAAGGAGAGGGGAGGGGACAAGGGAAGGGGGGTTGCAGCTTGGCATAAATGGAGCAGCGCCCGCCGCATGCACCTGTCAAGCCATTGACATAAACCGTAAACAGGTTCCAGACGGAGCTGCTGCCGCTGCCTCTACTGCTGCTGCTGCTTACGCACTGCGCAACGAGATCAGCTCGGGATGCTGCTGTTGCTGCCACTGCTGCCGGCGCGGACCTGTTGCCCGTCATTTGATGCGTCAAACATGCGCTCAAACGCCTCGCTTGCCTCGCCCGGCTTGGTAGAAAATTTTTATTATTATTATGACCATTTTAGCTACCAAGCATGCGTAAAGCATCGAGCCAACTGGAAACGGCGCCCCTCGCTGCGCCCCTGCGCAGAGCAACGCTGCAATTGCGCCGCAGCCGGCCAATAAATTGTGACGCTAATGTAAAGTGTGGCAAGCCATTAGCAGAGGCGGAGGATGAGCAGGGAAAGGATGAGGCAGAGGAAGGAGGCAGAGGAAGGAGTAGAGAAGAAGGCAGAGGAAGGCGTAGAGACGGAGACAGATCAAGGAGTAGAGCATGAAGCAGAGGCACAAGAGGAGGCAGAGGATGCAGCAGAGGCAGCAACAGCGACTGCAGCTACAGCCGCCGCGGGTTATTGAACCTGCCTCCGGCGACAGCTGACGAGGCACCTCGCGTGGCAGCTACAAGTGGGCGCATCCTAAGCCCACATGCAGAGTATCAAGGCTGCGCAGGCGCAGGCGGTTCCATTACTTGGAGTGGGAGAGCGGCAAGAAACTGGCAATAAAGAGACTAAGTATGACTAGTATTTATAGCTAGTTAAGGCTGCTCAATTTAGCTGCATATTTAACAGAAGTTGCAAGTGAAACTACCAACTCTTTGAGTAGCCCTCGCAGGACAGCCACTTTACTGCATAAGTTGACAAGTCACTAGCTTGTTTCTAGCTACATTTAGCAGTTGCACGTGATAAAATACATATGTCTTCTATGTGCAATCAATGCTTGCAGCAACTCTCGTAGACAGCCTCTGCTTCAGCTATTGCTCGCTTATTTATAGCTAACGTTAAAATAAAATAAATAAAATATAAAATATAATAATAAAATAATATATAAAAAATATAATAAACTCTTTGAGGAACCTTCGTAGACAAACCTAACTGTGGCCCAAACGAATCCTATCTTAAATAGAGTTACCAGTGTATTTAAGACTATTTCAATATAAAAGAAACTCTTGAAGTAACCCTCGCTGCCCCTAAGAGACTTCTAGCTTCTAGTTATTTTAGCTATTCATGGAGCGATTCACATAAAGAACTGAGTCTAAGTAAAACCTGGAGCAACCCTCAGAACTGTGCCTCTTGATTGCGAGCTTATTTAGAACTGGTTGCTTCTATATAGAAGATATAATGAATTTTGATCTAAAAAGGCTTGCTAGAAGATATCATGCATTTTTACCTATAAAAGGCTCTTATTTTTTAGGTAAAAATTAAATATATCTTCTATGATGAATTAACACTTCGAACAACCCTTGCAACCAGTTCCTTATTGTGCAATTGCTGTCCTATTTATAGTCATTTATAGCAGCTTTATTCAAGCAAATTTCAAACACCTTTTTAACGTTTAAGGAACTGCTGGAGCAGCCCTCGCAGCTAGCTTTGAGTTCAGTGGTTGCTTGTTTTTTTATATAAATTAAATTAGCTTTATTCTGCTGACTATCAAACTCTTCTTTAATGCAGAATCAATATACTGAGCAGCTCTCTCTTTCAGCTCTGAAATGTGCAACTTCTAGCTTATTTAAAGCTAGTTATAGCAGCGCGAAATCAAGTAAATATCTCTAACTGTTCCAATTGATGGCAAACTATTGCAGCAACCCTCGCTGGGAGGGCCAGAGCAATCGCTCGCCTTTCGGCATTTTTACGACATCCGCTGACAGATTTCACTTCCAGCGGAAAACGGAAGCGGCCAGTTTGACCAGCGACCAGCGACCAGTGCAGCAGCCTGAGCCGGGCCTGAGCCGGGCCAGAGCCGCGTCTCGCTTCCTCGACAACGCATTTTTTGTAGGTGCTCTGGGCCGGCGCAGTCTCGCTGTGGCTTGGCGATGCTGGTTTGCATTTAATAGATTAATTAGAGACAACGCCAGGCCGCCCAATGATTAAGCAAAAGTTGTTGCCGCCGCTGACTTCCGTCAATCAAGGCGGAGGCAAGGAAGTAAGCACAGTGGCAAGATAGAGAAGCAGGGGGGGAAGGAGTGAGGCAGTCGCACAGGTGGAGGCGACACTTCAGCGGCGACAATCTGTTGGCCAAGTTAAAGTTTATAAACCGGCCAAAAAGGCAGGCAGGCAGACAAGGCAACGCCTGCTGCGGCTGCTGTCTAATTTTTTCTGCTGTGGCAAGGTGCCCCTTGCATCACACACAGCACAACAAAGCAGAGCACAAAAAAGGCAGGCAGGCAGGAGAGGGGGAGGCGAAATAGAAGCAATGGCAACCACAGGCACTTGATGCCAAGCGCGACGCTGGCGCTGGCGGCGCTGGTGGCGATGCGGCATGCAGTGGCCCAAGCCCAACGACGACGACGACAGAACGTGGTTAGCAAATTTATTATGTAAACGGAAATACGGCATATCCTTGCTCAGTGGCAACGGCGCCGCAGCAATAGAAATAGTTTTGCGGCGCAAAAAAAAGAAGGAAAACGAACGAAGGAGGAAGGCGGGAGATGCCACAGCCAGAGCTGGTGCAGCTCGAGCTTGGAGCTGCTGGAGCTCGTAAATCGCATAAATTGTATAATTCTCTGCCTGGTCATTGTTGTTGTTGTGTTGTTGTGTTGTCTGTTTTGCGAATTTGTTGCCAAATTGCGTTTGTAGGTGCATCCTTTGTTATGGCCAGCATGGACAGCTTGGCCCCAAATGAAACAATATGTTGCCCTGCCCTGCCCTCTCCTGCCTTGTCCTGCCTGGGGCGAACGTTGTGAACTGACTTCTATCCCTTCCCCCAGCACCTCCTGAGCACGTGCAGGAGTTGCTGCTGCTGCTGTCGCCCTGCAATGTCGCAGGTGTTGAACCCTTCATTAATTAACTATCGCTGTCAGCAGCTTTCTTTCTCGATTGAATCTTGCAGTCAATTAGCAATAAGTACGCAGAGTTCACACTGCAAACAGAACTTCATTCAAATGCAAGAAGTGACGCGCTCTACGTGGGGTATGGGCAATGTGGGAGGGGAAGGAAAAGGCAATGGAAAGAAGTAAACCGAAAAAAGGCGCTGACCACAAAGCGAGCGAGAATAACCGAGAGATAGCAGCATAAAGGGACAGTTGGACAGACAAAGAATGGTGTGACTAGGAAGGGTGACAATGGAATTGCTGTAAGGGAGAGGGGAGGAGTGAAGAAAGGGCAAAGCACGAAAGAGTAGAAACAAATTTGCAAAGAGAAATTGAAGTTGAAATTCAAATGAAAATCATTTGAGCAAAGTTTGGCATAGAAAATTGCGTATTAATATTTATAAAGTATTATTAGGTGTAAAATTATATAAAGTTTAAAATTTTATAAATATTATACCATCATATTTTATAAATAATATAGATATTTTGTCTTCAAAGCATTTTATTTAACACGTTTTGTTTAAAGTAAATTATTTTAACGATGTTCAGGGCTGACCTTCGATAACGATTGTCCTTTCTTTTCATTTTAATTAATTTTAATTTATCGTCATCGTCAGGCGATAGTTCAATTAATGAACAGCTATAGGGTTGTATATATTTACAAGATATCATTTATATAAATTTTTCTGATGAGAGTGCAGTTTGAGCAAAATCAACATCTAACAATTGATTCTTATAAAACTCGACGACATAAGTCGAAAATATTAAGTACAAATTTTCCGCTTTCGGCTTAGTTTAGGAGATATAGACATCGATAAGTCCCGATTCCCCATACAAATTCTCCGCTGAAGTGGCCAGTGTGACGAGATTTCGAAAAGGAATAACGATACATGACTATGGTCTCACTGTGTTTTCTTACAGTTGCCAATTTAAATGAGAATCAGATAATTGTTTTTTCCAATTATTTAAATATTCCTGTTTTAAATGTGAGTTTTTTCTTTTATTATTTATTCTTGCTTTGTTCTCATTCTAAAGTTTCTACTATTTTCCATTTTCTCACTTGAAATTTTCACTGCATCCCTCGCTTGGCCTGCCGTTTGCACTGCAGCCCTGGTAAATTGTAAATTTTTGCACTTGATTCCTTGTGGTCGCCGGACGCATCAAATGGGACAAAGTTTGCCCAGCCAATGCGACGCCTATTTGCAATTTATGACATTGAATTCATGTGCAACAAAGCGTGGCAAGTTGGGCCGACCGACAGGCTGCTGCCAGCCGACAGAGAGGGAAAGAGTAAGATAGAGAGAAGGAGAAGAAGGGAAAATTGTCGATTATAGCCAGAAATCAATCGCAGCACATTGCATATTTCTCTCATGCCTCTTTCCCTTCTTCTTCTCCTTCTTCTTCACCATCCCCTTTTTATCCCCTTCTGCTCTCTTAGCTATTCTAAATTTAATTCCAATCAGAAGTTGCAAGAAAAACGCGTGTAAAACCGTTTAACACTTCTGCTTGGACACGCCGAAAAGAAAAACTGACACTCATAATTCATTCATAATTCACACACATACACACACGCAGTCAGTAGCTGGAAAATGTCTTGAGAAAGCCAAAAGGAAATGGCAACGCATTAAGAAATAAGCAATTTGCCTCATGCAACGGCAGCAAAAACGCGCCGCAAGATCGCGCAAGACCAGGCCAGGACCAGAACAACGGGGCAAGCAGCCAATGTGTCGCGACTTTGGCTGGCAGTAAATGCTTTGCAGCGAGCCAAGGACACGCGGAAGTGTCTCCCAGTGGCACTACCCCCCTCCTGTTCCCATCTCTCTTGCCCCTGCCTGGCAAATCCCTGCGCTAAGTAGTTGCATTAAAAGCTTACAAGCAAAACGCAGAGGCAGCCCCTGCAATGAAATGCAAGTCGAATTTTCCTCTCTGTGTGTGCCTCCCCCTCTTTCTACCTCACACACTCATTCCTCCCTCCGCCATTTTGGTTTTTTGGCAAACGCTCAAGCAACGTGCCGGGATACGGCAGTAAATCATTTGTTAGTTTAGCCCCGTACGCAAAAAGAAGATCTTAAAGCCAGTCCAATAAAATACAACACGAAATACACAATAAAATAATAAGATACTTAAATAATTCAAAATTAATTTAGGTTAGGTTCACCCAACTTTTGTATAATGCATTAAAAAGTTTTGCATAATTGGCAAAATTGCAGTACTAATTTAATTAATTTATTATTGCTTACCATTCTTATTTTATTTATACGTCTTAACTATCATTTATTTTATTTTTATTTAAAAAGTAACTTGCACAATCATTAGCAGCCACCTTTCGTCAGTTGAACGCGCCATCTGTTGGCCTACTACTGCACTTCATGTACTCAGCGTTGCCAACCATCAAAACAAGCCTTGCCAACTATCTCTGCAGTGCTGCCAACTTGCTTCACATTTCTCTGGTATTATCATTCTGCGGCGCACTGCGGCCACACTGTTTTTCGTTGTCCTCTTTGCAGAGCCATTCGCCGATGCAACATTCGTGAAATTGTTACATTTAGTAATTTAAACGTGGATTTGCTGCCACAAATCGTTATTGCGGCACATAATTACGGTGTACTCGGCGAGACGCGTGTGTGTTTGTTTGCCCCCCTTCCTGGCGGCGATCGCAATCACAATTTCGGGGCGTGTTTGGCAGCGAGAAAATGGAAAACGCATGTTTCGTGCTCAGATAAGACCCAGCTGTGCGTCGGTCTCGCTTATAATTGCAACAAATTGTGTTAAGCTACTACCGCAAGGCGAGCAACGAGACAACGCGACAGAATTGCTGCAGCGGCGGCAACTGCGACAGCAACTGAAACCAGGACAAAGGCGGAGATAGCAGAGGCAGCGGCGACAGCGACGGCAACAGCAACACACATACACGAACATACACTCACACATACCCAAAAAACCAACAACAACAAACAAACAACAACATGCACCCACTGCAAAGTAGTTAAATAATTCTGCCCTGTCTGCGCTTTATTTCCTCTTCATTCTTGTACTCGTTTTTTTTATTTCAACAAGTTTTCTGTTCTCTTTCGCTTTCCCCACATCTCTTTTTCTTTTGAAACCATCTCCGACGCGCAGTTCTTTTTTCGTTACTACTTCACCACAAACAGAAACAGAAACAACAACAGCAACACACACATACAGAGACATAATTGACTTTTGCACACACTAAGTAAACACACAAAGACACACAACACACACAAACACATACAACGACAGTTTCTAGCTGTGACGCAGCAGAGCAGCCACCGAAAAGCACCTGCAAAAGCGGCACGAGACTTGCGACCGGCTCCCAGTGCAGCTGTCACAGCGCAGTAAACAGCAGCAGAGGCAGCAGCAGCAACAACAACACAGTCGAGCACACACTTGTTGCAAACGCAGCAAAAGGAAGAACGAGAGAGGGAGAGAGAGAGAAAGAGTGCGAGCGTGCGAGTGCCAGAGCAGCAGCGAGAGCGAGAAAGACAGCGAAACCGCAGAGACAGAGAGAGGGAGAGAGTAGGGAAGAGAGAGTGTAAGCGAGAGAGAGAGAGAGAGAGACGACTCAGTCTCTGTATAAAGTGCCTAAGCAGTCGGCTATCAACGTTCATTGCCGCCGTACTTACAAAACTCAAAGGTAAGCCCCCAGTCCAGATGTTTGCGAAATGTTTCGATCATCATTCATGACACCGCTAATTCACAAATGGCAAACGGTACCCGGCACACACACACACACACACCCACACACATTACATAAATATGTGCATATTCACACACACAGTCACAGGGAGGTGTTGATAAGCCGGCGCTGCAGTTGCCGGCGCGGTCTCTCAATCGTTTGTGTCTGATAAGCAGGAATCACGATTCTCATGTGCGCTCACATTCAAATTAAACGCGACAGCAAAGCAAAATGATAAAATGAAAGAATGGCTAGCTTCTGCATGCCGAAGGTTGAATACCCTTACAGAAGAAGATCTCCGATTGCTCATGTATTCGCTGACAGCAATAATAACTCCGATATAATACATCCGAATTATTAAAAACTATGCTGCAAGTTGTCTGCCAAGTTTCATCAAGATATCTTTAATATTGAGAGAGACTTGCATTGCAACAGACAGACGGACGGACAAAGAGACATGCCTAGATCAACTCCTATGTATATGTTGAGATCGGAGATGTCTCCCTCACTTGTAATTCATTCATATCTACATTCATCACTAATGTGCATTGCTGGCCAAAATGAACATACCCTCTGCAAGGGCATAAAAAAGAATGAAATATAACCCTAGCCATATCAACATCGTCTGCCAATATATCTTGTTGTTGCTGTTATTTTTAACAGCGCAACTATCAATGGTGCCACTCTTATCAAGTATTAATATCTCAATATGCTTTCAGATGGTCAAGGAGAAGCCTAACTCAACGCGTATCTATGATAAGGATGGTTTCAGGCGACGCGCTGCTTGCATTTGCGTGCGCTCTGAGAGCGAAGCGGAGGTAAGTTGTTTGCTATCGCAAAAAACGTGCTGATCACGATTCAATATCAATTTCACCATAAAGATACGGCTCTATCTTTATGGATCGAAATAATAGTATAAATCGATCAATCTTTCTCTTTGCAATTTGTTGACTTGAAAGAATAGGAAGTAATAACTCAAAATATATTCCAGGTGCTACTGGTGACCTCTTCGCGTCGTCCTGAGCTGTGGATTGTGCCTGGTGGCGGCGTTGAACCCGAGGAGGAGCCCTCAGTGACCGCTGTGCGTGAAGTGCTGGAGGAGGCCGGTGTCATTGGCAGCCTAGGGCGTTGCTTGGGTGTCTTCGAGGTATGCTTGACATATACACTATGAATAGAACAAGATTTATATTCTCATCTGTCTTAGAACAACGATCACATGCACCGCACCGAGGTGTTTGTTATGAACGTTACCCAGGAGCTGGACGAATGGGAGGATTCGCGCAGCATTGGACGCAAGCGGCAGTGGTTCACCATCGATGATGCCTTGTCACAGCTGGCGCTGCACAAGCCCACGCAGCAGCACTACCTGATGCAGTTGCAGCACTCAAAGACGTTGGAGAATGCCAACACGCCCGGTCGTGTGGTGAATGCCACGCATCCGCCCATATTGACCAACACGGCCTCAGCGGCTGCATCGCCTACAACGGCATAAAGACAACACAAAACAGAAGGAATTATCATAATATACACACACATACACATACACAGACAATACACCAGCACATACACATACTCTATACACACACACACACATTAATATTTTATAATTTTGGAAATTTACAATTAGACAGGCAGTTAATTATCATAATTTCGGTATGTTAAATCATTTACCCTGCCCCGTCCCCCCTAACCTCCACACATACACACACACTTACTCTTCCTGCACCCGCTCTCCATTGCTTTCGCGATTAGTTTTTAAGTCGAACGCTTCATTTATGTTTTTTAGAAATTGTATTGAGAATAATATGTATGTACTTTAAATAAGAGAACGCATATTAAAAGCGAAAGATGATAAAAGTAAACGCTAATTTAAAAAGAAACGAAAAGAAACCGAAATCTATACAGAATATATATTATATATGATCATTTTTGGAGCGCATAGGGCACTTTTTGCAAAACGAAATACGTGTACTAACAACAAATTATGATATCTATTAGATTTTTCTACTCTTTTTTATAATTTACTCAAAAACAAGCATCTTGGTAATTGTAACAAACACAATTGGAAATGGCTTTAATGAAGCGCTAAAATCTATTAACTATGCTAAGCGGCCTAAACATTAACAAGTTAAATATGTAATTAAACAAAGAATATATATATCAGAGGAAAAGCAAAATCAACGAAACAATTTCGTTCTAAATCTGCCACAGTTAAAGAACTTCGGTTTGCCGATTAACAAACGCCCCTAGAAACCTTATAAAACAAAAGATGCCTATGCAAAGCAAACAACAGCAACAAACAAATAAAGAAAAATAATTAAATATACAAAACGTGAGGATTAAAGAGGAGTTATGTATGTCGTAGCAGCGCGCCCATAACAAAACGTTAACTTATTGTAATTAAAATTTGAAATTAGTGCAAGCAGAGAAACGAGAATCAAGAAATTAAACTATATACTAACAATAGGATATATGCACGCTGTACTTTTCGAAAAATACAATGCAAACAAAACACAAAATGAGAATAAAAAAACACAAACAAAACAACAACAACAACAACTTAAAATGTCAATGTGATACAAAGCTAATCAACACTTTTATGTAAATCTTTTGATGTCTTTTTGGAATACACTTACTTTGGGACTTTGGTCAGATCCAAAAAACAATTTTAATTGAAGTTTTAACGCTCAACAAGATCAAATTTAAAATTCGAAATAAGTTCAACAAAACGAAACTTACTTTTCATCGGCAAGTTAACAATAACAATTGCAACAATAGATCAAACAAAACGAATGATTTACAAAACGAAAATAAAAATAGAAAACAACAACAAGAGAAAACAAAAAACAACCAAAACTAGCAAAACTCATTGCCACTTTGTCATGTATTAAAAGGTTTTTATTTATGTTAGATCTACGTATACTTGATATACTTGAATTAAAACTAATTTCTGTAAAAATGCTACCCATCTTTGAGCATGCAGCAGCAGCAGCAGCCGGCGCCAGCGTAGCTGCCCATTCACCTACTACATTCCAAGTGTATCCAAGTTAGACGCCTCCTCCATGTTGTCGTAGGCGTGGTGCCTCGCCCTCTGCCTCAGCATCAGATCCCGAGGCGGTTATCACCGCCTGCAGCAGTTGCTTGAGCTCATTGTAGAGACGCAGCGAGAGCTGTAAGCTGGGCGCCAGACGTCTGCCTGGTATTTGATGCTCCTTGGGTGGCTGCACGCACATCTTGACCAGCTTCTGCAGTGAGCGTGGCAAGCGTATGCCGCTTAGGAGTCCCGGCTGGAAGGTGCCACTGCCAAGCAGCACGTGCTCACAGAATATCTGGAAGTTATTATTCTGCTGCACATGGGTGCATAACTGTCGATCCGCATCGCACAGACCACGGCACGAGTGGAAGCTGCAGTCCTGATTGTTGCGGCACTTGGCGCCGCTGGAGATGCGCTTGTCCAGCTGACTCTCCACATACACGTGCTCGGCGCTCTGATACTTGAGTCGCCTGTCGGGCGTGAGGCCAAAGCGATTCACCTGCATCTTGCACATGCGCAACGGTTCCGGCTTCATCTCCTCCAGCCGGAAGATGTACTCCATGATGTTGAGCGCGTGCTTCAGACGTTGCTGACGGTTCGAGGCGCTAAAGGGTTAATGAAATTATATATAAGTATAAACTGTTCCACTAACAATCATTAGTCTTCCTTACAGATACTGTATGATGCTGGGATTGGCCTGCACAATTTCCAGGCCCTCCGTGGCGTAGTAAGGACCACAAGAGCCCAGCACGGCGGGAAAAACAGATTCCTCATCGAACAGCTTGCCCATCATGTAGTTGTTGTCCTTGAACAGGCGCCAGAAACTGACCATTTGCTGTGCATTCTGGTCTGTGATCTCCTGATTTACCAGGGCGCGTATCTGCCAAGGGAAAAGATCGTAGTGAATAAAGAATGGACTAATAGAGATGATAAGCTAACCCACCATATTATCATCCAGGGTTACATTATAGGCCAGTATAATGTGGAGCTTGACGATCTCGTGGAACTCCTCAATCTTGGGATAAATAGCCTCCCCCTTGCTGTTTGTCCAGCTCAAGTCGTCATCGTTGTGCTTCGCCAACTACAAGCCGACAAGAAAAAACTGTTGCTATGACAACCCGCAAAACTATTGTCGCACTGACCTACCTTGACAGCGTAAATATCCCCATTCTTTTCGGCTGTAAACAAAATAGTCTTCATATCGTTGAGAGGACACTGGAAATTATCAAAGTTGGACTGGCTGCCGCACAGCTCCTCGCAAAGGGATCCACTGAACTCTTGATGTTCGTACTTCTGACACTGCAATACAGATACATCGTTTTATGATTGTATGTGTTTTGAGACTCCGCTGCACTGCTACTCACCATGTGCGTGAGACTGCGGTGGGACATGAGCTTGAAGCAGAAGGATAAGTTGAGGAAAGCATAGCTGAAGAGGCCAACCGCCAGCAGCACCGCAATGAGAACCGTACGCTGCATTCCTAGGCGAAATTTGCGACGCAATGCAGTCAACATTTTCCAATTTCACGAATTTCCAATTAAATTTTCATCCTTGCCTCGGCGTGCAGCGTGTGATTCCACTCGTGGTATATGTATACACTTAAGGCTTGGCCCACGCTATGAGTGGAGGATTCGTTTGACGTGCAGCGAGCATGCGCATTGTCGGTGGCGAAAAAGGATTGAGATGGGGGATGAGTGGCGATGAGTCTGCGAAGATATCGATAGGCAGACACTAGAGGGATGTTCTGGTTAAAGATTCAAGAAGGAAATCTCCCACATTTCACGGAATATCGACTCAAAATTTAAGTTACACTTCCGAAAAATTATTGAAATGGAATAAGTGGCGATAATTCTGTGGAATTATCAATGTAAAGAGATATTCTCAATTACGGTGCAACAGAGAAATCTACAATTTATCGTAGCTTGACAACCCTTTCAATTCCATTAAAAATGCCAGTTTCTTTTTTTTAAATTATTACTTAACGTATAATTCTTTATTTTTATACTCTCTGCTAAATTGAGCAATTATTTTACTTAATTCATCAATTTAATTTCAATAAGTTTTTCTTCTCTTTAAATTTGCTTTTAAGTGGTTTTAGAGTTGTCATCGTTATGTATTTTGGTTTTTTCTTTTGTTTTTGGTTTTGCTAAAAATAATTTAAATTCATAATTATATACCTAAGTTCAAGTTTATTGTTGTATATCATTATCATAATTATTACTTTCATTACCTCTTCTCATTTTAACTAACGCAAACTAATCTGTGTGTTGGAGTGTGTGTGTGTGTATTGGGTGTGTGTCGGTATGTGTTGTGTGTGTTGTTGTGTCTAGATATTCACCTTTATATGCGTCTATATACTTAAGATAACTGTCCTTTAACTAGTTATGTACACAACTATATATTGTTATGCAAAATGCTAGAACGAATTCCATTAACTTTTTCTGTTTTTTTTCTGCGTCCATTCCCGAATCGGTTAAATCATAAAGCGAATATATACTGTAAAAAACTGTAAAAAAGAAAGTTTTATTTTGCTCGCCCCGACTAGCTTCGTCTATGGATCGTTCGTAATTGCGTTAATTCATCTAATTCTTGTCGTAATCACTGTTAATTTAAACGGTTCTCACATTTTTTGTTTGGTATTACGCTTTGTCTAATTGTTGCTCTTAGTTTTCTTCTTTTATTGCATTCAACTGTCAGTGTGTATGATTATCGTAAGTCCTTTGGTTTTGTTTAATGTTGTTTTTTTTGTTTTCATTCTTGTTGTTGTTATTCTCGTATTGTGTGAACATTAAAATTGTGTCTCATTAATTTGCTTTCATGTTGTTTTATCAACTAATTTCCGTTTTTAATTGCATAGTTTGCTTTGCTTTTGCTTTTGCGTTTGCTTGTTGTGTGTGTATATTAATCGTTATGTTTATGTTATGCGCCTCAATTAACTTAGTTGGTTTATTTACATTTAGAATAATGCACACAATATTCGACTAGTTCGGCTCGATAAACATGACACGCATCCCAGACTGGATAGTCGAGTCGAAGCCCCACTGGGATGCGCATCACATCGTATCGCAGCTCACAACCAGTTCATATCGTTTATCGTAGTCCTTCTTCCTCTATTGCGCTGCTATTGTTGTTGTTTTGCTTTCCTCTTCGACTTCATTCTATTAGTTAGTTAGTTATTTGTTTATTCTTTTCTTTTGTTTTAAACTTTATGCAATGTTAACATTTTCTCTTTTGATTTTGTTACAAAATCTCTGCCGCATTGGGCTCGTTTCGTTTTGAGAAGCCTCATTAAACTCATTATTCTTTTTGGTTTTCTTTCTGTTTTCTTACTTCATTAAAATAATGTAAAAAATGTGAAAATTGCATGCTCCTCGTTAATAATATAATGTGCCATTAAAAAATGTCTATGATTTTCTATATGTATTCATTCTTATATTTACAGCAGTATTTTGTTTTCTTTTTTTGTTTTTTTTATATTTTTCTTCTTGTTTTCTGCAATATTCATCGTCGTTCTATTTGTTGTTGTTGTTCTTGTTTTACATAAAACCTTTTTTGGCAGTGCATTATATTTATTATTCCGGTTTACTATTTTTAATGATTTTGGCTAATAACTACAAATTATATTAGAATTACTTTAATGTAATTTATATGTAAATTAGTTTAATGATTAATTAACAGCAATTATTTACAGTTATTCGTCATTTTGCATTCGCATTCGCATTTGCTTAATTTAATTAATTTACTTTAGTCACGCAAGGTACGTTTGATTTAATTTAATTAAATATTAATTAATTCTCGAAATCATACTCTGCATTTCTCTGTGAGTAACTCTGTGTGTGTCTGTGGTTAATTTTTAAATTAATTATAAATTTAAACTAGAAATTTGACTATAAAATACAATTGGAAGACAGTTGTTGGGGATGAATGCAAAATAAACAGAACTCGGGCTTCAGATACCCTGGGAATAACAACAGAAGAGTGTAGGGGGGTAAATTGAATACGAATTGAATTGAAAATCAAAAAAGAAATTCCGAGGATTCAACTAAGAAGGGAACTTTGAGCAAAAACGGCTTATTGCTTATACATAAATTGCAAGCAGTCCCTGAAGAAACTTGTTCGACTTCAACCATAAAAACGCGCATATAAAAGAGTAAATAAATTAGAAAAAATCACCATCCTATATGTAATCATATCATATATAAATACTATATATATTATATATAAATTTTTTGTTTAGCTTATCGATTAAGTGGAATGCTCAATAATTTTGCATTTTATGTGTCAGCTACAGTTGTTGTTGTTGTTGTTCTCCTTCATCTTCTTGTTGTTGCATATGTTTCATATTAAATGTTGTAATTGTTGTTGTATTTGTTAAACTATTTGTTGTGTTTTCTTTATACTTTGCTCGCAATTAACCATTAATATTTTGTTGTTGTTGTTGCTGAAACTCGAAACTGTCTGCCCACCACTTAAATTAGTTAATTAATTTTTGCTTTAATTTAGATTTAGAATTAACTCTGCTTGGTTAGTTGTGCATTATTATTTGCATTTGCCTCTCTATATCATCCTGTTGCTGCTGTTGTTGTTGTTCTTGTCATTTTAGTATATGTAATTATGCAAATTCAAAACCTTTACTTAATGCTTAAGTCGAATATACAAATGTTCATGCTTATCAAGTATACGCACTGTTAGCTTATGTATTTTTAAAATAGTCGTTGTTGTTGTTTGTTCTTTGTTGTTACTGTTATTCTTGTAGCTGGCTGCCGTATGTGAATCCTGTTCTGTGTGTTTGTGTATGCGTGTGTATGTGTGTGTTTGTGTGTCTCTTCTTCCATCGCACTTGACAATGTTTGGCTTAGCACAAATAAATTAATTATTAATTAAACATTTCTTCGTCTTTGGCAGTGTACAAATTTAAGTAATCTATTCGTATTCGATTCGGCTATGATGAATAATGTTCAGTTATTGCTTGTCGAAAAGGGGGCGGGGGGGGGGGTCCCCCTTGAAATGATATTCACGGCATCCTTGCCTCATCACGGCTAATCCTCATCCAGGCTCTGCGAGCGACGTGGCCGTGGCGGTGACTTGGATACAACCACATACTTGCGCCCAAAGTATGGCGAATCTAGACATAGAGTGGGTAGGAGGGAGGGGGGTGGACATTAAGGGGGGGTATAGCTAGTAGCTACGGCTCACTTCTTGCGCAGAAAGTCGGTGTATTTGCGTGCACGTTTGCGCACCTTCTTGAATGCATTGCCCAGCCGGAATTGCTCCTCGGCCAGGTGGTGATCATAGTGGTGCAACATGCCGGTATTGGTGGCAGTGCTGGTGCTGGTGCTGGTGCCGTTGGTGCTCGTGGTGTGGGCGTGGCTGTGCGGGTGCGAATGCGAGTGCGGATGCGAGTGTTGATGAGCGTACTGGCCATGATAATGCTGATGTGGATGCTGTTGCTGATGCGAATGCTGCTCGAGATGCGAGTGATGCATGTGCATGTAACCATCGCCAGCAGGATTCACCGAGGCCGAGGCTGGTGAGCCCGGTGACATGGGCTGCGACAGCAGATTGTGCTCCGAGGCAGCATCGAAGGAGTCGAAATGCAGCGACGAGGAGTGTTCACTCGTGGTGGATCCACCTCCGTCCAAGTGATGCAGGCCAGCAAACTCCTTGGGCAACTCATCGATGCCCAGTGGCTTCTCGAAGTGCGAATTGCCCGACATGTTAGTGTAATCATAGCTGGGATAAGTGTACGGTAAATAGCCTGCATGATGTGCCTCAGAGCTGACCAATGCATCGGCGGCATCTCGCTCTGAGCTGCTGCGATTGTTAATGAACTTCACCTCATTCGCGTTGCGCTCCTGCCCGCTGCTAAACACAATGTTGATGTTGTTGCTGCTGCTCGACAAATTGATGTTGCTGGGCGACAGTGGCTCTGCCGTGGCCTGCACTCCAGTGGAGTTCTGATTGAGATTCGTCTCCTTGCTGGTGCTGGTGCTGTGGTAGCTACGCTCGTAACGCTGGAAACATTCACCAGCATCACTGGAGGCAGTGTTTGTGGTGTTGGTGTTGTTGTTGTTAGCCGCACTGTTGGCATTGCCCTGCTGGAAGTTGTTCTTGTACTGGAACTCGAGTGCATTGCTCGGCTGGAAGGGATAGTTCTTGGAATTGTTGAGCACATCGCCCACATTCGGATTACCCTTGGACAAATACTGATGTATATCCTCGCTGGTTATCTGCAGATCCTGGTCCAGATACGTGTTGCACTGTATGTAGTTGTTGCAACAGTTGTTGAATGTCTCCCCCTCCTGATCCTGATGGAACAAAACCGTTGTGGACTCCTCGAACTCACAGTGATAGTTGCTGCCACGACGCTTGCGAGCAGCTGCCGAAGTGCTTGGCCCATCGTCATAGATAGAACTCTTCCAAGTGCTGCTGCTGGTGTGCTCCGTGTTGCTGCCACTGCTGGCTGTGGTGGTTGTCAGCTTGCGACAAGGCTTCATCTCCGGCTCGGGCACGTGCCACGCATCAAGTTTCTCTGCCTCGTTTGTTGCCTCAGTAACTCCACCTACAGCGCCCTCCAGCTCCAGTTCTGTAGGAGACTTGCCATCGGCAAGGAAGCTCCAGCGTATGGGTGACGGCGAACAGGCATACTCGGGCAGCTGCTCATTGCTCAGCGCCCCCTTCGAGCTCTGGCGCTCCAGAGTGGAACCACGCGAAGGCGTCAACGTCAACTGGCGCTGTTCGTGCTGTGCCGACTCAGCAAGTTGCTTGGCACGATCGAAAATGGAGGTCAGTGAGCCGAGTTGACTGTTGGGTCGACTGGCATTGAGGCCACGCAACGAGATCGAGGTGTAGCTGGGCTGACGCGCCTGTAGACGCTGCTGCTTGCGCATTGCGGCCGACGCTGACTTGATTGAGTTGTTGCGACTGAGCGAGGAGCGCGAGCCGTAAAGGCTGGTGGAGTCTGTCTGGTAGCAGTAGTCGGAGCTGGTGCAGCAGGAGCTGGGGCGACGCGATGAGGAGCCGTAGAGATCCTCGGCAAAGTACTGAGCCAGCTCGGTGCGCGAGGCACTGCAGCATGACTTGCGGACCATGATCTCCTGCACCTCGCGATCGGCACATGCGGCATCCTGGCAGGCGTTGATCGAGTTGCAGGACACATCGGTCACCGAACGATGGCGTCGACTGCTGCACACATGACGTGCGCTGTTGCCGTGGCCACCCGCTGCGCCGGCCGAGGTCGAGGCCGAGGAGTGATGGGTGTGGGCGCCAGGCAGGCTGCCGCTGCCACCAACAGCTGCCACGCTGTGCTGTCGACGCCGGCGACGATAATGATGATGATGGGAATGCGATTGTGGCTGACCCTGACCCTGCCCCTGTCCCTGCCCCTGCCCCTGATGCGAGTGATGACTGTGCGGTGAGGTGTGGCGACTGTGGTGCGGACTGTGGCTGTGGCTGTGCTTGCGCTGCTGCGACGCCTGCTGATGGCAGTGTGGCATGATGCAGGCCGCCTCCTGTGGCTGAGGTGGCTCATGATTGTGCTGATGTTGCTGTTGTTGTTGCTGTTGGTTGTGCGATGACGACGACGGCGGCGCTTGATCACATACGGCATCCTTCTCGTAGCTACAATGTACGTATTCGAGTGTGCTGTAACAGGGCTGAAGATGCTGCTGTGAGCCGGAGACGGAGCACGGCTGCTGCTGCTGTTGGTGTTGTTGTTGCTGCTGCTGCTGCTGCTGATGTTGGTGCTGCTGATGCTCCTCAGCGCGACTCGTTGAATTTACACTGGCAGTTTCAGGAGGTGAGGCGTTCCTCAGTCAAGGCCCGCTGCTCTGGCAGACAGGTGCTTGCTGACGAAGGTGATGGGGCGCAGAGGCAGCGCTCCGGCCCTGGTGTGTACTTCGGCCGCCGTCTAAAAATCGCTCGGATGCAGCTACAGTAAAGCGCAAAGGGCAGCAAGAAAAACAAACCAAAAGAAAATCGAAAAGAATATCGGAAGTAAATCGAAATACACCAATTAATAGAGGATCCACAAATTTAGTTCCAAATTCAGTTTTAGTTTCTGTTTCGAATTGAGTTCTTAAGAGTTTTCTGAGTTAGTTTGCTGGCTGCATTTAGTCTGTGGTTTCTTTTTTATAGAGTAGTAGTAGAGTAGTAGTTTACAGTGCATGCAAAAAGTAAATGCATGCAACAATACGCATGCTCAGAATTAGAACAGATGATGATCATGCTGAGATAATGAACTGAAAGCGATGGAAATGAATGAATTGATGTGATGATCGATTGGATTCAATAATCTTGAGTTCTATGATGTTATTAAAGCCTTTAAAGAGTCTTCAGTTTGAGTTGTAACCCTTTGTGTGTTGTTTAGTGTTTGTTAGGGGTGCCTCAATATTCAATTTGTTCAGATCTGTTGTTTACTTAGCCAATTTCGAGTGTGTTGTTTACTTAGTTTGGTCCCAAAGTTCGCTTTCACTTGCGTACTATAAAAAATATAAATATAAATGAAACGCATAAACAATTTGATATAGAAACAGAACCAGCGGCAGTTCGACTTGCGATCTATGATTAAATATATAGATACGATATATATCTTGAGCTTGCGGTGCAAAAGTGTGTGTTTATTTTCATTTATTTTGGCTTCACGCGCGACATTTTCTTGTAAATGCTTTGTGGCTTGTGGGGCAAAGTGTTTTGTCTTGTGCTGGCACTTAGAAGTAGTTGCTCATCTTGTTGTTGTTGCTTTTGTTGTGAACTGTTAACTGTTTGACTGTTTTAACCTACATGACATTCTTCCGTGCGCCGAGTGCCTGCGAAATGTATCGTCCCGGCCGTAGTCAGACTCATTGTAGTAGCATTGTTTGCGATTAGGAACTGGCGTTTGCATATTTGTACCGTAGTTTGTGTAGCAGGCCGAGGAGCCGACGACACCGACACCGACTCCGCCTCGACTCGCATAACTCGTTGACGTTGGACCCAGTAGGTTGGTGCTATCGCTTAAGGGATACGGACCCATGCCTTCAACCGTCAACGAGAACGAGGTGGTACCAAAGACTTTAGTATACAATATGTTTTTGGGAAGGGGGGTCGAGTATTTCATTGTTGTTGTGATGATTTTGTCATGCAGTCGCCAATCACACGTTGTTCAATTGATTACATACGGTAATTGTTATCATAGTGTAGTTGTTGTTGATGTGTACCGATCCAGTTTTGATGATTGTTCGATTGGTTTCCAATGTAATTCATATTTTTGTTGATTATTTTCGTTTCATTTTCAGTTTTTCGATAGATGCGCATGCAAATTCAGTATAAAATTCATAATGGCCAAAAGGAAGAATAGAATTAAACAACGGGAGGGAAGAGGTGAATTTATATTGGTATCATAGTTGTTATAAAATCAAATCGAACTACGAGAGGGGGACGAAAAGAAGCACTAAGAACTAAATGTGATGGAAACAGAAAATGAAATTTTAAAATTCAAATTTCCATTGCACAAAAAACAGAAATATATATATGGTTAATTTACTACACTAAAGCACATGCCGAATATAACACGGGCTCAATGGTGATGGTTGGAAATTGTTAGTAATAATGAATTGTCGGACAAACGAAAGGCAAATATGGAAATAGAAATATTTGCTAATTACTCATAAAGAATACATGATAATGCGTAATTTTGTGTATTATTTTAGATAATTTAAACGTGTGTCTGTGTGTAATTGTAATTGTATTTGTATTTCTGTGTGTGTGTGGGCAGACGGCGCGTATACGCAATGGGCAGGAAAGAAATTAATAATGCGACATGTTGAACACGTGTACAATAACTGCAGGTGGAGTATACATATACACAGATAACTGTACTGTATGTGTGTTTGTGTGTGTGTGTGTGTGTCTGTTGGTTGTTTTACAAGTATATTTTATTCGTTTCGGGCAAAGCTAAACGTCTGCTCTGTTTACCTAGAGGTCATTCTGCATTGGGATGTGTGTTTAACTCTGTGTGTGTGTGTGCGTGTGTGTGTATATATTGTACTTGTATTTGTTATTATTATTGTACGGCTTGGTGTGTGTTTCGTTTTCGACTGAACGAGCAGTTTGCACAACAAATAATACTTTGAAATCAAGAACGTAACAGTTTGGGTTCTCTTTGGACAGTTACAGTTAGAGATAATTGCTAATTTGTTTAGTTTTTGTTTTTGTTTTTGTTTTTTTGTTATTTGGTTTTTAATTTGCGTGTTTTGTTTTTGATTCTTACGTGAGTCATGTTGGGTCTTCTCCTCAGATACCATCAATGCGGCATGCTCGATGCCAGAATTCATACTCTGTGGCTCCAAGCTATTTGTGCAGTTTAGCATACTCCTGAAATTCGCACACTCTACGATTATGTTTTAAGTGTAAACGTATTTTAAATTTAATTTTGCAAACTAATGACAGCAATTTCGAGACTTGACAGAGAGAATACACAAATACGCGACACGGATGGGAACGGAGGTCGGGCAGGCGATTGTTGGATCACAGACACAGGCAGGAGGGGGGCACGTTCTGCTAGGTGTGTGTGTGTGCGAGTGTGTCTCTCTGTGTGTGTGTGTGTAAGTCTATGTTGAGCTGCCTTTAATCCGAGCTGCTGTGGAGCGTAAGTCTAGAACTGGCTTGGAAGTTATTAAGCGCGGCGGGGAAATAAAAAGAGTTCTCGAAATCAAAAATTAAACAGAATTTATTACAGTTTAAACAAATATTGTGACAAACAAAACATTAAACTTACAACTAAAAACATACGAAATAAATTAAAAACTAAACGTAAATAATCAAATAAATTGCAAGTGCTGCCAACAACGAACGAACTAACTTTTCCCCAAACTCAATCGGGATTGAGAAAGAAGAGAGAAGAGAAATTTCCGGCTGAAGAGATTGGCAACCGTTCGAAATGGGCAAACTGAATCGCAAAAGCAACGCGACAAAGTGCGCTGACCCGTTGCAGGTTGCCTTGTGTGGCACGGTGGCAAGGTGGCAGGTGCCACAGTTGGGGCTCTCTTTACTGCACTTTGGGGCGTGTTGCGTCCGCGTCATATTGCGATATCTCAATGTCCGCCGTGGAGCATGTGCTGTTGCCACTGGTTCCATTGCCGCTGTCCTCACTAAATGGACAAGCAACATAATCAGAGTATGTTCTACACATACACACATTTGTCGAGGTGGGTGTGATAAAGAGAGTGTGTTAGTGTGAGTGTGAGTGTGAGTGTTAGTATGTGTGTGTGGGAGAGTGTGTTTTTGCTGCGGTCTTTATTGATATTGTTCCCGCTGTTCTGTTGTTGTGCATTGTGAGTTGGCTTAACACTGAAAATTTTGGTGCTTTAAAACTAACCAATTTGGCTGGAATGAACAATGAACTGAGAGAGACAGAGAGAGAGCGAGAGAGAGATAGTGGAGGGAGGACAAAGGATTGTTGAAATGTAAGGGCGCTGCATGAGTTCAGAAATTGAAATTTGTTTTTTGTTTTTATTTATTTTTTGGGGTTCGATATGATATGAGAGAGAGAGAAAGAGTTACAAAACATTTGATAATGATATGTGGCATTTAAAGAGAGAGAGTTAGAGAGGAGTACAGTATTTTAAAGTTGAGATAATTGATATGTTTTAACTGCTAAATATGAACTGTTTGTAATTGTAAGTAATTGCCAGCTGTCGCCAGCTAACGGTAAATCGATGGTAATTGTAATTGTAATGGTAACAAAGTAACGAGAGAAGTACAGGCAAAGTTAAGCAGACATGCCGAAAAAGTACGAAACTTTGAGCACAAGTTATTTCATCGAATTCGATAAGGTTTCTTTTTGGTTTATTTTTTTTTTTTGGTTTTTGGTTTTTTTGATTAAAAATGTACAATAAACTTGCTTTAGAGTGAACTAATAAGGTACAGCAAAACGAGCTACGTTTAAAACGATTCAAACGCTTCCGATTGGAAATTAGTTAAATCTTTGCTTTTATACTGTTTACTGTTTAGTTTTGTTTTTGATTTTGGTTTTTTTGTATTTTGGTATTTTGGTTTTGGTTTTCAGTTTCTCTTACTTCATGCAACTTACCCGTACAGCCTACTATCTCGAAATGTCCTTTAGTTCGGGCATACATAGAATGGACATGAGTTTTGGTATTATTTTGCAATTCAGTCGATAGAACAAAATGTGCAATAAATAAACAAGATAGAAATTTGCAAGAAATTAATTAACCAACAAATTGTTCAGATATACAGCTAGCTGAATCGGAAATAATACGCAAAGATAATACGCAAAGACTTATATATGTACACCGCATAATAGACTTCCAAGTTGGGGTGGATTGAAAACAAGAAGAAGAAGAAGTAGGGACGAGTTTTTGGCTTGATTTCGTTTGCTTTTGTATTGTATCTTGTTTTCTTTCTTTTTTTTTTTTTGTTGGATATATAAGCTATATAGCATGTAGTAGTATTTTCGATATGTTACGTTAGTTATTCATGTGAGAGAGAGAGCTATGGAGGGGGATCTTATGAAGTTATCAAATTGCAATGAGCTAAGTGCAAGGAGGCCTTCAGTTTCGGGCCTCGCAAGGGGGGCTACCCAACATACCTGCCGTTGTTGTGACGGAAGAGAGCCAAGATCTCCTCGAAGGTTTTGTTTTTGGTCTCCGGCACCTTCTTGTACGTGAATATCCAGAATATGGCTAAAAATACGCTAAATGGCAAGAATGTGTAGTTCTCCAGCGCAGTCTGAAAGTAGAATACAATATTAGATACAGTTTATTAGAAAACAAACCTCTCTCTTCTGGCCAACCTTCATGCTGGGGAATCCAATGCCGACCACAAAGTTGGCCATCCAATTGACCAGCACCGCAATGGCCATGGCACTGGGCCGGGGACCCTGCGAGAACAGTTCCGCGGTTATCATCCACGGTATGGAGCCAGGGCCGACAGCGAAGAAGACCACAAAGCCAAGGGTGGCCACCACCGAGAGGTAGGACATCCAGTCGATCATTTCCTGCACATAACCAAAAAACTCCTATACAAAATGCATAGTACTCGCATTCTCGATGATTTGTAGGCTTTTTTCTTGGTTCGTCTTTCACATCTTTTGTAAATTTCTTTTCTTTTTGAAACCAAAACAAATCAAGGAGTTGTCATCTTGAGATGACCAATATATGTTATGATAAATTAAAGTAAAGTTAAACCCTCTAAGCTGATCACTTGTTTTATGCATGAGTTGAGTCTCTGAGCTTAATCTCTGAACATACTAATACTTATATAGAGAGAGAGAGATTGCAATGAACTTCGTCTTGGTTCTCAAAGAGTTGAGTTGGTTACCATTTGCTCTCATCGAACGAAACTGTCTCTTGAGTTTTTCATTTGCTGTAACCTTTAGGAGAATGCTTAAAGTAGTAGAAAATAGTACTAGTAGTATATCTTAAGTAAGTAAATAATACATAAATGAATAGATTAACGTAAGGACTAGTTGAGTAAACGAAGCGGCGTGTGTTGACACAGTTGACAGTTTTTGTGTGTGAGTTTGTGTTCTTTTAAAGTGGAAGTCTCTAAAGCTTTGGTTCAGCGCGCGCGTGTTCACTAGTTGATCAGATTGGCGACAGCTTTGTACATTTTCCAACACTGGCATTTGGCTATTTTTAGCTATATTTTATTTTGGCTCTGAGTGTGTGTGAAACTGTTTATTGCATTTGCATTTGCATTTGGTGCCCAAGAAAACTTTTGCAAATTCGGTGTGAATTGTCTTTGCATTTGAAATTGTGTGTTTTAATTCGATTTGAATAGCCCAATTAAGTTTGATAAATAAAATGAAATTAGTATTGAAAATAAACGTTTTGCAAATTCAATAAATGATGTGTGTCGCTCTGTGTGTGTGTGTGTGGAGGGGCAAAAGCCTGCCAAGTCGAGAATTGCTTTTAAATAAGGGGCGAGACAATTGCATAAACGAGCTGCGAACCCTAAGGAACATCATTGCAGACGGAGTTCGCACTGAACAGCCTGAAATGACGACTATATAGGGTGGATCTATCAACCAATTCACAGCTGGTTTATGCAACAACTTAACCTAGACACAACACAACACATAGAAAAGAAAGCAAACCGATTAATCAACGTGCAAAAATGGCATGCAAAGCAGTCAGCTAATTATGATAATTGAAAAAGAAGTGAAGAGATCAATCAAATTTACTTTATGAATATATAGTACTGTACATATACATAAGCTTAAATCGTAACTAGTAATTAATTAAAGCTAACTATTGTGAGTATTTAAGCGCTTTAAAGCGCCTGTGCATGCAAATTAATATCAAATTGATAAATGTGCATTACGTTCGAAACATATTTAAAATAACCTCAAAAAAAGTGAAGAGAGAGAGCGAGAGAGGGATAAATAAAAGCAATAGCTTAGCGCCGGCCTATAAATAACATAGTACGGTATATATGTATAGTATAAATGCGTACTGTAGTACTAATTTAAACACATAAATGCAATGCACGGGGCGTGGGCAAGGGGGGTTGAGGGATGGTAAATTGATTGCCGGCTCAGGCGCAGCTATAAATTCAACTTGTTATAAATTCAAATATAGCACATATCTCACATAAATAATTTATAGAAATACGCGCGGGACAACTGTCATGCGATGTTTGTGTGTGTTTTCTCGTTTCTCTTCTTTTTTTTCAGCGTATTCTTTATTTTTCTGATGCTCTGTTTTGCATTTACTTACTGACTATACAACTTCATGCATAAAATATGTATGTCAATATTTAAATATTTATAAACACACGCATACATTAGTAGGGTATGGCTTAGCATTAGTTTCAAAAAATATTTTCGACAGCCTCTATAAATGATAAGATAAGGTATCAAGTAAAAATGCAATACGCCTGAAAGTATGCAAAGGGCAGGCAAGGTACGAATATACTTGCCAATATGGCGACATAAACTATCTATAGGTGTATACACAATGCTGGCCACGCCTGTACTTGCCTTGATCAAGAACGAAATCGTTATGAAGATGGAGAAGATGAACATGCCGCCCAGTCCATACAAATGCAGCGTACGGCGTCCGGTGCGATCCATCAGCGGAATGGAGACCAAAGTCATAACAACCTGTGTGGAAAAGTTTACAAATATATATTATAAATAGTTATCCTGATCTAGCGGTTGCTCGAATCTACCATAATGGCGCCAATGCCTATCGTGGCAAACTTGGCGCTCTCCTCAGTCAGTCCGGAGCTCATGAAGAGCGATGTGGAGTAGTAGAAGACAGCATTGATGCCACTAAACTGTTGACTCAGCTGCATCACGATGCCAATGATCAATGGCGGACGCAATGTGGGCGAACAGATGAGCTCCATGGTCGATATATGGCTCTCGGCCTGCTGAGCGCGCTCCTCGGCGCGCATCTCCTCGATGTCCTCATCCACCGAGCCGGAGGCGCGCAGGCGACGCAGTGCTGTTAACGACAATGATTAGTACACTCCTATATATATGTATATATATATATATATTAAAGATGTTACCTTTGCGCGCCTCCTCCTCCCATTGTTTGGTGATGAGCAAGTATCGGGGTGATTCGGGACAAACTGGCAGTAATATTAATTGCAATATTGCTGGACATATGGCCAGGCCCAGCAGTATGGGCCAGCCCTCATTAGTGCCTAAGATTTGTTCAATGCCCAGCACTTGGGATAACAGTAAACCTACAGTCACAGCCAATTGATTAACAGTACCTAAGCCACCGCGTAGATTCAGTGGCGCTATCTCAGAGATGTACATTGGCACCAACGATGTATTGAGACCTGTCGAATAAGAAAAGGGAGACAGAGTATAAAATACCTCGTGGTATACTAAGTATTCTTCGCTTCACTTACCGCAATTAACACCAATTATAAATCGGCCAAGGAATAACATTTCATAGGAATGACTAACTTTGGTAAAACCCATCAAACAAGCGCCGGAAATGCCAAGCACATTGTTCAACAATAGACCGCCCTTTCTGCGAATGAAACATGCGAGAGATTCCATTCCGACAATTAGTATTATCCATTTCAGAGTATTATGTTCCCTCACTCACCTGCCAAAGCGATTGGCCATCCAGCCACCGCTGAAACCGCCGAGCATGCCGCCAATAGCGAAGATGGAGACAGCCACAGAGTAGAGTTGCTGTATGAACTCCTCACTAATGTCCTCGCCATAGCGATCCTTGTACACATCCTTCATAAAGTTCTCGATATTCTTTTCGGGCGCATTAATCACTCCAGTATTGTAACCAAACTGCAGCATGCCCAGCACAGCCGAGAATATCGAGTAGGTAAGAAAGAAGGTAAGACCCTGCAAGAGAGATGGAGACAAAGAGAAACAAGAGATGGACAGAGATTAGTAAAGGATTCGTGTAGCTCTTTGTGCGGGCAGGAAACGGGATCGTTTGGGTTGGGTTTGTGCGGGTTCATCAAACGCTTTGCAAACGAGTGTGCGCCAGAAATTAAACTGTACTAGAGATATCATATACAATATTATATACGAGTTGAGGCCAATTAGCTACGTATACTTAATATACAAAGAAAGGAAAGATACAACTTAAACAAAAGTGTAAAACAAAAAGAGAAATCAAATAAAAGAAAAGCTAAAGAGTTTTGGAATATTTTAATTTTATTTCAGAAAGAAAGAGACAAAACTAAAGTGAATGATAATAGTAAAATAAAATAATCTTAAGACTGTGTGAATTTCAAAGCCGTCTGTGTATGTTGGGTAGCTGAAAGCTGCGTCCCCTCTATACCAGGAAGTTCCTCTAGGGGGGAGCGCAGCTTTCTAGTGTCGTATTGTTCTCGGTTGTGTGCGTGTGTGTTGGTGTCTCTCTGTGTGTGTGTCTGTATGTGACTGTGTATTTGCGAGTGGGTGTATGTGTGTGTGTGTTTGTATTGTATTTTGGGTGTTTGGTTTGTACATGAATAGAAATGAAATTCAAGTATTTAATTACACAACATGGCAAATAATTTAAGCTACAAACTTGTTCTAAAAGTCTTAGCTTCCGTCTGTGCGTGTGCTCCTCCAGCCTGTCGACATACTCGCGCAGCTCCTCGATCTCCTCCTTCACCTGCTGCACAGTGTCCAGTTCGTGTTTAATAGCCACCATGTCACGTTTGACCTAGTCACACACATGATGATAATCCAATTAGATAAGCTGCTAATTAACAGGCTCCTCCTCTCTCCTCTTTCTCTCGCTTCGCACTTACCTCGGATACCTCGCTCTGGCAGCTCTCCACCGACTTGGTCAGCTCCTGCAGCTGTGTGCGGATTTCGCACAAGGCGACTGTCGTCTCCAGGTGTCGATCGCCTCGCTGCAGCTCATCGAGTTTCGCTGATAGATTCATGCTCATCACGCTAACTTGCTTTTGCAAACTGCAGACCAGTTCCAATGGGCGTGGCATGTTGCAGGGTTGCAGGGGCGCAGTGGGCGGGTGTGCGGTTAATATGCGTGCAATGCATACAATTCAATCGAGGAAGACGACGACGACGAAGACGTTGCGTGACGTCACGTGCCGACACCAAGTCACGCAAAGTGGCCCCAGGACAATTGTTGTTGCAGTTGCAGCAGTTGTTGTTGTTGCATTTAGTTGTATTCGCGTTGGTTTATGTATTTCACATACGTCGTTGTGTTTTGTTACAGTTAAAGGGGAAATATCAAGCAAAAATGCACTTTAGTTGTTGCGATAGCTCCAAATGGCATTCTGCCTTTTATTGCGCTACATACAAATGCACACACACACGTACATCTGTGTATGTGTGTATGTGTGTGAGTGCTACGTCTACAGACTACGTAGTTATTTAGCGTATCAACGTAATTTATTTTGTGGCAAAGTCGCAAACGAAGCAGGAGAAGGAGGCACAAAACGAAATTATTTATGAGCGCTTGCATTAAAATTTACCGAGCTATGCAATTATTGAGGAATGAAGCAACATAAATTTTATGGCTGCTTTCTTGGCTGCAGCAACTAAAACTCAAAACGCAATACAGATAAAGGCAGAGGGCGGTGGGAAGAGGGGAAGATGGGAACTTGGAACTGGGACGGGGACTGGGCAACAATAAACCAAACAGAGCTGCAAGTAAACGAAAAGGATTTGTGTTGTCGTTGTTGTTGTGGCAGTTGTTGTTGCGGTTGCAGTACGAGCAGCAATAACAGCAGCAGCAGCAACAACAACAACAGACCCAACAACAGTAACAATAACGGAAAAGCCAGGCCACTAAGTACATAAAAAGTAACTTAAAGTAAATTGTTGGCATTTTTCGTTAAGGTTGAGGCAAGCATAATGCAGCAGCAGCAGCTCTGGCAAAAAAGAATCTATTCAGTTAGCCGACAGACGAATACTCTTGCAGCAGCTGCAGCTATGCGGATTCAATGGGAATTGAAAGAGATTTTTACGGGTTTCTTCTTCACTTTGACTATCACTTTTATGTTTTTTGTGGCTAAAGCAAAATTAATTCAGCTACAGTTTCGTTGTGTTTTGTCTGCCACGACCCCCCCCCCCACCCCCTTGTACCACCTTTCTTAGTAATCACTTTTATAGGTCGACTTAGATTCGACTTTCGAGTCTTTGGCGAAATGCATAAAATTTACATTTTTATCAACATGCAACGACAACAAAACAAATAAACACCCACTCTCAGAGAGAAAGACAGAGAGAGAGAGATAGAGAGAGAGTGTGTGTGTGTGCGTGTTTGCCTTCGCAAGACAAGCTGACTGTGGGGCGTGGCAGGCAGCATGTGTACACAGTACGTATCTATGACTGAAAGTGAGAAGTGCTTTTTGTTGGTTGAGCAAACAAAACGCGCGAGTGGCGCCTAAAATCAAACAGCACTAGCAGCAGCAGCAGCAGCGCCAGCAACAACAACAGCAACACGCAACACTAACAACCAACAGCACAGACGAGGCAGAAGTTATAGGCGACAGTTGCACATGGCGAAAATCGCTAGAGAATATTTACGGGCCAGGCATGACGCACAGACACAATGCGCATACGACACGTTGGCCGCTGCCTCCCACACTGTGCACTTGAGTTGGCTGCGCATTATGTTAATACGCCTATGCAGCAGTGGCAGCAGCAGCAGCAAAAGCAGCAGAAGCAGCGAGTTATTTGCAACATGTTGTCAGGCTTTGTGTGCTGCGTGTTGTTGTTGCAACTTTGTTGTTGCTGTTATTATTGTTATTGTTTTGCATTTCACGGACATTGTTGTGCCGAGCATAAAAGGATTATTTTATGCATACATCAGCAACGAGCTGCAGCAGCAGCAGCACCAGCAGCAGAACGAGCCGCATCCTGTGTAAGTTATTGTTCGCCATGAAAACAATTGTTGTTTGTTGTTGCATGTGTATTGGCATGCATATCGCCATGCCGTATCTGCTGCGCGTGTCTCTCTCTCTCTCTGCCTCTGTCTGAGCAGCCATAACTGAATCCGCAGCACTATCCATAGCTGCATCTGCCTTGCCCCTTCCCTCTTTCTCTCCCCCTTTCTCTCTCTTTTTGTACTGTGCTGCACCTGCCTCAGTCCGTTCCTCCCACTGTCAGCTACAGGAATTTTCGGTTTTGTGTAACGGATTTGTAATACGTGAGCATTTAATAAAATTTCTGCCAATTTCTGTTGCACGCTGCCTTCTTTTGTATTCATTTAGAGGCGAAATCTTTTGTCAGCATTGCGCTGCCTCATAGCATATATGAAATATTACAATACTGACGCTGGAGTGCACTTCGTGAAGGTGGCACACACGCATGAGGCAGCTGCAACTGCCACTTAATTTCGGCAACATGGCAACGCTAGCAACTCTGGCAGCTCAAAGCAAATTAACCAACAGACGCGCAGCTGGAGATTGTCAAAGTGGCATAAATGAAATATAAATAAAAAGTAAAGTTTCCTTTCCAACTTTCCCATTTTCCACTTCGTTCTCAGCTTGCTGCAAAAGTATTTCGTAATTACACAATATTTTCAAGTTAAGAAACCAAAAGTAGAACATTATAATACACATTTGTACAGATTATACGGGTTGTTTGTTTTGAAACCAATTGGCATATGGGACATTCACCAAATTTACGCAAAGTTTTTGTTTCTGGCTTTTCACTCAATCAATTTTTTGGTTGCATCGCGACGATGTTTTATATTTTTTGCACATTTTTCTTCATTAGTTCTGAAAATTTACATGAATTGATTTGGTTGAGTTTTATTTTGTGATATACATTTGGAAATTCGATTCGATTAGTTAACGCTGATTGTATCGTTTCTGTATGCCAAGCAAAACGCAAAATGAGACAAGAACAGATGAGAGATAGTATATAGAAAATATAAAATTGATCGATTCAACAACAAATTTGAACAGTTGCGAGTTTAATGTACGATTATTTCGTTTTGTTAACGGTTTATACGTATTTTTTTGGATAGAACTATGGTGAGAGGACCATTCCGCCAATTAGTTAAACAATTTTATCGGGTGGGGCAACTCAAAATGATAAAAATAAAAACCAAAACCTGAAAATATTGTGTGACTTTTTGACGGGTTGACTGAATTGACTGTTGATGGGTTATTTTTGTGTGTGATCTAGATAAGGCACAAATGAGAGCGGTGAAGAGGAAGGAGGTGGGAGGGTTTGGAGTGCTAATTATGAGTTTGATGACATGCAAAGTGTGGAGGGGGGACTTGATACAAATAAGGCTGAATGAGGGAGCTGAATGAGTTGAGTGCCCAATGCGCTGATTGACTGCCTGGACGAGCAGCGTGTTCTTGTTGTTGTTGTTGTTGCTGATGGTGGCTGAGTGTAAGCCGCTCGCCGAGTGCACGACTATGTGTGTGTGCGTGAGTGTGCGTGGTTGTGCTTTGAAGTGTGTACAGCGACTTAATGGCACTCGAACACTTTTCGGCATGTCATAAAGAACAAACACACATAAACACGCACACACACACATGCATTCACAGATACACACACACGCACACCCACATACAGGCAGTCAGGCAGTTACACACAATAAGAGCAGCAGCGGCTTCAGTTCAGCTCACAGATTGTTGTGGCTGCTCTCGAGTGCTCTACAAAACGCATGAACTGAGTGGCCATTGGCTGCGTCCCGTAGGGGGATGCCGAGAGGTGGAGGGGGTGTGGCAACCACTGAGCCACCGCACAACACCCCTACTAACTCACACATACTTTTAACTATTGCAATATGTGCGAGCGATGCTTGCCGCAATTATTACAATTAAACAACTAAATTAAATTTTAGGCATATTAATTGAATTTTAATTGTCTGGCATGCACAACAAAAGGGGTGGTCAAGGGTGGATGGGTTAAAATTTCGTTATTGTTTGGTTTTCAAATATTCAGAATAATTACAATAATTAACAAATCAATTTGATGGTCTATGAAGTGTGCCAAAAGGGCGAGACAGGTGAGAGAGAGTTAGTTGATGCATAAATAGAGAGAGGTGTGCATAAATACAGAGATAGCTACGGTGTATGCAAGATATATATGTATGTATATATGGTATATAGTATATATGGTAGATAGCAAGAGTGGGTAGCAGTTTGAGTATAGTTAGAGTAGTTTGTTTTGTAGCTGTTTATGGAAATTGCATACTCATTGAGAGGCGTGAATACCAAACCACTTTGGGTGTGGCTTCTACAAGTTGTTGTTGTAGTTAGAGTTGTAGTTGTAGTTGTAGTTGCAGTTGTTGTTGTAGTGGTGGTTATGAAGGGGAGGTTTGTGGATGACAAGAACAAAGTTATGTTTGGAAATTGAAAACGTGTGTTAAATAGTTTCAGTTTCATGTTGCGAAAATAAATGTTAAACACAAATTTTGAATTGTGTCTCAAGGAAATTTGTGCTTGAATTGTTTCGTGTCGAATGAAAATTAACTGAAACACTTCTTGCATTTCAATTGAACATTATCTGCAGATGAGTCTCGATGTTCAATTGATGGAAGAATGACAGAAAATTGATGGAAGAATGACAGAAAATTAAAATTAATTATGTTTTGTGTGGCGGGTATGGGATATAACATATTGTACACTCGTATCATATGCACGATTTTACTCAATTCATTTGTTTGCATTATCAAAATCAATGTGTAAATTTTATACAGCGCGTGTCGAAGCAACAACAAAGCAAAGAATCAAAAAATACCGCATAAAGCTAATTAACCATTTTTAATTAAACTCATTCGAAACAAATCGAAAAGAAATACTTTGCTTGGATAATACACATACACACTCACAGTCACACACACATACACACACACACACACGTACGCACAACATATTTACACACACTGGGATAACATAAACAAAGGGGGGACACGTTTATAATATGTTTGCATTAATTTGAATTATTTGCACGGTGAAAAATAAACAGTACGAATCGAAAGAAAAAACCAATACATGAATACATGGCGTATGCGTAATGTTCGAGTTGTTAATTATTGCTAGAGGCTTTTGTATTGTTATTTAAATTAATATGAATAGTTCGGAATGCAGTTGTATATGTACCTGGGTGGCATTGTGCCCATCATTTTGTTGGCTCTTTTTTCTTTCACTCGTCGCTTATTTGTTTAACAATTTCCCTCTCTCTCTTTCTTTCTCTTTCTTTCTTGTTCTCTTTGCTTAATTAATATTATTATTATTTTTCATACTTTTTCTCGTTTGTTTACTTTGTTTTTGGGTGTGTTCGACGCTTTGGTGAATGTCGCATGTGCCCGAAGTTGTTTTTTGATTTTGGTTTGTTTTTTTTTGGGTTCTTTTTTCGGGTAGTTGCGCAACAAAAACAACACACATACACAGCACAAGTGCCCTCAATGAATAATTGACATTTTAAGGACACGCGCTGCACACCTAAACGAACATAATTTGCGTAAATCTGTGTGAAAAGGGGGAAGGGAAGCAAGGAATACATATAGAGAAAATCGTTTAATATATAGACAAAAATATGTGGAACAAAAGGGCAAATGTAAAAATGTAAAAAAACGTAGTTTATTTTGTGTAAAATGCAGTTTATTTGCGCCATCAATTAGGGAACAAACACAAAACAAATACAGAAAAAACCCAAAACGCACCTCGGCGCTAATGCCAGATGAGTGCAAATACTATATAGGAATATAAACATATATATCTATAAAATAAATTAAAATTAAATTATTTGCGCGTGTAAATTAAAAACAACTGCGAGGATTCTTTTGTGGTGCGCAAATTAAATATGCATTTGCCAAAAAATATGACTATGTAATAGTTGTTGTTGTTGTTGTACTGGTTATTGTTGTTGTTGTTGTTGTTATTCGGGTTCGTTGTTTGTTTGTTTGTCCGGCTAAATGCTAATACTTTATGGCGGACATTTTGCGGCATGCAAATTAAATGACGCATAATGAGCTCAACTGCACTGCAAGAAAAACAACAGTTTGTTGCTGTTGTTATTGCTGTTACAGCTGGTGTTCATTATGTGTTCATTTGGCTTGCATGACTGCCCCCTTGAGTGTGTTTTTTTGTTTTCAACTGAAGCTACATACTCGAGCAGCAATTGGCGCAGTGTGGCCTCATCCTCGCCATGACATCTCAATCTTGACTCGCGGTCACGATCATCTCGACTCTGGTGACGCTGTCGCTTCGGGGCATAGCTGAAGGAATGACGATAGAAACGGCCGTTGTTTATATTCTCACCTTGATAGGCGTCTGTCGAGGAAGAGATATACACAGTTATATATCATATATAGTATATATATGGGGCTGTACTCACCTTCGGGTCGCAGGCGCACTGGCGCCGAGGTCAGCTTGATTTGTGTTGTTGACGTTGTTGCGGGCGGAGTCTTACGTCGACCACCAAAAACATAATCGTAAGAATCTTCGCTCAAATTGGACACTGACAGAGCATGGCACAGGGGGGAAGGGGTAGAACAATGAGCAGACTCATAAGCATTGTTATATATTGTATCATGTATCGTTGTGTAGTAGTATAAGCAACTTTAACGTTTACCACTTACTTAGAACACAAGACTGCACTTAAGAGCACAAATAGGGTTATGTTTCAAATCGACAAAATAGTAAAACCAAGAAGAACATAAACAAAGAAGAGATGTGCAAAAAGTTTGCACAATAATTTGAAGCAAATCAAACAAAATATAAATACAAAATTTCAATTAGAACTAAGCTTTCTGTTTGATTCAGTTTGGGTTTCAATTGTAGTTTTGGATTGTAGTAGTTGTTGTAGTAGTTGTTGTAGTAGTTGTTGTTGTTGTTCTTGTTGTTGAAGGTTGAAGTTGTTGCAGCTTCTTTATACTCACTCTACATGAGAAGAAGATTTGATTCAATTGAATTTGCAAAATGATTTGTCAACATATCAGATCATTTTCATTTTTAGGAGATTTGTTTTTTTGTCCCGTGATGTATAGGAAGAAGAGAGCACAAAATTGTTGTAGTTTGTTAGCATTTTGTTTTCTGTTTTGTTTTTTGTTTTGTTTTTTTTTTTTTGGTTTTTTGACAATTTTTGGAACAACGAACGGCACAAAGGTAAGTGAAGTGGAATGAGCAAAAAACGCAACTCTGGCAAAACGTTCAAAATGTGTTTACAAAGCAGCTGCGAGTTACATGTTTTCTCTGCTTGTTTGTTTGTTTTTTTATTCTTTTGGTTTTTCTAATAAACGTTTTCGAAAAAAAACAACACACACACAACGGCAGCAGCAGCAGCAAAATAGTAGAGCACAGAGCTAAATGCTACTTGAAAAAAGTTTTGTTTTAGGGAAATTTACAAATAAAAATTGTTTGTTTTTTGTTAGTCAAAAGTTGCAAATACAAAGAGCAAGCAGGAGAAAGAGAGGGAAGTAGAGCAGACACAGAAAGAGAGAGAGGGGATGGGAGAGAGAGAGAGCGACATATAATTAATGGACGACTGTTTGACTGATTGGTATTATTTTAAGGGGAATTCGATTGATTGATTGATTGATTGTCGGATGGAGTGCTGCGACGCAGCTGAAAAATGCTAAACAAAGGTAACAAAACTTTCGTGTTCGCAGTGTGTGAGTGAGTGAGAGCGAGACAGAGATAGAGATAGAGATAGGGATAGAGAGAGCAAGTGTTTGTGTGTGTTTGTTGGTGGGTGTGTAAACCAAAAACGAAAAGTCTCGTGTGCAGTTGCGTGTAACTGTGATTGGGTTCAAATCAAAACATACAAGTATGAAACAGTGTAAAATACAACGGCAAACAAAGCAAACAAAATCAACGAGCTACACATCGATATAAATTGGCAATAAAATCGAGATGAATATACTGTGGTAGAGAGGGGGATCGGGGTGGAGCAAAATAAAACAAAAGAAGCTACAATAGTACAGTTACTAGAACGCTCTATCGAGCAATAGATTGAACTGAACAAATACAGCAAACACAACAACACAAATAGAAACTGGAGAACAATTGCAACTATATAAATGCAGTTTGATTGTTTCAGCACCTGGAAATACGCTCAACGGCTGAAGCACTTGGGTGGAACGCAACGGCGGTGGTAGCGGTGGCAGCTGTCCAAACGGATCTTGGTCGTTTGAAATGGAAGACGTTGGCGGCGAGATCATCGATATATCACCATTGGTCGCCATTTCATTACTGTGGCCAGCTGCAAGAGATACGATATATAGGGTATACGATATACATACGTGTGTGTGTGTGGGGGGGGGGGGGAATATACATTTCAAATTTGTGTTACAAAGCATTTCAGTATTTTTAGTATTTTTTACACACGCATACATACAACAAATGGCGGCACAAAGCGCCCAAAGGTAAAAATGTGATGTGGCGCCATATTTCGCACATACATAAATTGTGTGGCAAGTTCAGGGGGAGGGGCAGCTGCAAGGTACGCATGCATGAGTGCATAGGCAAAGCTTTTAGCCCACAAACACACACGCACGCTCCCCTGCCCCAGCAAAGGATTGGAAGCCGCAGGAGCATTGAAGCAAGCAGCCGCATATGCGGCTCCTTCTTATGTTTGGCTTAGTTCCAGGAACGCGCCAGCCTCGTCTTGGGTCGCTTCCCTGAACTGGGACTAGGTTGGGTTTTGGGCTTGGGTTTTCGGGCACGTTGCGTGCCTTTGCATAAAATAGATTTCATTTTGATTCGCTTGAGCAGCAACACAAGAGCAAAGCGAAAAGAAAACACACAACAAGACGCAGAGCCGAAGATGCCCTAGGAAATGTTACCTGCAGAGGAGTTTAGCTTGGAGCACAACTAGTTAAGGTAACAAATTAAAAGGCATTTCTTTAGCAGGGCTTATAGAAGGGAAGATAGAGTGGGGCAGGCAGACTGGCAAATCGCCAGCATCTGTTATCAAATTCTGCCACATGGTAATAATATCAATACCCGCTATACCCTTTCCACACACACACACACGGCACAATTTGCATTGCTTTCAAGTTTCGTTGGGCTTGGCTCGTTTTCGTTTTCGTTCTTTTTTTTTGGCGAGTTTTTTAGCTGGGCTTAAAAAATGCCTCGCTAGCTGCGATAAATGTGCCCCATAGTCAGCTTCTTGCTGTGGTTTTCCCATGGATTCCGCAGGCCATCACTTGAGCCTTAACACACACAAACACGCACACATACAAGCAACACGTGCAGCTTGCTGTACCGTTTGGTATTTTGAATTTTTATTATTTGCAATTTGCGTTAATGTTGTGGAAAAAAGCATGTGGCTGTTATGGCTGCTGCTGCTCCTGGCTTTGGCCATAAGCATTACGTGTGTCTGTGTGTGTATGTGTGTGTGTGACGAGGGTGTGTGTGTCTCTTTCTATGGCATATTGAATGGCCATTTGTGCCACAGTCACACACACACACAGGCACACACTAATGACCTTTTCATGGCCGACTGTCGATGAATGTAAGAAATGTGGGCAAATTATGGAAGGATCAGGCAGCTATATCCCCTAACCGTCTGCCCCCTCTGCTCCCCTTGGCAGTTGTCGTTATTGACAAAATGATTTGTAAACATTTTGCGCGTCATTAGCTGCAGTCATTGGCGAACGCCTGAAAACTCCGCAATGCCATTTTCAGCATTTTTGCATTTAACAGATTAAAATCGTTCCCTCCCTCTCTTCAGTCCTTTCCCTTCCACTCCCACTCCCCAATGGTTACCTGAGCAAGTTCTTTTGCTGACACTGCAACTGCTTCCGGTTTCAATTGTATCAATGGCCAGGAAGATTCACCGAGCAACTTGAAGTCAAGCCGGAACGAGGAGCCACTGTCAACGTGAAGAGTTGCCTCAATCTCCACATGTGGCATGCAAATATTTGCTTAAATTTGTGCTGAGGTTAAGTTTTTTCTCCCTCTCTTCCCCTCTCCATCTCACTCTCTATCTTTCTCTGGTTTTTTGTTTATTTTGCCTCTGCTGACAGACATTCAATGGGCTGTGTGATGCTTCAGTCTGGCCAGCTGCATGCCTGACTGGACTCCCTCGATGGCCGTCTAACCCTACTCCCTGCCCCTGCTCCCACTGCTGCACTTGCTAGCTGTGTCCCTTGCTGCATTATCTCGCTGTGCATGCTGGCCCAGCTGACATAGAAAAATAGTTGTGGAAAGCGACGACAGCGCTGCGTTTTGACTGCATGCCAAGGCCTCGACAGCGCAGCTGATGACGCAAGCACTTCAACTGTCTGTGTGTGTGTGTGCGCTCGTGCGAGTGTGTGTGTGTGTGCGAGTGCATTGAGCAGTAAGTCATTCGTGAGTGTATGTGACTTTGAGGCTTGGCCAGCATTGACAAAAGTTCTCGGTATGCTGCATGCAGCTCGCAGCCTTCCCAAGCAGTTATGAAAAGTGGCCTGCTGGCCCTGCACCTCCCCCCTGCCTCTAAGCCCAGCGCTCCATGTTGGTTTTTAATAATTGAATATTATGCAATCAATGTGTGTGCGAATGTGATGGTGTGTGTGTGTGCAAGAGTGCCTGCGTTGACTGGGGGCGCATATTTCATTGCATACTTTTAGGCATTGCAACGAGCTTATTTGTATTATTTATATTAGATTTATGCGCTTTCAAACAATCGTCTGTGTGTGTGTGTTAGTGCTGTGTATGTGTGTGTGTGGCCTGACCCGAGCTCAACGCAACTCCCTATCGACTGGCAACGCCCCTTTGCATGCTACGATATTTGCATAACTTTTGTTGCTTCCATTTGGCAGGGTATGCAGTGTGCTGCAAGTTGAATATTCAATTAAATTTTGAATATTCGTATTCAATCTCGTTGATTATAAGTAAATCCAATGCCTTACTCAGCTGCAGACTGTCCTTTTACAGGGTATTCTGGCAGAGCAAACTCTGCCTTTCCCAGCCCCCTTAACAGTTTATGAAATTCCTGGCAAGCACTCGCTGTGCCATAAATAGCATTCACTTCATCATTCAACAAATTACGATGAATAACTTGCGAAGAGTTTTAACTTTTTCGCCAGGCATTGCTTAACTTCTTCGGCTGCTCTAACTTCCTCTGCTGTTGCCTGCACTGACAGTTCATTTTATTAGCTTAATTCTTGATTTGTCTACAAACTTGTGCACTGCACTCTGCCCAGTCTAACCCTCTCTCTCACTCTCTATCTCTGTCTTACTCCTTTACTCCTTTCCCTCTCGTTTTCTCTCGTGCTGACAGTCTCCAATCAAATTAGCAAGTAAAATTGAAAACTGATTTATTCATGAGCGCAACTAACCATTTTTTGAGATAAGAATAATTTAAAATTCAATTAACTAACACCCCCGCACACTCACACACACACAGAGGGAGAGAGTGGAGGGAAGAGCACAACACACATCAGCAGTCGGAAACAAAAGGAAAAGTTCCGCTGGTTGAGTTTTTGGTGGTTTGAGTTTGTTACGTAGTTTACATTGTCTTAGAGGGGAAGAGGCACGGGAAGGGGGGGGAGGCATTGCGTTTGCATTCACAGCAATTCGATTGTGAATCGATTTAAATATTGTTTCTGAATCAATTGCGGGAATGCAAGCTCAGCTTACGGGCTCAGCTTTTGTCTTGAGCGTTTGTCACTAAATGCCGTTGATTAAATGCAACAAAAGGCGCACACAGACAGCTGCACACACGCACACACAAAGAGTGGCACCTGCATTGAATGCAACCACAGCTCTATTAGTTGTGTATGTGTGTGTGTGTGTGCGGGTGTTATGTGTGTTCATTAATAGGCTTTTGTATTTGTTAACCACAAAAATGATTGCTGCTCAAATGCACTTGAATGTGCCATTGTTGCAGTTGTTGCTGTTGTTTCTGTTGCAGCTACAGCCATGTGGGAGCTTGCCCCAAACCGCAAAATCCTTTATTATTGCGTTGCTTGGTCGGCTTAAGCCAGAAAACGCATGCTATATAAATTTAATACAGTTTGCAGTTGAACTCGTTGCCCGAACAAACAATGATTGCAAGTGCCAGTCAGCATGGCGAGGAAGAGAGAGGAGAGAGAAGGCTAAAGAGGTGAAGAGGGTGCCAGAGCAGGGTACACCAAAAGGAGGCAGCAATGTAAGCACGTGTCTGTCGGCGACACTTGACAATCAGCACTCAAAACAGATGGAAACACACGCATACACAGATCGAGCAGAGTGAGAGAAAGGGAAACAGAGAGAGAGAAAGAAGAGAGACTCGGGGACAGACAGAGTTCTCCACTGAAGATGAAGGTTTGTGCTCTGTTTGGCTCTGGCAAAAGTGAATTGGTTTTCGACATCGACGCCGTCATTGTCATTCTTTTGGTCTGGCTGGCGAGTCAGACTCTGTTTGGGACTGTCTGCTTGCCTTGTTGCTTTTTGCTGCCTCGCCAGTTTCTCTATTGCCTGAGCTCAGCCACGTATTGGCACTGTGGACAGCTGTTAATACACACACACACATGGCACACAGTCACACACATGCAGGCAGCTGTTGTCACTACAGTTTTTCTCACTTTTTTTCTCTCCTTCTGGGCAAAGTTTGCACGTATTATCGCTGCTGTTTATTTGTCAACATGAGCGTATTTTTAAAATCACCCACTCATTATGTGCTGCACAGCACATGCAGCATGCGATTAATGCACGCGCTGTTCTCGCCTGAAAGTTGGCAACGCCGGCAACGTTGCCAATTGCAGTCAACAAAGTTAAATCGATCGTTAAGTCGCGTCGCTTTATCAGCCCATTTAGCCACAACGAGGCGAATCATTTTACACACATTATTAAAATTACTTGACTACTTAAGTGCTTGTTGTTGCAGTGCACGCACTTAAAGCGGAGCGTAAGTTTAATGCACGTTACGTATACGACATGTTTGACGATCAGCCAATACACAATGCTAGTAGAGAGTGCTCCCTCGAATTTCGCATCACATAAAGCATAAGCTACTTAAGATTAATGTCAACTTTAACTAAAAAGAACGAATTTTAAAGCTTTGCCCAATTAGAAGCTTACGATATACAATTTCAGTTGGCTAACACACTCTGCTTACTCGCAAGTTATTACCTGCTTATTATTAAGTTCGCACACATGGAATATGTGTGGTATTTATTATACGAAAATAATCTTTACTTACCGTTATACATAGGAAAGCCATTTCGTTGCCAGTCCAGGGCCAAAGCAGTGAGTTTTCATGCGTTGCTGCTGCTGCTGTTGCTGATGATGATGATGGCGATGATAAGAAGAAGACGCGTGCAAGTAGCCACAGCCAGCGCAAGTGGGCGAGTGAGAGGCAGAGAGCAGCTGCTGGTTGAGGATATTTTCAGGCTGAGTTGCTCTACTGCCGCTTTGTGCCAGTCGAATCCAATTTCAGCTGCACAACTCGTATAAACTTCACTTTTAGCAGCAAAAAATAGAGTAGCACACGCACACACTTGCACAACACACACACTTGCACGCACACACACACACACAGCGACACTGCAACAGTGGGAGAGTGTGCACACTTTCAGGCGTGCCTTTTGCAGTTGGCAAATGATAAAAACTGGCAACGCACTGCTAGAAAATATGCATTTTTAATGCCATAAATTAGTTTTGCCTTCTGCCGTTTGCTCTGCCGTTCCGTTAGTAGTAGCTGCAAGAGAGAGAGAGAGAGCACGATTAGAGTGGCTTGGAATGTGCTGAGTGGAGTGTCAAAAGCTGTTGAAAAAATATGAAAACATAGTGAAAAACTCGAGTGAAATGCTCTCGTTCTAAATGCATTTTTAAAATTTTCCAAGGAGCTTATCTAATTTATAAACTAATACTCATATTGTTAAATTCCATTAGTGGCGCCCAGCAGCAGCTGCTACACCCGCAAGGTGCCACAACCGACGCTATTCATTTCAACTAATTTCATATGCGGAATGCTATTTTTGTAATAACTAATTGAAATGCAGTTTGCAGTTGGTTATGCCAGCAGTTTATTACGTGTATATATAAGGAATCAGCTGCAATAGTGGCATAAAACAATAGAGAAAGAAAGAGGGAGTGTGAGACAGACAGAGAGAGAGAGTGAAGGGTAGAGGTAGAGTAGAGTTGAGTAGAGATCTTGACATGTTAATAACTAGTAAAGCGAAAACTTCATTCTTTATCACAGTTCAGTTCCATTCATAAATTTCACTCTGTGACAAGATTTTGATGCCATTTTCCATCATATAATATTTCCTCAAATTAAATGCACTATCTAAAAGATATTGCACTTCATCTTCCGGCCAGAGGAGTTTCCAATGAGATTTTAGCTTGTCAAGCTGATGAAAAAAAAGCCAAAGAAGGCTGTCTGCCTGCTCATTTCGCATGCAGACAGAATCCGCTTTCTTATGCCACTTGGCCATGCTCTCAGACTCGGCAACTCCCAAATCCAATCATAAAAATTGCATAAAAAACTATTTCGACTTGCTGAAAATGAGCAGAAATGCAACATCGAAAGATTCTGGACCGGAACTCTGAGTTAGCGACTGAAAACTGAAAGCTGAAAACTGCAAAATGCCGCTAAAAAATTCATGAGTGTGAAAAGCCGCAGCGAGTGTGAAGGAAAACACAGACAGAGAGCGGAAGTAGGAGAGAGAGAGAAAGAGGTAAAGTTGCCGCAACTTTCGGCAACCAAACAAAAATCATAACAGACTCAGACTCAAGGGATGCGTGAGGAGAAGAGAGCTGCAAGAACAGTTGAAGCTGGCGCGGATTGTGTGGGCGACTCACCTCGCCTGCTGCTGCTGCTGCAGTAGACAGTGTGAATGAATGTTTATTGAAAGACAACGTAATGTTTCAGGCCAAAACAGAACAGTAGAGACCGGAGCAGCTCGCGAGCAAAAGGGAAATACGTAAAATGTCAGAGAATCACAGCCGAGAGCAGCTCATATGCATAGGCAGTGCCATAAATATGGAACCGCCTGCAGTGTCAAGAGAGAGAGATTGAGGGGAGAAGACAAAAGGAGAGAGAGGAAGAGGAAGGGACTTTTGCTTTTCATTCATACGAAATTACCTGCGGCCAAGAGGCGTAATGCCAGTTGGACTGCAAAATCCACTTAGGAAGTTGATACAATCAGTTTGCTCTCTGACGAGCTGCCTGGCCTGGCCTGACCAGAGACTGCTGCACCGGCCTGCACCGGCCTGGGCATGTGGATGGATTCATTAAAACGAATTGCTCTGAGTTTTACGGGCCATCCAAACTGACTACCAGCCTCACAGCCTGCCTGTCCCGTGCTGCTGCTGCTGCTGCTGCTGACCAGGCCAACAAGCAGGCCAAACAGTCCGAGTGCGCTCGAGTTCGCCAGGGAATGACTGCGACTACAACTACAAATACAACTTCGAGTACGATATATGTATATGTGTATGCAGTTTTTTGGTTTCTGTTTTGGGACTCATTGACGTGCGGTGCCATCTACGAGGAGCACCCATATGCCAAGGGAGGAAGGGATGGGGGAAGCTGGCTGCTGCTTGGTACTGCTGCAATTGTGGCTGGGCAGGAGTAAGAGGGGTAACAGGAGTGGAGATTGGGCTTGCCCCTTGGTGCCATGGTTTTGTTTTGCGCCGCAAAGTATGCAACGGCTGCTGGTTTTGTGCACGGAAACAAACAAATGAATTAGCCTGCGCTTGTCTCTCTCTCCCTCTTCCCCTGCCTCTCTATCTCTGTCACCCTCTCTGACTGTCTCCCTATCTGCTGCTTGTTTGTTTGTTTATTGGTTGTGCCCGGGCTAAAACTTTTGCAACTGGCCACAAGTCGAAAACGCATTAAAACTGTAAATTAACCGGAGTATCGTGCAGATCGGATAGCAGATTGTTTTCCCCACAAGCACCACAAAACACGTCTCCGACATCCCTTCCCCTGCCCCTCCTTTGATTAGCCACACGACTGCACTTAAAGCGCGCCTAATTAGAAACGACTGTGGCACACGTTGGGCGCCAATTGTAGCGAGTGTGGCATAAACCGCAGCAGACGCTCGCTTTGTATGCATCAACCTCGTTTCGTTTTCGAGTTGCTGCCAGCTTTCCCAGATTCTCCTCTTCTTCGTCTTTAGTGCGAAAGCTGTTAATTATTTATATTTTACATTTAATGCGCAGCTTAGGCGAGGACCCTCTTCCCTTCCTAACTCATCCACACCCACACAGCCAGCTAAGTATTCATATTCACATTCATTTTCATATTCATATGCTGGCCATATCTGAAGCTTTGCGCTTTGAGTCGCTCTAGTTGTTTGAAGTGGGCGCCCGGGCAACACTTCCGCATCAGCGTAGGGCAGAGGGGCAGAGAGGGGCTGCTGCTGCTGTTATGTACAAAAAGGCATAAAACATACATTCCCCCACACACACACGCACACACACTGGAGATTTACATACATGCATATTGTGCTTACGCATACAACGGAGCAAACAAACAAACCCAAAGAGTCTCGTCTAGAGCCGAGAGTGAAGTCGCCATGAACTAAACTCGACTGCGACTACACTCACACTCACACACCCGCCTCCGACTCCAGGCAGGACCCAGCTCGGCTCGCTCCATGTCCATGTAACATGTTAATGAACTGCGCCAACTGTGTTTGCACAGAACTTAGTGTAATGTAATCCAAAGGCAACCAGGCATCGGGGAGGCAGCAGCAGCAGCAGCAGCAGCATGATGAAGCGAAACGGGGTAGGGTATAAGGCATAACCAGCATACACACACACAGACACACTTAGGCACACACACACATGCGCGGCCACAGAAACACGTAGGCACACCTCAACGCCCCAATGTGTCGAATGTTACGCCAAGGAGTAACTTTGACATTTAGCATTCAAGGCTTATGAGTGCCACAAACACAGCGCACATGGGGGAGCCTGGGGAGGTCAATGGAGGAGAAGATGCAGAAGCAGCAACAGGGGGCAGAGGGTGTGCTGTGCTACAAATGGAGGCTGACACTGAGGCCGGCAACTGCGAAACCGCCTGGGCAATTGCCTTATGGTTATTTTCATAGCCCTGGCCTGGCCACAAACTGCGAGCCAAGTGTGACATGTGCTGCAACAAAAACGAGAGCGCAGAAAATACAGAAAAAGGCCAAAGAAAACACAGTAAGTGGAAAGAGGAAGGGGGATGCTGCAGACAACCTGCAAACATTTGGGGATTTTTAGTAGTGACATCCTCGCTTATGGGCCCAGGCCGGCGTGAGCGTTAAATGGCAGCTACAGCTGGGAAATAAAATGTTGTTGATTCGCAAGGATTGCAAAGAGAAAGAGGGGAAAGAGAAGGCAGATTCTCTTTATACTTTATACAGTTTTTCAAGCCTAAGAAATTAATTAAAAGCAGCTTAAGCTTTTAATTTATGGAAAATCTTTAACAAGTCAAAGCTTAAAACTTGTTCGAAATTGCTCCTCGAGCAACTCAATTAGTTATGCAAATCGCTTGAGTAACCGAAAATTACTTGATGCAATAATAAGTAATACGTGTTAGTTCCCAATTGGCTTAGATTGTCCAAACGGTCAGTCTGGACACGCCTCTTCAGCTGAATGCTCAGTGAGTGGAGTGGACACTCTGTGGTGGTAGTAGCTGTATTCAAGTATTCAATCGATTGTCAATTTCCCTCTTCATGTTTTGCCCCTCTGCTTAATTTATGCAACAAAAATGCAACACAAAAGACTTTGGCAAGTTGGCGAGCTGAGCATGCAAATCAACTGACAGTTTGACGTCATAATTATTCATATTGCTGGCCAAAAGACGATAAGGAAACGAGGGAAAGAGCAGGTACAGAGTGGAGTGGAGTGGAGTGGAGTGAAGTGAAGTAAAGGGGAGGAGGGCAAGGCAAAGACAAGTGCCGAGCACTTGCAGCAGTGTCATATTAATTTAGTCAAGTGGCCACTTAAATTTTGCCAGCGACAACAACAAAGACAATGACAACGATGACGTTGAAACGGAGACATATAGGAGGAAGGGAGGACGGAGAGAGCTGCCTCAGTTGGACGTGCAAATGGCAGTCGTTGGCAGTCTTTCGGTGTGTGTGTGTGATTTGCATAACTGCAAGGATATTAGTTGGCTAAAATGTCAGCGACTTTTGTCAGCCCGTGCACAGGGCGCGCCCCGTGAAGTATGCAAAGCCAAAGCGAAGGCATAAGGCGTATGGAGGCAAGCTTAGGCAAAGGGAGGTGGGCGCCAACGCCCACACGGGCCTAATGATTACAAATTGCTGGCGGCATTTTAATAACCGCGCGACCGCAAAACAATAAATAAAAATCACACAATAAACAAAAGGCACACAAAGGCAGCGCGCGTAATGAAAAAGCGACGGGATAAAGACAACAACAGCAGCAGCGGGAGTAGCAGCAGCAGCCGCTAAGCGGCTAAATCGTCTAAATGCGGCTAAATGCGGCTTAAATGCATTGCTGCGATTAATATTAATTTCATGCAGTGCAGCGCACAGCGCACAGTTGGAGGCCATCCAACTTGCCATGTTGCATGCTGCAACAAAGTCGACAAGTCAATGTGGAAAAACGCCGCTGCTGCCGGCGGCGCTTGTGGCTGCCGCTGATGAAGATGAAGTTGAGGCTGCCACAAGCAGAAGCCGACAAGATGATGACGCTGACAATGGCGCACATCATGCGCATCATTAGCCAGCGTATCAGAGTCAGTTCCGGAGCCAGCGCCAAGTCCTAGGCTTTATATTGCCTATCCCCCGTCTACCCCTGCCTCTCCCTTCCCCCTCCTTCGCTACACAAGCCACTCCCCTAGGGTGCCGTTAGATAGAACGTCACTCAGCCTGACAGTAATGTTTGCTTGTGGTCTCCGGGGTGCACCGACTCTCCTTCCTCTCCTCCCTCTCGTTAACCCCGCCTGCCACACGACTTTGTGTGCGCCGCTGTGCGTTGCAATTGCAATAATTTCGCATGCCACATAAGCCACAGATTGAATTTCGCGCCCCATTTTTGCCAACAACAGCAGCAGCAGCAACAGCGATATACAGCAACAACAGCAGCAGCAACACCAACAGCAGCAGCAACATTTACACCACGTTATCTGTTTCTATTCCCATTAAAAGTGAGAAAAAGTGGGGCTATATCAAGTGTACAGCAGAGAGAGCCAGCACTTGCAAAGCTTACGTATTAAATATTATAAGAATATCAGTCTGTGGTACATGAACTAATTATCCAAAGTATTTACCCATTTAAAGTATTTATTTAAATATTTAAACTTGTCAACATTGACAAAGGCACTCAGAAATAGTTATCGAAATAAAATGTGTAAATTGATAATAAATTACGCTGTTATTTTACTACCCAACCCGATCTATAGATTCTAAACATTCCCATTCTACGAAACTGTTCCTAATAGGTAAAACAATATAAAACAACTAAAGTATTCCATATTGCAACATTTATATTATATTATAATATTTATAAAAACAGTAAATTTATTTACACTTATATCCCCATGCCATTTCCCAGGGTATTCCCCCCGTCCAGTGCACGTGACTGCAGCGCTCTTTACTTGTTTCACATTCCATTTGCAATTTCCACTTCAAATTTCATCCGATCGCTAATTGGTGTCTATGGGAGACTGTAAACCTGAGCAGCGGCATCACAAATTAATAGGCAAAGGTCCCAAAAAGCTGATACGGCTAGGCAACATTACTAATTTGCGGCATTTCGACTGAAATGTAAACAACACACACACACGCGAGCGCACAAGCGAGAGGGCAATAGGTAATGAGAGAGAGAGAGAGAGAGAAACACACACAGACAATTTTCACATTTCCAGTTTTACACATTTGCATATTCATGTTCATTTGAATTTTCATCAGGAACGCGCGCTACCTTTTGATGAAAACTATCAAATTCATGGGGATAATTAACAAAAGCAGCTCCAGCAACAACAACAACCTCGAACTCTTTATTCTCCACTCACTCTGCCCCTTGGCATCCTTTGCCCCAATGTGCTCCCTTGAGTCTGTCGTACATTTTTGTACATGTGGCCCAAAAATAGATATTTAATTTGACTTTTAGCGGTTGATGCTGAGGGGATTCCTGTCAGTTCCTCCCCATCTCCCCCCTCTTAAGCACATGCTGGGTTTCATTTACAGTTGTGGTTTAAAGTTTTGATCCAGGCAAAGAAATATGATGGTTAGCTATAAATTAGAGAGCAGGTTAATGGGGTGCCAGCTCAAGTTTAAGTTGAAGTTGAAGTTTCTTGATTGATTGACAGAGAGCAGCAGGCAGAGCAAGTGATGTGTCTCAAATTGCGTGACAAGTGGCAAAAAGTAAAACAATAAAGCCCGAACAAGAAGAAGACGAAGAAGAGCAAAAGTGTAATTGAGTGTAACGCAAAGTATTATATTAATTACAGGCAATTGCTGATTCTGGCAAAGGGAAAATGATCTGGTAGTTAAAACGATTGAATATCAACTATTACCAACTGGAAATCAAACTATGAATTGAGTGTAGCTATAAATGGACAATCTATATGATAATGCTAAATTTAATAGTCACTACTTGACGCAACACTTGAGGGAATACTAAAATAAACTGGGGTTATTCCCACTTGAAGCTAATTCCACATCTTACTTCAATTCGCCTTAATTCATTAACATTTTATGACAATCTCCGACAAGACATGAAGTTGATTTCAATTGATTTGCCATACTCAATGTGTTTTATATAGATTTCAATTGATATGTATTATAGCATTAAAATGCATTTAAACTCCCTCATACAGGGGGGGCGGAAGAGCCAAGGGGAGTCGTGTGAGAAATGGTAAAGTTGAATGCATTAAAATATTGGCTGATGATCGATTTGACTATAAATTTTATGGAATGTGTTTAGTCGCGTGGAAGTGCCATAAAAATCATAAACAGCAAATTGCCAGTAACAATAAATGCAGCAGCAAAATGATTGCAACAGGGAACCAACAACAATAACAACAACAAAATGTGCACAAAAAGTGAAAATGAATGAATGAACGTCGACAGCAACAGCAGCAGCAACAACTGCAACAACAACCGCAGTTAATAAATAACAAAATAATCACAATAAATAAATAGCATGCGAATCGGTGCTGGCAGCAGCAACAACAACAACAACAACAACATCAAAAACACCACAGCACATGTTTATGGAGAGAGGTGAGCAACATCATCGTTGTTGCTGTTGTTCTTGTTGTTGTTGCTTGAGTTTTTCGATTGTTTTTACGCTTTTATTTATTTCAGATTTTTTCCCTGCGATTTATTCGTTTTTTGCCATTCATTGAACGTTTTAATTGAGTTGAGGTTGTTTCTTCTGCTGCACCAGTTGCTGTTGCACTTGCAGTTGCAGTTGCAGCAGTTGCAGGCAGCACGTTGATTTTATTTTGTTGAAAATTATTTTTAAATCCAATTTCGCTTTTCAGCGTTGCCGGACGAACGACGAAAACTTGTTGCAATTTCCTCTTATTGCTTTATCTTGTTTGCTGTTGTTGTCGTTCTTTCTCATGTCTTGCGCCAATTACCTTGATGCGTGAGTGAAAGAGACAGGGCAACAGAGACAGACAGGGAGACAGACACAAGCAATGAAAGAAGCGGCTGGAAAAGAAGATTAATGCCATCGAAATATACAATAAAACGAACCTTGCGTGGATTTATATTAATTTATGTTTTTAAGAAAAACGAACCGAACCAAACCGAACAGAACAGAACAGAACGATAATGAAAGAACCGCGGAAATGCTGTATTGATTTAAATGAGCCGCGTTGGGTTAAGTCGAGAGGGAGAGAGATTGCGCGATTGCACAGCACGCACGTCCGTAGTTAATTATAGAGTTATGGTTTATCGCGCACCGACGCGGCACTAAATTGCTGCTGTTAACGTCTCTAGATTCGACTGATAACTGATAGCAGCATTAATAAAACACAGTCTGCAATTAGCGAGATAGCAGAAAAGCCGATTCACGTTTCTGCGCAGATTCGGAGATCGACCCGGGCACACGACACAAACAAAGGCGACGACGACAACCTACGTGAGACGAGTTCACAATCAGACTGCCTTTCAATCGCAGTGCACTCAGCCCTGAGAGTCACGTAGATCAGCAGCACAACGAGCGAGAGCGAGAGAGTGTTATTATGGGAGAGAGACGAAATTAAGACAAGCCAGGCACGACAAGTGCGCTCGAACGACGCGACGCTGCGCTGAGACGTCGGGAGATTAGCAGAACAATGAGAGAGAGCGAACATAATGAGAGTTGTAAAGCTGAAAGCAGGCAAGGCAAGGCAAGGCAAGCCGGCAGATCAAGAGCACATAGAATGAGTGAGTAGGAGTAGGAGGCAAGGCAAGGCAAGGCAAGCCGGCAGATCGAGAGCACATAGAATGAGAGAGTGTGTGGGAGAGATGTAAAGTTGAGTACAGGCAAGGCAAGCCGGCAGATCAAGTGCAAGTAAAGAATGTGAGAGAGTGAATGTAAGAGTTGAACATAGAATGAGAGAGTAGAAAACGAGTGGGAGAGGTGCAGTAATGATGAGAGCTCATCAGCTTAAACTTCGGCAATGCAGTCCGACGCTGACGCCCTACGATGTTCAAAGAGCACAATGAGAGAGAACTTTAACTTAAATCATATAAGGGGACTGAAGGAGACGTAATACAAAGTAGAGAGCACATTAAGGTAGTGAATGCATGAGCAAGGGAAACGACATAAAGAGTAACAAACGTGGCGAATATTCTGCATACTCGAATACTCTCTACTGAATACTCTCTACAAAATACCGAACGAAATACCCACAATAAAAATACCTTTATGGCAGATCATAAAAAAACAATTAACAAAAGATTAACCGACACACGTAAGATTGATTTGTCAAGTCAACCACACAACATATATACCCCTTAAAGGGTATCGAGGAAAGGTAAAAAACCAGTTTGACTGGTGTTATTATTGATAGCTGAAAAGGCAACGAAAGTTAAGAAACAAAACAGAAAAGCAATCAAGCGTGTATGAATAAACATGATAATAAACGTAAATGAAGATAAAAGAGAGATTTAAATACGCATACAAATTACAATACTAAAGAAAACATTTTTAGAATGAGTATATAAAGAATGTAAGCTCACAAAGAAACAATTACAAGTCAGCAGAGCCTTATGCGATTTAAAAATAACTCTCCAATTATGCAGGCTACATCATAAAGCTGATTAATTAAACAAGCTTAAAATATATAATCGTATTTTCAACATATTCGTCTGAGCCTATAAACATGTGTGTGCGTATGACAAACTGTCTGCCTGCCTTGCCCCAGAGCAAGGTCAACGTCGTTAGAAAAAACACTTTAGTCAGGCATTCCCAATTGCACCGAAAAATTTGCATAGCTGTCGGGAATGTCAAAAGTGAATGGAAGGCAAGGGAAGGGGAAAGTGGAAAGGGAATGCGAGAGCAATGCCAGGCGACAGCTTTTGGCTTTTTCAGCTGAGCAAATAAAATTTGAATGGCTCAAGAGAGCATGGCAGAGAGAGACAGAGAGAGGGAGAGAGATTAGCAGATGAAGAGAGAGATGGGGGGAGAGACATACAGATTGAGTGAGTGATTCGAGTGCGGAGGTGCTGAGTGGCGCTTTCAAGTGGCCGCCGAAACTCTCACGCAGCACCCTCGCCCACAAAATTTTGAAGTTATTTGAGCAGGAAGTGTGGCAACTGTAGGAGAGGGGGTGAGGCAGGCAACAACCTCTAGACAAGCTACTTAAGGTAATCGCATTTGTATACCTCATATACATATATACAGTGCTTGCATACATAGACAATTAGACAGCCGCAACGCAAATGAGCTTGGCATGCAGCCGCTTATCAGGCACGGCGCCAGCTGCAGCAGCAACAACAACAACAACTGTGTACCTCAGCTGGCTTAGTGGCTTGTTGAGCGTGTTGCGGCAATTAGCTGAGTGATTCGAGTGCCTCGGCATTTATGGATTGTTGCAAATAAGTGATTAGGTGTGGCTGCCCTATCGTAATTGCAGCTATTGTTGTTGCTGTTGCTGCTGTTGCTACTGTTGTTGTTGCTGTTGCTACATTACTCAATGGTTGGGCTTGTCTGCTTGCTGAGCTGGGGGAATTTGCATTGGCAGCTGACTTTGAATTGCTTTCGGTGCGCTGCGCTCATTAATCTTGCTTCGGCACAGACAAAAGCTCGAGTCGAGGCTGAGGCTGAGGCTGAGAAGAGATTTGGTGGCGCGTGTGGCGCCTTTAAGTATGCAGCAAACGCTGCGATTTACCTCACTTTGCATACGTGTGTGATTACATGTGAGTGTGCCACACTGTGTGTGTGTGATGTGTGTGTGTGCTTTTGCAATTATTTATGTTGTTCATTTGTTTAACGGCGGCTCTGGCAGGCAGCTTCAACAAAAGCGAGCAATAAAAGCGACGTCGCCGCAGCTGACGTGAGCAAGGACGACAAGCAGGAGAACGGGGGACTGGGAATGTGCCTGCCAGTGTGTGAACGTGGCCAGAAGGAACCAAGAAACAAGAACGCAGAACGAGTGAGAGAGAGAGAGGAGCGAGGAGGAGGGAGTAACGCAGAACGATATCATTTACATGCTATGCAGGCGTGCGAGAGCGCGCGCGACGCCAGCAACGCAGCCACAATGACGCCCACATGGCCGCACAACAACACTACAATGGACACAGCACGCAGCAGAAGGCAGTGAAGGAGGAGGGTCCAGGGCAGTTGGTAGTGGAAGGGGGGGAAGTCCTTGCACGGCCTTTACATGAGATGTAAAGTTTAACACATAAACTCAAGACAATTTGTGCGCGTATGTGTAAGGAATAAGGCAAAAGGCAAATAATTTACAAGTTCTGAAAAGAAAAGCCAGTCGCCGAGAGAGATAGAGCAGCAAAGAGCGAGAGGGGGAGAGGCAGCGAGGGCCAAGTTGTGCAAATATAAAGAGCGGTCTCTGTTCTTTTCTGCTTGGCGTAGGCCGAAGCTGAAGCCGTGGCCGAAGCACGACGCGTTGCCTGCCAAGTGTATTAAACAACACACACACACACGCACAGAGAGAGACGTGCGTGCATGTGTGTGCGTGCACACACGCACAGAGCCTCGAATGTGTTACAGCAAAGTGTAAAAATAAATAATTTAAAGTGTGTGTAAGGACACGCTGCAAACGGCCGCCATCGCCAACGCCGTCGCCGTCGCCGTCGACGCCGCCATAAAGCGCCAAAGGAGTCGACAGCGAAGGCGGCGTAAATAGTACAAGTCACACACACACACACGCATGCTCTGGCAATGGCCATAAGGACACGCATGCATGTGTGCCTTTGTGTGTAATATTTTCTTCATTTTTTCTCTGCTGCGTTCAATAAACTTTTGCGCTCAATACCGCAGCAGAGGCAGCAACAACAACAACAGCAAAGAGGCCGCTGCAGGTTGCCCTTTGAAAGTGTTTGCCACAGCGCAAAGCAGAAGAAGAAGAAGAAGAAGAGCCACAACAACAGCGAGAAAACTTATTATTATGTTGTCAGGCAAAGAAAGGATATGCCCGGCAATGTTATACTCCAACGTGTTAACAGGCCACAACAGATCAATAGATCTACCGAAAATCCTCGCACTTCTACAGCAGTATAACTTAAAGCAGCAAAGTAAACGTTTGAACTTATTGAATTTCATTTGAAATATCTTAAAAACAGTTCTATTTTTAACTCGCAGCAGCCTCTCTGTGGCATTTCGCAGTCAATTGTTGACTTTTATTATGCAGTCAAGCCGCAGAAATGCGCTTTTAAAGGGTATCGCTGGAAATGCTTGCCAAGAACGACAAGAGAACAAGGCAAGATCCCGTTGGGTGGGGGAAGGTGGCAGCCAAGATAAGTGTGTGTGGGGTTGGGATAGCTTAGGAATTTGCATATCTTGCATAAAACGAAATGCCAGAGAAAGTGAAAATTGTTGCAAACAACAAAGAAACTGAAACTGTGGAGGAATTGGAATAGGCCGCGCGCGCGCGCGAATCCGAAATCTCATTTGGAAAGTTTCCTTTTTTTTGCAGAACCTTCCTCTCGCCCCCCCTCCAGTCTGTATATTTGCATAAGTTCGCATGAGAATACTTATCTTTTAAAGGGGTCAAGTCGAAGAGGAATCAAAGCGTAGAAAAGTAGCGTAGATGCTGCGCTAAGTTGGTGGCAAAGTTGAAGTTGCAAGTCGACTTTTCTTTTGATTTTCACTCCCTCGTTCTCTCTCTTCCTCTTTGCCCTAACGAGCTTATGCTATTTAAAAGACTATTTATTACTTAGCCTGCACTTCTTGCAGTGCCAACAATCAATTCTTTTTGCTTCATTCCCTTTTGCCGCAGCATCTGCACTCGTAATTCATACAAAAAGAAAATTCCATTGCCTCTTTGGCTTTCGTTCATTTCATTTTCCTTTGCTTTCCACTTGGCTGTGCAGCGAGTGCAGCGCATTTTTCATCATTTAGCAATCGCTGCCATTTACTGTTTATCAATATGGTCGCCATTCTGTGCAACCTTTCGCACCTCTTCCGATGAACCGTTAAAGATATGGCTGCCCTTTCTGTAAACGTTAACTAAAAATGCGTTTTCCCAATAGAGATACATATATTTGATGATTTTATTTTTTTTTCTCACTTTCTCTCTGTCTCTCTCTTTCTCCCTTCTTTTTGTCGCGCAAATATTTATTTAATTATTGCGTTGACAAAGGCGCGCAAAACAAAAGCAACAGAAATATGCAGCAAATTATCTTGCCGACGGCGAAAGCGCTGACAGAGGGATGGATGGACAAGCGGACAGTTGGTTGGCGCAACAAAAGGAATGCAAATAATAACAATAAGTTACTTAATTAAATTTTTTACATGCCAACGAACTGGGAGGCAGCAGCAGGAGTAAGAGCAGCAGGATCCGGCCACGCTCGGCTGTGTCACGCTTTGTCTCGAGGTAATTATTATTGAATTGTCTGCGTTAAATTTCAATTATGAAAACCAAATAGTTCAATTATAACGATGCCACTCCCATTTCCATTAAGTGAAAAACAAAAAATGAAAGAGAACACAAAATATGTTGCTCATTTTGGCAAGCGACTTAATTATAAGAGGATTTGCGGGCGACTGAAAAGGCGTTGTAATTAAGCCCGCAAAAATAATATTAATATGTCATTTTAATGCACTCACACAACAGGCACACACACATAACAAGTGCAACGGCAGCCCGCATAAAATCAAAATCCAAACTAATCAAATCAAATTTCAATTATTGTGCTAGGCTAGCAATATGTAGCTAAAGGGGGGCACCGCGAGGGGGGCGTAACCTGCCAATGCAGCGCAGTGCAACGGCCCCTCCCCTACTCACGCCCCCTGGCTCACTCGATTTGCCCGCCGTACATTGCCATTTCGCTTGATTACATGCATTTTATATGCGCCCGCCTGAACGTAGGCTACACTTTTCAATCACAATCAAATTTTATACCTCGTGTGTGCGCGAGAGAGGGAGAGAGAGCGAGCTAGTGCATGCAGTACATGCGATTTGCGCCGTCGAAGCTCACAATCAGTTTCATTTACATTTCCGCCGCCCATCACAACACAACAACAACTGCAACAACTACAACGAGCGACTCCTTGCTCCCTAGTCTAGCTGAGTATACTCTAAAATGTAAAATTTACCGATAACTAAGCAATAAATTTCATCAAGCTCCAAACAATGCAAAATTGAGCTTGAAATCGAAACAAAAACACATGCATAATTATATTTTTGGAAAATATTTTACACTGCATTTTGTTCACAAACAATTTACCAGGCTGGCGAAAACAATACGCTCTTTAAGCCTTTGATGCATGACGAGCTTGTGTGCAGCAAGTGCGAAAATCTCCTGTAATAAATTTACACATTCGCCCAGCCACATTCATCATCATTCACTCACTCACTCAGCATACGGCGGCGACATTCCTTTTGCCTGCAAATATATACATCGATTATTAAATTCCAGTTTATTTTTTAACTGGCAAACAGGGAAATTGCTATAGAAATTTTTAATTTGACGCGTTTCGATATAAAAAATTGCGTATAAAAATTAATAAATACCCCGTGCTACACTGGCATGCAAATTGATTGGAATTTTAACTTGAGGCCTCTAAAATTTTATTGCACAAAGAGCAGGAAAGAGAGAGAGAGAGAGAGGAAGAGAGAAGGTGGGGCAATAATTGATAAGTTTTTGTTTGGAATTTAAAGCCAAACTTACAAAGCATTTGCCACCCTCAACTCTGTTCTCTGTGCAACTTCTGCCTCAAGTTATAATATATTAAATAACTGTAAAACTTCAACTTAATAATCTTCATAAAATATGTTATTTGTGCCCCGGTCAGTAGCAGCTGCAATAAAGCGAATAAACTTTACTTTGCCAGCTCCTTGGCGACCTCTGCAGGCAGTGAGCACATGTGCTCAGGCACCCAGCACATACAGTGTGGCACAATTGGTAACAAAACATGCAACCAAATTGACAGTTTGTTAGCCGAGCTTGACGACGTCCCCCCTCGCCGAGAACACATCGTATACGTAACGTAACGTATACGTACTAAGCAACTATTTGAATGCACCTGCGCCGCTGCTTGGGCTGTGCTGGGCTGTCGATTGAGCAGCAGCAAGCGACGAGCGACCCATTCTCATTTACATAACAGCCAAACAAGTAAGTGAGCGACAGTGTCTGTGTGAGTGTGTGCCTCTGTGTGAGTGTGTGTAGTCAATTCGGCGTTAAAAAGCGTTAAGTGTAACAAGCCAGCCGGGCTGGCAGTCGACTCCTTCTGCCAACTACCACAGGCAACAACAATAAAAACTAAATTTAAAATTGGCAGCCGCACACAGAGAGCAAGCAAGAGAGAGAGAGAGAAAGAGAGAGAAGGAGAGAGAGGGAGCGAGTGCGACTTAACAGCAATTTAGCTTGTTATTCGCCCGAGTTTCATTTCGTCGGTTCGCGTATAATTTACATTTTGCCTCGCTTCACGAGGTGCCATAATCATAAATTGACAAGTCGAAATTTGCACATGACTGTGGCTCGCGCGCTGCCTCTTGGCTGTATCTGCATTTTTAATGCATTTACACGGGCCAAGGGAGGAGGGGGGAGAGCGAACCAACTCTCGATTAAAGTGCAAAGTGTTTTTTGGGGGGAGCTGCCTGCAAATATTGACTTGCTTTTTGAAGTCAACTTTATTCTCTTGTTATTGTTCCTCGCTGCTTTGTTCACAAATTGGCGCGGCTTGTTTTCCCTGATTGCCCTGCCCCGTAAAATATATGCAATGTAATGAAAATTCATCGACAAAAGCCAAAGAAGAAGACGAAAGACGAAGACGAAGTCGTTGTCGATGCTGAAGCGGAAGCGCGTCGATTCTGTGAAAAGTTTGCAAACTTTTCTTGGCGCTTTTGCATTCGCGCTGCAGCACAAGACAAAGTTAATTGAATGACTTGTATTTCATTTATGCTCAACTCGCCTTCTCGCTCTCCACATCTCAGTCTCTTTCTTTCTTATGCCACAGATCCCCCACAGATTTCGGTCAACCGAGAAGAGCAATGCGGTTGCGCTGCTAATGAAGCAAAGCAGGCGCAACGTGTGCCTGGCTCACAATAAAAATGCAAATATTTAAATAAGTTAAAAGACAGAGTGAGGCAGAGAGAAAGAGGGAGAACGAGAGGGAGAGAGAGTGAGGATTGCCACTATCCACAGTCCTTTCCTCTCTCTTTTAGACCACAAAGCACAAACAGCACAGCACAGCACAGCACACTCGACAAATACGAGCAATTCCTGTCTGTCTGTCGGTCTGCCTGCCTTTCTCTCCGTGTCTCCCGCCATCAGTCCGTCCGTCTCTGTTTGTGTGTGAAAATTAACACGCAATTTCGGGCTGGCCAAAAGCGAAAATAAAAGTCAAAATAAAATAAAAACAACGAGTTAAATCAAACACAAAGAGCAGACGAGAAGGGGGCGCCAAACGATCGATGAGCAACATCGCAACGTGACAATAACAGCAGGACAGGAGACTTCCATTCTAGACTAGCTAAACTCAGCTCATCTGCTGCTGCTGGTGTTTCTCCACTTGCAGCGACTTGTCTCGCCATGTCTCGCCTTGCCGTCTTGTCTCGTTTCATCTTGTCCTTAGTCGATTTGAGTTGACTTAGGTCCTGTCGTTGGGCTGGCACACTTTAAAGCATTAGTTGGACATTTTTATGGGCATGGTATTAGGCGCTTAAGACGTTCCAAGCCAAAAGGATAACAGCAGCAACAACACATCAGACAAGGAGAGAGAGAGAGCGAGGAAGGTGGAGAGAGACAGCAGCGGGCATATAAAAGCAAAGAGGCTAAGTGACAACTAAACTTAATGGCACTTCAACAGCAGCAGGGGAAGCAATGGACGCACAAGAGCCCAGACAGAGCTGAGAAGCAACAACAACAACAACGACAACGGCAACAGCAACGATATGGCCAGCTGAACTGGCTATATCTGCAGCTGTAGGTGCGGTGCAAAACTCAACGGACATTAGCCTCATTGAATTGAATGACAAAACAAACGACGAGCGGAAAGACAGCGCAAAGGCGAAAGACGAAAGGCGAAAAGGAAAAGACGACAACGGCAACGACAACGGTGGAGACGGAGACAGAGACGATGCCGACAATGTTGTGGATAAGGATAAGCAGTGCGACAACAGCAACAGCAATAAGCTGTATGGTACAACAACAAGCTCAGCCCCGGCCCTGGGACATTTTTTTGGTATCTGTAGACAGCATTAAGATAAAGCAAGAAAATGCATGCATAAACAACGCAGAGAGTCGCATTGCCACTTGGCATAGACGAACTGGCAATACACTATACCCGCATGGTTTAAATCATTTAAGGGGCGCACGCTGCGTATACGCAATGTGGTTAGTATGGAGTCAACTGTGAGCTGTGCAAATTGCAAACTGTTAAGCCAGATCACACTTTGATCAGGCTGTATCTTCGTTAAATATTAATCTACTCTACGTATAACCATTTGCATAATAATGAACACATTTTCGGGGAAGTAGATGAGGCAGGAGAGGGGGGAGGGGTTTACCAACTTGATGGCAAAGCTAACGATGCCAGCGCCAGGCAACACTATTAAGCGAAATGGCAATAGCGTTGCGAGAAAGAGATGGCCGAAGGTTGACCTAAAATAATGGCCACCAATCTTCTCCCTCCCCCAGCCCGAGAGCGCCCGTCGTTGTCGTCGCCATTGCCTGAAATGGCCATACAAATGTGTGAAAATAGTGGACAATATGTGTGGCAATGCGAGTGCTTGTCTCCCATTTGTAAGTGTGTGAGGGTGCCAGCTTGTGTGTGCCTGTGTGTGTGTGTGTGTGAAGGTGCTGTTATCGCCATTTTTTCGTTGGCCTCGCTGCCATTTTGCTGTCTATTGTTGTTGTACAATTTCCGCATCCGGCGCGTAAACGTTGCCGCCAGCGGCCAAGCCAGCGCGCGTATTGGTTTATGCATGAGGCATTTGCCACGCCCTCATCCCTGCATCCCCTCTTCCTTCTCCCCTACTCCCTGCTATGCCTTCTCCACGTCGAACACTTCATTTGTCAGGCTCTGGCTCAGCGGGACAGTTCCTGGCATGCATTTAAATGAAATGCCAAGCGATTTGGACACACACACACAACTTGAGATGAGCAGCGAAAAGAACTGAAGAATGAAGAAACTGACGAGCCAAAGAAGAAGACGAAGAAGAAGAAGAACTATGCAGACCCAACTGGGATGGTAAGAAACTCTTTCAAAATGCACTTACCAAAACTGCATCAATTATTCAGCAGCCCAGCAGGCCGGGCCGGGCCTGGTCAGGGATTGAGCCAAGTCGCCAAGTTGCAGTTGAGAGCGTTGAGTTTGATGCATGCCTGCAATAGAAAGAGAGAGAGATAGAAAGAGAGTGAGAGAGCGCCAGGCAGATGCGGCATAAATATTAAATGCAAAATAGTAAAAGTGCTGAGAAATCTTTAACTGGCAGCTGCTGCAGCTCGAGCTGGCCATGCTCCCAGACCCCTCCCCACTCCCCCTCTAGCATTTTCGGGGCAAGAATTCCTCAAGTAAATTTACTAAAATTATGCGTTCTCTTGCGCTTTCTTTTGTTATAAATAAATCAAATAAAATATGCGCGCGCGTTCGCGCTGAAAAGTTGAGGCCAAGAAGAACGATAACAACACGGGCAGAAGCTAGAGGGGATAGGCAAGGAGAGGAATGGGAAGGGGTTGAGCAAAGGAAGGAGAAGGGGAGGGGGAGGGGGGTTGCAAAAGTCCTTTGTGACCTGGTTTTTGGTCATAACAATATTGCCAACCGAAGCGTGGTGCAGTGCACACACAATTACCGTGCCAACGTTTGCGACGGGCGATAGCGCTGGCGAATTGTGTGGGCGTGGCATTGTGCGAATGACGTCACTCGCTGCACTCGTACACTCACAATTACCATCTACGCCCTGGCGACGATAACGACGACTGCGACGACGACGACGACGTGACCTGCGGCGACGGTCACTTGGGCGACTTGCTTTAAAGCCCCCAAGCCCAGGGCTGACAAATATACCCAGCTTGCATACAGCTCTATCTGTGTGTGTGTGTATTTGTAACAAGGTTAATCAGCTGGCTGTCTGCTCATTTTAATTGGCTCTGAGCTGGGCGAGCCTTAATTGAGTTATAAAAATGCGAAACTATTTTGCGAACAGCGAAATTTAATGCTCAAACGCTTGATGAGCTTTAAACTTAAGAGCTGCCGTCGCCTCGTAAATAACAAAATGGAATAGATGAGGCGCAGGAAGCAAGTGTTAAAGAGGGAAGGGAAGAACGGGGAATGGCAAAAGAAGCAAAAGAAAAACGCAGAGCAGCGAACAGTGCTGAGCAAGATTAAACGACTGCCAAATGCGCTGCAGATGCAGATAAAGTCAAAGCAGGAAGGAGGGAGGGAACAATAGAGAAAGAGACAAGAAGTGAAGTAGAGAGTTGAGCAGAGAAAGATAAGAGTAGACCACGGAAATCTATCAAAGCGTTTAAAATTGTAGACACACTCCTAGATTAAACTGAGAATTTATTAAAGGAGATACAATTAAAAATGTTCGGATAAAAAAGAATGACCATAAGAAAAGGACTCGTGGGAAATGCAGATGAATAGAGCTGGAGAAACATCGATGATGGTGCAGGTTGCATATGAAACGTTGATATTTAATGATGTATCATCGATGTTTCTCTAGCTCTACAGACAAGAGACATTTACAACAAAGCTTGTTAACTCTTTTTTATATACATATATTAAATATAAATATATTAAATATAAACATAAATTGAAAGAAATATAGTATATATTCATATCTTTGAGTCGATTGACTTTGCTCGACAATAAATAAATATGTAAACAAAATAATATATAAAAATATAAATAAATAAATAAATGAACAAATAAATAAATACAATATAATTCAACATACTTTAAACTATCAGTTAACAATCCATTAAGTTGTTGCCACAATTATGACAGCTCCTTCCTGCTTTTTCTGCTTGGCGATTTCATTAATATACAAAAAAGATATCTATATATCTTGCACTATAGCAACTTAATGACCCGCCCGCAGCTAGGTGCCCCTCTCTTCCTCCCTCCCACTTTCTCTCTCTCTTTCTCTCTCTTAGTTTCTAATGTAATTACGAAGCTTTTCAATATTTTCAGCTAGCTCTTTTTCCGCTGTCGTGGCTGTCCGCGCTGCACTCTGCACGCTGCGGCAAGTGTATCGCGTTTTTATTTAACTCTTTATAAAGTGCAGGCCAAGAGAAATTAGAGAGCGAGAGAGCGCCGAATGCCAGCAGCGAAAATAAACAGGCAAGTGAGCGTGTGGCCAGGGCAAAGAGCGCAGGGCAAGGGGGCTAAGGGGCAAAGGGGAACATGGCTAGGGTCGCGCATCATGATAAGGCTTTGTAAATACTTTTGCTGCACTTTGCTGCTGCTGTTGTTTGTTTTTGTTGCTGTCGCCTTTTTTGTCGCTTCCTTTAGCTTGGCATGGCAAATTTTTATCTCCATTTGCGCGTTGCGCTTTTCCTTTCCTTTCCTTCTCGTATTTTCTTTCTTTTTTTGGTGCAGCTTAACTGTGGAAAAATCACGACCGGGGAAAAGTAGGAGCAGGACTCGAACTGCTGCGCTTTTGTTTTTGGGCGTTAGGAAACGGCAAAAGGATATTATTAAGCGTGGATGTCAGCGTTATCGCCGCCAGTGTTGGACAAAAGCGAACGCTAAGTGCACAAGGCACAGTGGCCAAGGCAGCAGCAGCAGCAGCAGGACAGCAGAGCACAGCAAATAGGACTAAGAGGCGAGCTGCTGCTGCTGCTGCTGCAGGCGCTATACGGAAAGCTCTTTGCCAAATTAAATATTAAAACCATGTGCACTTATGCAACTTTAATGCAATTTTGGCCAAGTAAACGAGCCAAAAGCAGGCGAGGAAAGAACGCGCGGCATCAAATAAGAGAATTACGCGGCCATACGCCACGTATACTTAATTTTTGTGTGTGCGCCGCTGCTCAATTTCGACTGCGACGGGGCTACTGCGGTTTTGTGCGCATATAAAAAAGGATTAATACACTTAAAAGGCAGCGCCAAGAAGGGCGATGCCTGATAGTAGCAGGGAGGCGTAGGGGGTGTGGCATTGAGAGGCCACTCGGCATAAGGGCGGCGGCTGCTCAATTACTTCGCCACGCTAAGCGCACATTTACGTGAAAGCCAAATGAAGCCGCAGTGGCAGCAGCAGCAAAACAGGCACAACTACAGCAGCAACAACAACAACAAGTACAACAAGAACAAGCACAACAACAACAACAAGAGCAACAAGAGCAGAGGCAAGTAGGCTGGCCAATAAAGCGAAGCCGCCTTAATTTAGAGGCAGGCCAAGTTTATGTCGCGCAATGGGCATGAAAAATTCAACAGCAGCGCGCTGACAACGTTGACAAACCCCAAACGGAAGCGGGCTACGAGTGAGGGGAGAGGGAAAGAGTGGTGAGGGGGAAAGGGGTTAAGCAGCAACGACACTCAGTCCCAGCAGTTGCTCGAGTTGCTGTTGTTGCAACTTGAATCACATCCTTCCCGTACAACTAAACATGTGATTTTCGGTCAGACAATGCACGACACACACGCACACACATACACAGACACAGCATGTTCTGCTTATGCATATGTATTGCCTGGCACTGTGCACTTAGCTGGCGTCTTGCTGTACGAGTTCAGCTTCGGCTGCAACTGCAACTGCGGCTGCGGTGGCTTCGCTTCTCTTGTTTGTTGCAGCTCTTGTGTTTTTCGCTGTCGCGCGCTGTTCCGCTTGTAACAAAGTCGCGCACCCTTTGCCCCCCTCCTCTCTCTTCTTCCCTCCTTCTCCCCTCTTCCTCCTTCCTCTTCTCTTTACCACTTTTTGCACTTTTTGCGCCAGCACACAAAACTACATTTTACTGCATGACAATTTATTGAGTTCTTTTTCGGCGGTCTCCCCTGCACCCGCCCTCCTCTTGCCACACTGCTTATTTGCCGCTTCGTGTGGTTTGTGGGTTTGGTTTCACTCGCCCCCCCTGCACCTTCCCCCCTCTGTCGCTGCTGCCTTTGTTTGCCACTCGTTCGCCTCGTAGGTTCGTTTTGCTGGTTGTAAATTTTTATTGTTCGTCTTGCGCTATGGCAAAAATGCCGCACGATTTCTTGTTTTTGCCTCTGCAGCAGCAGCACAGATAGTATGTATTTTATATGCCCTGAGAGAAGGGGAGGGGGTGGGATGCTCTAACTAACCTGACTATCGCTTCATACAAAGTAGAGACTGCATAAAGTCTGTGATTGCCTTCAAGCCAATGAAGCAGCTCAAGTTTGGCACTTTACGGCAATCAGCAGCTTATTACCGTTACTTTTGAAGTGAACTAAGTAGCAAAGAATACCCCTACTACAAAGTTAACTACACTTTAATATTAAACTAGAACAATTGCCAGCAAATTGAGCAGAAGTAATTTAGAAATTTGACTGCTTGATTTGCTGCTTTATTTGCCAAAGCAAAGAATTCTTGCTATTTAATAAACTTAAACAAAAGTTTAATTATCTCAGCTTTGCAAAATAATAACAGTAAATTGCAGCAAATATATATATATATTTTTGTTGTTGTTTTACTTTTATGGCTCACAAAATTTCAATAATCCCAAATTTGGTTGAGCATTTTCATTTGTTGCCTCACAAAATTTGTATTTCAATTGCCTTTTCGGGTTTTTATTTATACGCAGTTGTTGTTGTAGTTACAGTTGTTTATGTTGCTGTCTCTCTCTTTCTTTCTTTCTTTCTCTTTGCTTTTTTATATGCAAAATTTAGTAAATAGCGCACTTTGCTTTTGCTTGCTTTAGTTTTATGTTTGCTCCGCGTTTTATTTGTTGCCAACGCTGTTGGTTTTTACTGCTCTGCTGCGTGTGAGTGTGTGTTTTTAGGGGTGTGTGTGTGTATCTTTGTGGCCTGCGCACTCACACACACTAGCACACACAAATACATGGCACACAACATGCGATTTATTTACATTTTTCGTCTGTTTTCATTGCATTGCCGCAGTTTGAGTACAAATATCAAAAACATAAATACACCCACACTCACACACACACACACATAGACTTTCTGAAATTTACTTGAAGTATCTCGAGCCAGTGCTGACATATTTATGAGCTGGCCACAACTCAACTGCAGCTAAACTTCATTCATAACTCGCTGCGTGAAGGCGAAAGGCAATCAAAGCCACAAAAATTGTACATGCCTCGACACCTGCAGCCACACCAACACACACACACAGGTGCATGCATACACATGCAAAGTGGAACATTGCTGTCAGCTGTGGGCGCATAAAAAATGCAAGCGCAGCCCACTCCCCGCCCCCTTTCCCAGCTGACCAGGCGTTGACCAGGCACACATTAAATATGACCAACATGGCCGTCGTCTGTCGTCTGTCAGGGCTGACTTTATATCCGGGGCGGGGCACAGCTGTGTGTGAATTTACACACATTGCAATTTGCAGCTGCCCACGCCCCCCCCTCTGCGACAGCTCCAGCTGTAGCAGCAGCAGCAGCAGTTGCTTCCACTTCGGCTGCCACCTCAGCTGCCACCTGAGCTGCCCGTTGCTGTCCCAATGCTGTTGCGGTCATTTGGCGGTTAGCCACCTTGTCGCGCGTCCCTGGCACATGGCACACATCTTTCGATTTCGTAGGCTTGCTCCATGCCGCCACACTTGCCCTTGGGCTATTAAAACAATAAAAACCTGCATAAAACAAACTTTTGCGCTCGTGTTCGGCTCCGTTCGAGCTGTTCCAGCTGGCAGCTTGCCTGGTCAACAGCAACAACCAACCAACAAGTGTTGTTGCTGTTGCTGTTGCTGCTGTTGCGGTGTCACGCTGCCACAGTTTCGGCTGCTCTACCTGGCTGCACTTGCGGACAACATGTGGTATGCGTGATATTTCATATGGCGCTTGCCTTTAATATTTATGAAAAGCGTTGCCTGCTTTTCGGCAGCGCTTGTAAATGTGCAAGTGTGGCTGGCTTAAGTGTTGCTATTGGCGCGTTCAACTAATTTGAAATTAATGAAATTCCTTGAATAATTGAATTTGAATCGTTGGCATCTCTGCAATTAGTCGCTGCCATCAAAACACACATACACTCACACACACATATATACATACATACACACACTCGTGGCATAATAAGCAGCGACGTTAACAGCGCACCTCATTATGTGTCATGTGATCTCATTATGTGTTGCCCGGCACGGCCCGATAACGACAGAGCGGGGGGGAGGGAGTGACAGAGGAACAGACTGGAATCAGCTCATATATGTATTATGTAATGCCATAAGCTCTACATATGCATACACGCATGTGTGCGTGTGTGTGTGGCATGTAGATTTACACTGGCGTTATTTAGTGCATGACAGTTAAATGAGTTGTGGCGCCTAGAGCCGATGCTGCCACCGTCGCTGCTGCAACTGTAGCTGGATTTAGGCGCATTTAATCAAATGCGGCGCTCCATAAAGTAATCAAAATTAAAGCGCACAATTTAAATTACAGTTATGCAGTTTAGCTGCAGAACTGATTGAGCAGCAAATTGTAATTAATGATGGGGAAAGGCAGACAAGGCAGAAGGAGAAGCAAACTGACAAACTGACTTGCAGCTAATGAAGAAAAGAATGCTGTAACTAACACATTATAATCATGCGGAGAGCACACATAGACGCACACTCATATACACATATATATGTACATATGTGCATGTACGTGCTGGTTGTATTCATAAAGAACAGTTACCCTCATTGCGTGGCAAGTTGTGCTCTCGCTGCGATTAGTGGCCCTCATTATGCATTCGCATGCCGGAGGGGACAACACAATGGATAGTTTAGCTGCCCCAGGGCAGCAGGCACACACACACACACATACAGACATACAGTCAGAGTCTTTATGTATACGGGCAATTTCGCTCACTTGCGCTCATATTACGCATACGCCCCGTTCTGCTAGCGCGTTTGCCAGAGCAATCAACATTTCTCATATTTAAAATGGCAGAAGATGAGGAGAAAAGGCAGAAAGCAGCATAAAAGACAGACAAAGAGGAGGAAGGAAGGAGGGGCAGACCAAAGCAGTGGCAGACCGACTCAGCATACACGTTTAATCGACTTCATTTGCTCATTAGGCAGACACTACTGCGTGTCGCTGCCGCATTACACCATTTCTAATGCGATTTTCCGTTCGGGGCAACGCGACATCTGCAGCGCGTAATTGTTTCCTTGTTAGTTGCATTTGCGGCAGCAGCTGCAACACAAGCTACACCTGCTGCACGTGGTCTAGCTGCTTCACCTGCTTGCCACCTCTAGCTGCCACCGCAGCGACACGTTAAATGCATTTATGAATGGGCTGCGACATTGGGCTCGCCATATACAGGCAACTCTGCCTGCTCTGGCACTGGGATCGTCAATTGTAATTACTTGCAAGCAGTGTGCGGCCGCATTTAGGCTGCGCCATGTTGCACGTTGCATGTGCCACAGGCTCCTGCACCAGGCCGAGCATTAACGCTGCAAATTGTCCGCTTTGTTGCGGTTGCCAGCTGAGCGCAAGTAAGGGCGCCTACTCTCTCTCTCTTTCTCTGTAGTTTCGCATTACGCATACGCCACATATGCCGCTGGTTACTGGACACTGTGTCCGTGTCTGCTGGCTTCCTATTAATTTGGTCGCTGGCTCTGGCATCATCACGTTGCCCACTGTAATTGCATTTTATTTGGCTGGCACTGTCACTGAGGCCGCGTTGCTGCTGCGTTGTATTTTGGTTTAATTGGTTTTTGTATGCTTTTAGCGCAGCGCATCTATTGGCCTTAATTAAAATGCAACAGTGCGTATGTGCAATGTAACAAAAAGTCACCAAAGCACAAACACAAACACAAACACACACACACGCTTGCACGCAAAGGCAAATAGCAAAGCTCTAATAAAAGGCCAACCGAAATGTTTGCCCAGCACCTGAGCCTGCTGGCCCGCCCCGCCCCCGCTGCCCTGTTATGACATTCTCACAGATAAAATAACTGCAAAATGTGACAGGGGCAGCTAGAAGACAGAGGGGAGGGGGAGAGGCAGGGGGTACTTTTTATTGACAGCCGGCATGATTGTCGCTGCTGACCAGCAAAACAAAAAGAGAGAAAACCGACAGAGCAGCAGCAGAAAAAAAGGCAAAGAAAAAGGGTACCAGCGGCAGTCGCCTGTCGACACTTCTACAGCTACAACAACAACAACAACAATAAAACTGCCATTCGTTTTGCTTTTATAATTTACATTGTTTGCGGCGAACATGGCATGGACTGGGAAGAATGCCGAGCTAGGTTCGAGTGCAGGACTTATCAACTACATGGCTGTATAAATCATCATATTCCACTCTTTCTCTCTCCCTCTTTCTTTCCTTTCTTCTCTTCTAGATCTTGCCGTCAAGATAATTACGATTTCAATTTCAACGAAAAACCAAACGAAGCGACAAAACGTTGATACCCTCTGCCGAGGCAAGTGCAGCGCAGCGCAGCGCTCTGGCCACTGTGCATGTGGCACTTGGCCAATGTCCATGTCCGCTGATTGCACTGACAACTGCAAGGACATAGCTCCTCCCTTCCCCTCTCACTGTCTGCACTCTGAAGTGATTGATGGTTCATGGGCATGTCAATTGCTTGACCGTTTGTTGTATCCACTGCACACTGCGCTGTGTTTATTCTCTTTGCCCACTGGCAGTTTAAACAGATTAGAGCCACTTTTCTGCTTTTCTGCTGGCACTTTGCAGCCGCACACACAGCACAGAGCGACAGAGCGACGGAGAGACTATCCAACCAAACGGGCGACAAAAAACGCGCTGCAGCGAATCGCGCCCGCGTTTATTGCCGCGTGTTGTGCACGTTGTTCAATTTGATGCGACACCTGGTCGGAAGAGGTGCATCGACAGCATAAATAAAAATAACAACAACAACGCAACGCAGCAATTGCAAAATGTGTGTTCGACATGCTGTACGACCCCTGACCCCTCCCCTCTTTATTTGGCTTGCAAATTAAAATCCAACACATGTTGTTTAATTAAAAGGAATACTATATGCGATATATAGCACTATATATATATATCTCTGCTATGTGTGCCATGTGTGCTTGTAAAACGTCAGTGGATCACGGTGCGCGATTTAACGAGCGTGAAAAATCATGTGACAGCAGATTGTAATGTATCGATATATATCGTTTTAAGGGGAAAAAGGGGGAAGCTTTGCCGAGTGACTTTCCAATGTAAGTGGCTTGTTACATGAGTAAGTTGGCTTAAATATCGCACTCTGCAAGGAAAAATGCACAACAATTTAATTAATGTAGTAAATAAATCGATTACGGTAGAGTATATCGATTATTTTGAATCAATTATCACAATGCTGCAAACCAAGCTTAGTTATTCTCAACAAAATGCAATAAAGAACTAGCAAATTATGTAAATAACATTGAACTTCTTCTACACTCTAGAGATGATTAGTCAACTGCTTGAAAAACTGCTGCCATTGAATCCATAAGCTCATGATATATGCGTCGTCTTAAGCACACTCGATGCGTGTCTCCATTGCTAACTGCTTCATCAGACATTTGTGACAGCGGCTGCAATTGAAGTCACATTTTGATATGCTGCCATAAATCACGCTGCCATTGGCCGCAACCTCTGGCGCATATTAAGCGAGCGAAGCAAATGAAATGAACTTTTCGCCTATAATCATTACCCATATCAAAATAAAACCACCAGAAACTCTCAACCGATACCCGAAAGTGCCCACAAGCCGCAGACAAACTTTTCTCATATGACGCCAAGTTTTCGCCTTGGCTTGGCTTTCTTTTTGCCTGTCAGTTTGGCTACTTAACTGCAGCTGCAATTGCAACAACAGCAACAATAATAGCAACAACAACAACAACAACAGTAGCAACAGCAGCAGCAACAAACAAACAAACGTGACGAGAGCAGTAAATGCCAAATGATGAAATTGAGAGAAAGACACAAACACAAACACACACACACACAGGCATTCACACAGAGCAGTCTCTCTCACGCAGCAAGAAAAGGCAAAATAAAATGGCAGGCAAGGCTGAGGCACAAGAGAAAAAAAAGAAAGAGAAAGAGAGAAAAAGAGAGGAAAATTTCTAATGAAGTTTTCAACTCGGATGCGAGAAGCACAAAAGTAAATTGATTGCAATTGGAATCAGTAGCAGAAACTCGTAACGTCAATCAAATTGAATTCACACAGACACTGCCAGATGCTTCAACCCAATGCAGAGGTCGGGGTGAGGAGGGGGGGGTTCAACTGATACGCTTGCCACACTAAGAGGCGATGCGCAGCAGGCGAAGGCATCTCAAAGGCAGCAAAAGGCATATATCATCACATATGAAACTTTGTTAATGAAATAGGTGTGAGTGCCGAGCATGCAAGTGCAAGCATGTGCATGGCTGTGTGCGTGTGCCTGTGTGTGCTTGGGAGAAATGCAATAAAACTTGAGTGAGCTCAACTAAAGTAAAATTGCTTGCTTGCTGATATCGCTCGACGGCTGCTGCTGATGCTGATTAAAAACGTCAATAAAAATCGAATGCACAGCAAAATTCAAGTTGAATGCAAACGCTCATCGAATGCCAAATGAGTGCAATGCGATGCATTATCTAATGAGTCAGAGATAAAGAGAAGCAGAGAGCAGCAGTCTAGCACGTGCTGCAAGTAACTTGATGCGAGCACATTGTCAGCATCAACGTAATCAACGTTTGCAGATTCTCAACGATATTTTAATTGCAAATCGCTGAGTCTCTAATGCGAGAAGAAGCGTAAACAGGTGCGGTAGATATCGGGTTGCCTTCTCTCTCTCTCTCTCTCTCTGTTTATTAGAACTTATATAGAACTTAGATTCTATCTTCTTCTCTTTATCGCCTTATCGTTTCATCACCAACTCTTCTAGACTGTAGAAGTATTAGAACGTTTCTTTTTCTATTTATCAGTTTAGAGTCTTTTTCTCCTTTAGTCACTCAGTTTTTCTCTCTAGAACTTTAGCTAGATATTCTATATCTCTTTCTTCTTCTCTGTCTTCATCACTAACTCTTCTAGGCTCTAGAACTGTAACCTTCTCTCTACTTATTAGTCATTCTCTTTTCTCTCTTAAATCTCTTAGTCATTTCTTTCTCTCAGTTTGAACAGCCTTAAGGCCTTTGTCTGTCTCTTTTCCACTGATATAAAGCAACTAACAAACTTTATATCAAGTTACTCTATTCTAATTCCACATTCTCTCCCACTATAAATTCCCCCTTAGACTTTCTCTCTTTCCGTCTCTGCTTTTAATAACCAAATAACTTAGTGAGGCAACTTTTGAATCCTTCTGGCAATTGCATTGTCATGCAATGCGCTCGTCAGCTGCGCTGGCAGCCCGGGCCACACCCACATTTGATAATGTCAGTTGCCGTGTGAAAGTCTTAACACTTTCTGCCAAAATGCTGAGGCCAAACCCAAAAACTGCCACACGATGACGTTTGCATTAAAACAAATGTCAGTTGGCTCTGACGACGACGACGAAGCTGCCAACGCTGGCAATGCTGGCAACGCGCTGTGGCTGTGGCTGAGGCTGGTGGCGTCGCTTATCACTCTACGGCATGAGTAGCGGCATTAAAAAGTGTAGCATGCTTTTAAGCGCAACTAAAACTGCCAGCTACAGCTACGACAGCAACGTCAGCGAGGTCAGCGCCAGAGGTTGCTGCTCATTTGCCGTCGACTGCAACATTTGTCAACATGCCAAGCGTTTAAGGCAGTCGCACGTGTCTCTCTCACACTTTCCGCTCGCTCGCTCTTTGTCGAACCCAGTGTGTTTGTGTGTGTGTGTGTGTCGGGGTATGTGTGCGTGTGCTGCACGCTTGACCTGGCGCTGTTTTAACTGTGGTTAACATATTTTTCAAGCGCTTTGCGGCGGCGAGCAGCGAACAGCGAGCAGCGAGCGGCAACAACTTCATTCTTGCTTTTGTGTGGTTTTTATGGCTGCGGTTAGCCAGCTGCAGTTGTTATTGTTGTTAATGTTGTTGCTCTCGGCAGGAAAAAAACACATACATACATATATACGCTGTAGCTGTACTTGCTGTCGTTGTTGCTGCTGTTGTTGTTGTGGTTACTTTTATTGTTGTTGCCCTGGCAGTTGCCGCAAAACTAAAACCAGAAGCTGCGTGTTAATTTTACATTTTTAAGCTTTCATGGCCGTCACTTGCGTGTGCCCCGCATTGCTCGCAGTTCGTCTGTCTGTTCACTCCCCTTGCCATGCTCCCTTTCTCACGCTCTGTCTCTCGCCTGACCATCAGTCGATCTGCGGTGCTCAGTCATTGTGCGGCTTCAGCTCATTGTTTCGTTAAATTTTAAGCAGTTTTAGCCATTTGTAGTTTCCTCCCCCACCTCCCCCAGCCATCCTCTTTCAGTTGGTTTCCCTTGCTTTGTTGTGCAGTGTTAACCTTTATGGCCGCAACAGTTTAAGCTGATGGCTTTTTTATGGCTGACTTTTCGCATGCTAAGCGCAGATTACGCATACGTCGCGTTGCCGACTGTAAACAACGCACGCAGCACACAGCCACGCTTTCTCTCTCTGTCTCCCTCTCCATCTCTTTTTCCCACTTTACTCTTTTTGCTTTTAAAAATCAAACAACAACGCGAGATTTGTCGCCTCTCATTGCGGCTGAATTTTATGTGATTTTCTGCCTGCGCCTGAAAATATGCTGCAGTTTTTTCTCAGCTCGTTTTTCCCTCTTATTTATGCTGCGCAGCATGCGGCTTTCTGGTTTTGTTGGCTGTATGGTAAAGTGAGTAGGGGGCCGGGGCGTGGCACTATTTGGCTATTGGCAGTCTTCAGCCTTGCGCTGACTTTTTGGCCATTCAAATCGTTTTGAGTGGCATAATCTGCCATTAATTTGAATTATTGCCAAGCCAATCATTTTGGCTTTGCCATTCAGCTGTCAGTGCAATTTAATTTATACTCGCATCGCTTCGCTAAAAGTAATACGATAGCCGAAATGCAAGCAGAGCTGCTGATAATGCTGATAAACGATACGGCATGCCGAATCGACAAGCGTAGCCGAAATGAGCTTTTCCCTTGGCAGCAGAGGAAGGGAGAGCGATGGAAGAGGAGCAGAAACCCTCAGCAGCCTAAGCTGGTTATTGGCAAGCCACAGCTTAAAGACTTTGCGTTGGAATTGCTGGCACAAAAAGGAGTTAACAACAAGTTTGTATAAAGTACTGGATATATTTTCCAGCAAAGTCAAACAATTTTGTACCTTATTGTAACATAAAGTTGCATTAGTTGAGCTTATTTATTTAATTATAAGAATGCAACATTTTGTGGCAACTTCTGAGCTGTGCTATTGCCCTTTGCAAGCTGCCAAAACATTTAAAATGCCAGGCAAATGCATTTTGGATATTTTCTTAAGCTTCTTTCCCACACTTGCCTTCTCTTCTTCTTACTGCAGAGGCAGCAAAGGCAAAACACTTTGATCGCCTTACAGCGCACGAACATTGCAAATCAAATGATTTCCGTGCTGGCCAACAACAAACACAGTAACAGCAACAGCAACAACGACAATGGCAGCAACAACCACAACAACATAAGCAGCAGCAACAACAACAACAATTACGTAGGCTATGCAGCGACAAGGCAGCGGAAGTGTTGCTGCTTTCCTTATAGCAATAGTTGCTTCTGCTGTTGCAGTTGCTGCTATTGTTGTTGTTGTTGCTTCTGCCTTTGTTGCAGTTGCTATGGCAAGTGGGAAAATAGTGTGCAATTTACCTTTCAACTATTAAACGTCCGTGGTAAATGCACAAAGCGGAATCAAAGTGGCATGAAAGCGCAACGAAGACATTGAAAAACAAGCAAGACTTGCAAAAAGAAGTGAGAAGCAGAAGAAAAGAAGAGGAAGAAGAAGCAGCAGCAGCAGTCGGGCAATAGCTTAACCCTTTGGCAACACGACTAATGCTATTAAAGAGCATTACACACAGCTAAACACACACACGCTTAACTTCTCCCTCTCTCTCTCTCTCTCTGTTTCCCTCATGCAGTCTCTCTGCCATTCACAGTAAATTAGAAAAAAATATTATTGTATGCATTGCATTGAGTGGTTACCATTGCGAAAGGTGTCTGTTGGTTCCGTGTGTGAAAAGGAAATGCCAATGAGTGCACTCTGAAGAGCAGCAAAAGGAGAGGGAGAGAGAGAAAGCAAGAGGTGGGGAACTGCCAGTCAACTGAATGGGTTCAATTTCTGTTTGCAAATGCATCTGCTGCTGCCCACTCTTCCCCGCCCCGCCACAAGCTATGCATGGACTTTTAGGCACTTGAATGCTTTGCAAGCCCTTTTTCGGTTTCAATTCGATTCGGAATTCGAATGTGAATTCAGTGAAATAAAAGATATAGATTTATTCAGTGATTGAATTTGAACTACGCAACAAACATGCCGAGTGCCGAAGAAAATCCAAATCTATTTTTGGGGAATTGCATTCATGTTTCTGCCTGTCAAGTCTGTTGTTTGAGGTGCATTCTTTAGTGGGAAATTAAGGCAAGAAATTGGATAAAGTTAAGCTGAACTGTGAAAAATAGTGTAGATTTAATTTAAGATTAAACTAACTATATATGATGACAATTAAACCAAGAAAATTAAAGTAAATTTAATGTAAGGATAAAATATCTACAATTTAAAGAGCTGCTTCAACTTTAGAAGGTTAACAGGAATTACTCAGAGATAAAAAGGTGCCTTGTAAATGTTGATTGGTTATACGATGGCTAAGAAGAGTCAGAAGAAACTGAACAATAATTCAATGGTTGTATTTATAAGATAGTTTAAAAAAAACGAGAGCAAACTGACATCAATTCATTAGTTCTAACGATAGTTTAACAAAGGTTTAGTTTTTTTAAATAAATAGTCTTAAAAAGTCTTAGGTCTAATGTTAAAACATTTATTGAGTTTTAGTTTACTTAACTAAATAGCTAAGTTACTTCAGACTGCCTTTATAATAAACAATCGAATAATCACTTAAGTCTAATGTATTTGAATATATCTTTAATATATCTATAGTACTATCGAAAGTTTACCAATTAATAAAGCTCCAAGCTTAATATTGATATCAATATTGTTAGTATTATCAATAGTTAGTATTATCAATAGTATTATCAACTACAGAAATCCCAAATGTTTTTCTAGCTGATTTTCTCTCTCGATTTTACCTTTCTTTCTTAAATTTAGCTTAATTATAATCCTGGTTAGCGACAGCTTTTCCATTTCCTCAATTGCAAATGGAAAACTCATTAAAAGCAGGCGAGAATTCCTTTAGCCAATTATAAGCAGCAGCAGCACGCGGAAGTTTTGTGCAATTCAACAAATGCAGAGCTTATTAGCACAAATTGATTTTTCCTGTCATCCTATCCCGCTTATTTATTTTGCATTAGCACTTTTAATTAAACACTTGACGGAGGGTAACAACTGCCGGCGGTGGCCCAAGCGACACCCAGCGAGTTGAGTGCACACCGCTTCTGGCCTTTAGACACCTGCCCGCCTGCCCACCTACTCATCTGCACACCTGCCTCCCCTCCCGCTGTTGCTGCTGCTGCTGCTACTGCTGCTGCACTCGGCAATCATTGTAATTAAATCAATGAATGATTCATGTGAGTGCGCGCTCTGTCTCCTTGCGCTCGCTACTCTTGTTGTTGTTGCTGCTTCTACTGCTGGGTTGTTGCTGTTGTCCCTGACGTGTTGTTGCTGTTGTCGCTGCTGTTGCTGTTGCATTAATGCAAAATCCGTGTACTTAGTGCAAATGGAAAAACGCAGCAGGCAGCCAACACTTGGCCAAGTGCAGGAAAATGCCAACAGCGGCAGCAAGAGGTGGCAAAGGGGTACACAGGGCTGTAGAGGGGAAGCTGACAGGGAGAGGAAGAGCTGAAGAGGTGAGAGAGGGGGTGCAGCAAGGGCTTGGCGACTAAATCAGCGTCGCCAGCAGCTCGGCGCTAATTTTAGTGCCAATTAATTTGATAGCAAACATTTGCAGCCCATTGCCAATTGCAGCAGTTGCAATTTGCCACGCCCAGCACTGCCCACTGCCCCCTACTCGTCCTCTCACACCTCGCTGCGTGCCTTAGCAGCGCTTTAATTTTGTAAAAAGCTTTGAACATTAACTATGGCGGCAGCAAATACGCTGACAGTTCTTGTAGTTGTTGCTGCTGTTGTGGCAGTTGCTGCTGTTCTTGTTGTTGTAATTGTTGCTGTTGCTGCTACTTCTGTTGTTGTTGCTGCTGCTGCTGTTACTCCTGTTGTTGCTGCTGCTCGCCTGCGACTATCGACTGGTCTCGCTGGCGCCTCTGGGCCTTTTTGCTTGTGTCTCTTGCGTGTCTTCCCCTTCTCTCCCGCTCTCTCTCTCTCTCTCTCTCTCCCTCTGGCTCAACTTGTGCGAAAATTAAAATAAATTCGCCATGTTTATTGCATTTGCGTTGGGTAATTGCTTATACAATTTGATACGAAATTAAAAGCCACTTTTTATGCATTTAACATTTAAATAGGCTTTTAATTTAAATGAAACGCAAAAGCCGAAGGCAACCTTGCGATGTGTGTAACGAACAGCACACGTCGTGTGTGTGCAAGTGAGTGTCGCACGTGTGTGTGTGTGTGCGCTGCGGGACAGCCTTTGGCATAATTAGCTTGCGGACATAAATTGCCAGCAAGTCGTGTAAATGTTAATGTGGCGAAATTAATTAAGCCAGGGCGAACAAAAAAAAAGTAAGGCTCGAAATAAATTTATAGATCATACGCCGCGTTGGCCGAAATTGTGCAAGGCAGCAGGGAAGCCAGAACGTGTAGGGAAATAACTTTCACAGGTAAGTGCGGCCAGTTAAGTGTCAGCCACAGACATTTTTATAGCAACCAGAGGGAAAAAAGCTATAAAAACCACACGGAAGCACAGTTGGAAACCATATTTAAGAATAAAGCATATTTATATGCAGTAAAATCGAGGTCAACCTTAATTGATCTTTAAATATCTTTTATATCTCAGCTTAATATTCTATCTGTCTATCTTTGTCACTCTACTTCTCTTTCTCTGTCTCTTCTTAGCTCAGTTTTCTGCACAAACCTCACGTTCCTTGCGACTTATCTCTGGCACTCGGCAAGTCTCCACTTAGCTGCTCAGTCACCGCACCTTAAGTCTGATAGTCCAATCTGCTGAGCTCCCCCTCTCTCTCCCCTTTCTCTTTATCTCCCTGCTGCATATTCACAGTACACATTACCGGGAAAACTTTCATTTCTATGCTATTTCTTCTACACATTTCTCTAATCCTCAACTTGCATTTCAAAACAATTTACGCAGCAGCAGCCGGTCTCCCCCTCCTCCCCCTTCTCTTTGTCTGTCAACCATGCTGGCTCGGCTGTCATTCAAGTGGCGTCGTCTGCTCGTTAGCACACCTTCGTCTCACAGTTGACGTCTTCGTCTTGGACAGAGTGAGTTGGGCGCAGTGAAGCGTCTTCATTCCCAGCTTGTCAACGCAGCGACACATCTTTGTCTCCCTCTCAGTGTGTGTCTCTTTATCAATGTGTCGTTTATGTGTGTGTGTGTGAGTGTGTGCAATCCTGCTGGAGCAGCTGCAGCACTGCAGCCATCATGTCTGTCATTTCTATAACTACTTTTGTTACTTACTAGTTAACTGCGTACGCGCTCCCTTTTCTCTCCCCTCCCTTTCTTCCCTACTCCACATATGTACGCAACTTTTGCTTGCATTTACATCTGCATGCCAGCATACTCCCCTTCCCCCCTCCTCCATGCAACACTTTTGCACAATTACATCCATTTTTAAGTGCGTTCGTGCCGTGCGCCTGCTGCCTTGTCTCGCTGCTGTTGTATTCATAACTACTTTAGGCCACACCCACACACACACACAGACGCCCTCTCGCACACACCAATAAGTAGAGTGAGCCTTTATTAAAGTTTTATCGCATTAAAAATTTCTTTGCCACTTGCAAACATTTTTCGTGCAACAAAAACACCAACAAAAAGCGTGCCAAAAACTCAGCCAGCCAAGCAGCACTCGCAGCGCAGCGGAGATTGGGCACAGCAGATTGGCGAGAGGGAGGGGTACTGTGGGGTCAAGGGGGTGGAGGGGACAGAGACAATGATGTCGTTTCATGTACACCTGTTTCAAGTTGTTTTTATTGTTGTTGCTGTTGCTGTCGCTGCTGCTGCTGCTCTGCATATTTGAATACACTTTTCGTTGGCCGCTTAACTTAAATCTCCACTCGTTGCACACCCCTTGCCCATGCTCCCCTTGCCCATTGCAAGTTTAAGTGGGGATTTTACCTTTGGCAAGGCTGTTGCTGTTGTTGTTGTTCTTGTTGTGCAGGTAATGACAGTTATGTCAATAAGTTTGCCAACGCACCTTAAGCAGTGCCGAGTGGCGGGCGAGCAAGAAAAGCTGCTGCATCGAGAGGGGTTCAACAAGGAAGATACCAATACATATACATATATATAGACTTCTATATGTGTCAACTAGGCAATAAGCAGGCTCCCGACTAATTCGCCAAAGTGCTTAAAAGCGGCCACCGGTGCCAAATGAAAAGTTGGCGTAATTTAAGCTAAAATGCAGCAGCAGCAGCAGCAAGAAAAAAAGCCAACTAGAAAGAGAGAACTGTAATAAAAGAATTTAATTTCTATATATGCCGCATATAGTCGTAAATTATATAAAGGCAAGGAGGGGGCACGCCCCATCTGCCCCACCCGTTGCTTTTGTAAACTTTCACAGCATGCAGGCAACCCATTTAGTTTTGCTGGCAACCCTGGCGCAATTCATAAATTTTTCGAAGCAGGAGACACATAAAAAGCGGAGCTAAAAAGTGGCGTAATATTTTTTTTTTCTGGAGTATTTCCGGCTCGAGTTTCCCTCTGCCTCTCGAATATGCAAATTTTGTAGCCAACATTCATTAAATTTAGTTTGCCAGCTGCTTTCATTCGATGGCACTCGCAACTTTTTCTCTCTCTCTCTCTCTCTCTCCCTCTAATATTTTTTTCTGTTATTTAAGTAGCAAATTTCGGGCGCTTTTTCAAATATTTGTGCAACGCTTCAGCTTGCTCAGTTGCCCAGTTCGACAGTTGCAGTTGCCATAGACAGCTGAGCTCAGCTCAGGCATCATAGTTCGGTCGGTCCATCACTTTGTCAGTTGGTCAGGTGGGCGGTCAGTTGGCGGCTTGATAAGAAGCAAACGAGCTTGTTTGTTGGCCAGCAAAATTTGCAGCTGTCTTGTCTGCGCCCTTAGCCTGCTCTCGCAGTGCTCTTCCCCTCCTTCTCTCTCTGTACCTTTCTCTCTCTGGCAAAATTTCAATTTCAAGTGCACTCGGCAAGCGAATTCACAAAATGTTTGCTGCCCTGCCTAGATATAGACTATATATATATATATATATATATATACAGTGTACTTGTACCGAATTTATGGTTATTTTGTATACGTGTGTCTGTGTGTGGGTGGCCTTTTCACAAAAATTCGTGTACAAAAAGCGCAACATTTATGCAATTAAAGCCAAATTAGCAATGAATGCAGCTCGAGTGCTTTTGCTTTTGGCCCAAGCTACAAAAGTTGCCATCAAACTTTTGGCCTTTTGTAAAGTTTTTCCTTTTGCACTCTGCCCACCCCACCAACCCCCCTTCCCCTTGCTGTGCTGCAAACTAAACCCAGCATTGGCCCCTCTTCAATGCATTGCAGGCAGTGGGGGGAAAAGGGGAGGAGTGAATAGGGGCCTGGCTGCGTTGTAGTTTGCCGTTAGAACTACGCTGCTTCCAATTAATTTAATGCCCGCCAGTGTAATGAGCGTTTAAGCCTTTCAATGGCGTCAGCGTTGCTTGAGGCAACAGCCCCTACTCTCCACCTCTGCCTGTCCTCCACCTTTTCTCTACTCCTCTCCTGCTGCGAGTGTCATTTAATGGCGCCCATAAGTAGGCAATCTTTTTTTTCAGCTGCTTCGTATTTATAAAAAGACGGCGAGTACGTGTGAAATTAGATGCATGTGGTGAGGGAAAATGTGAAGAAAATTGCTGTGGGAAAATCAAGCAGTTAGGCAGCTGCTTATGTGGCATAGTTTTTCCTCAATTTTCTTAATCAAAATGCAATTTATCTAATTGAAAATCACACATGGTTGGCTATTCCATTAAGGGTGCCTATCTCACAGAATCTTTCCCATCTCCCTGTTGCTTGTCCCTCATTTATCTCTTTCTTCTTCTCTCTCTCTCTTTCTGTTTCACTCGCACTCTTTACTCTCCATGAAACAAGCTTAATAAAGTATTTTCACCTAATTTTTCGCAACGTTAAGTTGTTCGGCTCATCACGATAGTTCAAGTGGCTGCTCCACCTTCCTCCTCCTCCTGCCACTGCTGCCCACACAATGCGCACCTTTTCTGCTTAGTCATGGCTAGATGTAAGCATTGCTTATCAGATTAAGCCTTCCACTACAGGCCTCAATCGTCCCCCTCTCCCCTCCTTCTCTCAACTGGCTATCGTGTGGCTTGTGTAGCAGCAGCAGCAGCAGCACTTGAAGCACTTAGCCTGCAATATAATCAGGAAAAGCGATTAAAGCACTTGGTCCCATTGTTTATTATTACAATATTAGCTGAGCTTTTGTTGTTGCTGCTGCTGTTACATTCGTTGTTGTTGTTGTTGTTGGACTTCAGTGGGCCTCAGTTTGCACTCTAAGCGAACGCTCTATCAACTTGACTCGATGGCTGTTTGGCTTTCCCCTGGCTTTGGCTTTGGCTTTGCCATTGTTTGCACTGTCCGGAGTAGAGAGGGGGGAAGAGCAAGGGGCACAGGCAGCACATCAAAGGCAGCCAGCACATTGTGTGGGAGGGGGGCTACTTTACAACTGCAACTGAGGGCACGCGCCAGCATTTAACAGGCAGCCAGATCATTCATCAATAATTACATGCCGAAAGGCTAAAGGCGATGCCACAAAAATGTCGAAACTCAGTGCCTCCACTCCCCAACCCCTTCTTTTCTGTTATCATAGAGCTGCCTGCTTCTGCCCCTTGCCCCTCTGCCCCTGCCCCTGCACAGTTACTCAACTAATTTATGCCAAAATGCTTGGCAGACTAATGACACTTTGCAGCAAAAGACGACAGCGAAGCGCTGCTCTTCTGTTGCAATGGGTTAAGGGCCGAGGGGAGAGGCAAGGAGTAGGGAAGAGGGGGAGAGAAAGGGGACTGAGCCTGGTGTTTCTATGGGCATGGCACGCAAAACTTTTTGGCATGCCGTTAGTTTGTTGGTTGCTTGTTCATTGCCTTGCCCTGCCTGACTAGATGGGGCTCTGCACAGCTCTGCCTGGACTGGGTTAGGTTGCTCGGCTTGTTCGGGTTGGTTAGGTTGTGTTCTCTGCTTGCCTGCTTGCTTTGCCTGTCAGGCCAAGAAATGTAAAACTTGCTCGAAAAATGATAAATACGCTTAGACCTAATTAACTTGCGACTTTAATTAATTTTTAATGAAAAACTTAATGAGCCGCAAACTAAACTGGGCCAATGAGGCGATTAATCGATATAAAATCTAAAAAAAGCTAAATTAATTGGCTCTAGATTTTACATGCATTTCAATCGATTAATTTAGTGGGTTTTAGATAATTTCACAGAAACAAAGCGCGTTTCTTTTGTTGCTTGCATTGTTCGCCTTAAATGACGTTCCCAGCAGCAGAAACTGTGGAAAAATGAGATTTCAGTACAGTCTGTTCTTCGTTTTTTTCACCCGCTAAACAATCTCCGCTTTATGACACATACGTCGTCTTGTCTGACATTCAATCAGCGCGGCAACTCACTGAGGCAGCTCTCTCTCTCTCTCTCTGGCTTTCGCCCAGCTGTGCCACGCCCACACAATGACAGCAGCTTTAATTGGATTTTCGCTGCTGCGGCGACGACCAACAAAAACAACAACAACAAACACAAAACGACACAACGAAAACGAGAATTGCAATTTTCGACAGGCGGCTGTCGCTCGGTTTCATTTTACGTTACTTTGCCCCGTCTTCGCTGGCTTTAGTTGGCTTTTTTCTGGCTACCAGCTCTCTTTTTTTCACCAGCTCTGGCTTTTCTTTGCAATTGGCGCTCGGCGCGCGCGCGCCCTCGACTGTTATTTCTCCGTAACAAAGTTTACATTTCACACATTCATCACTTTTGGCAGCTGCAACTAATAGTGTGCAATGTCGGGCAAATGGACGGCCCCGTTTAGACCCACCTCCCCCTTCCCTTTTTGATCCCTCTCTGGCTCATTTTTTGGTCATGGGCAGACACATTTTTATTGCACTCTTCGGCGCACAGTGCCAAGTTGGGTCCAGTTGAGCTTGCCAAGACGGCATACGGATTGTCTGTGCGAAACGTCTTATAAATCAATGCTTAAAGCTTAAAGGGGCAGAGCAGGCAGGCAGAGGGGCAGGAAGAGGGGGAGTGGAGTATGGCATGGCATAATTTCTGCCCGAGTGCGAACATTGTTTGTAATGCGATGGCAGCCATGCCGCAAATGCCATGAAAAGTCAGTCAGCTTCATGGCTTCATTCCCGGGCAAACGTTGCCCGTTTATGCATAACTCCCCAGGCAGAAACCCCCCCCCCACCCCTTGTCATGTCCTGCCTGAATGATGAAGCTGTTGGCTGTTGCCTGTTGGCTTAACACTTTGCGCCTGGTGACTCTTGCAAGTTGACGTTATAAAGCAACGGAATGCGAGTCGATACGTGCCTTCAATCCGGACAGAGTCATTGATCATTGCGCTGCCTGATACTGATTTATGGAATTCGCATCAATTTTGAATTTCTCGCTTGCAGCCCCCATTTCTCATCTGTAGCATGGAGCAGGGTGGACGGGTTAGCCTGACTTGATAGTCTGTCTCCTGGTGTGTGACAGCGCCTCGAGACGTTTCATAATTCATCATAATTTTAATTTGCAAGTGATGGAGTGGCTTCTCAGTCAAGCAACGCAGCCGAGGCAGCCAAGCAGTCAGTGCAGCTCCAGCTAAACCATTGAAGCATTCAGGCGGCTCTAAACTGCAGCTTCATTATCTTAATCTACTCCTTTTTTCGCTCGCTTCTCTCTCCCACGCTCTTTCCCTCGTTCGCTCTTTGAGCGCAAAGTTTGCAGCAGACCGCACACAAATTTGCGCCCAATTGCACTTTGCTGCAGTTTAATCTGCAAAATTGCCGGCCAGGCCAGCAATTTTCACAAATTGCTTACATTACGTAAATGAAGAGACACCAGCCACGCCTCCCCAGGCCCCCTTTGTTGCCATCTCTTTGCCTTCCAACGTCAGCAACTCCAACTTCGGCTACGTTTCTATCTTCATTGTCATCGTTCAGCTTGCGTTGTCGCCTGCCTTTGTTGTTGTTGTCCGTCTTGTTGTTGTCCCTCTTGTTGTTGTTGTTGCTGCTGTCGAGCTGTCTCTGTCGTTGTCGCGTTGTCGTTGCCGCGCTGTCGTATCGCGCGCCGTCATCAAGGCGCTGCTACATTGCGTATACGCAACGTTGAGCGCCCTTCAAGTGATTGCGCCTAATTGAGCGCACATTACACGCTCGCGCACACACACACACCAACACACGCACACACAGACAGGCATACGCAAATTGCAATACAATTAATTTATGACATTCGCGTCACGAGGCAAATGCAGTTAGAGCACGTTCCTGACGAAATTTTTAATTAAAAACCGAAAAAAAACATATTAAATCAATGCCGCATCCAAATTAGTTGTTAGTTGCTGCCTCACTCACTCACTCGTGCGCTCTCTTCTCTCTTTCTAACTGGCAGACTCGCATAATTCATTTGGCACAGAAGGCCAACGACAAAGTCGCTTAATTACCAACGCTGCCAGCATCGCTGTCGGCGTCGCATTAACCCATTAATTAAGGTGACGTCAAAGGCACACACACAGAGCACGATAAAACCATAAAACGATAAAACGAACGCTCAGCTAAAATGCCGAGTAGAGCTCACACACACACACTAACACAGCAACACACACACAAATCTCAAATCTACCACGAGTGAATTTATGGCCAACTGTGTGAACTGCAAAGACTGCAAGGAATGCAGCCGAAATGAGGCAACCAATGAGGCTGAAGCTCAAGCAGTGAAGGTGAGCCTCAGCCTTAGCTAACAACAGGTAAAGGCACAGAGCAAACACATGCACACACACACACATGCACACTCAAACGCACAGCAAGCTCACTCTGCCAATTTATTCATGACGTCATGCAGCTTCTGCAGTTGTCAACGCACACTTAAGCCACCGATGAATCTTTAATTGCAAATCACCGAAATTTATTGTGAACTTAGCCAGCTAGACAAAACAATATCCGTATGAAAAATGCAAGTAGCGACTCTGGCTAAGTGAAGCGATTAATTATGAAGCTGATAATAAATTCATGTGCAACAGATACACGACTCTCTGTGCTGTAGATACATTTTCCAATATTGCAAACCATTTAAGCGAAACAGAATAGCTTTAAATTTGTTACAAATGTAACTAAAGATGCAGGTATCTGTAACATATACATATAGTTATTAGATACGTATATATCTCATAGATGCAAATACGTCTCAATTACATTAATAGCAGCTGCTTATTGTTGTTTGTACTGATAGAGTCCAGACTTCATACTCGCTTTGCGTTTTTTCTGGGTACTTTAAGGGTTTATTGAATGGTATTTTGATTGTTAAATTAAATTGAACACTTTAGTCTTTCAATACTTAATACAACCCTATCAAGTTATATGTATATAAATTAGAATAAGCCCAAGATAAAGTAAAGAGAGCGTAAGTTACATATTCTTTTTCTTTTTGCAGACTGCAGTCTTGCATTTGCTGTACTTTGAGGGTACTTTGATTGGTACAATACTTTAATTAGTTCTTTGCAACTATTTTTGTATGAAACTCCAATCAGTCAATATCCAATATAACTCTGCAGTTATATGTATATATATTTAAATATACCCCAGATAAATTAAAGAAAGCGCAAGCTTAACAGCCTCATTCTATATCCAGACATAAGGCTTGCTTCGTCTGTTCTTTAAAGTTACTTTATGATACTTTGAAGAGTATATTATTTAATGAAACTTTATTCTATCAATCTAATAGGATAACTCTGTAGTTATTTGTACGTACATTGCATATATCACAGATATATAATCCAGATAAAATAAAGATAGCAGAAGCAAAACATTCTCATTCTTTATCGTATCAATTCTGTTGAAATGTGTTCACTTTTTTATATGACTTCGGAAAGCAACAATCTGTCTCTGCCTCGCTCCTTCTCACTCTCTGCCTCATTCCAGTTCCCCAATTCTTTTTCTTTCTCCCTATCTTCCTATCTTCCTTTTCCCAATCGTCTGTCTGCCATTTAGTCATGAATATTAGTTTTAATAGTGACAAATTGCTGCACATTCGATTGATAAACAGCCAACTCATTGCAAACGCATTGAACGCACATCGACGGACGAGTTTATAAAATATGCTTATCGATTTCTGACTAATCGCAGTGCTGCTTCTCCCTTCCTTCTCCCTCCATCTCCCTCTCTTACTCGTTCTTTCCCTCGTTAAGGACATTCGATTTGTCTAACCGACTTGAAAGTCGAGGCAAAAAGTTTTGACCACTTAATGGCGGACGTTCAATGCCAAATGATGGGAAATTAGTTTTAGCCTTGTGTTTAAAAATTAAAAGAAGTAAAAAATCAATGCATGACCAGTTGTTGTTGTTCTTGTTTGTTGCTGTTGTTGTTCGCTTTGGCATTTGGCGTATGTCAGCGCCAACTGGCAGTTCAATAATGAATAATAACGGGGCGCGCGCTAAAAACTTTAGCTCACCCTCGCTTTCTCTTCCTCCTCTCCTGGTGTGCTATCTCTGTGTGTGTGTGTTGCAGTGAGTTGTAGTGTGTTGCACGCTGCGCTGTCACAACAGCACAGGCAACAGCAACAACAACAACAACAGTGGCGCTGCAAAAACTTTGGCAATATATTTGCAACGCATTACGTGGCATGTCAAGCGTTTTATCGCGCATATTTTTCAATTTTCGCGCGGGGCGTAGCTACTGCTAAGGGGGCGTGCCCATTGCTGCTGCTGCTGCTGCTGGGAAGTGACACGGCCACAGCGTATGGCAATATGCTTGCTTGGCAGCAAGAATTAAAAAAGAAAAAAACAGCAAACAACAACAACAAGAAAAAAGAAGCATTGTGCAGTCGCCTTTTTCTGCTAATGCTGCTCGCTCATGTGGCGGCGCTGCTGGTCATATATTTCTTGGCCGCCCGCAAAGATAACGGGGCCACAGCACAGCCATATGCTAGGCAACTTTGTCCCTCTATGTATGTGTGTGTGTGAGTGTGGCCAGCGGTGCAACCTCTTCAAATAGTCACAAAAAATACAACAAAAAAACCTCCCAGCGTGGGAAGGTGAAGCAGCGCAGGCGAAGCACATTTCCGAATGGAATAGGAAGAGTGGGAGAGAGAAGTAGAGAGGGGGGAAGAGGTATGGCGAGGTAGCTGCGCTCATATCCGCTTTTTGAGCGTTGAGCACAAACAGGAAACACATTATAGCAGCTGGTAGACAGACTTATGTGTAGCACTGTTGAAAAATTGTTACACACGCTGATGCTGTCACTGCCAGGCGCACTCCAACATCTCCGTCTGCTGCTGCTGCTGCTGCTGCTCCTCGGTTGCTTGTTGATGTTTTGCTACGTGTTTGTTTCTCTTGTTGTTGTACAGTTTTTTACATTTGGTAAATAAACTGCAATGTGAGTTATGTCAAGCAACAAATACACAGGCAGACGCACACACACACACTAGCCCGCGCCGTGAGTTACATGTGTGTGTTGCATAATGGCCGCCATGGCTCATCTATCAAAATACGTTGTAAAAAAAGTGCAGCATACTTTCGCGCGGCTCTAATGGCAACGAAGCAGCAGCAGCAGCAGCAACAACAGCGAAACAGTGTTGCAAAAGGGCAAAAAAGTGTTGTCTACTTATGCTCATTTGTCAATACGAAATGGCGGCCCATCCATTTGCTGCACTAAACGATACAGGAACAAGACTTATATAACCAGAAAGAGGTACAGAGACAAGACTCTGTGAGAGAGAGAGAGAGAGGGAAAGAGAACGAAGACTCTGTGAGACAGCAAGAGATATTTCAAGCGAACTGCAATTGAGCGTATAATACAAATTACTCGACTGGCTCTTTGGCCTGCATATTTATAGCTTGAAATTGGCTATTTGGCCTCAGTACCCAGCAACCATTTACCATTTGCGCTAATTCCGTTAGAGAGGTCTTCGTTTCCAATTTCTAATGCATTTCATATCGTATAAAGAGCGCGGACTCGTCTCGTTTTACTTTGCCAAGACTTGCCCCGTCTAAATTTAGCCACGACTCGAGTCGAGCCCAGGCAAATTGCTCATTTATTTGCAACTGTCAATATCAATAACAAATTGGTTGTTGTTACGCCTCGCACACACACGCACACACACTATGGAAATGTGCCACACTATCGAAATTCGTTTGGTTTTCTTATTTTTTTTTTTGGGACTCTCTCTTTGGTAACTTTAGCCGAGGCAGAGAAAAACTGACAAGCAGTAATAAAATAAATGAGCCGCCATTCTTTTAAATTGAGTTTAATAAACGTCACACTTCATCGACACAAGCACTAGGGCCTAACAAGCACCATCCCCTCCTCTCCTGCCCAATTCCCCCTCTTGTTGAAGCCAAAAACCTGAAACCGTAACCGAAACTGAAACTGTGGCACGCTTGGTCGACTCAGCTCCCTCTCTATCTATCTCCCTCTCTGTCTCTATTTCCCCCACCGTATGAACCTATACAAATGAACTATGAAATGGCCGGGACAACATGCATATTTTGGCCCAAGCACACTTATTTATTATTCCCCAAGCGTTTGACCAACGGCTAACCCCAAAAAAAAAAGAAACGAGGAGGACCCGACCAAGTGGACCGCATTCAAATGATGTCTTATTTAGTTGTCCGCATTGTGGAATGAAAAGCCATAGTTAAGCGAAATGCTGCCATTGTTACATACACATGTGTATACCAGTATGTGTGTGTGTGTGTAAGTGTGTATATCTGCAGTCTGACTGGCAGCTTTTTATGTTTATGGGGCGAAAGTTGTGCAACAGCATCGCGAAATATCGCTTACATGAGATTGTAATTACGATAAACGTCCGAAGCGGCGATGCCTTTAAAAATAAACCTGAATGGCGGCAGCACTGGCAGGTCAGAAGAGGAGGGGAGTGCAGAGGGACGCCGCCTTGCTGGCCATAAACCGCCAAATGAGCCAAATAAATGTTATTTATATAAAACTGGGCAGACGGGGCAGAAATTGCAGCGGGGATTGAGCGAGTGAGTTGCTTGGCTTCTCCCTCTCTCTCTCTCTCTCTCTCTCTCTCTCTCTCTCTCTCGCCTCGACTTGTGTGCAGGCCAATTGCGATTTATTTATATAAAATTCATGCGATATGAAATCATATAGGTAACTAAATATGCCACACAGACAAACAGACAAACAGGCAGACAGACAGACAGACAAACAGAGCGAGCGAGCGCCAGACTAAGCCATTCAGCAATTGGCTTTTGTGCCAGGGCGTTATGTAAACAGTCGACAACGAAATCACAAGTCAGAGAGGGAGATGGAGAGAGAGAGAGGGGCTCAGAGAGAGAGGAAAGCGGGGGAAACAGTGATAGAAAGAGAGGCCCTGTGAGTGGCTCACAAAGCAGACGCAGACAGGCGCCGTTATTGCGTATAAGCGATTGAGATATTTATGAAGCGTCAAGCAACAACAATAGCAAATCAAAATAAAATAAGAAGAAGAATCGAAAAGTCAGAAAATACAAAAATAATATATGATATGTATCTATAATAACCAACATAACTCGGCCGTTAAATTTTAAATGCAAATTGATAAGGAGGAATCAAAATTTAGCTAGAAATTAGAGCTTGATTTGTGATAAAAAAAATGGCAATAGAAAGTATAACAAATAATAATAAATAAGTATATATAAATAACAATTGCTGCTATAAGTATGTTATGTACTTTATCTAACCAATATTACAGAACAATGAATAGAAAAATAAAGATATATAGAGATATATAAACTATAAAAGATAAACTCATGTCTCCGATACATAAATGTTATTCGATTATGAAGCTGAAACTTTAGAAAATTTAACAGTATTTTCGGCTAAAATCTAAAACCATTCCCAGTTAAAGCTAGAGAGAGTTTTGCGCCACCATTAATAAAAAGCATTAAGTCTATATGAATTATAGATTAAACCATCACAGATTCACTGTCAGCTTTCGCTTATTGGATGCGATTCCGCTGCGAGTTGGAAAACTCGAATACGCGACAAGAAATATGCTCGATATGTCTGCGAGGGGGTGTAGCTTTTTGTTTGTGTGTGGGTGTGTGTGTGGGTCTGCGTGTGTGTGCTTGGCATATGTAAGCAAATACAAACAAACGGAAAATACCTATGGCAAAATAAACGCGCACATAAATAAAAAAGACATTGTCAGAAAAACGCGATGTGCTCGAATGTTTATTTATGGGCTGAGTACGCCTCCGCCTGTCCCATCTTCCCCTCAGTACGCCCCCTACTGCCACGACACATACTCTCGCTGTAGTTCTTATTCTCATTCTAGTTATGACCAAAAAAAAAAACGGAAAAAGGAAAGGAGCTGTGGGCAGAATTAGAAGGCAAATGCAGGGCATATTTAGTTGTTTGATTGCTAATTAAAATGGCAAATCAAAGTGCGCTGCAATTGGCAATGTTGACAGAAAGTGAGCCCCTCACACACACCAATACACCTCACACACAGACACCCCCACTGTGCCTCACGCAGCGCCATTAATAGAGCGTGAATTTTAGCGCAAATATACAGGGGAACAGGGCACCAGCAAAGGGGGGCGTGAACAGGGGCATGGGCGTGGCAATGCGGTGAGTGGGTTTGCGCATTTGTAGCCCACAATGTTTTGCCAATCAAACCCCAAAGTCATTTCATTATTGGCTTTGCGTAATCGACGTCAAAGCAGCGTCCCGGGCAAAAGTCAACACAAAGCGACGCGCCGGAGAAATCAGAGCTCAGTCTTTGCCTGTGCTCCACTCCGGTCTGCTCTGCCCTGCAGTCAGAGACGTCACAACGTGCATGCAGTCAAGCGGATTGAGGCAAATATTTTCACATTGACACGGCAAAAGGATCAGCGACAGAGCAGCGGGAAACGCGGCGAGCAGAGTTCGAGATTGGAAACAGACGCGACTTGACAATAAAGTCAAAAGTGTAAATGACACAGTTCGTTAGGCGCCGCAGAGCATGCCAGACATACAGCCATATCTATATAGATGTATCTGTATCTGTATCTGTCTCAATATATACATTTGGTTTGGGGTACAACGCGCCATAGATACGTTTGTTATGCAAGCTGGGGCGTGGTCCCCCAAAAAGGATTGCGGACCCAAAGCACATTAATGGAGGCCGCATTGAACGCAGCCAGCAGCACCAGCAGCCCGCTCAGACACTCAGTCATTCATTCAGTCAGTCAGTCAGTCACTGAGTCACTGAGTCAGTCTGTCAGTCGGCGCAGAGCATTCAATACGGCAGCGCGCTGCCAGCAGATTTTGGAGTATGACAAATATTTTATGCGCACATCATAAAAGCGCCTCGAGCCACGAGACTGCAGCAGGCACACACAAAACAGACAAACACACACAAACACATACGCAGACAAACATACACAAACACACACAAGTTGATACGCATACACACACGGGCCGCAAGATACACAACAGAGAAACATCGAGGCAGACAACAGATACGAGATACAATCGCCGTGAGATACGAAAGAATATTTGTGTGTGTGACTGCGTATATCTCTCTCTGTGTGTGTGTGTGGCAGGACAACGCATAAAAAGCAATGCGAAGGCACTAAATAACAAACAAGGAGTCAAGCGAGGACAAAGCGAGGCGAGCTTTGAAGTTGCAGCATGGCCGAGCGAGGCGAGCGAACAAGAAACAGCGCCCCAAAAGGGAGCACACAAAACACCAGTCGAAAAGGCAGAGCTGGAGCCGGAGCCGGAGCCAGAGCTGTGGCAGATGAAGAAAAGCAGACAGAGAGAATAAAGAAAGCCGAGAATGCTAAACAACAAAAGGTTCACACAGAAAAACGAATGGCAAGGTGCAAATAATGCTGAAAGCGCCCCCAAAATGGGATGCTACACATTTTTGGCAGCTGCCCTAAGTACGTGATAGTGTCGGTGTATGTGTGTTGTATCTCTGTTTGTCTGTCTGTGTGTGTGCTCTGCCTGTTGACGTGAAAATTTGCACGTCTTTTGTTGTGCATGCGTGTAAATGTTTCGTGGATTTGATTTCGTTTCGTAAAATTGAAAAACTAAGCATTGAAAACAGCAACAACAACGAGAGCAAACAAGCCGAAAGCAAATGTTTTATTTGTTTACCACACACACACACACACACACTAGCAGCAAGAGCACGAGTGCATTGCGTTGGCTGTGCCAAATTCGTTTTGACGGCAGCCAAACAAGCAAAAAGGGTTTTTCCTTTATTTTACTTTGCGGCCTCTTTTAGTTGTTGTTTTTATAATACAAATAACGAGAATCCCTTCAAATATGTTTGTGCTTATGTGCCTGCGCTTGTGTGTGTGTGTGTGAGTGTGTCGTTGTCGTTGCCACTGTCTCTGTCTGTGTGTATTTGAGGTCGGGTTGATTGCTTAAGTAAACGCACTCGGGGCAAGCCGCGACGCTGCCTGCCTGCTCAGCCTGCCTGCTTCACTTGCCTCCTCAACATTTTTCGGCTTCATATTTTCTTCTTTTTTCCCCCCATTTTCCATTTTTGCTTTTTGCTCCTTTTTTTGTTGTATTCTTGCTGAGCTGGGTCAATTCTTTTGGGTTGGGCACTGATTTTTTGCTTATTTATATTAATAGACTTTTTGTAAAACGCCAAACAATATTTCCCTCAACGGGAAGTGAGCGCCTAAAATTATGCTACACTTTTCAATCAAAAGGGTTTCTTATCGCTTTACCTCCTCCCAACCCCCTCGAACAACGACTGTGTGTCTGAGTCTAGCGGCTGTTTATAAAGGATAAGTTGCTATGAAATTCCGTGTATGTTTAATCCGTAAATGGATATGTTGTTATGACGCCAATAACACAAGAACAAGAACAGTAACGGAAGCGGGCAGCGGGTAAAGGGAAGGGAAAGGAGAAGGGGCAAATGAAAGCAAAAACTGTAAACTGAAAATTCGGGTTTTTTGCCTCTCTCTCTCTCTATCCCTTTCGCTTTTGATTGGCAAACATTGTCTTAGTCAATTGAACGAGCATTGATGTGGAATGGACATGAACAATCTACTCTAGAGCTTTTAGTCCTTCTATGAACAGGACGAATCAATGTTATCGACAGAACCCAAACGGAAGAGTGAAGTAACCGAGCAAAGTTTCAAGCCTACTTTTCTAATTAAAAATTCGTCTTTAATCTTGACAAATGGGAAGAAAGGAAGCACAAAATATATCTCAATTTTATAACAGAAAAAAACTTTTGATTAGTTTGATTAGTCAAAAGAGTCTTATAGAAACGGATACCTTGCGCATAAGATAAGAACTTAAGTTATGTGTAACAAATTCTTGACTTAGTCACAAGAACGCAAACAATTAACAATATAAATATAAGATATCTACTATCAGGAATGGCCTTATTATGTATAAAGCATTTCCCCAAGTAATTTAATATATTTCACCTAGAAATAGTCACATTTTTCTCATTACACATGCCAAATTTCATAAGAAATTTCTCAAATCTTGCAAATAAAATAAATGTTATTACAATTTGAACATTTCATAACTTTCCGCTGGAGTAATTTCCCACCTCCCCGCCTCAAAAAATAAACATATAAATTGTAACGATATTTGATTTGAGCAATTCGAACTTACCTTTTTGCCGCACACTCATGGGAGAATGATGATGTTTCTTCTTTTGGTATTCGAGTATCGAGTGTGAGGGGCGAGTCAACAAGTTCTCTGTTTGCTTTGACTTTGTTTATTTGAGGTTCTTTTTAGCATTTCAACTTGAAAAGGCACAATTGCAGCGGGTCATGCACGATTTGGCATAGTTATTAGAATTATGATAGATCTTATTTGCTCTTCATGTATTTGTTTTTCGTCTTTCTTCTCTGTTATTTATGTTTTCTTTTGCTATGTGTAACGTATGTTAATATTGCGATATATATGGTATGTATATTCGTTGTCTGGAAACGCGCACGCGAACACTTTGCACGATTTTCAAATGGAATTTAGCACAGAATATTGAAAAAGCTGCTGCAAATTAAAGCGAAACCCAAACAATTTGTAGCATATTAGGGGAGGGCGGCCGACGGGGCTATCAAAAGGAACTGTTGGCATTTGTCCTGTTCCGGCCGCCGCAAAAACTGCAGAAGTGCATGACAGAAATGCCAATGCGAATGCCAAGAACAGAAACAAAAGCCGAGGCGGCCGAATCAAAATGTATGAAATGCTTTCACAAAATACGGGCAAATATCTACGGCCCCCTCTCTCTGTCTCAGTGTGTGGGTGTCGCACATGTGGCATGCCTGCGTGTGCGTGTGTGCGTGGGTGTATGTGTGTGTGCACTTGAAAAGCATTTAACATTGCCCAGTTCAGGCAAGAAGACAAAATTGTGCGAGATAAATGTCAGAGGTTATGGTGTTAATGTCGCTTTTATTCAAAACGGATATCGGGCCACGGGGCAGGAGCTGAAGAGACTGGAGAGGCACAGGCCCAAAGAACAAAGGCAAGCAATGTAATAAAAAATAAATTAAATGGAAAATGCAAAAGGAAAAGGCGGACGCAGCAGTCAGACCTGCAGACAGACAGAGAGAGAGACAGATAGATGGGCAGTCAGACAGACAGACAGACTGAGAGTGAAGCGCGGCGAATGTGTCACGGATTTCATTGCTCATTGAATACGCATTCATTTCATGGGGCCACCGACGCCGTCGCCCTTGCCGTCGCTGTAGCCGTCGCACACACAAAGGCAGCGCACAGCAGCAAAACTGTGTGAAGGACCTGCCTGCCTGCCTTGCTGGGGCAGCCGCATCGAGTCACTCAGTCTGCGTACGTAAGCAGCAGAAGGACACCACCACACACCAACACACTGACACACACACAGAGCGCACACACCAACACACACACACACAGAGCGCACCAACACAAAGGCAAGTCAAAGGCGCTGCGAAAATCAGTGGGCAAAGTAAGCCACACACAGAGAAAATCAAAACTACGCGCACACCGAAAAGGCGCTGCCTGTCTACGTGTGCCTCTGTGTCTCTGTGTGTGTGCCTGTGTCTGTGTGTGTGTGTCAGTATGTCTGTCTGTCATTTGCATGCCTATGTGTCTGTGTGTTGTTTGCTATTTCTTGTTGTAATTGTCATTTGGCAATTGCAATTTTCGCATTTTATTGAATTTTACACAAAACCGACTCACACACACAAACACACAGAGAGCAGCCTGTCTAACAGATGCGCGCACACACACACACACACAAACACAAGCAAGGCGACACAATAACAACATTTCTTTTCTTTTTTCTTTACTCGTTTTTTGTCATAATATTTTCATGTGTTCGAATTTTGGCTTCACACGCGCTCGCTCGGTCAAATTTATTGTTGCTGTTTTGGTTCAATTCGCTGCTAGCAGCGCTGTCACGAGACTCGCCAGCGTTCCGCTTGTTTTTGTTGTTAAGTATTTTGTGAATTTGTTTTTGATTTGCAACAAATTTTCACACACACACACACACATACAGTGGCAGCACATCAACACATACTACGTGAAGCGAGAGAATGTGTGTGAGAGAGAGAGAGAGAGTCGGAGTCTTGTGTGTCGGGGGAGACCGTCCGCTGTGTCCGCGTTGCGTTCTATGCTTGGCTCCGTAGTTGGTTCTGGCCTCTGCCTTGCGGAACCGCCCTAAAACAGTCGGGAGAAAAACTGAAAATGAAAATTTGTGAAAAATTCACCCAAAGCACGCAAACGCATGGCGCAAAGGCGAAAGTCAAAAGCAAAGCGCAAAGCCACAAGCTTTTGTGCCCCAACACACTCACAGACACACACACACGCACACATACAGGCACAAATCTCAGCACAAATGTCCCGTTATTTCGTTTCAACCAACAACAAGTGAGAGAGCGCTGCCGAGAGCGAGAGACACAATCAATAAGTCCGTAGCGTAAAGCTTTTGGAATGAGAGAGAGAGAGACCCCGCGAGAGCGCAGCCACCCGTCCCAGTCCCATCCAACCACCCCTCAAAGTGCCCCTCTCCCTTCCCCCCAGTGCTTGCCTCCCCCGCGTCATCGCCACAGGCAGCACATGCTGCCACAGCGACTGCCGTACGAAACGTTTTGCACGCTTTGCTGCAGGCGCTACTAAATCGACTCGACTCGAGCTTTGCCACACGACGAGCTTTGTCTTTGCCACACAATTTATTTACCGTTGCACGCGAGAATAACAACAACAAACTGTTCTCAATTTAAAGCACTTGATACGATTTCGATAACGGTTTACTACTGCGCTGCTGCTGCGCTACTGCTGTTTCAACTGCTGCTGCTGCTGCTTGCCCAATGCGCTCAACACGTCTGACTTTCAGCGTCGCCACAACACGAATGTCAGGTGTGCGTGGATTCCGGCTCCATTTGGTCTGCTCCTTGGCTCCAGCCTGCCACAAAGCGTCGTAGACAGCCTGCCTCGGCTGGCGAGAGAGCGTAGGCGTTGCGCGCCTGAGAACGAGAGACAGATAAAGAGAGAAAGAGTGAGAGAGCGACTGAGTAAAAGTACCGTTATTTTGCAGTGCTGCCAACGTGCTGCAATTGACGCAGTGTTGCTTGCCGCACAGCTGCCACTCAGTGTTGCAAGTTGCTTGGCATTTGGCACTGCGCAAAAGCGCGATGAGCTTTGTAACGGCTGTTGTCAGATGTCTAACGGCTTTAAGTAGCCGGCATAGTAAGTACGAGTGCAGGCGGCAATGCTGCTGATGATGGCAATCATAAGAGGCACCTCGAGTGGCCACTCGAGGGGGTAGCCAATCAGGCAATCATCAATCTGTCAACTCTTTGCGCATACGGCCACTTGGGATCGGAGAACAAAGTGCCTGCATAAGGCTGCAACAAAAGAGGCTGCCTCACGCTCTTTCTCAAGGTGGGCAAGGCAAATTGCCGCCGCAGGTCTTGCGTATCATAATTAGATATTGCTGGACGCAGCAGAAGCAGCTGCCTCGAGCGCTGCCCGCAGAATAGGAACAACCGAAACTGGTTCGATAAGTGCCTTATGCGCTGCTATGCGGCCAACTAACGTGATCCTGCCACATATGCGGGCAGAGAGCAAAGGTATGCGACGTCGCGGCGACGTGTGTCCCGTGCCAAAAGGTGCAACTGCAAGTTGCACGAACTGAGATATCAGTTTACATGCCACATGAAACCCAATCGGCACAGATGTTGATGACTTTGCCCAACCCCGAGTGACTTTTTTCGGGGCACGCCCGCCTCACAGTATTCAATATCCCAAGCCAGAGCTCATAAATGATGCTGCACCCCCTGTCAGAGGGTCGCAAAGGGGGCGAGGGTAGTTTTTTTTTATACGGCATGATTTTACATAATTCCAACACCCTGCTTACAGGACATCCCAACTAATGGTATATGGCTCTTTTGACGCTTTAAATTGATTCACACCGCACACGCACAGGACGTACAGGACGCCATGCCAGCACGCACGTTGCCCGAGCATCCCCTGTACGGCATAGTGTACCCCTGTATACCCTGTAAATGAAGGTTTAATTTGCCAGAGTTACAGAAATTGATATGAAATTCAATTGTTTATCAATTTTCTCTCCCTTAACTATACCTTTCTCTCTTTAGTTTTTTACAGCATAACTGTTAGTCGTATACTTTCATTTCTAATGCATTTTACCGGCTGCTTTTCCGTGTTGTCATGCATTTGTATTTGATTAAACATTTTTAACGCGCTTCCGCTTCGCAGGCATCATTAGTTGGTCCAGCAACGGGGGTGCCTCCGCCTCCGCCTCCACCTCGTCTGAGGCACGCAACCCCCTTTTGCTGTGGCATTTCCCGATGTGTGCTTAGGCGCAACTTGCATCTGTCCACTTCCGCTATCGAAGTTTCATGTGTGCATTGCCTGTTCTTGTTTGTTTTAGTTGCTTTTAAGTGCCGGGAAACGGAGAGCGGGGCACCCAGATCGATGGACGACGTGCCATGTCAATGTCCTTTCATGGCATTTCATTACATCTGCACCGTTATACGGCGCGATGTATTAGTATGCTGTTTACATCTCTCTGCCAGCGTCGCTGCGACTGCGGTTTTGTTTACCCATCAGTTGCAGTTGCTTTACGAGCCCATTGAACATGATGAGAAAATTGCCAAGACACAAACATAAAACGCCTTCTTCATCACAATGAATAGACAGAAACCAATTCCAGTTCCAATTGGGGTGGCTAGTACTCGTGGTAGGGGATGCGTATCGTATAAGGCATAAGGCACTCTTATTCCTTCCACCCTTCTCGAAGCGCACTTTATGGTTATGAGCTCTTCATATATGGGAAGTGTTTACTAGCGCTACAATTATAAAGTGCTTACAGAGACCAGACCGAGGGGTCTGTTTGCCTTGGCAACCCACATATCATTTCAGTTTTATGGCATAAGTAGAAGACAAGTTGTTTTCCGTTTTTTTTCTCGATTTTATTTGAAAATAATCATTATGTGTTTTACAATTGTTTCGATTTTCATTATAAAAGTATATTACGTATAAAAATATATATATATATATTGATTTATCTTTAGATCTTTATATGGTATACAAACTAGTTCGTTTCTGTTTATTGTAAATGCACTCTGCGCAGGTAAAAAACATCGAGCACAAGACCGTTGTAAACTTTAGGCTTAACATTTTAGTATCACAAAATCTCACTTAACAGATATGCTTATCCATGATATATATATAAGTATTACGAAACTATATACAAACTTATATATGTTGTATGTGTATAACTAATGAATATTGAGCGAAGTTTTCCCACTGTTTCGTTGTACTTTGCGGTTACAACCAAATTGCTTTATGAACTACACACTAAGGAACAATAACGCTGTGATATTGCTCGTATTTCGATATCGATTTCGATTCGATTCGATTCGATTGCTTATTAACTAAGAGTTGACTTTTAAGTACACAACCGCAGGTTCATCTTGTTGTTGCCTCTGGCCATGCATCTAATCTTAAGTTGTACTCTTCAAATACTTTATCGGTAGTGAAACGCTGGTTCAATGTCCGTTCTGCCTTCTTTACATCCTGACTAACCAAAAGAACTAACTAACTAAGCTAAACTAATTGAAGAACTAAACTAAAACTTTGGTGAGCGATTGCCTCATGACTTAGAATGCTACAAAATGACTAGAGTTCACACTCGACTTTGGAACCAGCACGGGAACTGGATTTGTTTTCTTAGGTTTTAGGTTTCATATATATATATGTTGTGGTTATGGGGGGCTTAAGAACTATTACTGCACAATTTCGCCTGAATTACAATTTGGAATTTTTGGAAAATGGAACTAAAAATGATTGTCGAAATTTGAAATAAACGTTTGCCTTAACGTAGGTCTTAACTAAACGTTAATACGAAATTGAAGAGTGATATATACGTATGATTTGGGTAGGACTCATGAGATCCTTGACAAGCTTTATAGTTGACTAGATAAATGACTAAATTAATGACTAGAATGAGTGTGGGAATGGTATAGTATGGAGATGAAAGTTTGTGATGAAAGTAGAATGAGGGGAAAGTGTATGAAGATGTAAGTTTAGTATGAGAATGAAGAGATGAACAGAGTATAAGTTCAAGAAAATATAGAGAAAGATGAGTTAGTAGGAATAAACGTTTGTCTTAACATAGGTTTTAACTAAACGTTAATATGAAATTGAAGAAGATATATACGTAAGACTTAGCATAATGAAGGACTTATGAGATCCAACATGACTAGCTTTTTAGCTGACTAGATAAATGACTAAACTAATGACTAGAATGAGTGTGGGAATGGAATAGTATGGAGATGAAAGTATGAGATGAAAGTAGAATCAGGTGAAAGTGAATAAAGATGTGTGATGAAGTATGAGAATGAAGATGTAATGAGAGTTTAAGTTAGAGAAATGATGAGAAAGAGAAGGAAACAGATGAGTTGGGTGCTTATGGGGAATGAAGTATTTTAAAGATAAGATGAAAGCTATGAACCATTTTATGTGAAATTCTGATGATTGTAATGCCTAGATGAGATCAGTTATCAGATAAAGGAGGTTAAATGGAATGAAAGTGGAGATAAGACTGGGTAAGGTTGTATATCTAACTTTGGTAAGGTTTTTGGTGTATCTTTGGTATACTAAATATTGCAATTGGTTTTCAAAGCTGTGATATACCTAGAGCGCTACTGACTATACGAAATGCGTGGGTCTGGTACGATTTCGGCAGAGATCATGAGTGAAGCTGACTCGTTCCGTTTCATTGGACTGACTACAAAAAAATACCGTATAAATACTAAACATATATGCTAAGAGATTAACTAAATACTAAGCTGACTAGACTTGCCGTCTTTGGTATCGAAACACTGCACGGGAATGTCGATCGAAGTTGAGGTAAATAAAAGTAGACTTGACTAGAATGGAACTCAATTTACAATAACCAAACTAGCGGTAAATTAATTGTAATAACTAAGGCGAATATAACTAAAATGATATTCGCATGGTATAAACTAATTTCTTTGGTATCTTTCAGCTGCAGATCTCCCCGTAAACAAGGGAAATAACTAAGAACTAAACTTGAAATCAAACTTAAACACGGATGATAACTGTACAAGATTGCTAGGTTGCCCGATTCGCTGGCCAACTTACTCAATGCGCCATCGTAGTGTGTTGAATGACAGAGGCGCAGTTACGTAGATTGGTCAGGGCGGCTGCTGCGATGCTCTCTTCCTCGGTCAGGCCATGCTCGACAATCTGCAGACGCCCGTAGCCAGCGGAGGAGGTAGACGAACTGCAGTCGGACAGGTAGTCTGCCTCATAGTCGCAGTGACTGCTGCTCGCTGCACCGACCACATAGACACCCTCGTCCTCATGCGAATGCGAACTGCTGGCGGAACTCGAAACGGAGCTGTTGGATTTGTACACAGTCGTTTGGAAGCTGCCTGTGATGGTTGTGGTTGTCGTGGGCTTCACCACCGACTGCTGCTGCTGCTGCTGCTCCGGCTCCATCTCTTGCTCCTCCAGCACTGCTTGCGGCTTCTTCACATGTGTCTGCTGATGCTTACGCAGATAGGCGGCACGCTTGAACCGCTTGCCACACTCATCACAACCAAATGCCAATTCCTCACCAGACTTTTTGGGATTTGAGGGAGGCTGTTTCTGTGGCGCCTGTTGATTGCTCGTGTTGCGATTCTCCTTTTTGCCAGCAGCACCGGAGGCAGCGCTCTCTCCCTTTTTGGGCTTGTGCCAGCGTCGATGTGATGCCAGATTGGCAGGGCAATTGAACTGCTTGCCACACTCGGGACAACGGTATTCGAGCAGCACAATGCAGGCGCAACGATGCCGTGCCAGGCCGAAGGCGTCGTCAAACTTGATGCGGCACAGCCGGCAAACATAGTCGCCAATTACGTTCTTGATGGCCGCCAGTTCCGCCTTGGTCTCCTCGGTAATCTCGACAATGTTGTACTTGGGATCGATGTCACCGTTACTATACTGCACACTGCCATCGGTGATGTCCTCCAGCGGCCGGATGATGGTGCCGGAGACCGGTGAGCTTGTCTCCTCGTCGAACTTCAATTTGCGCGTCGCTTTGTTGCGCGTCGTCGCCGCCGCCGTCGATGTCGACGCTCTGGCACTTGCTGTGGTCGACTTGCCGGTGCGCGGTGCCGTGTCCGAGACCTTAATGGGCTTCTGGGGCGTTGCATCGATAGTGGCTGCTGCTGCTGCACTCACATCTGATTTGGCCAATTTGGCTGGGGGCAACGATTGCTCGCTTTGTTCGCTCAACTTGCGCTTCGATACGGGGCTCTGTGGCGGTGTTATGGGCTTCTCTGTAATGACAACCACCTCCTGGGCCACCTCCTGCACGACTGATGTAACCGGTGATGGTGATGGTGATGGTGTTGGTGATGCTGTGCAGGGGGAAGCTGCGGCAACGGGTTCACTTTGAAGCTCAGCAAATGCGGTTGCCATTGGCACTGGCGATGGCGGTTTTACGGACAGATCCAATGGAATTTCACACTTGGTTTTGATGTTCAGATAGCGACTGCGATACTTGGGCGGCAGCGAGGCCACCGTGGTGAGCAGACCCAAGCCATGGGGCAGGCCGCCAGCGCCTGCTGCCACATTGTGCAGCACCTGTATGCTGTGCGTGTATGAGGGGGGCAGTGAGTGTGGACGGCTGCCTGTGGCTGTGGCTATCGCCTGCTGATGCTGATGGTTGTTGGCAACACTGGCCATTGCACTTGGGTGGCGCGTATTAACGTAATGATGATGATGACAGGATCAACTTAAGCAACTTGAACGCGCTTTAAGAACTTGCTCGAAACAAACAACGGAAACGGAAACGAGGCAACGTAGGGAGAACGATGAACTTGGAACGTGGAACAAGGAGGAACGTGGAACGTGAAACGGTAAATGATGATGATGATGATGAACGTAGAACTTGGAACGATGAACTTGATGGTTTAGGGAGAACAAAGAGTTGAAGAACTAAGCAGAAAACTTAACAACAAATTGAAACGTTTGCGACGCAGAGCGTAGCTGCTTGGGTTGCTGCTGCTTCCTGTCGGCTCGACGTTTTTGCTGCGAATGACTAACAGCGTATCCTGCCGCCGCTATTTATGTGTGCCAAAGGAAAGCGAAATTAAAATCATTGTTTGTGTGTTGTGACGGCGTCGCTCTTGGAAATTTCATCCCCCAATTCGAGTCGTTGTCCTTTTAGCCCTCGCGCTGCCACAGCGTCGCTGCTGCCGGCTCTGTCGACGCTCGCAGCCGACTGCGACGCTGGCAGCGACGTTGCCGCAAAGCCGGAATCTTTTGTTAGCAATCACACACATTAGTCACCCTTTTTTCCATACACCGCACACACACACAGGCAGGAACAGGCTCGTGCGAGGGGAGCAGACGACGACGCCGACAGTGAAAGTCCTTTGCACTGTGTCTGCCTGCACTTGGAGAAATCCTTGCAGACCCAATTGCAGCTGTGCCTCAGGTTGAGCAAAAAAGGACACGCGACAGGAACTGAAACACATGTTCCGCATTGGCTTGCAAATTTCCAAGATTCAGGGCACACTAAACACACAAACACTTGAGGTTCTTTAGGTGCTTGTTCCTTGGCCAACAGCTGATATCCATGAAACCGTTAATTGTGCGTGTAACCGATGGCAAAAGACGTAGGACCCAAGCCGACTCAATGGGCCAGAAAGAGCCCAAGCAGTGTCCCTACCCCGTGTGTGTGTGTGTGAGTTTGAAGACCCTTCAGCAGCTGTGGCCCAGGGCAACATGTATCTCTTTCCAAATGTTGTATGAATTAAGAACTCAAGCGGCGCACACAAGCTGAATGAAATCGAAGAAAAAATTCAATTTCTTTAGGCTCAATGGATATCTATGAATAGAAATCATCTGTCTGTTATGTTTGGCAGCGTTTAAGGAGCGTTTAACCTTTGAACTTGACCTCATTTTAAATAATTGCATAATCATTGTGATTTTATAGAGTTTTTTACGATAATCGAATAGATTTAAAGGGGCTGAATCTTTAAGTAAAGGTAAATATAATAAGTAAGTAATAAGTAAATAAGATTTATGATAAAAGAAATTTCGAAAACATTTTATAAGGTTCTTATTTTAGTTATTAGAAGAAGATTATAAAGTTTTATACCGTTTCTTTAAAGATAATCTAATCGATTCACAGATTTGTACGTTTTAATTTTAAATATTGTATAAGATCTTAATGATAAAATCCATTAAAATTCCATTTTATATCGGTTTTTATAATGTATTACATAAGAAGATTTAATGAATTTTTCTTATGAAATGATAATTAGTAGAATGAACATTGATAGATAGAAAAAAGTTCCTATCGTTGAATTAATCAAAATTTTAAATTTTAAAGATTGAGGGGATCCGTGAGAATTAATAAACTTTCCATGAAAATTGATTCTTCTAAAAACAATATTCTATTACCCATATTAAATTATTATTATATGATTATAAATATTATATTATAAGATCTATGATATTGAAGTTAGAGCATCTCTTTACTTTATAAATATAAATGTTTATAAATGTTTAAAATCTTTATTTTCTCTCACAACATGCACAGAAATTTCTCTCCGTGTATATTTTGGTGCTGCATTTTCAGGTTTATGTTTGGCTCTGGTTCCTTCTACGCTGGCTTCGCTCGTTTACTCTACGCACAGTCGACGCACACACACACACAATAACACACACAATGACAGACAGAGAGGCAGAGACGGCCGTGCTATAAGCTTGTCAAGTTTGCTTTTGGTGGGGTAGGTACGCAGCGCACCGGGAACAGAGACAGGCAGAACTTGGGTTGCTCAGCCACCACAAAGTGATTGTGAGTTCGCCTGTCTGTCTGTGTGTGTGTGTGTCTCTGTCTGCCTGTGTGTGTGTGTGTGTGTGCTTTGCATTAATATAATCGAAATGCGACGCCGTCGTTGTTGTTGCCGTTGCCGGCGTCGCTGCCTTCGGTTGCCATGAAAGGGAATGCACTTTCGATTCCCGGCCAAGAAGGGCTTTTTCGTTCGTTCCCCGCTGCGAGCACAAATATGGCATATTATGTTCGATATGACGCCATTGTTGTAAGCTGTTGTTGTTGTTGTTGCTTTGTGTTGTATTACGGTAGGCACGTGCGTGGCAACGACAGGCGGCCTGGTCCACCCCATGCGAGCACTCTGCGTATTCCCAGAGCAGCCTCAGCTTCTGCTTTCATTGTCGATCCTCTCCAGCGGGGTGAACGGCAATTGGATGATGACCCCTTGGCAGAGCGAGAGCTGTAGAATCAGTGTTTGCCATGCAGCTTAGAATTAATAGCGGACGACGAGCTGACAGGGCCAAGCAAGCAAACGAGCGAGCGAGCGACCTCTGAGAGACCCGAAGACGCACGCACGCATGCCAGCCACGCGAGCAGCGGCAGCAAGGACACGCGAATGCCAACCCTGCTGCCACTACCCACTCTCCTTCTTCGCCCTTCTCCCCCCCTGCCAATTCCCCTTCCAGCTACTGCTCCTGCTCTCGAGCAAGTCCATCATTCTGTCAGCCACAAATGCTGCGTTATTTTTGCCTTCAGCCTAGTGCTGCCAGGCGCGCTTAGCTCAAATTTGCACTTCAAAAACACCCGAGACGACATCAGCCTTGCAGCCCTGCTCCATCCTCCTCCCCCCTCACTTGCCCCATTCTGCCTCCTCTCCCCCCTTGTTTGCTACCGCCTTCTGTTTGTTGTTTGCTGCTCGCCCATTGCGAACCCTTAAGTGCATCTTTTATGGTAATTTCAAGTGCTGCCCCCTCTTCCCTGCCTGACGATCTCTGCTGCCTGCCCGGCAATAATTAATGTTCGAAAATGCATCGTTTATGTGGCATAATGCATTCTACAGCTGTGTGTATGTGTGCTGTGTCTCAAAAGGCTGCAACCGTCGCCATCAAGGATGCTCCACTTGTAGCACATGTTGCCATTGTCGCCGCGGGCCGCAACTCAAGTTGCAGCAGGAGCAGGAGTTAAGGATGGAGCTGAGGATGGAGCTACCTTTGGCAGTCTGCGCAGTAATTAAATTTTTCGCCTTCATAATTTGATGCAATTTAAACCGAACGGAAACTGGCTGCGATTCGAGTTTCAGTTACTTTTTTTCCCCCTCGAAAGTGTGAAATTTTTTAATTGTATTTCGTTGGGTTGATACCCCACAATTCCCCCCTCTCTCCACCCCTTGGCATATGCTGTCTATTAGAAGAGCAGCGTGTCGCGTTGCACCAATTAACGGCGATTTTCAGTGAAGCGCGGAATTTGTTTTTCACCATTTTCCTGTTAGTCCAGCAAATACTTATTTGCCCAATCTACGTTTTTATTTTCCAATATTGTTATTTGTTTTTTTTTTGCTGCTCGAATTTGTTGTCCGTTTTTGAGGGATTTGTTGTGATTTTTCCAATTTTTAAGGGATTAACTGACAGCAACTATTTGTTTGCGCAAAAAAAAATTTTAAAATTGAATTGAAGCAATTTCAATGGAAAGTTTTTTGCCAAATTGAAAGCGATTTAAATGCGACACAAAGTAAAATAAATAAAGACAGTTTGTATGTGGTTTAAAATGCTGAATAGCTTTCGAGTAGATTGATTCTTTAATTGCTACTCGATTCAGTATGGGCATCTGCGTACCTCAATCAGTGAAGGATTAAGGAATTTGCACACTAATCCCAAAAAGAAAACAAAAGCAGGGAAAAACCTTATGACTAACCCCCATATGACTAACCCCTGAGCAAATTGGCGCAAGGCAGGACCAAGGAAGGAAGGACGAAACCCATGAGCCATAATTATATATTCGCATATTATGGCTGCAGTCAAGGCGAGCACATGCATTAATGTATTTATGCGCCGCAGGACATCGACACACACACAGACACACACACTCTCGCTTGTCAAAGCGTTTTGCATGAGCGCGCCGCAAAGGAAAACGCGCAGCACAGGCAAGCAAGGGGGGGAAAATGCGAAGAAAACAATCACAATTCACAATTCAGTTGGGTGTCGAAGTGCTTCGGGCACGCGACCAGCCAGCGACGTTCGTTTGTGCTGTGTTGCTAATGTCCTTGCCGCATAGTTGCCGGTGCATAGCGTCAATGCCACAAAGGGGCATTTTCCACATTGGCATGTGCACCATGGAAATCACAATGCAGTCGCAGGCAGGCAGCAACAACTCACAAACAACCACCCGAAAATATCCAACCAGGTGCATTTTCGAACACACACTAACCAAAATGTCGTAGGGCGAGCCACGAGCCACGAGCCAAAACCAAAGTCGAATCCAGAAACGAAGCAAGCAGCAAAAGGGAACGCGAGTCCCCTTCCCCCCGCCAACATCGCATAAAGCAGAGCTCAAGCGTAGCGCGATGCCGATTCCTATTCCGATTCCGATTCTTATATATATGCAGAGGCTGTTGCTGTTGCTGCTGCTGAATAGGGCTCGACAGAATGTTTCTAGGGCGCCTTGCGAGGGTTCTTTCTCTGGGGTGGTTGCTGCAACTGCAGCCTGCACTGACAGCGCAGGGTTTGTCTGGCTTAAGGGTATGGCTAGGGGGGAGGGGGGTGCACAAAGTATATTTCATTTTTAGCCAGCACCCCGTAATCTATATAAAATTCCATTTGGACGCGTATACCGCAAAAAAGGGGCGAGTCCTTTCTGTCGGCTTTTTTATTGTTGTCGCGCAAAGATCCTGTGCAAGATTTTGCTGCCAGCGTCGCAGTCGTCGTTGCCGGCGCTGCTGCCATGTGAAAATTGCACAAGTTGCGCTTCTGCTTTTGACAATAGCCTCACATTAACTAGTTTCCGTTGCAATTCCCCGTTTTCATAGCCGACGCTGCCTCATCGCCGCCTCATCGCGTCGCCGTTCGCCGCTTTTAATGAGTAACTGTATACGCTGTGGCAGTGGCAACTGGGAACTGCCAACTGGGAAGTGCCAACTGCCAACTGCCAGCACACAGTGCACAGTTCATTACAAAAAGCACCCCCTTTGCTGCTGCGCTGCGCCGCTTCCTGTTTGGTTTGTTTCAATTAAATCGCATGTGCAGCACACTGGGCACAGAGCCAGGACCAGGACCAGGACATAGCTGGGCACATGGCTCATCTGTTACTTAATCATGGCATTGCCATAGATACCACCTCACCTCGACGAGGGTGTGCACCCACTCACACTCTTTTTTCACACACACACACACAGAGACAGAGACCTCGCTTCCCACTCGTTAGTTCATGTGACACTCGTTCGGTTTAAAGCAGCTGCCTGATTTTCTCCCTCACTGGGATTGTCCCATAGCGAAAGCATTTCACAGAGCTGACAGATGAAATTTCATTTATAATATGCTAAGTGAATGTATTTTCAGAAAACAATCAACTTCCCTTACGAAGTCAAAGCTGCTTTGGAATACTTTACCAAAAAAGGGAAGCACTTTTTCATTTGTTTCATCTTCTAGTGCTCACAACTTGGTAGAAAACTCAAGTGATATTTCTATTGCAATGTGATTTTATTCATAATTCGAGCTGTAAACTGATCTGCAATTCAAATTTATTTGAATCAATTATTTTAAACTTTTCATGAAAATTGCCTCAATTAAGTTTTGTTAGATTTTGAAAGCATTTAGAGGCATTATATGATAATCTAGTTTGATAAAAGCAACTCAAAATTATTTACGATATTCAACATAAAACAGATTTGTCTAAAACAATGTTAAATAATTCAGAATTATTTCATTCTTTGGTACTTATCTAGCCTATCTATAGACTTCTTCGAAGTGAAAATACTACTAAAGTCTTTTAAACATTGTGCAGGATATTTTGCAATCGAGTGCAGATTTATATGTTAATAAAATAGCAGAATAATAATAGCAGAGATAATACATGTATGGAAAGATAGCAGAGTAATATCAATGTAATAAAGATAAGTTTATAGTTGTTCGATTTCCAGGTCGTTTTCCATATCCTCATCCAATTTAATAGTAATTGACATCGTAATAATCAATGTTCCGGGCGGTGGCATTGCTCCAGCCAAACTGGTAGCGAATGAGTCCGTCGATGCCGTTCACATCCACACCCAGAACCCTAAGACGTTCCACAACAGCCTGAACTGGGGGCGTGGCAATAAAACGTTCGTATGCCGGTTTCAAAGCAACCAGACGACGCCAGAGCTCTGCGATATTGGGGCTCTGTTTGGCACCGTTCTCCAAAAGACTCCTCAAAAAAGTTACGGGATAAATCGAGATGAATTCCTGCTGGAAGCCAGCGATTCCATTGACCGATTGGGCTTGCTGTGGATACTTGTTGAAGAGCTTAAACTCCAGTTCGAATTCGTCGAAGACCTTGAGGGATCCACCTGAGAGGGCAAGTTGCTGTGCCAGCCAAGCCACAAATTGTCGCAACTCCGGCTGATTCAGCAGTTGGCGACGCACACGGTACGCGGGAAGAGTGTTAATCTCCCGAAGCAAAGATTGAAACTCGGCATCGTTCAGTGCGTAGGTACGGAACAGTTGCTCAATCTGCTTGAGGGGCACATTGCGCACAAGGGCCTTCAGTTCCAGATAAAAGTTGCTAACGGGAGCACTTGCAGGTGCTGCTACTGCTCCTCCTGCTGCCGGAGCTTGTGCAAATCCAGTGCCAAGGCTGCAGAAGATTGCGAACAAGGTCAAAATGCTGAACTGCATCCTGTTGCTGTGCTTCTCGTGACTTCTCTTTCGATACTCTGAAGAACTGTGGGCATTGCCAGTGCTTTATATAGTATGCCCACTGTCCACATCTTATCTACAACTCTTGATGAGCTTGATGTCTTGTTGTGATTTGATTTGGCGTCTAGGGCAAATTTGCAACTTGAATTTACATGGTTCCACTTATCAGAGATGCTTATCAAACCGCGCGCTCAAGTTTGTTTTCCTCCAATATACGTGTGCATAGTGGGGGCATAGACAGCAAGTCTATTTGGTCTGGGCACATATATAAATGCCAAGATAACTTTATTTACGAGTTTTAGTCATCGGTCTGGAAGTGGCCAAGTGATCTGTTGCCAGCTGTATATGGGAAGCGATTCCGCAGAAACGGAAACTTGAGACAAGCCACGTCATCATTATTAAGATAGGTCGTTTTTAGGATAGGTCGTTTTTCTTTAAATTTGATGAGAGAATTGATAGATCAATGGCTAAGACAAAGGTGCTTGGGCTGCGATGGCTAAGGAGTAGAGTACAGTATGCCATATAAGATATTCCTGTATACCAAGCTCAAATAGTTAATAATAATTTGAATACTTTAAATCATTCTACCCATCTGCTTGGCATTCTCACTATCTGTATATATAATATGTAAATACCTTAACTAATGATCAACCCTTTTACCAACCCTCCTTCCGCAGTTACACTGAATACCTTAACTAATGATCTTCCTCCACTGATTATTCCTTTTCTACCCTCTATCTCGTTCTATCAAGCAAATATCTCTATGAAGTTTTCTAAACAGTTAAAGAACTATCATCAGATTTAGTATATTATCTTTTCCGATTGCTCATCACAGACTTAGCAATAATAAATGTTCTAGAATTTGGGAACCCAATATCTAAACTGACATGTGTGTTGTAAATACAGTTACTCGGTTTATTAGCTCGCTTCAGCTACAGTAATTTTCATTAGTTCCAGTCGAAGAGACTTGTCGTTAAAGAGTTCAATGCGCTCGCCTTTAAAAATCCGACATATGAGCAGCCCATACTAAACAAAAACAACAACAAGGGAAACAACAACAACAACACCCCGCAACCCTCGAGCCTTCACGCAGATGCAAAGCCAATTAGGAAAGAGAATGGAGAGCATGTTTTAACTACAATGGACAGATTTTAGCCCAAGATACATATAGAGTATATATAGATATATAGATGTGTAGTATGTATGTGTGTGCGTAACTCGGTAGAACGCATATTTGGACTAGAAAATGTCGAATTTCATGCAGAGTAACTAAATGTGCGCTTGGCTGTGCTAATAAATTCTACAGCTCACACACACACACAGTGCGACACAGATACAGATAGAGGAAGCCACCCCAAAAAAAAGTCGGTCCAATAAGGGGGTTGATTCTGGTTATATTTCTGGTTTGGACTCGGCTGGGTCGAAAAAGCATAAGCATTTTTCGGCCAAGGGCGATCGCAGCCCGAAAAATGCCAAAGGGGGCAGCAAAACGCAGCGGCAGCTGCAACACACACACACACACACACACACAGCACAAGCCTAATCACACAGACACAAACACGGGGCGCAGTGCTTGATAAATCATGTGTAAAGGTATTTTGATTTTTCGACAGCTGCGCAGCAACGCGCAGTTTTCCATGCGGGCAAATTTCGAAAAAATAAAATGAAATTCCAAAATATTTTAGAGGTTCCAATAAAAGAAACTAAATGCAGCGACAAATGTGCTGCTCGTAGGTTGCCGACTAATATTTTTAATTGATTTGGCTTGCTTCAATTTAACGCTTGGCTGCCACTTCCTGAGTCCTGCCAGGGAGTCCTTCTGTGAGTCCGTTTTGCATACTGCACGTGTGCTGTAATTGCCAGTTTTTGAGTTTGAGTTCTTCTGTAATTTTCAATACTTTTTCGTCGTGGCAGCCACTTCCGCTTTACAACACGCCAATGACTCACGGAGCCTGTCGGGAACGATGACGGCGTCAAGGTGACGAGGCGACGGCAACGACAGACGATATCGTAATAAACGACAGCGAACTTTACGCAGAACCTGTAGAGGTTGCTGTCTTATTCCCCCTCTATCACTCTCCCTCTGCCTCTATGTCTTGCTTTTTGCCCTTGTCTCTCTTTTTTTGCTTTGTCTTCGCCCCTGCCTTCGTTGTGGCACGCGCCAGTGCGCTATAAGGAAACCCCGTTGCGGCTCAAGGCGTTCAGGGGTTGCAAGAAATCCTTATAAGAAACATTCCTTTGCCGCAGGAAGCGAAGCAACACGTTCAAGACATTGTTGAGTCACCGCAGCAGAGGCATTTTGTATGTGTTCCCTCCCCTTCCCAATCCCCTTCTTCGTGTTCTTCTTATCGGAACTCGCTAGGTGCCACCTCCCTTCCTGTCGTTTCCTTCTGCCCTTGCCCTTTTAGGTTTCCATTCAACTTCAACTTTCGTCACTTAATTGCGGCACACACAGAAAAAACACAGAGAAAAAAAAAAAAGGGGCAACTCCTTGGGCTGCCAAGTGCCAATTGTAGGTTTCACTTTCGGTCCCGACAAATTGAAATGCCCACGGACAATTCCCGGCGTTGACTTCTTATTCATGTGCCCTTTGGCACTCTCTCGTTCACCATTGTCTTCGGCTTACCTTGCGGTCTTCCTTTCTGTGTTCACTGTTTTTTTTTTCTTTTGCTTTTCTTGCCTCCTGTTTTACGCTCTTGTTCTGCATCAGGGAAGCCATTAAATTGATTATAAAACGTCGTTCTCGTCCTCAGCGCAGTGTGTGCAAACAGCAACGCAGACAGCCTGGCGCCGCTCGAGACGATTGTTAGCTCTGGAATGCTACTAATTACATGGGCGGCGAACAGAGAAGGGATGTAAGATGTGACTTGGTTTCGCAAGGAGGCGAATGATTCTTCGACAATTTGTGCTGTAGTAAGCGACAACTTAAGGGTTTATCGATGGCAATAAGGGAAATGCTAGTTGAAGCCAAAGTGTAGGGCGTGGCACTTATGGGAGGCGGCAATTGTCGACTTAAAGTGCGCATAGGGAATGACAAAGAAGACAGAAGGGGAAAAAAAGAGGACAAGACAGAGGGAAAGGCAAAGGCAAATAGAGAGCATTAATAGCTTATGTCTAGTTCAGTTGAGGATATAATGGAATTACTTATATTTCCAAGATATCTGGGTAGTTTATTATATTATATATTATACACAAATGTAGATTAGACGGCTAGACAAGAATTAATCTTGAAGATGTATAAAAAAGCAACTAGATTGTATGGTATAAGAAGAATATGGAACAAAGCATCCATTACGAACAGTTTATTATATTGTATATGATATAAAGAATTTAGATTGGAGGATTTAGAAAGATTATGGGTTGAAAGAGCCCAAAAATCTTGAAACGAGGCAATCAAAAGGAGATTTTAATACGATTTCTGAATATAAAATACTATATAAATGATTACATATAATAAAATATAGGTACGAAATTAAAATTACCATAGGAAATACGTAAATAGAGAAAATATAGAAAGCTTTAAAGCCACAAGATTTCCCTGTAATCTTAATATAATATATCGTCAGGTTGAGAAACCCAATTAAACCTTAAAGGATATGTAAATTACATCTACAGATAAGTTATTAGGGCGCACCCTTTGATTCCACTGCATTAAAAGAGAGAGCTTAAGACTCAGCAGCCAATTGATTTCCCAGCTCTATAAACCCTTTGTCGGATATCTGAGCTACTATATCTTCCGACGGCATGCGACAGCTGTCGAACTGTTTTTTTATCAGTTCGCGCTGTCAAAGCGCATTTCGTCGCGCCATCGTTGATAAGAACACTCCATCAACCGGAGGGGAAATCTGTCATGCTGTTCCGGTTAGACCATCATTTGCATGTTCACGGCTTGTTGGTCAGGACACGTGTGCGCCGTGCACGCCGGGAGTCGGGCGACGGTATTTGCATGAGCCGCAGATAAAGCTCGGCGCGGCAACAACTGTTCCAATCGAGAAACTTGCATAGGGCACACTCACACACACACGCACACATGCACACGCAAACAACTCGTATTTATTTATTTATGCAAATATGGAAATTAAGCCAAACAAAGGCAAAGGCAACTCGACTCAGGGCGCGGCTGGCGGCGGCGCTGCGCCGGCGCACAGTGGAGGGCGCCGCTAGGGGCGCACGACTGGGCACGTTCCAGGACACGTTCCACATACTACATAGGCAACCCCTCGTTGTTAGATAGCACAACAAGAGCTCTACAATCGAGTCGTAAATGTGTAACACATTTTACATAACATTTTACGGCTCGGGCGAGTCGCGTTTCGGGTTTTTTGTTGCTGGAACAGCAACAGCAGCAGCAGCTGCCGTCTGTCTGGCGATTGCCAAAACGAGTTTATCCTCATTCAAGGTGTGGTCCAGGCCCAACCTCCCCTTCTGGCTCTGGCTCTGGAAATTGTGCTGCAGTTTCAGCTCATTTCGATGCTCATAAATAACAACAATAGCTGAAGCGACGCGGATGCAACAACAGCAACGACAATGAATAAAAGCAACTTTGAGTTCCCTAGGTATTTTTCACGTGTTTGGCACGTTTCGCTCGATTTTCCGGTTCTCGATTCGTGTTTTTCGTATACGAATTTGTTACAATCCTTAATCCTTAGAGGCGAGGCCGGGCACGCGGCACGCGGCCGAACGTCTTTGTGATAAATTGAGCTTTAAAGCAGGCGGCAGCTCTTCAATTGAACCCCACTCCTCCTCCGCCTTCCGTCTCCGTCTCCATCTCCGTCTCCGTCTCCCTTGACAAATGGCCAAAGCAGCGCCAATGGACAGCTAAACTTTCGTGTATCGCTGCCACGCCCCGCCTCCTTGCCGCCTTTCCCCGCTTTTGGCAACATGCAATTGTTTGTTCCATTGTCAAATAAATCTTAGTTCCCGAGATGAGTCTCTTGTTTTATTTACACAAAGTCGGGCAATTACATTAGCTTTATTGATGCAGCCTATACGATTTATCAAAGTCTCTTTCTATGAGTATGTGTGGCTTATACGGAAGGGAACTCTCTGCAAATATTTGTAGTTGGGAAATTCCTTTGATCTCATGTTTGACTTTCATTTCCCAACTGAATAAATGATATTCCTAGTAACTAATTAGTTAAGAAACATCTAGTTGTATACCCAACAAATTGAGTTTCTATATAACCTCAGTTCTCACCCTCAATATCATCAGGCTTTTGTTCATCCCAATATCTTAGTTTTTCTTGCATCTGTTCATAGCTTAGTTTCTCAGGCAACGCTCTGGGCAACTCAGGTAGAGCATGCACCCTGAGTTTATAGAGAAAATACTCGTACATATCAAAATCATAGGTCTTGGCATAATGAAAACTAATAACCGAATCGGAACAGCAATCTTTGGACTGTAAAATAATTAAAATTATTATAAATGAAGTCAGTTCTTTCCCCATAATCCACTTACATGCGGCTTGAAGAAGTACGTCTTGTGCAGCCAATTGTTCTGAGGGATTTCTGGTATCAGGTGTCTGGGATTGAGGGGCAGAAAGCGTTCGCGACCGTGTTCATCCCGCGAGTCGCCGGTGACCACGCCCACATTAATCAAACAGTAACCAATTTGTCTGTCCTCCGGTCGGAAGCTCACCGGACACAGCTTGCTGCTGTTGAAGGCAACGATATTCAAGCGACGCAGTGCATCACGACTGAGCACATACCCTGCTCCGCCGGACATGTAGCCATGCGGATATGTGGCACGAAAGCGATACCCAAAGTAAACAGCTGCCTCCGGATCGTAGGGATGGAGAAAGTGTCGCAAGTTCTCCATGATGACATAGCTAGAGAGGCACACTTGCTCATTAGTTAAGTACATAAGAGATTAAGGTCATCGCCAGCACTTACGTGTCGTCATCTGCCTTGAGAAACCAGTCGTAATCCTCGCCGTAATGCTCATAGGCATAGGCCAAACCGGCACGCACCTTGGTATAGAGATTAGCACGAGTCTCGGTCACATTCAGATTGACTGCACCGAGCTGGGCATCATCTTGGCTGCTCATGAACACCAACTTGTTGCAGCGCGAGCCCCATGTTTGCTTTACCATTTGCGCTTTGGTGGCATGATTCGATGGCATTGTCAGCACCAGGCACAGCACGCGTGTCTTGCGATAGAGTTGTTCCGCCAGCGAAGCTGATGACTTCACAGCCAACGTGGTGTCCCCTGCAAGGGCAGTGCTCTCATATTCCTCAGTGGTGAACGTTATGTAGTCCCAGAACTGTGTCAACTGCATGCCCACAATGATCCCCAGCACCAGGCACAGCACATGCCGATACATTCCAAAAATGACGCAGCTTACGAAATCCTCGCGAGCAGACGCACCCGAGTGTGCATTTTGTGTGACAGCGTCTCCGACTTCAGCTGATTCGCGACTGTTTCTCAACGATGTTGCTGCTTGTCGCGCTTAAAGAAGCGCGCGCCCTCCATGTCTCTCTCTCTCTCTTATTCTCTCGATCGATCTCTCTCTCTCCGTCAGTGTATAATGAGTATTACACGAGAAACAAGTTTTTTTGTCGGATTCGTTTGTGATTCGCATAACAAATGAATCACATCGTGCTGAAGACGACGACAAATATTTGAAAACGACTTGGCCGCGCTACCCTCTCCCTCAACCGGAGAGAATGTCAAATTGCATGTACAGTTTGACAGTCACTGTGCCGTAAAGATCACTTATCGAGTGCGGAACTACATGAGAATGGAACATGAAATGGAGTAGCGGAACGACAAACATGTTTCCCTGGCCGTCATATATAATTATAATAATAGATCTCAATTATAATCAACATCTTCATACTGATCTCATGTCTCCCCGAACACCCACACACGTGTTAGAGCATTCAATTTTCGCCTAGTCAGCGACAAACTGAAGATTCGTTTTAATTTCGTATAACCGGTTTTGAGTATCTTCGCGGCTCTGTTTGTCGTGATGGGTTTGACCTACACCTGTGTACTTTATAAAGATTGGCGAGATTCTCTCTCAGCAGCGTAGTGTCGTGTCGACGTCATCTCATCTCCCTCTCCTTTCACTTTCCTCCGCCCTTGTGTTTATTGTTTAAACAAACAAAATGTTGGTAATGGTATTATTTATTTTATTGCTAGTTAATTTTCATCTCTGTTTTCGCTGTTGTATCATATTATCATATTACAAATTATATAGTTATGTTTATCTTTAGTTAGTACAACTTGTTTTTCGTTCACTTTAGACTAAATCGGTACTCTCTTCTTCTTATTATTATCAATTTCATCTGGTATTATTATTATGTTTTCCTGTTTGACCTTTTATTTCTCATTCCACTTTCGGATTAGAAAATGATTACAAAACATTTAACTTTAACTTTAGTTTGTATATTCTTGTTTTGTTTAGTTCTTTGTTATGTTTACTTTCATTTTATGTTTATTTCTTATTAACTTTGTAAATCTTAATTGTTTATCGTACTTCGATTATACGTTTAGTAAGTGCACTTGCCAATTCTCGTTCATTTTTACTTTCATTCCTTCTAGTAGAGGGTCACAACATTTAGGATCGAAAACAAAAAACTTGAAATCAAATTCATCATTATCATCAGGCAAAGAGTCTCAACAGAACGACGACAATTCTACAATAATTCGGCTTAAAGAGTGTGTGTGTGTTTAATTTCGTATATGTATTTAGTTAGTTACACAGCCTTAGAAACTACTTAAGAACTAAAAACATTCATCAGGGCCTGTGCCAAGAGCAATATTTATCAATTAAAAAATGAAAAAGGCAACAAACTTTGCAGACAATTTAAAAAAAAATGAACTACCAATTACTGATTAGGAGTAAATAATTATTTAAAAAAAATATAATATGTATATAAAAGTGGATTTGTGTGTTGGAGTATTCCATTATTAATATAAAACAATATATATGATGACAAAACAATTTCATGTACAATTATTTACGTTTTGGTTACTTTTTAATGCGATGTGTGTATGTTCAACATGTCAATTTCGCTTGAAAAAATATATATGTATGCATGTGTATTTGTATATGTATGTTGTATGTTGCATGTTGCATGTTGCATGTAGTATGTGTATATGATAACGAAATTTCTTATAATTTCCTTTGATTTCCTTTTGTTTTTTTAGTATTTTTCTTTCTTTTCATTTCCCATTTGTATAAATTTAATTTATATATGTGTATAATGCATGTGTTAATGTATGTGTATAATTTTGTTTACGTTTCATATGTTGTTAGCTTGGCTTTAAACTATACGTACTAATATTATTGTTTTTGCTTTTTACTTTTCTTACATTCATCTTTTGTTTTCTTTTTTCTTTATGTTCTTTTTTTTCTTCTTTCTTTTAGTTCATAGTTTATTTTCGTTTATCGCTTTGTTGTTGTTCTTGTTTTCCTCGTTTATTTAGGAACTCCTATTTGTAACTAGCAAAGCGTAAAATTCCTATAGAAAAAAATGTTTTGCTATAATTTGGCTTACAAAATAATTCATATATGCGTAACATCAAAATATATACGGTTTTTTTGTTTGTTTTCTTTATAATTTACATACATCATATATAATATATAAATGTGTATCATAGTTGTAATACATTACATCTATACTTTATATATCTAAGCTCTGCAAGATCTCTCTTGCATTTCTTTACACTCAACGCGCTGACATTAACTTGGGAGCTTCGAGAAATATCTTATTAACATTAAGTTTAGGCATAAATTAAAGTTCTCCAAATTGATTAGTTCAGAAAATTATATCGATTTTCGAAATGCATTTGTTTGTAAAAATTTTCCATTGCAGTCAGTCAAGACAATTTTTTGAACTAACATTTAGCACAGTGTACAGTACTCTGAGACCTGAACTCGATGATCTCTCGTTCGATTAAAGAAAAATATATATGTTATAGTTTTGTGAAACGTAGGTCCAAGCAATTAACAGCGCATTTATCATTTACTCTTTATAGATTTTCTCGTTAATACATCGATTATCAAATAGTAAACTTCATTTAACAAGATTTCTCAACTAACTGATTAAACAATATTCCACGAAATCTTTTTATCATTTCGACATCTTTTTTTGTTTTGTTTGTTTTCTTTCGTTTTTCATACTGTTTAACATTGGCACGTTATTTATAGCTATTATGTATTTATAGGTTAGCATTAGAAAGTAAAATTTGAATGAATATCCTATGCTCGCAAGTTGATAGCAACTACAGATACAACTAGAAATCTTGAATAGCTGCAGTCGTGTTGACGAAACATGAAAGTTAATTTACATAATTAATAATAACTAATTTAAATACAGAAAAATATGAGACATCTAATTGTTATGACGCCTGCGAAATAAAAAGTTTCTACAATATCATTTTGTGGGGGAACATTTTGAAAAAGGAAATCATAAATTATAAACTTGAATGCTTATGGAATTTGAATTTTTATGGAAACTAACTAGGCAACAAACGAAATAAATTATGAAATGAAATCACTAACTCTCTAAATTTGTGTTTTTTCTTTTTTTTTTGGATTTTCTTCTTTTTTTTATAACTTATATCGATTCATACGCCATATAATGCCATGTATTCCGTGTGTTTGTCTTGTGTATTGTATACAAATTTTGTTTTGCTCGCTTCTCTTTATTTGAAAACATACTCGAAAGCACTTCTTCCATAGTTTTGTGGTTTAAACTCGAAACACGACAGATTGCTTGCTCTGGCGCCTAAATGCATGCTACATGCCGTAAACAATTAAAAAGTAATCGTACACCTAGAGTTAACACTAAAATGTCTATATATGTATATATTTATAAATAATCATATATGCGCGTATATCTAGGTATTTACATATAGAGCTCTAAATGTTTGTCATATCGAAAAGGTCTACTACAACTACGGTTTATGTAATGCACACGACGCGTCTCTGTCTCTGCCTGTCTCTGGTTTGTGCTGCATCGAACAAGTTTTGGGAGGATATTGGGTTGATGTACATATATATATCATGATGTATATATATATATAGTTGCAACTTATTACTTGTTACTTTTGGGCGTATTTATAGATGTATATGATAATTTTCTGGCTGTTTAGTCATCATCAACTTATGCGCGCTCACTTTGTACAACAATTTCGATTCAACGAATTGTTTTTTCTTCTTTTCTCTTGTTTTCTCAATTTGCTTTGTATCAATTTAGGACTACGGCTAAATCTTATGGCTAAGAGTTGTGTTTGTTTTTATTATTTTAAACTTAGACAACACACACACGCGCGCACACACACATACACCGCACACACATATATATATGCATCTACCATTCACACTTACATGCGCTTTGGACTTTGGGCTTAAATATAGAAATATGCATATTTAAATATAATATATAATATATAGTTAATAGTTGTATATGCATAGAAAACCAAACCAAGTTCTGGTCTACAGTTTGGTACGCCTTATATTTTTTGAAAACGCTTGTTTCATTCATTTATTCGTAGAGTTTCCAGTTGCTGTCGCTGACGTGGCACTGGCCGAGGCATGGGCATTATTGACGCCGACGGTGGCACCAGCACCGCCGCCATTGCTCGCCTGCACCGGTGGCAGGGTATCAGAGCGGCGATAGTAGAGTAGATAAGGCACACGCGGCGTGTGCGGTTGCAGTACTTGCTTCTCGCCAATAGGTTTCACCGAGCTATCATCGTAGCGCAGCCAACTATTGTAGCCGGTATGGAAAACGTCTGTTATATAATGACCCTTGGATGCCTCCTTGCCATCGTGATAGACCACAGCGAACAGGCGATAGGCGCGCTGTTTTTGCGAGGTCTTCTTGGAGCCAAGTATTTCTGCAACAAAGAGTGAATATAGCGTTAGATCTGTGCGTGGGACTGACATCTCTTTATCAACATACTGGCATCGATTTTGAGCTCTACAGGAAATTCGACCTTCTTCAGGATCTTTGTGCAGCCATCGGATCTATAATCGAAGTATTTTAAATGCAATATCAGCACAACGGGCAACTTTTCCAATGTCATTTGCTGCCAGGCGACCACCTCCTGTTTAGTCTTGCTGCCAGTAACTCCCTCCAGCTGATCGCGACCAACGAGAATCTCTAGAGCCTCCTTTACCGAGGCCGCTTTCTGCAATGAATATAGAAACGCATTAACAAGGAATCTTTTATTGTGTACTTAACCAACTCACCTCAATGTTTAGTTGCAACGTAAAGAAAGGTTGTATAACATCAGTGGAGTGTTCGCCCTCTCGTTGCAGACGCGAACGCAACTCGCCGCGAAAGATGTCGCTCAGTGGGGTGCGTCCAAAGTCGGTTTGGCGTGTGACGCTGCCCTTGTTGCGATTATTGCAGATCATCTGTGAATAGTAAAGTTAATCAGTAATAAATAATAGAAATTAAATCGTATTGTTTAATCTCTTACCTGCCACACATCGCCACCATCTTCATTATCCTGTTCTTGTTCATCGCCATTCTGTTGCACATTTGGCTTGGCAATCAGCTTAATGACCTGAAATAGCACAACAAGTTAGCTGTAGTCTAAGGTAATGTCAATCAATGTACACCAACCTCCAGCATCTCATCGTTCAGCTTGTTCAGCACGTATCCTAGAAACTCTTCGGCATCTTCTTGTCTACCCTCTACATGTTCCTCACGACTATCGTTCCACAGTTTGTAGATTTCCGTTGGCTCAAAGGCCGAATCGCATTGCAAATCAACACCAGCAAACTCATCCTTACCCTTTATCTGCGCTGCCTTGTTGTTGTTGTTCAAACGCAGACGCAGGCCACTGGGTGCCGATGAGAAGTTAGTCATAAAGGACATCCTGCACGAGAAGAGAGTGTAATAAATGTTAGTTTAAGAAATCATAAAGAATTGAGGAGTTGGAATGTGCGTGCAGAGATGAGCATATGAAAGCCAATACGATAAGGACATTCAAGCTAAACACAATGCACCTGCATCGACCTCGACGTAGAACACAGATTGCATTCAGAACGAAGGCAATCAGCGCACGTCGGTGAGGCCAATGCCAATTGCTATGCCACGGGCGTAACACAGACGCCAGCTGGTTAAGGCGCCGAGGCGTCTGTTGACTTGCCTGTGGCACTGACACACAGTCAGTTTGGGGTCAAATGGGATAGGAGAGCATAGGATACAAACTGGGTCACTTACATGGCATTCACGGTGGGGGTCTTCACTTCACTCAGCACCGCCGCCTGCTTGGGTATGGAGCGCAGCAGATTGTAGAAGGGCGAGCAACCAAGTAGCGCCTGCAGTATGGAATTAATATAACAATAGTTGGAACGATTGGTCAGACCACGTGGGCGTAGACTAATTGCAGCCAGGTTAGTTTTGTGGCGCGTCAAGAATTCAGCATATTTGTTAGTCCACTCATCAATCAGAGTGGCACGCGTCGGCTCGCTTTTCAATGGCTTCACAGCTGCAGCATTGGGCGAGGGGGCGGCAGCAACGGAGGGCACAGCCTGTGCTGATGCTGCCGAATAGGAAAGTGTTCCAGGGGTAATTAACGGTGCAGTCGGTGCTGGCACTGGCGTTGGTGATTGCAATTGCTGATGCACGCTGGGTAGGTTATGTTGTGCTGGCTGTGCAGCTAGTGACGCTTGTTGCTGCTGCTGTGATTGTTGCTGCTGCTGCTGTTGTTGCTGAACTGGTAATTGCTGCGGTTGCTGCTGTTGTGGCGCCAGTTGTACCTGTGCCGCCTGCTGATGTTGCTGTTGCTGCTTGTTGCCATCGTAGGGCGCCACTTTGGCCACTGGCTTCTTGTTGGAGAAGAGACTGGCCCACGATGGTTGTCCACTGTCGCTGCTGCTGTTGCTCTGCGAGGCTGGCGGTGCTGGTGGCGCTAAATTGAGTGCTGGCTGTGCAGGACCAGCAGCTGCTGCTGTTGCACTAAACGAGCTTGTCTCCGAGCTGTAGTTATTGAATTTGCTTTTGCCTGCGTAGCTCGCATACGGTTTGCTGCTGCTGTTTGCGGATGCATATTGGCCATGTTGTTGCTGCTGCTGCTGCTGTTGTGATTGTTGCTGCTGTTGCTGTTGTGATTGTTGCTGCTGCTGCTGGGACAGCACTGGTGCATTGTTTGTGCTATTGGACTGGCTTTCATTGGACGTCTGTTGTTGAAACTGTTGCGGCGTGGCTGTTATGCTTGCCGTTGAGGTAGTTGTTGTTGCTGTTGTTACGCTGCTGCCGCTCTGCTGCTGTTGTTGCTGCTGCTGTTGTTGCTGCTGATGTTGCTGTTGGCCACTGATCTTGCGCTCCAGTGGAGGTGCAGTGCTTGCCACCGGTGATGAGGGCATCTTCATGGTGCCGTATGTGCGCATTTGTGGCTGATTGTTATTGTTGCTGTTGCCACTGTTATTGTTGCTGCTGCTGCTGCTGCTGTTATTGTTACTGCTGCTGCTGCTGCTACTGTTGCTGTTATTATTATTGTTGCTGTTGTAGTTAATTTGGTAATGCTGCTGCTGTTGATGATAGTGCTGCTGATTGGTATAAGTCTTAGTGGGATGAGTGTAGGCACCACTTGACTGTTTATTGAAACCGCCACCACTGCCAGCACTGGTTGATGTTGCTGCTGCTGCTGTTGCTGCACTAGCAACTCCTGCTCCTCCAGCACCATTGTTTACCGTATTCGGCGAGGCCGTAACCGCCACTGACTGCGTGGATTTCTTGTGCTGTGCCGAGTTAGTCCAGGACATTGTTTTTGTGGTTTGTATGGCAGTGTCGCTGCTGCCCTGATGATGGTAATGATGATGTTGCTGCTGCTGGTGACTGTATTCCGAGGAGTATTTGCGACGCACTTGCTGCTGTGAGTTGTTGTTGTATTGCTGCTGTGGTGGCTTGCGCTGCTGCTGTGGCTGCTGCTGTTGTGGCTGCTGCTGTTGCTGCTGCGGCTGTTGTTGCTGCTGCTGCTGTTGTTGTGGCTGCTGTTGGGCCTGTGGCTGAGGCTGTTGTTGTGTCTGCTGCTGCTGCTGCTGTGGTTGCTGATGTGCATGATGCTGCTGCTCCTGGTAGTTGCTGGACGTGTGTGCAGCCGCTGTTGGTTGTTGCTGTTGTGGCTGCTGCTGCTGATGGTGTTGTTGCTGCTGCGGCACAACTGGCGAAGTTTGTTGCTGTTGATGTTGCTGCGGTGCAGGGGCAGTCGGTTGCTGCTGCAGTTGAGGCGCTACAGCAGCAATGGAAACAACCAAATTGCCAGGCTGTTGTTTCTCAGGTTGTTGCTGCTGTTGTTGCTGCTGCAGCTGCTGTTGTTGCTGCTGTTGTTGCTGCTGTTGTTGCTGCTGTTGTTGCTGCTGCTGTTGCTGCTGTTGTTGCTGCTGCTGCTGATATTCACGTTCGAGTTGCTGCTGCTTTTCGTTGCATGCAATCAGTGTCTCATCCAAAGCTCCCTCATTAACACTGCCTCCGCTGCTGCTCTGGTTGCTGCTGTGGTTGTTGTTACTGTTGCTGTTGTTGTTGTTAAGCAGCGTCTTATCAACTGCAAAAGAAAAAGAATTTGTGTTCGTTTAGTACAAACAAATCTAAAAGGGATGTAGCCCAAAGAGAATGAATGTTATCTAATATAGTTCAAATTCCTCTTTTCTCAAGAGATCCACTTTGTCCCCCCAGCAACAACAATTGCTGCTTGCAGCACACACAAAATAATTTACAATATCAACATAATTGATACCAATTGATGTTAAATGAGCTGCGTTCTTATGTGGATCGGAAACTTTCCCGCTTCAGCCTATTTAGGCTTCTTTTTCTCTCTCTCTCTCTCTCAGTTTTAATTGATTTGTTTTCTGCTGTCGCACATAATTGTAGGAATTCAGTATACGAAAATAGACTGTAAATATACATATAGACTATATAAAGTAGCTCACAATAGTAAAAAGTAAATATGAAATTAGTTCACACGTTGCTAATCAGCAGAGACAATAGACACGAGTAGGGAGAATAAGATCCGCCTGATATAGAGAAGCAAATGCGATTGCACTTTAATCGGGCAACAACAACAAAGAGAACGAGAGCAACAACTCTTTACTGCAGATAACTGTCAGTCAGATAAGAGTGGACACTGAATCGTATCGCTATTGTCGCCCATAACTGTCCAATCAATTTGTCAACCATTGGAGTAAATACAAAAAAAAGGGAAAAATATTAACATGACTTAATCCATGTCAATATCAGAGGCTAGTGTGAGAGCAACTCAAGTGTTCTATAAATTTCATTGCGAGCAAATAACACGTTATTATTAGTAAATCACACGAGCCACAGCCCAAATAGTTAATAAACTTTCCTATAAAAGAGATAACAGCATTGCGGGGGGTCTGAGAGTAGGCGCGAAAGAAGCAAAAGGCAAACACGTGATGCTATTAAGTCAATGCTGCTGCTGCTCATGATGATGTTCTGGCTCTGGCACTGCCTATTTGCCATTAATAAACGCCTAATTAATAATCCCCACTGATAGGGAAAGCACTCACGCGCTGCACAGCAACAGGTCACGCCCCATGTGCTTTACAATTAAACGCTGTAAATATTAACACTTGATAAGCAGAGGGAGAGAGAGAGACACAAACACAGACAAACAGACAGACAGACGGAGACAAGGCTGTTCAATCTCATGGCCATTACGAGCCAAGGGGGTGTGACCGAGGTGGGTTGAAAGAGTGTGGGAAAATTGAAAACTGGAGCGAAACAACAGATTGCAGTGAACAATTGAGATAAGCAAAATGCAAGAGACCTTTTCAATTGATACTATACTCAGCCTTAATCAGTCTCTTAACAATTTCACAACGAAAGGAAAGTGTACAATTGAGTTAAACAATTCTTATCAGTCTCCCCCAATCATAATCAACCTCTGAAATATGTTACATACGTTTTCTAACACTCTCATCCACAGTTTCATCTGTTTCACTTGACAAATTTAATATTTAAATTTTCTGAAATATATAATTCTACTCAATAATTACAAAATAAAACTGAATTTGACACAAATTTCTACGTTGCCATATGGAAAAAAGACAATCAAAACTTGTGATGCGGATTATTATGAGAGGTTGTGGAACAAGCCTCCTCTATTGGCACTTCTCGTACACCCCCGTACATCGTACAACAGTTGATCACATACATTTTATAGACTATTAACGATATGTATCGGCTTTGAAGCCATAAGGCTATTTAAAGTTTTATTAGCGACTGCATCATAACGAATGCTTTCAGGGTACAATTAAAAGGCGGTGCTAAAGGCACCCAAATATATATCATAACGTCATATGACAACAAATACATATAGGCTGTATAGTCGGTATAGTCTGTAAACTGCTGCCCCAGTAGCACCCAGTCAGAATCGGATTTCCAGATGAAATTTCGGAATACTCTCAATTGGAATGTGTTAATTAATTTCAATTAGCGTACAACAAGCGGCAAAAATCAACAGTGAAGCAAATGGAAGGAGAACTTCTCAAAATATCAAATGGAAATTTATAGAAATAAGTGTGTACACACTTTGCGAATGCAAATCGAAATTATAATAATCACAAATTGTGCTCGAGGAGTGTTAGATTTGCTACAATGTCACAAGGTATCGCTGGATAATTACAGACATGAGTGCACAGGTAAATTACAATAACAACAACAACAATGCGGGTAACATCGAAACATGTTAGGCTAATAATAGCAGACAGCAACACAAAAGTTAAATGCAACAATGCAAACAAGGAAATCGTCATGGCACGACACGATACGAGAGACACAGGCGCGACTGTACTTCACATTGCTCGCACTCTCTATCTCACACTCATACTCACATCAAGTGGGGGGAGGTGGGGGAAGAGGGGAAGGTGTCTGGGTACAGTGTTAGTGCATTAGAACAGTTTGCCATGTCTCTCAGGCCGGTCAAATTCGCTTTCAATTTCACTTATACGCCACGAAACTGTGCTACGCGTGTATAACATTTTCATTACGCAAATGAATTTTATTGCTGCTCAATACAAACAACGTTGCGAACGGAGCAATCGAGATTTTGTTACTATTTTTCATTGTTGCTGTCGCAGTTGTTGTTTTTGTTGTTGTTGTTGTTGCTATTGTTGCTGTTGTTGCTGTTGTTGTTGTGCAAGCCTATTTGATATTTAATTGATTTTCGTATCCAACAAACTGACAAAACGGGGTCATCAGTTGAAACAGCAGCACACACAGCCCCCAAATGCGGGGCCGGGCTCTGTCTAGTTTTAGCCCCACTACTGCACCACCCTCCCGCCTACTGGCAGCGGCGTCGCGTCGCGTTGTTATTGAACGCGCGATTTTATTCAATTTTTATTAGTAGCAAAACAAACGATGACAACAGCAACAATTACAACAAGAAGAGAGAGAAGAGAAAGAAGGCAAAGAAGAGTGGCAAGAGGTAGTAGAGAAATAGATTCTATATTGGAATAATTTACGCTTGCTTTAAATAATCGACAATCCACTGAACAACTTTTAATTGAGGCAAGAAATATGTAAAGAAATAATAAAAATAAAACCCTTTACTCACAACTTCCCTTGTCAATCACATTGTGTGCACTGAACTTTGACCTCATAATTTATTAAATTCAAACAAAAGAATTAACTTGAAAAAAACATAAATGCTTATCAGGCACGACAGACCGACCAAGCGAATAATAGATAAAAATATTTGTATAAACAATTTATGCATTTATCATAAAGTTAAATGCGTTTCATATATGATATATTTACAAGGGAAAGAGAGAGAGACACAGTAGGCAGACAGAAAGAAAGAGAGAGAGAACAAATCAAAACAAAAGTCAACTTAGTCATTTGTTGATTCGCATGAATAAAATGAGTACAATGTTAATTGATGGATGAGTAAATGGCTTGACAATAAAACAAAAACAATCCGGTGAGACGAACTGGGAAACCTTGCCTGTAGTAATTAAATAAATCACTAAATAACTACACTATATTATTAAAAATAATTCCTTAGATTCCCCATCTTTACTTTCCGTCCCTTCCCTTAGTAATTGAATAGATTCCCCCCTATTGAATTACTATACTACACATCAAATACAATTATAATAGTAAACAAATGATGTGCAATAAATAAATACGCTTTCAATCTAAAATAATTCATAGTTGTTTATCAACAGCTGCGACGAAACTTGCAATAAAAACATAATATAAAGCGTGTTATAAGTGGATTGCCACACGTGGTACCCATTCCTGGTTGTTGTTGTTCTTGTTTTTGTACAGCAAATTGATAACGAATCTGGCCAACAATTCGTAGTATTATGGGCGGTTGTCGGTTCGGGGTTCGATGACAAACAATAAGAACAACAACAACAAGAATCCACAACAAATGCGTAAGCTTTTCGCTGCCTGGCAACGAGAGTCGCAGCAGCAGCAGCAGTAGCAGCAGCGTGGCAATTGAAACACCCTGTTGCAGTTACTCAGTTGCTGCCCCGCAGTCGGTGCCTCTGGTGCTGCTGCTGCTGCGTTTGTTGCCGCTGCAATTCAATTGAATTCATTTGTGTCAATTTACAATAAATAAAGAGACCAAAGAAATAAAACAGAAAGAAATGAAAAGGAAATTGCATAATTCGACGAAGACAGAAGCAGCAGCGCTGGCACGCGACCTTCGTCTAAGCCAGTTATAATACCCACAGTGCCCCAATACCTTCTCCCCTTTCTCCCTCCCACCTTCTCTCTGCTGTCGACCACCTGTCAGCGACAAACAAACAAGCGGTAAAGCAACCGTAAAATGTTTTCTTATCAATGAAGGCAGCGCACAGGCAGGCAGAACTCGCTGTCCCAACGAGGGAATTATTTACAATGTCGCCATAAAGTGGACGGTGATTATACTAAGCCATTTTCCTTCCTTCTTCACTTTCCTTTGCACACACAACAAATTGATAAGCATCGATAGATCGATGATAGCAGCGCGGGTGGAACAGTATAAACTGATTGTTGCGATTGGTTTCACTGAGTTAAGGAATTGTAGGAGAAGGTGTGGAAGGGAAGGTAATGAAGAGGGAGGAGATGGAACTGGATAAGCGTGAGTGAAAGCAAAACTGACAGCTTGACAACAGGAGCAGCAGGCAGCTGTACAGACAGAACAGGAGCTGGAACAGGAGGAGAGGGAGAAGGAGGAGCAGCAGGCAGCAGGAGCAGAAAGAGAAGGAGCAGGAGAGGAAGCACCAGGAGTAGAAGCAGTAGACACCGGGAGCAGCACGTCAAGGACACACTCAACCTGCTGCTCCTGTCCTTGCTCCCGCTCCTGTTTCTCCTCCTCCTACAGAGGACTAAACATTAACATATAAATGCGTATAACAGTTGGCGCGTGGGCAGCAGCAGCTCATTGAGCAATGTCATCTAGTAGATACAAATATATGCACATATATCTAGCAGGTACAACACTCTGAGGCCAACAGCAAACTGGGAAATAAACTGAAACTGTACGAGAGAAAGCAACAAGTAAAGCACGCCAAGTAAAAAGAGTGAAAGAGACACACAGAGGGGGCAGGGGGACAATACTGCGTCATTTTGTAAATATCTATATTGGCATAGGAAACTGATGAAATAAATAAAAATCTATACTGGGTGCACGTTTGTCTCTGTGCTGACAAGGAGGATCAGTTGGAGGGGGAAACTCGCAGCGTAAAAAATTCAGCATTTAACAAAAGCGCATTGACTGAGTGAGCACAACAGACAACGACACACACGGCGTATGCGCAATTTCAATTTCATCCATTACAACCCCCGTGCCATTCCCTCTTCTATGACACACAAAAGAAAACAAAGAAAGTGCAGCGCAGAAGGTTGTTGAGAAATTCTTGAAGCAGCCCAGCAGAGTAACAGCAGCCGATATAACACTGATATAGACTTGATATAAATCGTATATGCTACAAAGCGCATTCAACTCAAAACAGCAAAGGAAAGCACATGAAATTCATCGGGAAGTAATGAAGAAAAGAGTGAAAGGCGCACTTAATGAAATGAAAAGTTGTGCGAAATATTTCCCCCTCATTGTCATAAACTTAACTTGTCTATAACCAATTTCCTTCTACATTATAATGATCTTAGCTTGCCTATAACAAGTTTGTACTTAATTACAATCTCAACTTACCTATGACAAACTTCCCCTTATAACTAATTTAGCTGGCATTTAATTAAAATAAAATTCTTGGAAGCACTTCTGAGATATAGTCGTAGTACCCCCTTACCCTGTAACCTGTTTCTGTTTTCTGGGTTCGAGCCAGAAAATTTGCCTGGCTGCTGCTGCTACAAGATGTGAAATTGTGCAGCTAATTCAAACACCTGCTGCACGGACTAGTGTACTGTGTAGGTATTTGTGTGTGTGTGTGTTTAGTGCCGTTGCTTGGCAACCCTGCCCCACTCTTCCTCTCTCTCGCTGGCCACTTACATGTTGGGGCCCTTTTGTATGGCCACGTGTCGGCAGCAGAGGCCTGGTTTGCATTACAAGTCAAGAGCTTTATGCATTTCTAATGAACCCACACACACACACACACAAACATATACACAGCCGCACACTGTGGTATAACAGTTTAGTCTCGTGTGTGTTCGCGTATTAAATTTCGCTTACGAGAATTACACTTACAATGTTTGTAATATGGTCAACGACTAACTGGCAATTTCCTTGCCATAATAACAAGTATAAAGGGAGAATGGGAGGGGGAGAATGAAAGAGGGAAAGAGAGGGTATTAGAGAGGGAAAGCAAGGCATTAGAAGTCAAGCAGTTGAAGGAGGATGGGAACTAATGCGCTAATAATACAGCAAATCAAGTTACGAAAGCACAATGAGGAAAAAGGAATAAAGCGCCCTCTGGCGTTGACCCACAAGTCACATGTGAGTGTAGATATGTATCTGTAAATGTATCTACAGATGTTCGAGTGCTGTGCGTGATACAATTTTTATGAATGACATTGAGCACACACATACACACATACACACCCGCACACAGACCTCTAGACACCCATAGCAAGCACGTTTGTTGCCAAAGAGCAAATCAAATGTATCTCTTAGTTACTATGCCTGCAACTCTCTGCTCTCTTACTCGACAAAAAAAACAACTCAAAAATAACCTCAAGAAAGTCGCGACTGTTATAAAGCGCTAACGTTGTTTATGACATCAAGAAAGACTAAAAGTAATCCATTTATTGGCCAGTAAAAATGTGTGAAATCAGCACACGCCGCTTATCTTCAAGTTGACAGCTATACGGGCTAGACAATGTCGAAATAGAACTAGGAACACCCTCCAGAGAGGACGCCCCGAGGCGTGTGGCGGCGCCTAAAAGACGGCACGCAAAAATATTTTCACTACTAACGCAAGCAGGCACGCAGGCACCACACTCTCTCTCTTCTCGTTCTCCTCCCCCCACACTCTCTCTTTCTTTCTCTGCAAAGAAAAGTAAAAGTTTTGAAAGTCGAAAGTTAACCTTTAACCTAAATCTCAAAAACTAAGAGCAACAGTTCTCTTCTCTTCACTCGCCTGTCTGTGCTACCACAGCAGACACAGAAACTGTTATACGTGTGTGCCGGTTTTTCTTCAGCCAACAACGACAAAGACAAGTAAAGGTAACGGCGATTTAGTGAAATGAAGACAACCCTTAAGAAAAAGTGCGTCACAGATGGAGGGTAGTTAGACGGACGGGGTTGCTATGCGGAATAAGGTGATGATGATGGGAAACTGTGTGAAATCTACGCAACTGTAGCTAAACAGCACACATTCCTTTTGCTGTGGTAGTTGTTGTTGCTGCTATCCCTGCCATCGCTGCTGCTGCTGCCTCTGCCACTGCCACTGCCACTGCCTATGCTGCTGCCTTTGGCAATGTGCAAATCAGCTGTTTTCTGCTGCCAAGCGCAACCCTTGCGCCGCATACCTGCACGACGACAACGAAATAAACACAGCAAACACACAAAAGAGCGATGGAGAGAGGGTGCAAAGACAAAGAGAGCGCCACGACTGGCAAAACCAAATAGAGAGAGAGAGTAACAGAGCTTCGCCGAGAGAGCTTGCGCGCTTGAACTTCAAATGCATTGCATGAAAAATAGACATGGCATCGATGCGAGGCAGCGACGGAGGCATAGGCAGCGACAGCGGCAGCACAATCGCAATGTCAGCACCGCATGGCGAGAATTTTATTTTGTTTTTGTTTTGCGCATTTTGTGTTTGTTGTACTGCGGGGAGGTTATATCCAAGTGTGTGTGTGTGTGTTGTTGTTGCTTTTGGCTTTGCGCTCGCTGCTCTTGCTGCTATATCGTAGTATAACAGTTCTATAAACCAAAGCGCCGTCGGGTTTCAGTCGTTTGTTGGTTACGACGAATTTTCATTTTATATCGAACAGCGCAGCAGTCTACTACGTCTGTCTGTGTGTGGTGGTGCTCATATTGTTGCTTTTGTTGGTATCTCTCACACACGCCGCGGCGCACAAAGGAAGCAGAAAAATACATCAAATTGTATATACCTTGAAAAGTATATAAAAAAAATAAAAAAAAACAAAATACTTAAATACAAATTGTAAATTCATCAATATCAAATTTGCCATCAAATTTGGCCCACGCCATGCGCCAACAGTAGCAGCGCAGCAGCAGCAGCGCCAACCGCAGCAGCAGCAACTGCAACTGGTCAATTGTTGTTGTTCGTGTGGTTGTTGTTGTTGAGTTTGTGCATGTGGTAAAGTGTGAAACACGTAAGCCAAGTTCCGTGTGTGTGTGTTATTGTTCTTGCTACTGTTGTTGTGATTGTTATTGTTGTTGCTCTGCTCGGGCTTTACTGCGTGTGTTTGCTTCACATTTTTATCGATCACACGTTGCGGGGCCGACGTCGACGAGGCGAAGTTTTTTTTCTTTCTCTGCCGTGTCTCCCTCTCAGGCATTTTGCATTTCGCTGACGCTAAAGAATTTGTGTATTTTATACACATTTTTACAATCAAATTTCAATACTCAACAAATTATACAATTGCATTGCCATCATTGACGCGGCTGCGACGCGTACAGCACCCCCAAAAAGGCAGCGGCGGCGGCGGCAGCGACAGCAGCCAGAAGAAAAAGCAAAAGTAAAGCAGAGCAAGACAGAACGAATCAAAGCAACGTGCAAAGCAAAAGCAAAAGTGCAAAGTCAAAGACAAAAACACACAAAGTTCAGTTAACAACAAGAACAAGAACAACAACAAGAACAGCAACTGCAATAAGAAACTTTTGTTTGCATCATTCACAGCACAACAACAACAAGCATCAATCGGAACTGAGCAAAGCACAAACAATGCAATAAATAACGTGACAAATAGCAAAACAATATATTAAAAACTTACAACAACGCCACAAATATTTTAAAAATAAATAAAAGTAAAGTAAAAGAAGATATAGTCGAGTACGCGCTCACTCTCTTGCTGCTCTCCTCTCTCTCTCTCCTTCGAACTTAAAGCAATAACAAGTAATAAAACAACAACAACGCACACTTCTCATCATAATATAACGGCAACTTAAACTCACGTTGAGAACAGAACTAAAGAGAGAAAGAGAGTAAAGTGTGTTGTGTGTGTACTGAGAGTAGCGAGTGGGAGTGAGTGAGTGAGAGTGAGTATAGCAAGGCAGACAGAAGAGAGTCAAGTGCTGAGCGCGCGCAAAGATAAAAGACAGTAGCAGCAGAGGCAGAGCTAGCGGCAGCAGAGACGTCGACGTCGACAGCGGCTGTTCTAAGGCTCGCATAACTCGCAACGGCATCGAGCACGACACTTCGGCCACGCATCGGAGACAGTCCGAACGACTCCCACAGCAACAACTCCCGAGGGGGAAGAACGGTCGCGCGCGCAAGTGAAAACGAAAAAAAAAGAAACAAAATTGAAATTGAAACTAGAATTGAAATCGAATTGAACTCAAGTGTTTGTGTGCGTGCGCCAATTGTAACGGCAAACTGCAAAGAGAACTTTAAATATTAAATAGGAAAGAAAGAAACACAGTTACTCCAACTATGGTGGACACCAACAGCAATGCAACAGCCACAGTGGGCAATTCCGCGGCGCGACTGCGTAAATTTGAACGGACCGACAGTGAACTGGCCTGCGAGGAGGCAGCACGTCTAACGGCGGAGCAAAACAGTCCAGAGGATGATAACGATGAGGATGATGACAACGGCGGGGACAATGGGGATGAGGACGAAGACGAGGATGAGGAGAGTGTCTATGGCGAATTGCCACCACCGCCGGACGGTGGATATGGCTGGGTCATATGCTTCGCTAGCTTCATGTGCAACATGATTGTCGATGGCATCGCCTACACCTTCGGTATATTTCTGCAAACGTTCGTCGACCACTTTCACGAGGGCAAGGGTACAGTGGCTTGGGTGGGCAGCCTCCTCTCTGGTGTCTATCTCAGTGCTGGGCCCATTGTCTCGGCGCTGGCCAACAAATATGGTTGCCGTGCCGTATGCATTGCGGGCAGCATCATTGCCTGCCTTGCCTTCGTGCTGAGCACGTTCAGCAACTCGGTGGGCATGCTAATGGCCACCTATGGCTTCATGGGTGGCTTTGGCTTTGGCATGATCTACCTGCCCGCCGTCGTCGCTGTGGGTTATTACTTTGAGACGAAACGTTCACTGGCCACTGGCATCGCTGTCTGCGGCTCCGGCTTTGGCACCTTTGCCTTTGCTCCACTGGCCACATATTTGCTGGAGAAATATGGCTGGGAGAATGCTCTGCTCATCTTTGCTGGCATGATACTCAACTGTGCCATCTTTGGTGCCATGATGCGTCCACTCACTTATCCCAAAAAGAAGAAGGTGAAGCCTCTGATGCAGCGCATGTACGAGGAGAAGCAACTGCAGCTGGAGCGTGGCTCCTTTGCCGGTTCCCATTTCATGGTTCAACTGCCCGATGGCACCATGGAGCGTAAGATGAAGATGCCACTCAATGCCGATCCTGGTGTACACTCTAGCCTCAATCTGGAACTGCTGGCACAGCAATCGGGTGGCCTGCATCCCGTCTCTACGCTGCCCACCATCACCGAGTCCAAGGTGGTGGAACTGAATGCTCAATCGCCGCCACAGGCCAACAATGGAGGCAATGCCGACAGCAACGGGCAATTGTCCACACGTTCCGGCCGCCGTTCGCAACGCAACTCGGAGACGGAACACAGTCCGTATCAGTCACAGGATGCCATGATACGCAATGCCTCACAGCCTGCATTCCTTGCTGGCGATCATCAAAGTCTTCCCAAAAACGGTTCCGTGCCATCGTTCAGTCGCGTACGCAAAACATCTGCATCGGAACGTTATCAGCCTTCGCTGGCGGCCATTCGTGCCTCATCGCGTGGCGACATCGAGGCAGGAGGTGCTAGTGGTGGTGGTGGTGATTTCAATACCTCCAAGTTGTCACTGTCCCAACGACAGGGCAGCACCAGTGGCAGCGCAGGACGCATGGTGCGTCCCATGTCCCGCAAGGATATCTTCTACTCTGGCTCCGTTACGAACTTGCCACAATATCAATCGCAAAAGTCGCTCACCAATTACCGCAACTCAGTGCTGTCGCTGACCAAATACGAGAAGAGCATGCAGAGCATGCGTCTGGATCCGCTGGCAGAGGCAGATAAGCATCGCGAGGAATATGATCTATGCCCCTGTCTGGGTATACCGGATTCGGTGAAGTCTGTTGTGAACACCATGTTGGATGTGAGTCTGCTCAAGGATCCCGTCTTTATGTTGATGGGTGTCTCCAATATCTTCGGCATGGCGGGCCTCTATGTGCCCTTTGTGTATCTGGTGGACGCAGCGAGGACTCATGGCATCGCCAAGAATGATGCTGCCATGCTTCTCTCCATTATTGGCATAACCAATACTGTGGGACGTGTCGTCTGCGGTTGGGTTGCCGATTTGCCTCAAGTCAATTCATTGCTGCTGAACAACATTTGTCTGCTAATCTCCACGGTGGCCGTGTCGCTTACCCCACTGTGCTACAGCTATAGCGCCTATATAGCCATGTCGATTGCCTTTGGCATTGCCATCTCTGGTTACATTTCGCTAACGTCAATTATACTGGTCGATCTGCTCGGCCTGGACAAGCTCACCAATGCCTTCGGGTTGCTCATTCTATTCAGAGGATTCGCTGCACTGTTGGGAACACCACTTGCTGGCGCTCTCTTCGATATAACGAAAACCTACGATTTGCCCTTCTATATGGCGGGAGCAATGTTTGCTGTGTCAACAATCACCAGCTTCTTGGCGCCATGCATGAAACGCTTTAGCGGATCAGATGAGACACCGGTGCATCAGGAGACCCTAACGCCCATCGATGAGGAACAGGGCGAGGATGCCGAAGAGGAGGATGAGGATCAACCAATCACCATTGTGCCCAAGATCATTAAGACGCTGCCCAGTCCACTGCAGGAGGAACCACCACAACAGTTTCCCCAAACACAATACAAATCATCAGCAACGACAACGGAATCAAAGCTCTAAGCGAAGATGAAGAGAATTTACAAAATGATAATGAGATGAACAAGAAGAAAGTAAAGAAGAAGAAAGAGAAAACCCAAAATAATGTGTTAAGAGTGTGAGGGTGAATGTAAGAGAAGAAGTGAGACAGTGAGAGAGAGTATGAATTATATAGAGTTAGGAGCGCGCGATATTTTTCTAGAAACTTATACAAAGAGGAGCCAATACGAAGGAGAAGAAAGTATAGTAGAGCAGGGGCAGGCCCAGAGAGATGCAGGTCCAGGATCCGGCGAAAGTATTTCAATAGAGCACACAAAGAAAACTATATACAAAGCAACAACAACAACAAGATGAGATAAAGAAAAGAGAGCAACAAAAACACACACGTATGTTATGAACTAAAGATATATAGAATATATATTAAAAAGAAAACAAACGATGCCGATGCCGAACTATGCCTAAGCAACACTATTCAATATATACAACTAATAATGATCTATATATATATTATATATTATACATTATAGATTTGCTTTATGGCAAAGAAAACTTGGCTTAGCTTCGATAAGATTGTAGCAGAGCTCTGCTGCCATATAAATATTATAAAACACACACACACATGCATACACACTCACACGCTCATACATTGATAAACTCTGATTGATTCTACGATAGTTATTCAACAACAGCAACAACAAACAACAACAGCTACAACTATAAAACTAAATTGTAAAATACTTTTATTTGTTTGTTAAATTTTACGATTTTTTAATTATTTTTATGTACTATTATATTATTATTATTATTGCTATATTGTATATGTATATGTCTATTATGATAACTCTCTCGATATATAATTATTATACTATTATACTACTGTTGTTGTGCATCGTACGTTGTTATACGGCAAGTGTTATAAATGTGTCATACGACCTAATTGCAGTAGGCTAAACCAAACCCAAGTAGAGAGTTTTAGTAGAGATCGAGATCGCGAGAGTGTGTAAACCTTTTTGGTTATAATAGTTAGTTATTTTTCGTATCGTTTATTGTATATGTATAAAGAAGGCAATGCGATTAACTTGTAGAAGCAGCAATTAAGAAATTGATGATGATGAAGAGAAAGAGCAACAACTATTAAACAAATAAATGCTAAACTAAATAAATTTTATATTAAAAAGAATGAAAAAAACACAAAAAAAAGAACAACTGAAATTGTTTTCAATTTTTAACTAATAATTTAGCTACAAAATACAAAAGAATAAAGCTAATTTTATGGCTCACATTTTGTAAGTTAATTAAATGATGAAACTGTGCAAATATTTCAGGCAAGTCCATGAGCAAAAACAAACATTTTTAAAGGCTTGTGCGTTTTGTTATACACACCAACAACAACAACTACAAATTACAAATACAAATATGTGTTAGACCTTTTAATAACTAAGCAAAATTATCGAGTGAATACCAAAATAAAGAGCAATCAAATGCAGTTTTACACTCAATTACAAAACGCACTCACACTATATGTACCTCTCCCCCCGTCCGTTTCCCCTACCCCATTGCCATTCCTCCTATAATATGTGCATCAAGGAAAATTGATAAATCAGCTAGCCAAGCTATATGCAAAAACAACAAAACAACACACAAAGCAAAGCAGAACAATAAATGTTAGAGAAACAAACTAAAAAAAAAAGAAAATAAACAATTTTTGCCATTTATAATTTCGAAAACTTGAGAGTAATCAAAGTGTACTTATACATTTAACTGTTATACAGCTGAAGGTAAGTAATGGTGACTGTTATACGCGTGCAGTAGCAGCTATGTATTTACCTTCATAATGGCAAAAAAACTATTCGGTAATTCTCTTTTATATCTCCCCAAAATAATCATCGATCAAAGTTCAGATAATTATTTTGTTGCCACCTTATCGTGTGTGCCGCAATTACTTTGTGCTCAAGATAGCACCAGAAATCGAATCGAAATCGAAACGAAATTGGGAACTAGGTCTTATAAAGTCGTCGTGGTCGTGCGCCACTTGATCGAAAGAGAGCCTGTACAACTGATTACGGGGCAGAAGCACTAAAACCCTGGCGCAACTCGAGTCCCCCCACCTATATAGATTAGGCTAATCAATAAATAGTCTTTAAACAGGCATTAACAATTGCAGGCGATACGTAAACTATACCCTATATCACATGCATATATCTACACACACATACACATGAATGGTATATAGAGTGTGTATATGATATATCGTATCAGTCCAGCTATGTAAGTACTCTCAGCGTGGCGCTATCAAACTATTGACAAAGTCGGCCCAGCCAAGTGCTGCGAAAATAACAATGAAATCGCCGGCGAGACTTTTTCAGTACTTTCAGCAGTGTAAATACACTTGCACTCACACACACACACCCCCACCAATACACAGACAGAACAACTGGACAGCTATCAATTTTACTTTGAGCCATGTACATTCCAAATGATCCAGCGCGCTTTGTTATGCTTCGTGCTCAACACGCTGGACAGTGGGACAGATGGAACTGTTGGGAGTGGACAATGGACAGTGGCCAACAAAAATGTCAATGACTGTGTTTGTGATAAGGTGGCGGAAGGCAACACTAAACTGGGCGACAGCAAAACTGAAGCCAAAGTACAAACAAAACTAGAGAAGGAAAACTAAAAGTAAAAGAAATTGAGTGCATGACGAAGCCACGATACCCTCGGCAGGCAAACAAGCAATAATTATGTATAAATCTCTTTAGTGTTCCTAACCACAGTCTTATAATATACCATACTAAGTTATTAATATAACGTTATTCACTATAGATAGGCTTGTGATTGCTAAGACATTCAATTTCCCTTTTAGTTTAAGAGTTGCATATTAGGTATCATCAAATAATGTATAAGTATCCTATATATTGATTCTAACCACAATCCTGACTACTATTTATATTACACAATACCCTAACTATGTACAAATATTATTTTATAATGTATAAATATCCTTTTTGTTCCTAACCGCAGTTTATATAATGCGGTTTCCTCTAGCAAAGCTTTCGTTTCCCTTTCAGTATAACAGGCACCTATACTAATGGGTATCGCTTTACAATAACATGAATTAGTTATTATATTATATTCATTTCATGTTAAAGCGCATGACAAATCCGTCGTCGTCTTTGTGAAGTGGGCAGACTACTATAAACAGAGAAAATAGAACTGCACGAAACTGCGACCGTAAGTGGAGCAAGACGGTTGACGTCGATTGATAAGCATGAAGTATATATAGCAGAAACAAGAATAATACACACAACAAACTGTCCAGCTGATTAGTAAGTGAAACAGGTAAGCTAGAACATATGCGACTAAATATGGCACACATACAGAGTTTTATATACATATAATACCCCTGTGTGTATATGAGTCTGAACTGTTTCAACAACAAACCAAATACCTGTTAAGAGGCTTCGCGCCTGCAGTCTCACTTCAAGATCGAGACGAACCCATAAGGCGCTTGCCTGGCAACAGTGCCTCATCCCCATGCTGCTGCCCCAAAGGGCAGTCGCAGCAATTAAGCAAAACAACAAAAACTATGGCAAATTGTGTTGACGACATCGCAAAGCCGAGCCGCGTCGCTTCGCACCGATCCGACCGTCCCCTTAACTCATATCATGTGACGTTATTCGTTCCCGTACACCTGACACACACACACAAACACACATACATGCGAAGCGAAGCTAAAAGCCCAGCGACACGAACCGTAAGCTGAGTGCACGCAGAGCGTTCTAAGCAAAAGACGAGAGTCAGCAAAAATGGGCGTATAAACACAGTAAATTTTGGTTGACATGTTCAAAAATATAAATACAAATCTTGTTAAAACAAAAAACCCATAAAAAATAAAAGAGATAGTGCATTCTCGAGTTTCCCTTGTGATCATTATAGAAAACTATTAAAAAGAATTTATGTTAACATACAAAATATAACTTGAAATCATTGTAGCTAATCCTAATCAATAAGCTGTCAACAATCAACGGTATCAGATAAAATAAAAGTATAGTATCACGGCCCTAACTGAATAATGGGGAAAGTACCCCCCTAAATACGGCTTATCAGTGTGAAAGAGAATAAACAATTGTCGCTACTCACCCAATGGTTCCTGAGGAGGTGTTGGTGTTGGCGTCTCCACTTGTGGAGGATGAGTCAGCTGCTGTGGCTGTTGTTGTTGCTGTGTTGGTGGCGGCTGTTCAATGCAAACAGTTTGCTGTGGGGGCTGAGGCTGCGACTGAATGATATGATGTGGTGGAGGTGGTGCCTGAACAAGCATAGGTGGTTGCGGAACATCTGCAGGCAATGCCCAAGTGACGGGTATGGCACCCACAGGCGCAGCGCCACAATCCGATAATTCATCCTCATACTACGCATAAAGAAGGAAAAGAATGAGATGAAAAGTTGGCTAACAAAAAAAAAAGGAGGTTGCTACTCACCTGTGGCACAGGGCCTGCTACCGGATGCATCGCCTGAAGGGGCGCAAGTTGTCCATCATCGTAGATTTGCATAACGCCCATTTGTTGCTGCATCTCATGCATTTGCTGGGCATCATAGATGGGATAGTTGGGACTCAACATGCTGGACGTTTCCGAGGAGGCCAGCGAGGAACTATTATGATTGAGTTCGTCGCCATTGACATGAGCAACCTCTTGATATTCCTCGGCATACATGGGTGCTGGATGCCATAGTTGTGGCATCTCTTGTGCCTGACGATCATCCACAATTCCGCCGGGTCCCTGGCCACCATCCTCAGTAATGTATTGATATTCCGAGGGCGGCATCATCGGATATATATATCCGCCCATGTAATTATACAGCGGCATGTGTGAAATGTAAACAGGTGCGCCTTGTGCAGCAGCAGCTGCAGCCGCATTGGGCGACGCTTGAATTGGCCCATGATGTGGGGCAAAGTACGCAGTCTGATAACCGCTATAGGGGGCATAGGGACTTGGTGCATAGTATGACATTGGCTGCAATTGCACCTCGGCCGGTGGTGGTACCAACTGTTGACCCATTTGATCCTGTTGCAGTTGCATGGCATTTGGAGCAGGACTTGCGCTTTCTGGCGGCATTTGTTGTTGCTGCGGTTGCAACTGCTGTTGCATGTGACGCGGTGTATGGTAATTATTGCGACGCTGACTACCGCCACCGCGACCACGACCGCCACCATGTCCACGACTGCGTCCACCCATACCGGATGTAATGTGGCCATTGGGATTGCCCTGATGAATTGGCATAGGTGGAAGCATTAAAGGATTACCCTGCAAGGCAAGCAACATGATTAATACATGAATCATCATGGAATATGGTACAAGAAGCAACTTACCTGCTCTGGTGGAAGTTCTCCGTGTGCACCCAAATAGTGAGGCGGTACTCCGCCCCCTTGTATGCAGGTCTGTGGCCAACCATGAAGATTCACATTGGCCGTCACATTATGCACATACACATTGCTGGACATTGGGGCAGGAATCACTGCCTGCGGCTGGAACATAGCTGCCCCTTGTGACATATGCGGATGATGCCCACCATGGCCCTGTGGCATGTACAGTGCCTGCGGTGGTGCTTGATTATAAAGCGGCACTTGGGCCAGTACGCTGTTATTATTATTTATGTTGTTGCTCGTTGCTGACACAATGTTGTTGCTGTTATTTGTATTTGAATTGTTGTTGTTGTTGTTTGGCAACGTTTGTGGCGTCGTTGGTGTAGAGACTGACGACGCTACTGTCGCTGCTGCTGCAGTTGGCGGCGGCGGTTGTTGCTGCTGCGGTTGCTGTTGCTGCTGCTGCTGGGCAACCGGCTGCGTCTGCTGCGCCATAATTGGAACGACTGCGCTACACTTGATGCAACGCAGTTGACAACGTTGACGACTGTCGGAACAGGACTGTTAGTGTTTCTGGACGTATCTCAGGATATGCAAAGCACATGAACACAACAAACGCCAAACATTGATGTATTTGCTGCGAAATCAAAGAAATATTTTATTTAGCAAACGAAGCGCCAAAATTTGAGGTTAAAGAGAGCCCAACCGCATGACATCTGGCAACGCCGCACAGCTGTCGAGGCCCCAGTGAGCAAAAAAGAAAAATAATAAGAGAAAATAAAAAACATACAAAAAGACAAATAAACAGAGAGGGCATGTGCGAAAGAGAGAGCGAGAGAGAAAGAGACTATGGCCATACTGTACCGGGTGGGGTGACAGCCACCTCAGCCCCCACAAACGCCCACAAGTTGCGTTCAAGTGTCATACAAAATATACATAATTCAAAACAATACAATTCTTGCTTGTCTACATTTTAAGCCGGCTGGCAAAAAATTTGATTCGCTAACGTCAAACACACATAAACACACATACATACACATACAGAGAGCGACAGCAACAACACTCATGCAGATTCAATCACGCACACACATACACACAGACGGAGGCAAATGACAAACGCACGCACACCTGTACAAGCAGGCGCCGCACTACGTCACTCAACTGGAAAAAAAGAGCAGAAATAAAGTTGCAGTACGACGCTTTCGATAAGTGTCGAAATTCTAGGTAATTCGAAAAGACTGCGTAACTTTAGAATGTAAATGCACGCATTCCAATGTCCAATGGCGGCGGCAGAGGCAACGGCAGCAGTGGCCGACCTGGCAGAGAGAGCACCACGTTGACGGCAAAATAGAACGCGGTGGAATGTGTCGCAAGGCAAAAGAGACGGGGGATGGGGTAAAAGTACTAGGGCAAGAAAATAGAAGTGTATGCATGCGTGTGCGTGTGTGTGTGCGTGACTGTGTGTGATTGACTGACTGTGACTTACCTTTAATAGTTCGCCAAAGATATATAAATCAGATTTGTAGCAATCCGATCATGTTTTATGCGTGCGGGCGGCCTCTCGACAGTGCGACGGGCGGCTGCTGCCAATAAATGAATGAGTGGTGTTTCACTTGCCGCGGCACTCTTCTTTTCTTTCTTTTTTTCTAATGACACGACGAATTCTGTAAGCAACTCTTTTTCTTCTACACTTTTGTCGCGTCGCCTGCTACTTTTATTAACACTGTTGCTGCCTGATTGCGCCACCCGCACACGCACAAGTATGAAAATGCAGTAAATAAATTGTTAGCGCTAGCACAAACACTTAATTATTTTTGCATGTGCAACAAAAAAATCAGATTGTTTCTTTTCCTACTCGTGGTGACAGTGTGACCTGTTACTTAACAGCACTTTTAACAGCGGCGATAAATTTAACATATTTTCGAGCAGACACGACTCGTTAGCAGCATTCATCAAACTAAATGTTTATTAATACATTTGTTTAAAAGAGTTTCCGTTTTGGATATAGTTAAAAAATATATTTTTAATTAAAAAACTAATCGTTGCTGATATATTGTAAATAAAAGCGACATTTTAAAATCGGTTTTAAATTGACCGCTGTTATCGTTGTGTTAAAATTTGTGATGGTTGTAAATGTTAAACTGACATTGGGCACTGTTAAAATCTTCGACATATCGATTGCATATTTGACATGTCACCGGCAATAATTAGCTACTTATTTTTTTACAACAAATTCTTTAAATACAATTATTAGCTTATTATAGTAATAATTTTATTAAAATGTGTTGTTGTATTTTTCACCATCAGTTATCGATAGCTAAAACATGAAGAAGCAACTCGATATAATATAATCGATATCACGAGGGCAGAACATTTCAATTACAATTTTATTGTTATCAATGAATGTATATACACTTTATAATTACTGGGAATATATCTTTGGACTCCTTAAATCGTATTTAAAGCTTTGATTTGCGCATACTAAAATTAAAAATGGCTTCTATGAATTCATTGTCGAAATATCGTGTTTTGAGAATCTCGCATTCATCGTCTCTGGCGCGTATGAGATTATCGTACAGTGCCTGCTTTATAAGACCCTTACTTTGGCGCATCGAATTCGGAGGGAACTGGGAGTACTCTCTAATCTTTGGCCAGATAACAGAATCCAGTTCAGTTAGTTTAAAGACGCGTGAAACTAGATGATAATGAAATGCTTCCTGAGCTGACAGTTTCTCATTTAGCAATAACATCTCAGAGGCTTTGGATCGGCCTAAAATTAGAGGAAACATGAAGCTAGAACATGCCTCAGGCACCAGTCCAAGTTTGGTAAAGGGTGTTAGGAAAAATGCCTGTAATAAAGATACCGATTAACTGATTAATTGTAACTGTAACACTTGCTTACCTCTTCGGCACACCAGGCCACATCGCTAAGTCCTACCATGGTGGCACCGATACCAATGGCAGGCCCATTGACCAGACTGAAAATCAGCTTATTGCACTCGATAAAGCTGGTGACCAAAGCTTTGAAGACAGCATTGGCCTCTTTGATATATGTTTCCATGTCACTTGTTTCCGCGGCGGGTGATATATTATTTCCAGCGGTAAAATAATCGCCGGTACCCGTAAGCACAACAATTGATACATCCTCATCAGCATTTACCTCGACCAGGGCACGCGTCAATTCCTCGTAACCTGTTCTGGTAAAGCTGTTCTTCTTTGCGGGATTATTAAATGTAATCGACAGTATTTTATCCTCCTTTCGGACGATCAGCTGCTGAAAACCTTTGTACATCTTGCGGACTTTGCAGTGATGTGAACAATGGAACGAATTCTTTTGAAGTGCGAGCGAAGTCCAAGCTGTCTGGATTGATCCAATTGTCGTTCAGGTATAAACAAATCTACAGTAACTTATGAGAGCGCTAATCCAATGTTGAGGAAGGTCACAATTTGTGCGAAAGAGAACTGAGTATCTGTGACGTCAGAATGTGACCTTTTCATTGCAATTTAATTGCAACAGTCTGGCAACACTGTGAGTGGCAGCATTAAACACAAAAAGCTGACAACTCTAAAGTACCGTTTCAAATATTTCAATTTTGACTAGAGTGTTTTAATGGAGTCTTTTTTGTACAACATTCAGCTTAATATTAATTTTATTCGCTAATTTCATCAATCACCGGTACATTCTGCAGCTCGGAACACTTGCGCTTCCACATCGCCAATTGCTCTCGCAGCACCTTTTCCTTTGCTGCCGCGCGAGTTAACAGTACTTTCGCTTTCTGCAACAACTGCGTCTTCTTCATAAGCTGTTCCTTAATGTACTTGAGCTCATCATCCTGCAAAGAGGATTTAGATAAGTTGACTATGAATTTCTAAATTAATATAATCAATATTAACTACCTTGCTGCCACTGCTGGCGCGCTGCTTTAGCTCAAGCTGCAGCGCAGCTATTCTGTCCACAGCATCAGCATGCAGCTGCTGCAATCGCGCCAGTTCTGCTGACGCAGAATCTGTTGAGCTGCGGGACTCAGTAGAGTGTCTTCCGTCCTTAAGGAACTTATTCTCCGAACGCAACTTCTCCACGAGGTTGCGCAACGACAGAATCGTGTGCTCCGCCGACTGACCTTGTTGTGTGTTCACCTTGAGGCCGCTGCATTTGCACAGCTCACGCCGCGACTCGGTACGCACCATTTCCTCCTTGAGGGCGAGAATATAGCTAGAGAAAACAAGCTAACGTGAGTACCTAATAATCAATATGGAACAACCATCAGTTACTTACTCCTCCAGATGTTTGATGCGCTTCTGCAATCGATCGCTGTTGTCACCCTGACGCAGCAGATCTGTATCCAGCTGCAGCTGCAAGTTGCGCGCCTCGAGGCGTATGTTTTGCGCCTCTATCGACTGGCAACGTTCCTGCAGCTTCTCCAGTTCGGTTGTCAGCGCATTGCTGCCACGTCCCTCCAGCTCCATGGCTATTATCTTGCGCTGCTGCATCTCTATGCGGGCCTTGAGTGCCTCAATTAGCTCCACTTGACCTTGCTCGTAGAAGCTATGGTGGCTGGGATTCGGCTGTGATTGATGATGAGCTGGCGAGCTGCACTCACTGCTTGGACCCGTATAGGTTTCTGGACTCTCCGAGGGCGAGGGCGTGAACTTGGATGCACCAACATGCTGTAAATTGGGACACGAGGGAACACGGCAGCATTTCAACGTGTTCTGATGATTGGCACTGATCGTTGTCGCGCTGGTCGCCGAGGTGCCTCCAGTACCTCCCGATCTGCCTACCTTAGACTCAAGCAGATGCTTGTCCTTCTCCAGTCGCGCAGTTGTAGTGCGCGCAGCCTGCAGCAGTGTACGTGTCTTCTCCAGTGCCAGTTCCGTCTCATCCAACTTGGATTTGTACTTCTCCGCCTGCTGCTGCCAGCGCTTCTGCTTCTCCCACAGACCCACCTCGTTGGCACTGCGCGTGCGCTTTGCCTCCAGTAGCTGCTGCTGACGATGTAGCTGTACTCGTGCGTCTTCCAGATCAAGTTCCAGTTGCTGTATGCGTTTCTGTAGATTCTCCTGCTTGACGCGGGCGTTCAACTCCGTCTTGATGGACACCACAGGCCGCTTAAGCAGCTGCTGGCGCAATGATTGACTCAGATCACGTGCCTGTTTCTCACGCTGCTGCACATTGCTTAGCTGCTTACGCAGTGCCTCCATTTGGGTGTGATAAATCTTGTTGGTTGCCTCGGTGCGGTTCAGATCTGCGGCCAATTTGGCGATCTGATCCGCCGAGTAGTCGGATGTGTCATTAATATAACGCTGCTGATCGTCCTGGAAAAGAGAAGAGTAACCATGAGAAGAGTCACCATTAGAGAAGCTCTTTAGAAGGAGATTATAATACAAACATGGAAGTTCTTTAATGTATTCATAAGATCGCTTATGTGTTTGTCCTTCTCATCCAGGAAGACTCGCAGCTGCTCCAATTCGGGGTTGCTGTTGCTCTCTACGCACTTCTCGCGATCCTGGTAGAGCTTCAATCTAAGATGAAAGAGATGTCGTGAGTTGTTTAAATGTTTGTCTTTGTTATTCTGCACTTACTTCTCTCTCAGTATTTCCACCTCTTCCTCTCGTGTAACCAGATTCTGTTCACAGTAGATGAGCTTGTCCTTTAGCTCCTTCACCTGCTTGTGCAGCGTGGGCAATTCCTTTAGCTCCTCTGTGTCCTGTTTCTCCTGTTCACCTGCTGCCAAATCCTGCTCCATTTCCTCACGTTCCTCTGCCTGCTGCTGCGGACTTTGATCAGTTGAACTGTGCTCGAACATTTCCTCAATCTTCTCATCGGTCAACTCGTGGAGAGAATTCTCACTTGTTTGCGCAGCAACACGCAGTGGGGACTTCAGCTGCTCCTGCTTCGATTTTAGTTCCGTTATTTCCTGATCTTTGGTCTTGATATTGAAGTTGAGATTGTTTACGGTTGCCTTGAGCGTATCATTCTCTGCCGCCTGCTTGGTGACCTGTTGCTGATTTTGTTCTCTTTCTGTTTGCAGCAAATCCTGATACTTCTGTATGGACTGATCCTTCTCGAGCAGCAGGGTATGAAAGGATAAGATGGTCTTCTCGACAACTCCACTGTGTTGGCTGTCGGATTCATTGCCAGCATTCGCCGTCTCCAGTTGTTTGCACAATTCTTCGACGCGCTTGTTTGCCACCAGGAGGCTGCTTGGATAAGGATAAGTAAATGTTTGGATTATATACAAATCTTTTATAGAACTTACTTTGTGCGCAATTGTTGCAGCTCTTCATTGGTGCTGCTGTTTGTTTCCTGCGACGTTTGTACTGCCTGATGTGCCTGCTGTGCTTGGCTGCCACTCGTTGTGTCATTTGTTGTCTGCACTGCCATCTCCTGCAGCTGCACAGTTGCGTCGCTAGTTTGGATAGCCATGTGTTGAATGGAGACACGCCTTCTTGGCGAACCAATGGGCGAAGATTGTTTGTCAATCAACTGCGCTGCGCGACGCACTGCCGGCACAGGCGCTGCTGCTGCTGCTGTTGGCGTTGCAATAGTATTGGTGGAAGCATCAACTCCAACAGCTTCCTTGCGGTGTTCACTGCTTGGCTGACCAAACAACGCTTCAATTGTTTGCCAATGCTCCGACTCTGTGGCATGTTGCAAACGCAGCTCGGACAGCTCCTGCTGTAACTCTTCCAGCTTTGTCTGCAGACTCTCGCAGCGCTGCTCCAACAATTTACACTGCGTCTCAGACTTGATGAGCTTGATCAGCTGCTGGGAATTCTCCTCATTCGGTGCCAACTTGGCCTGCACCACATGCGTCACCTGGTCAATCAGCATTGAGTCGACATCGCTACCTTGCTGTTCCTGCTCCAGACGCTGATTGAATTTCTGATTGGCGAACACAAAGTTGGTAAGGAAGATCAGGGGCGTAAATTTGGCATATTTTTCCTTGAGAGAAAACAGAGATCGCTGCAGGAATCTGTGCAGGAAAAGGAAGTTAATTAACTGTTTGTGTATTGTTATATTTATTCTTACTTCTGTTTAATAATGTGGTTGCCTCTTTCTAGCTGAAAGTCCTGTTGTGCCACATTCGCCAGTTGCTCTGCTGCCTGCAGCTGCGTTTCCAGATTGTCCACAGTTTGCTGCAACCGCTTACGTTCCAGTTCCAAGCGCGAGGTTTCCGCTTTGGCTGTAAGATATGTAGAAAGGAAGCTCAACTCAAGTTGCAGTTCACGTGGAGGGTTTCACTTACCCGTGTCCAAGTCACGCTGCATCTTGGCCAGCATCAGTTTGTCATCGGAACTGCTCTGGAGATCTGCCACCAGATGACGTAAGCTGATGTGATTATCGGTGATTTCGTTGAGCAGCTTCTGCTGCGATTGTATCTGCCCATTGGCCACCTGGAGTAGTCCCTCAAGCTGCTTGTTCTCGCGCTGCAGCTCAGACTGCTGGCTGCGCCATGTGGCTAGTTCCTGACGTTGTTGTTCAAACTCAGCAGCCGTCAGATAGTCCAGCTGATAGTTGTCGCCAATGATGCCGTAGTCTGCGGATATGTCCGGCAACTTGAGCTCACCCAGCAACTGTTGCATGGCCGTGGCAAGCTGCATACTTAAGGTGGCATTGCGCTGCTCCAGCTGCTGTCGCTCCTCTGCTGTGCAGGCGTTCGTGCTTTGCAGCGCTCGCAGCTGTTCCGTCATGGCTGCCAGCTCGGACTTGTGCTGTGCCAGCTGTTTGCCAATGGCCGCCGTATCCTCAATGTGGCGCAGCTCCTGGCACTTCTGCTGCGTCAGCAACTGATCGTATTCCTCGCGCATGAAGCCATAGGAACTGCTCTGCTGCTGCAGCTGTCGCTCCAGGCTGATGTTCTGTTCATGCAGCTCCAGATTGTAGTGCACCAGTTCGTTGCCATCGGCAGCCATGTGCAGACGCAGCTCCTCGTAGTGCTTGCGTAGAATGCTCAGCTCTGCCAGCTCAGCAGTGCTAGGGCGAGTTTGCTCTGCCTCTGGTTCCACCTGCTCCTGCACCTCTAGCTCAGTGATGACAGGCAATTGCAGCCCCTCTGTAGCCTCATTGGGTGTGGTTGGTCGCGTTGCTGAATCGATTGTAATGATCTCCATGTGCTCCTCGGGCATTTCGGATACATCACGCATGCTGTGCACCGAGGACAGCTCACCCGTCTCCGACTCGCTGGCATTTTGCTGCAGCAGTGCGCAGAGCGCCTCCTCACGCGCCCTCGATTCTAGCAGTTGTCTCTGCAGAGGTTGCGACGCGGTGGTGCCACCAGGCAGTGCATCAATTAGACGCCGCAATAGCTCTGAATCTATGGTAATATGCTCCGAGGTAGCTACAGAATGATAAAGAATAATAATATTCATCTCATTAATGTTTCTTCTACTTCCAGCTGTACTCACCATCATATTCGCGCAGCTTCTCTAGGATCTCATACATGCCCATGCGCAGCGTTTCATTCTCTGCCAGCACATCCTCGTACTTGTTCTGCAGTTCAGAGCTGGCAGCACCATCGCCTTGACCGCGTCGGGGTGAATTCTCTAGCGGAGCACTTGTGGGCAATTCGCCCACTTCACTGGGCTGATGCAGAGACACATCCAGTGGCTGCTGCTGCTCCACAGGTTGTTCCTGCTGTAGCTGCAGCAGTTTGCGCCTGCGGAGGGTGAACTTAAGTATGTGATATATGAGAAGTGGCTGCCTTCATACTGACCTCAGTGCACTCTTGTCCAGTTTCAGCTGCAATCGCAACTCCTCCGAGGTGCGCAGTTTTAGTGTCAGCCGCTCTATCTGCTTGTCCTTGTTGCGCTGCTTGGCGCGCACGTTCTTGGACAGCACCACCACATCGTCGGGTATATTAAGACGGCGACGGAGCACTTCATTCTCCTGGGCCAACTCGTGCATGGCATTAAGTTCCTGTGTGTAGTTGCGCAGCTGCTTATCGCGCTCGGCCAGCTTCTGTTCCAGCCCCGAGGAGCGACGCAGCGCCGGCACAAGACCATCCTCGCCACGTTTGTACGATTCCAGTGCGTTGAGCGCATGCATTGCCTGCTTGGCCTTGAGTACATTGTCCTGTTCTGCATTGTCCAGCAGCTCGGACAACTGCTGGGCACGCGTGATGGCCACCTGCAGACGCTCCTCGATCAGTTTGCAGCAGGCACGCGGCTGTTGGGGATTCTGTATGCTCTCACGCTGCACGGCCAACTGATTCATCACCTTGGTGGACCTGACTATCTCATCCGACATGGACTTCAGCTTGGCCTCGAGTGATTCAATGCGCTTCTCTCGTAATTCCACCAGCTGCAAGCACAATTTATTAATATCAAATGTGGACATGGAAACATGGATTAAGAATGTAGAGTGGACTGGGACTTGGGATGCAAAATGGCTTCAATCAGGCTGGAGAGGGAACCTTTGCCAATTGTTGAGATTTCAGCACTTACATGCCGCAATCTGATCAGCTCCTCGTCCTGTTGGCTCTGCATGCTGCTGCTGGTGGAGGATTGGATCATTTTGAGGCTGGTTGTTGAGAGTTCCGATTGATGCTTGCGCAGCAGTTGCAGCTCCTTATCCTTTTCGTCCATTTGCAACTTCCAGTTGAGCGCTTGCTCTTCATACTTATCCAGAAATTGACGCATTTCCGCATCCTGTCTCTCGCGCTCCTCCTCCAGGAATGTGATGTTGCCCTCCAGCCGCGATATCTCTAGACTTTGCTTATCCTCTCGCTGCAAAAGAGATTTGCGCTCCTGCTCCACTTGCGTAATGTCCTGCGTGATCTGCAGCAGATTCATTTTGATCTGCTTCAGCTCTTGCTCGTTCACCACGATGGTCTTGGCCTGAACTATATTCTGTTTCTGCAAGGTCTGCGAGGTGGGAATAGGAGAATGTTTCAGGTGAGTGAATGTAAACCCTGAATCCCTTGTATCTTGTCTTATCCCTTAGCTCACCTCAATCTCTCGCAGCAATCGCTTGATGTGTTTGTTTTTCGTGTCAATGTTGTGCAGCAGCTGCTCCTGCTTGTCCAGCTCGGACAGCGGATCAGAGGAGTCCTTATCGCTGGCCTCCGCCTGCTGTGCTGCCTCCTGTAGCTGTTGCTGCTGCTGCTTAATCTCCTCACCCAACTGTGGCAACAAGAAACACACTCTAGTCTAGCCATGATTCAATTCATCTTCATCTGCACTCACCTCCTTCGTCTTGTGCCTTAGGGCATCCCGTTCATCCTCTAGCTTCTGCACCATGCGTTTCAGTTTCTCGTTCTCATCCTGCAATCGTCGTTCGTCTGACTTCTGCGCCAACTGTCCCTTGTACTCCAACACAGCCAGCGTCAGTTCCAGCGTTTTGCGTAGTGAACGCTTGGGCAGCTCCTCTAGCGTGTCTGCCAACTCCAGCAACGTTTCGTACAGTTCATGCTTCTGGCGTGCACTGAACTCGTGAAACCTACGCACAGACACAGTCTCCGGTATCTCCATGCTGGCTCCAGCCCCTCTTTGGCAAATCCTCTGGTGCAGCCTGTGCGCGTTTTGGCGGTTCGTTGCGTTCTGAGCGAGTGAAAATTTTCGGTTTTGCCACAATGTGCTCACAGCTCAAATCCAAAAGGTTTTTGCTTTTGCCTGCGACAGCTGTTGCCATGACAGCTCGGGCAAAACAAACCCGCTCTCGGCTCCGATTCGGGGGTGAACACGACGACGACGACGACGACGACGACGACTGACTGACTCACGTGCTGCAACGGAAATTGGGGGTGCCGGCGACTGGTAATGAACCTGCCTGCCTGCCTTTGTTTTTGTTGGCATTTTGTTTTGCTACCAACTTCGGTCGGCAGCAGCAGCACCAGCAGCAGCAGCGTCGTCTTTGACAGGATAATTGCCCCCACACAGTGGTAGCCGTGTTGTGTTCCTTGCTTGGGGATTGGGCAATAAACAATGGGCAGGTAACCAGGAAAGTGTTAATTGGCAAAGTGTCAGTGTATCACAGTGCAATGCTCGAATTGAAAAACTCATTCAACTTTGCCATTACAAGTTTTGTGATCTCCATCTTCCCTTGCTGCTACTTCTGCTGCTGCTTCTATTGCTCCTGCCTGCTGCTGCTCCTGCCTGCTCCCGTGTCTGCCTGCTGCTGTTCCTCTGCCTGCCTGACAGCTCGTTGAGTTGCCGTAACAATCGTTGTACAGTTGTCAGTCTAACGCTTGTATAGACACATGTTCCAACTATAATTGAAACTAATGGCAAACGACTTTGGTTACCCCCCAATTTGTGGATTCGCCCTCTGTGAATTGTTGCACTTGGCCGCAAAAACCCCGAAAATTGAAATAATATTTCACTTGGCCAATTAGAAAAACAGTTTAGCACCGCGAATAAGTCAAAAATCAAACAACAGAATGTATACTACATGTATATGTCTATGTATATTGCATGTATAGCTCTACGAATATTATTAAAATACTGTTCACATCTTGCATGCCCCTTTCAGGCACACAGATCCGTTAGTTCGTCGGCCTTGTCACTTCTGGCATTCAGTTGCAGCAGCATAAACTCATAGTAGACCAGCGTGCTCATCATCTAGGAGGAAGCAAGTAAGTTAATCAATTGATTCCTTTTACTATTTCAACTTACGCCAAATAAACTTCTCTTTGTTAGATAATACAAACGGAAACCGGAGAGTCCAATGTACTGATTGTTAATCTGATGAGTGAAACGTTGCACTTTCTCTGTCCAACGATCGCTGGGCACCATGTAGAGCACCTTCAGGGGCAGCGCGGAGTATTCGTGTATGCGGGAGGCACAAATGAAGACGGCGCAAGTGCGACTCAAAAGGAACAGCAAGCTGAACCAGAAATACAAGTAATTAATGGGATAGCGGAGTCTTCTGTAACGGAAATGAGATAACAAAACACTCCAGAAGTTGTTCTTAGCCAAAAAACGCACATAAAGATGGCCAAAAGTTGATTGCAAATGAAGTAAATGTTGTTCAAGCAGGAGAGCAGCACAATATGCGACAATTTGGAATCAACCAGCTCCATCAGTTCACACAGAAGTATATGGTGCAAGCGCAGTTCATGCCACAAAGCGTCGGAAACATGCTGCAAAATTAAATATTATTAAAGGACATAAAATTGAAAAGAGTTTTAGAAAAAGCCTACGCGATTTTGTAGTCGCAAAACGCGCGTTGCAAATTGATGAAAGCGCTGTGACAATCCGAAGCTAACCAGAATTATAAACGTATCCATAAAGTTGGTAATAAACCTAAAGGTGGCATTCAAAAACTGCAAGGAAACAATGGAAATCATAAAGAAGTCTTAGAAGTTAGAGTAATCAGAGCTTCCCTTACAAAAGCATAGAAAATGAAAATGGGATTGTAGGGTAACTTATCGAATACATCCGCAAATTCATGATGCATAAAACCGCTAAAGGGAGTACTCGTAACATTCGCCTGACAGTGCTCGATTCGCATAAGATAATTATAATAACGGGATGAATAATACAGAAAGTGTTCGACTGCAAAGAGAAAGTAAGAAATTCTTTTAAGATTCTTCAGTTCTGATTTAAGAACTCACCAAGAGTCACAACAACCATAATTAAACCCGTGGTGAATAGTTTGCGCCGTAGGCTGCGCTTCGTTGGCTTATACGGTGGAAACAGCATTATAATATCGATGGCATTCCAGGGCACAATAATACGAGACCAGGAACGAGCAACAAAAATAAAACTCAGGCAGATAACCAAGCCACTGCTATAGAAAACCATGCTGACTGTGATAGAGTGAATGTTAAATGAATCCCCTTGATTAAACTATTACTTACCCATGTTTCTGGCTCCCTGATAGAGCTGAGCTGCTATGCCCATCGTTTTCACGCTACCCAGCAGTAAGAAGAGTACGGAAAAGCACATGCCCGCCGAGCGTAGTTTGAAGACCACCGCATGAGGATCATAGCTGAGCACATTGGCCAAGGGCATGATGCCGAAGAACTGCGCCAGACACAGATCTACATAATAAAATAAATCAAAATGAAACTGGTAATGGGATAAACAGTATACAAACTCTCACTTACATGGCCTCATGGCACGATAGAACGTATCGAGATGCTGCAGATTCTGCAAATTGGAGACACAGCGCACCTTCTTGCTCGCAAGAGCGCGTTGCAGACGTCGCTGAGCTTTGAGCTGCCGCAGCAGGCTTGCATTGCGTTGCAGGAAACGTTTACCCGCAGCTTGCCACATGTTGACTAAGTTGCACTTGCCACAAAGCAGCAGCATATCACCTTTCACACACACACACACACACATTACTCCGCCCACTCTAACACTTGTAATTATTGTTTACTGCACACTCGCATGATAACCGCTTTTCAACTGTAATTTCCCTTTGCAGTGTGACCAAACAGATTTCCCATTTCAATTCATTTCCGTAGTGCGAAAATGGCCAGCGACATGGAAGGACCCACGACGGGCTGGAGATTGCCGCAAATTTTCAACAGAAAGGTGAAGCAGCAACGTGCTGAACAGGAGCAGGAAACAACGCTACGCAAACCGACGGATGAGGAAAATTTCGATTTCAATATTATTGGCACGGAGAAGCCCACGGAATATGCACAGCTAGAGATATTCCATCGCGCTGTTTATCCTAGTGAGTAGGAGTGTTGTATCAAGTATTAAGTGGATACTATAAATATATTTTCCCTTCTTTCCCAGTCATGTTGCTGGCTCAGTGCTTTGCCATAATGCCCCTCACTGGCATCTGGCAGCCCAATCCTCGTCGCACACATTTTCGCATCAAATCACCTCAGATGATTGTCACGCTAATCTTTATGGCAACCAGCTCCATACTGACGCTGGGCATGCTGAAGCATTTGCTGAAAATAGGCATAACTGCCAGGAATATGGGTAAGTTGGATATCAAATCAAATCTAGCAAGTCTTCTAACATTTCTCTCTTCTTTCAGTGGGTCAAGTGTTCTTCGCCTGCGTGCAGTGCGCTTGCATTTTGTTTCTGAATCTGGCACGACGATGGCCCTCGCTCATACGCAACTGGACACGTGTGGAACTGGTGTTTACCAAAGCACCCTATGAGACACTCAAGAGCAATCTGAAGCAACGAGTGCGTGTGCCCGCTCTCATCATTATAGGCATGTCGTTGGGTGAGCCGTGCATCGGTATGAGATGTTCCCTCTCACGAACTCTCCTCGCTTTCAGTGGAGCATGCTATGTATCTCAGTTCCGCCGGCATCAGCTATCAACGACGCATGAAGATCTGCCACAACTATCACAATATAACCAGAGTGGCGTCCTTCGATCATTATATACAAACCACGTACGATTATGTCTTTGAGGTGTTGCCCTATAGTCGCACCACAGGTGTGATGATTTTGGTAAGCAGTGCAGATCTGTATGGAATCTATTTGCTATTTCATTATGTCATTACCTCAGCTCTTGAACGGCGCCTGCACTTTCATATGGAATTACATGGACTTGTTTATCATGATGATTAGCAAGGGATTGGCCTATCGCTTTGAACAGATCTCCACGCGTATACGCAAGCTAGAGCATGAGGAGCACGTCTTGGAGTCCACGTTTATTGAGATCCGCGAGCATTATGTGCGTATGTGTGAGCTGCTGGAGCGTGTGGACAACGTTCTGTCCAGCATCATTCTCTTGTCCTGTGTAAATAATCTTTACTTTGTCTGCTGCCAATTGCTCAACATATTTAAGTGAGTAATTGTTGTTGAGCTGGAAGTAGTCGAACCCAATGCTCTATTTCTTTTCCCTAGCAAACTTTACTGGCCCATTAACTACGTGTACTTCTGGTACTCTACGATTTATCTGGTAGGCCGCACCGCATGCGTTTTCCTCACGGCGGCAACCATAAACGACGAATCAAAGAGTTCACTCAGTGTGCTGCGTCGTGTCTCAAGTCGCAATTGGTGCGTCGAGGTGGAACGTTTGATATTCCAAATGTCCACTCAGACTGTCGCTCTGTCGGGCAAGAAATTCTATTTTCTAACTCGACGTCTGCTGTTTGGAGTGAGTATAGCTTTTCTCTGTGTTTATCCTTAACTATGTTAAGTATTTGTTCGTTTAACCACCTCTAGATGGCTGGCACCATAGTCACCTATGAACTGGTGCTCCTGCAATTCGATGAGCCCAACCGGCGCAAGGGATTGTTGCCCTTGTGCGATTGAGAAATGGCAACAATTCAGGTGATTGTCATTTGTCGTGGCGGCTGTCAGGCGCCGCAATTAGTTTTAAGTTGTTGTGCTAAATTCTGCAAAACAACCACGCCCACAATTGTTGACTGCAGTTTGCCTGCACGTTCAAAATTCCCTCAAATGTTGACAGTTGCTATTCGGACATAATGCAGAACGAACAATTCTATCGCGCTGTCTCGCAAGGTAGCGAAAACTTGAACTAAATAAAATGCTGTTAAATACTTATTAAAGAGAAAGAGTTTTATGAATTGAATATATTTTATTTATTTATGTGATTATTTATATGTTTACAGTACTTTTCATATCACAAATCTATGGGCTGCTGCCTGTGAGCAATGTGCGATCTGAGAATGTGAGGGATATCAAGTTCAGGTGGCTAAGTCCACGTGTTTTATACTCTGCCGTGATTCTGATACTCAATATATGCGAATTTGGTGCGGTATTAAACTATATCATTAGCGTGGGCATCAGTTTTCACACTGCCAGCACATTGTCCCTCTATATTGTTTGCCTCTTGGAGCACGTCTTCTTCTGGCGTTTGGCCATCAATTGGCGCAGCATTATGAGACAATGGCATCATGTGGAGCAACTGTTCCTCAGTGTGCCCTATCGCTTCTTTGATGAGTACAAAATGAAGCGACGCATCAACATTGTTGTTGGTGTAGTCATGTTGTCTGCACTGGGTAAGGTATTAAATTGTGATAATTGCATATATTGAATCCATTGCATTCTTCTTACAGTGGAGCACTGTCTGCTGTTGGCCAACTCATTTCACTTGAGCAATCTGGAGCGCACACAGTGCAACATCAATGTCAGCTACCTAGAGAGCATCTACAAGTGGGAACGACCTCATCTCTACCCAATACTACCCTATCACATTTGGCTGTTGCCATTGCTTGAAGTGAGTAATGTTCCTTTACTGCACCTTGCACTGATCTTTTTTTATTTACAGTGGATCAATCAAACCATTGCCTACCCACGTTCCTTTACCGATTGCTTTCTCATGTGCATCGGCATTGGGCTGGCAGCACGTTTCCACCAGCTGCATTGCCGCATTGCTGCGGTGCACAGGAAGGTCATGCCTGCAGTGTTCTGGACAGAGGTGCGACATCACTATTTGGCATTGAAGCGCCTTGTTCGCCTGCTGGACGGATATGTTGCACCACTTGTGCTGCTCGCCTTTGGCAACAACATGTCCTTCATATGTTTTCAGCTGTTCAACAGTTTCAAGTTAGTTGCGTTGCCATTAAGTTAAAATTGAGTGCTAACTCATGTTAATCTCTCATTTAAATAGAAACATTGGCGTGGATGCCATTGTTATGGTAGCCTTCTGGTACTCTCTCGTTTTTGCCGTACTACGCACCACCCTGACTATATTCGTGACCTCGTCTATGAATGATTATGAGCGCAAAATTATAACATCACTGCGGGATGTGCCGTCTAAGGCGTGGAATACTGAGGTTAGTATGATCCCCAGCCTCTTCTAAACTCAAATCTTAAGGATTTCTTCCTCAACAGGTGCAACGCTTTAGTGAGCAACTGGGCAATGACATGACTGCCTTATCGGGCAATGGTTTCTTTTATTTAACGCGTTCACTTGTGTTAGCTGTAAGCAAACTCAGAGATCTCTTTATACCACTTTATGTTACTCAAGTTACTGTTCTCTTTCACAGATGGGCACTACGATCATCACCTACGAGCTTATGATTTCCGACGTCATCAATCAGGCATCTATAAGGCAGAGAACTGTTTACTGTTAGACTTTAAATGCTGATTAATTTTAAAAGCACACTCAAAGTACTTACAATTGTCATGGCACGAAACTAACTAGAGATCTTAACTGGCGAATACATTAATAAATTTTTGCGTCACGCAAACGCCCCCTGCTGATGGTAATCGTTGAGCAGGTGCTATTGCAAAAGAACTACCCTCGCATTGCTCATTAAGCCAGTTAGCAGTAAACAGCAGAGAATGAAGCGGAGCCCACAGAGCAGGAGAAATACACTCCATCACGCCATTGGGCCCTGTAAGTACAAATATGTAATTAAATGTCATTAGCATGTTATAATTGTTTCATTAAATCTAACATATTATTATTTTTCTCTCATATATGTTCTCTTCCTCTCTTAACAGTTCTAGTTCTTGCACAATTTCTTGGCGTTTTTCCTGTAGCTGGAGTTTGGCCCAGTTCTCCAGTTGAAAAAGTGCACTTTCGATGGCTTTCACCATCGTTACTCGTGAGCTGCATCAGTCTGGGCTTTGCCATTATGGACTGTGTACTCTCCTCGAATATTGTGCTGGAGCATGGCCTCAAGATCTATACAATAGGTGAGAAAACTGAGTTGTATTTGATATACACATATTTAATATGCTTTTCCTCCTTTTCTGGCAGGCTCGCTTAGCTTCAGCGTTATCTGCATTGCCTGCTTTACCATGTTCTTCTCGCTCTCCTTCCGCTGGGGACAGCTTATCAAGCGCACAGCGCACTGTGAGCTTGTATTCCAGCAACCAGGCTACAATTGTCATTATGGTCGACAGTTCGGACGTCGCATACGCCTTTGGGGCGTGGGTCTATTGGTGGCTGCCCTCTGCGAGCACTCAACGTATGTGGGCAGTGCTCTCTACAGCAACTATGAGCAGATTAAAGAGTGCAAACTGGATGTGGATTTCTGGCTGAACTATTTTCAGCGTGAACGGCAGGAACTCTTTACTGTATTCCATTTTAATGTGCTGCAAGCACTCTTCATTGAATGGACCACACTGTCCATGACCTTTGTCTGGAATTTTGTAGATATATTTCTCATACTAATCTGTCGCAGCTTGCAGCTGCGTTTCAAGCAGATGCACTGGCGCATTCGCCAGCATGCCGGGCAACGTATGCCTAGCGAGTTTTGGGAGCAGCTGCGCTATGATCTGTTGGATCTAAAAGATTTGTTAAGTTTGTACGACAAGCAGCTCTCTGGCATGGTTATCCTCGCCTGTGCCCACAACATGTACTTTGTGTGTGTGCAGGTCTATCACAGTTTTAAGTATATTTTACTTCTACAGTTATCATATCATGTATTGACTTGACTTATGTTTACACAGAGCGCGTGGCAGTTTTATGGACGAGGTGTACTTTTGGTTCTGCCTGATTTATGTTACAACACGCGTTTGCAACATGATGTTTGCTGCCTCTTCCATACCACGAGAGGCAGAGCAAATATCTTATACACTCTTCGAGGTACCAACTGAGTTTTGGTGCCTGGAACTGCGTCGCATACACGAAATCATAATGCACAACAAGTTTGCGCTCAGCGGCAAGGGATTCTTCTTTGTGACCAGAAGGCTAATGTTTGCAGTGAGTTCAGGGTTTCTAATTGTATTTAGTTATACTTACATTATCCTATTCTTTTCTAGATGGTGGCCACATTGATGGCCTATGAGTTAGTGCTAATCAATCAGATGAGTGGCTCGGAGGTGCAGAAGAGCATCTGCAGTCGTGGTGCTGGTTCCTCAAAGAGTATTTTCTATTCATAGTTTGGTACTGCATAATTTATGAAGCTGTCAGCGACAGACCTGCAATTTGCACACAGATTGTAAACAGATAAACAAGACATATATTCAATTGACACGGCTAGAATTAAACAGCGACTCTCCACCTTCACTCTCGATGGCATTTTACTATGTGCAAAGTAAGCAAATTGCAAACAGTTTAGCGTAGGACATGGCCAGGACAATAAGCAATGCGACAAGGCAACGCAAAAGCGTGGCAACTATCAATTTTTGGCGTTCCCCACGTGTGGACAGCGAGTAAGTGACGTGAAGTGAGTTTACCCAGACTGACATTGCCTAATGACTATTTTATTAGCCTTAAATTGGAGAATGTGCGGCAGGGTAATTCATTCAAGCGGATTAGACGCGTTCGCTGGCCTAGACGTAAGTAAAATGTTAATATATTATGAAATTTGTCATTTAAAGTTTTCTGTTCGTAGTGAAAGCTGTTCTGCAGCGTAGAGAGAAAGAGGATCTCGTTCACAGTGGATGTATTCAGGAGGCCATTAAGCCAGGCAAGGACTATATTAATTTATCTTTTAAGACTTTATATCTCATTCGGCCTTCTCTACAGTCCTAATCATTGCTCAGATATTTGCACTTATGCCAGTGCGTGGCATCAGCTCCAAGTACGCTGAGGATTTAATCTTTGAATGGTTCTGCTTTCGTTCGGTTTATGCGCTTGTGGTTTGCCTCTTCTTTGGCATCACCTCGGGCTACATGGCGGCCTTTGTGGTGTTGGTTAACTTCGACTTTGATTCGGTGGAGACACTTGTGTTCTATGGCTCAATATTTGCAATATCTATGGCCTTCTTTCAACTGGCCACCAAATGGCCAGCTGTTGTTGTGGAGTGGCAACGCGTGGAATCCCAGCTGCCTCCACTGCGCACTGAACGGGAACGCGGTGCATTGGCTTTTCATATTCGCATGATAATAATGATAGCCATGGGCTGCTCAGTGGGTAAGTTATGATTGAACTGCATACTATACTTTGCATTCTACTAACTTTTCTCATCTTGCTTGCAGTGGAGCATCTGCTGAGCATGCTGTCCAGCATTTATTATGTCAACGCGTGTCCTATTCTACCTAATCAGCCCATCGAGAGCTACTTGATGATTAATTTCAGCATGTTTTTCCATTTCGTCGAGTACAGCACCTTTTTGGGCATAGCTGGGAAGATCATCAATGTGCTGGCCACGTTTGCCTGGAGCTTCAATGACATATTTGTTATGGCTGTCAGTGTTTCTTTAGCGGCACGTTTCCGTCAGCTGAATGATTACATGCTGCGTGAGGCGCGCTTAGTAAGTTTAAACAGGCATTATGAGGTTTATTTTCTACATTTTGCAATCACTTCAGCCTACTAGCGTTGATTACTGGATACAGTGCCGCATCAATTTTCGCAATCTTTGTAAGCTCTGCGGTGTGGTAGATGATGCCATTTCGATTGTAACTCTGCTGTGCTTCAGCAACAATCTGTACTTTATATGCGGCAAGATACTGAAGAGCTTACAGTGAGTAGCAGTTGAATTTATGTTACATTATATCCTTTATAATCCATTACATGTTTTGCAGAAAGAAACCTTCAGCCTCGCACACCGCTTACTTTTGGTTCTCGCTGAGTTATTTACTGGCTCGTACCTTGATCCTATCACTATACAGCTCCAGCATTAATGACGAGGCCAAGCGTCCGTTGCTCATCTTTCGACTGGTGCCCAGACAATATTGGTCCTCTGAGGTAATCACTTAACTTCGTATAATCTATTCTAACTCTACTGAACTGCCTTTCAGCTGAAACGCTTCTCGGAGGAGGTAAATATGGATGAGGTTGCCTTGACTGGTATGAAGTTCTTCAATTTGACTCGCAGCGTTGTCATATCGGTATTTAATAGTGTGAAATATCCTACAAAATCATAATATATGTCAATATTTACCCAATTTCATCAGGTTGCGGGCACAATTGTTACCTACGAACTGATTTTGCTGCAGTTTAACAAGGCGGACAAGGTTAATGACTGCTTTGAGCACTGAGAGTTATCGGACCGCAATTTGTAGCTCTGTTTGCAAATGTCACGTTGCGCCTTTAATTATAGATAAGTGCAAAACAACAGGTGTCTTTTTTTTAATGGCAGGACACGGCACACGCCAAACGATGCATTTGTTATTCCTTTTTCCTTAGCCAGTGACAGTTGTCGTTTGTCGGCGCTGCCAGAATGAGGTTCCTGCCCAAGTTGGGTCGCAAATTCCGACACTGGAAGAGGTTCAAGAAGTCGCCGTTGTTGCGTAAATTGGACTTGCTGCATGAGAGGTAGCTAGTTAAACAGCAATAAAGTATTTTATTTGAAGGAATCAACCTCTTATACATATGTAGTAATCGCAAGCGTGCCTTTCTGGAGACTTCTGAGGATTACGTAAGCCGTCTGCAAGTGGATTGTGAAGGAAGTAGGAAGATATTTACTGTAGCCTGCCATGGTCAACTGGAACTAATCTTGTTTCCAATTATAGAACTGCGCTCTAGGACACGTCAACCGTTTTTGTGCAATGGCACTTTTCACGAGGCTGTAGGCAAGGTGCTGCTAACAGCCCAATGCTTTGCCATGATGCCAGTGCGTGGCGTTACGTCCAAGCATCCCAGTAGCCTTAACTTCTCATGGTTTCATGTGCGCACTGGTTGCTGCCTACTCTTCATTGTCTCCACGGTGATAGATCTCAGTCTAACAGTTTACAAAGTGCTGGACGGCAACATTACTTTCAACAACATCAAACCGATTATCTTTAGAAGCTGCATCCTCGTGGTGTGCATTACTGCTCTCAATTTGGCACGCAAATGGCCAAGGCTAATGATGCACTGGCATGAGATCGAAGAGAGTCTACCGCAGTATCCAACACAGCGCCAAAAGTGGCGTATGTCACACACCATCAACATGGTCATGTTGGTGGGCATGATGCTGTCCTTCGGTAAGTCAATCATTCCAATTCCAATACATCTGTAATTGATATAATTGTCTGGTCTCTGCAGCGGAACACTTGCTGAGCATGATTTCGGCGATTAACTATTCTGCATTCTGTAATGAAACCGATGATCCCATACGGAATTTCTTTCTGCTGACCAACGATGAGATCTTCTATGTGCTCGACTATTCACCCACACTTGCAATGTGGGGCAAATTGCAGAACTTCTACTCGACCTTTATATGGAATTACATGGATATCTTTGTGATGATTGTCAGCATTGGTCTGGCATCGAAATTTCGTCAGCTCAATGACAATTTACTCACGTTTAAGGGAATGGTAAGAGAGAGAGAGTTATCTTTCTTATATGTGTTGCTGTATTTTATGGTTTCTCATTTGCAGCACATGTCTCCTTCTTTTTGGTCGGAAAGGCGCATACAATATCGTAATATTTGCACACTATGCGGCAAAATGGATAACGCAATTTCGCTTATAACGATGGTATCTTTCTCGAATAACTTATACTTCATATGTGTGCAGTTGCTGCGTAGTCTCAAGTGCGTAGAAATAGTAGTTATTATCTTGGTTTTATCTTGTATATTCCATTTGCAGCTCCATGCCGTCAGTGGCTCATGCGGTCTACTTTTATTTCTCACTCATCTTTCTCATTGGACGCACGTTGGCCGTATCCCTTTACGCTGCCAGTGTGCACGACGAGTCGCGTCGCTCGCTGTGCTATTTGCGTTGCATTCCCAAGGAGTCCTGGTGTCCCGAGGCCAAACGTTTTGCCGAGGAAATCACCAGCGATCTGGTGGCACTCAGCGGCATGAAGTTCTTCTATCTGACGCGAAAACTCGTGTTGAGTGTGAGTGCATTACATGAATTTCTTTATAGATGTATCATTTCTATATGTTTTGTCCTTACAGGTTGCTGGCACCATAGTCACCTATGAGCTGGTTCTAATACAATTCCATGAGGATCAGGATTTGTGGGATTGCGAACAGAACGGATATTCCTAGTATGTACATACAGTTATTCAGATATTCAATAGTGATTTGCATAATAAATAAAAAATCGTTTTATGCAATTTTATTATCATTGAAGCAATAAGGAAACCAACAAAAGATCGCTCCTTAATATCAATCGGTTACATGCTATACAGCTACTTTCATATGTTCATGTATGGTATGTATATGTGAGATTGTAGATTGTTAAATATCAAATCTTTTTTCATCATAATATATAGTTAATGGTCACTAGTTCGCTTACAGACTAAACAGCTACTTGTTAGGGGCTGAGGGGGCCTAGTGGGTCGTGTCGTGTCGTGACTGGCATGGGGTCGTCTCTCCTGTATGTGTGTATTTGTGTGTGTATGGTTGTTAGTGCTTTGATTGATAGCAATGCAATCGATGCAAAAGCGTCACACAAAAAATTCAGCTAAAGATTTTCAATTACAAATTTGCTTAATTTTAAATTCAGTTAAGTTGCATTTCGCTACGACAAAGAAGGTAACACGTACGGAAGTCTGGTGGTTTCTTAGTTGTTGTTGTTGTTCTTGCTTGTTAATAATTATCATAAAACCAGGCTACAAAAGTATATATATATAGTATATGATGAATACATATGTATATGTATTATAAATATTACTCGAGATTATGCGTTTATGTTTATGGAACTGAAGCGGAAGCTACATGATCATGATTACCTAATAACTATGCAATAGTGATTGGCTACAGCTACATGTGAGTATGTGTGTGTGTGTGTTGCTGTGTGTAAATACACTGCTACAAATGTTAGTTTTACTACCAGAAACTTGTTCGATGTCTGCTGAACGCCGCCACTTATAATACATTAGCATAGCAAATATAGCGGGTAAAAAGTACATGAGGCAAGAAGGCAAAATAAAGGCAAACATAATTATCACAAAGATTGAGATCTTATAAATTAAAGCATAGCGAGATAGAGTTTCAATAAATACGAAGCAAACTACTGAGAGGGCATCGGTCAAAGTAATATAAAAATAAAGTCCCATATAGAAGGAATGCGAAAACATAAATGCGAGCGTGTGTATGAATTGTTCCATTAGGAGTGAGGGCGGAAGAAGCCTGTGCCAATGGATGCGGGTTGTGCTGCTGCTGCTCAGTGTCGCTTGGCGTCATATTGCTTAACCTTCTCCGGTATGGCTGCCTTCTCCACAACCACATGCAGGCCCAGTTCTTCCAGAGATTTAACATAAATGAGCTTGCGCCAGAATTTTGTGCTGTTAAACGGAAAGAGAAGCATTAAGAATTCTGTCTGATCCATAGCTAAAGGCAATACATACCTAACAAACGGACGCGCCATCCACACCAGGGACTTGATCCAGAATGTTGGATGCACCAAATACATGTGCTTTAGACTCTTGCGCAAGCGACGATCCAGCAGTTGATAGCAACTAGAGAGAGGATTCTATTAGTACTTGATATTGATCTGGAATTATTGGGCTTACCGCTTGAGCCACGGAAATGGCGGTACATTGCGCCTGTTGGAGCCACCATGCAGATAAATGAGCACATAATCATCCGTAACCAACTGTTCCAGCGTCTTGACCACATAGAGAAATAGATTGTCCATGACATAGCTATAGTCGGCACGCGATCTGTCGGGCAAGTGACAGGCACAGAATATGACAATAGCGTTCTGTCCACCTGCCTTGAGATAGCCGCCGTGAGAAAGTACTCTCTTGTAGGGTTCAATGACACGCATGTCGATCTCTCGCGTGCGTCCATCGGGTAGCGTAATCTTTTGCCAGTTACGTGAGTCGCGTCGTTCCTCGTCGGCTGTATACTGTGGAAGTTCCGAAGTTCCAGTTGTTGCTCCACCTGCGACAGCGTGTGGTGTTGGAGTTGTGGTCATGCCGAAGTCATCCAAATCATCATCGTTGTCGGGCAGCAGTTCAGGGCCTTCGCAGTCGTCATCATCATCATCCTCGCCATCAAGGCCATCGATCAGCGAACTAGATGGGCTAAGCGAAGCCAGATTGTGCTCGATATCTTCGTCATCATCGAAACTATGATTCGAAATGGAATCCAAGCTGGATATGTCCTCAGCTCCGCCAGCGCCTGTCGATCGCTTCATTTTACGTGTTGCTTTGTTGTTCGCGTTGGGAAGCAACGAAACTGACTGAAAGTTTGACTCCACAGCCGCCAAATACTGCGAAACATCTGCGTCCGACTCACTGCTTAGCAGATCGGGGCTGTTGGCACGCAACAGACTGACCTTGGCATCCTGCGGTTTAACCCGCATATTGTTCTGCTGATTAAGCGTATTGCGCACTGCGTCAGTGGTCGCCTGCTCGTTGCGCGGCACAACGTCGGGAAAGTTGTTACACTTGCTCAGAAACGGCTCCGAATCGGAGTCTGTGTTCGTGGGCGACATCAAGGGATGACTGTTCGCTAGGGTTAGCGTTCGCTCGGTTATTTGTCGTTGTGGCATCGTTTCAACCGGCAATAGCAACTCCGACCGTATTATTCGGTTATCCAGCGTTGCAGTGTTCTCGTTTTCATTGTCCTCTTTCTGTTCATCTTCCTCGTTTTGAAGCTGCGAGATGGTGGTCACTTTGTTGGGCATCGGGGCACTTGCCCGTTCATCGGCCAGCGGTGAAACGCCAGTGGAGTCCGTTGGCGTCTCTGAGATGTCCATTTTGCTCTCGGACTGCGAAGACTCCGATTCCGCGTAGTGGCAACTGAAAGTGCAATCGATTAGTCATCACATTTGAATAAGCAATTGCGTTGTGCGTTTACCTCATAGTTTTCGAGCGTTAACCAAATCTTTAGCGTGTTGTTAGCAATGCTGAAATGCTTGTCAGCATTTATTTATGTTGGGCATTCTAAGAAATAGGCATCACATTATTATCTTATTATCAAATTTCACATCACTACTTTGTCTGCCATTTCAGAGTTGCAATTAACTATGAATGTGGCTTGCGATGGTCACACTCGGTTTTGAAAATATCGATAGCTAGTGTTTCACCAGTTGATTGTTATTTTTCAAATTAAATTGAATATACATTAATTGCCTTGCAAGTTATTTTTGTTAATGTAATTTATATATTTACTTGCATTTTTTATTTTTTTAATGTATAATAATTTAAATTGCATAGAGTGACTAGTTAAAGAACTTCTGACCCGAGCGCTGTTAAGTGTGGAGTAATGTCATTAATATTAACATGGTGCTGCCACCTATCAAAACAATCTGCATGCTATGCGATCTATCGAATAACATGTAGTTATCGATTAGTCACTGCGTTTACAGCACTTTTAGTGCGTTGTTAAAGAAAAACAAATAATATTGCAGATAAACCATGGAAGGCACGCAATTACCTGCTACAATTGTGCCCAGCATGACGCCTGTAAATGTAAAAACCACTCTGGCGCCCAGTGCAGGGACGCAGGCGGTAGGCGTGCCTGCCACTGTCAGTGTGTCATCGACATCTGTCAACACTTGCGCAGCCCCTCTAACAGCAGCAACAGCAACAACAACTACAACAGCAGCAGCATCTGCAGCATCGTCAAATACGACAATTTTAAGTAAAACTCCGATTCACAATTTGCCGATTGAGTTGTTGCAAAAAGACTCCGCAAAACGAAGAAGGTGAGTGACAATTGGAATATTTTAGTAATCACGCCTTAATGCAATTTGTTTGACAGCTCCTCGCGGCAAATAAAACGAAAACGTTTCGACGACGAAATTGTTGAATATAATCTGACAATAGCTACAAGCCGTGGCGGTGCCGACCCGAATCGTTCCAATAGGCCTCGTACAACATCGCAAAATTATCCTGGAATAGCGACAACACAAACTTTGTTGCAATCGCCTGCTGCAACTGCAACTGTTGCAACTGCCGCTGGCATCCTACCAGAGACTCTGCAAACACCTGGAATCGCAGCGGAATCACTGCCCGGCACACCGAATATAGTAACTGCCTCCGCGCCTGCGACACCCTTAGCAACAGCCACGCCAATTTTGCCGTTGCCCACAGTAAGCAGTTCCGTTGCACCAACGCAGCCCAAACCGAAACCCATCATGGACCGTATGCCGGCTACAGATCGTCGTCCGCGACCAGCGCGTCCGGCCAGCAGCAAGAAGCCGCGTCGCAATGGTCGCCCCCTTGCACAGATGGCCACCAAGGACTTGGGTCGTTGGAAGCCAATCGATGATCTGGCTCTGGTTATTGGCATACAGCAGACCAACGATTTGCGCATGATACATCGTGGTGTCAAGTTCTCCTGTAAGTTTACACTGCAGGAGCTGCAACAGCGTTGGTATGCCCTGCTCTACGAGCCTGCTGTGTCACGGATTGCTGTCTCCGCAATGCGTAATCTGCATCCGGAGCTGGTGGAGTCTGTGCAACGCAAAGCGCTGTATAGCGTGCAGGAGGAGGATCTGCTAGGCACCATCAAGAGCGTAAGCAGTGACATACATATCTTGTGCATTTACTGATTCTTATTCATTTCTTTATTCCAATCAGACGGACACACCCAAACTAGAGCAATTCCAAGAGCTGTTGGACAAGAACGCTGCGATATTCTATTGTGCACGCACAGCCAAATCGCTGCACAATCACTGGTTGCTGCTCAAGCAGTACTGCCTGTTGCCCGATCAAATTGTTAAGCCTTTGCAGGGCTCGGATCAGCCGATGAGCTTCTCGGATGCCGAAGATCAAATATTCGATCAGGACTTGCATGAACCGCGCGATGAGGCACTGGAGATTGAGCTGACACTTGCGGATCGACGCAACAAGCGTGACATACGTCTGCTGGAGAACGAGCTGTCGCGTTGGGGCGTGCTCGTTGACTCAGTGTTGGGACCGTCGGCGGCCAGTGAGTTCGATAATCAGACACTCGCGTGTCTCTGCGGTCGCTTGGTGCGCTACTTGATGCGCTCTAAGGAGATTACTTTCGGTCGCGAGGCCAAGGAATGCGGCGTCGATGTTGATCTGTCTCTGGAGGGACCCGCTGCAAAGATATCCCGCCGTCAGGGCACCATCAAGATGCGCAGCAATGGTGACTTCTTTATTGCCAACGAGGGCAAACGCGCGATCTTTATCGATGGAACACCGCTGCTTAGTGGCAATAAAACGCGGCTGGCAGATAAATGCACTGTGGAAATATCCGGACTGCGTTTTACATTTCTCGTGAACTATGAGCTTATCAATGCCATAAGACAGGAGAGCGCCAAGACATCGAATCCCTTGAATTAGCCTAGCCAAGTAGTTACTATAGAACGTAAGCATTGTCGGCAGCTGTCACCGCCTCAAGGTCGCTGCTCTGTATTTCTATTCTTAATGTTCAATAAGAAACTAGTTCTGGAAATATATATGTATGTATAACTTGAAAAACAATGGCATATGCGAGTACTTAAAACCTACGCTGAGGTCCGCGTCCGCGTCCTCGCCCACACTTGGACTTGGATTAATCAACTCAATCAGCGCGCACGCCTTCAATCGAACGGAAGCAAGCGAAGCTTCGGGGGCATGTGGACTGTGTCTGCAGATTTGTCTGTCTGCTTGGAAGAGCATTAAATATTCAGCTTACTCTTGTTTTGATCACCTCGATTGACACAAATTGTAACAGGATCGCGTTTTGATTGCGATCTGCCTACGCATTAACCGCAAATTCGAGTTCAGAACGCCTACGCGTTGCTCTGTCAGCAACTTCAGGCCAAGAACAACAGCAGCAACAGTGACAACGACGACGGCGACAACAAATTGAGTTCTTGGCGCGCTATGTCATGTGGCTAATTTGTGACTAGAGTCGTAAGCTGCGATTAATTACAGCGGCTACGACTATAAACCATTCCTAATCATTTCCCTCGCATCACAAAGAAGCAAAGCTGCTGGTTTATTATTTATTTATTTTTTGTACTTTTTTGGGAATTTCTGGCTATAGAAACTCACGCGATTGTTCGGAATCTTTCTTCCCATATGTAATTATTGCGCATTTAAATAAAGACAGTAGCTGAAATTACATACGATGTATTTAATTTCGGCTGTAATTAACATTGTTCTGGCCAACGTGACGTATGCTTGATGTGTGACTTTAACAAATTGTTAGAGGTTAACACTGCAGCAGCAAACTTTTGTTGACCTGTACGCGGCGCCTGCCAGCATAATTAATTATGCTACGCAGGCAGGGAGTAAGGGAGAAAGAGAGACGGAGAGAGGGGTGCCTGTAACATAATATAGAAATTAGTCGCAACAAAGCGAAGACGGCACAGAGAAAGTTCGATGACTTTCGGCAGCAGCAGCCGCCGCTGTGCGACCTTTCTTCGGGGTCTTTAAAGCGCGTTGTTGACACTATAAACTAATAAGCTGTCGATCGTGCTTAGTCGAGGGGGTCTGGCCCCCCTTTTCTCCCCTCTCTCTTTCTCCTTGCCTACCATTGCAGGCATATTAAAATATAATTAATTGTTGTCACTGTCTATAAAAAGTCCATTTATTTTTCGCTGGCTGAGCCAGAAGTTTGTCTTACCAGGAATTTCGCTACGCTTCTGCTGCCTTCCCTGCCCTGCCCCTCCACCTCCTGCTTTGTTGCTGCTTCTTCTTTTGCTTCATCGACATCATCTTTCGCTTTGATTCGACAACAATTCGAACGTTGATTTGTGTGCATTTTTTGTGGCCAAAGTCTTCTTCCAGCTGCTTTCTTTTTGGCCAAGTTAGCTGATGATGCGAGAACGAACTAATGAAGTTTGCCTTTGTCTTTGTTGTTGTTGTTATTTTTGTTGCTGTTGTGACTGCTACTTTTTTGTTATTACATATTATATCTTTTGGATGCCTTTGTGCAGTTCAGCGAACTTCTTCAGCTCTACGATGTTTCGTGATGTCGCAACGGCTAAAATTAGTCTGAATCTTCAGAATGTCTTTCTCTTCTTCTCTCTCTCTCTCTCCCTTTCTGCCTCCCTCCCATTTTTTTGCTATTAGCGTAGGTCATGCTGTTTTTTTGCCAATCTCCAGCGGCAGAACTGTTAGTTCGACTCTGCATCCAAATGTGGAGCGTTGGCTATTGTTTTTCTAGCTATCTAGCCTGTTGTTGCTGCTCTGCTGTCCGTGTGGGTGCCAAAAAGACTGCAAAGCTTTGAATTATATTTCTGGGCCAAAAACTTTCACAATAGCCATGGCAGGCCGAAGATTAGCTGCATGAGATCATGTTATACCCAATCCCAATTCCAATTCCCAAACGAGGGCTGGATTTGGGTTAGTCTTGTGTCCGTTTTGGCACCTGCAACATTGCGAATAGATGGATTAGCTCATGCACTCCATAAGGCGCTTACATAAAAGACAAAAACCTGTAAAACTGTCGCAGGCCTCGACAAGAGTTCGTGACTTTGCAGGAAAAAGGGTATGAAATAATATAAAATAAAGAAACATAAATAAATTTTTATAAAGAAAGAGTTACAATGATGCTGAGATACTCTTTAAAATATTTTTTAAGTAATACAAATAAAAGAATAATACAAATTAATATGAGATGGAAAACAATTTAAATTCTTTTACGAACTTTATTTGATTTGGAATAAAATAAATTGTAGAAAAAAGATTTATAAATAATATATATTAATTTCCCAAATACCTTTTGCATTGTTCTCTTCTTTTGGTATATAAATCTGAATCTTTATTTCATAATTATCGCATATTTTTAGCAGATCTTAGTTCTCTACTGTTCCATATTCTTATCTGATATTCATAATTTACATTTCAAACAATGCCTTCATCTAATTTCTTCTTTTGTTGCACAGATCCAAAATGGTTCATCGATTATCTCTATATCCCCTTCTCTTTCCACTTCTCTTTCTGTCCATGTCTCTCCCTCTTTCCTGTCCCATTCAATATACCCACCAAGTAGCGAGTGTATTGTAAGCTATAAAAATAGACAACGAATCGACACTGAACGATCTGTCCAATCGATATGCCAAAATCAAAGTTACCTCTCTCTCTTTCCCTTCCCTCCTTTTCTTCAGCAGTTCACGACCAAATCGAAAACTCTGCACCCGCAAGCGTTTAATTTGCTTCGTGTACAGTGTGCGCCATAAGTGCACGCACTGAGATTATACAATGCGCGAATACGATACGATAACATTTATAATACTTCATAGTTGGTCAGGTTGTTGTTGTTGTCGTTGTTGTTGTTGTTGCTGTTGGGTTTGTATTAATTTTGCTAATCGCGTTTCGATCAATTTGATTTCAATTGTCAAACGCACAGCAATGTCGGGGGCGGTGCGGGGGGGTGTCCAGCTGACTGACACTTTTGGACAACATGTCGTATGCGTCATGTTGGAATATTTCAAACTTGTAACGCATAAATAATCACAGCACTCGCAGCATTTGTTCCGCATTGTGTTTTATTTTGGTAGTGCGCATACGCACAGTTGTCGCACAGTGGGTCGCGTGCGTGTGCGCTGCATGCTAATTCGCTCGCTAGACGCTCTGCTTCGCTTGTTTGTTTGTTTATTGAAGCGAGTTGCAAATATATTTCAAGTAGCAGCAGCAGCTTGCTTAGATTTATGAAACGCGCTGTGTCGTGTAGGTTTTTCATGTGACCAATCGGGGAAAATGATATCATGCGGCGCTGTGACGTCACAATGATATAGGCGCAGTGCTAAGCGATCAAAGATTGGTCTCAGTTGGAGCCGGCGGCGACAAGTTGAACGGCTTGGAAGGCCTTGGAAATGCGTCGAACCATTAGATCTCAAAAGCAGCGACTGTCAGCCACAAAATAATAATTACAAGAGTTTTTTTGGATTTTATAATTAAATCAATGTCCCCAGTCAGACTTCAGATCCGATAGATATATCTTCCTCGCTCTGGCCAGCTGTGGGCGCTATATTCCCTAATGGATTATCTATTTATTGTTATGCCTATGAGTCAGCTATGAATTGTTTATTGATTTATAAAATTAAATCGAGTTTCGGTTTTGGAATATTTATAGCACAAATAAATGAAATTATCATCGAAAACTGAGCCCAGTCTATAAACTGTTGTGAAATATCAAGGCAACCTCATGTCTGTCTTGATTTAAAACCCTTTCTAAATCCGCTCGCAAATCTCCGTTTCAAGTGCCGCGCACTCGAGACTGTAGCATCAATCTGCTATAATATTATGCATACTACATATGCGACATGCGATCTTAACTCTCTGAACTATGATACATATACAAAAGTGTGTCGGCGGATATGGCAGATGGCTGGCATCACTATTAATTGTTCGTAATTATTGCGATAGTCAATAGTAGATAAGTATATGTACTTAGAAGGATGAGTAATAGGGTCTAGAAGGGGATAGGATGGTTAGGAAGAGGGTGGTATGATCGAGTAGGGTTTAGCGGGGTATAACTTTGTATGTGGTGGTATAGCTTGGTATAGAAGTACACGATACTGTACGTTGGGCTTGGGTATAGTATGATTTTATGTGCAATATGTTATTATATGGTGTTCTATGGTACGGTTTGACTGCACTGGCATGAAAGAATATGGTATATAGGTTGTGGTAGATATATACAATAAATATAGAATATTTTCTATACCCTTCAACTTGGCGCGCGACACTCGCGGGTGGCCGCCGCGCGTTCCAAGTACCAAATCCGCTTAGGCTGCTGCGAAAGCGCCCCGAAAATTGCCCATAAAGCAGATTAATTCTAACAGCGGCGTGACAAGAAAAACATCGCTTACGCAGCGCCCCGTCATGCCGTGACCGGGGAAGGCCTTCTCCTCCTCCGCCTCTACACTGCGCTACGCTCTGTTCGCCCAGCCGAACTGCGGCGTGCCGAACGCAGCCGAGGCGAGCCGAAGCGTAGCGAGACGAAGCTGGCGCTGCGTTTGGCGATTTGAATTTGAAGTTTTTTAAACCGTCAACTAAGCGCGCTGCGATTTTAGTGGCAATCGAGCCAGCTGAGGTAACGGACGTGCGCGACGAGATCGATACAAGTATAAAGCGATATATCTGTCTATATATTCAGCATCATCGGAAGTGCAGTCGAAGCGGCGGAACTAATTAAGAGCGAAAAAAAGAAAAACAAAAAACGGCGATTAATCGCGCATCTCTTTTTGGGCAATTTTCTCGTTCGACTTCGACGCGCTGCGGCGTGATGTCGCTGGCAGCTGCAACGCCGGGAAAAGACGCTGCTGCTACCGATGCCGCCTTCTGTGTTCGCAAAACTAAACAGATAAATCATTATTAACAAATTTATTGTGCGCTAGCCGTGAAAGAAAAGCGGCAAACAAAATATTATCTAATTTTACACACACAAACACACACACCACAAATTGTTTGGTTTAAAAGTCTGGCAACCATGTGGCTTAAGGGTATCCAACTGGTAAGTCCTATATGATATCATATATGAGTGCGTGTCTATATAGTCAGCTCTAAAATACATGTTCGTCCAAGTTCAAAATCAGCGAATATCAGCGAATACCTTCAAAACTCAAATCTAAATTACGTGGTGGGGGGGAGAGTGTAGTGGTCTAGAGAACGGTACATATTTTACAACTCAGGAACCAGCTCGTCCATTTCCGTATTAATTTCACCAACACGGTTCTTGTTCTTTAGCAAAAAGGTAGCCAGATAACTAACGGGATCTGTGGGACGTTCACGTGCCAGGGACTGCAAGCCGTGCAGCAATATGGGAGCTACAGTCTGGTCCAGATATTGCCGCACACTCAGGGAGCTTGTGTCCGGGCGCGGCTTACGGCATGTGATCTTTGGCAAATCTTCATCTTTCATAACATTAATGCTGCCGCCTACGGATTGTGCCGCCTTTGACGACTTTCGCGACGACTTAATCAATTCCTCCGGATTCAAAAGTGACATTCTGTTGTCGACTAAAGTGAGATAAATTTTTAAAACTATCTACTATGTAGTCACAAAAGGATCTCGCTTACCTGCAATAAAATATACTGAATATCTAGAATTTAAAACTTTTTTTTGTTGCTCGCTTTTGATAAGCTGAAATCTGAAATTATTCTGAGACAATTGTGGCAATTACATTCATTCATACTTGGGAGCTTCACTTCAAAGGCAACTAGATTCATATTTCTGAATGAGCTGTCAAAGGCTTATCTTATAACACTGTCAAACAGTTCCCACAACGATTCGTTTTCGTTTTCATTTTGTTTTTGTGTATTTTCAATTTAAACTTCAGCACTAAATCTATCTATCAGTTTTATCTCTCTCCTTCTCTACGTCAAAGTCGTTTGTCTGGGTCGTTTCGGTTGCAAGACTTAAGATCAATGTTGTACTTAAGTTGATTTATTGTTAGCTGGCAAATTGTGACGAGTTGTGCTGCAAGTTGTGCAATTGTGCGACTGGTAAAATGTTGAACTAGTAAAAACTTCATGTTTTTTTCTTTGACGTTTATAATTTGCACTCTTTATTGTTGTTGTTTCTTATTGTTTTCGTTTTGCTTTAACATAATTAAGCAATTACTTAAATGGAAACCAGATTGTCTTGTGCAATTGTTGGGTTAAATGTTTGTCATAAATACTATAAGCTTAGCAAAATGACTTAGACAACAAACTTGTTGTTCGCTGGGTGCGCAAGCTGAAGAATTTTAAGCGGCTCATGTGAGAACGAATGTCAGTTGCAAGCTAAAAGGTTGTGTAATATATGATAATACTTATTTGAGTGAGAAACAGAGAGAACTGATTTGAGTTCAGAGATCTTTACTATGTCAAAGTGGAAGTACCTGAGTAACTGAAAGGAAATCGAAAAAAAAACAACATATTGTTCAAGAATATATATACTTTATCTTAAATTTCCCTTTAAATGATTTCAAAATACTAAAGAATTCCCCCATCTAACGTTTTGTTTCAGGGTTCTCCCAATTACAAACCATAAAATCTGTTAAATTATTGTCAAAGCTCGTGTTTAGCACAGAACAATGAATATTAAGATATGAACATGCATATCATATATCACATATCTAATAAAAAAATGCAAAAATGCCACTTGTATTTTTTTTACAATCTTCGTGCGAAATTCTCCTGATGCTGTTGTTGTTGTTATTGCTGTTTTGGTTTTGCGTTTTGTGTTTGTGCCAATAAAAAAAGCTATTGAATAATTTATAGGCACACGTAGTACTGCTCAGAGATCGTACAACAAAAATATGCAAAAATAAAAACAAACGATTAACACATTTCGGCTTGGAAAAGAAACCTGTAGTTTTTGACCCATATTCGAGTGGCAGCCAGTCAAAATTTGAATATTAAAAGAATGCGGTGAATAGGCAAAACGTTATTTCTTAACTGTTTGCGGGGCATTAGGTCGACTTACAAGGGAAGCAAGTGAGCAACAAGGGGGGAGCAAGAGGGGCCTACGACGATCTAGTACTTCAATCAATCTTTGTAAACGGCGCAATTTCAACAAAAATCGTGCATTACATTTTGCGGCCGTTTTTTGGCTGAGATGATGAGACAGCGGCTTCCCCCGATATTGATCTCACAAACTTATGTTTTACATAGCAAGGAGAGAGAGAGACGGGGAGAAAGAGAGAGGCAAAACAACAAAGGTCACTGGCATCGTCTAACCGAAAAGCAAAACCAGACGCCAAGTCAACGAAGATTTACCGATGATGAGTACGTGACGATGATGATGATTATTATGTTTGAAGCTGTGCGAGAGTGTTCATGTGTGTGTGTGTGTGTGCGCTTGAAGTGTGCGTGTTTGCGTGGCCTAGGCTCAGCTCAGGTGGGCTGCAGCACGTGGGCAGCTGCATTGTTTGCCGAGTGTTGACTTTGCCTCCTTCCCCTCCTCCCCCTAAGCTCTTCTACTCTCAACAAATCAAACAAACTGCAGCCACAATTGCGCAAATGACCAACTCGTCGCGTCCGTACAAGTCCAGACAAGTCCGAACATGCAAATGAGCCAAGCAAAAAGAAACCGAAGCGGGCCAACAAAATTAGCGCAACTGAATTAATTAAGAAACTGTAACAATTCGCTGGGCGAGTATTATTTATGTGACCTTGAGGGAGATAGCAGATGGCGATAGAGCAGAAAAGAGAGATAAAGATAGAGAAAGAGAAAGAGGGAGAGAAACGACTTGAGTGACAGCTATAAATTCCCCCAAAAGCAACATTTGCCATTTTGTCTTTTACGCCCTTCGGCGGTGATAATTATGTAAAATACTTTGGATGAAATTCCGATGCCATTTCCCGCTGTCTGGCCCGGCTTGCTCTGGCCTGCTCTGTCTGCATTTCACAATTTAACATTATTAAATATTATTTTGAGAAATTTCGGCATTTTGTTTTGCATTTTACGCATAAATTTTGTGCACGCCCCTAATGAACTCTGATTAAAATCGCATTTCACGCAGCGGCAATTTCGCATGATGCTGCAGATTTTTCTACAGTGTCTGTTTGCCTTTTGTATTATCTGACCCCATTCCAGTTGGTTTTCTAGGAATTCCATGGGCAATTCTAATTCACACGCCCGTTTTGGAAAAAGATCTTAAGTCAATTAGCTGCACAATGTTTGTAGCCAATTTTAATGTTAACATTCAGTTTTTAATGGGCCTTTAAGTGAATTAGCCACAGCTGCTTCTGCTGCTCGGATGCCTCTGACTAATGTGGGAAGCTCACCTCGAGGGCAGGGCGTAGTCGGCGGCAGCTTTCTGTCAGTTTTTGGGTGCAATTGCTTGTGATATATGTGCCCGATATGGTCAGGGAAGCTGCGCATGGATGTGTGAAAAACACGCCAAGAAACACATGTGATTTATTGCCAGTTGCCAAAGATTTGTATAACACTAAGTGGGGAGTAGGATGTGAGGAAGATAGAAACATATCTATATATTATATGCTATTTATATATACTGTGTCAGATCTAGCAAGGCAGTTAAACATTTCGTAGCTTGTTGCACTGAAAACAGTCACAGTTTTTGGCAGCCAAAACTTGTGAAAATGTAGAAAATGCAAATACAGTCGACTTCAGTCAGATATCTCATAATTATTACTATACATTGTAGCTAAAGCTGTCAGAATTTTCAGAATGCAACCGGGCGACACACGCCTTCTAAGTTATTTGCCGCGTCAAACTGGAAGTCTGTTAGAGTGCAAACAAGACAACCACGCGAGAGCTGATGTTGTCCCACACACACACACACACACACACACACACACACAGGGAGACACACACAACAAGAGCTGACAGCAATGTCGCCAGTTTGCCGGGTTTGCTGTGCATTTGTTTATCAAGAAGTCATATCCAAGGTGCAGCCCACGCATGTCCAACTGTCGCTCTGCCTGTCTGTCTGTCTGTCTGCCATCTCTGTTTGCCTGTCACTATTGCTGTCTCTTTCTGCACGTTAATAATCCAAGTGTGAAGCCATTAAAATTATGCCAAAGTCACGCTGTCGTTGGCCCTTTTTCCCTTGTTTCACCAAGTTTCGAAAGTAAAATAAAAACCCAAGTCCATTATCACATTTTGCTGGCAAATAGTTTGGCGTTTTAATCACTAACTGTGGAATTTGTCCCATGGTGGCATTTTGCATAAAATGCAGCATTGCTGACACAGTTCACGGCGCTCAGCCCCGATGCCAGCGCCAGTTTGCAGCTAGCGGCAGCTGCCAAAATGCTTTCCCAGCGCGTTGTTATCTGTGAGATACTCGTACGTGAAGTTCATTTACACGCAGCACAGACAGCCACATAGACTGCATAGACCTCACCCCCACCACCCACGCCTCCCTGGGCTGGCCAATCAAAATGATTAATTCGGCTTTCTGCAGCAGATTGTACATTGACGCGGCGGCGCGGTAACCCGCAGCAATTATGAAATACGTTTTAGCATTTTGGCCAGGCAGCAACAGTGAGAAGAGGACAGAGAAGGAGAAGAAGAAGAAGCATCCGAGTTGGGGCGAACAATGCAAGTTGCATGCCCGCACGCCGCTGACAATGAAAAAAGAAACAGGCCTTTTATACAACACGAAATTAAAACACGATCGCACATCGAACATGGCCAAAAACAACGAGCAGCAGCAGCAGTAAGCGGCGACGTCGGCAGCGCTGTTGCCAGCTGGTGTTGCCTATGCCAAGTTGCATTGGGCCATGTCGAAGCTGAGCTGAATTTAATTCGATTGTTTTTTGTGTTCCCTCCTCGTGTTTGGTTTTCTTCGTGCAACTTTCACTCTCTAGCAGGGCCGAATGTCACGAGCGAATTGGGGGATTTCTTTCGACCACAAGCGCTGCGCTTGGACTTGCTGGTAACCCAGTTGGAACTGTGACAAATTGGAGCAGCCCCTGCCCCTTTCTTCAGTGCAGCTGCAGTGCCAAAAACGAAAAGTTTGCGGAAATTTTGCATGCAACGCGCGCGGCACCAATATTGAAAGACTTAGGACACGAACTTGCCGCTAGCGTTAGTCGGGCGCGGCCTTTGGGGCGTGACGGCGCTATTGTTGATGCTTGTTTGGAGAGCATTTTGTGATTTATTGGCCATTGGCTACTCGGCTTTCTTTCACTAGCGACAGAGTGGCTTATTAATCAGTCAAAGTCAAAAACATTTCTTGGCCTTCAGAGATGACTCAGCTGAGAGCAATTTATATGCCCGTTAGGCATTAGTTAAGCAGCAAACTTCATAGCTGGCTGCCTAATTACAAACGACCTTCATGCAATTTGCAGCTTGCGCATACAGTGACTTTATGGCTGCCTCCCCCTTGCCCCTGTCGAAAAGGTTACGAAACTCTTTACGCCTCGACAAATTTTGGGTGCGTCGCCTACAGTTCTCTGCTACAACTGCTACGTTATGCAATCGAAATTAGTATTTTTATTTTATATATAGCATAGCTTGTGCTACCTGATAATAATATTCATAAAGCGATTCATAAAGCCGGAATCGAAAGTGAAAAGTGTTTGAGGAAGCGCATGAAAAGCCGACGACGTGCCTCGTAGTTTGGGTTCTTTGCGCGACCTTGTCGCCACATGACGCGAAACGCATTACGCATAAAGTTGATTAGCTTTATGGGGTATTATATGGTTATTATATGGATATGAATGTGCGTGCATAAGCCTCAACGAGCGAGCGACCCATTTGCATGCCAATTGCATAATTAAAGAGGCAACGATTCGATTCTAAGTATTCTAAGTGGCAGAGGGAGAGAGACAGGCAGAGGGAGTAGGAAACTTTGCCGTACTCCCCCACATGTGTGTGCTTGTAATACACGTAAGCGCCATTTCACACCTCATGCCTCATGCCAAAGGCGTTATGCATTTGGCAAGTGCCGCAAATATGGCCAAGATGATGATGCAATGCCTGCGGCAGCGACAAACTGCATGTCAAACTGACTGACTGACTGCAGTTTTGTGCACAATTTGTTAAATGATCTATGGCAAAATGGGTTATAGCAACAGCAGCAGTAATAGTTGAAAGACACTTCATAACATGACTCATGAAGAAGGCTGTATGCCCTAACAAGGCGGGAAAACCAATGAAATATTATATGATGAAAATTATTTAGGAAGCAGCTTGCTAACTTAAATAAGAAAGATTCAGACATGACTTCAGTAAGGTAAAAGATTGACAGAATATAGCTGTTGGTATATTTAAGTATACTGTATATATTGTCATTTATACTATATACAAATTCTATATAGAAAAACCATTTATAGTACTTAAGCTAAAAGTAGAAAGAGTTCAACAAATAAAACTTCAATATTTGTATTAAGCACAGAGAAAATATATTTTATATGTTTCCCAAAGTACCTAAAGCTATAATAAAGAACAAAGTATTTTAAATATTCTTAATCTATTTATCATCTATCAATTTATAATGTATATCACACTTCAGTTTACATATTCCACCTCATAACTTGAATATTTTCCGCTCTAGTTTCGCACACTGCCAACCTCAGCTGAATTTTGTGAGTGGAATTTGCTCAGAGTATTCCGACAATTTGCATGCTGCAGTCGAATGCGTCGGCTGGAATCGGCGTTATTTATAGAGATTAGCGCATGTGAAGCCGAGTAGCAGCGAGCTGCCAGCTGCCAAATGCAAATAAACTGGGTTACAACGAGGCGGCGGCGACGTCGCTGCCATTGCCAGTACGAGCGATCGCGGGTCAATTTCGAGTCGGACAAACAAGACGGCTGGCGAGGCGGAAGGGGGGAGGGGAGCTGCCTGTAAAGCGTTTTCCAATTTTACTTTGCGCTGTATATTCTACATAAATCAAACACCAACACATGTTATGATTGCTATATGCTATATATGTATATAGTACTGAAAAATCTCTAAGCGTTTTTAGAGAGCGAAGATCAAACGAATAAATTGAGACGCGGTGGTTTCGAAGTTTTATAAAATTTATTGTTGCTGATGGCTCAAATTTGCTGCTTTTCTTTCGATAGCGAAAATTATACTATATAGAGCGGTGACCATGGTTTTGCCACGCACTCTCAAATTTTGCCATCGGCAATTGCCGATCGACGCACAGCAAGAGAGAGATTTACATGATTACACTTCTTGTGCTCTCTTAAATTCTATCTTAACTACTCTCTTAACTACTGCTCGAACATTCCGGCCCCGTTGAAGAGCTCCGGTCTTTAACACATCGGGAGCACTACCAGCTTGTGAATAGGGCGCCTAATTGCGCCTGCTGGTATTTTTATTTCGGCTACTCGAACCTTGCCGTCCTCCCCTCGAAGCTTCCAGTATCCGCGTCCTGGCTTCCTGCTGGTCCCGTCTGGATCGGATCCTGTGGGCAGCTCCAACGAAGGCTGTCCAATAAGCAGGTGGTCTGGCGTCAGCACCTCTCCATCGCTGGGATCGCTGCTGTCGACGAGCAACGGCCTGGAGTTGAGCAGCGCCTTGACGTCCACCCGATGCGTGCTCAAATCGTCCTGCCTCAGATTGGCGTTGCTCGCTTCTCGCAGGAGCCTGTGCCTGGCAGACCTCACTGCGGCTTCCCACAGTCCTCCGAAGTGCAGGGCGCGGGGGGGAATGAACTTCCACTGCACTCTTCTCTCCGCCGCGAAGTCCATCAGCCTCACCTCGTTGTTGTGGAGCGCCGTCTGCAGCTCCCTCAGCAATCCGCGTCTCCCGATAAACATTTTTACAGGTGATCTACCTCTGATCCTATCGCTGACAAATAACGGCCCACAAAAGTCTACACCACATACTCTAAACGTACTGCTTTGTACTTTAAGGAACGAAATTTTCCTTTCTAATGACGATACCACAAGAGAGTCTGGTCTGAGCCGTTTGAAGCAAAAACGAAGCATATATGCGACTATTCGAACTAGCTTAGCAAAGTTGGAGTGATGGTGTATCAACTCCACAAAACAATTTTGCGGAACTTCCGCTAGTGTGCCAATCGTCACACCTTTTTTATCTTCCGAAGTTTTGATTTGGAACGACATATCACTACAGCTGGTTGCCCACTTGGCAAGTGGAAAACTTCCTGATTTCAATATTTGTTGAACTTCATTGCACATAGTGTCAAGTTCTTTTACACTATCTGCACCTGGCAACATATCATCAACATAAAAGCACTTCTTAATCACATCTGATCCATTAGGATGTGATTGTGCGTGTATGTTGGCTTGCTCAAACAAGCAGCGTATCGCCAGAAAAGGTGCAGAAGCTGTACCGTATGTGACTGTATTAAGTCGGTATGCCTGAACATTTTGTGAAGTATTTTCTCTCCACAGAATAGGTTGGAAAGTTCTGTCTTTTTCAGAGACATTTATCTGCCTATACATTTTTGAAATGTTAGCAGTAACGGCATACTTATTCAACCGAAAATTAATCAGGGTTGAATATAGCTCCCTCTGAATTGTCGGCCCCACCATCAGTGTTTCGTTACGTGAAACAGCTGTTGACGTCTTATTAGAAGCGTCGAAAACTACACTAAGCTTGGTGGAGGAACTTTCAGGCCTAAAAACGCATTGATAAGAAGTATAATAATGCTGTTCTAGAGGAGTTGACTTCAGAATGGACATGTGTCCCAAATCTAAATATTCTTTCATGAAGTCATGGTACATGTTTTTAAGAACTGCATCCTTTGATAATTTACGCTCAAGTTGCAAAAAACGCCTTTCAGCAGTTTGAAAGGACAGGCTAAGAACTTTTGGATCGGTCTTGAAAGGGAGATCCACTTGGAAGCGACCAGAAGATAACTGCTTTACAGTTTTCTCGAAGAACAGTTCACAAGCCTGTTGTTCAGCTGTTTGGCGAACAGCCTTCGACTCGAACGGAGATTGATCCAATTCCCAGAAACGGTTAACTACCGAGTCGAGAGAACAATAAGTTTGGGCCATTAAACACCCACTGAACTGATGCCTAGGCACTTGTCCAGTACATTTGCCTGCTACTATCCATCCTAGCAGCGTTTTTTGCATTAAAGGAAGTTCAGAACCTAGTTTTATTTGCCCAACGCACAATAATTCATAAAACAATTCTGCTCCCAAAAGAATGTCCACCTTCGCTGGTCTATTGAATTCTGGGTCTGCCAGTTTTATATTTTTGGGTATTTTCCAATTTGAAATACCCATTGAATGTCCAGGCTGTGTTGTTGAGATGGATTTCAATACCCAACATTCCGCCGAAAAGTTGCGTGAATTTATGCGTGACTGAATAGAAGCACATACCTTATTTTTGCTATCTATTGTTGCGCCACCAACCATCGATATATCTAGAGATGTTGGCTCCCGCTTGAGTCGTAACATCTGTGCCATACTCTCAGTCATCAAATTGATTTGGGAGCCACTATCAAGTAAGGCTCGTGCATGATGCAGCTTGCCAAATCTGTCTTTTACATTAACGACAGCTGTGGCGAGAACAATTTGTTCATTGGTTACTACATGCCCCAAATACGCGTCTGACATAGTCGCTTGAAGTGTGGATACCTCACCTTGAGCAGAGGTAGTATACCTGTGCAGCAACGAATGGTGAGGTTTCGAGCAAATTCGACATTTTGATGCCTTACATTGTGACACCGTATGCCCCACAACCAAACAATTTAGGCACAACTTTTGTGTTTTGACGAATTCAAAACGTTGCATAACTGATATAGCAGCAAACGATGGACACGTATCAAGATTGTGCGTTTCTGACTTGCAGAAGACGCACACAGACGATGATGAACGCCCTCCATCAGCACAAGCAAAGGACGATTTAGACTGATGGGGCTTCTTAGCGTCAACTCGCGACCTTGTTTTGTCCCGAGTTGACTCTTCTGCCGACAGATACTGATATCTTTTATTCAATTGTCTAGCACAATCTTCCCAAGATGGCAGCATATCATAGTCAAGCTGCTCTTCAAAACGAGATTTGGTAACATGGTCTACCTTTGCCATGACCATGTGAATTATCATTGCATTAGCAATGTCTTTGTCGTTTCCTAACGACGACAACGAAGAATAAATAGCAGACACCGTATCTATGATCGATCTTAAACTCGATGCAGATGGTTTTGTCATGCTAGGTATATCAAACAATTGTGAAACTGTGTCAAAGAATATAAGACATTTATTGTCATATACTGCTTTGAGACTAGCGAGGGCCTTTGGGTAGTTACAATCCGTTAATTGATACGGCTTAACTACCCCCAATGCTTCATCTGACAAACACGAAACTAAGTGATTGAACTTTTCGACGTTTGATAAGGAATTGTCATTATCGACTAAGCTTTCAAACAGGCACATAAAATTTTTGTACTCCGAATGTTTGCCACTAAATTTTGGCAAACGCATTTTCGGCAACTGGGATCGGTGGGTCGAAACTACGGAGCAATCATGATCAGTTCTTGGCCCTGAAGACGGCTTGGATGCGTTAATATACAAGGCTCTTGTGACGACACACAAGTCCTCTAATGGCCCTCTAGAATCATTAAGAGGGCTTAAATTATCTAGATCAGTCTGTAGATCCATTGCCTTTTGTATATAACCTTCTAAAAGCTCTAATCGGCACGCTAACTCTGTTTTATCAGACGAAATGGTCTTTGCTTTAATTGCTGTTTGCATACGAGCAATATCAGCACTAACTTTGTCAAATCTTTGCAAGCACATTTGTAGTTTTGCACTTGTCTTGCTGATTTGTGGCTTTTCACTTGTCTTTTCGGTCTCAGACATGTTGACTAAATGAAACACTTATAGAAATCAAAAAGGAATAAGTGTCACAAACTTTGTGAGCTACCCTCGCAACGGCGCTGACTATGTAAATCTAACTTGCTTATACACACACACGCGCAAACTATGCGTTGTGTGAGCAAACAAACGAAAGTGATCCAAGCGATCCGAGAATAAGCAGGCTAAACTTTTGCTGTAACTACGTTTGTAGGCAGCAATGTAAAAAGCGGGGTGCGGGGTATGCAATGCAACAAGAGAATATATGCACACGCACTCTAAGTGGTGTGTATATCAAACAAACGAAAAGAGAAACAAGAGAAAACGAAGATCAAATCAAACGTTTTCTGTGCTACGTTTGTAGACAGCAATAGAATATGCGGGGTGCGGGGTGACAAAATGCAAGCGTCGCCAAATGCTAGCGGCGCCGAATGCAAGCGAAAGCGAAGGAGAAGACGAAAGATTCAAAGCGCACGCAAGGAAACGGTCCGAGTTCAACGGACGCAACGACGAAAGGAAATATGTATGTAGGTGTGTATGTGCGAACGCAAATATGTATGTATATGCTTATAACTTTATGTATTAACAGATTTTATAAAATTCGCGGTTATATGTACATATGTATATGCATATGTAGCAAAAGCGAAATTGCAAAAAGACCGCGATAATTTTGCGTTGGCACAATAACACACACAATTAATGACAATTTGACCACCAGAAGTTTTATATTTAAATAGAAAATGTAAATAAATATTGCCGTTTTGTTTGTTTATTTAGGTTTAAGATCATGCAATCGAATATTACTTGCTAGTATATATAACCAATATATGTGTGTATGTTCATATGTGTATAACTCAGAACTGTTTTGTTCTGTATAATATTTGGCGGTTATTTTGTAAGGTAGGCGCGAAATAATACTACATATGGCATTAGAGTATTAACATACATACATACATACTAGCTTATATATTTGCATGCAAAGGTTATTACAGTAAGTGCCAAGAATTGAGCTGTTCACTAATTTTTATAATTTTATGTTGAATAAGCGACAATACAGTAAACTGTAAGCTCAATTTTTGACACTAATACCTGGAGACTGTCTAGGGAATCAATAGACATGGAACGACGACTATTTTCCATTAGGTCCAGCGGCGACAACAAATACGGCTTGGCAGTTAGGTCCAGCGGCGACGACGAATACGGCTTTGCAGGTGGCACACTTTGTTGTTACTGTCTTTAATTTGGTTTTAACACACACACGAACGCGCAAGCAATAGCCAACCAGCACACAATAAATATGACAAATTTAAATTGTTTTTAAAAACACACCGAAGTCCCTGCTCGGGCGCCAATGAAAAATCTCTAAGCGTTTTTAGAGAGCGAAGATCAAACGAATAAATTGAGACGCGGTGGTTTCGAAGTTTTATAAAATTTATTGTTGCTGATGGCTCAAATTTGCTGCTTTTCTTTCGATAGCGAAAATTATACTATATAGAGCGGTGACCATGGTTTTGCCACGCACTCTCAAATTTTGCCATCGGCAATTGCCGATCGACGCACAGCAAGAGAGAGATTTACATGATTACACTTCTTGTGCTCTCTTAAATTCTATCTTAACTACTCTCTTAACTACTGCTCGAACAAGTACTTCATTTCCAGCTGTCGTCTCGGCGCTGCAATTGAATTCTAGACAAATCAAAAAGCGAAACGGCGCGAAACGACGCGAAAACAGCGCAAGAAACAGGAAATGGCAGCGCCAAAAAACGTTGACCAAAAAAGGCAATCGGTTTTTTTGTCAGTTTCCCTTCCCCCTCTCTTTGCTCTCTTGCCGATTTTGCAGTTACGAAAAGTCAATCAACTAACGTAATTTAATACAATTTGATGGCTGCTCCCACAGTAATTTGGGCGCTATGCTCGAAATCTGACGGCGACCTGTCAGTAGCTCACATGGCAGTCCCGTCTCTATCTGCCTGCCTCTCCCTCTCTCTCTGTCTCTATCTGCCCGCGTGGGTGTCTTGCCAAAATGTGTAATTCAATCGTTGCTCGTTCAGTTCGCTCTGTCGTTGTTGTTGTTGTTATTGTTGTTGCTATTGCTGTTGGCGCACATTCTCGGAATTGATTGTGTCTAATGAAATGTTCCAATGAGTCGCGCCGCATATATCGTGTATATAGAATTTCATTAGGCACTGAGCAATTAGAAATTATTATACGCTTCATTGCGCCCGCCAGATATCTTGGCTAAGACTGAAGGTACTCATCGTATTTGCATCTGCTAGTTGCATATATTGAGCTAATTTTGTGTTGCCTGTTTTGAACAGTCGAGTGATTTCCCACAGTGACGCCCACAGACCCAGAGAGACCGCAAAAACCAAATGCGCATTGCCTGGTTACAAGTTTGTATCTTAAGTCTTTCGTTTTGCATGCGCCACATTTCGCCAGACGGAAGCGGCAACGCAAAGCGTAATTAACATGTTTGTACATGTGTTATAGCCAGCTAACTATATCCGACTTCGAGTGGGTTGTATGTAGAGCTGTGTGTGTGTGTGAATGTGTGTGTCTGCATGGTTACCTTCCCTGAAAGGGTGCGCTGTGGGTGCGCTTCATTAGCGCCTTGTTTTAATGGTAGAATGCACAGCACAATCGCACCACAGTCACACACAAAATCGGGGCTAAAAATAAATAATTCTCCAACATCATTTATCATCAGCGTCTTGTTGTTGTTTGCCATGGTTTGATCTAATAAATTCAGAGAGCGCGCGCGCGCTTGTATAATTAAAATCAAAGCGATTTTTAATTAAAAACTTCAAACACACGAAGTGAAGGTCAGCTTGGGGGCAAGCGCCCAGGGGGTGCCACACCGGCAAAAGAGATTGTGATAGGGAGGTTCAATTGTAGAATAGTACAATATTTTTTGGGGTCAGCCGGTGGAACAAGACAAACGATTGTGCTTGTGCAGCCTCTCTGCGTAAATTACGCGAAAATAATGAAAACAACAAAATCGATTGCGCAACCCGCAGCGGACTCTCTGTTACCATTTCGACCAGGCGGCAATAACAATAACGTAAACAAAAAGCGCCACTTAAATAGCGCGCCAAGAAAAACGTGATTTTCCACTTTTGATTTTGTTTTCAGTATTTTTTTTTCTGTTTTGTTTTTTCTTTTTAAGGCGCGCTCGCGCCCAAAAGGAGTCTCGCGCGGGTCTTTCGCTATTCTCACGTAATCGAACACCGCAACATGCCGGCAGCAACAGCAGCATCAGCAGCGGCAACATATGTTGCCAGGCTGTGGCTGGATGCAAGACAAGACAAGTCCAGACAAGAGCAGGCATGTCGAGCCAACACCGACGCCAACCGGTTGAGTAACAGCGACGCCAATTTGCGCAGAAATTTCTTTGAGATCTTTGCTCTCTTAACTGTAACTGTTGTAGTTGTTGTTGTTGCTGCTGTTGTTGTTGTACTGGTGTCTGCTGTGGGCACTTTTACTCTCAACGGAAATGACCATAATAATTTCTGCGCAAATTTATTGCACTACGCTGGCAAATGTAACAGCATCTTAGCGACTCGATTGCTGGTAATTGTGTGGGAACGGGGGCTCACTAGAAAGTCCCCCCAGTTGGTTATTAATTTAAAATACTTATTACTTTCGACTGAACCCCAAAACAAGGCTGAGGTAATGCGTATTACTTGATTGATGAGGCGAGTGAGATGAGTTGGGCTGCGTCAGCAAAAAGTACCCAAAAATTTGACATGCACACTTAGTCAGGCCCCACAGCAAGTAGGTAGACTGTGTATGATATATCTACCTATATATAGTATAAGTTCCGCTCCCCTCCCTATATATAGTATAAGTTCCGCTCCCCTCCCTATATATAGTATAAGTTCCACTCCCCAGTCGCAACTCATTTGCAGCCCACAGTCACACAGTGGAACCTGTCATAAAACCGACGCCTGTAAGACAATAATTAATTAAGGCATGGAATAATATGATAATATAAACCAAGAATTATAATGAAAATGTCTCGCGCCCACGTAGGCAGCGGGGCCAACGCTCCTGCCTCGATTCATAATAATTGAGGCGTTAATATGGCAACGTGTTGCATGCGGGTGCCGTCTTTAGCTGTGCGTTCTCTAGAATTAGCTAAAGAATTTCAATGCTAACCTTGTCCCCCAAGCAGCTGTTCGTTGTTGTCGTACTGCGTCGCGTATACGCAACGTGTGCAGCGCAACCGGTTTGTGGTCAATGCGAATAAAAAACACTTTCACATGCCACATTTCCGTTTGCAACTAGTTGACTGCGTGTATGTGAGTGTGTGTGGGTCTTGCGTAATGTTTATAAGTTGTGGTTGCATCTCTTACGGCTTCACCTTGACTCTGAAACGTTGCTTGGCTACCCGTTTTGGCCGAAACGGAAAGCCAAATTGGTAGCAAATTGACATCTGATTATCAGTCGTTCATCCCCCCCCCCCCTCTCTTGCACTTGCAGCTCGCACTGATCGCGCTGGCAGCCGCCTCGTGGGGCGAACCCAGTCAGAGTCAGTACCACATTCAAACGGATGAGGGACCCGAGCGATATTTCCGCTTTCAGACCGACAACGGCCAGTTTCGCAAGGAGAAACGTCTGCAGGACGGCACTGTGATTGGTAAGTGAGAAATCATATCGGGAGAAAATTGATAAATGATGCAGCGATCAAAGCGAGCGAAAGGTTTTCCGTTCAACATAAACAACACTTTTCAATTAGCAGTGGAAAACCTTTTCCTAATCACAACTTTCTTCATTCCTCAGGCACCGAAGCCTGGATTGATGCAGCAGGCTATCTGCGCCAGAAGGATTACATAGCCGACAAGGAGGGCTATCGCATACTGAAATCAAAGACCATCTACGTGGGTCAAGGCAGGGGCATAGAGGTTGGTAAAGCAAAGCAGGCAGAGCTGGAGTTGTATTTATAATGTTTCCTTTCCAGGATGCCATCAAATCCACCAAAGCAGCGCCAGCACAGTCGGGCATTCTTGTGGACGGCAACTCTGGCGGCAACAGCGTGGCGAGTGGCTATCGCAAGCCCAGCTATGCCTACGCCAGCAGCACCACAACGTCCACAACGACAACGCCTGCTCCTCCGCCTGTGGCGCTCTACGAGGAGCCCAGCTTGGCTCAGGTCAATATAGATTCGGGTGTGGGTAAACTGAACTATCTGTCACCGGAGCAGGCAGCCAAGCTGCAGCCACCCACACAGCTGGGCTTCGATCATTATCCCGATGAGCTGCCCCGGGCAAGGGATCAGCTGCTGCACGGTCAAGTGCAGATACAGCCCAACGGGGAACCTCATGATGACACCTCCATCAATGCAATCAATGTGTACGATGAGGAGGCCGATCATGGCTTTGCACCAGGTCGCTTTGCCTCGGTGATTGCCTCGACAACGCCTCGTCCCCCGGCCGTATATGCAGCTGCACCATCGTTATCCATGCTGCCACCATTGGGTGTACCCACACAGCGTCGCCGACTGCGACCACGACCCACGGCCATTGGCATTGTGCCCACAACGCCGGCGCCCATTTCAGTGCAGGAAACCTTTGGCTACTCCACGCCGACACCCTTTGCGCCGCCAGCCTCCATCTCCAATCCAGGTTATCACTACGCTCCTGCTGCCACGCCCGCCAGCAGCGGCTATGGCTACTACACGCCCAACTCGCCGCTGGAGGTGAATGCACTGGATGCGCCGCTGCTGCCACCACTGCCAGATCGCGCCTATCGCCGACGACTGCGTCCGCTGCACACCAATCAACTGGATGCCGCAGGCGACTACGATGGCGTCAGTGTCACCCGCAACGGTTTCCGCTATGTGCTGCCCAAGCAGTACCACGAGGAGGCGCAGGTGGATGACAAGCGAGCGGGCAGCTATGGCTATGTGGATCCCTTTGGCATACGCCGTGTGGTTTACTACAATGCGTCGCCGGGACGCGGCTTTGTGCATCGCAACAACAATCAGTTTGTGGGACCACACGGAGCGCCATACGATGATCCCGGGCCGGCGCAGTTGGTCAACGAGTGAAGAGCGCAATAATTTTGAACGATGACGATAACAAATTAATCGATACCCATACACATAAACTGCCCCGCCCGCACCAACACACACACAACGCACCAAAACTAACCGCAAAGCCTCAACTTAACGCTAGCCTCATCCCTGATGGGGAATCTGTACATAACCTCGTCTCACACAAACACACACACACACACGCGCGCAAACGAATATCTGTGTTAATTAATTTAATGCTTATATATATATATGTAATTATTTAATTTATGATCTATAACCGATTGTGCAATCCACGAATAGTTGTAGCATTTAGACTAATCTCTCGTTAGGTGCACACTCACTGTAGCTAAGCGAAAAAACCGAATCGTTTCATGTATTAATCTTGCCATATTAACAAGACGTTAACATACATACCCACACACACATACACATACACACATCTACACACATCCCTAGATCAGTGACTAGTTTCTTTGCCAATAGCTGTTCATTGCGCCCCTCCCCGAGGGAATCGCCTCACAATGAGCACCCGTTGCCAAGAAATTATAGCAAAGTAATTGTATTCATAACGATCTATTGTATAATATATTTAGCTATAAAAATAAAGAGATATCGAATAGCTATCATTCAGTCGCGTTTACGATGCTTCACTCTCTGCACTCGCTTTCTGCCTGAGCAGAGACAAGTTAGGGCGAAGAGAATGAGAATGGGAACGAAAACGATCACAGCGAGCACATCTAGTGAATGGATCTGGAAGTAGTTGAGCTCCTTGGCAGTGGAGTGCAGATGCACTGGATCGGGTTGTCGCATGAGGTACTCAACCCACCACACGGCGAGGTCCAAGGGCGGCACGGGGTTGTCGCGGAAACGTTGAGAGCGCAACTTCATAGCCTTCGAGTAGCTTGGGTTTTCAGCCACCTCGAGTATTGCTGTAACCAGAGATTCCGTGCTCATCGTTAGGTAATCCACCTTGACAGCGGCGCCAGCGTTAATTGTTTGCAGAAGGTTCTAGAGTGAAAGAAGAGAAATTACCCCACAGTGATAGATAAACAAAGGAAGATCTTTGACTTACCCGGTGCTGATCCAGAAAGAGAGGAATTCCTACCAGGGGCACACCATGCCAGGTGGCTTCTTGCGTGCTCAGTGCGCCACAGTGAGAGACAAAGAGTGTAAGAGATTTGTGCGCTGTAAGATGTTCTTAGTTATAACTCAGCTTACTTAGTAATATCGATTCCACAACTTACCCAATATATCGCTTTGTGGCAGGAAACTTCTAACCAAAACATTGCTTGGTAGCTTCACATCATTCAGGTACTTGTTATCAAACTTCCATATGAAATTGTAGTCGGGCAACTGCCTGAAGGCCTCAACAATCTTCAACTTGGTTGCGGTATCCACAAACTCAGGCAACATATTCGTGCCGAGCGAGAAGAGAATGGCGCCACGTTTTCCACTCTTCATAAACTTGTCTAAGTCAGCGGGCAACGGCTTCCCCGGTCGTCCCTGCATGCCACCAATCTGTATAATTGTAGGGGGCAGGGATTCAACAGGGTCTGTTGCAGGATGTGTATTAACAAACGCAATCTTTGTGAGTTTTGCCAATTCCGATAAATGAGGCATATTGTCGCCGAATAACGGTCGCACTATCTCATCGAGCTTTGGATTGTAGATCAAACGACGATAGCTGTTGATAGGAAAAGAAAAGATAAAAGCCACAATCATATCTGAAGAGCACTTCATACTCACAGTGTGTCAAAAGCGAAGATAAGCGTGTTATCAAACCGTTGCAAAAATGTCATGTTGGGACTGTAGAGGGTGGAATAGTACGGCACCAGGGCAGAAAAGTAGGAATTACTCATGAAATCCAGCACGATGGGTACATTAAGAAAGGCTGTAATGCCAATCACGGGTGGATAACGAAACTTGTGGACAAATCCAAGCAGGTGTGGCCCCAGCGAGTAGTCGTTAATTATCAAATCAAACTTAAAATCATCAGGATAGTCCAGGAGTTGCTTAAAACCTTTCGATGCGACTATAAATTCTGCTTGCTTTACCCCATATTGGTAGGTGCTTGGGACAGTTTCGTAGGCACCAATATTAATAAATGAGTTTAGATCGGTTTCTCCCTCTAAAGCCTCGTAGGCGCGTTCCAGATGAATAAAGCTGACATTCTTCGGTACCTTTTCGTTGGCACGTGGCATGTCCACAGACAAAATGGTCAGATTGTGCCCTCTTTCGGCAAGCTCGTACAGCAACACATTATTCCTGTGAAACAAAGAAACATCCGATTACTTGGGGATTCCCTTTGCTAGTTTTATAATCTGCTCACCATATGTGATGACTATGAGACGTCATTCCCATCAGAGCTAAAATGTTATCAGTCGTAGCTACGCCGAGCAGCTGAACGATTAGCGCCGTGCGCAAAACGAAGCCGACGTCGACAAATCTTCCGTAGCACATCTCGTCGGGTACTGAGTGCAAACACGAACCCCACAGAGTATTTATAATTTCAACTGTGTGCAAACTCTGTAATCTAATATTTTGAAGCACTGTTAGTTAGTAAGCGAATGTTAAAGATAATAATCATATTATCTGGTTATCAAACCAGAGGAGAATTTCTGCTTATCTCACCCTAACGCTAATCAAAGCAAGGAGTATTTGATATCATATTTTATTATATTACTATGTATATTATTTATTTATACATGTAATCCAGTTACTATGTATGTATATTTTTAATTGGTATAGCAATTAGTTAAATGACAGATCTTAGAGTGTTATTGTGAGTGCACTTGTCGTGACAGCGTCCACTTGGATAGTTCAAATCATATGAACACTATACAGAATTAATGAATCAGTCGTGTTTATGATGCTTCACAGCCTGCACTCGCTTTCTTCCTGAGCAGAGGCGACTAAGGGCAAGGAGAACGAGGATGGGAACGAAAACGATCACAGCGAGAACATCTAGTGAATGGATCTGGCAGTAGTTGAGCTCCTTGGCAGTGGAGTGCAGATGCACTGGATCGGGATGTCGCATGAGGTACTCAACCCACCACACGGCGAGGTCCAGAGGCGGTACAGGATTATCGCGGAGACGTTGAGAGCGCAGCTTCATAGCCTTCAAGTAGCTTGGGTTTTCAGCCACTTCACGAATGGCTGACACCAAAGTTTCTGTGCTCATTGTCAGATAGTCTACTTTGACAGCGACGCCGGCGCCTATCGCTTGAAGCAGGTTCTAGAGGGAGAGGATGCCATGTTAGTGATTGATCAATTAACAATATATATATTTGCCTTACCCGATGCTGATCTAGGAATAGAGGAATTCCCACCAGGGGCACCCCATTCCAGGTGGCCTCTTGTGTGCTCAGTCCTCCACAGTGAGAGACAAAGAGAGTCAGAGACTTGTGTGCTGTAAGATGTTCTTAGTTATATATAACCTCACTTAGTAATATTGCTTTCACAACTTACCCAATATATCGCTTTGTGGCAGGAAATTCCTAACCAAAACATTGCTTGGTAGCTTGACATCCTTCAGGTACTTGTTATCAAACTTCCATATGAAATTGTAGTCGGGCAACTGCCTAAAGGCCTCAACAATCTTCAACTTGGTCTCGGTATCCACAAACTCAGGCAACATATTCGTGCCGAGAGAGAAGTAAATGGCGCCACGTTTTCCACTCTTCATAAACTTGTCTAAGTCAGCGGGCAACGGCTTTCCCGGTCGTCCCTGCATGCCACCAATCTCAATTATGTTAGGTGGCAAAGATTCAACATAGTCTGTTGCAGGATGAGTGTTGATCAGCGAGATCTTTGTAAGTTTCGCCAATTCCGTGATGTGAGGCATATCGTCACCGAATTTCGGACGCATTATTTCGTCAAGTTTGGGATTAAAGAACAGACGGCGATAGCTGTTGAGAAGAAATAATAAAACAATTGACATTCACTTTATCTGAACAGCTCTCATACTTACATTGTATCTAGAGCAAACACTAGCGTATTATCGAAGCGTTCTAAAAAGCTCATCTTGGGATTGTACAGGGTGGAGTAGTAGGGAATCAGAGCCGGGAAGTAAGAGTTCGACATGAAGTCCAGCACCACAGGTTTGTTGTGGAAGGCAGTAATACCAATTACGGGAGGATAACGGAACTTGTGGGCAAACCCAAGCAGATATGGGCCTATTGTGTAGTCGTTGATTATAACATCAAATTTAAAATCATCTGGGTAGTCTAATAACTGTTGAAGACCCTTCGATTTGGCTACTAATTCAGCCGTTTTCACTCCAAAATTATATATGATTGGAATTGTCTCATAGCTGCCAATGCCAATGAACTGGCTTATATCATTTTGTCCTACATGGACATCGTAAGCACCTTCCAGATAAATGTAGCTGACATTGGCCGGCACTTTATCATTAGGGCGTGGCAAATCAACCGACAAAATGGTCAGATTGTGCCCCCTTTCCGCCAGCTCGTACAGTAGAACGCTGTTCCTGTAATCCAAAGGAAAATAATCCATATGTAGTCGAGGATATATTCCATTTATTCGTCAGTTTCCTTACCATATGTGATGGCTGTGCGATGTCATCCCCATCAGTGCCAAAATGTTGCCAGCCATTGCGGAGCCGAGCAACTGCACGATCAGCGCAAAGCTCAAGCCGAACCCGACCAAACTACCGTAACCGTTGCCGTTACCCATCTCAGCGTAGACTGAAAGTTTGACCATTTACTTCATCGCATTTATAGTTCAAATGTTTGAATTGTATTCTAAAGATACTACAAGTATTTCGAATACACCTAATCAGCATGACGGAACAAGAATTGTGCGATGATTACTTGATAGATTAGCGGAGACAAGAGTCTGTCTACACTTGGGAAAAATACGGGACAGTAAATTAATTTGAATTATCACAGAACCTTGTTATTGATTAGCTGATTGTGCTCAATGGTGAAATAGGAAGTAAACTTCTAGACCTATGCCAAGTTCAGCATAAATGATCCCAGCATCATTTATGGTGACAAGTGACGACATTAATGAAATGATTAGAATAAAGAAGATGACATTGATTATTTTTATTATAATATATATGTATATTTAATAAATTGGTTTGATTGTTTTTAATTTATTAAAATCCAATGTATTTCTTGCAATGTATCTCATTTAAATGCAGCTCAATCTTTACAACAGCGGACGCTGTAAAGAGCAATACTAATGTAAAAAGCTAACAACATTATATATATATAGAGATATATATACTACTAATACTAAATAATATTAATACATATAGCCCAACCTAACCTTACCCAACCCGAGCACAACGTGCTGACTTTGTTTACGAGTTCCTTATCACCTACAAAGCTACCTGCTTTGTATTGTATTATATGCGGCTTAGTGATAGCTTTTATGGTTTCAGGTGTTTCCAGGGTATTCCCAAACAGTGTTTGGGTAATACCGCTGTACAAGACGCTGGGCCTACCAAAAGATTAATGGGTTTACCCCTTCAAGTACTTGTTATCAAATTTCAATATAAAGTCGGGCAATAACCCCAAGGTTTCAGCAATCTTCATCTTGGTCTCAGTTCCCACAAACTCCCCAGAGTTCGTACCGAGCGAGATGATATAGTCATTAATAATCTCTTGTATGATGAAGACAAAACTATAAAAAGATAGAATTATCTCCTCCATGTTATCTCCCTAATTTTAATTAAACCTAAGCAGTTTAAAATAAATATCAATACAAAGTATTTTAACAAGCATGTAATAACGTGTATAGGGTATATTTTAACTAGTATTCAGAGACACGAAAATAATCACAGCACATCTGGAAGAAGTTCAGCTCTTTGGCTGTTGAGTGCAGATACACTGGATCGGGATTCCATATTAGGTACTTCACCCTCCACACGGAGAGATCCCAAAGGCGTTGAGAACGCAGCTTTGCCTTCGAGTAGCTCGAGTTTTCAGTAGCCCATCAATAGCCAATATGTTGCCTGCCAGCCATAGTGGAGCTGATCAGCTGCACGATAGCCCAACGCTCAATATAAACCTTACCAATCGAATGTTATCATTGCCGTTACCCATCTCTACGTAGACTAAAAGCTTACAATTTCCATTACATCGCACTGTGGTTTTTTTTGCGCTTTTTTTGGCAGAAAGTCAAAAAAAATTTTTAACGGAAAAAAAAAATTTATGGTTTTTTTATATTTAGGATAGTCTAATTAGATAAAAAAAAGTCGATTTTTACTTTTTTATGCAACACTGGCTTATCGCCCACCTCTCAAAGACAGCTGATTGTCGATAACATGCGTAAGACAAAATTGGCGGCAAATCATTTTGACACATTTGTGGTTTATATTTCCTCAGAGACTTAAAAAAGTTTAAAGTGTTGTCATGGAAAACAGTAGCACAGGTATGTAGATTTGTAGTTCACTAACATTTTTGTGTATGTTATATGTTTTTGTGTAGTTGTATCGTGTTTTGTTTATGTGCCTTTTTTACAGTCAACTTAACAAATGCAGCTGTGTTTCGTGGAATATAACTTTAGTATGGCAAACCACTTCAAAAGAATTTTAACGGCAAGTTATTAACTAACATGTGTATAATATTATACAACTAGTTTCATATGCTCCTTTTTGTTCCTTTTTGAAAAAATTACGTTTTTGTAGATGAATACTTGTTTGGGCATGCAGAGCTGCTAGACATTTGGAGCAACAATAGTCGCTCTGAGGATGCAGTTAGGCAGCATATATTTAAAAAAATTGGCCAGAATAATTTAAATGAATGTTGTATTTCATTGGTAAATAAAAAAGTTAAGTCCTTCTTTGATTACATAAGGAAACATTTGCCAGGTTGGTAGGTAAATACTTTTATGGCATATCGGTCAGATCGTTTATATGGCAGCTATATGAAAATTGACCAAATCACTTGAAACTTTGTGAATCATCTTGGGGGAAGTAAAGAGTAACACAAACCAAATTTGGTGAAGATAGGTCATCATTTCGAATTTCTGCCAAAAAAAGCGCAAAAAAAACCACAGTGCATCGCTTTTATACTTCAAATGCACTGTATTCTCAAGATAATATTCCGAGTTCGCATAGACTTACCAAAAATTGCTCAAAAAATGTTTGTAAGATTACCTAATCTGCAATGCAAACATTTGCCTACCCCCGAGGCATAATATGGAACCTTGTTATTGATTAACTGATAGCCGTCCGTGATGAAATAGGACGCAAGCTTCTAGTTCATGAAGACAAAGTGACGACATTAATGGGATGATTAGAAAAGATTAATGTTATCAGTGACGCACTGCGTCAACTCATAGCGACTGAATTGGAGGCAGAGCGTGTATAAGTGAGAACGAAACTTGTAAAGAAAAGAGCGTTCAGTCTTCTCTGTGGCTAGATTGCTATATGGATGGGAATAAAAATACACACAACTAAAATGTTTTCAGATAAATAAAAATACTTTTTTTTTATATTAAGTAAGGATATTGATAAATAATAATGGCTACAATTCCAATTTCGCTGCTTATGAACACAATGTTATAAATTGTAATATATGTATATACATATAATATGAGGAGGGAACACTAGCATACTACTTAATACAACTAATACTAATATAGCCCTTACCTACCTAACCTAGCCCAACCCAAGCACAACTGGTTAACTTTGTTTACCAGATTCTGTCGAGCATAGGAGGCTCTTCGAAAGTTTGTTTTATTCTCCGAGTTTTCGGCTCATTCGTTTGTTTCGGTTTTATATATTTTTTAGACAGAAATAGAGAGAGGGAACTCTCTTGTTGTACAATAAAATAATAAAAAAAAATAATATTCAAAGTGATAAGCTTATCGAGGGATACCGCAAATTTCTTATCTTATCAGACCAGGCCCGACCACACCAGCTGATACGCATAGCCAAAAAGTGAATCAGTCTTGTGGGGATTGTCGGCAACATGAAGCTGGCAGGTGGAGCGCTCCTGCTGTTGTTGCTGATCTGTTGCCATCAGTGGCAGCCGTTGCATGCAGCAAATATACTCTTTATTATGGGCACGCCGAAGCACGCTAATCCCCGCTGGGTGAGTCCGCTCTATGAGGCACTCGTGGGGCGTGGTCATGCTGTGACGCTGCTAAGCACTGAACCCGATCCGAAGCTGAAGGATTTGCGGTTTGGGCAACTGACTAACTCGTACGATATTCAAAAGAAGCATTATGTCGGTGCCAAGGGAATTTACAATCAGCAATGGGACATTAAACAGTTGATGATCTGGTACGAATCCCTGATCGGTTCGTGCCATGCTCTCTTAGAGAACAACCCAAAAGAACTAAAAGGCGAGTACGATGTGATCCTATATGATGCCAGCTATGCCATGGATTGCCTGCTCTCCCTACTGCCAGGATTTCGTACCACGCCCGTGATAGGTTTGAGCAATGGCAAACTGACGCAGGATCTACTACGAGTGGTCAAGGCGGAGAACACCATCAGTATACCACGTGTGCCGCACTTCATCAGTCAACTGTCCGTCGAGATGAACTACTGGGAACGTATTCAGAATCACATATTCTACACGGCCGAGAGCTTGTAAGTCGAGGGAGCATCATTGATAAGGGATTAAGCTAATCATCTTGCACTCACAGCCTCCGTTGGGGAGTCATTATGCCCGTGCTGAATGGCATGTTGCACAAAGGTTTTGCCATGCCAGACGTGCAGCTTGTGCTGCTCAACACGCACCCGGTGCTGGACTACGTGCAGAACATGCCGCCCAATGTCATCGAGGTGGGCGGCCTGCATATTCGTGGCGAATCGTCGCCGTTGCCACTCAGTCTGCAGAATTTTTTGGATCGCTATACCGAGGGCATTGTATACATCAATTTGGAGCATATCAAGCTACTAGGCGAATTGGGACACAAGGCAATTGCCAGCATGATTAAGGAATTCACGCAATTTGGGTTTATCTTGAACGTGAAGAGTTCAGACAAATTGCAGCACGTGCAGAGCTTTAACAATATGCGAATCATTGAGACATACGGAAACATGCAGCAGGATATCTTGGGTGAGCAAAGTGAACACTTCTCTGTCTTCATTTCCCTAATCTTTCTTCTATTCCTTTCCAGCTGTGTCGCACATGAAGGCCTTTGTCACACATGGGGATAGCTTGAGTCTGCAGGAGGCCATCTACAATGCAGTGCCAGTGATTGTGCAGCCTCTGATATTGGAAGAGCTTAATGTGAGTAGCTGAAAACTAGACAGTTCATTTGATATAGCTTTCTTGATCTATTTAGAATGCCAAACGCGTCGAGGAGCGCGATTTGGGCATACGTGTTCCCTATGAGCAGCTCAAGGAGGACAGTTTCTTGAATGCCTTGTCGTGCCTGGTGCGCGATGAGGCCTATTTAGATGCACTGCAGCAGGCACAGTTCAGTTTCCGTAGCCGAGTGGTTAAGCCTCTTAATAAGGCTATCTGGTATATCGAGCAATTGGTTGGCGATCCAGAGCTCTTTAAGCACCTGCAGCATCCGAACTCCAGAGAGAACAACTTCTTTGTGCAGCACTCGTTGGATGTGCTTATTTGGCCGCTTCTTTTCATCGTAGTGTTCATCTGTAATTGTGTCATCTTGATATTTTTACCGAAGAAGCGACGCCCTAAGCCAGTTATTAAAACTAAAAAGAATAAAGCAAAGAAGGCGCCAAGGAATGCGGAGGAATTAAAGAAAGAGGAAATGGAAGAAAAATGCAATGTTAAGGAGTCCCAAACCGAGGAGGAGTTTCAACCCGAAGAGGAGGAGCGCCAGCCCAAGGAAGAGTCCCAGCCCGAGGAAAAGTCGCAGCCCGAGGAAGAGTCCCAGCCCGAGGAGGAGTGCAAATCCGAAGCCGATAAGAAGCAGGATTAAAATGTGGAAACTGTGAAAAGTATTCTTTATGTGATCGCGATAAATTCTATACAATTATACAATTTAATAAGGAGAATTATGAAATAAATGCACTGGAAAACAGTGTTGATCAACTCAACTTGTAGTTTTTTTAAATAACATTTTATAATTTTTATTTGTTTCTCGAAAATTCGTTCCCTGCAGAGTCTAAACAAGTGCGCGCAAAAGTATGCTAAACTGACGACAAAGTGGCAACTCTTTATTGATGTCAGCACAAAAGCAGGCAACGGTTTTAGTACTTCTACTTTTCTTTGACAGAAAAGAGCTGAACGGGCAACACTGTTTTTAAGAGAGCACCTCCTCTCTGTCTCTCTCTCTCTCTCTCAGGTAAAAGAAGTCAAGCCAGCTGCAGACCAGGTAAACCCGAGTCGCGCAATGCAGGGAGAGAGAGAAGATTTCAGACCTTTCTGGCGACAAGTGAAACAAAGAAGCCGCAATAAAATACAAATCCGAAATCCGAAATGCCCACGGAAAATGCGTCTCTTCAGTAGTATTTGGAAATTCGCAGAGAACGGAACGAAAGAATGTTGACAAAGTTACTGAAAATTTGCTGCAATGCGCGGCAATGCACGTTCGCCAAGCCGTACGAGGCCATGCCGGGGCCACGAGGTCCCTTTGGCATCGGGAACCTCTACAACTATATGCCCGGCATCGGGTCATATTCGTGGCTGCAGCTGCACAAGGCTGGCGAGGATAAGTACAAGAAATATGGTGCAATTGTGCGAGAGACTATGGTGCCGGGACAGGACATTGTCTGGCTATACGATCCCAAGGATATTGCCACGTTGCTCAACGAACGTGACTGTCCGCAGCGACGCAGTCATCTCGCCCTGGCCCAGTACCGCAAACAGCGTCCGCATCTCTACAAGACGACGGGATTGTTACCCACAAATGGACCCGACTGGTGGCGACTGCGTTCCCAGGTGCAGAAGGAGTTGAGTGCGCCGCGTAGTGTGCGTAGCTTTGTGCCCGATGTCGATGGAGTCACGCAGGAGTTTCTCAAGTTTCTGCAGCAGTCCGAGGGTGTAGGCAGCACCATCGACATGCTACCCAAGCTGACCAGACTCAATTTGGAATGTGAGTGAAGTCTACAAATATTACACAGTCCCCAACTGAACTCTTACCATTCCAGTAACCTGCCTGCTCACCTTCGGTACACGCATTGAATCCTTCTCGCCGGGAGAACAACATGCAGAGTCGCGTTCCACGCGGCTTATGCACGCCGCTGAGACCACCAACAGTTGCATTCTGCCCACGGATCAGGGTCTGCAGCTGTGGCGCTATGTGGAAACGCCAAGCTATCGCAAGCTGCGGCAGGCACAGAGCTACATGGAGAGCGTCGCACTGCAGCTGCTGGAGCAGAACATGAAGTCGGGCAACTCGCGCTCATCGCTGATCACGGCTTACGTACAGAACCCTCAGCTCGATCGTTTCGATGTGGTGGGCACCTCAGCGGATCTACTCTTAGCTGGCATCGATACCACCTCCTACGCCTCAGCCTTTCTGCTCTACCACGTGGCTCGCAATCCCCAAGTGCAGCAGCGCATCTACGAGGAGGCGCTCAAGGTGCTGCCCAATCCTGAGCAGGCACTCAGCGCAGATGCTCTACGCACTGACATCACCTACACGCGGGCGGTGCTCAAGGAATCTCTGCGACTGAATCCTATTTCGATTGGTTTCGGTCGTGTGCTCAATCAGGACATGGTTCTCAGTGGCTACTTTGTGCCCAAGGGGGTAAGTTAGGGATGGGATTAAGTGAGCTCAGTCAGAGATTAATCCCAGTGTATTCCCCTGCCTAGACTACTGTGGTTACCCAGAACATGGTGGCCTGCCGTCAGTCCCATCACTTCCCCGATCCTCTACGCTTTCTGCCCGATCGTTGGCTACAGCAACGCAACGCCCTCAATCCGTATCTGGTGCTGCCCTTCGGACACGGCATGCGTGCCTGCATAGCGCGTCGTCTGGCCGAACAGAACATGCACGTCTTGCTGCTGAGGGTAAGTTGAAGATCGCTAAAGATCGTTGATCGTTTGAATTGATTTGCAATTCAATTCAATTCTTCTCCAGCTGCTGCGCAACTATGAGCTCATCTGGCGCGGCCGAACGGATGCCGAACTGGACATTGTGACGCTGCTTATCAACAAACCCAACGCGCCGGTACTGATCGAGCTGCGAGCGCGCTCTGCTTGATTTGCAAGTCAAAATCTTGTGGCGAGTGTGTGGTTGGTTACACGTTGCGTTGCATTGTTTATTTGCGTTAAAAATGAATTTTAAATAAATTTATATATATAGATTTGTAGTATATATTTATAATTAGTGTAAATCATATTTCTAGTGTCTCGTACATTCACATACACATACATATATATATATATCTATTTTCAATTGAAAGGCTGCGGGTGTTTTGGTCTATAAGTACTACAAAAATGACAACAAACAAAAGGCTCCTTAAGGATCTCTAAAAAATTGAATACAATACAATATATAGAAAGGCAACCGCATGAAATTCTTAAGGTAGTGCCAAAGTTATAGAGTTGTTTTGCTTTAGAATTACATACATAAGTGTGATTTCGTATAATACTCGAAGACTTGAGCTTAGGGTGCTGGGTTGCCAGCGCGCCTTGATATTGCTGTGCCTGACAACCCTGCAGGCTAGTCTATATGGGGGGAGGGGGTTTTATATAATATGCGCTTAATTGGCTTCTCTCTGTGTCTGTGTATGGCTTTAAAAAACTGTCTGTTGTTCCCCTAAACTGACTGCTAACCTAACCGAGGTACAGTTGCGCCCTTTAAGCTCAACTCTTTCTTACCCTAATCCTAATAGACAAGCTATTGTAATCAGACTGCAGTTAGCCAAGTGTTAAGTCGAAAATATGTCCTGCTGCTTCTCTCTCTCTTTATCTCTGTCTGTCTCTTTTCTGTTCCCTATCGCTGTCTCTGTGTTTGTGTTCTGTTCTAACCTATAAGGACTTTGGTTGTTTGCCGCACTAAACGCTAGGATGATTGGTGAAAAAATACATGTACATCTAGATTTGTGTGTCTGGGAGCCGACCCGGAATCGCGGAACAATCGCGGAACACTTCTCAAAAATACATATACTTTATATATATATATATCGTTTATGGTATATCGTATTATATCAGGTCGAGGGGGGCTCTATCAACAATATGTATCGTACTATCGTATGGCTATCGTTGAATATGTTATTGTTTTTGTTGCTGTTGCTGTTGTAGCTGTCGCTGTTGTTGCTGTCGCTGTTGTTGCTGTCGCTGTTGCTGTTGTCGCTGTTGTTGTTGTTGATGAAGTTTGAGATATGAGTTAGCTGCCCCAGTTCTGCTGCTCCTTATAGCTCCAGCAGCAGAACCTCCTCATGCTAGAGTATATTAAGTAGCGATGAGTCCATCATGCGATCATCGTACAAGCTGAGTGTCTTTGAGGCGCGTGCCTTCCTCACGGAAGGCGGCACATCTCCGGGTGTTTTCACTCGTTCGCTGGGATCGCGCAATCTCTCGCAACTGCCACGCCCACTGAAGACTTCACGAAACACCTCCAGACTGTGTTGACGTCGCATTTGTTGCTCCGTTTGTGGTTCGGGCACAATGCCACCATTGCTGCTGCTGCTCACGAGCAGCGAATTTGTGCGCAGATGACCAGGACGACGCTTGGACACAGCCCGCGAGGTGGACAGGGTGTGCAGCTCGTTCTCATTGCTCAGTGTGCAGCTGTTGTTGTTATTGTTGTTGTGGTTGGAGCTGCCATTGGCTGTGCTGCCGCTGCCGCTGCCACTACTGCTGCTGCCGCTGTTGTTGTTGTTGTTGATGTGTTTGATGATGCTGCTGGAGAGGGAGCGCGGCACAATGTGAGCGGGTGTGCCGCTACGTTGCTCTGCACTGCGTAGCTGCAGAGGATTACGATCACGATCCATGGGTTGCAATGGACTCAGATCCAGATTGTTGGGCCGCCGCAGTCCACCGGCCAAGCGGGCATTGTCCATGCCCTTGAGGGCCGCCACCAGATTGCACTTCTCCTCACCCAGCTGCAGCTGCCGGCACAGCTCCTCGGCGTGCTCCTTGCGGAAGAGCTTCTTGTGTATCAAGGCGCGCACGCCATGCCAGCCACGCAGCTTGTGATCCGTGTTCTGTTGCTTGGGAAATCCTTGGCCCAGGCTGCTGGAGTTGTGCTTCTGCTGATGACTCACAATCAGCTCCTCCACACTCACATCGTGCTCCAGACACGACAAGCTCTGCTCCTGTTGTGGCTGGAAACTGTGCTTCTTACTCCGCTCCACCAGCACCGGCGGCGCACGCACTGGCTGCGGTGCCAGATTGCGTTCCTGACAGGGATTGCGTCCCTGCAGATGTGGCTGCAGCTGCGGCTGTGTATAGTTCAGGTGATTCTTCTCTGTGGGCAGCTGCTGATTCGGAGGCGGTTGCAAGAGGCCGCCATCTGCTGACGAGAGCTGCGGCTGTGCCTGATGCACTGCAGCCGCTGCTGTGATTGTGGTGCTGCCCAGATAACTCAGCTGCGTCACGGGGGATGCCAGATTGTTTGTGTTGAGCAGCGGACTGGCAGGCTGTTGCTGCAGACGTGGACGCAGGCTGGACATCTCCTGCATGCGTTCCTCGGCACAGAGGGAAGTGAGTCGCGCATCCGCATCATGATCCCAGCAATCCTCACAAGTATCGCGTACCAGCTTGGCCGCTGCACCACCTCCCCAGCCGGCGGGGAAGAGCGGGCGGGCCTTGTGACGCACCACCAATGCCTGCATCTGATCGAAACTGGGATGTGGTCCCACCTCCTGTTCGTAGGGTGCTTTGTACGGCGGCGTTATCTGGCTGGGTGCATAGAACTCCGAGCAGCGTGCGGCAACCTCCCACAGTACCAATCCCAGTGCATATACATCCATTTGCTTCAGCGATGTCTCACAGTCGCGCAGATTGACAGCACCCTCGAGCAGTTCCGGCGCCATGTAACGCAATGTGCCCACCTCGTTGATGCTCTTCGTCTCGGCCATGGCCACTTCCCCCTTGTACTCGTACTTGGAGCCAAACACCTTCAGCGCAAAGCCAAAGTCCGCTATGCAGCAGCTGAGATCGGCCTGCACGAGTATATTGCGTGAATTGAGATCACGATGAGCCACGCAAGGCTTGTGCAGATCTCCCAGTCGCAGCTCGGTGTGCAGATGCGACAGGCCACGTGTGATGGAGCGCAACATGCCGCAGCACTGTGCAAAGTCGGTGCTGTTGGCAATGAGCCAATCCTGCAGGCAGCCCAGAGGAGCCAGCGATAGCACCAACTGGTACTCCATGCGACCATCCATGGTGCGACGCTCGTCGTAGCCTACGAAGGGAAAGATTAGATATTATGCTTCTTCATTGTGACTACTCCACTCCTCACCAAAGTAGCTGAGCAACGCTGGACAGTCCATCAGCGGCAGCGCATAGATGTTTCGCTCGTTTATATAATACTGATGATGCGCCTCTGGGTAGATCTTGACGGCCACCTCCTGTTCGTGCAGCAGACCCTTCATCACAGTGCCGTACTTGCCACTGCCCAACATGCCAATCAAATTCATGTTGTCCACATTGCGCAGATTGGAACTGTAGCCAGGTCCCGACGGTGCCAATGGCGATTCCTCCGGTTCGGGCTTCTCCTTAACGCCGCGACAATATTGAAATGCCAGCAGTGCTGCAATGATGATGAGCGTGACGAGCCCAACACCGGTGAGCAATGTGGTGGCACGCAGTGAGTTCTGTTGATGCGTTGCAGCACGATTTAATACTGTCGCTCCATGAACATTGTTGGCCAGTTCCAGTGGCGCTGGCTCCACCACAGTCACCTTGGCATTGCACAAGTCACCGGAGCAGCAGCAATAGTAATAATGCGAACGGGATGTGGGCGCTGAGCTGGTGCACGCTGATTGACTGCAAGTCGAATTGGGATCTGTGTTGTCCTTCCAGCAACCTAAGAGAGTGGGAGGAATTAGTTGGACTACTTGCAGTACCACTTCGCTGCTTACCCTGCTTGACCAGCTTGGTGCCATTGCTGGTCTGACTCCAGAGTGTGAAGCAGAAGGTGTAACCCTCCGGGCAGTTGCGTTTGTGTGGCTCACTGGGCGTTGCACTCGGCTCCAGCAGTTGCTGCAGTGGCTCCTGTTCCTGTTGCTGCTGCTGTTGCTCCTCCTCCTGTAGCTGCTCTGCGCTGGCCCCCTCACTGTTCTCCTGCTCAAGATCATCGTCGTGCCGCGAGCTATCGTTCTCCTGATAGCTCATGCAGCTGTATTGCCGGCTGGGTGCAGGTGCTAAATGGAAAGTGTATAAGTAGAGCTTGCTTGATGGATAACTCTGCGGATTACTTACAGGCCAGCACCGTTGCCCATGGTATCGTAGCCAGCAACAGCAACAAGCTCCACATTTGCTGCGTCATGTTGCCAACTTATTGATTATCTAACACGATTGAAGTGTTCCGTCTTTAGTTTTCCTATTGTTGTTGCTACTCCTGTTGTCGTTGTATTGTTTTTATCACCTCAACTGCTGCTGTCTGTGTGTGAGTGTGTGTGTGTGATGTTTATGGCATTTTGGCTGATGGTGCAAAAACGCGAATGCTGCTGAAATTCGCATAAATTAAACAACAAATTGTACTTTGATTATTTTCTGTTATAAATATATCAACAACAACAATAGCAATCTTTATAAAAAATAAACAATGCGACACTGCGGACTCCCCCCACATGAATTCTGATTCGTTTTTAGTGCCCGCTGCTTCCTCTCTGTCTGCCGCTCTGCTGCTGCTCTGCTACTTCTGTATTCCACGGAGCGCATCGTCAATTTCGCTTGCGCTGCAAGTTTATTAAGCGACGCCGATAACGCCCAGACCTAAATACGCGAATCGCGCCCAATCAGCTTGCTAGGGCAACTGCAGCAGTACTTGTATTTGTGTATCTGTATGTGTGTGTGTGTGTCACTCAGTCCGTCACCCACCCACTTTCTTGTGCTTGGCAGCCAGCGCCGGCTGCGGCGAGGGGCGTTTCGCAGACAACGCTGCACTTTGGAATCATTTGGGGCCGCATTCTGATGTGCGAAACGAGCGCCAGGCAGAGGGGGAAGGCAGATGGAAGCAGTGTAAATAAATATACACTGGGACAAAGCAGTACTGCTAGACTCAATAAACATTTTTAGGAGAGAGACTATAAATGTCAAATAAATAATAATATGATAATTTATAAATATTAAAAATAAAGAAAGCAATAAATAAATAATATTAATAAAGCGTCTAAATCACTGTCTTAGTCAACTGGAAGATTTCTAAAGTAATGCAAAGTAATTTTGCAAGACTCAAGAGAGTAAGAGAAAAAACTAATATGAAATTTATAAACAAACTAAAAGTTTGTGGAAATTTTATTTAACAAAAATAAAAAAAATAAATAAAATTTCCTATTATTTGTTTACAAATTATTAATTTAATAGTCACTTGTTAGATTTCTGAAATTATTTTTTAATCGAGGCCCATACCAGGCTTAACTATTGAAAATACTTTAGTATATGAATATCTGATCAGTGTATAAATATGTAACGCATGCGTATGCATGTGTATGCGTATGTGCTTATAAATAGGTACACGCATGCATATGCAGAACGCCTTCCCCATATGAAGTGACGCCAGGGAGACGCTGATTAGAAATTTGTTTTGGCTTTCATTATACGGTTGGCTGAACTTTGGAAAATGCCTAAGCAAATTATGTGAATTACTTCACGTTTACGTCGCCGTGGCGCACCTTATCTTGCACACACAGACACACACACTAACACACTCACTAATTTGCACACACCTACGTAAACATATTTTTGTCTAATTACGTTTATGAATTATTTTGCAACGATGCACACAAGTGTCTTTTCGCGAAAATTTGGGTTAATTGCGGTTGAGAATTTCTTAACTTAGACAGGATAATTATGTGTAGACAGAGATAACTCGCAGCCGACAAGTGTACTTTAAAGTGTAGTCCAAGGTGTTATGCGATAATGGTGAGCTTACATGGAAATAATCACTTTATAAAAAAACAGAGAGTCGTCTGGTTTGACTAATACAAAACTAATGTGAATGGAATTTTGACAGCCATTGATGCCGGGCGGATTTAAAGAATGAAACTGAAAGCTGTCGCTCAATTTATGACTTATTGATAATAAGAAAACAGCAAGGTAGCCTTTGAGATGGCAACGAAGCGGAAGATCGTGTCACGAGTTGAGCACGAAAGCGAGAGTTATGAGTGTTAACATGTAAACACAAAATGAACATATAATCAAAAATTAATAATGATCAAACTAGAAAGCAATTGAACATATTTAATAATATTTTAAATATGTATTTAACTAACAGTGCTATATAAAGGTAAACGATTTTATATTACAGTGCAATTAAAAGATCTTTTAAAGAAGAAAAGGTTCTTAAGGGATTTCCCGTACGAAAATATAATCAAAGTTACAGAACGAACTCATTATTATATTCTACTATTATATATGGAGATATTATTATTGATATTTATCGTGCTTAATCCGCACTTCGTGACCTCAACACGCTGTCATCTCGAAAAACAACGCACGAACTGTAGTAAATATAAACATGGCAACTAATTGTGCAGCCTTTTGCTTTATGCTCTGTTTTCGCACGTTATCTTTTGCCCACTGTGAGAGAGAGCAAACGGCAACGCCGGCGCGTGCTCTCCATTGAGAGAGCGCGGCAGAAGAGGCCACTCGAGAGTAGTCTAGACGTGGGCACTCGCTCTCTTTTACTGACTCTCTCTCGTTCTGGCACATGCGCGCTGTGCGACGAAGAGAGAGAGACAGGGAGAGCAAGTGGCGCGCCAAAACAGGTTCCCTAAGGTGCTGTTGAGGAGCCGCAGGGGCCGGGGAAGGGAGCTCCGTTTGTTCCAGCATGACAGCCGACGGCGCCAGTTAATTGCAAACTTTTTTTTATAGCCTCTCGCTGTTGCGTATCTTTTGCCCTGCTGACGGGCAATAAGGGGGGAAGGGAGACTGTGCAACGAGCTGATTAACTTTTTGCATGCTGAGCGAGTGCGTTTGTGTGCGTGAGTGTGTTTGTGAGTGCGTTCGCATTTTTTTGTTGCTGCGCATCTTTTGCCACTGCAGTGCACTGCAACGTTGTGTGTATGCAGAAAATCAATGCAAAACACAAACACAAACACGAAAGTGCAGGCACGACAAAGTTGAGGACAACACGAATTGTGGACAAATGAGGAAGACGGCGCAGAGAGAGGGGTGTCTAGGGCCCAAGTCCGGGTCTGGTTTTGTGTTCACCAGGGTGGGTGGGCGCCCAAGTCAGCCTGCACTTGTGTTTGGTTGCGTGTGTGTAAGTGTGTGCGTGTCCCTGTCTGTGTGTGCGTGCGCAGACCTGCTAAAAAATTGATTTTTCCCAGAGTTGTTGCCGCAAATTCCAATTGAAAAATGACAAATTCAACTTCAACTGATCGAATTTCACATTTTTCTTCGAGTTTTCTTTTCTTAAACATTGCTTACACTTTAATCACTTATTCAAGTCATGTCCGCACTGTCGTTTGAAGCTTTTTTTCTCGCGATTTTCTTTCTAATTTAAACAAACGATGCACTTAGGAATTTATTGGTGCTGCTGCTGCTGCTGTGACGCCTGGCGCCAGTCGCATTACTGAATTATCGTTTTATTATTCAAATTTATTTAGTATTTTATTTGTTCACTTTTTGAATTGACAACTTTGTTTGCAATGCGCTGTGCGACGCCGTTTGCCGTTTGGACGCCGCCTTCGCCGTTGCTCGCCGTGTACTGACTGAGAGTGGGAGAGAGAGACTGAAACTGCAAGTAAGGCGCCAGCAGCGGCGTCGACGGCAACAGCGACAGAGACAACGTTGCTTATAGCAGCATGCGCATATTTACGAAGCAGCATGTAATGGCGCACACAGCGATTGGCGCTCAGAGAGAGCGGCAGTGCAAAATTTTCTGAGAGAGCAAACAGAGAGTGGAAGACAGAGAGAGAGATAGAGCGAGAGCATTGATGAGAGAGTGGAAGAGCGAGTCAATACGACTCACTTGTTGATTGTGGGTGCAGATGGTACAGTTCCAAAAGGATGTTTTCTCTTTATTGATTCATGACATGAGAAAGACCATTCTATTGCTCCACCGGATGTGCTGGCAGCACCTGACCAGCACAAGTGCCGAAGCCAATGCGCAGTCCATTCTTTTCACAGTGTCCTCGGATGATGACCTCATCGTAGTCCTGCAGGAATTTACGCGTCTTGCCGCCCTGTAGCTCTACCGTCTTGGTGCCGCGCCAGCACAGCTCCAAGAGTGAACCATATGAATCGGGAGTCTCGCCACTAATGGTGCCCGAGGCCATCAGATCACCAGGGCGAAGGTTGCATCCCGTGGCAGTGTGGTGGGCAATCTGCTGCAGTGGCGTCCAGTAGAGATGCTTGAAGTTGGACTTGCTGATGAGTGTCTCGTTGTCGTTGGCCGCTGCGAAGGATTCATTCCCATTAGGTACGTACTACACTCAACGATCTCTCGACTTACGTTTCAGGGACACCTCTAGGTTGATATCGAAGTTGAAGGGCTGCTTCTGTCTCAGGTAGGGCAGCACTTCCGGTTCCTGTGAGAAGTTGTCCAGCAGGAATGGTTTCAGTGCCGCTGTTGTGACTACCCATGGTGAGATGGTAGTGCCCATATTCTTGGCCGTAAAGGGACCCAGTGGAACATATTCCCATTTCTGTATATCACGTGCACTCCAGTCGTTCATCAGTGTAAAACCAAAGACATTCTTCCACGCATCATCCACCTTGATAGGGTCACCCAAAGCATTGCCAGGACCGCCGATGAAGAAGGCCATCTCCAGCTCAAAGTCCAGCAGCCTGCAGGCACCAAAGACGGGTTTCTCAGCGCCCTCGGGCAGAGTCTGACCAAGCGGACGACGGATGGGTGTGCCTGATACAACCACAGAGCTAGCACGGCCATGGTAACCCACTGGCAGGTGGCGCCAATTGGGCATTAGTGCGTTATCTGCACCGCGGAACATGATGCCCACATTGGTGGCGTGATGAATAGACGAGTAGAAGTCGGTGTAGTCACCAATCTCAGCTGGCAGATGCAGCGTAATCTCCGACTGTGACACAATAGCACTGTGTGAAGACAAACAATTTAATTTAAGGTATTTTACAGGGTATTTGAAGTGTCGTACATGCTGCGCAAGTCCACATTCTGTTCTACTTCGGAACCCTTGGAAAGCAACTTCTGGGTTTGTGTCCTCACTGCATCCCAAGCTTCGTGGCCCAAGCTCATCAGCAAGTTCAATGTCTGCGCCTGCAGAGCAGCCTGAGAGAGAGAGAGAGAGAGCGGGTGAGAGAGAGAGAGAGTGTGCATTAGCACATCACACACTTACCTGCAGCGCGGGTGGAAAGAGATGAGCCACCGCATTTAGATCCAACACATGTTCTCCAATGGCCACGCACAGGCGATGAACGGGCTAAAATACGATACGATGAAAATATACGATACACGCTTACGATATTCACTAGATAGATAAGCCCACGAGCTGCACAGGTGTTAGTACGAAAACAACCGATTGTTTTTGTAAACAAACTAGTTTCTCATATGAATTATGCAAATGATATGCAGCAAAGCGGTTATTGTTATTGTTGTTCTCGTTCTAGAGTTCATTTTATTTAAAAAAACATGTAAAACTCGCTGAATGTCACATGGTAACATGGAAAAACTAGCAAATCTCATGGAAATTCATAATTTCTAGACACAATCTAAGATTTTATTGTTTTCTCTTTCATACTCACATTCGTTTTGGTTGAGAAAACAGCATATGGTAAGTTTTCCAATGGGAAATCACTTCCCACAGGTACTGGAACAAAGCTGGTCGACATTTTATCCAAGTTCTCGAGATTCGTGTGATTAAAAGAAAAGAATTTACAACTTTTCGGCACTTGCGAACAGATCAAACTGATTAAAATGACAGCAGCAACGCGGAATGTGCGTAACGCCAGAGCGACTACAATGATAACTGAGAAACTGCTCGGCAGTGATCGTCTTTATATACCTCGTGTGGTTGCTCTTAAGCCGGTCGAGCCGGTTTCGTTGCGCTCTTCGCGAACCGAGCCCCCTAAATGAACGTCGGGAGAGTCTCTTCGTATGCTCTTTCAACTACGTTCTTTATCCACACGTTTATTTAGTCAATATAATGTTGTTTTGATGCTGGAATAATTGTTTTATTCGAATTCAAATTCTCAAATACATATATAGTACATTAATTTATACATAAAATGCAGACTATGAGATCTGACGTCTGATTTGCATTTGGTTTTTTTGAATTTTAAATACATATATCTGATATACACATAGTTTGTTTCGATTGAACTCAGTAAATAGCACATTAAAATACAGTACGTACAGTTATATATATTTATAATGCATTTCTATTAATCATATTGTCAAGGTATATTTGTGTACAGCGCGTGTAATAATGAATTTCTTATCGTGATTCCTTTTTTTCTTCGTTCTATTTCCAACACGCGGCTGCCGAAACAAGTTAAGATAAACAACTTAATCGAACCAAGATTCCTTTTAAGTATTTTCCAGCATTTTTCTTTTGAGTTAAGTTTGCCTTTATATTAGCGTACTATAATTGCGTTTAATTGACACCGAATATATTCATATATCAGACATTTATAATAATCATAAACAGAGTCTAGAAACAAAAGATTTCAACTAATTCGTTTATACGTATTCGTGTATATAGCACAGTTCGATAATTGGACTAGTTTTCGCCAAAGTCTTCCACAGTAGGAGCTTTACAAACAACATACATATATTGGATTATATGGTATCTGATGTGAGCTTCCCCCTGCAGGTCTTGGCATTTTAATTCTCCACCAATTTCTTGGCTTACACGTTTAATCAGTTTAACAAGCACAGGTCTCTTTTGATATATTTATAGGTACTTTGCCGAAAGCATTAACTCTGCCATAGATCAACTTTAGATATACTTTAGATTTTAGCAACAGAATTGATAAAAGATGCAACCAATTTAATTCGTTTTTCGATTTCAACATACGTATAACTTGTCGTATTACCGCTTGATATGTTAGGATATCATATTGTATTTGATAGTTTTCCCACATTTTGTAGTCGTTTTTCAATACTTCTAGCAAAACATTCTATTAATCAGCAGCCTCTCAAAACCCATTCCAAAATAATTATCATCTATCATAGTCGAACTTTGTTTGGGATTGTGCGGTTAGTTGTGGTTGTTGTTGTTGCTCTGGTGGCGAGTGTGGCGGGTGTGTTATCAATATTGATATTAACAGTGTTTTACTATATTCTTTTTCGATTTTGCTCTAATAAATGTGAAACAGTCATAATAAACTTTTTGGAATTATTCATAAAATGTGAAACGGAAAAGCAACTTGATAACACTTTGATTATACAGTATGTGAGATTACATAAGTATAGTATTTTTTGTATAGTTTACCAACACTGGCCTGATGCTTACACAATAAGTCAACTTAAAAACGTAACGGGAACGTAACAGTTTAGCAACAGTAACGAATTTACAGCAACACTGAACTTTGATTAGTTGGGAGATATTTTCTCTGTTTTGTTTTTTGCGTTCTTATGATATGCTTTTTACCTTAAAGATACTTCTTGGTTGTATGCACTAGAGCACAACAGTAGCTACTCTCGGAAAGAAATTGATGCGTGTCAATCTGTCGCTTACAAATCATCGCCCAGCCGATGAATCTCATCAAGCATAAAGTCCACATCTATTTCGGTCACAGCGGCCGACGAGATGATCGACCTGAAGAAGTTAGGTCGCCGATCGTCGGGCTGATATCCCACCATGAGTGTGCCCTTTTGCATCATACGTCCCTTGATGATGGGGCAGAGCTGTAAGAGAATGATGAGTATCTAAACTGAAGAATTTATCTACTACGCCTTCATACCTTGGCCAATTCGATCTCCTTCTTGGCATCATGTGGAACTCCTCGCAAGCGCTTTGGCACATACCAGAACGAAACGTTAACGCACTCGGGTTCCATGATCAAATGGAATCGATCGGACTGCTCGCGTATACGCTTCAGCTGATATTGCACTAGTTCCATCAAGCGATCCTGCTGCTTCTCAAAGCCCTCGGTGCCCTTGGCGCGCCACTGTAGCCACAGCTTGAAGATGTCATTGTGCCTGCCGCACTGGATCACCTTGTCGCCAGTGTCGTAGCTGATGTCGTACTGCTTGTCGGTCATGAACAGATACTCGGCAGACATCTGGTTGCAGCTGATGAGCAAACCCTGTAAAGAAAATATATGCATAGTATAATCGATAAAGCAACGCGTTTTATTCTCTATTCTATTTCACATTCTACTCATAAGTCAAGTTGAAATTTTAATTAAAATTCCGCCTGCCAAAAGGCGCAACTGTGACCGAAGGCAACATATTGCACTGAGAGCGAGATTGAATGCTAAAAAAATACGAGTAGAGTTGGGCCAATTGGGGGGTGTTTCTACAGGGTTGTCCAGCATTGTTGCCCATTCATTGTCGAATTGAGCTGCGACAACCCCTGCACGCCCCTGTCTGACTGTCTGCATGAGAAATAACAAGGAATTGTGCGAAACACAATTGGAATTCTTTGGATAAACAACAAACATTGTGCTACGCTGAAGAATGTTGGGTAAGCAGTGCTCGTAGAGGGAGGGAGGATATGTTTAAAAGGCAGTTTGCCTTGGCAAAAAAACACAGGTAAGAACGGGTTAAAACTAAGAAAATACATAATTATTGAGTATTATTATTCCGATATAAATTAATATATACACATGCAAATATAACTGATAAAGGAAGTCAAAATCAACAACAAATAGGACTGAATAACACTCCTTCTGTATCTTAGTACACGCTGATCTACTGACTTGGAAAACTCAACTCATCTCAAAAGTTATGTCATCCTTATTTTGAATTTTTTCTATATTAAAGACTGGATATATTTCTTAATTTTGCCTTACTTAAATTTTATTTTTATACGGGTCTAAACTATCTAAAATAACTATACAATTCGAGTAGTTTTAACGTGTAAAAAAACCAGAAATACCCTTTTCGGTTTAGTTTCCCTATCTTAAAAATGACTACTAATTACTAATTACTTGACTAATTACTACGTGTACTTACATCCTCCTTGAAATGAATTGTGGAGCACTGCAGCAGAGCTCCCATGAGCTTGTGTGGATTCCAGGTGATCGAGTCGGCGCTGCAAGAGTCAAATCAGAACGAAGAGCAAATATTAAATGACATTCAATTACAAATTACAAACAATTAACACTAAGCGGCCTGTGCAGTGACAACCCCCCGTTGTGGCATCACTTCCCCTTCCCTGCCACGGGCAAGGACATTGGCAAGTGCCATAAATTGTGGCAATTTGAGGCCGCAGCACTTTAATTGAATTCGAAGCGACAGCAACCCTCGAGGGTTGTCGTTCCTAAACATCCCTGGGGGAGCTATTTACAGTTATGTGCGGGTGTGCACGAGTGTGTGTGTGGGTGTCTATAAACATGATGCTTATGGAGTGCCTGTAAGTATGCTTCAGCTTGGAGTGGCGGCATGTGGCGTCAACTTTGAGACTGAGAACTTGTCATTGTTTCAGGCCACAGTTTTCCATCGACTCAGCCGAATTAAAAGCATCTCCTAGCCAGGGTCCTGGCTTGGAACCGATAGCCATTAATCAGCAACGGCTTAGCTGACAGAGGCCGCAAGTTGTCAGCTGCCATGCGCACATTTAATGATTAATTTATAAAGCGACTCATTCAATTAGAGCACCGCAATTTGCATGCCACATCGCAGATTGTCCAAGGCGATTCGAAAGGAAGCCGCCTTGATGGATGGGTTGGGGTCCCATCAATTTGAAAGTGTTTATGGGCCACTCCCAGTGACCGCAAGCTGTCGATACGACAGCTGCTGCAGTGGCGACATTTGCCTAAGCCAGCCAGGATTTGGAGTAGGATTCAGTGAGGGGATGGGGCAAGTGGCAAGTGCACTTAGGAACTCTCAAACTCTTCGTAACTTTAAAATTAAAAATTCCTCACGAACATTGTGCAGCGTAATTGTTGTGTAAGTAATGCCCAGCAGGCACAACCCCCTCTTGCTTCACCCGTCTGCAACCCCCTTCCCTGCCAAAAGACTGGCTGAAGGGTGGCATTTGAGTGCGGGTTGGAAAATCTACTTTGTTCATTTGTTTGTCTTTTACGTAAACGAAAATGCACTCGGCTTTGGGCCTTGTAATCCCACTAAGCTCTGAACACCTGATGGAGGCACTAAATGACAAATTGAGATTTCTGCCACATGTCGCCGACGCGTCGCGGGGAAGGGATGCAGCAGGAGGCGTTGTATGGTGGGCGGGTTGTGTCGTGTGTGCAGCGAGTTTTGAGCGATGCGGGCCATTTGGGAGCATTTAGATTTGAATTTGCACAACAAGAGATTTCAATTTTTGTTTTGACTGGCGAATATGAGGGCAAAAGGGCAACACAAGATGATGAATGAGAATGTGAGGAGTGTGATGGGAGATAAGGAATGAGAGGGCTTTAAGAAGGCAAAACAATGAAGTGCTTTAAGTGTGCAGGGAAAGGTTTATTTGAGGGAAACTTTGACTTATTACTTGATAAAATATAAAAATATAAAATAATAATTATTGTAATTTATCAATGCAACTAAAGCGCAATTTATTAGTTTATAATTTTTTAAATTATTATATTATTAATTGTATGCATTAATTAAAAATGTTATTGTAATTAAATATGTTTTAGTATTTTTGGTGCTAAATATTTAAATAAAATTTGCTCTGTTTATTCTTTTGAATATTTAAATTTCTTGTAAAATCTTCACTTCATTTAATAGTTAATAATACTTAATATTAAACATATATTTATTATATAGTCATAACTTACCGTTCGACTCCTGTAAAGCGAGGATGCCGATGCTTGCGCGACATCAACAGACCGCCGCCCCAAGCCGCCTGCAAGCAAAAGAAAAAGCAAGAAAGAATACCCCATTCATTAATTTCCCGCTATCCGCACAGTTGCCATAACTCACATCGATGTGCATCCAGCAGTTGTACTTCTGGCAAATGTCCGCAATGGTATTGATGTCATCGAAGGCGCCCAGCACAGTGGTTCCAGCTGTGGCGTTCACAAAGAACGGTATATCGCCCTTGGCCTTGCGCTCCAAGATCAAGCGCTCCAACTCCGAGGTGATCATTCTGCCGTGCTCATCCGACGGCACCACGATGCAGTGATCAGTGCCAAGGCCGCAGACAGCAGCGCAAGACTTGATCGAATAATGACACTGATCCGAAGTGAACATGACCAGTGTGCCAGGCAATCCCACGGAACCGTGTTCCTTGTAATTGGGGAACATCTTGTGGCGTGCAGCCAGAAAAGCGTAAAGATTCGAAATGGAGCCACCTGGAGCCAGTATGGAATCACCACCAGACCAGCCAATGATCTCACGCATCTTCGTCAGCACCACGTTCTCCATGAGTATGAATACCGGAGCGATCTCGTATGTGAACATGTTGGTATTCGCTGTCGCCGTCAACCATTCGCCTGCCATGGAGACCAGATCCAAGCCGCACGACAGCTGATTGAAGAAGTGCGGATGGCCTGTGGAGAAGTGGGGAAATGGAAGTCTCGTCGTGCTTAATGTAGCTGAAAATGGTTTGCGTCTTTCCGAGAGCTTTCGCCTCGCTTGTCTGTCAACTCTGGAGCGCGCCCTAAGCCGACAGCAGATGTGCCTGGCAGGCTGTGTCAGCTTTTTTGTTTTATTAAAAACAAAAAGAAGCAACAACTGCAACACTGGCAACACCCCCATGCACAGCCAGCTCCCTTACTAGCAGCATGCCTCACTGGCCTTCAATACAAGGCCGGATGTACACATGTTCAAGGGCAGACCTGGTTGCAGCTCCGCTTTGGGGGTCAGCAAAAATCAATAGGCTCGCGTCAGCTTGTCGTACATTGTTGATGCGTCCCCCCCCCCTTCTCTGCCCTTCCCATTCCCATGAGAAAGTGTCTTAAATTGTTCATTTATTGCAGCTAATTGCGACTTGCTGCGCTGCCAGGCTTGCCAAATCCCACGAAAAATCACAAAATGCTTTCAAACGGAGAAGAAGAGAAGAACACAACATATAAACAAGAGCACAGGCGGATAACAGACGGACAATGGCAACAGGAAGCTCCCCTTGGCGAGCTGCCTGCCTGCCTGTGCGAACCCTTCGTCGTCGTCCTCGTCATTGCTCTGGGCGTCTGTCAGTTCACATCTTGAGTGCCATAAGTCGTGTGATTAAAGTCCCATTGCCCACAAGGCTAAATCCACCCACACACTGGCACACAACACACCCACACACACCCACACACACTTGCACACAGGCAGGCAGAGCGTCGGCATTCAAACATTTCAATTTGCCCATGTGGCCGCAGCTGCTGCCGCCACGAAGACATTGCCAACGCACCCTCGACCTGGGCACGAGCCCGGGTTACTCTGCCAGGCAGTCGTCAGTCATTCATTCGCATCAAAGGATCAGGAATGCAGCGAGTCAGAAAATAACAACGGATTTTGATTAAAGCTTCCCTTTTTATAGAGTCGTTTGGCAGCAGCCGACGTAAAGCCCCTCTCCCTTCTGCCTGGCATATCATGTTTCCCCTGCGACAGGCTGCGCATTATGTGAGATTATGGATCATAAATGGGATTTATAGCATGCCAGTTTACGTGAAAATGTGCGTGCTCCAGTCGGAGTGGAGTACTCCAAGGAGTGTTGGATCTATTTGGCTGCTTATTGAATTGATTTATTGTGTTCTTGGTGAAGTTTTTAAATTTCCTAGTTTGGAGATAATTTCAGTTACTTTTTTATACCTTTTGACCATTCAAAATTGTCAATAAAGAGTAATTAAGTTTTGTTAATAATATAGTGCAAACTTTCTGAATTGATGTTCCGTTTTTTTAATAAATTTTCATACAAAGTTGTTAACGGAGGGAAGTATAAGTTATTTTTGGCTACGAGTATTACAATAATATATAATCTTTCTACTAAAGTTTCCTTCTACGTTTTGCAAACTATAAATTTTATTCCTTCTTGCAACCTATTATATTTGTTATCATGAACTTTGCTTTACCTCAACCTTTAGTTAGGGATTTAATTCTAATATTTACTATACCATATACTTTTCTTGAGGTCGCCCAACCTAAGTTGAAACCACAATCGGGCACTGATTCCATTCAGCTGAAATTAAATCTCGTTTATTCAGCTACTGATTGCATCGCTATGTCGGGCTGCTTTTAATTCAATTTTTGTCAGACAAGGCTACTGATATAACATATTTCTACCACAATTTCCTGTGCAGCCCGCGAAGGGAAGGCAGTGCGAGGGCTGTGACGGAAGCTGACGCAGTTTGCTAGACAAGGCCGTCGCTTCCGGCGGTTGGGCTCTGCTTATTATCGATACTCCAAACACGATTGCGGTCACGTGTCGCCCACAACGTTGCCTGCCCCGCCTACTTGATTTAATTTTCAATGAAATCAGGCGCATATTCACAGCGAGTAAAGAAAAACCAACAAGAGGCGAAAAGTAAAACGTGCGAATGACTTTTTGGCTGCTGACTGGGAACCCTTTTTTGCCTGATTTATGATTGATGGCAAATGAGATTTAGAGCTTAACAGGGGATGGGGAGGGGTGAGAAGAGTGAGACTGACGAGTGTTTTTGAAAGGTGTAAACAAGTCGAGGACGCACAGCTCAATGGGCCATAAAATGGCATTGTCTGTTGTTAATGTGCTTATCTCGCAGACTGCACACTTTGTGTGTCTCTCTGTCCTAATGCGACCGCAAGTTCCCTGGGCACGCGCCCAGAAAAGTATGCAATATTACCCGAATTCGACCCTGATCCGGACTAGGCATATGCTCTGCGTCTGGTCTATGCAAATTTATGCAGAGACAAATTTGATTAACGCCAGCCGAGTGCCTGCACAAACAAACGATAAGCTACCCCTGGGAAAGCCAAAGACTTTTCCCTTCTACTCCCTTTTCCCTCCACTTACCCGTCTTCACTTGATACTTCAGCGTTGTGGCACAATCCTCGATCAACTGCTGCAATGGCAACGCCCGATCCGGCACTTCCAAGTCCAGCAGACGCTTCATATCCTCGGGATGATGAAAGTCCAAGACCTTCTCATTGCGATCGTTCGTTGCCTTGACAAAGTCCAACAAGACATCGATAACCTTCAGCAGAAATTCACGTGTCTCCGGGCCCGCACTCACTGTGGTGGGCATGAGATCTGAGATAAGTAAAAGAAAAGAAAAACATCATAAGTTTTTGCTCAGCCTCTACCTTATCGCTGGGCATAAAAAATGGCATGCGCTGCCGCTGACAGCGTAAATGACTTTGCGTTCTTATCTGACCGGAGGGTTCTCTTATGATATACGAGTATTATTATTATTATTGTGATGATGGCTGGGCAAAGCATAAAAAACAGATTTCATTTCGATACCCTGTGGGATTTTAAATCAGCGGAGAATACTTAAAAGATATCAAGTAGAGAGTTATACTTAAATACTTTAATATGGTTACTTCAGAAATCAATCGGTTTACTAAGTTTATTTATCCAAAATATAACGAAAATAAAAAATAACTTTATAAATAATGAACAATAATATATTCTTTTGATTACACAAGCAGAGGACAGAGGAATAAGAATTATTATAAGAATTAATTATTAGATGTATGTACGATATACAGGAACACCTCAAGGTATTTCAATAAATCATAAGTTTATTTCGGCAATAACAATAAATTTATAATTGTTTTTTAGGTTATACAAATTTCTGCCACATTTAATGAATTATTTTAAGCTTTATAGCCACTGCTCAGCTGCAGTAGATGGCCAGGTTTTATGGCAAGGCAGCCATATGCTGCGCCAGCCTGTGGCTTTCTGGGGAAGTTGTCCCATGCAGTGGCAAGGTTGATTCACAGCGGGTGGCTTTTCTGACCCCCAGTTGGCTATTACTGGCTGCGGTTGATGCTATTAATTGCCTGGCTTTGTAGGGTAATTAATGGTCGCCCATGGACCGAGTAGAGAAGGCGAGAGATAGAATGAGATATAGAATGCCCTACGAAGATTTCCATAGTCTCGGACACGCTCTAAATCAATTGAAAACTTAACGTTGCGCATGATTGCCATTAAAAGGTTGCCAAGTCAGGCCTGTAGGATTTTTGAGTAGTCCCTCCTCCCTTCTGTCTGCTTCCCACCCCATTCTCACCAGCAATTCCAGACAAAATTGTAACAATTTGGAAATTCCTCAAGTTTTGCAAGCAAAGTTAAATAAAATTTAATGTGCCGTCGCCTTGTGCGCTTAACGTCAGCCACAGCCGTAGCCAACCCCCTGAAGCCTCCCTTCCCAGTTCCTTCCCGAACGTATGTGTTGTATGTGCCATCTCGCTCGCACTGGCAGCAGCGTGCGTAATATCCTGTGACTAAACGGTTTATGTTTGTTGTGCTTTCAATTTCGTGCACGCGTTTGCCAGCACCTTCTGTACCATGTATCCTGGCCATGGTGGTGGCTGCCTCTGACTTTTGCACGTCTGTCCGGGAGTCTGTAAGTCTGACTGTTTGTCTGTTCAACTGTTTGTTTGCTGGCCAAAATCTGTTACAGGGCACTCGGCAGTTACACGCTCCGCCGAAGCCAAACGGCGCAGCAATTTATCAAGGTCTCCTGCAGCAGCTGAAGCTGTCCTCGACAGCGCCGTGAGTGCGTCCTTGTCGGTGTCATTTGCAGCGTTTTGTTTGCCAGTGTCAGTTTAACACTCTCATTTATTATTTGTTCAGCAAATAGTTGAGTATGCGAAGGCATTGCGTAGGATAACTCGTATTTGATGAGGTTTAGTTATGTTTGGAGATTAGGAAACTTGACAGGGTATTATGTGTATAAAGAGTAGGCTCAATGAGATCTTATTGAACAGATACAGTAAGATCCATCTATACTTTTACGAACTGTAAACTATACTGCAGTGAACTGCACTGTATATCTTACTGTCATAAAAAGGCTTGGAAGTGGCGAAAGCAGAAATTTAATGCATATATATTCTTGAACAATATCAAGAAATGAATGGATTTTTATTATGGGTTCATCTTTATACTTTAATAAAGTAAAGTAATATGAAAGCGAGTTATCAAATATCTCCTAAAGATCTTCTCTATTTTAAAGATAAGTTCAATTCGGATATCTTCACCATAACAATCAAAATCTTGTTCTGTTTTATTCCTTTATTGTTTTATGAGAGAATTTTATATACATATTTCTTCACTTTATCTAAAGGTGCTTTTAAATTTAATTGCAAAATTCAAACAATTTCATTCTGTTTAATAATAATCGAATTATAAGAATGTCCTTTCCAATATAAAAGCTTATCTCAATATGTATAATATATGTATATTAAATTATAGCTACATATATTATGTCAAATTACTTACCAAATGCTGTCAGTTTGCCCGTCCTATCGGAGAGCTTATACCCGTTTGGATTGATCGACATTTTCTCCTCTGCAAAGAAGAAGACAAATCCAAGAAGGATAATTAAGGACTGTGAATATATGTTGCCTGCCAGGCAGATAATGACAGGATGAGCATATGTTATGTTATGTTATGCGATTATCTAACCCTGAGCTCAAGCAAATGCAAGGTGTTACACAATATCCGATTTAGAACGGATATACCAGTCTGTATGTACGAATACGATATGCGATTTACGATGTACTCTACGATTACATAATCAAATGCAACGGTAAATAAACAGAAAAACAAATGGAGGGAGAGAGATATTCCCCCCACCTTCCCATGTATTGTATATAACTTCCTAGTATGGCACAAGGACAACTGAAGGACAAAATCAGTGTGTGAGTATGTGTGTGTGTGGGTGGCAGAGACCTACAACCTTATATAGTATATATGCATATACACTGAGATTTCATATACTGTGACTGTGCAGGTACATATATAAAGTGTGGGTTGATATGGTATATATATAGAGACCCTGGCGCCATCTGCATTTGCGCACTGCGTGTTAAGCTAATTTCCTCTGTGTGTGGGTGTGCTGGTGTAAGTTGGTGTGAGTGCGACAGATGCGCCTAATGCGAAAAACCTTAAACCTGAAGGTAAATTATGTAACAGACACGTCGGAGTCAGATTCGAAAGGAATATACTATATTACTTAGTGGTATAGAGAGTGATATCTCTCTGCTTGGGCGATGTCTTACCGATTATCCTGCGGATATCGTCGATGTATTGCTTTAGGTAATTCACTTTGGCTGCTTGTACGTTATAACGTGTGGATGGCGAGAATGTGCGATTGAAACAACAATAACAACAACAAACAAAATGGCGTCTGTGGCGAACGAGCGTGCGAAATGAGTCAAGTTGGCTAGTTTAGTTAGTTAGTTAGTTGGCTAGTTTTGGCTAGTTAGTTGGCTACTTGAATGCGTTTGTGGTGAGAGAGAGAGATAGATAGATGTAGATAGAGAGCTGATGAGGTCAGCAACTACACAACTTACGAAGAAACACACGTAAGACGCGTTCACTTGCACTGGCAAACTTTCAACTCTGCACCGAACTGAACGGGACGGAACCACTTGGCTAACTGTAACTGGAAGCTGTAACTGGGTTTGTAGTTCTCACTGAAAGCTGTTGTTGGCGTTGCCAAAAAGCAGCTACACTCGCTGACGATCTGCCGAGCTATGAGCAGCAGCATCCGCTTGGGTTGCCTACGAAGCTTGCGCTGCCAGGCGCAAAATGGCTGCCACCTACACACGCAGACACACACACATGCATACACATTTACCCACTATATGTTGCATAACCTTCACAACAGCAAAGATGTTTCTCTCTGCCCGCCATTGTCGTCGTCCTGGTATATATGCAAATGTATGTATGTACGAGTTTGGGTTGCCCACTTTAATGACGTCACGACAGCATCATGTATTTTTGGCAACCATCTTGGCTGCGTTTAGTTTTATTGAGGGGCGGTGCCAAGCGAATGGGCGGCAGCGTATCCAAGTATCCAACAGATACACACCGAGCCACAGCGCATGCTCCGCTTTTGGGGCAGGCGGGGATTTCCCCTACTGCATGTCGAGTGTGATTTTTTACAAGTAATTTTAAGTGCCTGGCGTAAATTGTTGTTGTAGTTTTGCACACCCCCTCCCTCTGGGCTTGGCATTTTGTCTGTTCCCGTCATGTGATGTGGCAGAATGAAAAGCTAATTAACAAACTAATTTTGCAACTGTTTTTGACATTTACAATGGCCAAAAGTTTTTTATTGCCCTCGGAAAATGCAATTTGCGCAAATGGAAACACACTATGGGGGCGACAGAGACTTTTACACAATCCTTTAGTAAATAAATAAAGCTGGCAGCGCGTATATAGCTAGGGATATAGGGATATATATATAGTACACATGTGTGGCCAAGGCAATTTATGGATTTTTTTTGGGTGGCACACGCAGGAATTAGGTCACAGCCAAAGTAGAAAAAGAAACAGTTACACCTACTCAAAAACAAACATACATACATACAAAGAGCTACGTTTTTCAATATGGCCGCCAGTTGGTTGGGACGCGTATTGGAGCAACCCTACACATCTGAGTCCAAGGCAACCCAGGCAGTTCAATTGCATTACGTGCAATTGAATGATTTCCATAACATACTTTTGAGTGCTGCCTCACACACACACACTGGCACACACTGGCACACTAGAACACACAGATGAAAACTTACGTAACTCTGAGTTTTGCCTGCCAGCCAGGAAAAAGGAAAAAGGTGCTTTCTACAGAGAGCAGCATCAAAACTTCCAACACTTCTGACCAAGTTGCGTACAGAGAACAACAAACTGAAAACAGAAACAGACCTAAAAGACATTTTTCAACTTGCTTTGCCCTTATCTGGCAACCTGCAGGCTTCGTTATTGGCCCACAAAACTTTTGAAAGCCTTCGAGGGCACTCTGCCTGTAGCCTTGTTTCACAATGTCATTACGAGATGAAGGTTTTGTTTTACGAACTTAGAAGGACGCTTAGATGATGTGCTCTAATTAAATTGTAGAACTAAATGAATTGAAAACTTGCAGAAACTGTTAAATTATCATTGTCATAATATACTAAATCTCTATTCCGATAAACTAATGGAATCATTACTGACAGAACTGTTTAATTATCATTATAAGAAAACTGTAAATCCAATAAAAACCATTCGTAGTACTCATATATACATCTTTGAGTCGACTGCGCTTAGTTGACATGCAATACATAAAGAGAAACTTGGAAAATCTGCGGATTATTCTGTACAAGATCCTAATATGCTCATGGATAACTACCCTGTATACCTAAATTATATATGAATTGATTAATATATCTCTTTGCTACAATAAAACAACATATTCCAATCTCCGGTCTTTTACACCTGCTAGCATTATAAATCACTTCGATGTCCCTCCCCTTCCTTATCTTTCACAGGCTCATGCATAAACACAGCGCATTTATTTGATTTCGTTGTATCGCCTATTACCAGTACACAGTACACACACGGTTCATCATTCAGCAAATGTTATCTATTTGATTGAACTGACAAGTTGGTAGCTTATCTCAGGCAAAGCCAAGAGCTACCAATTATAATTAAGCGCTTCTGGGTGGCTCTTATCTACGCTTATGGCCAACAATAGGGCAAATATGTCAATATAGTCGCTATAGCATGTGTCAAAAATACAACACTCTCTCTAGGTATGAGTGTTTATCATGCTGATACTGTTTTATTATGAGTGGCTTTTACTTTATACTATGTATTGCCAATAAAACACTCGACAAGCCTTTTTAAGCACGATTCCCCATCGAACTCAACTTAATTTTCGTCTGAACAGCTAAACGAGCAGCACGCGAATCATTAAATAAATACATTGACTAAATCATAGCAACTTAAATTGAACTTTAATTTAATAATATACTGTTCATATTGTATGTAGTACGTGTGAGAAGTAAGTGTGTTACAGGAGTAGACTACATAGAAATAAAGAGGTAGAACAGGTTAAATATTCATCTGCCCTGAGAGTTTTTATTTTATGTAGAAGTACTATAAACGGAATCAGTGTTATTGCTATAAAAAACATTACTTCTTTACAATATCTATAGAGAGAATAATTTCGTAAATATTTGTCCAGTTGTAGTACAGTAGCAAACACAGCTAATTATCAAGTTCGATTCGCATTTCATATCGATAAAAATAATAAATGATATATAAGGAAATTTAATAATAAATAAGGAAATTTATACGCCCCATTAAATGCATTATTCAGCCAGTTCCTTCACAAGACTTAAAAATGTGCGCATAGAACTTTAGTTGATAAATAACATGCTATCTATTTCTTTGCTATAACAAAAAAACTGCCATTAATCAATGGACAAAAGAACTGCGCAAATAATTTGTAGAGCTCAAAGCAAATTGTGGCTTATATAAATTCCTTTAGCTTGAAAAATTGATGCAGAAATAGCTTCATACTCAGAATGACTACATAGACACGCACATATATATATGAAGATTATATATATGCAATTTAAACTCAAAGTAAAACCAACTGCAGACTTTAATTAACAACACACAACTCTGTGGTTGGGAGCCAACAGCATGTAGCATCCTTATGGGACTGTTGGAGTATTTACCCAGCTGCGCCACAAAACCAACTTGTTTAATTAAAGCAAAGTATTTACCTGGCTGTGTTTGCACGTAGCGCAGATAGGCTCTATAACCCAGATAGGCAAAAATATTTAAAGCGAGCCAAGCAAATCGTGCGCGAGTTAATTGAAATGCCGCCCAACTAGGGAGTGTGGACTCTATAAAAGGATGTGTCTGCCTGCGCTGGCAACTCTCAACTGGCATCGCGACGGCGAAGTGTGTGTAACAGCAACAACATTATCGTGGAGGAGCTGGCGTGAAGTAGATGATGCCACGTGATGCTACAACGAGAAAGGAAAAATCGATGTTGATTTAGGCAGGCAGATAAGGTGTCAGAGCAATGCAGGAAGATCTGGGCTTTAGCGATAGCTGAAACAAAGGCGAAAATCCTTTGAGTTTGGCAAATCAAGCGCATGAAATACCGATGCATTGAGCGGGAGTAGGAGGGGAAGTGGCGTGGTTCGCCCACCCAACTAACAATGGAGGCGATGCAAGCGTTTTGCTGCCTACTTTCAGGCGCGCGATAATTGCATTTCGAGCGCAATTGCCTCTTTTGTATGGACAGTGTGCGCACTTAGGAGGCGCAACACATACACGACAGTCCCTACAACATCCTCCTTCTATCTCTGCCCCGTTTCCTATCCTCCCCTCTTCCCCTCTTCTTCCAAGACACATTACGCATACCACATGTAGCACGGCCATGACTATTTTCGCTTTACATATGTACAGTCAGTTTCTCACTCTCTCTCTCACTCTGTCTGTCTCCCTCTAGCCCAGCTCTACAGCATGCTGCGACTGCTATTGGTTGTTGCCGCGCTCGCCTGTGCGCAGACTCGTGCCGCCGTGACGTCACAACAACATCCACGTCTACTACAGGCGTTGGGGGATGCTGCTCGAGCGCTGCAAGCAGCAGAGCAAAGCCTTCAAGACGCAACGCCGTCGTCAACTCTGACGTCCGTCAGCGTAGTTCAGGATTGGAGTTTGGTGTGTAAAGAGCTCTGCGGGTAAGTCGCAAATTTCTTGGCCTACAGCCAAAAGAAAAAACAACCTGAAATTGAACTGGGCAAACAGGGCCCAATCTTATCGAGGAACGGCCTTCCCTAGTTGGGCACTGTCGAACCCGATAAGCATCCGCGAAAGGCTGTCATAATTGAATGACAAATTACCCGATTCGCGCATTGACGAGTGAAAAGTGCTGTGTGTGATATGCCTGTTGGCATTTCGAGTGTTCCCCCATTTCGGGCCGTGCTGATAGAGACGGGTATATTGGCCAACTATGCCAAGCACTTTGTCTAGATCTATTTGAGGCATGAGTGTTAAATTCCGTTCTTGATTTATTTCTCTATGTTCTACAGAGCTGGCCTCGGCGTTACGCCATGCGCGAATTCTTGTGCGAAGTCGGGCCGCAAGACGGCGGAGATCCTGAACAAGGTTTTTGATTTGGCTAAGTGCGAACAACGGCATGGATTGCAGACGGGTAAGTGAAAGCTAAAGTTATAAATATATATATTTAGTGATTAGCTATAAGGTACACAGTTGTGGGAGTAAATGTTGAATATAAAATTTAAAAATAAACTAAAGGCTTAAATTGAGCGATGTAGGTCGATTTATCTGACTAAAAACTGATGCAAACTTGATATTAAATAGGACTTTAATGCTCGGATAAGCTGAGGTTTTATTCAGTCAAAGAAAGAAAAAGACTGATCTCTCTTATAATAGAAATTAATATAAATAAAGTGATATTTCATTGTCTCTACACATGCAATCTCTCAATCAACAAAAAGATTTCAAATAAGAACACCTAAAGTTGCTGAGTGCTCTAAAGAATAATAATGTCCAATCATCCATAATGCCTTACGTAATCCCAAGCACCGTCTCTTCTTCATTATCTTTACAGGCTCCCACTGCGAAGGAGTGGAGACAGTCAAGTCCTACGGTTCTCGTCTCTGCACGAGCTTCTGTCACCAACGTAATCACACGTTGCCCGGCTGCAGTCCATGTCGATTGTTGCGTGTTACGGATGCGGCCAGTAGCAAGCAGAGTAATCCTACACACGGTCCTGTGGTAGACGGAGCACAGCAGACAATGACAGGTACAACCAGGAATACAACTGCGGTCAGCGACTCCGAGACGCCGGACTGGGACGAAGTGTGCAAGGCACTCTGCAAGACTGGCGATGGCGGGTCTTTGTGCAACTGTGATTTGTCGCCGTTCTTCAGCTAAGCGCTGCAAGGTGAACAAATCACAATAAATTATATATATATATATACCACACATATATATATATCTTGTTTCGTTGTCTTTTCTGTTGTACACTTTAGTGAAAGTGAAAAAGCATAACAAGTTTTGATTTGGTGTCGCACTCTGCGACAATTTCCGTTCTATCGTTCTGAAATTCTGTTAATATGCTAGTGTTGTCTTTATGCTATATATCAACTGTTGACCTTAGTTGAATTGTAAAAAAGGCAAAGCAGCAGAGTAAAACAAAATCTATATAAATACATAAAAAAATATCTGTGTGGTTCGGCGACGAACTACAAAAAGCAAAGAAAACATACGAAAAATTCCCTATGCGAATCAATTAATTTGTAATTAATTTCAATTAATATGAAAATGAAAAAATCTATAAAATAAGCGAAACTAAATATGGAGAAGAAGGAGAAGAAGAAGAAGAAGAAACAACACCTTCAGCTCGACAGCGAAAGAACAACAGAATCACACAGGGCTTCCAGTGCACGACTTGTTGGAGAAGATAAGGAGAGGATAATCCCTCTCCTATTGCAACCTCAGGTCGGCACAAAAACAAACCTAAGGATTAGTTGTAGGAGCATAGAAGGATTAGCGCATAGAAATCACAACCAATTAATATCGAAAATACACAACATATCGTCGTAATTATTCGAAAAAACTCTATAATATTATCACTTTTGTTTGATTAACGGAATCAGCATATCAATTTACAAAAGGCAGAAGGAAAAATATAGAAAAACAAAAAAAAAAAAAAAAAAATTGATATAATTGTTTATTCAGGATGTTCGTTTAGTTCAGCTAAAAATCAAATAACGCAATCCGCATCAATTATGTGTCACAATTATGGTATCTAAATGTTAACCAAGAGTTTAGTGTTGGTCAATCCATCACATATATATGCATACATATGAATATACATATATATACAGTATATAGCTAAATTGGTCTATACAAAAATGAGTTGCGATTGCAAATCAGAAGCTCAAAACCCGAAAACGGCAAAGAGAAAACGACTTGCAACGTTTTGCGCCGAAGAAGACAAGAATTAAATAAGTGTATTAAATATCTCAATGTGCATAAAACTATATATATAACTCTATATATATATATATTAACTATATGCTAAAAAGTGTTTGGAAGACATTTTTTCGCATTTCAGCAAACAACAACAAGCATTTTGGAAGACATGCGTCAATTGCGAACCAACATCTCTTGCAATTAGTTTTTTAAGAGCTTATCTTATAGGAACACCCTATATATACCTTATATATATATATAAATATATTTGAAGGCTAGCACACGTTGTTGTGTCCAACGCGACGCTGTGACAGACAATAATTGAATGTATACTAAAAACGATTCGAACGGATCGAGTTTTATGTATATGTTACGTTTTCAGCAAACAGCATTGGCTACACTGCAACAAAATGCAGATTTATCAACTATTATGAATGTTAGTTAACACATGTATCTTAATCTGGCACTCTATCGATGTTTGTAATTGCACAATTAGTTGGAAAAGAAGAAGATCGCAATGTTTAAAATTGATTCAGAGCACATTCATTTAGAACTTATTGCGTCTTCGAATATTGTATCAGTGTGTAGCAATTTTTGAGCATTATCGCTAAACATTGTATTCCCTAGTCTATATCTATTCTATATATATAAATATATATATATATTATATGTAATAATGCACTTTACATTTATGTATATGTATATGTGTTAGGCGTTGCGTTTCTGCCATGAATACAGCGGCCAAATGTCACAAAAAACACAAAAAATAATAGCAATAATACGAAAATAATACAGAAATAAAACACTAAAAAAACAACAACATCATCATCAATTACAATTACAAGTAACCGAACCTTTAGCGGATCTTTTGTTTCTTGTAATCTGGCAGCAAATTGATGCCACGGCAAAACAGCAGAGATAAAAAACATAAATAATAAAATCATACAACATGAAATTAGCTCGAAAGTACTCTAGACACAAGCTTGCATAGGGTAGTCAGTCATGCAGTGAAATTTAAAGACAATTCCATATTATACTAACCGTAAAACAGAACAACCCTACATGAAAGTCAAATATATTATGTGTTAAATGTTGTAAAGCCCCTCTAAAACAACAAAATGTGTTTTATTTCGACGGGGTTTGAAGATGATATGGATGGGAAATGGGAAAAGATTGAATATATTCGATATTTATAACATAATAAACTGCTCTCTTTCGGCCTACGAGCTACAAGAAAAGCTAGTCAAGCGGACACACACATTAGACTTTGCTTATTAAAATTTTACTTTACATGAAAAATGGGTACATATAAAAAATATGAAAACAAAAACGGGAAACTCAGAGCAGATAGCAACATGCTATACCATTTTTTCTTCCAAGTTTCCAGACGCAGATATTTAAGGGGGGAGGAGTGTAGGCGAAACTGCGGTTCTCCAATTTTCTGCGCAGCTCGCCCGCCAAGCGGTTTTTTCCGTTACTGAAAATCAAGCAGAAGAAGTTCACTGCTTACATAATGCTTGACAGCCAGGACACAAATGGGATTGTGTCATCGAAAACGAGCTCTGTAAGCGAAAAACAAGCAGTTTTTCATTTGGAATAACGGCAGTTTTTTTCCATTTTCAATTCGAAATTGCGGAAAAACCAGACGGGATAGCGACATGCGGTTTTTTTTAATCAGTTCGGTTTTTATTCTTTTAACAGAACACTGGTTTCCAAGTTTGCAGAGGCCCAGCTCGCGCTGGAAAAGGGCCCCAAAGTTTTAACCGTTTTTCTCAGTTTCTCTCACTTTTTAAGACGCCTCCATGTTGAAAAACGCCCCCTTGGTCGCCAGGGGGACGGGGCAGCTAAAAAAACCGTTTTTAACAGCGAATATCGTAACAGCCCTCTTACGATACACATCTACGGTATTAAACTGCTTGCTGCCAGCACATAGCAAGCAGTATATCACAGAGCTTTCGACAGCAAAAACTGCAGCTCGAGTGTACTAAAAGCTCACTAAAAGCTAAAAGTTATAACACAATGAAACTGCTGGGAAGTGTTATAAAAATGTCGTTTAATTTATTTTTTATTTTTATTTTTTCGTTATTTTATTACGCGTTTCGAAAATGAAATTAAAAACTGTCTAAACTGGACATCATTATAAAAAGTTGCGTAAAAGTATTAGTTTGTAATATCGTGTACAATTATTTAACAAAACGTTCGGCAAGTCTTGCAGCTGCCTTATCAAGAAAATCTTCAGTTAAACATTTCAACTAATTTCTAAAAACAAGGAAGATTTCAGTATTGTGCTTGAAGTCGCCTAAGACGCTCGTGTTGCTTCTCAACTCTTCTGTTTTCTGTTCTCCATTATCTTTTTATTTTCTTTTGTTAAGTACAAAATAAGGCTAGTGTGGCGTTTAACGTTTTACGGCCAAGGTAAACAAGGTAAAAAGAACAAGACAACCAAACACGATAGGATAATACGAGCATACAACGTTTCGAGAGTGTATATAGTATGATTATTGGATTAGTATTCTCGTATGTGTATCTGTGTGTGTGTTGTGTGGGTGTGTTTGTGTCTGTGTGGGACTTTGTTACTTAATTAATGCTTATAAAAGAGTTTACCTATTATAAGTTACAATTGGCAAGTTGTTAAGTATTTTGTTGTCGATTCTTCGATTCATCTTCTTATTACAACATTACGAGTTCTTCTTTTTGTCTTTTTTTCCGGTCTTTATCAAATATCCCACTGGTATGTGTCGGGTTGCCTCTGACAGGCTCCCACTGTAAAGTGTATTAGCTAATCGACATGCGATTAGTGAGACGTCTTGATCATTCACCCGCCAGTTCATCGATCCGACAGCGGACAGCGTGCTCCAGCACCTCCAGGCTGCCATAGTCCAATTCCTTAATCAGGCACAGTGTGGCCGACAGCAAATTCGAGTTCTGTAGAAATTGAAATGGAACTTAATCAAGTGATTCACTCTCTGACTAACGATGGTTCTACTTACTCGATTGACAGGCCGACGATGACAACCGGTGTAGTGCAATACCGATACATTACTCACTGAATCACTATGACGTCCCTCGGGTCGCCTGCAATGAAAGATAGAGAGAGAGAGAGAGAGAGAGAGAGAGAGAGAGAGAGAGAGAGTGAACATAGATTACAGACTGTTTATGTTGCTTATCACTTGCGACTCTCTACCTTGATCTGGGTCTCTCTTCCGCCTCCCATTCGCTGCCGTTCTCTCGCGCACTGCCATTCCGATAGCCGTAGCGATCCCCTCCTCCGACCTCAGGCCCCGCACTGCGACGCTGTGGCTGGTATTGCAGCTGCATTTGACTGCCATAGGGATTGTGATGCACCTGCGGCGCTTGTTGCTGCTGCTGCTGTTGCTGGTGCTGCTGATGTTGCTGATGTTCCTCCCACTCGGTCAGATCGGTCTGACTATGACGATAGTGTGAGGGAAACTGGGGTCGCTCGTTCTGATAGTATTCCTAGGTATGGGAAGAAATACCACAATAAAGAAGCCATTTACATTTGCAACTCTCAACTTTAAATGATCGTAGTTCCTCCTCCAACGATGCTTACCTTCATCGAGTGTGTGGACATGCTGGGCGGCAGAGGTGCTGGTCGCGCCTCTCGGTAACCAACATGCGGACTCTCCTGATCGGAGCCCGGTGAGTTCTGTTTTAGTTGTTGTTACCGTTGTTTGTTAGTGTGCCGTGCAGTTGTTTTAGTTAAGGGTACAAAGAGAAGTCGAGAAGTTGTTAGCAATATAAGAATACCATCAGATACCATCACGTATTACGAAAAGCTGAGCTGAGCTTGTTCTCGCTTCAGTCTTCAAAAATCTCCGGGCCTAACCCATTTTCGTATTTTGTGCGTTTTCTTTTTCTAAATTCCGTCTGCTTGTTGAATACATAATGACCCATTTAATCAGTTGGCTTCTGTGGCAATTATGTTTGTTGCTTGTCTCGTCTCGTCTCGGTTTCAGTTTCTCTCAAAGTCAAACACTGTTGCCGTACACGACTTAACCCAGAAACCCAAGCCTCACCAAGACCCTCTCTGACAATGGGCCAAGTGATGCGCTAGAACTGGCAAACCTTAACCATGCCAGTGCCACATCGCGTGACTCGTTCACGCGTAACAGGCCGCCCATTAGGGCGAGGGTGAGGTCTACGAGGGGGCGAACATGGTTCAAGTGTGACGTGTACACGCCCAAAAAAGAAACAGCAAACTACGCCAACAACAAACAAGCTCAACTCGCGACTCGTAATAGATATGGTAATACGGTAGGTCTCCCTTTGTGGTATCAGTGAGGGTAGGTAGGGGGGAACTTACATCATATTGATGATAGGAAGTGCGTTGCTCTTTAGTAATGGTGTTATATTTGGGCGATGGCGGGTGTGCGAATTCCTGGGGAAATAGGATACAAGCCAAAATGTTAGGTCAGTGTTAGTTGGTCTCCAGTATGCGCAGTAAATTATGTATAATTATGTTTGGAAACCCCTAATTGATTCCATTGTCCCTGCCAGAAATTATAGAATTATAGAGCAACCTAATGCCCCTTGACCTGTGCCCACTTCATACTCTGCGCACTGTGGGTTCATTTACCTTTGTGGGCGTTGGGGGCACTGAGTTCAGTATTGCTTGATTGCTAAATAAATCGGCGACACTATTTGTTCCTCCATCGTTGTTGTTGTTGTTATTATTAAGGGCAACGGGAATAACAGTGACAGCTTGTGGCAGCTTGTTAGCGATTAGTAGAACAGTATAGAAAGTTTCGTTAGATGAGCTTGGTTCCTGCATAGCGCACAGGTTGCGTGGGATGGGGAAGTGGGGGTGTCAATCGTTATAGGGCATTACAGTGACTAAGAGATTTGATTTACCTCTTTAGTAGGACTCGCACTCTGCCGATGCTGAGCTTGACGTGGCGACTGCAACTGTTGCTGTTGCTGCTGCTGTTGTTGCTGCTGCTGTTGCTGCTGTCTCGCCTCGTAGGCATCCTCGTAGACATCTTCCTCGGCTGCCTGCTGTATACCCTCCTCACGCATGGCATTGTCAACTTCCTCCTGTGTGACCTCCACATTGTCCAGTTTCTTGAGATTGGGCAGTGCACGTAGCACGATTGCACGATAGCTGTAGGGGATTGCAAAGAGAGAGAGAGAGAGAGAGATGTTAAGTAGGCACAGCATAAGATGAACTTTCTTTAGTAGTTACTCACTTTGGTCCCGCCTGATCGCAACAGGGATTCTCCTCTAGCCACAGATACTTCAACGCTGGTAGATTTTGTAGATAAGCTATTTCTCCGATATCCGTAATATTGTTTTTACGTAAATACAGCTCCTGGAGTTTCTTGCAGTCTTCAAAGGGAGCCAGTGTGCTGATCCGGTTGACGCTGTTGACGAAGGCAAGAGAAAACGATTAATATTATTATCAACCACACATAAATTTACAACGATCTTTTGTTCACGAAATGCTGCACATTTTTCTTGCAGTGTATATTACCATAATATATGAAGAGTGACAAAGATGCCGCGCTTAAGTGGCATGAATCATTTGCAAGCACGAAACATTTTTGGAGGCTGCGAGGTCATTTAACTTTGTGACGGCGTGAACTTTCTTTCAAGGCATATTTTCATCATTTCTCCATGGTTACCGTTAGGCAACAAGCTCAACAATAAGCTGACAAGCTGCTGAGAGAGCTTCGCTTTGTTGGTTTATCGCCCGTCTTCATCGCGTCTAGGTCAGTTCGCGGTCTCATCGCGCATTCTTACATAGTTCGCACCTTGTTTTCTTGGCTAATTACCCCACAAATTGCCAATTTGCGAGCATTGCGCGTGCTTTGATTAGTGCTCGCTTTGTATGTCTCTCTTCTCGCCCCGATAAGATATGAACTGATAGCTGTGGTTCCCTCCAATTCCCCCCTCTTCCCCAGGGGTAAAAATAAAACCACAAACAGCAGACACTGCTGCTGCTAAACATAGCAACAAACGATTCTCGATGCCTGATGGTAAATGGCACACGGGTGCATTGCCACCAGAAGCATTTTGGAACGCCCCTCCCCCCTACACTACTCCCATTCCAAAGTACCGAAGACATATTTATAGCAATAGATACTCAAAGGGAAACCAAAGTATCGCATAGTTAAAAGTTGTCGCATCGATGTCTCCACAGCTCTCAAGGTTACCACTTCGTTCTCAAGTAGCTCTTGAGAGACAGGGAAGAGGGTTAGTGCGAGGGGAGGGGGAGTTATTATTAATGGAATCCAGTAAAGTGCTAACGACACGCAATGCAAATCAATATAAGGTTCGCTCCACGGGGCGAATGAGTAATACAACTCGAGCGAAACTATGTGGGCAACAAACACACAACTATGTGAACTGATTTATGGATAGACAACGACCTACGCCTGCCATTGCCTAGCACAACAACCCACAATAACCCAGCAATAACTAGCTCAATATGCGGCCATAAATGGCAAGACAGACTAAGGCATAAGGCAGAAATTGTTGCGGCTGCTCAGCGAATGGAAACCGAAAGGGTTGCCAAAGCAGACGGGAAGTTATTGCCCCCTATCTCTATCGATATAGACTGATAAGACACGAGTGTGGGGGCTTCCTCGAGACCGTTTTAATTGAGTAACAGTTTGCTGATAACGAGCAGAACCTTTCAGCTTATGAAACTTTGCAAATATGCTTTTAAAGTTATTGAAATCTCAAGAGTAAAGTTGTTTACCTTATTTCTTTTCAAGTAAATGCGAATTATAAAGCAAATACTGATGAAATATGCAAATATTTAGCTGGTTATTAATCATATTAGATTGCTATAAAACTCTCAATAGTTCTCTAGAGATCTTTCCCAACCCAGGGGTCTTGGCATTTGACTTGACCCTGTTCGGGCAAGATAAACAAGAAGATGATAAAGAAGAAATCGCGCTAGATGAGAACAAGAACGGAAGCTACAGTTGAGTGTGCCTGACTGTTATATACCCTCTGCCCAACAACAATATAATTTTTAAAGTATTCTAAATGTGTTAAGCGTATTTTGTATTACATACTTAGCAGCGCCTTGGAAATCAATACGCCCCTTAATTTCTTTCTTAAATAACTTCTATGATAATTATCCGTTTGCAACTTAATTTTTTCTTATATTCTCCGAGATCTTGGTGGTCGAACAGAGGAACAGACAGACAGACAGACGTGGGTATATCAACTCGACTGTAACATCAATTTTCGATTTGCCCCAGGTTATAATACCCTTCATTCGTATGAGTAATGAGTACAAAACATGCTTGGAACTATGTAAGTTTCAAAAACATGGAAAACCATCTGGTTGCCACAAGTTGTTGGCTTGTTTTGAAGCCTTGCTCACAGCACATAAAAGGCAAATGCATAATAAAGACATTATAAAGCTTGATATAGTATGTATTTATAGATACAATATGCACGGCAATCTGCTGTCCATATGACAAACAGCTGGCTTGCAAATCGATTCAGAGCGACCTTGGCAGTCAAAACAATGATTTCGCCTCAAAAGGCAGCAGAGATACAAAGATACTTTGCGCAATCATCATCATCAGTTACGTGCATAAGATACAAGTATCTGTTGTGCGTTAAGAGTGAGCATATTGTATCTTGTAGTTTGTTTTCAACTTGTGGCAAGTGCGCTACGCCTACGCAGCGGCAGCAGGCACAGCCCACGCTCACTTGCACGCTCGCTTGCTGGGCATTAGCTGGACAGCAAAGCGAGCGTTGAGTTGTTGCCAATTTTGGTGCTCCCACAACTTGAGCGCTTTTTACTAAGTTTTTTGTGCATTAATTACGCGCTTGAGCGTGCCAAAGTTTTTTGCGCTCGCCTGACGATGATAATGATGATGATGATGACGATGAGATGCCGGCGACGACGACGACGACGAAGCTGCCTCTCGCTGTGCGAATGACATCATTGGCGCACAAGTATCTTACGGATAGCTACTTATCGAACTACTCTCTCTCTCCCTCTCTCTCCCACTCGGCAAAGATTTGCTAAGCGCCGCAAGCGGTTAATTGAATTCGAAATCAATCAAAGCGCAGTGCAGGAAATGAGCGTAACCGTAGTTTCGTCTAATCTATAACATATCGGGACTTACCTAAGCGCCAAGACTTCCACACCGCTCATACGCCTCAGTATGCTCACATCGCTGAGATCACTTCCCCTAAAAAGAGACAAAGCAAAGGAATATGATATAATATAGTGGAATATTAAGCTACAGACGAGCACACCCGACAGCAAGATAATAAGATAATAGAATAACTTCTATGGATTGGATGAGATATATATAATATAGTCCGCTAAGTACAAGTACATATATGTATGTATATTAAAGTCAAAGTTGTCTTTAATACGTCGGCTTTAAATCAAATTCAAACATTAAACTGTGGATTTGCTTGGAAGGTGGGCGTGGCATCCATAATTTAATATAAACTTTATTTGCTTATGTTATAGAGAAACCTTCATACCAAATTTGGTGTCTTTAGCTCTTATAATATGTGAGATCTTGACGTTTAAACGGAAGGACAGACAGGCAGACAAGCAGACAGACATGCAGACAGACAGACAAACAGATAGATAGGCAAACAGACAGCCAGGCAGACAGACGGACGTCGATTGATCCTCATCAATAATATACATACATATGTAGTTATATGTTACATACATATAGTACTTTTTGGAGGCTGCCAGGCATCCTTGTGTCTGTTAAATAAATTACTACAATGCTAGTATACCCTTTTTGACCATTTTCAATGGTGGAAGGGTATCAAGATTTAGATTTGCTTGGTTTTTGAAGGCTCTTGAGCTGCGGCTGCCTTGCTGAGTGAAGTGCAGTTTCCACTTAACCCCCTGGGAGCCGTTTTGACTCGACACAGATTCAGCGGGCGGCCAAGTGGACAATGCGCGGAGACTGAAACTGGTTGCCGAGGGATTTGGGTCAGTTAGCCTAGTTTGCGCTGTCTTTGCAGCAGTGAAAGCAGCAATAGCAGCAGCAGAGGCAGTGGCAGTGGCAGTAGTGGCAGCAAAGTGGGCAGATCCCAGTACCCCAGAGCACAGCTTGGCGTGGGCTTTCACTTACCAACAATTGAGCTTTGTAACCGATGCCAGATCCGATTGCTTCGATCGAGCAATCACCATTTCCTCCGTTAGGCGCGACATATTCTCTGTTCAGCGATGGGTCTAGTAATGCTTCGTCTGCAAACAGGTGTGCCCTGCCTGGTCTCAGTTCTAGCTCTCTCTCTCTCTGGATTTGTGTGTGTGTGTGTCTAGTATGCTAGACTTGACCGTTTTTAGACAGCGAAAGGTGAACAAGCAATACAGTCCACAACAGGTTACTACGATGAGGTTGTGTTGTTGTTGTTGCTATTGAAATCAACAGCGTATCGCAGCGTAGGCGTGGGCACAATTATTTACTATTTACTGTCCCCCCGTGTCCACCAAAAACAACAACAAAACAGTGCAAGGCACAGCGCGTACTAAGCCAAAAGCTGCGCTGCAACTGCGCTGGCGTAACAACTCACACGGATGACTAAGCGCCGTGTTGTTATTGTTATTATTATTATTGTTGTTGTTGTTGTTGCTGTTGTTATTGTTTTGTCTTGTTGTTGTAGCGTCTGTTGCTGTTGCGGCTGCTGTTTTGAGCTATTGCGCGTTTTTGTTGTTTAACTATTAACGTAATTCACTTTTTAAGTTGTCTCTCTTTCTCTCCCTCTGTCTCACAGACTATCTGCGCTCAACTTTTACTTCAGAAATTTGTTATGATTATTTTAGAAAATTTTATAAGACTTGTACAATATATATTTTCCTTTTAAAATGGAAATTCTGTTGTTTCGCCCGGTTTGCATCGATTTTTCCGTTGTTGATTGAATTTGCATCGCCAACTGGCAACAATTTCAAGTGTTAAATATTTAATTTCATAGTTATTTATGCTGCTTTTGTTGTTAATTGCAGTCTTGGTCTCGTTTTCTTTTGTTTAGTTTTGTTTTAACAATGATTTTCCGATTTTTTCATGCACAATTTTCCTTACTGACGTTTACACACACAAACACACGCGGGCGCACAAATACCCATGCAATGACGTGCTTGCTGTACAGGTATTCGTATTGGGCTGCTCTATGCGTGCGAGCAGGACAGCAAACGGGAATCGGGACTCAAAGAGAGAGAGACTTTTTTTATACGTGCGCTCGCACTGACAGCGCCGCAACGACTGGCGCTTTGGGGCTGAACGAGAGCTTTCATTGTGTTTGTTTACGAATGTTGTGCGAAGTGAAACACGCGTTGCGTTGTGTGCGTGCGTGGCACTGTCAATGGCAGCTTCCTATGCACTTGCAACATGTGTGCGTTGGCACAGCTTATTATAAATAGATACCTTACATTTTATTTGCACAAAAAGTTAAATTAAACTTATTTCTTAATTGCTGAATTGCCAAAGCCGATTATTGTTATTGTTTGGATGCGTGATATCGATGTTCATAATTCATAGGCACGACAAATATCGATAGCTATGACGTTATTCAAAGTTGAGTAAAAAATCGGTGCCTCTACTTGTCGTATCTTATGCATTTGTTATTAACAGAATTAAGAATTGATTTAAAATTGAGAGTTGCACATATAACTTCTTATTCTATAAAATTGTAAATATTTGTTATATTGTAATTTCTACTAACGAGCTCGATACTATTGCCATGATCACCGATAGTTTCGAAATCGATAACAACGCAATGTACTTTTGTACTCGATGCCAGCGGCAGTCGCAGGCAAAGGTTGATGATGACGAACGTGAAAAATCTTCTAAAAATAAATTAAAAATATTAAACGACGCATTATAGCAACTGGTCAGTACAAATTGCCAAATATATTGTGTATAACGCCAAGTAAACAAGCGACAAACAACACACACACAGACTTACTCATTTGCAGACAAGATGTAAGCAAAGTCAAGCAAAAACACGTCGTCGCGTTTCGTGCTGATTTATTTATGAATTAATTTCTCTCTCTATCTCGCGTAGCTCTTGGCGTTTGGGGCTTTGTTCACGATTCGCTCTTCGTGGTCGTCGCCGTCGTCGTCGTTGCCGTCGCCGTCGGTCGTATGTGTATGGAATTTTGCAGCATTCATTAGTATTTGTTGTGCCGTGGGACGACAACGACGTCTCCACCTCTCCGAAATCAAACAAAGTTAACGATATAACCTTGGAGCGCATATGTATATTGCGACGACAGGGTAAAGGGTAAAGGGAGAAGCAATTGAGCTCCGTTGAACGAGTTGTGTGGTGTGTGCATTAGAAGTACCGCCGCCGGAGCTGGAGCTGTGCTGGAGCTGTGCGAGTCAAAGCAAACATCTGGCGAGATAAGGGCGCCACAAATACCACTCGTATTTGCCCGTATTCCGTATATACCTTATTAGTGTGTGTACGCGTCTACTTCTGTGTGTTTGAGTGTGTGTCTGTGTGTATTGCAAAAACGGCACACTTATATTGGTGGATAGAGCAGTCCACGAGATAGAACGAACGTAAGTCGATTACGTCATCGTTAGAGCAATTTTTCAAAAAAAAATAATCAAGTGATTTTCTTGCCTCATTTCTAGTTATATTGGCCCCAGTGTGCGCGCGCTCTTTCGTTGGCAATACGCCTAAAATAGGAAAACGATCGCAAGATGATTCATGTGGGCGAAAACACCTGGAACCTGCGGATACTTATCACAGATCTGCAGGTGGAGAAGACACTCCGCGTGCGTGGAGATCAGCACATTGGTGGCGTCATGCTACAGCTGGTTGACCCTGAGATGCCCAAGGATTGGTCCGATCATGCGCTCTGGTGGCCTGCGCGCAATATTTGGTTAACGCGCACGCGCTCCACCCTCGACCAGGCGGGCGTTCAATCCGATTCGTTTCTATATTTCACGCCCATGCACAAAACATTGCGTGTGCAGCTACCCGATCTACGTCATCTGGACTATCGTGTCAACTTCTCCATTAACACCTTTGGCGCTGTGGTTAATCTATGCAAAGATTTGGACATACGCTACCCAGAGGAACTGTCACTTTGCAAGCCCGTCGGTGCGGAGCATCTAAAGAAGAACTTCTCCAAGTTGCCACAAAAGATGATTCCTGTTGCCGAGGCCAATGGCACCGCCTATCTGCAGCCAGCACCGGATACCAATTCGTTTGTGCCCATCACGAATGCCTACAATGGCAGCAATGGCAGTCTGGATCGTTCACATGGCAATGGCAACTTGTTGTGCGCTCCAGCCTCGCCATATGCCACGACACCACGTCGTGCTGCCACTGCACCCGGCACGCCCATCAGTTCGCCCACAGGCACATGGAAGCAGAACACAAGTCAAAACGGTTACACCAGCTACGATTCGGGATCCAGCTATGGTGACTTCCAGGAGAATCTTGCTGTCTCGCCCCGTTCACCCAGTGCCGAAGTGCGCGGTCGCCTGGTGCGGCCCAAGACCTTGGTGCAGAAGGCGCGTCTCAATGTGGGCTGGCTGGACTCATCGCTGTCCATCATGGAGCAGGGCGTGAGGGAGTTCGATACGCTCTGCTTGCGCTTCAAGTACTACACGTTCTTCGACCTGAATCCCAAGTACGATCAGGTGCGCATCAATCAACTGTACGAGCAGGCCAAATGGTCCATACTCAACGAGGAGCTGGACTGCACCGAGGAGGAGACACTCATGTTTGCCGCGCTGCAGTTCCAAGTGAATCATCAGACGGACTTGCATCCGCCCAGCGTGGACTCGGGCATTGATTCAGCGGGCTCACAGAATGGTGGTGGAGGCGGTGGCGGTGGCGATGATGACATCGATTCGGCGCTAAATGAACTACAGATCACACTGGAAGGACCCAATGCTGGAGGAGATGCTGGCAATATAACACGCATACCCGAATTGTCGGACTACTTGCGCTTCCTGAAGCCGCAACTGTTCACACTGAAGGGCTACAAGCGCTACTTCTTCACATATCGCGACCTGCATCTGCATCTGTACAAAACACAAGATGATTCGCGTCGTGGTGCGCCCAGCATTAGCATCAATCTGCGTGGCTGCGAGGTGACACCCGATGTGCACTTGGCACAGGGCAAGTTCGCCATCAGGCTCGAGGTGCCGCCGGAGGGACGCAATGGACCCAACAGCGAGTACTGGGTGCGTTGCGAGAACATGGAGCAATATGCCAAATGGATGGCTGCCTGTCGGCTGGCGGCCAAGGGTCGTTCTCTGGCGGACAGCAGCTATGACAGCGAAGTGAGCAGCATAAGATCGCTGCTGCAGATGCAGAAGCCACAGGCACAAGTGGCCCCCTTGAATATCAATCCACGCAGTGTGGATGCCAATGATTATCTGTCGCCCAAGATGCTGAAGAAATTGTCCAGCAAAGCGGTGCAACGTATACTGGAGGCACATGCAAATGTGCGCCAGCTGCAGTTGATGGATGCCAAGCTAAAGTACATTCAGGCCTGGCAATCTCTGCCGGACTTTGGTGTCACACTGTTCGTTATCAAGTTCGACGGGCACAAGAAGGAGGAGCTGCTGGGCGTGGCGCATAATCGCATCATGCGTATGGATCTGAACACAGGGGATCACATCAAGACCTGGCGATACAATACAATGAAGGCATGGAACGTTAACTGGGGCATCAAATGCATGATGATTCAATTCCACAACGAGAACGTTGTCTTCTCTTGCCTCTCCGCCGACTGCAAGGTGGTGCATGAGTTCATCGGCGGTTACATCTTCATGTCAATGCGGTCCAAGGAGAACAATCAGACACTGAACGAGGAGATGTTCCACAAACTGACAGGCGGTTGGTCATAAGCTGCAGCAGCAGCAGCATCAGCTCGCAGCTATATTGGACTGGATGAGAGCGAGTCCACCAAGTGCCAAGCACAAAAAAAAGGAATGTCGCATGTTTTTAATTGCAACACGGAATTAATTGATTTGTATGTGTGTGTGTAAATGTTATAATAGACGCAAAGATACCCCTTTTTCAGGGTAGCGTTAATATCTAGACTAATATGTATTAATTGTAATATCCCCCCTTGTTCCCCCATGTTGTGCCTTGCATCGAATCAACCAATACTAAACAATCTATAGAGAAAACGTGTTTTCTGTGCCTTGTTATCAGTGTAATTTTTATGTCGTAGTTGTTGTAAAGGGGTAACAGAAAACACCTACCATAGAGGAAGAGAGATTAATTATTTGTCGACATCTAATCAGAGTTTTTGTACCACTTTATTTTTTTATCAAAGCGGAAGAATCGAAAGCATATAAACTGTTCAAGTGGCCTTGCAAACTAACCAGAAATTTTATATATTGTATATTTATTAAACAAATTAATAAGCAAATAAATTATTTTGTATGTTTTTAATGAACGTAAAAAACAAAACGAAAAATGCATATTATTTATTTGTCATCAGGCCTGTTCTCGTTCACGCGGAAGACGAGATAGAGATAGCGCAGCTGGAAACTTGAGCTGTGTCTGGGTCTGTGCGGAATTGATTACTCATTGAGGGGCGTGAAAAAGTCTGTGTTGATGCAACAGCGTTTAATAATATAAAGCGTGCTATTGTTATTAATAACACATATTTTCAATTGACTTGATAACTGGCATATTGTCGCGTACAATATTTACACAGCGAATGCCTTGTAGAGGGGATTATGCGCGAGTTACACACACACACACTTAAGTGGGGAAACATATTCATGTTGATTGATGACGACGTTCCTTAATGGGCAGGAGGCAGCTTCTCACAGTCCGCTGACCTTGCACAAATGCAAATCTGAAGTTTATTCAATTTAATTCAATTAAATTTCGAGCTGTGCAGTCTTATTTAAATCTCGATCTTCAAGGTGCAAGTGAATGAACTGTAAAGTAAGTCAATGCAATTTGAAATTGCGCGGCTAACCAGGTATCGATACTGACCTTCATTTAGTTGCACTTATCTGGCAACGCTGAATATCGATATCGATAGCAAATCGCAGACTTGATGATGGCAACATATCGAATCCCACAACGCCGCATGATTGCTGCTGCACAGCAATAACAAATTGCAAGTATTAAATTCGTAACTTAAATGGACGATGAGGAGGACCCTATTGTGGAGGAGATACCCGTCTTTCTGTCGAAGCATCTGCAGGACAACCTTTACTTGTTCCAGTACCCCACAAAAACTGAACTGCCAAATCACGACGATGCCGTCGTCGTCAACTGCTGCGTGAAACCGTTGACACAGGAAGTCAAAGTGGATTTCGGGCTCAACACTGAATCCAAGTACTACGATAGTTTCAAGGCCGAACAATTTGCCATCGCTGCCGATGGTAAAAACACCTACGGGGCTGTGCCGCCCAAGGGCGCCGAACGTCCGACATACAAGCGTGGCATCATGGACAAGCAGGCATTCACCAGCACGCGCTCGCTGACGGACATCTCCAAGTACGTGGTGGGCATCTATGCGGACAAGGAGGTGCATCTGTCGCCGCTGGCAAGCATTGTGCAATTGCGGCCGTCACTGAGTCATTTCGACAAGGATGACAAGCGACGCAAGGCGGAGCAGAAGGCACAAACCGATGAGTTCGAGGAGGAGGAGGTGGCACAACAGGTCACTGTAAAGTTTGCGCGTGGCACTGGCGCAGGCGCCACAACGAAGAAGACAAAGGAGCAGCGTGGCACATATGACAATTTTGTACAGCGCATTGTGGATGAGCCGTGGTGCGAATCCTTCTGGCATGCCAGGAACACACCCACCGCTGAGCTGGCCCGCCAGAAAATGTACAGCACAAATCATCAGGCCAATCAGTCGCTATCGCTGGCACCCAGTGAATATCTGGGCAAGCTGCTGCCACACGACGAGCATGTCCAACAGGTGGACGCGGCCAATGTGATGCCAGTGTACAACAAGGCGATGCTGAAGACCATGCCGCTGCTGGATCAGCTGCGGGTGATACTCAAAGATGCCAAGATACTCTCGTTCACGGATGTGCTCAACATCCTGTCGGAGCACATTGATCCACACATCAGTGCGGACAAGGTGTTGGCCCTGCTGCCCCAGGTTGGCATATTGCTGCACGGCAACTGGGTGCCCAAGTCGGAGGTGGTCTTTCCGGAGAAGATGCTTTCACATGCCAACGGCGTATCCGCGGAGCAGATGATCCGAGCCAGGGATTACATAGTGAGTTAGCACAACTTTTACTCCTTATCTATTATTAACAACTACTCCCTCTCTTCTCCCGCAGCTCTATCGCTTCTCACGCACACCTTACCTGCATCGCACCCAGGTCATGTCCGCCACGCAGTTGCCTCCTGCCGAGACGCTGGACGTGCTGAGCACCGTGGGACGTGTGAATGCCACGAAACGTTGGGAGCTGCTGTTGCCACCGGACAAGGAGTTCGAACAGAAGCATCCAGAGTTGGTGCAGCGTCAGGAGCTGCATTGGCGTGCCACTGAGCAATCCTACAGTGAAATGGACTGGGCCAAGGAGACAAAGCGAGTGAGGAAGCGTTCCACCCGCAAGAGCGAATCACAACCACAGACAACGACGATGCCGCCGCCTGCTGTACATCTAACTGCGGAGACGTAGCACTGACAAATAGTTCCAAATAAATTAAACAATTATAAACAATGTTTTATGCATTGCTTGGTTTTCGCCTGGGAGTGTAGTAATACTTAAATTTCTCTTAATTTAATAAGTCTCTCATCTTAAACATACTTCAATAATTTCTCCCGCATATTCATTTAATTTCATTAAGCAATTTATCGCATTACTCTCAACGATAGACAGCTTTCTATCGAATACACCATATTGGTATTTTTTCAACAGTCCGTATTATTTCAGCTTCAAGCTGCGGTCACACTGTGCGCCGTATTCGTGTATTCGTTTTGATGACCGAAGCACGAGCAGTACGTCAGTCGCGCATGTTTGAAAATCGAAATTACTAATAGTTGTTAAACCGCAGTCGACGGCAGCAGTGCAACAATAAAGAAATAAATCATTTATCGAAAATATAAATTAAGGCGATTAATTAATTGCTGTGAGCCTGCGTGAAGTGAAGTGTAAATCAAAGCAAACTACGACTGCGGCGGCGTCGCTTTGCGTCGTCGTGTTGTTCTTACGTTCGCTTTTTGATATTCAAAGTCGTGTTTTTTTGGTGTGTTCGTCGTTGCTTTCCATCACCCCCCTCGCCCTTATCTCTTGTTGGGCCCGCGAGTGCGTCTGCGTTTGCGTGGCGGCGCCGCGATGTGGTTCGGTCTCAGTGCATCATAATAAAGTGCAACAACTGCAGAGCTCAGTGTGTTGTGTTCTTCATAATACTCTCTCTCTCTCTCTACTTATTTATTAACAAATAAAAACAATGTCGGAGGCCGAACACAAGACCTTGTCACCAAAGCGCAATGAGCCTGACGCCGCTGCTGCGCCGGAGCTCCATCAACAACAGCTGCTGCTGCATCAAACAACGCAATCTCTGCTAATGGCCAGTTCCATGTTATGTGCAGCGCAGCCGCAGCCCACACAGCCACAAATGCAGATCAATGTGGAGGATCTGCTGCGGGAGAACAGTCTGCTGCACGCCAAGCTCAAGGAGGTGAGCATCGAGCGGGATCGCCTGCTCTGCGAAGTGTCCAATTTGCGCCTGGAGCTGGACATGTTTGAGCTGAAGCGGCTGCCACTGGAATTGGATGAAGGGTGAGTTGCATCCACATTGCATAAGCTTAACTTGTTTTTACCTCTCAACAAGGTAACGGTGGGTAGGGGGTAGGGGGATTGACTCATTGCTGCGTCATGTCCTTCTCAAGTCCAGCTGTCAAATTGGCTGCAGGGCGAAAAATCGTCAACGACTTCTGGTTTTTGCAACCCCATTTACCGCAGGCTACCTGTATGTGTGTGTGTGTCACAGTCATGGCCAAAATATTGCACTAGCTGTGCGCGCGCCTGTGCGATCTGTTTTCTTACCTGATTTTTGCAAACTCGTGAGTCACGTTACCTTTTGCGCTTGACAAACTATGCAGTTGTGTATAGCGCGCTCTGTTCTCTCCTACCTTATCGCAGTCGCCTTGCTGATAGTCAACGCGACACACAAAACGATATTCGATAAGCAGGCCAACAACAAAACAAATACAAAATATAGAAAATTCAGTATCAAATTGGGAATTTCGGGCTACGGAAATGTCAATGGCAAGTTTGAGGCAGCTGTCGCATTAGTTGTTGTTGCTTTTGTTGGCCCTTCTTGCCTATTGCCTAGCAGAGATGAGTACAGACCGTGCCAAGGGTGGCGAAGTTTCTTCTCCCACTGCGCCTCGCCTTGAACCAAAAAGCCCCAAGCAAGCCTCCAAATATTACGGTATAAATATAAGTTAATAATGTTTATAAAAATCAAATAAATTGTAAGACGGAGAAAACGAAGAAACGTAGAAGATGACAACAATAAAACGATAGATAAAGCAAATTAGAAACGTGGGAAGCGAAAACAAAAGATAACATACATAAAAGAAAAATGTGTATCAATAAGAGAAGTGGGAAGTGTAAATAGAACTGATAAATCTCGGGCAATGCATAATAAACCTCGATTATTATGAAATATGTAAAAAAGATAAACGGGGCAGAAGGGGGAATTGTAATTCGATGCCGAGACACGCCCTATGTCAAAATAGAGAAAAAAAACATTTAGAAATCTTCAGATTACGCACGGTAAACGCAAATGCAAACACGAATGAAGTACACCAAAATATCTGAAGATAACTTGGCACACACACGCACACGTACATATGTATGTGTGAGACATTGAAATGCTAAAAAAGCGACAGATACAAATGGATCTGAAGAAATACCATCTTAATTGGTAGAATTCGTCTTTGGTCATGCCCAGCGTTGAACCCACTTAGGCAAATAAGCGCAAGTGTTCAGTTCAGTTATCTCTGGCTCTGTTTCCCTCACTCTCTCCCTCTCTCTGCCTCTCACTCTTTAGCTTGCTCTGCCGCTCTAAGTTAACCGTTGTTGCGGGCCCGTTTAACCTCGTTGGGGGGCAAAAGATCATCAGCAAAAAAGGTTCTTTTTTTTTCTTTCTTTTGGTTTTATTTTTCGCGCGTTGTTCACCTTCGCACAAATAAATAACAAAATAAATACAACAAAAATGCTCAAGATGAAAACGTTGAAATGTGCGGGCAGCTCGAATGAAGTTGTAGTTGCTGTGGTTGTTGTTGTGGTTGTTTGCTCTGCTGGTCTTTTGGTCAGAGACAACAACACACAATGGACAATGTCGTTGGCTTTTCGCCGTGGCTCGCGAGCCAACTCATTAGCCAAGTTATCATCATCTAATAAAGCTAAAACCTACAACAACAAGCCGCACGCACAGCTCCGGATGGAAATGCTTGTAAAATGGAAAAGAAGCGAGAGAAAGAGAAACCAAAAAAAAAGAAGACTGAAAAAAAAAACATTGCCCATTTTAAAATGTCTGTGGAGTGCGATAATTAAGCGAGTTGTGTGGAGAGTCTATTAATTTCATACGCCCCTTTTAAGCTGGTCAACGCAAATGACCAGGGGGGAGAGAGAGACAGAGTGAAGGCGAGAATAAATGAATGATAGTTGAATAAAGGGAAGAGCAACGGGAACATTTAATAGGTCTGTCTGCACTTAACTTGTAACTAGGTGAGCGAGAGAGAGAAAAAGAAAGAGAGACCTTATTAAATAATGCGAATTCATAATGAAAATATTCAGCAGAACGAAGGTGCCATTAGTCACAGTCCAAACAGATATGCTAGGTAAATATTGAAGTTATAACAGACATAAAACAGTTGCCAACTATTGGCAAAGCATGGCGACTATCGTACTACAGTTATCTACCTATTTATCTGTGCAAATATGAGTTCATAAGTTTCTTATCTGGCCAAGAAAAACCTATGAGTATCAAGGGGTGATATATAAAAGACTGTCTGTATATAATATATGAATACATATATCATGTTTCTAATTCATTCCAACTCTACATTGTGTACACGTGTAATCCCCTCCTCGCAACTCGATCTCTATCTAAGTTTAGTGGCATGCAACATTTGCTGGCTCTGGAAAACATGCGTGCAGCAAATACTACTCTTGCTGCTCTTTTTATTGTTGCTCTTTAATTAAAACTTATGCTAAATGGACATGCACTGTGCGTCACTGTGGCATGGTGCAGGAGGAGGAGCTACAGTGGGCAGTGCTGATCTAAGACAGACAGCCAGGCGAGGCACTGTGGGACTCAGCTCTCCCTCCACTTTGACTAGACAACAATGCGAACTGTGAAGCTGCTCGTAATAAACAGACACAAATTATTTATTACGCATGCAATAAACAAAAACACAAAAAAATAAAACGAAACCATTTTTACATGAACCGCCAAAGTTTTTCAATTGAAAAACAAGTAATGAAAGTTGCAGACGAAGCGCACAACACTGTTCAGATACCCTGTGAACGGAAAGTCGTTAACTCTTTATACTTGAATACTATGCCAAGTTTTTATATTGATTTTCTAGTAAGTTCGATATGTTATACTAAATTTTAAATAAACCTTAGAATTGTACAGTGCCAAATTTAAGCTGTCTAGCTCTTGTCATAGCCAAAATAATTCCGAAACAAAGTTAATACTCCATATCACACATTTCTTAATAGTCACTGGGTATAATGAGATCATCGGACATCGGCAACAGTTCCAGCAACAGCAACAGCAGCAGCAAGAGCAAAGAATAATAATTAAAATCACTTGTCTATATCATTTTGAAATGTTTATTAAACAATGCCAGCCTCGTGTGCTCGTGTTGTTGTTGAAATTTCACTTGCAAAAACCCCATATGATATTTTTGCCCAGCTTATTGCTTAAGTCTCCTTCGGATTAGTTTCGACTATGGATGGAGCAAACAAACGCACAAAGTGTAATCAATTTGCGGAGACATTTTGCATTATGCTGCCTCACGATGACGATGATTGATGGCCATGTAAATTGAACTGTAACTGGGAAAGTGCCGCGTTGTTACTTGTTACTCCTACACAAGCCACTTCCGACTCGTGCAACACTTGATGGCTTCCCCAGTTGACAGTTCAACAAGCCATGCTACTTTAACTTGGCCAATGCCTTTGGGCCGCAGCTCACGATCGTCGCCCCGTGCCGTTCCATTCCGTTCTAGCCGCGCCTGCGCTCGATTGCGTGACCCAAAAATGGCACAAAAGTCTCGACGCTAGTTTCTGTTTTTGGGTTAAAGAAAATGTGGGATTTGCCTTGATTATGGTCGCGTGAAGACCGGACTAGCTACTTGAACCTCGCTACTGCTCAGGTCCCCAGTATGGACACACAGTTACAGCCCCCCCCCACCCTCTTCTCACGCTTCTGCACACTTATTGGGAGTGAGAAGAGTGCGGAAATGGATTGGATATGCCAAGTAGCTGGATAAGGAAGGCGTCTTTGATTCAATTCGATTCGTTTTCTAATTATGTAAGGCTTGTGCAAATGATGTAAGACTTGCGAGTGGGCGTGGCAGGGCAGCAGCATCTGTAGAGTAGAGTGTCTATGAACTGCTTAGACTAACACATAAGTTCTTGATTTAAATTGTAAAAAAGAGGGAAACCAATTGGAATTTCAACATATTCCTTACTCCATTCCTCATTACATCTTCACTTTGTATTGCATTGGTTATCTTTATATTCTTACTTCAGTATTCTGTCTTAAGCAACACCATCAGCAGCTTATCATTGTAGTCTTTCAGCTTTATTTACCTACTTCAGACCTAGAGATAAGATACGTAGAGAGAGAGAATAATAAGTGGGAAGTGTAAAGCGGAAGCTGAGTCAGTCAACGAGAAGTTCAGTCAACTAGAATCACTTTGCTAAGCCTATAATGCGTACAGATCTTAACAGAGATCTTAGCATACATATCTCTTGAGGGGAAGGGGAGGAAGGGGCGGGGAATGTTGTGTGTATGCCAAGTGACAGGCACTTCCGTTTTTTGTGTCTCGGTGCTTTCGCAATGCCATCAATAACATTTCCATTGGCAGCTGCATCTACTTTGTGGCACTTTTTCTTTCATCTCTCTCTTTCTCTCCTCCTCTCTCTCTCTTCGTTTTTTGGGGTCAACTGCAGAGGGCGCCAGCAGCTCGTGCCATAGCCGTCAATCAATTAACGAATGCGCGCCCATAAAAATCGAGCAAATTCTTCTTTCAAAACAACAATAAATACAACATCATGTTGGGGGTTTCATTTTATTGTTTTATGTTTTTTACGTGTGCTTCGAACGTTTTGTAAAAATTATAAAAACATTAAAAACGAATATTTTGGGTGCTTTTCTCTCTTGTACATTGACCCAAATTCAGTGCTGTGTTGCCTCTTGCTCTCCTCTCCTCCTCTCTCTCCCTCTCTCAGTATGAGTGCGTACTTCCTACGACTGACCCCAACGTAAGTATCTATGTATCTCTGCTTGTTCTATGCCTACGCCTTGCCTCCCCCGCCACGCCTCATGCAGCAGCACGCCCCAATTGCTGCTGGTGCCAAGAAAATGCGTCGTTGCTTAATTTTCCACACACACACACACGCAAGCTGCACCCCTCCTCGCCCGTTCGACACTTTATCGCTCTCTTTGAGTGCAGCGACATTGGCAGCGCTGCTCACTCTGCTGCTGCTGCTGACGCCCCCCGCATATTCAAATTTAATTTTCAAAAATTAAAAGCACGTCAATGTCTGTGTGTGTGTGCTGTGTGTGTGTGCTGCGTGTGTAGGCTTTGCGATTTATATTTTTAGGTTTTTCTTGTCTGTTTCAATATTTTTTTTGGGCTTTGTGTCATATGCGTAAAGCAGCAACAACAACAAACAGCTGCAACAACAACTCAGCTCATCAGTCAACTTGGGGCTTGACCTTAGCTCTCTCGCCTGCAGCAGAGGCAACAGCTTCCACTTGTTGTTGTTGTTACTCTTGTTGTTGTCCACTCGCCAACGTCAATGGACGCAGCCAGCGGCGACATCGACTCTTTGTCTTCCTCACTTGTCTCTCTCTCTCCCTTCTCTCCTCCCCTCTGCCCTGGCATTGCTGATCGCGTCGCCAAAAACGCGTCGTCGGCGCCAGTGGAACGCATTCAGCAAAACGCCCACAATAAATTCGTATTCGAATATGAATTTATCTATACTCACACTCGAGACTATTTTGTTTTTAATTTACTGTTTCGGTTTCTGTTGCTGTTTTGCTCATTCATTCACGATTAAAAAGCGAAAACGCAAACGAAAACATGCAAATTGAAAGCGAATTCGGTTTTTAGACAGCAACAGCGCGTTCCAAAGCGTTCCACACTTTGTAGACACCAAAGAAATCCAAGTGAGCCAAGCAAAGCGACCAGTTAACCAACCAGAAGATAGCCATTTACGTGGCCCATTAATCGATTGTCAGCAACGTCGTCATATTGCGGTGGCCCTCTCTACCTCTACCTCCCCCCTACGCCCTGCTGCAACCCACTCTGCACCTCTGTTGCCCCCTCTTCTGGTGTCGCTGGCGAGTGCTGACAACCAGTTGTGGCATACTCTAACTCTAGCGTGGGGTATGCTGAATGTGTGAAGGGGAAAGAAGTTTGTATTGCAGATGAAATTAACTATGAGATGAGGTTTCTCATATATATTAAATATTCTCAAAGGTTGTATCAGAGACTTCAGTTGAATTATTAGCAAATTTTTAAGGAATGCAAAATATTTCAATAGTTTAAGTAACATAATATTACAAATCTTTACTTGTCCCTCGTGTAGAATGTTCTTGATAGAATACAAAACTAAACTTTGTTATAAACTGATATTCTTCAACAGTTTCTAGTGAAGTTTTTCTGAAAATACGACTTATTCACAGTTCTTAAGTTCATTTTCAACTTCAAATGAATGAATCTTGTACTGATTGCACTATTTCTAGTTGTAACAAAATATTTAACATGCATTTTATTACGAAATCTGAGAATCTGAGAGATTCTTCAATAGTTTTCATTATACAAACCTCTTTCCTTCCTAAAAAGTCATTCTGTTTAAAGTTTATAGTAAAGTTTCTTATATACTGACCTATAATAGGAGTTTCACAACTGCAATGATTTTATTCACAAAATAATAGTAATAATTAGACTGCAAATCCAATCAAATCTATTCAGAGTATCGAGTTATTCACAGTACTCTAATTTACTTGCAACTTCAAATGAATGAATTCAATTTATATACAATATAATATATTGACATATAATTGCAATTAATAGACTTTTGCTAGACGGTATTGGGTCTCTATGTTATCGAGTAATCCAATGCCTTACACCTCCCACTTCAATTGAATTGCATTCGTATTGCATTCGTGTTGCATTTGAGTGCATTCAAAGTTCGTTCTCGCTCTCGTACTCGTGTGCGTTTTGCTTTGATTTCTAGTTACTGTTTTCTTGCTGTTGCTGTTGTTGTTATTGTAACTGTTAAGCTTGTTGTTATTGTTATTGCAGTTGCAAATGTTGTTTCTACTTAGTTTGTAGTTGCCTCGTATTATGACTCTCTTTGGCGCAGTCTCTGGCTGTGTTTAGAGAGTTGCCCGGACCTGTGATTATATTACAGATCTCTCAATGTGCGCAAGGCTAGAAAACATCATCAAGTGCTCAACAGCTCTCGTAGCCAGTCATCATCATCACAGTCATCATCATCATTATCCACATCCTGAGCTCATCATTGTGTTCATTACGAAGCTGCTTCGTGTTGTTGCCGTGGGAAGGCAAACAAAAGTTTCGTATCGATTCAATCAGTTTTGCCAGCCAGCAGCGACGGCACCCACAGCAGGATACAGACTATATATATGTATGTATATAGCTAGGTATATATAGCTTTTACTGGCTAAAGCTGTTGCATGCCGCATTCATTGGCACTTTGCAGCAAATTAAGTTACCGTTAATTGCGTAGCAGACGAAGCTCTGCAACACCCCCAAGACCAGACACACAACTAGGCAACTAACCTCGCTAGGCAACCTTCCCCACTCCCCTCTCTCTATTCTCCTGTGCATTTTAATTACGACACCCAATTAACACGCCCCTCTGCACTTCTAGCGAGCCTGCACTGTGACAAATTGAGGCACAAGAGCTTGATGCCCAAATGTTTTTCATGTTTTCCATGTTTTCAATGGGCTTTAAAGTCTCAATTCGTGTTTGTCATATTAACAACTTGCATTGCTCTGTCGATAACTAAGCCAACAAGCGCCCCCACACACATACACACCTCTCAGTATCTAGATATATATATATTGTATACCAAAAACAACACAGAGAAGGCAACGCAGATTTTCCTTGTGGCCGCCGCGTCGCAAACGCTCTAAAAATAGAGTTTAACAAACTGTAAAAGTATTCAACCACATACAAAGCAGCAGCACAGCAGCAGCAGCAGTAGCGCACCCAAAAAACACTCACACACAGCACTCACACACACTCACATGCACTCACACAATGACACATTGGGGATGTGACGCGTTGATGCAACCAAAACAGCCTCCAACAATTCTGATGAGAGTGCCGAGACTGTGTGTAAGTGTGTGTGCCGAGTGTGTTTGTGTGTGTAAATGTGTGTGCTGTGCGTGTGTACAAGTGTGTGTGCTCTGCTGTTGTGCCCATTTCACATCTCGCTTGCAAATATGCAGGAAAATCTCAGCACACTTTTCCTATGCCTAACGAAACGTCATCGTCCTGTGTGCCACAGGCGTTGCACCCCCGCTCTCCCTACCCCTGCCCCCTTCCCTGCTTACACCAGCTGAGTGACTGCAGGGCTCAGCCCGAGGCCACAGCTCGACAAGAAGGGAGGTGAAGGGAGGGGGGTGTCTCCCAGTGAAACAACTGCGTCTCCGTTTTTCTTTCTCTGTTTCTGTTTTTGTTCTTGTGCATCTTCTGGTGCTCTATAAAACGCAGAGAGAGCATGCTGGATATGGGATTAACGTTGGCAGAGCAGAAATGTATACTAGATAAGTAGAAGGATTTATGGCTGTGAGTTTAGACGGAAGATAGAAGGGTTTATCTACCATGCTTTAGAGTTTTTACAAGTGCAGTATGCAAAGAAAGTAGGAAAGAAAGAAAGATGACACTGTCAAGTAAACCCTAAAAACCTTTGCTAAAGGTTAAACCCTCAATTTAGAATAAAGATACAAAGGTTCTGTATACTTGAATGATTTGAAGAGTAAGAAACAAGGCATCATATCTTTAAAGTTCAGTTGAGTTGACTAACTATAAAGAAATTTGGTTTAATTTCCTTTGATTGTAATCCACTTGATAATGAAAATAGAACCCGAAAACCTTTGCTATCTGTCACTCTTCCGTGCTCCACTTAGGGCAGGGTAAACGCTTCCCCTAGTCACTCTTCTATACTCACCTTAGCCTTCCTCTAGTTCATTATCAGTAGTCATCGTTAATAAACAACTTGTAAGAATATAAGTATCGATAAGATTCGTTTCAAGTACAGCAAATAGTTCTTAAAAATTAATCGCTGTCGCAGCGATAACTCAAGAAACTCATTACAAAGAGTGTTAGAAGTGAGTTAAAATAATATAAATGCACAGAAATAAAAGAGTGTCAAGTAAATGAATGAATTCTTTATTGATTTCAAAGAGAAAGACGAAGAATATTGAATGCCATAAATCATTCAACTCTGATTGAAGTGCCTCCCTTGCAATAATGATATATTAAAAGTGTATTTAATATTCCAGAGCAAGTTGCGCGAACTCTTCTCGTTTCATAATGTGTCAAAGAACGTTTCAGGGCGCCGCCGTTGCTGCGCCACCCCAACAGTTGCAGCAGCGCCCCCAACATGTTCATCCAACATGTTCTGCATCATGAAGTGCACTCCGACGCAGTGCAACCTCCTCCCGCCCTGCGCTGTGTGTGCTCTTTAGCGTTTGCTGACTTTTACACCAAGAGAAAAGGGGGCCAGAGATGGAGTAGAGAAGGGGCAGGCAGGGAAGCCTGTGGCACAGCATGTCCAAGGGATTTGCATAGACGATGACGACAACGACGCGCAGCTGCTCCATTTTCACAATTTTCACAATTTTTCACATTTTTCGCCCATGACTGACAGCAGCAGGCAGCAGGCAGAGCAGTGGGGGGTGGGGGGAGCAGGCACAGGCTCAGTTCTCTGATTATTTATCCTATATAATTAGCTGCCATGCTCAAAGTGCAATCTACTTCCAAGTTACGCAGAGGAGTCTGCAGCGCCTTCTTCTCTACTCCTCTTCAGCCTGTGCCACTTGGCCGGGCTAATAACTTGTCATCCTCGCTGTGACTATGGGAAATTGGAAAATTCTTTCAATTTGCCTACTCACAGTTGGTCGTCTACCCGCTCTATTGCTGTCTCTGTCTTTTTGTGCATTTCCCATTTTGATTTCGAGTTCATTTCCATTTGATAACTTTGTGAAGATGCGTCGAGTTCTTTTCTTCTGCTGCTGCTGCTGCGCTTTTGTTTACACTTGAGTTTTGCTTTGCTGCTTCTGCTTCTTTTTCTTCTGTTTTCTGTTTGTTTGTCTGTCTTTTTATCGACTCCCCCGTCAGTCTACCCTACCCCCTGCACCTGCTGCTTCGAGGGGGAGTTCGACAAGAGTTTTTATCTAGTTCAAAGTTGCATTTTTGATGCTGCTGCTGCGTTGTGTCGTGCGGTTAATGCGTTTGACCCATTTCAAAGAGGAGGAGGGGGAGGTTATGAAGAAGAAGTGAGGGAAGGGGGCATGTGCACCCACTACAAAGAGAAAAACTAATCCATGAGAAGCGCATTCAAAGTTTGAACTTCTTTTTTTTTAGCCTTTTTCACACAATAAAATGCACAAAGAGACAGACAGAGAGTGCGGCAGAGGCAGAGGGGGGGACAGGGTATCTGGCTGCAGTGTCGTCTCACAGTTGCAATTACCGCTTGCTGTAGTTGTTGTTGCTGTTGCTGATTATTAAATACTTATTGCCGCGTTGTATTTGAGCAGCGCTGCACAAGAATTGAATTCGAAGGCGAACTCGCTGTAGTCTCTCACTGGGCTAACCTCGTCTCCAGTCTTCATCGTGCCAAGTGGTTTTTGTTGTTATTATTATTGTTGTTGTTACTGCATTGCATGCAACGGGGCCATAGAAAGTGCAGACAGAGCAGTCAAAGCACCCTCGCACTGCCACTCCTCCCTCCCCTCTTTCCCTGCCCTGCCCTGCCCCATTGCAGACACTCGAGCACGCACAGAGGGAAAGGAGTTTTCCAGAAATGAAGAAGAAGCAGAAACACAAGTACTATTTCAATTCGACAGCTTTTCTGGGTCTACATACACACCACGCTAATCATAAAGGGGGGGATAGGGGGGGAGAGAAAATTGCAGTTCTACAGGCCTGAGAATTGTGCGCAAATCGCTTTGTGAACAGTGTCAGCTTGTGACTGCAATTAATATCAAATATTTATATTATAAAGAGACCGCAAATTAAATGGGAAGTAATGCGAAGGAGACTTACACGACTTCTAATCGGGTTAGTGCCGCTATATAGTTTTCTTGGAAATGATTTGTAATTATAAAGTGACTAAACTTAATGGATTTTTTGTGCGTCCTTTATGAGCCTTTTAGCAAGTGCTAGTAATCTTAAGCAAATGAATTATTCAGCATAACATAATTGCAGTAGTCTATATAAATTGTATATTAGAGCTGCAGCTTGCTCTTCATAATTTCAGGCTAAATTCTTAAACTGTAGCATAATATAATCTATTATTATAATCATCAATTATTGATATTGTATCCAGCCTAAATAGGCTGCAATGTGCAAATACTTCTATATGTTTTGTATCACTTTCAAGTTCTTAATTCTTATAATAAACATATCAATTGATTTCTCTTAGCGTAGACTGCACACAATAATATATTGCAAATAATTAAATAACTTAAGCTAATTGCAATGTGCAGATACTTCTATATCTATAACTTTTTAATGCCCAACTTGCATAAGTAACTTACCAATTCATTTCTTTCAGTATATAATGCACATACACTCATATATTGCAATTATATTTGCAGTTACAGTTTATTACAAATTGCAATTCATTCTTTATTTACTATCCATCTGAATACTTTACTTCCATAATCAACTACTCAATTGATTTCCCTCAGTGTACTGTGCTTTATTTCACGCTGGCAATGCCGCACACAAACTCTCTCTCTCTTGTTCTCTAGTTCGCTCTCTTGCTACTCACTGCACCCCAAATATGATTGGCGCATAAGGGTGGGCCGTAAATTGCCGTCTTACATCTTAGAGCCCCTTCTACCCCTGCCCCTGCCACACAGCAGCATCTTAAGCACACTCCTAAGTGCTCGCTGTCCTTCTTTGCAAAAACATTCCGGATTCGTTTCGCACACGTTCCTCGTTGCCTTGCGACGGCATTCACAGGCAGCGCAGCCACCCTTAAAGAGCAGAGAGAGATGTCTCTCTCTCTCTCTCTCGTTTGCACTCTTTCCCCACCTTTCCCCTCTGTGCTCCACAAAACAACAAAAACAACAGTTGCTCGCTCTCCCTCTCTCTCTTTATCGTTGCTCTCTGGCTGATTGTTTTTAATGCTTTAATGATTTTTAATGCTCACATAAAACTATCAACATCGGGAAATTATCAACATTAGCATTATTTGTAATTACCGCAATTGCTGGCTTGGCCTAATCAGAGAGCAAGACAGTGAGAGAGAAAGAGGAGTAGAGAGAGAGAGCCGCAGCTGTCCTGCAGTTGCAGTTGCAGTTGCTCGCATTGCTGCAGTTGCAAATTGCAAGTTGCCGTCGTTGGTTGCAGCCACCACCGCAGGGAGCAGAGCCAAAGTAACTGAGGCAAAAACAACCCGCACGCACATCTGTTTCAACTGCCACAAGGGGCGCGCTCTCTCAAATTCTCTCTCTCTCTCTCGGAGAGTGTCGCTTGCTCTCTCAGTTGACGCCGCTTTGGCTCTGCCGACGCCTTTAGTAACGTCAGCTCCGCACAGTCAGTCTCAGTCTTACAATTCAGTTAGCCAACGTTAGTTTTTCGCAGACGCTTTTCCGCCTAGTAACATTTTCACACACACACACATACATGTATTACTGCATATATATGTGTGTGTATTAATGTCTGTTAGTTAGAACAAATGTAGCCGCCCTGCCAGGCTAGTTCTAGAAGGACTCGCAAGTAGTCTAGCTCTAGTTAGTGCATCCGATTCGCGTGTGAAAGGAGCCAAACCCGGGTTCCGTTTCAGGCTTTTTGCGCTTACCTCCGCCCGCCCTCTCTGCCTGCCTCGCCGTCGTCGTCGTGTATGTATTCGTTTGTCTGCGGCCAACCCCGGCAAACTGCTTCGCCTCCTTTAGCCCACTGGGCGTTAATAATACGAGATTTCCTTTACACATACACATACACTGTATATATATGGAATATATATAGAATATTTTGTGCGTCTATCGAGTATATCGCGAAATTGGCCCGCCGTTAATACAATAGATACTGCCCAAGTGAAATTTTTGCTCGTCTTATTGATTTTTTTCTTCATCGTCGTCGTCGTCGTTGTCGTGGGTGCCAAAGTGTTGTAAACCGTCCATATATATATATGAAATCAAAGAACCTAGTTCCAAACTAATCAAAATAACAACAACAACAAACAAAAGAAGAACAACAATTCCGTTTCATTAGACACTGCCCCGCCGCTCTGAAAATAAGGAGAAGGAGGGTTGCTGTCTGCCTTAAAGGAGAGCGCAACTCATCTACTACTAACTATATACAATATCTAGTTATACGTACCGTTATATACACACACACACAACATGAGCAGCTATACGGCCGCCCAGTACTACAAGACCACCAATATGATTACCTCCAATGAGATCTACTGGTAAGTGTGGCCCCTTTTAGTGTGATTATCCTTTTTTGTATCCCTTTTCCGTTGCGTCTGACTGCACTTGTGGGGCATCCGGCTAGGCCACTTTTCTACCTCCCTCCACTCCCCCTCTCTCTCCTCTCCAGCTGCCTGCAGTTCAAGGTTCGGGCCGGACGAGGTCGCTTGTGACGCAATACACAAACAGCGATGCCGACGCCGCCCACAGCAGACGCATCACATGGATGGATGCTGCAGCGGCAAAAATCAATGGCAACTTCCCCTCCTGCCCCAGCTCTGCCCCAGTCCCACTCGCTGCTCTTCCCTCTCCTACTTTTGATTAGCTGCCCACGCAACGTGCTTGTCATACGCCCACATGGCCCCGCCCTCATCTTTTGTGGCCCACACACGAACTCCCAGGCGAGGGCGAGAGACGCCGCCGCCCACGCACACACAAAATGCACTATTAGTTTGAGGAATTGGATTTCATTTCAGCCGCAAAGTAGGCAACACTTAGTCGCCCGCCCACTTGAGTTCCACGAGTTACAGTGGACTGTTAAGATTAACAAACAATCTCAAAAGTATGCAACGGAATAGTTACAAATAACAGCCAGTGTACAGTGAAATGTTAAATTACGTTTTGCCCCGCCCACCGCCCCCCTGACGCCCTAGTGGCGTTTTTGAAACGGTTTTTTTGTTTAAAAAAATAGGAGAAACTGGGAAAAGGGGCTAAAACTTTGGAGCCTTCTGCAGGGCGGGCTGTTCTTACTTGGAAGCTAATGTACTGTTAAAAGAAGAAAACCCGAACAAGTTCGAAAAAAACGCTTGTCACTAGCTCTTCTGGTTTTGGTGCAATTTTGAATTGAAAATGGCAAAAAACCTCCGTTATTCCAAATGAAAAACTGCTTGTTTTTTCGCTAACAGAGCTATGTTAGGTAAGCAGTTCACTGCTTGCACTGTTTGGTCTCCCAATCGAACACCTATTGGTCATGTTTTTTGCTCTATTTCACATTAATTTGTGCCCTTTGTGGGCGTAGCAGGCACTGAGTGCTGCCAACTTCCCACAGGAAATCAAAGTCGGAAGTATATAGCGATATAACTATTGATACGCTATTCAGAGATGGCTGATGGCTGCCCTGACAGGCTTGTGGCATGTTGTAAAGCTCATTCAAACGGCAAAAAATCGATTGTTTTTTGCACAAAGTGCCCAAAATAACTTTATACATGAGAATATATATCTATGTACTTGTATTTATGTGTATATTGATGTATGTGTGTGTGTGTTTGCTGATGATATGGGCAGCATTTTGTTAGGCAACTCTGACAGTTACATAAACCTTGAACTCTGACATTTTACTCACTGCTTAATGCTTACTGTCAGCACACATGGCATACATAGCAATTTGCATACATTTATATAGCTATGTGTGTGTCTGTGTGTGTGTGTGACTCCCACGACGAGACACGCGCATAAAATTCCATGATAAACACGTGATTATCTGTACATAACTGTCAATGGCTCTTGGAGGTACTGCAACTGTGGCAGACGACCGCATTATCTCTCTCTCTCTCTCTCTCTCTCTGTCCCTCTATCTGCTGCGTTCTTCTTGTCTTATTATTGTAGTGCAATTTACGAGTCTTGTCTAATTGGTTGGATAACATTTCCGTAGGGCTGCAGGCAGGCAAAGCCAAGATTGCCATATGCCAGATAAGGCACAGACTAAGGCGGAGGCCCTAGACCAGGTCTAGTCGTGTTGTACGTGCAAATAACCCAATTTTATTGTAATAAACAATTTGCATAACGCAGCAACAACAAATTGATCAATTAACAATTTGCTGTAATTGTCTTAGTTTTGAGTTTTTTCGCATTTGATCATGGTCATTTCTTGCCCGCCTTATAACCAACAATTACAATAATTATAAGCACTTTTGCTGGTTTTGTAATAATCAAAAACCACAAAGAGATCTCAATTTGAAATGGCAAACGACATAAAGAATTCATAATACTAGTATAATCTCTTATTTGTTGGCCAAACCAACGAAGCATGTTTGAAGTACATCCCAAAATCAAATAAGGAACTGCATGCATCGCTGATCGCCGTTCGTATCGCATAAAACCGGAATTACTCATCGCGCTGATCTATGTATGATCACCTTAGAGCCAAACTAGATTTTATAGTATGTGTATAAAGTTTTTATAGCATACTAAAACTAGCTTGTGTGCTAGGTTTATGAGAGTCACTTCTACACTGTCATATCAATAAAGCGATCTCCGATCGTAGCCTAATCGAAATCGATTAAAAGTCTTGCGATCTTTTCGCGTATCTAATGCAAATTGACACCTTTATGTGTATTTAGTTAGTATCTTCGAGTTAGCGCACGATCAGATGATCGCCTGACTGTCTGAACTGTCTTGTGCCCTCAAGCTGAAGTTGGAGAGTTCTCGACAGTCATCTAATTTAATGTAAATAGTCAAGTTCAAAGTTTTCCCAGTTAGCCACGTGATAGACACGATCCACGTGATCTGCAGCTTTATAATAACTCTTTATCTATCACTCTCTCTCTACGGATCTCTCTCACTCTCTCCTCTCGATGACTTGTTAATTGCAATCAAGCTCTGCATAGTTCTTTCCCCATTGATATGAAATCGGGAACTGATTTCTCGTCGTGGCAGTGTCGTCTGCCTTGACGCGGCATTCGACGGCATCCGGCGAAGCTTTTAGTAGGCTTCTGGGTTTGTAGGCCTACGCAAATGTGTAAATAAAATTGAGAAATGCTATGGTGTAGCCGAAAACTCGACGAGCATCAAGAAAGCATCTAAATTAAACTGAAAACCAGTTGGCAATGTTGAAGAAGAAGTTGCCAACTAACTAAGCTGACGTCATGTGAGTGCGAGCGAGTGAGAGAGAGAGAGAGGGGGCCTGAGAGAGGGAGGAGATGGTGGGTTGGGGGTAGGGGAGAAGGTGTTGGAGTCGAGCTGCCGGTTGCCGGTGGCAGACCAGTTACCAGTTGTTGTAGCAGTTACCAATGTAGTTGTTGGTGTAGTTGCTGTAGCTGGCGCTGCCACTCTTGCTGTATTGCTGTTGTTGTTGTCGTCCTAGTTGTGTGCCAAATTTCTTGAGTTCCAGTTAGTCAGTTGGCTGTGTAGTGCATATGCAAAGCAAAGAATCCCAAGCAGACTACCCTGTAATCAGAAGGCGTTAAAAGGGTAGTATGCATTGCAATGGAAGGGTTTATGGTTTGGTTTATATGATATGATTATTGATAAGTGGATAAGTACAACGGAAATATTTTATATGTATTTACTATCTTATCGGACTTGCTAGACCTTGAACTATTGGCAATTGCAGGTTATAGTAGGAGTTACGTTGCAGACACAGTATAAACCTATAAGAAGCCTATAAATGTAAGAACTATCTAGTGTAATTCATAATATTGTATGGATTATAGTACAAGTTACATATAAAACACAGTATTTATATACCAATAAGAACCATATAAAAGTGGAAACTATTTAGAATAATTTTTTCTATTCTTCTCAGACATTTATTGATCAAGTTTTGATATACAATAATTGGCAACTATCTAAAACCTTTTCATAAGCTTCCCCTCCTTTATACAGATTTATGTTATAAACCTATTTCTCTATACTTGTTACTGAAAGTAGAAACAATGTAAAACCTTCAGAAACTTATCCTTCAATTTCTACAGAGTCTACTGCAATCGGTATACGCAAAGTTTTAAGTACCCCATACTTAAAAGTTCTGACTTGTTTGCAGAGTTTTGTTTTGTTTTGTTTTGTTTCTGTTGCTGTTGTTGTTTTCTTGTTTTTTGTATTCTCTGTTTTGGTTGCTCAATCGCGGCAATTGTTGCCTTTGTCGACAGAGCAACCGATTTGCATTCAATTGAAAACTGACGAAATGACGAATCAACTGAATGTTGTGGGTTGCTAAATCACACAAAAAAAAATCGTATGTATATAAGGGTTGTCTGATTTATACACTCTCAATGCGATCTCGAAAGTTCATTAGCTTCTGTGGAAAGCATCAGGTCACATTGCCAAAAATAGCCATAAAAACCACAAAAGAAACAACAACAAAAGATTCGCATAATGATGTCCAATTTTGGCTGCTGCCTGCCTGAGATTATGCAAAGCCAGCGCGAATTGTTTTGGTGATGATTGCGATGATGATGTCTCTGATGATGACGATGATAATCTTAATCACAGATCTTGCACAGGCAGCTTGCTAGAGTCGAGAGTCGAGAGTTTTCAATTGCATGAAACATAAATAAATAAATAATAGGCTGCTAATCGCTTGTAAACATGAATTTTTCCAATGAACAACGCAATGAGAAAGCGCAGACAGCAAGGGGTGGGGAATGAGTGTAAGGTGCGGAGGCAGGTGGTATTGGCTACGTGATTTAGAGCCTAACGAGCATAGAACCCTTGTGGGCGCACTTTCCCAAACAACATACACACAGACATCGCAAAGTCGTGCCACATGAGGCCCCGCGGCAGACGCTCCGTGATTGTTTTGTGATTGATGAAGGCGACGCCAGTGGGCAGCCAAATAGCAGCGCCAGCACCAACAACAACAACAACAATGCGAGGCAAAGCGCTTCATTCATGGCCGCAAGAAGCAACTGAAGCAAGTGAAGTGCGGCATGAAGTGCAAGTGAAAGTGAAGTTTTTGGCGGCGCTTCGTCGTGTACTTCATTGGCAACCACAGAAAAAAAGCCAAATTTCCCACTAACATAATTTCCAACAATGAAGTACGGTAAAGAAAATAGCTGGCAAAGCAACAAATACAACAACAAAACGTTTGCCGCCATTGACTAATGTGATTGTGCTTCTTCTGCTGCTGCCTCAGCTCCATCTTCAGCTTCATCTTCGTCATCTTCTTATTCATCTTCATTATTGGCGCCTCTGTGTGTTTGTTACACATTTAATTAAATGTGCCCCCTCTCCCTAGTGCCCTCTTCCCTGCGCCGAGTGAGAGTGAATCCGATCGTCTTTGACTGTGGGGAACTTTGCCACGGAGCTTCACCTTGGATTAGAGATGAGTGACAGAGGGCGAACTGAGAAGCGTAATACGGAAAGGGAGAGCGTAGAGGAAGGGTGATAGAGAGTAATAAGATGTGGTTGTAGATTGTTGAGATGTGAAATTAAAGATATTACTGAGAGATGGGATAAAAGTAGATCAAAGGTGGCAGTACCAAATATAAGGTACTATCTAATAAAGATGTACTAGACTGATATAGATAGATAGATAGACTGATTGATAAATGGATAGATATGTATGTATATATAAACTGAAGATAGATAAATATCTAATTTGAGTTTTTGATAGACAATTGTATAGATAAAGAGATTGATAGATAACTTGGTGATAGACCGATTGATATACTGATAGATTTTAAGGTATACAGATTGACGGACAGATTGATATAGATATGTATAAATATGTCTAGATAAATATATAAATAGATTATCAGATAAACAAAAGATATAAAGATATAAATACTATTGATAGATAGTTTATACAACACTCAATGCTGCTATAGACCATCGTTGCTTGGCAATTGTATATCTGGCAATTGATTTGAGCGCATGTCGTGCTATGCGGTGCCACGATGCGACCCGCACAGCTCTGCACTCCGTACCCATCTCTACTTTGTGCCAGCTCCGCGCTGCTCTGGTGGCACGCTTCATTAACTGCAGCCCAAGCCGCTTGTCGCGCTCACATTGTCTCAGCTCACCCAGCTGGGCCAGCACCGCGTTCACTTTCTAATCACCAGAGTCAACGTCGTCTCTGTCTCCATCGTCTCTGTCGTCGGGTTGCCATGACCGAATGCAATCAGCGACAGCCCCGACAGACACGCAAGTTGAAGGTACACTAACCGGCCAAATATGGTGGGTTTGCTCAAGGGGGAAGGGCAGGGTGAGAAGGGGGGCAGGGGGGAGAGGGTAGACAGCGGGTTGCAAGCTATCGCAATCGTTTTGTTTGGCTTTTGGGGAGGTTTGAAGGTCTTTCAGCCCCGCGTACAACGTACAGGGCTGCCATATGTACACACACACACTTGCACACACACGTTCACATTAATGTGCATATTTATCCACAAATTGGGTTCAGACGCCTAAGGTCAAGTCAACAACAGCGACGACTTAACCAGACGCAGTAATCGTAATCGCATAGTTAGTAACTACATGAGCGATGTTTACTAATGAAACATACAAAACGATTCGTAATTCGTAAGTGAGCTACAGCAAGGGTCGCTCCAAATGTTCTGAAATTAAGTAAATATTGAGAGGGAGATAAGATAAGATAAGGAATCAATGTACTAAAGGTTAATGGAACAAGTTAGATTAGATAAAAGATATTTAGTTGAACATAATATGAACTTTATGTTATAAGGAATATATTATTAATGATCTTCACTGTCTTAGACCTGTTTACAAAGAAGATCATTTGTTATAGACCGCTGCAAGGTGTGGCAACTGCACTGAGCGGCCCTCGCACACATGTTGTTGCTGTTGTTGCTTGTCATCATCGTCGGCAGTTGTTGTTGCTGTGTTGATTGTTTCATAACAGCTGAGTGAGACAAAGTCAGGCAAAAGGTAAATGGGTTTTGTGTACCTTGTGCCTAATGCGTTAATATCATCATCAGCTCAGCTCACAGAGAGTGAAACATACTACATACGTGTACACTACTCGGTGTGTATTTCGTATAGAGATGGCACAGTGGGCACAAGTTTTGCTCTTTATGACTTTTAGTTTTAACGATGCCAGTGACAGCGGCAACAACCACAAAAACAACAACAAGTTTTAATGAAAAGTCAAAACAGGCCGCAGGTCCGGATATAAATGGTTTGTTGTTCACACACTCACACATACAGTCACACTCACTCACATCTGTATGTGAGCCATATGCAGTGTGGAACACACTCATCATTACGCTTAACGCTTGGCTCAGTCGCAGTCTCACACAGGCCCAGACCCAGGCCCAGCCAGAGTCAGAGCCAGACCCAGTCAGCCATTACGAATCGCATTTTGTTAGTAGCCCGCCGCAAGCGACTAACTACCCGAAAGTGCCTCACAGTTTGCGTTTACAATGGCCATAACGTACTGCATACACAGAGAGAGAGAGAGCGGAAAAGAGAGAGAGAGCGGAAGAGTGGGAGAGCGAGTGAGTAGTACCATCACCATGGGCAAATGAAGAGCTACATGATGTAGTATATTATAATGAAGGTATAGAAGATATAGTCGTCCAATCCGAACTGAATACGTATTTTGGCATCTTTATAAGTCTTAAATTTCATTCAAATCCGTGCATTGTTGCACATTCTATTAATCCACCTCCACCACATCGCTGTTCTGCCCCACTGTGCGCCCCCGCTCGTGCTGTGCTGCCGCCTTCGTCCGCCCTACACAGACGAAGTGGTTGTCGGTCGTGAGTCACCTGAGCGTAACGTAAGCGTAGCTTATTGTGTTGTTTGCTCGTGCGCCTCGGGTACTTGTGCTCGTTATTATTTTGGCACTCGTGCGCTCTCTTACCCACTTGTGCGCTCTCTCACTCTCTGGCGCACTCTCCCAAACTGCAGTTGCTGTTGCTCTCTCTCTGAGCAGCTGTTTTGGGCAGTCATTGTGATCGCTTTTTGGGCAGTGTGTGTGTGTGTGTGTGCGTGTGTGTGTTGTTCGTGTCGTTTGCATACAAATTTACACCTTTTACTGCAAGTTTTTTTTACTCAGCTATGTGATTTATTTCCCAATTTGAGAAAGGCAGTCCAGTCTCCAAACTGTTGCATTGCAGATGTTTCTAAGTTACTAGTCACGATTAAATCGCATCTGGTAATTGAGGGGTTTCAACTGCAATTAGTCCCACTGTGCCAGTCACAGCGCACATACGTCAATGCTCACTTCTTATATCACTCTCTGCTCTACTGGTACAGGTGTGTACCCAGTACGTACGTTTGCTTACCTTTGTTTGATTGTTTGTGCTGCAAGTGTTTCATTTTTTATAGACTGCCAATTGTTTTCGGGTAGATCAAATTGAAAAGAACAGCTTAACAGTAGCAGCAAAAAACAACAACGATAACTGGCACACACAAACTCGCACTGACAAACACAAACACACACACCCCGCTCTCTTTTCCATTGCACCAGTGCTGCCAGAATTTTTGAGCAAAGAATAGCCAAATTATATAAAACAGCTGAACTGTATGGAGATGCACTAAAAAAAAGCTGATTGTATAGAGTTTCCGTATTAAAAACTGCTATATAGAGAAATATTTGACGGAAAAATAGCTAAATCGGCAACACTGCACACGACGATCTCTCTCGCAATGCACACGACGACATTCTCTCTCTCGTATGACTGCTCTCTCACTTCGGTACGACTGCGGCTTGGAAGCTTGCGCACCTTCGTCGGTTCATTTAGTCTCTCTCAAAGTTTCGTCGAGGCAGGCAGCACAGGCAGCCACAAAGCAGAGAAAACGTGCGCGCGCTTTTCTGTTTTCTGTTCGAAACAACGACGTCGACGTCGCTGTCGCAGTCGCGCTCTGCCCGATCGTGCGTTTTGTTGTTAACATTAACATTAACTTGGCTCGCTCCACTCACTCGTGCTCACCGTGTGTTTTTTGTTGTTGGTATTCCCATTTGAAATATATATTTTCGAATATGGAAAAAATGAATGTTAATTGTTGTTGTGGCCACTTTGCATACGCGCAAAGCAACAAAGTTTTTCGAAAATTGAATAACAAATTTTTGCAGCGCGCCAATTGATTTGCAAACAAACGTCTATGTGTGAATTGTAACTGTGTGTGTGTGATTGTCTGAAAAAGTGAGAAATTAAACATCAACAATAGCTACAGCTACAGCAACAACATAAATTGCAAAATACACACACATAACACGCAGCTCACGACTCGGCAATGCGTGTATGTGTGTTTTGTTGCTGTAATTCCCAATTCCCAAGTTGTTATTGTTGTTGGGGCTTTTGGGGCCGACATGCCAGGGCCGGTTTATTAATTTGACATCGCGTCGTGTTCCCCCTTGCCAAATAAAATAATAAAACAAAAAGCAACAACAGTAGCAACGAAAAAGCAAAGACCACCGAATAAAACAAAACGGAAACCATGAAAAAAGTAGCAACAACAACAATAATAACAACTACAGCATTGCACACAATTTTTTAATGTAAAAAATAAAATATAATTAAAGAGAAAATCGCCTTTCTCTGTGCGCCGCATATCACAAAAACAATAGTGCCACCAACAACAGCAACAACAACTAGAGAAATAGGCGTCGACAGCGGGAACAGCAGCAGCAGCGCAGCAACCGCCACGGCCACTGCCCCGTTACGTTTCGGCAAACACACGACCAATGCGTCCCACTGTCGGACTATTTCAGTGTGTATATGTGTGTGTGTGTTTGTGCCAGGGGTGTGTGTATGTGTGGACTCGACTGGAAATTTCTGCTACACATTTTTAATTGAAACTGCTCTCAATGAGAGCACAAGCTCAGCCTCAGCTCAGCTCGTAGCCCTCGCAGTAGCAACAGCGGTAGCGGCGATGCCAATAAGATTTCATTAAGGCAGAAGGAGAGAACGTAATTGAATGAACTGTAAATAAAGCTTTACTCGCAATGAGCCTCACAAAAGCTCCGACGATCTGTGTCCAGCCTGGAATCACTTAACCTTATTGGAATTTTGTACTGTGACTGGGCAAAAAAGCTTAAGCACTTTAACAGCTGTTTTCACGCAGCTGCAGCAGCGCAGTGACAGAGAAAGCACGAGCTGCAGCAGTTAACGGTTAAAGTTGCTGCTGCTAACACTGCTCCCCCTCTGCTGCCGCTTCTTCTGCTGCTGCGTGCACTCCCAAAACAAAAGCGACGTTGCTGACGACGTGAAACTGTCTCTCTCTGTCACGAAGTTTGTGGGGTAAGGCGTCGCTGCTGCGGCTTCAGTGGCTGCTGCTGCTGCTTGTGTAACCACTTGCCAAGCGCAATTACGACGCTGCGTCGTAGTTGCCGTCGCCATCGCGTTGTGCAGTTAGCGTTGTTGCATATTGTGTTTCCACTTCCTCTTCCGCTCATTTTGAGCCGTCAAAACGCATGCAATTGTTAGGCAGGTACAGAGAGAGAGAGTGGGGGGTAGAGGGAGGAAGGTAAAAGGGCGAAGAGAGAGAGGGAGAGCGGGAGGGAGAGGCAGAGGTAGGCGCATGAGAGAGCCCGAGCCAAAGAGAGTTGGATTACGTGCACCGTTGCTAATGACACGAAAGTGAATACAGTGTGGCAGCACAAGCCACTGTGAACCCACTGTGCACAGCTGCATTTCGCTGCCACGCTCCCGCTCTCTATGCGTGTATGTATGTGTGTGTAATAATAATTATAAATTAAATAATTATACAACACAAGCAAATAAAACAACTTGGAACTGATTGTCGTCGCTGTCGCTGCTGCTCGTGCAGTGGAACACCTGTAAAACAAAGGCAGCTCTATCTACAACAATACTACATCAACAACAACAATAAACTAGCTATTGTCGTGCTTACACTGGCGGATGCAGTCGGCGCTGCAGCGCGCAGCATAAATGAAAATTCAAGCCAACACAAAATGCTAAAAACCAAAGCAATTTTCCGCATATAAAACGAATTCAAAACTTTGAAAACTTGTTCAGCACGAACTATTCCACATTTTGCAGTATGCTAAAACAGCTTTTAGTAAACAGAAACAACAACAACAGCAACTGCTTCACGATAGTTGTTAAATAATAATAAAACATATTCGAAGTCGAAGCTTGGCTTTGATGTGAGTGGGTTTTTTGGGGGCAGTATAGACAGCATTCTCACAGTTGATTCTTGAATCTCAGAACAAAGTAGAACCACTGTAAGTGTGTGTGTTGTGTTTGGTAGTAGGCGACTTGTTTTGGCCAAATAATGCCATGACTTGTTGTGGAAACCAAGGCAAGGCTAGCTGGCCAGCAAGGTAGGGAGCAAGACAGAGAGAGAGAGAGAGGGGCATGGAGAGTGCGCTAGATTAACAGCGAAATTCGTTGGGGCTTTAACGCTGACTGTGTCTCACTTTTCTGAGTAAACCCAAAATGACGAAACAATCAGTCACAGCTCACAGTGACAGTGACAATGTCTCATTTCACAATTGTAATGAATTTCAAGAAGATGTTGTAGCTGCTGATGAAGCCATCAACGATCACTTGAGACACTTCAAGCCAAAAGGTTCTTGAACTTGAACAGCAGTAAAAATAAAAGAGATTTATAGCTGACGAGTGCGGGGGCTCCTCACACACACACACACAGACACAGATGGAGAGTTTTATAATTTGCATAGCGTCGATCAAGATCAAGATCTTGTCTAACAATATTTCCCTTTCTATATGCGCTTCTTGCCCATTGTCTGGCAATGATTCTCACGTAAATTTCCATATGATTTATGGATTGGGATTGAGTAAAGTGGATCAGGTCAGATCAGAGACAGCGAGACGGGGCCCTGAGCCTGGGCGTGCTGCCAAAAAAGGTTTCTCAGCTTTGCTTTTGATTGCAGACGGATGTTAAAACTGTTCACATCCCCTCATGCATGTGTGAGTGAGTGTATTCATTCGCATTCAATTTGAATATTTGTTCACTTGGCACTCGTCGTTGCCGTCGTCGTTGTCGAGTTTCATTTATTTTCTAGCTATGCGACTTTTACTTGTTGCGATCAGCAGCGATCGCTGACCTAAAAAACTGAAAAAAAAGCTGAGCTGATTGAATGCGCTCCCCGAGAGAGTTTCTGTGAGACTTTTGCAAGTCTCTCATGAGCGCAACAGCAACAACAATAACAATAACAAAGCTGAAATGAAAATAAAACAGAAAGAGAGACAGAAAACATTTTGCAAGTGTCACGCTACCCACTTTGCTTCATTAGCGATTGTCACTTGTCTCTCTCTGTCTTTCCCTCTTTTGCCTCATATATCTACTCCTCCTCCCTCTCTCTCTCTCACTTCTTTTGTGTGTCAATGTGGCTGTTGTTGCTGCTGCTTTATTACAACGTTTTGAAGGGCATTTGCTATGCTGCTGTAGCCGCTGTTGACACTGTGGCGTATACGCAATGCGCAGAAAAATAAACGATAGCAAACGCGTGTGTGTGTGTCTGTGCTGGAATGCGAGCTCCAAGTTAAGCAAAAGTAATTAACTAATAATATTATCGCTTAGAATACCTTAAAATACCGAAGCGCGTTATCAAACGTAGACAAGAACAACAACAAAATGTAGCCCCGAACTGCGGGAGGGAAAGAGAAAAAAACGAATGAATAATCGCAATAACCAAACCAAAGATCAAATGGCAAAGAAATCAACAATAACAACAACTGCAAGCATCAAGAAATTATGCACATAAATTAAAACGAAAGCAAGAACAATAAATTATCAACGAGAAATACAACAACAACAAGTTGAAATCAATTTGCAAATGAAAGAAACGAATGAAAGCAAAACAAAGTAAAAATCACAAACAATACAACGAAACCGCAACAAACAAATCTACGGAAAGTGAAGGCGAAAGTGCTGCTTGGGCACGCCCCCCCTCCACACTGCTGTTGCCTACTCCCCCCTCACAGTGTTTTGTGTGCCCCGCAACAATTCTTTCTCTCTGTGAATGCGAAACAGCAACATTGCCATTGTTGTTGTTATCGTTGTTTCATTTCCCCTGTTCCGATCATGTCCAAAACGAGCAGCAGCAACCACCACAGCCATAGCCACAGCAACAACAACAATCGGCGACATTTGCCTGTGCCGGCGCAGCTGGAGGACAGCGAATCCTTTTTGCAATACGACAGTGATAAGAAGCCGCCGCCAATTGTTGTTGTTGTCGGCGATGGGCGGAGTCGGGTGCGTCGTGTGGTACGCACTGCCACCAGGCACGTGACTGTGGTGAGCCTGTCGACGAGGCACAAGGAGACGCAGACACACACCTCGCACCATGTGACGGCAGTCAGGTAAGCGTCTGTCCACACTCAAGGAATGTGTGTGGAATGTGTTCAAGAGGGGCAGCGGGGGGAATCCCCTGTCTGCACTCGTTATCGTTATCGGCGGCGTTTTATGGGCCTGTATTAAAAGAAACTCTCAAACAGCTTTTAGAATAGCTTGGACTGTTATCGTGTGGGATTTTATGGCGGTTTCATTTCCGCTGCGTTTCATTGCGTTGGCTGTGGAAGGTGTGGAACGTGTTTTTTGGGAGAATTTAGGTGAATTGCGCTTGAAGAAAAAATGTTGCATACTTTTGAGCTGCGGGCAGTAAATGTGTGGGCGCTGTTAAGCTGGCAGTGCTGTTAATGCACAGGGCACTGTTAAGCGAAACTATGTTAGAATAACAGCACACTGTTAAAAATAAAGGAAATTAAAAAAATAAATAAATAAATTTAAATTAAATAAAATAAATAAAAATAAAATGAAAAAATAAATATTAAAATTAAATAAATGTTAACAAATAACAAACCATTGAAAATTGTTATAGAAACGTTTTCATATTTGAATGAGATTCATATTGATTATGTAAAATCTGAAACAGTTTCTAAATGATTCATATGTAATTCCAATCTGAATGCACCCATATCTGCCTCTGACTCAGTTGCCTAAACACTGTTCAGACAACTTTGGATAGACGCCCATTTGAGTGTGAAATAAAAACGAAAACTAAAAGTTGCCGCCACCTCTGGGACCCCCTAAGAGGCTTCCCCGTAGCGCTGTCTGTCGACTGTCTGCCTGTTTGTTTACCGGGCAGGCGAACCCAGACGAGGCACACTTCATAAAGCATAAGACCCCCTCAAAAAGAAGACTAATGTAAAATCAATAACAATTACGGGTGCGCTTTGGTAAAAGGCGGTCGCCGACGCCGACGCCGCCACCTCTGCCGCTGTCTACGCTGTCTTGGCTCAGGTCACGCAAGTCGCCAGCGTCCGTCGGTGCCGTCAAACGGCGGACAGAGACGACACTTGTTGCATATCAAGCAGTCAGCGAGGAAGTCACTGAGGAAGTTGTGGCACGTAGCGGGAGTGAGGGAGAAGTCTTTGGCTCGCGAGTAAAGCAAAGTTTGTGTGTCAGTGACGTTGCGCCAGCCGTCAGATACATTTGTATCCAACAGATACAGCTACAGCTACAGATACAGCACAGCTCCAGATATGCCGCAGGCAAATAAACAGCTGGCAACATGTGCAGAGGCAAACAATTAGCGGCGACGTGTGGCAGATGTTTTCTCGGACTTCAAGCAGGACTCGAACTCACTCGCTGAAGCATGAGTGAAGTATGAGTGAGAGAGAGAGTGCTCAGGTTGCTTAGCTGGCAACAATAACAACAAAAACAACAACAACAAGCCATGCAACGAGGGCAACTACCTGCCGAATGAAAGGACAACACGAATGTTTTCTGCCCCTGCTCGCCAGGTGCATTTCGGGAAACGAGCAAAAAGTGAAAGAAGAAAAAACAATCCGACAAGGATGATATTATGTTCGCCCTTACGAAAATCGTATTGTGCGTATTCCTGTCCCGTCCTGGTTATCCTGCTACAATCCTGTTTTCTCTGTGTTCAGTCTCTCGCTGCGTGCAAAATGCAGCTGCGCATTGTATTCCCTGTTTGGCTTGTTTTCGGTTAGAGCCATGGCTAGAAACCTATTAGGCCACCAACTGAGCTAGGAATGCAATCATAGCCAAGTCGACAAACTATACGAGCGCTATAATCAATTATAAACATTGAAATCGATTCGAGTTGTTGCCTTGTTTAATTGAAAATCAAATCGATTCGTTCGGGATATTATAGTAAATGGGAAAATACAGTTAGTACCTCATCTTAATGTACTGCTGTAATGAATCTCTTTGGGTTTTATCTTCTTTACAGTATACAGCTGATGTAGACAATGATATCTTATAAAGTAGCAACTTGGAAGAGCTAAACTAGCATTTGAAACGTCACTAAGGAGTTTAAATCCTTTTAGGATTTGTTCTCCTTAGTGACGTTTTATACAATATACAATAAATTACTTTGCACAAGCTTTGATACATAATAAAACAGCGACTTAAGGGAGTTAAACGAAAATTAGAACGTTCTTCTATAATAAATCTCTTTAAAATTTGCTACTGTAATATTATTCTCCCTATACAAGCTGTGTCTACTCTTTGTCTCCTATCTGTCAACAATTTCCCATCTTAATTTCAATTTTCAATCTCATATTTTGTTCAATCTCTCACAGAATTCACACTTTCTTTCTCTGCACTGAAGGGTAGTTCAGATCTTTATGGAATGTTTCTGTATATGTCATCGTTAGCTAATCATTTCCTTCTGGCTCTTCTTCTTCTTCTTCTTTAAGTGAAATCTATTCGATCCCTTCCATCTGCCATATGCTGTGTGATCTTTTCAACCCCCCATTCTAACTCCTAAAGGGCACTGCCTTCCTTTCACTCTTCGCTTTCTCGAAGAAGATGGATCCTTTTACGCTGAGGATCATCTTCTTTTTTCTTCTACTACTTCTTCTTCTTCGTCGTCTTTGTTGCTTGTTCATATTGTCTATGGCTTCGCAAGGGTAGCAATTGTTATAGGGCTCTCTCTCTCTCGGGCTAACCAAACAAAACAGATGCATTTCGGATGCGTAGGCAGCTGACATACTAATACACTCTCGCACACACACACACACGGATACACACACGAAGTAGAATAAACCATGCGAAACACGTTTCTGTACGCCGACGCGCATGCGCCGATCAACGTTTCCTACCCAGCGATCGAGCAGCTTGTTGAGCTCGTTGCGTTCGCTCGGTTTAGTTGAAACGCGAACGTTGCAGGGCGACGACGTGATCTTCCGCCGACACGCTTAAGTGCTTCCTATCTTTAACTACATCCCGGTCTAACCGTAACTCGACAAAAGGGTTCCAAATTTAATTTGAATATTCCAAATTTATTATCGGATATTTGTTTTTTGTTTGTGCATATTTTGATTACCGACAACAACAGCAATAACTACAAACAATCCATAACTGTGTCATTTCCTCATGTGTGTGTGCGTGAGTGTGTTTATGTTTGAATCAACAAACTGAAATCGTAGCCAAGCCGCAGTCAAAATGATCATTTGCATTTCGGGTTTTATAATTGGCGAAAGGTATGCAAAGATCTCTTATAAATCAGATGGGGGAACAAACGAAAGTTCTGTCTGAAATATTATTAGTTAATATTATTAATAAAACAATGGCTTAAAAGAGGGTGTGAAGCATCGTTACGGAGAGATCTTTAAGATTTTTACTAAAGAAAGATCTGCAAACTGATTAATCGTGTGTTTTGAATCTCAAAAACTTCAGTGATATCAAGTTACCATCTTTAATTTGTAATATATTTCTCTTTGGAAAGTTGTCAAGCTTGATCTATGCTCTTCAATATGCTTAACTTTTAAACATGTAATCCCCAAATAGACTATAGAGATATATTCAATGTTATTTGTCGTGCTGTAGAGCTGTCTTTAAGCTGGAAATGCTCAACTATATCTTTAACTTTAAGTATTGTTTTTTAATGTTTTCATGTATACTATATCTATCTATAATAGGCAAAAGATGATCCCCATAGTTATAACGCTAGGTTCGAGAAAGATCTGCAAACTGATAAAGCGCTTTGTAGAAATGAAATTGGTTTCTATAATATGGAAATCCTCAGCTATACATTTAATATTCATATATTTCTCTATTTTAAATCTGTATACACCATTCGAAACTAGAAAATAACTAGTAAACCTATAGTCTATCGACTTCAAACTCTAAATCTTACCAATTGTATCTATCTCACGTGGTATATCAATTATATACATCTCACATCTCAAAGAATATTCCCCAACCTGTTGAAACTCGCCTCAATCAAACTCAACACCTTGACTAATCTATTTCTCCCTCTCTCTCTCTCTGTCTTACAGCTTTCCCCAGAAGAGCATCGAACGCAGTGGCTCCACACAGTACGATCTGGCCGGAGCGCCAGTATCGGCGCACGGTGGCTCTGGTGGCTCGACCACAGATGGAGTCGGTGGCTATGTTTATCTGCAGAATCATTATGCCGGAGGTGGTCACAACTCCGCCACGGCAATTAACTATCCCGCGCCACAACAGCATCCACAGCAGATGATCTATCAGATTCAGCAGTATCCCACGTGCCATCAGCAGCAGCAACAGCAGCAGCAGCAACAACAGCAGCAGCAGCAACTGCAGCAACACTACATGCAAGTGCAGGCAGTGCCAGCACCTGGCAGTGGTGGCCACTATCATCATCACAATCATCACCTGCTGCACAGTCATGGACATCATCATCATCATGGTGGCGCTGTGGTTATTGCCGGCAGTGGCGTGGGCACCGGTGCTGGTGGCGCAGTGGTGCTGCAACAACAGCAGCAGCAACTGCAACAGCAGCAGCAGCAGCAGATGCACAAAAAGAACTCCATACGCAACGGAGGCGATGTGCTCAAGCGAACGCGCGCCCAGTCAGCGTGAGTATTGCCAAAGTTATCCAAAGTTATCAGTAGATATCAGCAGTAGAAAGAAGCCCCCAATTGGGCATGTCCAGAGCTAATGAGCTTGGACTTTGCACCACTGCGGCAGTGCCTGATAAGGTTGACAAGTAGCACACACAGTAGCGCCTGCCCCTCTAACTGATCTCCCCTTCTGCCTCCCTCTCTCTCTCCCTTTCTCTCTGCAAGTTTGCGTAGCCACTGACGCACATTAAACACGATTTGTTGTTGCTTTTGTTCTATGTAAATCATCTGTTATAAATGCAAGAAAGCTTTCAGTCTAGACATGGCCAGCAATCGCTGCAGTTGCAGTAGTTGCAGCTGCACCTGACATAGCCAGAATTAGCTGTACCAAAGAAACGGAAATATCATAGAAATTTGCACCTGCATTTGCCGTGTGCAAACAAGCTGTGCGCGTGCAGGGGTTGCTAATCTTCCTATGGGAAACTCAGTAAGGAGGGATCTTTGTTTTGTTTTGCAAAGGAAGTAAGAATTGAGACTGTTGATAAGTACATACATATGTTAAACAAGGAAGTATAAGAAAGTAGTTGTAGTATTTGCAAGCTCAGTTTTTACTTTGTTTAAGTTCTTTACATATTCAATCTACTGTCAGTTCTGGGCATTACATATGCTCTATCAGTGTCTATAGGGCTGTCAAACTATAGATAACACATTGACAATATAATTAAAGTGTCATATATCATAGAAAACATGTCATATAGTGTAAACGAAGCTATATAGTTGAGTTATAGCTGTTTTCTATTAGCATTATCTATAGGCCATTCCCCCAAGTATTCAGGTATTATCTATAGGCCTTTTCGGCTAACTCAACTCACGCTGACGCTGTGCAAAGCTCAAAGTGTTTAGCCGACTTAGTCATATGTGCTTTATCTGCTAGTACCATTAATAGGGAACTTCACTAGTGATACTTCCAGATGTTTACTATCTTTGTCGATCTAAATTAAAAACTGGCAAACTGTTAAGCAAATTCAGTTGCCTCTTTTCCGCCTTGTCGTCTATTGTTTGTTTGTTGTTGTCGTTGTTGCCTTCGTGTTGCTCGTGGCAGCATTCTAATCAGTTCGTAGCGTCGCCCGAAATGACGCTATCTTATCGGCCTCGTCTGCCAGAGGGGAGTGAGGTAGTGGCGGAGGGGGGGGGCAATAATAACTTGCAAATGCTTTCGTTGCTCAGTTCTGCGCAAATATTGAAGGCGTACAACGACACACGACGCAGTGTCGACGCAGTTTTGTGAAATTCCACATTGAGTGACGTGCTAAATTCTTTCCTCTTTCTTCATTCTTCCCTCTGCAGCTACGAGCTATCACAGGATCTGCTGGACAAACAGATCGAGCTGCTGGAACGCAAGTACGGCGGAGTGCGAGCGCGCAATGCTGCAGTGACAATACAACGCGCCTTTCGACACTACATGATGGTCAAGAAGTTTGCCTCGATCACAGCCATGGCCAAGGCAGAGAAGCGGCTCAGTCGGCGCATGGTGGTCACAGCGTCAAGCATGACGCTGGCCGAGGAGAGCGCCTCAGCGAATGCATCGCTATCGTCTGCCTATGGCAGCACAACAGAATCTCAGCTTGAGCAGCAGCAACTGCAGCAGCAACAGCAGCAGCAACAACAGCAGCAGCAGCATCAGGGACAGCAACAGCCGCGTGTGACTATAATGGCGGGTCCAGCAGGCGCAGCCTCGCCAGGACTCTCAAGGACGCCACCCACACGCTCGCTATCAATGCGCGAGCGACGTCAGCTGGACTGCAGTCCCATACCGCGTAGTCAGTCAGGTGAGTGATCTCCCCCTCTTCCTCCCTTTCATGTTCAGCCTTGCTAACAATTTGTTTTCTTCTTCAGGCGCCTCACCCGTGTCCATTGCCAGCTCCACCACCTCCGTCTCCGGCCTGGCCTCGCATCCACATGTCAATTTGTTGCACGCAGCCGAGCCACATTATTACAATCCACAGGCCATGCCCTCAGCGGCGGCATACTACACCAGCTATCATGCATCGCCGCATGATCTGAGCTATGCCAGCTCGGCGGACACCTCGTTGAATTCCTCGTGGGTGAACACCAGCGGCCATTCGCCCCACACGCCCTATTACTCGGCGGCACAGATCTACATGCGACCCAAGGGAGGCAGCACCACGCCCACGCCCAGCTGTGGCAGTCAGGGCAGCGGCAGTGGCAAGAAGGTGCCACCAGAGGTGCCCAAGCGAACCTCATCCATAACGGCACAGCAGCAGAGTCAGCTGCTGATGATGCAACGCCAGACGCCGCCGCCACCGTCGCTGCTGCGCACAAACGGACTCTGCAAGACGGCGGAGAACGGCAGCCTGACGTCAGTGCAGAGCTCTGGCTCGGACTCGAGTGTCACCTCGGCGGAACGGAACATGAACAGCGACCTGGGCTCGGATCGCAGCAATTCGCCGCACACCTGGAAACGCGGCACAGCGTTGAACAGCTCACAGCAGTTCTCCACACACTCGGCCGACTCGACGACAGGTGTCTGTGTGACTGCACCGTCACAGATGCAGCAAGTGGCTGTGGCAGCGGTGACAGCAGCAGGCGGTGTGCCGCCCACAGACGATCATGCTGTCTCCTCGCACACCAGCGCCGCACAGTACGAGCAACACGAGCAGCAGCAGCACGAACAGCAACAGTTGCAGGCCGCTGCCTCAGCTGCTGGTGTGGCACAGAACTACAAGATGTCGGAGACAATACGCAAGCGACAGTATCGCGTTGGCCTGAATCTGTTCAACAAGAAACCGGAGAAGGGTATTACGTATCTAATACGACGCGGCTTCCTTGAGAATACGCCACAAGGTGTTGCCCGATTCCTGATCACACGCAAAGGTCTGTCGCGGCAGATGATCGGCGAGTACTTGGGCAATCTGCAGAATCAGTTCAACATGGCTGTGCTCAGTTGCTTTGCCATGGAACTGGATCTCTCTGGACGCCAGGTGGATGTGGCGCTGCGCAAGTTCCAGGCCTACTTCCGTATGCCCGGCGAGGCGCAGAAAATCGAGCGACTCATGGAGATCTTCTCGCAGCGCTACTGCGAATGCAATGCGGACATTGTGGGACGACTGAGGTCATCCGATACGGTAAGAAGAACAAACAATTACCTGTTCTGGCATTCTTTACTTATCACTTGCTTGCTTCCTTCCTTAGATCTTTGTGCTGGCATTTGCCATCATCATGCTGAATACGGATCTGCATACGCCAAATCTGAAGCCAGAGCGTCGCATGCGCGTGGAGGACTTCATCAAGAACTTGCGTGGCATCGATGATTGTCATGACATAGATAAGGATATGCTTAGTGGCATATTCGAGCGTGTCAAGTCCGATGAATTCAAGCCGGGCAGCGATCATGTCACTCAGGTGATGAAGGTACAGGCCACCATAGTGGGCAAGAAGCCCAATCTGGCATTGCCGCATCGTCGCTTGGTCTGCTATTGTCGACTCTACGAAATACCCGATGTCAACAAGAAGGAGCGCCCTGGTGTCCATCAGCGTGAGGTGTTCCTCTTCAACGATCTGCTTGTGATCACGAAGATCTTCAGCAAGAAGAAGACATCGGTCACGTACACGTTCCGCAACAGTTTCCCGCTCTGTGGCACCGTAGTCAACCTGCTCGATCTGCCCAACTATCCGTTCTGCATTCAATTGTCGCAGAAGGTCGATGGCAAAATCCTCATCACATTCAATGCACGCAACGAGCACGATCGCTGCAAGTTTGCCGAGGATCTTAAAGAGTCCATTAGCGAAATGGATGAGATGGAATCGCTGCGCATTGAGGCCGAATTGGAGCGACAGAAATCGGCACGGAATCGTGCCACGGGAAACGCGGATAACCGCGACAGCGGTGTGGCCGATGTTGAGGTCTGTCCTTGCCCCTATCAGCCTGGAGGTAGTCAAGCCGCTGGCGAGCAGGCGCCCAACTCGGGAGATTCCACGCAACTGAAGCGCAGCGCGCTCAGCAACAGTCTGCTGGACATGCACGAGCAATGTGAGTGACAACTTTAGACTTTCCAGGGTGATGCAGTAACTAATCTTGCTTCTCTTTCCCTTCTTTAGTTGGCAATGAAAAGCCACAGCGACGTGGCAGCGTGGGGTCTCTGGACAGCGGCATGAGCATCTCGTTCCAGTCAACAACAACGTCTAGTGCATCACGTGAGAATGCTGCAGCCATTGCAGCAGCGGCCAATGCGGCAAATGCCGCGTCCAAGATACGTTTCAATATGCAAGCAGCTCCAAATAACGTATACGCCGCCCCTGGCATGCAGGCCTACACGCATGCAAACTTTGTGCAGCAATCGCAGGCGGTTTACTTGCTGCAACAACAGCAAATGCTGCAGCAACAGCAGGTGGCGCAGGCTCAAATGCAGGCACATGCCCAGGCCCAGGCACAAGCACAGGCGCAGGCACAAGCTCAGGCACAGGCGCAGGCTCAGGCACAAGCGCAGGCTCAGGCACAAGTACAGGGACCTGTGGTCATGGGCAGGATACCGGGACGGGAGCGCAAAGCTTCGCGATCCGACGACTCACGCTCCACTGAGGTCTAAATAGTTGTAATTTCTGTGTATATTTTAGCTATCGATAAATACAACACGCTTGGCAAAACATGCGATGTCTGTAGACTTTACTATACCAAACCGAAACCGAATCGATACGAACCGAGAAAGCCATTTTCAAAAAGAAATGAAAATAAAAGTAATGAAAAGAAATAACAACAAATAGCACCTAATTAGGCAGCCTAATCTAACACCAGCAGCTACATTATGAATTCTTAAATGTTCCTTCGTTCTCTGCTAATATTAATGTATATAAATTACATTTTTCGCGATTCACAATTAACGGTTTAAGTAAGTTTCCAAAACTAATTGTACATATATATACACTATACCTTTACACGATATCCCATATCTATATTTACTATATATATATATGAACTACAACACACTATATAATCAAACCTTAAGATAATCGCATTGTATCAGGCAGGTAGCTAATCCAAAATCCACTTGGAATAACCTCCCTTTGGCAGTACGTATCTTTACTAGCATTTGTTTTATTCTCTTTTGTATTTAACCTCAACCTCCCCTTTCTCCAATCTATCCAATACGTATACAATATACTTACGCGTAGTTTTATTACTTTGTATATTATGAATTTCGATCCCACAATTGTGTTTGTGTAACTAAATACGATCGTCGTATATACCGCGTGTTTCTATCTATCTCTGAATGTGTGTGTATATACCAGGAATATTAACTTAAAAGCAATTAGCTATAATTATTCATATTTATAGAGCCAAAACTACCCAAAACATAAAATATTTACTAAATAATACGATAATAATTATAATACGATACGATAATAATAATAATAATGAAACGCAAACACCCGATATGTATATGAAAAAGCAAAAGACTTAAAAATTTAAATAAATGAAAAGAAATAATACCAAACTTACGTGTTTCTCATTCTATTCACATCTTACAGAACTCATTTTAATTCGACACCGATTAAAAGAAAGTTTTCTTCTGTTTGTATAAATTTGTATATATTTTATTAGTGATTTCAACTTATTTATATTATTGCTGACTCTACTAATTAAGGCCTTGTACAAAATTATTGTATTTCTGTTTGTAGGTGCTAAATTCTATACTCGAAGTAATGTTCTTATAACTTGTGTGTGTGTGTGTAGGTGTCGTATTTAGGGGGTCGCATTATCAGCATGTTAGTCTAACGATTATTGTTTTAAACAAATGTACAAAAACTAAAAAATTATACAAGTAAAGCAGAACTTTACATAAAAGGGTTGGGACTACCCGCTTTATCGCTCCCCTTCGTCTCTACTTACAGTAAATTGCACTTGCAAACTCTTTCAGATGCATTCGGATGATTCGCGAGTGTTTTGTGTTGGGGGGGACAAAAACATACATAGATATTACAAATAAAACTAAACATATTTTGGCACTGTAAATAAAAAAAAACTGCTTCCGATGTCAACTGAAATTGTCATAAACAAATCATAAATTGTTGCTACAAAACGGAACACACACAATTCAATGCAACCGATCTAATAAATTACAGAGTATCGCAAAGTTTGCTTGCCAAATGCATTTCGATTTCCTTCTAAACTGCTTTCGTATTTTTCGATTATGCTAAGGTATGATGAAGCGGCTTCCGGGTCCAACAGAGCTGCTCTGTTTGGCTGGAGGCGCCTGCACTACTCCTGCTCCTATTGCTGCTACTAGTCCTACTGCTGCTGCTCCTTCTCCTCTTCCGACCATGGAACTAGACCATACCAAAGTCAGTGCACACTGAGGCAGCGGCAGCGGTGGCTGCTGCCGTCGTTGCTGTCTGGTTATTCTGTTGCTTCTCCTGCGCACTGCTGGCTGCCACTGCGGCTGCCGCCGCTGCTGCCATGTTCAGCTCGACCAGCGTATCGATGCTGTTCAAGCTGACACCCTGTAGAATCTTGCGCGCTGCTAGGGAGGTGAAGTTGAACGACAAGTCTGTGAGGCTGGGAAAATTGTAGAGCTCCTCACTGCCGGCGGCCAGCACACTGCCCATGCCCTGCTCCAGTGACTCCTTCGTTAGACTCAGTCGCCTGTCCATGGCCTCCTTATCGATAGCCTTGTCATTCGCATGATCTTTCAGTGCCAGATTGGGTTCACTGCCCAAGGGGTTGCTAGACTTTTGCAGCAGATGCGCCAGCGCCAGTTCTTCTCCGCTCATGGAACACTTCTGCAGCTGACAAACGGATTCATAGCACAAATTCTTCAGATCACTGCTGCTGTTGTTCATCAGCTTGTGGTTGCTCTGTGCCGGCGCCAAATCCTTTGAATGCTTCTCATAGAAATTCAGATTACCCACCGAGCCGGCAATCTCGAAATCCTGCTTGGCCAGCGCTGCTAGCTTCAGTGGATGTGGTTGCTCCCCAATGGGTGAGTTCGGCTGCGATTCATTCTTCAGCACATTGTTCTTGTAGGCAATGCCATTGGCCAGTTGCAGGCACAACTTGCGACTGTTGTTCATGGTCGCATCGTTGTTGGTATTCTTGGCGTACTTGCCACCATCATACGAAGGCGTCTCCGTCACTGTGTTCTCTGGCGAACTCTCACTGATAAAGGAAATGGAATCGCAGGTCTCCGAATTGGCCTCCGTTTCACTTAGCGGCTGCTCCGGCACCGACTCTGGCCTGGCCAAGGGCGTCGATGTGGCCAGTGGAACACCTGTTGCTGTTGCTGCTGCTGCTGCTGGCGTTGATGTCTGCTTCGAGAGTGTCTTCTTGATGATCTCCCCCTTGTCATTGGTCATCGTCTCGTTGTTGATAATGAACACATTCGAGTTCTCCAGCATTTTGCCGTTCTCCAACGTAATCACACTGCGCACTGGAGAGTTCTGCACAAAGATCTTTGTGCTGGGTATGCTCTGGCCGCCACTGCTCGAGCTGGTGGTCACCTGCAGCGTGATGGAATTGTTGCTATTCGAATTGGGCAGACCATTGCCGGGATAGGACAGCTCCTCCAGTATGCGACTGGGTGTGCTGGCCCGTTGCCGCTGTGCCTGCGCCTGTGCTTGCGCCTCTGCCACACGCGCTCGCATCGCCTGATGACGCGGCGTGCCACGTGGTGAACCATTCAGCAGGAGTATGGAGCGTGTGCTGCCACTGCCACCATTTAGCATCGTTGAGTTGGGCTGTTGGGCCACCACTGCCGTGTTTGTGGAGCACTGCGAGTCCAGACTAGAATGGCCGCTGGTCTTCTGGCTAAAGGAGACTTTGCCGCTGTCGATGCTCGAGGGGCCGCTCGCCAGCATCGACGTCTTGCACGACTCCAGGCTGGAGGGGCCGCTGCTCTGCAGGCTGCGATACGTTGACTTGTTATCCATGGAGCAACCATTGAGCAAGAGTCCATCTGTCGTTTGTCGCTTTACTGGCGACGACTTCAGCGTGGAGGAACGCACTCCAGGTGAGCTCTCCGCAAAAATGTGTTTGCCAATCACGGATTTTTGTGCTGTCTTCTGTGGCGTGGGCGTGGCCGCGTGCAGGCGTGACAGCGTTGCCGACGAATGATTCATTTTGGTGTGGTTGACAGTGCTGCCATTGGTGGCTCCATTGGTGCCGCCAGCGACGCCACTGCCACTGCTGGCTGGTATGGACTGCGTGGAGCGAGGTAGCGAGCTGCTGCAGTAGACGGGCGAACGTCGGCGGATGGGCGAACCATCCCTGGAGGATATCAGAAACGTGGACTCGCTGGACATGTGACGGCGATGGCGGCGTGGCAGCGTCGACGAGCGTTGGCTCAGCTCGGAGCCGTCGTAGAACGTCGAGTTAGACAGCGTGTGCACAGCGGGCATGTCCTGCAGGAGACAGAAAGAAAGCTATAAGTATCTCTATAGAAATCTCCTCAAGCAACACTCACATGATCTGCCGTCTGTGTGCCCACACTGTGCAGATGCACGGCACGCGAATTGAACCACTCGGCGGGAGGAAACTGCGCCGAATACGTCTCAATTTGGCGCTGCTTGGCGCGTCCGCTGCGTCGGAACAGCCGTGAGAGCAAAGATCCTTTTTCTGCGCGAGGGAGAATGGGAGGGAGAAAGAGAGAAGTTATTGAGGTACATCAGCGGGTTAACTAAGTGGGTACTCACTGGGTGATGACGAATCTGTGCTTTGGTATTCCGAGCTGCTGCTGTCCGTCGTGTTGAGCGTCTGGGCGTAGGTCTTGGACAGGCTGCGTGTGGAGGCGCAGCGTTGCAGGCGCTTCGATGAGCCAAAGAGCCGCAAACTGTGCCGTCGTTCCAAGCTGCGCGGCGTCGGAAATGATGCACTGCGTCGCTTGGCCGCACGCGGATAAATGATCTTGTCATTGGGATTGCCTAAAGTATAAGATAAGGAGAGGATTAGAAGGTTGAGATTAACATAAACTTACTACTACTACTACTTCTACTGATTCAACTGCTAATTCTTTAAATGTACATTACAATGCGTCTTATGTTACTATTATTACTACTAACTTTACTACTTCTAACTGCAACTTATACTTCTACCACTACTACTACTCCTACCACTAATACTAATACTTCTTACTTATAATACTTCTACTACTACTTCTAATTGCAATTACTATTAATACTACTTCTACTACTTCTTCTTCTACTACTACTACTAACACTAATAATAATACCACTTCTACTACTCATAAGACTACTACAACTTCTACTACTTACGACTACTAATAAAACTACTACTACTAAATAATACAAACAACTACTACTTCTACTTTTACTACAACTACTACTACTTGTACTGCTACTACAACATACAACCAGTACAAATAAAACTACTACTACCACAACTATTTCTCATACAGCTTATACTACCTCTACTACTACTAATTAATACTACAATAATACAACTACTTCTACTTTTACTACAATTACTACTACTTGTACTGCTACTACAACTACCGCTTCTAACGAGAACTAATAAAACTACTACTACAACAATTATTTCTACTTCAACTTATACTACCTATACTACTACTTTTTGTACTACTTATATTATTACTCCTACTGTAACTACTACTACATACGGCTACTACTACTTCCAATTACTAATAGTTATACTATAACTACTACGACTTCACATATTACTACTACTACTTCTACTACTCATACTTATACTCCACTCTCCTTACTAACTAACTCTTCTACTACTACTGCTACTACCCCTACAGAGTAATCTTCTTCTATTTCTTTTACTTATAATGCAACTTTCATCCCCCTCTACTCACCTCCACAAATGACATCCGCCAGATTGGTCTGTATGCACTGGTGAGTCAGATCGCCATCCCGTTCCGTGGATATTTCGCCATACAGCGAGTGCAGCGCCTCAGCATTGGACATGAGCATTGTTCGTGCCTCTGGTGGCACCACATCGTGTTGCTGCTCCTCCTCCGCCAGCTGTGAGTACACCAGGCTGCCGTTGACGCTGTGGCCTCCATTGAGCTGGTGATGATTGCTGCGCGGACGCGAGCGACTGCGTCGTCGTCTGCAAGAGAGACAAAAAGGAGACATTAGTTATGACTATGATTGCCACTTGAGCTGCTCGTCTACTCACTCTGGTGTGAAGATGAAGTAACCCTTTGCGGTCTGGTAGATCTTCTGCTCCTGCATCAGCTGCGCCATTGTATCGTAGATGACCTCTGTGGCGGGTGTGGTCATATGTGGAAATCGCACGCCGAGCTTGTTCCGCACATGCTCAATTGTTGCCGATTGACCCTCAGCTGTGAGGTCCATGATGACGTCACACAGCGCCTCGGGCAGCGGCGTGAACTGTCCCTGAACCGTTGGCGTCACAATGCAATCGTCAATGTCGCCTGCAAGAGATGAAACGAAATCAAGGAGAAGCATAGTCAGTCTCTGTTGAACGACAAACACTTAAAAGGCTAATCGACTTAAGCCAGTTGCCTCCTCTACCTCCCCCAACCCCTTTTGTGCCAGGCCAGCTAACGCATTTGGTCATCAAGCAAACTTGCTCGCATTTTTTGACATTTTTTGGGGTGGCCACCCGAGCAGACAAGCCGCAGCCGGATCGAGGCCGGCGAATGTCGCGTAGTTGCCTTGACTTCGCTTGCCATTTGATTTGTTGTCATTGCGAGTGTGTGTGTGAATGTGTATTTAATAGTTGGGGTAATTAAACGGACTGCCACACATGCAACAAGTAATTGCAGCTGACTCTGTTTGCTCCACTTCAAAGTTGGATGCTGCTAAAAGGTGAACATTTTACGGAGCGGCGGCCTTGTTTGAAGGTTCAATTAGGCAATTTTTGGTTAACAAAATAAAGTTATTTTTTTGCCAGATCTGTCTTAGATATGTCTTAGATTGATATGATTAGCGTATTTAGTTGAAAAGAATTGACATGCTGACAAAACAAAGTAAAGAATCTTAAACAAGCTTTATGACTAACTGAGAAAGACATCTACACAATTAATAAAAAACACACAAACACTTTAATTTAGAAATATTTGTAGTGTTAGAAACATATATAAATAAATAAATAACTAAATATATATGAAATATAAATATATATAAATATATAAAACTAGCAGATCAAGGATCTCTCCCTCGTCTCTGTTTCGTTTTTCCGTCTCTCTGTCTTCCTTTGCTTTCTCTGTATTATTTCCCTATTTTTATTTTAGCTCATCATATATTTCTCTCTTTATATTGGCCTGCCATATATTTATTATATATATGTATGTATTTCTTATACATTTACCATGATTTGTACATCTATTTTAGCATATTTTATTCATTATTTATTATCATCAGTAGTTGACACTTCCACTTTCAGTCTCTCTCTACTTTCTTCTTTCTTTCTCCCCGCAACTTAACTGCGCTTTCCACAGCTTTTATCCTGCTCTTTTATCTATCTTTTTCTTTTCCTCTTCCATCTATAATTCTCTGCTAGTTTCTCTCTTTTATACCGCACATGACTTCCGTTGTCACTCTCATTTCCATGTGCTAATCGAGCGCACCTCGCTGCCGCCACACACACGCACACACTCCCCCGCTGCCATTGTCCCCCTTCCTGCTCGTCTCAATTCAAGGAGCGTCTGCCTTTCCTAATATGGCAGGCAGCAAATAATTTTGATATATCTTACTATATAGCTTGTGCTTTATGCACTCTCTGTGCCGTTCACGCGTCGTATACTTAATTAAAATGCGCACCCAGCGACGGCAATTATAAAGTCAAAGAAACACATGACAACAACAAAAAGAAAAGCCCAGCACAGTTTGTTGTCGCTTGTCTCTCGATTGCTTGCTTGCTTGTTGTTGTTGTGGCAAGCACACTTGGCTGCCGCATTGTCGCGGAGGCGCCGCCGCTGCCGTCGTCACAATGCTTCCTACTTGCTGCAGCAGTTTAACCTCCAAAATGCCGCAGCAACAACAGCAGCAACAGCAACAATGACAGCAACAACAACGCCCCCGAAGCGAGCATCATCAACAAAGATTGCAACACAAACACACACACAGCAAGAGGAAGCAAGCGAACCAGAGAGGCAGAGAGGGGGAAGAGGGGCAGGGCAGCAACAGCAAAATCAGACCAAGTGTGTGACGACCTCCGTTGTTGTTGTTGCTGCTCATGTTGCTGTTGTCGCCGAACTCTGCCTCAATCGTTGCAACGTCCTTGCGGCAGTTGCATAATTTTTCAAGTTTTCACTTTCTGCAACAGTTGCAGCTGCCGTTGTTGTTGTTGCTGCTGTTGCTGTTGTTTATCCGGCAGCAATTTGCGCCGCAAAACGCAATATGCAATATGAAAATGCCATGTGGGATGGCATCGCGTCGTCGTCAAGGACAATTAGCGCCATTTGATGGGCGACTGCGCGACTTGTGCGACTCGTAAAATGCCAGCGACAGCCCGCAGCTTCAATTGCTCCCCCATGCTAACCCCTCACCTCTCTACCCCCTACTCCTGCCCCTTCCCCTGCCCCTTGTTGGCTAACGGCAATAACACCTGCTGCATTCGCACTTTCACAACGGCAATAGAAATTTGTTTGCCGCTTAATCGTTCACTTGGTGCAGGCTGCAATTGAAATTGCACTCAATCTAAATCTGAATGCCACAAGGCGCCACATTGCCCCCGCCCCCCTCTGCCCCCTCACTCCCTCTCCAGTGCAATTTATTTGCCTTGGCTTATCAACTGTGGCCAAAACGTTGTTTGCATTTCAGTTTTGGCTTTTCATTTGGCTCGCTCGCCCTGGCCATAAATTGCAGGCAGGCGCAGTAGCCAAATCGCCAACCTCGCTGCATATAATAACCATATATCATTCATACTACTATACTATATACTATAAGTATAGTAATATGTGTGTGCTTCGATTGCAACACATCTGCAAGTGCTTGCGGGTTTGTTGTCCTTGCCAGAGAGTTGGCAAGCCTCAAACTGAGAAAATATTTCAATGTTTTTAGGCCATTTCAATGCAGGCGGGTGCATTGCACTGGGTTCTATAACATATGTATATATGTATATGTTTGTGGGAGTATCTTACATCTTGATATCAAGGCTGTGTGGCAAATCAACAAGGCCATAAGTTATGCAAGTTTATTGAGTTAGCTACGCTTGTTTATGACTGCGGGGGAAGATAGCAAGTTGCGATCTATAGTTTGTTTTTGCTGCTGTAACTCATTCAGAAATCATTGAATTGTTTTCTTGCTTTGCTCATCTGCGCATATTGCACTTAGCTTTGTATAGTGCAAACTTCATAATGATAACCTAACAAACAAATAACTATATATAGTATCTAGACTTACTTATAACGTAACTCACTCAATTTTGTTAGGCTGCTTTTAATGTTTTGCCGACCTTCTCATATTGAACTTGTCTTTGTGTTTAAGTTTGTAATTGCAGAACAAATACAGAAGTTATATGATTTATACAGTATAAATTACTGTAATATTTTCAGAAATCTTTGAATGGTTTTTAGGCTTTGTCTAAGGTCGAATCATAAGCTTTTCTTTGTGTATTGTTAATTTCATAATGATTGAAGATGAACTACGGCAGTTATATACTCTTGACTTACTAGAGCTAATTCAATATTCCTATAATTCACAGATATTATTCACTATAGTTCGAGCAAATTAAATGTACTTTTCTGTACTATACATTATATAAAGATTGTAGATCTAACTAATGCAACAAAAGATCTCTGGAATCATTTTGTCAAACCTATCGATGAAGTCTGTTTTGAGACTGAGATAAAGGGAATAGAAGTTATGAATATAGTCATAATTAATGCCTAATTAAAGTGCCTCCAACCTTATATAGACTCTAAAGTCAATAGCCTTAAGCTGTCGACGAGTTCCAGATCCGTTTCCCTTTAACTAGGACAGTTAGTGAAGCCACAACGAATTGAATGGCACTTTCAATTGATTGCCTGATTGATTCACCTGCCCAGTTAAGGACTTTGGGGGATCATGCAAATGATAATGTTTTTGTTGCAACTACGTGTTGCATGCTAGCAAACGAAAGCCGCGCGAAATGATAATAAATATTACAAAGGGATGGCTAGCAGGGAGAGGGAGAGGGGAAGCGGGAGAGAGCGAGACGTGGAGAAACGATTGCTGCATTTTCCCACCAACGCGATCTTGTCTCAAAGGCAGTCAGTGTGCTGCAGCACCTCCTACCCGAGTGCAGGCGCCTCCTGCACCATGCCCCCTTCCTTACCACACTCTCTCTGTGCAACACCCCCTTTGAGCTTGCCTGTGCGCTTCCCTCAATCGCCTCATTCGTCTTAAGTAGAGTGAAAGTGTTGCGTTTTGCCTCAAATTGTGGACTTTGCCATTGTTGTTGTTGTTGCTGTTGTTGATCTGCGTCTCTGTCAGTGTTGTTGCTGTTGTTGTTGCAGTTGACTTGACTGCACTTTGGTTTATGTTGCTGTTGTTGTTGCTGCCCGGCGGACACATATCCTTGTGTTCAATCAAACCAAAGCGACGTCAACGGACACCGAGCGAGCCGAAAGCCGAGTCAAGTGTTTTGTAGCTTGAAGGTTGTTTCGCGTCCACCTCCCACTAGCTCTGGCTCCCTTCTCTGCCTCCCCCCTCTCGCTGCTGCTGCTGCTGGACTGCCCCTCGTCACGCTGTGCAACATGCGGCAAACATTTTTAGCGCTTGTAGCTTTTGCTATGCATTTTTATGCAAATGAAAAATGTTTCTTGCGATTTTTGCAGCATTTTTTCTGCAGTCGATTTGCAGCCTCTTGTTGCAAGTTGCAGTTGTTGTTGCTGCTGTGGCCATTACTGTGATGCAATTGCCGCGAGTTACAATAATCTTGATGTATGATTTTTTCTCTCCCTCGTTATTGTTGCTGCTGTTGTTGTTGTTGTTATTAGAAAAAGAAAAAGAAAAAAGCAAAAGCGAATCGAAGAGTTTTTTTCTGTTTTTTTCTTAAATAAAAGAGGAAATCTGCGCACCTATCGTGTTGTTGGCACATTTTCGCGTTGTTTTGTTTGATCTCATAACCGCCAGCGATTCAACTGGCAACAACAACAATCAAACAACCGCAGCAGCAACAACAACAACAACAACAACGACGACAACGTCTGCGGACACCATAAACATTTAAACGCTGTCCATTTCGAAATAATCAATAATTTTTAGCTATCAGTGGCAATTTATTATTATTTTTTTTGCTCCTCTGGGGACCACAGCGAAAAGAAGAAAGAGAGAGAGAGAGGGAGAGGGGCGGGGGAAGTGTGCGAGTGAGCAGCGGCTAAATTAACACTTCCTTAAACGATAAACAGCCAAAAGCAGCCGAAACAAAACAAAGGCCAAAATAGACGCCAAATCTGCAATTGACCATCAACAACATCAACAGCAACAGCAACAACATAAGCAGTTGCAACAACAACTACAACAACAACAAGCGAAATCGATAATAATTGCCGCGCTGTCGATTTGTGGGAATCGCATTCGATATTCGTTTATTAATTTTAATTGCCTTGGCCGACAAAATCGTTCGATAAACGACGACAAATCGGTTAAGTGGCAAATGGCAAACGGCAACAGGCAATTAGAGGAGGTGCCTAAGCCAACGCCCCGCAAGGCATTTACGAGGCAAACCCCTCCCTCTCCCTGCCCCGTTTTAGGTGAGCAAATTTTCACCCGAAAAAGTAGAAAGAGTGTAGGGGATTAAACGAAGATTGAATGCTCTACTGCAAATACGTGTGCAATAACATAGGAAGGATAAGCTGGATAGTTTTTATGCTTTGATAACTTACTAAATTATAGTAAGAGAGAAAGATGAATGGAAAACTTATACTCTAATTTAACATATATATTGTACTATATAAATTATAGACTGGATAGTTTTGATGGACAGCCTAGAGTTTACTTCAGCAAATTCAGATTAGGTTTAATTTATTTAAATTTAATGTTTAAGAGAACGAGAAATGAGAAGAATTGGGATTTCTACAAGTTATTTAAGTGGAAAATCTAGCTAAAATCTTAGTAAATATATTTTCTATTTACCATCTAGATTACGTACTCCTATATTAACATACAAATATATAAATATAACTTTAGTTTCAACTTTATCAAAACGGTTATTACTAATCGCTTTGCATTATTCCCTTATCATCTCCTTCATACTCTACAGAGCCTGCCACACCTCTTTAAAGACTTTATAATCATACTCTCCATTACTCTACAGTTCTCTAGACAGCTTTCTTCTCTTTCTTTCCCAAGGCCTTGGCACTATAAAGTCAACTTTCAGTACTTAAAGCACAACAATTAAACTTGGCGAAAATTTCGCTTTGTTTTGGCTTTACAAAAAAACCGCTAAGATCTCAAGTTATGTTAAAGAAAAGTTTGGCATTTAATGCGAACCCAGGGCTATGATTTAATCAGTTTCTACTCATATAATTAAAGTGATTTAGCGTAAATAAAATCTTTAAGATTGTGCAGTAATTATAAACATAAAGACATATAAACATATACATACATACGATATAAACATAAAGACATATAAACATATACATACATACGATATATGTATATGGTATAGTAATGTCTCATTGCAGATAGTATCTAATTCAATTAGTTGGAATTTTATGAAGACTTGCCTAGATATCTTGGGGCTTGTTATGGGTAAGTGGCAGATTAAGCTGGTTTTAAAAAGAAGTGTTAACTATTAGCCAGAAGAGTGTCTTTCTAAGTACGATAGCAATCCCCTTGACTGAGAAAACGTATGATCGTTAGAGCAGAACTATTGAAATCTCTTCATATCTTCGGCTATGTATATAAATATTGTCTTTTGTGCACAAGCTAGTTTCTTAGTTGTACAGCATATCTGTTAGTCGTGCTGTCCTACCACAATTTAATTTATTTTCGTTTGCATTTTCTTGCAAATTTTTTTTGTTAAACATGTACGTGACGATGATAAAATGATAAAAGCGATAGTTTTCTGCATTTGCTGTGTTGTTTTTTATGGCCAAGACATCAGCTTGTTGTCGATTCGTGCAAATTTTAACACTTGTTCGCTGTGATCTATTGTCCAACGGTATTTCTAATGCCAGACATCTGACTTTATGGAACTGGTTGAGTGTTGAGAGGGAACTGAGGTAGGTACAGTGATCGAGGGGGGGTTTCTTTTTCGCCAGATTCGCTTAGATCTTCGTCGGCTAGGCGGACAAAGTCTCTCTCTCACTATCTCAAGGCAAACTAGCAAGTCTGTCCCAGGCAGATCCCATTCCCGTCATTTACATAAGTTGCCGCCCACTCACACACACACACACACACAGCTTGAATGACTATCGATAGCCAGACATGTAGAGCAGCAGCAGCAGCGGGTGGCGACTGCGCTGCCGAAAAATGTCTAGCGGCAAACGACAATCACGATTTTGTCAGTGTCTCTGTATGTGTGTGTGTGTGAAATGCTTTTTGCGCGTTTTCAATTTCCACAAAGTTTTCACCAGGGGAAAAGGCCACGCAAAAGGCCGCGATACGCCTGTCCAGACTCCCGATACGATACGATATATATACATATACGATATATAGCTATGCACAATATGTTTCTCGTTATTGTTTTATTTTTTTGTGTTTGTGTTTGCGCTGGAGAAACGTTGCGAGGCGACGCTAATTGTTTCCGTCGGTTAATAAAAATATTTCAGGCCAGTTACAAATTGAAAACAAGGCTGCAACTGCAACATGGGCTGCTGCTGCCTCAGATGCTGCTCTGGCTGTTTATGCAACGTTGCACGAATAGCGCAAAATGCAAATTGACATTTTACGTGGTTGCAACACCAGCAACAAAAAGCCGCCAAATCAGCAGCAGCAGCCGAGCCGAGGCTGGCAAATAAGGAGCAACACGACGCGCCGCACAATGATGCCCAATAGCAACAACAATAACACAACAACAACAACAGCTGGCAACAACAGTTTTTGTTGGCGACACTTTTTTGGCCAAAAATCTCTTTGGCAAACGGAGTCTGGGCCCAAGCTCGAGTCGAGGCGGTGTTAAAGGTCAATGAGTTTTGTGTGGGGCCCTCTGGACCTGAACCTGGAACTGGCAACTGAGGAACCCTGGAACCCTCGACTGTCGATCCAAGACGATGACAACAACTGCTGCGCGATGTTGCCAAACAAAAAATGGCTCCTTTTATTGCCGCTGCTGCTGTTGTGCAACAAGCCAAAGAAAAAAAGAAAAACAACAAGCCAAATCAAATCAAATGCGAGTAAAAATTTGCCACAAGAGTTCATAACTTTTGCCCGCAAACTTTGATTTGGTTTTGGCGCATTTTTAGTGCGTTTTCCCCAGCTGTTTTCCCGCTGTTTTAGTGGCTGCTCTCTCTCGTTTGCACAGAATGCGCCAACTTTAACTGCAATTGCATCCTAATTGCAACTTTACGACGTCGACAAAGCGAAACTTAAACTGTCTTTTGCACATTTCGATAGTAAATCGAGTTAGCCCATGGGAAAACGTGGGGGAAAACAGCAGGGAAAACTTATTGTGTGAAATTGTGTTGAGCCGCCGCCACCGCCGGCAATTTGTCGAGCAGACAATGCCGAGTGAGATCGAGAGAGAGAAGCAGAGAGAGAACACTTTCCCGTCGCGCAAAAGTGGAAAACTCTCTCAAGCGTAACCACTTAGAAGAGTTCAAGACGACGCAGCTCCACCAGGTTAACCCTCTCTGCACTCCCTTCCCGCAATGGGTTGACCTCATTAACGGCAGCAATCAGCGGGTGGAAGAACGAGAACAATGGAATTACAATAATCGCTTTGGCAACGCTAGCGGTGGAGCTGAGGAACTGCTTCCTACTCCACGGGGTGTTCAAGCGAGCATGATGAACTTGCAGAAGTAGAAGACAAAGACGGAGAAGGGGGGGAAGACGGAGACGAAGCAATGACAACGTTGATATGGCGTTGATAGCATTAGCTGCCACTTCAACTACTGATGGAACATCAGCTTAGTTTTCTTCTTTAACATTCTTTGTTGAACAACTTCTTTGTCAACTTTAGCTTTAACTTCTTCTTCAACTGTAGCTTCAACTTCTGTTTAAAATTCTTTCTCAACTTCTGCTTCAGTTTCAGCTTAATCTTCTTCAACTTCTTTCTCAATTTCTTCTTCAACTTTAACTTCAATTTCTTCGTCAATTTCAGCCATACATTCAGCTTAAACTTGTCACCTTCAACTTCTTCAAGTTTAGCTTCAGTTTCAGCTCAGTCTTATTCAACTTCTTCTTCAACTTTACCTTCGACTTCTTCTTCAACTTCAGATTTAACTTCTTCATCGAATTCTGCCTCAACTTCAGTTTCAGCTTTATCTTTTTCAACTTCTTTCTCAAATTCTTCTCTAATGTTACCTTCAACTTCTATTTCAACTTTAGCTTCAACTTCTTCTTCCAATTCCTCCTCAAGTTTTACTTCAATTTCAGCTCAATCTTCTTCAATTTCTTTCTCAACTTCTTCTTCAACTTAGGCTTCAATTTCTTCTGCAACTTTACTTTCAACTTCCTCCTCAACCTCTGCTTCAATTTCAGCTCAATCTTCTTCAACTTCTTGCTCAACTTCGACTCCGCCTTCAACTTTTTGGTGAATTCCTTTGGGGTCTGCTCTGGTTACGCTTTGGCGAACTCGTTAACGATGACACGCTGAGTTTGTTAACCTTCTTCGGCTTGGGCGCGTGAAATTGCTGTAGAATCGGAGAATTGTAGTGCCCCCGTTTAACGGTATTAAATGCCATTATTTATTTACCTTTTCTATGTTATGTCTTTTCATTTTGGGAGTGTGGGAAATGCGGCATAGATATTAAATAGCGATTAACGGCCAGATTGACAGACGATCAACGGCAAATAACAGCAGCAATAGCAATAGCTAAAACAACAGCAGCAACAACAACAACAACTTGGCTACATCGCTTGGCCACTGTCATGGCCACATTTCACTTTCAACGGGGCAACATCTCAACGAGAAATCGTGATGAAATTGATTTGCGGCTCTTGAAACGTTTTGTCTTGTTTCAATTCAACAATCATAGTTACCGACAGCCCCGCAGGGGGTAGCAGTCTGCCTCCCCCTCTGCCACCTTCTCCCCCTCTTCCTCCTTCTTTTTGTGCTCCTCTCAGCATTTCCAACGCTTTCCAACTATTTTGCATTTTTGTGCCGTGCAGCCAAAAACAAAATGTTCATTTGTCTCTGTTTTGCTATTTTGATAGCTCCCCCCTGCCCCTCTACTCCTTGTCAAATTGGCAATGTGCATCTTTCGCGTCCCCCCTCCCTTTCTCTCTCTGCCCCTTTGGCATTCCCATGGCTTGCGTTTCTTGCCTTCCTTTTCTGCATTTGCCACTTTAACACGAAATTGAATTTAATTTCGTTTTTTCTGTGTTACGTTGCTTTGTTTTGATTATTTCTATTTTGTTTCTTTTGTTGTTGTTGTTCATCTCTAATTGAGCGTAAAATTGCCGTTGATTGATTGTTTTGCATGCGATTCATTTTGTAAGTTGTAAGCTGAAGATCTTTAAGTTGAATTCAGCAGAATATAAAGCAGATATTGCATGAATAAGGATTGTGTTGAAGAGAGATATCTTTCATGTTTTGTATGATTATTAAAATTAAACTTTATTCTATATATAAATATATATTGTTATAAAAATTATGTTGTGTTAAATTTCTCGTCACTATAAAATTTGTAATAAATACTAAAAATAGCTTACAGCTTAAAATAATACAACTAACCCAATGTTCACCCCTTACACTCCATCTAACTCTACCCCAAATCAATCGTAGATAACCACACTATCCTACACACTTCAGCTTGCCATCTGCACTGCACTGCTTGCTTGCTGCACTGCTTGCTCGGCTTGTTTGCGAATGGAATTGTCATGTTTATGGTAATTAAGAGCTAATGGGTTCTACGCCATTGCAAGCGTTAATTAACAACATGGAAATTCTGCACAACATTGTGTGGCAGCTTCACGAGGCTGCACGTGTGTGTGTGTGTGCAACTCTTGTGTGTGTGTGACTGTCTGCAATGGCGCTTATTGTTTGACTGGCTATTTATGAGAGTGTATTTCCTCAATTGAATGCCACAAAGCCAACTGCCGCCGGGCTAAATGGGCGCCATCTCAGCCTCAGCCAAAGCTGCCAAATCGCAGCTTATTAATTTCCAAACGGGTTGCCCAAAGGCCGCCAATGAGCAAAGGGGAGAGGGGTAGACAACAAGCTGCACGGTCCGGCAACGACAACGTCGGCGATCTCTGTTCGTCCGGCCATTTATCAATTCAGGCTCGCTCGGTTGCCATCGATGCGGCTGGTAGCGGTGGCAATGGCAGGCAAGACATGGCAAGGTGAGTGTTGCAAGTGTGAAAAAAGCCAAAACGATTGCAGGCTGGGGAGGCAGAGAGAAAGAGGGGGAAGGGGCAGGGAAAGGGGACTCCAGGGGCAACTGAGTGTCGCATTAGGCGTGCAGGTGTCGCACTTAATTGACAGCTAACGACAGAGGGGGCACCACACGAACTGGCCTCGTGGCCTGCCTGCGAGGCCACAGTGCCCATCAAATTGTGATTAAGTACCATTTAGGGCCTGGGAGTGAGAACCCTTAAAAGGCTCCCGCAACTGCTCCACTTTATCTTTGATCATCACTTGGATAATCATCCGGATTGCTATCAAGCTCCTCTTCAGACTCTCCAGACTGATCCAAGCCGAAGAATCTTCTCCAACTGTTCACCAGAAACTCCAGAAGATCAAAGCTTCTCTGCTGCAGAGGCTGCCCATGATCACTGCTACTCTCTGGTTGCTGATCTACAGGTTGCTGCCGCCCAATGCTCTTGTCCTGCTGCTGGCCTACACGCTGCTTCAGCTCAAAGCTCTTGCGAAGAATGTCTGCCAGGCGCTTCAGTTCTAATCTTCTTTTCTGTTCCTCGTCGTCGAAGCTTCTATCCTGCTGCTTCTCTACAGGTTGGTTAAGATTAAAACTCCTTTCCTGCTGTTGCTCTACAGGGTGCTTTACCTGGAAGCTCTTCTGCTGCTTAGGATCACAGCCACATTCTGGCTGCTGGTCTACAGGTTGCTGCTGCTCAAGGCTCCTGTCCTGCTGCTGCTCAACAGGTTGTTTCTGCTCTACGGGTTCTTTAAGATTTAAGCTCTTTTCTTGCTGCTCCTGTACAGATTTTTCAAGATTAGAGCTTCTCTTTTTGTCCTGCTCTCCAGATGGTTTTATATCGAAACTTCTGCCTTGCTTTTTATAGCACACCACAGGGTGTTTATAAGTGAAACTTCTCTTCCGCTGCTGCACTGTAGGGTGCTCCAGCTCAAAGCTAATCTCCTTCTTTTTGTGCGAAAGCTGCTTAAGGTCTAAACATCTATCGTGCTGCTTCTCCACAGGTTGTTTAATATTAAAACTCCTTTCTTGCTGCTGCTGTAGTATAGATTGTCTAAGATTAAAGCTATTCTTTATCTGCTGCTGTACATAATCGCCAAGATTGAAGCTTCTTTGTATATCCTGCTCTGCAGAACTTTTTCCCTGCTGTTGCTCTACAGGCTTATTTTGAGCGAAGCTTCTCCTCTGCTTCTTCTCTTTGGGGACCTTCGGTTCAAAGCTTCTCTCCTTAGTCTGCTCTGTAGGGTTCTTCGGTTCAAAGCTACTCTCCTGCTGATGCTTTACAGGGTACTTTGACTCAAAGCTACTCTCCCGATGCTGCTCCGTAGGGTACTTCGGCTCAAAGCTTCTTTCCTGCTGCCGCTCCGTAGGGTACTTCGTCTCAAAGCTACTCTCCTGCTGCTGCTTTACAAGGTACTTCGGCTCAAAGCTTTTCTCCTGCTGCTGCTCTACAGAGTACTTCGGTTCAAAGCTACTATCCTGCTGCTGCTTCACAGGGTACTTCGGCTCAAAGCTTCTCTCCTGCTGCTGCTCTATAGGGTATTCGTAATTGAAGGCACTTTCCTGCTGCTGCTGTACACCATTCTCGTGCCCTCCATTGAGCTTCTTCTGAAAATTCTGCTTCAGTTCAAAGCTCTTATTCCGTTCCTTCTGACCAGACTCATGCTTCGGCTTCATCTTATTATAGGGTGGATAGAGGTGGTCCATTAGCCAATGGGCACGTGCTATGGAGGACCTTATGCTGTACAGCTCGTCAATGATTATCTGAACTTCCTTCTGCGAGTCAAAGTCAACAAAGTTGTGTGGTGCCTGTTGCGTCAAATCGGGTAACAAGTTGATGGTCTCTACCTCATCCTCGCTGGCGTACTCAGTTTCGATATTGCCCCGGATATTGCTGTCCTGAAAGTTCTGGGGCCACATCGTACTACGTTGCTGCGAGGTCAACGGCAGCCCATTCCAGTAGACACTCGTGGGTCGCTGGTTCATTCGCGCAGTGTCTCGATCTATGGATGGAATAGACGTGTGCATGCTTTCGTTTTGTAGCTCATAGAGATGCAGTTGTTGCTCCAGTTCTCTCTGCTCCGACAGAACGATGTTCCAAATGGATACACCAATTCCATGTTTGCCATGTTTATCCAGATATTTGCGCTGCTCCTCGGTCATAGCCCAGCGCAAGTAGCAAAGATCCTGCCAACGTTGCAACTGCTGAATGTGCTGCATCTCCTGCTCGACCCTCTTCGATTGCTTCTTCTGTGCGAGCTGCTGCAGCCACTCGTTGGTGATGATATCAAAGTGCTGAGCCCAGTAGAGCATGCGCTCCATCACCCACCTGCGCTGCATCTCCCGCTCATCCTCACTCATCACGGACATGGTGGAAATCTGAGCCTTCTGCGCCATTGCTACAAGGTCCCCTTTTCTTCTAGACAGTATGTCAATAATTTCTAACTGCCTAACTAATTTCGACTGGCTAACTAGTTGGGATTGGGTGAGAGAGAGTGAAGTGCTTGCTTACTTACCCACTGAGCTGATGATGTAGGTGGCTGGCGGCTTGAGCACGCTTCTGGCAAACGCACCGCGTAGCACCTCCAGGGCGCAGGGTTCAGCGGTGACCAGCAGCATTCCAGGCGCAACATGGCCCGCATATTTCAGAGCACGTGTGGCAGCTGTCAACGGCGCATTCCACCAGCATTGCGCATTGGCGGCCAGGAAGTTCTGCAAGGCAAGAGAGAGAGGGAAAGAGAGTAAGAGATTAGTTATGCATTTGATATGTGAAGGTTAGAAAGTGATCTATTTGATAATAAAAGACTCCTCGGAGGCATAAAGAGAAGTTCTAACTGGAATTCATGATAACGAATCCTTACAGTGATTCTTCAAGATGTAACTTAGCTGGAATATTCTCCGAAATCCACGAAAAGGAATTCTTCTTGGCATTCTCAACGAAGAAGCTCCCTAGAAACCCGTTCAGAGGATCTTCACAGTGTTCCATCTTGATGAGATTCCATTGCCGTGATTGTAATTGACAAATTACTCCGCTGCAAGTGGCATAATTGAGTTACCTGCCCCCCTGCCACCTGCTCCCGCCACTCTCCCTTCTTCAGCTGCCTGCCCACCCCCAGCTGCTTAAGCGTTATCCATCTGTGGGCGTAGCGTATACCACGAAACCAGTTGGCAGCCGTCAATTAGCTAAGCGGATCGCAGCACGCCCCTGTGTGGCAGCAACTTCAACTGCAACTGCAACTGCCACACTACGCCACATGCAACAACATTTGTCGAGCAGGCGCCACAAAGTCGCTGCATCATTGCCCCCAAACCAGAGTTGTTGTTATTGTTGCTGCTGCTCTTGTTGTTGCCAATGAAATGCCAAATCCAAATCCAAATCCTCGACCACGTTCTGGCCCATATAATACCGTGGGCAAATGCCAGCATCAGCAGCGTCGTCGCTGCATTTTCCATTTTCCATTTTATTGCATTTTCCATTCCCAAACACTTTTTCAACTTTTGTCCGCGGGCAACGACGACGACGACGACGAATAAATGTCCAATTTGTGCGGTGACAGGAACACTTGAGGCACGTTTCTGATGTAAACATGCGCCCAGGGATCGAGCTAAAAGTCACACAGAGGCTTAGTCGGCCAGCAGGAGGATTGAAAGAGAAGGGTGCAGAGGAGAGAGGGGAGCAGGCAGCTAGGGAATACAAGCTTAAAGTGCAGTGCAAAGGTTTATCTGCAAGTTTGGCAGTGAGGGCAGAGGAGAAGGCGGCATTTCTTGGGTGAAACTTGAGTGAAACTTAAGCAACTTTAGACCAACCTCTGCTCTTGCCCTGCTTCTCTTGGCTACTCTTTCCTGCTTGCACTCTCCTTCTTCATACTGCTTCCCTTTCATTATCCTCCTTCCTTTTCCACCTAAACATATTTTGCTCTACATCATCCTCCTGCCTCTCCATCCTCCTCTTGCCTCTCTATCCTCTTCCTGCCTCTTCCTCCTGTCTCCTTCTCCTGCCAACACTTCCTTCTACCACTTCCATCTCCACCCACCGCCTCCTTTCGCCTTTTATAGCTTCAAGCTAATGAACATCACCCAGTTTCAGCTGCAGCTTTTCTTGCCTGCGCTTCGCTTTGACCTTTTGTGCTGCCGCTGTGGTCACTCCTCGGTCGTCTTTAATGTCGCCAGCACGTCGCGGCTGGCATTATACAATGCCCGGGCAGTGCCAGCTATACTCCTCCTTTGCCGCCCCCAACTAATGCCTGAGCTGGCGCAGAAATTAACTCGTCATTGCCTGATGAACCCGTCGACTTCAGTGCAACCCATCTGCCCATTCTGTAAAGTTGGCGTGGCTGGCTGTCACGCGCCGTCGCCGTCGCCGTCGCCGTCGCTGCTGCAGACGTCGCCGGATGACAACGTCCAAGCTGCATTATCTATGCAATCATAAGGCGCATCAAGCCGTTGCAAGCTCCAAGCGGCTCACTAATTTGTGCCGCATCATCTTCAGGCCAAGGCAAAGGCAAAGGCGGGCGGAGTCATGGACGTCATGGAGCTGGAGCTGGAGCTGTAGCTCGACATAGCTTGGCATTCCGTAATGTGTTCATGTCGGCATCGTGTTTGACTTCTTCTTCTTTTTTGGCTTTCGGAAGTAATGCAAAACTTTTAATAATCGAATTAAAAGCGCAAGCCGAAAGTCGGCTTAGCTCTCTGACAAACCCCCCTAGTGGTAACCTACCTCCCTCCCCCTCTCCCACATCTTCTCTTGCATTACGCTTTCATTGGACTTTTACTTAATGCGATTGAATGGAAAACCAAACAGGCAAGCAGACTCAGTGAACTCAACTCCCACTGTGGCATCAAAACAGACAAAACTATCACCAAAGTTGGGGAAGAGTTTTATGAGAGTACACAAAAGGGGAAGGAAGGGAGTGGGAAATGAAAGAGGAGTGAAGTGAGGAGAAGAAAAGAGTTGGAAGATCTTTCACTCTGTGGCAGCAACAAAAACATTTAAACAGCAGCCAAATGTGCCGGGCTAAAGCGCAACATAATAGAGCCGTGATGAAGTATAATAATCCTTGACCTTGCCGCAAAGCCAACCTCAAGTAGCAGCAGCCACTCAACAACAACAATAGCAACACAAAGTTAACAACAATAGTTAACAATTTAGTTAACGTTTTGTGGTGAAGATCTTCTCTGAAGAGGAATGCAAATAGCGCCAAAGAGAAGTTGGCAAAACCAATGAATGAATAAACATAATGCATGAATAATCATTATGAAGAATTTAAGATGGTATTGGCAAGCAAACATCATTAGTTCTTCATGCCAGACACACACACGCACACATAACATATATCTTTATAATAACTATAATTACTTAAACGTTTTTAATGAGGTTCTGCGCCCTGGCGCAGTCCACTCTTCCCATCCCTGTGCAATCCCAGTTTGAGCTCTTTTGTCTTCTATCTAGGGGCGTCATCATTGTTTATATGTCTAGCCAGGGCCGGGACTTGGCTAGCCTGCGGTCAATGCTTATTCCAAGCACTTTCCGGAAGCGTCTGCTTGCATAAATATTCCTAGAAGCATTCCAATTCCAATCAATGCGTCAACTGATAAGCGCGCAACCACAGCGTATGCCACGCCCACTTGCCTGGGTGGATGAAAGAAGGAACTCCCATACTCTGCCTTCTTATTCCTTCCCCCTTCTCCTGGCGTCTTTGGCAATTTGCACTGCACTTAAACTGCCAACTCGATTTGGTCAGTCGAGCGTAGCCGTATCGCCGTAGGCTGTGACCACTCGCCCTTGGGGGAGGGTGCAGGGTGGTGCCAGGGGAGTTCATTGACCAGCAACAAATCTACGAAAAAAACCCACACCCTAATCCTGCTGAGCACATGCGATTTGTTTTATTAGTTTTGCAGACTGCCAAAACAAATTGCAATGCCAACAGCTGTTGGCAAAAACCAACACGAATGGAACAGGATGAAACACGATGGGGACAGGATACGACAAGATACGACAGGGATATGCCACATAAAATCTAATGTAATTCTGGCAGAGCCAAGCAAGCAAGTATATCGTATCTTTTGGCAACCCTTTTGCAATTAATAAATAAACATCGAGAGAGGCGAAAGAGTTCCAAACTCACAGCGAGTCAATTCAATTCAATTCGAGTCCAATTCAAAGCTCTTTAAACCCATCCCAATCCCCGCAGCACCTCATCCCTGCCAACTGCCCTGTCAGTTGCTCTGAAAACTTTTTTGGAATTGCAAAACTTTTGGCAAATAAAACGAGCAGCTCAACTATATAGTGGTTACTATAGAGCATAATACATATATACACGTATTTATCGCCTGCTAAAATCAGAGCCTCAATTTAAAACCGAAGCGTGAAAAGTCTATTAGGTTGAAGCCGGCGACGTCGTTGGGTATAAATACTGTGGGAACAATGAAGTCTGCTGCAGTCAGCTCCAATTTCAGTCGACAGGCGTCGGCGTCCCCCTCCCCATCTGCCACCTGCAGCGCATCCCAACTCGACTCAACTTGCACCTGCCTCGTTCTGACTTTTTGCATTTGATTTGTTTGTCGCTTTGTGCTGTAACTTTTGCCAGGCATTGTTGTACCCTGCAAATGTGGCAGAGGGAGTGTGGGCTATGTCAACTTAGGTATCCCTTTTAATTTGTATCAAAATTTACTTTAAATTATAAAAGATGATTTTAACTAATGTTGGTTTATTAACAACAAATGCAACGATATGTTTCAGAATGTAATTTATTTAAGTATTAAATAATTTGACTATCTTTTCATTGAAAACAATATACAAAAGAATTCAAATATATTAGGTATTATTCGCTGATCCGATTTAAACATATCTGTTTTGTATATTTTATAAATTGTTTGTTTAATGTCATTCAATTCTTTCAATTCTTTTATCAATAACATTCAAAATAAACCAAACTTGACAGTCAGTAATATATATTTTATATTTTATAAGCAGTTTAAACAAACTTCTCTCTATTTCCAGCGCAAACCCTAGCTGCGCATACCCCACCACCACCTCAGTGTTGTCGCAGTTTTGCCTTTTGTATTTTGGCGTTGATGCGCAGCTGGCACTTGCTGAAAACTCTGGCCGGATTGGCTGCGGGCTCTGTCACTCATGGCAAGCAAGTTAAATAGCTGCTGCATGCAGTTATGTATCTGTATCTGTACAGACCCTATATATCTATAATAGTATCTATGTGTGTGTGTATGAATGTGTCTGGCATTTAGCACGCAACTTCTGTGCACTGTCTGTCATTCAATCAATCCGACAATCATGCAATAAAGCAAAGTGCTGCTAAGGGCATTAAATATGAAGCAATTCCCCCAGCAGCTCCCCGCATTATTAGAAACTCACGTTTCGCTCCTCTTCCTTGTCAACATTTAATGGAAATAGATGAGTCTGGCTGTCAGAAGTTCTAATTGGAATGGTGGACGAGCGGCTTAAACTGCGCTCTCAATGCAATCCAATAATAATTTAGTTATTGCACTTTAATTGACACATCTCGAATGATCAATTAGGTGACTAAATCTCTAATCTTTTAAAGTACTTTAGACTTCAAGCCGCAGTTCACTAGAACTGTATACTATATAACTGTATACTATACTAGATACCATTGTATATATACTATTCTATAATAGTATAATTAAGCAAACAACCTTATTGATTGCCAGCTTGGATCTATTGAAATTGAGTTCGTGTTTATCAAGCTGTTTCAACCAGAAGTCACCTGGGTCATTACACAGAGAGAAAGCGACAATAGGTGAATGAGTGAGTGAGTAAGAGAGAGAGAGAGACATTGTCTATAAAGAGAATATCTCTACACACATATTGTAATCAGGTTTATGTTCGTAGGTCATTAAAGTGTGCGCTTTAAATAGAACTGAGAAAACTGAGTTAGGAAACTAAAGATACCAAAAACAAACACAAAATAAAATGTCTTAGAAGGGCAAGTGTGTGTGAGAGAGAGAGTAAGAGAGAGAGACGCAGACACTCGTCTCCAGTAACAGCTGTTTTATGTGCGGGCCGCGCTTTTCCCCAGGGCTTTCTCGGACAGACTGTCAGTTTAAAGAGCTCACTTAAGATACAGTTGCCAAGACGCTCCCAAATTATGATAATGTTAAGCTTTAAAGGCAAATGAGGCCCCTAATAATCTATGGACTACCTAAACTCTAATTGCTTTATTAGCTCAACTACTTTTGAAATTCCACACATTGTGCAAATTTTCATTCCAGCTAAGAAAAACTGAAACCGCACAGTTTATTGTACACGTGAGTACAGGTGGGTACTCGTACTGCGTACTGCTACTCATGAATTTGAATCCGTATCTAAATCTGAATAGTATATTGGACATGTTGGCGATTGGTGCTGGCAATTATTGTCGCCAGCGTGACTCGAACTGAGACACTTGACCGCTTTAGACATTGGACACTTTACACTCGACACTACACTACATACTCCATACAGACTCCACTCTCCACATAACATACACCACGTAATCCAAGACGACCTTGCCTCAGTTTGGCTTGCATAATCCAAATTTAGAGAGAGAGAGACAGAGAGGGGAAAGGGGGAAAGAGATGCGCGGCCCACACAAAGCAATTCGCGTTGCTCGCTTTTTAGTTTGTTTACAGTTTGCTTGCTTTGCCAATCAAATTAGTCACTTAAGGCAATTGGAAATGAAATTCGAAATTCGTATTCGAAACCAAAAAATTAAGATCAATTATATGGCGCACGCCAAGCAATTAAAGCAGACTCAAACTCAATTCAAACTCTTTAAGCGAGGCGACAAAACTTAATTTTTACGTTTAACTCTTGCGCCATCGTTACAAATTTCATTTAACTCAATCAGCGTAATCCGAGGGTGCCAAGAGGACTAGGGTGAAGGGGAGTGACTGAGGTGGGGGGAAGTCGAACAATCAAAGCGCATTACGCTGCCGAGTTGTGTGTGCCGCGTGCCGATAAATCAATTTGCTTTGGCTTCGCTCTTTGCTTCTTTTTTGGTTTTTGGTTTATTTTCATTTTGATTGCACATGAAAATTGTATTTGAACAGCGACAGGCCGGAAAGTTGGAGTATACCAATGGGAGAGAGGGGGAGGAGGCAACTAACAAGCTGTCTTTGTGACTGCTGCCGGTGAATGGCATCGATTGTTGTTAACCGGGCTCAGATCAAGATCGTAACTGAGTCTGAAACTGAAACAGGAACCGCATATGCTGACGATGATGAGGTTATTCATATGTACAGTATGTACATTCCATATTATTCTAGTGGTTAGGATATATATATTATATATATTATATTATGTATCTAACACATTCATGCGGCCTTCGAGTTCTATCGCTAGACACCAACGCATTTCACTTTTCAACTTTTTTCAATTACCATTTTCATTGCTAAAATTTAATGTCAAACCAAAGAGAAGGGGGCAGAGTAGTGGGAGCGATTTGCCCCCTGCTCTTTTTGCGAAAACGTGTTGCAATCTTATTTAGTTAGGTCTCTCTCTCTCTCTCTCTGTCAATAGTCTAGCGCCATAAAAGTCAAACAATAATAATAAAATATCATGGAATACGAGAAATACAAAATATAAAACAAGTTGTGCGACTGAAGTCATTTGTCTAAAAAGATATATCTGTCTCCCAGTCTCGCTCTGTCTCTCTGTCTCTGCATGTGTTTGTGTGAGATCAGCTTAGGTGGGTGCACACAGATCAGGGGCCATATATTTTGCACAGTTTTATAGCAACTGCAACACTGCATCCTTCAGAATTGACACTGAGCTCGGGGGTCGCAAACAATTCATACAGCAGTTACTATCGACATTTACTATCGCGATAAACAAACAATCGCATCAACGTACAATACGAAACTCAAGTTTATGAATCTTAAATAAGTCTATACAGTGTACACATGTTTTTTCGTTTACTTAAGCAAATTTGAAAAGTACTTGGCGATTTTTATGACACAATCATGGGATTTGTTTCGTATACAACACGTTCATTTCCTAATGGTTTGTGGAAAATTTTCGTTGAGCTGAAGAAATTGGTATTTCGATTAAGGTTTGTCTGTCTAACTGTTTACATGTTTTATGGCTGTCAGGCTATTGAAATTGGTTAAAACGCATAACGCACCCACGGCTAGTAGAAGATAGATAACTCTTCTTTTATATTTCTTCAGCTCTTGGGGCTATAATTAGTTTTCAATGGATTGCATAAGCGCCTCTCAATTTCGTCACACTAATACGCGCATTTTCTCATCATTCTCTGTGGGGCTTAAGCGGAAGCTAGGTATTTTTAAAGCTACATCCATTAAAATAATATATATGTCTGACAGTTTTTGATATGCTCATTAAACGAGCCCATTGTCCCTGGGAAACGCCCTAAAAACCGAGAGAAATATTTACGTAACACTGAGCTCAGTTCTTGTGCGACAACATTAAGTTCAGACTTGAGTGGTAACTCTTTGTGGGACCACCCTGCCCCGCCCCAGCATAGTTTACACTTGATTGCACTCGACTGGCGGCGACTTCTATATCAGTTCTGTTTCACTAGAGTAGTTTCTTATATACAGAATCTCTCCGCCTTACTCACTTCCTCTGTGTGCTCTCACACACTTTTCAATAACTTCGAGGCATGCCCCAAATTGGCATTGTTTATTGTTGTGCTTGGCCCTAAACACATATACCTTATATATAAGTGCATAAACAACTACAACAACTTCGAATTGGTCTCTTCCGATTCCCATTCGGGGCACGCTTGCTGGTGGTGGTGGTGGCTTATCTCCAGAGACGAGCAACTCTACAAACGGAGCCAAGGCACGTAATATTAATTAGCACACTGGACAGACACCCCTACGAACTGGGTATGGATTTTGTAATATCCATATGTAAGTACAGCTCATGTTTGTTTGCATTGTGTGAAACTTATGGAAATGTAACTGAACTGAACCGAGTGTATTCACTCAAGGGAATTACCTGCTTACATATGCGACTCGCAATTCGCTTTTCGGTATTCAGAAATGCAAAAAAAATGCTACGGCGAAAATGTACTAAAGATAAAATAGCGTCGCCGACTTGTTGAAGTGTCTGCCAAGAGTTGGCCAAGTCACGAAATTGCACTCGCATTCATTAGTCACTTTTATGGAAATTGCTCGGCATTTAATTGAATCATAAGGTACCATAGGTTAACATGAGGGAAACTTTGAGGTTTTTGCATTTTTTCAAGACTATTAACTGTCTTAGTTTCGTCAGAAATCATGTGAATTCCCATTTAGATTAACTTGTCATCAAAATGTATTCGATTTTAAGAATCGTAAACTTGGAAATGATTACTACTGAAAAGGACAATACAAATCTAAACTCAAAACAGTTTCTGATTCAAGTTATGGAAAATAATGAAAATTAAAAAGATATTCATCTGCTCAGGGCAATCAATATTGGCATAAGGGTCAAGTGCGTACAACTACATACTTTTTACATACTCCGTGTTAAATATTGTATACTTTATTTTATTTTTTATATTTTTACTCGTAGTCATTTGTAGCGCTACATAAATTATGCCGCAAACTTGAACTTGACGCTGACGTCATGAAGCAATCAAGTTGCAATAAACAATGAACAGAACAACACACAATAAAAACTCAGCCACCGAAAAACTGTATAAAAATCTGTCGGAACACAACGCAAAATGCGAAATACTAAAGCCGAAAACAAAAAGAAAAAAAACAACAAAACTAATTTCAAATTCAAATTTACTGTCAACGCGTCGCCACGTTGTAAAAGCCAAAGCTGAAAGAGGAGGATGAGACTCTGAATGTGAATGGGAATGGGAAAAATCTCACAGTTTCGATTGCTTTTTAGAGGTGCAATTTATAATGAACTTCATGAATATGAAGTTTGCTGTGATTTATTTGCTGTTGTGCTTATCTCTTTTTCACAGAAAAAGGAGTAAGTTTTCTTTAGCAACTTGCTCTTCTTCTTATTCAAAGTCATCAATAAAAGTCGACGCGAATAAAAACTCCCGACACGAGTTGCAACAAACTCCAGTAGGGAGTTTCTTGTCGGGACTCTGGTCTAGTCTAGTCTAGTCCGAGTGACGCCAACAACCTCAACAGATTTACCGCTATGCATAGTGCAAACTTACAACTTCTCGTGTTGTGGCAACCTGTGCGGCATCGTTCCGAGTCATTTGCTGTCATGGGAAGTGCGCACAGGTCGACCTTGAAACGCAGCTCTGACAACGCATGTAATACATGCTATATAAAGATATATATATATGTACATATGTATGTATACAACTTCAATCTGTTTGCTTAAGTATTTATAGCAAAGGATTTCAGATAATCTGCGCTCGTTAAGCGTAATTTGTTTTTAGTTTTTTATTTCGTTTCCTAATTGCAAATCTTGCCCAAGTCAGAGTATAGAGTATATTATAGCTATCTCAAGCTTCACTTTATTGTGAATCACTTCTTATACCCGCCACTTCTAGAGTTTTAGGGTGTTTTAATTTGGTGCCAAGCTCCTTTTCCCACTTTCGTCCGTATAAACAACTAGATCTCAGAGACTATAAAAGATAAGTTTATCAAATGTGGAACAAATATGTCTTTTTGAAGCAAGATAAAGTTTGTTTTAGAATTCAACTACGTTCTCTTCTGCTTTTATAAATCGAAAAAAAGATGATTGCTAAGTGTAGTTATAAAACTAGAACGTTTATTTTGAGTGTGTACAATAACTATAACCATGCAAATGATTTTAAAGTAGTTACCGGGTATTAAACCGTCGAGCACACTTGATTGTAGCTTTCTCAAATGTTTGTGTGTAAGTTCTGTGGCCCGGCCTAACCATTTCTCATACATGAACACGCACTTTGGGGCGCTAAAGCGCCAGTTAACTGAACTGCGCTCAGAACACAGAGGCAGACAGAGACTGGACATGGCTACAGTGGGACAAGGAAGGCGGGACAAGGGAAAAGGGACACTGGATAGTGGTGGATGGTGGATGGTAACCAGTTCGTGTATCTCTCGAAACCAGTTCGCGAAGTTTGCTTTTGGAGCTCACCTGAAATATCATATATCCCGAGTCGTACATCCAAAAGTCCTCGGGCGTGTGGCCCGGCTTGCTCAGCTGGATGGCCAGGCAGCGCTGCAGTATGAGGCGACAGCGTTGCGGACCACCGGGTGACTTGGTGCCCATTGCGTTGCGATTTTTTGTCTAAAAATAACGCGACGACGACGACGACAGCGAAGACGCAGAGAGTGAGTGAGACAGGGAATGAGACTGAAGTTCAAGTTGAAGCCTCCAACACGCGGGGCGGCTCAATTCGTTTGTTCTTGTTGTTCTCGTTGTTGTTGGTGTTGTTGTTGTGCGTTTTCAAAGCTTCATTACAGCGTCACTTTTAATGGTCAGCGAAAAAGACAACGACGACGAACCGAAAGACGATGAAGATGAAGAAGAACCAAACGAAACGAAACGAAACTCGTATTAAACTGTTGCTCGATTGGTTCTTGTTCTTGTTGTTGTTTTTTATCTGCCTCTTCTTCTCGCTGCTGTTTGTTGTTGTTGTTGTTACATTTTGGTTTTCGCACACTTTTATTTTCGACTTTGTTGCTCTTCGCTTTTATGGCTTTTACTTTGACTCAGCAGATGAACTTATGAGCTGCAGCAGCAGCGACGCGGCGGCGCACGCGCAGAGTAACACAACGAAAGCAGCGACAAACACACACACACACGAACACTCACGCACACAGCAATGCAATACGAAGACGAAGACGAGACGAACGCGAACGACAACAGCATGCGGTGCTGCGCAAATGAGAACCGAACGCAACGAGAGACTGAAACGTACTGAGCTCTCTCGCAGTCACTGCTGCTGCTGCTGGCGCTGCTGCTGCTGCTGCTAGTGTCGGCTCTGCTGCACAGCACGAGCGCCAACGAAGCATCGGCAGCGACGCGAGCTGCTTCGGCTGCGCAAGTGGCGTTTGCATTGGTTGTTATTGTTGTTGTTGTTATTGCTGTTCGTTTTCGCACACGTTTTGTGGAGACTTTGCGGCTTTGAAGTTTTGCGTGCGGAGTGTAGAGTTTGCTCAACTGAAATGACAACAATAAAAACAAGAAGCGGTATTAAAACCTTGATTATAAAATCAATTAGGCGGGCCCCGAAAATAAAGCAAAAAAAAGAACTAAATCATAAACATAAAGGTGACGTCGCGCAGTCTGTGCAACTATATCGTATAGTATTATTATCATCATTATCAGTACCATCATCATCTCCCATAGCAATCAGGCTTAACGGTTTGCCAAATTTTCATTTTTTGGCAACTATTTCTGGGGCAAACTCACGAGACTCTTGCCACACACACATTTCCTGCCCAAATCACCGGATATACTAATGACCATAAATGAGTTAATTAAAATAAGACTTTCGGTCTACCCTCACTTTGTCTCTGGTCTCTATATATAGCTCCATCTACGCATTATTCAGCTAGAATTCAATTAGCATTCATTTTCAGCTAGGAAGTGGAAAGCGTAGATTACCTTTAATTGCGCATACGCCATGTATGCCATGTACATTTTGTTGCCTGTCAATCGATCTTTTCCTTAATGCAAAACTGTCACAGAGAACAACTTTTTTATGGCAACAGGCAAGACGAAAATGGCACAAGAAAGAGGAAGCGAGGAGGAGAAAAAAAGGAAAACGCAATGCGTCAACCAGCTATGAGAAATTTACATGAGGCAAATTGATCAGATCAGCGACTGAGTGAATGATCGAAATGAATGAGTGAATGAGCCGCTGAACAGATTTACACTTGATTATTTGATACGTGTCGCGTCAGGGCAGTGTTGCCTTATCTTTTCTCACATTTGTCGCACATTCATCTTACGAATTCGGTCAACGTGCGAGGGAAAGGGAGAGGAAGAGGAGAAGCTAACAGGGTTGACTGCAGGTGAGATTGAGTAAAGCTTTTAGGGCTAGAAGCAAAGGGAGAGGCAGGCAGAATAAGTAAGGAAGAAAAGATAGAGAGAGGAGACGCAGGGAAGGTGAAAAAATTAGGGAGAAGAAAGAGATATATAGAGGGGAAGACAGCGCAAGACAGCAGCCAATTAAATCACGATGATCTCATCGCCCACAACTCTCTCAATGCCCTCTCCCCCTCTGCCTCTCCCTCCCTCTCTCTCTCTGTTGTCAGGTGTGACTCCAAGAAGTTGTTCAAGTTGTTGCTCGGAACCTTTACGCATTTTCCTTTTACTATTTATTTATCTCGGCTTTTATTTGTTATACCATTAAGCGGGCGGCCTGCTTGTCTTGTGTGTTAGAAAACACGTTTCGTATAGTCCCAAAGTTGACCACATTCCACAGAGAATTCGCCAGCTGCCGCTTCAGTGCTCAATGCTCAATGGATTTCGGTGTTTCTGTTTATTCCCATTGAGTCTGGCTTTATCATTGTTGTTGTCGCTGTTTTTTTATTTGTCTTACAAATCACAAACATTATAAATTGGTGAAACCACAGCACGGCATGCCTTGCCCGCTTGAAGGTGCTAAAAAACTCTACATCAATTATTGCTATTAATAATATGCTGTCCAAGCATTGGGGGATTTGCATAGATTTTCAACTCGAGTGCCCCGAGGGGCCACCAGACTCAAAAAGACTTTGACTTTATGTGTCTGAGTCAGTAATTAAATTTGCCAATGACTTCGAGCTTCAATTTGAATTTAAATTCAAGTTTTGAGTGTCTGTTTCAAGTTTAAAATCGTGAAAAACAACTGAACAATGTCCTTTTGTGACCTTCGCGACGGGGTGCTAAAAATAAAGTTCAAATGATGTTCATAAGTCGAGAGAGTCGCAGTATGATCTCATAAGCACACCGCATTGACCTTGTTTATTTTGTGCTTGGCCTATGCCAAACACAGAGCTAACTTTCTAATGAATATATTTCTATACTAAGTAGATCTGTCCATGATCTCTGTAAGTCTGTCCCTCTGTCTCTTGTTCATTGTCATTGTAAGCATAAAATCAGCATAAGTTCAGTTCAGTTCATGATCTGTTATTTTTGCGGTCTATCTGTGAGGTGTAGCCATTCTTGCCGTTATAATGGGATCAGGCATGGATGTTATTGTCAAAAGATAAATGGCATGATAGCACGAAATGAAGTGTCGGTGCAAAAATAACTGAGAATTAATTGAAATTCATTATTTTTGGCGGTAGAGAAAGCAAGGTTCTTGAGTTATGTGTAGATTGCATCGAGTACAGTAGAACTACTTGTGAGGTTGGTATTTTAAATAAATAATTAAAATATAGGTTAGCTCATTGTTGGGTTGCTTCGTGAAACACGCTCGCTACTTTTCTTTTTACTAGTTTTGGCTTAATAATTTGGTTAGCTGTAAAGCTTTAATAAGAAATCAAACTGAATTTAGACATCGAGTTTACTAATATATATGTACATATATTCTTATATATATTCTTCTATATATTCTTATTACAGTCACGTCCATCTGTACGTCAGTCTCTTCGTACATCGGGCATATCACAGTCGAGCATACTCAGCTCTAGTTTGCCTGATTGTTTCAAATTTTTTAGAGTTATAAATTTGGTTATATATACCACATAAGATACACTCCCCCTCGAGCTATGTTGACAGCTCACTTTCAATTGCGACATCTAGTTAGCGCAGAAATTGAAGAGCCAAATAAAACGACACGATCGACTGCATCGGCTGCATGAATGAATCGCTTAATGAAGCGACGCCGCTGCAATCTCAGTCGCCGTTGCAGTCGCAGTTGGAGCTGAAGTTGGAGCTGCATGGAGCAGGCTGACCACGAGGCTGGCCAAAGACAACGACGACGACGACGACGGTCACTGTAATTGTGGTTGTGGTCAGTCCGTCAGTCAGTCTGTCTAACAGACAATCCACCCGCAAAACGTCAAAGTCTTTGGCCAGTTCGATCCATAATTCAGTTTTACGGTTCAGCGGATTTGCTGCATGCTGCATGGAGCATGCCGCTTGCTGCTTGCTGTTGCACTGGGCAATTGCTGCAATGTGGCAAAGCAATCGATTTAAGCGCCGCCGCATAAATTGCCAGTCGTAGTCGCAGTCGAAGCCAAAAGGTTCCTTCAATCTGTGCGAGAGCGCAGGCGGCAGCAACATGATGAATTGTTTTCTTTGTCGACTTGTTGAGCTGCCAACTGCGAAGAGTTGCAGCCACAGTTGCTGACGCTGCTGCTGCTGCCACTGCGCTGCTGCTGTTGCTGGTGATGTGAATGATGAAGTAGGAAAAAAAAAATTGCAAATTGTATCAAAAATTTAAATTTTCGCTTTCATTATGCGGCGGCGTCGTTGACTGCATCCAATTCCAGGCAGCCTCAGCCAACAGCCTGCCTCCCCCTCCCCCCTCCTGGCTGCCACTCAGCGCCGGCATTTGCTAATGGACTGACGGCTCGTCGTCGTCGCTGTCTTCGTTGTTGTTGTTGTTGTTATCCATGCTGTGCTGCCATTGTTTTGGTTTATTTCTGCAGCTTTTCCCTATTTTCAGTTTTGACAGTCGCGTTTTTCACAAAATAATGAGCTGCTTTTGTTCGCGAGACGAGAGGATGTTCCCCCTCCCCTCTCCTCTGACCCCCCTCACCCTCTACCTCTTCTACAAGGCGTTCGCATAATTTATGACCTTTGACCGCAGGGCTGATAACAGTTGGTTGAGCGATAGTTGCAGCCCGACACTCGATACACTCAACGACACCCGATATTGAGCGCTGATTGCATCGCACACGCGGCACAATGCGGCACATGCGGCGTATACGCAACGTTGTCGAGCCAAGCTGAGCCGAGCTGAGCCGAGGCAGGCGCAGGCATTCACTTTCAACTAATTACGCGCATAAATTAAATGCACAACAAGCTGCATTACAAATATCTGCAGCGAAAAAAGTAAAATGAGGAACACAATCGCAGCTGGAGAAAGACAAAGGAGACAAAAGAAAGACAGAGAGAGAGAGATGGGAGAGAGATGGGATGTGCTGCTGCACGAGACGAGACTTGAGGAATGCCAAAGATGTTTGGCGAAGCCAAGAAATGACATGCCATGCTTATACTCAGACCCAACATGCTCCCATGCTCCCGTGCGCCCGGTGTGGCAACGCCACCTAGTCCTACCTACCCCCCTCCCTCCACCACTGCTGCTGCTAGCAAATGGCAGCCACAGCGACGACGACGCTGTCTGCCAAGCGGCTGAGACATTGCGGCAGACGATGCAATAACAATCACAACAACAATAACAACAACAACAGCAGCAGCAGCAACGACGACGACGCTGTCTGCCAAGCGGCTGAGACATTGCGGCAGACGATGCAATAACAATCACAACAACAATAACAACAACAACAGCAGCAGCAGCAACATGTCAAGAAACTGCAAAATGAACAATTGAGGCGCGGTAAAGTTTAGATACTCTTTGAGCTGCTCGAGGTGCCATAAGAAATATAATGATTATGGTAGAAGAAATTAAACTGAACTGAACATATGCAGTGTGAACATATTGTTGCATTATAGATTGAAGATTCTAGATTTTTTTATAACTCTCATTATGTTATTGCAATAGAGACTTCAATCAATCAATGAAAATAACTTTATTTATTTGTGCAACTTAGAGTGGGAAGTAAGCTGACAATATAATTATATTAAGGCTATAAAGCTGCTTAGAATTTATAAAGTTGAAAACTGAATTACTCTTGAATATATGTACAAAGAGTTTATAGAATTTTTTACAGCCTGAAGGCCACAGTTAGCTCTGGCTACAACTTTGTATCCATGGCGTTTAATATTACAATACAAATTGATAAATAAATACATCGAATTCTCATGATGTTTACTGTACGATCAATCAATCAAAGCTGTTATTGCTGTGGGAATTGTACTGCAAAGTTGAGCTGACAATTATAGCTATAAAACTGCTAGATTTTCAAGTATAATCACAGTGACTTCTTGCAAAGAATCAATAGCTTTATCGAAGTCAAACTCAGTTTTATAACACCGCAATCTCTATAACATCTGCACTATAACTTTAAGCATAAAACGCCTGGCTTCATCATCAGCAAGGGCAGGCACAACAACACGCAATATGTGACAACAACAAAAGCAATTGCAGCAACAACAACAACAACAACTGCAGCAGCAGCAGCAACTACTGCAGGAGCTGTGACAATGCCGTTGATAACAACAACAATGGCCAACAAATTGCTGTGCATTGTGTGTGTGTGCGAGCGTTGAGAGTGAGTGGGTTGTGTGTGTGTTGCGTGTGTGCAGAGTATGTGTGTGTGTGTATTGTGTGTGTGTGTGTATTGTGTATTTGCTGTGCAATTTAACGTGGCGTCTTCAATTTCAGCATTCTTTTGGCAGTCTGCATATTTGCCGCAACTGTTGTCGCACAGCGCAAGTGGATTTTGTTGTTGTTGGTGCTGCCACTGCTGCTGCTCCTGCTGCTGTTGCATTAACAACGTTGCCATCGATCGCCGGCGCACTAGCTGTGCCAATGTGTCGTATGCGTAATCTGACCGCACAATGAATTGCTTTCTTCTTCTTTTTTTTTGCACTGCCAAAAATGTTGGGGAAGTTGTTATCAAACAGTGGAGTTGTTGCTGTTGTTGTTGCTGTTGCAGTTGATGCTTTTGTTGTTGTTGTTGTTGCTGTTATTGTTGTTGTTGCTGTTATTGTTGTTTTTGTTGTTGTGCGCTTGTTGTTGCTGCTTATTGCAATATGAGCAACGCGCATTGAGTAAATTCATTTAGGCCGTGCGACAGTCTGTCTCCTTCTCTTTCTCTCTCTCTTTTTGGCCTCCCGCACTCTGCATCTCTCTTTTAAGTTAGTTGCGCTACACATATTGTTGCTCTTTTCTCTCTATCTCACTCCATCCCCTTCTCTCTCCCCCACTGTGTATGCAGTTTTGTCTTTTCCTTGTCTCGTTTGTCAGACATTTGACAGTTTGTTTGTTATTTTTGCACGTTGACTTTTTGTTGCTGCCTGCCTGCATCTCTCTGCCTCTCTGTCTGCCTCTGTCACTCTCTTTCTCCCTTCCTCCCTGCCTCTCTCTCACTCCTCCCTTCTCCCTCTCTCTCTTTCCTCTTCTCCCATATCGTGTGTCTTTGTGGCATATTTTCCATACCCCTTTTGCAACCGTTAGCAAGAGTTGCCTAACAGCCGCCCACTTCATCACCAGGCAACCCCTTACCTCCTTTCCCCTCACCCACTACCTTCTCCCCTTCCCCACCTCCTCCCTTGTCATGTTTTAGATTTCAATTTTTATGGCAAGTCAAATTTTTGTGATGCTCGTTTCGTTTCGTTTCGTCTCGTTTTGTTTTGCTTTGTTTTGCTTGCTTTGTTGCCATTTTGGCAGCAACAACAACAGCAACAACAACAACATTTTCGAGGAAGTTAAAATTTGCATAGAAAAATGGAAATTAACAAGACCATTTGACTAGCTGTCTGCCGACCTCCTGCCCCCCACCCCCTCCCTGGGGAGTGGGAGGGAAGAGGGGGGGGGCTCGTCCTGTTTGTGCATTTGTCGTGTGTCTAAATTTAGGCCTGGCCAACATGTTTGACCAACTGAACTGACTCGACTGAATGACTGACTGCCACAGTTGGTGGAAGTTGCATATAGACATGCACATCCCCTTACCCCACACCCCCTCCTCCACCCCATTGCACATCCACTCTGTCTGTGATGTAATCCACGTAATGCATGCGACAAAACTTGCGACTCGCATTTCAATTTTCAAAGCTACAAACTACAAAAAAAGAGATCAAAGATCGCAAACGATTGCATCGCATTGCATGTGGCATGCATAATCGAATAATCGCAACAGCAGCAACAACAACAACAATAGCAATGAAAACATATCGAATAATTAATAATTAATGTTTCATATTTTTCCCAGCAGCATCGCAAAAGTTTCACTTGAGACCATCAAGAAAATGTTTACATAAATTGCCACAGCTCGAGGTCTGCCTCCCACTCGCTCTGCCTCCCACTTTCCCTCTCTTTCTTTCCCTCTCTTCTATGCCTTCTTTCTCTCTCTCTCTCTCTGCTGCTCGCACATGACCTCGAAGACAAACCTCACGTACAAGGATTTTTAGCTGCACAGGCCGCACTTGCGCACTTACATAAAGCGCAGAAGTACATTTTCTATCTCCCCCTCTCCCTCCCTCAACCCCTTCCCCTCCTTCTACCCCTCTCCCCTCTCTACTTGCATATCTTTTGTGTGTATCTCTCGTGCTGTATCTGCTTTTTCATATCTTTTGTAAAAAGTGAAAATTGATGCATGCTCAGGCATAAAGGAAGCACCATCAGCTTTACCCTTGCACCCCCTTGCCCCCTTTTCCACCTGCCTCCCCTCTCTTCTCCCCCGCTTAGTCGCATCAATTTCCTTATGGATTTTCATATTTTTTTATAAGCAAGTCACGGAAATTCGTTTAAAGACTTAATGAAAATGAGGCAGGCGCCAAAAGACGTGCACATCTACTAAAACTTGTATGGGAAGGGGGCGTGGGAGAAGGCGTAGGGTGCTTTGGCGTGACAACAATCGAGAGAGAGACAGAGACAACAATCTACAGAGAAAGAGAGAAAGATCAAGTGAGATTCAAAGATCGCAGCTTACAAATGTTAATTGAGTTTCTGGGAAAATAGTCGAGGCGTATTAAAAACTTATTCACTTTGTTAATGGCAAATACAAATGGCAATCCACAAGAAAAATGATGTCATAATAAACTGGCAAATACTACGGACGGAGGGACGGACAAGGCAACTCTCAAAGCGACGCGCCAAAAAGTCAAATTAGTCCACGTTAAACAGAAAAGCGAGCAAAGCAAAGCAAATGCGCCAAATTGAAACACAAACTAAGAGTGAAGTGGACGAGGAACGGCAATAGAAGTAGCAAAAGAGGGACAGTAGGGGAGCAGCAGTAGGAGGGGAACGGCAGAAGGTGAAGGAGTTTTGGAAGCTGAAAGTGGGAGCCAAAGCGAGAGCGAGCTCGACGGCACGACGAATGTCTAAACAGGCTTGGCAGCCAAATGAGCAGAGGCTGTGGAGGAGCAGCTGAGTGTGAAGAGGGTGAGGGGAGAAGGGGACGGACTGACGGGGTGTCTGTAGAAGGAGGCAGCACAACTCCGGCAGTCAGACAGGCAGGCAAACTGGCAAAAAACGGACAGCAAATACAATAATTAGATCACAAACAGACAGCAACAGACTCAGAGTGCTGCAACGTGACTGAACAGGGGAGGCAGAGAGAGACAGTAAGAGAGAGAGAAGGAAATACAGAGAGTGAGAGAGGAGAGGGGGAGGGGCGCTGCAGTCACTCCGTAGTGGGTAATGAAGTGGAAGGGGAGCAGCAGCACTCAGCGCATTTGATTCTCCCAGCAGGGCGAAGCAACTAACTAAGTTGTTAATATTATGAACTGTTGCACTCTGCATGGCATTTGTATACCCTGTAAATTAGAGCAAGATAAAGGTATATACGCATATTATTATTATATTAACATATTATTGTTTGGTATTATATAATAAAGCTTTAATTTCTTGAACAAATTTGGTAAGTTTTCACACACATGACTCAATTTTGGCAATTAGCAGGCACATAATAAATCATTATGAGCTGTAGATCGGTAGATCTGAAGATATTTTCAGTTTATGATTGGATGTAGCAATACTTGCTAAGAGGTTGTTGACCAGAAAACTATTTACTTTTATATTTGCAGCAACTCTTACTGCAAAGTTTATATGATAATAACAATATTATACATATTATAATAATAATCATAATAATAATCTTATGTGCACACAATATTTGTTAATATTATATATTATACCAAATAGTTATAATACTATATTATACGTATTAAAACTATAATATTTTATAACATAACGCACTTAAGATCGTCTGATTTTAGTTTGAATGTCAAAAGCTTTGTTTGCTTAAAAGTTCTTGACATAAATGATCTACAATTATCATATATTGATAATGTACTGGATTAAAATCTTATGTTTCTATATATAGGCAGGCAATATCAAGCAGCAGAGTGGCGCAGTGGAAGCGTGCTGGGCCCATAACCCAGAGGTCCGAGGATCGAAACCTTGCTCTGCTAATTTGTGAATTGGGAAATTAAATTGAAGTGTCCTTTTTTTATCATTTATTTATCATTGTTTTTTTTTTATTTAAAAACATTGTAATATGACATGCCTTCTTTACAAGTAGAGAGCATTAAATTTTGTTGCCTTTGCTATTAGAAACTGGAAGCAGATCTTAGATTGACTGACAAAATATTCTCTCATTTCTCTAATTTTGTTCCTCCACAGAATACCCAATTTTAATATGTTATTATAATATTATAAACCTTATAAATATCTAACTTTATTGCCTCTTCTTTTATATTAACTGAAAAACTTGCAATGAACTCTTGAAGATCTCAGACTAATTAAGAAAGAATTCTCTTAATAAATCGGCCACACATTTCTGCCTTCAGCGATTACAGGGTATTCCTGTTGATGCCATGACAAACCCAAAGTGTCAGTTCCCATAAAGTTCTGTGGCAGCTTGAACTGTTAGCGGAGACAAGCAGAGCTGCTTGTTGTGTTTGTCTCAAGACATGCAAAGCGCTTGCCAAGTTGCATGTGCAGCAGCTTCCTACAACAACCAATAACAACAACAGCAACAACATAAAGAGCAAATACAATAACAACAACAACTACAACAACAACAGGCACACACTCGTGTGTGAAAAACTAAACTCAATTACTCAACAAACATAGTAACCTACTTCATAAAGGCAACAACAACTGCAACAACAACAACAACAATGCAAAACACTGTTAACAACTACAACAAACAACAAGAAAAGCAACAAATTCATTTTCGCTTTTTATTGCTTTTTTCTGCTTAACACGAAGAGTTGAAAGAGTCCTTCAAGCGTGACAATCACATGGAACAGTTGTTGTTGTTGCCAGTGGTTGTTGTTGTTGTTGTTGCTAGTTGTTATAGCTGCCTGTTGTTGCTGTTGCTGCTGATTTATAGTTTTCATTTTGCACACAGCTTGTGCAGCTTGTTGGATGTTGTAAAAGGAAATGTCAATTCTGTTGCCCGTTTGCCAAAAAAGCAACAACAACAACAACAACGAAACACAATGCAACAAGAAACATTTGCGGCATCGGCGGCCTCTATGTGTGTAATCTCTGCAGTGCCAGGCGGTAAGGCGGAAGGGGGCGGGGCTGCTGATGTTGTTAACTTGAGCGCCCGCTAATGTAAGTCATATAACAAATTTTGCAACTGCATTTACAACTGCTACAAGCAAGGGAAGAGGGCCAAGGGGAGAGGGGAAGTGAAAAGGGGAGAGGATAGAAGTAAAGACAGCGGCAGGGGCTGCTACAGGAGTATTGCAATGACTACATTGAATCAGTTCCAATGCGGAAAAAGAATCAAATGCTGCTGCTGTATCCGCCTTCTCTTGCTGCTCCTGCTCCTCCTGCGCTTGCTCATCCGCCTCCTCTACCTCTACCTTCTTATACTTCACCTCTTCTTTCGCCTGCTGCATCTCCTGCCTTTCCTGCTCCTGTTCTACCTCCTTCATCTCCTGTTCCAGCTCGTCTTCCTCCTGCTTCATCTCCTTGTTCTATGCTTCATCTCCTCCTGCTCTACCTCCTTCTTCTCCTACTGCTCCTACTCCTGCTTCACCTCCTTCTTCTTCTACCTCTCCTGCGCTGTGCAGGCTTTCTCCCTGCTCAGCACTGGCGCTGGACCCAAAACCGGCTGACAACGGCGACTCCTTCGCGTGCTGGCCAACACTTTGCTGCAAAAATATGTGCCCAAGCGAGTTTTTTTTTGTTTTGTCGGTCTTGGGCCTAAATGACCGCCTTGCCAGAATTTGTTAGCTCGAAAGAGACATAGAGAAAGAAAGAGTGAGGGAGAGAGAGATGCCCAAAACCAAAAACACAAAGCAAAGCGAAGCGCCCAGCAAGAATGGGAATAAGATCTGGCAATGGGAATGGGCAATGGAACTGGAAGGGAATGGGGGCGAGGCAAGGGGTGCAAGCTGATGGAACCTGGGCAACCTGGAAGTGGCATTCAAGCTGAGGCAAACGCTGAAACGGAGACTGGATCGTGAGTCAGCAGCAAAAGAGTCAAAAGCGCAAAAACCAAGTCAATGTTGATTTATTGCTGGCTTATTAGAATGGGCGAAGAAGAAAGAGACACACAGATACAGAGAAAAGAGAGAGAGAGGGAGTAGAGAGAGAAGAGAGTAGAGAGAGCAGAAGAGGTAGGTAGGGGGAAGACGGAGCTATATGTTATGCGCAGTTCTGAGAAGCAAAAGGTACGCAGACATATTCACAATAGGCCTTTTGCGGTAAAGCACAAGCTTGGGTATTTCTAATGAAACACTGAGAGAAATAAGCAAGAACTGTATACAAAATAATGACATATAAAATGAAAATAAGATACATTGTTTCAATATATTACTGTATAAGCCAAAGACCGTAACAATTATAAGTTTAATACATAAAAATGTTTCCTTTATTTTAAATTTTTGATGTTCTTTAAAACTGAATTAGATGATCTTTTAATGGAGATATTTATCTAACTGTTATTTATGGTGTCTGGTATAAACCTGTTTGTCTAATATCTAAAGATGCTTTTCTTAATTTTTGTTTAATCGTATAAAATGAATTGCATTTAAATTGTTGTTATTAGTCACATTAAGTGCCAAGTATAGAGCTGAATTTTATAATTTATTTGTTACTCTTTTATGTAGTTAAGATCATTTGATCTTATATTGATCTTATATTGATGATACTATGTTATTATTATTATATGTTAATGAAAATCTGCGTTCTTATCTCAAGTAAAAGAAAATGGTTCTCATTAAATGATCAGCTGCTCATCAATTTCTTTTGTATCATATTAAAAAGTTTCCTTACAAAGTCTAAGTTAACTTTAACAAATCAACAATTTCTGTTCATTCCTTGCTGCTTTATGATATCATAATACACAATTTCCTCCATTATAAAGTTTAATCATCAATTTCCGTTCGATTATAAACTTATAAACACTTTTAGTCATTAATTTCTTTAGCAAGCTTAACTTCGTTCTCGTTTCTCTGCTCTTCTCATTAACATTCTGTCTTTCATCCTGCAAACGGCAATTAAAATTGGCTTAGCCATAATTCAAGTGCATTAACAGTACGTTATGGCCAGGTTTGGTTTGTCTGCCTGTCTGGCCTGCTGCTTGCATTTCTTGGAACTCTTTTGATCGGCAACAACAGCAAGAATTCATATGTCTCTCTCTGTCTCTGCATATATAGATATACATAACTTGATATATTTATGTATTTATAGTATTGTATTGGCCGTGGCAATCTAATATAAAGCACAATAAAAACTTGAATATTGCTATTTGCAACACGTCAACAACAACGCGACTAACAACAACAACTTCAACAATCACGCCAAGGCAATGAACGAAACGTGCCAAACGGCTGACGATCGCTGATAAGCCGCTGCCAAGGAGCCAAAGCCGGAGCTGGAGCTGGAACTGGAGACGGAGTTGGAGCTGGACATGGAGACGTAGCTGCAACTGGAGAAAAGTTTTCTTTATATTGGGTATATATACATATATATATATATTGCCAGGACGAGCGGCGATAAATGTTGAGTCCGGCGCGAGCCGCGTGTTTTGGCCATTTTTATGGCTATTTCTCTATCTGCATCTCGCTCTGTCATTAGCAATTAATAGTCGTCGCGAGAAATTTGCATGACCAAAAGGAAAGTGACAAAAACAAACGGCAACACTAACAACAACAGCAACTGTTGCTGCTGTGCTGCTGTTGCTGCTGTTGGTAGTCAAAATGGCCAAAAAAGATTGCAGGCGTCAAACGACGCGATAATTTGCGTTCGAACAGTTTCGACTGCGGCAGCTAAACACGAAATGCTAATTGTTATGTATATAGGGTAATACAGGCGGGGGAAGGGGAGGCGGCGCCTTGTGGAAAGTGAGAGTGACACCTGTTGCGATGTTGCCACTGCCACTGCTGCGTGCGTGAATTATGCACTTGGCCAACACAACCAATCAAATGTGGCAACAACTCCACGCCGCATCGCCGACGGCCATGATCGATAAGCCAAAGATCAGATGAGAGAGAAAGAGCGAGAGAGAGAGCGAGCGAGAGAGTGAGAGGCATAGCAGACGAAACGCATTAAGCTTCATATGAAACGATCATTATTTTAAATTATGCGCACGAGCGTGCTGCCAAGCCAAGGGGCAAGAGGAGGGGAGGAGGGCACAAGTCAAAAGGCGGCTCATTTGCATGAGGCATGATTGAACCGAGAGCAGCAAACACTTTCAATTGCAGTTGATGGATCAATGGATGAGCAAACAGCGCGGCCAGCACGCTGATGGTTTCATTAGGGGCAGGTGTTGTTGCTGTTGTTGTTGTTGGCAGTGGAATAGTTAGCCATAAATAAAGCTATAAAGGAAAGGCCAACGAAAACAAAGTTTAGCTCTAACAGAGACATTTGGCTGGCAATACACACACACTCACACAACCACCCACAAAACACACACACAACTCACACACACAGCTGCAGCGCGAGCAGCTTCATTAGAAAACATTTTCACAGATGACACATTACTGTCACTGCGGCGTTATGAGCTAAATTTATTGACGTCGCCCTGTGGTGGCGTACAGAATATTTTCATGTTGCCACATGCCGCATGCTCATTTAGCTTGCCACCTTCAGCTGCCCCACACTCTCTCCCCCTCTGAAGAATGTCACATGCATCTTGTTGCGGGCATTTGAGCGTTTGATTTGTGTGAGGCAGCAGCAGCAACAGCAGGAGTAGTAGAAGAAAAGGAAGGTGGAGAAGGTACAGAAGAAGAAGAAGATAAAGTGGACATATATAGACAGTGAACAGCCTGTGCATGACGAGGCATAAATACCCTTGACAGTGTCAAAGAAAAGAATTCACTATTCCTGTGTAAATGAAGAAAGCGTTTGCTTAAGAAAAGAATGCGCGCTTTTTGTAGAGACAGAGAAGGAGAAGAAGAAGAAAGACAAAAAAAGAAAACAATTATTGAAAAGTTAGAAAACTTATTTCTTTATCGCATGTTTCTATTTCTGTTTTGTGTAGATCTTCAGAACTCAAAATGAACTCATACAAATTTTACGTTATTTTAAAGAAATCTTTTGTAAAAACCATAAAAGATTAATAGATGTCAATGAATACTTATACTATACACACCATAAATAAATAAATACATTATAATAATAACTAAAAAACTGCAGTTTCCCATAAATAAAAGCAATAAATTATGTATACTCGTACATTATAATTAATCTTGCCAATAAATTCAAAAGCACTCAAGCAGAACTATTCATCTTTACTCCCCCACAATTTTTCTTTAGATATTTTTACAGCTATGCCAACACCTTGTATAAATATAATTTACCCCGCAACATTTTGTGGCAAGATGACACAACTATATCCCCAAAGTGGGAGGCAAAAGATCATCATTTCGTAACAGCGCTGACAACTTGGCTAGCGGCAAAACAAACTGCAGCAGGCCAGGCACAATTTATATGTATTTATGTGAAGAATTTCCTCCCCCCCAAACACCCCATAAGGAATGTACATTCGTGACATAGATTAACGCCAGAGGCGGGAGGGGGAGGGTGTATGCCTGCCCCTGGGTTAGTGGTGCAGCATGTTGCAGCAGGCGTGAGGCAGCGATGCGTGCGCTGATGCAACTGCGCCCGCGCAAGCATCGATTTTAATTATAATAATTATTGCCAATTATTCAACAACATTTTGTTATCAAGGCGCGTGCAACTAATTGTGGCTTCTTCTTTCGCTTTCTTTACAGACAAAGAAGAAGAAAGAGAAGAAAAAGGAGAAGACTTTCGTTACTTTTGCCCAGCGATGCGTTTGCCTTATGGTTGCTGCTGTAATCGCTTCATTTTATGTAATTACATGTTTAATTACAAGTAATTAAAATGTGACGCTTTAAATTTCGTTGCAGTTTATTTTTAGTTTTGGTTTTTTACTTTTCTTTTTTTGTTTTCTGATTTTATTCATGATTTCTGTTTTTGTTTTCAGTTTCTTTTCTTTATTTTTGGATTTTGTACAGTTCATTTTTTCTGTTTTTATGTGGAAATTGATGTTGATTTTGGAATTGATGTGGGGCAAGCGCATCACCTCGCCCTCTAATGAGGTCAAGTACTGACAGGAGTCGTCGCCTCGACGCTTCCACGTGTTTTTTTGCCCCTCTCCCCACTCCCCTCTGTCATGTGTGTTGCATAATCTTTGTGGCAGGCAGCTTCGTCATAATTTGTTGTCCACTTGGCGCCTCGAGCAACTGCAACTGTCCACTTGAACTGCATATGGTTTTTTTTTCTTTCTTTCTTGCCCCGCAACTTGATCAAGTGCAGCCGCAGCGAAGGTTGAAGACGTGAAGACACGTAAAGCTCCACTTCCATAAGTAATTAATGTGCACACTGCCCGTGCCCCGTGGGGCATTGCAGCTGCTGCACTCGCTTTGTCTACCAGTTTGTCCGTTATGCATCGATTTATAACCAAATAAAAAGAGTGTATAAAATTGTCGTTTCTATGGATTTATTATTTTTTGTTTGCTTTTCACAACTGCGACTGAGCTGAGAGATTGGAAATTGTTGTCTTCAATTGCGGCCATTGCATAATTAAGACAGCACTAGCAGTCACAGTCCACGAGAGTGTCTCCCAGCCCTGTCCAGTTGCCCATTTGACTGACTGACTAACTGACTAACTGACTGACAGGCCATCAACGGCCGGCAACGACAGCAGCAACGGCAGCCCGAACAAAATGCTCCACACCCCAGCCCGTGGCGAGCTTGGCTTTTCCCGGAGCTGGCCTAATCCGTGGTCGGGTTTTTTAAATGCATCATCTTGCAGCACAAATCAAAGAGCCATAAAAACCAATAATCATTATTAAGCCAAACAAGCCAATTAATGCTGCAGCAACGGGGCAGCTGCAACAAAAACAATCTCAGTTGCAGTAATTAAATGAAAATAAAACACAAAGTTTTGGTCAACTTTATGCGAGACCAAACAGGTCTAGCTCCCCCTCGGCAATCCCCCGTCCCCCCCTTGCTAATTTTGCCATTTGCGTGCAGTAATAAAGCGATAAATTGTGGCAAAACATACAGCGAGAGCGGGAGAGACTGAGAGAGTTGATAGCAAAGAATATTAAAGTCATGCTGTGGCAATTAGTGTTGGAAATCGCACAAAATATGCAATTCCTCTTTACATATTACTCATACGCCACGTGGGGACTGACATTGTTGGCTGCTGATGAATCAAATCAAATCATAGACAAATCAAATGAAAGACAAATCAAATCAAAGTCAAATTCAAATCAAATTCAAAATCAAAGTCGGCATCAAAGTGCGTCCTTTTAAATAATTTCAAACTTGAATTCGCAGTGAAAGTTGCGCCCGTAATGTTGTTGTGGCTACCGTACAACAAAAGGTAATGCCCAACCTAGGGCAATATCGTGTTGCCGATCGTTTCAATTGATAAAAAAGCACAACAACAACAACAACAACAACCCCGAACGAATGCTGCCCAGCGGGAGATTTCAGAAAAAAACAAAATACTTTTGGCTCGCTTCATTGGGCGACGTCAACAGCGACGCCAACGTTGACTGCGACTGCAACTGAGGCTATTTAATGCGCGCTGGAGGAAACACTTGGGGTCAACGCTAATTGATTTGGAAAGGCTTTCAGGTCGGTCAGTGGCTGCCATAAAAACACCACTACAAATCCCCTCAAATGTCCCCTACTCCCCCTCTTTACTATTCAAACTACACACAATTATCAAAATGATATGGCTCCAGGGCGAGCAAAATGCGATTTCTCGCAAAGAATTCATTAAGTTTAATTGGAAAATCGTCCATTTATTCGAGTGATATAAGAAAATTAGGGTTAGGTTAGGAAGAATTGAAGGTGAAATATACAGATTATAGATTATTCGATTATTATATCTTTTGATATAAATACTAATTTATAATTCCTCCTGTTTTCTCAGAATTAAAATCACAGCGTTACCAGTTTAACTTACTTAACAGTATGTGGTTGACAGCAACTTTCAATAAATAGTTATCCAACACTGTTTGTATACTGTTAACTAACAACTATCGATAAATAGTTACCCAAAACTATTTGTATACTGTTAACCTATATTGAGAGATCTTAGATATAGACTGTACGCTAATTAAGTATTTCATTAAGGAAGATCATATTAGAAAATTATAGAATCTATCTCTCTCTTGGATATCTTTAATATGCTCTATTAGATCTAAGCTAAGTAGGAATTTCATTTAGATCTCTGAATTATCTAGAATATTAATAGCTCCTTCTAATATATTTAATTTACTCATTTAGATCTTATGTTTTAAGATCCATTCCTTTTAAATATGATACATCATTATAATTTTGATGTTTGTACGCCTCTATCTTTAGAATACATTAAGCAAGCTATTATTTACCCAACAGATCTAGATGTTTCTTAGTTCTGTTATGTGTCTTAGATCTTAAATCTTTCCTATTAATAAATCTATTATTATATAAAAATTCCAATTCAAATTATGCCACCTCATTACTTCTGCTCTATCTAATTATCAAATTTTTGCACTCAATTCTTCTATAAAATTTCTCACAAAGACTTAATTATCTCACTCTCTGCGCGAGCATAGCCACAAACGAGACTTCAACGAGTGCAACCTGCAGCATGCAACACATAATTGGATGCTACTTATTTCAATTAGCCAACACAAAATGCGGCTCTTTCCCATGGCCACCAAAGTGCAGTTCACTCATCCACTGCCCACCTGCTCTCCTTTGTCCAACTGTTCGACTGTCCATCTGCCCCCCCTTTGTGCAACTGTTCCACTGTCCATCTGCCCGCCTTTGTCCAGCTGTCTGTCTGTCCCACTGTCCCCACTCATTGACAGACATCGCGCTTCTCGAAGTTTGGCGCGTCTCTTTCACTTGACAGAAAATGCAATGATTTTTCATGTACATTTTACACATTTCGAATTTGAAATATTTCTCAATGCGCGTTTTCATTCAAAAAGTAAAGAGCACTGAGTGTTTTTTTTCGGTTTTCATTTTGGTTTTGGCATTTCAAATCCGTCCGCACTGTCCGCTGTCCGTCTGTCTGTCGCATCCGTCCGGTTTTGCCATTTGAAGTGCTGAATTTTTCATGTGCATTTAATTAGTTGAATTATGGCTGTGAAATGTGGCCAAGTGGGCAGTGTAGATGATTTTGTGTGTTTGCAGTGCAGTGTGGAGTGTGTGTTGAGTGTAAACACAGTTTGATAGTAAAAGAAACTAACTGAAAAATACGTTAATAATAATAAAGCCAACACTTTTTTTCGCCATATTATGCGACAACTTTCGCGAAATCATTTTTATAGACTGCACAACGACAGTTTTCAGTTAGTTTCTGTTGTTGACGACGCTGTTGTTGATGTTGTCGATAGTGTTGATGTTGTTGCTGCTGCCAATCTATTGGCCAATTGTCACCTTTCGAATTTTCGTGGAAAGTAGGCAGCGCCAATTTGAACTACTCCATCGACAAGGACGTGACACACATGCAGAGACCTCTAACTCAACTCGTTACACTCTCCTCCCTACCTCTTTCCTCTCCCTCCCCTGCTGCACTTGTCGTGCGCTAAATTGAGCTTAATTTCAATTTGTCTAAGGGCCGCCCGTGAGTCAAGCAACCTCCAAGCGCAGTACAAAATTTGAAAAAAAAAAATTAAAATGAAATAAAACCGCAGATAAAAATCTCCGAGTTTTTCCACAATTTTTCTCTACATAAGGTATATCGCTGTCCCTCTCTCTCGACTGACGACGACGACGACTTGACCCAGTTACATTTGTTGTTGTTTTTTTCGGTTTTTTTCTCGAGTCTTTTTCGTATTTTTCTTATTTTGTTTTTGGTTTTTTTTTCTTTATTTGTTCTTCCACATTGTAATTAGTGACGAGAATTGTTTATAATGAGACTGAAACTGAAACTGAGACAGCGGCAAAGGTATGAAAAAGTACTTTGTGGATTGCCTACACTCGTAGTTGTTGTTGTTGTTGGCTTCCTCTCTTGCCTTCACATTTATACAAATTGTGGGCATAATTAAAAAATTGCCGACATAATTAGCGTAGAACCACATGCTGCAGTTCAAACTGAGTTCAGACTAAAAGCTAAAGAGGTAAATCCATTAAAATGTGAAGGACATGAAGCAAGAGATGTTGCTATTATTGTTGCTTTTGTTGTTGTTGTTGCGGTTTCAACAGGTTGACTCAACGCACGAGCTAAAGTTGAAGATTCTCTTTGCGCAGCTGTGTGCCCCATAACAAACTGATTGGCGCCGCTTTACACTTCCGGTCAACGTGATATGTTTGATCTGGAAATATGAAAGGGAAGGGCAGAGGGAGGGGACACACCCCCCTTTCTGTCGATGGGCTCGAATTGTTTATGGGGCACGTGCTTATAGATAGTGAGTGCTCAATGCGAACCGGAGACATGTGAGCTCGTTAAAGCTGAAAGCTTCGATGAAAGTGAAAACGCAGAGAGATATATCAACAAAAGTCTAATCAGTGCAACTAACTACGAACAAAAAACAACAACAACAACAGCAATAAGTACATACACTGAAGAAACAGAAACCAAACAAACAACAACAACGATGACAACAACAAGCCACATATCATGCTCGAAACTCTCTTTCTGTGTCATTGACAGACGTTGGGTCGTTTGTTCGTTTGCCCGCCCGTACGCCCGTACTTCCCACTCTTCCCCTTCTCCCCCTTACCTGCCCCAGTGCCCTGTCCGTCTGTCTGTCTGTCTTCGTTTGCCTTTTCGACTGACTGACAAATGAAAACTCAATTGGCTATCGCAAGACAATCGAAAGACGCAAACGAAGACGAGAGAGACAACGATGACAACGAGATGCTGCGATGCCGGTGCTGCTGCTGCTGACGTTGCTGTTGTTTTGGTTGTTGTTGCAAACATTACACACATTACAACTGGGCAAAAGAAATGACAACAACTGCAATGACAACAACAACAGCAGCAACAACGAGAAGAAAATTCACTTTCACTCATCGCTCTTTTAATTTCTGAAAACGTCATCGTGTCGCACACAAACCAGCAACAGCAACAACAACAAGAGACAAACAGCAACAGCAATAACAAACTGCAGCAACAACATACTGCAGCAACACAGGAACAACCACAGCAACCCCAACAAAAACTAAGACAACAAACAACAAACAATAATAAACATTGGAAAAAGATGTTGCTGATTGATGCTGCACCAAACACAACGCCAGGGGGCGCTTTTAAAGTAGAACAAACGAAATTTGTCAACGCCCACCCCCTTTGCAGACGCTACCTCCCCCACTCCCCCTTATTGCCTACCGCCTGCTGCTTGTCCAATTAAATGCAAATTTTTTGTAGAAATCGCCTGCCAACGGCAACTGCAACTGCCAAACAAATTTCAAAGATACCAAAAAACTGAGAGAGAGAGAGAGAGAGGGAGAGAGGAGAAAGAGGCAGGGGAGGAGGAGTAGCATAAGCCCTCTGGGCACACACAGCGTCCACAGCGTCGGTTCCATTTGGTTGACCACCCACATGGACCAAGCTTGGCGCTACAAACGTCTCACTTGGTCTACGCGGCAGTTGTTGAAATTTATGTGCATTTTGATGAAAGCGCCAACTCGGCGTGGGCGTGGTGCAGTTGCCCCAAAGGCACCACGTTGTTGTTGTTGTTGGTGTTGTTGCCGGCGTTGCTTGCTTTGTTTTTCTTTGCGCGACTCGTATCTTTTCCATATTTATAACTCTTTATTGCTTGTCTTTTGCGTTTGGCGATTTCTTGCTCTGGCATTGGAAAATGTAAATGAAAATTTAGGTGGGCTTTTTTTTGGTATAGAGAGGGGGGGGGCAGACAAGCGGAAGCTGTCGATGTTGGCAGCGAAAGCAATTGGCAATTGGAGAATTGCTTGATAGCGAAATCGGTTAAGAGCGAACTTGAATACGCTGCGGTTATGCAAGAAGCGAATTGAATAATTTGCAGAAAGAAAGAAACAAGAAAGAGGCGAAAAAAAGAAGCGAAAGCAGACAAGAAAACTCAAGAAGTCATGTGTTACAATGTGAGTAGAATCGTGCAGTGAATGAGAGAGAGAGCTGTGAAATATGAGTAAGCATTGGAGCGAAGAGTTTGAAGAAGAAATGCTATAGGGTAAACTGTAGATACGGGCAGTAGAACATGATATTTTATATGAGAAAGAACATGAAGGAAAGTTGTAATATTATATTGCAGAAGCAATGATATAATAATAAATTAAGTGAACTTTAAATATCGATATTAAACAAGAACGAAAGCTACAGTCGAATGTGCTAGACTCTGATATACGCGTTACCCAGCTGACCAAAACAATTTATTAAATAGTGTTGCATACCTTAGGGAGCAGTGTGGATATAAGTTACTCTTTAAATCATTTCTTAAATAACTTCTGTGTTAATGATCCGTTCGCTACCAATTTTTTAGAAATCATTTGGGCGTCATGTGTTATTGTGTTTAGCAAAAATCAACTATCCTGCATTAAAACTACGCTTGGCATTCGATTTTATATTGATTATTGAGGGTGGATGGAGCGTGGCCAATATTTAAAATATAATATAATAATAATAATAAACTAAACTACATTGCCATCAAATTTGGTGGCCATAGCTATTATATTCTCTAAGATCTAGGTTTTCTACCCCATTAAAGTCAGTTAAAACTGAAGAAACACTTGAATAATGTTACCAAAATAACTTAAAACAGTTATTTATAGAACCCCAAAAGGCCGCCACTTCGTTTCTGGGTTCTGTAAACACAGTTCAACACACAACAACAACACCAACAAGAGTGCCAGCAACTTTGGCTTGCCTGCAACATATTTTCCACAATTTAACCCATTCGCATTGGTACGTTAAACGAGCGCGAATTTGGTCAAAATCTCAGCATGTTGCATGCCACATTCCGTTGGCCAGTAAAGCAAAAAAAAAAGAGCAGAAGAAGAAGACGAAGAGGAAAAACAAAAACCGTTGTTTGCCCTAAGTCAGCAATAGCATTAAAAATAGACGAACAATTTATGAGCAAAGCGAAACCGAGACTCGTCGAGTCATTTGGCTTGGAAATTGCAACGAAGAAAACTGCTAAATCTCTGCCTTGTTAGCTGCCAATGCCAAATGGCCAACCATCATCATCATCATCTACGGCTCTACCTTCATCTTTATCTTTCTCTGAGGTTGGGCCTCAGCCTGGGCTAATAATGTATCTCATTTCAATTGTTCGAAAATTAATTTGTTTCCGTTTGTAATTAAATCGCATACTTTGCTTTTCTCTATCTCTCTCTCCCTCTCTGTCTGTCTGTCTGTCTCTGTTGTGGGCCAAATCGGGTCAAGCAGCTGGACTGACCTTAATCGCAACTTGTGCGCAATTTAAAATCTTTTTATTTTGCTTGAAGTTGCTTGAGTTACCTTCAAAGCGATTCATAAACTGAGTACTCTGAGTATATTTCTCCACTTGAAAAATACTGGCAAATCATGGCGCGCACATTTCTTTTGCAGAATGTGAAATCCGAACCAAGCCAAGTTCCAATCCTCCACAGCCTCACCCACCTGAGAGAAGGAGAGGGCAAGCGATTGTCTTTTCTGCGCATAATTGTGGCTGATTTTCAATGTACAAATTTCTTGTCAATTCATGGACTTTAATTGCAAGTTGTTATGATCCGCTTAGACCAAGACCCAGACCCAGAGGCAGTGGGAGTGGGAGGAGCAGAGGCAAGGCTGCCAGGGCCTACAGTCTCTGCATGATACATGGCCTGCGGCAGGGGCAGGCTGCCTCTCTCTACCTCTCTTTTCCTCTCTTGCAACTTTCCTTTGGCGGCCTGTCTGGTCCAACGATTGATGTGCTTATGCAATGCAACCCTTGCCCATTATCCCCTTATCCACTTCCTTCCCTCCTTATCCCCCCTTTGGCTTTTGCAACCTTATCGCAGTTTTGCGCATCGCTGGCTTTGAAGTTCAGTTCCAGGCACGCAAATATCAAAAAGCAATGCAGACCAAATAACAGCAATAATTATGAATACTAAGCAGTGGCTATGTAAGACTACCGAATACCCTAGAGTAGTTAAAAGTTTAATGCAGAAAAATTCCAATTTCAACTAAATATACATTGACATAGAGTATCACCAGCTGAACTGCATGTCAGCACAGGTTATGCACAACTATAAGAGCCCCTAGAGTTGCCTATAATTGATATAAACGCACAGTATCTACAATAATTCTATTAAACATTTACAGGGTATTCCAGCTGAACCTGTATGTCAACTAAAGCTGTGCATATCTAGCATATTCAGTAGGGTTCCTAAAATAAATACTACACGAAACATTTCCTGCATAAATCAACCAGTTTAATTGCTTCTCAAACATCCCCATTACAGGGTATTTCTAGTTAAATCTTCCCCCTACCACACCCACACAAATGCAATGCACACACTGCCAGCCCCCGAAATCCGCTTTAGTGAATAAAATTAAAATTTGTTATCATTTTTGGCTAATTTCTGCTGCATGGCAGCAAGGGAAAACACGCTCAAATAAAGTGCAAAATGTCGCGGCTTGCGATAAATAGAAACACCCCAAAGCGGAAATAAATGTGTATGAAGGTCCTGCAGGGCAGGACCCTTTCGCCAGTAACTGACAAAACTAAAGCTAGCACAATACAAAACTCACTTTTATAGAGCTGGAGAAAAGTAGAGGAAAAAAAACTTCATTTTGCCGCAGTCTAGACGAGAATTTGCAACTGCAATAAGGCAGCAAGAGTTGGAGAAAGAGTAGAGGGGCAGGCTTGGGTTAAGGTTCACGGGTCACGGCTGGCTGGGTGAGGTGTGACGCGGCTGCCAAAAAGGACATTAAATCATTCAGCACGTAAGAGCCACAGGCAGAGCCAGAGCCAGAGCCAGAGACCCTGGCCAAGACTCGCCTCGGTCGAGGCCAGACAAAACAAGGCTAACAAAATTCGAGTGTCTGTCTGAGTGTCTATCTCTCTCTCTATCTCTCTCTCTCTCTGTGTGTGTGTGTGTGTGCGATAGTATCGTCGCTGTGCGCTGCGCCAAATAATAGTAATTTGGCTAATTCAAAAATTGCAGCTATCGACGCGTCGTTCGTTTTTGTTGTTTCGTTCGTTCGTTCGCTTCTCTTTGCCATGAACTTGAAAATGAAAATGTTGAAATTGGTTTTTGTTCGGCTTTTGCTTCTGCAACATTTTCAGGGGCAGGGGGCTGACAAAGTGAAAATTTACAACTATTCTTGTTATTGTTTTGCGCCATAACAAGAGACAGAGAGAGACACAGAGAGTGAGAGAGAGAGGGAAAAACAAAACCCGCTGTTTATGCCCTTGACCAGCTACAGCAACAAAAATGTAAACAAAAAAGTTACAATACAAAATTGTTTAGCTGATTGTTGCCAAGACAATAGCAAATGACACGTAAGTGAGGAAGAAGTGGGCAGGGTTTTTTTTTTTGGGTGTGATAACTTCATGTTGGATTTCACATATACAATACGAACTTAACACCGCTTAAGACTCGCTTAGTCAGCACAAAAGCTTAGGTAAATCTTCTATAATTCTACAATTCTATAGTTCTATAGTTTTACAGCGGATTCTTCACTCATTCTCAAGTGCAAAATTAAATTGTAAATCATTTTTAAACAAGCAAAGTCAGTTGACGTTGTTAAGGCGTGTACAACGGGGCGTATGAGTAATCAGCATAGCGTATACGTCGGCTAGACAGACAGTTAGACAGCAAAGCAGAGTGTGTGTGTGTGTGTGTGTTCGCTTTTAATGACCAAATCGCCGGACAAAGCAAACATTGCTGTGCAGCTTTAATTAGAGAGCGAAGCAGCAGCAGCAGCAAAGGAAACTCAAATTTGCATTGCCAAAGAGGCGAGCAGAAAATTGTGTAATTGAATTGAGATGCAGATGCAGCAGCAGCAATAGCGGCAGCAGCAGCAACTGTAGCAACTGTGGCAGCTGTGGCAGCTGAAGTAGCGGCTACTTAACAACGCGGAAGTGCCGCAATGGAACTTAGTCCAGCGCATAACTAACTAACTAAGTTAGTTGTCGATTCAATTGAATTATTATGCAATTAGCAATTAGCATAAATTGAATCCAATGAATGGAAAATGCAACTCAAGAATGCTAAAACACTCGACTAGGTCAACCATTCATCAGCGACAACAGCAGGCGACGACCCCGAAGACAGGCAAGGGGGTGTCCCTGCTCCAAGGTAACATGCAATGCTCTTTGTTATTTGTTGTTGTTTACCCATTTTGGTGCAACATTTTGTCAGGCAAATAATGAAAATTTGTTTCATTGTTGATATTTGCATGCTGCAATTGAGACCACATGGCCAAAAGAACCAGCACACACACACATGGAAGACTTGCCTACAATAGCAACACAATCTTCTTGCAATGCTTCAAGTGCCTCAAGATTTCGTCATCGTGCGGATGCGGGCACGAGCGCTTCAACATTGCCTTCTCTTCTACTTCTTCTTCTTCTGCAACTCCAGCTGCTGCTGCTTCTTCTTCTTGCTGCTCTGCTCTTTGGCATTAAACAATGCTTGAACTTAGAGCCAACAAGCTGCTCGAGTGCATTTCGTATGATGTAAATCGTAACAGCAATCGGCGATATCCAAACTACGAAAGGCGCTGCGTCATGGGCCCATGATTCTTTTAGCAGAGAGTCAAAGTCCAAACTGCGAATACGAATGCGCTATAAATAGGCAAACAACTGCAGGCAAACATACAGACAGACAGAGAGTCTGACAGACAGACAGACCGACAGCTAGATGAGACAGACAACAAGCTGAAGATGCGGCCACAGTGCCCCCAACAAGCTGTAAGCAATCTGGCTTAATCATGTGAGAAACGTTCCAACACAGCACCAGCTAAACAAGCCAAAAAGCAACAACAATAACAACAATGAGGAAAAAGAAAAACCGAAAACAAAACTAAACTTGCAACAACGTAGAACGAAATCAAGTTTCTGCAACGTTGAAGCGCAGATTTTGTTCTGGCCAAGTCTTCCAAGATGACTCAACCAGTCAGAAGACAAACAATAACAAAGTGAGAAAGAGAAAACGAGAATGTGAATGAGAACAAACTACAGCAAGACGAACATGAGATGCACTTCAAAGTGTGCAAGATCGACAAAACTGAAGAGATGCGCTAAAGAATGATAAGATTATGCAAAGATAACACAGTTACAATCAAGTTGGACAGACTTTTATATAGATAGATTCCTTATATATTATAGATATATGTGTTTTATATATGTGAGGTAGCTTTACCTTTAACTTACTATAAGCTACTTTCAAGGACAGTTTCCCTAAGAGTTCTCTAGGCCCTGCCCAGAATGTGCCTGACCAAGTGTAATTCACAAATTTGTTAGCTGACGAAGCGTAACATGGCGTGCAGGAGAGAGAGAGACAAAGAGATAGAGAGTAAGAGAGGGTAAAGTAGAGAGGCAAGCCTGGCAAGCTCTGACTAACAGCGGCGACGAGGAGGAAACGTCACTTCCTGGAAATGCGCCGAGCTGGAGCTGAGATGAAGCTAAGCTGGCGCTGCAGCAGACAGGAATTGTGCAGAGATAACTCACTACGATGATGCACAATTGTTGGACAGGAAACAGTTCCGAATAGGTATGAAAAATCTATGAAAATCTTGGGAAAATTTGTTATCACATGTGGTGAGAACGAAAGCGAAACAAGCGAAGCGCAGAGAGGTGAGCTTTGCCTAAGCTAATTAAGAGACTCGCATGAGCTGTGAGGGTGGGCGAAGCAGCAGAAAGATGAAGGAGAGATCAGGGAAAGCAGGAGGAGCAGGGGAAGCAGAGGGAGCAGGGGCAGCATAGCAAACACAGCAACTACAATGAAAAATTGCCGGCTTCCTGGGCCGAAGAAATGTAGCAAAACAAACTTGTTCATCTTCGTCGGCTAACGAGTCAAGTGGGAGGCGAGATGGAAATGGAGTGTGCGGCAGGGGGGCGGGGCAGGGGTTGTTGGTGGCCAGGTAATGTTGGCAAGTGCAAGTGTAACAACAGCTGCTGGGGTGGGTGTAGGCCGGGCTAAAAGACAATAAACAAATAAATTACACGAAAGCGGCGGCCTGCCACAGTTTTTGTTGAGGCAAAGAAAAATGTGCAACGCCAAACGAGATAGATAATCACAATGAAGCGGCACGAACTGCTCAGCGCACGTGTGTAAGTGTGTGTGTCTTGTGTGTGTGTGTGCAGCAATGTGGCATCCTCATTAACCCAGACTGCAGCACAGTTTGTCCGTCTGTGTCTGTTAACCCCTTGTGCGGCTCCTGTGCTAAAAGTGAAAGTCATGGCGCAAATGTGAAACCCTCCTACGTCCCTCCACCCCTCTAAACACTCTCCCCACACTCCTGCTCTGCTCTCAGCATGCTGCAAAGTCAAAGTAATTGGCCAGTTGAGCTCATGGGTTAATTAAAACGCCAGCCACGCACTTTTTTTCACGTCTTTGGCGTCTCTATAAATCTATGGAGTCTATCTCGCTTGCTCAGTGTATAGCTCTCTCCCTCTATCTCCCCTCTATTACACTCTATCTCTCCTTCTCTCCCTCTCTTTACTTTAAATGTATGTAAATATTTGTGCGACCGCAAAAGCCGCAAAACGCGTCGCGACGCATCCGTGAGATGCCTTTGAAATGTGCTCACTGCAGAGCAGCAGATCGGCAGATCGGACGCGTTTGCAGAGCTGGGTATAGATTTGCATTGGTTTTTGATTTACTTGGCGCACTTTTCACTTCCATCTTCCGCATCGCAGTGAGAAAGTACCGCGTTGTCGTTGTCGCTCCGCATATATAGAAAGCTGCTCCCAATGAGATTCAATAAATTTGCTCGAACGCGAGCTGTGGCAGCCACTTAAAGCTGATAGCTATATTTAAGTCCAGTCGAAGTGAGGGGAACTTCCCCCCCCCTCTGCACACTGCCACTGTGGCAAGGCTCTTTGTGGGTCAATCGAACTCTCTGTGGCGTTCTCTCTCATGTAGGAGGCAAGCTCAGGCCTCAGCTTCAGGTGCACACGTACAACGAAGGTGGGCAGCCAATTGGGTCAGATCAGTTGCCCAGCTCATTACCAAGCTTTGATAGCTTACAACAGACGCTTCCGCTGCCCCCTGCCTGAAATTGAAATTTAATCAGGCAGCGCAGCAGAGACAATGCAAAAAAAAAGAAAAACAAAAACAGAAACATAAAAAATGAATTGCCACTTGGACACTTGGCCACTTGGTGACTTGGCTTGGCTCGGCTGCTTGGCCTCGTCACGTGGGCATGACAGCTAACAAACCCTCCTAGACAACTCAATAAACTAGGCACTGGCCTATTGACAGAGCACACACACGGCGCACACACACACATTGAGATTGTGCAACTGGGTGGGTAGAATCTGAGCCAGAGCCTGTGACTGCGCCAGCACCAGCTGGTCTGGCCTGACAGACCTTGCCGAACGGTAAATGTTGTACACACATTGACTCTGTGTGTGACTAAGTGTGTGTGGGGGGCTGCAGCTGGTTGCCCGGCAGGGGTGGGGGGTTGGGAACTGGGGCTAACATTACCATAGCCCACATATCTAAGTACAGCAATGTAGTAAGTAGGCATATCTCTGTGTCCATATGGCACTCATAGTCACATGTAAGTAGTACGAGATAGCTGCATTGACATGCTCTGAATACTGTACGCTCATTGTTTAATGCGACTGCCGCAGAAATGCCCTGTAAAAGGTTTCACACACAGTGTGGGTAGCTTAGAAACAAAGCTAGAATTGACAGAGTTCATTCAAATTATCGCAAGCTCATAATGAATTAAATCAATTATGGAAACGCATCAATATTGAGGCAGAGATATATTGTTTTGTTTAGAGAAGCTTCTTAACGATAAATGATTCGATTGGGTTATCGATAAATACCAATATTGTTGTTGTAAACTATGCTTAATACGGCTTTTTAATAGTTTCTTTAGTAAAGTATGCTGCCTTCTTTACCAAGAGAAACCTCTAATGAGATTTTTAACTCTATTTAAGATCGACTCAGTTATCGATAAATACCAATAACATTACTACCTTTTATTTAATACCTTTACTAAGTGAAACTTTAAAAAGAGTATTCAAACTCTAATTGAATTCGATTAAGTTATCGATAAATATCAAAAAACGTTGCAGTGAGCAACTGATTTGCTAAGAAAAGCCTTTAAATAATTCTATTAAAGTAATCTCTTCCCCAATCTCGTTCCTAAGAAAGGCATCTAATGAGTTTTTAAACTCTATTTAAGCTTGGTTAGGTTATCGATAATTATCTAAATAAAGAAGTGAACTTTCGTTTTGCATAGATAAGCCTTTAAATACCTTTAATTCAAATTCTGACCTAGACAAATTCACTGAGAATGCATTCATACACTTTACAGGGTATACCCGAGTGTAGCCTCCCTCACAATCAGACTCAGCACTTGCAGCAGCCTTTATTGCCGCTGGCTCTGGCTTGAGAATGGCATTTTGATTTATTGGCTTGTTTTTGCACACAGTTTTTTTTTTCTTTTTCGGCTGCAACTTACGGTGAGTTATGCAATCGGGTCTATAAAGCGCAGTCAGGCAGCCAGCCAGGCGCTATAAATTCTCGAAATGCGTTTTTTGGCTCACTGATTTTTCCCACAATTTGCAAACAATAATGAAAACTGCCGCCTAATTAAATAAGCGCAACAAATAAACCCGACACACACACACACAGATATACTTATACAACTAACTGAATTGTACTCTGCATGCCACAAGTGGCCAAGCAGACCGGCCGGCAAGGCGGCCGGCAACGACCGATAAGAGCCGCTGCACAAACAACAAAATTGGCAGCAAAAAGGCAGCCAATTAAGGCCAATTTAGTTGCAGCAACGCCGTGCGGCGACACAAAAAATAATCACTGGAAAAACGGCGACAACAACAAATACAACTCGGTATGCAAATGAGAGCAGAGCAGCGGAGCAACAACCAAAAGTAACTTGATACAACCAACAACAATAACAAAAACAACAACAACACAGCAATGGTGCCAAAAATTATGTATGCCCAGATATTTTGTAAAAATTTTCACATTTTTGTTGTTGTTGTTGCTGCTGCTGCTGTTGCGGGCTGTGAGAAAAATGTAAAGCAGCAACAGCAGCAGCAGCAAAAATTCAAAGTCCGCTTGTTGTTGCTGTGCAGTAATGCCAAGTCAGCTTTTTCCCGTCAAATCTGGCTTTTTGCAAATCTCAATGGCGAGACAAAATCAAAAACATTGCTCTATCTAACCTTTTCTTTAAACATGAAACTCCATACAAACAGCTTTTTTCTTATTGCAAGTCCAAACAAAAAATTCTGGCAGCACTACTGCAGTGAGTAGCAAAAAAGATAGAGAGAGGGAGGATTAGCAAAAGCTTTGATATCGATAACGTGCTGCAATCGATTGGAATCGAAGCGCTTATGATTAATGTGACCAGGCGGTGACAACATGAACAACAGCAACAACAACAAGTGTGTCAGCGTCAAGTGCAGTGAAATCTCTGCTGTTGTTGTTGCTTTTTCAATAACAATTGTTAAATGCGACTGCGCAGCCTAAAGGCGGAGCGTGGCTTTGAAGCTGGAAAAAAACTAACAACAACAACGGCTACAATAACGGGTCAGTAACGAGCGTTGGCTTGAGATTTTATTTTATGTACGTATTTATTTTTTCTCTTTTTTGTTGTTTTGTTTTTTGTTGTTTTTTTTGGCATGTAAAAGGCCTCGCGCTGCGCCCATTAAGCTTTGAGCTGGAGCCCTCCACAGCCGGCGGCAAGTGGCCGTGGATGACCTTTTCGTTTTAATTCCAATTCAGAATGTTGTTGTTGTTGCTGGGGTTTCTTCTGTGTGCCGAGCCGCATCTAATTGTTAGTGCAATCAGTTCAAAAACTCAAACTCAAGTGCGGCGAAGAGTTGACTGAGAAGTTCACGCACCGTTGGTGTTAACAGACGGCCCGGCATTATCATTGCAACAACAACAACAACAAAATGAACAATCAATTTGAACAGGCTTCGCACACACACACAGGCACATACGCACACCCACGCATGCCGCAAAGTTGCCTGACACTGTCGTCGCCGTCTTACTGACTGCAGGTGGCAAAGCTGCAACAACCGTTCAACTCGTTTTGGTCAGGTACCCGCTGCTGGTGCTGCTGCTGCACAAGAAGCAGAAACATTCGCACACACTTGTTCACTTTCTTCTTCAGCTTCTTCGCGTGTGTGAGTGTGTGTGCGTACGTGCCTCTGCCTGTGCATGTGTGTGCTGAAAGTAACTGTATCTCGTTGCAGCTTCGGCTTCAGCTTACCTGTCCAGCGAATTAGCAATATGGCCGCTAAAATATGTGTCGCTTTCAATTGCACCACGCGACGAACTTTAACTTTAGCCCAGGCTCCATGCCCCGCATTGTGCATGCACGCGCATGCATGGAACGAACAGAGAGTTGTAAACACACTTGCACAAATATTGTTTCGAATAATGTCAAGACAGATGCCGCCGTGCACGAGATGCGAGATGCAGTATTCTATATGCAAAATATATATTGTTGTTGATTTTGTTTTGTTCGTATGTTCGTGTAACCCGTAGCGCTCAAATGCAGCGCCAAACGAAAGCAACAACAAAATGCAAAGGCATCTCTCGTTGCGCTCTTTGAAAGATACAGTTACAGTTACAAAACTGCAATGTGCGCTGCCGCAGCTCTGTTAACTTCACTGATAGCTGTTATACTCAAATTGGATATGTTAAGTTCAAAACGATCTGGCGACATTATTGTGTTCTCTTCCAATATTTTAATAAGTTTTCATTAAGTATATAATCCGTTTTCAACTGTTTATTTAAGGTAAATTATAGCTTCAAATGATGCTATTCATTTTTTGAAAACTTCAACAACATTTCTAAACTATTTTTGCCGCAATTACGTCACGCTAAACGCTCTTATTGACGCTACCTTCTACGCGTGCAACCCTGCCAGCTGACGAAACTTGATTTTAACAATGTGGCAACGTCAAAATAACAGAATTTTGCGTCGGCGCAGAAAATTGACTTTGTCTGGTTTTTGATTCTCTCCCTGTCGAAGTTTTTCTTTTCAGCTCCAGCTAGTGAAAACGAAAACGAAAATATGTTAAAGTCAGAGGTACAACATCAATACTGGATCACCAAAAAAGTGGTACAGCGCAAGTTGGGCAGCAAAGAGGACAAGCACATCATCTCCTCCGATGCCGAGCTGGATGCCAAAATCGAAATCTTTAAATCGATTAGTGACACCAGCACGGAGCTCTGCAAAATCATTGACCAATACCAGGAGCGTCTGTGCATATTGTCGCAGGAGGAGTGTGTGTTCGGCCGCTTCCTCAAGGAGGCGGGCAAGCGCAGCAAAACGACGGGAGGCAGCATCACAAACGCAGGCAAGGCCATGTCCTTCGCCGGACAGCAGAGGATGTGTGTGCGTGTGCCCCTGCTCCGACTGCAGCACGAGGTCGATGTCTATCGCTGTCGCGCCGTAAAGGACACAGAGCTAACGCTGCAGACCATGGAGAAGGAACGCACCGAATATCGTGCTGCCCTGTCATGGATGAAGCATACGGCAAGTCAGGAAATGGACCCAGACACGGGCAAGGGACTGGACAAATTTCGCACAGCCCAGGCTCATGTGCGTGCCGCAAAGCATAACTTTGATGGCTACTCCATGGACTCCATACAGAAGGTGTAGTAATCCAAACTTGTTTGATTTCATATGTTCCTCGATAACACTTGATAACACTCTTGACTGCCGTACAGATTGATCTGCTGGCTGCCTCACGCTGCAACATGTATTCGCACGCCCTGGTCGCCTATCTGGCTGAGCTCAAGACATTTGCCCAGAAAGCCGCCTCCACGTTCCAGACCATCTCCAATGCACTGGTAGTCAAGCCCAAATACGATTTCTGTGTGCTCAAGGAGCTCTCACAGAATGAAGGAGGATGCGAGGAGGCGCCCAAGCCACGCACACCCATTCGGGCCATCGATAAAGATCAATCCTTGTTCTTTGCGGTATAAATTTCACAAATTATATATATTTTGTAAAGTTATTTAGTCTAGTTTTTGGTTTTTATTATTGCTGCTTGCAGGAGGAGTATCAGGATAAGCCTGAAACAGAGGCACAGTCGCTACCACAGGACACACAGCCAGAGGCAACTGCAAATTTGACATCCGTATCAGAACCTTCGCCCGCTCCTGCGCCAGCTGCCGCCTGTGGTGACAACGAAACATTGCTCATTGAGCTGTCCAAGCAGCTGGAGGAGAGTGCGCTAATTGAAGCGCCGCTGCTAGAACCACCACTGCTGCTGGACAATAGCAACAGCAACAGCATCACTGGCGGCAACAGCAACAACAAGTTCTGGGCGCGCATGTTCAATCAGCAGCAGGCGCCACTACCGACAGCAACAGGTGCAGCAGCTCCGACTTCAGCGAAGGCAAACAACAACAACAAACCGAGCCAGGCGAGCAACCAATCCTCTACAGGCAGCAGCAACAACGCGTGGCTGGAGCTCTTTGCCGACCTGGATCCGCTGGCTAATCCCCAAGCATTCGATCTGAAAATGAGCGGCGGCCGCCGTGTTGCAGAGCAAACATAGAACCTTTTGATGCTGGTCGTTGTCGGTCAGGACATGCTAGGTTTCCGGGACGCATCTTCTACAACAAGAACAATAGCATGGAGCACGAATAGAGCTTGCTAGCTAGCTGCAGTACAGATCAATATATATGTATCTTTAGTATTATCAATAGTTTAATTATTCATTTGCTATCGAAAGTTTTGCCTTTTCACTGTCGATAGTTTTAGCTTTTCCACAAAAAAAAGATTAACTAGAGTTTGTCAATAAAACGTGTACAACTTTTTATGTGTTATAAACGAACTTGGAACTCGGAAGGAATATAAGATGTAGTATTCTATATAATACATAGCGAATTGTATTATAATGTCTGACAGTTCGAGTGGGATGTGAGCGGACACAGGACACTTTGTGGGTTTGTACTATGACATTCAAATTGGTAAAGCTTAGTTACTGTATCTTGGAAAAACAGAAAATTTCGGAAGATCTTTCCTACTCGGTATATGGTACTCTGCAAGAACATACAATTTATTAATCTTTTGTTTCATTCATAAAAAAATATTCGTTTTTTTTGTGATTAAATAACAACGAATGTATATTAAAGTATTTAATTATCCTTTCTTTACATAGTCAAATTACGATGGCGATAGGCTTTAAAGTTTTATAATTTAGATTTAGCTGGAACAGACTGAAATTCAGTGACACTCAGCTTGTTAAAATCAACCAAGTTAAGTAACTTTTCAACACAGTCCATCCAAGGTAAATTTTTTGTTTGACTTTTCATCCATGTTTCAAGCATTTCGAAACGTTCGCTCTCAGATAAAATTAATCTAGTTATTTTTATAAAATTATAAATGCAGTGCAAGCCCATTCCAAGCTTCACCGCTTCAACAATTAGATTATGTCTAAGTCCTGGGGTACACGATTTGATCATCTAAGGAATATAATAAGGTGTATTAAATTTATGTAAATGCTTTTTACACTATCATATTTACTTCTTGAACGAATGATAGAGAATACAATTTCATGGACAGCTGCATCAACTCATGTTTGGTAATAGATCTAAGACGCTTTTGTGTTACTCTAATGCAAGATTTAATCAAAACCGGCATTTTCAATTTATCTGCGCATTCAAGCAGCTTAATCATTGAGGGAAACGATACATTCATTAATAATGCTTCGTTATCGGCAGTGTAGATAAATTTGTGTATAATGTCGAAAGTATTAGGCTCCACACCGTTCAAGGTTATAGCGGTTTCCTTGCAGTCCTTGATAACTAGCTGATCGTAAAAGAATCGTGAGACGTTGCTCAGAATAACTTTGTGGCAGTTGTAGGTCTTGCCTTGGACATGAACCTGAATATCTGACAATAAATCGCCGTTGTAAATGCTGCAAAAAGGTTTTTAAATTAGAATTACATAATTAAATCTTTAATTAAAGTACATAATATACCAGATTTTTTTGAAATCATCCTCCATTTTGGCTTGTGATTCCCCAGTTTAGACGAAAGCGCAATATATTGTGTGTCACCGTAGAGTGACCAGACACTGCAAAAGACGAAACCCCAGACTCAACAAACAACCGATCACTAGAACTGCAACCAACACCGATACATCGATTGCAATATTTTTGCACCGATTATTTTCTTTTGTGTACGATGTTTTGCTTTGCACCACATAAACATTTAGCGAAGAATGTTTAAGAGTTTATCCAAGAAGTCTAGATAACGATATTCATTCCCCAAAAACCGCTGTTTCTCCCGAGAGATACTGAAGAAAACTCGCATTTGTATGTAACTTTTCGCTAAACGTTCAAAACTTTTTATGTTTTATTTAAATAAAATGTATGTTGGACACAGCAGCTAGGGCAGAGCAGGAAGAGGAGCATGAGTATGAGGAACCATGCATGTGTTGCTGATGGTGGTGCCTCTTCTCATTTGACAGCCGCTTGAGCCTCCTTCTTCTGGTTAACCAATTCGACCAGCTCCTTAACGCGACGCAGGCAATCCTTTTTACTGCGATTCGGTATGCAGGCTGCAATGCAATCCCAACGATCGGCCGTGGTTGTCGGATACGTTTTCATGGCCTGCTCGAGTAGTGCCTGCTCCTCCTTTGTCCAGGTCTTGGATGACACGCCATTGGTAGTCGGCGTTGCTGCTGGCGTCGCATTGCCATTCTGCTTGGGTTCTGCCGACTTTTTAGACTCCGCCGCCTGCTGCTGTTGATTGTTGACATGTACCCCACCATTCTGTTTAACATTCTCTTTACTCTCCGCCGGGGAATCTCCGAGCGTGATATCATTCGATGTTTGCACCTCCTTCTTGGACTTCTCGAAGCTCTGGAAAGCGGCATCGTTAGCCTGTGTCTTGAGCGTGCTCTTCGAGTGGTCTGTGTTCTGCAGTGCCTTGGCCTTGTTGAGTACATCGCGTGCGGTCACGGCACCAGCTCCTCCATTGCAATGCTGATTGATAAACGTGGCAATCACGTCCCAGCGCTGGGCAGTGCCGGCGGGAAACAGATTCACCGCCTTGATCAGCAGCTGAACGTTCTCGTTACTCCAGAGTTCGTTCTTTTTAACCTCCTTGACACCCGATTTGGGTGTGTTGTTAACAGTTTCTTTCTTTTTCTGTGCCATATTAAGTTCCTCCAGCTCGTCAGCGATCTTCTTCTCGGCCGTCTGCAGTGCGGCAACAAAGGATTCGCGTCCCTTCGTTTCCATGGCCTTGTTGAGCGCCTGCAACTCGGCAAGGTTAAACGTTTCGCATATCTTCTCGGTGCCCTCCATATGCTTTAGTTGATCCTTATCGTTTTTGGCATAGTATTTGCAATCCTTAACCTTGTCGCGCAACGTTTTACGCTCCTTCTTTAGCACCTTCTTCTGCTGTTCGCGCTCAATACGTATTTGTTCGATACGCTTTTGCTCGGCTTTTTCGGCCTTCTCTTTGGCAAGTGCCGCTTCGCGTATCGCACGATCCGCTTCAGCCTTCTGCGCCTGTACAGCATCCATTTTAGCCCGCTTGGCTGCCGCCTTACGATCCTTTTCCTCCTGCTTGAATCTTTGGATGCGCTTATCGTTGTTGTACGCCAAATCGACTAGGGCACGTATGCGAGTCATCTCCTCCTTCTTGCGCTTGATACGTAATGCCTTGTTCTCTTTCTCAATCCAACGTCGCTCATCGCGATCCTGTCCCTTTTCCTTGTCCTCCTCATCGAAGTAACTGAATTCACGCCATGACTTGAAATCGTACCAGAAATTATAGAAACGTTCCACCTCCTCACGCTTGGCGTCCACCTCGCCAAACGGCGGTACATGATTCTTTTCACTCCAGCGCGCATTCAGATTAAAATACTTGTTAAAAGACTCGTAGAAATTGCTATCAATATCAGATTGTGTGGGGAAGGCATCATCGAATTCGGGATCCACTGAGTCGTAGCTGCGGCGTGCTTTCGGGGTGCCTGGTAAAAGAAACCAATATAATTAACCATTCAAATCAACTGTTTCACGTAAAATTGGCGCCAAAAGCAGCTGAGTGCAAATATTTCGATAACGATAACACGGCGTTATAAACTGCATATTGCGCTTGCACATCAATTAAAATAATTGAATTTTTACTTAAATATTAAAAATATATATATGCTTTTGCACGATTTATATGTGAAAACAGATATATTTTTTAAATCTTGCACGATTTCTATTTTTGGATAACCTACCAAGTATTTCATAGGCCTTTGTTATGCATGTGAAGTAATCGTCGTCGGTAATAACCTCCTCGCCTTTGGCTTTCCGTTTGTCCGGATGATGCTGCAACACCATTCGCCTGTAGGCCCGACGAATGTCATCATCGCTGGCTTCAAACCTGTGTGTGGGATGGAAACGCGCAGTTAATACACGTGCACAACCACACACAACAGCAACAAAATTGATGTGATGTGAGAGAGTGAGAGAGAATGAGAACTATACGTACCTCAATTTTCCAAGGCCGAGAACGCTGTAATGGTCTTGATCCTTCCATTCTTTGGGATCTAGCGATTTGAGGTAGCTAATGTCGACTTCCTCGCCAACGCCCGCCAATTTCTCATCGGAGTCGCTACGCTCCACGCCGCTTGCATCGCCGATTTGGCGGCGTGCGTTAAAATATGCGCAGCCAACGCGTTCGATTTTATGACGCGCTACCTTCAGTGCGGAGCATTCCAACTGTATGCTGTTAGTCATTGTGTGCGTGTGTAGTGTGTGTGGGGGGTTTGATTGAGTTAATGGCAAATACTTAAAGGCTTTAAATTACATAAAAGACACTGCACTACCGCAAATTTAATGTGATAAACCCGAAAATTCAGTAATTAATTCACTTCACTACCGCATGCTAACGTTCAGTGTGGCAAGCGACCAAAAAAGGAATCGCACAACTCCGATTGCAATTTTATCGTGCGTTTCTGGTACTTTGTTGAAGTTTTGCAACACTTAATTATATGACTATCGATAGCCAAAATATTTGTGGCGGTTATTCGACTGCACACACAAGTTGCGTTTACAATGCAACAAAATATAAATATTTCAGCGAACTTTAGCAACAGAATTTAATTTTGTTAAACTATAAGAAAAATAAAAAGTACAGAAAATTGTAAATCGTACTTAGACTATAACTATTATTTTCAGCTGACGTTTATCGATAAGATTTTTTTTCAACTGTGATGTGAGGAGTGCCCTTACTGATGTAAACACATCATAACGTAAATAAAAAATGCTGCTGATAGAATAAATCTCAGGAGACGTGCTTAGCAAACTATGCCATATGCATACTGAATGCTGTAATGCAGTAAATGCAACAATGTCAGCAGGGATGACCAAGTCCGCGGTGGAGGCGATGCCAACATACACAACGCTCGCAACCAAAACTATAAAATAATACGTTATCAAATTTCAAACGCAAACTGTAAACAGACACAGTGAGACTCCGAAATATTCTTTTCGAAACCTGGTCCCACAGTTACTATGCCTGACAAACTGTATGTTAAGTCGAGAGTTATCGAAGGCTTTATTTCGTAACGACAATTACAAAAAAATTGTACTTGATATGTTAATCTTATTTCCTTAAGTTCTATATACATCAATCATGGCGCCCCAGAAAAACCTATGTTTGTTTTAAAATAAAACATATTTTCATCTCTGCCAGTAAACATTTGATATACCGATAGTTCTTAGAATCATCTCTGAAATAAAATCTCATCGATAAGATATCAACAATCACACTCAGTCTGTTTATAGTCTATTTACTGGTGTGTGGAGCGCTACGTTCGCCACTGTCTACTTAAGCGCTGACCACTGCAAGCGGGCAAACAGACGATTCTAGTTACGCGTATTGAAAGCTTCACCAACACACTTAAACGCCCCACCCGCATCGCCCAGCGTCGTCTCGGCAAAACAACAACAAATACAAAGTAAACGCAAACACAACACGCGCCACACAATGGATGAACTCAATGGTATATTGCAAAAAACCAAAGATAAATCAACGCAAAAGGAACAGGACGAGGTAGCCCCCTACGAACAAGATACCACAAACCCATAACCAGTTAACCGTACCGTTAGCCAGTGGCACTTGAACTTTGACATTTTTGAGCTGTCTGTCTGTCGTGTCTGTTTACTGGCCCCAAAAACCGAACACACTAACTCTCTGCGTTTATTTTCTTCTTCTCTCGTGGCTTATTTACATGCTACTCTGTTGACATCACCCACGCATCCACATCCACCACACACACACAAACACACGCACAGATTCTACTGCAGCCTTTTACGTACATACAACAAATTCCTGGCAAACAGTTTCGCTCCGAGTTGGCCTTGGCCTTCAATCACTGGTTGCTCATACCGGCCGAAAAGTTGACGCAGATTGGCGAGGTTGTACAAATGCTGCATAATTCCAGTTTACTGTGAGTTCAAACTATTTATATACATATATTTAAACCTTATTCAATAAACATATGTATATATATGAATTAAGTAAACCTAAATGTATCTGTATTTATCATTATTCATATTGCATTTTGCCTCTTTCTTTATTTGACCTTTTGTTTCTTTGCTTTTTTTTGCATTTTAGCTTTTGTTTGTTTCTGTGTTTTTGTTATATACAGCACGTTTGCACTGTTACCCATATGTAGCCCCATATCACCATCATCATCAGACCATGTTCCATCTCACCTCGCACTCGCCCGCCTTTTGTATTATGTTATTGTTTACATTCGGTTGTAGTTTGAAATTTATTAGCGCGTAAACATTTCAGGGAATACAGAAAAGAATTGAAAATACTTTCCTGTTCTTAGAATATGTATCTAGAAAATACTTGAATTTATAACCGCCCTAGGTATTTGGAAAACACTTGCATTTTTTCAACTACTAAAATAGGCAATTTTGTTATTTTCATTCCAGTTAAAGACTAGTGAAATTTGCAAACAAAAAACCCATTAACAATTTGGCTTAGCTAATAAATTATTTCCTGATGAGATCTCATTACTTTTTTTCAGTTACAAAAGGCATTGTTAGCTTATTCAAATGCAGTCTGCCCTAAATGATAAAGTGTTTTGTTTAATAGACATCTGTTGCGGTTGTGGCAGTAAACAGATTGGGTTTTAGAAATGTACAGTACATATGGGTACTACCTGTATGCCCACAAGTGGGCATATAACATTCATTTCATATCAGTATGTATTCTGTATGTACTTTGCATTATCATCGTGGTCGTCACTTAGCTAAGCGAATTCGTATAGAATATTGATGACTCACACTAGTACAGAGCTATGTGTGTATATATGTGTACCCCAGCCTTGTGTGTGTGTATGTATGTAAATTTACCAAATTTTAACAATAGCCCGCAGCGCATTGTTTACAATGAATTTCAATAGAATTTATTTGCAATGACTGAAATGGAATTTCATGATTTATTTTGATTTTTCATCTTCTCAACGAGAGATGGAAAAGGGCACAGTAAATACTAATATATATGTGTATTCAATATTGCTCCAACTCGACTTTATTATATATAAAGTATCAGATAAGAGACACAAGAGAGTAGTTAAACTTTGAACTCCGTCAATTGAAGTGCCTGGCGAAACGTCGCACGCTTCAATTGAAGCTCTCCCCCAGAACGTTTCAAAAGACAACTTCCCCAGCAGCTGTGCAGATAATATATGATGAACACATATACATACATATATAGTATAACATACATAGTCATCATTTCTTTTAGCACTTGGCCATTGTTTGGCTGTGCTTCTGACTTGTTTTTCGCTTCAATCATGCAGGCTAATCCTGTCTCGTTGCCACCTGTCGCTCCACCCCCCTGCCGCCTGCGGCTGCTATTCAAATGCAAATGTGCTGAAATGTCCTTAATGTTCCTTAATATCCTGCATTGTTCGTTGGCGCCAGTTGTAGACAGTGGGCTGACAGCTGGGAGCTCTTATCGCTGCGCCTTTCCCCCTTTGTCACCCTCTCTTGTCTCCTGCAACCCACTTACTTAAAAAGAAAAAGTAAATGGCATTCTACACAAGTCGCTCTTGCTCGTGTTTTTTTGTTCAAATGCATTTTCATATCGACAAAAACAGGCAAGAAGAGCTTCAGAGGACACAGTAGGTGGCAGAGCAGAAGCAGCATCGTCATCGTCATCCCATTGTCATTTAGTCAGCTTGTCGACAGGCATTGTCACAATGTTACAACTCTTGCAATGCAACATGCCACGACACTATTGGCCACCACCCTGCCCCCTCAATCCTCTTTTGCCACTCACTTCACTTCCACAGTTCTCTTCGCCCTCAACCCCTTTTTTTGCCACTCACTTCACTTACACAGTTCTCTTCCCCATCCCAGTTTCACACGCACACACACATTCATTTAACTGGGCTGGCATCGCTTGAACGCCCACGCTTTCAATTCCCTTCAAATGTTTGCAGCCTTACGCGCGCGCAAACATTTTTTAATTACGCAAATGTCGACGGCCCGGTCTGCCCAGTTTGCCTTGCCAGCGGGCTGGCGTGTGTTATTGAAGCGATATGAGGCTCAAAGAGAATCTTAAATTTATGTACTCGGCTCGTTGTATGGTTAAGTTATGTTGCCGCTGTTTAGCATGATGCGAGGGTGGCCACAAACGTGCTCAAACAAGCAAACTTCATTTGTTTTGTAGTAATAGTAGCTTTAACAACTCGTGAAAGTATGTAAACCACCAAACACCAAACCTATTTTAACTTAAAAATAATTTTATTAAATGTTACTGTTACTTTAAGTTGTAAATACCTATTTGTTTATGTCGCATAACCCTTCACAAATATCTATACAATACACCAATGCACCCATCCTATTTAGAGGAAACAAATTAACTTAGTGCTTTCAATGTGTTCTTTTAACTTGACTAACTTTCAGCATTGATGATATTGAAGACAATTCGATACTTCGCAGAGGTGTGCCAGTGGCGCATTCTATTTACGGCGTGGCCAGCACCATCAATGCAGCCAACTATGCACTATTTCTGGCACTGGAAAAGGTTCAGCAATTGGGTCATCCGGAGGCAAGTTATTTATTGATTAACTCCAGCAATTAATAGAGCAGCAAATAATCAATCGATAACAATTTGCCATAGGCCACTAAAGTGTATACCGAACAGCTGCTGGAGTTACATCGGGGCCAGGGAATGGAAATTTACTGGCGTGATAGCTTCACATGTCCCTCCGAATCTGATTACAAACTGATGACTGTACGCAAGACTGGGGGCCTCTTCATGCTGGCCATACGCCTGATGCAGCTGTTTAGTGCCAACAAGGAGGACTTCACCAAGTTAACAGCCATTTTGGGCTTATATTTTCAAATACGCGACGACTACTGCAACTTAAGTTTGAAAGAAGTAAGTAAGGGCGGAAGTATTCAATGAATCTAGAATAAATTAACCCCTCTCTGCTCTCTTCTTTAGTACACGGAGAATAAGAGTTTTGCTGAGGATCTTACCGAGGGCAAGTTTGGGTTTCCAGTCATTCACGCTGTGCGAACACAGAAACAGGACAAGCAGGTTTTGCGTAAGTTTCAACCTGACCTGACCTTGCTGCAAGTCTCTGTACTGCTCATTGCTTAAATGTTGTTTCTCTTCTCTCCGTAGACATATTGCGACAGCGCACGCACGACGTTGAGGTCAAGAAGTACTGCATCAGTTTGCTGGAAAAACTTGGTAGCTTTCAATACACACGCAAAGTGCTCGAGACTCTTGATGTGGAAGCGCGCGCAGAGGTTAGTCTTCTTAATCTACGTGCTACGTGCTTACCCCTTGCTCAATTGATGTTGTTGTTGTTATTCCTTCTTTGGTAGGTGGCACGTTTGGGAGGTAATCCTCATATGGATCGGCTGCTCAATAAGCTCTTGTCGTGGAAGAATAGTGACAGCCAGAGCATTTCGCAATCCAATCAAATCAATCACAACAATGTCACACGCAGCAGCCCCAACCAGAACACGCTCAACTGTAATTAACAGTCGAAGAGGCAAAAGAGGGAGCAATTGTGAATTGCAAACGGCAGTGCCAAGGCCCGAGACCGAGCCGCCTCCTCTTTTGCTGCTAATCCAAAAGCACCGCAACAACAACAGGCGCCGCAACAACAACGTCAACATGCGGCCTGCGTTAGTGCGACTCTAATACGTTTCCTGCAAAAACTAAAGATCTTCTAAGGATTTATAGTGTCCTTGTTTCACTTTGCCTCCCAAAGCTGCTTGAGAGCAAACAATTCGACTAAGTTATTCTTATGCAGACCTACAAAACATAAACCCAACAACAGCCTTACAAAAATATTTAAGCCCAAAGTTAATTGATAAGCAAAGCTTACGAAGAGCCATAGCACAGTTGCCCATGAATTTGTTTAGAATGTGTTTTTATATTAAGTCCCCTCGATGCTAAGTACTTAGTATGTAATAGAGCAATGTTCCTTTATTTCTTTCGACTGCAATTTTCTCTGAACGATTTCTAAATGTATTATTCACTTTGTAACTAACAAACTTGAAACTTAATGTGCACTTCCTTTATTGTCGTTGTTCGATTTTACATTTGTTAATAATGTTTAAATATTATATGTGAATTCAACAAACTATAAATCATATGCATTCGTATATACACGTGTGTATGTATTACCTATAAAATTGTTAACGGTTCATGCAACCACAAAGAAACTTTAACAAACGATATTTGAGATGATAAAAATTGTTAATTTATGCACTGCTCAGCAGACTTTTTGCACTATAGATATACAAACAAACAAACACACACACACATAAGAATCTATATATATATACACACATATAAATATATTTTTATTGTATACATGGCACGTTAGAAAACTATAAAATGCTGAAGTGAAACAAAAGTTAATTGAAAATAACAGGAGTTGAATGGAAAGCCGAGAATTTATTGTGCACGCCAAAATGCACTGCGTCTATACGATTATAACATATATATATAGTATATATATATTGTCATACACGAAAATATCTTTGAAGTATTTAAATAAATATTGTATTTAATGGTAATGCTCTTTAGATATTTATTTCCAAATGAAGAAGAGAAGCAGCCCGTGGGTAAAGAAAGTATGAGTGGTTTTTCTTCCATATATATTTATTAAATACATAAGAACTTGATAAATTATCAACTCGTACAAGCTACGAATCCTGCTCAATCATATCCATAAGCTGTAGAAACTCTTGGGATGCGGCATCCACTTCGGTTGCAGGTTCGTCATACTCATTATATTCAGCATCGGCATCATCCTATATCAGAGAGAATATCAATTAATTTCTATATCAAAATTGATCTTTAAATACATAAAATATTACGAACCTCAAAGCCAAAGCAGTTGTTGGCATTTATTTTGGTGCCTGGTTCACGCTTGACCACAACTTCGCTATCATCATTAACCAGCTCAACAACCATAAACTGATCATCCACGCCCTGCAGTTCTACGGTATATTCATTGGCCTCTGGCTCCTCCTTAATGCGGAATGTACCTTGCGTTGTTACCTCACGATGGACACGGGGAACTTTAAGTTGACGATTAATAATGATGGGTTTGTTGGACATCCTCTGCTGGTCTCGTTCTTTATTTGCGGCAGTTTTGGCAACGTTTCTTACTCTTGGAGTGGAACTTGAAATCGTTTTTAGAATCTTCTCTTGCGGTACTTCATCCTCCTCCTGCTCAACTTCGTGCAGCTCAGAGATGACGTACTGTTCGTCAATATCAATAGACATCGCATTGGTTTTGCTTAGCTCCTCAATGTCAGATCCATTCACCAAAGTCACAATGCTTCCGTCTGGCTGTAACCGTACACTGCGTCCCATTTTCAGCTTGAGCTTCTCCTCGCGCGCGTTGATCTTGTCATCGTGGGTTTCCATGTGTCGCATTAGGTTACCTTTGTGCGTAAACACACGTAAACAGGTTGGACAGGAGTGCTCTTTCTGGCGTGGCTCCGGCGGCTTGTAGTCCTCATTATGCACGAGATTCTTATGCCGACGTAGTAGCTGACGTTGCCGGAATGTCTGTGGACACTGATCGCAAATGAAGGGCTTTGAATCCGTATGTATGAGCATATGTGAGTCCAAATGCCGCTGAGACACCGAGGCATAGCTACACAGGCTGCAGCGATAACACTTTTCCCCGTCATGCGACTTGATATGCAGCTTATATTGATAGCGATCGGGTAGCTCCTGGCCACAACGTTTGCAAATAAGAGGTGTGTCTGAGGTGTGCATGTTGGTTACATGAGTGCGAAGATCTGCTTTGCGGCCACATGTCGTGGGACACATAGTACATTGAAACACCGGCTTATCCACCACACTGTGGATGAGCTTGTGCGCCTTGAGAGAGTTGGATTGCGTAAAACGTGACTTGCAAATGTCACATTGATACTTCTTTTCGCCCGTGTGTATAACCAGGTGACGCTTCAGCTTGAACATGTCCTGGGAGGCATATGTACAGTGTGGGCATTGGTACGGACGTTCTCCCGTATGGCAAGTCATGTGACGACGCAGCTTCGTAAGCTCCACACTGGCGTAGCTGCACTCGGTGCACTTGTGAGGCTTCTCCTTGGTGTGCTTGTACCGCGTGTGGCGTATTAGCTCGCCGCTGGTAGTGAACGCACTGTCGCACTGCTTGCACTTGTGCGGCTTGTTGCCCATGTGCGTATTCAGATGATTGACCAGTCCCATGTTCGACTTGAAGCCACGCTCACAGATCGAACACTTGAATGACATATCCGAGTCGTGGGAGCGCACATGCCGTGTGATCAAGAATTTCTTGTTGGACGTATAGCTGCAGTGAGAGCAGGAGAATTTGTTGGGTGCCCCCGAGTTCGCTACCGTTTTAAGCTTGTACTGTTTGCCAGAGATCACAAAGTCAACATCGGACTTGGTAGATGTGTCGCCTGCATTCTCTTCAAAATCATACACTTCATCATCGTCGGTGATATCTTTTTCCACAACGGAATCCTCGATTTCATCTGTAGCGTCTGCATTAAATTCAGATTTATTGTCATCAACAATAGTAGGATCATCCACTAGCTCTTCAAGAAATTCCACCCGTTCTACCACCACTTTTTCCGTCAATGGCTTCGAGGTCGCCTTGGCAGGGGTTTTCTGGGCATTTCCTGACCGTAGATACCCCTTAGATGAGCTAACTGCTGTTGCTGCTTTAAGAGGGGACCGTTTTGCAGGAGCTGGGCGTATATTTATATCTTTAGTAGCCTTCTTTTCTGCAAGGTCCAACTTTGTTTTGGCTGGTCGCAAACTGATTGCTATTAGAGGGTATAACCAGTCATTAAAACATGTGTATTATATATAATTTTCTCACTACAAACCTTTTGTTGCAGCTGCGTTGCTTGCAGCCCGAGTGGCGCTGCGCACAGTAATTCCAGTTGTTTTTGTTGCTGGTGTGCTCGTTGAGACTGTCGCTGGTTTGAGTTTCTTTTTTAATTGATGCTGCTTCTTTGGTGTTGTTTTGATGTAGCAGTTTCCTTCGTCATCAATAAAATATTTGTCATCATCTTCTTCATCTTGTTCATGTTCCTCATTGGAATCGGCATCTTCCGAGGCTTTGGCATCTTTGGCTTCACCGCTACCATCCTCGATCTCTTTGTGAAAATTTCTGAGAAATGACTGCAAGTCCTCTGAATCGGAGTCGTCGCGATTTGGCATTTTGCTTAGCTGTTGAAAATATAAACTTTGTATGAATTTTGCGCCAAAAATTTAGGTGCAAGTGGCGACCTACAGCGGACATAAAGCGTCCAGCGACCCCAAGCGGCTATTGATTTCTCGCAGAGACATGGCCAGACAGATTTATCAAATTACAGCTTGAGAAAACGTTCGCTTACATTACCTTTCTTTATTTTAGTTGCCAAATTTGTTGCCTTTTAGCGACAGTCAAGATTGTTGATCAATTGTTTTTTGTTAATATACAAAGTGAATGCTTAGTGCAAAGAATTTCCGTCAGAGGCGAAGCAACAGCAGCTGCACAAAAGATGGCGGAGTTTACAGCGTTGCCACTTAGTTAACAGGCTTTCAGTTTACAGTGCCTTTTTGAGTTTAACATGCTATGCACAGGTAGCTAACATGTTAATGCCGCGTAAAATTCATGTTTCAAATGTTATTTTGGCAAGTCCTGAAATGCTTAAAGTTTTCGAGAATAAAATATAATTATAAGCTTTTTGTGTGGGACCCAAAACAATTTATTTTCTATTGTAATAAGTTACATATATATATGTATATATAGTATATGAGGAATTTTTACAAATTTCTTAAGTCCAAATATATAATTATTATTATAGTATTATAAATTCAAATTTTAGTTCTTACCCACATATGGTAATTTACATGTAAGTGTCCCACAAAACTGATGGCTCTTAAGCCCCATGTGAATATTACTTTTAAACTTCATTCCCATACTAAATATCATCGTTTCTATAAAAATGCTGTCAAAAGAAACAACGTTAAAAGAGCCAGCCAGCCACTTAAGATGAGCAGATGCATTTGTATTTTTTTAAATATATTATTCAACAATAACAGATGCCCGAATACTCACATACTAAGCCGGTTCGGTTGGCCCGCATCGTTTCTGTGTGTAATTAAGGCATTGCGAATTTAGCATGAGAAAGAGATTAAGTTAAATATGCGTTTGGTTTTGTTTAAACTACATTAGAACCGCTACAAGAGATTGCATTACAAAATTTTGATTTGTTTGTTTTTTGTTTTTGAAAATACGTACGTTACAAGTCCTCATCGAACCCTAAGGAATCATTCAATAATCCTCTTTAGCTGCAGCTTTCGGGTATACGTACCAAATCTCAATATGTTGCTATTATTATTTTTTCTAACAGTGAGAACAATTACGCATACATACCGAACCAACCACACACTCGCAAAGATATAACCACCAGAAGTTGAATAAGTCGACGAATACGTACCCAAAGCTATGTGAATGTTGTACATATACAGAGTATGTACATACTAGAATGTTTATTGCATATTCGATATGTAAATATCGCAATCCCTAGCAGGTAAGGCTAGGCAGACGTTCGTTCACTCAATACGTACCCAGCTTAACCGGCTGCAAAGTGACTTCAAGTAGAAAACGCTTTAAGGTTACAATTTACAGAGTATAGTAGAGTACAAAGTTAAAGTGAGTGAGAAAGGCTTACCCTAAACGGGCCGATAACACTTGTACAGCAACACATTATTCACCTTGGGGCCAAGCTGCTGAGAGCTGAGAGAAATTACATATAATGCTGAATTTCCGTTTTCTAATCATTTCGTTTTTTGATTTTTGTATTTGTTGTTGGGAGGAATTGTAAAGTTAGTGGTTACTTGGGGCTCTGGCTCTACGTACCGTAATTTTTTAACAACTGAACTTGGCGGGGGGGCTGTCAAACTATTAAATTGTATAATGTATTATTCGCTTAACAAATTTAAGTTTTCGGCTTACAGTTATTGTGTGTGTTCTTTCTGTTAGTTTACACGGATGAAAATTAAAGTTCAAATAGATTAATAATATTTTACAAAAATATCTGCATGGCTTCCATGTATATTGAAATCATTTATTAATCAAGTAATAATGCAATTAGTTGGTTTCCGCTGATCTATTTTGTGTTTATAGATTAAGTTGTTGTTTGTGTGTTTTAATTAATGCTACGTACGTGCGCTGGACACTGTCGTCGTCGGGTGGAACTGACTCCCTCACTCATGAAGTTCATCCTCTAGCGACGATAGCGTTCACGAGAGAAGGATCGTCGCCTGCTGCCAAAGTTATCATTATTGTTGTAGTTGCGACGATTACGTGGAGATCGCTCTCGTGAACGTGACCGACGTCTGTCATTCCGACGATCTCCTCCCCCTCCACCACCATTTCCATTGCCTCCGAAGCGTCCCCTATCATTGCGCATGTTACGATCTCTGTCCCTTCGGACATCTCGCTCTCTGTCACGATTATCCCGTCCACTGATCTCATTGCCTCCTCCGCGGCCATTGCCACGTCCTTCTGCATCGCGACCACGTTGATGAGAAGAGGCTCGCTCACTGTCCGCATCTCGTCCGCTGCTTCTCTCGTTGCTCCGATCGTTCGATCTGTCGTTGCTTTGTTTTTCTGCATCCCGCTGTCGCTGGCGTTCCCTGGAACGAGAGCGATGGACGCGCGACCGTCGATCGAGCTCACGGCCACCTACAAAGTATCGATTTCTTCCCCTCGAATCCTCTTCACGATCTGGTATCTTACCAGAGCGCTTCAGCTCCGCCTTGCGGGGAGCAGCTGTCTTCTCGAGCTCGATGAGCTTCTCGCGTATAGTGAGAAAACCAAGATGCAACTTACCACCAAAGTGGTCCGCCAGACGAATGTCGTTGTCGTGTATGCCCAAGTAAGCGGAGCAAACCTCACATACGCGCAGTTTCTGTTGCTGGTAGGTTGATGCTGGCATCGAGGTTCTGTATTCATGTTCGGCCTTTATTTTTTTGCCCCGCAACTCGTCGATTTCCTTCATCAGTTCCATGCTGTCTTCCACTTCACCGGCCTCGCCCAGCGCCTCGGCCTTGGCCAACTTTTTACCAATTTCCTCTGCCAGGGAGTGCACAGCATTTGCTTTTTCCGCCACTTCAGCTGTTAATTCCTCCTGCGTCTCCTTTAGGCGTTGCTTTGCTGAGTCTGTGCGTCGATCACAGTCCGCAATGAAGGCTTGCAGGTGCTCCATGGCCTCAATATCGTAGTAGTAGTCACGTGTCTTCGACGCACTCTCGTAATCTGCACGGAAAGCCAGATCATGCACTTTGGGACACTCACCGAGATCCATTCGCGTGGATGCCAATATGTCGTGTGGACAGCAGTCCAGGAGAAAAGACTTGCAGACGCGTGCATCTGAGAACTTGAGACCGCGTCCATCGTCGCCATTTCTAGTGGTGCCCATTAGTTGGTCCAGCATGGCCCGCATCTGATCTGTTGCGGACATTTTGTTGCTAGGCGCGCTCATACTGCAGTTTCGGGTACAATCTTCTATATTTTTTCAGCTTAGTTTTCCTGTGAAAAAATAAGTGAGTTGTGGTCGAGATGAGCGATAATTATGTACTTGTTATTTCAACCGAGTACTTTTCGATAATTTCAAGAGTATCGATATAGTTATTAGTCACGCTGTGTAATGGTCACACAATAATGCAAAGGTATTTAGTATTTTTTTTATTTTGAATATTTCAATAGATATATTTTAACATTATAATTATATTTAAAGAATAAAGAAAATGAACAGAATTTTTATTGCTGTATTTTATTTAAACTATCACTATTTTTGTTTATAGACGTTTATCGATCAAAATTTGATGAGTACATTTTATATAAAGCTGGTATAATATAACAACTACAATGTATTTACAAACTTAAAATATTTTGTAGTTAATTGCAATCTAATGTTTTATAATACTTAGTAGAAAATATTAAATGATTTAAAAAGTTGTCGCCCAAACTGCACTTTGCCTCATTTCAAATACCAGAATATAGCAAACAAATTCCGATATGTAAATTTTAGACGAAAATAATTAATATAAATATATTTCGCGATTGGACAACCCTAGAGTTGCAATCTAACACCTGACAGATTTATGGTACTACCACTAAGCAAATAGAACCATTTTTGCCCACTGTGCCTCAGTCTCTTGGCTCTCGATGCTGAAACACAAAATTGACTTCAGGCTGCCAGCGCGCTGACCCAAGCATTTGCCTGTTGTCAAACTTCACAACCCCTACATTCAAATGCGAGCTTGTGCATGCATGCACGCACACATTGAAACGATCGCACAGCGTACAGAATTACAATCATACCCTGTCCGCTGTCGTTGTGCGATTGAGTCGATGCCGCTGTTCGCTGCTGCGGGATACCCTTCGGGTACTGGGGTCATAATAAACCGAAAGCGTCAGGCGAGTACTTTTCCCTGTTTGAGTACTCTATATGTTCGATGCTTAGTGGTATAACGATACAAATATTTATTTTATTCGATAATTATCGAAAGTTTTAAATTGTAATTTAATTTATACAACCCTACCAAGAAGTGGATATGAGGAATACCCTTAATGATTTAAGCACATCATAAAGTAAATAAAAAATGCTGCTAATAGAATCTATATGTCAACATGAATAAATCTCAGGAGAGGAGCTCAGCAAGCTCTGCCATCTCCACGCCGAATGCTGCAGCGGGCGATGAGCTGCACAGTGTGAGCGATACCTTTTACACTAGCCAGCGCAAGGGAAGTCACATCTTTCGTGTTCGCCTTGATGCAACGGGGTTCATTCTGCAGCGTGAGTCGCCTGCGGGTGTGACGATTAAAGAGCAGACAGTGAAAATATGTGATATTGTTGGAGCACGCTGTATGCGGTTAAAGAAATCTTCACGCAGTTTAGCACGCTGTGCATGTGTGAGTCCTGGAACTCCGGCGGCAGCTGCTGCATCCAATCGCAAGGCAGTTGGCACACCCAGTAAATGCAGTACCGCCAGCAAGGAGGAGTACACCTGCGATGGAGGTGATACCAGCGCTTATTTATATCTATTCGCCTATGTGCTGAAGAAGAAGAGCTTGCGCAGCAGTCTGCATCGAGAGCGGACCGTTCTGACGTTACGCTTTCGCTCGTTTGACACCTTCGAAGATAATATGCACGAAGCGGATCGTTGGTATCGCGCTCTACGCTGGCAGCTACATCAAACACTCGAAGACATATTTGTCGACCGACTGGATAGCACACGTCGTAGTCGCGTCCTCGTGTTGCTTAATCCTAAGTCGGGTTCAGGCAACGCACGCGAAGTCTTCAATATGCATGTTGCGCCCGTGCTTAACGAAGCCGAAGTACCTTACGATCTGTATGTAACCAAACATTCCAACTATGCTATCGAATTTATGAGCACACGACGCCTTGACGATTGGTGCACCATCATTGCCGTCGGCGGAGACGGACTATTCCATGAGATTGTCAACGGGCTGCTGCGACGTGAAGATTGGGCAAAGGTGCTGAACAACATTGCACTGGGCATCATTCCCTGTGGCTCAGGCAACGGGCTGGCGCGTTCCATATCACATGCCTTTAAGTGGGTAACAACTGGGCTTCTTCTCTAGAGGATTAACTAATCATCTCTTTTCTTGCAGTGAACCTTACTTCAGCAACCCCGTTTTGGGTGCGGCGCTGACCATCATTAGCGGACGCAGCTCGCCGATGGACATGGTGCGCATACAACTGCCCAATCGGGTGATGTTTTCATTTCTCTCCATCGGCTGGGGCCTAATCTCGGACGTGGACATTGAGAGCGAGTGCATACGCATGTTTGGCTATCAACGTTTCACCATTTGGACACTGTATCGTCTGGCCAACTTGCGCAAGTACAATGGCAAAATCAGTTACCTATTGGCAGATGAGTCGCCCGAGGAGGCAGAGCGGGAACAGGCTGGAATGGAGCAGTCGGAAGAACAGCAGCAGGGCAAGATGCCTTCGAGTCGTAGCTGCAATGTGCATATCGATAAGATGTCCAATGCCAGTTACCATCGCTCCTCAGAGTACATAGCGCAGGAATTCGAGGATGTCATTTCGCTGGAAACGTCAATCAATCAATCTTTTCGTTCGCGCTGCGACAGCTGGCTGTCGGGCGGATCCCGTCGCAGCTGCTACTATTCCATATCAGAGAGTGTCTATCATAGTTTGGCGGATGAGAGCGAATTCACACAACAGACGGCGTCAGCGAGCTTGGAGCAGCAAAACTTTGGACCCGAGAGCAGCTTGCCATCATTGGACGAGCCGCTGCCTGAAGATGCTGGATGGCAGGTGGAGGAGGGTGAATTTATCATGATGCATGCTGTCTATCAAACACATCTCGGCATTGATTGTCACTTCGCGCCCAAGGCGCAGCTGAATGATGGCAAGATCTATTTGATTTTGATACGCGGCGGCATTTCACGTCCGCATCTGTTGAGCTTTCTCTATAACATGAGCACGGGGAATCATCTTCCGGAAAAAAACAATGGCTACGTCAAGGTGCTTCCGGTGCGTGCGTTCCGTTTGGAGCCACATGACAATCACGGCATCATTACGGTGGATGGTGAACGAGTTGAATTTGGCCCACTTCAGGCGGAAATATTGCCAGGCATTGCGCGCGTCATGATACCCAAGTGAGGGCAAGGAGGAGGGGCGGGCAAACCTAATGAATCTCAAGCAACGAGCGTACATTCGAGCAATAATTAATCTCCATTGGGGAATCTCTGCATTTGTATATGTAGCTGTGTGTGTATGTGTGTAGGCAATTCCGTTGTTACACACACGCACACAGATGATTTTTTAATCTTGTAGAAGTGCTACATTGAATTTTGTAACCTTCATGTTAAAATTTTTAAATATTATTGCAGTTATCAATAAAAGTATATATATACATTTAATAAGATACTAAATTTGTGCAATTAGCAAAATCCCCACTTTGCTGCTTGAGTTTGAAACGAAACAGCTGTTTTTTTTATCGAGCTTTGACAACCCTTAACTGTCATCATTAATCGATAACTAATACAGAAACGCAGTAGAAAAAAAACAGAGTGAAAAATTATTTGAGGCAGGAGAATTAATCAGTCCAGCAGTTAAAGAGCATTAATTCTTGGCTTTTGGTCGCGAAGTGAACACCGCAACGTGAAACCCGCGCACAGAGATCGAAACTTGTGGCAAGCACATCCAGTTTAAGCGTAATAACAGCTGCAATATGTCTGAGGAGGAGCTGGCGCCAATTAACGAGCAGGACTTTAAGGACCTGAAAGAGCGCATGAAACTTATCGTCGATGCAGATCCGACCCAGTACCATAATGATTTCTCACTGCGACGCTATCTGCGCGCCTTCAAGACCACAGATGCCGCTTTCCAAGTGAGTCATGCATGCTAGCAATTACCGCCCACATCTTGACATTGAGGTATTCTTTTCCTTTTTTGTGTTTTGCCACCCGACCGTGTACATTATATAGGCCATATTGAAGACGAACAAGTGGCGTGATTCATATGGCGTGGTCAAGCTAGGGGACATGGATTGGAGCCACTTTAAAAACAAGGCTCGAGTGCTGCGGCATCGCGACTGTATCGGGCGCCCTGTCATCTATATTCCTTCCAAGAATCATTCCACCGCACGCGACATTGACGAGCTAACACGTTTTATTGTCTGCAATTTGGAGGAGGCGTGCAAAAAGTGCTTCGAAGAGGTAACAGATCGTTTGTGCATCGTTTTTGATCTGGCCGAATTCAGCACCTCGTGCATGGACTATCAGTTGGTGCAGAACCTCATCTGGCTGCTGGGCAAGCATTTTCCAGAGCGTCTGGGCGTCTGCCTCATTATCAATGCGCCCGGTTTGTTCTCGACCATTTGGCCTGGGATTCGTGTACTGCTCGACGAGAACACTTCGAAGAAGGTGAAGTTTGTCAACAACGAAGCGGATTTATGTCAGTATCTGATACCAGACATATTGCCGACGGATATGTAAACAACTCTACAGCGTAGGCGCTTCGCTTTCCACTTAGTCATAGACATTACATATCTCCATATGAGGCATATTGTGACATTGTGAACTCCAACTCTAGACGACGTGTACCTATATTAGCAACCAGTACCTAAGCAAGCAACAGTATCAGCATCTGTATCTTTATCCGTGTATGTGTGTTTGTCCCTAGCCTGTCTATGCATTTGGAATGGGACTAGCATAGCCAGTACTCCACGCGTTATTGTATACAAGATGATTGTGTTTTAATTTATAGCGAACAAGTTGATTGTAAATTGTTTATTGTAACTGTATTTGTGCATACTATAAAGTATTTTAGATAAATATTTATGTATTTACGTATTGCTTATATATATATATATGTACTCTATATATATATATGTATATATAGATACACAGTAAAATATGTATGTGAATGTGAGTAATTATATTGATGTATAAATAAAGTTGTAAAACAAAATCCAAACAGCACCCATATATGATATGAGTGGGCTACATTTAGCAATTCTTATCTGAACACGAGAGATAACAGCGCAATTAGTTCGAAAGTTATAGGTCGCAATTGCCGACAAATAAACAAACAGATTAGTTTTCTTATTTCCAATGTTTATCACTTGGGCGCCAACAGTTGCGGCGTTGCCAGACTTGCTGTGATTCAATACTAAATAAATACTTACGGCAGCTAGTGGCGCGCAACCAGGGTCACACTGAAAGAAGGTTACACACACAGGACTGTTGCTAACATATAAATTTAATGAATAACATCAAATGTGGGTATTAAATATTAGTAAAATATGTAAAAAGAGTGTATTTATAAAATGAGTTTACTTATTTTCATTTTAAACAAATATGAGATGAAAATATTTTTAACATGGAGCTTTGACGTAACAGCAGCATGTTCTGCCTGCCATTTTGCGCTACCTTAACATTCAGCTACTCTGCTGATTGGCACCAACTGGTTTGGTTTATTATCTTAATTTTGATAAGCAATTAGAAAAAGCAATATGAAACACAATAACAATAACTGCAGCGCAAACTCAGTTTGCCAGCGGACGCTGTTTGAATATCAGTGAGAAACAAAGCGTGCGTCTGGCAACAATAGCAACATCAATAGCAGCGGGAGCAGCATGACAACAACAACAACTTCGACGTCGTCGACAGGGGCATCTCATATTGCAGCTTTAGACGTTGGAACGACGTGCTTGCGTTGTTTTGTGCTAGATGAGGGATGCCGGGTCAGGGGCTCGGCAGCGGATACAGTGAGTAGTTAATTGAATAAGCTGCTCGCAACTGCAAACTGCGGGCAAAGTTGATTTCCATTGAAATGTGCGACTTGCACTTTACAGGTTGAGCTATTAAACCCGCAGCCTGGTTATTTTGAGATTGAACCCGAGGGCCTGTGGCGCAAGATAGTCAAGGTGATAACGGAAGCGATACGAGGTACTTATCATGCATACTTGACTAGTATTCAACCTAATTCGAATCCTTATCCCAATCTTGATTAACCACGGCCAGATGCCAAGTTGACACCCGCGGATATAACCTGCCTGACGATTTCGACGCAACGCTGCACGTTTTTGACGTGGAATCATGAAACCAAAGAATACTATCACAACTTTATTACCTGGAAAGATCTGCGTGCCGATGAGCTAGTGCAGGAATGGAATGCCAGCTGCTCGCTGCGTGCCATGAACGGAGTGTCCTATGCGCTGTTTTTGTTAACACGCAATGCCCGCTTCTTGGCTGGCAGCGTGCTCAAGCTGATGAACGGCCAGGTGACACCGCGGCTGCTCTATGAAATTGCTCACAATAAGCGACTGCAGCACGCGCTGCGCGAGAAGAAGGCACGACTGGAGTTACTCGACTCGTGGATCTTGTACAAATTACGTTCGGGCAATGGCCTTGAACCCGGTGTGGAACATATCACCGATGTAACCTCAAGCACTGCCACCGGTCTCTATGATCCCTTCACATTGGGCTGGTCCCCGCTGATCCGATTTCTGTTTGGCATCGATGTAAGTAGAGAGTCACTTATGACTTAAGAGATTTCTCTTACTAAATAAAATGTATTCCCCTAGGTGAGCATCATGCCACGCGTGGTGGACAATAGTTGCGAGAGCTTTGGCTACGTGCACCCCGCTGCCCTTGGCTCTGACTGGGGAGAGACAAAGATTCCGATTGCAGCCTCCATTAGCGACCAAACTGCTGCCATGTGGGGATCGCAATGCTTTGCCAAGGGCGATGTCAAGGTGACCATGGGGACAGGAGCATTTCTGAACTTAATCACGGGCGCAGACTGCAAGGCGGTGATCAGTGGCATGTATCCACTAGTGGCCTGGCAGCTGAAGCGTCATAAGGACACGCAACCCGAAACTGTCTACTGCGTTGAGGGCGCTGCTCATGACTTTGGCACCGTTGTGACATGGGCTCAATCCTGTGAGCTGTTCGAGCATCCAGCAGATACCTCGGACATAGCGCAATCTGTGCCAGATTCAAATGATGTTTACTTTATGCCTGCCTTCAGCGGATTGGGGGTAAGTATATGGGTTTCTACTGCTGATTGATAACTGATTGATGTATCTCTTTTTAGCCGCCCGTCAATGATTATCGCGCTGGCAGCGGCTTCATTGGCATGACACCGTCCACAAGCAAAGCGCATATGGTGCGTGCGCTGCTTGAGAGCATCGTGTTTCGTGTGGTGCAGCTCATAGCAAGTGCCGAGCAGGAGACGGGACAGAAACTGAAGATTATTAAGTGAGTAAAGGTTCTCCAGCTCTCATCAAGCATTTTAACTATCACTTTAACATCGCAGAGTGGACGGCGGCGTTTCTCGCAATGATTTCGTCTGTCAGTTCCTTGCCGATGCCAGCGGTTTGCGTGTGGAGCGTGCCGAATGTTCCGAGTCCAGCATAATGGGCGCCACGTACCTGGCCGGAGTCAATCATGGCATCTGGCACAGTATCGATGATCTGAAATGCTTCCGTAAGGTAGAACGGATATTTGAACCACAACCAAAGCAGAAAAAGAACATTGCCAGCCGCATGGACAGATGGAGCAAGGCCATCAAGAGATTCAGTGGTTGGTACTAGGACAATAGAAAAGAGGACAGCACAGGGATTTGCACAAAGATATTATAGATGGATTAATGTTTTATATTAGAGTGTATTGAAACATTGTTGAATTAAATACTAAAGGTATGAGACATGACAGAGGTGCGTACAGGAAGGGCGGGATGACAGGAGGGGATCAGGTTCAGTTGAAACGCTGCTGAAAACTTTGTTGCTGATTAAACATCATTTGCTGTTGCTGCTGTTGTTGTTGCTGCTGCTGCTGCTGTTGCTGCTGATGATGGAAATCCTGCTGGTTGCCTGTGCCGGACAGACGCACCCGCTTTGCATTCGGCTCGTTGGGATTCATTTGTTGTTGCTGCTGCTGCTGTTGTTGTTGCTGTTGCTGCTGTTGTTGCTGCTGCTGTTGCTGTTGTCGTTTGTTGTCCGACTTGTCCTCCTGGTCGTCGTCGGTGAGGAACTCACGCTTCGGGTACGGTATGGGGCAACCCGCGAAAACATCCTGCGTCGGCAGTGGCTCTTCCTGGAAATACTGATCCTGCATTGCCTGCTCGGAGGTGATCCGCTTGTTGGGATCCATCAAAAGCAGCTTCTGCAGTAAATGGAATGCTTTGCTATCGGGCTTGATCTTGTGCCGTTCCATGTATTTGGCCAGCGAACAGGCCGAGTAGGTGGAACGTTTGAAGTCCTTGGTGAGCGTATGGTGCTCGGGCATCTTCTTAATGTCCTCCCAGTCCTTGTCTTGCGGAAAGCCCATCACATTGAATATGCGATCCAGCTGATCGTGGTGATACGGATTACTGGTCTTGATGTCCTCCTGGCGGCAGTGAAAGATTGGCTCCGAAGTCAGCAGCTCCGCGAAAATGCAACCAATGGCCCAAATATCAATTGCCTTGGTGTAGTGACGGGCACCCAGCAGCAGTTCCGGTGCACGATACCAAAAGGTGACCACCACCGGATCCAAATCGGCCAGCGGCTTGAGGGGCGCATTAAACAATCGCGCAAATCCCATGTCAGCAATCTTCACACGCCCACGCTCGTTGCCATCACCCATAACGAGTATGTTGGCCGGCTTGAGATCACGATGCAGCACCCAATTGCTGTGCAAATAATGAATCCCGTCTAGAATCTGATACAGCAGGCTCTTGACCATACCGCGTGGCACCACCACTTGCTTTTTGTTGGCCTTGGCTGAACGATGGAACTTGATAATGTGCCACAGATCGTGCTCGGCATAGTCAATCAGCAGGAACACTTTGCGATCGTTGTGGGACAGAAAGACACGAATAAGTGTGATCACATTTTGATGTTTCAGTTCACGCAGCAGGGCAATCTCACGGCAGGCGGACATGGAGAGGCCAGTACCATCGATTTGCTTCAGTGCGTACTCCTTGCCGTCGCTAAAGAATATATAATAATTCATTATAAGTCACTAGGGAGCTGCAAAGTCTTCTTACCTGGTCTCCTTCCATTTGGCCTTGTATACATGACCATAAGTGCCTCGGCCAACCTTGCAGCCTTCATAGTTAAACAGATCCTCCACCTTGGTACGCTCCATTTGCGTTTTCATCTTAAAATCGTAGTCCATTTTTGCCGAATACTTTGCATTTGCCTTCGACGCACAGCTATGTTTACAAAAACTACACGACACAACAAAAATTGCAATAGCGATGGGTTCATTCAGTGCCGGGAGATGAAGCGACTATCGATTATTAATCGAGGCAGCAATATTTGTTTTGGCTTGTAAGTTGGTAAACAATAACTTCAAGCAAATAAATATTTATGTTGGGATGAGGCACTATTACTGTTTCCGAGGCGCCAAAATCTGATAATCGATAATGAACGAACTCAACCAATATGTTTCGAACAAAAAAACTCATTTTCTCATTTCAAACGCAAAACTGTAAGTAAACACAGTGAGACCATAGTCATGCAACTCTGCGGGGTCGAAATATGAGTGATTTTATTTTGCAAGAAACTGGTCGCACTGGTTATTTCAGCTGGTAAATTGTATGGAAAATCGAGACTTATCGGAGGCTATATCTTCTAAACTAAGCCGAAATTGCAAAAATAATATTTCGTATATTCGTCTTAAATCGTCTAGTTCTATGAGGATCAATCATCAGACCTTGGTTTTCGGAAACATTAATCTTTCAAAACAACAAAACGAATAATTATGTTAATAACATTCATGCAAAATGTTAACATTTGTTGTTGCAATTGCTGCAAACAGCTGTTCTGATTTCTTTCGAAGAAGAAGAAAACGTGCAAGGCCACTAGATTTGGATTATTTTCTTAATTGCTTTAAAGCTTTAATTTCAAAGTGCGAAGTGCAGTTAACAGAATCATAAGATAATCGGATCTGAGATTCAAGTCGCCATTCACGGATTCAATTTTCCAAACTTCTCGCGGCAAATCAGTTTGTAAACAAAACAAGAAAGCACTCTTTGTTTGTTTCGTTCTCTGTTTCCGTTTCCAATGCCGCTGAAAAATTAGTAACCATCTTAGACACATGTCGTTGCTGCTGTAAGACGGGGCTGCGCCATCGCCATTGAAGTGTGTCAAATTATTATAACTTGTAGAAACAGTCGAAGCCACAATCTACAACCGCCACAGTTATTAGACTGAGTCACGTTTACGGTTAGCTTATATACTAGATAGTTTCAATTTAAAAGAATAGCGCCCTATTGCCGGTGTTCGACTGCGATAACATCGAGAATAACTGTGCAATGACGACTGAGGACAATTTTATCTATCTGGGGAGAGCTCTCTCGAGAGGTAAGCTGAATTTGTTTTCCCTTTTGAACTTAGGTATCTTAAATCATGCTGCAGTCAAGAACATTCTTATATTTCACATTTTTTATCTGGCCGTGCCCCAGTGTCTGTTTCTATGCAGTCTAGAAATGAACAATCAATTAACAAATAAATTAAATGTGTGATAGATAAGCACACTCCCTCTGGGATGATCAGTACCCGATTCGTACATAGATCCTGATACGTTAACAATGAAAGCAAAAAGCTTTCGGTTATTGTGCACGATCAGATTTGAAATATGGTTTCAAATTGTATGTTAATTACGAAAGCTTTCAAAAAATCTGTGCTCGCACGGGGAAAGTCATTAAATAAATGTTACAGTCACAGTTTAAACATTTGTACGCACATGACGCACTAGTTCAGCTGTTTATGAAATATGAATGCATATACAATTAAATAAAAGACAATCAAATGATCATTATATATGATTGTTATATAGTGACCACTGAAAATGGTTAAAACAAGGGTATATACATATGTATAGGAGGCGTGTCAGACCCATGACCGATTGAACAATGTCCGTCTGTATGTCTGTTGGAACGCCAAGATCTCAGCTATAATAACTGTTAAAGACACAAACTTTGGTAAAATCGTGTTTGTATACCATAAGCAGATCAAGTTTATTTTAAATGTTGGATGCCACAAATAAATACTTAAATACGCATTAAATATATAATTTTTGGACTTCGATTTGTATTTATTTCACTATAATATCTTCCCAAACTCAGAAGTTAGTTCAAGTTCAAGTCAGATTAATCCACAAAGGGTATCTAACTGTTAAGCGTGCCCAACTTTAGTTTTCGTCTGGTTTTCTAAAGTTCAGTTCGTCGCTACTCTGTCAGTGTGATTATGCGAAGCTCTAATTGTAATGAGGTGAATACCCTTAGATTTGGTCAATATAACGATAAAAAAAACCATACTCAAACTCGGAGAGAGGATTTGTAATTCAAGCGTAACCTTAATTATGTGTTTGCCATTTATTTTCTCTCCCCATTTTGCTGGCACGCAGTTCATACATATTTATGCATGCACACACACACACACACAAACAGTTTCAGACATATGTTCGTTTGTATTTGTTTGTATTTTTTGGAGCAATAGTCCAAAATTTCTTTTACAACCGACTAGGAAGAACCGAGAAAGAGACATGTTATTTACCTGTCAAACTCATCTGGGGCTCAATGAAGACTGTCTTCTGTCGTTAAGTCACCTCCAGGCCATGTCAAGGGTATCCGTATCGGTATCGTTGGGTCCGCGTTCGAAGTAAAGTTCACTTTTGGTTATGGCTTTTGTTTTATTGTTTGAAATGTGCTTTCGTAATGCCTAAGTTCAGCTTGGCTTGACGTTGTCTCCTCATTAATATACTTATCTACATACATGTGTGTATGTAATAACTAAAACGGACCCTCATACATGTACGCACACGCATACGAATCTTTGTGCAAGCACCGACGATTGTGACGTCGACGCCAGTTCGGCTGTCGCGCTGCCTCTGCTGCTGTCGGCGTTGCCGCATCGTTTTTAACGAAGTGACAATGAAATTTCATTCAAACACGTTTCACGCCTTCGAGCGATCGGTCAAACGGATTGCGCCAAGTCGAGTCGAGTCGAGTCGGAGTCGCTTGTCCGCCGTGCGACGCCAGTGCGAAATAAAGCTGATAGTTTTTTTGAGATCGGTATGCGATCCCGCATGTAAATAAGTACACACGTATGAGAAAGTCCATGTGTGTGTGTGTGTTCGTGTGTAAACATAAATAAATAAGTGTATTTCTTGCGGAGAATAACTGCTATTGCTCGAAGGAGTGCGAAAACTCGTTAAACTATTGAGACTACATACAGTGAGAACGAGGTATTCAAAAATGAAAGTGCCCGCACGCGACTCAAAGTATTCGTTCAACTTGAAAATATTAAAATTTCATGACAAAAAAACGACACAAAGTCCAGCACATAACTCGTTGGCATCAACTGCTAATCCAGCACTCCCACCTGCACCAATGATCTCTACCAAAAGAAATTCGTGGCGGGCTTCATGGCGCGCTGCCATCGGAGTCGGCCTCAAAGGCAAATCCATCCATACCGCCACGCAGAATAATAATAATAATAACAATAATAACAATAACAATGAGGATGATAGCAGAAAGCCTTCAATTTGTGAATCACTCAGTGAGCTGAATCTGGATCTCAACGAGCGCATTCCCAACATTGATGATCTGATGTGTAAGTCAAATAGTGTCCAATCCAAAGTCGAAGAGCCATAAAAATAAGCAAGCATCTGATCCAAACGAAAGCTCAAAGCGTGATAAGAACGGCGCCCAGATAACTGAAAAATTTTCCGAAATCTCGCTTGTCTGGCAAGTGATTACGAATATATTCACTTTGGCTGTTCAGACATAATAACAATTTCAAAGGCATTATTATTGTCGTGGAAAGTAACCGAGTGTAATCGGGGGAGTCGTTACCAACTTCACTTAATCAACAATTCAAACCATTTTGACAGGGTGGCAACTTCAGTTTCGTTAAGATGAAAGCACAATTCAGTAACTTTTTCGCTCTCTCTGCTCTCCCTCTCTCTCTCGGCAGGCATAAAAGTAAATTCTTTACTCTCTCTCGCTCCCTCGCCCACTCTCACTCTCCTTGAGCTGATAACAGATATGAAAACGTTAGATTAAGCAATCGAATGTGTTGTTGGGCCTTTACAAGTGCACTTCTGCAAGCGTTATTCTTTCAAAGGTTTACTATAACTCGGCTTCCCAATTTGCGATGCATACTAAGTTGTTATTTATAACTAAAAACATGTACTTCAGGGCCCATTGATATATGTTTTTGTACATACATAGTTTGTGTATTACGATAAGATAAGATCATGGGTAAATTCTTGCTTAGTGTAAGCAATTCAGGAACCAGCGGTCAAGTTGGAAACTTTTAACTGTTCGAAGCGATAACTAGCGGCAAGATAAGCAGCCATCGGTATCGATATCGTTTCGCTCTCTCGCCTTTTTTAGTATCGCACATGTTTTCATTTGGCCAATACGTTTGTTCATTCACTCCGACATTGACAAGCAACAATTGTCCGCCGTGATAGATTATACAGTGTTAGTTATTTTACGATTGTTATTTTTGACATCAAACAAAATGTTTTCGCTCTCTACTCATTGAGATTAATAGCCGTGAACAAGTCTTCCTCAGTTAGTTATACTCGGTACAAAGAACCCTTTGACCATGACAGAAACACTCGATTTTACAACGATCTTTGATCTCATCATCGAATGCGGTAAGTGTCTGATCGACTGCGTTGAGTTAGTAACTACAGTACAAATGCAAAGGGCACCATCGAAGCGAAGTTTCGTCTCGCGATTGGAGTTTAAACGTGCTTCGAAGCGTGCCAGATTTACAAAATGCAATATCGTCACAGGCCATAAATGTGTTACGACTTTCTGGTAGACTCCGGAACTCGTATAATTCGTTGAAATTAGATTCAAATGAACTGAACTTCCGACTTCAAGATAAAAAAAGAAAACTTAAAAGAATAGTTATTCTTTCCTTCTGAAAGATCAATAAACATATACATATATTTACACGGTGCTTATCAACATTCTGATAAGTATCACAATGAAAGTAATATAAAGATATTTTGAAGAAATTTGTTGAAGGGAAAACTTCGAAAACTAGTTAGCCTATGGAAATTGGAGAATAATAAAATGAAAAATTAATACAACCGGCTCGATGACACGATGCTACCTATGGGCGTTGAGAGGACACCTCTGGATAGCTGCATCCTTAATTTATTTATTTAAATTACAGATTTTCTCTGTTATAATCACTAAATTAAACCTTTGCCTTAAATGTTTCGGCCCTTTTTCTGAAAACTGCGATCCAAAAAAATATTCATTGCTAAAATCTTTTAAATCAGAATGTAAAAAACTAGAATGCGAGTGAATATTGCATACCCATGTGCAGGGTTCAAGAGTATCATTAGAAAGCTTACAAGATGTTACCATCGGCGACTTTTGATATGTGCGTACATCCGATGAGCGCTTTAAACATATTCCTAATGCATGATCTTTGGTCTGGTTAATTGCAGCAATGCCATGGTTTGGCATGGACATTGGCGGCACTCTGACAAAATTGGTGTACTTTGAACCCAAGGACATAACGCCTGATGAACAGGATCGTGAGGCGGGTATCTTGCGTAACATTCGACGATATCTGACCAAAAACTCGGCGTATGGCAAGACCGGTCATCGAGACACACACTTGCAGGTGAGTAACAAAGAACTCTTTCCAATGGAATAATATAAATTCACACTTAGTACTAATATATAACCGATTTGAATGAATTTGCGGCGCAACACTTGTTTTTGTTACGATTTTCTAAATATTATATTTTTGTAATCAATGGCGATTACGTTCGCAGATCGTTAGCATTAGCTTTAACGTTATCATTATCTCCTGACTCATTATCGGTTGGCAATGACACGGGCCGCCAGTTTTGCACGTTCAAGCGCGAGCAAGATCATAGTCAGGTCGTCAGAATCGACATGGCGATCTTGTGATCTAGCCAGCGGTATATAGCAACAATTTGATAGGTCTGTAGCTGCCCGAGAATTGCGTGGCATTTGCATGTTAGCCATTCATTAAGTTGGCAATTTGGCATTGTAGATTAGCTAAATTATCGTAGAATACATAAACAGCAAAATGTTCTTTATTCATCTAAATAATGCGATTAGCAAATAAAAATCAGTTTACTTTCTGAGTACTCTGATAAAGACTGAATCACTATTAATAACTCTTTGGAAAATTACTGTCCCAAAAATACCCCCCTTAGTTAGTTTTGGATTTTTCCCATACATTATTTTATTAGATACAATAATTTGTAAAATCCCATATTTTATCAACTTAGATTTAAAGAATAGATTGCAAATTGCCAATGCTCAATGATAACTCAGTACAGCTTGAAGATTGTGCGAGTATGTATTTCTAAATGTAGCTATAAATTGGCTAGATTGACAACACTGTCAGGAACTTGAATCATATGCACGTCGGCAACAACATCGTTGTCGACGGCAAGTTTACATAGAGCATTCATTGACTTTTGACTTCCTGTTAAAGGTTTTTTGTCTCTGTTTTGTGTGTATTACTTTTTGTTTAAGTGCTATTGGCATATAAATGATGCGACGCACTTGCTAATTACACGCGCACTTCGTGGTCAAGAATTTCGACTAGACAATTCAGCGTTCACGTGTGTTTGTGTAATGAAGAAACAGAATAGAAGAACCCCATTTTGTAATAGCAACTGTTTAAAGTCTAAAATACCGCAGCTCAGATTGCATAATATCTCACTGGAATATCCATGTGTATGTATGTGTCTAGAACATCGATTAAAAGTAGTTCTTAAATTGAAATACTTATGTAAACATAACAATGACTCCAATTCGTATACCCTTTGATACTTTTAGATGGACAATGTTGAAATCAGGAAACGACGAGGATCTCTTCATTTCATACGCTTCCAGACCACAGACATGGGCAACTTTCTCTCACTGGCCAAGCAGAAGGGAATGGCCGAACTGGTGACCACAGTTTGTGCCACAGGCGGAGGAGCTTTCAAGTTTGAGAAAGATTTTCGTGATCAAGTCAACATGAAACTGGCCAAGTTTGATGAACTAGATACGCTGATCAAGGGTATTCTCTTTGCTGATATGCACAATTGCACGGAGTGCTATTACTACGAGAACGCACAGGAAATAAAGTAAGGCTTCTTGTCACATCTCTTACCCTCAAGCTATTCCAAATTCTTATACCGTATACTTTGCAGTAAGAGCGAGAAACGCGCCTTCAATTTCTCACAACCTTTTCCATTTATATTGGTGAACGTGGGATCTGGTGTATCCATTTTAGCCGTGTATGGGCCAGACAACTACAAACGCATTTCCGGCACCAGGTACGTGAGCTGCTGTGCTCAGTTCTAAAAATTTTAATTCATTCTTCTAATACTCTGATCCACTACAGTTTGGGCGGAGGAACATTCCTGGGTCTTTGTTGCCTTCTCACTGGATGCACGACATTCGAAGAGGCAATACAATTGGCCACCGAGGGAGATAATAGGAAAGTTGACAAACTGGTCAAAGATATCTATGGAGGTGACTACAATCGCTTCGGTCTGCCCGGGGATTTAGTGGCATCCAGGTGAATGTTTAGTTCGTCTTCATATGAAGAGTTGAGCCTTATACGCCTTCTTCATTTCCATTAGCTTTGGCCAGATGCACATAAACGACAAACGTTGCTCAGTTAGCCGGGAAGATCTGGCTAACGCGACGCTTGTCACCATTACCAACAACATTGGCTCAATTGCGCGAATGTGCGCACTCAACGAGAAGATAGACAGAGTGAGTATCAGAGGAATATATCTAATATATTTATAAGCTAATGCTTATCGATTACCTCTTCGTTCTTAGGTTGTATTCGTAGGAAACTTTCTGCGAGTGAATCCCATTTCGATGAAGTTGCTAGCCTACGCAATGGAATTCTGGTCGAATGGCACAATGAAGGGTCTGTTTCTGGAACACGAAGGATACTTTGGCGCTTTGGGATGTCTTTTGCAGTTCAATGGCGAACTGGCTGCTGCGCTAAACGAGACGCTTGATCATCCAGGAGACGCACCTACAACTGATACGACGACAACCCACTGTGATCCGGAACCGTCCACAGCATGCGGAGACGCGTCGGGCAAGCAAGATGATGACACAAATGCGACAAACAGATAGTCGTGTCTCAGGGCTCAATTCAAGTGCATGTATCATATAGCATACTGAAAATGTATCTAACAGATCGAAGGCAACTTAGGCTATGGCAATATATAGATGCATTTCCCGCTAATTAATTTAATTTGAAAGTTCGCCTTAAGTTCAGAAGATGCACAAATTGTAAATGTATGAAATTAAAAAAAAACAACAAAAAAAAAACAGTGGAAGGATAAAGTGCCTGTTAAAACGCAACAACATTAGGGCTTCAATGTATGCTAGAGATAACTGTTATGTCATATGATATGTACCCACTTGCTTTCAACACAACTTGATGCCAAATGCCAGTAAATTTCATTCATGTTATCGGATTCTGGTAGTCCTAAACGTAAGCCTATACATACATACATACATACATACATACATATACAAGTATTACGAATACTTAATCGTATCGAATATGGTCGTGTGGTTGTAGAAACGGCATATTCTCTCATCTTGCAAGTTAATTGATAAATTTATACGCCGTATGTTATCCGTAGATCATTAAAGAAGCTTCACATCTGTAACTTATCGGTTGGAATTGAACTTATTAACTATGGGCGCAAAAATATATATGCGTTATGCAATAGAAATAGATATTTACATACTTATACTAGTATGTACGATTACATATGCACTTTTATGCCTAAGTATCTACCGAACACATTCATCTTGAGGAACATATGTTTTCATTGAATCTTTTAAGGCTTCATTGTTTAGCATAAGTTGTGGTCTATGTAACTGTAAGATTTTACCTTGTCGACTTTTCCATAAGAAGTTTCTTCATCGAAATCACTTCGATTGAATGGAAATGAGCCGCAAGCCAAGCGCAAATAAATAAATCATCATAATCCGCTGGGTATCTCAACAAATGGGAATTTTATCGAATGTTTTTAAAAAGACTTTTTATTATTCATACCAACAATTTGTCGATTATATTGATCGCGTTCAGTATCTACAGTATTCGTGAAAATTGGTATAGTCTCTTGGAATTCCGTAATTGGTATTTTTAAAATCAAACACTCGTAGGTTGTGATCGGTGGCAACAAACATATAAACACTATCACAGGCAAGGCTGTATACGGGGGAGCCTCTATAATGCTGACGCGTACGGCTCGGAAAATACAACTGGATGTATCTGCCGGGCACACGAATATCGTAGAGGTTAACGCGAGCGTGGTGCTTGGCACCACACAGTACACCATAGAGTCCATCGTACTCAAGACAGTAGAACGAGGAGTCGAAAGGATCCTCCCAAACAGAAACGTCCCGATCGATTCGTCGGTCGAACATGCGAAATGTCGTATCGAAATTGGCAGTGAATAGGACATTATCGTCTTTCAGCTTCAGATCGTATATGGAAATGCTGTCAGAGTTGAGAACCAGCTCCTCGCCACTATAAAAATATAGAAAAACTTTACTAACATTGAAACATTAACTTTAGAAACATTGTTAAACATAAATGAAAATAAGTAACAAAAGCTGGTCCGACCGTATGGTACTTTTTACCTAGCCTAGTACGATAGTACGTTGAGTTTACCTGTCCACATGTATGGCACGCAGAGCTCGTCGCTCTTTGTCGGTGTAGAGGCCTCCGTAAAGCCACTGGCCATCGGCACTAAGTTTCATCGACTTAAACGAGTGCTGCAACTGCATAAACAGATCGAAATGCGAAAGTCCGAACTCCTGAGAACGTTTCCAGAGCTTGCAGGAGGTGTCTGTGCTAGTCGCATAAACATTGTCCACGAAGTCGACACAGAAGAGGTATTCCTTGGCGTGGTGCATTAACTGTTCGGTGATGCCGTCGCAGTCGCTCACAAAGCACGAGCCGTTCACCCTACCAGCGAATATCGTATTTTGCTTTTTTACAAAGTCTGATATATCCGATATCGTTGGTGTACTTATTTCCTCTTCGTAGCGTCGTTGTAGGGACTCGGGTCCAGTGCGACGGTACTTACGCAAATAATTGGCATGTGTAATGTAGAGAGCATCTGAATCGAGGCTCATCCTTGAGGGGAACATCTGCGCGTGGTGGAAGTAGTGCCTTTCCAGATAAACACCTTGTAGCCAATTTCTCGAAACTTGCAGGCGCTCAAGGTATGTCAGCTGTTTTGGATTTCTGCAATGGCATTGGGTTATTGCGGAAATAGATTATATTGAATAAAGAGACTCACCTCGTCTCGGCACAAGGCTTATTCCTGTGGCCACACAACAGCAAATCCCGTGTCATGGCATAGAAGACATGCTGCTCAATTATGGAGCCCAGATAGTTGTTAGCCTCACACAGGACAATCAGCTCCCTCTCAGAAAGATATTTGAATATCTTTAACAGACAGTCAATGTTCAGGTCTGTGATCCTCATAATGACGGTTTAAGCGCGGCTCAATCCCGCCACAAGCTGGAATTTCCTCACATTTATTTTGTTTATTCTGAAGAGGAGTGATGTGATTGCCTGTTACAAGTCACGAGTATTAGTAACCGTAACAAGTCACGGGCAAGCTTACCCGTAAAGTTATCGACTTTACGATATTTTTGTTATTGCTATTTTATTATACGCAATGATAAATTTATAAATTTAGATCTTTTCAAATAAAAATTTCAACATCTAATGCATTTCTCTTCTTTTCCTAAAAAGCAAAACGTCTCGACCAATGTAAACTCGCGACATTTCGTTTTGTTATTTACATTACACTGTTATCTACATGAATGCTTATATTCGATAACATGACAATTCGATTTTATTTGTCGACCGCCACGTTTGAATTTGGACTTAATAACAGCGAATTAATAACGTTGTGCCCATTTTGTTCAACTTTGCATTTCTTTTTGGAAAAGTGTAAACTAAATAAATAAATAATATTTAAATAATCAACACCTCTGGTATCGTCTTGGTATAAGTAATTCATTTAAATGTCAGACAGAAAACGAGAAGAATGCTGTCTCTGCACATCAATGCAAGTAGAGTTATTTAGCGCACCCTTTTGCTAAATTAGACGCAGAAATTACGCTAAATACCAAAAATAAAACACATTTAAATGCAACTTTGCAAAAATTTCTCACTGTGGGGTTTACTTTCGAATTACTTAAAATATATGCCTGGCCCGCCGAGAAGAGGCTGGCAAAAGTGGGAAGTGGGCACGCCAGGCCCAAATTTCAACCGAAATCTCATAATTTGAAATCCTCTCGACAGTTCTGCATATACCATAGTTTATTAAAAATATTTATAAAGCGCCGACATTATCAAAGACACGTATTGTCTACGTATTCTTTGTTGTCTTCCGACGATAAGAACGGAATGCTGATATTGAGGCTGGCGAAGAAAAGATCGTCTATCTTCGGCATACCGAAGCTACGTTAATTATTTCTATCATGCCCAACTATGATATATACTAACTTTTTATCTTCTTAGATAAAGAAACAATTAATAAATCTAAACACCTTCCCATAGAGCTTGAATTGAGAAGTGCACTCGAAAGTGATATTTACTTAACAGGTTTACATACATGTACATATGTATGTATGTGCGTACATACTCATGTGAAATGACAAGTATAATATGCTAAAGATCGAAGGCTAATTCATATCAACAAATTATCGAACCATTTTTGATGCTCTAATTGAAAGCACAGAGTCATAATTAGCAACAAATTGGGGAATAACAATTATGCAAAATCATTCTAGAATAATTCCACACCCAGTGAAAAGTATTCACACAGTAACGGGCAAAAGAGAGTCGGAAATCACCATGACGGAAACGTTCTCTTCGCGGCTTTTACGTTGTTTACGAAATGCTCTCGGCGATTTCATAATATTGTTCGTACGATGACTAAAGTACATTTTGAAGCTACGTAGAACTTGGCACGTCGGCTTGCTACCAGTTCGCCAGTTATTGCGTCGTGTTCAAAATAGTTGGTAAATACGTTAGATAGGTGGGAACATAGTTTGGGGTGGAACTTTTATTCATGGAAAAATATGAAGATATTTCATGCCCATTACGCTCGCCTGTTTTGCGTTAAAATTTGTAACAACCCCCATTTGCTATTTGTATTTCGTATGATGGTTCAATGTCGCCGAGTCAGCAGAGATTCCCTTAGTTCGGATATTTCCACGGGAATTCCAACATATTTTTAGATTCAAAAGATCATTCTATGCACATGTTGTTGTTGTTGTTCTAGTCCAAGGTTTTCGCAGAGATCTTCCGGGAATTGTCGGCTTAGCGCCAGGTACAAGGAAGAGAAAATACATACGTCATATGACCTCTAGCAAAACTGAGAACGTTCTAGTTAAAGTACTTGATTAGCAAATACGCTGAAAGCTAGAAGTAGATAGAGAGTGTATCCAAGTAGTTTTGATTATATCACAGATAGTTGCATAGTTAACAATTATAAACTAGGGAAACTAAATTCAAATATAGTCAGGTTAGTTTTTTAAAATATCTCAGTTATTTTTGAACAGAAGCTCAACGAGTTGCATCGAACGTGCTGATGAATGAATATGCAATCTATATTGGGTAGATAATGCTCGTAAGATTTGGAAATATTTCATTATGCACACGCCCATAGTTGGCGAGAGGCGTACGTGTCTTTCAACCCGTTATAGGCGCCGATAACCGCTTTACAGGGTGTAAATATGTTTGCCTTTTGGCATTGAAAACGCAATCTCATTAGGTACAATTAAGTACTGATAGGCCTTATCAGCGGAGATTACCTTCTCTCATGAGCCAACCATCTTTTTTCGTACAAATACAAATTTGTAGAACAAAGCTGCAGGTGCAATACATATACAATACTTGTGATAAGTGACGTCAGCATTCTTTTCCTGCGAATTCCCCACACTTACGTCAACTTTGGTATCCGATCTGTTGATAATAATAAAAAATTGGTATTGTTTTTTAAAAGTGAGATCAAAGTTTATGTTTTATTCGTTTCATAATTTTTCACTTTCATAATACGCAAAACTTCAAAAAAATATTAAATAATAAATAACAATTTGCATTCGTTGCCATTTGAAACATTGAAAATAATGCGCTCTATCGATTGATATAATCAACAATTTACAGCAATTGACAAATATTAATTTATGTATTGTACATAAGTTTCTTTAGGAAGAATCAGTTGCAGTTACGAGGATTCGGATTCGGATTCGCATTCGCATCTCGGAAGTTTACAATTAAGAATTCTATAAGTAGAACGAGAAAATTCGTTTCTTCTGGAAGGCAGTGAGTCATTGTTTATGTTTATGTTTACATTATCAATATTCAATATTCAATATTTATATATTATGTTTGTTGTTTTCGTATTTTGTGTACGTGTAGGTGTAGTAGGTGTGGTTGAGCGAGGCTTCAAAGTCTTTTAGTGTGCGAGTGTTGGGTTCTGTCACCTCCCGCCGGGAGGAGAATGACGTGGAGAGCGCGGCCGCTTTAGCCTCGGCTAACGTCGTCGTAGCAGGCATAAATCAAGCTATGCACTTCGCCTGGCCAAAGGAGCCAAGGCGGAAGTGCAAGAGGAACATCGAATCTCACGCGCCAGCGTATACGAGATAGCGAGCTTTAAGTGGCCCTCGGATCGGCTCAGGATTGAACATTGGTCAGCCCATGTCTTCGTCGGCATCGGCCTCAGTCTCCGTTGTCAAGGAACTGGAACTGAAGCTGGCGCTGGAACTGGAACTGTTGGACTGTGCCATTTGCAGGGTGCTGTGCGTATAGTCGAGTGGCTCCACACCAATGTCTTCGTAGTCATGCTCGTGCTTCTCCCCACTCAGGGGACACAGTTCACTGACATCTCCCTCCTCCATGCACTCGTCCTCCTCCTCCTGATCCTCCTCACCACCCTCCCAGTCGTCAGCGATCTCAACGTCCACTGGCAGGTACAAATGAAACGGTCGCTGCTCCTTCAGCCAGGGCGTTAGGAATATGTGCGACGCTGTCATCCTCTCCGTATAATCCTTACGTAGTAGCGCGAGAATAAGCCAGCGTACCGACTTGGAAAGCGACAAAGGTATCTGGACGACGCCATGTCTGATCACTGTGATCAGGTTGCAGTTGGCCTTCTCATAGAACGGGTATTGTCCCACCAGCATGGTGTACAATATCACACCCAGGGACCACATGTCCGCTGGCTTTCCCTGATACGTGGGCTGCGGGCAGAGCAGCTCCGGTGCCGTGTACAGTGGGCAGCCGATCTTGTCGCTCAGCGTGTCATCGTCGCCGTCGAGTATCATTGAGCCCTCCAGTGATTCATATTGCAGTTTGGTTCTGCAATCAAAAGAGGGAGAGAGAAATATCAATAAAATTGCCATTAGTCGAATTTAAATTTATTGTGAATGCAATCACAGTGAGTTGCAGAGGTTTCATAATCATAAATTTGACGGTGTTGCCATTTACTGGCGCATTACAACAGACACACACAAATCGATTGGCATTGCGTTGGCGTTGATGTTGATGGCGTTGCCAGCTCCACGCAGTCGGGCCTTGCCGTGAACGTATGTAATTGACACAACACATACATACACACACACAAGCAGACGACCCCAAACACCCAAGAGCGGTGACACCATGTTGACATTGGCCTACATTTTCATGCAAAAAAGCTCAAAAGAGACGCAAGAGAAGATTGAGCAGTTTTGAGGGGGGAGTGAGAGAGGCTGGCCCTAAGTGACTTCAACTCCACCTACGGTTTCAAATCTTCTCGTGAAGATACAATGAAAACAACAACTGCCAAACATCAAAAGAAAATGAAAGAAAAAAGACCAGAAAGATAATGAAGCCAACGCCAAACCCACAAAAAGTTTGATTGTGCCATGAACAAACAAATAAAGATGCACACACACACATGCATGAATATGTACACACATAAGTAGGTATGTATAGGTATGTATGTACGTGTGCACATACGTATATGAACTTAAAAACCTCGAGCTGACCCTGAGCAAAAATGAGCAACGAAAAACTCAAAGCGCCTCTTGCGATCAAACACAAAATTACAATAGCAGCAAAGCAAAGAGAGCGAACAAGAGAGAGAGACGAAGAGAATGAGAGCAACGCTGCTTGCTGTTACAACAAGCGACCTTGTTGGCTTGTGGATGGAGAGAGAGCAAGCGAGAGGGGGTGAGTGCATTGCGCAGTCCAAACAACTGAAGAGCATGTGCGATTGGTGCCTCTTTCTCTTTCTCTCCCACTCTGTACGAATGTTATACAAAATGTATTTTCCAAACGATACTCACACACTCAATTAACCTGCGAAGAGGCGAGACAAGGCAAGGAAATGAGAGAAGAAGAGAGGAGAGGAGGGCAGGGCAGAGGACGTCGACGTCAATGGCGCTAATACGTGCTGCTAATTTAAATGCTATTTAAATATGTATGTAAAAATAATAATAATAACCACATAAAATACACACAGAAGATCAGAGTCAGGGACACAGCGCAATTTGACCTTACAAACGAATGGGTTGTGTGTGTGTGTATGTACAATGCATGTATTTGTGATTAAGATGGCTGCTAACACCTTCTAAACAATGATATGCAGCAGACGAAGAGTTTACCCACTAAATGTACTCATTTTTAAACTTATTATCTATTAACCGAAATGACTTATGTATAATCGGATTAAATATAAGTAAATAAAAAGTAATCTAACTTATGTTTGTAATCTACAAATTATAATAATCATAGATTTATTAAATTATACTATTTATATATATTTAAAATAAAATAAAATACACAATCTACTGTGTACGATATAAACAACTTACGAAGCGTAAACGTTTCCACTTTTTAAGTGAAAGTGGAAAGTCTGCGCAGTTTTAAGCAGGTCATTATCTTCAAAGTGTCGTTTACCCCTCGTGAAACATTAAGCTGTAACTTGACTAGACAAGAAATGACTCGATTTCTATTTATTAAATTATACTGTGTACACGATACTTTGGGCGTGTATACAGAGAAATGTATAACAGAGAAAAGACAACGTACATTCAACCCAAAGTAATTATTTTTTATATGTGCACATACATCCCTCTGTATATGTATGTACATCATTGCTAAATATAATTACTTCAGAGATAATTTAAACATTTCATCTCATGATATACCAGTAATCTTATTCTATATGTATATTTTTAAATATATATTTGCTATATGTACTCATATAATTTCTATAACATTCAGTAAATCTGATGATATTCGAATTGTACCTGTTGCCAATGTTCTTACACAACTGTACTATGACCGCTTAATATTGTTCGGTGCAAAGTATAAAGAGGAATATGAAAATAAACGACAGAAACAGAACGAAAAGCGGAAAACGTCAATGCAATAAATTTGCTAATTGCATTGGCAATGGAAACGTGAAACACACACAACACTAATAAAAAAGTTCAAAAACATTCAACAAGTATTGCTTCATGTGTAAGAAGTACACACGTGTACGCACACACATGCATACATGGGCTAAGAGAAACTTCAGTGTTTTCTTGCAATCAACAGGTATAGCAAGAGCGAAAAGGAAAGCTTTCAAGATTATATACATATATAAGTGTGCGAGTGTGTGTGTGTGTACTCTCGCAAGAACTTATGTAGATATTCAGTTTGTAGTACACTAACAAAAATGAATTATTTTGCAAGCAGCCGCCAAGTTTGAAGGTGAGCCAACATTTCGGCATGCACTGTACACAAGAGCGCGCACATACACTCAGAAACAGACACACACACACACAGACAAACAGCGAACACAGTGAAACGAGTAAATGAGTACAAAGTAGGAACCTCGTCACTCACTGCCTGTCCGCTCCAGATCAATGTATGTGTGCGTGTGGGTATTGTTTGCTTGTATTTGTGAGTGTGCGTGTGTGTGTGTACATACGAGAGACGTACGCACGCATTTTTGTTGTATTATCAGTGTTTAGTGTGCGTACAGTATTGACCAAAATATTGAGCAAAACAAAATACCCAAAAAAAGAACGCAATATTCTACGTTTCATCAAGATTTCGTCAGGTACAGTAATTTCCGAAATCGACTGTGACTGTGTGTGACTGTATTCACTTTGTCGCCAGTGTTGATCTATTGGTTATTTTTGATTGCAACATTTCTTAAATGTGTTCAATGTTACCCACAACTGGCCGGGCCGAGACACCAACAACAACAGCGACGGCATCGGCCAATAACAAGAGCAACAATTGTGGCACCAATAGCAGCAACAACAACCAGCACGAACAGCCAACAACATCAACAACCAACTGTGTTGCTCATAACGAGTTTTTATCGAATTGCAAAATAAAGATATGCAACCAGTACAGCGCGCAAATGTGTGCGAGGTGTCTGTCTGTCTGTATCTCTATGTCTGCCTGTGTGTGTGTATGTATGCGTTGTTGTGTTGTTGGCGGTGTCAGTGCTACCAGTGCTGCTGATGTTGGGTATATCATGCGGGAGCGGTAAAGGGTCACTACCAATTGATTACGAAAGCCTTCATTCAATGTACAAATGATGAATGTATGTTATACATATGTATGTATATATATACATACCATGTACATTACTGTGTATGTGAAACATACATGAAACATATGCTAGAATAAACATATATAGCGCCATTTCATATGATCTATATTTGAAGTGAATACACGATAAGATAGATCTAGGCAATGTTTTGAGAACACCCCTCAACAATTTAATTATATTTACGAAATTGGACCTTGAATCATTATGAACGGCACCGACCTTAACCTGAACTGAACTTTGTATGGATAATTCGTACCTCCAATGATGATTATTATCAGTATTGGATGTTAAGTTAAAACATGGCGTACGTTAACTTTAATTAGGGTCACCCACACGCACCAAATCAGAACTGACTGTGTACAGTTTTACCTCTGAATGGTGAACCTTGAAGTAGATAAGCAAGGTACATGGGGAAGAGAGACCACGACGAGACAACCTCTGTCAGTTTCATAACATAAACATATCTACATAATGGATTTACTATAATTAAGGTCTACATATTTGTAGATTCAACTATTATCAATATAATAGAGGTTTTTCATATCTTCCTTTCCTTTTTCGTGTTTCTTCTTCTGTATTATTATTATATTATAAAGATATATACGAAATGTATATACATATGTCTTATAGTTTACACTCCTTTTGATAATGGTTTCACGCACAAGAAAGACCACAAGATCAATATCAGTTAAGGTATGTCTATATAATGTATTTACTATGCTATGAAGGTCATCATATTTGTAGACCATTCATCATGGTATACTAACCTCGCCTCATCGATGAAGTAGAAGCGCTTGAGCTTAAGATCGCGCAGGATGATTCCGTTGCGATGGCACACCTGGACCGTCTGGCAGATCTGATGGAAGATGGCGCGCGCCTCCGATTCGCAGAGTCGCTTCTCGTGCCTGATGTAGGTGTGGAGGTTCTCGTAGACACGCTGTTGCTTCTGCTGCGCAGGCGCAATGATGATGTAGGTGCGGTTCTTGGAGAGCGGCACTAGATCGTGCACGCCGCGGATCAGCGAATGGCCGTAGATGGTGCTGCGGCAGAGCTGCTCATCCTGCTGCAGCTGGAAGTATGCGCGCTGTACCTTGTGCAACGGCTCGTTGATGGTCTTGCAGAGGAACTGCTCTCCCGTGAAGACATCCACGCATTGCAGATTCGACGACGTCAGGTCGATGAGGTGACGATACGAGGCGGGCGTTTTGGCCGCTGCTGCGGCTGAGATGTGACTAGGCTGCGCATTGATCAGGTAGCGGTTCTTGAAGATCCTAACGTGTTGCTCCCCTCCCACTCCGCATCCGCTGGCACTGGTGTTGAAGCTGCAGTTTGTCTGCTCCGCGAAGCTCAGAGCGTGCAGCTCACAGACAGCGCCGGGTGTACGCATCAGTTTCTCTCTTATGGTGCGAAGCAAATGCTCGCTCGCAAACTCTTTCGTTGGCGTTGACATTGCCGTGTGCGGGCTAGCGGCGGAGATGGGGGTAGGTGGTGTAGAAGGGGGGGAAGGTGACGAGGAAGCAGCTGCTGCCGTTGCCATTGCTGATGCAAAAACATTCAATGCGGGCGTCATACGTTGAGGCGACGCATTGTTGCTGCTGCTGTTGTTGTTGTTGCTCGAGAGTGAAGGCAGCGTGTAGTTGACTATTTTGTTAGCTTCCACCGCATTGGTATTGCTGCTGTTATCCATTTTGTTATTATTTTTGTATTGTGGTTGATTTATTGTTGTATTTTGTTGTTGTTAAATGTTAATTATGCACTGCTTGCCAGCTTACAATTATCACAGTTACTGCTTACTTATTTTGCTTACTAACTGTTTGACTTTAGCTCACGATTGGCATTTTCACTGTCTTTTATTTGTGTGTGTGTGCGCGTGTATGCATGCGGATGTGTGTGTGTTTGTGTGTGTAAGAGACGCCAGCAATATTTTCATTTATGAATTTTGTGCTGACATTTTATATTCACTTGCTTTACGCAATAAAGCTGATTAATTGCGAAATAATTTTTAATAAACGAATATTTATTTCGCGTTTGAAGTTGTTGTCGATTTTAAAACAAATCGAACGATATATTTAATCCACTCACTCGCACACACGAAACGAAACGAAACGATGCGATCCGCGCCCGTCTGTCTGCTTTGCTTTCCGAAATGTAAATGGTTCCACTTTTAACGTTCGTTCCGTTTAAGTATGCTTCGTAATGCAAGCAACGAAGAGGTTGCGCTCAACAAATGAGCGCGTGTGTATCACATGTACATGACGTCATGGTTCTACTATTCTGCCAATTCTGCATGTGTGAAAGAAGATGTCTTTATCTTTTTGCGACTGATGAAGTAAACAAATATAAGACATTTTGTTGTGATGATCATATATTTAATATTTAAATGCCTTATATAAGCGAATCGTAATGTATTTGAAATATTTTTTAATTAATACACTGAATTATTTAAAAATATAACAAAATAATAATGAAATAATATAATAAAAGTGAATAAATATAATAATAAATATATACGAATATTTGAATTGGTTTGCATTGAGGCATTCATCATTTTGCAATAATTTAATATATTTATATTGCTTTTGTTCAATATAGCAATGTTATATTTGTGACGTCATCTCACACTAGAAATATTTACGAAGAGGCAAGAGAAACTGTCAATAAACAACCTTCCAGTAGATACCATTAAAACGGAACGAATGGAATGAAACAGAGTACCAGGGCTTCATTTGCCACGCTTGCATTGGTATGTGTGAGAAAGTGAGCGCTTGTGCGACGTTATTTTCGAATACAATTGAAATATTGAGCGAACACGTTGCATGTCTGTACGTTTCTGTACGTTTACGTTAAGAATGTGTACGGAAATTCTAGATTGAGAATGAAACGTTGATTTTGAATGCCATATGCTAGCGTCGTTCGTCGTTCGTTCTGCTTTTTGAATCATTCAAAACAACCCCTAGATGGCTACGCATTCCCACTGTTGTGCGTGTGTGTATGCATATTTTGATGAGACAAACACAACGCACACATTTAAATACCTAGAGATGCCATGATCAACAGAGAATGTAAAGCGTACATCGGCATGGGGGCAACAAACATCAGCACCGATGTTTTTGTTTTGCTTCACTTTCTACTTTGCATGATGAATACAATTTCGCAAGACTGAGAGAAAAAAAATTATCGACATGTACTTGGTACTGTGATGTGATGTACAGTAGATATTTGTTTTATCTGTGCAGAGTTGCATACATACACTATACACATGTACATACATACATGCAACTGTTCATTCTGCGTGAGCAGACATAAAGCAAGCCCGAAATAATTGTTCGATATGCGCAGCGCATTTTATGATTTCGCTGAGCAGCTGCGACTCCCAAATAAAGATCATTGGCCTACGCAGGAATTATGCCAGCGCACAGCAGCAGATCTCACACATGTGCCTGTGAATGCATGTGCGTGTGTGTGTCATTGTGAGAGTGTGCGTGCATGCAGGTAACGATAACTACAACAACTACAGGTAGATTTCCATTTTCCGAACTCTGCGTCCGCGCATCATCCCCTAAATAGTGAGGGATGGCTGTACGTTGTAGGATGTTGCAGCTGTTGCAAGGTGATTTCCAAGTACGCACACATGCACACATGTCTGTGTGTTTGTCCGCTTGCATCCATCTGTCTTTAAGACTGCGAGGTGCGTTCGAATAGTAGGCGAGGCTGTACCTCTGCCTAATATGTGCTAGATATAACTGATATATACAGATAGATACATATAATGAACATCCTTCATCTACATGCATCGAATATACATCGATGCGTTGGGCAATATGGCAACAGATCAATGCGCTACAGATGGGGCTGCCAGTTCCATCAGTCGTGTGAAATTAGATGGCATATAATATAATAAAATAATATCATATAATAATAATAATACTATAGTATCTTCTAAACAGTAAATAGGGTCGATATTAGAAGCTTTACAGGTAAATCAGTATACATATATAGCAACCCTATATATGTATCTGTTTATATTTCGAATTACCACAGACTGTTTAATCAAACCTCGCATGCTCATTGTTCGCGTTTGCTTTGAATTCATCGCATCACATCGCATTGGCATTGGCGCTTCTTCTTCTCCCTCTTCTTCGGCCTCTTCTTCGAACAGCCGGCATCCTATCCTATCACCTTGTGCCTCTTCAATACAAATCTCACAGCACAGAGCGAAACTTGTCAATGGCATTGGTACAGGCGCGCGCGCAGTTGTTGATTTTGGTTTTCGGATTTTGGATATTTTGGGGGCCACAGCAAAGCGAAAAGAGCCAGAAGAGGTGGGTGCCAGAAGAGAAGGGGTTGCGAAATTCAATTAAAACACTATATTCATTAATAATGTAAAAGTCAATCATCGTCTCTTATCAACAAGCATTTCACGCCAATTTCCCCGTTCTCAAGGAAGCAACTGTAGCTCCACAGAGAGTATGTAGACACGCTTACACACACACACACATGTGTGCATATTTCATGTTCATTTTATTCCATTTAAGCTTACGTTACTTTTCGAATTTAAATTCAAAACCCAAAGACGTTAAGCTCGCCGCCAACGGCTCGTTGCGCTTGCGAAATAGCGCCAAGTGCTTGTCTCTCTTTCCCCCTCTGCCTCTCTCCGTCTCCCTCTCTCTACGTCTTAATAAGCATCAAAAAGTCATGCGTCGGGAACCCGTTTCGTCTCTGCACGAATTCTAGATTTTGTTGTTGCCAAGCTCGTAAGCTCTCGTGCGATCGCTTCATACTCTTTGTCTCACTCAGGCCTTGGCTCGTGTAGTGTACACACACGCACACATAGGCATTTCGCTTGTGCTTTGTGTATTGTTTTATGCGTCATCACGGCTGCGTCATCGAAATGAGAGCCAGTTTGATGACGATATACTCACTCTGCCGCCCTCTCGCTCTCTCTCCACTGCAGCTTTGCATCGATAGACAGTCGCGACATTCCTAATGCACGAATATGCGAATTTGCCCAGTCACTGTTTCACTCTCGCACGAAATGCAAAACTACTCGAAAACGCATGCGAAAGTCACGATGTTTTCGAGTGGCATTGCTATTGAAATTGCACGTGACGTGCATACGACTTAGCTGGGAGTGTGAGAGAGCTTAAACTAGCTTAATACAAAGTATAAACTGGAAGTTGTAAAACTGACTGGGAACTTGATAGTGCTACACAACAAAGTAGAAGAAAAGCTTCCACAGAGTCGTGATATAAAGTCAAAGTAATTGTAGTAGTTTTGAGCTTTATAAAAATATCTGATAGTTTAAAATGAATAACAGACTAGGCATATTTCATCTACTATATGTATATAAGTATGGTTGTTATGGTACCCTTGGAAGCTTAGAGGTTGTTGGGAGAAACAAAAGAAAGGCAGCCTAGTAGAATTGTTCTTATCTTATCAGTCATACATACTCGGCCGGAAATGACATTGACGTTTTACGCTCAAATATGTACAAATTATATAAGCTCGTTAACTTAGAAAACTGACAAAAAAGAATGAAAACTGGACTATATAAAAACAAGTAGTTTATCAATATGTCAAGTATCATTTTAGGGGGAAGCACTTCAATATTATGCCAATGTATGCCAATCATTATTTTCCATATATACCCGATTCAGTAATATTCCGTTGGGTAGACGGTACAATGAAGCGAAACGACAGATTAGTATACAAAAGTGTTAAAAACAACTTGATGAATAAACAATAACGATTAATCAAAGTGACTGTTTACAGGTTCCTGTTAGAATATGTTCTATGACTCATCAGAGGTAAAAGTTAACAGGTTAAAAACATGTTTTTGTTTTTCACCTTATGATAAGAGGTACCGTCCAGGATGATACATGCATCCCATTTTAGTGCCAGAGAATCGTATTGTTGTTTTGGTAAATATTTATTTGTATACACACATATATTTATACATATAGTTGTATGTTAAACAATTCGCATATACATATATATATCTCTGGAATATGCTTTAATTAACTCAGATACTTTGATAATACAAATACACTAATAAAAGGAGAGTATGTTCGCTTTAGGTAGACACTTGACAGTTTACAGTTAACGGTTATGAATCGAGAGGTACTTGATCAACAATTGTTATAGGCTGGGCCACTATCCACTAATACACACATACATACATATATTTATGGGAATAGATATCGACGTGGAATAAGTTAAATTTGCGCGTTCAATTTGTGCTCTTCTCTTCAGGAGGTTAACAGATCAATAAACCAAGAAAGTTCGTCACAGACCCTTGTGCTTTGTCCAGGTGCAGACATACATTATAAGCCACACTCCAATGCATGTCTCCTTCATCGTGGGGTTTAGTGGGGACTGTCGATGTCCTCGACATCGTTCTCCTCGACAATCGGCTTCTTGTCCTCGAACTTGCTGCGACCCATGAAGCGCTCCAGCACCGTATGCCTGCCGCCCCTGGCGGCGCCCTTGAAGGAGCCCCAGTTGAGCTTACCTGCCTCGGAGGAGGTCATTAGAATGGAGTAGGAGGAGCAGGCTTCGCCCTCCTTGCTGTGCCGTATGCCATAGAGGAAGTACACCACCATGCCAATCGATACCCAGACAAAGAAGCGCACCCAGGTCAGTGCGTCCAGGTGGACCATCAGCATGATGTTGCTGAAGATGCCCAGTGCGGGCACGTACGGCACCAGGGGCACCTTGAAGTTGAGGCCACGCGTGTTCTGGTTGTGCACCGCCATGATGGCCACACAGGTGCTGGCGGCGAAGATGATGAAGCCGTAGACGATCAGGGCCCACCAGGTGCCATCGTACAGTTGCGCCCAGGAGACCTTCGCTTCCAGACAGATGGCAAAGCTGAGCACAATGAAGAGTAGCACAGCCACTGAGACCACAGAGCCGGGTTGAAAGCGACCCAAAAGTGGCTCCAGCCAGCGGAACTGCGGCTTGAGGCGACCAGCCAGAGCACCCTCAATTAAGTCACTGGTCGGGGAAGCAGTATCAATGCTCGACTGCGATTCGGCATCTTCGTCGTTTTCGTCATCGGGGGTGTCGGGCGCGTAGACGGGATTGGGGCTGCCCACATGGTGCAGGGGTCGATAGCGTAGAATGATCACACTGGCAGAGACAATGGTATAGGCCAGCAGGGTGCCGATGGACATGAACTCCACCAGCTTGGCCAAGTCGAAGACCAATGCGAGCGAAGCACTCAGCAGGCCAGAGATGATCAGATTCACAATTGGCACTTGGGTGGTTGCGCTCACACGGCCAAAGCAGGCAAAGAGCAGTCCATCCGAAGCCATGGCGTACATGCAGCGGGGCAGGGCGTAGAGGGAGCCCAGCAGGGTGGTGGTCATGCCGCAGAGGGCGCCGATAGAGATGATGTACTTGGCCCACGGCAGCTGCAACTGCCCAAAGGCCTCTGGCAATGAGGCAGCGGGATTAATCTCGCTAATCGGAATCATCAGGGTCAGGGCGGCGCTCACAAGAATATATCCAACGGTGACCACGCACAGGGACAGTATCGTGGCAATGGGTATAGACACTGACGGGTTCTTGGCCTCCTCACCCGACGTGGCAATCGAATCGAAGCCAACGAATGCATAGAAACAGGTAGCAGCTCCCGCAATGACACCGCCAAAGCCATAGGGCAGGAAGCCGCCCTCCGCCTCGGACCAGTTGTAGGTGTCCGCATACCAGAAGCCCACGCTGATGACCACAACCATGACGCCAATGTTGACCAGGGTGAGGATGCTGTTGAAGACGGCCGTGGCCTTCACTCCGCTGCCCAGTGCCGCCGCATAAACGATGCAGACAAGGAATGCCAGTACATCCGGATACTGCGCCAGGCCAGGCTCATGCAGTCCGCCCATCAGCGACATCGTCGTGTTGGCAATCCAGCCACCCAGCATGGAATCCACGTAGCCACTCCAGGCACGCGCCACCGAAGCAGCGCCCAGCATGTGCTCCAGCAAGATGTTCCAACCGATGACGAAGGCCCAGAACTCACCAATGGATATGTAGGTGTAGACATAAGCGGATCCAGCCTTGGGCACTCGCGTGCCGAACTCCGCGTAGCAGAGCGCAGCTAGCAAGGAGACGAACCCGGCCAGCACAAAGGACAGGATGATGCCTGGTCCAGCTGTCGTCTTGGCCACAGTTCCCGTCAGCACGTAGATGCCAGCTCCAACCATATGGCCAATGCCTGTGAAGAGACAGAGAAAGAGAGAGAAAGCTATAGTCGTTGGATCTGGCATGGAGCCACTTACGCACCCAGCAGAGCAATATCAAAGGTAGTCAGGCAACGCTTGAGTGGCGTCTCCATCACATCCGCCGGCACGGGCTTAGTGCGGTTCATCTTGCTGCACAGGCCGGACATGATGTGGCCCAGGATGGCACGTCGTGAACCGGGCATGTTGTAGCCGCAAGTGCAAGTTGTTGTTGCCCCACAAGAATCTTCTCGCTGCGTTCTTAGCTCTTCTATTGCCAGTTGACTGCCAGCTCAACCATATGCCACATAATCAACAGTCCTGCAGCGCTTCTTTTGCTTGTGGCCTGCGTGCTCAATCCCCAAGAAGTTCTTGAGAATCCTCAGTGTCTGATTGACTCCTTTAGAGATTAAAAGGAATTTAAAACGATTTGCGACGTTTTGTTTTCTGATTTTCAATTTTTTCCGGCCTCTTCTTGGCTTTACACTTGTTGTACACGAACAGCTGTCGCTATATCGATTTTTCCTCTAGCACCGCCCCCTCACGCCTACGCACAACTTCGGGCGTTGCCAACACTGTTCCCGAGAAAGAACTTTTCACTCATTGAACGAGCTTTTTGCAACCTGTGCTTACAATTTCAATGAAGTAAGCGACAAAAGGACCGTTGAAAATAAAGCTTAAACGTGAATTACTTTGTACCATTATTTGGCAGCTTACTTTGTTTTGAATACCCTCTTCAATGCAAAATGGTCAAGGCTTTGGCATTAGGAGGCGTGCACGGTGTGTACAACAATGCGTCGTGTGGAGGAAGACTAACGTCGACTGCGCTCTGTCTGAACCAAAGGCTCAGTGATCTGGGTACGTAGATCTTATGGTTATGGTTTTCTTCTTGTCGTTTTTTTTTTTTATTTCTTCTATTTCAAGTTTCCGATTAAGGCGAAGCTTCTATGGTTGGTGGGGGGCTCCAGGAAAATTCAAACAGGACCAAGTAGTTTACTGTTTACATAATGCTTGTCATCAAGTACACAAATGGGATCGTGTCTTGGAAAGCATTTAACATTTTACTGCACAAAAGTATGCAACAGTGAATTTAAGACTGTACAGTATCAAGTGCGCTCAAAAGTATGCAAGCAGTGCGGTAACAGTGAAATGTTACAAACGGTTTTTTCGCCGCCCCGCCCCCCCTGTCGACCAATGGGGCGTTTTTCAAAAGGGGGGCGTCTTAAAAATAAGAAGAAACTGAAAGAAGCGGTTAAAACTTTGAAGTCGTTTCCAGGGCTAGGTGGGCACTCTGCGAACTTGGAAACCTGTGCTCTGTTAAATGAAGAAAAAACGAACAGTTTAAAAAAAACCGCAAGTCGCTACCTCGTCCGGTTTGGCCGCATTTCCGATTTGAAAGGGAAAAAAATCTGCCGTTATTCCAAATGAAAAACTGCTTGTTTTTTGCTAACATTGTGCTCGTTTCCCAAGACACGATCCCATTTGTGTCCTGGATGACAAGCAGTAACCAACTTGGTCCTGCCTGAATTCGCCCTGCCTCCCGATTTTCGCCGTCAAACAAGAAGTCGCTTGGCGGGAAACTTTAAAAAGATGAAATAATTGAAAAAGAAATATTGAATTTGCGTGGGGGAGCCGTGACATCCAGAATTTGAAATCAACTTTAACTACACACAGTTTACAACCACCCTTCATGCCAAATTTCGATTTGTCCTAGCTTTTTATAATAGCTGAGATCTGTGTGTTCATTGGGACAAACAGACAAGCGTCTGGACATGGCTCAACCGACTCAGCTAGAGAGCATACACTTTATGGAGTCTGCCACGCCTCCTTTTTTTGCCTGTTTGTTACATGCATTTGCTCCTTTTCTGACCATTCTGGGCCAGAAAAAGGGATCAAGTTTCCCAGAGTTCACTGAAGCTGCCCTTATTTAAAGGATTTCTGCCAGTGGCGTTTACAATTTAAAAGTAAGACAAGCCGCATATTACTCATTTGAGGCAATAGACAAATGTTTAATTTTAGGCAATAAACAAATGTTTAATTTTAAAATTACAAATAACCAAACCATCCACACATTTACAGCAATCAATTAACCGGCTTGATATTGTGTGAGTACTGAGAAAAATTAGCAAACAAACAGATGTGAAAACTGCCAAATTGGGAAATAATATGGAAAGGGCAAAGTTAAGATTAAAACAGGTATGCCAGAGTTGTGAAAACTTTTCATTCAAATGCGATTGAATGAATAAACAGTAAGTCATTCTAAGTTATTGTAAATAATAGTTTTGTATTCAACGAGTATTTGTAAACTCAAGAAAAATATTGAAATTCGAATTGATATGATAACAATGGCTTCAATACTCGAGTTTGAGTGACTGTCAAGCCATCAACTTGATTGCTGTTGATATTTCAGTTATATTATCAGCCTTTAAATATATGAATTAAGTTGGTGAATAAATATTTGTTTTGCATTCAATAATGCACATTCTTGTATCTTGATATTTCCAAAGTCTATTAGGATTTCAAACCATTAGTTAGTTAGTAAAATTGAGGTTCAATGAAAGAAAACCTTCAAACTCGATTTCAGTTTGCGTAACTCTTCATCTCGAATCGACTCGTTAACGCAGCAGCTTCTTTAAAATACAAATTAGTAATATCTATTTATCTTCATTTTGATTATTATTTCTGGGCGGGTCAATAACTTAATTTGTTTCAAAAGGTTGTGTTTAAAAACTAAAAGATTAAGTATACGTAAAAGATTAAGTATACGCAGTGCTTTCGATTAAATACCTATATTTTATTGCAGAGTCTCTCTAATACTAAAAGACGTCATTGCCCCACAACTTGTGTTACTTAACCGATTATGCAATTCGTAGAAATTTGGAACTTGTTATTTAGAAAACAGAAAAAAAAGAAGAATTTATAGAAGAGAATATCTGTAGCTTAATCTGCATTTCAATAATAAATTTGTCGAAAATTAATTGGGCAAACGATTAAAAACCGATTGTACTGTATTGGCTTAGCTTTTGACCTTTCGGGGACTTCTGTTTCTGTGTATTGACTGTATTGACGTTAAAGCCATTTTCCCTTGACAGGATCTGTTTGACCTCACGGCAATAGCGTTTATAACTTGTCATTGGAAAATTGTTTTGTTTTCATTCTCCCTTTGTGCTGCGTTTCGTTGTGCGCAGCTTTTTTTTGTTCTCTTCATTTCGCCTTCGTGACCTCAAAAGGTTTTGAGTGTTGACTCGCTGGGGAGAGGGCGAGGGAGGTGGGGAAAAATGATAATTTTGAAAAGACTTTGGCATTAGGCGTATTTACGACGATTTTTTCTTCGACTAGTTATAAATCAACAAAGCGTACAAGAAATAATGATAAACAATAATTAACAATATGTTAATATCTATTATTGAATATTTTTGCACCATGTCTGTAGGCAATGCGTGTGTGTGTGTGTGCTAGTGAGTGTCTTTTTTATACGTCCCTCCAACGTCAACGTCACATGGCCATAACGATGAGCAGAGGCCCAGTAATCGGTCATCAGGCAGGGAGAAGAGGGGGAAGCGTGGAGTGGGCAGCGGATAGCAGCGTATAGCGGGTGTGCAGCGGATGCGGGCGACGGATTGCCTCGTCGCCATGACCGCTTGTCCGTGTCTGTCAGCAGCACGAAGCGGACGCTGGGCAGCCGAAAAGTATGAATAGTCAGTCGCATTACCTGTTCGGGATGATCGGCGCAACGCAGCAACTGCAGTTGCAATTGCACTCGACGTCGCCGTCGTCGTTGTCGTCGTTGCCGGTTGCGGTTGCATGACCAGACTCTGGCGCGTCGATGGCGATGTCGAAGCTGGCCACGATTTCAGTTACGACAATGACGGATTTTGGCATTTGGGCCCTAAAATATGTACAGAGGTGTTAGCCATTTGCCGTTGCCTCTGTTGCCTCTGTCGTTGCCGTTGCCTTTGCGGATCTTTTGGCTGAAGTTGTCGCCGTGTTGCAGCACCTGGCAACGACGGCGACCGGGTCAAGATGAAGAAGAGGCAGACTGCGGGCGACGTTTGACTCACGCGACTGTCGCGCGCATAAATAGAAAATTGAATGACAAATATTGTGCAGACAGCAGCGACTGCTGCATACCCTGGCAATAATACCCTAACCAGCAATACACGCACAATAAATAAAGCAAACTCAACACTGCAACTAATTTACAAGTCACTTGAAATGCGGAAGTTTTACTTGGGGTCATGGCCGTAGAACAAATTCATGTCTGTAAATATTATATAGTATATAGTATAGTATATTCACACTTTGTCACACTTTGCTTTCTATAAAGCACAACGAAATAAAGACATGTTGTGAAGGGGGCTTAACTTGACCCCTCTCTCTACCACAACTAAGCCGCTGTCTATGCATGCTGCACTGCTACAAAAGGACATCCCAATCGGTGGGCCGACCTGGGCGCAACTTCGCGCCTTATTAGCACATTTGGTTACATCTCGCGAGGGGCACTCCAAAAGAAATGCACGCCTTTGGGCTAATTGATTGCTTGCCAGGGTTGTCAACTGCAAAAACATTGGCAAATTTCGAATCTTTGCTTACATTCAATGCATGCGAGAATCGCAATTATTTTTCGATCAGGCCTCGCCAGGTATAAAAAATTGTAAAGTAAATAACTCTTTTGTGGCCGGACGAGACGAGTTGATGCTGCTTTAGCTGATGCTGCTGCTGCCGTCGTCGTCGCTGCTGCTGCCTCCGTTGCGGCTGCTGCTTCTGCTGTTGTTGTTGTTGTTTTTGCATTGGCTGCGCCTTTGGGTTTTGAAAGCAGAGTTCCAAACGATTTTAGTTAAAACATGCTACGTGTGTGTATATAAACGAAGACGCGTCTTCTCGCCGCTTAGTGCGAAAGCAAACTCTTGGCCAGCCGGCGATCGAACAAACTCAACTTAACGCAGCGCAGTCACCTCTATCAACTCTTTCCCAAGTGACGACCTGCGAGCATTTACAGTAAGTCAATCCTGTTGGAATAAATGTGTATGTCTTGATAATGTAATGTTAATTAGCATACGAGTAAATCAGCTGTTCTGGTAAAGCATAATGTAATGTTAAATAACATAAAGAAGTTAATTCTCCACTTGCTCATAAAAAGTGTAAAAAAGAAAGGAAGTGCACGAAGGACAAATTAAAGAATATATACATATATTCAAATAAACAAATCCAGTTCCAATCCAATTATCAACATATCCCAATCGAACGGGCGATCGAGTGACCGACGCTAATGGCTACCAGTCTTCAAACGGATTTCGAAATCATCGAGTACCAACTCAAGATTTGACAAGCAGTACTGTCTGTGTGTGTGTGTGTAAATACAGAGTATTTCAATTCGACCCAATTTCGAGAACATTCTAGAATATTTGAACAACAATTCTGAACAACAATTGCGACTTAAAAAGTAAAAGTGCTAATTTTGGAATGTGAAATGCTGAAAGTGAATTGTTCGTGTATATAAAATCAAGTATTATCCCACATAATTCCATAATTCATGACAACGTGAGACTTTTGACTTTCGATTAACCTGTTCCACAAATGTGTGCATTATTTGAATATTTAATTACTTTCATTTGTTCATTAAATCGAATGAAATTGAATGTCGGTTCAGTTTCAGCAGATGATCTAATTGTCGTAATATTGCAATTGGAGTTCAATTTCAAAATGGTCTCTAAGGTTTCGGATTGCAATTAATGAATCAATTGAGAGTGCTGACTAAATCATAAATATATTCTTAGTATTATAGATGGCCAGCTGAAGCAACCATTAAATGACATTGTCAGCTGGAGTCACGACTCGACTTAAAGTGCAATTGCTTTTTGATATCTTCTCATTTTTTTAATTTAATAAAATTCATTTTAATGAATTTGATAAATTACGGATAATATATTGCTAAACGCTAGATTTAATTATAGATTAGGTAATATTAGCCCGATTCGCGTGTAACCACGGGGCAAGGCCGAATCCGAAACTGAATCCAAGACGGGCTAAATCGCATTAGTGCCGGAAAAGAGCTTAGCCAAATCGAGCGCAGACCGCGGGGCATTTGAATTCTGCAAGGTTTTTAGGCTTAAGTCACAACTTATCTATTCATCTATTGCGAATACTTCATCCCGATGACCTAATCATTTGAAAACGAACGAGAGTGAAAGATCTTCAAGATATTAAGGTACTACAATTTGTTAAGTTGATCTCGTGGTAATGAACGAGATTGGAAGATCTTTAGGATATGTAGGTTAAGCTTGATTATCTGTCTACTCTATAGGGAGGCAACCACAAACATGTATTTATAACACGCCACACTGATACTAAATAATCTTGTTAATGAACGAGACGGGAAGGTCTTATAGATATTTGGGTTGAGCTTGATCATTTTCCTAGGAGTAAACCACAATCATCTAATCCGATTAGTTGAGCTCTTGTTAATGAATGCAATGTCTTTAGGGTTTTACTCGATCAGGGAGGTGTAGCTTAAATCGTCTATTTCGATAACCTAGTCTCTTATTAATGAACGATGGTGTCAACTCTGACACGACAGATTACGAGGTTAACTCTGTAGCAAAAATCGCCAATCGAGATTTACCAATCTGATGATTGGAGACAAAAAACACCTGCCCCACTTTGGCTGTACGGCAGTAGCTCTATACGCAGACTTACTATACATATGTTTGTTTGTATTCATATTTACCATGCACGCTATAGAGACCCAATAAAAACAGACCCTGATGCAATCATTGGCGCACGCCGAACCTCCCATACCCTAATTACGAATTCCAATACGAATACGAATACGAATCCGATTCCATTTCTGTAGCTAATTGAGCATAATTTGAATATTCGAACTGTCGAAGAAATGACGCTGGTTTTGAATGGGTCAAGCCACAGTTGAAAAGATTTTGAATGAAGCATTGCGAACTTACAGGCTATAATGAAATAACTAATGCGAATAAATTTATCAAAAGGCGCCTATTATTAAGGCACCTCTCTCGAATTGCGAACAGCGGATTCGAATACTTATGATGGAGCTGAGTGAGTGTCGAGGCAGATTAGTCAGAGACGTTAATTTGACTGCTGTCCGAGGCAAGCAATCAATTCAATCAAATTGCCGGATATTCGCGTAGGGTGATGGAATCGAATCAACTTGACATTATTGCCGAATGAACTATAGCATATGGCAGATATAATTGCCCACAATTGAGAGGCTGCATAATGAAGTGGGACTGCTTGCACAGTGCCGTGGACTGTGGACTGTTGACTGTGGTCTTTGGACTGTCCACTTGCAGTGTCCACACAGTACACACCTAGATTGATGACTGCCCAAAGGCGTGTGCCAGCCGATGAAGATCTTTGTCCATGTATACTATAAAGTCGAAGATATGCATACAATGCGTGGCTGAGGCGGTGTTAAAGCCTGTTGGGTAATCACCTGTTTGCCATGACGAATACGAATATGAGTACGTGAACGAATACGAATACGAACACGAACACGAACACGATCGTGCATGTGTGCGGTGCGCCCAAATGGCAAGAGTTCACGGCAAGATCATCAATGTCCAAGTTATTATTTATCTCATTTTGTAACTAACCAGTGATCGTATAATCTTGTATTCCCAAGCCAGAGTACCCGGGGTAAGGCAAAGGTGCTACAGAAGCCACATATCGGATGGTTGTCTATCTCCTGGTTTGATCGTAAAGATCAAATCGATTCTATTAATTCATTTAATGGCAAATGCCGATCAGCTAATTATAATTAGAGATATTAACGGTACCGATACAAAACATGTATCTTCACCTGTTGCTGATGTACAAATCGACCGAGTACCTCAATCAAATTTGCATTCGCAGCCAGTTCAGAAATATCACTTTCGTTTGTTTCAAGATTTATGAGTGTTTACCACACGGCAACAGAATCTTCTACCTGCTCACCAGTTTGTCATTTGCTATCAAGAAATAAGAAATAAACAAATAAAAAATTTAGATAAAACGAATGTCAATTAACACCGAATTGCACCGGCGACTTTTACTGCGCACCCAATGAAAAAAAATAAAACCCGAAACACCGAAAAAACCTGTCAATATTTCAAAATTAAAAACTTCAAAAAAATCTTGTACTAAATAAAATCTATTACCACTACAAATACGAAAACGAATGAATACAAATACGAATACATGTATTCGTTTACACAGACACAATATGCGCAAATTGCGCATTAATAATTCAACATGACAACAAAAGATTATAATAATAATTTAGGGATCCCATAGAGTTTCAAGGTCGCGCCGCGGGCTTACAACTAAACGAATAAACAGCGATGAATGAATCGTATTCATAGGCATGCACGAAATGTGGGAGCCAAAGCTTCTTCATCTGTCAGTCTTTGGCTCTTCAGACATCCAACACAGACACACAGACCTACACACGCACACACACATTGACCAGGTGGCCAAACGTGTCTCCCGGCGCAGCGAGAGATTCGACTGCATTACAAGCACCTTTGCCTAATGCTCTACCGGTTTGAAACTGCGAACCGGTTGCGAACCGTATTTGTACCCATTTTCGAAACGGTACATCCCTAACACCGAATTGTCCGCCCCCAAACGTCAAGCCGGGTTGCATAACACTAAGTTTTCTGCACTTTTTTTTTAATAACCTGGATTAGGCCCGTCCTAAACCTGTTCGCGACTTTGGAGTGACATCTTAGCGCGTTTGAAGCTGGCGTCATTCAAGCTACTTTATGTCAACGACTTACAAACAGCATTTGCAAATTACAGTTGAATACTTTTGAATACATTTCAAGAACAAGAACGATTGAATTGATCCAGCTGTACAAAGTTGTTTTAGAAATACCCAAATGAGAATGTCGCTTCGGAAGGTTGTCGGTCTATTCTAAGATGAACGTACTCGAATGTTTTTTAAATATTTTAAATATTTAATGTACAATTATAAATATCATTGAACCCCTTGTACTTCTATATAATTAGGTCAATTCCTATTTTATCAAAAAAGAATGAGTTAGTGAATTTAAATTCAACTTGTCAATTGAAACTAGACAGGAGACGATTAAAATGAACTTAATGTAACTACAACATGAATTCTTTAGCTAACATAATTGCTCGCTACTGTATACAACTATGCGCATTGTGTATTTATTTATTCAATATAGCCAAAATGTTCAATGATCGCTATTTATAGAAACTAATTTCCATTTACAACAGGTTTTCGACTGAGTGACAAATACACCAAATATGGTCAAAGCTGGCCACACTTTGTTTCTGATTCAGCTTTTGGTAGGCATCTCGTAAGTCAACTGATAGATCATCTGAGACTAATCGTTTATTGCACTTGAAGGTCATAGCACACGGATTCGATCTTCATGATTATGACCATGGCAATGAAAATGCGCCAGAAGAGTCCGCACTTTCATTCCCGCGAGTATCGCGCACCGCGTCTGCGTACGACGGAAACATTGAGAGGATCGACGTGAAATGCGACACCTCCAATGGCATGATAGTTGAGATTGAATTTGCAGAAATATTCAATGGAATTATCTACAGCCAAGGTTACTACAGCGATCCCAAGTGCAGGTACGTAGTGGGTGCTAGTTGAGGGGTTAAGGGTTTGGTTGTTATTTTCAGAACACTGAATGGAATTCTTCGACAATTCTCCTGTAGATATGTGACCGCTGGCAACAATGAACGACGATTCGTATTCAAGGTCCCCTTTGATGGATGCGGCAGCAAGCCCTCTTGCTCTTTGTGTGCATCTGTTGACAATATCCTTATCATCCAGAATGAAGAGGATATTCAAGAAAGCTGGGACACAGCTCGCAAAATCACTTGCAGTCGCAGTGACGAGCAGGAAAAAACCGTGTATTTCCGACCCTTTGTTGTTGACATGCTGGAAGTTATATCTGTCGAAACTCCCAGCGGTCCAGTAGAATGCTGGATGGACATAGGAACTGGCATTCCTCCAAATATAAAACCCATTAACCACACTCTAAAGCTTGGAACGGATATAACATTTACAATTAACGTAAAGCAATCAACCCAAACTTGGGATATAAATATCCTACAATGTTTTGCCTCAGACGATCCACAATTTGATGCTAGTACCACGAGAAAGTTGAAACTATCCGATAAGAGAGGTTGCTCGTTGAAGAGCAAAATATTTGGTGAATGGATGAGGTTGAATTCACTTACTGGTGAAACATTAACATACTATAATACACTCAAGGCATTCAAGTTTCCCGACCGATCTCAGGTTTACCTAAAATGTGATATTGAACTTTGCAATGGAGCTTGTGAAAGAGATTACACTTGTGGAACAAATATCGAAACAACTGATAAAACAACCGTTGTGACACAAAGGCCGTCCAAAACTACAGTCACGCCCCGCTGCTATCCTGGGTCTACAGATCCCGAATGTCAGCCAGCCACGTATCTGCCTCCAACAACGACTCGTGCACAAATATCTACATCAAGGCCTAACTGTTATCCTGGATCAACTGATCCCCGCTGCCCTCAAATTCCAATAACCACAACAAGACCACGTTGCTACCCTGGATCAACGGACCCTGAATGTGAATCAGTCACATACCTGCCCCCAACAACGGTTCGACCTTCAATAGCTACATCGAAGCCTAACTGTTATCCAGGATCAACCGATCCTCGTTGTCCACAGAACCCGAAGACCACAGCTAAGCCACGTTGCTTCCCTGGATCAACCGATCCTCGGTGCCCTCAAACTCCCGTAACCACGCCAAGACCACGTTGCTATCCTGGTTCAACTGATCGTGAATGTCAACCTGCCACATACCTGCCCCCAACAACGGCTCGTCCCACGATAACTACATCAAAGCCAAGAACTACAGTGCAACCACGTTGTTATCCAGGATCAACCGATCCTCGTTGTCCACAAGAACCTAGAACTACAGCGAAACCTAGCTGTCACCCTGGATCAACAGATCCTCGTTGTCCACAGGAACCTAAGACAACAGCTAAGCCACGCTGCTTCCCTGGATCAACCGATCCTCGGTGCCCTCAAACTCCCGTAACCACGCCAAGACCACGTTGCTATCCTGGTTCAACGGATCCCGAATGTCAACCAGCTACATACCTGCCCCCAACAACGGTTCGTCCCCCGATAACTACATCAAACCCTAGAACTACAGTACAACCACGTTGTTATCCTGGATCAACCGATCCTCGTTGTCCACAAGAACCTAAAACTACAGGGAAACCTAGCTGTTATCCTGGATCAACCGATCCACGCTGTCCACAGGAACCCAAAACGACACCGAAGCCTAGTTGTTATCCGGGTTCGACCGATCCCCGATGCCCAAAACAGCCAAAAACGACGCCAACACCTTCATGTTTTCCAGGGTCAAGCGATCCGGAGTGCTTGAACTGTTTCCCTGGTTCACCAGATCCACGATGCCCCAAAGTGCCAACCACGAGAAAGCCAGGATGCAGTGAAGGCTCGAGCGATCCCGAATGCCAACCTGCAACATATCTGCCCCCTATTAAAACAACCAAGACTCCGAGCAATCAATATACACCACCCAAGCCAAAGTGCTATCCTGGTTCAACTGACCCAAGTTGTCCACAACCGCCAAAGACGACTCCATCTCCAAACTGTTACCCAGGATCAACTGATCCTCGTTGTCCACAACAACCTAGAACTACAGCGAAACCTAACTGCTACCCTGGATCAACCGATCCTCGTTGTCCACAGGAACCTAAGACCACAGCTAAGCCACGCTGCTTCCCTGGATCAACCGATCCTCGCTGCCCTCAAACTCCTGTAACCACACCAAGACCACGTTGCTATCCTGGTTCAACGGATCCCGAATGTCAACCAGCTACATACCTGCCCCCAACAACGGCTCGTCCCCCGATAACTACATCAAAGCCTAGAACTACAGTGCAACCACGTTGTTATCCTGGATCAACAGATCCTCGTTGTCCACAAGAATCTAGAACTACAGCGAAACCGAATTGCTATCCCGGATCAACCGATCCTCGTTGTCCACAGGAACCTAAGACTACAGCTAAGCCACGCTGCTTCCCTGGATCAACCGATCCCCGCTGCCCCCAAACTCCTGTAACCACACCAAGACCACGTTGCTATCCTGGTTCAACGGATCCCGAATGTCAACCAGCTACATACCTGCCCCCAACAACGGCTCGTCCCCCGATAACTACATCAAAGCCTAGAACTACAGTGCAACCACGTTGTTATCCTGGATCAACAGATCCTCGTTGTCCACAAGAACCTAAAACTACACCGAAACCGAACTGTTATCCAGGATCAATCGATCCTCGTTGTCCACAGGAACCTAAGACCACAGCTAAGCCCCGTTGCTACCCTGGATCAACCGATCCCCGCTGCCCCCAAACTCCAGTCACAACACCACGACCACGATGCTATCCTGGTTCAACGGATCCTGAATGTCAACCAGCCACCTATCTACCTCCAACAACAATCAGACCACCTGTAACAACATCTAAGCCCAACTGTTATCCGGGATCTACTGATCCTCGCTGCCCTCAACAACCGAAAACAACAACAAAACCCAATTGTTATCCAGGATCAACCGATCCACGCTGTCCACAGGAACCCAAAACGACACCGAAGCCTAGTTGTTATCCGGGTTCGACCGATCCCCGATGCCCAAAACAGCCAAAAACGACGCCAACACCTTCATGTTTTCCAGGATCAAGCGATCCGGAGTGCTTGAACTGTTTCCCTGGTTCACCAGATCCACGATGCCCCAAAGTGCCAACCACGAGAAAGCCAGGATGCAGTGAAGGCTCGAGCGATCCCGAATGCCAACCTGCAACATATCTGCCCCCTATTAAAACAACCAAGACTCCGAGCAATCAATATACACCACCCAAGCCAAAGTGCTATCCTGGTTCAACTGACCCAAGTTGTCCACAACCGCCAAAGACGACTCCATCTCCAAACTGTTACCCAGGATCAACTGATCCTCGTTGTCCACAACAACCTAGAACTACAGCGAAACCTAACTGCTACCCTGGATCGACCGATCCTCGTTGTCCACAAGAACCTAAGACCACAGCGAAGCCCCGTTGCTTCCCTGGATCAACCGATCCCCGCTGCCCTCAAACCCCTATAACCACACCAAGACCACGTTGCTATCCTGGTTCAACGGATCCTGAATGTCAACCAGCTACATACCTACCCCCAACAACGGTTCGTCCTCCAATAACTACATCGAAGCCCAACTGTTATCCGGGATCAACCGATCCTCGTTGTCCACAAGAACCTAAAACTACAGCGAAACCGAATTGCTACCCCGGATCAACCGATCCTCGTTGTCCACAGGAACCTAAGACCACAGCTAGGCCACGCTGCTTCCCTGGATCAACCGATCCCCGCTGCCCTCAAACTCCTGTAACCACTCCAAGACCACGTTGCTATCCTGGTTCAAAGGATCCTGAATGTCAACCAGCTACATACCTACCCCCAACAACGGTTCGTCCTCCAATAACTACATCGAAGCCCAACTGTTATCCGGGATCAACCGATCCTCGTTGTCCACAAGAACCTAAAACTACAGCGAAACCGAATTGCTACCCCGGATCAACCGATCCTCGTTGTCCACAGGAACCTAAGACCACAGCTAGGCCACGCTGCTTCCCTGGATCAACCGATCCTGGCTGCCCTCAAACTCCTGTAACCACACCAAGACCACGTTGCTACCCCGGTTCAACGGACCCTGAATGTCAACCGGCCACCTATTTACCTCCAACAACAATCAGACCTCCTGTAACAACATCGAAGCCCAACTGTTATCCAGGATCAACCGATCCTCGTTGTCCACAGGAACCTAAGACCACAGCTAAGCCACGCTGCTTCCCTGGATCAACCGATCCCCGCTGCCCTCAAACTCCTGTAACCACTCCAAGACCACGTTGCTATCCTGGATCAACGGATCCTGAATGTCAACCTGCTACATACCTTCCCCCAACAACGGTTCGTCCTCCAATAACTACATCGAAGCCCAACTGTTATCCGGGATCAACCGATCCTCGTTGTCCACAAGAACCTAAAACTACAGCGAAACCGAATTGCTACCCCGGATCAACCGATCCTCGTTGTCCACAGGAACCTAAGACCACAGCTAGGCCACGCTGCTTCCCTGGATCAACCGATCCCCGCTGCCCTCAAACTCCTGTAACCACTCCAAGACCACGTTGCTATCCTGGTTCAAAGGATCCTGAATGTCAACCAGCTACATACCTACCCCCAACAACGGTTCGTCCTCCAATAACTACATCGAAGCCCAACTGTTATCCGGGATCAACCGATCCTCGTTGTCCACAAGAACCTAAAACTACAGCGAAACCGAATTGCTACCCCGGATCAACCGATCCTCGTTGTCCACAGGAACCTAAGACCACAGCTAGGCCACGCTGCTTCCCTGGATCAACCGATCCCCGCTGCCCTCAAACTCCTGTAACCACTCCAAGACCACGTTGCTATCCTGGTTCAACGGATCCTGAATGTCAACCAGCTACATACCTACCCCCAACAACGGTTCGTCCTCCAATAACTACATCGAAGCCCAACTGTTATCCGGGATCAACCGATCCTCGTTGTCCACAAGAACCTAAAACTACAGCGAAACCGAATTGCTACCCCGGATCAACCGATCCTCGTTGTCCACAGGAACCTAAGACCACAGCTAAGCCCCGTTGCTACCCTGGATCAACCGATCCCCGCTGCCCCCAAACTCCAGTCACAACACCACGACCACGATGCTATCCTGGTTCAACGGATCCTGAATGTCAACCAGCCACCTATCTACCTCCAACAACAATCAGACCACCTGTAACAACATCTAAGCCCAACTGTTATCCGGGATCTACTGATCCTCGCTGCCCTCAACAACCGAAAACAACAACAAAACCCAATTGTTATCCAGGATCAACCGATCCACGCTGTCCACAGGAACCCAAAACGACACCGAAGCCTAGTTGTTATCCGGGTTCGACCGATCCCCGATGCCCAAAACAGCCAAAAACGACGCCAACACCTTCATGTTTTCCAGGGTCAAGCGATCCGGAGTGCTTGAACTGTTTCCCTGGTTCACCAGATCCACGATGCCCCAAAGTGCCAACCACGAGAAAGCCAGGATGCGGTGAAGGCTCGAGCGATCCCAAATGCCAACCTGCAACATATCTGCCCCCTATTAAAACAACCAAGACTCCGAACAATCAATATACACCACCCAAGCCAAAATGCTATCCTGGTTCAACTGACCCAAGTTGTCCACAACCGCCAAAGACGACTCCATCTCCAAACTGTTACCCAGGATCAACTGATCCTCGTTGTCCACAACAACCTAGAACTACAGCGAAACCTAACTGCTACCCTGGATCGACCGATCCTCGTTGTCCACAAGAACCTAAGACCACAGCGAAGCCCCGTTGCTTCCCTGGATCAACCGATCCCCGCTGCCCTCAAACCCCTATAACCACACCAAGACCACGTTGCTATCCTGGTTCAACGGATCCTGAATGTCAACCAGCTACATACCTACCCCCAACAACGGTTCGTCCTCCAATAACTACATCGAAGCCCAACTGTTATCCAGGATCAACCGATCCTCGTTGTCCACAAGAACCTAAAACTACAGCGAAACCGAACTGCTACCCTGGATCAACCGATCCTCGTTGTCCACAGGAACCTAAGACCACAACTAAGCCACGCTGCTACCCTGGATCAACCGATCCTGGCTGCCCTCAAACTCCTGTAACCACACCAAGACCTCGTTGCTACCCCGGTTCAACGGACCCTGAATGTCAACCGGCCACCTATTTACCTCCAACAACAATCAGACCTCCTGTAACAATATCGAAGCCCAACTGTTATCCAGGATCAACCGATCCTCGTTGTCCACAGGAACCTAAGACCACAGCTAAGCCACGCTGCTTCCCTGGATCATCCGATCCCCGCTGCCCTCAAACTCCTGTAACCACTCCAAGACCACGTTGCTATCCTGGATCAACGGATCCTGAATGTCAACCTGCTACATACCTTCCCCCAACAACGGTTCGTCCTCCAATAACTACATCGAAGCCCAACTGTTATCCGGGATCAACCGATCCTCGTTGTCCACAAGAACCTAGAACTACAGCGAAACCTAGCTGTTACCCTGGATCAACAGATCCTCATTGTCCACAGGAACCTAAAACCACAGCTAAGCCTCGTTGCTTCCCTGGATCAACTGATCCCCGATGCCCTCAAACCCCTATAACCACACCAAGACCACGTTGCTACCCCGGTTCAACGGACCCTGAATGTCAACCAGCCACTTATCTGCCTCCAACAACGGTCAAGCCAAATTGCAACGTCGGGTCACCGGATCCGCGTTGCCCTCAGCCGCCAAAGACAATTTCTAAGCCTAACTGCTATCCTGGATCTTCTGATGTACGTTGTTCACAAAATTTGGTGACAACGACAGCTTCTCCATTGACAACGCCAACCTACTGTTATCCAGGATCTGTAGATCCACGCTGTCCTGATACCTATAAGGGTTCCACACCCATTCCAGCCACGTACTTGCCACCTCTGGACAATCCCGGATATGATCGGACTGTACGAGATGCGAAGAGCATATTTTTCAATGAGATTAACGGATTAGCATTGACCGGAAACAACATTTTTGAGTTAGATGACGATGAGGAAATCGATCACTCTAGAACAAGACGGGACCTGAATAGTCTAGACATAAATCCAATAGCTTCTGACGAAGCTAACGAAGACCTGCTTTCCAGGAAAATAATGAAACGAGAGTATAATGAGCATGCTCCAGAGAGAGAAGTTATTTCCTTCACCCTCGGCATCCGAACGGTAATCCGAGTGGACTAGACCGGGTGCCAATAACGCAACTCTCGCACTTAGGTTAACATGTATAAATGTATTATAACTACATACATATTTATAATTAACTTTAAACACAATCGTCCCAATATACTCGAACTCTAAGTTCTCTCAGCTTGCAACGAACGATCTATGTAAATGAAACAAATTTATGTCTTACAATAAAAGATGTACGAAAATCTATCAAAAATGTGTTTTAGAGTTAGAAATAGATAACTTGACAAGAAGGATAAGTTGGCTATCGATAGTTGCCCTCTATCGGTGACCAATCACTTAACTGGTCTCCGATAGAAGACAATTAGATTTAGTATTTTATTGTATGCGTTTTTATCGTTGTTGTAATTGGTCACACCGATTTAACTAAGAATTAAGCTATGCTTGGCGCGTGAGATCAGTTCGTCTGGCGATAATCAAAAGTGAGGGAAGAGAAACTGCGATATGTAGACTTGGCATTAGCTTCAAGGTTAAGGTCCTATAATGCCTATAGAATAAAACATCATCATTCATTCGCCATTTCATTTGTTCGATCTACATTTGCCAATGGTGGTCAAAGATTGTTTAAGGCATTCCCTGGACAATGTCGGTCGACAATAATAATGACTGTATTTATCTAGATAATCTCGAGATTAAATTATCTGAGTAAAGCAAAAAATTCGCCGAAAATATGTATAGATTTCAATTGTAAGGAGTAGAGCTGGAAGTTAAATCGATTCTCGAATCGATTAATCGATGTTTTCATTTTCTCCGATGCATCGATGTAATTTTTGAGAATCAATTGAATCGAAAATTTGAAAATAGTACTAAATTTCAACAGCCTCGCTTGTTTTGTTGGGTGCAGCACAAAAAAATACACCAGGCGAACAGAGAAAACAGCAGACAGGCAGCACTAAGTGAACAGACAAAAGAGAGAGGGAGTAAGAGAGGACGAGTGCAGATGAAAGCAAAGTCAGTGTGAACTGTACTGATTGGTTGAAAATAAAGAAAGCAGAATTGCGCGTCTTCTAATCCACTCTCCTTCCGCTCTCTTTGATTTACTTACTCACAATTATTTTTTGCCTGCTGCTGATGCTGTTCGCCGGGTGTAAACGAAGGCAGCCTCGCTTGTTTTGTTGGGTGCAGCATAAAAATTACACCAGGCGAACAGAGAAAACAGCAGACAGGCAACACTAAGTGAACAGTCGAAAGAGAGAGGGAGTGAGAGAGGACGAGCGCAGATCAAAGCAAAGTTAGTGTGAACTGTACTGATTGGTTGAAAACAAAGATAGCAGAATTGCGCGTCTTTTTATCCACTCTCCTTCCATTCTTTGATTTACTTACTCTCAATTATTTTTTGCCTGCTGCTGATGCTGTTCGCCGGGTGTAAACGAAGGCAGCCTCGCTTGTTTTGTTGGGTGCAGCACAAAAAATTACACCAGGCGAACAGAGAAAACAGCAGATAGGCAGCACTAAGTGAGCAGACAAAAGAGAGAGGGAGTGAGAGAGGACGAGTGCAGATCAAAGCAAAGTTAGTGTGAACTGTACTGATTGGTTGAAAACAAAGATAGCGGAATTGCGTGTATTCTAATCCACTCTCCTTGCGCTCTCTTCTATTTACTTACTCTCAATTAGTTTTTGCCTGCTGCTGTTGCTGTTCGCCGGGTGTAAACGAAGGCAGCCTCGCTTGTTTTGTTGGGTGCAGCATAAAAAAAATTTTTAAAAATGCGTGATGAGGGCACATATTTAACCTTTACCAAATTTTATACCACCACTAGACTTGTTTAGTTGTAGTAATTTAGTACTATTTTCAAATTTTCTATTTTATTGATTCTCAAAAATTAAATCGATGCATCGAAGAAAATGGAAAACATCGATTAATCAATTCGAGAATCGATTTAACTTCCAGCTCTAGTATGGAGTACTTTATGACTCCGGATAGCGGCAATACGAATTACTCTCGATTGACTCGTTGGGTATCCATTCCTCATACAGGGGCAAACGATTCTTCAGTGCTTCGATTTCGCGGAGAATTCGCATCACATTTCCACCGACCAGTTTCTTGATGGCTGCGTTGCCCCAAACACGATCCCGTGCCAACTCGGCCAGCAGCAGGGCGTAGCTCTTGGGTGCACCGCCCAGACCAATGTGATCCACACCAGCCACTTTTCGCACGTAGTTAATGGCAAGTATTGCTTCTCGCACGCTTATCGGTCGCTCTCCGCAGCGCTCCAAATTCAAAAGGATCACACCACCATTCTCCGGTAGTAAGCTACAAGCAAACTGATTAGAATTTCAGCTCAAGAAAAACGAGCAGATAGCAAATCTCACCTGAGTACATGGTCGGGTATGGATGCCACGTTTGTGCCATTATGACACAAGGAAAGTGGAGCGGCATTCATGAGCAAAACAGGAGCCTTGGCTGTGCGTAGGGCTATGACCATGGCCGTTTCGCTGAGCTGTGAGATCTCCACCAGCATTCCCAGGCGGTTCATTTCGTAGAGCATCGTCTGTTAAAGAGCGCAAGATATAAATCTGAACCTTAAAAACCTCTTCATGTACCCCTTACTCACCTTGCCGAATTCGTTGAGGGAGTTGGTAACATTCTCCTCTATGAGGTAATCCCGCCGACGAATGGCAGCTGCTGCCCAAGGAGTAGTGCACTCCAGGCTGGTGATTGAAACGAAACGGGCTCCTAGCAGGTAGATGGAGCGCAATACAGCGAGGCTGGTGCCTAAGGCGTGCCCGCCGCCAATGCCCATTAGAACGGCAACCTCGCCCCTAATGTGGGTCTGCTCCATCTCGTCCGCAGACTCCACGATATGCATTAAGTTTGTGGCAGCCGTAATTCGTTTTGCCTCATCAATGCCCTCCAGGGCCAGCTGCACTGCATCCAGATACTGGGCTCCGCAGTGAACGGTAATGGGCCAAAGCACGGCGCCGATGTGGTTCTGCCGAATGTCGGCTAAGCCACTGTTGTTTCCCTTTATGTCGCTGGGTGGTTTCCAGGAACCCTCGATGAGCGGCGATTCCGTCAGCAGGCGCCGTATGAATGCCAGGCGAGCCTCCAACAGCGATGAGGAGCGCAACTGCAGAGCTAGCGGAATGCCCCCAGCCATGGCAATGCAGACCAGAACAATGCAGACACCCACTAAAATTCTGCGACTCCGCGAACGTCCAGGACGCTCAGCCGATGACTCGCTGCAGGAGTCCTTCTTGCAGTTGTATGTCGGTATACCGCCATTGGAGCAGCGTAGCTTCTCGTTGCCACCACCGAACTTGGTTATCTCCGCTGGCAGCTCGATGTCTGCGATCTCTGTGAACACAAAGCATTGCTGCTTGCAATGTGGCTGATGTTGATGCAGCGGATGCACCTCCATAAAGTCGCGGTTTGGCACTGGGTTCATTGCATTCTCCTCTCAAGCTGGCAAATGCTTCTAATGCCTTTAGTCGATGCAGACAATGCTATACAGATAAATATTATTCGAGCAATCCGAGAAATTCACAGTATTGATTTTCTTCCTGCAGCACAACTGTCTCACATTTAAGTCCTGCGCAGTGAAAGTCCTGCTTCTGGGGAAGAAAGCAGGAACTTCTGAAAACAATACGGTCACACTGATACCTGGCGCTTCCACATAAAATTAGTTTGGAATTCGAAAGAGCTTTGTAAATATTTTTTAATTACATTCATTAATTTAAACTTATATCTAGGCTAATATTTGTATGTATATCAAAGTTTCTTGTGCGCTGCAAGAACTATTTTCATTAGAGCATGTTGTGGAAGGTTCTCCAGCACGCAGAGCAGTTGAATCTGATTGGTGATGCAGTTGGAGGTCAGGGCTATCTGCACAGCTTGGGCGAATCGTTCCATGCACTTGAGGTAGGCGGGGTCCTCTTCGGCATCCACTTTCGCCTCCGCTAGACGGGCACAATATTTCTGCAGCGATGTGACTATTTGCATTAGATCCTGAGAATGCAGGGGAGTCGAGTCGCCACTGTTGGCCATTTGCATCAGCGTGTGCAGCAGTGATAGATGCAACTGGCTGTAAGCTGGACGGTTCGAGACCAACGGAGCGAGCACCACCCAACGCAAGAGACCAGCCAGCGGAGTTGCAAACGGCATAGCAATGGCGCCTGCGGGTAGCACGAGGGGTAGTTGTGGAGCCTGGCAGAGCAATGGATTTTCTGTCGTCCACTCAGTTATTGCATCCAACAGTGCGTCGGGCGGCGGCGTTAATACACCTCCTCGTTTCTCGTTCAAATAGAGATCGGCCACAGCAACCATAAAGTTGGCTGTAAAATGAGGACCCACCATCGGTAGTTGCTTTAATTGTTCGGGAGTTTTTCGCGAGAACGATATAAAGTCGCTAACAATGTTCTGTGCAACCTCAAGACTGGGTGGCGTCTTGCAGCCAACTTGTTGCATCCACGTTCCTGCCGAAGAAAGCAATGGCGCAACTGAGCCCGAAACGGCGGTGCTAATAAGTCTACAGAGCAATCTGGAACGCTGGGGCGTCAAGTGGCTTCCAAACAAGGATAGAAATATAGCGTTTCGTGTGGCATCCCGACCTGGTCTCGAGAAATACTCAATTAGCGCCAGAATCAACTGAAACTCTTGATATATATTCATTTGACTGATGCCCAACGTTTGCATTTTGCGCACGTCTCCATCCTTGCTCCGCTCCAAGAAAATGAATTCAGAAATCATCTGCATAGCCAAGTTCTGTTTATTCCGGCTGGCAATAAGTCCCTCTGCAACAACAAACCCGTAAGTAAGTAAACTGCTGTATACGTAAAATGTACGAACGTACCCAATCGAGAAAGTGCCTCTACGGCACACATCGGATAATCTAGCTTTCGCAAACTTATCTTACAATCGCTAATGGAAGTCATTTCTTTTAATTATTATTATTATTATTTATAAGCAAAACTCTTTTACGTTAATGTTGTTTCTGTTTGCGTCTATTTCGGGTTCAGTGTAATTTTTCGGTGAGGCTGCAACTCGAACAGCTGATTTACCATCCACCTATCGTATTGCCGCCTACTGCTATCGATAACTATTGCACGAGGATAGCCCGCAATATTTGAAATCGATGTACTTTGCATGCACTTTGTTTGTAAGTGGAACTATTGAAGAAAAATTTGTTTAATTTAAATAAAAGAATAATATTTGGAAAAAGACGTCAATATCATTTATTTTTGATCAATAGTAAAACTATTTCCAATTAATTAATGCCCAATTATTAATGTCATATGTATATAGCGCTAGTTTTATTGCATGTATTGATTACGAAATTAAATAGGGGTACTATGGCCCGTTTCTTTGTAAAGTAATTGAGTTAAGCCTTCTCGTTAATAACCTATCAAAGTCGGTACAGACGTCTGCAACAGGCGATGGGCCTAAATGAATTAGCAATGAACAGTTAAAATTACCAAATAACCTCTTGCTTAAGGTCTCAGTTAAAATATTATTTTAAAGATTAGAATATTCTGAAAGAATTTGTTGCTCAAAATAGCGGCGGCTCATTTTGAACCGAACGTATGGCAATACGATCTAAATGTCGAAAACCAGAAACATAATTTAAAATGGCAGAAAGAGTCAAATTGGAGCAGCCAATTTGTAAAGTCGATAAAAACTACAAGCCAATACGCAATTGAGGCATGTTTAAAATTATACATACATATGATTAAGAACTTTTAAAAATACTATTGTTGATTTATAAGTTTCGAACAGAATTCATACATTATATCGTACTCGTTATCGTGTGTTCTCTTTCTTTGTGTTCGTGGTTGTGTTCGTGTTTGTGTCCAATTATGTGTGAGACAATGCAATGTACCTTATTATTATTATGTATATGTTTAATGCTAATTGTAAGTCATGCTGCTCATACACATTTTATTGTAATGGCAGTCTAGTGCTATCGCCGTCGCTGCAACAATTATAACCTGGCTGCAGCCACTTGCGCACCACATTTAGATCGACATTGGGAGTTACTTAGAGCTAGTTCAAAATCATTCATCATTATCATCATCATCTCTATCTCTATCGCCCACTTATTTTCGTAGAACTGCGCATTGACGGGTCGCACTCACAATGACGGACGAAATTATCTAAATTAATTAGAAATAAAACGGATATAACTTGAACTTTCTGCGTGACTAAGCAAAATACTATTGCATATATATATGTATACTCTACGATTAAGAAGTGCAAATATGGGGAGTTCTTAGAAAACCCCCTAGTTTACACTGAAACAATGTCCGAGTGCAACCCTCTGATACGCAAATGCAACAGAAACAAGTCTGTGAGCGAACTTAGGTCATGTTCCACGAGGACGATGACGAGCTGGATGAACAGTCGTCGCTCTCTGTCGTTGCACTGCTGCCCGTGGGCTTGGGTCCCCAAATACGCACGGTGGCATCATCGCTAGCGCTGGCTAAGAGGGACGGATACACTGGATTCCACGAGACGCAATTGACCGTCTTGGTGTGACCGGCCAACTTGGCCAGCGGCTCCTCTCGCTTCAAATGCCAAATGTACACAACCTTATCTTCGCTGCCACTTGCCACGAAGCTTTCGTTCACGCCGCCGAAGCAAGAATGGATGGCAAAGTTGCTTTGCCTGATTCCCTGAAAGCGGCGTACCAGGCACTTGTCCTCAATGTCCCAGAGATGCAGTCCCTGATTGGAGACATTTAACAGAGCCAGTCGATCGGCCGAATTGATGCTGAACGTCATTATTGGATGCGGCTCCCGCAGTATATCAAAGTCAGAGCGAGGATTATCAAAGTTGTAGCTGCAGGTGGAGACCAAATTGAGTTAAAGATTTCTAACCACATTGGGCACTGGGCTGCCTACTTACCCTCTTATGCGATAATGATTATCAGCTGCTAATATGGTTTTGTTGTCCGCCCTGAAGGCCACGCTATTGACGCGGACTCCCTCCCAGGAATCAATGAGGGTGCCATTAAGATCACATAAATAAAGCTGTCCCTTTTGGCCACCGCAAACAAAATGATTGCCATCGCGACTGAATGCGCCGCACGCCAGACTATCCTCCAACGACTGCGAAAACTTTACAACTAGCTTCCCATCGTCCACATTCCAGATAAACAACTCGTGTGAATCCTCGGTTCCGCCAACCAGAATCAACTTTGAATCTGGACTCCAGCTGACAAAGCTGACGTTAAGCTGCGAGTGACCTTCAAGCACACGACGATGCTTCAGTGTTAGCTTGTATGGATCTACATCCCAGATGATCACAGTGGAGTCTTTGCTGCCCGTGGCCAACCTGAGGCCGTCGGGCGAGAACTTGCAGAACCACACCTCGTCGCAGTGGTCGGTCAGCACTTGTATTGTCTGCATTGGAAAGCCGTCTGTCGTACAGCAGTGATCTGTGAGCAGCGACACTGTCTGCAGATTCGTTTCCCAGGCCATGTCGTGGCAGGGACAGTTCTGGCTCTGCAGCTCAACCGCTTGCTGGAGCAGAGTGCGCAGGCGACGTGGCGACATCATCACTGATGGCGGCATAAATGACTGCAAGCGTTCCATGACAAGGGCACGCGATGCAATGCCCTTTCCCTCCCACTTGGCGCGCTGGTAGAGGTCGTGGTTGGTCGAACACATCATGTATGAGGAAAGCTGATGCACACGCGATATGTTGTGCTGCAGAGGCGTCAACTCGCTGCGCAGAACGTGTAAGGCATCTAGCGGATTGCCGTCGTCCAAATGCTCCAAATACTTCTGCTCCAGCAATATGAACTTCATTTCGGTAATTGTTATTGATTTACCATTATCGATCAATGATTCCAAATCCTGAAAACATAGTAAAGTAATGTTAGTTAAGTGACGCACTTCATCCATTCAAGAGACTCTCGCACAAACCTTGAGATCAGCATCAGCTTTGCACCAGTCTCCAACCAGCACATGCTCCCTGAACTTTGTAGCCGACGGGTGTTCCAGATAGCAGTTCGATTCGCCCATTAAAGTCTTGACCGACTTCTCCAGCCCAACGTCGTGCAGATACTGTCCAATCAAGCGTATAATCTCCTGATTTGACTTGTCCAAATGAATGCCGCTGAAGACGAGACTGTTGTTCTCCCGATTGTTCTCTCCATCGACCTCGCAGCCGTTGTTGCTCCCATTGTTGTTCGCCGCGAACCCATTGTGCTTCACATCGTGGCCGTTTGTGGTATTATTGCTGTGGCCACTGGATTGTTGGGCAACCTCATCGGCTGTGGCATCAACAGAAGCAGCGCTTGCGCCCTCATGAGTAACATTGTCGCCCCCACCGCTAATCGGTTGATCAACAGCGGTGCCAACCCCGGATCCATCTGAAGGGCCACCACTGGCGCCAGTGGAGGATGACAGTGCTGTTGTGTTCTGCATGTTCATACCAGTATCGACGCAACTGCTGCTGGTGCTGCTCCCGCTGTTGTTGTTGTCGTTTACACTGCTACTGTTGCTGTTGCTGGTCTGTGTGTGAGTGGCCGTCGTGGACGTGCCTGCTTGTTGTCTGCTTACCTCCGGATTCGACCTGCGGCTCTGCTGCGATTCACTCCTCCTTTCAGTAGTCGTCGAACTGCCCGAGTTGTGCTGTTGCGCCGCTCTGGACGTAGATGCTGCGTTCGAATCAACGACAGAAACTGAAAGTGGTCCACCTGAGCGACGTCCCTTTTTGCGCGGCGGCTGGTCCCCGGCTGAGGCACCAGTTGCAGCAGCCTTTTTGTTCTTTCTATCAATTTTGAGTACTTTTTCGAAACCGCACGGCAACAAGCAGCCACTCTACTTCCTGTCTACGTCTGTCCAGTACCGTGTCGGCCTTCTCGATATCACACTACGCCCGCCACTCTGACGTTTCAGATTCTCGGGATCCGTTGATTACAGTGAGCTCCGATTCCCTACTGAAGAAAAGAGTAGGCAAATTAATGAAATGATACTTAAAAGGATTATCACTCGTACTTATAACAATAACAATATTTTAAATTGTACTTTCATAGATAAAGAACAGTAGTTTCTCGTTGTAGATTAAATAGATTTCTGTTGAAATTTAAGTTATAATTTCTCAAACATTCTTATTTACGCAGTTTACTGTAGACAATCTTATCGCTTTCTTTTATTTTTAAATATTTTAAAGTTTCACCACACTCTATTAGAATATTTTACACACATATTCACACTTCTGTGTATGTATATTTACTGCTTTATATTCAACGCGCAATTAGATACATATACATGCATATTTACATATGTATAAGTTTTTATATATGAATAACACATACGTATGTACATATTTAACAGTAATCTGAATTTAGAAATGGATGAATTGATAATTGCCATTTGTAGTACGAAATCAATAGTTTATACAATATTTTATAAAGAAAATGAACAATATTTAACATAAATCAAGGCTGTTACACATTAATTTATTTACATATTTACGTATGTATCTACATCACTGATGTAAAATTAATACCCCAATCATAATGTAAAAAAATTACAGTGCAAGCACTGCCATACACATAAATTTGTGTACACACATATGTATGCATTTGAACACACGTACATATGTGTGCATGCGTGTGTACAAAATGCATTTGCCACTTTGTATAACACAGGGGTTCGGCTACCCATAACCGAACACTTTCGGGTTTCAACACATACGCAAGCCGAGCCATATAGCTAAAGGGAACCAAGTGTGTCAGAAAGGGAAGAATTGCATTCAAAACAAAAACAAAGCAGAAACAAAGCTGCTACTGCTGCTGGTGAACACCAATACAACTGCGCACCTCGTCGCTCTCTCCATAGCTGATGTACGTATATACATACATAAATTCATAATGCGTACATTGGCTTGTACATACGTATGTAGATGGTTGCGATGTACGTTGTTACACACATACTTGCATGACATACCCATTTACTTATATTTTCATTTCTTTCTTACAGCTATTTTAATAATTTACATTTTAATGGGTTAACAGTTCGACAACTTCCTACTCTTTGTGTCACACACACCACCACCAACAAAGTGTAAAAACAAAAAACGCACTGCCACACATGCATACATATTCGCATTACATATGTATGCATGCATATGTACGTACATAAATACAGGAAACTGCATACATATACAGTTTATATTATTTCATTTCTGCATTTGGCTTTTGACGTCCACTGTTCATACATCAGTATACATAGTTTTTCTAAATAACGTTAGTTTGATCATATGTACTGCTTTAAACAATTTATTATGTACTTTTTATATGCACTTTCAACTAAAAACAACGACAATTGGTCACACAATAGATAATACGAAAAAAGTAGACGAGTGTGACCAAAGATGGTTGGCAGAAAAGTGCTAGTATTTGGAATGTACCAATGACCATAGATTCGGTACAATAGAACGGGTAAAAATACCAATTGTTATTTTTGTAACATAACAAAGTCTTTTTTTGGGAAACCCGTTTCGACTCTTTTCTTATGGAAAAATAACTTATTTGCCTGATCCCATCAGAAAAAACAATTGGTTTCCAATTGAATTAAAAACAATCATATCATAAAATATTAAATAAATAAAACGACTAGAACTAAGACTCTTCAGTAAGACTAATCTACGGATTGTTTTTTTTTGAAAAAGAAACCTGTTCATACTTTAATTTTTTCAGTTTCATTGAGTTAGATATTTATTTAACAGATTTTAACAAATTTACAGATTTACTAACGTTTATACTAAGCAAGTTAGTTCGAATAAATTAAACTGTTTTTCTTCTATTTGCCAGTATACTCGTTATAAAGAATTCGCCAGCTTTGTAGGAGCTTCGCACAAGTGGACCACTAGCAGTATAAAGAAATCCGAGCTCATTTCCTCGCTCTTCCCAATGCTTGAATTTTTCAGGTGTCACATACTCGATTACTTTCAGATGTTTCTTTGTGGGTTGCATATACTGTCCCAGAGTGAGACATTCAACTCCAACTTCTCGCAAGTCTTGTAGGGTTTGCTCAACTTCTGCGTCCGTTTCACCTAGTCCCAGCATTATGGAACTCTTCGTAATGAGATTCGGATTAAACCGTTTTGCCTCGCGTAGAACATTTAGGGTTTGTCTATAGTGCGCACGTCGATCGCGCACAAATGGTGTCAGTTTTTCGACAGTTTCAATATTATGGGCATAGACATCAAGGCCGCTGTTTGCAATAGTCTTGACACATTCCAAATCTCCGCGGAAGTCCGGTACCAAACACTCGACAAATATATTTGAGTTGCTGTAAGATAAATAATGCCTCTAAAATCTCTTTTATTATCACTTAAAATTAACTCTTACCGTGTCTTGATTTCACGCACTGTCTCTGCTATATGATTCGAACCACCGTCAGGTAGATCTGAAAAAGTTAATCCCATTAGTTATAAAAGAAATGAACACTTTTCCGTATGTTTTAGGACTTACCGTCGCGATCCACAGAAGTCAACACTATATAGTCCAATCCCCAAGATGAAATCGCTTTGGCAGTATTCACAGGTTCGTTCACATCTAAGGGAGGTGGCGCACGAGCTGTTTTCACCGAGCAGAATCGGCAGCCTCTGGTGCAGGTATCTCCCATAAGCTGTAATCAGCGAAATGCGTTATGCTATCAGCAGAGGTCAAAAAGGTCTTACCATAATTGTTGCCGTCTGTGTGCCATGCTCGCCGCCGCCCCAACACTCTCCGATGTTTGGGCATCGTGCTTCCTCGCACACAGTGGACAACTTAAGTTCCCTTAACTGGGACTTTATTTTAGCATAGTTCTTCCCCATTGGAATCGTCGTCTTTAACCAAGGTGGCAGGCGCAAGTATTGAGTTTCGCCTTTATTGCGGCGCAATTTACCTTCGTAGTTCTCCCAGTCCTCCTTGGAATTGTCGGAGTTTTGAACAAAATCCTGAAAGTTAGGGCCTTTTGAGAGTCGTTCTCGAATCTCTTCCAGCTTTTCTGCGCGTGTTGAAGCTGCTCGCTAGAAAATAACAACACAAAATTGAAGAACACGTTCTCGATGACTGTTTAAATTATATTCGGGTTGTTCTTACCATGAATATGGCGGCTTGTGGAGAACTAATCCTTCGCAACATTGTTTATTTTTGTTTTTCAACTTTATAATTTAACCATCAGCTGTTTACTATACACCTCTTACGAAATAAAAGAAACATAAGAAAGTAAAGTTGCAAGGTTATCGATTATTCACGAAATCCAATCGATATGTTTAATGATGGAATAACACTAGCAACTTCCTATCGATTTCTCTTCACGAAGAAAGGTTTGTTGATAAAAACGAATATCGATATATTGAAAATATAAATGAGACGTTAATGTGTATTCACATTTGAAATAAAACACCATCCAAGCTAATAAAATCCTTGTAAATTTTATAAAGTGCATTTATAGTAAATGATTTTAAATTGTTTATTTGAATGCATTTATATACATATGTTTTCATGTATGTATGTATGTATGTATGTTTGGATAAGCATGTGTATGCGAACACGTATTGATAAGCATATGAATATACAAATAAAAATACATAGCAGAAGGTATAAGAAAAACAAATATTCCATTGACAAATTGGTAATTCTGGACGGAAAACATATTCACTATGTTTAGGTATGGACGTAAATCGGTTAAAGTAAAAAAACAATCTTAATACCAGTTTACCACATCAATTTTGGTACACTTTTCACGGTGGTGATCAGGGCAAGAAACCCAGATATTTGATGCAGTTGTGCGCTAATCTTGCAATGCTCCATAGAGTCGACATCTTCTATGGGCTTTTCGATAGTGTCTCTAATTACAATTAAACGATCTCTACTGGCCTAAATTAAAATAATCGTATGGAACAATACATATGTATATTAACCGCGACAAACTAGTGGAATGATCTTATACGTAAGAAGCATGGGTTAAATTTAGTGGTTAAAAACATAATCCTAATGCTAAATCGTTCTCTTCGTTGCATTTCTATGTCTTTGTGCTCCATTGTTTCAATATAAAACTTAATGTTGTTGAAGCTCAAACTGAATATTGTTAAATATGTCCTAGAAACGATCCTTTGACGTGGCGCTGTACTCCAGTTCGTTCAGATTTTGGATCTCCTGCAGTTCCTGGAACTTTTCGTGGTCACGAATGTGTGCGTAGTTTGCCGAGAGACACATAAGATAGTGCACCAGACTGAGAATGACCAAGAGTGTGGAGAGGGTGGCCAATATGAACATGACCTCAGCGTTCTCCACACCATCCTTGCAGAATGCCTTGATCTCGTATTTTTCGCAGACCTTCATATCCTCGAGCTTGGTGTTTGGAGGAAACATGAAATCTAATAGACAAGAATAAACCAATTTAAATTCAGTTTTAAGAGTATTTTCTACAATAAATACTTACGGAATTGTGTCAGATCAATGCAGCTCAGTGACTGTTCCACACTCGAGCACATGTTCCAGAACATGGTGTAAATGAATGTGACAATAACCAAGAAGCACAAAATGAGAGTCCACACGAAGTTAAGCAGATACGTGATGCCCATGAGAACTGCGCAAGATATGCGACCGCCCACTCGAGATCGCCACGCCCGATAAACCTTGTAACGAGTTGCTCCCGTTGCCAGAAAGCCCACGAAGAGAATCATGAAGCCGAGAGCAGCCATGCCAGCGGCAATTATAACAAATATCATTTGTACAGCCTCGATCCTAAAATCAGATCATATGAGTTAATGCTGCTCTAATGACACTGTCAGCGCACGCAGACTTACCAAATTAGACGCAGATGAAAGACTTGATCCATCATTATAACCGTTAGTGACGCCCCTCGGTACATCGTGCCACAGAAGATGCCCACGCCAAGCAGGCACATGAGTGTCGCTATCAGCGTTGCATATGGAATGCGTGCCATACATGATTGGCAACAGTCGGCTAAAAGGAATAACAGAGGAATACCAAATTATTCTCAGCAATAATTTATATAGTTTTCATTATAGTACAGTAAGTACATAATGGTAGATAAAATATGCATTAAATTAGGGTGCATAATAAGGACAGTTTCTTGTACTAATTATATGTGCACAACTGTATAATAAAGGTTTACAAATAAATAACATCAACTTTTACATAAAAATGAGTTAAAATTATCTATCGAGTTTTTCGTTTTACTCGTGCCAAAAATTAACACTTTGAAAAAATTAGAATAGTTTGAAGAATAGTGTAGAGAACATATAGATAAGGCTGGCCTGGTTTTATTCTCAGTGAGGTGTTGATTTACAGTTGAACTTGGTTGTAAGGAATCCAGTTGATCAGCAACTTGTATACCCTTCTGGTTCGATACACAAAAGTTCGTTCAAACTACATACAAAGTCAATGCGAGAGCACAGTGTAATGTGATAAAGCCGTGAGAATGTACACTAGTGTGTGTACGTATCTGTGTGATTACACATGAGTGTATACGAGCTGTGCGTAATTGGTTAGGGTGCTCTTGATGTCCTCCTACCTTCACCTCCGCGTTCTGTGTACCTATCCAAGGAGTGCTCCGACTGGTAGGCACTGTGTCGTCGATTCTGGTAGGGATTGTTGTTATAGGCTCGCGTTAGTACCCCACCGTCGTCTTCGAAATTCGTTTCGAGTAGAATCTCTTCGCGTGGATCCCGTATGCGATCTCGATTATTGTTATTGCCTTTACCGGGCATCTTGCACAGCGGAATATCGATGCGATCGAACGCTTCTTAAATACAATATAGTTAATTCAATTAAAGAACACTTCGAGTTGATTTAGTTATTCGCAGACAGCACAAAGAAATGAAACTGAAAGCTCTCACAGTGCGTACTGCAATGTTTTTCAATGAGCTCAACGACAAAGTGAATCACACTCAACGCGACGTCACCAAAGACTTCTCTTCTCTGCCAGTAACTTGTGTGTGTATGTATCTAGTGAGCCCTTCTCACCGAGCGCTAACTCAGATAGCGATTACGACTCCACTCTCTCTGCTCGGAGCTGACCGCATTCGGCTCGGTCTCTCTAAGGTTACGAGGCGCGGTTGGAGCCAATTGTGTGAGTTTGTTCAGGAGAGCGGAGACAGCTGCTTATCTCACGTACACAGACACAAACACTCGCAACTTATCAGTCTCTCTTTCACAACTTTTCGATCAAGAGAGTATTGGTCATTTTCGAACTCGAAATAGCGCGGGACAAGTCTCTTATTCAATTGAAGTTGTCAATTAAGAGGTCAACAAAAACATACTTAAGTAGATCAGTTGAGTTCAATCGAGGCAGGGGCTTGACCTGACAGATTACACTGAGGGAAACCTTCGCAGGCAACTGTTAGCATTACTCAATTGATTTTTACAACAATCTTATTGGAAAACAGTTATTAAAATATTTATATAATGACGGTAAGACCAGTTGACTTAAAATAATCATGTAATTTAAAACTTATACTAATCTAATCTATGTTTATTCTTGTTTATGCAAAATTAGCATACCAAATACAAATCAAGACGTAAAGTTATCCATTAACTCTAATAAATACTAGTATTATTTTCACTATTACAACAAATTCACATGCACATTTCAAATATGTTCGATTTGTTATATATTTTATTTATTTGTATGTCTGTTACGGAATTCGTTGCATGCACATTCAAGTATTAAAAAACACTTACGCATTTTGCAGCTTTGTTTTTAATTCAAAATACAAATTATGAACGTTACACAGATCTCAATTATGTTGAAAGTTTGTTTATGCAGGCCAACTGACTGAAATTCCTGCAGCCACTTTGTTTACTTGAACACGAACATGGTGAGTACGTGTGCAAATGTGTGAATGGAATGAGTGTGGATTGAATTTGTATACACAAAGCCAACTCAAACCAGTTTTTGAGCTGTCGACCAGACTGTGCGCAACTTAAACTGAAATCCACTGGCCAATTCGTAAATGAAAACTGCACTTATTGATGTACATTTATTGCAATTCAATTTAAGCCACGATTTGCCATTTTCCACACAAAACTATTTACTAAGCTCACGAATAAAATAAACAAACTTAAATTAAACTATGCAGCACTGACAAAAAACACTGAGCTCGTATGTATGTACCAAATATACTAGGGATGTTAGTATTGTATCGATAACCTGCTGCACACATCGATATGCAAACTTTTGTTATGCCGATATTTATAACGATAGCAGACGGTTGCCGCCAAGCGAAGTTACTGCTTGTTTTTCATTGAAAGGAGATTGTTTCCCAAGACACGATCCCATTTTTGTCCTGGATGACAAGCAGCAAGCTATTTGGCCCTGCCTGAATTCGACCTACATCCCCGAATTTTCGCCGTCAGCTATTCGAAAAACCAATCAGAAAATTAACTATTTTATTTTTATTAAAAACATTTGTATTTTCTTAAAAAGGAACTATTCAAATTTAAAGCTAAATTTGAAATTTAACTCTGAACAAACGTTAATTTTGAAAAGGAAACAAAGACGAAGAGGTACAAATTTCAAATTACTACAAATTAGAAAATATATAATTTGTACAGCGCGAGAGAACTATCATATAATCAAATTGTAGTTACTTTGTTCTTAATTAAATCTATATGAGCATGCGGTTGTGCCAAGGCGCAGCTGTCGTCGCCGGCTTGGAGTTCATTGCATTGCAGTCAAACTTCTTGCTCCCGATTAGGGGAGCACACTTCAATTTCATCTGCACTTGGGGCAGTTGTGCGAGTCGATCCCTAACCGCAAGTGGTAGGTCGTCATGGTCTGGGAAGTGAGTGGAGACCCCACTGGGCTGTGTGTATGTTACACCTCCACCCTGAGATTCTGGTATTACCGAAATTACCGATCCGTCATAGAATTGCACTTGCACAACACCATGGGACAGCTGAAAGTAAATTGATATTAGTAATGACATATATATCGTATACAAGATTCTATAAAACTTACTTCAGTGGCAGTACCGACGCCTTGAATAGCCAATCGTTTAATTGGCACATTCTGCTGGGCTGCCAATATCTGGTTGCCAAAGCTATCGCCTCCGCTACGCATCGATGATATTGTACTAATGGAAAAGTTGATGGAACCCTGCAACAAATTGAGAATTACAGTCTGCAGTCTTCCAAGGCGTATCAGTGTAGTTACCTGATGTGACTTGGGTGTGGAATATACAAAATTAGTCGTATCCCGCAGTCCGATATCGGAACGTTGGGCAGTGTGCACTTGTGGTGCAGGGCGACGTCCAATTGTCACCGGAAAACAGATGTTGCTTCCCGTCTGAGCCAGTTCCAGAGCGTTGCATATGCTGAGACAGTGGGCAAAGCACTCGTTGCTGTGTTCAATGAATCCCTTTGCCGCGGAGCTCGTCTGATCCGACAAGTGCATACCATTTTCATTGTACACTTTGATACCTTCACTGGGCGATTTGGTTAGCTTTGCCCCCGAATAGAAGTTCATTTCAAAATCTGCCATGTTCTCCATCAGATGGCATTTTGCCAGTGTGCTGAAGTATGTTACCTTCGGTGTTTTGCTCTTGACCAGCCCCACAAATCGGGCAGCATAGACGTACTTCTTCCAATGCTTGCTGGGAAGATTGTCGTAGGTGAAGGTACAATCCTCCCCTGTCGGATAGTGTTCCGATGGTTGCTCTCTTATTGGCAGCCCTCGCCCCGGATCCGGTTGGTATATTATAATGCGCCGTCCATCGTTGGAAATACGACAAATATCGACTATACGATCCTCATTCATTTTACTCTTGCATTTGATAAACTCGATGATGACCTCCCCGCTCGACATGATGCTCATGATTGCATTCTTTGTTTTGTACCGTGTGGGCTGCAGCCGAAGAGTGTTCAGTGGCGGCACAGAGAGACGCTCCTTTTTCTCCTTCGGAGCAGGGGCAACCGCCTGTGTGGACTGTTGCAGGAATTGGCCTTCGTTCCTTAACGGATCCGTCGAATTCTGTCTGAATGGAGCCTGTAGTGGCGTGTGATTCTGACGCTGTTCCTTGAAGTACCCAAATTCCTCCTGTATAAGTGGAAGCATTTGTTGCGATGATTGTTGCTGTTCCATAGAACGAATCCGGTTGGAATTCTTCGAATCATCTGGGGATAATTTCAAATTTAAATTCAATAATCGAATAACAAATGATTTCTCCACTTACTGCTTGCAAATGTGATGATGCCGCTGTCGCCGCTGGCGATGCTCTGGCTGTAATTGTCCGACGCACCTGGCGTTGTGTAGGCTATGCTACCGCCCGCCTTCACCATAAACGGATGCCTCAGCACTTGCTCCAGGGAGATGCGTTCATGCGGATTCTTGCGCAATAGCTTATCTATTAAATCTCGCGCCTCATAGGACAAATGATTGGGCATGGTGTAGTCGGAGTGAACCACTTTGTTGAGCGTCGATTGCACGGCGTCGGTGTCAAATGGCGGGCGTCCTACAAGCAGAGTGTACAGCATGCACCCAACACTCCAGAGATCTGCAGGCAAGCCGTGTGACATATGTGAAACAACTTCCGGCGAAATGTAGTTCGGAGTACCGCACATGGTCATGTGACGTTCGTCCGGTCGTTTAAGCTGTGTTGCCAGTCCGAAATCAGCAATCTTAACCTGCATATCCTTACTGAGCAGCAGATTCGACAGGGATATATCGCGGTGCATAATGTTGTGCGAGTGTAAGTACAGAAGTCCGGCCACCACTTGACGCAGTATGGAGGCTGCTTCTTCCTCTGTGAACGGACGCTTCATCTGTTGGTTCATGTAACGATGCAATTCACCGTTGTCGGCGAGCTCCAACACCAAATAGACATAATTAGCGTCTTGAAAGAACGTATAGAGCTGCAGCACGGAGGGATGCTTGAGGCGTGAATGGATCTCCACCTCCTGGCGAACTCGGTTCGTCAATCCAGAGCCCTGTATGAGCTTCTTGTCGATCTGCCCAAATATAATTTTATTTATATTAATCTATTATTATATTTATTGTTCGCTCACCATTTTTATGGCCACATCTTGATGTGTGTGCAGGCATTTCGCTTTGTAAACACAAGCGAAGCCTCCCTTGCCCAGCAGGTGCTGTACCTCGTATTCCTGTGAACGCAAATAGTTAGTTATGCGATTCTCAGAATATCCCGGAAACATTAATTATCATATTTACATCAATTGTTTCACCATGATTCCGGAATGGTAGCATAGCTTACTACGTTTTACTTTTACTTTTGGTTTTTATTTTCATAAACAAACAAAAACAAGCCGAAAATCATTTAAAAGAGGAACGCCAACTTAACAGTGTTTAAAAATGCAAACATAAACTCAGAGCACTTACAGCACTTATATCGATATTATTACGCGCAATCGATATTTCATATCGAAATGGCAAAATTCAAAGAAGTCCACCCCAAATTTGTAACATTCAAATCATTTGATGAGGAATAAGTACAAATATTCTTTGATCATCAGTTAATGACTTTAATAATGATAAATATAAAAATATAATTTATTTATTCATATAAATTTCATATGCATAACTGGAAAATTCAGATCATTGGTTTATTTATTAATTTCTTAGTACCTTTTAATGAATGCGCACCCAAACATTTACCAATTGTAACATTTGATTATTCGTTAAATATTAGGCAACTTTATTTACACCCATTACCCACTTTAGTACAGAACTCTGTAGATTAGCATTGCACACTCCAAATTAAATAAAATTCTTTTGAACAAATTTCGTAAGCCTATGAAATATTTTTTTATGCATGTTTTGTATATTTGTATTTGTGTATTGTGTAAACAGATTGACAGATCAAAGTACATATTCTTAGTTGATTATGATTTGAAAACCAAATTTCAATTTGATTTGCGCTTTGGGAGATTAGTGTCTTGTTATTGGAATTCATAAATAACGATATTAGATTTTACGGGCATTCATTGTTCAAATTGCACAATTTTGTGATCAATTATTTTCAGTCTCACGCAGATTTCTTTTATTTTATAGTTTTGTTTATACACATAATTATTCATAAACGGGTTTATTTATATTGTAGGTATATTAAAAAATATAAACTTTTTAAAATATCCGTTTGGGTGCATTTAGTACACATTCATTTGTTGATAAATTCATCTTTAGTTTACAAATTTAATTTAAATACCTAACAAAATAATCATTTGTAGTTTCTTCGTACGGACAACATGCATAAGTTTGTAGCTAAACTAATTAATACTATTACTGCTAGCTTATTTTAGTATAATATAGATATATATTATGTAAATATATATGTATATGTGTGTATATGTTGTATTCATATATATAACAATTTATTTAATGTTAAAATGCTAAACCTTTAACTGCTTCACAATTCTGCTTTTATTTTAAGAGGAAACTAAGGGGTTTTTTCTATTTGTCTTTGAGCTAAACACTGATCTTTAATATGTAAACGCATTAAAAAGTAAAACGCAAAACAGAATGAAAGCCTAAGGGAACTAAATTTAATACACATTGAGTGTGTTATTTCTGATGTTTTTTTATTGCCAATATGTGTGTGTGTGTGTAAGTTTGTTGATCATATGTTATATTACTCTAACATAAAAAAAGTATGAACAATTTATACTCGAATTGAATATGGTTTTGAATATAGCAGAAAATATTATATACATTTACAATATTATACAGTGGTCAATACGAATAGCCCAACGGGCGGCAATTCATCACTTTTACAGTATATAATCTTAGCTTAGCTTAGCTCTGGTTAATTTAGAGCTGACTTAAAGATAGAGTGCTTTGGTAGAGCATGTCAACCCGATCTGAGCCCGAGTCTGAGTCTGCCTGCCAACCTATTTGTAGTTCGTTACAAAATCTGTATGTATTAACTTTGCCACCAGGCACACTCCACCTCTCGCTGTCTATAGTCTTCCCCATCTTCATTGAAGTATGAAGCATATAGTAAATGCTAGGCATCCCCCACCATTGCGGCACCATGTTGTTGGTACTTAGCTGAGCAAATTACACCTGGGGGCAGAGACTCTTGCTGCTCACGTAGCTGGCGACGCCGTTTTTTACTCCAAAGCTCATGGCAGTCCTGCCACGTGGGCAACTGGGGTGTAGGCATTCTGTAGAACGAAAACAAATGCAAATTGTAGTTATAGTTGTTAGAAAGTATATAACATCTCTCCCTCGCCCTCTCAATGCATACAATTTTACACAATATACTTTTAGTTGCGCTTATACTCACTCATCCGGATTAATATTCTTCAGCCACGGCGATTTAAGGGCGTCTTCCGCTGTAATGCGTTTGTCAGGATCTAGGTCTAGCATCTTGTCGAGCAGGTCTAGTGCTGATGCTGGCATAAACTCAAAATCTTCACGCAAACGCCGGCGATGCGTTTTCTTCTGTTTCAGTGTGTGAAACAGCGGCAGCTTAATAACATTGGGCCATACAGCAGGGACTGGCGAGCCACATATCTTCGATATAGTCTCCAACTGCGCCATTTCAGCATTGGCTTGAAACAGTGGTCGCTTTAGAAACAACTCTCCCAATATGCAGCCACAAGACCACACGTCTATGGACGGCCCGTACCGCTCTTCACCCAGCAGCAGCTCAGGCGGACGATACCAAAGCGTTATGACTTTGTTCGTATAGGGTCGCTCTCGATCATCCGCATTGTACAGTCGGGCCAGACCAAAGTCAGCTAATTTAACTTTTCCCCTAAAAGAAACAAACGTATAAGTAATCAAAGTAGAGTACATAGTAAGGGAGAGTCCATACTTATTGTTCATCAGAATATTGGAACACTTGATATCACGATGAAGGAAATTCTTTTTATGGCAGTAATTAAGGCCATCCAAAAGTTGTTTCATAATGCTCGCATTGTTCTCCTCGTTAAAATCAACCATTCCGGACTCGAGTAGTCCCATGAGATCGTGATCCATGTACTCGAAAACCAAATAGAAGGAGCCCTTATCCTTTCGAAACTCAACCGCATCCTGTTTGTCCGTCACAATTTCATGCAAATTAACTATATTGCGATGATTTAATTGCCTCAATATTTTGATCTCGCGTACAGCCGTTATTGGAAATCCTTCCTTCTCGTGTTCCAGGCGCACCTTCTTCAATGCCACCATATCATTTGTATGATGATCACGCGCTTTATAAACCTGAAATAAAAGCAGTTACTAAGTAATTTAAATATGTTCGTGTATAAGTATTTGGTATTACCTGGCCATATGTACCCTCGCCAATCTGAGCAATAACCTCGAACACATCCACACATCGTTCGCCCCAATCCCGAACATTATTCCGAGAATCGCGGCGATTTAGTATCACTGGACGCCGACGCCCTGCACCTTGTGATGCATTTGCGTTCGGATTCTGATTCGCACTGTTACTGTTGCCACTGGGTGTATCAAAGTCTTCGGGACTGTCTATGACATCATCGTCACCGCTAAGCTCCTCACTTCCTGGTATAACTGGCGGCATTGGCAGATTCAAAAGGCTTTTATTGGCATTGGCATTGGCGGTTAGATTCTTCTCATCGAGCGACAGTTTTTTAACCGATTTTGGTGCTGTCTCTTTACCTACATCTGGAGGAGATGGCGTAGGTGCATTGACTAAATCGGCAGCACTCATGCCGGGTGGCATTGGCAAAGCCGTTAGACTCTTCGGTTTTTGGTTTGCATTCGTTTTGAGGGCTAGTGACATAATCGTTGCAGAGGCATCTGTTATATCCGTACCAACAGTTGTCGGATTAAGTTTGAAAGTCTCATTATCCTTGTTTGGCATTGGAATGTTGTTTAAGTCCAAATCAGATTTACCACCGCCCACAACGACTCCGTTTGGCGTTGCATTGGCAGACGATTGTGCCGCCATAAAGGATGTGGATGAACGATTCTCGCCAACGTTGGGTGTATTGCCCTCCACAGAAGAACTGTTTTCGTTGATGGTCAAGGCGCCGTTGCTGTTACTGTTCTCTTCCTGCCGTTCAATAATCTCCTTCAATGCCTTCTGCCGCTTGTGTCGATCCTTAACCAACTCTGCGAATAGGCTTGTTTCGCTTATCTTTTTAATGTATTCATCGCGCTTATGCTTCAGATCACGCGACGTTGGCGAACGCGTGCGTGACCTCGAGCTGCGACTGCTTCCAGAGCTCGGAGATCTTTTACGGCTGCTGTTCCGATGGTGTTGATGGCTTCTTGGGGATCGACGATGGTGATGTGATGTCATTCCTCCTGGCGATGGTGGCGATGATTCATAATATCGTGAACTTTGCCGAGGTGAACGTGACGAGTAGCGCTCAACGGAAATGCCCATGCCCGAGACCCGTTTGGAAGATGACCTCGCAGACATTGGAGGCGATGGCGAATGAGGAGCGCCGTATTTGTTGTGTTTACTGTGACTACTGTTATTACTATGTCGATACATATTTGAATTATTGCCGCCCGAAGAGGCTCCCGGCGAAAGTCGACTGCGAGACAAACGGTGTACGCTTGGGCTCCTGTTGAGAGAGAAACCAAGATATGATGAGGAATATGACAGAAAACAGAGCCATTATCACTTGCCTGGACACACGCCGTGAATACCGATCTCTGCTGTAGCGATCGTATTTAGCTGCATGGTGCCTGCCGTGCTCGAATGTACCCGCAGACGATGATAAAGGTGCATCCCGGCCATCGCTGAACTTCCGTCGCTTATGTGGAGGTGTGCTCGGTTGATGATGATAGCGATCCAACTCTGTAAAGAAAACAAAGCAAAAATATAAATTAGGCTAATCCTAAAATGAAGATAAGCCTTCTGTACGAAGTACAACTTACCAGGCGAAATACGCTTTAGTTTTCTCGCATCAAGGCTGCTCCTTTGGTCAGCACCAACTGATCCACCCCCTGAATAACGCCCTGAATACGTATTCGCCCCAGAACGGTGATGAACATTTAAATCATCCTTAAGTGGACTCTGGCCATAACGTGAGCTACGTGAATCACGTGTATTTCCAGCGCCTGAGTGTGAGTGACCAACCGACTGTGGAGGAGTGCGTGGAGATGTGGCATAGCGTTGGCTTGTGCCACCAACACCAACACGCGCCGGCGAACGATGTCGACTGTTGGTGCTGGCTTTGTTCGTTACTGTCACCTGCAGGCTACTGCCCAGAGGTGTACCTGGCGTGGCAACAGCCGTTTCACTGTAGTAGGTGTTATTACTGTTAGGACGCCGGGCTGGTGGAGTGCCTGCCGATAAGGGGCTACCTTGAGTGTCTTTGTGGGGCGTGTAAGGAGGTAACGCAGCGCTGACTGTGCGTTCGGCACCATCGACGCGATTTGGCGCTGTTGGAGGCGTATAACGTCTGTGTCTGTCCAACAAGGAGTTGAGGTTGTTGTCTGATAGCGAATCAATACTCGAATATGACTTTGCACGCTTTTTCTTGCGCTTCTTAGACTTCTTCTTTGACTTGTGCTTGTGCTTATCCTTCTTCAGTTTCTTGCGCTTCTGTCGTTTCATTTCAGCCTCCAGTTCATCCGTATCAATTGAATCGCTTGACATATACAGCTCCCGATCCCACTGCAACTGTTCCTCCTTCTCCTTTGAGTTGCGATTTGATTTCTCAGCAGCAGTGGCAATAGTCATCCTACTGCTGCTGCTGCTTGCCACCACAGAGACTTGTCTCGCCAACCCAACCGCAGTAACTGAAGCCAAGTCTTCGGTTTCCTCGTTTCGCCTCTTCCTACAATACACGTAAACAAATCATTTAAAAATATAAATTTAAATAGTATAAGCATTTGCCATAATTACCTGTAGTCATTGTTTTTTGTTATACGCAATGAATCTGCAGATGGCTTTCTAGTTTGATTTTGATTATCCGGTTTTCTACCTGCTAACGCTGCATCAGAGTCGATTTCTCCAGCTTCAGGATCTGAGAAATCCTCCGAACTCACGTCGGAGTATTCCACAAGCGCACTCGACGCCGCAGACGAGGAATGCATATTTTTTTCAACAAATTATTGACTTGTTTAGAGTTCGATCTCCTCGAAGTTTTAGCAAATAATTTATTCCGTTGTCCTCCGGGCTACCGAATACTTTGTGCAGAGTTTTAAACCGTAACTCACGAGAACAACCAAAGTAGAAGCTGACATTTGAGATGGTGGTAAGTCTCCGTAATCGCTACCTTTCGGAAGGGTTTAGTAAATAGACGTACAATTATTTGTGTACAACATATGTGAGTACAAATGCGCTCGGTCCGTCGGTTCCTAATTTTCACTTTTTGCTTATATTATTTACATCGCTGCATATACGAAAACAATAACCGAAGCACCCTTTAGACCCGATCCCATTATTTATTGAACGGGCTTGGGTCAATAGAACCGCTAGACAATGGTAAGCCACTCTAGAAAATGGTATATATTGTCGTCGTTATATTGTAGTCGCTTAAATTGAACAAAAAAGAAATTTGTCACTTGTCATTTTAAGGTTATATTTTATGTGTGACCAAATTTGATAAAACACAAAATGCACACTTTATGAATCTAATTCAAAATGATATTAAGTGTTTTAAAAGCAACATTATTATTGGCGTAAGATTTTGGACAATTCTTTATTTTTAATTTCTACATTATGTATTTAAGTATGTTTAAACAATGGTTATAATATGTTTCACTTCAATCCACGTTTTTTGGCTATAGAACAAGAGAACATAATTTACAAAAATTCTCTCTGTAAAAACTCATATTTCTAAACGCCTTTTTTTCATATAAATTTTTTTTTTAATACTATATCTCACCGGTCACATTGAAAATATAAATGAGCTGTCATATTTATTACTGATGCAACTAAGTCTACGTTAATTTACATCATTTTGGGCTACATACAAATACAAATCAGTCTGTCGTTGGGTAATTTGTTAAGAAATTAACAAGTTAATATTATCTGTCGTTTGTGGCAACAAAGTACTCCGCTCGAATTTAACACATTTGTATGTTCATAAGTATGAAGTATATTACATACAGACTTACATACATACGTGCATGCATTTACTTCTATACTTATGTACATGCATATGTATGTGGGTCATATTATTCGTTCTATGTACTTACCAGCACTGTGATTTTAATTGTGCGTGTTTCACTTTGTTGTTGTGGGCTTCTATTTTTTATTTAAAAATTGTCCGTAATACGCGCACTCACTTGTTGTGTCGCGTCCTACATTATTAAATAACACGTTCGCAGTCTTTTCTGGCAATCAGAATACTCATTACGTGCTCATAAATTGTACGTAAGAATTGATTTTGTTCGCGGCATTTCTTTTTTAATGATTGAAATTCATAAAATAATCATAACATTGATTTCGCCAGAAATATTCTTAATTTTGCATAATGAAAATAAGCAGAAAAAGCATAGAATCGTCATAAATTCTGCATGCGACGGAGCTCGGCCGATAATTGCCAATACCAGGGTTGCGGCAACGATAAAATACAACTTTACAATGAGACCAACATTATTTATTAAATACTATATTCAGTTCACAGCAGAAAATACCGTTTTTTGTTTTGGCAACATTAGTATTTAAATACTTAAATAAATAATAATATTTACGGACCAGTCTTTTTAAATATTTTTATAACACTATTTTGAAAAGCATCTATGTATCTCACATACTCCTTAACAATAAATGCACAAACTACCAAAAATGTTGACAGCTTGTAGAATTGTGTACCTTGCACAAAGTTAAAAGTCTTCACTAGGAAGCAGAGATGATGACATGATACTAATAAATAATGCAAGTTTCTTCCAAAATCAGTGGTATTGCTACCCCAGACTAGTATTGGAAGTAGAAAAAACTTGGAGATATTTGTAATGACGACCGCTTTTAATATGTTATATGCTAAGGACGGTATCCCAGCAGAGGTTATCTGTCTTATCCTTAAAAGCATAGCGGCAATAAACAATAGTACTGTTATTAAAAGGTATTCTGTAAAGTTAAAATAAGGTTATGGTTAAGTAAATTTTTAATAATTTCTTTTTAACCATCGAGTTACCTCCGACATTTTGTATTAGTGACGTGAAAAAACCCTCTTCCAATAGGGCGGTAATTGATCCGTCTCCTCGCGTTTGCCTACATAATGCAAACGATTCTAACAATAAAATTACGAGGGATATTTTCCAATAAAGCTAGAAGTTTATAATATATATGACTTTGAAACATCTTACTACAATTAACCTCTATCATTCTCACCTTAAATTCTCCATTATATATCATGTGGCGAAAAGCCGAAGAAACCAATAGAAAGGCATCGATTATTATAATAAATTCTTCGACTTCTATGTATTTATCAGTTACTTGATGGCAATTATCCTGTACAGATTTCATAATTAATCAAATTTGAAGAAATGCGGCTTTTAGGCTATTAGTTAAAGATGGATCTTACACAGTGAGTGGTTTTAACAGTGTTACTGTATTTTTTGTATAACTCTCCCACCGGGGCTCCGCAGTTTACGCAAACGTAGCGTTTTATATTTCCGTCAGTCATGATATTTTCAAATAATTCGTAGTTCTTCAAATTTATTCATATCCCCAATTACTATACACTTTTAGCAGCTGATTGCGGAGTTGGGCAGAATCGATAAGGTGCTTATCGATAAATACAGCGAAATATCTCATTTAATAAATTTTAAATTCAAATTATGTCAATTTTTTTCTAATTAAAAATATTATTTCTTATTGTAAATAAAAATCCTAGGTGTGTCATATATACTTTCAAAAAATTGTCAAACAGCCAACTTAACTATCGCATAAAAAATCGAATTAAATTTATCAATTTGCTCGATATACCATAAATTTGAGTACCATCCTTAGTTGAAATTTTGTGAGCATCAACTTATCAGTTTGAACAAAACGTAAGAAATAAAGTGTATATAATAAAGCTAAATAATAACAAATATTAGAAATTAGTTAAAACGCTTCGTTCACAAAACAACCAATGTGTTGGTGTGATTTGTCCCGATCTAGAACAAGAAGGTTCATGTGGATTTAAAGTCCCCAGTATATACATGTGAACATACGTACGTAAATACATACAATGTATACATATATGTACATATTTACATATTTATGTACATTTGCGCAATACACATGAACGTACATATGTGTACCTACGAATTCAAATATTTAAACAAGCTCTGGCGTGTTTTTAAATAGATTTTACATACAGTGAGTCTCAAGCGTTGTATTGCGCAAAAAAAAGTCCAGTTATTGCGACATCTTAATTTGCTTGCCCCACACATACATGCTCGCACGCATGCATATACATATATGATTTAAATGTATCGATAGGTCAAGTTTATCGAGGATATAATCACATTTGCGACTGCTTTCAGGTCAGAACGAACGTCTTAGTTTGCTCAGATTGTCTGCCCAAACTTTTGCACGTGCAAAATGAGTTCCGTCGGCGTTGGCAATGTCGGTGAAGCCCCAATTTTAAGTGTGCCTGGTCGAAGCCAAACCATATGCCGATATTACTTGCGGGGTATTTGCCGATTCGGTGACCTTTGTCGATTCTCCCATGACTTAACTCGAGGCCGTCCCGAAGGTGAACAGCAGTGTGGCTCAAATGCAATTATTGATGCCGATGCAGTGACTGCGACTGCGATTGAGGCTGATGTGTTGCCCAGCACCAGCCGTCACAATTGGGCAAATGCACCGGTGTTTGTGCCTGGACAGAAGCAATTCATTGCCTCACCTCTGGTCGAGCATGATGGAGAAGTTGTTGTGGCGACTGGCAGCGCCGCTGTGCAAGACGGAATCTCATGGGCCGAAATTGTTGGTGGCCCATCCCTAAATGACGTTAACGTTGGAGTTAAACTTGGCGAGCCGCAATCCTTGGAGGAAGTTTGCCCCTATGAAAGTCCGTGCCCCTACGGTGAGTATTGTCCCTATCGCATACACATGGAGCTATGCGAGATGTGCGACCAATACTGCCTGCATCCCACGGACCAAGCTCAACGTAAGAAACACAATCGTGAGTGTCTGCAGCAGCACGAACAAGCAATGGAGCTATCCTTTGCGATTGCCCAATCTAAAGATAAGACCTGTGGTATATGCTTCGACACAATCATGGAAAAAGCCGGCCGAGAGAAGCGGTTTGGCATTTTGCCTAACTGCAATCATATATTTTGCTTGGAATGCATTCGTACATGGCGTCAAGCCAAACAGTTTGAGCACAAAATCACGCGGTAAGTCTATTCGATCATAGTTTCCCAATTGGAAACTTGTCTTGTTATTAGAAACATATAAAATATATATTGCATACTTTTGCGCGCACTCGATTTGTCCCGTACATTTATTTCCCCGCCATTCTGATATCCTAAAGGAGTTTTTCTAACAGTTTTCTTCCCTAAAAAAAAACTGGAACAAAATTGCTCGCAGATACCCTAGGTTTATTATTTTATTTTTCATATATATTTATTTAATTTAGCGAAAAAAGTTAGATTTCCCTGCTTTAAAATTTGACTTGTAGTAGCTGCGCAGCACTCGTGGCTCATACATTTTAAATGTGTTTACAACAATGTCCATGAAAACGTAAATAATGTAAATAGTACTAACCGAAAGTTTCATTTATATTTTAGAGCTTGCCCCGAATGTCGCGTGTGTTCCGACTTTGTCTGCCCCAGCGCCTTCTGGGTGGAAACAAAAGAGGAAAAGGACAAACTGCTCAACGATTATCGCGCAGCCTTAGGCGCCAAGGACTGTAAATACTTTAAAAAAGGCGAGGGAAAGTGTCCGTTCGGCAACAAGTGCTTCTACAAGCACGCACTACCCAATGGCGAAATCGTGGACGTTGGGTTGCCCAAACGAGCCCGCAAACTGCATAGCCAGAATGAACTAATTGATTTACTTGATGTAAGTACATTGTGCTTTGGTTGTTTAACAATTCTATTTTATGTGTCAAAACGCCTGTTTTATATTAATATGTTATTTGCAGCTTAATACTAAAATGTAATATGTAATATTAAGGGATAACTAGAAATATACATTAATTTAATATTTCTTTTATTGCCCTTCGAAATCATCTGCTGTGGGGTTTCACTAAATATTTGATTTTCTGCAGATTTATCTCTGGGAATACGTTGATCGGCGCGATTATGACTGGCTGGAACTGTTTTCGAGTGGAAGCGAAAGTTCCGACTATACGGATGATGAATAAGCTTATCACGCCAAGAACAATAATATTATTGGAACAACTATAAGTAACATATGCATAACTAAAAGTTAGATTCGAAACAGAAAAAACAACATAAACATTATAATGCTGATATATATATATTACTGCATGAAAAAATCAAATGTGTAATTAAAAGTAAGAGATTTAAGAACCAAATTTTTGTTTACCTACGGAAATAAATACAAATATTTTTGCCCAACTTAACGCAACGAAATTAACAGCAAACTTTCCGCAAATACAAAAAAATCGAAAACACAAAAACCAACAAACAAATTTGTAAAAAATAAACCAAAAACTGTGGTTAAAAAATAAATTTAGGAAGTTAAAAATGTAAATCACTTATAATTTAAAAAGAAAAAAACAAAAAGATGAAAAACTATTTTAAAATAAACAACAGGATACATTAAACAGTTAATTATTCAAAATAGGTGATATAAAAATGTGTATACACAACTATGCCTTTCAGACTGAATTGTAAACATAAAAAATAAGCAAAGTTTTTTTATGATGTTTTCCACTTACTGTCCTTTAAAGTTTACTTAATAATAAGAGATGCGCACACAGGAATATCCAGATGCTCATGCACATACATATGTATACATATATTTAAAAATTAAAATTGTTTGTCAACCGATACTATTGATTGTATTGTTACGAATCTACTTATTACCTAATTAGATATTATTTTCCTAATACATAATATTCGAATAATTCATCGTACATTCTGTGGTCGCAAAGTATTCAATTTTAATTTATTTGTTTGTAATGCCAATTCGAAAACAATGCACATATTTAGATATTTTTTAAGTTATGTTATTGCCTGTTATATAAAAATCACATAGAAAATAACCAATTTAAATAAATTTAATTCATAACGAATTATTTAATTCGAAATTCTCCAAAGCTAAAACAATGAAATCATGTTTAAAATTATTTGTCGCTCCGCACAATATTACAATTGCTTTTACGTAGAAAATTCACAATTTCATAGTTATGCCGATGTTGATCTCCCGATTTGCGGATCCAGACAAGGCTTTAAAAACACACATAACTGAAATGTACGGGTCGCTTTTAGCTGATGGAGGCACAAGTACTAAATATCAAATAAATAGGCCTTATAACAATGTTTTCATGAATTGCCAATGTATGCATATACATATGTATGTCTGCTAACAAATATATATATACATAAATCTGATTTACCCCAAGTGTATTCAAAAAACAAATAAATGGCTTGAAAGTTTGAAGCCTTAACTATTAAACTAGTTCAAAAGTACAATATATAAATGAAAAAATAAAGAAGAAACATATTTATGTCCAATTCTAATAGAATGAAACAATAGATTGTATTCAAAAATTAAAATGATAAATATGTGTTATATTTTGTAATTAGATTATTCAATTAGAAAACTAAAAGTGAACACTGGTAACGCAGCTATTTATTACTTTAACTAATAATTAAAACAAAAAATGATACATAACTGTATTGCTGCACCAACAAAAATAATCCTGCGCAAGCTGGATACCCTCGATATTTACCCATTAATACATTGGCATTCCAAAAACAAACTAAACTGTTGATATTACAAGAAACCTCGTTAAAAATATTATTTGAATAAAATTGATTACTGGTGTGTCCTAATATACTGTCCCAATTATATTAATTTTATGGACATTTAATTTTTAAATTAACAAGGTGTACCTTGAGTAGCTTTAAAAAATATTTGTATTCTTCAGTTCAATACAACAATAAACGGCAAACCGAAAACAAAACGCAGTTTTAGTATTTAATCGAGTGGTACAATATTAACATCGTTCAAGAACATCGATAGACTGATATCGCCAAAAGTAAATTATCGATAGCCAGACATCACCAAATGAAGATATCGAAGAACTCTGTTCATCGCTAGCAAGCACTCATTACCTGCGTACATTTCCGAAAATCAAGGAGAAAATTCAATTTTAAAGATGTTCCAAAATAGCGCTGCTAAATTGCTGGTCCCTGCCATTCGTGGCGCCATGCAGAGGAGGTGCCAGTCGGTTGTTTCCGGACCACCAACAAAGCACGTCTCTACCGCTGTGAGTAAATTTGCGGCTAGCCTATGAGGGTTACGTAAACCAAACACAAGGCATACACTGCATATGTGCAAATGAATATTCCTTTATACTAATATTTATTCCTTGCAGGAAAAAGTGGTTCTTGGCGGAGGAATGTGCGCCGCAGCCCTGTTTATTCCCGGCTGGGTTCTGTACCACATCCGTGACTACAAGGCTGGAAAGTAAGATGGGCGAGAATCGATTGCCTAGCTGCGTTTAACCTGTAGATAAAAAAGTTGCTTACAAGTGTAATGTCAAAGTAAACGTAATTCATTAAACTTAACTACACAAAGCGCAGTACATTTTGTTATTTAACATGCGAACGTTCAATTTTTTTCAATCACTTCCCCGGTTGAGAGTTGGGTGTCCACGCAGAGAATCGTTACCGTCTCAGCAAGTTTGTTTATCGAAATTCGCACAACAGTGGGTAGAAATAGTTAACAAGATGCGTAATTTTAATATGTACTGGGTAAAATAGTTTAAATAGTGTAGACTATGCTATGTTTCACAATGAGTATAGAACATATTTCCGCATTAGCTTATCACCATACGTCATACTGAATTAATACACCCGTTTTTTTCTTAATGGGAGAGAAATAGCTGCTTTCCCTGTGATAATAGTAGTATGTTTTATTTGAAGCATGAACATCTGCACATTATTTCAGAAACGTTCGTTTACTTATGATTTGTTTTTAATGCAAATTTAAATATATATGTACTCGTAGAAAGCATTTCATTTCTTTTGGTCATCCTTGCCATCGGTTTTCTTATCCTTGTCTTTATTAAGGGAACCAACGGCGTCACGTACGGCCTCCGATTGGGGATCTACACCAGGGAGATTTTCAAGTACGCTCTGCAAAAATGCCGGATCACCGATGACTTCCGAGTAATCTTCGTCCACATCCATGGGAGCATGGGCATCATCAGTTTTGGGACGTTTGGCCTGCTGGGTAACGTTATCGTCAGCAGCATCCTGCATTGACATTTGCATGGCAAAGGCAATTTGCTCCTCCTCGGTCATGTTGGCAAAATCAGGCAAATTATCCTCTGGGGTTTCAGTAGACAGGGCCAAGGCGCGCTGTAACATAGCTTCCTCCGAGTTAGAACTGGGAAGAGTTACTCCGGTACTCTCAGTGGCGGTTCCTCCACTGGCTGGGGCTGAACCAACTGCGGTTTCACCAGTCTCTCCAGTTGCCCCACCACTTCCAGCTCCAGCGCGGCGTTGTTCGCTCTCTTGGCGTTGACGCTGCTCCTCCATTGAGACACGCAGTGCCAGTGCAAGTTCAGGATCTTCATTGGGGTCAACACCAAATTCGAACACTGCTCCACCCAGTCCAGCAGCACCCATACCATCTTCCCCTTGGATAATTGGCGATGACAACAAGGCATCCGAAAGTGCTGAACCGCGAGGTACACTGACCAAATGCGAACCGGTACCATCCTTTCCGTTAAGGGCATTGATGAAAGCTGTTAATGTCTCGATGTTGTTTCCGTGGTCTCCAAAGCTGACTATATCGACATTAACCTTCTCCTTTTTTAAACGCTTAGCCTGCTTGACAAGCTCTCCTTCTTCGTTATTAATGGGCGAGCCCACAAAAACAACAATGCGCATTTTATGATTTTTTCCTTGACGATGCTTCAACACTAAATGAGCAATACGAATGCCTGTTAGAAGATTTATTTCTCCCTTTGGTTGAATTAAATGCATCTTTGAGAATATACGGCCAACATCGCTAGTTAGTGTGGCTAGCACTTCCACGGTGCTGTAATTTGGAGTATATATTAGTATATTGCCCCGAAAAGCTATTGCAGCAAGCAAATTATTTTACGTACTCTGATAAAGTCATTAAACCAACATTATTTTCCGGATTGGATCTAAGTTTTGTGAGACAGACAAGATTGATGCCATCTTTCTGAACATTCAAGCGGGTTGGAAAGTAATCACCATTGCGCTGGTAATCACTGTTATCAAAACTGTTAAGGAACGACGTGGATTTCCAATTAGTATTTGTATTATTAAATAAATAATGTATTTACCATATCATAGTACTTTCCAAGACCATTTTGTATTTTTGCTTGTCACTTTGCCACTGAACTGTAATTCCTGGCTACTTACACAGGGTTGATAAGTTGAATCAACAAAATAGAGTTGATCGCAATTTATCGATACTTCAAAAGTCGTGAAATAAATTCATCGTATGTCGTGGCTTGTTAGCACTTTTTGTTTGTGTACGAATTGCTTAAAATTTTCAAAACTAAATTTCGCATTTGTTTCAAAAATTTAAAATGCTTTTTTAGGATTTGTATGTATTGCTTAATTACCTTTAGTTCATCTCTAGAAAGTTTCTAGCAGAGTCTGGCAACTACATTATACACAGTCTGGCAACTTTCTCAACAGATGTTGGTCCCATGTCTGTCATGTGATATTCATACAACTCGAAAAAAGTGCCTTCTTCGTGATCACTTTTTATAATTTTCCATTTTTCGTTCAACAAACTAAGCTGCTGATCTCGGCAGACCTGCAGTATTACAAATAAAATAAATAGAGTGCAAAATGGTTGAAGCTTTCGTTCCCCCCGTTATCATTACTGTCATTTGGGCAGTCATTGGCATCATCGGACCTTTCTTTGCAAGGGGCCCTAACAGGGGGTTAGTATTTCATTAAATATTGTTTATCTCAAGCAAATTCATAATTCTTATTTATTTCTAGTGTCACCCAGTGCTGCATTATGCTAACTGCTGTCACCTGTTGGCTGTTGTAAGTATGGCCTTGGTGCCCATGTCTCCACATATTGTTACCCGGACTGCAACACCCTCTGACGAATCCATTTAACTCTTATCTCATTCTTTTCTACAGTTGGCTGTGCTGTTACTTGACGCAAATGAACCCCTTAATTGGCCCCAAACTATCCATGAACGAAATTATGATAATGGCCCGTGAATGGGGTAACCCGATTGAGGATACGATGAAAGTTACAGTTACATAAATGTATAAATGTACAATCGTGTCATTCCCTCAAATGTTTGTTATTATATTTTTTTCCATTACCTTTGTTTCCATCCGTAAAGTGTGTTTATCAAATATTTCTTTTTGAAAACTGTTAAAGTTTGCATTCTTTTATTTACAAGAGAATAAATACCATACTTATGTATGATGATTAAGAGATATTGTGTTTTTATGCATGCTGGTGTGTTTTTTTGCCCTCAATACATTGAATACGTTTTTTTTTGAAAGAATTTAAGTAACTATATTCAGCGTTAACAGGCATGTCAACCCAGTTATTTTCGTCTGTAAATCTATCATGATGGTATTTGGTACCCCGTCTTCTCACTGTTAAATGCTCTGTAACACGTAAAATTTGCATGCTTCCTGGCATGATTCATATATTATATGTTTGTTGTTCCCTCAAACCGATATCCCAAAGCACTCGACACATTAATTTCTTCCCTTTATGGTAAGTTCAATAAAAGTTTATTTATTTAGCAACTACGCAAAAACATAAATCACTGATGGTTTAAAATATATAGTATGCATATATATGTATATAATAATAATAATAATAATAATAATAATATGTATGTATGTGTGTATATTGATGTATGAGTGTATATGATATTATTGAAATATTTATTTACACTTTAGCGCTAATCAAATTTACAATTTGCTTAAATAAAATCCGAAACTTTATTTTGATTTAAAACAAATGAGAAGAACAGCATTGCAAATGAAGAATAGAATATCGAAAGAGGAAATCGAAACAAAAGAGAAACAAAAAGCGAAACAATGGCAAATCAACTCAAAACTGTGTGACTACATATTTACAGACAATCCCCGGCGTGATTCGACAACATTTTACTTAATAACTAACTGCAGATCCACAATTTCAAAATCGTGCCGTGCCGTTCAGTTCAGTTGCCGAACAGTTGGGTTCCAATGCTAATGACTTGTCATGAATTTGGGGGTACGGCTATGGCTATGGCTACGACTGCGGCATCTCCAAACGGTATCGTATCATATCTATGTGTTTGCAGAGCCTGCGGATGTAGTATTGGATGATGGTGCTGGTGCTGCTGCTGGTGGTGGTGCTGTCATATTAGTCTGAACCGGAGCAGCAGCTGGCGAATAATACGCAGTAGTAGCTGGAGCGTTTGTGCTAAGTGCTGTAAATAAATACATACAATAATTAATATACAAATAATTGAAACAAAACCGATTCAGTTGCCTACATTGGCGCAGTGCCTTCTGGAACTTCTCGTATTCCACATAATGCTTAAGGCGCAGCTCGTCTTCCTCGATGAGCTGTCGCTGGCGCAGAAGCAGCAGTCGCTGGTGTTGATTGGTGCCCAATCGTGTGTTGCACAACTGGTTCACCAACGAATCCAGGTTGTGTTTAATGTCCTTTGAAATTACACGAACGGATAAGTTTGACTGAGTTGCAATGAGTATTCTATTTACGATTCTTACCGACTGAATATCGCTGGGCAGCAGGTGAGGATGGGTGGCCGCCAGGGACACGGGCTCCTCGGCAACTGTAATTAAACGGGAAAGTTTATAATAATTACAAGAGTAAGGTATGCAAAACATCACCTTCAGCAACAGCTGGATTGAAAAGGGGCTGCATAACATGCTGCATGGGCTGGCCAGGCTGCGGCGCTTGTTGCAGCAACTGACCCGTAGCGGAGACTTGGAAACTTGGCTGCTGTTGCTGGTTGTACATTGCATTTACATTTTGTTGCGGCTGTTGCTGCAGATGCGTCTGTAGTTGCAACGTTTGCTGCTGCTGTTGCAGCAACTGGTGCGTGCCTGGCATTTGGTTTGAGAGTCCCAATTGATGCGACTGCATTCCCTGCATGCCCATTACCAAAGGCGATAGCTGATGCATTTGATTTGGCTGTGCCTGCAAATACTGTGGCTGCTGCTGCTGCTGTGGCGGCGGCTGTGCTTGTGATGTCGAGAGTGCAAACTGCTGCGCAGCTTGTTGTTGTTGTTGTTGCTGCTGCTGTTGCAGCATCATAGGTTGCTGCTGCTGTGCTGGTTGCTGTTGATGCTGTGGTTGCTGAGGCATCATTTGGGTTGGCTGCTGCACCTGTTGCTGCGGCATTTGTTGCATAGGCATCGGCTGTTGCTGCTGCACAGCATTGACCATTTGTGGATGACGCTGTGGCATGTTTGCAAGCGGTATTTGCTGCTGCTGCTGGTGTTGCTGTTGTGGGAGCCCCACTTGCTGTGCCGGAGCACCGTTTGGCATAACTTGAGTTTGTGGCACCATCACGCCCACAGGCGCTGGCTGTTGCTGCTGATAAATCAATTGGAAGCCATTGATGGCCATCGGAACACTCTGTATGGGTGAATTGATCAGCTCAGTCGGTGTGTTGACCATGCTACCATTTTGCATAGCATTGAAATTATGACCCTGTCCAGCAGCGACTCCTGCGACCTGCAGATCGATCTTTAACTGATGCTGAACTGCTTCGTCCGTAGATGTTTTCTGCTCCTGCACCCGACTGACGCTAAAGCGCGATATTTTGCGTGCATTCACACTTGCCACAGTCTCTTCAGGCGGCTTAGGTGTTGGCACTGGAGTTGGCAACTGAAGAAAGCAAAGAGATGATAAGCAAATGCAATATGAATAAATGAAAATGATCAACTTTACCTCGTCTGCGTTGTCTGCATGACGTAGTGCAGCCAACTTCTTCTCCAGATCGGCTATGGAAGTTAGATTGAGTGCTCCATTGCTGGGATTTCTGGACTCGCCACCAGCAGTCGAAGCATTCGAAATTTTATCCAGGCTCTCCTGCTTGGGCAACTGCTTCTTATCGTTGCCTGTTGTCGCAGCACTCTCAGCATTTGTGGCACTTTCGGCACCATCGTGATTTATATTCAGGTTCGTTGCGGGCAACTGCATGTCGGATCCCATGCTATTGTCAATCGACGTGCGTCGCGAATTGTAGACCGATGATCCACGGGCCGAATTCAACACGGCTGTGGGTGTATTCTGTCCAAACGATGCGGCAGATCCACCTCCTGTGCTGTTCGATTTGTTGATCTACGTAAAATATATGATAACCAATTCAATTAACGTTTATCTCAATTCAAAAACAATCACAACACGCACCAAATGTGCAACAAAAGCAACACAGAAGCCATTTGAGGTGGCCCAAAAAAAGAAAAGCGTTAGTATATCAATGGATCAAAAAGAACATTACTGCTACAAACATAAGTATTACGATAGTCATACGATGAATATCGCGATGGAGCCAGCCCAAGTTTAATTAAGTTACAAATCTACCAAAACCAGTGCGTATTGAGGTCTGACAAACTCCTTCACACTACGAGAATGACAAATTAATTAAGATACGTTTCATAATAATGTATAATGCATTATACACGGTTAATCGATGTAACTCCAAAATATATTAAAAGTGAAAATTAAATTCAATTTGAATCTGTTCAACACAAGTTAAGGGGTGAATGGAAAATATTCCAAGAAATATTAGAAATAATTAGCGAAGAGGCAGACGCAGTCCTACTTTACGCAGATTAGTTAACATTACATAGTAAGATATTCGAAAATGCCAAATTAAATACAAATATTAATAACAAATAAAACAAGAAGCAGTATTATTGTGCGTTTCTCTTATTGTTCAAGCACGCAAATCTACAGAATACACTTAAAAAACAAAGCAAGAAAAGTAAACGATATGGAAAGCACAAAGCGCCACCAAAACACACACACTACGGTAACGATAACGATAACACATAAGGAAGAATAGTACTACCAACCACTGTCTCTGAATGGACCTGCTGCTGCTGCTGCTGTTGGGCAGACAGAGCCTTCATCGATGCAATTGCCGGCGAGGCTTGATAGGTGCTGGTTGGTCGACTGCCAATGGAGGCGACCACAGCGGAGGCAAATGCGTGAGCATGCGTGATGTTCTCCAGCTCAATCTTCAGCTGCTCCAGAGTATTGGCGGCACTTGGTGGCTGCACTGCGCCCAGTTGCACGCCAGTCTCCTTGGACTTGTCTGCGCTAGCAGCACTCTGCTCGGTGGCCTGTTTGGCAGTCTTGCTGGGCGGCATTTCGAATGTGATGTTCACCTCGCTCAGGTCATCCAAGCTGCGGGTGTGTTTCAGATCATCGACAATATTCAACTGTCGATTCAATGGCAAATTCAAGCTTCGCGGCTTTGCCTCGCTGCGCGTCGACTCCAACAGCATTTGCACCCGACTTATGGCCATGCTGCGTGCCTTCTGTTCGGTCAGCGGCTTCTCTGTGCTGCCATCCAGTGGCTGAAATGCATCGTTGCCCGTTGGCGTAATGGCGCTGTCCGGCATGTAATCAATGGATAGGGACGTATACTCCGAGGCGGTGCTGGTTTTGCGTGACACGGAACCGGATCCAATTGTTACGTCATTGCTGTTATTGCCCGCATCCCTCGAGGTAGTCGAGGAGGATGACATGGTCGACGTTGTTGTTGGTGGTGTCGCTATGTTCGTTTGCAATTCCGCATTGCTTTGCACAGAAGATTCGCGCACTCGACCCTCAGAGCTGGACTTATCAGTGCCAACGACATCCGCAGAGCCTCCACTTCCACCTCCAGTTCCTCCGGCAGAAGGCGCTGCATCTCCGCTGTTTACTGTAGAGTCGAACATCTTAGTGATGTCGCTGGCGGTTTCATCCCGCTAAAACAATTGGTCGTTGAAATAATATATATAGATTTACATATCGATTAATCTAACGTTTATCAATGTTCATTTTAGTTATTTCGTAATGTTTCGTATAATTTTGAGTTCGTCTAAAAAGGCGCGAGTGTAGGTATTGTTATAAGCATTATTAATCGTTTAAAACAAAATTACTTTTTCAAGGGGATTCAAATCAAAAAGATCATTGATATGTAGTATTCTGATATCCAGGGTTTCTTTAATTTTAAAACACTATTTTTCCTACTTATTTCGATCAAAATGATCTAGAACACAATAAAACGGAACAAGAAATATTTAAAATTCCTCTTGATGGCAAAAAAAACATATGAAGTTGAGATAATAATCCCTTTCTTCAGAATTTTGTTATAATATAATACAATTGAGGAATTCATTGTGCCTCCTAAATATGCAATAAATAATTCAACGACAGAATTGAAGCTTCAAAATCATAAGTACTTTTGATTGTTTGAATGAAAACTTTAAGATACGAAAACAATAATAATCCCAGAAAGTAAAAGAAACATGTTTGCTTTAGAAACTAAGTAGTATACATAGTATATGGTACATATACGAGATTATAAAAGCCCTTAACAGTGCACTTAACACTTACAGATCTATGTCTTTGATGTGTTCTAAATGTGGAACGCTGTCGAGTTAGAGACGCGTGTCGGACCTGTTTTATTATAAGTAGTAGAGATATATACAATACATACAATGAACATGTTAATAATGAATCGAGATATGTCGTTATTATAGGTAACTCGCACACGACGTATTAACACTTGTTTCTTTCCCATTAATTTCACTCTATATATATTCGCAACTAGAACACTTTTAAATACCGACTATCCATTTATTTATAATTTGCAACGAGAGAGATCTTTAACGATAGATGTTCCGAATGGCTGTAAATACTCCAAAATCGTACCGCTGCAAACTAGAATCTTCATGAATTCAGAGAGAGAGTGAACCAAACTAGCTTTAAGGTAATTATTTGGTTCTCTTCACAAAGTGGAAAACGAAAAGAATTAAAGAAACTTATTGCATATGAAAGTACCTTCTCAATGTTGCGGCGATAAGTAGTTGGGATCGGAATTTGGTTTGGGTTCAGCTTGACTTGCTCAACGATATCGTTTATCATCTCCACGAACACAGTGCTTTGACAATTCGACAATAAGTCTTGCGCAATCTATGGGAAGTTCATGTTGCAGTTAATCAAGTCAGTATTTGGGCGATGTTGCTTACCAATTTGTTAGCAATTTCGACTGGATTGACGTCGCTTATGTCAAATTTAAATGTGATAGTTTTCAGCTTGTTCTCCATGTGGCAATTGATGACACTGCCCTCATCCACACTGGTTACACTCAGCTTCGGTATGCGCTCGTTGCCACTGCGATTCGAGCGACGCGGTTTCTGTACTCGCCCTGCAGCGCCTTGTTGCTGTTGTTTCTGCTTCTCGGCATCAATAGGATTGGACACATCGACACCTGGTGTCTCTGGAGCTGAGGCATGTTGTTCCAATGCCACTGGCGTTGGTTGCTGCTGTACAACTGGCTTGCCTGGCAATTGTTGCTGTGGAAGCTGCTCAGCTTGTGGTGTCGACTGCTGCTGCTGTGGCTGTTGTTGCTGTGGCTGTTGTTGCTGTTGCTGTGGTGGCTGTTGCACTACTTGGGGTGGTGGCTGGCTGTGCAACAGTTGCTGCAATTGCTGCTCCAATGGTATCTGCTGCTGCTGCTGTAGTGTCTGCTGTTGTTGTTGTAGCTGTTGTTGCTGCTGCTGCTGCTGTTGCTGCTGCTGAATAAATTGCTGCTGCATTTGGTTGGCCAGCTGAGCTTGTTGTTGTGCATCAGCGACATTGGTAATTGGCTGTACAATCTGTTGCTGTGGTTGATTGTATGTTGCCGGCAGGGGTTGCTGATGCAACTGCATCTGTCCTTGTATCAACATTGTCGGTGCTGGCTGCTGAGCCATGATTTGAACAGCACCACCAACAATGGGTTGCATTGTCAGTTGAGTTGGAATTTGATGCGGAAGGAACTGTTGTTGTTGTTGTTGTTGCTGCTGTTGCACAAACTGTTGCTGCTGTTGTAGTTGTTGCAAATGATGTTGCTGCAGAATCTGCTGTTGAGCTGCAGCAGATTGTTGTTGTATGGGTTGCTGCATAGGTTGTTGTTGCATGGGTTGTTGTTGCATGGGTTGTTGTTGCATGGGTTGTTGTTGCATAGGTTGTTGCTGCATAGGTTGCTGTTGCAGCGGCTGTTGTTGTATGGGTTGCTGTTGTAGTGGCTGCTGTTGCAGTGGCTGCTGTTGCAGTGGCTGCTGTTGTAGTGGCTGCTGTTGTATTGGTTGTTGTTGTATAGGTTGTTGTTGTATTGGTTGTTGTTGTATTGGTTGTTGTTGTATTGGTTGTTGTTGTAATGGTGGCTGTTGAATGGGCTGTGTTGGAATGGGTTGTTGATGTTGTTGTGTCTGCAGTTGATGCTGCTGCTGAGCCATTGGCTGCTGCAATTGCTGTTGCTGCTGCTGTGATGTTGGTAGTTGTTGTTGCTGCTGGATTGGCATTGATTGAATTTGCTGTTGCTGCTGCTGTTGTTGTTGCATAGCATACGCTTGTTGTTGCTGTTGCTGCGACAGTTGGACTTGGTGCAGGGCCTGAGCTTGTTGTTGCTGATAGTATTGATGTTGCTGTTGTTGCTGCTGCTGCACCAGATCAGTTGGTGGCAAATTGGTTTGCATAAGGTGTTGCAGTTGTTGCTGCAACGGCAATTGCTGAACCTTTTGCTGCTCGCTGAGATGCGGCTGCTGTTGTTGCTGCTGAATCACTGCGGAAGGCTGCTGCTGCTGCTGTTGTTGTTGTTGTGGTTGCTGTTGTTGATGGGCCACTGCAACTGGTTGCACTTGCACCTGAACCTGTTGTGGTGCTTGCAACTGAACCACTGGCTGTTGAGCAGCTTGCTGCTGCTGCTGCTGTTGTTGTTGTTGCTGTTGTTGATTGCCCGTTGGCGAGATGACTTGGCCATGACCGTTCGCAATGTCCTGCATGGCGTTGCCGGCACTTTGATATGAAGCCATCTGAGGGTTCTGTATGTAATGAACCGTCGTTGAATGTTGCTGCACCTGCGCAATGGCAGGAGCAGCGATCACTTTCTGCTGCCCTGGCACCAATTGTGGCTGTTGCTGTTGCTGCTGTTGTTGCAACTGCTGGTTGCCGCCGTTTTGAATGGAAGTTGTTGATCGTGTGCCCAGATTCGGATTCTGTGGGTCTGCACTGTTTGTGGAAGTAACCAAACTAGTTTCTGAATCGGTATTAAATATTTCGTATTTCAGTCCTTGATTCCATTTGACGCCATCCTCCTCATCCTCAGACTCATCCTCTTCATCGTCCTCCTCTTCGACATTAGTTGGCAAACTTTCCCGCTGCTTCTGCAATGCCAGCTTCTCCAGTCGCGACTTCTCGTTCTGTAGCTTGATTTGCGTTTGACGCTGCGCCCTCTCTTTGAGTAGCGACACAACCTGCACCTTCAGCAGGCGGGCCACGGCACGAGAGTCATCCTCCGAAATAATATTCTCCTTCATCATATCAGTCGCGATTTGCTCGTATTCATCGTGTTGTATGTTATACTCAAACTGGATGGCTTCGTTCTCCTTGTGTCTGGCCGAGCGCTTCTTTGGATCCATGAATCGCAGTCGAAACTCGATGATGCTAATGCTCGGATCAGAGAGGAACTGCTCTGAGGCAGTGGGCTCCACACGTATGCCTATGTCTTCATCAAAGAATTCAGACTCCAACAGTTCGTTACACCTGGGACGATCCTCCTTCTTCAGCTCGATGCATCGCTCAATAATATCTCGAACATTGGGATCCTCAACCTTGGAGAGGGCTGCTGGCTTTATACCCGATATTACCTTCTTGTAGATCTGGGCAGGGCCTTTGCATTCGCTGTACGGATACTCGGATATGGCCATCTCCAACATGCACATGCCGAAGGCATACACATCCACCGATTCATCATAGTGCTCCTCGTACATTTCGGGTGCCATAAATTCAGGTGTACCAATCACAGATTTAGCATGGGACCGATTCTTCAGAGTTGCCAGTCCCAAGTCACCGATTTTAACGCTACCAGTGGTGCCAGTTATAAAAATATTATCACATTTCAAATCACGATGAATTATAGGAAATTGACGAGTATGCAGGAAGTTTAAACCCTTCAGGATCTGACGACACCAAGACTTCAAAACCTTTGGGTGTATTTTTTTGAACCGCTTCAAATACCTGAAAATAAATAAAAGATCAATTAAGATACATTGCCAATGAATGAGATTGGTGTACGTACGACTTTAAAGTACCAGATAACATTAGTTCGGTGACTAGTACTATATTCTTTTTACGTCCAATTGGAAACTCCCAATATGTATAGAATCGCACAATGTTTGGATGCTGCAGTTTTTTCAACATATCCGCTTCTTCTCGGAATCTGGTCCGCTCACTCTTCTTCACTTGTTTATCCTGTAGAAAGATAAAAGGAACACATTAATGTATAAAATATAATTTTATATACGATCTTACATACCAGTAATTCGCACCAGGCAACTGGCACTCCTGTCAGAGTGTCCAGGCCACGGTAAACAGTTTTAAAGGAACCACGACCAACTTCTTTGTCGTATTTGAAGAATCGTCCACACGGCGACATTGCCACAGGATCATCGTCCTCATCGCTCTTACGCTCCTTCGTAATGGATGCAGCCGACGATGTAGTAGATGCAATGGATGTGGATGATGGCTGCAATGATACCGATGCTTCAGGAACAGTGGCGTCTCCCGAAATCGTCTCTCCACTTTCGGTCTGCTTAGATGAACTTTCAAAATCCTTGGGCTGACCCTCATCATGTGGCGCATGGGCATCGTGCTTTTCCTCCACTTGAAATCCAACGCGTTTACCACCTGCCGACTGTTTGTTCGCAGGCTTGGATGGCACATCAACCGCTGTCTTTTCAGCCTTAACACTACGCGACGCTTCAGTAATAATCGTCTCAATAATGCTCGCAACCTGATGATTAGCAGAGTCTGTGGTATTCGAACGGGTTGGTGTACGAAACTGTTCCTCCAAATGCTCCGCTTCACGCGACAGCATCTCAATGTTGTCATCATAGTCGCGAGGGAATTCCGTTTCCAGTTCCTCAAACTGCATTGGATTCGCATTTCTGGTGGACTGTTCGACGTTCTTGCGGACAAAACGTATTGTATGCACATAATTGTCCGCTCCACCCTTGCCCGTCTTGTTGCCCTTGCCATGTGGCGACTTGAAGGGCAAAGGACCGGTCATAGACTGCGGTCCCTGTGAAGTCCCAGAGTGTTGTTTCAGCACGGGCTCAATGCCCGTATCAGATGATGATTTTCTAGTCTCCATTTTTTTTGGTTTACCATCTGCAGCTGGAGACGCCGACGTTGATGGGGAGACAACAGTCTTGGCTGGCATGTCTTTGCTGTTGCTCCTTGATACTACAGCTGAATCTTGAGAATTCTTACTATTGACTGCATCTGACGGCTGCGCTTCACCATCCATTGTTTCATCATTATGTTCCGTAACGGTACTATCCGTTGCCTCGAGACCGAGTTCCTCTGCAAAGGATGTCACGGGCTCCTTTACACTACAGTCACTATTTTTCGAATACTTTTCACTCTCGTCCAGCTCCTTTGGGTTTGCTTTCTTGGTGACCGTAGTTTGTTGCCTTCCAGTTAAAGCACCGCTTGAAATCTGACGTAGTATCCGACTCCAAAGGTTATTGTTTTTGTTATGAGATGGTGAGTTTGGTGCGGTCCCTGCTCCTGCTCCTGCACCTAATCTTGGTGCTGGTGGTGTTGATGATTGATGAATGTTGGTGCTATTAATGTGTTCAGCTTCAGGTGCAGAATCCTGTTTGCGACGACAAAGCCTATGTTTCTGTGCCGTGCCTCTTAATTTAGCAGTCGTGCTGATGATTTTTCTTGGGGAGGCAGTTTTATTAGAAGCAGACTGTCCCGATTTTTGGATTTTAGCTTCTTGCACAGTTTGTTCCTCGCCAGAAATATCTGAGTTATTTCTGTAAGAAAATAAGGAAAATAAGTAGGTGTTCAAAGTATATAAATATACCCAATGCTGCTCCCACTAGGATGTTGTGTAGAGTACTTTGAGGAAGACATTCGTAATGAGCTGCAGCACTCACCTTTGAGGTTGCGTGGTACTGGAAGTAGTACCATCTTCGCTGATGGTGCTTTCCTTCCGAATACTGTTTGTGGGTACGACCTCTCTTTGTCGTACAAAGTCGCAAAGGGTTTGTCCAATTTTGTAGTATTTTCAACAACCAAACGCTGGAATCTGTGCAAAGTAAGGAGAAAAGAGAACAGAAAAAAACGTCAAACAAAGCTCCATTTCTACGTGCAAATTGATTTTATGCTAATCAAGTTGACTTTATTCTGAAATACATAATTAACACGTACATAAGTATGTTGTATACGTATCAAATACAAATATATAAACATATGTATCTCATCTTACTCAGATTATGCATAATTTAGGGTTTGTGCATTGCTCGAATTGGCTGTAAAAGTTTTTACTATTGATATTTCACTGCGCCTGTGCTCTAATAACAAAAGTTGTACATACATACGCATATGTACGGGTACATATGTATCAAGTATATACATACATACACGCATATGTATGTATGTACTTTGATTGCAAAACAGCTGTCGTGCAGTCGTCGGTTTCGGTTTTTGTTTCTTAGGGTGTATCTTAATTATGAGTCATAAATCCCAATTGCACCAAACTACGCCTACTTCTGGCTGACTTCTGGTTTTTTATCCGATCGCTCACTGTCTGTCTGTCACTCACGTCCATGCATGAGTACTTATTAATGTACTCACATACACATGGAAATAATAATAAATAATGCTAATGCCGAGGTGCGTGCATATGTTCAATAGGGTATGTCTAGTTTACTACAATGCTGTCGATTTGTCCTGCGGGTTGTCACAACATGAAAATTATTTCGAGTCGCACAAAATGTATGCACTGATTATGATGTCATAGACGTGGAAAACCACCAAGCAAATTGCATAGAAATCACGGTTTAGACGTGCGGAATATGTTTAGATATCATGTGGTCGATGGCACCGTACACTATGAGATAAATTAATGTCCAAAATATGTCTAAATTGAAGCACATTCACTAAATTTCACAACAAATTTACAAAATATACCGCCACATATGTAGCCGTCCCCGCAGCAATAAAATAGAATTATCGATAAGTTTTGTTTGTCTCTTTTGAAGGTGGTTTCTCAATGTATTTTTGCAGTTCCAAATTCTATAATATTTTCCACACTTCGGTCTTAACTCACTATTCACTCTTGCATATTTGCAGCGCACTTGTCTTATTTTGTTTAAAAAATAATGTTGGACTATTTTTTGTTCTTTTGTTACACAAGAGTAGAGTCGTTTCGTTCAGAATAAGTTCGATTGAACGGCCCATTGAATTAAAGTACTGAACAGATTCAGCAAAAGCGAATTAATAGTTCCACTGAACTGTTCAATTGAACAGGAATCAATAAATGTTAAAAAACATTCCGCAACGCTCTCGAAAGTATGCAACTGAATACCATAACAGCACTATGTTAAAAATACATTTGTTGGCCCCGGTACACCTGGCGCCAAAAGGGCGTTTTTTAAAAGTTTGACAGGAGGAACGGATTATCTAGTGGGGGCAGGAATTAAATATATATTGGGTACGTTCCTCTGTTGTTTTCCCTATTTATTTTCAGTAAATATTAAAATGTATTGAATAATTATGCAAAAACTGAGCATCAGTTTCAATGTTTGTGAATTTTTATACCTGGAAAAGAAAGTTAAACTTATAAATAAAGTTTGTTTTGAGACCCAATGTGCGTCACTGGCGATTTCTGCAACGAAAACATTTAACTCCAAATCTTTACCAAACATTTTATAAAACAAGTGGGTGGCGCGTCGCTCGTTTAATCTTTTTTTTGCTATTTGCATGAGCTGTTTTTTATCTTATCAATTAAAATGTTTACCTTTTTACTTATTTATTTACTTTGATAACTCATAATGTGAGTTCTGCAGTGCTAAAACTATTCATTTAATTAATAAATTCTTAAAAATAAACTTTTGTAGAGCCAAGTGTATATTACTAATTTATCTCGTATCTTTTGAGATATTGGCAAAGAAACCTTAACCCTAATAGGTTATTTAAAGTTCAGGGCTACAGGGCTTTCTCTTTTCTTTCCGAATCTGAGATTTTAAGCGTGTCGTCTTATCAGTTCAGTAAATTTGAAATTATACAGCGGTACTTATTTTGTGGATATCTTGTTCCGCCTAATGCAAATGTATATACACACGTATGCACACGCGTTCCTACGTAGTTTATTTTGAAAGATTAATTACCCGCTCTGGCGCATAGTAAGAAGAAAAGTACATATTTGCAAACTGTTCATTCTTATCTGGATATGATTTTGTGTGAACAGTAATCTACGGTCATCTAAGAGTTTCAGTTTGGAATTGCGGCATTACGTGCCGGCGACTGAATCGGACCGCGTACTTTTCGGGATCCTACGAACAATTTTAAATTCGAATCGATAAGGATAATCAAAGGAATTGAAAAATATGTGTGATATATAAATAATAAGACTTTCAGTCGATAAATGTAATATTTAGTTTAGTTTTGCAAAGTTAAAGATTCTCATATTATAATATATTTATCGAAAATGACAAATATCGATTTGTCCGTTACGACGGAAGGAACTTGGATTACTCCCAATTTAAGTACATTTTCGGTCACCTCGGAAGCGACAGTTTCCAATCCCATAACTGAACTCTACGACAACGATAATGGATGTCCTCAAATCAATTGCACGACCATTGAGTACATGGCTTATGTTCTGGGTCCACAAACTCTGCCACTCCATAAAGCGCTAATGGTAATGGCTTTACGAACTGCCTTCTGTTTACCCCACTTCATATCATTATATCTTGTACTCTTCTTCTTCTTTCTGTTCTGCAGATAACAATCATTTTCGGTGGCGTCTTCATAACTGGCGTACTGGGGAATGTGCTCGTCTGTATGGTCATCATCAGGCACTCGGCTATGCACACTGCAACCAATTATTATCTCTTCAGTCTGGCCGTGTCCGATCTGCTCTACTTGCTCTTGGGTGGGTCTTATCAAAGTTCAGTTTGTATCGTATCTTGAACGTATCTTGATTTATCTTCTGCTTATAGGACTGCCGGCAGAGGTATTTCTCTACTGGCATCAGTATCCATATTTGTTTGGGCTGCCATTTTGCAAGCTGCGTGCATTCGTATCGGAAGCGTAAGTAGGATCCTCTTCTCGGATTATAATTTGTTTGAATAGAGTGTTTGATCTTGCAGATGCACCTATGTTTCGGTGTTTACAATCGTTGCCTTCTCGATGGAACGATTCTTGGCCATCTGCCATCCACTGCATGTGTACACAATGTCCGGCTTCGAGAGGGCGGCGAAAATTATTACAGCCCTCTGGATCGTAAGCTTCTTGGGGGCTATACCGTTTGGGGTCAAGACTGAAATTCAGTTGCTGGTTTATCCAATAGGTAAATGAGAAATGCATTCATTGCAAGCCGGAATTCAAGTTTTTGATGTCCCTTATAGATAATTCTCGGATTTTGGACTCTGCATTCTGCTCGGTTGATTTGGAATTTCCAGAAAAATTCCCTTTGTTCGAGTTATCGTTTTGCATTTTCTTTGTTATTCCCATGATTTTGATATTTGTGCTATACGGTCGCATGGGCGTCCGAATACGATCGCGAGCTACAGAAGAGTTGGGTAGGTAGTTGCAAAAAAGAATTATAAAGCTATTACTGACAATATTTATTGCAGGAGTTCAGCAGGGCTCCAGGAATCGAGAATCTCGCAGCTCACAGAAAAAGAAGAAAGCTGTTATACGCATGTTGGGTTAGTACATTTACTAAATATATATTTTTATAGTATACTCGTAATACTGAAATTGTGATTATTCCTTAAACAGCTGCGGTGGTTGTAACCTTTTTCGTCTGTTGGTTTCCCTTTCACCTGCAAAGATTGTGGTTTCTTTATGCCAAAGAGAATGATAATTATTATTTTGTAAACGAATGGCTTTTCTCAATAGCAGGATTTTCGTACTATATCACTTGGTGAGTACAAGTCTCAGTCGAGATAACCTTATGTTAATCTCTTCTTAATACACAACTTACAGTACCGTCAACCCCATTCTGTATAATGTTATGTCCCGCCGATATCGCGTTGCCTTTAAGGAGATACTGTGCGGCAAGAAGGCTGGTGCGTATTATAACAACGGATTCGCCAGGGAACAGTCCAGTTTCATAAAGGCACAGTCTAGTTTTCGTCACAGTAGCATCGCTACCACAAATCTAGGTGGTAATACTCAGTACAGTCGAGTGCATTCGGTAAGTTAACGTAGATATTTGCCTCATCTATGAAACTGTAACTCTTTTCTATGCTTTGCAGAATGGAATGTCTGACTTTCCTATGGTGAACACGACGAACATTGTCATTGTCCTGGGGAACAACTCAAGTGACTGTCAAAAAGAAACAGTTGATAAAAAGCCAGATAAATTGGACGTCGAAGAGAAGGAAACTTGAATGAATAGTATAATATAGTATTGTATTTATATAACACTCAATTAACTGCAGTAACTGGAATCTGGGCTAGACAATAATCATATATCAGCTCTGAAAGTCACATCTTAATTATTTCATCAATGTAGCATATTATTGAAATAACAGTATAATTTCATGAATAGTTATTCGCGTCTAACTGTGTACGACCATTTGAATAACAATAAATGGAATCACTCAGAAACAAAACCAAACTCCAAGTCAAGTTTCAGTGAAAGTTTTAACTATGCATATTATAAATTCGGCTGCATGGGCATTAAATCGTCATCAGTTAGCTCAAAGCTTGAAAATTCCTGCCTAATTCGATGGCACGCGTGTGTTCTCGAATATTTGATACCCTGTAAATGCGGGAGAGCACATATTTGCTTGTTTTCGCTGAAAACTAAGCAAATAACCGGATCAATTTGTCCAGAATGCGAGTGCGTGTAACGTTGACTTACAACGATGTTACAGAAGCTCGCAAAAGAAATCTCCAAACTGGTTCCGAGAGACAGCAAGATGTGACACTCGGGGAAAGATAAGCGAAAACGAGATTGGCTTCTGTTTTGCGAAATGATTTCGACTTCTAAATACCGTACGTTTCGAGAGTTTTTGCCCCCAGACACCTTTTTAACCTCTGAACTAGAAGCTTACAGACACTCAGTCATTCTTGGCTGAAGTTTTATGATATAACGAAATAACTAACGGCGCTCCAGAAGTTTCACAGCTCGTAAATGGTCTGCAGTTAGTTCAAGCTGGTGGAAAAGAGAAAGAAACATAGACGATCGGCTCGTGGGGCATTAAGTGCATGCAGACACGTTTTTTTCGGCTGCTGCAGATGATTTGCTTGGATAGTCTTCACAAGTGGAGTGGAGTGGAGTGGAGTGATGTGGTGTGGTGTGGCCTGCTCAATCCGGTTCCTTGCATAGACTACGAAATTCAAGCGCTTTGTTCTGTAGGCAATCTTGGCTCGCCGCGTTAGTCGCAGCATTTGACCCAGAGAAGACAGAGCGCTCCACTCGCAGTCTTTAGATACGAAACCGATACCGCAATAGAGAGATCAATCTGACGAGCAACCAGTTCGAGACAACAAAAAGCCCGACGGTCAGTGTGTTAAGTTCGAGATATATAAAAGAAGAAAATTGGAATTTGTTTATTTTGGGTAAAAGTGAAGTAAAAGTTGAAGAACCGACAGCTGTGACCAAGTGGAGAATTAAATGCTTATCGACAGCCGCAGAAGAAAGACACGCGCGTCGCGAAACAACATTTGATTTTGACGATCTCGAAAATGTGGAATACAAGTAGAAACTCTTACTCGGCCGTGAGAAATGTGCTGCTCTTGCTCGCCTGCCTGCAGCTGCAGGTGGAGAGCAAAGGTATCGCGCCAAATTCATCGATGCGCAGTGCACGAATAATGCGATTTCTGACAGATCCTGCAATCTTAAACCAAAATAGACGTGCGGGTCCTGTTGGACAAGGACCACGTCTGCAGGTGCGCCCAGGGGGTGATCATTTGCAGCCCCCAGCTGGCTGGAGGCCTCCGCTTCCACCAGGAGTTCAGCAAATCCGACGCGAGTTCAATGGCAATTGGCCACCGGGCATTAACCAGTCCAACCGTTTTGCGCATTCCAAGGACGCGCCTGTGCTCGACGTGGGCAAGAATCAGTTCTATCGCCCCAAAGAAGTGCAGCAATATAACACCAATCAGTACCACTCCAACCAGTATGTGCACAACTTCAAGGCCTCGCCTCATTTCAATGGCAATGTCGCCGTCAAAACGGAGCAGAGCAAATTTCCAACCTATGCCCCGATCAAGCAGCATGCGATCCCTGTTGAGGCCAACAAATATGCCCCGAATACGTTCCATCAAGGCCAGGGCTATGGGGAGCCAATCCAGCACAATCACAATCAGTTGGGACACGCTCCGAACAGTTATTCCGTGCTTGAGGATGCAGAGAATGTGGTAAAGAATCCACAAAACTTCGGCATTCACTATCAGCAGCAGGTGACGCCGCCAGTGATGCCACAGAAGATATCAAAGGCAGCCGAGGATTACCTGCATTTCATGAGCACCAACGAGTACTTCCTTCCCCATCGTGAGCCTAACTACAAGCAGCTGGATGCAGAACACGATCAAATCAAGTACCAACAGCAGCAACAGCAACAGCAGCAACTGCAACAGCAGCAACAACAGCAGCAGCAACAACAGCAACAGCTGCAGCAACTGCAACAGCAACAGCAGCAACTGATTCAAAAGGAACCTCAGCCTGCACTGCATGGAGTGCGGGAGCAACAGATCGCAGAAACGAGTATATCGCCAGGCTACAACAAGGCTCTGAGGGTATCCGATCTCTTCTATCACCAGGATCCCGCTCCTGCCAGCTCGACTGTGGTTCGAGGCAGCTATCAGGCGGGTCAGAACTCGTTTGTTGTCAAGTCAGACGGCAACAAGTCGGTCAAGCACATATTGTCCACCACCTTGAGTGCCAAGACCACTAAGACACCCCTGGCATCCACCTACTCCCACGTCTGGCAAAGCGCACACAAAACCGGAACACCTGAGCCTCTACGATTCGAGTTCACCGAACACGACGCCATAAAAGGTTCCGCGAGCTTTACGAGTTCTCCACATGCCCAGAGCTACTACTATGAGACCCAGCCGTCCACTCCTCATATCCCCACTGTGAACGCGGCTCCTGTTGCCGAGAGTCCGACATCCGTGAAAGAGATCGCAGTAGGAACAAAGGATAGTACCGAATATGCGACTAAGGTGAGCAGAGAAATCAACCTCGATAACTTTTGATCTTTCCCCTCATTTGAATACCTTGCCCCGAGCCACCAATTTGTCATTGTTGTCGGAAACTAAACATTTGTTCAGTCGCTTGTTTGAACTATTGCCAGATAATTTTACAGTTCAAAAGCCATTTCTTCTATTAATAGGAATGTAAATAAGCTCGATAAAGTTGTGTATCAAATTTCCATAAAGATATTTGATCACAATAATATACCAGGCAAAATGACAAACATATCTTCGGGGCTTGAAGAACTCGGCAACTTTCCACTCTTCTCGAAGTAATTTATTTCGCCCAATCGCTCAATTATATGAGATGACTGTAGTATTGTTTCCTCTTCATCATCTTTTGATGGCTACGGCGGCGTGAGTTTATTTCAAAGATCGAAATCAGAGTTAATTTGGCCAAAGGCAGTACGAGTTTAATGTCATTTGAACTATTCCGGCGACTCTAATTGTATTTCACTTTCTCCACCTTTCTAGTACTTCTTTTACTTCTTGTAAATGTCAAATTATTTCATCTCATTTCAGCCTGTCCAAGAGCAGCAAAATTTGGAGACTGCAATTGTTGCTGCCGATTCGGTAGATCCCCAGAAGGATACGGAGGCCTATTGTGAAAAGATTTGTGCGAATGTTTACGATGAAAATGATGAAATAGTATGTGGTTCGGATGGATACATGTATACGGGAGAGTCTCAACTGCAGTGTTATTCATCATGCTTAAACATTGGTAAGTTTTGATAAAGCTTAGTAATTTGTTACACAAAATAATGAATAACACTTTTATTTATTTTTACTATTTGCAGAGGTATCGATAAAAAGCAAAGGGTCATGTTCATAAATTGAACTCTTAATTTAATCTATTTATTTTCTAGCTTAACTTATTTATAATATAAGGTTATTTATTTTACATTTAAGAAAAATAAAGCGTGTAAATTCAATTTGTTGAACTTACCTGTCGTTTTAATATGTATGTATATTAACGTACCTTTTCACTTTTGAAACAGTTCGCGAAGAGAAGTTGATGTTGGCAACGTCATAGTTTTGTGGTGGCTCGTCGATACTAAATAATAAACGACAGACTGGTATAAATAAATGTTGATATCAATTTCTGTTTAACTTTATATTTAACAATGTCAAGTTGTTTTTTTAATGTATCAAGGTAAATTATTTTAACTGATTATTGAAACGGACAGTTTCTGATAAAAATCTATCTTTCATATCTTGGCGCCAAAGTAACTGAGAGATTTCTAAAACTATCGATATTTAAGTGTGGTTTCGATGTATATAGCATATCGTTAAAGAAATATCGTATAAAATATTGCGCAGTAAAGAGATCGATATATTGATTATAATATCGATATAAAATTTGTGAAAACAAAGCAATTCACGTACAACTATAATTAGCCAGTGTTTATATAAATTTCGTTAGAAATACGTCGTCCAAGCTCGCTAATAATTCTATATCTACCTTGAGTTCGTTTGCCTGTTGCGCGTGTGTGGAATTTCTTTTGCATGTTGAAGAAAACAAAGCAAAAGAAAATATCTACACCGAGACAACAACGCAGCGCCCTGCGACCTCGAAACGCAGCCAGTGCAATACATTGAAATGCAAAACTACGGCGTTGGAGCTGCTGCAGCTGCAGCTCCAGCCGTCAAACGCCGTACGGACAGCTATGAGGCTGCACAGAATCATCCTCATACACCTAGCAGCGGTGAGAACTCACGCTGCGAGAGTGATGACGACTACGTGAATACTCGGATTCTGCGACGACGTATGGAACTTCAGTCAACGCCCGTAGTTACAGTTGCACCCACCACAACAACAACAACAACGACCACACAAGGTCATGTTGAGCAACCGGAATTTGCTGGCCCCACCTCCTCGGCAGCATCCTACAACGAGGAACGGATGCGTCGCAAGCTTCAATTCTTCTTTATGAATCCCATAGAGAAATGGCAGGCTCGACGAAAGTTTCCCTACAAATTTGTAGTGCAGGTAAAGCTCAGCTCCCACACACACACACATCAATACATTCAGACATACTTACATATAATATGTATGTATGTATGTATATATTCCATTTTGCATATCTTCAAGAGTCGCATCTGCTGAGCTTTTAATTATCACGTGATTCAGTTTTCAATTCTTAAACACAATGGGGGCCGAATTCGGAGCTGTGTGGAGCTGTTTGTAGTTAGTGTGACACATCTTTGGAACAACAAAAACATTGAAAATTATTTTGTTTACTATACGCTATACTCTCTCGTTCCCAATTTAATCAATGCTTGCCTTTGAGCTTCAATATTTACTAAGTGTTTATCGTGCCATTCAAAAGTTCTTGGCGGTTAGAAGAGCCGTAGTTAATTGCTGTTCGAATACTATATACATATGTGCATATGTTGCACATTTCATTTCATTCGTATTTCACTTCAAATGTAATCTGTATGTAATTGTATGTATGTACATTGAATTAGTTGATAGACTTACAAAAAAATCAGCAGTGTTTATATAACCAAGCGTGCACTTTTCTGTTCTCAGTCTGTCGTGCTTTAAAACAAACACGACGATTACAATACACTTAACCTTATCTTTGGGGTCTAACTATAAAAACTACGTAATGCGTTTATCATGAGGAATGGGCAAAAGGCTTCGGAAATTACTTGACTGCTCGACAAATATAAGGCTTATTTGGGGATTTTTTCGTGGGTATGATTAATAGAATAGTCGGGAATCTCAGCGAGTTCAATTGCACAAGTTCAAAGCCAAAGTAGAGCACAAAACCAACAGATACCTTAGAGAGATATGACAGAGTGACGCATATGTTAGCGTATAGAAGGCACGTTTAGCATATTTATGGCAACCATATACGCTATATAATAAGTACTTATCAATATTCAGGTATAAATGTATGGGTTTCTCAAGCAGAACATGCCCAGAGATGATTTGGGATGAAAATTGGCGGCATTTTCAAGAATAGATTTTCAATTTTTCATATCAAAGAAAGTTTTTCAATTTATACTTAAAGCTCTCTGGCTTGGTAAGTATTTATTACTTGTGTGGTTACTTTCCTATTTACAGAAATTGCATCACTTCCATGTTATTGTTACTTATAAATGTTTTTTTCTTCTCACTGCCCACAGATCGTGAAGATTGTTCTGGTGACGATGCAGCTATGCCTATTCGCGCATTCTCGATACAATCACATCAATTACACGTGGGATAACCGCATTGCATTCTCGCATTTGTTTCTCAAGGGATGGGACTCGTCACGGGAAGTGGAGAGCTACCCGCCCGCAGTAGGACCGTTTGCATTGTACCAGAAGTCGGAATTCTTTGACACTGTGCAGTATGCGGTCTGGGGATACGGCAACATGAGTCAGTCAATAGGACCCTACTTCTATCCGACATCTAATAACACAATGCCGCCGTTGACTCTCTGTATGTGGAACTATCGGGAGGGCACAATATTCGGATTCAATGAGTCCTATATCTTTGATCCACAAATTGATAAACTGTGCGAGAAGTTGCCGCAGAACGTATCCTTTATTGGAGTCGAGAAATATCTGGAGGATCGCGGCGTGGAAGTGAACTTTGCATCACTCGTAACGGCCGAGTTGGCCTTTAAGATTAAGACTGTAAATTTCAAGGCCAATGGAGCGTTATCGGCGCCGGACTGCTTTAGGTTCGACGTTTCCATACTGTTTAATAATCGGGACCACGATGGACAAATGCTCTTGTCTCTCGACGCAGAGGCGACGCGCCTTAAGTGCAGGGGAGACAAGGCCTTTAAGCCAGAAACTCGCTTTGATGCCATACTTAGGAGTATACTCAATATCTTCGTGCTACTAACCTGCATTCTATCCTTTGCCCTCTGCACACGAGCTCTCTGGAGAGCCTATTTGCTGAGGTGCACCACAGTCAACTTCTTCCGTACGCACTTCGCCAAGGAACTCAGCTTCGATGGAAAGCTGGAGTTTGTCAACTTTTGGTAAGTAAATTCAGTTAACTTTCCTCTAAGCGCCGTTAGATTAATGGTTTATTGTTTTTCAGGTATATTATGATAATCTTTAATGACGTTCTGCTGATCATTGGCTCGGCGCTAAAGGAGCAAATCGAAGGACGTTACATGGTTGTGGATCAATGGGATACCTGCTCAATATTTCTGGGAATTGGCAATATGCTCGTTTGGTTTGGCGTATTGCGCTATTTGGGATTCTTCAAGACCTACAATGTTGTGATACTCACGTTGAAGAAGGCAGCTCCAAAGATTCTTCGTTTTCTAATTGCCGCCTTGCTGATCTATGCCGGCTTTGTATTTTGTGGCTGGCTTATTCTGGGCCCATATCATATGAAGTTCAGATCGCTGGCTACCACATCGGAGTGTCTGTTCTCGCTGATCAACGGCGACGACATGTTCGCCACATTCGCGACGCTCTCTAACAAGGCAACCTGGCTGTGGTGGTTCTGCCAGATCTATCTGTACTCCTTCATATCCCTGTACATATATGTGGTGCTGTCGCTGTTCATTGCTGTGATTATGGATGCCTACGATACAATTAAGAAGTACTATAAGGATGGTTTTCCCGTCTCTGATCTCAAGGCATTTGTGGGTACTCGCACAGCTGAGGACATAAGCTCAGGGGTATTTATGAACGATATGGACGACTTTGAGCAGACCAATTTTATGGACGTTGTGAAAAGTATCTGCTGTTGCACCTGCTGCAGACGTCGATCGGATCCAGCTCAAGGGAACAGCGGTTACACCAGTCTTTCGAGTATTATGAAATAGTTTGAAGCGCCATAGACATTTTTATGCCTTGTTGCCTAGTTTAAATTGTTGTTAGCTTGTTGTTGATTGATTTTACCGTATCTTTGCCAAAGTTAGTCGCCAAGAGCTTGGAACCACTGTACGTATAATGAGAACTACCGAAAATCTACTGCCAGCTCCTTTGTGAGTTAACTTTTTTGAACCTTACAATGACGAGTGTCGGAACTGGCAAGTTTTGTATAAGTCCAAAGATAGATTTTCGTACCATATATGATATATATTATAAAGCACACGACAAAATAGAACAAAAACAAATAATAATTGTGTGATACAAAACAGAACAATAGAAGTAAAAGTATCATGGGATTTATAAGCAAACGAATTGCAACCAGGATCTTCCATGTCCAATGATCATCCAAACGAGTTTACGTACAAATAGGAAAGTCACAGAATTAGCCAACTACATTATTGTATTGGTGATTCAGTATAAGTTTAATATATTTATGTTTACACTGAAATGCTTGTAAAATATTCAAGAAAAATATATTATACAAAAATATAACTGTTGAACCAAAGAAAGGTATTTTTTGTGGGAATTAATGGAGTTTCGATACATACACTTCGACAAGAACATACAAATCTGAAATCTAGCAATGACAGTCATCTAAATCTAGATGGTAATTTAAAGTTAACTAACTGTTAAACTGTTTACGTTTATTAAGCGTGGCATCCATGAAAGCATTCATTTGGCACAGCTATGGACTCTCTATTGTTCATAAATGGCTAATAAATGGAAGGTCCGACCATTATCGCCGGTAATAGGCCATTGACCATACCATTAGCCGAGTAGATTGAAACCCCCCACCCCAGAGGAGAGACCAGAGCAGAGAAGGACTATCGACCTTTTATGTTGTTAGATTTTATTTTAAATGGTTTCCTTTTGTCAATTACAAATGTATTTAGATTTGTTTGTTGTTGTTTATTGTTTCTTTCTGCTGTTCGGTAAAGTTGTTTTTTATTGTTGCTATTGGTAACGAATTTAGTGCCATTTTTGACGTGCATTAAAATCGTTGCACAATTTACAACGTTCGAGTTATTTAACTGTATCGTATTTGATTTAGAAAATGTAATTTCATTTGTAAATAAAATAATGTCTGCATTTTCGTATTGTTAAAGTATTTAATGCCATTCATTGCGTTTCTTTAAATATATATAAATATGCATTGTATATATAATTTCTTTTGTTTTTTGTTTGCTTTTTTTTTGCTTTTGTTTTCATATTTGTTTATTATTTAAATTACATTTCACAAAATACAATTCACAACTACACTTGACGTCAAGTTTCTGGTTTGCATAACTTCAACTAATCAATCATCAATCACCCAGTTATTTCCATTCTATTTCCATCATAACCCAAATCCTTTATGAAATATTATTTAGTTTTGCTTTTTTTAGTTTTAATTTTCATTTTTCGTTGGAAAAAATTAAAAAATCGTATACATTCGCAAATTGCAATCATTTGTTATCAATTTAGAAAAGTAATTTTCAATCACAAAAAATCAACGTAGAATTGTTCAAGAATATTTCTTTTCGCTTTAGTTTCTTTTAGTTTTTTCCATTTTTTCGTTTTTACATTTTCCATTTGACTGGTTTCCTTTTACGTATATTCGTTACACTTGTTAGCCTTTAATAAGTATGTTTAATATTTATTAATTATGATAAAAGCGTTCGCTATTTACGCCTGAAACTAAAGTGTAAAATGCCGAAATACCAGAAGGTCCTTATATTCCATGCAAACTAAATGCTACTGGCTAGCCATATTCTTAATATTCTTCATATTTCTCTTTGTTTTTTTCATCTTTTTTTGTTTTATTTTATTTTAAGCTTATTAACAACATCGAATCGCGTATTTTGTGTTTGGTTTTTCTTTTTCTTTTTTATTGTTTACTGTTTTTAATATGTATGCATGCATATTAAACATTGTACGTCGTGTAGAGAAATTTGCTAATTAATGTTTACGTTTTTGGTTTTCGTTTGTTCTTTTGTTCGCTTAACTTGGAGAGCTTCGTTTTTATGATACGTATAAGTGTTGAGGGTTTCTTGTAAATGTAAAAGCTAAATATTTATATATCAACAGAACGGAAGTAAATAAAGCAAGCAAACAATCATCAACGTTAAGAAAGCTGAAATAAAAATGAGGAAATCAAAATAAAGAACTCAAAAGTGTAATTTTTTTAATGGTTTTTATTACAATTTTTGTATGTTTTCGGTTTTTTTTTAAGTTTGTTTTTCATAGAAATAGTTATAGTTGCTAAAACATTACACACATAGTTGCTAGTTTATATGTATATTATAATATATTTTATTATAATTAATTTATTTGTTTTGCTTCGTATGTGAAATTGGTTTCAAAATGCCAACAGTTAAATTGTCGCGTTTCCATACAATAAGTTGTATATGCAAATATTAAATAAAAATACAATAGTTTTGAATGCTCGAAAGATATTTCTCGTTTTGGATCTCGTTTACAACTAACATTACATTTATATTAATACTCTTATATCGATTTTATACTTTATACAATTTCTTTTGCTCTCTAAATGCAATAATCCCCTGCGTTTTGGCTGCAGCAGAAGTTGGCGATTTCTTTTGTTTTCGTTATTGTTTTTCAGTTTTCATATTTTTTGGATTGGGGGGATTTTTGTAAATATTAAATTACGTTTTTGAGCTTCAATGCAGCGTTGCCTGTGACGCTAGAAATGCAAATTACTTTTCGTGTACTCTCGTATTTCTATTTTCTATTTGTAATGTTTAGTTTAGGACGTTAAGTTAAAAAAAGTCGTTTACAAACTAAGCGCAATTTGAAAATATTTACAAAAAATAGTGCTGGATAATGCCTTAAGTTAGGTTAAATAATTTACAAATGGTTTTGCAACACTGTGCGCTCGCTCGCTCGTTCCATCGCTTTGCTGAAGCTAGCTTTACTTTTTTTGATACTGCGACAACCCTATCAATCGCACTAACGTGTATGCGCGAATTCGAAATGTGTTTCTCTATGTTTAGGTTAAGGTTAATAGTTTAGGTTGTTTGATTAAAAGTTACATGTATAATTTCGAAATATGGCTCGTGGCTCTGACTTGGCAGTGTGGGCAGAGTTGCTACGTTTGCTTCTTTCTCTTTGTTCTTCTTGTTCTTCATCATCATCTTCATCGTCTGTATGTTTATTTTGCAAACTCTTTAGGTTTGTTCACTTATCGTTTTGTTTTCTCAGTCTATTTCGTTGAAGAAATTAATGGAAAAGAACCAAAAAGAAAAGTCCCGTCGAAATGGCTGCAGTACAAACACGCCTGGCAATGCTCTCTCGCTCAACCTCTTAACTGTGTGTGTGTGTGGGTTGCACCTAACCTCAATAACTCCAGGCTCGCTCGCTCACTCGCTCCTTTCTTTGTGTCGTTGTTCTTGTACGTTGTGTGTGTATGTGTGTGTGTGTTTCAAAGGTTTTCGGACTAGAATGTTATGCAAATAGTTGTATAATCTGTCTTGGGCTTTCTCTAAACAAACTACAGCTACAAAATTAATATGGCGTTGCTTTAAACCTCTGAGTGTGAGAGACAAAGACAAAGAGGGACACAGAGAGAGGGAGATGAAAGAGGGTGTTGAGTGGTGTAGTTGGGGGGCAGAATGCACTCTTTACAGCTGACTGAAGCTGCTCGTTGAGACCCAGTGCGCGGTGTCTGGGCGTACCATTAACTATATGGGACCGTAGTCGCTCAAGGCCTGCCCCGGATGCTGCGAGCCCGGCCCGCCGGGCAAGGTGACTACCACGGATACGGCGCGCGAATCAATAACCGAACCAGGCGCTGTACTCTGACCACCAGCAGCACCTATGCCAGTGCCGCCAACTCCAACCCCACCGACTCCGCCACCACCAACGCCGCCGCCATTGACATTGCCATAAACATTACCAGGTGCGCCACCATTGGCGCCACCGCCTTGTAACAAGCTGCCAGGAGGAGCTCCCATGCCACCAACCGTACTATTGCTCATGCCCGCCGTGCTCATCAGTGTGCCGTGACCACCCAGCACGCTGCCGCCACCCATGGTTGAAGCTCCTCCCGACTCTCCATGTCATACATGACTGGCCGCTGGCTGCTTGAGAACGTGGTGGTGCAAATGGTGATGGCTGGTCGAGGCCACTGAGGCGCCGCCGGCCTGTGTGTAGGGTGTGGCAAGCAGCGATCCCGCTGCAGAGCCCACGGGCATTCCCATGCCAGAGCCGGCGTAGGGATGCGGAATGGGAGGCCTTTGTTTAATCAGTGCCTGATTGGCCCCAGTGCGATCTGGCGCTCCAAAGAGACGCCGCCAAAAGCGACGCCAACTTTCTAGGGTCTTGCCCGACCAGATCCAAACACCCGAAGTGATGCCCACCGCCAAGGCCATGAAGTACTTGAGCATGAGCACGGAGTAGAGCGGCTTCTTGCCCGGTCCCTTCACCTGGGCACACGGGCAGGCCAGTGCCTTGATCCAATCCTCGAAGTAGGCAGCCTCATAAAGGTAGCAGCCAATGACAATCGTTGCCGGGACAGTGTAGAGCACAGAGAAGATACCGATGCGTATCATGAGCTTCTCCAGTTTGTCTGCCTTGACGCCAGCACCCACGCCTCCTTGTTGCTTGATGACCGAGCGAATCCTGAAGAGCGACACAAAGCCAGCCATGAGGAAGGTAGTTCCGATTACCAGATAAACAAACAGCGGAGCCAGCACAAAGGTCTTCAGATGATCCGGATTGAGGTTGCCCACATAGCAGATGCCCAGAATGGGATCACCATCAACAGCGGAGAGCAGGAGAACAGCCACGGATTGTACGGTGGGTATCAGCCAGGCAGCAAGATGGAAGTATTGCGAGTGTTTGGTAATGGCTTCGTTGCCCCACTTGAGACCTGCGGCCAGGAACCACGTGAAGCTGAGAATGACCCACCAGATCGATGATGCCATGCCAAAGAAGTAGGTAAGCAGAAAGACCAGGGTGCAGGAGTGCGGGCCCGTTGAGCTCTCGCGCAGCAGGCGACCATCGCAAGCGATCTCCTCGTTCTGCAGGAAGTTCCTCGAGAGATAACCGACAGCGACCATGAAGTAGCAGGCGGAGAGGAAGACAATCGGTCGCTCTGGATACTTAAACCTTTCGGTGTCGATGATGAATGTGGTTAGGGTCATGAGGGTGCTGCAGAAGCAGAGGCCCGACCACAGGGCGATCCACAGGCCGGCGAAGTCCTTTTCGTCGTTGGTGAAGAACGGTCCCTTGCAGGGTATGGCGCAGTTTTGAACGCCGGCGATCCTTTGCACAGTTAGGTTCATGTACCAGTGATGGTGCATCATGGGCGACTGCTGCATGAGCTGCTCCTTCCCCAGGACGATCAGCGGCGAACGGCACGAGCAGCTGCACTCCTTTGCGTTTGCCTTTTCTCCTAGGGAATTTTGACAGTTTTTTGAATTCTTTCCCTTGCACTTGTTTGCCGTGGACGACGAGCTGCCCGATCCGCTGCCACTCTGCTTGCGCTTGCCACCCGATACGGAGCCACCGCCTCCACTGCCACCACTACCCGAGCCACTGCTGGGTTCCGTGTACGAAGGTTGCTCCATGCAGAGATTCTCGGGGTCACCGTGCAGTGGCAAATGCTCGCAGGCCATGCGCTCGGGCCACTCGAAGCTGTACTGCTGCATAATGGGAGCACATCCGGAACGGGCTCGCTCGCAGACACTGCGGCAAACGGGCAACGGTTTGTGGTAGTCTTCCAGGCAAATGGGCGTGTACATGCTGCAAAGGAAGAACTTGAGATCGGGCGAGCACTTGATCTCGACCAGGGGCCAGAACTGATGCACCTCCAGGCCCGCCTCGTCCTGTGTCTCGTGATTCATTTCGTTGGGGAACGACGTCATGTTGTAGCCAATGCCGCGGCACATGGGTATCGTGATTTCCTCGCACCGTAGATTGGGATCCTTGGGTATGGCTGGCACCCCGTAGCCAGGCGCCGGACTCACATCCATCGAGTGGGAGCCCATGCCACCGCCCATGCCCATGCCCATGTGGCCACCCCCGCCACCGGTTTCCGTCATGTGTTGCGGACTATCCGCCTGCACAAAGCTGCTGCATACTGTGAGCAGCAGCACTAGCAGCGTTGCCAGACTCATTGAATTGTGTCGCATTTTGTGCGTAGCTTTTATCTTTTGTCTGTGTGTGTGTGAGCGACACTTTGTCACTCTTTGTTCTTGTGTTGCCTGCTCGCCTGCAATCGCTTCACTTTCGTAAGCGCTTGGAGCAGTGTTGAGAAATGCTGCAAGAATACTCGATTTGGCACTCTCGAGAGCGTCAAATTGTCAACGCTTGACAAACGGCGTGGTCTAACTGTAATGAAAGAGAAGGAAGAGAGAGTCATTAGTAATTGTTGAAGAGGATTCAAGAGACCGATAAATATTGATATTATAATGAGGGGATATATTGATATTGGCTTTATTTAATTAAAGATCACTGAGACAGTCTTTCTCTTTATATGTAATGCGCCTATCCTTGCACCAGAACAGATGGGAAAATGATTAGAAATGGTTTTGATAACCATTGATATTATAAATAGGAATATATATCTGTTTCTTTCTATTTTAAACGTAATTCACCAATCCTGGCGCCAGAAAAAGAACACAACCTAAGCGCCGCTACAATTTGACTGACTTTCAAAAACTAAAATCACTTTCTATACCCCACAGCTGATGCTGCTGCCTCTGTTGATGAACCAAACGGAAAGGCGGAGAAGTGCAAATGTTGGGGGTCGATGCGTAGAGCTCTCGTAGAGCTGTAAATGTTGCTGATGAGGCAATGACAAGCTGCAGCAACTGCTCTTTCCTGTTCGTTCCTCCAGTACGCTCTTTTGCGCTTCATTTGTTTCAATTGGAGCGACACTTGGGCGACATCGACATGTCACATGTCAACCCTTCCGCCAATATTTGCTGACGCTGAAACTAAAACTGGGCAATGGGCAGTAGCTAAATGTAAGTAAAAGAAGCAGGAGGAAGATGAAGGGGAGGAGGCGGAGTTCCTCTTACTGCTGACCAAGTGGCGCATCAATCAAAATCAGTGATTTTTATTAAATTTGACGGCGTCTGCTGGTCGCCAGAGTGTTTGCCCAGCGAGAGCATTTGGGAAAAGGGTGTGAAAAGTCGAGGGAAATTGGGATTGGTTGCTCTCCGATGCGTGTGATGAAGCAGAAATTAATTCAAGACAATTGCTCACTTGAGCCACAGCCGGAGTTGTCAACGTCAGCGTAGCTTTGTGCTGGTAAAATAACAACAATTGTTCATGGAAAGTAAAACAATAAATGAATTTATCTAAATTCTAAATGCAGCCAGAAAAGCCAATGCTATCTAGCTTTAAAATGGCAAATAAACCGCAACAGCACGTTTGCTCTGAGCAACGTAGCGTGACTGGCGTTGCCACCTGACGTGAGGTTGCTGCAGATTCTGAAACTGTGTCAGCACTGGATATCGATGTCGATGGCGATGTCGATATCCACATTCTGTGGTCAGCAAAAAATTCTGTGAGAACTCTTGGCGAAAATTGACAGCTGGACATGTGAGGGCGGCGGGGCGTGGCGTGGCGTCAAGTGGGGCCAAAAGTGAAGGGCGTTTAAGTAGCAGATACTCAAGCACAATACACACACACACGCACGCATGCACAGACGCACACACACAAGCAAGTGCAAGTGTCAAATGACATACATATTTGTGGCTTTTGCGGGCAGCTCCTGCAGCTGCGTGTGGTCCAAAAACAACAACGTGGCGAATTTCAGCAAAAGCTTTAAGCGCAACCGAGCAAAACTGTCAGTGGCAGCTGCAAATAGTCTCTGCACACACACACACATGTACACTGACAGTGTGTCTTGCTGTCCTTGTCTATGATTGCAAGTCCTTTGTCGCAGCATACTTGCTTTATTTTTTAAATGAATGACATTTTAATTAATAACATTTGTGCGACACGTCGACACACCCTCTCTTGTCCTTCCCTATCCCTTCCACAACTTCCATTCCAAACGAAGCTTGAAGTGTTTCTCCCTCTCTCTTTCGTTCTCTCTTTTTCTCTTCCTGCAACTGCTGCTGCCTGAAACATTTTTCGTGTAAAACTGTTTGCCAAGCACTTCAAAATAATTAAGTAAATAACGCGCACTGCCAAAATGGGGAGACGCCACCCCGTTGTTGCCCCCAAAAATAAATGTTGAAATACAATATCGAAATGTGGGCGGGCGTGGGAACAATGCAATGCGTGTGCGACTATCGATTACACTGTCGCCAGTGTTGGCAAGCAGCGGCCTGCAATCGCACGCAGTAAGTTGTTGAAAAGGAACAGAAATTGCATGTAAAACTCGAAGAAATGTGTAATATTTTAATTATAAATTATATAAAATAAAGGAAATATTAACCACTATAAATAAATATAACTGTATATATAATTGAGTACTGCATGAATGCTTTCAAAACAGCAACTGCATCATTTAGAGTTGAATTGGATACATTTTATTGAGTTCATTTTAAATTGAATGTGCGTGAATGATGATAGATTGTTTTGACAGTTAGTCTACTCATTCACGTCAATATTATACAGTAAGAATTGAGTACAGTATTTTGACGTACATATCTATACAGTACACTCATAAATTCATGCAGGACCTCATCAATTTACTGCTTTATTCAATAAGTATTGCAAGTCGAGGCTTGCATTGGATTTACATATTTAAAATCGAATTGAGTGTTGGCTGGTTATTGAAATTCCAGTTATAGTCGTACTACATACATACATACATAATTATATATATATACATATGTATATGCATGTTTATTCATGCGCATTTATACATACATATATTATGTACTTTTACAATTAACTAGAAAACGTGACCAAAATGGATGACAAGTTTAATGGAAAACCATAAGCAGTGGGAAAAACTACATCTACTTCCATGTGCATGTGTGTGTGTTTGTAATCTATCCCAGTCATGGCATGGCCTAAAAACAACAGCAGCAACAACAACAACTACAATAACAAGAAGAACAACAACAACGCGCCCTTGTTATGGCTGCTGCTCGGCTACAATATCAAGTGGCATAGAAGGCACACATTAGGATTGGCATTTGTGTTCCGTATTGGTTTTGCTATTGGCTTCGCTCCGCTTGGGCCCGACTCGGGTCTGCTCTGGTCTGGTGTGCTGTGCTGTGGTGTAGTGTAGTGTGGTGTGGTGTGGTTCGATTGCTGGGCAACCTCACACAGCAACTAATAAGTACTCCAGGTTCGACTCGCACATGTGTTCATGGGAAATGGCTTGGAAATAATAGTAAACGTGCCTCTTTCGCAGCCAAAGAGAAAATGCATAAATATTGCTTTTAATAGAGAGAGAGAGAGAAGGGGAGAGAGAGTGCGAGAGAGAGAGAGAGAAAAAAGCAAAGACAGAGAGAAAACATCAACAAATAAAAGAAAAACAAAAACAGAATAAGAAAAAAATGTCTCAAGTGGTCGCTGTTGTCCAGTTCGAGCTCCATGGAAAGTGGTAGCTAAATATACCATATACATAATATACCTGTGTGTGTGTGCGTGTGTGTGTTTGTCTTGGCCCCGATCGTCAGTCCGGTGAGGGTATATGGCGTTGTTTATTTAGTGATTTGTTGTTTCTCGACTAAAAATGCGACTCATATTGTTTATTTAATTGTTAACAAGCGTGCCTGCTCGTTACAAGTAACAAATTATTACCAAGTCCCAGAACTGCCCTGTCCCCACTTGCATTCATTTTGCAAATCATGCAGAGCAAAGAGGCACAGGAAGAGGCAGAGAGGAGGAGAAGGAGAGCCAAGCAAGTTGAGTCTAGAATTTATACAAAATCACGCTGCCAGCAAGTCTCAACAATGTTTGCTCAAGCTCTCGAACTGCCGTCGCCTGACCATGTTTGCCCAAGACTTGACTGGGACACATAGAAAGAGAGAGACAGAGAGATATCGCTGGCGAGATCTGCTGGCCAAAGATCGGGCTGAAGATATGCCTGCGTGCGTGCGTGTGTGCGTGCAAAAGCGCTTCGAAATCGGTGAATGGCTGCGCTTCAATGCACTAAACAGGCCAACTACGGATCGGAGAGTGGCCGTACCCGGACTGCCTGAACAGGCCTAGCAGACGACGGATGCTGTGACCAAAGTTGGCGACAACTACAGCAACAACAAGAGTTGCAACTACAACTACAACTTGGCGTTGGTTTTAATTAAACAAACAAGGCGCAGGCGCAGTCAGGCAACAGTGAAAACAAGTCACAAGCAAATAAGCAAACTTGCAGACGAACACAGAGACAGAGGAAGGAAGAAGAGAGAGAGAGAGGGAGGGAGGGGGAACATACAAACAACAGGTAGCCAGTGTTATTTGCTTTATATGCAGGGTACAGTTGACACCCGTCCATGCGAAAATGCGATAACAATGTTGCGAAATGCGATCAGCGAACGCTGATTAAAATGTTTCACTTAAATGTAGATCGAACTAGGTGATAATTATTGATCGACTTATCGAGGTGTTAACAAGCAGCATAAATACAAGTTAATGGGATGCAGGTGTTGATCAGGAATTGGGTTAATAAGGGAACTTATTGAATGTAAAGGGGAATTACAGAAATAATCGAATATATTGTAGTTTCAGATCTGATGATTGATGCTCATAGAACTCGACGAGATGAGAAGAAAATGTTAAGTAAATATTTGCAATTTTCAGCTTAATTTAGAAGATATAGCCTTTCGATATCATGTTACTCTTGTTGCTCCCTCACTGTAACGGTAATCAAACTATCGATTAAAGCAACAACGCGTAGCTGCCACTGGCCAATAAAGAAACTTGAGGCGAACAATTAAACAACAATTGAGCAACACAAGTTGTTGCGTATTAATCGATAACTTATCGTTCGCTTCGATGATGGAGGCAATCAATCAAAGCGCTTGTGAAAAGGCCTCGTCGCTTCCTTCCATGGAACGGAAGAACTTGCAGACCGCAGAGCACTTAAACTTTTCTATGGATCGCTGCGCACAAAGAAGCGTCGAGGCAACAGGAGCAACAACAACAGCAACAGGAGCAGCATGGAGCACAGGTCGTAGGTGCAACATTGCCCGAAAATAGAAGAAAAAACACACACCAAGCTGGGGCAAGTCGAGTTGGCCTTGGCTCCTCTGCTTTGCTTTGCTGCAAAACCGCGAAAATCAATTGAAAAACTTGCAGCACCAAAAGGAACAAAAGGCTCCCAAGGGAAGGGGGGAGGATGGGAAAGTGCAGGGGGGCTGCAACTGTTTGACTTGCCGGCGGCATCAAAAAGCGCGAAGCGGCGCAAAATGAAAACAGTTTGTCGACTGGCAGCGTGGCACGCAGCAGGGGCAGCTGGGGGAGGAGGGGGGCAATGAAAATGCGAAAAATGGAAAAAACTTTGCCCTGGCAGTCGACCTGTGCTACATTCCCCCCTCCCATCACCCCCTCTGCGACCACAAAGTCAATGCAGACAAGTTCCATGACCTTACAAACGCAGCAGAAATAAACACGGCAACGTGCAACAGCCGCAGCGAGTCCTGTGAGGTTTTTGCCACGACTGTGACTCTGACTACACTTGCACCGTGCCCTCCTTCCTCTCCCCTCCCTCTCCTTCCGTCCTTTGACAACATCAACGTCAACGTAATAAACAAAACTGGCTCAAGATTTTTACGCGTCCGCCCATTAAAATCATTGACATTTAAATGCGCATTTTTGTTATGCACGTCGCCAGGGGGCGCCACAGGATACACTTTTGCTACTTTTAAGCTTTGCTTAGAAGCAGCAGCGACATCATTCGTCGAGTTGCGGCAGTTTTTTGCAGTTTCGAGCACACTCCCTTTGAAGTTTGCTCTCTCTCGTCCGCTCTCCCTCCCTCTCTCCTGTGTGCATTTGTTGCTGCTTTTGTTGCTTTGTTGTGCTTGCACTGAATGCAAACTCTGTATGTGTGTGTGTGTAGCGCCCTCTGCCGGCAAAGCAGCTGCAACTGTGGCTATCATTAAATGCTCTTTGAGTCGCAGTCGCAGTCACAGTTGTTGTTGTTGTTGTTGCTTACCTCTCTCTTTACAATTAAATTTTAATTAAGTGGACAGAAGGATAGCTCTGCCTCTCTTGCTCTCTCTCCTTCCCTCTCTCTTTGCTGTCCTTTGAGCTTTGGCTTTGCTGATTACGCGCCGCACTTGGGACCGCATTTTGATGAATTATGTAATGAGGCAAATGCATAAATTATAGTTGCAACTGCCGAAGCAGCACAAGAAGAAGAACAACAACAGAGAAGAAGATGAAGGAGAAACAGTCAGATAATGTGCAAGTGCTCCCTCAACGATTTGCAACAACAACAACTCAACGAGAGTAACAATAATGCGACACAAAGTTGTGTTCTCTGTTCTGTTACCCTCTCCCTACTTCGTCGCTTTGTCGCTTTGGGGTTGGTTTTCGTTTGTGTCGTTCCACTTTCGAGTTCCGAGAGTGTTTCTATTATTAAATTTTTTGCACAGACCGTTCGGGGGCTAAATGACACCGCAGAAAAAGGACAAAAGTGACAGGCGTTGAGAGAAGGGGTGGGGGGGTGTTGCGGGGTTGCAGGACATGAAAATAAAATTAAATTTCCGATTTCTTCGGCTTCGCTTTTGAGCTTGTCCCGGCAAAAGGCAGCGGCAAATTTTGCTAATAACACAGCGCAGTGCAGCTGCAACAGCCCGCGGGGGAGGGGAGTAAGTGTGCTGGGGGTGGCTTGCAACACACATGTATGTAGGTGAAGGGATGTCGGCGTCGACTTGACTAAAATACAAAACACAAAAAGAGTGTCAAGTGTCGCTAAAAAGGCAAAACATGTGGCAGTGCCTTCTCCCTCACTCACTCTTGCTCTCGCCCTCTCTCTCTCACTCTCCCTCTTCCCCTTCCCTCTTTGCCCTTTGCTGTGCAGATTTATTTCTCATGCACAATAATTTTGCTGGATGAGCAGGCGTTTTTATTTTGACAGCTGGCCCAAGCTTCCGTCTGTGCCACATCCCCCTCCCCTCCCACTTCCCCTGCCCCCACTGCTTGCTACAAATGTGATTTTCCTCTTTCAGCATAGCATACTTCCCAGGGACACAGAAAAAACAATTAAAAGGGAATTTTGTGGAAGAATTAAACTGAAATTCAACAAAAATATCATTTACTGGCGGAAGAGGTGCGAGAAAGAAGGAGAAAGAAGTGAGAATCGGATTGTTTTACGATTGGGGAGTCGTAAATTATGGGAGTGGCAACATAAAACCCAAATTTGATGACCTTCTGAGTGTAAGGGTGCTATAAAGAAGTCGAGAACTGAGTTGCGGAAGTTCTTGACGACTTTTACGATGCACTCGAAATTGAAATGAAATTAGAGAAAACAAATATGAATATTTCCACAGAATATTCCCGAGGCAACAAGCGATTCACGTTTAATATCACATCTTATATTCCCATACCTGTTTTTCCAATTTCATAATTCATATTGCCGGAAAAAAGCTAAAGAAAGCTGTTAAAAAAACCTCCAAATTTAACGATGGCCAATTTGGTTTTATTTATTACGCTGTCATTCTATATGTTTATTCATGTTTTATTGCTATATTATTGTTATTAGTGCATTTGCCACAGCCACAAAATGTTTATGGGCATTTCCAAGGGGGTACTCCTCTGCATATACAATATTCCCTTTTTCCTTCATTCCTTTTTATGGCGTCTTTAATAATCGACTGCGTTTTATGGCTAATTTAATGCTGACTTCGCTGGAGCATTCTTTCATAGATTTCGTAATTGAAATTCGAAATTGATTTTACAATATTGAAGTAGTTGCAAGTGTGTTGCAACCTGTGCCACATGCAACAACCTGAGAACCTGAGGCCCATTTAACGGCGTGTCTCTTTTATGGCAACACTAAAAACGCGCGACATTGACATAGAAAAAAGAGAGTCGCAAAGAGTCGCTGCAACTCGTAAACACAATTTTTATGGCCAACATGAAAACGACCTGTGGCCGACACGCGCTCTCATGCCCCATGATGCATGCCATGCAAGGTTTGTGGAAGCTTGACAATTTAGCATGTTCTCCTCAGTTGCTTGTCTTCTCCCTAGATGACTGTCTGTCCCTCTCTGTTCGTCTGTCTGTCTGTCTCTCCTGTTCCGGTTACATTCCCCAGTCCCTTCACACGTGCACACGTATTAATTAATGTCCGTGTGGAAATTAAGTGAAATATATCTGCAACATGCTTCCACAAATGTGTTCCGAGGATGTTGTCGCCATCATCATCATCATCATCATCAACATCATCAACATCACCAGCAGCAGCAGCAGCCACAGCAGCAGCAGCCTTGTTCTTGTTCATCGTCGTTGTCGACGACGTTCTCTATGTGACAAAATGTCGCTGACATGGATAATTAATGGTCTGTCAACTGACGGGGTTGAGCGGTTGAGGTGTTTCTATAAGTCTGTGCCTGTCTCCCTCTCCCTCTCCCTCTTCCCTCCTCTCTCTCTCTTTCACTCTATGTCTGTTTGTGACCTCGGCTCCTTGGACTGTTCCTGTAGTGCTCTTAATTGCTTGTTTTGAACCTGAGCGAGCGCACTAACTGCCACAAGGTAACCTGACTAATATGAATGAGTGTTGTAGTGTTGGGCAATGTCGACAGTATAGCAATATTGTCCGTGTTAATCAGCATGTATCTTACTATCAGTTGACTGCTGTTACAGTGCAACCTCTACTGTTGTCAACTGAAGTTGCAGTGTTGTACAATGCCTAAAGTAATGCAGTATTGCTGTTATTGGGTAACCTAACTGTTATAAACCTGTGTTGCAGTGTTAGACAGTACTTAACATATTAAAACATTGCCAGTGTTGTTCAATGTGTAAATTGCTATAAGTTTACTGCTTCTACAGTGTCATCTGAACTTATGTTACAGTGTTGGACAATATCTTATGACATATAATGTTGCCAGTGTTGGTCAACAAGTGACTTTCTGTAAGTCAACTTCTCTTGCAGAGCAGCCTGACTATTGCAAACTAATGTTGTAGTGTTGCACAATGTCTTAAGTATAGAAATGTGACCAGTGTTGCTTAGCGTTTAATTTATTATCAGTCTACTGTTAACCTAACTACAGTGAATTGATTTGTAGTGTTTGAAAGTGAGAGAGAGGGCACTCTGCTAGTATATACTTTACAGGGTATCTAGCAGTCAATAGTGTTATGCACTTCCCTTCCCCTCTCTCGCATTAGTTTTATTTATTTACTTAGGCTGCCTGGCAAAAACAGTTATTCGAATTTGGCCTAAAACAGCAAAGAATCATTCGCTTGTTTGCTTTGCCTCATTGTCGGATTAATTGTTTGGACATTTTATTTAATTTATGTTCATGTGCGCTTCGCTGCGTTTCCCTCGCATAAATAACAGTAAAGTTAACGAGCAGCAACAGCAACAACGTTGGCACTTGCAACAATGTTGCTGCAACATTTTATTCGCATTCTACATTTGCATTCCGTATTTGCATTCGCATTCTGCATTTGCGAATAGTTCAGCGCGTAAATTCAACATTTTATTGGCCAAAGATTCTTTGTTATTTATTTGTTTAGCAATTTCTGCACAACTTGACTTTGAATTTGATGTTGATTTTTCCTTTTTTTTAGAGTTTTTTTTGGTTATTTTGAAATTTTGTTTGGAGCTTTGACGACGCAATGTCTGCCTTTGTATTTCAATGCCATAAATTGTGTCGCCGCTGTACTATAAAAATAAGCTGACTATCACACACATACTGGCACACACACACAGGCGCACACTGGCATACACTTTGGAGTCTTTGGCTTGCTGTAACATTACGCATACGCCCTGCGGGCAACTCTTCTGGGTGGGCGGCTTCCTGGCATTGATTTTTGTACATATATGAAAATGTGTGTGTGTGTGTTTGTTGTTGTTGCTGCTGCTTGCTGCTTTGTTGTATGTTGCTTCTTCGGGGGCTGCTTTGTATTATTTTCTTGTATTTAATGGCATTTCTAGCGTGGTTTATTTGTTGGCATGCGTGCGACCGACGACGCCAGCGACGACGAGCGATAAACACGCGGTCCCCGTCGCCGGTTCCCCATCGCCCAACAGCCCAGCCACCACCCACCCACCATCACCCAACAGACCCCCATATCACAGCCATATAGCCTCCTCTCCTCCCTGCCCCTCCCCCTTTTCGCTGGCTGTCTCCGGCATGCGTTTAAGTTTACAGTTAATGGCTTTTAATGGCATTCCTGTTGTTTTTGTCTTTGTTTCAGCTTTTCCTGCTTTGCTTCTGCTTCTCCTCTCACAGCTCTCTTCCTCTCCCTTCCTGCCTCTCTCTCTATTTGTTAAAAGATCTTGAACAAATATCAAAATCAATTAGTTGCGTAAATTTCGTTTCAGTTTTCAAACGTTTTCGATTTTCTTTGGCTCATCTTACAGCAGCTTCATCATCGTTTATATATAGTACGACTTCCTAAATAAATTTCCACATATTTTGTAAATTATTTCACACCCCAGCAAAAGTTATAAACCTTAGCTAATCCAAGACTGAACTGAACGTTTCGTTCGTTCACAAATTACCAAATACCACAAATTATTTTTCTTTCATAAATTTCCATTTCCAGTTTTCTCCCCCCTCCGCTTCTGCTACTTCAGCTGCCTCTGCCAGTCAGAGGGGGCCTCCACTTGAGTTTGACTCGTCTGTGTTTTTGATTTTGTAGACTTTGTAGCGCCCTCTCACTCTGCCCCTCTCTCTCTGTCTCTCTTGCTTCTTGACTAGAGGGGAATTTCAATGAGGCATCTCGTTTATAATTTATGGCGCTGCTGCTAATGGCCAAATTGCCCATAACAATAATTTGCATGCAAGTCTCTTCAGTTTGACTAATTTCCTAGTCAGCCGAGAAATATGAGCAATCAAGAGAGTAAAATAGACACACGCACACACACACACACACACTCGCACACTTTGTAGAAATTATGAGGCTAAGCTAAGCTCTTCTGTGTGTGCAATCTTATCGATAGCAGGCCTCCATATATCACTCAACATCAAGTGTATTCGATATGGTCACGTTCGAATCGAAACATTTATAACAATTGCTTAATTGAAACGCCCCAACGAAGGCGCACAAAATTTAAATTTATGAAAGCAGCAACATCAACAGCGCAGCCACAAATCGAAAAATCCAAAATCGAACAAAATCATAAATAAATCGTTCGCTTATCTCGCTCGCGCGGCACTTTTGCCCGCACCAACAAAACAAAAAAAAAGAATCAAAGTGAAATGCCGCAGTTCATTTTCCACTTGGAAAAGTGGACAAGAAGGCAGCCACGGCAATACACGAATCTGAATCTGAGCCTGACTGACGCAACCATTGAGTGACTGAGCAACTGACTGACTGAACTTTGTACTGGACTGTGTCGTTGACTCGCCACGCCTTGCCCCGCCCCTCTTTCGATATCAACTAGCTGTCAGTTTCGACTACGAAATGCTTGAAATTTACTAACGTTATAAAGTTGCCCCTGTGCACAGGTCAAGCTGGCCGTGGGTTGCTCTGATAAGCAGCGAGCAGCTTTATGTTATCATTGCCATACAATTTCAATTGGTGGGGGAGAGAGAAAGTGTCAGAGACAGAGGGGAAGAGAACATGCTTAAAACATATTCGAACATTCTTTTTAGATTTCCGATCAATTCTAGTATTCCATAGTTCCCATAAGAACTAGTTCCATTAGTTTATGTACATAAATAGTTCAACTATTGCATTGACTTCTGTAAATCACAAAGCTTCCTATTTTAAATGTATAAAGCCAATCTTTAGCATATATGCAGTCTGCCATAAACTAGTTTCAATGAATTATAAAAACCCTTTCGCTATAAACTGTATAATCAAAGCTCTTCCATTGACTTCCGCAGTCAAGCGCAAGTAAAACTTGAAAGTTGTTCAAGATTTAGAAATAATTTCCAAAGTACTCGTAAATCTGCGTATTTGTCAAGTCTTTAACAATTCTCCGACTTGTAGCAGCTTGTTGTTATTGTTGTTCTTGTTGTTGTTCGTCTTGTTGTTGTTGCTGTTCTTCATCTTGTTGTTGTTGCTGTTGGCGTTACGAGCTTGCCCCGTTAGAATTGGCTCTTACATATTTGGCGCTATGGCATCGTAAACATTTTATTGCACGCCATAAAAAAGTGCAATAGACCAAATAGACGGACGGGTCGCCTCGCTATCAACAGTTTCACGCCTTCCTGTGTAGTAACACTGTATCGTACTGTAGTACTTGCCGGGCTATGTGTTGTGTATCTTGTATCTTGTGCGAGTATCTGTTCGCAGCTCGAGTATCTTTTGGGCTTTGTTTATGCCACACATGTTACGCCTACGAAAAGTCGTATAAAAAACGCACTACGTCCGCTGGCCGCCCGCCCGCAGAGTGCTAGAGTGCCTGCATTGTCTGCCTGTTTGTCTGTCTGGCAGTGCGACTGTCTCTGGGTTCCTCCATTTGCCTGCCATATGTGGCAGAAATGCTAATGGGCCTCGTGGAAACTTCACTTTTCGAGTTCTACCTTCTATTTTTATATGCTTCCACAGAGGAAGCAGACGGACCTACAAGAGAGAAGAAGAAGAGCAAGAAGTAGCGCTCTGGCTCCAGTCGAGGTTGTCGCTGTTGTGTCTCCTTTGGTGCATCCTCCTCACTGGGCGCTTGTCAATCAAAAAAATTATGCGCAGTTTCCTCCTGCTGCGACGACTTCAAGTTGTAGTTAAACTCAAAGTTGTTCCGCCAATTTTATGCACCAAATTGCCAGGAAAAAGACAGAGAGAGAGAGATAGATGCAGAGAAAGAGAGAGACAGAGAGAGAGCGAGTGTGCGAGCAGCTGCAAGTCAGACAAGGTCTTGCTGGTGCATATGTTAATTGAAATCTAGACAGCATTTGCATTTTAGCCAAGTTATCTATCCATCAAAACTTGATTTGCGCATGCATTTAGAACAGATTGTTCCTAGAACACGGTACGATCCGTAGTAAACTATTTTCTTAGTGAACTTATAATTAAAATAAAATTGTAGTCTCAGTACTCTTCAGTGTTATTTTGTTTACATTACAAAGTAATCTGTATTAAAAAGCACTGCTGGATACCGTCAAAGCAGAAAATAATGAAGAAAACCGTACATAATGCAAAATTATTGATATATGGAGGCAGTGGGCGTGGCAGTCAACATTTAAAGTTTACTTTACTCGCGTTAAATATACAGGTACCTTCATGCCAACTTTAGTGACTCTGGCTCTTAAATTAGCTGCGATCAACGCGTTCATACGGACAGACAGGCGTGTATAAATCGATACGGCCGACAATACTTATTAGATAATATGCTCTGTGGTATTTACCGAACTTTCTTCTAACAATTTAGACTATTTTCTGCAATTGAATCGTATAAAAAGTACCATAGAGCACTCGCCATGCCATCTCTCCCTCATTCACTCATGTTCCAAGCAATCAACAGTGTTTGCACTCATTTATCGATTGCAAAGTATCGATAGTTGTGTCTACATTGCTAATAATACGATGCCACGAGCTGCAAATTGCTTGTTAACATAATTCCCGATGATGCTGGTGCTGCTGCTGGTGCTGCAGTTGTGCCAATTGCCAAATGGCCACATGGCCAGACGTGCCTGCATCCAAGCATTAAATGAGCAGCCCCAAAATGCGAGCAGGCAAGTGGACAGGGAGAGTAGAGGAGGAGGAGAATGAAGGGAAGGCACTGTGCAGATGCAATGAACTCTTGAAGACGCGGTGAGTTCTTTAAAATAGCCACATCGCACACACGGGCCAGACATGAGCAGCCCACGCTACTCCTGCTGCATTCTTCGTGCTGCTGCTTGCTACTTGCCGCATGCTGCATGCCTCGTTCCTGCCTGGCAATCAACGCACTTGTTCCTGCCTCTGCTGCTGCTGATGTGGCTGGGGCTGCCTCTTGTTATTGTTGTAAACTATTTATGCATTTCGAAGTTTATTTGAAACACGAAAGCAAACGCTCTGCTCTGCTCAGCTCTGCTCTGCTCTGCTTTGCTCTGCTCTGCCCTGGCCAGGAATTTCATTCCATGGCATTTCAAATGTTGTTTTTTCTCGCATCGCGCATCTTTTCGTTGCTGTTTGTTGATTTTATGTACTGTTTTTCTTGCTTCACTTGCCCCAAATGGGGGCGCAGTCGGGGGCGCGTGCTTGTGCCCTGCGGCCACATATGGTCACCTTAATTTACCCCGAACCTCATCTCTCTCTCTCGTCCACATTTCCTCTCACTTTCTCGGTCGTGCTGCAAATAATTTATGCGTTTTTCCTTGAGTTTGGTTTATTTTTCCAAGCGCATTTCAACAGCTAAAGCAATCAGCGTTTCTCAGGGCGGAAGCACCAAGGGATGTTGTTGTTGTTCTTGTTGTTGTTCAATGTTCAATCTTCAATGTTAAATGTTGAATGTTGATACGATGCTAGATACTCCCGACGGGTGGTTCAGGTCTATTCACCTCTTCCTCCACTCCATCATCCTGAGGCACTTCACAACTTTTGTTTACTTTGACGCCGGGCATGAGGTGTTTCAATTGAACCATACACTCACTATACGGGTAGTCAGAGTGCCCCGAATTCCGTGGCAAATCTCAGCTCGAAGCAGAGTAGTAGAAACATCACATGAGGTTGAAGAACCTGCCAGAATTTGTGGCAAACTTTTATACGCCTCATTCCGTCTCTCGTCTCGTCTTTCGACACTTTTTTATATCAGCCATAGCCATAAAGCTGACACTGGCTATGCTAGCTCAGCTTTTTACTGCCTGCACACATTGACAATTAATGTCAGGTAATGGGCGCACCAGATGTCATATAAGACATTAAATGATGTAATATGATGGCAGCACACGAGAGACACTTTGCTGTGCCACACACAGCCAAGCTCAGGGACAAACTCAAAGGCATCTCGTGGGAAACATTTTGGCTACTTTTATAGAATCATAGCCGAAAAAAGCAAATAGAGAAGAGTCTTGGTAAATCGTATAACGCATGTTCTTCTAATTAATGATTAGTATAATGACTAGCTCTACTTTTATCTACTTTCGTAATTTAACTTTATGGTATCAGCTCTCAGTTCTTACACTCTAATTGAGGCAGTCAGTTTTTATGGCAACCCAAAAATAGCATGGTAACCCTAAAGCGCAAAGGTTGACAATGTGTAGTTGTGAGTTTACAGTGGAAAGAGAGAACTGTTTCTCTATCCTTAAAGCTTAAAAGCTTCTTTGCAATTTAAAGTCGAACATTCACTCTCTCTCTCTCTCTGCCTCTCTACCTCCCTCTCGCTCTGCGCTCACTGCACAGGAGCGCATCTTGCAGTACCCGCACTACGTTAAAGGCCGCACCCTTTCCAAATCAGAAGCCAAACCCATGCGGTGCATTTGGAATGAAAATAAACAAATGCACCAAAAAATATGTAAATAAATCTACAAAACTGATTGATTGACTGCCGTGATCGATTTGAAGAGAGGCAACACGAATAGGGGGCGGCTCAGAGAGTGCAAGAGGGGGGCAGGGAGGCGCACAATTATAATTCTATTAACAGTAAATTTAAATGTCTGTCTGACAAGGCAGCGCCGCCACATGCTGAGAGTTTTCTGGCGCGGCATGTTCGGCATATTTAATTAATTATTGTAGAATTCTTTTTTTAGTAAACAAAACTTTTGATCGCTTGTTGCCCAAAAGAATTGTAGGCGCATTTATGGAAATATTCTCGTGTTTAATTACAAGAACATCTCAAGCACAACAGGCATAACAAATGAGTTGAACATGGGCGAGGAATGTCAGGGTTAGGCACAGAGAGAGGGAGGGAAGAAGATGACGAAGACATGCTAACTAGATTGAAACGCCTGCCAGAGCTGTGCAGCAAAATAAAGCTGAATCTAAAGGGAGCTAAAGGATATTTTTAACAGAGCAGACGAGGTAAATGATGAAGATGCCACAGAGCAGCAGAAGAAGAGGCAGAGGCTGTGGCAGAGGCAGAAGTAGAGTTAAAGCAAAGCAAAGCAGAGCCGAGTGAGAAGCACAGTGAATGCCTCCGCACTCAGCTGTCGGCGAACAGAAAGAAGTCAACAGCTCGTTAACGTTAAAGTGGCAAGAGATATGCTACGAGAAACGGGAAAGAGAACTGAGAACACGACGAGAACAGGCTGAGAACGAGCCAGAGAAGGAGCCCAAGAACGAACCCGGGCTGGGCCCCATCTGCAAGTTCCATCTGCGAGCTTAGACTGTGAGCCTCTCTGCCTGAGCAGGCAACAATGGGGCAACAAGTCGCGTCTGAGATGCGTCGCCCACGGCAACAACAGTTGCCACAGTCAGAGATGGAGACGCAGACGTAGCTGCAGCAAAGCAAGGATGCCACATTTTGAAGAGCGAAATTGGCGTTGAAAAGTATCTGACTGCAACTGCGATGACGACGACGACGACGACGACGAGCTGCATGGTCAATTGCGCCGGGTCAGCTTGTGTTTGTTCCACCAGCTTCGCTCACGCCTGGCAGACTGTTCCCTCCCCTCCCTTCGCCCTCTTGTGGCAAACTAAGCGCAATGAAGTAGCCAAATGGGGCAGGGGGCAAGCGGACAAGGCAGTTGCGAATGGCGGCTTGACTGAGGTCAAGTTTGCAAGATGAAATTGCACAGCACAGGAGAATTATGAGTGAGAGAGATTACTCAGTTCATTTTGGTAGGCGTCTTAATTAAGTTAGCAAGTAGTAAGAGAGGGAGAGAGAGAGAAGGAGAGAGGAAGAGTGGCAGAAAGAGCAGCAGACTTTTTAAAAACCTATGAGGTTCAAGGGTAATGTATGTAATAGGCAGAAGAAGGTGCTGTCTGTCTGTCTAAGGACTAACAAACTTGATGAAAGTATGCCTAATTATTCCACGCAGTTTAAGTGAGGTATAGAATATAAGCAAGCCTTTCTTCGACCCCACAAAGTCTCTTTGTTCGTATGAACATTTATATCTTCATAACTACAAGAACTAGACCTACCAAATTTTATAACAGTATGTCTTACAATTACATGCAGCTAAAGTGAGATGTAGAATCTAACTACGCCCCTTTTCAGACTAACAAATCGAAGTTTAATATTACATATTATCAAGTAATCGTTGCTTCGTCTCTCGCCTTAACAGTTTCCACTTTCAATCTATAGAGAACTTCCCAACTTCTTTTAAACATTCCAAAAATGTAACTTACCATTTTTTCCATTCCGTTACAATGTTGCTTAAGCGTTGTTCCTCTTTATGCCTGCAATGAGAGAGATGAGAACATAAAGATTAGTTATCTGTGGTTTATATTGGATAATGCTCAACAAACTCAATATAATCATGACGTACACAAAGAAGATACTCCAAATCGGAGTGTTTTGTTTATCTTGGTCGTAAAAAATGTTTATAAATTTTTAATTAGAAATTATTAAAAGGAGACAACTTAATTACGTAATGAGCATTAAAGTTGATGAGCTCGACATTTAAGAGAGTTAGGGGAAGGGAGGGGTTGGGGGGAAAGGGCAGGAAAATTCCGCTGCTTGGACTGATTTATGTTGTGACAGGAACAAAACAGAAAATGGCGTGAAAAACTGGCGAATAAAACGCTCGAGGAGGCGAGAGAAAAAGCAAGAAGAAGAGAAAGAGATAGAAGGGTGTAATGCGACATAATTTACAGTCTGCCCCAAAGAATGCCAGGGGAAGTGAGTGGGGGCTGCGAGTCAAGTGTGGGCGATGGCGGCGAGAAAAAAGAGTTGTGGCCTGGCGGGTTTAGCTGCCCAAATTGCGGCCTGAGTTATGCGAGCCTTGCCTAGGCAAATATGTTAATATTTAGCTAATGAATGAGTGGGAGAGGGGCGGGGGGGTTGCCCAAGAGTGGGAGTGGACAGCCCCAGAAGACAGAGAGACAAAGACAATTGTGGTAGCTGTTTTCCACTGGAGGAAGGCACTTCAAAAAGCAGCGCGGGCAAACAGAGGGCAATACAAACAGGAAAACCGAGCGGGGGCAAATAGACAGACTGAGAAAGAGTGTGAGAGAGAGAGAGAGGGAGAGCGACAGGGTGCCCCGTCACTGTGGACTACTTTAATCACGCCATGGGATTAAGGGCAAAATGCCGCAGATGATGAAGAAGTTGCGTGTGCCAAGAGTTCGTTGAGGTCGTTGAAGAGAGGAAGAGGAGGGAGGAAGGGAAGGGGGGCGAACTACGCTTACAATTTAATTAACTTTTTGTTTTTATTTCTTATTAAAGGGGGCCCCTTGTCTGTATTTGTTAACGGCACTCTTTGTATGCCATAATGCAAGTTTAATCAGCGCGCGACAAAAAAACACAACAAACACAGACAGGCAGCTCACAGATACAGCTACAGTTAGTAGATACACAGATATAAACATAGATACACACACAGATACACACTACAGCACGAATACAGCTGGAGATACTTGCTGCATCTGCAGTGTCTGGTGTCTGTCTTTGTATCTCTATCACAAAATTTGCCTAACCAAGCACATTGCAGATAAGTCGAACAACAACAACAGCAACAGGAAGAGCACTACAACAACAACAAGAGAGTCTTTTGTCTGTTGCCGCCTTTGATTTACCTCTTCTCCTTCTCCCTCAATTTGCCAGGTGTAATCTCAACACCAGCAACAACAATCACAGCTCGTTGATAAAGTTAAGCAAACGACAACGAGCAAAACGACAATTTTTTAATTATTAACTCTGGCGCTATTGTTTAATTAAGCAAGAAGGCAACAAATTGCTTTGCTTTTGCTCCAGATACATTTACAGTTGCGCCCAAAAGTATTTGCACTGATAAGATACATGCTTTCAGATGTTATTTTTATTATAGAAACAGCGATTCATTAAAGACATAACGAAACAGTTGTGGAAACATGTGCAAGTTATCGATGAAGTAACAAATCGTAATAAGCTAAGTTATCGATAAATATAAATCTATAGTTCTATTATTAAAATCCTTATCGATTTATAGATCTTTAGTTCTTTTAATAAAATCATTTCAAGTGTTTTGTTTTGCTAGCAAGTGATTAAAAATATCAAAGATTGGCAAAGTTTTCTGCCAATTTGAATATAGAAATTTATAGAGTACAGTTTTTGTAATATTTCATGCATTCCAATTTGAATAAACTTTAGATCTGTGTGTGTATCGAGTTTTGTTCACCATTTTTTGCTGTTTAGATGAATGTTTTAATGAAATTTGACAGACGAGTGTGCGCGCATAGTTAAAAGATTATGATCACACGATGCGATAGCGAGAAGGCGTGCGCTATTCATATTGTCATCTTTCAAGTCATATAAATCATGTATATATACAAGATATCTATGTTTGTGTGTGTGTGTGAGGGAGATCTTCAAAGCATTGGCTAACAAATCAAATTCCAAGAAATTCGAATTCGTATTCGAATTCAAATGTGACTGGGCAACATAAAAAACATATTTCAAAAGAAATCTGTAGAGAAGAACCTGCAGCAACGAGTTGAGATCGCAGATCTTGATATCTTGTGATCGGGGCTGAGCTCTTTCAGCTAATTAAATGGGCAGGCAGAGGCGCAGAGAGTCGTCTTCATGTGGCAGGCCAATTAATTAAGCGCATAATTTATGGCTAAATGTGGCTCTCAACCTCTCTTTCTATCTCCCTCTCTCCCTCTTTGTCAACGTAGTGTAAACAAAATGCGATCATAAACTCATTTAAAAACAGCAACAGCAACAGAACAAAAAGTATCCGATTGCAAATGTTTAATTTATGACGTTGGCAAAAATTTATGACTCAAATTGAAATGCTCCACGCGGACAAGGATGCGACAATGAATATGTATTGTATCTTTGTATCTTTGTATGTTTGTATCTTTCAAATTGAAATTCCAATGAAGCCCGAAGGAGGCAGGCAGAGAAATGGCAGCGCAGGAAGCAACAGTCAGACAAGGCGCAGACCTTAAACAAACAGAAATTAATTATGTTTCAATGCGAGAGAGAGAAAGAGAGACACACATACAGATACAGATACATCTCGCAGATACTCGCACTAAAGCAACGCGCAGACATAAAATAATTTCATTTCATTTCACTTCTTTTCTTTTCATTTCATTTCATTTGGTTGTGTTTCTCTTCTTCGCTTCTGTTTATAAGAAAAATATGTTGTTGTTTGTTTTAACGCGCGCTTCCTTTGCGTGTGCAACATGTGCGTGTGCAGTGCGAGGCAGAGATGCGTATCTGTTGGATACATGTGCATTTGTAACTGCAAGAAGAACGAATCTATCTGTGTCTATTTTTGGGCATCATTTCAATTAATTTGCCAAGCGCAAACGCATAGAAACTTGCGCTGTAACTGTAGGATGCGTTTTTATGAATCTCATATTGCATGCCTCAGTTGCCTCTCCCCCTCTCCATCCTCTCCTGCCACCCTCTCCTTGTGTTCTGCTCAGCTTCATTTTAATTAGCTTGACATTTTCCCTGTTTTTTTTTTTGTCTGCCTCCTTCGCATCTCGTTGATTTTTCGTTGCCTTTTGCTGAACTTCGCTCGTTCCACACTCCTTCTCTGCCTTTTCTGCTCTCTGTCTGCGGTTTTTTTTAGGGTTAACAGCGCGTAGATTGATATCTTCAAGTTCATTAGAGTTGCAAGTTGCTTTAATTGGAAATATGCACAGATCTTCCAGCCAGACAAAGGAGACTGCGCGGCACACTTGGGCGAGAATTAATGATGCCTGAACTCTCCCGACTCCCGACTCGAGACTCGCGAGACTCCCCGAGACTCAACTCGACCCTGTTGCATCTCTCTTGCATCTTGAATTCCGCTTAAACTTGGACATTTCATGCCTTCTTCCCTTTATTCGCTTCGTTTTGCCTTAACTGATTTCAAGGGAAACAGCTCAACGTTAATTAAATAGCGCGCCTTGGAAGTTTCTCTTCAAATTTGTATAAAGTTCTCAACTTATTGGGGACTTCATCAATCAAACTAGCTAACTGTCTATTAAACTAGCTTGCTAACTATTGTATCTATCTGTCTCTCAATCTATCTTTCTCTCTATGTATCTATCTGTCAATCTATGCACAACTCTCACTCCACTTGTCTGCTATCTGTTCGCTATACCATAACTAATTTCCATTTAAATTTCCATTTAAATTCCCCCTCCTTCCACTCTCCTTTCCCTGCTCTCCTTCTGCCCGCATGCCTTGTTAATTTTCATTCTAAATCGAGTGTTTTCCCTTAGCTTTTCGTATTTGTTCTTTAGACGCTGCGCACAACAAACAAAATTAACACCTAGTCGCTACATTTCCAGCTAAAACCCACACACACACGCACACACATGTAGGCAGGGAGAGACCATAAGTCAAACCTCTAACAAGGTGTCATTCGGTCTTGGCGTCTGCTAAATGAATTAGAGGGAGGCAGAGGAGACAGACAGAGAGAGAGGCATATAAAGGGAAGAAGTAGTATAAAGAGAGGGGAGGAACACTGTCTCACACCCACATGTCATACTAACTGAATTTATAACTGACACTTTCGGTTTTTCCCCATTCATTTAAATGCAAATTGTCCAACTAGGCGTATGCTCGATATTTGCACAGCCAATAAGCATATTAAACAAATATACAAACACAAAAAACAATAACAAAGAGAGACATGAATAGAGTACGATGAGCAATGAAAATAAATTCTAGTTAAAATTGCTGCAAATTTAAAGTTTTGTGTTTGTCTAAAAAGAGAGAGAGAGAGGGAGAGAGGGAGAGACAGAGCTAGCTAGGTGAAGCAAGGTTAGAAGAGGGAGCAGGGGGCAGCTCCCCGTCTACAGCACCCCGCTGTTCTATTAGCGTAATTTTCTACTTGATTTCTGACGCTCATAAATCATCATCAGTTCCTCCAGTCTGCACACACAGCGATAGCGTCAGCAGCGACGCTGTACGTTGTCATTGCTGTTGTTCTTGTTGTTGTTTAGGTAGTCGTCGTTTTAGTTTTATGGAATTTATCTGCACAACGTCAGGCGACAACAGCAACAACAACAACAACAACAAAGTGAAGGAGAACGACGACAAGTTTGGCGACACAGTTAGCAGCAGCAGCAACAAGTTTTAGTGTCGTTGTTGTTGTTAGTTTGATGTATCTGCCAGATACGCGAATGCTGACAAAATTGATAGCCTGTTGAATGTGTGTGTGTGCGAGTGTGCTCAACCAAAACGATGCATAATAAATGTTTCGATAAACAATAAAACAAGAATTTATTGAAAATAAAGAAACAAAAAGACAAAAAAGGAACAAAAAAACGAAGCAAAAGGTAAAAAAAATAAAGCACAAAATGAAGAAACAAATAAAAAGCAATAAACAAAAAGCTAGCCAAACAAAAAAGCGCAAATGCTTTGGCACAAAATGGCGAAACTTTGAAATTCAATACAGAAATCGAAACAGCTTCAAAATGTTTGCAAGCATAATTTTTTATGGAGAAGGTTTCTAATCTCCACACACTTAATAATTGTTAAAGAAACACACACGCGCAACAAAACAGACAAACAGCTAAAAGCATTTAGCCAAAAAATAGCCATTAAAAGCCAATTTGACGCGCGACTGTTGAACAAAGACAAACAAGAGTTTGTTTTTGAAATTGGTAAACAAAAATTGCGTTTTTTTGGCTAAGAAAACTAATTGAAGACGCCGCAACGAACTGCAGAGACTGCTAAAAATTAGCGGGCTCAACTTGGCCATCATATTCCCCCTCACTCTTCACCCTCTTTACCACTTCCTCCCCTTCTCCTGTCTCTCTGTAGTTATCTTGTCTCTGGCTAATTGCTGTGCCTATTCAAACGAGCCTCATAAATAATCGGGCTAACAAAACGAGGCAAAGCAAAGAAAAACAAACAGAGCCAGGCATGAAGAGTGGGAAGAAAGAAAGACAGCAAAGAAAATGAAGAAAGCAAGCAGAAGAAACAGAAGAAATCGATCGAGCCGCAGCCACTGTACAAAATTATGATCAATGCAATCATGTCAAATTTATTTTTTGGTGGGCTCTCCCTCCCCCCTCTCTGTGTGTAACCCGCACGAATATGGCCCAAAAGCCTGGCTTGAGGCTTGAAGGAGCTGCAGAATAAATCAAACAAACGACGAGGCCCAAAGACAACAACAACGATGAAGCTGAGCAACTGAAGCCAGCGCAGTTTGATGAATTGCAGCACACGGGCGCGTTGACTTGGCCAGTCTTGAGTTGATGAACGATTGGCCCCGCTCAGTTGCCTTTAAACAGGGCTCAGAGGGGTCCCCTTCCCCATCCCCTTCTCCCTCTGGCAAACTGCGGGTACACGGTAAAAATTAATCAATATGCTGTGGCTGTGCCTGCTGCTGATGTGGTTCGTGTGGTAGAGACAAGAAGAGCAGGAGAGCCAAGAAGAGGAGGAGGAGAGAGGAGTCCCTGCATCAGGGAAGAGAGAAGAAGGGAGCTGCGGGGAAATGGTTTTATAATTATGAGGGTCGCGTTCAGGTTGAGTGGAAATTGTTGGTTGTGTGCGACGTGCGCTCGTTGAAGGAGAGGAGGGCTGACCCGAAATAAGTACGACTTGTTTGTCAATAATAACAACACAAGCCAAAAGACAATTCTTGTGGTCAATAATTAGAGTGGGGCACACACACACACACACATTGTATTGCCACACCCTGGGAAGCAATGCAATGCGCTTGAAATGTTGCCAGCAACATGTTGCAGCAGCTCGTTAAATTCGATTAGGGGTACTCCTGCAGAGCAAATAAATCATTAAGTTGCAACTAGCAGGAGCAGGAGCAGGAGCAAGAGCAGAAATCAATTATGTAGGAGTGATTACACTTCAGGGCGTGGATCACAGAGTTATTTATATAGTGTATATGTATGTATGTATATGTATTATAGATTAAAGTTAAGTTGTTGCTGTGTTCGATATCAACAGACAAAGTGATTATTTATTTGCAAGCATTATCATAGATCTTTATCGTGTGTGTAAGAAACTCAGTTCAGTTTGTATTAATTCGCATGTAATTTGATATCAAACTGCGGTTAAACACAAAGAATTGATTAATGATCAGTGTGATCATGATTTAGAGTATAGTATGCGATTGATCGTTGTTGGTTATGCATGTCAAACTAAGATAAACAATCGTTATTCAATGGTAGATTAAGATCATATCAAGTTGAGATCACTAAGATGAAGATCAGTAAGGCGATCACTAAGATCACTAACTAGAATAATTCAAGAATCGTTATTTAAGTCAGTTTAAGATCATGCAAGCTAGTTCCACAGTCTTAGATATAAGATATACTATTAATATAACTGATCTTGCTTTAACTGATCTCTAAAGTTACTTAAAGTTTCCCTGATATTAAAATTTGAGTACAAAGTTTCTTCTCTCTCTCTTCTCTATCCCTTCTTTCTTTCCTTTCCTTCCCTGCCTGTCTGTCCAAATGCAAATTAGAAGATGGACAATATAAACAGCAAATCGGTTTGGATCGTGCCGCATTAGTATGCACATTAGCGCCCAAATGACAGCTCCGCACACACGGCGTAGTTAAGCAGGATACCCAAGATACTCCAGTGACAACTCAACTTCATGACAAGTCAACTTGTCTCGTGGCTGACTGACTGACTGCCTCACTGCCTCCCTTTCCCCCTGTCCCCCTTCCTGCCGGACTGACTGAGTGGCAAAGCGATTGTCAATAAATTTTGTGGCAAAAACGAAACGAAAAACGCTGAAAAACTTCAACGAGATAATCCGCACAATTAAGCAGGGGAGACACCCAAATGCGAATTGGACAAGTTACAAAAAAGTCAAGACCAGACAGAGTAGCAAATTTATGGCCAACTGCGAGAGAGAGAGGGGGAGAGAGACAGAGAGAAGAGAAGCAGCGAAGGCAATAAAACAGTCGCAGAGCAAAAAAGAAAATTTATGATCTTTCGGGGCAGGTAGCCAGGAGAGTTTGTAAAATGATCACCTGTTCGAAGCAGAGCGTGCAGGAGAATGAAGAGGAGAAGGTAGGAGGCAAGGAGGACGCAGAGGAGGCGTGCAAGGCGGGTCTGAGGCAGTTGAGATCTGCGGGCGAGCCACATGACAAAGTCAAAGGCGAGTCTCGTCTGGCATTTGAGTGTCGCCACAGCATGGAGTCCAGTTCGTAGTCGGCATCGTGTACTGCGATCCTTGGTGTGTGACAGTGTGCAATATTTCGCATTGCAATGTGCGGGCTGAGTGAGAGAGAGAGAGGGAGAGAGAGAGAGAGAGAGAACACACTGCGCTGCATGGTGTCCCCTGTGCAGTTAGTCAGGCAGGCAGCAGACAGCAGGCAGTCTCAGTTCCAGTCTCACTCTCAGTTCCAGTTACCTTGCTGCCTCTGCCTCCTCTTCCTCCTACCTCCTGCCTTCTCTTCCTCCTGCTGTTGTATGTAAATTGATATTTTTGCCTTGGCACCTTTGTCCACTTCCTTTGCCGCGTTAACGTTAACCTTGAACGCGTCGTTTCTTTTAACTGAAACTTAATGAAATCATTTCGTAGAGAGTCAGAGATTCTCTGCAGAATTGTGTGCACTAATAAAAAGAACTCATGAAACGAAAATAAACAGAAAAGCCAAATAAAATATTAACGACAAACCCCAAGCAAAGCTGCAGACGGAGTTGGAGGCGATCCTCAAACCTGTTGGACTGTCGCGAGATCGTCGTCGTCGTCGGGCTGCAGCTACATGGAAAAGGTGTCACGTTACGCATAATTTATGACCACAAAAACAATAATTTTCCAAATGGCCGCAAACACGCAACCCGCACACAGGCAGCAAAGCAAAGCGATCCCCATACGATACGATCCCAAGACGATCTCTAACTGCAGTGTACTGTCTCCAAAGAGAGAGAGAGACAGAGAGAGGGAGAGGGTAACATGCGATGCCTTTTGGGCCTTCTTATCTGCATCTAAATCTACATCGAGACTCATCGAGTTGATGGCAGATTAATGAGCTAAACCCAAAGACTGTATCAGGTAGTTTTCCCTGAATTCTCTGCACCTATCTCTCTACATCTCTACCTCTATCTCTCTGTCTCTCTCTTGCAGACACCTGCTTCTGTCTCTTGCCAACTTCAGTTTGGCCCCAATAATTTGGAAGCTACGGTTACGATAGAGCAGTCTCGTCTGGTAGTCGCAACGGCAGCCAACTTTGACAACAAATAATGAAATAATGTTCAGGGCGAGAGAGATAAGATTTCAGTTCTGTCCCCACCCCCTTCCCTTCTCTACCCCTGCACCACTGTTTTTTTTGACAGCAATATTGATTTGAACGGAACGAAAAACGAAAATACTCAACAGTTAAACGGAAAATACAAGCAACGTTTGCCGCCGCAATTTCTTCCTCTTCTTTTCCCACTCTTTGTTGGGTAAACAAAGCCCGTGGCACGTTGGAAAAACGAGAAAGGTGAGCAACAGTGGACAGAGAGAGAGAGAGCGAGAGATAAGGCACAAGCTACCAAAAATAACCGAAAAAACACAACCAAACAAACCGTGAGATATATACAAAAAAAAAACGGGCCACGAATGGAATATGGAATAACTGTATAAGAGAAATAGTGCAAGCGATTGTTGTGGTTTGGTTTGGTATTCCCGATTTAAATGGATTAAAAAGGGAGTTATGAAGGTGGCCAGACAGTTGCCAGCAAAAGTGATAGATTGAGTAACCAGAGGCAAACCATATGCAACTTGAGAGAACCAAACAAATCAATGAAAACATTGTGCAAATATGCAAGTAAAGGCGTTATCTATGCAGATAGGTGGCAAAAGAAAGGTGTTATTCATTATGAAGAACTTCAGAAAATGTAAGAAACATTAATTATAAAGATAGTTGGCAAAAGAAAGGTTTAATTCATTCTAAACATATTCAGAAAGGTGTTAGGAACATGAAATATGCCGAAAGAAAGGGAAATTACAATATAAAGAACACAAAATATGTACATAGATATGATAGCAGAAGAAAGGAACAATTCAATCTAAAGATCTTCACTTCAATGTAAAGCATATAAAATACTTTAATAGTCTCAAATATTTCACATATTTCTGGCAATAAATCTTTCTTTAACTTAGTTTCCTGAACATTTTTGACATATTTCGCATGCCATTTAAGTTGACAAGACAACTTGACAAGATCCCAACGATACATTTGTATCTGGCGCGCACTTGAGGCAGTTTTCAGTGTCGCACAACATACCTGAAGATGCAATACGTTGTTGGTGTTGGTAATCCCAAGCGTTGGTAATTAAAAAGCGCCTTGCAACTGTCGCCGAGGGTTAATCCAATTTCACGTTGCACATACAGAAACAGATACATTTACTTGCGCACAGTGGGGAGGGGGAAACTCTTCCTGTCTTTATTTTTGGACAGATTTTTTAATTAAAATTTCGTGTAGCGCCGCAAATGTTGTTGAGATATCTACGAGACGAGACGAGTCGAGACGCGGATACACTCGACGGTGTCAGGCTGAAGTAGACAGGCGACAGCTCTGCGCAATCTTGGGGAGATGTGGGCCCCACCGTGTGCCGTGCCGTGTGGCTAGCGCCAAAATCCAATTTCAGTTGACGCTTGTCGTCGTCATCGATCACAGATCACCCAAATGGCAACAACAACAATCACAACAACAACAATTGCGACAAGGAGCGACAGAAAAAATCTTGTTTCTTCTTTTTGTTTTGTTTTTATAACAATTTCGTACACAGACACGACGCGCACACACTCACACGCACAATTTGTATTTTCATAACTCGTTTTGCCTCTCGCAGACGTCGACAGAGACTGCGACGGCGACGGTGACGGCGACAGCGACGGCGACTTCAACTTCGACGCTTCTTGTTATGATGCCACTTGGCGGCTGTTTTATTAACTTCTTTTTAATTTATGACAGCCTCTATTTGTTGTATTCGTTGTTGTACTTGTTGTTGTTATTGTATTTGTTGTACATTTGTTTTGTAGCCCGTTTATTGTTACAAATAAAAAGCAACTCGTTAGCCGACTGAGAAATCAACGTGACGCGCCAACAACAATAGGAACAACAGCAGCAGCGGCGTTTACCGTTTGTTTATGCTGTGCTGTGCAGTGCGTATTTATGCTTTTATTGATTAATTGAAGTTTGAAAAGGTGTAATTAAGGCAAAGTCGCGCAATTGTCTGAACAATTTCGATAAGGCGAAAGCGGCTCTACACACATACAACACAAGCGCGACACCACCAAACGCAACGATCGTCGAAGACAAACTGAGGCCTCGGCTCGCCGCGTCGCTGCTGCAGAGCGAAGAACGAGAGCTGCGGCGAGAGAGCAGCAGTCAGAGAGAGCAGCAAATTAAAGAGAGCAAAGCGAGCCGAACGTGAGTGAGTGCGTGCGTGACTGTGTGTGTGGGAGAGCTAAGGCGAAGGAGAGCGAATGTAAGAGAGAGTGTGTGTGTGCGTTGGCAAGTGTTGAGGCAGCAAAGGAGGCGTATATATTGTCAATGCTCGCCTGGCAAATACTCTGCGAAATGCAAATCAAGTATATTTTGTTATTTTATCAGTATTTGCTCATTAGCTTGGTTAGTTAGTGCATGTGAGGGCTGCAGTCTGGCACAGTTTTGCACTTTCTCTTTCCCTTTCTCTTCCTCCTGCTCAACCCCCTCGGGAGGTTGACAAATCCTGCTTGATTGACATTCCCCGTCGAACTGCACATGTGCTGCATTTCGCATGCCAGCAGCAACCCCCCTTGTGGTTCGCCCCAGGCATTTGTCTGGCATGCTTTCGCTTCTGTCTCTCTCTGAGAGAGCGCAAATTTGCAGTTAGGAACGTGCGTTCCTTTCCTTAGGCATGCACCCTGCTGACAGGGGGAACAAGGTGGTGGTGGGTGATGAGGAGGCTGAGACAGAGGCAGAGCACGTTTCGCATACAATATATTCTCTCTCTCTCCCTCCCTCTCTTGCCACTCTCATTAGCCACTGCACTCATTAAATGCGGCCGGAGCCTATCAGTACATGACAATCACAGGAACTAGCCGAAAAAAGGCTAGAAAAGAGCTCACCGCGTTAATTGCAATCCCTTCCTGTGCACGCTCAGCGCGCTCTCCAATTGCTAATGAGCGCACGTTCTCTGCAGCGCACGCTCTCTCTCTCACTCTCTCTTGCTCTTGCTCTCTCTCTGTTTTGCGCTTGCGGGACCGGTTTTCAGGTTTTTATCTGCTAAGGGTCTTGTTAAAAGTAATTCGTAACACGTTGTTACCAGATAACGCCGCTCTGCCCCCGTCCCCTGTCCGTCTCCTAACGAGTTGCCGAGTCGCCCAGCTCCCAGTTGGGCCTCAGTTCTCGATTCTCCGTTGCTCGTCTTCTTCTGGCTCTTCTGCTTTATCCGCCACTTGGCTTGTTAGCGTCGTTCGCTTGCTAAAAGAGCGATAAAAACGCAGAGAGGCAGCCACAATTCAAGATCAGGCCAGGCTCACGTTTTGACTTTTGGCTTCGTCTTCGTTGCCAGTTCAATACACCCTGTGCCGTGTATGTAGCTGCAGGGTGCCCACTGCCAGGGCCGTAGCGATGCTCGCGAAGGTACCTTGTGCACAATCTTACAAGGGCCCCCTGTTAATTACCTTGTTCAATATAAAGAATGTATATTTAAAGTAGAGTAAGTATTTTGTTACTAATTACTTTAGATATTCCAAGAGTAGGCAAATACAAGTATTCTGGTGCAATTCTTATTTGATTTTTTTTTAAAAAAACTAAATATATAACTATGTAAAATATGAATGTAACTTTATAGTACAGTAAGTATTTAGTTTATAATTACTTTAGATATTCCTACGATGCAATTATTATTTGATTTTTTCATTAAAGAAAACAAAATAAACGTTATTTACAGTCCCTGCATTAAACTTTTCACAAAATTACAAGACTTTGTACTAATAACATTAACTTTTTGTCAATTTAATGGCAATTGATCAATAGTTATTGAGAAATCTACATTTAACAAAGAGAATTAGAATGTCTTATATAGTTGGTTTCACTGTCGGTCAACTGTTCGACTGTAGTTAAGGGAGCGCTTTATAAGTGGGGGCCCTTGTGTACCGTATACACCTAGCTACGGGCCTGCCCCTTGCCCATTGCCCGGTCGTGCAGCAGAACATGCCGGCCCAGGGACGTGTTCAGCCAGCATGGGGAGCCGGTTTGATCGGGCAGCAGCGAATGTGAATACCACACCACATGTGGTGCCAATGCTGTTCCGCTGCTGCTCTGCTGCTGCTCCGCTGCTGCTCCTCTGCTGCTCCTCTGTTCTGCTAGCCACGGGTATGAGTGATTTTGCCTAGTTAGGAGGCGAGTCGGATGTGCAGACATTGCAGAAATCTCATGTTTATATGCATTTCGATTGTCGCTCGCTGCAGTTGCAGTTGCAAGAAAGTTGCCACAAAATTGCCACTCCCTGCCTTCCCTCACCCTCCGCCCTCCCACGATCTCGAGCAACAAGCAAATCGTGCGCCTTGGCCGCTAATGAACTTACAATGGTTCGCTTGTTTGGCTCTGGCGCGCGAGTCGTGGGCCAGGACAAGCTTCCTTTCCCCCCTTCTCCTATCACCTCTTCTTCCTTCTCTTCTTTCTCTCTTTCAGTCTCTTTCTCCTCCCACACTCTTGGGCAACTCGATTGGCAATCTTGCAATGTGAAACATGAACTCGCCCCATGATTGACCGTCCAAAAGTTGCTCGTGCTTCAATCAGTTAGCAGCGCAAGAGGGAGAAAGAGAGGGAGAAGAGAGAAGAAGGAGATAGAGGGAGAAGAGAGGGGGAGAAGAGAGAGAGGCAGTTAGAAAGGAGTAGAGAGCTGCTGCCTTTTGTCTTAGCCCAGGCCCAGCCCAGACGATGTCGATCCCTGATGCTGTTGCCGCTGCTGCTGATCATGATCAGCAAAACTAACAAGAGGTGTTGCTTCTGTCGTTGTTGCACTCACAACGAGCAGCCACAACAACAGCAGCAACAGTAACAACAACAGCAACAACAGCGATCTGCCCATGCATCAGCTCGTCAGACTCTCCACTGCGATCGTGATTTTTCTGGGTGGCGCAGTTCTTGCTCCCCCCTTCCTCTCTCCCTCTCTCATTCTCTCTCTCTCTCTCTTACTCACTCTCCTTACCTTCTCAATCTCTGGTAGCTTTTGTTTTACTTGCCTGCAATGATGATCACCTGAACCGATTGTCTGCGCTTTGTTTGTTTCTCAGCCTCGTCTCGGTAGCCCGCAGGGGAATTTGCCTTGACTTCTAGGAACAAGCAGCAAAAACAACAACAGGAACTACAGGAACAGCAACAGCAATAGCAACAACAACAACACTCAACTGGCTCTGGCGCTCTGTCAATGCTCATTGAAGGCAGCAGCCAAGAACTAAACAGCTCACTTCACTGGAAGCAATGCCAAAGCCAGAGACAGTCGGAGACGTAGAAGGAGCCTCGGCTTCGGCCTCAGTCTCAGTCCCAGCCAGAGCCGGAGGTGCGATGGCAAATGCTCTCTGGGTGGCTAAGCTGCTCATTCAGCTCAGCCTGACAAATCAATTGATCCAAGAAGGAGGAAGACTCTGGTCCAGTTGGCCAGTTTCCCCAGTCACGGCAATTGACAGTGGATTACAAATGAGCCATCACATTTAGAACTCATAAATCGCAAAGCGGAAAATGATTGTACAGTTCCATCAATCTTGTCATGTTGTCGCTACGCACAGCCAGGCAGATCGATCTTGTCTGACAAGATCGTGGAGGGAGATAATCGCCCATTAGCCATGTTGCCATACTTTAGGCCAACAAGGCTTAAGCTTTAGTTAATCCCCGTCTGTCTCGAGGGTTAACGATCGCACAGACTGAAGATCGCCTGTAAGTTGAAAGAATTCTTATCAAGTCTTGGAACTCTAGAGGATCGACTGATCTTGGAAGACTGTTAATAAATAAATAATACTATTGATATAAATAAATAAATAAAATAATATAACGATCGCACAGACTGTTTGCATTCCGAAGATCGCTTGCAAATTGAATAACTGTGTATTCTTCGAACTCATGATGATCCATTGACTTTAGTTGACTTTTAATATATAATTAATTATACTTATTATGACAACGATCGTACAGACTGATCGCCAGCTGATCCCGGCTCTACAATCGCATGCAAATTGCATATATTCCTATCAAATCCTTATCAATAGGGTCGCTCAACAAAAAAATTGTTGACGTTGTCGTTGAACTGATCATGACCGAGAGATTGTCGCCTCGTAAGGCTAAAGATCATGTTAATCTTGTCAGCATATCAATTAATTTACTCGCCCAGAACATTGAATACATATAAAGTACAGTACTATATATGTATGTATCGTATGTACGTCAGTCTGTCTGCGGCGGGGAATATCAATGTCATCGTTGAGCAATAATAACAGCGCGTAATAGACATTCCGATCGTGCCAGTATTGCGTGCGTATCGAGACAGAGACAGAGAGAGAGAGAGAGACAAAGAGAGAACCAATTAATGCGCCACTACAAATCTCATTTTCCATAAATAAGCAACACGATTTATGGCACTCGCACTGGCACTGACACGAGCCATAACGATATTATTAGTATTATTATTATAGAAAATATTCCCCCAATATCATCATATCATTATCGCAACTCTGCGTAAATGTGATACAACAAAAAAAAAGAGAAACAACGATTGTCAATCACGCGACATTATCAGAGCAACGGCGGCAGCAGGAGCAGCCTGGCCATAAAGAATGCAGACCGAAATGCAGTTGGGATCATAATAAACCATTAAAATAATTAAGATATAACAGCTCGGGCGATGCCTCTGCCCCGTAATGAGGGCAATAAACGGCAGAATGGAGAGTGAGAAGAGAGACGAGTGAGGAAGGGGAAGAACAGCGCGAAGAAGGGAGCCAACTACAAATAATTCACACCAAGCTGACTAAAGCTAATTATGGTTAGCCTCGACCATCGTTGGATTGCCCGATACTGGGGGGGATATCGGAGAGGTTAGACAGATAAACTCGGTCGTGTTGGGTGTGCGCGATAACCCGCATAGATAAGGAGGCCCGAAAAACGATGACAATATTAAAATTTATTGCCTGCTAAATTGACAGTGCAAGTGTGTGTGTGTGTGTAACCTATTGGAAGTGCCACATTCCACGGAGGCAGAGTTACAACGATGTGTATACTATAAACACTCACCTCCACACCCCCTCACTGTGCCTCGCATGGAAGCCGTGTCTAAATTAATATTAAATATCATAAACATGCCAAAAATTTGCTTAATTTAGCTCGTAAATTAGTTGAGTAATGCAGTATTAGAAGGAGAGGGGCAGGCAGAGAGGGAGGTGACTAGCATAGCGGGTCAATTCACTTAGCCGAATCTCTTCCAATTCATTTAGTTGCAAATGCCAAAAAAAATACGAAGGAACAAATGACAAAAACTTTTTGCAAGCAACTGTGCGGAACGATTGCAGTGCAGCAAATAACAATGTGCAACACAAGGGGGCACGGCACAGGGGGCAGTGGGGCAAGCAAAAGGGCATGCAGTAAAGAGAAATCGCCCGACTGCAGCAGCGGCAAATCGAGCGACAACTCTGGCCAAAGTTAAAGCCAAAGGCAAAGGCAAAGCCGAAGCCGAAGCTGAAGCTAAAGCGAAACTTTGCCAAACCGAAAACTAGTGACAAGGAGAAGTTTCAAACGGGGTTAGGTTAGGGTTAGGTCGTGGGGTCCAATGCAGTTTCGAAATCAGATAACAACAGAGCAGAGGGAGGGGAAAGGGGAGTGGGAGGCAGAGAGAACATGGCAGAGCTGAAGGAGGCGCACATGGAGAGAAGCAGCAGCAGAAGCTGCCACTGAAGCGTTGCCCCAAACGGAGTTCGACCAACTAGAAACGCAGCAGTTTATCGGCCAGAAGAACAACGAACAACAACAACAACAATAGTGCAAACAAAAACAACAACAATAGTACAAACTAAAGCAACAACAATAAGAAGAACAAACAACAACAAAACACACATATCGAAAATTATACAAACGACACAAAGCTGAAAACTTTGACTCAGTTTGAAGTCACAAGGAAGTTCCAACTCCAACATTGGAATAGGAATTGCTAACTCTGAGCAGTGGACAGAGGGGGGAAGAGAGAGGGCAAGGGGTAGTGGCTGTTGCGGGGTTAAGCGTCTTGTTTTTACATTAACTCGAATTGTTTGCAGTTTGCACTCAGTTCTTGTTGTTGTTGTCCTTTTTATCAAGTTGCGTTTGCTGGCGTTGCCACCCAGCAAAAATATGCGCAAATTTTAAAACTCACAAACACACACACACTCGCATATTTTGTCAACTGTTTTTTGCCATTTTCACATAAAGTTTTTCCCAAAGTTTCCAATTTGTGTGTGTGTGTTAGGAAGTTTTTACAAGCCGACAAAATTTACCATTTGATTGCTTTTTCATTGTTTTCAAATGGATTTGTGGATGGAGAACTTTGCTTTTTTGATGCAAATCGATTAATATCATATTTATGAGCTGCTTAGGGAGCCAAAGAACGCAAGGCAAAGCTGAAAGTTTAAGTAAATTAGCATGAGGTGTGAAAAACATCAAGGAAATATTTGCAAAATTTAACTTTATTGAAATTCAATCAAAAAGAATTCAATAAGTTGGGTTAATGCTTTATTTTAAGTATTTGAGGGTATGTAAGCAATTTATATAAAAAATTCTTCATAAATTTCTGATATAAAGAGGAAATTTAGAAATTAAAAGTTTCTGTATGTGAACAAATGATTTGGTTTAGTTTTCTATATAAATATCTAAACAAATGATTCGATATATGTATATATTCCAGTTTACCTTAATTTTCACAAGTCAACCGCTTTCTTCGGAAGGGTTCAATAACTATTTAAAGGCTGTTAAGCAGACCCGACAACATTTGCATTTGCGCAGCTGTAGTCGAGGCATTTGTGACCTCAGTTAACACCTTACGAGCCAATGTTATGTCAAAAGAGCAAGTTATGTTTGACCTCGGGCCAGAAAGAAGGAAATACAAACAAAGCAGAGAAAAAGGTTAGCAGGCAAAGCGAACCCAACACATCCTGCAGAGTCACAAAGAGTCGAGCTCTGTAGTCAATTCACGGTTGTCAAGGCCGGACGAGGCTGTCGTAAAACAAAAACTGTAACTCAAAGCCAAATCGTAGCCGATTTCCTACAGTTAGCGGTTAAGTAGTCAAGTGACCTCTGTGAAATTGAACTTTAAAATGGGCAGAGAAGAGAAACAGAATTGGAAATCGAAATGGAAATTGAAAATGCCTTGGCTGCACTTGAGCTCAATTGGAAAGGGGCGTAACTTGGTTCCATTTCAGCTTCAGCTTCTGATTCTGATTCCAATTCAGGGAGCTTCTGTTTCTGGTGCTGTTTCTGCTTCATGGCAGCCTTCAATTTATTAACCTCAATATCAATTGTGGCGCATAAATCACAATAAAAGTAAATACGCGCTGTGCATAATATTTCAGAAAAAGAAAATCCGAAAAATACGCAAAGAAAATGGGAGCAAACGAAACGAAACGAGACGAATTCATTTGGGCACAGCTCGCAGGATGTAAAAAGGATTGTGCAGGGCAGTGATTTTCAATTTAAAAAATTGCACGCAAAAGCGCCACAAATCAAAGGAATTGACTGTGTCCAAGGAGCAGAGGGAGAAGCAGAGTGAAAGAGAGAGGGAGAAAGAGAGTGCGAGAGAGAGGTAGAACATTCGTTCCATCAGTACAATAAATTTCAATCTAAAACTTAACCAAAGGCGCAGCTTCTGTTCAATTCTCTCTCTCTCTCTCTCTGCCTTCCTCTGTTCAGTTCAGTTGGGGCGTGAAGTTCCTGTAAGTAGTGTAAAATGCAAAACAAGTGAAGAACGTACCCCACCCCCCTCTACTTCTTCTACTGCCTAACTTGAACCTCCCCCCTGCATCTCCTTCTATGGCCCTTTAGTCAGCCCACTGCACGCCGCAATAAATCTCAATTGAAATGCTTTTTGCTTTCTGCTTTCTGCGCTTTGCTCGCTTTGCCAGTGAGAAAGAGAGAGCACGATTGGGGGAGAGGGATACAGAGAGAGAAATTCACTTCAGCTTCAATGGACTGCAATGGCATGCTGCGATGTTAACTTTGATGCGTTCAAAAGAAATCAATGGCAAATAGTTTATACAACAAGCGAGCGCCGCGCTGCTGTAGTCGACGCGCGAGATACTCTGTAAGTATTAATATACACTTAGAAAACTTGTTAACATTGCCAGACTTTCTTTGCAGGTTAATAAAAGTAAGTTTCTTGTATATTAATTGGTCCTAAGATACCTTAGAAAGTACTTTAGTTTAAATGACATGCATAATAGTCAATAGCAATTGTCTAATATTTAAACAAATTTATAAATAAAGAGTTGTATAGAGTTGTAATGAATGAGATGATTATTAATTTTGCAATCAATGACTAACAAAACTATCAGCCACAAATAATAATTAAATTGAAAAAAAAAGAATTAATTTGTAATCTTTAAAAATGTATAATCATTCTCTGAATTTACTGTGAGCCTGTGCTTCTTGGATACCCCACCCTGGTTACTGGGTATATGCCAGTGAGAGCAGCATTTACAGCGCCCCCTGTCGATCACTTTGAGCAATTGACGGCATTTATAATTAATAAATGCCTGCCTCCTGCGTGCAGGCACGCCAAAGAGACGAGAGTGAGAGCAAAAGGAGAGACACCAGAGTGAGCGGGGGAGGTGCAGGGGGCGCTGATTAGTGCTGATGGGCTGCGCTGCCTCGGCTGCAATGACAAAGCAATCAAAACACTTGGCCACATCATTCACAGCGGCCAATTAAAATGCACAAAGACCGAAAAGGCGCCCTCTGTCGACAGCAGCAGGCAGACGGCAAACGGCTGCTGCTGTTTGATATCAAGAGAGCCAAATCGCTCTCAGTGTGTGTGTGTGGGAGAGAGAGCAAATGTAAGTGTGCGTGTGGGAGCAACTGTAAGTATGCGTGTGTCGGAACAACTGCAAGTGTACGTGTGTGTGTGTACTTTGTGAAGCAATCACACCAAATAAATCATTCAATGCATTTGCACAAGTTTTCAGTCGGCCATTTTGGGCAACGACAACAAATTCGCCGTGCAGGGCAAGGACTGAGTGAGGTAGACAAGGGGAGGGGGAGTGGGCGAAGAAGTTTCTATTGGGAATTATTCATGCAGGCAGGCATGCAGGCAGGCAGGAAGGAAGGAAGGAGAGAGGGAGGGAAGGAGGTTTGCGGTTAAAAGCATCGACCAGGCTTATCTGTCATCAACCGCACACAGTTTAGTGGCTGCCAAAGGAAATTACACGACTTGACGCAAAATGGCCACCGGAAGTGGATGTGGATGTGCAACTGGAAGTGGCAACATGCACATGCTTGCACATGCATGCACAATCCTGATTGCGGCATGTGTGGAGAAGGTGTCGACAAATCTTGTGCACAAAATGAAAACATTCAAATTGATTGATCCCCTTGATCCGATCGGATCTGATCGGATTTGACAATGCGAATATGGAATCCGTATGTGGCACAGTCCAATGATGAGGCTTGAAATTGCCGCATTGTGTAACGGGAAACTGTAACGAATTGAGGCGGGAAAGAGAGAACGTTCCCGAAAACTAAAGCGTGTTAAATGCGACTTGATACATTCTTTCTTTCTTTGGTTCTTTTCATTCTTTCGTTCATTCTCTTCGTGTGGCAGCTGTGAAAATCCAATTTCTCGCATCCGTCTAAGCGGATGTGGCCCTGAAATGGGCGCACACAAAGGACACAAGGATGCAGGTCAGGTCACACAAGATGCAAGTTGAGTCAGGGTCGGGCCACGTTGACAGACATGGATGTGACATGTCTCTTCTATGCTCGGTCCTGCCTCATCGCCTGTCGCCTGCATCCTGTGCCCAGTCAATGCTCAATGCTTGTGTGCAGCGATTTATAGAAATTACTCGCTGTTTAGACAATATTATGGATCGTTTGGATTGTCCTCGACAAATCGTTGACAAATTGCTCGCCATTTTCTAATCAATTTCAACAGTTCAATAAACCCGCAACGGAATCCAGCGGAACGTCGCGTAGTCAGACATGTCGCTCGTCATGTCATGTCTGAAAGAAATTCCAGAGTGGGAGAGGTACAACGAGGTGGGGCAAGGTGAGCGGCAGCTAAAGAAAACTTTTTCTATTTCGAAAATTGGCCAGAAACGTACAAATAATTTCAGTTGAAATGTGCAGAAACACGCCAAGTTGCAATGGGTGGAGTAAAAGAGCAAAAAGGGGGAGAGGGGAAGAAGTAGAGGAAGCAGGAATGAAGTAGAGGAAGAGGGGATAGCAGGTAAACTAAGGCAGGGCAACAAATTTTGCAGTATTTATGCAGTTTTAGCTGCAAATCATGAGCATGACAAGGGAAGAGGGATAAGAAAGCAGTGTAGAAAGGTAGGGAAAAGGGGGTAAGGGGGAAAGGGGGCACAACCGCACTGTCAGCTGTCTAAACTTGTCAATTTTCCATATAGTTAAGCAATTTGTTGCAGCATGCAATGCCGAAGGGGAAGTAAAGAGGCAAAGGTAGCGAGCAAACTTGTCAGGTGATTTATGGAAAATTGATTAACTATTTGACATGTATTTGTTACTGCAAAAAGGGGTAGAGGAGGGGGAGAAAGGATGAGTTTAAGCTTGCATAACATTTAATAAAATATTATAAAGCAAAATTCGAATAATACAGAGAGAAAGAAATAGAAGTAGCAAGACTAATCAAAACCAAACCAAACCTCGAGATGAGGTCAACATATTTGATGTTGCTGATTTATGATATGTCGCTGCATATTCCTTGAAGTTCTACACAAATGCCACAGCTATAGATATGTCAGTCATATGGGCAAGAGGGAGGGCAAGGGATAGCAGTGACAGGCAGAGAGGGGGGCAGCTGAGTGCGTTACTCACTTGCAACAGCTCAGCTCGTTGGGGCGGCTAATCTTAATCTAAGCGTCAGGCAGCAACGGCGATATACCGTTTGTATAGTGACAACCAATAACAACAACAACAACAACTGCAACACACAACTACAACTACAACAACAACAAGAATAAAGAGGCAGCCGTGCAAACAGGCAGTCGAGGCAACTCAAATAAATCGTTGGAAATCGAAAGAAAAATGCGCCATAAAACAGAAGGGAAAAAAAACGCGTTGACAGTTTTAGGCAAGCTGTCGATCAAACACCCAAGGGGGGCATGGTCAATAATAACAACAGCAACAACAACTACAACAAGAAGAACAACAACAACTGCAATTGCTGCACACAATTCACACCTTGCCATAGCCGTAGCCAGTTGTAAAACGGCGCACAATCTGTGCTTCAAATCTAGAAAAATCAACAAAAGAATCGAACTGAAGTGAGTTACAGCTCTCTGCCTCCTCCCTCCTGCCTCCTCCCTCCTGCCACTCCTCTGCCTCTTGCTATACTCAACGACCTACCTAGCTAGCTACCAAGCAGGGAGCAATTGCAAAGAAATAAAATATCATATATGATAATAAATAATCTGCGATAGTGCAACGTGTAGGGTCGCTCAATGTGAGTTCACTGCGGATAAATTGAGTTATAGATGGTCCTCAAATTGTGGCAATATTTGTTAAGGAAACACTTGCCGATAAGCATGTGGATAAGAAAGAACTGTAGGGGGTTGAATGTTAATGGAAATACATAAGGAGTGTTGAGAATAATTCAAGAAATAAATGAGATTTGAAGTTGAAGATGATTGCAGAGCAAGAAATATAGAATGTTGAATGAGATTATGATTATCAAAGAAGTTGCACTTTAAGAAACCTTTGGTATGCTAGAAATATCTTCAATTTAGATTATAGTATAGCAATTTTATGATTTATAAATAAATATGAATATCTAAAAAACTGATGTGTGGCTTCTTGTTTTAAAAATTTTGAATATTGCAAATGTTTACAAATAAAATATATCTGTAAACAGAAGAACTGCTTTATATATTAGAAGCTTAAACTAATTAAAATATTATGGGCAATTGAGTATCCTATTACCAGTTAGTAATTTATTTCTATTTTGTTTTTATATATTACTTTCTGCCTTTGAAATTTCTCAAGAACACGTTGCACAATATTTACGATTATCAATCCATGAATCTTCTAAGGAAAAATCAACTCAACAAAACACGCACAGACAGACAGTATAGATATATAGTATGTACTATATGCTCGATATGAAGTTGGCTGGCAATGCAATAAATTGAAATTCAATAACAAAACTAATAATAAAGCAATTGCGAGTGTCATCGGACCACCTGGTAGCTGTGCTATGCTCCTCTCCAGGTGAACGTGGCCAAGTAAACTCACTGGCACTCACTCGGCTTGTTCACCTACAGATACAGAGCTACGATTCGTGGAGTGTGCAGTGTGTGTTGGCTTTCTGCACGCACATAAATCAAAGCGCACTCGAGAGATACGATAAGGAGGAAGAGGGTAGAGAGAGGAAAAGAGGAGAAGAGGGGAGGCCATCGGAGGTTTTGGCTAACGGTTATCGCTTTGCAATTGCTGCTGCACTCGCAATGGGGTTGGGTAATCGTCGAAGAGGAGAGGGGCAGGGGCAGGGAAAGGGGATGGAGAAGAGCGTGTGGAGCAGGGGAAGGCAGCTCCAGCCGGGCCCCAATGTTGATAAGAGAGCGATGAAGCGAAGTGCGCCTCGTTGACTACTAAAAGCTTAGAAATGAATTTTAAATATTTTATCGATGCGCTGCGTGACTCACTTTAGACCAAAGGGGACAGACAACCACAACCACAACGACGACGACGACGGAGACACTTCGATGAAGCCGCCAACTCCCTGTGGACACTCGAGTCCACATTGACAGCGCCATGTCCCGCTTCGCCTCGCCTCGCCTCGTCTTGCCTCAGTTCGCTCGCATTTTCATCAAATGTAAGCCAAGCTCGCCGCAGTCACAGACATGCCAAGAAATTCCCCAAAAGCCAAGCGAATACTTCCAATAATGTGCATATGTATCTGTATGTGTATACATATGTATAACGGCGATAACTATATGTGAGTCACGTACGCGAGCGGAGCATGTAAATGACTTGGGTGACAAACCGAGCGACTCCAACTTCAACTGAGGGCAACCCTGTCGTCTGCAGTCACAACTCACTGAGAGCTGAGACCTTTAGATCTCTCCAAGCCATCGAGCTGTCAGGCTTGTCACATTGTCTCAAAGCACAGGAAAATTAGAGAAAAAGCAGCAGCAGCAGCAGAAGCAGTTTTTTTGGAGCTTCCCTTTTGCTTTTGCTTTGCTTATTCGTGACACGCGCCGCAACAGAATTTTCTTCGATTTATGCAATTGAGGAAGTGCTTGAACGGACTCTGCACGGAGATTGCTTTGCCTACGCCTACTACTTCTCCTCTTCCTCCTTCTTCTCCTTCTTCCTTTCCTGCTCTGTTGTAGCCGACAAACCATAATCGTTTTGTGGTAAATGCGAAATTAATAATTAACCCATTGGCGGCAACTTCTGTGAGGGATGTGAAAAGTGATTGCAATTGTCACTGGGCCGGAAACGAAGTGTGATTCATTAGAAGAGGTAGGGAAGGCAGAGGGGGTAGGAAAGGTAGTAGAGCTTGGGGACACCTGCCTGCATATACAGCATACTAATTGAAATCTTGCAATCTTGTGAATTTCTATAAGATTATGCTGGACTACTTCACAGCTTAAACAACTTAGGGCATTCATTTGTATACAGTTTAAACGATTTTCCACACTCTTTCATTGTTTCTAAACCTTTCTAATCTGCAGTTCTATCATTGTTGTGCCATAGCAAACCCAAATGGAATTGAATTTAATCCTAAAGTTTTTTCAGTTTAAAGAGAGTTTTCTATTAGGGGATAAACTCCAACAATGTTGGCAACCCACACACGTTGAGGAATTTATGTGGCTTGGATGTCTCATAACTTAAGATACATGCAGTATCTTTGTATCTGTATCTGTTGCTGTGGCTGTATTTGTATCTGGCTCCACATATGTGGGCAATGTCACAGATTGTTCATGTTTGGGTAACTTGAGAACGCTGTCCAGGCATTTATTTCATTAGCACGCAAAGGAGTGTGAAGGCAGATGAGAGGGAGATGCAGGAGAAGCAGAAGAGAGAGATGGAGGAGCAGAAATGGGAACTGGGTGCCAGGCGACAAACGACGATATTCATTAAAAAGAAAAATTCGTATGGGAATAATCATTGTAAGGCAACTCTCTCCGCTCCCTCTCCCCCTCTCCTGCTGCTCTGGCGATGCCTGGCTGGCGATAATCCCGCGACATGCGCCCCAACCTCAAGTCGAGGGCAACTGGCAACCCGCTCCTCGAGATGCTGCTGGGTGACAGAGCGTTTGTAATTTATTTAACTGCATTTTTGTGGATTCGATTTCCAAGGAGGCAACAAGAAATTTGTATGCCCTCTTCTCTCCCCCTCCCTCTCTCTCTCCTTTCTCTCTCTGCCTGTTGATGCTAAAGATACGCGCCCAAGCGAGCAGCTCTACAAGATGCTGGTGGTTCTGCCTGCTGCTCGTATCATGTTCGCTGCTGCAGGTAAAGATGCCAGGCACATGATAAACAGGCAGCGACAGACAACGATGAGTGTGTGTCCTTTGTGTGTGTGTGTGGCAGTTGTACAAGGCAAATATAAATATTTATGTGGAAACAGCAGGCGTTTTGTCAAAATATTTGTGGAACTAAGGCAGGAGACAGCGGCGTCGCATCGAGCCACAAATCTTTGGTTTGATTTCTCCAAGAGCAGAGTTCGGTACAAATTGTTTACAATTGAAATTATTTGTTTGTATTTAGCTGAGTGTGTGTGTGTCCTGATGTGTGTGTGTGTGTGAGCTGCATTACAGATTAATATTAAGTCATTTTGCAGGCAAAGAGTTCTGCTGCGGGCACTGAGTTCCGCTTAGGCCAGGTGACACTGTGCACATTGAACTGTGTGTGTGGTTTGCCTCTGACCTGGCTCTAGTTCCCTACACTGTTCACTGTCCCCTCTGCCCTCTTCCCTTTGTGCTCTGGCCATGGCAGTTACGCCTGGTTACGAAACGAGGTTAGCATGAAAAATTGCGGGGCTTATGAGTGCACGAGGCTGAAACGAGCGATCGTATAATCCTTTCGCCTCACATACACATACATATATACAGCATGAATTGTCCTGTGTGCCCCTGGCTCTGCCACGCCCCTACTCCCTACACATGTTGTGCTGCAGCTGCTCTTGTGTGCTTTACGCAGTGAACCAGTTAGTTTGCCACAGCGCAGATGTAACGCCCGCGAACTCTACGAGAAGAATTCATTTATAGGGCAGAATTTATATAAAAATATCTAACAAATTTATAGAAATTTAAAAAAATAACTTAAATGTATTCCAATATTGTATCCTAGTATATTCTAATTGTAATTCCATCCAAGCTTTAACTTCCCGTAGAACTTATGACAAAATTATACAAATATTCAAATGGAAATAATAGAAAATTAGAAAAAAACTAACATATTCTAAATAATTGTTATCCAACATGGATGGATAGTATTTATTATATAATAAAATACTTATAATTTTATTACAAATTTCTACATATATAAAATATACTACAAATGTTTTTAATATAAAATATTTTGTAAAAATATTTACGTGTGAAGTTCTTGAAATTCCTTACAAGTCTATAGTTCTTACAGATTCTATAAATGAAAGGGAATTGCATTTTATGTCTTTAGAATATATAGAGTATATATACATACATGTATATAGTATATATAATATACTCATGTATGAGTATGTATATAATATTTATATAAAATTCAATTTAAATTATATTTAAATTCTCAAATGCAATTTATATTTATTTAATTGTGCAATTGATACAGTTTAAGTTAAGTTCTTTCAATCGTCCACATTAGAAATACATTCATATTTTTCCAACTTTAGCGCATCTCCTAGTCGCATATGCTCTTCATACAGCGCTTGCTTTTATGACTCTTTTTGGCTCACTTTTCATATCGCTTTCTCTCTATCTCTATCTCTCTCTCTCTGGGCAGAGGGTGTCGGTGATGAGGGGGGCTAAGGGCCTTTGCTTTGCGGTCGACTTGCCGCATTATCCTATTTTATTTACTGCTAATGTTGCGCTTTGCCTGCTAAATCGCATTTGCAGTGATTTTTTCGCTTGCGACACACCAGCAACAACAACAATATAAGAGCAACAACAACAGCATAAAACACATCATTAATTTAATATGAAGCAAACTAGATAGAGAGGGGGAGATAGAAAGTGGGAGGTAGATGGCAAGCCACGTATCAAACGAGCCAAAAGTCAAAGGACTTAAGTAGCAACAACAATGGAAAGAAGAATCAGAAGAAGAAGAAGAAGCAGCAACGCAACCAGGCAAAGCACAAAAATTAATTTAGCTTAATTCGTCCACGAAACTTCACTCTTGGAGCGTGCCGAGGGAGCCAAGTCGAGGCTAATGGAGTGAGTCCTTTGCCACGAGATAAGGAACAAAAACAAGTTGAACTAAGAACTAGGAAGGAGCAACAGTGGAGGAGGAGGAGGCAGGGCAGCTGAGTAGCTGGCAAAGATGCCGCATACACATGACTCTTGTTGTTGTGCCCCCGACTCGGCCAAGGAATCCTTTAATCCCATTGCTGCCAGTTTAATTATGTAGTTTATTAGGCGGAAATGAAAAAGCGAAAGCCAAAGGCGGAAACGGAAACCGGCAAACCCAAGACCCACAAGCGTACTACAGACACATACACATACACCTATATATATGTTTGTATGTATGGCACGCCCACTTAGCGGCAACTACTTTGCATAGACTTCGCTGTTGCTGTAAAAGGTTAAGGTTCTCTTACCGTCTTCAGTTGTTGTTGTCCTTTGTACTCAATAAAGCAGACAAGCGACAGGGAGCTGCAAGCAGAAGAGCAGACAAATAGAAAACATTAGCGAAGTATAGAAAAAACAAAAAGAAAGCTATAGACGGGTGTGCCCGACTGTGATATACCTGCTAACCAAGACATAGATTGTTAATAAATTTAATATATACCTTAAATAACTTTAGATGATTATAGCTATTGAGCAGATCAAAAATTATTGTGCTACCATTAAAAGGACGCATGCAATTCCATATTTATCGTTTAACGGTTGCCGAAGTGGGCGTGGCCAAATTATGAACCGATATTTCTCTGCCTACACTAACCTGACATATGTTCACCAAATTTGTTAGCCCTACCTCTAATAGTTTCTAAGTTAAAGGTGTTCATACGAACAGAATTCCCCATATCGACCCTTTTAACCTATTGCTGTTGGGTATAGCAACACATAGAATGCTGAAAAAGGTTAAAGGTCGCCCCTTGTTGTTTCAAGGCTGAGTTGCCGCTCATATTTATTGTCAGCGCGTCGCATCGCAAATTTGTTGACTCCAGCTACGGTTGCGGCTTCGGTTCCTTCTCTGGCTACGTGGCAGCTGCAATTTTCCAGTTTTCGCTTTGAATTTTCCCTAAATTGCCGCACAATCAGCATAAATTTTGTCTAGGTGACCTCACCCCCACCGCCCACTCTCTCTCTCTCTTATTCCAGCAAATTAGCCGGCCTAGTTGCTCAACCGTGCCCAAGCTAGAGACGAAATCTGTACCAGAAGTTGAACCCAAACCTGAACCGGAGTCAAAGTCAGAGTCGGAGCCAAAGCGACGCATTGAAAGGCACGAAAATTTGTGCTAATGAGTTTTGAAAGGGGCTTTGTAGGTGGCCAACGGAACTATCGGTCGACTTCTCCTACTTGTTTCCTGGCCAGCAAGCTAAGCAGGTCAGTTCAGTTCACCTAATCCCTGCCCCGCCCCTGCGCCTACTTGGGCCAGTCACGTGTGGCAACTGCTGCCGTTGCTGGTAATTGAGTTAAACTTTTGTGTGCTCCAAAGTAGGCCATGCCACAGGCTTCATTGAGCCGTGTGGCAAAGGCAAAGGCAGCGGCAATGGCAACGATTGCATCACAAGCATCCAATGCCAAAAAGCTTCTTGCTCTCAGCCACACGATGGAAAGTTTTAGAGAACCCGCATTCGCATCCGCACTCACACAAACACACGCAATTGAAAGTGTGCCTATGGAGAATGTGGCAGAGTGAGTTGCCTCGCATACCGAGACGATTATTGCTGCGTTTATGCGATTGCCTTATTCAAGATAATTTCGTAGACAATTTGAATTGTGAGAAATATTTATTCTTGAAGATTGTAGAAGATTGTATATTTATATGTTATTAAAGATCGTAGCATATGTGAACAGTTAGCGTTTATCGAATTCTTGATAACATGTTTTGAGTCGAGAAAATCTACAGTTAGTCCACAAAGTTTGCTTGCAGTTGATGCATGGTAAACTATGCTTAAAAAATAATACCAAGGTATTTTTTAAAATTACAATACAATACAATACAATGTAATATAATTGTAATATGACTGTGTATTCAGTGAAATTCAATGAATACACATTTTTTATATTCTAAATAGAACTTTAATGCTCAATATGTAATTAATGTTTCTGCGCCTAACAAATTTATGAATATATTAAAATATTTAGGAAATCATTTAAATATATTAAATAATAAGAATTTTAATTAACATTTATAGATTCTAATTTAATTTGAATACAATTTGAATTAGTGCTTCGGTTGCAAAAGTCTTTTCTGTGTGTATTTAATTTCAATAAGTTGCAGACTATATTTTTATAATATATTAACATAATATATAACAATATTATAAAATTATTAAATTATATATAACAAATAATATATAATGTTAATGCTACAAACACATTATTCCAATTAAATATAATATTAAAAAAAAAGTTCGGACTATTATTCCTAATTTAAAACTCTACTTTCATAAAACTTAAAAAATTCTTAGACTTATTTTCATTTTAACCTATTGCTCACATAAACATCGTGAATACTATTACAGTATATTTTGTATTTTTTTTGCTACTTTTCCATGATATTTGGGTTTAGTTTGCTTTTGGTAATCCAAATGTGGCAAAAGTGGCATTGCTAGCACGCTGCCCTTTAGCATTTGGAGTGTTGGAGTGCCAAAGCACTAGACACCCGCACACAATGGGAAAGTGCATTTCCATTTCCATTCCTATTTCGATTTCGATGCCGATTCCGATTTTCCCCATTTCTCCATTTTGCGTTCTCTCTCTCAACTAAATCCAAACCAATTGAGCCTGCAGTGGCAGGCAGGCGTACTTCAAATGTTATTGAAATATTTATAAGTTAGACACCAGGCAGACACACACACTACCACACACCCACACACACTCGCACACACACATGACCTCAACACTTACAGCAATCAAATGCACACAATAAAACATTTTCAATAACTCTTTCGACGCTGCGCCGCTGCCATTAAGCAGCCAGAGCCAGAGCTGCTGCAACGTGCCCCTTCTTCTTGCCCCTGTGCCGCACACACAGTTACCACACTATTTGGGCTGCCCATGCTGAGCTTCTAACTGCACTCGAATCTGGCACTCGCACTCTGTTTGCCTCCACTGTTTGTTGTTGTTTGTGTCCCACTGTGCAAAAGCGTTCACGAGGGCCTCCCAATGCGTTCCACACTGCACTGTGCAATGTCAATGGGCCAAGCCAATTCAAAGAGATGTGCAGGAGTAGGAGGGACAGCGGAGTGTTGTCTATCTCTCTCTCTCTCTCTTTGTGCTCTGGCTCAAGTGGCTATCAATCGTCGTTGCCCTTGCGCGGGTTTTGGTTTTTAGTTTGTGGATTCTGCGTTTTGTTTTTGTTTCGGCGTGTTGATGGAATTATTTGCAGTGGCAACGGTTCCCTCCTCCTCCCTCTCGCACTCTCTCTTCCTTGCTCTTCAACTCGTTTTGGTATTTTTAGTATTTTTAGTTGGGCTGCACTCGACGTGGTTCCATATGAATATAGACGAGCATTTGATTGCTTTGAAAACATGCTGAGCCCGCTGCTTTGCTAACCTGCTCAGCCTCACTCACTGGGCACCTTCCTCTACCTCTCCATTCTCCCCCCTCTCTCCCCCACTGCCGCTCTCTTTCTCTTTGCTAAATTACTAACGAGTTTTTCACTGTTTGGGCCGCAAAATAAATGCAAGTCACGTACGCAACGCGGCGCGGGATGAAAGCGCTCCACAATGCTCCACAGCAAGGACATTGTCAACACAAAGCCGCCGCCGCCGCCGACGCTGCTACTGTCCTTGCCCCACCCATGCCATCTCGATCCTGGCTAGCTCCTCTTGTCGCCTGTCTTGGGCGTCACTCGGCATCGTTGTTTGTTTGTCAACACGGCGACAGGCGAGCTGCGGAGGCGGAGGCGGAGGCGGAGGCAGCTCGAACCCTTCATAAAAGCCCCGCACGCAAATTGCGCAAATCCTTTTAAAGGCAAAGCCGGCAGCCGCCGTTCTACGCGCTTCTCACACCAGCACCCCAATGCTGTCTCCCTCCCTCTCTCTCTATCTTGCTCACTCTCTGCACGTTTAAATACGCAAACAGTCGACGAGGCTACGTGCTTGGAAAATAATTTAAAAGCTCAAAAGGTGAGCAAAGCAACGCGCATAGGCACGTACCCCCTACCCCTGCCCCTGCCCCCTCCACCTCTGCCTGGCACAGCAAACAACTGGCAGCACAACAAAATGGCGTAAAAATCCCGCAGCAAAAACCCGCTTCGCATTTTTGTCTTGTTTCTGTTTCTGTTTTGCTTTTTTGGTTTTTCGTGTTTCGTGTTTGTTTTAAAAATTTATGAAAATTTGTTTTTCCCCCAAGCGTCGCCAAACATCAAAAGCCGCCACTGGTGCTGGGATCTAGAACAGGATCGGCCACAACGGGATCGGGCTGGCAAATCACTCGAGCAATTTGCATTTTCAATTTGCAACAACAAACACGCAACAAACAACAACAACAGCGCCGCAAATTGCGACCTAACGAAGCAATAATCAATTATCAATAAATTTAACGCCAGCCCCCCACCCCTTCGCCTGCCCCCTTGCCCCGCCCATGGCCCATGGGAAAGACATCGTCAGGCGCTGATTAAGGATATAAAGTGACTGAGAGAGAGAGGGAAGGAGGGAGATGGGGAGGGGCAGGGAAGAACTGGAACTGTCTTTGAGTCTTTGACTTTTATCTGCTCCGACGCCACCCCGTCCTGCCCGCCCCAACCACGCCCAGAGTACGCCCATTCTGCGCTTTAATGACATTTTAAGCACACACAAAGAGAGAGAGAATGATAGAGAGAAGGGGAACGAGGGCGGAACTCGCTCAGCAAAGTCGTGTTTATGCGTCGCAGGATGTTATGATTGCACAAATTCGCAAAGTTAAATAATAAAATAAACAGGGAGGCATCTTTCCCTCCCCTTCCCCCACCTCAATGATATGTGAACAAACTTCGCTCTCTCTGACTGTGCCGAGAACTCATTGAGAAGTTTTTGCATTGCGCAACTGAACTGTAGGTGGCGTATTCCGTACTTAATTGGAATTTAATATAATGACTTTGTGACTTTGATAATGATCGAAGATAGAGAGAGTATTTTCCATGCAGTTTTCAGTTTAAAAGAGGTTCAATTTTGTTTAATGTTTCCTATAACAATTCTATATTTGATTAGACTCAGTTTATAATAGACTTAAGATAAGAATCTATTGTTAACTTTAGTTTTTGATATGTTGTGACACTTATTATGATAACTAGTGTTTTGTACAAGTTTGATTGCTTTGTGCCTCTAGTTGCATTCATTTCGCTTAGTTTCGTTCAAAGTATTTTGAAAAGAATATACTTTGAATACTCTTCAACCTTTCAAAATTGTCAAGAATGGGTATACTAACTTTGTGCAAATGCGTGTAACTGGCAGAAGAAGGCGTGGCAGGCTCCACAAAGTGTACATATATATTCTTACTCAGGGTTACTAATCGATGTCTCTCTGACTGTCTATCTATCTGACTGTCTGTCTGTCCGTGTGTCTGTCCTTCTGTCTGTCCTTCTGTCTCTTCATCTGTCTACCCTTCTGTCTGCCCGTCTGTCGGTCAATCTGCCCGTCTGTCTGTCTGCCCGTCTGTATATCCGTCTGTCTGCCTGTATGTCCGTCTGTCTGTCTGCTTGTCTGTCTATTTACCTGTTCTTCTGTCTATTTGTCTGTCTGTCTGTATCTCTGTTCGTCTGCTTGCACGTCTGTCTGTCCATCTGTTTGTCTATCCGTCTGTCTATCTGTCATATGCCTGTCTGTCCCTCTGTTCGTCTGTATGCCCGTCTGTCTGACTGTATTACCGTCAAGATCTCAGCTAAGATCTAAGAGCTATTGCATCCAAGTTCAGCATGAGGGTTGCTGTATGCTGTGCACAGACAAAGCTAATTTTCAAATGTTAGATGCCACGCCCACCGCCCACGCAAATTAGTAATTTATAATTATTGAGAAAATATTATTGATGTACAGTTTGTCATAAGTCGGACGGGACTATTACCATATATTAAATTCATTGGTTTATAATACAATATCTTTTTGCATATAAAGTACATAAATTCAGCACAACTGGCCTTAAAACCTTTCGTATTGTCAAGCTAAACTCAGAATTCATCTGCCTTAATCTTTGAATCCGCTAAACTCTGCTGAAATTGCCTTTTCTAGAGAATTCCTTCGCATGGCTTGCTCGCTCGCGTGTCTTGTTCTGATTAACGTTTACGCATAAACGCAATCAGAGAGTGACAGCGACACCTTAACACCTTGTAGCGCCTTCAGCAGGTAGCTACCTTGCCTGACCCCCCTCCTTTCCTTATGCCTTGCTGTTTCATCCTTGACTGCATTTTGGCGGCACTTGCTTTCTGGCGCTGCTCCACCTTCCCTTGCTCCCTGTGCTGCTGCGCCTTGTCTTGGCTCTTTTGCAAATTACTTTGCAAAAATGAAGCGACAGTTGCCGCCGTTGCCATTGCCTCCCTCGCTGCTTGGGTATCTGCAAGATATGCGCAAACACTTGGCGGCAGCAGAGGCAGCGGCAGCAGACGTTGCTGAGCATTTGCCTAGTTGCAAGTGTTGCACGCTGTGTTTGCCTTTGGCCACGGGCATTTGAGAAATGGCGTCCTGCTTGCAGCTTCTTGATAACCTACCCTCCTTTACCCTCCCCCTCCCCCGCACCCTCTTTCACCTCTCTCTGCTGTGTTGAATGTCCTGGCTTGGTCCTGGTTTCTCATTTCTCAGCTGTCTGCTCGCTGTCTGTTTGCAGCCCAAGTCGAGGCACACAGGCAAAACAGCAACGTAATCACCTTTTGCAATTAATTTAAGTGGATTTAGTGTGCGATGGTTTTGCGTATTTGCCCCCCTTGCAGCTCTCCTCCTTTCACCACTCTCCACATACAGTCTGTGGTATTATAGCCCTGCTGAAAAATGGCTGACTAAAGGTGTTGATGAGCTGTTGTTGTTGCTGGCGTTGCTGCCTCCGCCTGGCAAATGACTTTGGAAGAAACGCAGTGTGGCAGGAAGGAAAGTTGGCTTAGACACTGCACCACCAAGTGTGGCAGCTTATTTGGCAGCGTCAGTGCAACAGCAGCAGCAGCATCAGCTTTCCACTAGATTAGCCCGTGGCAATTTTAATACAGTTTCAGTTTCGGTATAAGCAACATTCTCTAATCGCATTCACTGTCAAAATATCCCCCAAGCTTATGTGTCTCAACTTCCCCCACTTTCTTTAGCTCCTCTCCCCTTCATTGCTGCCCCAATCAAGTGATTCAACTTTAGCCAAACATCGTATTTTATTTCGCTTTCGAGCATTTTGTTTATTTTTCCAGTCGTCTCGTCTCGTCACTGTTCGACTTGCTTTTTTCCCGGGAAAAACTTCATCTAGTTCTCGCTTTTCCAACTCTTTTTCCACAGCCACAGCTGCTTCATCGTTTGATTTATTTACTTGCCCCGAGTTCAGTAGGTACGGGAGAGGGGGGAGGGGGTTGTCGTTTGGCATTGTTGTTATTATTACCATCATGTCGAGCATGTCTGGCATTCTTTCTCTCTTTTTATGTACAGTACAAATTCACATAGTTTATATTGACTGGAAAATAAATACAAATAAATAAACAAATTGTGCGCAGGTCGTCGTTGCTCATACGGCGCGTTGTCTCAGCTCTCAGCTTGCAGTTAATTTGTATCCCAAACGGATCCCTACAAAAACGGATCCCTCACTCTGCTCTTGCTGCCGCTGCTGCTGTTTATCTTAAATGTTTACGCTGCATTTTCACAACGGCATTTTCGTGGAACTTTTCAATTGTTGCTTGAAGTGCACGACGAGCTCGGAAAATGCGCGTGCATTTAGGTGTAGGTGGATCACAGTCTCCCCTCACTCCTGCCTTCTCCTTGCCAGCTCCCGTTAATCATTATTTCAATTTTGAAATATTTCAAGCTTCCCCAGAGGGGAGGAGGGCCCACTGTACTATTCCTTGTTTACTTAGCCCCAGCTTGCTCATTACGAATGCAGTCGCAGATTGCAGCTCTAAACGAAATTAACATAAATTTTTATGAGCTCTTCCCGGTAAACGAGAAACAAGATGCGAGCTCTGATGGTCATGATGAGGAAACATTTTCCCTGGCCATAGCAGTGATGACTGTTTCATTTCTTTTTATGCTAAACTTGAGTAAACAAAACACAGAAAGGGAGAGAGAGGGAGAGACTCGAGTGACTGATGAACTAATGAGTTGTGCCACCACTGGCAACTACTTGAGCAATCTCCGTTGGAGTCGCAACCACAGTCAGAGCTTCAACTCTGGTCCCTTCCTTGGTCACATTATCGATCTCTGCATCGTCTGTCGATGCTGTGCGCTAAACTGTTGCCACTTGAGCATTGCAATTCATCAATTTATCAAACGTTTGCACAGCCAATTCAATGACAGACCCCGCCCGGACAGACCCCGGCCTAGCCCCCAAATCCACACCCAACCCAGTCCAGCCCCGCTCAGTTGGGACTGAGTCAACAGACGCTATCGAGTGAGTGTTCTCAGCGCTTTTTGCAAATCATCATCATCATTCTTTTGTATCGTCATGAAGTCGTTTGTATCTATCAGAAACGCCGAGTTCAAGTTGCAACTGGGAAGTTTGGGGGGGAGGGAGTATTGGGTGCGTCTAGTGCTGTGAAGTGCATTGCATGACATGTGGGTTTGCCTCTTCTTCTCCTCCTTCTCCTTCTCCTTTCTGTAGTGTATTTTTTTAGGTTTCCTTGCTTTCAATCTTGTTTTCTATGGCAGCATTTTTATTGCCCATTCTAACGGCTAGACTAGTTTTTTAGTCCACTGCAGCAGCAGCTGCCGAGTTGACCAAAAACTTGACCAAGTTCGGCTAGAGATTTATGAGAATTGGCTTTGGGACTGCGGCAAGGCTGGCTTAGTGGGTCCAAGGATAATGCTAGTTTCGTTTTGCGGCTTTTTGTTCAGATTTAGTTGAGCTGTCTGGGCTAAAGTTTGCATCTTTGTAATGAAGAACAGGAAAGGAAGATGTGCTTTGACATGGAGAAGATTAAATACACTTCTTCTATTATGTTTTTATAGAGCTTGTTTGGTTTGGAGTTAACGATTTTCAATTTGAATAAGTTTTGTGGGAACTCTTAAGATTTCTCTAGAAGTACCAATGAAAATTTTATGATATAGTTGTAGAATCTTAATAAAAACTTAAAACTATACAAAGTGCAATATTAATCTTTATTATTGTAGATATATAGGTCAAATTTTGATTGATATTGATCGTCTTTACATATGTTTAGCACTCAAGAAAAAGAGTGTGCCAAGTTTTGCAAAGGGATCTTTCAAATAAAGTGACAAAAAGACGCATATAGCTATATCGGATTGATTCTGCGACTGATCATGAATATATTGTATATAGTTTATAGACTAATCTTATGTGTGTTGCATACTTTTGGCTAACATTATTAAGCCCAGTGTAAGAGTATAGAAATAAAATAATAGACATAAGTCTGCATGTCCTAACTTAAAGAAGTTATAGTTTCACAGTCGGATACATATAGAACTGTGGTTATAGTTTCTTATGGGGATCATTCTCAGCACACAGTTGATGCACATACAGATACATCAGTCCCTAATGGTTATAGTTAATGCTGGGGTTAATACGTAGAACACATATATAGATAGATAGCAGAGCGTAGTCGAGTTCTTTGGGGGTAGCAAACAACACTAATTTGCTCATTTCAATTTCATTAAGTTGGCAGCCCTGTTTGCATATTAGCATGCCAAACAGTCTGCAGCTCTGCCAAGAGGGGGACTAACAGTTGATGAGACATTTAAACAGCACTCTGCAGGGCAATGAGGATGCAGATGATGAGCCAGAGAATGGAGATGATGATGATGACGATGGGCTTGTGGCCAATGTTGTCTGTGCCGTGGGGCAATAACAACACAAGAGCCAAATGAGCTGCAGGCAGAGCAGATAGCGAGACAAACAGATACCATAGCTGGCAACAGACATAGAGAGGGACAGGGGTAAACTAAGCAACAGCAGCAGCAGCCCAGCAAGGATGTGAATCCGCATTTCATAGTTGTTGTAGTTGTTGCTGCTGTTGTAGTTGCTGCTGCTGCAGTTGTGTTTGGCAAGAGGCTTCGCTGTGCTACCGTCTATGAATTCAGCTCGAACTGGGCATATTTGCAAACGAAGCCAAAGCAAAAGCCAAACACACACACACACAAACAGGCGACAAGAAGAAGAGCCCCAAGAGAAGAGAAGAGGCGAGGCGAGACAAGAGAGAAGAGAGAACTGTCTAAACGTTGTTGGTACACGGCAAAGTTGGCAACCAAATATTGTTGCAACAAACGGACAACAAAGCGGGAAAACGTCTAGAGATGGGAAAATGATGATAGACTTGACACATGCGCTGTAAGTCTTATGTATAAGAAAGATAGAAAGGTGCAGATATAACTACATATATTTATATGTTACATAAAATCACAAGTTAACTTTCTAGTGAATTTAGGCAAATAATAAACAACTTAAAGTGATTATAGACAAAGTTACACAAGTGTTTCTTTACAATCGATGGTGTATCGATAGTATGAGAAGTTAAGTGCAATAGTTTTAAATATTCCCATACAAACCGATAAAAAGGCTCGACGTTTGCTAAGTTAAATCATTTACACAATATAATAACATGAAATGAGTCATTGTAGTGCATTTGAAACTGTTCTCTTTTGATATTGATAGTTTTGCGATAGTATAGTGTAAGCAAATATAGAAATATTTATAGGTTACAATATGTTATAACATAAAATAAATCATTGTATTGTATTGTATACTGTTATTTTCTTAAATTCATATGTTGATTGTATAATCTCTTAATAGTCGAAAGTTAATCGATAGTATAGTGTTATCAAATAACAACAATTCATTCCTTTAATCAATAAAAATTCTATGATAATCGCCACATAAAAGACATTAAATACATTTTGTTATATATGAGTATAGTACTCCCTGCCATTCGATATACCCTTTCTACTGCTAACGAGGTATCATAACAAGGCCTGAGAGCGCAGATAGTCGAGGACAGCAGACGGCCGCATAATTGACCAAGTGGTTTGGGTGCCTCCTCTGTGCCAGGCGCATGAATCTGCTGCAGCAGTCGCCACCTGGACACAGAAGGGGGAACACACACACGCACACATACAGAGAGACAAGGCAGCAACGAGCACAGCAAGCGAATCAACTTCAACCTCAGCTACAGCATCAGCATCAGCTTCAGGTTCAACCTCGGCCTCGGCATCGGTCTCAGCTGCAGCCTCGTTCCGTGGTATATCGTTGGCTTTGCATCTCGAGACGAGTTTGCCGGGTAATAATTTTATTTTTAGTCATCCTCCTTGCACGCTCATTCGTTGTCCAACCGTTCATCGTGCCCGGTTAGCTGGCCTGGGCTCCCCATAACGACTTGCCGCTTGCGTTATTATCTCAGGGCATAAATTTTATGGCCAATATTCACAGCTCCACCCACTGTTGAAAATGTTTTGTGTGTGTTCTCTGCCGCTCCACGGCCTTCCTCCTTTTGCCTTCATCCTCATTCTGGTTGTCGCTGGCCAATTGCAAAAATTATTTGTGGCCATAGGCCAAGTCATATAAATTATGTAGAAAGAGAGAGGGGAAGAGAGTGGGAGAGAGACTGAGACAGTGAAATTGATTTGCTGCGATGCTTGGTGTCCTCCTCTGACTGACAGTTCGCACAGTTGGTGACGGATCTCTATAAGGATTTCCACACCAAACGGCGCCACTTTGGGACAATTGACAAAGCTGTGGGAGATGTAACTCAGTTTAAGTGCCGACAAGTCTCTCTCTGTCTGTCTCTCTGTCTCTGACTGTCCCTCCCCATGTGACTTGTTGTTGTCTCTGAGGCTTTTGCCAAATCAGCAATAGATTGCAACCATATTGGGCGCAGCTTGACACAGTCACAGCTGACGATGTTGTTGCTGCTGCTATTGTTGTTGCAAAACAAGTTTCCATTACAGAATTCCACGAGTTATTAGAGGCGAGTCGAGAGTGTCAACCTCAGCAGATTTTCGTGCCACTTTTGCAACGTTTTGCAACAACAACATTTGGAGGCAACATTTATTTTCTGTTCATATTCAGATTTCATAGTCAAAAGACAACAACAATAACACCAACAAAGGCAACAATTGCCAGCAAAGCTGACAGCTGAAATTGCTTACAAGTGCAACTCAAATCCGAATGAGGGATTGGAGACTGAGACTGCGGATTCGTCAATGAAGTTGTTAAAAAAAACAGCGACAAGGGCCACTTCAGATTGATGTGGATGGAAATATGAAGAGCTGACAGTGGGAGCCAAAGCACAAGGCTTGTCTTGATATCAAACTGAAGAGTCAAGAAGAGAGTTGAAGACAGAAGACAAGTCTTACCTCAGTTGCCTCTTTCAAGTGCCCACTGTACTTGCTGGCAAGCACCTCTGTGAACCAAAAACAACAAAATTGCCAGCTGACTATAAAAATATATATATGGTTTTTTATACCACATAGTCTCCCTATGTGAGGAGTGGAAGTTGGCAGGGAAGCCACAAGGACACGCGGTCGCCACAGCACGTGGCCATAAAGTGCCGACAATGCGGGAATAGGCACAACCAAGCGGCGACAACCAGTGACTCCTCTAGAAAACAAGAGAGAGAGGGGGAGAGAGTAAGAGAGATAGAGAGAGCGAGAGCGGGGCTCATCATATTTTATGGCCAAATAGTTAAACGAATGCACAAACACACATAAAAACCAGCTGGAAAATTGCTTGTAGAACATTTTCATGTGTGTGTGACATTGACAACGAGAGAGAGAGAGACAGAGGGGAGAGAGGGTGTGCGAGTGTGCTACACATTTATAGCAAATCTCCGGGCTCCGCAACACATTGCCATAAATCACAAAAAAGTATTTCAATTTTTTTCTCTCTCAGTTTTTCTTTTCTTTTGTTTTTTTGTTGTTTTTTTGCCTGCCTACAACAAATTTTTTGCCGACTACATTAATGCGCCTACACACACAACGGTATCTAGGTGCAGGAGGGGCAAGAGGGGGGCGGTAATGGGTCGCTCTGGTATGTAGCTGACAGCCTATTTGCGCCTCGGCGAGGAGGAGCTGCTGCTGCTGCTGCCACTGCTGCTGCTGCTCCTGCTCCAAGCCAGCAGTGTGTGGCGACTCCTGCCGGGCGCTAGCTTCGTTTTTAAGCTATTTATGATTTTAGCGCAATACCCTGTAAATCTTAGAGGTAGCTTGCGAGTGGAATTGATGGAAATATTGCATTGAATATAAATATATATTACGAAATAAAAGCATTTCTAAACATAAATACTCTAAGAGAAAAGAAAATGCAATAAGAAATACTTGAAAATCATATTAAAATATAGAAAATTCATAAATAATACTTTGCCTAGATTGATTAACAGATGCCATTAATATATTGATAATTTCCATTATTTTAAGTTTTTAAAGTTACAAAAATACTTAAAAGTCCATGTAGAATGACAGCAAACTAAGTTCTATAATTTATTTTATATTTGCTGGGATTAAAAATAGATGGATATCGGACATAGATCATGAAGAATGATAGCAAAGTGAGTTAAATAATTCGTATATACTTGCAGAGGTCAAATATGAAAGTATCGGATGTGCTATAACATATATTACAGCATAAACTAAACAATACCAAAGCAAAACTTAGTAATTGTGCTAAGTAGAGGAACAATCTCAAGCAAACTATTGCCATAAATTGTTATCATTTATCATATATAATAAAGACAAGTATTACTTAGACAAGTTGAATAAAATCTTTCACTTATATTTATTATTGCCTAAACAGGGTATTAGCTAGACGATGCAACCTTTAATTATTTATTTTATTTGCCTTCATCGCTTGTTTTATTTTTATTTTATTTGCATGCTGATTTTTCCGGGCCACAGTTTGGCAGCCCCGTGTTGTTTATATTGCTGATGTAGAGCGGGGCAAGCAGGGGGGCATGAAACTCGTGCAGACTCGCGAATGTTTAACAAATGTGTGACATTTCTGTGTGTGTGCGTGTGTGTGTAAAGGACTGAGCAAGTTGCGTAGGGGAGCAGGCAGCGCGAATCGCCGTGGAGGCCTCTCTTCCTCATACGACTGCCATGTGTGCGCCTCTCGACAGACTCTCGACTCCTCAGTCCCCTCTCTACTTCTCTCTTCTCCTCCTCCCTCTCCCCTTTTACTCTCGCCAGCAGTGCCAACTGGCGCTGTCTGTTTGCTCTTCGCACACGCGTTTGGAATTGATTTTTATGCTGTGATTATATTTTCGAAAAGGTTGACGATGAGCTTGAATCGAGGCTGTGTGTCTGGCTGGGGTTGGGGTTGGGGTTGCTGTGGTGGCTGTTGTTGCCACTGTGTGAGGCTCGAGGAGGGGCCTCATGTTGTAGGGGTCGCGTTCAGTGTTTGTTTTTTCCCCGAGAGCTGCATCAACAGCAACAATGAAGTGTCGCCAACACGCTTGAAAAAATATAAATTAAATTGTGCGTTCATGTTGTTTTAATGGGCTGCCCCATCGAGTTGGTGGGGGCAGAGCCAAGGGGTGTAGAGTAGTCAGACAGCAAGGCAGAAGGCAGATGCTGCACAGAACGGGTTGGCCACTTTTATGCGCCTTGTTTAACGATCGGAAGTCATATTCATAAAAATATGTCAATGAATTGTGAATTATTTATGGAGGAGGAGCGCATAAAAAAGCGAGTCAAATAAATAAATTACAGCGTGTAAAGGCCTTTGATGAGTGGCGAGTGGAGATGTGTTTTACCTGCAACTTAGTTAGCAGTTACTTCTGCCACATGTAGCAGCAACAGCAAGTCGGGGCCAGGCTTGGAGAGGCCTTTGCTAAATTGGATTTGGCCAGTGGAAAACCTTGTGCCCGATTGCGAGAAACTGAAATTGAAATTGAAACTGCAACTAAGACTGAAACTGAAACTTAATTGCAATTAAAGGTGCGGCAAGGTGAGGCAAGTGAGGCGCCTCGTGTCGAGGACCCGCAACAGTTTCCATTAAATCGAGACTTTTTTCACGGCAAGTCGACCTACTTTTACACACACATACACACCTGTCCAAGTGTCCACCTCATCTCTGTGGCGCCGCCTTTTTGCTGCCCCGTTGCGGATGTCAGTCAGGCGGCAACGTGTTCGGCCAAAAGGCTTAAAATTTCAGGCGACAATTAGAAAATTTGCAAATTACACGCAGTGGAAAGAGCGCGGAAATTTTTAACGAATTTTTTTCAATCAACCTATTCATCTAATACCTATGATTCTAATCTTTCCTATCCTTATCCTATTCATAACTCTAATTCAATTTCTTGCCCTAGTATCGATGAAGATTCTCTTCTTACTAACCTGCACTTGGTTAAACCCATTAACTCACCTGGCCCTGACGGAGTACCAGGATGCGTTCTTAGATACTGTGCTTTCTCCTTATATAGACCCATTTTTAGGCTATTCAAATTATCCTTAGCTACTAGTAATTTTCCTTCAGTCTGGAAAGAATCATATTCCATCCCTCTTCACAAAAATGGGTCTAAATCGGAAGTGAAGAATTACAGGTGTATTTCCAAATTATCCTCTATACCTAAATTATTTGAAAAACTTGTTACGGCCCAGCTAACCCACATGTGTAGGTCCGTAATTTCACCATGTCAACATGGTTTCATGAAATCCAGATCCTCCACGACTAATCTTCTGGAATTCTCATCTCTTGTTATAAAAGGGTTTCAGAAGAAGATGCAAACTGATGTCATTTACACTGATTTTAGTAAGGCTTTTGATTCTGTAAACCATTCACTTCTGATTCATAAGTTGGATCTTATTGGGTTTCCTTACAAATTACTGCTTTGGATTTCAAATTATTTAAAAAATAGGTCCCAAAGAGTTCTTTTCAAACATTCTGTATCTAAGCCAATCTTTGTTACCTCAGGTGTTCCTCAGGGTAGTCATTTGGGTCCTTTACTCTTTAACCTCTTTATTAACGATCTTCCCTCTATTTTGAAATTCTCTAACATTTATATGTATGCTGACGATGTGAAACTTTGCTTTACATACAAGGAGCCGACTTGGAGTTCGCTACAGGTTGATATTGACTCCTTTTGTGATTGGTGCAGCTTTAATCTTTTAAGTTTAAATTGTTCTAAGTGTAAAGTAATGACATTTTACCGAAGTAATTTCCACGTCGTCAACTATACACTTTATCTATCCCCTCTTCTTAGAATATCAAATGTCAATGACCTTGGCATTCTTTTTGACCATAAACTGAAATTTGATTCCCATATTACGCAAATTGTTAATAAGGCCTCTCGAACCCTTGGTTTCATTAAAAGGTGGGCCAAGGAATTCAATGACCCTTATACAACAAAGTTGCTTTATACCTCCCTTGTTCGCCCGATTCTTGAATATGGTTCTTGCATTTGGTCACCGCAATATCATGTTCACCAAGACAGAATTGAGTCTGTGCAAAAACAATTTTTACTTTTTGCTCTTCGTGGTTTTAACTGGGTCTCTGGAGTTGATTTACCCTCTTATTCTAGTAGACTACTTCTAATAAACTTAACTTCTCTTGCTAACCGCCGTTTAATGTTAGGTGTCATGTTCCTTGTTAAATTGATTAAGTATGATATCGATTCCCCGATCTTGCTAAATCAAATTAACTTCTCTATCCCCTCTAGATTAACCCGAAATTTTGCACCTCTTTTGCTTGATTTCTGTAATAACAATTATAGCCTGCATGAGCCTTTCCGAATTCTCTGCTCTGATTACAACAAACTTTCTGGAGTAATTAACTCAGAGAGTTCCCTAATATCTATTAAAATTGCCATCATTAACTCATTAACATTTAACTCTAACAACTAACCTAACTAACAACTACCGATCTGATTGGGTTTTTTCTGGGTTTCCCCAATCCTCTGCAACAAATGTTGGTTCGGCTAATTTGTTAGTCCCAGTTTCAAAATTTCAAAATTTAAAATTTAATTTCATTTTTTAAAATGTTACTGTTTAACGTAAACTTTAACTTTAATTTTACATATACATCTATTACTTTTAATTCATATTTAATTTTATTATACAAAAATGTAATATTAATTTTTATTTTTTATATTTTTCATTCTTACAGTCGACTGCTCCTAGTTGACTTTAAATAAATAAATAAATAAATAAATAAATAAATAAAAAAGTGCGCTGAAGGAAAAGCGCAAAGCGTAGAAAACTTGTCAGCCAAGTAAAGTCAGTTGTTGTTGTTGTTGTACGGCCACCTGGCCTGACCAGTTTAGGCCCCCATGACTTGGCCATAATTTAATGCCAAGTCGAGAAGAGGAGGGGGAGGAGGAGGAGAAAGAGGAGGCACAACGAGCGGGTGTTAACTTGGTAATTTTATGCCTGAGTTAACATTTAATTTGTGTAAATGATTTTGTGGATTTTATGCGCGCTATTAAAATACAAGTCAGAAGACAACGAAGAAAGAGAGAGAGATGATGGGGAAGGAAGAGAACAGGAATTAAGTATAAAATGCCTAGGAATGGCCACGATTCGATGGATTGACAGATAGACAGCTTAATTCCTGTTGATTTGCTCGCATCGATAAATAGAAATGCGATTGACAAAGCGCTTTATACTCACCAACAGATTGTGGGGGGAACAGTTTGAGTGTTTTATCTGAAATGAGAAAAATAAAATGAGATTTAATGAAAGGTGGCAAAGGTTGTGGAAGACGACTTTAAATGCAACTGCTTTACATCCCAAGATTGAGCAAGAGACCCTCCCCTTACCTCCCCCTCCCTCTATCTCTGTCTCCCTCTTTACGTAATCCGCTTAACTGCTAAATGATGTCTCGCTTATATCGCTCATACGCCGCGTTGACCCCAGCTGACAAAGTTATTTTGGCCTAATGCGGCGCTCATTTGAAACTCATTTGAATTTTAACACTTTTATGCGTTGCCAGACAGCAGCACCAACATCGTCAGCATCAGCGTCAACGTCAACGTCAGCGTCGGCGCTGGCGTCTGCGTTGGCATCCTCACTTTACGGCTCGTAAAAAAACTTTTTTGGCGCCGCACATTATTAAAATTTCTTTATGACAAGCGAGGCGAGCTGAAGCTGTGGCCAAAGAGCCGCTCCAAAGAGTCGGCGACGACGCGACAGAAGGCATAAAAACTGGTAACAAAATATTTGTGATTTGCGTTGTATATCCTGTAGAGTGGTGTCAAAGGGGTAACTATGTGTGCTAGGCTGATTAAAAATCAAGTAAATATCGATTTAAATATAAGGAATTTATTTATGTAATTTATTAAGTTTCAATTGCATCCTTTTCTCCTTCGATTACTCTATTATCGATTTGATCTCGGCTTACAGCCACTTTCGATAGTCAAGTGTTGATTAAGTTCAAAGAATATTAGCTCTGTTAATGACTCGATTAGCTCTGTTAATGACTACCTTGGTAATCGACTTACCGCCACTTTGGCTAAGTGTTGATTAAGTGTAAAATATATTTACATAAATTAGTAAATCGATTGCAGAGAAAGTAAATCAACATTTTATATACATATATTCATCACCTACTAAGATACAAATTACTAAATAAGTAAATAAATATATTAATTTGCTCTTTTAATGGGTAACTTCTCGGCCAGCATAGCCAACGAATGCGAAATTTGTTTTGGTCTTTAGTTTTAGCATAAATTAACATGAGATTTATGAGCCCGTCCACTTGAAACCGAGCCAAGCCAAGTCAAGTTGGACCTAACAAGTGCCTGAAGAGTTAAGGACAGCCAAATAAAAAAAAACTCTTTAAAGCCCAAGTAGAGAAGAAGCTGAGGGAGTTTTCTTCCTGACTGTAACTGAAACTGGCAACTCTTTCTGTTTGTTCTACGTTCTTTGTTGTTTGTCTTGGCAACTTTGCCGCCGTCTGTCTTTAAGAGAGAGAAATCTTCCCCAACTCTCGCTGTAATGAGTATCTCATTTATCCTTAAGTAGAGCATCGCTTTTTATGTGCATAATTAAGTTGCTTTTTAACAAGATACAAAACAGAATCGAATATTAAAATGCTTCTTTTTATGGTGACCATAACGGAAACTTGTTTTTAATTAAAACCTTTCCGTTTCGAATCCCAATTGCCATTCGAACGATCGTATGCAATTCGATGTGAATATTTAAAAAGCCATAAATAATCAAAAGATAAGGCTGGAGCTGAAGCTGTTGCTGATGATTTGTGGCCAATTGGAGCAATGATTTAATATCTGTAATTGCAATTGATTAAATTAACAAATTGACATGGATTAAGTGCGAAACAGATAGGGAAAGTTTTAGCAAAGCGAAGGGAGAGAGAGCATAAACTGCAAGTGAAATAGAGTCCAAAGTTTTCGATTTTCAAGTCATGCCAATCTCGTCTGGTTCGATAGATTTCCCTCCCCCTTACCACCTTCTTCTTCTTCTTTACCGTCTCGCACTCTTTCTTTATATTTGTCTTGTAGATTTTCTCGCGGAAGTCACGTAGCGAGTGCACAATTTGAAAATGAGTTTTGTCGGTTTTACACTGGCGAACAGAAATCATTAATGTTGCCTCGGTTCAATGCTCAACATGTGCCGCCGCATGCCGCATGCCCCACCATGCCACATGCCACACGAATCGCGCTGTTCTTTCTCAGCTTGCCGCTGCGGTCAATGCAAACCGACTCGAAGAATCGAGCAATTTGCACGTCTGGTTAGTCAAAACAAAGTAAAACAACGAGCACAGTAGGCGGACACAATGGACAATTGCAAATATAGCGACCACATCCAGAGAAAACAGAGAACAATTCGAGCGGGTACTCGGTTACTCGCTGTGAGTACCCGCCATGCTCGCCTGGTCTGCCTGGCCTGCCAGGCCCGCCTCGTTTCCAAGAAGTGCCATAAATTCGTCAATTATGACGGCTGAGCATGTGGACGCATATAGACATGAAACAAGCACGGGTTAATGCACCCTTCCCCCTCTACACTCCACAAGATTGACAGCTGTCAACCAGCAGTACCAACAGCAGCACAGTGACCCATGGTCAAGCAGGCACTGATTGAAAAAAGGATTTTAAAAGCCGAAAATGAAAAGGAAATTAATGCGAATTTTGGAATCAATTGAAGTAAAATGCATAAAGTAATTGTAAAGTATAAACATAAATATTTAAAATTAATATGCATATAATATATATAATATATATATTTTAACTTAGTTATAATACACAAGTAAACCAATTACAGCAGATTTTTATCTGCCTTATCTCTCACCCAAATACACCTCAACATTAGCTTAACTACAAGTTAAGCCTGCCTGATCTCGTGCTGTAAATCAACTGCAATATGGAACATCAAATAAATGTCTAATTTATGTGTCTAATTTACACTCAAATCTATCCAAAGTGAATGTTCGAACAACACTCATAAAAACCAGAGCATGGAAGCGTTTCGAAATATCATTTTAATCCATTTACAATTCATTTACGAGCTTCTTTCTAATCCCAATGCAGCCCACGGCGAGACGAGCACATTCAAAACAAGCTGATCAAGCTGCAGCGGTGCCCCTTCCCTCAATGCCTTCCCCTCTCCCCTTCTCAACACCCACGCCCAGTGAACAATTGCAAACACGTGTGCGGCGTGTGCAGTAGAAAAGACTAAACTGTGTAGCGGCGTCATTTAATTAACCCGCGACTGCAACTGCGACCACAAGCATAGATGATGAGGGTCATAGAGGACTGTGGGTGCGGGTACCGGGTACCGGAACGAGTGTACGGTCCAGTCGACCTCGTAAAACGGTAAAGTTATTTTTATGCGCTTTTAATAGACTCACGCTTAGTGAGTTATCCACGAGCAGCCCCGTCGAATGCATCGTATTTCATGTTTATAAATGCATTTTTATTATGATTTCTTCCCCCCTGATTGTGCCTTCAGTTTCAGTTTGAGTTTCGTTTGAATGAATTTTCATGTGTCTTCTTTATGACGCTTGATTTTTATACTGACGCAGGAAAGTTTACGACTAAACTCAAGATCCGATTCGACTCGGGGATTGTGAGAAAGGGAGGAGGAGAAGAGAGAGGGGAGTTAAGTGCGAATGGAATGAAAGTGAATCTCACAAAAGTCATAATAAAGTTGTAAATATTGATTTGCCGCTTGGCGACGATAACAATTAACCGCAAGCAAGCAACCCTGCCCCACTCTTCCTCTCTCTCTCTCTCTCTCTCTCTCTCTCTCTCTTTCTTAGATAGTTACATTAATGACCAATCTATAAACTGGAAAACTGTACAAACTGGTGGCAATTAGCCCATTTTGTGGGTGGCCTTTATGAGTTTATTGAGACATTCAAGTAGCAACTATTTAAAGCTGACGGCAAAGTGGGGTTAAAGCCGTTACCCCCCTCCCTTCTCCGTCCAGTGCAACCCTGCCGCATGAGGGACCCATTTTCCGAGTCAGCCTGTAGTCATAAATCTCGAGAGCTACCCGAAAACATGCCATAAAACACACGACGACTGTGTAAATAAAGGAGAGCAGTGCAAGGGGGGGTAAGGGAGACAGCATACTAAGTGAAACAGAGATAGACTGCTGGACTATGCTGGATATATGCTATCTGGGCAGCACCTTTAAGAGCACCCACTTTCCCCATCTCTGGCAATTTATGTGCGAAATATTTGTGGGTTGCCTTTGTTGCTGCTGCAAAATGAAATCAGACTGGTGGCCATTAATTTATGTAAAGCGCAAATTATGATTGGGATTGGTAGGTAGCCCTGGCAGAGCTCCAACTAGGCCTACCAACTGGAGCAGCAGCTGTAACACGATGATTAGCAACGACACGGACGATAATGATGACGATGACGATGGCAGAGACGTAGGAAATCTGAAGCTCAAGCAGAAGAAGAAGCAAGCAGTGGGAACATTTAGGGATGAAGACGAGCAGCAGCAACAACAGCAGGAAGAGGGTACCGCGGCAGTTGAATTGGGTGCTGCGGTTTCTTTTTGGTGGGGCATCCAACGGTTAAGGGTAAGTGAAAAGCACCGCAAGAAGAAACGACTTTGGTTAATGGCGCAAAATGTTCGCAGTTGGCAACGCCAGCATGCGAACCCGGCCAAGCGGCAAAAATGATTTATGATACAAGGAAGTTAATTTATTAATTTCAGCTCGCACTGAGAAGCTGCGCACCAGGAGCAGCCTCTCCTGGCATGTTTACAAGCAGCCGCTGCTCCCTGGATTCTTGCCCAGCGACAGCCCGGCGGCGACGTTAAATTAGAAAAAACCGCTAAACAAGGTCACAGAGATTACAAGCGGGATACCGAAATGGGTCGACAGAACGTGTCGGAGAATATTAAAATTTGCCTAAACTGAGAGTAGGGTAGGCAGGGCAGGGTGTACTTTTAATATGCTTAGGAAATTAGGAGGGAAGTATGCAAAAATTATTGGCAGAAGAACAGTATAAATATAAGAACAAAATACAATAAAGTGACTAAGATTGAAATAAAGATTAGGAGAAAGATTTAGAAATGTTTTAAACTTATTAAAAAATGCATGGCAAATCTGCAGAATTTTGAGATTTAGAAATTCAATTTAAAAATATTGAAGATGTACAAAAGTTCTTATTAAAAATATGAACTAAATAAATAAACAAACTTGAAAGATAGTAAAATTTAAGTTATTTATTTTTCATATTGCACAATACATAAAAAATTAAAAACTAAAGCCAATTGCAAAAAAAAGAGGAGTATAAATATGTTTTTTGATTGTATAATCTATTCAACATAACAATAAAATATTAATCTCTTTTTAAAATAGTCAAAATCATGTTGAAATAAACGAGCACAGCTGTTTAAATTGGAACCATAAAAAATATATTCAGGTTAAGGCTTTTCATAATTTATTAATATTTAAATCGCTGCCTCTTTAAACAAAAAAAACATAAAATATTATTAAAATTACATTAGTAATATTCTGAAATATGCATTCTTAAAAGCATGACTGAGGTCAGTTCGGCATTATTGTTGCTTGCATCATGGCAGAAATTACGCATACGCACCCCGCGCAGCAGCCTGCGCCGTAATTGATGGCAGCGCGGGCACAAACACAACTCAATAAAATCAAATTTAGCTCATTAGCAACAAAAATTGATTGCAATATGTTTGCCTCGCTTTGATCTAAAGGCACTCAGACTGGGCTGGCTATAAATCGACGAACGTTCGACGGAGCCAGAGCTGGAGGCGGCAATGGGGCTACATAAATATAGAAATATATGTTCGCGGAAGGAAGGGGGAAAGGGGGCTGCTGCTAAGTGAGCGCTGAGTGAGAGCCATGGGATTGATGATGAAAAGCGCATGGAAAACGCCGAGGTAAATAGATGAAAATTTGGCCCTTGATTAATTGCACAAAATCATACGATGAGTTCAGTTTCTTTCCTTTCTCCATCAACAGTCTGCGCATTCCTGCTTAAATCATTATCAAATCTTTAATTCGCAACGCGTTGACAAACAATTTCATTGGCAGATTGCGAAAACGAAAAAGAAAAATGAAATAAAATGAAAAACAAAAGAGCAGAAGCAGCACAGGAAGATGACAGCGAAGATTCCTTGTAAATCAAGTGATTACAGAATGTGTTTTTCATATTCCATTTTTCTTTATGCTTTTTGCTTGCTTTTTTCATTTTCGCTCCAGAGGCGGCCATTAAACTGTCAGCGGGTCGCTGTCGACGGAAGTGCGAGAAGTGAGAGAGAGAGAGAAGCAAAACAAAAGCCGCTGAAAGAGACGGAAACGCAGCAGAAAGTGCTGTGTGAAAAGCTCAAAGCCAGAGGAAAATTACCCATTGATGAAGCATTTCATCTATTTACATTTTCCATTGACTTCACATTGAAAAAAATAGCAATAAATGGGAGGAGAAAACACCTTTCGAAATACCCTGTAACTAGTTGGTAAGTCACGAGACTATAGAAATAATTGAAGAATATAATCTTGAGGTCTGTATTCATACTTTGCACATTTCTTAATTATATCAGAGAATGAAAAATAAAGTTGTACCAAATTGTATTCTTAACTTAAATATACAACTTTTATTTATAGCGTATTTTGTATTGCATACTTTAGAGAGCGGGTTGAAAATCTGTAATTCTTAAATTTATTTCTTAAATAACTTCTATGTTAATTATCCAATTGCAATCAAACTTTCAGTAATCATTTAAGCCTTGATAATTGTTGTCTTTACCAAAAATGAACTTTTCTGCAGTAAAACTTCTTTTAGGATAACTTATAAAGAGAACAAACAGGGGAATTATCATTCAATTTTCATTTATTTCTTTATAATAGCATGTATACCATTTAATGGATATTATTTATTTATTTATTATTTTGTTTTTACCTAATCACATCTATTTACTTAACGAACCCTAAACAATCAACTGTCCTGTTCATTATATCGATTTTATGGCATTAGCAGAGACAATTTTCAGAGCTGTCGCTGTTCTCACTTTTCTTTATTACAGCAAATAATGGAACTGCACGATTTTCTACAGTACAAGGTGCCATAAATTTCTAGATCTATAGAAAATTAATACCGAAGACCAGTAAAAATATTACGTAAATAAATCTCTGGTTTTCTGGGAGGCTCCACAAAGCTTTCAACATATGTTCTCTCTTCTCGTTTTTTCAATTTGAGCGGCACACACAAACTACATAATAAATTCGATGGTAATAAAAATACATCATCAAATAAATAGTTGCCCGTGTTGCACACGAACAATGGCGGAGGCCCAACAACGACAACGACGACGACGACGATAATATGCCAGAATTGGGGAACTTGGCAAATGCGAGTGAAATAAATTGCAGGCAGCTACAGCTTTGCCATAGCTTTTTCCGGCTGCTTCAGCTTATCTCTGGCCACACCAGTACCACCAGACTGGGGACTGTGGCAAGGGGGTGGCAAGGGAAGGGTGGCTGGTGTGGGCAACTAAAGCAACCCTTAAATCACATTTTGCCTAATTTTTCGCTGTCAAAAAAACTCATTAATCTTTTGCTCTCGGTCTGGCAATGGCAGCGCTATGTGAAAATGGAACAGGAAAAAACATACGCCGCACGGAAATTGCTATACGAGGGCGCCAAAAGAGGCCGTGCCCAGATACGCACACACACACACACTGATACACACGCACACTCACCTTTGCTAAGGAGTTCGAGAAGTTCTGCCCTTGAAAAATGAGTCGCTCGTATGTCAGAGCAGCGCAAATGTCACCCCCAAAAAAGCGTTTGCCCGCAACCCAAAGTCGAACGTGTGTAATTTATTTAAATTTAAGGACAGTCCAGCCTCGACTGGAGCACTCCTCTTCAGACACAGTCGTACTCGAGTACGTTCTCGTTTTGGGAATGTGGCAGACCCCTTTCGCTGTGGCCCACTTGAATATTGATTTCTTGCGTAATCTTTGCGGCACGCCCGATGCCGCCGGCCATATAATCAAGTGGAGTTCAGCTCCTGGACTGGTTTCTGGTTCCCGCTCCAGTTCCAGCCAGTTCTCCAGCTCCAACTGCGCTTCGATAGTGTGCCCGGCCCCCGCGCATTGACGTTTCATATTTATTAATGAGGCGCATTTGTGTTCGGAATTTATAATTGGACTAAGGTGACAGGGTTGGGGGCAAGTAGTGGGGGTTGCCACGAAGTGTGTGGGGGAGTGGGGCAAGTGGGCGCTGCTTAGGGTTGGCGGCGCCTCCAGGCTGCCACCGCCAGGAGGCACAAATGTAATTGAGTAATTAACATAAATTATAATACATAATTTGCGCTTGCCTCTTTCGTAATTATTGTTAGGTAAATTGGATTCCAGGCCCAAAGTTTCTGCTTTAAATGAGTGTATGGAGGCCGCCCCTTCCTGCCCTCCCTCCTCTCCCCTCTCTACACTCCCTCCTCACTTCAACTCATACTTAAAGCATTCGCATTGGCTGCGATAAGCAATTTATGCACAAAGTTTGCGCTCAAAACTTGGCAAACATTTCTGCCACACATTTTCGGCAATCTGCCGCGCATCTTGCTTGCTACATGCCACATGCCGCTTGAAAGAAAATCAAACTAAATCAGCATCAGCAGAAAGTCTTAAATGATGTTTACACAGTGACAGCAAAACAATCGACAGCAGTAGCAGCAGCAGCAGCAGCAGCAGCGTCGACAAGCATCGACATCATCAAAGGCAGAGTTGACAGTTAACCCAGCAATGAAGGTTGAAGTTGACGGGATGAGGGACAAGGCAAAGGCAGACGAGATGCCGAAAGGATTCCCTGGATACACTGCGAATAACTCCATGCGAGTTGATGACAGGCGCGTGGGGGCATGCAACGACAACGACGGTGCACATGATAGACTTGAAGATGCTCTATGAGCTGAGTGAGTACTTTAAAACGATATGCTTAAGAGATTCGTGGTAAGTTATATCTATAAACTAGCTGTCTATTATTATCTTTTAGAGGTTTCGAAAATATTATTGTTTATGATGTTAAGATGGACTATTCATTAATGCAGATATATAAACTCAAGGGAAAGAACTCTAGACAGGATATTAAACATTTTAAAAGGAAGTTAAGTGAGATATACTAAACGATATTCGAGAAACTAAGACTGAAGATGAGCAAGGTTTTACACTGTGATAAAAATACTGGTAGACGAAGTAGAAAGTAGAGATTTGAATAGTGCTAATACTTTAATTTGAGGATATGATTGTCTCTTATACTTCTAAAGAATAACTATATATGTATATGATGGCACAGACCATAGGTATATCGACAGAAGGTTTATAGACATAACTAATGATAGCTGATTACCTTATGAATAGACAGAGTATGTTACTTATAGATAATGATACAGATGAACACTGATTATATGATGAAAGATGCATTAAGAATCACCATATCAAAGTAACAATGCTTATAGAAAGAATAAAGAATACTGTCTTAAGCAAACCGAATACCTTTTGGCCAACTGGTAAACATATGTATATAAATTCTTTAATATATTGTGCATGATTATATGATATATTGTACATGTATATTATTGTACAGTTATATATATGTTATCATATTTAACCTCAAATATACGCAGTTAACATAAATACAAACTTCCCTTATCTCATTCTCTGTTATCTTCTGCTGAGGTGTAGAGCATTTAAAAGGCTATGAAAATGTTTGTCTCTCTTGCAACTGGCACCCAATATAGCCTCAACATGCCGCCGCACACATGACGAGGCTGCCTGCCATGTGGAAGGGGGGAATATGAGGCTGTAAGGGGAGGCAGTATGAGGCAGTCATCCGTCAGATGTTAGCAACAGCAACCCTGTCGCCATATTGAATTTTGCTGTGCGTCTGCTTGGGCTCGGTTGAGTTTGTGTCTCTCCACCTTGTTGCTGTTGATGCTGTTGTGTCACACACACTCACACACACACATGCTACTGGGATTTCGTCTGTCCCTTACACACACACACGCACACATAGATATGGTAAATGGCAACTCTGTGCATAATTTTGCGCCTTGTTGTCATGTTTGAGCGCTTCTCGCAACTTCTGCTGGCACCTCCCCTACGCAGGGAAGGGGGTGGAGAAAGACGGGAAAGGGGAAGGGGGGTGCTGTTCCTCAGCTCCTGTTTATGTGTGTTCTTTGTGCTGCCTTGTAAAATGTAAATAAATACGAGGCACAGCAAAGTCGTTCCTGTTTGCTTAGGTTTACACGAGGCAGCAAAGCAGGCAAATTAATTACGAACAAAAATCACTTTAAAGGAAAGAACAATTTATAAATTACACAGGCCCACAAAAAAAAAAAGTTTCAGGAAATTCGAAAATATATATACGTTATATATATAACTGCTTAATTCCTTAGTTTTACTATCTATTGTCATCATAAATCTATTAGAATGTGATGAACCAAAAGAAGTAGAAATAAGAAAAGTTTTATGTGAAAGTTTTGATATATTCTTAGTAATAAGAGAAGTTTTATAAGAAATTCTGATAAATTTTTCTTATTTAATACTTTTTCATACTTTCATATCTTCCAGCTCTTCAATGAACCTCATAAATCCAAATCTATTGCGCTATGAACCACGCATAAACTTGATTAAAGTGCGTGTGTTGGGCAAATCCATCCTCAAAAAGGGTGGCCAAGCATCTACAGTGCTCCCCACTCTCCTCACCCGCCCTCTCTGGCTATCATCAACAATAACAACAAGCAGACAAAGCACAAAGGAAAAAGCTTCAGCTTCAGTTTCAGCCTAATCCCCTCACACCTCCCTCACTTCCTTCCCCCTTCAGTCCACTTAGCTGTAGTGCCACTGTAAGTTAAGCGTCAAAAGTTTTGATAGCTTGTGAGAGCTGCCTACTTCGAGCAGCAGCTCCTACACAACCTGCCACTTGCCTACCCCCCTTCCTTTCCCTCTCCCTTTACACACTGCCAATCTTCTCCCTTGCCGCATTTTTCATTTTTAGTTGAGCAAAAATTTTTAACACAAAACTTTTATGTAAAATGTCTTGCGAGATAAAAGTTGAAATTGTCAATTGAAAATGTTGTTGGCAAAAGTTTTTTTGATTAATTTTCACTGCGCTGCGTTGACAATAAAGACGCGAGGCGGTAGAGGGGGCACAGGGTAGGCGAGTAAGGGGGAACAAGGGCAAGAAAGTGTGGAAGTCCCAAACATTTACATGTTCCATGGCGAGGCACGAGGCAGACAAACAATTGAGCACATTAACGCGCAGATACAGCAGCATAGGACAGCAGACAGAGAGAGGGAGAGAGACAGAGAGGGAGAGATAGACAGGGGGTAGAAAGAGAGCAGATGACTGTGATTTGCATGTGAATGTGTTGAAATAGAATCTAATGGCAAAAATAACAATGAAAAGTGAAGAGCAAATAAATAAAAATAAGCTGAAAAGTCTATTGAAAACGCACAGTGTGTGGTGGACAGAGAGAGAGAGAAAGGTATAGAGAGCGACGGAGAGAGAGAGAGGAGGAAAAGATAGAGAAAAGAGACAGAGAATAAGAGAGCGAGACAGAGACACGCAAGTAAAAAGCAGCTGAGCTTAGCAAAAAAGAGTAAAAACTGTTTGAAGAAGCTTTTTCTGTTTGGTTCATTCAATTCTATATTGACTGCGCTTGATGCTATTTGGTAAATTATGTGAAGGTGTATGCGTGCTTACATATGTATACAGAGGTGTGTATATAAGCACCTATATGTAAAGAACATATGCCAATTATTTGGGATTTAAAACGAAATGAAACTGTGTCAATTTAAAATCAAGTTCATTTCATCTGTGCATACTGCCAGCCATAGCTTATGTACAGGGTATACAGATATATCAATATCAACCTATAGCACGTCTCCTTCACCTTTTAACAATCCCTGCCATAGCCCATTTACAGGGTATCTATAAATCAGTGCTGCAATCATTTAACGCACTGTAGTCTCTGCTGCCTGCTCAGCTTCCTCTGGTTCCTCCTTCACGCTCTTATTTGCTTTCTTTTTCAACTCATTTCATCGCACTTCCCCCCACACGAAAAACCTTTGTCATTGCCAGCTCTCAATTTGTCTCTTGGCATATATGCCCTCCCCTCCGCACCCCTCCTTGATTTACTGTTCGAAAAGCCATTTTGTACAATTTCCACACGATTGATTTCGCAAATTTTCGCCGCAAGTGCCCCCAGATGAGGCAGCTGGAAGCAGTAGCAGCTCCAGCTCCCTCCCCACTCCTTTCCCTGCAGGTCTCTACACTTGTAATGCCTTTTGCCCTGTAGCCACAATTACCCAAAAAGCCCGATCCAATTGCTGTTGCCACGTAGCGATAGCAAGCAAGGGAAAGACACTCATGCTAGTCCTGCTTCCACCCCCACCCCGTCTCTCTCCCTCTCCCTCTTTCTCTTACTTGCTGTAATGCAATTAAGCCGCCCCGCATTGCCTGCAATTCATAAATATTTTATTTGACCCCAGCACAGCCAAGGACTAGAAATGGGGAATACGGAAACCCAAAACCGAAACCGAGCGATAAAAAAAGAGTGCCTTCATATGGACATTGCGTATACGCCAGGACCGTGTCCAGGCAGAGCCTTCTCTCAATATGCTTTGCTACTTTTTCGGGGTCATTATTACTTAACGCCCTGGCAATGTTAGGCAAATTGCTTTTCAGAGCAGTAGAGGGAGCAGCAGGAGAGGGACTGTAGTCACTGTGTTTGCCCAGCATATTAGAGCTGCATGTGCTTCCTTCCGTTGTCAGTTCCATCCCTCAGCTCAGCTGGGGAAACAAATGGCGTGTGGCAACGACGAAGGGTTAAAAGGTGCGGTTTGCCACGCTCCATGGCGGAAACAACCACCTAAAATGGACACCAGCTGCATTTGCTTTGTCTTTGCTTTGTCGCTGTTTACTTTTCTGCTGCTCTCCTTTCTTTGATGTGCCACAAATTAATTGCCTACAATTAGGCGCTCTGGCAAATGTCACTCAACCCTTTCTCTCCCTCGTTTATTTCTGACACTTACCGTTGTTCCTGCTGTTTGTAACGATAGCTTAAAGGCTTTCCCAAGTCTGCAAAGGTAGAAAGAGCAGAGAAAAAACAGTTTGTTAGTGCGAAGTTTGCTAGAAGAGATTGTAAGGTTTGTCCCGAACATATGTCAGCCATATACTTGGACAATACTTGGCCATCTTTGCGGCCTGTCTGTCACAGTCAGGCACAAGAACTTGCCCAAACTTTGCTTGTACTCTCGACCAGCCCGAAGAGACTCAAGACTGAAGACTCTTGCTAATGAAAAGTGTCTGCCGTTGGCTCTAGAAAACTTTTACACACTGCACTGCCTGCGCTCCCCTCCCCCTCTCTCCTCTTCTCGACAGGAAGTCCAAGTCCAGTTATGGCAGCGGAAGTTACTTTATTTTTTATTGAAATAAATAAAAGTAAACGATCGAATCGAGTTCAAGTCGCACAGCGCATACCCTAAACAACAATGGCAACCTATGATGAGCGGAGGCAGCACAAACGCCTTGGAATAGTTGTAGTTCCTGCTCGAGGGTCGATCAAAAGTTTGCGAATTACATTTTGCTTCGCATTTGGTTTGCCATTGTTGGCCAAGTCCCCCGCGACATGTCCTTAATGGCAGCAGCCACACTGACCAAGAGATTTATTATCGTCTCTCTACTCTGCCTCTCCCTGCCTCCACTCTCCCTATCTCTCTCTCTCTCTCTATACTCTTCTCTCCCTCTCTGCCTGTCTGTCTGTGCAAAACATTTGTTATAATCAAAAGTTCCTGACTATGCGCTGATTGCGCTCGCCGCTTTGATTTCTCTCTCTCTGTGAACTTTGGCAAATAGTTTTGCCCTCAGTCGCGCCTCGTATGCGCAATTTATTTGGCTTAACGTTGACAGTTCAATAAGCCAACCGCAAGCAGTCTATCTGCGCTCCCTCCTCCCTTTCTATCTTTCAGTCTGTGCTGCTCTTTAATTTTCATAAATAACCCAAACAGAAAAAGTTATAGGCCAACTAGAACTACAACTACCTGAGAGCGAAGCCACTAATTACGCATACGCCACGTTGAGGGTTGCAAAAGTTCGAAAGTTCCTTAACCTGCCAGGTCGAGACTGCCATTTCAATAACTTCTGTTGCAGTTCCCACACAGGATTTAGCATAGAGCGCAGCCCCCGAAAAATGCCCGACTTCCATATATCGTTTTAACATAATTTCTGTGGCAAAATTAACTTTATGAACTGTTGAGCAAGGGAGGGAAAACCCACGGCCGACTGCCAACTGGCAACGGCAAAACTCTGGCTGTGCTCCTAAAGATATATAGAAGACAGTCTTGGGAGCGTGCGCCGCGCAACCTGCCACTTAAAACAAATAACAAAGTTTTGCTTAACTTTGCGGCAAGTCGCCCTGTTTCGCCTTCGCCTCTGGAGCTGCCTCTGCCTTCCCAGGAGCTGCCCCAGTCATGCCTTGGCAAAATTATGGCCAGACACAAAGCGATGTCGTCGTCGTCGTCGTCAACGACGTTGTGCGGCTTTGTCTTGGGCGTTGCAGGAAATCATCCGCAGTGTGTGCGACTCCAAGTCGACGTGGCTGCTCCTCCTGCTGCCCCACATGAAAATGGTTTTTATTAAAGAGAAGACGACACAGCAGGCCAGGCAGGCGAGGCAGGCAGGCAGAGGGAGGGGAAACAGGTAGCCCTGCTCTGTTTACTTTCGGCCATCAACAATAAATTGATGGCTGTGAAGAATAAACAAGCACATTCAAAAGCAATCAAAAGTGAATGCATTCATTTCGCGCATAATAAGAAAATTGAATACTTTTAAATGTTTATCTTTGTACGAGGACAAATTTGTAGATTAGTGTAAGCGATTTATGTGTTGTATTTACAAAGTATTTTCTTAGCAATTGAATTCATTTCTTGCATAGCTGCTGAATTCATAGTTAGCTTGCGCATTTTCCCCATTTCATCAATAGAGTTAATGCAATGAGGGTATATGTACTATTTACAGACTGTATATACCTTAATCTCAGCAGAAGTGAAACAGAAAGTGGATAGACAGAAGTTTTTGCATTATTAGTTAATGTATTATTAATATTCAAAGTGTTGTAGTTCCTTTATTTCTACTGTCAGACCAGCAGAGAATTATCCCAACAAAGGAATCTCTTCTTTTTCCTACAAGAAGGGCATGTAAGGTATTTTTTCTGTTGCAACTATTTGAACTGCCATTTACAGGGTATATAAGCAGAATGAACTTGCCCTTAAGCTAAAGTAAGTTCTCATTTTATTTAAATTAATTTCAAGAGATATAGATAGAATAGTTGTTTCATAAAAGAATTCTTCACATTCTTCACCTTTATAATTTCTTTTCTTTTGAATGTTTCAAAGTAATTTGTCTGTGATATTGTCTACTTTCTTTTTACATTCTATATTCCAACTATATATCATAATTTAATCATTTCATTGCATTCATAACATAACTTCATCAAACCATATCACATTTATTCTACACCTACTCTATTAAGCTTTCTCAATTGATCCCTCTGAAGTAAAATAACTAGCAAGTAGTCTTAAGGCAATATACAAGTAAATATATAAACCATATACCCAAATAAAACTATACCAAAAGGCAGACAAACTACAAAAAAGCACAGCCGAATCCATTGACTTTGTCTTTGGCATGTTCCGCAGACAGGCTAATTGGAACTGCGGTTAGATTGCCAAACTGTTCTGCCCAATCAAAGGTGTGTGTGTGTGTGGAGAAGCACGTCGCCAATATTACTTAAGGCCACTAAAGAGGGTTCCCCCCTCAATAAAAGCCTGAACCTAAGCAGGCTCTCACAGGCAATTGGCCTGCAATGCAATGCCAGAGGAGGTAATTGCGATGCTTTCAACGCCCCCAACAAAACAATGAGTGTTAACAGCGCGAGCCAGGCGGAACACCTCCAACACACACACATGCACACACCAAAGACAGAAAGAGAGCAGAAAAGAGGGAGAGGTATAGAGTAAGGGAGATGGCATTAAAATGGCGCCAACTTTGGGCCAACTTCATGAATTTTGAATGTACGCACACAGAACGGGAAACCTTCTCACCAGCCTTTTTGTGCTGACACAAGACCTGGCGGAGTCGCTGCCGGAGTGGAGAGTTGTGGTTGTTGTTCTTGCTGTTGTTGTTGTTGTTCGCTCTGGTTATCGTTGTCGTTGTCGTTGCCGTTGTCGACTTCCGACGACTACTTAGAGACGCCTAAACAGCTTCATTACTTTTATGAGGCTGGCGGCGGCGCGCTTCGTTGGGCTCGCCCATTGTCTGGGGCCATCTCGGTCTGTTGGTGGCCAGGACAAGGGCCAGGACAAGGAGCAGTCGGAGTTGGAGTCGGAGTAGCTGTAGCTGGAGCCAGGCGCAAATTTGTTTGTGTAAATTAAATGAAATGACTGTAAAAATGCCAAATAAGCTAATTTGCGGTTAGTTTTCACTGACAATGCGAGCACTAAAGTATTCGCATATAAACGAGGCCATAACTCTCTCTCTCTCTCTGTCCCTCTCCCTCTTCTCTCAAGTCCCATCATTATCAATCAAAAACAAAATGGCGGACCAACTGCTCACTGCACGATGGCAAGGTCTCATCAAATGTTTATAAAGCGAAGCACATCCAACTCGAGCTGGCCAGCCAGTATAGTCCGATTGAATTGTTCGCGCCGTTGTTGTGGTCCGTGCTGCATAGTCCATCGTTCTTCATCCTCACATACCCCCACTCTCCTCCTCTGTAGCCCTCTCTATAGACCCTCTCTAGCACTTCCTCCCTTCCTGACTCTCTTTTTCCTTTTGCCATAGTCGTTGCTCATTTTTGCTGCACTGCATGTTAAATGCAGACCAGTCCCTCCTCTCTTCTCTTCCCTCTCTCCCCTTTTTGTCGGGTTTTTTGCCCCGACCATGAATTTTGCATTAGAGTTTAGTTAAAGTGCAGCTGGTGCGAATGGATCTAGGGCTGGAGTTGGTGTTGGAGTTGCAACAACAACAGCTTGAATACGAATAGTGGAAAGGAAAAGGCAATGTAGCGGGCATTTTTATGGAACTAACGGTTCATTTGGCATTAACTATGCAAAAGGTTTTTTTAAAGACTGATTTTAACGACTACAAATGTACAATGTAATACAATATATCGTATAGAGTTGCAATAAATGATAAGGCAGCACAGCCTTTAGTTTATTCTTATCATAACAGTTGTTATTCAAGTAAATCTGTTATTATTGTAAACAATAAAAACAGAAACAAACGTTCTTAATCATCATAATAAAATAATAAGAATTCTGACGGTATAAATTCTAATAAATGATTAGTAATACTTCAACTTAATCATATATCTAAGTACATATTTATTTCTATAACTCAAAAAGAAATTCATAAGAAATTATAATAAATAATTATTAATACTTCAACCTTATCATTATACATTTTTATTTCCATAAAGACAAATCGGCTTCAATTAATGTCAAAATGTTACTTAAACATTGTTATCATTAAACATGTCATCAATAATTGGGTTACTTTTTAAACGGTAAACAAATCATATTACACATTTCGTCCACATATGCAGTTTTTTGTGTAACATTCCAACAGTTAAATAAATATTCTGCAATACTTTCAATTTAATAAAAGTGCATGAAACCATCAATTTAATTTACGAATTTAAGGACTAACCAATTTGCAATATATTTTCGTATACAAAATAAAAAAACAAGCATATTTCAACTAACATAAATAATTGGGATATTTATTAAATTCAAAAGAAATCATATTTATTCCACACATTCATTTTGGTTCATTTGTAATTTAATGCAATAAAAGTTCTTGCAAAAATCTATTTAATTTCCCAGTTTATAAATTTATAAAATTATCAAATTGGCTTTAGTGCAGTTTGCCGCAGATTTTCAGAGATCAACTCGAATCGATTTAAATGCTTTAAAATGGCAGCAATAAGTTGAGCGTGAGATTATTTTCACAGAGTTCAATCAAACAGCAATTTAATAACGAAATAACGAAAACATTATAAACAAAAGAAAAACACAAACAAATTGCAATCAAATGGTCATTAGCATATCGTAGGCATTTTAATTGAAATTCCATATGCCAAATTCGAAAGTTTGCTGTCAACTGCTGTTGGATAAACTCATCCAGGGGAATAAGGCTTATAAAGGCAGTGTGGTGGTGGAGGGGCAGGCAGGCAGGAGGGGGAACTGTGCTCTGGACACGCTGTTTTGCATATCAATCTGAAAATCAATTAGAACTTGCCTGGCACGCGCCACTTGCCCAACTTTTTTCATTAAAAATAAGCGCTTCTCTCTCTCTCCCTGTCTCCCTCTCTCTGTATTGGAGGGCGGCACCTATGGGAGCCAACTTCAACCTGAGTGTAAAAACTTTTACGCCGAGAACACAAAAATGTATAATTACGGGCGTTTACGTAGAGCTTGCCCTGCCAAATCTCTCTTCCCCCTCCTCTCTCCTCCTGCCTTAAAACCCGCTTACAGTTTACATTTTGCAAACACCAACACAACTGACACAACGAACGATCCGTTCGACACATCCTTTCTGCCACGTCTCCCCTCGCCCTGGTTAGCATCGTTGGTTTATAGAAAAAATTTGCATAAAGTGCGCATAAATTATGCCGTGAAAAAAGTTATAATACCATACTTACAGTACAGCGATGAGACTAGAGGGGGGGATGAGTGGCAAGGGGACTTGTGTGCTTCTATCTGCCCAGTACCTGCCCTACTGCTCTGCCTCTGCTGCTGCTCTCAGGTGTGTGTGTGCCTGGGACGCATGTGACAGAAACTGCGCAACTTTCGACAGGCAAACCCCCCTTTCCCCTGCCCTGCCCTGTTCCCCTTCCCAGTTGGCTCTTCACTGTTTACACTTAAGCAGAGCAACAGCAACAACTGCGACGAGCAACAAATTTGTTTAACAAAAATTTCATAAAATAATGCAAAAGTTTCGCCTTGGCTGCTGCTGCTATAATTCATTCTGGGGCAGCTGTTGTCGAGTTCTGCTGTTGCCCAGCTCGACTGCAACAACTCTGGAGAGTTGCCTAAGCGAAATGTTTATCAATTCATTAGACTGCCTGGCGATGGAAATTGTTTGCCCATCACGGCCCAATAACCAACAGCTGCGAACTGAAGCCAACTCAAGCTACGAGTTAATTTGTCACTTGCTCGAGAGAAAAACTGAAAAGTTTTCCCTGCCCCTCTCCTCTACAGCTCAATCAAATAGGCTCTGTTGATAAACCCACAGATGTCTCAATCTTAACTGAACTGGCAAATGAGGTAAGTACGTTGAAGTTTCTACAAGTGATTACTATAATTGTTATGGAATATAATATTTATATATATATATATTATAATATTGTTGAATGAAATTAATTATACTGGTTTTTCTATCAAAGCTTCATTACTGTTAAGTTATATGTTATTATGTTAAGGGTTATGTTATTAAGTGTAATTAAGTTAACGATTGCCCTGCTGATACTCCTATCGATAAAACAGTGTTGAGAAACGCTCAAGAGGAGGGACGGCGTCACTATCGTTTGAGAAAGCCAAGTCAACAGACTAAAATTCTGTGAAAACTTTCAGAAATTAAAGAAACACAATAAAGTATTATCTCCAAGTTATATAAGCAGATTTCTTAGCTTGCAGTAGAACTGACAAATAAGAGGAATGCAGTTTTTACATAAGATATCAGATTGGTGTCGCGATTAGGCAATGATAAGGATAAGGCAAATAATTATAGTAAAGTGTTACACATAATCCGAAGCTGGTCTTAGTTAGTTTTATTCTTTGCCCAAGCTTACTCACATTAGTAAAGAGTAATTTAAATAATTGATATTCTTTTTAAAAATAAAGGTAATATAATTATTAATGAATATTATTTCTGCACTTTCCCTCACATTGCTTTAGAGATTTTTATGTTTACCTTTCCAATTACTTTACTTTTCAATGTATGCCAAGTAATTTGTCTGTTTAATTTCTTTTCTCTTTCTCATTCTTTTCATCTTCCTTACCCTGCTCTTCCTCCCTCTCTTTCTTCTCCCCCTATTTTACTTATATCGATTTGATCACAGGCAATTTCGTTTCACTCCCTTCCGCTGTCAGTTGCTGCTGGGCTTATCCCATCCAAATCCACTTAATTCATTGTCTAAGCTTTCTGCTTGGTAAGTCCTCACACCTGTCAGGACACGAACGCGGATGCGGACACGGACATGAACAGGGACAGGAACAGGCAAAGGTAGAGGGAGATTGTCCGTTCTGGCGTCCACTTGCGCCTTAATTGAATTCGTGTAATTCGTCCCAGCACTTGGCGCTGCCAGGCCGGACTCGCTGCTGCTTCCTGCTGCTCCTCCTGTTGCCCACTGCCGTCCCCCTTGTCCCGCTTAATGAGGACTGACAGGCGACAAGCGTAATTAAATTTTATTTTAGTGCTACATGCAAATTTCGCTCTCGCTTTTCGCGCTCTCGGCTCCTGCGTGTATTGTGCGTCCTGTTGGGTTCGGTCTTTGTCTTTTCCTTTGATTTGTTTTGGGGTTATCTTTTCGTATGCCCCAGGAATGGGAGCTAATTTATGAGCTGGCCGAACCGTGGGCGGTCTGCGGCATCCCCTCACCTCCTGCCCTCGTTTGAGTGCTTTGCCACTTCGACTTGAATGGGGTCTTTGTGTAATTCCTCACACGCAAAGCCGCTTATTGATTCCACCCCAAGGCATTGCGCATACGCCGCGTGTGTCCGTGCCAGGACTTTCACCCCCGTCACTTCTGCTCTTGATTATGATGGAAGATGTGCACACTCTGGCCACAGACTCCGAGACCAACACTACTTCCCCTTGCTCTCCCCCCACTCCCTTTGACACTCGTCAGCTACTCTCAGCACAGACAGCTGACACTGACAATGACATATCGTCATCATTAACACTTTCCTTTGCTTCCTAAGCTTTTTTAATGCCTTTCTCTGTATTCGCTGCCGGCTAAAACCTGTTGTTGTTGTAGTTCTTTTTCTTTGCTTTTGTCATTTGTTATGCGCTCTGATTTCTGAAAAGATTTTCCTCAAGCAATTTGTATGCAAATACCAAAGTTGTAAACAATTTTGCATTCCCCGAGTCGACTTGGAAAATAAGTCAAGTGCATTGACAAGTGACTTGTGACTGCTGCTGCTGTGGCTGTTGCTGTTGCTGCTGCCCAGCCACGCCCCCCTCCACACTGTCAACTGGCCCGGGTGGGTGGGAGCCAGTGTCATCTGCCAACTGTCGCTCAATTGACATAGAAATCCAGTTGCATCTCGAAACTGTACGCGCAATGCAAACTGCGACTGATTCCGACTGATGACACCAACGTCAGCAGCAACAACAGCAACTACAACAACAACAGTTGCAACAACAGTAAGTGCAACTGCTCCGCCCACAGCTTAGTGAGAGCAAACACAGAATATGCGAGTCAAACTAGTCGGCAAATGCTTTTAATTAGCCTATTGCCTTTTGCAGGCAGCTTCATTTGCATTCGTGGTTGAGCACAGTGGGCGAGAGAGTGCAACGTGAAACTGCTTGCGAGCAATTGATGCCAAAACTAATAACAGTCTCAGCCTACAGTTTGAGTAATGACAATATGCTCAAATAAAACTAAATATTTAATTGTCTATTACTATATACATCAGTATATTTATATTAATATCTTTGGTATAGATTAGCAACTTATCTACACCAGTCTTAATTATATGATAGCTTCATTCTACTCTTTGTCTTAGATACATATCAAACTATAATAAACAATAAGTAAACAATTAAGATTTTTGTACAAGAAACCTTTCTACTAATTACTATACTTCTTACTCAAACTTAATAAGTTCTATAAGAATATATGTTTACTGCATAAGCCTCAAGCCCTGTTTTCTGCATATTTATTATCTTTGAGTCTTTCCTTCAACTTTAAATTACAACATATCGAACAGTTACCACTCTAATCGCAATTTGTATCCACCAATAAAATCTACATAACAAATTTGTTGCTCTCGTGCAGGTTTCACACACCTTTCTGGGCGCCCTCACGACGCAACTTTATGCAACAATTTAGCACAATCGAATTACAGCCCCGACATTTACATACATATATGTTGTGTTAGTTGAAGCCGACGCCAAGCGTGCGCTGACTGATCTGTCACACTGTCTGTTTGTCTGTCTGTCCCTTTGTCTCTCTGTCTGGCTCACAGTAATTAAGAGGCGCTTGAAACTGTGCCGCGCCACAGTTGATGCAGTTGCTCCACTTTGCTGGCACTCTCCACGCGGCTGTCTGTCTCTTTGTCTCACTGTCTGTCCGTGTCTCTGCTTTGGGTCCATTGTCAGCAATAAATAGTCAAGTACATAATACTTATAATATATATTTTTGCCTACGCTGCTGGCAAGGCATATGAGTCGACGCTGATACCCTGCGCGGCTGTCTGTCTCCAGTCCGCACTTAGTTAGATTTATGGCAAAGTCAGTCGAGCAATTTGCGTGGGTAAACATACACTAAAACTCAATTTAGAGGCGGATATATGTATGTCTATCTCTATACAGCATGTAGTCGAGCTACAGCTACAGTGCCAGTGAATTGTATGCTGACACAGCACAGCGAGAGAGCGAGCAACAGCAGCGACAGCAGCGCGCAATTTAATGCGATTTAAGCAGCGCAAATTGAGCGGGCCACTTGAATGGATGTTGTTGGAATGAATGAATGACTGACTGCATGACTGGCTCCACAGCAACAACAACAAGACCAACAACAAGGGTAACTGATAACGATAAGAGAGGCGAGATTCTGTCCCAGTCTCTGTCTCTAGCTTGGCCTACCCCACATTATTAAATTACACACTGCAGATTCTCAACTCTCAACTCTCGCGTACGCCAATTAATCCCAACTGGATTTGGCATAAAGATAAGACAACGGCCTCGATTGCTCCCACTTCTGCCAGCCACTGCTGCAGGGCAATCTGCCCAAAACAACCCTCCCCCTCTTGCCACACCCTTGCCTACTGTGTTGCCCTCCCAAATGTGCCGTTTGACAATTTTCAGCGCGTGGCAAGCTGGGGCGACTCCTCTAAACGGCCTCCATTTGCGTTCCCAGCCCGCCACTTGATACAAGCAGATAAGTCATTTTTATGTGACACTTTGCCTTAAATATTTCACATTTTTTGCGGCCATTTTTTCCTCTTCCTCCTCTCTCTCTCTCTCTCTTTCCCTCTCATTCTACTTGCCGGCATTACATAAGCACAAGGCGAGGACCAACAAACAGATTCCCCCATGACTGAAGAAGACTGTAGGCAGCTGGGCAATGACACTATTCTAAGTGTATATTATAATGGAAGCGGCATCGTCTTTAATGGTTTACGATCCTAAGCCAGAGATAGGCGCAAGCTGAGCAGTAGCAGCAGCAGCACCACCACCACGAATGACCTTCAGTGCCAGGAGCAAAACAAGTAGCAGCCTGCTGAATATGCAGCTAGTCGTATAATAAAAGAGATAATATCTAGACTAGTTATTCTGCAGAGATCTTAAGAAATAATCATCTATTTCGGCAAGTTTTTGCTTGTTTATTGAGCGCTTAAAACACCATTTAGATTATGGTTGAACGGTTTTCGTATTGAAATTTCTATGAAGAACAAGGTTTTTTTTGGATATAGTAAGAGATCAAAGGACTTAGTACGTTTATAAGTTACTCAGATGAAGGATTTTTGAATTGTATGTATTTAATTGTTTCAATGATAGAAAGAACTTGCTCTAGCTTAGCATACATAGACGAGTTGAATTAGCCATACCTGTTCGTATGACCGCGCTAATCTCAGCCATCAAAGGAGCTAGAGACATCATATTTGGCATAAAGGTGCCAGTTTAACATACGCAGCTAATGTTTAATTCAATTTTTAGCTGACACGCCTAAAGCCCCAGCTTTGCTATAATTTGACTTTGAAAGGGTGCTTTATTACTTGTTTTGCATTAAGGATTTTTCATTGTCTTTTCTTTGCAATACCTTGCACTTGCCTAGTCGAATTAGCCATACCTGTCCGTATGAACGCACTAATCTCAGCCACCAAAAAAGCTAGAGACATCATATTCAGCATAAAGGTTCATACACAGCTAATGTTTGATTTGAATTTAAGCTGCCACCGCCTTTACCGCACTATAAGTTGGCTTTGCATGGGTGCTTTGTTACTTGTTTTGCATGAGCATTATGATCTGTGCAGCCACAACAGCATTTCGCATGCTCCACTGTCTATGCTGTCCCGTGCAGCCATCTATCTCCTCTAATCACATCCAGGCGGACAGGCAGGCAGGCAGCTTAAGTGCGAAGCTTTGGCGCGTCGAGTGGCCGCCAGTCAAGTTGGTCAAGTGGCGTGACAACAGCCACGTCAAGAGCCAAATACCCGAATAGCTGAATATCCCAAAACTGGACGCGACGCTGGCCCCTCATTTGTCATTAGCACCATTTGCCACTTGCCACACGCTCACTGCTCGCTTGCTGCTTGCCACTTGCCGCCGCCTGCCGCACTCTGATGTACTGTAGCTGCATTTTAGCATTTTGGCATCTGCGTTTTTGGACCTGGTCAGTGTTTTTTTTTTGCAACTTGTTGTTGTTGCCATGGACTTTAATGGATACGACGCGAGGCAACCAACTTGGTACGGGCCCGAGCGAACTGGTTTGCAAGAATTAAGCAATTTCGTATATTTTGGAAGCTGGAAAATGTGCGGGTAATTGAATTGAGTCTCCTCCGTCTACGTCTGCGTCTCTGTCGGTGTGGGCAAACATTTCAACAGCTACGCTTAATTATAAGTCCAGCACAGTGTGCGGACTGAGTACTTGAGCTGGTGGGGCCTCAAAGCTGAGGCTGAAGTTGTGGCTGGAGAAACAACTCGAAAAGAGTCAACACAAATTATGATTGTTATTATTTTTACGCATTATTTACACACCTTTCTGGTCTTGTTTACATTGGGCTACAACAACAGTAACAACAACAACAGCAGCAGCATCACAGCATCTGCAACATCTCGCTGAGACTTTGTGCCCCACGCCATGTGAGCTGTCTAAGCCGCAGCTTTGCTGCCCGCTCACGTCCGTCCCGGTCAGGGGGACACGACCTCGTCATTCTACAATTTCAACGCCTTCTCTCAGCCGTCTCGAGTTACAAACATTGTTGTTGGCTGACTGAGGTATGAGTCTGGCAAGGGGGAGGAGGGGAGGTGGGAAGTCATCTATTGACAGCAGCTCAATTTTGTCATGCCTCGTTGTTGTCGATTTCCACACTCTCTGTAGACAACGACAACGTCGAAGATCTTTCTGCCTTGCTCGCCCGCACTCTCATTTGCGTGGGCAAATTGTTTCGATAATTTCTTAAGAGGCTTTTTTCGGAATTTGTCCGTTGATGAAATTAAAATTGTCACTTGAAATTGACTCTTATTGACTTTGCGGCCGTATAAGGTAGGCGCGAACGAATAGAGCTATCAAAGCGACTGATTGAGCTGCTATGGCTTGTTATAATTATGTTTTTATAGAGGGAAAAGAACAAGACAAAAGCTGCTAAGCATGTTTAGCAACCTATTGTCAAAGATATTCATAGTGCAGTAACCTATTTGAAGAGTTTATTATAAAATATATTTTTAGTACAGTTACCGATGTCGGTATACATTAAACTTTAAAAAGGATCTATAGTTTCAGTTTTAACGATGATACTCATACTTTATTGAATTAGGAACTCCAGCTTAACATTTTCTTTGATTCTTAGATGTCAGAGCGTTTTTAATGATATTAATAAAACAGTAACATTTGTGAGGTTTAAAATATATTTAAAATTGAACCTGTAGCTTCATCTTCAACTATGCTATTCATATTTTTTTATAGTACATTGAATAAGAAAGTTCCCTCTGACATTTTCTTTGATGCATCGACGTGAAAACAGTTTAGTCTGTTAACCAAACCGATCTCAATGATATCAATAGACAAGTCACAGATTTGTGAGGTTAAAAAAGAATTAAAAAAGTTAACTATGGTCTTTATCTTTAACTAACTTATTTCTTTTATCTTTCTTACTTAATTAAGAACTCAATTTGTTTGTTTTGTTTGATTCTTTTGTGTCTGCATATCGATAAATTTGCATTTCTTGACACGTCAATTTGCAGCACTGTAAATGAAAATATTTTTGCACTTCACTTGCGACACAACCTCAAATTGCATATTATTATATTTATATATATATATATGTATATTTTCATTTTGATTGGTTTTCATCTCCTCTCGCTCAAGTGGCTCACAGACAGATGGACGGACAGACTGACAGACAGACAGTCCACTTGGAAGTGAACAACGCAAGTACATAAATATTTTTACCCCAGGCTACAGATGCAAATTCGTTATGCTCCACTTGCACTTACACATGCCTGCTGTCCCTGCCCTGCCCCTCCCTCACACTGCAGGCATATTTAAATACATTTCACATATTGTGGCTCGTTCTGACAACAATTTAAATTGCATTTGTTTGGCAAACGCTTTTTGATTTTGAACAGCAACATAAATAAATAAAACTCGCACTTTATAAAAATCAATTTTCGCAAAAATGTTTTGCCATTTTTGCATTTCCCGTAGAGCGATACCGATTAACGTCAGTTAATCAAAATAATTTTTTGGCGCTGCCTGCTGCTGTTGCTGTCGTTGGCTTTTATCGCCGCCACATGCAAATCGCATTAGGCTCCATTGGCCACGGGGCTAGTCAAGCGAGCGAGGGAGTAGACGGAGAGGGGAGACTGTCATTTTCATAATTGGCCGAAAAACCAACAACAAACCGCACAACTATTAGCGGGCACACAAGCTGACTGACAGACAGACGCGCCTGATGGACAGACAGATGGTTAGCTCAACGAAGGGAGGGGGAGATGGACAGCGAGGGGTAGCTGAGAGGATGCCTGTCAATGGCCATTTTGCTGGCGGGACGTTATTAAAATTTAACGCCGCAAAAGCGGAAAATTGCCACATTTATCTGGCCATGTCCTTTCTCCTTTCCCTCTCTCTCTCGTGCATGCCACGCCCCTTTGACAACATGCCGCGGTCTGCAAGGAGGAAGGGGGGCTTGGTGCGTGCATTAAAAGTTTTTAAAATAACACAAATTGACTTTTGATGTTTCGCGGTTGATTTTTTTAATGGTGCGTAAAAAGTTTATTAAATTTTCAAGTATTTGTGCGTGCGGCCAAGCGCGTGTGTGTGCTTATGAGTGTGTGTGTGTGTATGCCAATATGTAACAGTGTTTGTGTTTGCCAGTGTATGTGCATCTGTGTCTGTATGTGCGCCTTGTTTGTGCGAATTTCCATAAAAATAATTTTTCAATTATGCTGCACGACGCGACAATGGTTCCAACTGAATTTCCACAGTTGGCAACGCCTGTTGGGACACACACGCCGCACACACACACACACAGCGAGAGGTGCAACTGCAACGTGCTCGTGTAATGAAGTTTCAAATGAAGTGCGACGACAACTAACGGAGCAAGCAACACCAAAGGATGCGACACCAGGCTCAGAGCCGGGCGCCAACTGTGGTGTGACATTTTGTGGCAATAATGTCGTCGGCGCGAGCAACAGCAGGAGCTGTGGCAAGCAGGCACACCAGCAGCAGCAGTAGAATCAACAGCAGTAGGAGTAGGAACAGCAGAACTACGAGCAGCACTATCAGACACAGGACCAGGACCTGCTGTCCTCTGGCAGAGCAATAATTTGGCAGCAAGTGCTGCCTGCACAGTGCTCTTCCCTACCTCCCTTACACTCCCTCCCTTTGCCTAATGCTTCCTGCAGCAGCAACTAAAACTAAATGTAGCTGCACTTTTTGGCTGCCAGTTTCCATAGCTGTCGAGACGGCCTGCACAGCAGTGACAAGGACTCTTAACACAACTATCACAACTGTTGTTGTTGTCGCTTTTCCCTTTTATTATATATTTCCTCAATTTCAGAAATAAACTCAATTTCCGCAGTTGCTCTACTACAAGGCACCTTTAAGGCAGCTCTTGCAAAAGCCTAAATAATTCAGTTTACAGATATACAGCGCGGAACATTGATACTGTATAAGAAAAGAATATATATGTATTCATGAATATTGAGCATATGAAAATTCTGTGTATGTTTCTTTATGTTTTTATTTGGTCGAACTTTGAAAGGAGTAAAGAGTGTGATATAACTTATAAAAGACTTTACATAAAATATATTAAATCAATCATCATAATTAAGACTAAGAATACGTGATCTGATATTATAAACAGGTACCTAAGAAAGCTAGGATAGACAAATATCAAGAATATGTATTATCATATATACTTCATGAGTAAGTATCTTCTTATATGCGTTTGATCACAATAAGTATACCCTTATCAAGAGTATAAATTAAAATGCCTCTAGAAACTCTCAAAAATTTAGAAACATTGTCGAACAAGCAAAGTATACAAAGTTGTTGGAAGACAATTATATTTAACTGACAAATTCTTGCAGAGAAAACGAGCATGTTAACTTTATATGTTATGTATATGTTTCTTTAGATATTCTTTTATTCAGTTTTATAGGTCAACAAGTAAATAAAAACTCAAATACATGTTTGTATCTGCATCAGAGATATTTAATTCTTTCTCTGGCTTTTCAGTAAGAGTCTTCCAACGCCTACGACATCCACGACATGTCGAATTCGAATGCAAATAGTTTAAATCGTATAGCGCCAAACATATAATTTCTCTATATACAAAGTGTTGCTGTTTTCAATAAAACCATCAGCAATTTGCATAATAAACCCATAGCAAGCGAGCCAAGCAAGTTCCAAGAGTAAGAAAGAAAAAATCCCGCATTAATTTTCATTAAAATCTCAAAGCAACAAAAGCAGGAACGACAAATAAAACGAATTCATTTAGTTAGCACCTCGAATTGGTTTGGGCTCGTTCAGATTCGTATTCGAATTCGTATTCGTATTCGGTTTCGAGGCAATAAAAATACCAACAACAGACAAATAGACAATTAATTATGGGCTACAAATAATAACAATAAAAATTAATAAGCATTAATGTGAGTTATGAAAAGTATCTCTCTCTCTGCAGTAGCTCCTCGAGTAGACAAACTTTTATCGCATAAATTTCTATATAAAGAAGAGCAACAAATCACAGCAACAACTGCAGGTAATTATTATTCATATACCAGAACATATATAGACTATCTTTATACAGCCAAACAAACTTGGCCTTTTCCTAGGGAGCTCCAATTTCTGGCCGCGTTGCCAACTATTTCGCTTATCTTTGTTGGCAAAAACTTTTGCAGCAACTTCATAGAGAGAGAAAAGAGAGAGAGAGAGAGAGCGACAAATATCAACAAATTTTTACAGCGTTGTCGGCTTTTTTGTCTTTGATACGCAGACAGTCAAGTGTCGTGCGAGGGGCTAGAGGGAGGGGGAACCCAGCACAGTCTATCTAGGGGAAGTGTGGGGGTCTACGTTTGATTGGAATTCGCTGGCAACAACAACAACAATGAGTAGAAAAAACTAAATTGGCGCTGGCAGATCAAAAGGTGCCGTCGAAAAAGTGTTAGACGACAAATACACACACACACACCTATGTTACATATGTAGACCGAGGGCTCCCCTGTATTATTTATGCAGATGTCTCTAGGGGCCTTGCATAATCGTAACCGTAAAACCAGCGTTCGATCGCTGTTTAAACTGTTTTGATCGCTTATTGTCATCGTTATAACGTTTTCCAATTTCATAATTAAATAGCGTGAAGCAAATTATCGAAACACAAAGCACACTACAGAGTAGGGTATTGTCTCATTCTCCCCAGTCTACAGTCTCCCGCCTGTGCTTGTGTGTGATCCCTCATAATGAATCGACTGTAATCAGTCCACAGCAGCTGTGCAAGGCAATTGGAAGTCCGAGAAGTGCCTCACAAAACACTCAACTCTCTCGCAACTCACTCGGCATGACATATGTCAAGTGTCGCACAGTGGGGCGAGTAGTGTGATACGTGGAGGACAGGCCAGACAAATTAGGCACACACAGTGACCTGTGCACAGGTGACATAAAGTACTCGAAGAAGTAATTGAAAAAGTATCTGAAGTGTTGAGTAATTGGAGTGAATGATGAATGCAAAAGAATGAATGAGAAACAGACAGAAGGAGGAGATGATACTGGAATTTAAACCTTCTTTCCTAGATTTTCATTAGGAAGCACTTACTGTATTAAGAAATGTATACACGTGTGTCAGAAATCTAGTCTAAGTATAGCATCATTGTTATTCATCATTGAAAAGAGTTATGAGCTAAACTTAAAGTATTTCCTACTCATTTTCTTTTAATATATGATTCCCTCATCCTTTTACAATTACGATATAATCCTAAGGTTTTAAATTTCTTTACCAAGTATTCCCTTTTGCAATGTCTTCAAGTTTCAGTTGCCTTTTCCTAGTATTTCCTTTTCAATTTCCTAGGGAATTATAATCTTAAGGTTTTAATTATAAAGAGCTTACTGAGCTCGAAGTCCTTTCATTTTTTGCACAGACTGTACCCTATTTATAGCCGCAAATCTTTTGCAATTCTTCTGTTGTGCCGTGCAAAATTAATTACATTAAAAGCTGCGAATCTAGTTAATCACTCAATGGCAGCTGTTTTTCATCTCGTCTCCGGCTGCTGCTGCTGAATATTTATAATTTCGAAATTAAACGATTTGCAAAGTGCGTGGCGTAGCCGACGAAGCTGGCGGTGATCCATTGAGCCAAGTAACCAATCAATCAAATTCAGCAGCTCAACCAACAGTTCCATTACGATCCCTAGAACGAGCCCCGGCCTTCGCAGAGACATCCCCTACTTTAGTTTAAGCTGCCCGCTTGATTACCGTTCAAAATTGATTGATTAAATGCCGTTGTCAAGCGCCTCAGCCGCGACGAGTTCCGACTGCGGGAAGCGGGAGCGGGACTGGTTCCTGTGTTCCTCTTTCTCGAGCTCGTCCCAAGCTGTCAACGCTTTTGTCAACCGTCGACGTCGACGACTGAGCGACGTCTGCACGACTGTGGGTAATCCCCCAGGGATTGCAGCGGATGCTAGGACGCACCCGACAAGGGCGCTGTGAAAAAACACATGCTTGCATTTTAATTTAATTACTTACAGAATCGAAAGAGGAGTACGACACATTAGGCTTCGCTTTTGTCTCCCTCCTCCATCAGTTTAATTGATTAATAAAGATTGTCAACCGAAATACACAACAACATTTTCGGGACTAAATCTTCTTCACACGGTGCCCCCTTCTTGACTTGACGAGGGACAGCCCTCCCCAACAGATGCCAGTCAGATGTGACGAAATTATGGGCATGATAATGGGAATAACTGGAGTACACACTACACACAGTGGAGCCTCTTGAGGTGCCCCATTTGTACATGTCAACTGGGCTAAGTTTACCCTGTAGAGTTGCCAGTGTGAAACGAAGAACTAAGTCGAGTTGGGTAATAAATATCTGAGTAGGATACTGTATGAGTCAAAAAGGGAAATAGTTAGGTAAAATATGTACATATGTATTCGAAAATATGGTAAATAAAAATTTAACGTTAGCAACTTCAATAACATAATAATAATAATGAAAGGGAAACCATACAACGTAAATGTCTGTGTATTTGTCTGTATGAACGTCTTTAACTTAGTAATTACAGGAGCTAGATGTACCAAATTTGGTATGTAGGTTCTTATGGCGCATACTTAGCTAACGCACACACCAAATGTTAATTGCCACGCCTACAACCATCATAAAACTCTAGTTTAACTTTGAGTGCAAGTATAAGGCAAAGTATTTGCATCTTAACTTAATGCCTCAACTAAGCTGAGTATTTTATAAACATATCATGTAATAAAATACTTCTATAATATATATAAACCACAATTTAGGTTCAGCAACTACCAAATTAATAAAATACTTCTGTAGACTACGACAGATACGAAGTCAGATTAGAAGTTTCATTTTGATCATCGTAAATCTCAACCAACTGTCAAATGGTTAAGTTCTATGGCACAATTCAGTGAGAGGCTCTTCATAAATCTCGGAACTGTGGAGTAGATGGGGAAAGGTGCAAAGGTGCCTTATCAGTACAGTTCGCCTCGTGTCCCATAATTGCCTTCAATTTGGTGTACAACTAAAATTACAAAATCAACCGATTTTTTTGTCCAAACGAAATTTCTATGTACATAAAAATCAGATTAAACGACTCGATACAATGTAAAAGCTAAAGCCGCTGCCAGATAAGCGAATAGAGTGCAGACAGGCGACGAAAGAGAGAAAGAGAGGGGGGTAAAGGGAGATAAAGAGAGAGAGAGACGCACAAATTGAATCTAATCGTGCGACTATCTACGTGTAATTACAATTAACTTGTGGAAAAACTGAACGAACTGAGGGCGCAATGGAGCGACAGAGAGAGAGAGATGGAGAGGGAAAGAGGAAGAAAGGGGGAGGGACAAACTAACGAGCAAAAAGATAATGAAATATTTTTTTTGTTGCGTGGGCTGCGATAAGCCAACGGCAGCAGGTTCATGTGCGCCAGCAGGTGGGGATTGTAAACGGGATCGGGATCGGGGATGAGATTGAGAATGGGAATAGGAATAGGAATGTGTGAATGTGTGTGTGTGTGTATCGTGGGGTGTTGATGGTGGGGTGCTCTGCTTGTACTCTTGCGGTAGCCCGAACAGTTTCCATTTGGTAATCAATCATTGTCAATGCCGCCAGCCTGCCTGCCTGCTGTCAATGCGGTTTGTGGGGTTCGAGCGAGGGTTCTGCCACGGACAAACTGACAGAAACTTAAATTGCCAACAAGAATAGAAGACTGCAGTGGAGTGCAGAGAGGGATGCCTCCCACTCTCTCCCTCTCTCTCTCTCTCTCTCTCTGTATCTGTGTAGGGCAGGCTTAAATATTTGCTCGATTGTGGGCTAACAAAGGAAGCCGACGCCTACAAATGCTCAGGCAAACAGACAAACAGGCAAACAGAGAGACACAAAATGGGGCCAATGTGTTAGGCTAAAGGGAAAGAGAGGGGGGGGGAGGAGAGGGAACTAATAAAAATCAAAATGAAATCAAATTAAATAAGCAACAAAAGGAAGTGTGCTAAAAAGTAGTCGAGAAAGCCGACAGAGAGAAAGAATAATGACAAACGAAAACAACAATAAAGCACAGCAATTACGGGAGGGGACGATAAAAAAAGGAGGAAGACGAAGCTAAATTAAAGCAGGACCTGATAAATTTCTACCCCAAAGCAGACACAATGAAAATTACAACGACAACAAGCACAAGAAGAAGAAGCACGAAGGGCGACATCAAATTGCGTCGAGCCGGGAAAGAGGAAAAGTCAAAGGAAGAAGCCAAAAGGAAAAAAGGCAACGGGAAGGAAATGCCATTATGACGTAAATGTGCTAAAATAAAACAACATGGCGGACAACGTCAACAACAACAACAACACAAGCCACGAGGACGACAAACGACGATGGCGACGGCGAAGCGTGTCGAAAGCGAGAAGCTCCCCGTTGCGCCCAGAGAGCATAGCGTGGCCCTAGTCCTCCATAGTAGATGTGTTTCCCTGTGCGCGTTTGGGGCTAATGTCAAAGTCAATCTTGGGAAAAACGCGTAGCGCATAAACATACAACAAAGTAAAGTACAAGGCAAAGGCGAAGGCAGAAACAGAAACAGAAGCAACACGAAATCAACCCCCAAAAATCCGTTTTTGGGGGCTCGAACCCAGAAAACGAACGACAACTCGATTTTTCTTTTGGCACAAGAAAAATTACCGAAATTAAAGCAAAAGAAAAACAATTTTCTCTTTACGTTGTTGTTGTTTTTTCTCGTCTCTTTCTTTGGCATTTCCTTATCCGCAACGGGTTACAGCTCTACGGAGAGCAACAAGAAAAATTGTTTAAAATCAAGCCAAAAAAAACTCTAAAAAGTGCCAATGAGCGGGAAGAGCGGCCGATGAAAATGTTAAACACGTTTCGTTTCGGCATTTTCCCTTGGTCTCTCTCTCTCCTTCTCTCTCTGTCTATGCTTGTCTGAGACGTGTGTGATTTGTCTAGGTAAAGAGCCTCGAACAAGCCGCAGCAGCATCACCAACAGCAGCAACAAGAACGGATAAACGACAACAAAAACAACAAACAAGATAAGGAAAACTTTGCCACAAAACGAGAAAGACATCAAGAAAGAGAAGCAGAACTTTATATGCTCTTGCTGAAGAACTTTTCGACGGTTTTAAAGCGGTTTAAAAATAATATATAATATATAATAATACATTATAAAATAATTATATCGTATATGTATGGTATATATATATATATATTCTTCGTCAGCATCACAGGACGAATCAATTGGGAAAATTATTTAAATAAAAGACAGTAAAGATGATTAAATTAATATGTATATAAAATAAAATATATTAATGTACATATATGTAATATATATTCTTGATCAGCATCACAAGACAAACCGATTGATTGAAGTCCGTCTGCTGTCTGTCTGTCTGGTTTTTCTTTAAGTCATTTACTTTTTAACTACAGATTATAAAGATATTACTGCACAAACATAGCTTAATAAATAGAACATCTTTTAGTTAAACCCAGTTAAAACTTGCAGTTAAATCGAGAACCAGTTGCACTAGTTAACAGATCTTAATCTCAATCTGGAAAATCTACAAGCAAATCAATGACATCAATAAACCAAAAATAAAAGTCTAGAATTGATTGCTCATCAAATATTTTATTCCGTCTACGACGAGAGGAGAATCACGTCTATTAAAAGCAATAGGAGAAATCGCACTGAAGACGCACATTTAGTGCAACGTGCACGACAAACTCGATAACAAAGTTACCATATATACCGGGACAAGGTTATAGAGGCGACTGCAGCTAGAGGAGCTGCTACCTCTCGGCTTTCTCTTTACATTCCCCCCCCCATCCCCTTAACACCCTCTACCCCCTCGAGGATTTTCCCTTTTTCCAAGCCAACGTCGACGCTGCAGCGCAGTCGACACTTTGGGGGTGGTTAGATAAAATGTGGAAATTGTTGAAAACGTTGCGAGACTGCCGGGCAGAGCCTGCATCGTTATGTGCCCGGGTCGACGGACTTGAACGCCGTCGTCGTCGTCGTAGTCGACTTTGGGGGTGGTTCAGAAGGTGCGACGCCGTCAATGGCGGCTTCTGCTCCATGTGCTGTGACCATGTCCTTGCCTCGCTACTCGCCGCCTCTCTCTTTGCTCGCTTCTCGCACGGCTGGCAGGCATTTTCGAAAATGTTCTCTGCCAAAGTCGGGGGGGAAAACTGAGCAAAATAATAACAACAACAGGCGGGCACAACTGCAAGAGTGGCAGCAGCAACAATTTTGCCACTCATAAAAAAGGAAATTTGAACTTGGCCTGATGTATGTCCGGGACCAGTAGCGAGGCCGTTGCCACGACGGACATCGTCGCAAACTGCCAATGTGGACTCGACCACTGCGGCAAGTTTTGGGCAAACTGGAAAAATGAAAATGCCAGACGGTAGCACTCTGCACTCCAATAACAACAACAGCATCGGGCAATAACGGGAGCAGGCAACAGAGAACAGGAAGCACAACGAATTTCACTCGAGAGTTGGTGAAAGTTGCCCTTGAATGGTGTTTCGGATTATATTCCCGCATCACTCCGCTGTGCTCTGCTCCACTCTATAGCCATCCCCGCCGTCTTTGAAGTCTATTTTCTCTTTCTGGTCCCCCCAATTGAGTTCGCGTTTAGTGTTTGAGCACAAATTGAAGTCGATAAACATGGGCAAGAGGGAGAAAGAGAGAGAGAGAGAGCAATGCATTGGGGAAACTGCGGAAATTAAAGCGGGACTTGAAAATAGAGGCAACTATATTTAGAGCTGGATTCTAGATTCTTCAATATGCAGACTTTAGATAAACAATGCTAGTTAAAGATTCATGATTCATTTATGGATTTTCAATTGCAAACATATACTGTAAACTACGTTTCCAATTTATACTAAAATCAATTCGCTATAATATCATTTAGCTATAACATCATTTACCACAGAGAAAGCTAACTTTAATATCATTTAAAATCTATATTCCTCTTAAATGCGAAGGGTTTCTATTAAGATCAACGCGCTGTAATATTCATTATTTAAATATGTGTATATACATTAACTATTGTTAACAAGATATACCATTATTTATATAGATTATATTATTATAAAAACCTTCTGAATAGTTATAGTTAACATTTTAGAATGATATCTTATGCAAATTTGGACTTACCAGTTAGAAGTTTTCACAGTTTATTGCTGTTGATTTACTTTTCCAATTTAATCATCTATAGATTATATTTTATCGGTTTATATAATTGTTATTGCACTTAGATTTAAGCATTAGATTTATCTGTAGGTCGTATACGGTTTGCTTTAACGCGGCACGGAACGGAACGGTTGCAATTGCTTATTATTTTACGATTACAAAGAGTTGAACATGATTTTCTCGATGCGAGATTGGAGTCGGATTGTAACGGGGACCCTTAGCAGATTTGATTCACTTCATTGTTGTTTCCTTGTGGACCTGCTGGAAAATATCGATTAGTAATTGGCAAGCAATAAAATCGAATCGAAAGAAGAAGGGAACAAAACAAAAGCCGGCAACGAAGAGAGCCAAAGATAAATAATGAGAGACGCACGTGGCAACAACACACTCACACACACACAGTCAAATAAACGGCGACCAAGAGCAAACAACAAACAGAGAACACAGAATGGCAGCCAGGTGCGAGGTCGGTGGCCAACAGAAGAGGGAGAGAAGGGGTTCCACCGGCGGGCTAAACAACTAAATCAAATCGCAGCCAAGTGGCGGACCCAGCTGGTAAAGTCGTTGTGCCTCCCTTTCGCCCCTTGCGACTCCTTCCATGTTGCACAATTCCGGCCTCTGCCCGGTTGGCTGCCTCTCAATGGGCTCTGGGGCAAATATTTTAAATGCGCAGATTTTTGGCATGTTTTAGTGGCAGTTCACGTTTTGAATTGTTGCCATCGCCATAGTCCGAGACCGGGAACAGCAACGGGACAGAGACAGGAAGAGGAACAAGGAGAGGGAGAGGAACAGGGATCCATGCTCAACTCGTTTCACTGACAATTTAATGCAAAAAATGCCAAATATTTCAAAGGCATACAAAAATACAACAAACAAAAAGTTTGTCATGCTTTTTCACAAAGTGTTTGCAGAGGGAACCCTTTAAAAAAAGGGAAAAAGAAATACGGAAAATGACACGAAAACAACAACAACAACAAAAAAAGGCCGAAACTGCAAACCAATTGAAGCTATGACAAAAACTGTGATATGTACAAAATGAACTTTTGAAAAAAATTATGATAACAAGGGAATAAAATACATGTAGTTTGTGTTCTTTACACACTCCAAAGAATAATATGGCATTGTCAGATTTTAAATTAAAACAGTCGGACTGAAAAGGAAATTAATACAAGCTGAAATACATTTTTCTAGAATACAGACCCATTCTAATTTTAAAAGCTTATTGATTACTTAAAGTATTCGAAGTGTTTATGTCTGATAGTTTATTTTCAATTAACTATCTAGAATAAGATATTTTTATAGATTTCTAAATAAACAAACAAGTGATAAGCGAAATTTGTTATGAAATTTACTAATCGTTTATGTTTTCCAAGTTCTTATTTATTATTAAATAAACAAGGCATTTAGCAACATTTCCCATATAATGGACTTCTTTCTCTATTTTATATAGGGCTGCCAGATGGGCAAGTTGTGTGTCTACTGTTCTTATATTGTATGTATTTATTTATCTTCTTTACAAAATCTGTAAATCAGTTAACAGTCTCAATATAAGTTGATTTACTGATAAATCAGTAGATATGGTAACTTTAATTTTATAGGAAATGAGAAGAAAGAAACGAGATAAGATAACATCAAATGCCGCTTTTGCATTTAACATTCTGCAAGTTTAAAGTCTCAATCCCGTTGGCAGCAGGATACTACCTACGCTACACTCTTTTTTCTTCACTCTCCACACTCTTCACTCCCTTGCAGCCTGATGCGTGTCTCTGTTACTGTTTCTGCCTTTCCAGACTAACTCAATTAAAGCACCAGACAGAAGTCGAGTGCCGTGTGTGTCGTGGAAGTGGGAGTGGGTGAACAAGAGGGAGAGCGAGACACAACACAAATAGATGGAAACCCTTTGAAATAACCTGGCGAGTACAGACAGACAAATAGACAGACAAACAGACATAAAGACAGACAGACAAACATTCACACCATTTGTAATTTCTAAATTAAAACATTTTCCCCGCGACAACTTTAAATTCTGTTAAAGTCCGCGACAAGTAACAGCAACTTAACAGACTAGACTTTTTGCAGCCAGCGCTAGCAGCGCTGCTAGCTGCCAAAACAACAACAAAGCATGTCTGGCATGTGCCGCCTGCTGCCGTCGTCACTGTTGTTGCTGTTTTTGTAGTAGTAAACTCGTCTCGTAAATATACAAAAACAGAAAGAATAGTGGGAAGAGGGGAAAAAAACTTGACGTCGTCGTCTGAGCTGGCGACAGAGACGCGACAGCGACGTTGGCGTTCGCTCTCTTTGTGTTGTTTGTGTGTTCTTGTTGTTGTTGTTGCTTTAGTGCTGCTCTTGTTGTTGTTGTGAGTGCAACTGTGTGTTTTGTTTTTTTATGATTTTTTTTATATTCATGCTTTTTTTTTGCATTTTTCATCAATGACTTTTCCTTCACTTTCATCAAACAGCTGCGCTCACAAGCGAACAAACTTTTCTATGCGGATAGACACACACACACATAAGCACACCTACACATTCACACACACATGCACACGCACGTACGCACACTAAAGGATACGTGGTAGGAAGCTTTGTCGTTTACCGTTTGCTTGTTTTGTTTTTTATTGATTTCTTTTTGCGTTGCGCGTTCGCCGCCGTTTGGTTTGCAAATGCCGCCAAAATTGCAATCAAATGCAGTTTTTATCAGTTTCACTCTCTCTATCTCTCTTAGACTCTTTCTCCTTCTTCTCACTCGCTTTGCGAAGAAACTGTAAACTCCCACACGCGACGTTGACGCCGACTGCGCTGCCTTGGGCTCTGTCGTCTGTTAATTAAACGCGCGATTTTTTTGTTGTTATTGTTATTAACGCGCCGCACGCTTTGTTATCAGCATTCGCCGCCGCCGTTGCTGCTGCTGTCGTGTTTCGCATTCTACACTTTCAGCCCCCCGACCCGACGCTGTAAATGCTGCTGCTGTCGCCGTTCGCTGCTCTGCTGTCGTTAGCGTTTGCTGCTGTTTGCCGCTGCTGACTCGATTTGGTTTCTGCCGCGTTGCGTAGTTTTTCCGGTGATTTCCACTTGCTAACTGACATTTCAGGCGACTTTTCCAAAGCGTCACACTGCCAGTCGCCGCCTTCGTTTGTTTTGCAAATTGAGCACCCCACCGAGAGAGAGAGAGAGTGACTCAGAGAGAGCGCTGTTACAGCTGTCTACTGCGCCGGTCACAACAGAAACGCGTGCAAATTGGAGCTGACGGGGCTGCCAACTCGTCTTACACTGGGGCGTTAAGTTTAAATTTGCACGGACTCAATGAGGCCAAGGAAACGAAATGAGATTTTTTTTGTTTACCTATTTATATGTTATGTTAAATTATGAATATTAATTAATATTTTATTTAAGTTTTAGTAATTAATTTAAACTTGACCTTAACTTAAATTGTGGATTCAAAGTGAGCTTAAGTTTTGGAATTCGGAACCTGGAAAATGAAACACACTGTGCGCATGAGTGCTCTCTTTCTCGCTCTCCCTCTCTCTCGCTCACTGAGAGCACAAGCTACTGTCGGCGTACACAAAAACAAAGCGCCTCCCACCCCTCGTCCGACTCATAAGGGGGGTGGCTGCACAGTGGCAGTATAAGTATATTGTAAATGGCAGCCCCAAGATCTGCCGGCCGGCTCACTTGTGGTCAGCCCTCGCTTGGCCAGCAGGCCACCTGAAGAAGGAGGAGGAGAGTCGAATGTTGTTGTTTGACAAATGTCACTGACGCTGCAGCCACAACCAGCCAGAGAACCAATACAGGACTTGAGACTGTTCTGGCTGCGTTCCAAACTTATTTCAGAAAAGAATTATAATATGAAACCCAATGAAGCAATTTAAGAATTTAATCAGTTTCTTGACCCTTTTAATAAAGCAAAATTAAGTGATAGAGAAACTTTATTAAATAAGACTGGGTATTAATTATATAATCATTAATAAAGTATTCTGCGTAATCTTTAAGCATATTCAGCAAACTCAAAGAGAGACACTTGTTATATTAAATAGTTTGAGGGCAAAGCGAATTATAATTCTGAAAATACAATACAATTTAGAAATTTATCGTGGTTTTATTGATAAAGAAACATACGATACATTTACAGACTATATATTTCATATTTATGCAAATAAATATATATTATAACTATTTTAATAATGTAGAATCATAAATATAGACTTAATGTTCAATATTTATATGCATTAAACTTGTATCATGTGCATTCTTTTGCTGAGCTAAGCTCAAGTTTCCTCATATACACAATTTCTCCTTCTTCACACACTTCCTTGGCATGTTCAACGTCATTTCTCATGGTCCTGCCAGACAGAGTCCATTGCCCAATTACCATTCTCTGAATAGCTCTATCAATCGTGGTTGGCCAAATATTTTTCCAACAATTAATTGCATTCATGCAGTTGTCGAAATTGAGGAACACCTGCGGTGCCGCACGGTGCTTCGTAGCTCGGAAATTTGTTTGCATTGCAATTAGAAATTGTTTTGCGTTGGTGGAGAAGAAGAAGAAGAAACTACATGAAACTACGCACAGAGAATGCGATGAGAAGCATCAGCGTCAGTTCTACCACACGCTATTTTATGGCCAAAATCGTGTTTGTTTACCGACCTATAGCGACTGTGAGCTGAAAATTATGGCGTGCGTCGTGTGTTGGGCAATTAGTTAAAAAGCCAGCAAGACAGCCACAGCCACAGCCCCAGCACCAGCCCCGGCACCATTCACAGTTCCAGATCCCTGGATTGATACCGAGACTCAACGGGGGCAGCGCACTCAATTTGCCATTTTTATGAGGCGCTTCAAGTGAAATTGAAAACAGCGGGCCGAGAACATTTTTGGCGTGAATAACATTATGAACTACACCACCCACACGGACTCACTCAAGTGCCAGCAAATTGAGTTATACGAATCGTGGGTAAGGCAGGGAAGGCAGCAGGAACGGGCCCCATGAAGTGCACTCAATCATTTCCCCGAAGCGGCACTGAGTCGGCCCTGTTTATTTAGCATTTTTACACACGCCACAAATCTGTCCACAAAACGCACTTGCCCCGCCTCCTTCTACACCTCCTCCTCCTCCTGCCTTCCGCAGCTCATTTGTTTTTATGTGCGCTGAGTGGGGAAACTCTTGAGTGCGCTATATACTTATTTGTTAATCGTAATGATTTGTGCAAATGCCGTTAAATGCCATTTGACATTTGTCAACTTCGGACCAGACCAGACCAGACCGGGATGGGCCTCTTGACTTTGATTTGATTTGCCGACTCTCCACACATCAAGTTGATGATAATGATGCTCACGATGATGATGATGATGATTTGTAGCTCGGCAAGGAAGTGCTTCATTGTCAGCATATTCCTCACACTACTCCCACTACACTTGCCGCTCCTCCAGTCGAACCAAATTAAAACTGATTGAGCTGCCCCGTCTGACAACTGCCAAGTGAGCCATCATCATTCAGTTGGGCGTTTTAATTAAACCATCGCTGTTGCCGCGCTGAAAATGCAACAAAATGCTGAGTTATTTAATTAAAATTACAAAAATTATAAACAATAAACAATAAGTGCTGCGGCTGCGTCGCCATCGGCCTGTCAGCTGAATGCGCTCTGTTTACATTGCATGAGGCTCGGAAATCCGAGTTATACTATGACAATTGCAGGCACTTTTTCAGTGGCTGCCAACAAATGGAAGAGTATAATGGGGATATGTGAATATACATATATATGTTTCATTATTAACAGAGGGAATGATATGTAAGATATTACTTCATTAATCTCGTGAATGCTGCTTTACTATAGAGATCAATAGTTTAAGACTTTTCCAGCACTTGCCCTTCATCGATTCATCAGGAAAAATTCGTATTACATTTTTCGAACTACATATATTAACTAATCGATCTTTACCTTATCACACTTTTTATCGATATCATTACGATATAGGCAACGCCTGAAAATTTCATATTAAACTGATCACATTTAACTCCCCCAATACTTTACTTGTTGTCGATTAACTTTAAAAATGACAGCATATTAAACTAATTGAACTAAGTCCCTTCCACACATTACACCTTTTATCGATAAATTGCAATGTTGGCAGAGCCTGACAAATTCGTATTTATTTCGCAAATTTCCTGTTTCTTTTTTCTCATGTCTCTTTTTTTGCCAATGTGACTTTTAACAATTTTCCACTGATTAATTAATAACAATAAAAATGGCACGCGAAAAGTACAAAAAAAAAGCGTTAATGATTAAACACAACACGCTGGCAACAAGAGCGCAGCGGCAGCAACAACTATGCAGCACAACAACAACATTGGCAACAGCAACAGCAGCGTCACCAAATGTTGCTGTTGTTGTTGTTGCCTTTGATTTATAGTGGGAAATGCGAATAAAAAGCGAAGCATACTTTCGGGCGGGCAGCAAAATAAAAAGCTGCAGTCAAGCAATAAATCAGAAAATGACCGAACGTGGGCGTCGCAATGGAAATGGGCGCGGCTCAGGCTGCATTGATGTTGCTGCTGCTGCCACTGTTGTTGCTGTTGCCACTGCTGCTGCTGCTGTTGCTGTTGCCATTGCGATGGACGCAGCTTTTGAACAATTTGATTTTATTGCATGGCAAAATTCAATGAAGCGAGCAAAGCGGCAAAGCGACAAAAGGACAAACTGACAAAATGACGAAGCGGCAACAGAAGGCGCGCAAATTTGCATACAGGAACATACGCCACACACACACCGAACACACACACAGTTACAGCACACAAATAGAGTGAGAGAGAGAGAGGGAAGACACACAGAGACAACATGTTAATGCAAATAAATTGCCTGCTGACTTTATTTAAATTTCCCATAAGACACACATGGAGAGGGGGCGCAGGGGGCAGGCGTGGTAGGCAACTGCAGGGGGAGAGAAAAGTTGTGCGCAATGTTTGCTCCACCTTCCTTCTAAGCAGCCCGCAACGATGCGGCAAAGTGTTAGGCACCGGCAGAAGAGGCCTCTGAGAGTGAGCCTCCCTTCCATCCTCCTTCATCCAAGAAGACAGCAGCAGAACCACAAGCAACTGTGTGTGTTTGCGTGTGTGTTTGTGTGGAACATGTGTTGCCTGTGGGCACGCTGGCGGCAGCTTTTTGTAATTTTAATTTTGATTTTAATTTGTGTTGAAATATTTACATAATCACTGACTGACAACAGGCTGCAACTTCAACTTCAGCTTCCTGGAGACGGTTCAGGAGTCGACTCCTGAGTCGCCGCTTAGCAGCTGCTGCTGCCTGGCAAATTTATTAAACTTTAATGAAAATTTATAAGGCCTGCATAAATGATTAAATAAGCCAACACACACACGCATACACACACACATCTAGAACATACGTCACCACGTGCCTGTCTCTTTTGTTCTTGTTTCTGTTGTTGTTGTTGGCTGTGCATGCCATTAATGGCACATTAGCATTAAGCATTTAAATGCGGCCCGAATTGCGCCCGCTAAGCCGCTGTCAACACGCAAATCTGGTTATCATTTTGCATTGAAAAAGCAAAAGAAGTGTTGCATACTGCGTTGGGCAGTGCGGCCCAAATGCAAATTAGCTCATTTTGTTTTATGCAAAATTACCAAAAACTTATTGCAGATAATTTGGATAAAATTAAATTCGAAATTAGAGAAATGGTTTCTCTTCTATCTTCCTTATTCTTTATTTATTTATCGTATGTTATTTATCGATGCGGTTTAATTATGTGTATATCGTCGTTAGGCCTACTGCCAACTATTCAATTGTTGTTGCAGCGTGTCCTTCAGTTTCTCTTTCTCTTTACTCTTTCTACTACTACGTCTTCTTCCTTAGTTTGGCCGCGTTAATTAGTGCAAAAAAGAAAGAAGAAGTGGCACTGGCGACTTGGCCTGGCCTGGCTTACCCTTTGAACTGTTGGCATTTTATTTGCACGACGAAATGAAAAATACATGTTTCTAATTAGAGCTGCGAATCGAGCGAGGCCTTTGCAATTAACTTTGGCAGCGCATCGGGCCGGGCAGGAGTGGCCCGGTATCCTATCTCTATCTCTATCTCCCTCTCTCTGCCATCTTCAGCAGCTGCAATCGCTTTCACTCGGCAAAAGATCAAAGGGACGCAACATATGCAAACAATGGCGCTCCAAACTGCGCGTTGCAAGCAACTCCAGAGCTGCTCCAGCTCCACAAAACGAGCGCTTAAAATGCAACAACAACAACAACAATAACAAATGGCATCAAGCGCTCAACAACTCGGCTCAACTTCAGCAAAAGGCAAAGAGCTAGAAAGAGAGAGAGGAAGGGAGGGATTGTGGGCGGAAAGACATGGGAATAAGTGAATGAAAAATATTTATGAATGGAATGTAACTACCGCTGGCAGAGGAGCCTCTGCTGCTGCTGCCAGTGCTGCTGCCACTGCTGCAGTTGCCAGATAAAAGCCCAGTGGAAACCCATAAATACAGGTAGGCAGCACAGGCTGAATGACTGGGTAAACGCTGCCAACAGGAGAGGAGCGCGGGCAACGGAGCCTAAGTGAATTGCCGCTTGCCACAGGACCACAGACAACATGACAATGCCAAACTCAACTCGACTCGACTCCAAGTGGGAGCTGCTTCTGCTGCCGATGCCGATGCTGCATCTTCCTCTTTCGCTTCCCCTTGCCCTGATGATATTGGGCACCGTTAGCTTTCTCTCTCTCCCTCCCTTTCTCTCTCTCTGTCTCTCTCTAGGACTCTATTGCATTGTTTAGTTGCGAGTGCCTGGCAAAAAGCCTTTGATTTATGACATGTGCGTTTTAATTTTGATTGTTTTTGCCACTGTGTGGGAGGTATGTGTGGCAGGGGGTGTGTGTGTGAAGTGTGTGTGCGTAGGTGTGTGTGTGTGCCAGGTACAGTTGCAGCATTAATTGGCCTGCAATCAACGAAAACTTCTGGCAGGCTCGTTAGAACAGAGAGAGGAGTCTGTAAAAGAATAGATAGAATATGTGAGAGAGGAAGAGGGAGAAGGAAAGGAACTCTGGTTAGTTAGATTTAAAAATCTGTTTTGATTGTAATTAAGATAAACTAATGACGCATTGTTTAGTGATGATGAACTATTCTATAACTAGTTAGTATTATTAGGGGAGTATTATTATTATTAGTATTGAGGGGATCTGTAAAGCGACCCATAAGATCTGTTGTTTTGTTTGAATGCTAAGATTGACTGGTTTCCTTATCTCTTGAATTTCAAACAGACCTGTGAGAATTATTTGGGAGCTCCCACTTAGTTTAATTAGTTTTTTATACCACTTTGAGTATCAGTAGCCTAAGAACGACTTTGGCTGGTGCAGACCTGCTGTTATATCCTAATAAAAAGTCATGTGGTTGTACAGATTCCCAAATCGTTGCTGCAAGTATGCAATGCAAAATATGCTGAGCATGGAAGCTAGAAATTAAAGTGAAAATAGCATTTATAACAGTCGACATCAGTAACGGGTGTATAACAGTCTTTCCTTGTTAATTTTAAATAAATAAATTCTTTACTTCATATAAGAAAGATGTCAACACAAAAACATCACAAGTACTTAGAGTTTTAAGCTCCATCTAAAACTTGCATCAGCCATTTCTCTCTCAAGCCATATCTAGCCGTAAAACAGTCAAAATGTTGTCACTGTTAACAACATTTTGTGCAAATCTCTTGTTAATTTTTTGTGAAAAATGCATGCAGCGCACAGCAGCCTTTGCAGTGGCATCAAAACATGGCGACAAGGGCTTGCAACATGCAACTTGCATCACAACACACATGCACAGCCTGCCGCTTAACTCTGCTCCCCCCTCCCCAGCCCCTTTCGCAGGCAGGCGGCACCTAACGGCAAGCGCCACAAATTGCGGCAAAATGCATTTTTCACAAGACAAAACGAGAGCCGAGAGCAACGCAAAGGAGCGATGCAATCTCAAGTGGTTATCTCTGACATAGGAGAGCAGAGGGATGACAGGGGGCAGGCAAGGGAGGGGGAATAAACCCCCTGGTCCTGCAGCGCGGTCGGCAAAGTCAACATCAAAGTTCACGCCGACAAAGCGTTGAGAGTAAATGTTTAATGAGCGAGGAGGAGGGCGGATTGCAGGAGTAAGTGGGGGGAGGGGGAGGGACAGTGGCAAAGCATCATGTAGTTCGCTGAAGGAGTCGACTCGGATCGGAGCGAGCTACACTCCTTCAATCCGGGGCGCAAGCCAATTAAAACAAAAGCCAAAAAACAAATGCACTTGAAGTGGGAGCAGCCTGGCAAGCTGCTCGACCAGGCCAGGCTGGGCTATGCCAGGCAGGAGTCGGGTCAAAGGCGAGCCTACCACGTGAAGTGGCCCAAGCTGCAGTCCTGCGCACAGGCACTCCAAGCAACTGGTTCTTCTTTGAAGTCAAAGGAACTTCAAATGCCAGCAGAGCGAACCACTGGCAGAGGGGGAGAAGGAGTTGTGCGAGTGGGATGAGGTTACAGTAAATTAGCTGCTCTTGAGCGAAGAGAAAGTGCAGCAGCTGCAACAAAGTCAAAAAGTGACAGCTGCCTAACGCTGTGGCCCATAATATGCTCGGGCTAATCAAATGGATGAGGTTGGCCAAAACTGAGGGGAGGGGAAGACTTTTTCAACCCTTTGACATGATAATGAAAAGTGCGAAGGGGATTAAGAGTGGGACGGAAGGAAGAAAGGAACTTATGGAATATATATTGAGCTTAACTAAGAACACTTGTTGAGTTGTGAAGAAGCTTTGCTACAATACAATCTATGATGATAATCATAAGATTATTAATCCTGATATGCTAACAGAAAGTGTAAAGAAGATTACAAAGAACGGGTGGAAACAATTGGAACATATCTCCAGATAACCTTAAAAACACTTGTTGAGCTCAGAAGAATCTCTAATTAATTATATTGCAATCTATGATGATAATGGAAATTAATCTTGATATGATAAATGGAACTGTATATGGATTAGAAAGAATGATACCAATGAAACATATGGAACCTATGTGAAATTAATCCAAGAAGACTTGTTTAGTTCTGAAGAACATCTGCTTAACTACAATACAATCTGTATCTAAACCAGCTATATACTACTTATATCTAACCCTAGAAAACCCCAGTCATCCTTGAGTTTGACTTCTGATTCTCGCCTGACAGTTTCGTATAGTTAGTATCTTAATTTTTGGGAAAATGCTTAGTTCGAGTTTTGTATTCGAACCAACTCTATACCTTAAGTAACCAGCAAAATTTGTCAAAGGAAAACATTTTTAAATACTTTTTATTTGATTTTAAGATATTTGCAATAACATTTTACCCAATCAAAAGTAACAAAAGTTTATTAAATTAATTCTTGAATATTCCATTTGGCGTTTACCATCAATCCTTCGTCGTGGCAACATGAGTAGTGAGTGGAATACGAGTATAATACGTGAAGACATCTTCTTCATTTTCCTTTCTCTTACGTAGCCTCTGATCACAATCTTGATTCAAATTCGTATACCAAACTATCGTCGAATGATTCATCTGAATCATTGGATAAGGATTCTGCGCGTAATCCCATAACTGGCATGGGACTAAATGGCGATGGAGTCGGTGGACTGAAACCAAAGGTTCCCAAGAGTCGCAGTTAGGATTGTTATTATTTATATGCCATATAGTCAGTCTATAATACAAGTTTTCTTCACATTCTCTAGTGGGTAATCCTGTCACCGGTGAAGGCTACAGTCCCGGTCTGACAGACTTCGAAGAATACGGGCAGAAGCATCGTCGACTTGGCGAGAGCAAGACAGATCGTTACTAAACAAGCAACACCCACTTAGAAAATCACATTTAAAGAGGTTACATTTTTATTCTTCGTTATCGTGTTGAACGTCATGCACAAGTCAAACATAGCTGGAAACATCGACCTATTGTTAAAATTCGCAGTTATGTGAACGATTTTCAATTTTAATTATATGTTGCAGTTCGTTGCTTGAGACAAGCCACACTTTTGATACGCCCTTCTCCTCAGGGTATAATAATAATCAAGGCACTTGAGATCGACTAACCAGAACTTTTTTACTATACGTGATTCAGTTAATACCCTGTATTTGAAATAATATATATTTTTATTTATTTACATAAAGTGTGTTAGACCATTGTAAGACCTTTTTGAATGCACAGTTCTTTTATTTAATTGCTAGGTATATCCTACAGTTTATACCCTCTAATTGAAAGTATAATTTTAATACAAATGCTTGTAAACCTTTTAGACTAGAGCTGGAGAAAATATACATTTAAGACCGTTCTTCTGTTTGTATATTAAATACACAGATGCTTATGAACTCTAGATATATACGGGAAAAAGATCTAAATATACTTTGAGCAGATACAAGTTTCTTTAAATATAGTTCGCCTTGCCTAAAGTGCGAAAGCAATTAGCCAGTGTGTTTTCAGTGTTGGATAATGCATGTCAAAGGTTTCACAGCTCTCAAATACAGGGTATCTAGAAGTTGAGTATTCTAGATCTCTTTTCTTTAGAAACTTTTTAGTTTTTACTTTATAATCCAACGCGTACAGTGCTGTAATCCGGGTTACACCCCCAGCCACAACGAATTCCCCGGATTATTGCGCTCTTTTTCAACTTTTAATTATACTCACCAGCGACAGCGACTACAACAACATTCGCGGGGGGGGTAGGGGGAGTGTTGGGGAAAGCGCAGGGAGATGGAGCTGTAGCTGAAGCTGGCGCTGGAGCCCAACGATATGTGTGACAGCCATTTAATTTGATTTATGGCCAGTGAATAGTCTTGATTAGAACTCACTGTGTGAGTACAGTGAATACGTGAATATGTGAATATGTAAGTGTGTTTGAATGTGTGTGAATGCGTGTGAATACGGGATGTGTGAGTTAAGCGAATTTAACTCAATTTCACATAAATCAAAAATGTAACCATATCAGCGAGACCCAAACCCAAACTGAAGCAGCCCAAGGCAAGCGGGCGTGCAACCCCCTGCCCCTCTCCCTCTTCCACACACACACACACAACATATCCACACACACACACCCCCACACACACACATCTATCTATTGCGAAGCGCACCTTGGCGCTAATCGCATTTCAATTGTTGAAACGAATTGCGAATTGAATGAAGTGCTGAAATTTGAGTGCAAGACGCAGAGGTGGAAAGAGGCTGGAGAAGGAAGTGTATAGAGAAGGGGGGCTGGCAGACACACATCGATATGTGCCACAGATACGTGCACATGTGTGTGTGTGTGTGTGTGAGTTTTCTTCTCTCACTGTCAATGCGATTACCGCCGCAGTCGCAGCTACTACAAGTTCATAAAAGCAGCGTCGCGCTGCCGACAATGGGCGAATTTAGGTGTCAAACGGCAGGTGGCAATGGCAGCTGAAGCAGCAGCATCAGCAGTCGGCAGAGACCGACTGCGGAAGTGCCCGACAGTCGGCCAAGGCAGGGCAGGACAGGCCAGGCTAGGCGGAAGGTGGTTGGGGGTTTGGGGATTTAGGGACTGGGACGCGTCAGAGACAGATGATATCTTAAACACCACACACACACCTATACACGCACACATACTGCGGCATACAATCACACATGACTACACATAGAAAGGGGGGGAGATGGGAGGCGGCGGGCAGGCAGCAAATGTTATCGGAAAACCAAGCGCCTGAGCTGTTGTACAATTTTTGACATGGGTCCCCAAACAAACGCCAAACAAAGGCCCAACAATCGCTGCTAGAAGGGGGTACGGAAGGGGAGGGGAGGAGGGTTACGGACCACCCAGTGATATGGAGGACAACGTGCGTGCGCGTGTATTGGTAAACCGCAAGAACATCAACTGATGGCAGATAAATTAAATTTTGCGGTTCTAAATGGGCAATCAATGAGGCGTTCCCAGGGTGTGCGGACAAGGTAAGCCAATATACCCCCCCTCCCTCTGCTCCCTATCACAATACGTGCATATTCTATATACTGTATATTTTACAATACCTGTAGTAAAATTTAAAATTTAACAAGCCACTTGCCGAACCAATAAAATGACCTTAGACACCGCAAAAAAGTCACAGACTGAGACTCCATTTTTGATGACAACTTCAAAGGCCAAGCCCGGAACGCCCCTCGCAGACAGAGTCAGAGACCAGACTAAGGAGTTGCCGGTAGCGCCTTCTGCTTGCTGCCTTCTCTGCAGCTTCTCTCTCCACTTCCGTTCCCCGCGAGACTTGTCTCCGGCCCCGAAAACTCATTCCCAACTGTTGCGAAAAACTTGACTGGCGAAACTTTTGCCTTGCCCTCAAATATTGACTCAAGCAGCTACTCGATGACTCAAGTGCCTCGATTGTGTATGAGGTGTGCGAGATTGTGTGTGTGCTGGTGTGTTGCTGGGTGTCGGGGGTGTGAGTGCGTGTACAGTTGACACCTTGACGCCGTGAAGAGTTTACTGTTTACCGTCATCTGCTGCCGGTACTTGCTCTCCCTCTTACACACACTTCCTCTCTCTCTCTCTCGGTCTGTCTGTGTGCCTGTTTATTGGTATTTATTTTGGCCAATACGCCTAATCAAACAGCAGACGCAGACACCTGACGAACGGAAGTCACAAGTACTCACAGTGCTGCCAACTTTCGAATTTCCTTGGGATATTTACCCCCGTCCAGTAACAATATTGCAATATTCTCAAATATTTCCGTTCCAGGGGAGTTGAAGTTGATTTTACAGTTGTAAGAGTAGTTACTCTTTTTATTGCGCAGCTTTTGAACTGAAAATAATGATAAAAGTCAAGAGAAATGTTAATATATATAATATATTATAGATTATATAGATGTTTGAATACTGGGACACACATAGTCATACATACTGGGAAATAAGAAAGCAGACGCAGACGTGCTTGAAAGCACCGTCTCGGAGTAAGAAAACCGGTCTGGATAAGTACCTTCAGTCTCAGCAGGCGTACAATAGATCTTCCAGGATGCATTACATCTCTCCTTAACAAAAAATAAATATATACATATATAATAATTATAATAAAATATAGATAATTTTACATATTGAACATACAAGATGAACATGGCATAATCTTGCACTTAGGTAGAGCTTGATTGATTCACAATTACTTGAGGGAAACTTCTGCTTTGCTTTAATTTATCTACATTCAATTTGTTCTTTATGTATGAAATAGTAATGTTATAAATAAAAATAAAAATGTTATAAATAAAAATAAATATAAATAAAAATAAATATATGCCAAGTACGCTCATGTACCTAATAAAAGTTTATATTACAGATGGGAGCACGATTAATTTATTTGCCATAATGTCCTCTTCTTGTCATACATCAAATGCCAGATATTCCATGAGTTGCCTGGTTTTGTTTCAAATGTCCACTCCAGGTAGGTGTCTAGACTAGGCTGACACCCCTTTCCTTTGTCTATTCCAGTGGGTCAATGGGGTCTGGTACACTCCACAAACACAACTGGCCCATTGAACAGTGCGACTTGAATGGACCACACGAGGAGCGGGATATTTATTAATTAACCATTATCGTTGACTGGTTGCCCCCTTGACTGTCCGAGGGAAGAGGCCATCGCACGTAAATTGAAGTCTGAAGTGCAATTTGCATGCGAGTTTTAAATCAGCAACAGCAGCAGCAGAAGCCGTCGGCATTGATGGCGTCGAGACAAAAACGTGGCGCAACTGCCCAGAGCAGGCAATGAGGATGCGGGAGGGGGAAGTGCGTCATTGATGAGCATCATTATGCCGAGTGTGGAGCGCTGGACATGACATGGATGGATGTCCAAAGAGTTGACAATTATGACAGACGTTCGCGTTGGCGTTGGCATTATTGCCTGCTGGCTGTCGGGATTAACGCCATTTTAATTGAATTTTAATATTTCACACACGACTCGAAGCCGGATATGTGCGGCTGGAGAGCTACCAGGATGGGAAGAGCGAGACGCCGGGCGGGCTTTGAATTCGCACACAAACCGCAAGTAAACGGGAAGCCCTCGACCAGCGGAAGTAGGAGCCGCAGGAGACGCAGCCGGAGTCCTCCAATGAAATACCCATTATGCAAATCTGTCGTCCGACATAATGGCCAATGATGAATTAAGCTCGCAACCGCCGTGCGAAGAGCTTTAACGGTGGCTGCAGAGCCCATTGATATGTGTACAAGGTGAACGAAGTAATCTTCCATATATTCAAATAGTTTCTCCTTAAACTAGCAAGTGAAGAAGCTTATTGAATGCACTTTTAATTAATAATTCTACAGTACCAGACTTACCGAGTGTGCAGCCAACCTTTCTTTGTTATAAACTTATGCTTTTATTTTCTACGACTTCTGCAACTTCCTTTCTCTTTTAGCATTCATTTAAATATCATTATCCATTAAATTTTTTGAATAACACTCAGTTTTCTAATTACATTTGTAAAGTAGCTCTGCTTAACTTATCGATATACGATTAACATTCGAACATCTAAGCACCGAAAAGTAAGGTGTTAAGTAACGACATTAGGTTGTTTTGTACTTGACAACATTTTGAGTGACAAACAACTTGAACTGCCAAGAGCTGGAAAAAAAATGGTAATTTTTTTTATTAAAATCTTTTTATAGGGATAGTAGTTTGTCATTTGCTCTCTTAATGCAGGACTCAAAGCGCTTAAGATTGGATCGTATCAGACCGAATCGAAGGGCACCAAAGCGCAAATTGCGACTAACATGCGATGAACGAATTGAGAGACTGGAGCGAAAGATTCAAATATTGTCCAACGAAGTACAGGCTTATAAAGAGCGTTTGAAGTCCGATTCTGACGACTCCGATGAAGAAGACGTTGAAGTAGCCAATGACGACCGCGATGATGTTGAAAATGACGATAACGATAAAAATTGTGAGTCCGAGAGCAGTGCAGATAGTGATGGTAGTAGCAATAGTTCAGATAACGATGGCGAAGAGGATGGAAATCCCGAAGCCGATGGTGCTAGCCTAGATGGTGTCAATTACGGCAATGAAGAAAGCGATGATAATGAAGGTGCCAATGCAGAAAGCGATGATAATGAAGAAAGCGATGAAAATGAAGCTGCTAATGATGAAAGCGATGATAATGACAACGATAATGATAATGACGACAATGATAATGACGACAATGATAATAGCGATGATGACGATGATGATGATGATGATGATGACGATGATGATGATGACGATGATGATGACGATGATGATGACGATGATGATGATGACAATGAGGATGATGTTAATGTTGAGGAAAACGACGAAGAAGACGATGATAATGACGAATCTAGCGATGAGGATAACAATGTTAATATTGAAGACCCAATATCCCCTACTATTAGATGCGGATGTGCCAGATCGAACGTTGTCAATCAATCCAAAAACCAGAAAAAGTTCTCCAAACGTTTTAACGATAACTACAAAAATGAAATTTAATTATTATATTTATATTAATGACATGACTGATTTTTGGCATTTGAAATTATTGTATAAATCAAGATTTAAAAAATCTAGATCTTTTTAATAAATAAAATAAATATGTTAGGAGTATTATAAAAATTTAAGTAGTTGAATGTGTTTAAAGTGCATTCATTTTAAAATCTTAAGTAACTTATTAATTTTAATTTAATTTTTGAAATCAAAATAATTATAAAATACTAAAACAAAATTTTTACGTAAATAAATTTTTTTGTATTTACATATATATTTTCATATTTTTAATTTCTTAATATTTCTTTATTTCTTTAATTGAAGTTAAAAGGATTCCTGTTTGTCCCTTGTCAGAACTGTTCCTTAAATATCTGAGCACAATATGTGCAAACGTGCCCATTGTCGCTACACGCTTATTTACGAGTTTGTAGCAAAATTGCAGGGTGCACGGCAACCTGATCAAACATGTTAGCACTGCCAACAATTGCACTGTGCGTCGCCAGAGGGGAGCAAAGCGGAGTTAGGGGGAGCTGCCGATGTCCAAATATTAAATGGCCATTGTGACAATCACCGACAACTGACTATAAAACTGTCAACTATTGATGACGTGACTCGGATGAGAACGTGGTGGATGTGGATGGCGTTGTGATGCCGTTGGCATTGTAGGTGGTGAAGGGGAGGGGGAGGGGCAGGCGGTCGTCGACGCCGTTTGCAATCAGAGTGCGAACGCAGTTGCCAATTTCTTCGCCTGCTTGTTACATGCAAATTTAAACGAGTTTCAATCACCAGCGGCCATTGTCTCCATCTGCCTGTCCCTCTCTCTCTCCCTCTCTCTCTGTCTCTCTTGTGCACATGCTGTCTCTGTCTGCTGGCAGTTGCACAGTGCGTATGAGCAATGAAAAAGTAATTAAATTTAAGGGCTGCAACTGGGAGCACAGCTAGTTAGATGGAGAACACGCAGATTCGACGCAGGAGGACGACTCCCTCAACCCCTCACCCGTTCCAAAAAAGTGTCATTATTAACGCATTGAACACCCGCGCTCCAAACGAGCTGACAGCTGTGCCGCCCCGCCTCCACCTCCCCCCACCACGTACATAATGGAAGGATTGTCACAGTGTTCAGCTCGGATCGGTTCAGTTTGGGGGGGGGGTGCTAGGTGCCATGTTGACACTTTGAACAGACCAAATGACGTTTATTGAAATTTCATCATTAGGCCCGGTGAGGTGCAGGCAGGGGGGAGGAGGCAGAGGGTAGTTTTTCCCGACTAACTTCCACGTCGAACTTATTTAAATCGAGTGCTGTGACACGTGTGCGTGGACAGAGAGGGGGAACGGGGGTTGTGTGAGTTAGGGGATTGTCATATTAGCATCGAAGCTTTTCTAGAAAAAATAACTGAAAAGTTGTCAACCCTTGCACGCAATGGAAATCAGTTTTGGCATCGTCAACAACAACTCAGTGAACAGAAAAATATCCCCAAGGAGACTTTCTGCATAATTTGGGAAAAGTTCTGAGACAGTTTGTGGAGCGTCATCATGGCGGATGCAAGATGACACAAATCAACCCCAAATCGAAGAAGGATGAAGATGGAATCGAAGATGGAAGATATGTGTGCATGAATGTGAACAATAATTTGAATATAACTCGCTGCAGGCGACGCTTCAAAGAATGGAAGTGACAAACGCAAAAATTTGATTATTATTTGTGTTTGTATTCCAGGTATAGCATATAATAATACTATATAATATATGCGTATAAGGTGTGATAAGAGAAAACAATAATAAACACAATAACAAGAGATTCCCTCGTTATTTCTGCTTCCTACGATCTTAACCGTTGTCCGACACAGACTCACCCCTCCCCCTACACATTTCATCAGCTGTCGAGCATCATCCCCATGCGCACGTCCCCTTCCCCTCCCCGTTCGAACGGATTCCGATTCTGGCGTGTTTCTGGCTTGCCTGCGGCATTGGTTTTTTGGGCTCTACGGCTTAAGGACGCCCTCGGCGCTCTAATCAAAAATGCAATGTTTGGCTTGGTTAAGCGGAAATCGGTAGATTGCGTCGCACACTCGCTTGTTGATATTAACACCTCCAACTCCACACTGCCCTCCCCTCTTTCTGTGCCACAACGCGCCCTTGTCAGGCCGCCTTCAACAGGCTGGTTTTGGCGGAGGAGGTTAATGAAACGTCACAGATGATGATGATGACGATGACGACGTTGGGCTAAGATTTCAATGATATGTCAGAACTGAGTGATGCCGATGATGGATGGACGAACCCTAACACGGTTGCCATCCTTTGACTGCCCTTTCCCCTTCCCCACTCCCTGCCCTTTTGCCGGCTCATACATCAGACGCCGCCACGCATAAATTTGGGATATTTTGCGACTTGAGCGACGCATTTACATTGGGATTTGCTGGCAACGAAGGGTGGCAGTCCAGACTGTGACTAGCAAGAGCAGGAGGCGCAGGGGGAGAGGGGAGAAAAGAGGAGTGCGGGGAATGAGCCTCAACAAATAAAGCAGCATCCGCTTGGCGGCAATTTCCGACGTCGTCACTTAGCTCCCACATCAACTGCAATTTTCATGGGCAAATAACATAATCAAGGTGGAGCGTCAGAGCCTGCTGCTGTAATCAGGTAAGTTTTAGGCCCTCCCCCCCTCCCTCGCACTCTCCCTGCTGGCACCGTTAGCCGCAACGTAAATGTTTCAATTTGCGTTGCCAAACGCAATTTTTGCCATATTGAAATTTGATTTGCGCGCGCCTTTGCCCAAAGTGCAGTGACATTTTCGTTGAATGTTTGCACAAAACTTGCCAGGAGACGTCACAGCATCCCTCCCACTCCTGCTCCTGGCACAGCACTCCTTTTCCCCCCTCCCCTCCACACACATCCAAGTCTCAGCTCGCAATTGAATTTGCGCCCGGCAGTTGCAATTTCGAAATTTGATGTGGCAGCTTCGCTTCGGGCGGGCAGAGGCGGGGCGGGAGTGTTGGCTAGGCAACATGCATAATTTTTAATGGTATTTATGTAGAAAGCTCTCGCACACACAAGTTTATGAGGCGAAAGTGATTTTATTTACGGCAGCAACATGACGAGACATCATTTTAAATTATCAGTCGGGAGCCTCACTAGATGTGGCGAGGGTTGGGGAGGGATTTGTGGCAAACTGAAGTGTGGCACACGTGAAATGTGACCCATAAACGATGGCGGAGTGGGACAGAGACAGAGATAGAGTATATTAACCCTTTGGAAAGGGCAGAGGCTGAAATTGGTGCCAGGGAAAGCGCTGCAAAAAGTTTGCCCAGCTTGGCAAAAGGCAAAAGCAAAAGCAGCCGAGCTAAAAGTAAACGCCTTTGGTTAGCAAAAGTGAAACAGAAACAGAAACGTAAACAAATACGACAGACAGACAGACGGAAAAGCAACAACTTACATCTGCTGATAAAGAAAACCGAGTTGATGCTGCTGTAGTGTGTGTGTGTGTATGTGTGTGGCGTCCCGCAGTCTGGCTACGTTTCTAATGAAAGATGACAACAACAACATGCACGATAAAGGGTTGTCATTAAAATTGCAACAGTTACCGCAGCCGCTTCATTAGAGACTTGCTGCGACTGTGGCTGCGTTTTGGGGCTAAAGTAGGTTGCCGTTTGGCAAATACGCAGTAAATGAATGGCAAAGAGATGCTAAGCGAGGCATTGAATCAAGATGAAAGTGGAATTTGTAATTGATAAACGTATGGGCACAACCCCTCTTACACGTGCCCGCGAAATTTAAATGCAAAGTCGCCAAGTTACCAGACTGACGGAACAAACAGCTGTTCTAGTGCTAGTGTTGGGCAATGGTAGCAGACAGGCAGCTACAAATTTTAATGTAATGTTAATTTAACAGCTGCTTTTACAGAGTGCACAAACAGCCAAAAATTAAATTATTGAATTAAAATCGGAATATACAGGAAAATAACTATATACCAAGGGTGTTAGTTGAAGTTTGCCGGTTTTACTAGTAGATGTCGCTAGTAATATGTATAAATTTCTATGATTTGGCATACAAAAATACACAAGTCACATTCCGCTAAAATAATAGCGTCATATTTGTTTACCTCAGTAAATATGTCGAGTTTCGTTCCAAGTAAATCGCATTTGCGGCATTCGTTGCTTTTCTTATTTCATCAAAAGAAAAAAGCAGCTGCTGCTCACCGATTGCTGGTAGAAACTTATGGTGAACATGCTCCAGTGATTAAAACATGTGAGACATGGTTTCGTCAATTTAAAAGTGGAGATTTCGATTTGACAGACAATGAACATCCTGGTGCAGCGAAAAAGTTTGAAGACGAGGAATTGCAGGCGTTATTAGATGTTGATCCAACCCAATCGCAACAGAAATTGGCAGAAACACTACATGTGACTCGAGGAGCAATTTGTCATCGATTAAAAGCCATAAGAAAGATCCAGAAGTAACAACTAACAACTACAACCTAATTGCACCCAATGCACACGCATGAACTCGCAATGAATCCGTATTTTATACATTGTATCATATAAGACACTCAGCATATGTTTATAGACACTTTTTTAATTCAACAAGGCAAACTGGATAACTAAAATAAACGCTTCGAGGGCTGGGAGTCTCCCTCGGCACCGCTTTCTACTGAACGTGTCAGCTCAATAGAGTTAATGCGGATCATGGTGTTCGGGGAACGCTGGAAATTAATGCGCATGAATTGCACACGCATGAACTCGCAATGAATCCGTATTTTATACATTGTATCATATAAGACACTCAGCATATGTTTATAGACACTTTTTTAATTCAACAAGGCAAACTGGATAACTAAAATAAACGCTTCGAGGGCTGGGAGTCTCCCTCGGCACCGCTTTCTACTGAACGTGTCAGCTCAATAGAGTTAATGCGGATCATGGTGTTCGGGGAACGCTGGAAATTAATGCGCATGAATTGTTTCCTGCGCTTCTTTTTAAAATGTGTTTTCGTGTGCGTTAGAGTTTTCTCGATGACGGTGGCTTTAACTGTGACGAGACCCGGTTCCAGAATGGGACGTCCGATGAGCGTGAAATCACGTGCTCCGGCCAATAGAACCTTGTCCAAGCTTATCTCATCGCCTATCGTGGGCGGCCAGTATCCTTCGACGAGTATTATGTCTCCGGGAGTGATTTTAAATTGTTTTCCACACAGGTGCACCACGGCAAAGAGACGGCCTTGCTCCGACTTGGCCACTTGTTGGTTGACTCTCTCGCAGACTGTTTGGCATTCTTTCTGATGATCCTTGGCGATTGCAGAAACATCAATCGTGGCCGTCAACGGTTTGTTTTGCTGTAGCAATGCCGGCGATATGCTCAGCGCACGCATCGCACCTGCAGTGAAAGGGGGAGAGAGCACACCGTTATGTCACTATGTGTATTTCGTTGATTAACGACTTACCGCTTAGGGAAACACGTTGCGTTGTGTTGCGCAGCACTTGGCGCACAGTTTGCGTCAAAAATGACATATTTTTATAGCAATATTAATTCTTAATTCGCTAAATTTGCGTTTCTTTAAGTATTCAGTTGATTGAAAGAAGTCCGATAACTAAATACCACCGCAACCTTATAATTTAATCGATTTAGTATTAAAAGTGTTGGTAAGCATACGTTTTTGTTATTTACAAACACTATTGTATCATATACTTTGTATCGATACTATCGAGTCGGGGTCGGCGTCACTGCGCACTTCATGTTTTCAAATTAAAGCGGAATTTTTGACAAACGTCTTACAGCTGTATATAAAAAAAATAATAAAAATGGAAAGTTCTTTATTCGCGGACCCTGCGCTGGAGCGCCATTTCAATGGACACGTTGGAAACATAACACAATTGCGTTTCAGCCCGGACGGACATCAAATCGCCACCAGTTCGTTGGACACGACCGTAATCCTGTGGAATCTCAAACAAGCAGCACGTTGTATTCGTTTTGCCTCTCACTCGGAGCCTGTCTACGGCATCTGCTGGTCCCCCAAGGGGAGCTTTATAGCTTCCTGCAGTCACGATCGCACTGTCAAAATTTGGGAACCAAAGGTACGCGGTGCCTCAGCGGATTTTGTGGCCCATGCCAAACCCGTGCGCAGTGTTGACTTCGATCCCACTGGACAAATGCTGGTGACTGCCTCGGATGACAAGGCGGTCAAGCTGTGGCGTGTGAATCGGCGTCAGTTCATAACCTCGTTCGCCCTACAAACGAACTGGGTTCGCTCGGCCAAGTTCAGTCCAAACGGCAAGCTGGTTGCCTGCGTCAGCGATGACAAATCGCTGCGCATCTATGAGGTAAGCTCTGGCGAATGCGTGCGCATCTTCACCGAGGAGAGTGCGTCGGCTCGTCAGGTGGCTTGGCATCCATGGGGCAATATGGTGGCTGTTGCCCTTGCCTGCAATCGCATCAAAGTGTTCGATATACATAACAGTCAGCTGATTCAGCTATACCTGGTACACTCGGCTCCTGTCAACGATCTGGCCTTCCACCCGAGTGGCAACTTTCTGCTGTCTGGCAGTGACGACAAGACCATACGCATTCTGGACTTGCTAGAGGGCCGTCCAATATATACACTGACCGGACACACAGATGCAGTGAACGCAGTGGAGTTCAGCAGGGACGGAAACCACTTTGCCACCGCTGGCAGTGATCGTCAGGTTAATATATACACATTAAAGCTGAAGCAACAGTTATTTATTTTTGTATTCTTCTATATCCACAGTTGCTCGTCTGGAAATCCAATCTTCATACCTATGATGCTGCGCAGTTCGAAGAGAAATCTCTTACCTCGTCTGGCTGCGACACAAGCTCGACGTCTAAGGAGTTGCGAGGTGGCAATGTAACAAGGCAGTCGAATGATCTTAGCATTCGCATTGATCCACGGGAATCGGTGGCCTACAGGACACTGGATGAGCATTTCCAGGTGGTTGATAGTGAACACACAAAACAACAGATATCTGATACCAATTCAGGCTTGGAACAGTCTACGCTACATCAAGTCTCTGAAACAAAATCCATTTTTGAGATGAGGCGCAATCACACTCCGTTCTTTAATTAGTTCAAAACAACACACAGCTGCCTCAACCAACGTCGCATAACCAGCCAACCTTCCACAGGTATTGGATGTGTCCCTGGAGTCGGATTCTTCCTTCGATTGCTGCGGCTGTTCCGGACAGCTCGAGGAGATTTCTAAACAGCTTTGCAAGTTGGACGAGCGTTTAAAGAAACTAGAACGAATACACTTAACCTAAACACACATGTCAAATGGATACTTATTACTTTCCCTCTTTATAAGTCTAGTTTTATAACGATTTCTCTACACGGTGCTTACAATATTTGAACAGGATGGTCACACATCTTGTCAGTTGAATATATATTCGTGTTCTACAAATGTATGTAAAAGAGTTAAGTTTGTTAGTCCAAAAGTAAAATGTTTTCAATAAATTCTTAGGATATAACCATATACATATATAATTATATAAGAGCAGTAACATTAGAGCTGGAAGTTAAATCGATTCTCGAATCGATTAATCGATGTTTTCCATTTTCTTCGATGCATCGATTTAATTTTGGAGAATCAAATCGAAAATTTGAAAATAGTACTAAATTTACTACAATTAAACAAGTAAACAAGTCTAGTGGTGGCATAAAATTTGGTAAAGGTTATTTATGTGCCCTTATCACGCATTTTTTAAAGTTTTTTTTTAATTTTTTAACAGCTTAGACATTTCAATAACGCTTTGTTGGAAACAATTTGAATCAAAAAAGCTTAGCGACACCGTTTCATTAGAAAGTTTCTGCGAAACAAGTTTCTGTTGAACAACCCCATCGTACATATGTATGCAGTAAATAATTATTAAGAAGCCGAAAAGTATGTAACATGTTTTGCTAGGCTTACAGTAACATGTTAAAACGGTTTTTTCAACGCCCCACCCCCCCTATTGAACAAGGGGGGCGTTTCTCAAAATGGGGGCGTATTAAAAAAGTTACAGAAACTGAAAAAAAACGCTAAATCTTTGGAGCCCTCTCCAGGACGGACTGTGCACTTTGGAAACTTGCAAATTTCACACTGCGCTAAGGAGGAAAAAACGAACAGATTAAAAAAAACTGCGTGTTGCTATCTTTTTCGGTTTTCCCGCAATTTCGAATTGAAAATGTGAAAAAACTGCCGTTATTCCAAATGAAAAACTGCTTGTTTTTCGCTAACAGAGCTCGTTTCCCAAGACACGATCCCATTTGTGTCACGGATGTGTGTGATCCAACAAGCAGTGAACAGATGTGCACTGCTTTGTTATCTGCATTACATTACCAGTCGGGCGGGCATGCTCTCCAACAGATACCCTTCCTTTCTATTTAACGTTGGTGTTTAACGCTATTATGAGGTTTCAATACTTCCCTCCTCAGTGGAAGCTCGGGATAATCACCATGGTCCACAAACCTGGCAAGCCGGTAAAGGAACCCTCTTCCTACCGGCCGATCAGTCTTCTCCCTTCGATCTCAAAGGTTTTTGAGAGACTGATTGCTGTCCGGATGGTCACAATCATGGAAGATCAAGGGATTACCCCTGAGCACCAGTTCGGGTTCCGTGCAGGCCACTGCTCAACAGAGCAGCTCCATCGGGTTGTTGAGCAAATATTGACTGCCTACGATAACAAAGAATTTGTAACGCTCTCTTCCTAGACATCCGGGAAGGGCATACTGGAATTCTCAACCAATCAGTACAGTTCACACTGTCTTTGCTTTGATCTGCGCTCGTCCTCTCTCACTCCCTCTCTCTTTCTTCTGTTCACTTAGTGCTGCCTGTCAGCTGTTTTCTCTGTTCGCCTGGTGTAATTTTTTATGCTGCACCCAACAAAACAAGCGAGGCTGCCTTCGTTTACACCCGGCGAACAGCAACAGCAGCAGGCAAAAAATAATTGAGAGTAAGTAAATCAAAGAGAGCGGAAGGAGAGTGGATTAGAATACGCGCAATTCTGCTCTCTTTGTTTTCAACCAATCAGTACAGTTCACACTATCTTTGCTTTGATCGACTTTGACACGTGACACCTGCGCCCTCTCAGCGCTCGTCCTCTCTCACTCCCTCTCTCTTTTGTCTGTTCGCTTAGTGCTGCCTGTCTGCTGTTTTCTCTGTTCGCCTGGTGTAATTTTTTATGCTGCACCCAACAAAACAAGCTAGGCTGGCTGCCTTCGTTTGCCCTCTCTCACTATGCGCACTTCGTTTGTTTTTCTCTGTGCTCATCTCTTCATCACTTCTCTCTCCTCTTGCTAAACTTCATTCCTCCTGAATTTTCTGCTCACCTGGTATTGTTCCGTGTTGAGACATCGAAAACTACTATGTATATTTAATCCAAAGCCTTTAATTTTGTGTTGATAAACATTAATAAATAATATTAAGTTTTAAAGAATTCATAACCTAATTTTGCTAGCGAGTCTATTAACACTCAATGGGCTTATTAATATTTTGATTTGTTCATCTAGTTTCTAGAAACTTTTAACTTGACAAACTAATTTTTAAATCAGTAATAGTTACATACATATGTATATGGTATTCAGTGTTGGGGAATACATTTATCGAGAGCGATCCATCGATCATCTAAGCCAAAGATATATTTGGTATTGCCTTATGTATATTTAGAGTTTCCTGTTCTCAAACTGAGTGACCAAAAAGGGGACACAAGCCTGATAATTAGAAAAAGAAGTCCTGCATACCTTGTTTGTCTTTCATTATTCCCTTAGCTACCTGCAATTGTTCTGTATGTTCTTCAGGCGCCTAGTTCATTTAACTTCAACCTGCCTGCGAATAGTAGAGGGTCTCACGACTCAGCTCTTTTCCGACTCTAACGATCCCAGAGCGAGGAAGTTCAATGCCTTCGCGAATATCTTTATCAGCTAATTATGTGCTCGACATATTGCCGCAGAACGGACCCCAAACACTGCTCAGAACTAAAACAACTCGCAGGACCTTGTGACAACCGATTAAACACAAACGCAAATTGACAGAAGTGCAACTGTGAAATGCAGGTACAACAACAACAAACTCACAACAAACTGCAAACAACGAAATACAAAGAGCAACAACCAAAACAACAACACAAACAAAAGAATCAACTTTGAGCAAATTAGTGTGACAAGCGCTTGATTTCCACCTGTAGAGCCCTGTACCCTATACGATTCCCACTCCCCTGCGGAGTGTAACTGTAGTTTGCCAAAATGCAGTTATAGGGTGCTGAACCACGAAACGAACCCGCAACCCTCGCATAGAAAAGGTCATTGTCGTTTCGACAGGTTCAACAAACTGTTTGATCAAACAAAAAACCAAAAAAAAAGAAACCCAAAACAAAACAAAACTCTTCAGTTTTCAAATAAATAAACTAATGTGCCAAAGGGCTAAAGTTACCCAAAACTGGCAGAAAATTGGACTGAAACAACGAATTTTGTATACCTTTCAATTCATTTTAATTTGGGTAGGGTTTTTAAAGGAATTCATATATAAGAAAAGAGTATAACTGAATAGAAACTGGGTTAAGTCTTCACTTGTTCCAGTGAAACCTCTTTAATCTACTGGGATCAAAGCTGCCTTGCCTTGCTTTGTTTTAACTGTATAACCAAATCGAACTACCTCGTTAAGGTAGTGCATCACTAAGAAAGCCGCTACAAAATGGCAACTTATGCACAGCAGGAGCATGAGTAGGAGCAGAAGTAGGTGCAGGAGTAGGCAGAAGCAGAGGTCCCTGGGTCCTGCACTGGCATGTGCCACAAACGAGCCGCATTAAGCGGTACCGAGGACCCTCTTGCTAAGCTTTCGCTTCTGCTGCTGCTGCTGCTCCGGCGGCTTCGAAGTTGGCTCGTGTCATCTGTTGAATTATAAAATATGGCAAGGAATTAATTTGCCCTACGAACGAACACGCAGTTCACTCGAATCTGGCACAGCAGCAGCCGCAACAGAGGCAGCAGCAGCGCTGTTAGGATGACGCCTTGCGGCAACTAAAGGCTCCCCCGTGCATCGGTAGATGGAGTCTCCATCTACCATCGAGACCATCTACCATCGGGCCCATCTACCGCTATGCTCAGCGACTGCTGCTTATCTCTGTGCCTCTCTCGTTTCTCTCGCTCTCTTTCTTTCTCTCCCTCTGCGCATGCGTTGCGCACCTGTCGCTGCCGCTGCTGCTGTTGCTGTTGCTGCTGCTGCTGCTGCAACTGCGACTGTTGCTCGATCCGCAGACAAAATGAAAAGGTGCGCTTAAATTCTTATAATGACTTGCGGGGCAGCGAGTCCTCATCCTCATCCTCATCCCTGTCTGTTGCGTGCGTGTGTGTTGCATCTTCAGCCGCAATTTGTTGTCCTTTTGTGCCGCCGTCTGTTGCCTCCAAATCTGTCTATAATCTGTGTTTAGGCCAAGCACATTGATTTCAGCTCAACGCAAGCAAAACACCTTGACTTGGCTATCCCTCTCTCCCTCTTTCTCTCTCTTGCTGTCTCTGTTAGCATTTCTGGTTCTTTGTCTGTCTTGGACTGCACTCTTGGGTCTTCGGCTTGCACCTTTTGACTTTTTGACAGTGGCACATGGCAAAATCCAAACGATTTTGTGTTTAGATTTTGTCGTTTTAATTGCCAGACTCGTCTCGGACCTGCCTCGGACCTGCCTGGCCCGTAGCTTTTGTTCTCTGGCTTTCTCGACTGTGTTGCTTTTGGGTTTCTTGCACCCTTCGGCTAAGCTGCTGCTGATTGGCTCATTGTCTGCTGCGGGTTGTTTTTGCCCTCTGCCCCTCCTGCTGCCAATTAAGCTGTTTAAATAGATTTCACAATCTGCTTTGTCTTATGCCTGCCACTTGACTCGTGCGAAGGTGCCCCACCTTCCCAACTGGGGGTTGCTTGCATATTTGACTTGGATTTGTCACTGCTTGCTACTGCCCCTCTTCACCTTCCTCCTTTCTGCCTCAAATCGAAGCAGCTTAAGATTTTCCAAAGCAAGGCAAGGCTAATCACCTGGGCCAACTACCTGTGCTGACTACCTGCTGGGCTGGGGCACTCTTCTGGCTTCTGATTTGGCCAGCGCACTTGGCTAACTGTTTCTTATTGCGTTTCCAGCTGAGGGAAGACAGCTGTCTACAATGTAAAAACTAAAGATCAATGGGAAAACCGCAGGTAATCAGTAAGGCACAGTTGATCGATATTGCATACGGGAACAAGATTATTTTGCTGAGATTTAGGGCTCAAAATCTTTCTTTAAATATCTGAACTGCTCTTGAGTTAAATTGTTGGTAAACAGATAACAAGATTTTGATCATATTTGCACAAGTGAATATAATCTTTGAATTTTGTAACATTTCGTTTTCTTATCTACGAATCTTTTGTTCATTTTTTTTATTGATACAAAAAAAGGGAATGCAATTTTAAAAGTTTAAATACAGTACAATGAAATTGTATAAAAATGTTAATATTATAATAAAATGGTAGGACATACGTAAGTTAATGTTATAACATAGTACTCAACTAAAATAAGTAACTCAGCCAGTTTCTGGTTTTCTTTAATTGATAATTGGCGAAATTAATAATATTATGCTAACCTTAAATAATAATTTAGTATTTAAAAGGGATTTTAAGTAAAAGAACTTCATACTTAGTCATACAAGAAAAAGCATTAAAAGAGGACAATGTTATATGAATGTCTTTATTTCATTGCATCGTAGCATGTGCAACATTCAGCTGCCCCCGAAATGATCCTGGCATTGTTAATGAGATACCCCTCTACCATTGCCACTTACCTTTCCACTGCGATCTCTTCACTCCACTCTCTCCACGTCAATCTCTAACAATCAATCCTACATAAATTTCCCATTCTCATCATCTACCAACGCGGCAGGTGACAATGCACACGTATCATGAGGAAAATGTGCTGCAATCATAACTTATCAATTTGGAGCGGGGAAAACTCACAAAAAAGAAGACGCTGCATGCAAGGAAATTACGACGAGCAGGGCAAGGTGCACAGGGCACAGGGCTCTATCGAAACTGGGTCATTTGGCTGGGCCAAGTTGCCTTGCCTTGCATGACAGGTGCAGGGTGCACTTGCAGCAATTGTTGCTGTTGTAGTTGTTGTTGCTGCTGCTGCTGCTGTTGTTTGTAGGATGCACCTTCCTCTGCTTATTGTTGTTGCTGCTCTCGGGTTTTGCTTTTTGCATGCGTCAGCTTGCGGCACACTCCCTCAAGGTGCCTCAGTTGCCTCAGATTAGACGAAGATTGCAGTCGGCAGGCAGCCTCGATCTGTCGCTCTTGCGGTTGCCCGAGAGATTTTTATGACCGCTGGCGTGTGGCCCATGCCAATTGGACCAGTACAGGCAGCAAGTACAAACAGCAAGTGCAGAACGAGAAGACAGAGTGAGAGAGAGGGGGGGAACGAGAGGGGAGTGGAGGCACGTTGAGCCTGGCATATGTTCGCTGCAAACCGGCTCTGAGCACGCGTCGTCTGGCTCACAATTATTGAGCCAGGACAACGACGGCGACGAAGACAACGACAGGTTGCAGCGACAGGATTCAGCAGGTGCTGGCGCGCCACTTGTGCGGCTCGGAATCAGCGCGCTGCGCTTACAACGAAAGGACATAAACATAAATGAGCCGCTGTAACATCCTCCACTCATCTCCCGATCCCAATGCAACTCCTGCTTACAGGTGCCTTTTGCCTGCCTTCTTTCTACCTTACCACATCCCTCGTCGGCCTTTTAATTGTGCCCTCGGCTCGGTTCACCTGCAGCAGCCTCGCTGTCGCTGTCGCTGCCTCTGCCGCTGTCTGCGTCGCTGCCCGGCTGCGTCGGCAACTGACCTAAGACATCTTTTTTTCATGTGATGGCCTCCACGTACGCGTACGCGATCCTCGCTCGATCGCTTCACCTTTTAGCCGCAACTATTATTGTTATTAATAGCCAAAGTCAAAGTCACCTGCCCGGCACCTTGGCAGACTGAGCGGACAGCGGACAGCGGTCTAGGGGTAGCCGGAAAACGGATATGTTGCGGGTCTTTCAGCCGCGTCTAAGACGGTTTCCTCGTAATTTTCACTCGAGTTTCCCTCGCCTTTGCCTTGCTTGGGGTTGCAGCTGATGCGCAGCTTTTGTTCGCGCAGCCCTCGCTTTATGGGGGCCTGTCGAGCCTATTCTACAGCTCTACAGTTCTCCAACTCTTGAACTCTCTCCAGCTCTTCAGCTCGAGTGCTGTTCAAATTCAAACGCCATGACAAATTATGTGGGCTCAGGTGTTAACGGCTTAGAGGGGTGAATAAACCTAGAGCCACCATGCCATATGCCATACATAGGCACAATCGCTGCGTTTTCAACTGACAATCGTCTGCCTACTCCTGCCCCTTCCCCACCCGAACGCAGATATCTTGAAATTTATTTAATTAGTCTGTCTGTGGCTTAACCGAAGTTCGAATAAATTTGATTAACTACACTTGAGTCATCTTTTTCTGTGATTTAAAGATTGTAATGATTTAGTCTTGAAATTATATTATTTATTATTTGCTTAATATAGATTGTAGGGAATAGAATAAAGAGATAATATGCATACTACTTTAAATATTGTCGTATTGTTCCACTTAAAATATAGTTTATTTTGTCTTTAACAACGATATTTAGTGTTCACTAACTATCATTTCATATTCATATATTCATATTTTTCTTGTGCTTAAACGATCTTACAGTAATTGTACTTATGGAATAATAGTTCTATGATGTTTATAAAGTTTCAAAAGATCGCTCATATATTATTATATTCAATGTTTATTTATATAATTTATTGTTTAAAATTGGAGTTAGAAACATTTAGAGAGACATTTAGTTTAAATAGATCGTTAGAATACATCTTAAAACAAAAGTTAAATAACTGATATATGTAACTATTACCATATGGTATATACAACTAAACTTGAAATATATCCTGTATCTCCTAGCAGAAGCGATCTATGTATGTTTCATCTACACTTACCACTTACATAATGCATAGTCCAGGAGCATTGCGAGAACTCGCCTCTTCCTGCTTTTCACTTCTTGCCCCCTACAGTTCCCCTCCTACCCCTCTCTTGTTGCAACCATTTATCGCTTTGTCGGCACTTGAACGAAGTCCTTGAACCGAATTGTTTTGCAGCCGCCGTTGCAATTGAACTGCATATTTCGATCGCTGTTCTCGTTTTTTTGTCCAATATTTTGTCAATTTCGATCAATTTGTTGCATGCCACAGTGGCAAGTGGCAAAGCTGCAAGCGCTGCAAAGTGAAATCCTTGCCAAATGCGCGCCCGTTCGTGATTGCAGCGATCGCGATGAATGGCGATAATGAGCCAGCCCCGGAACCGGGTTCAAGCCCAGAGTCGGTGATTTGTAAACTGCCAAACTTCATTTCGGGCGTTTTAAAGTGCCGCAAAACGCATTGACATTCGCTCAGATCGCAATTCCGATCGACGATCGGCGATCGTCAATGATCGCACTCGCTCTCCTTCTGCATCTCTCCCTCTCTCTCTTTCTGTTGCTCTCGATCTTTCTCTGCTGCTTACGCCCAACTCTCGGGCGCAATTAGCTCGAACTTCGAACACTTATTGGCGTTTTCCCCACGAAAGAGAGAGAGAGAGAGACGGGTGAAAGAGGGAGAGGGGAGAGGAAATGCTGCTTGTAACGCGGCGTTTTACAAAGCGCATTCCCAGCATTCCACAATGAACGAAGATCAAAGATCACCGCGGCACCCGAAACAGGAGCAGTCTCCGCTCCTGTTCCCGTTCCCGTCCCAGTTTCAACCCTGTGTCCCCTTGGCAATTGGCTACGTGCAAAAATTTAACTATGAAATCAGGTTTGCAGCTACCCGAAACATATTTGGAGTGCTTTGCTCAATTTGTTACAAAATGTGGCCAAATGAATTCAGCTGTCCAAGCCGAAACGTCCTTGATATACTGTATATCTATATTCTGCAAAGAGATTCAGACTAGGAATGAACCTTTTTTATATGCGGACTGGGTTAAGGAATCCTGTTGTGAGGAACTTACTTCGAATGCCCTCTAAAGTCTACCAACAAACTTTAAACATCCTATTTTTCTCATTTATAAATTGGTTCCTATTTAACTCTTATCGGTACATCATCTAAATATCTTGACAGATCTAAATGATCTAATTAAAATGTCTACTTGGAATTAGATAAGATATAACATATGTATCGAAAAATGTGTTACTTAAACTTATTTTCAATATCATATTAATTTCAAATTAATTAGTAAGTTCCTTAGAATTGTTTAAGACATAATTGACTTTTTGAAAAATTTAATAAATATTTAAACTTCCATTTGAAACTCACTGACTGTTTTGTTTCTTTATTAATCTATCAAAATATGAACTACATCTGCCAATGCCAACTTTTTTGTATTTAACAGTAAATAGTACTTCAAGAGCTTTAAAGTACATTCTGGAGTTCCTTTACATTTATTCTGTTCCAATTTAACATTTGCTTTAAACTTCCCCAAACATAAAACATCAGATTCTCTTTAGCTTTCAACTTTATTTTTGCCAAATCATCATACTAAACATACAAATTAAATACAAAAGAAACTAAATTATAAATAATGAAAATGTTGTTTAAGAACTTAGGTGCTTAAGGTTTCGTATAAATAGGCGACAATACTACTAATGAAATAATTAAAAATAATAAATAATTGTAATTAAATTTAACATTGGTACAGACAAAAAATTTCGACAATCTTGAGTTTAGTTCACGCGTTTTGCCAAGTTTTTTGTTGTTGTTGTTGTTGGGGTTTTTTCATTTCTTTGGTACTTTTAGCTGCGTTTTCTTTGCTTTCTCTAGGCCAATTTGGGATTTGGTTGTAAGGATAAAAAACAAATAAATCAAAAGTAAATAGAACATCTCGTAATCAATAAGTTAGTTTAGACTTAGAACTAGTTTAATCGTACTTAGGACTGGGCTTAGGCCTAGGCGAAAAGTCTTGTGTTTTGGTCAGTACTAACTATATACAGAACTTAGGTCTACCATTGAGCAAATAGCTTAGCGAACAACTAGTGCGAAGAAGAGGGAGGATGAGGGATGAAGGGGGAGGAGCATGAGGATGAGGATGAGGGGAAGGGTTCTTCCCTAACAATATTCCGGTTGCCTAAACAAAACAAACTTTGGCTTCATAGCGACGACTTAGACGACTTTGCGAACTGGATGATCCCACTGGGTCGATTGTGTGTCTCGTACAAGCTGATGATGATGATGATGATGGTGATCCTTATTAGCAACTGCTGCTGCTGACTTCCATTTTGATGAGAGCGGGTGGTGTCAGGGCACCTCCAGGTGCCTCCTCGTGACGACTCTCGCGATGACGACGCAGATCCACCTTGCGCTGGAACGACTGATCGCAGAGGCCACATCCAAAGGGTTTGTAGCCCGTGTGCTTACGCATGTGCGTGATCAGGTTGGAGCTCTGGCTGAAGGCCTTCAGGCAGACGGTGCATTTGTGGGGCTTCTCACCTGAGGGGAAAATAAAGGAAATGTAGGTGAAAATCAATAAAACAATTAACATAATGAAAGCGGGGTTTATTAATTGTGGCGATTGCACGTGTCTCTTTTGCAGCAATTAGACAAATTGAAAGGCGATAAACATCGCAAGGGTTCGCTGATTTGAGGGTTGAGTAAATCACTCACAGGTTGGGGTGACTCAACTATAAAGAGGGTTACGTTGACGTTTGCAACAAGTTTGCGCAATTAAGAACAGAAATTGTATTATATCGAACAAGTGTTTAACTGGTTCATGTTTTTCATATTTTCTCAATTGAGTTCATTTAAGTTATTTATTATTATTTAAGACCTACTTATGCATCTTGCTTGGTAGATCAACAAAGTTGAAGAATAGTTGAGCATACGTCAAACTAGGTTTGGTTTCATGTGGGTCAACAACTGTGCCAATTCAATTGCAGCCCCTCCCCGCCGAACGAACCCTCACTGGCTTATCAAATATGCTAATAACCTAATCAACTTGTGGCAGAGACTAAGCAAGAGAGAGAGGGTGCTGAGGAAAGGGGTAGAGCTAGCGCATTCAACTTACCCGTATGTATGTAGGTGTGCTTCTTCATGTCGGACTTCTGATGGAATCGCTTGCCGCAATACTGGCAGGGATACGGTCTGGTATCGCTGTGGATGAGCAGATGCGTGGAGAGGGTCGAGGAGCGCTTGAACGACTTGCCGCACTGTTTGCACTGCAGGAAAGAAAGAAAGAGAAGAATACAAATTTAGAACACGTTAAATATTTGTTCCCAACAAGTCACAATTCTTCCCAAACCTACCAAAAACTGAGAGAAAGAAAGAGAGAGAGAGGGTACCATGTTTAGACAGCCTGGCAGAAAACGAGACAACGTGGAGACAACCAACAAAGACAGCAGCAGATCGTGGCAAATAAAATCTCAAACAAGAATATAATGTATGTGCCAAATACTTATGAATTAAACTAGATTTGTGAGTGTGCAAATATTTGTGTGACAGGTGACGCGGCAGAAGGGGTAAAACCCAAGGAGGGTCGCAGCATTGCGGGAGGTACTTTATAATGTTTTTGCGGTTATTTTCGAGAAACAGCTAAGCAAATATGCCCACAGCTTGTAGCTCAATGTTGAAAGTTAAATCTCAAGTAGAAAACATTTCTCTCTCTCTCCCCCTCTCGAGAAAGGGAGGACGACATCGACTATAAGGCTAACTGAGTTGCTCTGGAACGCAATATTAACCGATATTATATTTGTAGGCCAAACACAGCTGTGGGGCTGCAATGGCGAGCGAGGACTGTGTGGAGCTTCGGGGGCACCGTCTGTAACATCTTCGCTGCGAGATTAAATGTTTGCACAGTTTGTGTTGCTGCAACATGCAGTGAGAGAGCGAGAAAGGGGGCAAGGGGGCAACGAGGGGTCTCTAAACATTGTGTCGCTCCCGTGTTGACACAACTCAATCCCATTCCCATTCCCTGGCCGGGCCTACGAATCGAATGCTATATACAATCATATGTACGTGTGTGACATTTATAAAAAATGAGAAAAAATAAGAAAAACCTTTCGAAAAGCTACGCATATTGGAAATTGACACAAGTGTCTTGCTTAGCTGGATGGGGGAGAAATAAGAAACAATTTCTTACTGTATTTCTTATTTAATTTGTCTTTTTTTTCGGTGGGATTTTCTATTTGCAATGCATTGCAGTGCGATGGTGTTGGCAAGTGATGGTATCCGTGCCTAGACAGAGCACCAATTAGTTGCCCCATTGTTGCCAAGAGTCTGAGCCACAATGTCAATTTGCTCAACTCGACCCAAAACGGAAGTTGGCGAAACTCTCGCACAGCGTAGAAACCCCAACGTGACTCAGACTGAGACTCAAACTCAGACACAGACTCAAGCCCAAGCCCGAGCTCAGGCCCTAACCCAGAGAGTTGGGTGGGCCACGTAAAGTCTTACGATGCCTACGCGCCTGCGCCAAGGAGTTGAGCAACTGTTTCGACCATATGCGCTTTGGAAACCCTTCGGTCCTATCGCATTTCACTCGAATGTGTGAAAAAAAGACAAGGCGGCGTGTTGAAATGCCTCCGATATAAACAAGTACGAGAACTGACAACGGGGGTAGTCACGGCATGACCATACCAAAGGGACCTGACTCGGCTCAGTTTCACCTTTCGCTTTTCGGGGTTTCGGGCTCGGGCTCGGGTTGCAGTCGTGTGGCCTCGTGTCTCCGTGTGTGTCTGCCTAATGTGGCAGAAAATGCTTAAGAGGCCCTAAACGAAATTATGACAATTATGATTGCGCGTAATTTCAACATAAATCCTTGACAGGAAGGGCCTTGCCCACCCCACTCAGGAAGGTACACTATCTATCTACCCCCGCACCGCTCTCGAGAAATAATCAAAATTATTTGATTAACTAATTGCGTGATTTCGATTCGTGCTTAATTGAATTTCCATGGAAGAGTTACGACGAAGAAGGTCCTGGTAGGGTTGGAGGGGTACGTACTTTATTGCGTTACGTTCGCTGTGCCACTTTCCCAAATTGAAATCGTAGGGGGTAGTTGCAAAGGGGAGAGGACAAGGGACTATCGCTAGCAAAGAGAGCAATTAAAACGCAGGACAGGACCTTCAAAATATGAATCAATTAACACGAGGGAATTGTAAGTGGGCCGCCCGCAACAGACACGCAATGCAACCGATTGGAGACTGGTGCAATTTATGGCCAATCCACGCCAAAGTACAGGGTAATGGGCAAAGGGTTCTAAGGGGGTTCTTATATAGATGTCGCCTGTATGGCTCGTCACGTGATCGGGTCATTAGTGGCAAGGACAGTACGCGCTTTAAGATTTACGACAGAATCAGCGAAGGACTCAAGTGGAATCTGAAGCTGATTCTGATTCCGTTTCCGAAATGGGAATAGACAATTTCTTCTTCCGTTAGCTGCGCTTCCACTCTGATTCGTATCGTATAAAAAACTCAACTTCCCGTCTGCTTACCTGAAAATTTCTTCCACTGCGCTTCTCCTCGCACTCTCCGGGGTACGACGAGGATGTCGAGGAGGACGAACGAAGCGCAACATCTGTGGCAGTTGAATCAGGATGTTGCTGCTGCTGCTGCAACTGTTGTTTCTGCTGTTGCTGTTGCTGAGTCGTGTGTTGCTGCTGCTGCTGCTGTTGTTGTTGCTGGTGTTGATTACGCATGTAGCCGAACTCGGCGGCTGCCACAAGACCCATGAGAGCAGCAGCCGACCGATTGCTGCTGTCTTCGGTCTTGGCCTGCTGCTGCTGCTGTTGCTGTTGCTGCTGCTGCTGCTGCGTCTTCAGGTGCTGCGTCAGCAACTCCAGATTGTTGCCAGTGAGGCCGGCCATGAAGGCGCTGCGATGTGCGTACAGCTGCTGCTGGGCGGTCTCAAAGTCCAAATCCTGCGCAACTTTTGTCGTTGGCGCCGAAAGCGACGACAGCGGCGACTGCAGCGAAGAAATGGAGGCAGCTGAGCGTCGCTCGTACTTGAACTTGCGCACAATGGGATCCACATGCTGCTCCTCTTCCTGTTCCTCCTGATCCTCATCCACAGGCAGACGTGTGGAACGCTCGCACATGGAGGCTGGCGACCATATAATCTTGCCCTGCGAGCGACGCGCTGACTGCGGACTACTGGCTATCGCTGTCTTCAGATTGACTGCCCTCAAGGGCGGGGGCGTGGCATTGCTGTGCGTGCTCAACTGCAGTGGCTTCTCATCACTGAGACTGCCGCCGCACAAGCTGCCATTGCTGCTGCTGCTCCGACTGCTGCTGCTGCTCGTGTTGTGATCGTGCTCCTGCTCCACGGAGTCGGTACTGATGCGTTGCTTGGTGCTCAGATTGAGAGGCATCTCCTCATCCTGCGGCAGCACCCACTGCTGACTGCTGCTGGGGCTGCTGTTGTTGTGCTCCTTCTCTGGCGTGAGCGCATAGTCGCGCAGTTCACGCTGATTGGGCGCAACTGAGGCGGGCGATTTGGGCGTCATGGGTGTCAGAGGCGTGCCCAGAGCCGAGGCCGAGGAGAGCAGGAACTGCGGCCAGAGCAAAGCGCTGGAGTACAGCAGAGGATTGTAAAGGAAGGGCAGATCTGTGTGGGGAAAGCGAGGGGAATGAAGGAAATTATTATAAAGGGTATTATATGTAGTTCAACAAAAGATAAGTTCAGACAATTGGAATAGTTACATATTGTATAACATTTTATATAATATATGACTAGATAAAAGATATAAACTATATATTGTATACTCGTATTACTAAAACACGGCATATGTCCTTAAATTCCGATCTTTTGGAAGCTTTATGTAACTTTCAAAGGAAATAATTCTTCTAACCATTTATTATAAAATTTCTCCTTAAATATATTCAATTCATATAATTCTAGAGACATTTTGTATTTTATATATTTATAACCATATATACCCCTATTCTATTATCTATCCATATCCACCTCCATCTCAATTCCATTGACATATTTTATCTTTTTTATTTCGTATTGAGAAAGCTTCTTCAATTTATCGACGTAACTCACCTCGATTGTTCAGTTTCTGAGCGGCTGCTAATGCATTGACGGTATTGAAGGCGGAGGCGCGCTGCATCCATTGCTTGTCTAGCGCCGGATTCGCATAGCCCGCCGGACTTGGCTGCGAGTGCGAGAGTGGGGATGGCGGAGGCGACAGATGATTCATTTTGGCCTGGAACATTGTAACTATGTAAACTATCTAAGCACTTGATTCACTTCTGGCTAACTTGGCCAACAATTTGTTTAGTGATTTCGCATCAACTTTGGACGACACTCGCGGTAATTTATTTAAGATCGATCACAGTTGCTATACAGTTGACGATCTATACGAATTACGTCTTGTAGTATTTCGTGTGAATTTCTTTTTCTTTTTGGTAACAGATCAGGCTAAGGGAACGACTTGGCTAAGTGAGAGACGAACACGTCTGTATCGCTCGGTGCTTCGCACCTGACTGAATCTTTGGACGATTGTGCGGTTCTAAATTGAGCCAACGGTGAAGCGAGTGCCAGACTCAGACTCAGACCCAGCAGCAGCAGTGGCAGCAGCAGAGGCAGCAGCAGAGACAGCAGCAACAGCAACAATAACTTGGCCCGAAAATCGAGGCTCGGTTAAGCCGAATCAAAACGAACCCTCGTATTGCAGTCGTATTGGTGACGCGCTGACTTAACTTCAGTGGTGGCTCGAGAGCCCTTTTCTCTCTCTCTCACTCACTCACTCTCTCTCCCTCTCTCTCTTTGAGCTGTGGTGTGCTGCCAACTCTGGTTTTTCACCTTTGGCAGCAGTTGGCGACTGTTGTTGTTGCTGTTGTCCTGCATGTTGTAAGGGTCAAGACACACAGTTACGCAGCGCCAGCGCTCTCTGTTACCCTGCCTTCTCCCCTCCCCCTCCTCACTCTCGTCTCCCGCCTCTGCCGTTCTCTCCTCTCTATCAGTTGCTTTGATCGTGCGCAGCTCATGTGGTTGGTGCTGCTGCTGCTGTTGTTGTTGTTGGCAGCACGCGTTTCCCAACTAATTGGTATGCAGTTAAAGTTTGGCGGGCGTTTGTTGTTGTTGTTGTTGTTGCCTGCCTGCGTATTTGTAACTGTTACAGTTGTTGTTACTGCTTCCAGTGCCGCCTGCTGCTGCTGCTGCTACTGCTGTTGCTGTTGTAATTCTTGTAACTGTTGTTTTTGTTGTTGTTGTTGACTGACACCAAGTGTTGGCCAGCCTGGGGATTGGAGTTTGGATTGTGACTCAGCCAAGCTGCACGCATGCGCTGTAAGGATATTTTAAGTGCGGGGCAATAGGATCTGATTCCAGCCACGTGGGATTATAATTGGAATAAACAAATATATAAATTATTAGAATATATACTTATAAGACTATATATCTACATACATATATCTGTTTAAGTAGGTATGTTTATCTATATTAGTATAAAATAAGAAAGAAAATTTGCATTCAACATTCGAAGGGTTTCAAAATTATACTCAATATTTCTTTCTAAGTTATTAAACATTAAATAATAAAATTAAATAATATCATGCGGTAATTCAATCAGTATTAACATAAAAAATAATAATTTATAAATACTTTGGAAGATTTAATTCTTCTTTTTAATTTTGAAATAAGAAGGATAAAACTTTAAATATACAGGATATTGTCATCCAATTGTTATGCAATAAGAATCGTACCTATTAGTTCCCATAAGCCTGAGACTGGAATAATTTGATTTTAGTATATTGAAAAGCAGTCTAGGGTTGTATATTTACGTATGTATATACTTGACAGTTACTATATGTTATAGTGTTCCCATTAATTTGAAATATATTAGGCCTTTATTATAGATATAGGAATAATAAGATGTGCTGAATAAAGCTATAGAAAACGCCAGAAATGCTTCATATTGTTTATATAATAGCGAGATCGTACTATATGATATAGCTGGCATTGGTTATTATAAATATTATATCTTAGCGAAACTTATCACATCCCACGAGTTATAAATTAAAATATTTTTATTACATTCCAAAATACAAACATATTTTCATGCATTATTCTACAAATCAAAGAAAAGTCAACTTTATTTTCCTATAAACTTTAATTTGATCTATATTTTATAATGCCTTAAACTTTCAGGTGTATTCTCCGAATCAGTTGGCAAGCAGAGATGCATGTAGTTACAGCTGTTATCAGAGTAATGAATTACACAATATATGTAATAATAATTATGTACATACATATCGCGCTGTTCTTCATGAAATGACTCTTATAAAACAATAATGATATTTATTGCATAGTTTATTTCATTATGTTTAATTTATGATATTCGCTCGATACTTATCGAGGAACTGGAAAAGCAATTAAAAATCATAGCCACATCACCTGCTGCTGCTGCTGTTCATCGACATTCCTTTGCACGAGATGCACCTTTCGGTTCGTCGGCTTTCCTTCGTCGATGTCGCTGTTCGTCCTGATCACTCCTTGGTCCTGTGCCTTCTTCGTCATCTACCTCGCCTTGTCTCGCTTGGTCGCCTCTGTAATTTCCAGTTTATCTTCATTTCTTGCCGTGGCCCACACACCTGCCTAGGTTACGCCTGACAAGAAAACGCGGGCACACTTCTGGCGACTGTTATCCATTTAACGATCCTCTTCTGTTCTGTTCTCTTCAGTTCCATCTTCCATTCCCCTCTCTGTCTGCCATGCGAGCTGCTTCCCTATTTCTTTTGGCGCAATTGTCCTCGAGGACATGTGCACGCCATTACATCGTCCACTCGACCACTCGGGCACGGGGACAGGCGGGGTCCCACGGTGCACACCCCCGAAGACACATTCCAAGACACGAGCGTGCCACGAGTGGCAGTGACAGCAGCTTCAGCGAACCATGCCCGGGACATGCATAAAACCCAATGGGGTCGCCCTGGCGAGTCATTCATTATAACTACGATGAGGGCAGATAGCTATAGCTATATAGTAGCTGTAGCTCTGGCTATAGCTAGTTGGTTCTTCATTGAGGCGGGATCGCGCCCTCGTCTCGCTCGAGAGGACGCCACGGCGCGTGCCCCTAGCGAGGGTTAGCGGTAGCCGCAACCGCCTGACGCCGCTGCGAACGGTTTTCGTAACGGATTCACCTTATGCCAGACGCGCGCTCATCCATCATCGTTTGATATGCGCAGTCGCAGTCGCAGTTGGCGTCGGCACAGGTAAGAGCAGCGCAAGCAAATGGAGGCAATCGTAAACAATTTTCATTTTTCCATTTTTTGCTTTTCCATTTTATCGTTTGCTTTTTATTTACGATTACGACACATTCCCAGTTACACCCTCAGCTTTGTTTGCTCTTTCCATTCTCACCCCCCTTTCTTCCTCACACTCTCTTTCGCCTTGGCTCTTTGTCAAACAAAAACAAATCCCACGTTGCAAATGCCTTCACTCTTCGCTCCGCTTCACTTCGCCTCGCTTGGCTCGTGGCTCGTGGCGTGAGCTCTTTTCTGATTGGTCCGTGGCTGCGATGGGCGTCGACTTGCTCGCCCCGCGGCCCGAACGACGCGCTTCAAACGGGTTCGTGTGCGTGTGTGTGGTGGAGTTGAGTTTCGCTGGCTTAGACCAACTCGCCGTTAGCCCAAGTGAGTTGAGTTTGATTTGTGTCCAACTGTGTTTAGCGATGTCCCACGACTGTCGCAGTCTAACGGTTTGCAAGTGGAGCAGCGCTGCTTTATGATTCGCATTGATTTGGCAGAGAATATCGATAGATTTATCGCCTTACTTTGGCAATAACTTATCCTTTATTTCGTGTATTTGTTTAGCATTTAATAAGAGAAATCAGGTTTCTATAGCACTTGTATTTAATTGTTTACTTTGTGTACGGTCAGTTAAGTTAATCTTCAAATTAAAATAAAAAAAAAACTACAACCAATTTTTATCAACATTTATAACAACAGCAAATTCTTCTGCAAATTAGATCTTTCTAATCGTAAGCATAAAATTGTAGACTTCATTTATCTATGTATAGTTGACTAAAAACACATTGTTGCTCTAATGCACATCTTAAAAATTGCAATAAACTTTAGACATACGCATTATTGTTTCTTCTGTTTATTGTTTTCTATATTGTTACGGTAATTTTAATTTAAAATATTTCATAAATATATTTTTTAAGTCCGCTACTGCCTCCTGCCCTGTACGAGTGGCAATCGTCACTGATTTATCGCACAATCCGGCGTCATCTTTTAAGTGGGCAGCCTTTTAAGTGCCTTCTATTTGTCTCACAGTGGGTGCTGGCAGTCTGCTGCCTGCGGCAAGAAATTCTTAACAACAAATCAGACGGAAATCTGTAATAAATTTATTATTATGTAGATGTGCCGTGGCTAACAAATGCAAAGAGAGGCGGCGGCGCTGGCTACTGGTTATGAGCACGACGACCAGGACCAGGGCACGGACATGGACATGGAACGACACTAAATGGATCCTCCTGCAGCCCGTTGCAGTTGCCGTCCCGCAGTTGCTGTCGACGTTGCCTGCTGCTGCTGCTTGTTGCAGTTGCAGCGTCGGGCCATATCGTGCAGATTGTTGGCAATTATTAAAATGATAATTGCACAAATCTGGCTATCAATTGACGACCATCGAAGACCTTAGGCCAAGCGAGACCAAAACGAGGCAGCAGCCCGCCGAGCAGCGAAAGCCACCATACAAAGTAGACGTAGATCCAAAACGCATGCGCACTGTGCAGCCACGCCGCATGCAGCGCTGGCCAACTCCACAAACAGAGGCAGAGTCAGAGCCCAGGCCCAAAGCCGAGCTACAGCTAGAGCTAGAGCCATAGCCACAGCCAGGCTCAGTCCGGGCTGAGCTCGGTCTTCGTCTTATCATGCGGCTTGCAGCTTTTCGCAAACGTTGACAATTTGGTATTAATTTAAGACAACAGCAACAAGCCTCGCGGGCAGTCGCTGCTCAGCTCAGCCAACTCCAGGCAGAGAGCTCTAGGCCCGAAGACAGTTGGCCACTTGGCCAGCCACGCCAGACAAACAACGCGACGGACATTTACATGCTGTTGTTGCTGCTCTGCTTGCAACTGTTGTTGTTGCTGCTGCTACTGTTGTTGCTGCTGATGGCGAGCAGCAAACAATGAAATCTGCGTAGTTTACTGTTGACCCGAACAGAGTGGGGCAGCCGGGCAGTGTGACCAGATACGTTTAGTAAACAACAAGGATTTTCAGTTAATTTCTCAGTTTATCAGTTTATTAAACCTTTAAGCAGCATTAATGGTACGATATACACCGTAATTATTAATAATAATACACTGTTTTTTAAATTTTTTGATTATTAGAGTTTTATAAAGAAAAAAGGATTATTTTTAATTTAATACAGAATTGTCACTTAATTGATATATTTCTGGAAATATCAGAATATAAAAGGTATTATGCAAATATTACACTGTTAATTGTAAGAAGTAAGTAAGTATTTATAATGTATGTAGCCAGTTTTGCTGTTATTGTTTATATTTAATTATAATTGTTTTATGTTTTTTATTTCATTGCATAAATAATGTTCTCAATTCATTTGATTGGATGCCCTAGTCACACTTCTATAGTTTGCTACTGCTTATTGTCCTTCAATATATTCATTATTTGCTTATTGTCCTTTATATATTTATTTATTGTACAATATTTATAATGTCCCAAAAATATGTATGTAGATGCGCTGGTCACACTGTTCTGCTATGCTTTTGCCTATTGTTGTCCCTCAGCTGCTGCGCAGTGCGCACAATTATAAAACAAAATTGATAAAATTATTGTAAAGTGAGGGAGACAAAGAGTGAAAGAGAGAGAGAGAGACGACTGGGAAAACGATGGCGATTAGCGGAAAGCCAAAAGGTTGAAGTTGTCCACTGACCACTGTCGGGCGAAAGCTGCTGCTGCTGCTGTGGCTGCTGCTGCCCCTCGACGCATGATGAGAATCAGCAACGCGCGCACTGCAGCAGGAATTGAATTGAGAATGGGAAACGAAATCGGGCTAGGCTTGGAATACACAGGGCCCTCTCTGTCGTTGGTGGCTTCGCATTTCTGGGTGAATTTATTTCAATTTCATTTGATATTAATTGCAAATGGCTTTAAGATTGAATTCCAGCGCTGCCATTTTTGGGGCAGGCTTACAAATGGCCCGGACTTCGCACTCGACCCCGACATGGGGCATGGAACATGGGGCATGGGGCATGTAGCTGCATTTGTTTGTGCCGACAGCGCCTGCGTTTGTTTTCCTTGTAACGCTGGCGCCACAAACAATTTGCTACGAATAAGGCACCGACCAGGACTGGGCTGTTACTGCCACTGGGAGCGGGAGCGGGTACTGGGAGCTGGAGCACCCGCACAAATCTCTGACAGTTGCTGTTTGTCGTAATTAGCAGCAACGACGTAGCTGCAACAGCAGCAGCAGTGGCAACAGTAGCAACAGCAATTGTAGCAAACAACCAATTGGCCAAAGTATTTTGACCATTTTGGGCTGTGCGAAAGTTCAGCGGCAGCCTGGATGCATTCCCTGTTGGAGAGGTAGAGAGGGAGTGGTAGGGGTAAAGGGAGAGGGTGAGGGAGAGGAAGAGGAAGGCTCGCTGCTGACTTTCGAAATGGCAACCCACACGCTGACACAATTAAGCCAAACACATGTCGCCCCGGGAACAGATAAGCCATTTATTAACTTTTCACAACGACTCCAAATGATGCCATAATCTCCGCATACGGTTAGACATATGAGAGCGGGAGAAAGAGAGAGAAAGAGATGGAGATAGAGACAGAGGGACATAGACATACAATGCTACCAATAATAAAAGGGACAAATTCTCCCTTCTGCTGATTCTCGAATACCCTAACCAGTGCCGATTGCTGTTAATAATTAAAATATAAAGTGAATATAAAATACATAAGGGAAAATATAAAATATAAATATTATATATAGAAATTCTTAATCTTATATAAATGTCTTTATTAAAGTTTAAAGTTTTCTGTTTTTTGAGTATTTCTTACGTTAAAATGTTGATACTTTTGACTCTCACAAATTCACTGTACTAACCTTAGCTAAACAATCTCTTATTATATTATACCTCTGCATAGTACAATACTATACATAGGATTGTCAAGACTCATTAGGACTAAGAAGGAAGCTGTATCGCTGCTGTATTATATCAAAGTATTCAAAATTCAGAATAACCAATTACTTTTCTTGAGTTTACAAACAGATGAGATATAAATATCTTTACGTATATACAATATAAGATATAGTATATACATAGTTATCAATTCTTTCCACAGCTGCCTGCGTTACAAACAGCTTTAAAATGTCTGACAACTCTGTGCTGAACATGCTCAAAGTCTTGACTTGAACTACTGTTCGGGGACCTCCAAGGAGCGCCGTCGTCGTCTCCGTCGCCGCTTGACAACCCCAAGCCAAGCTGGAAGGGGCCAAGCGCAGCCAGGCCCAACAATTGAACTGCAATAAAACAATTTACCCAATATAGCGCAGCCCAAGAGCAATCGCAGTGCCAGGCCAGGCTATCCAACTATCCAGCTATCCAACTATCCAAGTATCCAACTAGCCGACTAGCCAACTGCCCGGCTATCCAGCTATCCAGACTACACCAGGCTGGAGGAGAGCTGGGTAACTCTCCGAACATTTATCATTGAAATGTGGCGTGCTGCTCTCTACGCAGCGACTGCGGCGTCGGCGTCGGCGGCTTTGCGGCACCAAAACGAGACCCGATCACAGCGTCTTGACTTGGCGGTCGCTTTGCATATGCAGTTGCCCCAGTCACCCGCTCGCTCTCCTCTGCCCCCAGCTTGGGGCCCTGTCGCGGTCTCAATCTTCTACCTGTGGCTGGGCGGGCGATAAACTAAGGCGCTCGTTCTGCGGGGCAGTCGCGTAAGTCAGTGTCAGCGATGCCCATAGAAAATCAATTCATTGAACTGAACAGATTTCTCTGTCCCCCCCTTTCCACCTTCCTTCCTCTTCTCATGCCCCTCTATGCTGCAACTCCTCCTTCTCTGCTTGGCGTCTCTCTCAACCATCGTTAGTCGTTCTAATTTGCATATGTTTTGCTACTTGCGACAAAGGCTCTCATAATTGCTTGATTTAGCGGCCCATTCACGAGCGTGCGACGTGCAACGTGCAACGCGCAACGTGGAAGCGCCTTGACGGCGGCGCCAGACGCATCTGAGCGCGCTTTGTTTGCCAGTGTAAATTGCAGACCAGTTCGAGGAGGAAGCTCTCCCACTTCCACTCCCACTCTCTCCTGCGCTCTCTTGCTCTATCTCTCTCCTTCTCACTCATGCTACGTGCGCGGGTGTCTCAAGTCTGTCGCGTAAATTGCCAAGCAATTCATAACTGTCAACGCGTGTTGCCACTGCGAGAAGCGACTGCCCCGAGGGGGATTTATGAGTTTACTTGTTGCACCCAGGGCAATTAGACGTAGAGTCGTCTATGCCAGAGGCCTGACCAACTGGCAGAGGCCAGCAAGATTTTCACTTTATATGGAGAATATGTAGGTGACGCCGGAAGTGATATTTGTAACAATATTATAATTGATTGTACATACATAATTTAATAATAAAACATAATGATATATAATATAATGAATAATCAAAAATACTGAATACAGAAATAAACAAATAAATTGAAAGAAATTAATTTAATATCACATTGGGAATCAATATTAAAAATAACTGAAAATAAATAAATTGTACTTTCATAAATAAATAATAAATGAATACAATACAAATAAATAATAAATAATTAAAGCTGTAGAAATAATCATAAATAATATGACTAATTTATTATTGAATTTATGTAATTTAGTTTTCGTAATTTATGTTTTCCAGTTATCATTAATTTAAAACGACAAACTTATTTGCGCTTAATTTAAATAAAATGTTGATATCTGGAATTCCAGTAACTTAATAATAGATTACAATTTTATTAACTTTGGAATAATGCAATTTAACCCAGTCTAACATTAGTTGCATGGGAAAACTCAGAAAAACTCAATAAAATCGGTTGATGGTAGTTTTTAGAATGAAGTTTGATCGAATAAAGAGATGACTCTGAGTTGAGTTCTCTAAAAAAAAGTCTATTTTAATCAAATAGGTAAATATGAATACCGCTTATGTTATAATTCAACTTGATCTTAACTTAACGTCATGGCAGATCATCAAAATTTAAATACACAAAACTCAGAAAATTAATGCAAAGGAAACCATTTACTTGCTCTACTCAGTTTCAAATGGTTTAAACACCACTAAGTTAAGAGTTCCTTCAGATTGTATCCTTGTATAGCGACTTCAGTCATAACTCTCGTGCGTTTCGCTCAATTAGAGCATCATCCCATTGATACTGCGACGAGGTTGTCCTCGGGATCGATCAAAATATTTGCATAAGCAAACCTGAATTACAGTTGAGCAAGACGAGAGGAAACAGAGGGAGGGAGAGAGATACGGGACAAGCGGACGAAGAGTCAGCAGCAACAAAAGCCGCGTCATGTGTTTGCCCACAGTCAGAGGCGAAGGCAGAGAGGGAGAGGGAAGAGAGGGAGAAGCGACGAGCTCAATGACGACAGCAGGCACGCGCCCCGAACCAGGTACACAATGTCAGCAGCAACAACAAAAATAAGAACCAGAAAAACAACAAAAAGAGCTGAAGAAGTGAGCAACAAAAGGGAGAAAAAAGGACACAGGGAAGCAGCCAAAAGAGGCTCGCAATTGCAACTGTTGAGCCAAGTCGAGTCGAGTCCGTTCGAGCTGAGGGTGAATAACCCAAAGGGAAGAGGAATCTCGCTCTATGATGCGCGGCTTAGTTTATAATTTGGCAGGAAGAAGAACTGATCAAGATGCTATCTAATATCTGTTATATCCATCTCCCTTTCACTCTCTTCTTTCTCTCACTCTCTCTCTCTCTCTTTCGATCAAATTACAGTTCCGGCCTGGTCAGTTCGGGATTGGCGTTTAGTTCCGCTGGGCAGCGCTAAATATTGCTGAGGATCGTAAGCATCGTATTGATCGTGATGAGGAAGGGGAGCCAGCCAGGGAGGGGGCAGCCTTATCGGGCTCGCTGCCTTGCTGCCTCTTTGCCTGCTTCGAGTGCAACATATGGCGTGCGTTTTTGTTGCGGCTTCAGCACAACTGACGCAGGATACGCAGGAGCTGACTTTGCCTTTGTTGTTGTTACTGTTGTTGTCCTACCTACGCTTCCTTCAGAATGCACTCATTGCACACACACTCTCGCTCGGCTTTCTCGGCCAGCTCCAACTGCAGGAGATCAATCAAAAATTGCTGGCCAAGGGTCGCCCCTAGCAGCCCTAGAACAAGAGACTCTACATAGTCACAGGACGCTGAATATGCTGATGTGCCTCGACTCACTCCTCTCTCTCTCTCTCTCTTTCTCTCTCTGTGTGTGTGTGTGTAATATGTATGTGTGTCTCTTGACTGTGTTCGTTATGCCGCTGTCGACTGCACCTGCTCCTGCAGCCAAGAAGCAGGACGACGCGCGTCTTTTGACCGCAATCGTTGCAGGTCGCACAAAAAGCAGAAGACAGTGGACAGAGGACAGAGGACAGAAAACAGAAAGCAAAGGCCAACAGCAGGCGGCTGCCAGGGACAGCTGGGACAGAGACGGACGCAGCTTGGCATCGCTTAACTGTTAAAGCTTGGCGCGCTTACATGTGCCGAGGATTGCAGGATCTGCAGCAGCTTAAGGTTGTAAGTTGCTGCCTGCTCGTGCCAAGAAACCGCACGCAGTTTGTGCACAAATCCCAAAGCCGACTGCAATCTCTGTCCCTCTCCCTCTCTCTGTCATTCCCTCTTCCCTCTCTCTCACTCCTGCTGCATCGTTATCCTGCGCAAACCACTTTCGTTTATTTTAATTTAGCTTGCGGTCGTCTGCGCAGCGCGAACCTGGCAGTGAATCCGCACTGGGAGCCGCAGCCGCAGCCTGCTGCAATCTGACAAGCCCGAGCCCGAGCCAGAGTCGGCCTGCTGCACTTAATAACTGTTTTCGTTTTTGCCGCCGCTTGCTGCTCGAACTCGTATCGTGGCCCCCGAGTGCTCACAACTGCCGTTGCACGTGCCACTTTTTATGTGAGTTCGCTTCTCGAATTTGCAGCTTGCCACATAATGCGACCCCAGCCAAGGCACCAGCACCGGTTGCCACTGCCCCTCACCCCCCCTATCTCTTCACCACCTTCTCCACTGTCGCTTATCGCATAAAATGACGCGTCTTGAACTTAATTAATTTTTATTTACGTTAACGAGCCCTCGCCTTTTAGTTAAATCTCAGCTCGGTCCGGTCCGGCCTGGTCTGGTCTGGCCTCACTTCAGCTGATCGAAGGCCTGGCGCAGCATTTGGTTGCACAGCGCCGCGAAGGGATTGATCTCCACCAACTGCAAAGGAGAAGAAGCAGCGCAAATTAGTCAAGGCTGCTCAAGGTTGACACTGTCGAGGTATGCGGCGAGTGACGCCTGACACTCCTGACCCGCACAATATGCTAAATAAAGTCACCCAATTTTGTGGAATACTTATTCATTTCTTACACGTAAGGGATAAGGTGTTGGGATTATAGTACATATTCCCATGCAATTCGATTTATTTATTATTGATTTGTATCAAAAGTATTATTATATTATTACTTGTTCCTGTATTATATATTTAATAAATTTATTAAGTTTATATTTTTCACCTACCTGTTCTCTAGCAAATTTACTGCCCAGCTGAGCGGCTGCTTCGAAATCCGCTCGCGCAGCATCCAAATTTTCTAATTTTCTAAATAATACACCTCGTTGACAATGGGCGTGGCATTTGGTGCGGGGCTGTTGTTCGTTGGCCAACTCCAAGGCACGATTTAAATCCTTCAAGGCCTCTGTAAGACGTATAAATATATAAATATAAGTGTAAATAAACATAAAATATATATATGTATATTGCAGATTTTGTAATAGTTGAATTTGCAATTTCTCTAGCATTATTTCAAGAATTTAGAATTTAAAATTCATTTCAGCGGACATGGGAAACCTGACTATTTTCTGATTGCTTGCATTTTAAAAAATGTGGTGCCACCTAATTTTATTTAAGGAGTATATATCCTGACAGCTTTGGGCTACTCTGGCAACGCGACGACGTTTAGCACATACAACACCATGGGACTGTTTTGGCATTTGTTGCATACTTTCGAGTCATTGCTAACAGAACTCTGTTATTATTAACAGACAACAAAAAGTTAATTATTCTGTTAAGCGGTAAAATTGTTACGTTACCAGGCAATGTGCAACAGAGCCATCTATTGGTCGTTACTGTTATTACAATTACTCAAGGCATTAGTTGTTGTTTCGGATTTAACAGTGTGTCTACAGATTGGTTTTGCTTCCCATGACACGATCCTTTTTGTGTCCCAGATGAGTCTCTTAAATCAAGCAGTTCACTACATTTTACTCCTTTGAGAATTCACGCCAAATTTGCATTACCCACAGTAGTGTTGCGGACTGCTTGCGGGCTCGCTTAAATTAAATTTCAAAATTTAATAAAAAAGTAACCATAAGCTTCCGCTAAATATCTCTTTCACAAAAATTCTTGATAAATCGAGTCCCAACAATACAAATTAAGCAGCACTGTCTCTCACCTTGATCCCGTTTGGCCAAACGCAACGTTTGCGCCCGATTGTTGAATACGGAGGCCCGTTCGGACGCCTGCAATGCCTTTCCGAACAGCAATAGGGCCTCATCCAGTTCTCCCTTCTCTGTCAAACGAACGGCCTGCAGCTCGATCTCCCTGGATGCCTGCAACTCTGCTGTGTCTGGCTCATTGTCCACTAGTTCCAGTTCAGCCTGGATAGCGACATTGTGGGAAGTGACGCCACTGAGCTCCAGCGGGTTGAACACGGACTCCAACACCTGCTGGTCGTGGGGACTCAGCTTGAGATTTACCTGCGGCATGTCAAGAATCTCGGAAACCGATGCGATTGTTAGCAATACTCGAATCAACTGAGATAAGGGGGCAAATCACATGTTATTCCACATTCAAATCGAATCAAAACAATATGTTAAACAGGCTGCCTAACTGGTTCGCTCAGCCAAACCACTCGCATGCACTGCAAGAAATTGCTTGTTATATAAAAAAACGTTTGGTTTTTATTTTCTTTCTTTGTTTTATGTATATGTAAATACCAAGGACAATATCATTTGTTTTCTCTTGTTTGCAATAATTTAATTAATAATAATATAATAAATCAGCGCTTCTTTTATCATTTAATATCATATATCATCATATATCATATATCATTTGTTTTGTGTTTTCCGATTTCCATATTCACTTTTGTTTTTCATTTAAATTTTCTCATTGCTATGCTAATGCGTTTACTTTGCTTTTAAATTTTGATAAATACAATTACATAGTATTAATTCTCAATAAATGTTTGCTTTAAATGTTTAACTTTAGCTTTCTTCAATAATTCTGTCTTTACAATATACACAACTGAATAATACACTTTAACACTATGCACTATGCGGCTTAGCTCGATCTTTTGCGTTTTGCGTGGTGTTTTATTTTCGCCTAAATTTCAACTTGAACTCAACAAAAAACAAGGGGCTTAACACAGGTTTAATCTGAAATCCAATGGGGGCTAGGTCTGTCTCGCACATAAATCAGTATATAGTAAGTATGGGTACGTGTACCTGGAGATGCAGAAGCAAGAAGTGGGTCTAGAAAGCTGCGCTTAGTCATGGGAATTGCGGAAAGATCCCGACAACTTTCATTACAGGTCATTCCATTATCGTATCTTGTTTAGAATATATGTTCAATCACTATGCAATGGTTAGTTCTTAAGTTCTTGTAGGTCAGTGTTGCATACGGTGCTTCGTTTAGTGTTCTGATAAAAGTTCTATGTATGATAAAAATATAAAAGTGAGCATTGAGATTTGTTGCTGTTGTTCTTGTTCTTTTGTCTATATATTACAAGTCGAGTGTGTGTTCGTTATGTGTACTATATATAGTGCAGATATATAACTGTTTCTCTTCTTCTTATTTTTGTTATGTACTAGGTGGCACAGTTTTTGTAGTTTAGTGTAAATTGTAGGTTCTTCTGGTCTGGTTTTTGTCGAGAGATGAGTGTACAGATCAACAAATAAAAGGGATTACTTAGGGGCGAGACCCAAATAATAAAAGGGAAGATAAATTTCATCGAGTGTCGAGATTACATTGTAAACATTTGAAATTGAATATCTGTTCTTTCCCATTTTCATTTCTTTTATACACATTTATCTACAGCGCGTTTCGATCTCAATTACAATAAATATGTATATGTATATGTATATATATATATGTATATTTATATTAGTATTATAAACATTTACGCTCACGTTTATCTCATTAAAAGTCTAGCTCAATCTTTTATACAACAAGTTTTGCCGAGGCTGTAGCTCCGCTAATATCAACTAGTATACGCTATTGCTATTTACGTTACGATATTACGTGGTACGTGTTACGTGGTACGTGTGTTACGTGTTACGAGTTACGTGTTAAGTTATGGTATTTATAAGCCGATCTCCTTGGGAATGAATAAATGCCTTTTACCCTTTAGCATAGCATGTTAGCTCTTGTTGCTCGTATTGAAATAGTAGCTTTGTTTTCAAGATTTCAAGTTTCAAATTTCAAATTTTCAAGTCGAATCGAACTTTCGAAATTTCAATTCTATATCATCTACATCATCTATCTTCGATCACTTCATCGTATTGTTCTGTCGTGAGTTAAATATGTCTCGGAAATTGAAATAGTTGTTCGTTTTGCTCGGTTGCTTCGAATTGCTTGTCATTGTCGTTACGTAAGATATACATACATAACCTATGTGTAAAGTTAGTATACGAGTATGTTCTATATGCGTATGTACTTGAATGTGTAGATTCTAGTAGGTAGTATATGTATTCGTAAACTTGCGTGTAGTACCATATAGCGTGTATGAGTTAGGTTATGTTATGTTTAAGTTAAGATTAGGTAAGCCTTTCCTCAGATTCAGATTCAGCTGCAATTCAATTACAATTTACAATTACGCATAAACAAACATCCTTCCTGTTGTGTATTTGTGTGTGCTTTTAACCAATTAAAGTTAAAATTTGCATACGATCTGGAATATTGGAAACTTTAATTTGATTTATACACGAACAATTTATTCATACGATAGATAACTAACGATAACTAACTGCCGTCCCTTACCTAACTGTGGCCTAGCTGGGCATAGAATGCAGCCATGTACATGAAGATGCACATACATAACTAATATACAGCAAGCGTACACGTACATTTTACGTAATAGTCAACAAAAGTACAATATACCATATTTAATATAATTTAACATCTTTAAAAATTCTCCGTTAGCTTACTACAGTCACACATTACATACATATAGAGTGGGGTAGAGGGGGAGAGTACTTAGTAGGTCTGTTCGCAGATTATAGACTGTAATTAAAAACAAGCCAGGACTAAATATTCGCATAAATTACTAGACACAAAGGTAAAACATCTCGCAGCCTTTCGAATAATGGAAAAATAATTGCTCGTACGACATGCTGAGATCCTAATGGATCCGCTAACACTGTTAATCCCCCACACAACGACGAACGAAGTCAAATGATTTGGGTACAGAATGTGTGTAGGCTGAGAGAGTCGATAGATTTGATATAGAGAAATATTAGAGAGCGAAAAATGTTTCATACGTTTTGGTTTTGTTTTTGTTTTTCTTTTTGCTAAGCTGTTAGCTAAGTTTAGTTTTTAGGTTTAGTTGTCATATTAAAAAGTGGCTTTCGCTTATATTTTACAATAAATTTATATTAGATTCCAGCACAAGTGGTTCTTGAGTCGTGCCTGGGATGTCATAATCGTCTTATCGTCATATCGTTTTATCGTTATCGCGCCCTGTCGGCCTTTAACATCGTTTTAACTCGTCTTTAATGCTTTTACTTAATGCCAATCAACCTCAAATTTAAGCGTTCGTTTCTCTACTGCATATTCTGGTAAATGTTATTTAGTTTGCTAGTTGTTTAATGGTAGAGTAGCGTAGCTTCTGTAGATTTATAATTCGTTTACCATACGAGTATTCGTTTTCATTATCGTTTTTCGTGGTGGAGTGGAGTGAGAGGAATTCAATTTTGCAGCTGTTTGGTGTTCTTCTTGTTTCTTAAAACATTTAACAAACATTCGAAAAGAGTGCAGTGTGCAGTTTAAATTGTACTAATAACGTTTCGATAATTTCGATTAATTTTGCTGATACATTTTGTTCGATACATTTCGCTGTGTGTCGGCTGCTGTTGCTCGGTATTTGGTATTTTGGTAATCGGTATTTGGTATTTATGTAATGTTAACTAGGATTAATTTTTACAAATGTATCGTAGTTTGCTCGCATGTGTGTGTGTGATTGTGGGTGTTTGCTCTTTAGTATGTGTGTGTGTATGTGTGTGGGTGTATTTATTACGATTATTTTTACAAATTATTTGCTTAGGTGGGCTTCATATTTGTTTCTTGATGTTGTTCTTGCTGTAGCTGTTAATTACATAAATAGTCAAGCATTATGCGCGAGTGTGAGTATGTGTGTGTGTGTGTGAGTGTGTGTGAGTGCGTGTGTGTGCGAGTGTTGGTAATTCACATAACGAAAGCTGTCCTTATTAATCGCTTGTTCCTTTTTACAGTGTCTTCCGGCTGTTTCTCTGCGTTGTTCATTCATATGTGTATGGTATCTTACGGTTTAAGGATTTTATTTATAACTTTAAGCTCTGGTTTCTTTTTATTCTTAGTTAATTTAGTGTATGCCATATACTTGTTGCTGGTTGGGTTTGTGGTTGTGTATCTTCATTTGTTGTGAAACTAAATAATTATTCCATTTTTTTTTTGGTTTTTCGTTTCGCTTGAGTAAATAATTTTTAACGACTAACCATTTAGACTACGATTCTTTGTCATAATCAGAAGATTATCAATACATAATACAATAATATGTTTTACAGTTACAGTTTACACATTTTAGCGTGTGGTTTTCAGATTTCAGATTTCTAGAAGTCCTAAGTTCGGTTAGGGGTCTATTTTGTCGGTTGTACTAAGAAGTATTTGCTGCCTCGGGAGTTGGCGAGCTCTATAGGAGAGAGGTTACATCGGATTTGACAGAGTGGGGGGCGTGAAAGAGGGAGCTGCTCATTATTTATTTTTTTTGTTCATTTTTTGCATATGTATCTTTGGAATTTTGCTTATGGCAGTGTAATTTATTAATAATTGATATAGGTCGAAAATCGAATGATAACAAATGATAAGATATGGTAATTGAAGGAAAATTATTATCAATTTAATGCAATGATCGAACTGATTAGGTCACAAATATAATTTTTTCAGCGATTTGGAACTGTGTTCATGAGTCTTCGAAATCAGTTTGATATTAATACATATGTTTATATTTTTTCAGAGCAGCTCTTACTACAACAAATAAATGGCGTGCGGTTCTTTCAGTCAAATAAATACATAGATCACTACGGGGACTGAGGGGGATTATAGCGAGAGCTCATACAACAACATTGAATTGCGTTCGTTAACAGCATTTTCAAAGATTTCCAATTTTGTTTGGGAGTTTTCTTCTCATACCGTCGTGCCGTAGCAATAAGCTTTGTGTAGAGAGGCGTGCGCGTCTTAGAGAGACAGCGAGAGATAGAGACAGGGGGGTTGGGAAGGTAGAAGAGACAGAGGGTTAGAGGGGAGAGCAAAGAGCAAGTCTTTTGCACTGTCGGGAGATGTAGCAAATTTGTTAGCACAATTAAACTGTTAACTGTTGAAAGCAGTTCGATAGAATGTTCCAAAATTGTTCCAATTTAGCTTTTTTGTTGTTGTTGTTCGATTTTCTTTTCACTGGTAAACGGAATTATTATGAGTTTTATAGCTGTTGCTGTTGTAACGCTGTTGCTGCTGCTGCTGATAATGCGGTGATGATTGCTGCTGCTGATGATGATGGTGTTGGTGTTGGTGTTGCTGCTCGTGATGGTCCCGATGATCGTGATGGTCGCGATGATCATGATGATCGCGATGATCGTGAAGATCCCGATGCTCGTGGTGATCACGATGGTGTGGGTGTGAGTGTCCGTGGTGGTGTTGCTGGTGTTCGTGTTGTTCACGTTCGCGTTGCTCGCGCTGTTCCCGCAGTTGTTGCTGGCGATCGCGATGATGCTGCTCCCGTTGATGTTGCTGCTGTTGGTGCTGCTGTTGACGTGTTGGTGTGTGTGGGTCGCGTGTGGGCGTAGCATGCTGCTGTTGCTGCTGCTGTTGTTGCTGCTGCTGTTGCTGCTGCTGCTGTTGTTGCTGCTGTTGCTGCTGTTGTTGCTGCTCACGCGTTGGTGTCGCTTCGCGCGACGCTTTTGTTGGTGTGTTGGTGTTGCTTAAGTGTTGTCTTTGTTGTGTCGATTGTTGCTGTTGTTGTTGTTTTGTTGTAGCCGTAGCTTGTGTCTGCATTGTTGGTGTGTTGGTGGGTGTATTAGGGTGATAGTGTTGTTGTTGTTGTTGTTGCGGTGGTTGATGATGATGATGATGGTTGTTGAGCGCAGTATTACTGCCGTAGTTGCTGCTGCTGTTGTGATTGCAGCTGCTGCTGTTGCAGTTGCTGTTGCAATGTAGCTCATGAGGCAGTGGCGGTGGATTTTTAGCTTTTGTCAGCGGTATTGGTGTTGGCATTGGTTTTGGCGTCTCCGTTAAATCGATGCCCCATTCATAGAGGAACTCGAGTTTTTGTCGTTCCAATGGGTCACTAGCCGGCAGGGCAAGCAAATGTTAGGCTTCTAAGAATATTAACGCGGTTGGCTTCGGTTCCAAATTTGATTTTTTTGCTTCGACAACTAAGAAGGTTATTTCAGCCTTTTCACGATTTGCAAAGCATTCAGCTATCAATCGAGCAACCTCCTGCAATTGCAAAGAATTCCCACATTAAAATTAGCACCTTCTTCTTGATCGATAGTTACTCACCTGATGATGTAGACCCTCCACTTTCGTTCCATCTACCTCCAGTATTAATTGCCCGACCTCTAAGCCGCCCGCTTCAAATGCCGCACCATTTTCCTATAAGAACATTCAATATTAAGTGTGACCAGATGCTATTGAGAGTATAAGTACTTACATGGATATTGATTATCCTAGGAAGCGGGTGCTTTGTATTAGCACCACCTTCGATAGCAATACCTAAAATTGGTTTGGTTTTCTTAACTGTAATGTGTAAGTTGCCTCTATGATCAGGTACGACGTTTGGATTGTGTTCATGTGTTTGTTCAGTCGTTGAACCACCGTTCTGCTCAGCTGACAGACGCTGCATGGACTGCAGGAGTAGGAGGATCATGAAACGAGAGGCAATCAAGGACAATGAGTAATGTAAATATACCCAAGGATGAACACACATATGTTATATAGGAGTTGCTTAGTTGTCTCCATAAGATTACTTGCAGTGTACAGTAGTTAGCCTACATTCTCTAGTATATAGGGTATTTTATAGTATACGTATGTGGTTAGTTTTAAAAGAGTTCAAATGGTGTTTAGCAAAAGTTAAGTAAGGTTGTTAAGTAGGTTTCCGTGAGTGTTCATAAGGCAGGCAAAGCTAACTGTTTTCTTGGTAAGGAGTTTGTACAACGAATTTGAAGTAAGTAAGTAAGGTTATTGTTGTTTTCTTGTTGGTTTCAGTGTAGGTGGTGAAGGGGTGTGGCAAACAAAATGCAACTTCGATGCTAGAACGGCCAATTCAACTTAACTTACAAGTAAATTTCAATTATTTAGTATAGTTTATGGTATTTTGTCTGTGGTTGCTTTTGTGTTCGAATGGAGCATGAAATGTTTTTGTTGTTGTTGTTCGAGGTTACCAAATTTGACAGGATTCTTTTCTTTGGCTTGGAATGTTGTGTATGTCGTGTGTGCATTTCTTTGTCTTATTTCAATAGTTCGAGTATCTTCGGTATTTATTTGAAAAGTTAAAAACATAATCGAAGAGAGCATAACATCGAAATTGAGAGAGAATTTCAGTGTCAAACCACAAACAGTTTTTGGTGTTTTATTTTGATATTTGTTTTTATTATTATTGTTGGCATTCTCTGCTGACGTACTAGTTCGACAAATACAAGTATTCAGTATTTAATTTGTATATTTCATTGGTATTTTCTTTGGTATTTAGTGTGCTAGCACTCACCTGATGCCTTCGTACACCTTTATCGCCCAGCAAAGTGCCGCCTTCTTCCTTCATATCGAAACTTCTCGAGAGTTTTGTGGCCAACTCCTAATATTTTCAACATGTTTGTGTATATTTTTTTTTTGTATTGCATATACGTTAACGTATTTTCAAAGTTTCGGCCAAATATCATGAAGAGTGCGCAAAGTTTGAAATAATTTTGATTTTTGTTGTTGTTGGTTTTTGTACAATATGTTGAATAAGTTGAATGTAAAACGAAAATAGTAGAAATATTTGCATAAGAATTCGTTGTAGTTGTTCTATGAATTGTTGCTAGATAAAACGTAATTGTTCTTTTCAATTTGCTTGTTGTAATTTCAACGTGTTTGTTATAGTATATATGTATATATATCATCATCATGGATGTATATATCTTTGTTTTACGCGTTGACTTATCTGCAATTTGCAACGGCTCGTCGCGTGTTATTCTTGTTATTGTACATTTGAGTTAGTTCGTTCACTTGCAAACATACAGGATAGAATCGAATAATCGAATAAAATATGACACAAGTTGACATTATAGTGTGAGGGGGGAGGTCGGGAAGAGTGTTTATAGAGTGGTGGTAGAGAGAGAGATGCACTTAAAACGGCATATGCAAAAGCTTCTTGCGTGCTTGAGTGAATCGATTTGAGCTGAACTGAGAATTGAACTGGCAACTGTAGAGAACACTGATTCAATTTGGTTTCATTCGATTTGATTTGAATACAATCAGATAACAGAAAGATAAGTATACAATACGGTATGTAAGTACACTATAGCTTGTCTTCCAGCTGCTCATCATCAGTATTGAGAGCCTTTTGGTTGCTCGCATCAAATTGGATTAAACATGAGATGGCAGCTCTTTGTGGTTCTACTTTGGATACTATGATTGAGTTTGGAAATTGGCTTTAGGTTAAAGCAAATATATTTTCATTATTATATATCATTATGGAGATATTCAAAATAAATTTATCAATCCTATATATTACAAATTAATGTGTTTCGTCAATTTATTTCTGCATTTCAGACAATCGCAGTGTACAACAATGGAACTAGAATAGGTTAGTTCAGTTCTTTATCTTTAGATCATATACTGGCTTAGTTATATCCGTGAATACCCAAATGTGTATGGGTGTGTGTGAGTGTCGGCTTTGTTTATCTGGGTGCAAGTGATGAGAATGCGAGTGCGCGTGTGTGTGTCAGAGAATCTGTGTGCATGTGTGTGGATCGAGAGGCGCTACAGCTATAGAATGTAAAGTAGGCGTGTGCTGGGATGTGGTTTGTTTAGCAGTAGATAGTGTAGTATATATAGGGCTTTTGTGTACGTACTATACAAGAAAACGGCTTGCAAAATGGCAACTAAGACATTTAGATTTGGCTAGATTTTTAACATTACTAATTATTTGGCTAGTTTTGGTTTTAATTAGAATCGAGTGTTTTAGAAAAGCGCTAACTAAAACTTGGAAAACTTTGAACTTATTTTACAGATGTTTCTAATTTTTGTAACTACAGCTATAGATGTACTTGTGTATGTGTGTGTGAGTGTGTGGTGTGTTGTGTAAAGGACGGCAGCAGCTAAGGTTGTTATTAGTACAAAATCGAATGGATTAACATAAATGACGGGATTCGAAACTCTAGTTACAGGGCAAATAATAAATACCAGAAGAATACTACAAACGAAAGACGGAAATCTTAATGAATTAAAACCAATTTTGCATGTGTGTCGATGCCTTTGCTGGGGTTTGGTGAGGCTGGTGGGGTGGAGGGCGGGGTAGAGTGGGTTGGTTGTGGTGGATCGGTGTTAGAAATTAGGTTGACTCATGCGTAAATGTGCAAATGTATTTTTCAAGCTTTTTTTCAGGTTTAATTTGTTGGTTTTTTAGTTTGCTTTTTAGTTTGTTCTTTTTTTTTGACCTTTTCGTAAAGTTGCGTTGACGTTGATTTAAACGTGTTGCATTATTTATCTTGATCGGCCTGCTTATTCAACATACTTACACTGACAATTACTTTACAAGAGACTAAGAAACTCTAGTAAGTAAAAACAAGTAAAACAAAGTGCAACAAGTGATTAAACTAGGAAACTAAGGTGTGAATATACTCATTACGATCCGGATCTATGGACTATTGACAAACAGATGAGTTCAATTCAGAGTGTGTGTAGGCAAGCAATCGATTTGATATTGAAACAAGAACGAAAACGAGAAAGAAAACAGAAAATGTGAACGTGAACAGAAACGAAAAAGAATACGAAAAGGAAACGAAAAGGAGATCGAACTAAACACAGAACACGAATCCTACGATTACAACACAAAATGTGTGAAACAAATGGAAATGCAAAATTTGTTTATAATTTTAATTGCACTCGCAGTGTGCTGATGCTCAAGGCACATACAAACAGTAAGTAGTAAGTTGGTTAGTTAGTTAGTTAGTAGTTTAGAGAGAAATAGACAGAGAGCGTTGTAGAGTGAGAGAGTGAGACAGAGCATAATATAACATTATAGCAACAACACTAGTTCAGGCTAGATTGATTTATGCGCAGAAGATGCAACGAGATGCAAATTCAAAAAGTCGTTCAAACATTGGCAAAGAAATTTAATAGGTTAAAATTGTAACACAATTTTGTGGTTGCTGTTTTTTTTTTTTTTTTTTGTATTAGTTTTTTACTATATATATATAGATTTTTGCAGTTTATTTGTTTTTGATTTTGATTTGTTTGGTTTGTTTTTTATATGTTTTATTTTCGTTAAACGAAAAATACATTGGCACTTACAAGAGGTCGTCCCCAATACCATGATTTGACACGTTGTGTTAAACCACCCAAATGTGAACGTAGTCCATCTAAGTAGCCGCCCTGAAATGCACACAAATGAACAAACGAGAACAATTTCGGGGGGAGTACGGGTAGAGGTTGAAAGAGAGAGAGAGAGAGAGCACACAAACAATCCGAACGAAACAAAACGAACCGAAACAAATCAAACACCAAATGAAAATCATTGTACTATGCACACGAACCAAATGAAAATCATTGTACTATGCACACGAACCGAGAGTGGAAAATTAATATGATATAAGGTTGACATACACATGTGGTATGGCAAGGTGGTAGTCGAACTGAAGGTGCCAGAGAAACAGAGAAATGTGTAAACAGAGAAACAGGGAAACAGAGAATCAAGGAACAGGTCGACAGAACTAAAGATTGAAAGGTTCTGGAGCTGTCTTATGTGAGGTATGTGGGATTTGTAGAGCCTTAAAGGTGACTCTGTTTCATGGACTGTGTTTCTAAAATACCATTTTAGGCTACGCTTTATACACTTTAAATTTAATCTAATGAGGTTTAATAATAAACTTTATATAGGTCTTGAGTGTTGCTAATGTTACTTGTTGTTTTCCGACTTCTATTCAAAATATAGTAAGATTATATATTGTATACAGGGTATGATATATATTATGCTAGAAGTTCATATTTAGTTTGACTTCTACTTGTTGATCTACATATGATATCAACAATTAATAACTATAAAATAATTTTGTAAACTACAAACGGTTTTAGCTATTATTATTTAGTTTATGCTGGGTAGTCATCAAAGGCGCTTACTCTCTAAAAAGTTAATTATTTACGCATCTTTTTTCTTCGTGTTGTCTAGCTATCAACATTTTCTACTTTAGATGTTGCTAGCTGCAATGTTGCCGGACACAATGTTGCCAAGCGCATGTTCTAGTTGCATTTCGCCGTTGCATACTTTAAGGGTGCATGTGAGCTGCAGTCGGGTTGTGCCCAAAAGAAAGTTACCCTTCGTCTAGTTTTAACAAACTGTTTTTCGCTTCTTACATACAAGTGCAGTCACTAACGTGACTTGAGTAACTTCATGTTTATTGTCCGATTGAGTTAAAACTTAACTTAGACGTAGATATTCTAATCAGTTAAGTAGATATCGATTAAGAAAGTTCTATCTTCACTTACAAATCGAATTAAAGAATTACATTTTTGATTTACGGTGCCGGTGGGCGTGGCACACAAGATTTAAAATAAACTTGATAAACTGATGGGATACAGGAAACTTCATGCTCAAATTTATGACTCTATCTTTTGTGTTTTCACACAGACAGACATTGCTCAACCGACTCGTTAAGTGATCCTGAACAATAATATATATATTTCTTGGAGTCTACCACGCGCCCTTCTGCCTGTTTCATTTGCACAAAGTTAAATACACTATAGTGTATATAGTCAATAGTCGAAGGGTATTAAATGATGGATTTCCCGCAGTCTGCAGTTTGGCAACACTGTTTCCTACGCTATTTCTGTCAGCTAAGGCTTATCTACAGCTATCAGCTTTGTTTATTAACGCGAGTTGCACGAATGCGCAATGTTTTCGGGCTTAGCTCGTCAACTCTAACTCTCTCAGCGGCAATAAAGCATATCAACACGAGGCTGGCTCTGCACTTCCGCGGACGCTTGCAAATCAAATGCAGCTAATGAATACAAGCCGTGAATATCAACAACAATCAGAGAGAGAGAGAGAGAGCGAGAGAGAGCGAGGGGGAGCGAGTAAGAGAGAAGAAGATAAATAGTAAAAGTAGCGCTAAATATTTACAACGCTTTGGTGAAAGACTTTTCAGCAAGTGCAGCCAAATTGGCTGTCGGCTTCCTTGTGTGTCTTTTTCTTCTCGGTATTATGAAAGTTATTTATATATGTCATGTGTGTGTGTGTGTGTTTGTATATGCAGGTGTGTGTAGGTGTGGAATATGAGTTTGTCACTGTGTATGTGTGTGTGTGAGTGTGTATAAAAGATAGTTTCGAAAAAAGTGCTTAAATCGTAACAAACGACGACGCATACGAAAAACGAATGCAAAGCGAACGCAAAGCGCTTACCTGTTCCTGTTTTCATTGTGATTTCGTTTGTCGTCGATTCGTAATTCGCCCCACGAAGTGGATGTGGTAAGAGAGAAGATAGAGAAGAAGAGAGAGAGAGAGAAAGATAAACACATAAATGAAGATAAACAACAACTGCAACGGTAAATGCGCAAGTGTTTGCCTGTTAATTCAACAATTAGACTAAAGTTGCCCGAAAAAAAAAACAAAAGAAACGACGAAAAATAAAAGTAAAAAACAAAGTGATGCTCATCTCTTTTCAATGCCAAACGTTGCCAGCTTTTGGCCATCAACTGCGGCAGCAACAACGGCTAACAAAAGAGCTCAAGCCATTTTCTGTTTACGTCATGCAAGAGCAAAACAAAAAACGCCGACAAACTGCGGCGAGTAACAAACAAGCAAACACAGCGGCAGCCACAGCAGCAGCCACAAGAGCCGCACTCGCAGTCGCAGTGGCACAGCTGCAATGTGTCAGCTGCAGATACAGTATCTCAAAGATACGCATATGCCGCGCTTGGCCATTGCGTAAAGCTTGACAGCCCGCCTGCAGTTCACTTACTTCTAGTGCCTTACATATACCAAGAAACACATGTTTGTGTGTGTGTGTGTGTGTGAGCTGTGTATTATTTTTCTATAATAATTTCTAGCCATAAATATTGACAATCTTTGGCCAATCTTCAGCTGTCGCTGCGTGTAATTCCTTTATTACTAAGCCATAAAATGTAACTGAAACGCAGAGCTTCTCCGAGAGGGGCTCGAAAGAAAGCCACACGCAAGCGTAAACTATGAGTACGAGGAAAGCTCAAACTTGGCACAGACCATACTTGAATACCCTTTCGCAACGGGGGACTATAGATAAATAAGGCATTCAAACATAATTTATATATATACTTTTCATTTCCTTTTCCCTTCTTCAATAATCTGTAAATAATTGCCTCAAATGCATCTCACTGTCTCCAACCTTGTGGAAAATTGAGTTTACTCTAGTGCAGAGCATACGCCAGTTTAGCGAAGCTGCCAACGCCGACGCAGACGCCGCAGTCAGCGGCGGCATCGCAGTTGGCTGCTCTTTTTGGCCGCGTCTGCATTTTCAGCTTTTAGTTGCGCGTCGTTGCTTGAAGCGTGAGGTTGCCCCGGCCCAGGGAGACTGCTAACTACGAATACTCGTATAAATCAAAACAGAGACGAACCAAGAGACACAGAGACACAGAGAGAGGAGACTGCCGAAGACTGCTGGAAGCGACAATCTGAGTAACCTCGTCTCCGGTTGAGCTCACAGCTCGAGATACACAAACGTGCGTATTAAGTAGTAGCAAATTCCGTGTAAATATCACAAAATTTTGAACAAGTTGCGGCAAGTTGTGCAGTTGACAAATTTGGCGTAGTTGCCCGCTCATTTCGCGCTCTGTTTGCTGCAAATTGTTGCATAAACAACAGCAACGTGTAGCACAGAGTCGCAGTACAATATCGCAGAAGTTACCCCCACTCCGACTCCGACTCCGACTTCCACTCCGTCAATTGCCCCAGGGTACTCGGTGATGTTTTCTGTTTTGTTTTTGTTATATCATCATCATTCAGCTGGGGTCCGGGCACTGTTTGCCTCAAGACTTCTGCAATCTTGACTCGCATGTGTCACAACCGAATCCGCAGATGAGGTTGACGATGGCGATGGCGATGGCGACAGACTGACTGTGGCAACTTTTTGCATTTGCATTCAATTAACTTCTATTTCTCACCTTCTGCCAGTTTGAGTCGCTTTTTTGTCTCTCTTTTTGTTGTTTTTGCTGTTGACGCGCTAATTTCCTTTGTTTATGGTTGTTTTTAATTGCCTACAGCCCTAGGCGATGCCTTGCTGGAGTCACCCCACTCCGGCTAAGGCTCAGACTCTGACTCTGACTTGGCTTCAGTTCAGTTCAGTTTCAGTTTGTTTTTTTTGCTGACTGGTTTCGCAATTAAATTGCCCTCTCATTCCCTCCCCTTTCTCGCTGCTGTCGGAAGTCTTATTCCGAGATTCTGAGGCAGTTGCTAAACATTTCGACCTAGAAAAGACATTAGCATTAGCCAAAGGGAAAGCATCGCTGCGAAGAGCTTGCTGAGCAAGAACTGCACAGCTGACATAGTCAGAGTAACATTTACTGTTCCCAGAAGAACTAACAATGTGCAGAGGAATAGGGAGTGTCTATATAGATAAGGAACACTTCAGGTCAAATTCAAATTGTCACAGTTGAGTTGCCAATATGGGTTTCATTCAGTTTCCCAATTACTTTCGCTCAATACAATCTATTTTTATAGTCTATGTGACATTAAATTTAATTGCCAAAGCTTTATGGCGTAACCAGATCTTTCACCTTGAATTGATGTCTGGAAATGCCCGCAGTTAACCAAAAATCGACTAAGCTGACAACATTATCATGATCGCATCAAGCATAATGTGCCATACTTTTCCCCGCGTATCTATTGCCCCAATGCGAGCAGCATTTGGTGTGGCAAATGGCAGAGATACACACTGCAAGTATCTGTGAGATACTCGGCACACAGATGCGAATTTACAACCGCTACGCATTGAGGTCAATGGCATCCGTGTATCCGTCTGTGTATCTGTATCTGCGTGTGTTGTCTGCGCTCGGATTCGGTTACAAATCCCAACCAGATACACACACAAACACACATGCGACGCACTGCTGCCAAGTTTGCAAAGTCATAAATTTGATTGATTTTAAATTGTTGGCCCTAAGCGGATTACAACAAAAACTGCTGACAAACTGTGCGGCTGAAAAATGGTTTTAGAAATAGAAAAAAATGATGAATATAGTATAATAATAACCCCGAGAGAGCTGGGCCAGAATAGAATACAGTTAGATGTTGGGCTGGAAATTGCCGTCGGTTTTCATTATGCCAACTGTTTGGAAAATTCTCTTTCAGCTTGTGAAAGTTGTGCCGCCTCTCGACACTGCGTCGGTACTGCGACTTTTCCTTCAACAGAACCGCCGACTCTTTCTACTTGGACCCGCCTCGCAACGCAGCTCTTTGTTAATCTTTCGTAAACAAAAGCTGAGCATTTAATTTGATGCCCAATTCACACCATTGTCTTGGCAGGGGGAGCGTGTCTAGAAGCTTTGTGCTTTGTCACAGACTCTATGAATATAAGTGGCCATAATATTTCAAGGGGTGTGGGGAGTCGGCTCTGCTCATTGACCCACTAATAGTAAATTTGACAGCTGTCAGCTGACCAGCAGCGATCGTTGTGCAACACGATTGAATGAGATATTGTGGCACTGATATTGAGCCAAGTGGGTCACAGTCGCCTCTCAATGGATGCCACAAAGAATACGCACAGCACAAAAGGAGATGATGTCAATTCACTTTGTTAGCAGTTTGTATTATAGACACATATGATTACCAAACCCACAAGTCGCTTTCCCTACGCGAGAGTCGGAGAATCTTTAAAGTTCCCGAACAGCTTCACGTTCCTTTTTCTTTTCCATTTCTCACACATTACACTGCCAATTAATTTTGACACTAAACGGTGTTCAAGACACAGAGAATCATAAAAAATACAGTCGGACAGCGATAATGTCGTTAGACTTATCAAGACTGACAGCTGGCATGGGAGGTGAGGGGAGGGGTGGGGAGAGATACACCCTGTAGATACTTTAAGATTTCGACTGTGAGAACTTTAATGATGCCTGTCGACAGGCCCGAAAAGAAGAGATACCAAAATATACGTAACTGTAAATTAACTTGCCAAGCATTGACACTACACAGCAACAACAACAACAGCAGCAACATCAACAACAACAGCAACAGCAATTGAGCTTCATTAGCTGCCGTTGTTCGCAGACGAAGAAACATTTCCAGAGTCTCGAGTTGAGTTCTTGGGTTACTCTCTCTCTCCCCCACACCCCGTTCCCTCTACCCCCCTTGCTGTTTATTAAGCGTGTTGTTTATGTTTTACACCCATTGACTTTTTAGACCGGACTTTGGTTTGCCAGCTGCTGTTGTTGTTGCTGTGGTTGCTAATGTTGATACGCATCAAAATGATTTATTTAGCGTCTATTTACATTATAAACAACATTTTTCGAGTTGCTTATTTGCCGCTTTCGTGGTCGCAACAATAACAACAACAACAACAATAACAAGAGAGCGACAGCAACAACAACAACTATTTACTTTCCATTTATACTGCTCGCTTGGTCTGCTCTTGACAAAGTTTTGTACCTTATTTAGTACGTTTCTCTAATGACCCACTTTGAGTTTTGGCCTGGCCTGCAGCCGCTGTAATTTCAACAAAAAGTGAGTGTCGCATTGCCCAGACATCCACCAACAGCAGCAGCAGCAGCAACAGCAACAGCAGCAACATCAACATCGACAACAACAACAACAACAACGAAAAGTTGTTTGTCTGTTTTAGTTGAAATCAAACTGGTTGCTTGCTCAGCCGGTAACGCTGGTCACCGCTCGAAGAAGTCGAACTTGCAGCTCGAATGGTGTCAGCTGTGTAAACAGGGCTAAGCGAGCAGATCCCCCTCTAGCTGTCTATCTCCCTCTCCATCTTCCTCTGCCATCTCTTTCGCTGTCTCCATTTCCATCCATCTTCGTCCAAATGACTTCTGACAGACCCAGACGGAGTTAGCACACATTGAACTTGTGCTGCGCTTTGATGATTTGGGCGAACGCCTTTTGCGGAAATTATAGCAATTTTCGTGTCTTCTGGCCACACACCAGCAACACCAACAACAGCAACAACAACAGCGCCAACAACATGCAACATTGCCGCAAATCTACTTTCACTTTCCAAGCTTACGCTGCGTTCCGGGCCGGGCATAATCACTTTGTTATGCAGTTTGCCGCAATTGAATATTATTCAATTTCCTACTGAGCCTGAGTAGCTCTATCTATCAAACTATCCATCCATCTATATATCTGGCTGGACAGCCGTATTTATATCTGCTCAATTTGCCCAATGTTTCTTGACCAAACAACAACAAATCAGTCAAATCATTAAAGCAACTTAACAAATCAACAGGCAGCACAGGACAACAGAGTACAGATAGTGGACAACGGCAACGACTGTTTGCGCCCCACTTCAGCATGGAGACCTATTTGACCGAGATCAAACAATTGCGCATACCACGCCCGAAATTCGAGCCGAACAGCTGCCATCAGCAGCACCAACATGCAGCAGCAACCGCGTCTATGACATCGCCGCCCCCACCTCATCATCAGCACCCGCACCCGCACCCGCACCACCACGCCCATCATCAGTGGCGACACTTTGTGCGACCCTTTACACCGCCACGCGATTATCACTTGCCCGTTGTTGGTGCAGCCGTCGCCTGGTCGCCAGCGGACGACAGCTCCACGCACGACAAAATGTGAGGCAGGCCAGGAGCAGCAGAAGCAGAAGCAGACTGAGGGAATGACGGGTCGATGGACTGATGGGGATGCAGACAGACAGACAGACGCCCTCTAAGGGGTGTGCAGGTCTGCGGTCTGTTTGAGGTGACTTGGTTTGCATTGTATTGCATTGGCGTCATATCGTATTGATTACACCTATTGGCTATACACACACACACACACACACACACACCCACACACATGCTATATAAATATAATCTATCAAGAGTCGAGGGCTCTGTTGCATAATTTAGTGCTTAGCTTTAGTGTTTACTGTGGTAAGTTTAGTTCGCTTAAACATTAGATACGATATACGGTAATAAATCAAAGTTGTTTAGTGTTTGAATAAATTTGTGGTACTTGAAACTCTGGAAGGGAATAATGTTATATTGTAGATAGATATGTAGTATATATAAAGGTATATAGTAGGAAAGTAGAAATGCAATTGGTAAGTTAATGTTTGCTGTGTGATGACAATGAACATGAACTTCATGACGGATGAAACTCAATGATCGCCTAACTGGGAAGAGAGAAAGGACTCCACGATTGGAAGCGCACTCCTTAAGTCTTTAGTTGGCAACTGCTTTCGTTCTTCTTACTCACCGCATCTTGTTCATATTCCGGTAAAAGGGTCTCGCTACCCCGGCGAGTTCTATGCTCATCACAGCCGTATTCCTATGCCAAAGGTGAGAAAAGCGAGAAATCATTTTTGAGCTTCGTTTCGTAATTTGCATATTCACTAAGTGGCCAATTTGATGTGGCACAATAACTGTTCTCAACCAATCTACAACGTTTAGCAGCCAATTAAACAACAATTAGAACAGAAACCGAAACACAAAACTCAAATCAACCAAAAAAAAAACACTTAATTGTTGGACAATTCGACACACACAATCATTGTGCAGATTGCTCTGCATATCTGAAATATAGTACGATACGATATACGATATATGTAAAGCCAAAAAGAGAGAAATAAAAAACAAACAAATCACACATACACGAGACATGGCACAACACACACAATAAGTAGAGAAAAGTTTCAATCCGAATGTCAATTTTTCTTAATAATAATAAAAAGTGAAAGAAGATTAATTTAAAGAAACAGGAAACAGTACACTCTGAATGCACAATTCTCCAATTTTTTATACTCAATAAAATTGTTTGTGAATTTAATTTAGAACAACTTTTGAAGTTTTAAATTCAGTTATAAATTTTAAAGTTTTTTTCATGATTTTCATTAATTTTAAAGTTTTTTAAGCTTGTTTTAAATTTCAATTATTTCAGAAGTTTTTACTATTTAAAATTGAAAAACAAACAATAAATAGAGATAAAATAGTTATGGAAAAATCTGAAATTTAGTTCTACTGAAATAAGTTCTTAGAAAAATAATGCAGAGAATACTTAAAATATTATGATAAATTTTCTTTTTAGAATGTTTCAATTTGAAAGCTTTTCGTAATAATTCCTATGCACAGTTGAAAGAAAAGGATAAGGAAACATCCGATACTCAAAGGACACGTTGGGTTCATGAAAGTCTTGAGCAGAAACAGAGTCAGGAAAGAGAGGGGAAAGTGACAGATCTAATGTGGAAGGGCAAGCGACGTTTTCGGCTTGGCTTGACGCAAGTTCCTGACCTGTTGCTGATTGTCTTTGGCTTGTTTATATTTGAATTGATTTGGTCCCAACTGCTGGTGATGATGACGCACATTTCCAACGACGACGCCACCAGGGCCTCCCAGATGACGCAATGAGGTATGTAGTGGTGGTGGATAATGTTGCTGTTGTTGTTGTTGTAGTTGTGGAGGAGGTGGTGGTGGGAGAGGTGATTGGTTGCTTGCTGCATGTGATGCTGATGCTGATGCTGTCTGATAATGCTGTGATGCTGGCTGTGAACGATGCAGTATTGGTCCCGCCGACATGGGCCGATAGGGCAACTGTAGAGCGGGTCTAGCGACGAGTTAGCGAGTTACACATACAGATACGGATACAGATACAGATACAGAGATATACGCAAGAGTCAGTTGTTTGTTTGATCTGTGGCTATCTATGGGTTAGGTGCTCAGTGTGTTAGGTACCGTTTATGTATATCCGTTACGGTCATGCCCAAACCAGAGTCCGACGAGGGACTGCGTCCGGTGGCGGCGCTTACTTCCATATCGTCAGCTGTTACCTGTTGGGAATGGAATGGAACGAACGTTGTTTTTGCATACGATTCAGAGACAGAGACAAAGTGAGAGTGAGGGAGTGACAGTGACAGTGACAGTGAGTGAGATAGAGAGAGAGAGAGTTGGACAGAGGCTGCGACAGAGAAATATGAAATTGGGCGACTCTAGATCTATAGAGTCATTCAGATCCGATAGGTAATGTTATAGATCAACTCCCGTACAGCGAGAGAAAGATAGAGACAGAGAGATAGAGAGAGAAAGCGAGATAGAGAGTGTGAACTGATTGTGCATGTATTTTATTTGATTTATACATTTAGTTGGTCCTCGGGTTTGTGCTCAGTTGTATATTTAGCAGAGTTTTGAGTGAGTTATCGGTGACTGCTTGGGATTGTTGCAAGGCTTCTTAAGTGCACTTGGGTGTTTCTGTTGTTTGGTTATTATAAATACTTAAGATCCTATTTGAATTTGGTATTTTACAATCGATTTATCCGCTTACAAGACTAGATCTAACTCGTTGTTCAAAGCACAGCTCTGCAATCGCTTATCGAGATATATTATCGATAATTCGAGCAGCTGCACAGCTTTCGAGCTTCCTTTTGAAGCAACTGTACCTGCTACTGCTATGTATGTTATGTAAGTAAATATTCCTAGAAGAAAGATGTACAAATGCTTCTACAATAAACTGCATTGTTTGGTTTCGGGTTTTCTTTTTGGCTTTTCAAATCAAAACAACTCAAAAATTGACATTCGTTTTTGGTTCGTCTTGGGCCGAATCGAAAAAGCTTCTCAAATTGAAAGCAAATCGAAGAACTGTAAAACATGCAACAAACAAGGAGTAAAAAAAGCATACACACTATTATTATAAACAAACTGAGTAAGTGTCATTGATGGTTTACTCGAACAACAATTAAACTACAAGTTTTTTATTATCTGTCAAGTGTTTTGTATTTGCAGTGTGTACTTTAGTAATTATGTATCAGGTTATTTGTTTTATTATTTGTTATTTGTTTGTTTGTCTATTAAATTGAACTAAAAATACAACAACAGCGACAACATTTAACAACAACAACAACGGTATCTAAACAAAATGTTGTTTACTATTAACACGTTCGAGTGACAGACAGAGGTTAAAGACTTTCTATTTCTCATTTGATTAAAGAGTATTTAAGATTAACAATTAGGCGAGAGTCGAGTTTAGTAGATTCATAGTAAATATGTTTGACAGTTTGACATGCGCCAGCGACAACTTGCTAGGTATATATTGTGTCTGTGTCGTAGAATAAATCTTCTAAAAAGCTTACCGGCAAATCACGTGTGGGGTCTCCTTTACGCTGTAGGAGGAGAGAGAGAGAGAACGAGTCAAACGAGAGGGATAGTTGAACACAAGGACTATCGAACTGTTATCGAACTTACCCTATGCCTATCCACGCTATATGGATCGCGTTCTCTGCGATACACAAGCTCATCGTATCGTGTACGATCCTCTGGAAAAACGAGTTCGCGTATTTCTGTCACTAGCGTGTGCTGGAAGGGAAGTCAGTTAAAGATTAGCACCATTTACCTAAAGGAGATAAGGCTTTCCAGATGACTCACCTTTTCGTACGTATCTAACATCTCTAATAAGACGGCAACAAAGGCATCTATGGTCATTGCTTTCGCACTGTATTCGGCAATATAGTACGAAAGACTTGCAAAATGATGACGTGGCAGCAGCGAACGCGCCTTCTCCTCCACCATGGTCGCAATTTGACCTTTTCGGCGTGCTCTGCGGGTTGTCAGAGGTCATGGAGAGGGAGCATTAATTACATATTTACATTGGATGATAACAAGTTACCCTAAACTAACTAAGGAATTATTCATCAAGTAATCTATGCAGTATATTATATTATCTTAGATGTAGTATACGATATAGGTACGTCCTATGTATTCTATATTTCTATATAATAACTAAGTACTGTTGGAACTACTCACCTCGTACCCGTTGGGCTGTACGCATCCCAGGGCTCCATTTCGATGGATGTGCAGGAGTGCGGCACCTTGCCCACGTCACGTATCACCAGCGACATCCGCTTGTGGTACTTCAGCTGACCAACGGCCTCGTCGTGCGTCACGTCGAGAAACGACTGGCCATTGACCTCCAGTATTTCGTCCCCGATCATAAGGCCGGCACGGTCTGCCACACTATCCTTGTCCACGCCGGTGACAAAGATTCCCAGACCGTACTCGACGCCGCCGCGTATCATCAGCCCCAGCGATTGGCCCGGCTCGATGAGCAGCTCGACGCGACGTACGCTGTAAGCAGGGGGTAATCAATATATATCAGCATCGATGTGAGGACTCTAGTTTGCAGCTACTCACCGATCTCTGCGCTCGTTCCGCCTGCCACCGTACTCCATGGGTGGCGATGCGGGACGTCCGTGTCGATCCATCCAGGAGCAGGTCTGGCGAAAAGGCAGGCCCGCTCCGCTGGCGGCTGCCGCCTGCGCCGCCGCCGCAGTCTGTGGTAGAAGGGGTGCCATCGATGCGTACATGGGATCCCTTGAGGGTGGCCCGAATCCGTGTAGAGGCGCCGTCGAGTTCAGCGTGGGCGGCGCTCGCACCGTCATACTGATTTGGCGTGACGATTTCAATATCTGCACACATCTCTGCGTTAAGAAAAAATGTGGCAATAGAAGAGACACAAAAGAGAGACGGAAGATGCAAGCAAAACTAACGAACGATAGGAAGGAGCAAAGAGAGAGAGAGACAGACAAAGAGAGAGAGAGGAAAAACTGCTAAACGAAACTAAAATTGGGTGGCAAAAAACTAACAAAAAAATATTAAATTAAAAACAAAATTCAAAAAGCAAAATATTTAAACAAACATTAAGCAAACACAAACTGGGCGTACACATTTGTTGCAGTTGCTGTTGCTCTGTGGGCGTGGCCACTTTTCTACATATGTGCTTTGTTGTGGCTTCAAACTCTTAATGCGTCCGACTTTAGTAGTCATTATTTTAATTGTTTCGACCGGAACTCATATGAGTCCAGCCACATGTCCCCCACCGGCACCCCCCTTGGTCTCTATTTAAACCCGTATCCGTCCGTTTACCGCAATGAGTTTTGTTGGCTTTGCGGTCAGGCATCCGGACAAATTGCCTGCTCCAAGTGGCCTGGCATTGGTATTTGTCTTTCAGTTTGAGCAAAGCTTTTGACACTTTTCCAAACATTTGTGCAAGCAATGGACACTTGTCCTTCTTCCTTGTCCAACTCTTTTCAATCGAACCATATTCAGTCAAGGATTTCTATTTATATAATCAATTAAACATTGCACTGACAGTCCTTTTAGCTACTACAGTTACAGTTGTGTATATATCAAGGTGCTTTGTCGTGGTTTCCAAAACGATAAACAGAAAACAAGTAAAAAGTTTAACAAAACAAAGTTTACATATATCAAAATAATAACTAACAAGTGACTAATCTATTGCCAATTTTTTCTCGGTGTATATTTGTATTAGTGTATTAGTTTTTAAACGTAAGAATTTTCTTTATCGTTTAGTTTTATTCATACAAAATGTTTCATGTAAAGTGCACTATATAAGAAAACTACTGAAGAATGTTCAGAGCATACGTACGAGAGGGAAAGGGTTGAGAGACAGAGAGAGAGAGAGAGAGAGAGAGAGAGAGAGAGCAGAAGAAGCAGAGCAATGCTTGTAAGACATCCTTTTTCCAAATATTGGCAAACAAATTTGTCGAAAATGGAAACTTTAGATTGCAAAAGGCAGCGTGGGAATAGAAAAATAGCACAACATCTGCCGCTACCCAGTTTCGGTTTCTTGTACACACACACATACACATCTAAAGATATTTACTATTGCCAGCTACTGTTGGAATATGAAGAATTATATTGACTATCATAACGTGTCACATAAAATATTCCACAATAAATTGACTTTCGTTGTCGGCCTGCTTCGTCTTCCTCTGCTTCCTCTGCTCTGCTTTGTTGGCTGATGGTGCCAGCAGCAGCAACAGCAGCAGCAGGCAGTGCTAATGGTGCTGTCGGGGTACTCGGCCGATTTAGGTACTTTGCCAAGTGGCGCACATAAAAAGCAACGATGAATGGGGGCCACTACTAGCAGCGCCCTTATCGCAACTATTAACGGGCAAACAAGCGCCGCCTATCGAGCACAATCATATTAAAAATCAATAAAGTGTACAATTAAATTATGTTCTCGAACAGAAGAAGGTTTGAGCATGAGTTGGCACATTCTAGGCAGGCACATTCTCATCACAGATTTATCACAATTTCGTTAGGTATTTTCATTAACTACGGTATCAATCAAAAGACTACATAGATTGCCACAGCTTCATATCAGTTAGTATTCCATTTCTGTCACACATTCTAAGGAGGCATTTCTCATCATTGAACAGATTTATCACAGTTTTAATAGGTATTTTTTAATAATTTCAGTATTAATCTAGGGATATTCGACTACTACATAGATTGCCCCAGTTTCATTTCAGTCTGTTATCGATTTCTGTCTCATCACTTTCATTATACGTATGCTCTGATCGATTCTTAAGATAAAACAACATTAGCTACTAAGAATAGATGAATCAAAAGAGTGAACATTATACTATTAATATGTGCAGGTTGCTCACCTTAAGGGCCTCCTCGTGATTGATTGAGGTGAACGGGGTGCCGTTCACCTCTAGGATTGTATCACCGGGTCGCAGGCCGGCACGCTCCGCCACCGAATTCTCCTCGATGCGTGAGATGTAGACACCTAAGCCTGGCGATAAGAACCGAAAATAAACGTTTGGCCAAAGCACACAAAATCAATTAGCAAGCCGTGTGTATTAAAAGTTTTAATAAAAGAGACACACCCCACGCCCACACCCCCATTCACGCCCACAGAGCTTGGCCTCCATTCTTTTTTGTCTCTTTGTTCTTGTAAGCCTTTTTCATTAAGCTCCAACAATGGTGTGAGTGTGTGCGAGTGTGTGTGAGAGTGTGAGAGCGTGGCAGCCATTTTATGTTTAATTTATAAAGCACGTGTGCCTGAAAGCAGCACACGGCAGAGCGCACATGGCGAGAGCCGACGGACACGATAAATTGATAGATGAAAAGAGCCCGCATACAGGGCTGACTCCGTTCGGCGACGGGCTCGGCGACTTAAATAGATTTTTTATCGATTTGAAAGCCGTCGCACGTTGAAAACTAAAAATAAAATGCCCCACAGTGAAACAGGTGTAAGGTAGGGTAGAGCTAGCACTGCAGAAGGAACTGGAGAGGGGAGGTAGGGGAGACAGATGGCACTGTGAGGTGAGCCAGGTGCAAAATGCGCTTCGAAATGTCAAAGCTGCTGGCGATTTGTAGCCATAGCAAGAGCGACAGACAATAAAATCAAATTGGAAATTAAATTGCTCGAAAAGGAGAGAGAGACAGAGAAAGGAGAGTGAAGAGCAGGGAGGGGGGACGGCAGTGCTGACCCTGTTGAGGTTCCACACATCGTCAAACAGCTGAGCGACGAGCAATTGAACTCTGAACCGACAGGGCGTAACATTGCGGATTCCACAGCCAGAAGTCAACAACAAAGTTGCAAGTGCCACACAGCGTAGCACTTGCAACTGCTGGTGTGTATTCCAAAGACACGTATCTTATATAGATTGTTAATTAACTAACTTAGTAAACTAATAAACTCCGTGAAGACTTGTGCAGAGTTAAACGATAGTTCGATAGTTCACTAATCGTTTTTTACTGCATTTTCATTGCATACCTCTGGGCGCAATCGATAAACTCACCTGAGTCTTTGCCTCCCTTGACGCAAATGCCGAAACCATGATCGATCTGCTGATCACGCGACATCGACACCGTTCGCGTCGTCAGTTCGTGTATGTTGGGCACACTCCGATCCCGATCTCTTTCCCGATCCCGATAGATCTGCAATGGGGAGAGGAGAAGGATTCAGTTGTTGCTCAGCGCACTGCATTCTGTGGATAGTTACCTGATGTGTCGTTGAGGGCGGACTGCTGGCCGGACTTCGTCGCCCTGTGCGATCCCGATCCCGCGTGCCGCCGTTGCTGTAGTGATAGCTACTCGTAGGAACTGAAGACGACTGTGTGGCGCCAAACATGCGCAGCACCTGCTCCGGCGATATGGGCCGCTTCTTGTTGCCATTGCCCATCGCCGAGGAGCCATGGCGACCGCTGGCCGCCGTCGAGGTGGGCAGGGTTCCCGCTGTGCCAGCGGCCATGTGACTGGATGGTGAGGAGCTGAGATACGCCGAGCCGCGACCCGGCAGAGATCCACCCTTGGTCGGCACACCCGCCGAATTGTAGTAGTAATGCGGAGAGTGGGGTCGCTCAATGATTGTATACGATGTGCCCGGCGGCGAATAGTAGAGGCCGGAACGTCCGCCGCCGCCGCCGCCTCCGCTGGCGCGCAGCGAACTAGTGCTGTTGCCCACACGGGAGCCAATACCGCCGGCGCTGCCGCCGTAATGCCCGTGCCCGTGCCCGCTGCCTGGTGGCGGGCTGATCATGCCAAAGGCCAGACCAATGTCCTCGGCCTCGTAACTGTTTGGCGCTGCCGCGCTGCTGCGTAAGTGATGTGCGCTGAGCCCAGCTGAGCCGCCCGTGGGCACGCTCGATGATGATTGAGTGGCGCCACCGACGCCGATGCCTCCGATGCCGATGCCGGCCGCATTTGCTGCTGCTGTCGCATGGTAACCATAGGCCCGAGTACTCCACCGTGAGGGTCCAAGATCGCATAATTCGGCATAGTCGTTGCCAGCTGCGCTCATTGTCAGGGGGTCACCGTCGTATGGTATACCACTGCCCCCAAGGCGCATTACACTGTCGGGGCTGCTCCTGCCAGCCAGACAAAGAGAAAGAGAAAGAGAAGGAAAATTAGCAGTTAGTTGTGGGTTGCACAAGTGTAAGTCGACTAAGTCCCCAGAGTAAACAGCCAGCAGAGAACTATCAGGGATGACAGTAATGCACAATCATAAGAGAATCTCTGATGTTACAATGGAATCCATAATTCACAATTATCTTATTTATGTTACTCATCCAAATATGTGTATAAATTATAAATATTATATTTAAAGTATACAATCTGCTACTTTGCTATTTCTCTATTATGTCAACGTTGCTTTGTCTACATGAAGCCAGAGTAATTTGCCTACTTTTCAAAAAAAAAAGCCAAATTAGCATCACTATCACTTGTGTAAACAGCGAACAGAACTTTCAGCTCGTTCATTGCGAACGCAGCCGCTAAGCCGCAGCTCAGTCAGCCGCTGGTTGCGGTTCCCATTACAAACAATGGCTTAATCTCCAGAGTCATATGTTCTCTCACACTCACACAGCTGTACACACTTATATTCACACACACACAGCCATTCGAGCATCCGCCGTGTGGCCCAAAGTAGACTGAATAGCGAGCCCTTTGTTTGCCAGCACCGCCGCCGCGTGTGCGATTTTTGTTTCGAAATCAATAGGAGAACTTACACCCCTTACTCCCCTTACACTCCTTTCACTCCTCTCCATTCATTATTCATGAGCTGCATATGCCGACTCTGGGTACACTCCACACAGAGGTATCCGGAAAGCGACGCTCATAAATTCATAGTCGAAATTGCCGCACTCACACTTTGGCACTCACTTAGCCGGGAACTGTCCGGCATCGCCACCTGATACACTCCACCGATGGCCAGTAGCGATGCTCAGTTATTTGCACACTGTGCAGGAAGCGATTGATAATTGAATGAATATTCAATTACCAGATAGCATATTTAAATTCATCAATTTATTAACGATTCATTTTTTAACCTGCTTGAAATGAATATTATTCATTAAATAAATGAACAATGTTCAACGAAATTATATTCGCAATGTCGAAGTTATTCTACCCTTGTGGCATATTCAGAAATTGTTTTTAAGATTATTATATTGTAATTATACATTTAACTTAAGAGTATTATAATAAATATATAGAACATATATCATGTACATGCCAACCTCTTAATATACGAGCATTATATTATATTAAATATTAAAAGAAATGGCACTCTTTAAAAGCTGCAATTGTTAATCGAATAAAAGACTTTACAGAAGAATAATAATCCCAAATTGTGTAAACAAATATATAATTAGAAAACACTTGGTAATATGAAAAGAAAAGTACGTACATAGTTCTTACTTTCAGCAGACTAAGTAAACTTAGTAAATTGAGTAAATACCCATACCCCCAGTTTAACTTGCCGATTTTGCGGGCAGACACAAAAAACAACAGAAGTGTTTTGTTTTACCAATATGCAATTTGCCCAAAAGATCCAAAGCAGAAAAAACTGGAAGAAAACTCGCCAGAACGAAACACCTGAGCACACTAAACAACAGATATGATATATCTAAGAACACCGATCCGTTATTTGACTACGATATTTCGGTATAAAAACTGCGGCACTTTCTCAATTTAATCATAACGTTTAAAACAAGCTTAACAATGCGTTTCACTTTCGTTCTGAGTCTTGGCCTTGTGTGCTGCCTGATTGCTACCCAGCGAGTCAACTGTGCCGACACCACTTCATCGACATCCAGTGATCCTGCAAGCAGTAGCTCGTCCAGCAGCCCTTCGAGCAGCTCCTCAACCAGTCCGTCCAGCAGCTCTACCAGTCCTTCATCAAGCTCTTCAACCAGCCCTTCCAGCTCTTCCACTAGTCCTTCCAGCTCTTCAACCAGTCCTTCCAGCTCTTCTACAAGTCCTTCCAGCTCTTCGACCAGCCCTTCATCGAGTTCTTCCACCAGCCCATCATCGAGCTCTTCCACAAGTCCTTCATCCAGCAGCTCTTCAACCAGCCCTTCATCGTCTTCGTCCACGACTACAACCACCTTAACTGAAGAGCAACAGCTGCGCATTCTGGAGATCCTTGCACGACTGGCAGAAGAGAGACGTCGTGAGCGTGGCTTCCGTGGTGGACGCCGTTTCGGTGGTATCCGCAGACGCTTTGGTAATTTAAGACGCCGTTTTGGAGCCAGGTTGGGTGGACGTCGCTTCCGTGAGCGTCTCTACTAAATTAAAATGCCTTCTATTTCGTTTGATTCATTCTTCTAACTAAAGCAAATAATAAAGGCTAAGGTTGAGTCCGCTCGACCATTAGATATGCAAAACAATGAACTGCGTCATTTCTTTATACACACACTTAAATAGAAGCACATGCCGTTGTTTGCAGTTTTATACAATATTATATAGGAGATTATTTGTTTTAAGATTTCTTAACACAAAGACCAATAAATGTAAACATTTCTTAATGTTTATATTAAGAATCTTTATTTAAAATACAATATGAAAATCTGAATAAATATTCTAAATTTTCTACAATTCAGAACAAGTAAACAGAATCATAACCTCTTGACGGTTGATGGTTGTGACCTGTGAGTTGGACACATTTTTCGCAAATATTGTAGAAAAATATATAGAAACGGACATTTAACGGACTGTCGAGTATCTTTGACTGTACTTGCTACCCACTCACATTACGAAGGAATCTAAATTTGTTGTTCATTCAGACTTTGATAACTATGGTTACGATAATGGCAAATTAAAATTGAGCTTGCAATACATTTCTATTTTTGTCTTTACGAGGGCAGAACATTTAAAACAAACTTGATCTTCATGCAATAGTATTTCACCAAAATTGGAAGTTTAGAACTTTTAGTCATTGAGAACTGGGCTATAATAGAGATGGGCGGAGTAATGAACAGAAGGACATGGCTATTTTAAAACGGCTGACCGTTTCATACTGTTTTGGTTGTTTTGTAAATATCATAAGCTTTCGTTTACCACAAAATACTGACTTCCTTCTACACTGTGAATAGCGGGTATAACCACGAAGCTCTGACTACGTTAAGGTTGCTGAACAATCTTAACAATCTAATAAACTCTTCATTAGTCAACGCAGTATTTGGTCTGCGATTGGTCGGCGATTTACTTACAGCTATAACAGTGTAATATTTTACTTAATATATTTTCTACTGCGCTTATTATCGTGCTGTTGTGTTTGGATTTCTATTTATATAATCTTTTTTTTTTTGTATTTCTAATAAAAGAAAATGGTTTTGGTTTTTCTGAAATTGCGATTTGGCCACTAGACCCTAAGTAAAGTCTGGGCCACGAGTCGAAATGTAAACCAGAAACACTTGCGTAAACCAAACAACAGTTAAGGCGTAATTTAGTGCGGCGATTTGGTATTTTCTTAAAAAATTTCACTATAAAAGTGCCGACATTTTCCCAATTTAATCATAACGTTTACAACAACCTTAACAATGCGCTTTACATTGGTTCTGAGTCTTGGCCTTGTGTGCTGCCTGATCGCTACCCAGCGAGTCAACTGTGCCACTTCATCGACATCCAGTGATCCTTCAAGCAGTAGCTCGTCCACCAGCCCTTCGAGTAGCTCTTCAACCAGTCCTTCATCCAGCAGCTCTACCAGTCCTTCATCCAGCAGCTCCACAAGTCCTTCATCCAGCAGCTCCACCAGTCCTTCATCCAGCAGCTCTTCCACCAGTCCTTCCAGCTCTTCAACCAGTCCCTCCAGCTCTTCTACCAGTCCTTCCAGCTCTTCTACCAGTCCATCGAGCTCTTCTACAAGTCCATCGAGCTCTTCTACCAGTCCTTCCAGCTCTTCCACCAGTCCTTCCAGCTCTTCAACCAGCCCTTCATCGACCTCCTCCACCAGTCCCTCATCGAGCAGCTCTTCGACCAGCCCTTCATCGAGCGACACTTCGTCTTCGTCTTCAACCACCATAACAGAAGAGGAACAAGAACACCTTCAAGAGATCCTTCGCCAAATAGCAGCAGAAAGACGTCGTGAGCGTCGTGAACGTCGCCAGCGTCGCCTACGTCGCCAGCGTCGTCTACGCCGTCAGCGTCTTCTACGTGAGGAACGTAGTGAACGTTTTGAGCGTCGTGAACGTCGTGGACGTCGTTTTGGAGGTCTCAGACGTCGATTCTAGGGAGCTAATCTACCTGAACATTGTTTATACTATAAGTGAAATTTACTCTCTTTCCTTTCCGTTCCATATATTTCAATATATTCCTCTACTTCAAACAAATAATAAAGTCAATAGTTGAGAACACTCAACTATAAAATATCAAAACTGAAACCATCTGTAATTTCTTAACACTCCCTCAACAATAAAAACACACAAAGACAAATTACATATGATTGCAGTTTAGAATGCCAAATGAGTATACTTATAAATGTGTCCATACTCATAGAAAAGGCTCAATAACTTTGAAAGGATTTTTAAATGTGGACGACTACCACTACCAAAAGTTCCACCACGAGTTATTCACATTATGAATAATCGCAGTGGTCAACTCAGCCGAATGTGGAATGGCCAAGCCTCACTCCGGAGGAACCGCCTTAGTGATCACGGTTCGTGATATACTCTAAATGTTATCTAGAAAAAATATGAAACCCTGAACTATTGTTCCGCAATATCTGAAATCTAGTACAGATAACAAATTTAACACTTCTGCTTGATATATATAAACATATCGAACAATAACCATAACGTAAAACGATATGAACAATTAGATAAAATGTTTTAGAATGTTATAAATGTAATTTATAATCTAGTGGACTCAGGAATTTATTTATTTTGTATATTATGCTTTTTATATCGTTTTGTTTCGGTTATTTTTTTCTCATTTCGAGATATTGTAATTATTAGAACAGAAATACGTCATGACTAGCCAAAAGTGCGACTTGATTAAAAGATGTTAAGCAATAGCTGAGCCACGTGCCAAAATGAAAACCAGAAACACCTGAGCAAACGAAACGACAGTTAAAATTTCTTTGTTGATTCAGTATTTGACTAAGAAATTTTGCTATAAAAGAAGAGGAAGTTTCCCAACCGAATCAAAACGTTAATAGCAAGCTTAACTATGCGCTTCTCTTTGGTTCTCTGTCTGGTGTGCTGCCTGATCGCTGTCCTGCAAGTCAACTGTGCCGTTGGGGACTCCACCACTAGCGCCAGTTGGCCTGACGACTTTACCACCCCCTTTGCTGAAGCCACTACTGTTTCTTCCGGCCTTATAGAGGACGCGCCATTGGATATCCTGCAGATTCTTCGCCGCCTGGCAGCAGATAATCGTCGTGGTAACAGAGGTTTCGGCAGGGGTCCCAAATCAGCCAAGATATCCTTTAACTTTTACCTCTAGGCTCAAATATGTCTATATCCTACTGTCCTGAAATCTGTCATGTTTTTATTGTTTAAATAAACTGTATCTGTATATGTAAAATCGATTCAATCATAAAAACGAGCATGTAAAAGTCACGAATGTTTCAAAAATGCAGATTGCCATACTTCCAATACGAACATTTTCAACACATAAGAAGCACGAAAACTACAGTCGAGTGTACTCAACTGTAATATACCTGCTACCACCTGACCAAAACCAGTTCTTAAATAAATAACACATATTTTTAGCGTATTTTGTGTTGCATACTTTTGGAAGTGGTTTGGAATTAAGTGGCTCATAAAATTTATTTCTTAAATAACTTCAATATTATTTATCCGCTCGCAACCAAATTTTTGGAAATTATTTGGGCGTTAATTGTTATTGTGTTTATTACAAGTGAACTGTCCTGGATTAATATTACGCTTGAAATTTGGTTTTTATTGATTTATTGTGGCGGCAGAGGTGGAGGTCGAATTCAAATAATAAACTAATTTATCAATCAATCGAAAAGCTTGTTATCAATTCGATGAATGAATTTTAGCTGCTAATTAGCGAAGCATAAATAGAATGTTCTATTTTTAAGAATTTATTTATTATATATTATATATTGTGCTGTTTATATTGTTTTGTTGTGGTTGTTTTTTTCTCATTTCGTGAAATCCTATAGTAATTGTTAGAAGAGAAATACGTCATGTATTGCCAAAAGTTCGATTAGTTCAAAAGATGCCAAACAAAGGCTGAGCCACGTGCCAAAATGAAAACCAGAAACACCTGAGCAAACGAAACAACAGTAACAAAGTCTTTGCATACGCCGATTCAGTATTTTACTAAGAAATTTCGCTATAAAAGAAGAGGAAGTTTCCCAAACGAATTAAAACGTTAATAGCAAGCTTAACTATGCGCTTCTCTTTGGTTCTCTGTCTGGTGTGTTGCCTGATCGCTGCCCTGCAAGTCAACTGTGTCGTTGGGGACTCCACCACTAGCGCCAGTTGGCCTGACGACTTTTCCACCACTGCCGCCACCACTACCACTTCCCCCGGCCTTACAGAGGAGGAGCAATGGGGTATCCTGCAGATTCTTCGCCGCCTGGCAGCAGATAAACGTCATGGTAACAGAGTGTTCGGCAGGGGTCCCAAGTCCGCCAAGCTATCCTTTAACTTTTACCTCTAGCCTGAAATATCTCTATATCCTGCTGTCCTGAAATCTATCATGTTTTTTTATTACTTAAATGAACTGTATCTGTATATGTAAAATCGATGCAATAATAAAAACGAGCATGTAAAAGACACGAATGTTTACTGTTAAGTCAAGTGTACTTAACTGTTATATACATGCTACCACCTGACCAAAACAAGTTCTTAACTAAGTAACATCCATTCTTAGCGTATTTTGTGTGGCATACTTTAGGGAGCTGCTTGGAAATAAGTGACTCATAAAATTTATTTCTTAAATAACTTTAATACTATTTATCCGCTCGCAACCAAATTTATTGAAATCATTTGGTCGTTAATTGTTATTGTGTTTATTAAAAATTAACTGTCCTGGACTAAAATTACTTTTGGAATTTGGTTTTTATTTATTTATGGTGGCGGCAGAGGAGGAGGTTGTATTCAACTAATAAATTAATTTATCAATCAATCGAAAAGCTTGTTATCAATTCGATAAATGAATTTTAGCTAATAATTAGATAGGTTTAAATAGAATGTTCTATTTTTAAGAATTTATTTATTACATATTATATATTGTGCTGTTTGTTTTTTTTGTTTATATCGTATTTTGTTATACTTATTGTATTTTTAGGAAAAGAAATATCTCTTGTCATTTCAAACTTGCGATTTGGCCAGTAGACGCAAAGCAAAGTCTGAGCTACGAGTCAAAATGTAAACCAGAAACACCTGAGCAAACCAAACAACAGTTAAAACGCCTCTGCGTACGTCGATTGACTATTTGTCTTAGAAATTTCACTATAAAAGGGGTGGAAGTTTCCCATTCGAAACATTACGTTAACAGCAAGCTTAACTATGCGTTTCTCTTTGGTTATTTTCTTTGGCCTTGTGTGCTTCCTGATGGCTGCTCAGCAAGTCAACTGTGCTGAAGCCACCACCAGCGATTCTTCGACCAGCGACTCTTCCTCAGATGACACTTCCTCGAATGACTCTTCCTCAGACGACTCTTCCTCTGATGCCTCTTCCTCTGATGCCTCTTCCTCCGACGAATCTTCCACCGAAGACTCTTCCTCCACTGAAGCTACGACCGCTTCATCCGGCCTTACAGAGGAGGAGCAATTACGCGTTCTCGAGATCCTTCGCCGCCTGGCAGCACAGAAACGCCATGGCAATAGGGTGTTCAGACCTCACATCGGCGTCGTTGTCAGGCCAGGACGTCTTTTGGGAACTAGGATCGGTGTACGTCGCATCGTCCGTGAGAACAGCGCTTAAATAACTTTGCTATACGTTGATTTCGATGTACAATTTATCTTTTAATAAAGACAATCATTAGATAATACATCCAAAAGCAAACTATTTTAATGCTCATAAGCCAGTCAATAAGTTTTCGATTACTTAAAAGATTGTATTTCTTATGGGATAGTTAACCATACAATACTTATGGTTCCTTTCATATTTGCACAACATTTAAGAAAACACTAATAAAGTTGCCCAAATACTAAGAATAATATTAACTAGTATTATTAGAACTAAAATATCCAAGCAATGTTTATTACTTTAGTTGACTAATCAATCAAATCAGTTGTTAATCAATGGAGAAAGAAAACGGCGAAGGACGAAAAAATATGTGACCATAGTATAGTATACGATATAGTATATTCTACATCAGCATCAACAGTCGAGTAGATATTGCTATGTCCATATGTCCATTTCTTGTCCGTCTGTACAAATACTAAGATCACATAGGCTGTAAGAGGTTTGGCTACCAATTTTGGTGAAAATATGTGTTATTATAGCACGCAGATCAAGTTTGTTATAAAAATTTTCCACTACCCATATATCGATAAATAAAAAGTCGAATTGCTTGCGTATTATCAATGCAGGAACGTTAATGTTGTTATAAATAAATAAATTCAAAAGATACATTGAATAATGCTCGACTAATATATACCCGACTTTAAACTTCTATTGTATAACGCTTTTTCTAAACTTAAATCTTTGATTTCGCGTGATTATACCCTTTGATGCTTCAATTGCAAATAAATGAGTAGGTATACTATGTCTATGCATGCAATTTCTGTAAGCCCGAAGTACAATAGTTGTACATATAACACCCATCTACCCGAATGGTAGCAAGTATTAATACCTCATATTGCTGTAAATGTTGTCAACAAGCTGTTTTTTGTTTGCATTATGTTTTGTTATATTATTTAAGTTGGAAAAGAAAAAGACTTTTTTTTTGGCTTGCCGAAATTGCGATTTGGCTACAAGAACCAAAGTAAAGATTAAGCAATGGAATTGTAAACAAAACACACCTGAGCACACGATTTTAGTTACGGAGTATCTGCGTAAACCCATTCTGTATTTCCCTAAGAAATTCAGCTATAAAAGGGGCGGATATTTCCTAATCTTATCATAACGTTAACAACAAGCTTAACAATGCGCTTCTCTTTGGTTCTGAGCCTTGGCCTTCTCTGCTGCCTGATCGCCGTTCAGCTAGTCAACTGTGCTGACACCACTGACGATTCTTCGAGCAGCGATTCTTCTTCCAGCGATCCTGCGACCGACGACTCTTCCTCTAGCGACTCCTCGTCCAGCGATACTTCAGACTCCTCGTCCAGTGACTCATCGTCCAGTGATACTTCCAGTGATTCATCGTCCAGTGACTCCTCGTCCAGTGATCCTGCCAGTGGTTCATCATCCAGTGACTCCTCGTCCAGTGACTCCTCGTCCAGCGATCCTTCCAACTCTTCATCCGATGATTCTTCCTCCGATGATTCTTCCTCCGATGATTCTTCATCCGATGACTCTTCGTCCGATGACTCTTCTTCAAGCGACTCTACAACGACTTCAACCGGCCTTACAGAGGCGGAACAATTGCGCATTCTGAAGATCCTTCGTCGTCTGGCGGCACAGAAACGCCGTGGTAATAGGGTTGTGGTTCGTAGACCTGTCTACGTAAATACCGTTCGCGTCGTCAGACCTGCTGCTCGTGCTACTCGTGCAAACAGAGCCGGTGTACGTCGCGTTGTGCGTGTACGTCGCGGTTAAATGACTAAGCCTTCCTTACGATTTTATAATATATAAAGCAAACTAATTCTGAAATATCTTTAAACATTCATTGGCGGGATTAGGTTCATTTTAAAGGAGATGTTGCTGAAGAGCACAGTAAGGAAATAACTTAAGTCTTCTGAACTATGTGATGTCTATATTAAGACATTTGACTGTTGATAGCGTTGGAGAATAGTCTAGAGATACCCACAGCAACCTTCAACGCTACCTTCTGAGATACACATTTATGTTTTCTTGCAGAATGTAACTGTTATACAATTCTACAGTAGTATCTAGTTGCAATTTATTCAGATCTCTTTACTAATAATTTCTGTTTACTATGCTCAACGAGCACCCGAATGGTTCACCCTGAATACTAATGAATCCATTTATAAATCAATCAATCGAGAAATTCTTTATGAATCGATTCCATGATTTTTCAAGTTTTTACACCTTATGAATAACGTGAACTAAATCGAATGTTTTACTGCATATGAATAAACTATTCAATGCACTCAATGTTGGTGATGTTGTTGTCATTATCATGTTTTTGCTGTTGTTGTTGTGAATGCCTTTTTTCCTGCTCTCTAGAAGCGCTGCCAAACGGCGCGAGCCTACAAATTGGCCAACGTCAAACCGTCGACCATTTTAGGTTGCAGTGCAGAAATAGACATGTGTGAATGTGCATTGTGTGAATATTTGTGTTTGTACATGTGTGTGTGTGTGTGTGTGTGTGTGCATACGCGCATACGTAATGCCCGACGATAGTGCTTAGCTCTAACAAGCAGCCAATAATGTCCCGTTTGATTTACGGACAGACATTTGCATTTGTTTCCCCAGCAAATTGGCAAGCAGGCGAATGTGCATGTGTGTGTGCGAATGTGTGGGGCACATTTTGTAAATACGCGCACAAATACACACATATACTACGTACATATTCACATGCATATCAATAAGAAGCATCTGGCAGCCATATTCGATATGGACATATGTAACTCTATATGAATATGTATGAAAATGTGTGCGAGTGTTAGTGTGTGTGTTTGTGAGTGGAAGTGTGTGTGTGTGTGCAATTGTATATTTAACAATAAATTGCGCGTGTGTGTGTATTTTTTTGTGCTTGGCTTGGCTTTGTTGTAGAATAAACAGCATGCTCCAGCGTATTTACTCATGACCTTGCCAAGCCAAGCCAACAACAATGCACACTCACTCACACACACACATACACTCTCCCCATTTCTCTCTGGCACACAGTGGATAGCAGGCCGCAACGCTTGCTGGCGGCGGTTGGCGTTTGGAGCTGTCACAAGGACATTTTTCATGTGCGCAATGTGACATTTTTGGAATTTGTTACTCTGGTTTGTGCCAGGCAACGGCATTTCTCGTACAGTGTGGCCAAACACGCCACAGTTTTCCAACACTGGCACACATTTGCTCGCACTCTCATACCGGTATTAATTAATGCAGCGCTAATCGATAACCAATCGATAAGTACACAGCAAAGTTTGGAATTAGTGATGTGCATGTTGATTGTTTTGCGTCTCGTCGCGACTTGCGACCATCTGGTTTGGTTCCACTGTGCATTGTTTTTGTGTCTGGCCGCTTTGTTGTTGCAGTCCTTGTCAATGGCCGCCTGCTTTTTGTTTGATTTGAAAAATAACTTTTGCATATACGCACACACACACACATGTAAATGTAGGCAGAGGCAGTTTCCTTTTTGTTTTTGTTGTGGCATTTGCATTTCTGCAGCTCTGTCTGTCGCAGTTTTATTTGTTTTACTCTTGTGTGTGTGTGTTCACTAAACTGCAATTCGAGCTGTTGCTGTTGTTGCTGCTGCTGCTACTCATGCTGTTGTTGTTGTTTGCAATGCCGAAATAATCGCAGGCGCAATTATGTTCGGCCATTTGTCGCGTCGCCTCAGTCGCTGCCCTCGAAAGTATGCTATAAAATGCTTTGTGCGTAAGTGGGCTGCGCTTTTGTTCATAAATAACTGATGTTTAATATGTGCTTGGCACTTAATGCGGACTCCGCTTAATAGTTGCTGAAGGCATATTAAAACATTAACCAGTCCGTGAGCTGCTTCCCCCCTTCTACGTGCCACGGCCCATCTCGCCTTCACTTGACTTGGCTGTTGCCTTTTTTGATTTTTTTGTGAAATTTAACGCCTCTTTGACGAGCCAAGTGACGTCTGTATGTATGCAACGTAGAGTACTTGTATGTGTGTGTCTGCATTGGTGTGTGTGCGCGCATGGGGAGCACTGTGCCCTGAGCATTCATCAACATTTTCAGCATTATTTTGGCAGGGCTGCGCACAAATATTCTGGGAAGTAATTATGATAAATGCAGGATGTGTATGTGTGTGTGGGGGTTCCTATGTGTGTGTAGGAAGGGGTAGCTGGAGGTCGTTGTGTTTGCTTTGCGGCATGTCGAACTTGTAACTGGGTTAATTGCGCGTAAAAAAAGGTAGCGCAGCACACAACAGCCCCACAACCTCACCTACACACATGCACAGCTGTGTGTGAATGTGCTGAGTGCGTGTGTGTATTTGAGTGTGTGCCCATTTCCGCTTGCTGTCAATAAATCTTAAAGATCTAAGAGATTTCCATAAGCCAACAGACTGAATTGTTGAGTTACGTGTGCAACGTGAGATCGCCACAGAAACTTCTGTTTACTCACGCATGCCTGCGCTTGTGCGTGTGTGTGTGTGTGACTGTTTGTGTGTGTGAATGTGCCGAGATTCCTTAGGTATTCAAGCAAATTCCTTGACTTCCATCAGACCAGTGACTCTAGCAACATCAACAGAAAGAACCGTGAAGTAAACAAATTTATTTCTGTTTTCAGATCAACTCAAATATGACTTAAATAACCATTGAAACTTCCCTATAATACACACATATGCCAGCAAACGCGATTATCATGGGATTTTGTGTTGGGTTGTCGGGTCTGCTGCGTCCGGTGGCATAATTATGTCACATAACACACTCAACTGGGCGGAAGATGGACAGAAACAACAATGGACTAAGGACTGTGGACTAAAACAAACGCAAGCCAAACAAAACAAAGCTCCATAAAACACACACACACACAGATACTAAGATACTCCCACATACATACACACACACACAAATTGTGCGCACGTACATGTATTAATAAGCTTTCGCATGTTAAAGCTCAATTACCTGGACAAGAGGAGCCGTTGGCTATTTAAGCGAACTGAACTCTGAAATACGAGTAAGATGTGGGTGATTGTTGGTTGTGGTTGTATGTGTGTGTGTGTTTATACCAGTGGCTATGCAATTTACTATAACTATACACGTGCCCCGGCAGGCCAAAGTTGTCTTAGCGCAGATGACAAGCAAACTCAGCAACAAACTCAACTTGAACTTGGCAAATTGAGCGATCGATCAGTGATGGAGTAGATTGAATAAAGCAAAGTGTAGCTGTCTCAGTTGTTGCCTAACCTTAACATAAAGTCTTATATACTTGCTTGCAGATCAACAAGAGAAACCTTATCTAAATGAACAATATGTTCAGGGCAACCACAACAAGTGATGGTATATAAATATATGATTTCATTGTAGTCAGAGCAAGGCATGTCTATTCATCCATCTAGTCAGTGGCTGTTTCCGCTTGCCTAACAAGAGATTCGAGACTTTTCTTTCCACCACGCGCCCCTAAGTATGCAACACATTTTTCTTCGCCTTTTTCAATTTGCTTGTCGAGCTTGTCAGGCGAAGCAGAGCACACTGGTTCCCATTGTATGGGGAAAGCGGCCAAAAATACTTCTAGTTGAGGTAGACACTTGAAACTTGGCACAAAATTTTCTTATTTTTGTAGCTAAATTATATAAAAAAATCAACCGGATCGGACCACTATATCATATAGCTGTCATATGAAAGATCAGTTTGAAAATAAGTGTTAGTATGGAAAACTTTTTTGTTTTCAATTATTTTGCAACGAAAACTTGGAATTCTACATAAGAAATTAGTATATATATCCAGGGTGAGATTATAGCTGCTATAGGAACAATCAGTCGAAAATCGTGATTTTGTTTGATAAATCATTTTATTGCAAACAATATTGGATGAAACTTTTTCATTCATTTAATAACAACAACCACAAAATAATTTTTTAGGTTATATACATTGATATACTTATATTTTAATCATTCAAAATTCAAAAAAATATATAATAGCACGTGCTTTTTAAAAATTGAGGTTAGGTTACTTTTTTGTACATTGCAAAAGCCTCGGCACCTGTCGGCACTTGAATTAAACGTTTTCTTAGTCTTAAAATGTTAATAAACAATGCACAAAAAGAATTATTAAGTTAAGTGGAAATGAACATAACGAAAACTCCAACGAAAGATAGCAAACATAAACAAAGAACATCTGCAACTACGAGGGTCGTTTGATAAGTCCGTGACTTTTTGAATAAAATATATTTTTTTCGTCAAAGAAGCGTTTTATTTCTCAACATAATCTCCTTTTAGCTCTATACATTTAGTCCAGCGTTTTTCCAATTTTTTTATTCCTTCCAAATAATAGGTTTTCTCAAGGCCCTCAAAATAGTCGTTTGTTTCTGTGATGACCTCTTCATTTGACCCGAATCTCTTACCGCCGAGCCATTTCTTCATGTTTGGAAACAAAAAATAGTCACAGGGGGCTAAATCTGGAGAATATGCTGGATGGGGTAGCAGTTCGTAGCCCAATTTATGAAATTTTGCCATGCTGACTACACACGTGTGCACCCGTGCATTGTCCTGATGGAACAGCACTTTTTTTTCGCCAAATGCGGTCGTTTCTGCTTCAAATCAATATCGAATCTGTCCAAAAGCTCTGAATAATATTCGCCGGTGATCGTTTTACCCTTTTCAAGGTAATCGATGTGAATGATACCTTGTGCATCCCAAAAAACTGTGGCCATGACCTTGTTGGCCGACAGACCCACCTTGGCCTTCTTTGGTGCACGTTCACCCGGAGAAACCCACTGTCTTGATTGTTCTTTGGTCTCTGGTGTGGTGTGGTGGATCCATGTTTCGTCTACGGTAACGAAACGGCGCAAAAATTCGTTTGGATTGCGGTTGAACATCGCCAAACACTCCTTTGAAATGGTCACACGGTTGCGCTTATGGTCGTGTGTGAGCAATCGCGGCACCCATCGCGCGGAAAGCTTTTTCATGTCCAAATATTCATGTAAAATGTGATGTACCCGTTCAGTTGAGATGCCTACAGCCTCAGCTACCTCACGCACTTTCATTCTCCGATCATCCAATATCATTCCATGGATTTTGTCGACGATTTCTGGCATGACGACCTCTTTTGGGCGACCTGAACGTTCGGCATCACTTGTACTGGTACGACCACAACGGAACTCAGTAAACCATTTCTTAACCATTGAAATTGATGGTGCAGAGTCCCCATAATATTTATCAAGTCTTTCCTTGGTTTCGGTGATGGATTTTTTACGCAAAAAATAATGCTTAATTAGCACACGAAATTCACTTTTTTCCATTTTCGTTAAAATTCACGAGATCGTCTGCTTTCAATGCCTATAAAACGCAAACCAAAAAACGCAGCTTTCTCAAAATTTTACAGTCAGCTGTTAATCGATAACTGCTGACAGGAGCAGTGTTGTATTTAGAGCAGGTGCGCGGCAAATACAAAAAGTCACGGACTTATCAAACGACCCTCGTATATACTAAACACAACACTAATTTACGCAAAACACAGAACGTCGTACATATAATTTTTGTTTTAAAAATATACTAAATACCATTATTTATTATACGAATGCCTTCCATTGCAGATTTATGTCGATTTATAATGTTTTTTATTGACTTTACGGACAGCTTCACTTGCAAGTTGCGCACGCTGCAATAATCGATTGATATCATGCTGTCTCTTTCGATGCTATTCTTGAAGCGGACAGTTAGAGCAAAACAAAAACATGAATAAATTTGAATAGCTAGACCAATTATGAGATAGTAATGATACATTTAAAGTCAAAATTTGGACTTTGATTTTTTTATTTTTGGCCTATGGGGGGAACCACTGTGCAGAGGTGCAGGAGGAGGTGTGGAGGAGGAGGTGTGGAGGGGTGTGTTAGGCCAGTGTAATGTTCCGGGGACTTAAAAGTAGAGCGTCACGTAGATGGCGGTGGCAAGAAAGAAAATCTGTTGTAATAAGATATGCGCAATGCATATGCATAAGTTAAGACAGCAAGGTATTTGAAAATACAAGCAGAAGTAGAAGAAGCAGAAGAGGAGGAGGTGGAGGAAGGTAAGGAAGACCGAGCCAGGCAACAACGACGACAAAACGTCGCTGACTTACATGTCAACTATTGATTTTTTAATTAAATATTAATGAAGCACGAAAAAACGGCAAAGCGGAGAGCAGAAAAACACGCTCGAAAAAGCGGGACAGTCGTTCAACTGCCTGAAAACTGCGGACTGGAGGCGCGCCCGGGCAGACCTGCCAGACCAGGCGAACCATGCGAAACCAGGCGGGGCCGTGCCGAGCCTAACGTGCCTGCACGCCTCAAGGTATGCCGCATGGCAGGCTAAATAATGAAAAGGCTGCCACATGACACAAAGAAAACGATGTTCCAAAAAATAAAAGCGAATATAAATACAAAAACAGACCAAGAAAGTGTGAGTGTGCCAGTGAGTGTGTGTGTGCGTGTGTCTGCATATGGCGGGACTATAGGCAAGCAAATTACGAATTTTTAATCACACGTCGCCGTTATATAAGTCAAAGGAAGGGGCTGTTCTATGGATAATACAAAAAAGGCAAATCAAATAAAATAAATATGCAAAGCGGCGTCTCGCAGAGTAGGTCGACGTTGCCAGTGCCCATGCACAGACACGCAAACCTCCGTCGGACGCGGAGGAAATGTGGAAATGTAAAGGCAATGAAACTACATATTTGGCAAGGGGAGGCGGGGGGGCTGGAGATGGTGCTGTGTCAGGAGCTGGTGCTGTGGATAAGGATGAGAGCGTGTGCCAAGTCGTGCCAAGTCGTGTAGACAGACTGAAGGACAGACAGACAGACAGACCGCACTGCCAGACAGTCAGTCAGTTAGCAGAGCAGACGAAGCAGCTCCGAGCTGAGCGCAGCACTTTGTCCAGTCACGAAAGTTAGTTTAACAACTCTGAGTGCAGGTTAGCAAGGCGCACTCGAGGAGCCTGGCGTGCCGTGGAGCGAGAGTGTGTGTGTGCACAACGTCTGGGAGTACAAGAACTCACGCAACTTGCAGCAGACACTCTCAGACAAATAGACAAACAGACAAAACAGTCGCGTAAGCCTGTACGACCCGTCACGAAGGCAGCAACGACGCAACGACAACACGCAGTAGAACGGGCAGGAGACCAAGGCAAAGGAGCCAGTTGTGCTTCTGCTAGTTTAGCTGCCACGTTCTGCGCGAATTATGCGACGTGGCAAGTTACCCCCTCTTCCTTCTAGTGTCTGCTCATATTTCTACATTCTTTCCACTCTACACATACGTCTGTTCATGTGTTCACGTATGTGCCTGCCTATTGTTCTACCCTACCTCGTGGGCAATCTTTTACGTGGCTCCTTCAGATCTCGAGTGCGCGTTAAGTGCCAGCGATAAAGTCGAGCAGGCTATTCCAAAATAAATTACAGTTCTTGGGATCTTCGCGATTACAAAAATTCAGAGTAAATTGAACAGATTCCAAGGAATTATCGAGAATATTTAAGTGAAAAAGAATATTATTACCGCATCGTCTCTATTTTACTAATGTAATAACATATTTGTAACATATGTTTGTTTATGTTATTATACTCTTGCTGTGGCTATATTAGTTTTGTCCAGAAGTATAAAACCTAAGGAGACATTCTCTACTTTAAACATACTATATGTTTTAAAATGTTCAACAGGAAAGTTGAACTAGCTATGTCCGAGTATCCGTTTATCTTTATCCCCGTCTGTTTCAACGCAAGCTAGTTCTTTATTCTTTAAGGTACCTTGGCATTAAGTATATCGACCTTTTCAATTGTATTTATAAAATTGCATTAAGATCGGAACACTATAATATATAGCTTCTATGTGAACAAGAGGGCATGGAAGGGTTATTTTATGTAGACCACTATTGTTTAGCAAAATGAATCAACTTATCAGTGCCAAATAATGTCATAATTATTCAGTTTTCTACTGTTTCTTAATACTCATTCTCTTTCATTAAAATTAGTCAACTAAGTGTCATGTTTTGCATAGATACAGTCGGTCTGATATGAATACTATCATAAAAAGAAAATTATTAAATGTGTTAACAAATACTTGAACAATATCAAACAATTTGTTAAAGAAGAGTTTTCCAAATCAAGTTGGACTTGAAAATCCTGTAAAGCCATTATTTGCATTTCATTTTAACTACAAACAAAGCCACATAATAAAGAAAAACATAAAATCTAACCGAATTTAGCTCGTACTTTATCCTTGACCAAGCTGTTGCAGCTGAGCGCTCAGGGGGAAGAGAATCGATGCAGACTCCGCTCAGTAGGAGGAGAGTCAACCGCAGAATTTGCTCGAAATCATTAAGTGGCTGCCTTTGGCACGCTGCCTCGAGGCGCTGCCACACGGCCTGTGCCTGCAGCAGGGTGTCAGGCTGTGCGCTTGCGGTGGGATTGGTCGCCGTGCCAGGCCATAACAATCAATCTTGTTTTATTAAACGAGAGCGAGCACTCTCTGCACTTGAAGCGAGGGGCAGCGGGTCGAGGGGGTACGCAGCAAGCCGCAACTGAAACTGACACAGCCGAAACGGGACACAGGTGTGCGGGACACACAGGTGCGGTTGGGTGGCAGGAAGGATAAAATCATTAATAGGCATTTACAGGGTGTTGCCCGAAGGGGGAGGAGGCGGGGAGTGGGGCCATGAAAGTAATCCTTTTTTATTTACGAACTCGATTCACGAACACTTCACACGCGGCAGAGTCGCTCATTAAGTGCAAAAACCTTGAGAGACAGACCTCTTACCCCTGCCACCTTTCTTCTCCCCTTCCCCCGTTCGAATGAGGCAAATAACGAGGTAAAGAAAACGTTACAAGTTTTTCCCTTAATTCACTTAAGACTTTAGTTTCGTGCAAGGACTTCGGGCGGGGGACACTGTCGAGCCTTACAACATCATTTGTGTGTGTGTGTGTGAGTCCTTTAAGTATCTTGTATTAGGAAAGTTCCCAGCAGCATCTCAACCCAGCTCAGCCTTGACGATGCCATTGAAACTGTAACACTGAATGCGAAATGCGAAATGGGAATGCGGGAAACGAACAAAAGTTGAAATACACACACCCACACACACACACTCGCACACACATAATAGAAAAGAATGAAGAGCGAGGGAAAAAAAGAAGAAGAATTGGAATTCGCAGAAAACTGTTCAGTAGTTTTCCATTCAGAGCCGAGAACTGGAAACGCATAGGCAAATAGAAATATTAATAAAAGTGGAATTGCGATTTGCCCTTCGCCCCGTCAACTTTTTCAATTTGATTGCAGACAAGGAAAACGACTAAAAAAGAACCACATAAAAGGGGGACAAGTAGAAGAAAAGCTCGCACTTCGAATGGATTCCTCGCACAAGGCTCGTAATCGGACCACTCGCTTAGCCTTCTTCTTCTTCTACTACTTCTTGTTCCCCCCTCTTCCATTGTGCTCTAATTTACCCAATGCAAATTCAGTCGGCGACCTTATCGCGTCTATCAGTGACACTAATTGCGGGCTTATTATGCCGTTATCCTGCTGTCTCAGCCAGCTGGAGCCACGCGAGCAATCGATTATGATGATGACTGCGACATCCCGCCCACGCATCCCACATCTGTCTGTATTGCCCGATGTCAAAGTGGTTAACTTGAATTATATTTATCCATCTATATCCATATATAGTATATCTTCATATTTTTGGTTGAATTTTATTGATTTTGCATTTATTTGTTGAGTGCCTTATTGTCGTTTGTTTTGTCAGGCACGAATCTATTAACTGTCTTCGAGTTTGCTTATTGCCAAAACTATAATTATACCATATACAATATTCAGTATTTATGATAGTTCATTTAGTTTCGAATACAACTTTGTTTGCCTTATCAAGTGAATCGTTATTTAGACAAAGTTCTCGAACCCCTTCGTGGGAAAAGGTTATAATTAACACAGTTCCAAGGGAGGTTATAAATTTGTCAATGTTTTTAGATAATAGTGGAGAGTTTAGAAGTTGGGAAAATACAGTTACAATATTTGCACTGGTAGCAGGTCAAACGTAGTAGTAAGAGTATAAGAAAGGAAAGCAATTTTAGGAGAGTAGAACTCATTTGAATTAACAATCATAGAAATAGAAATATAGAGGCATATATGAGAAGCAGTTATAGTTAATGCTGTTGTCGTAATAAAGGTAGTAGTTTAAACAAAGTGATTAGTGGAGTATCTAAAATGGTTTAACTGGTAAGAAATTGTTATAGTATAACTAGCAGATGCAGCTGCAGTACGAACAAACATAGTAGGTTAAGTAGACGTAGTACAATAGTTGTAGAAGACGTAGCAGTTACAGAAAACATAATAAGAATAGACTTGGTAGTAGTAGACATAGTAGAAGAAAAGGTATTAGAAGTTGAAGTAGACGTATTAGAACTAGAGTAGAATTAGTTTTAAGCCTATAAGTGGTAGATGTAGTAACTGTAAGCCCTGAAGTGAATGTTATAGTAGTAGTAGAAGTAGTTGTAGAAGACAAACATGTATAAGACGCAGAAGTGAGTAATAAACATACTAGACGTCAATGTAGTTATTTTAATGTTACCAAAAGTGTAAACGTAGAGGTTGTAGTAGTCCTGATAGTAGTAGAAGTACTCGTAACAGACTTAGTAGTAAATGAAGTCGTATTCAGAGTATAAGTAATCAGAAGTAGTCGTTGTAGTAGACGCAGGAGAAATAGTATTTAGTAGTAGCCAAGGGATACGTAAGTTGCACACGATGTAGTAACGGGATATTAGTAGCAGTAACATTTATTAATAGTAGTGGGAAATATGACATAAGTAGAAGTCAAGTAGATAGTAGATAATACTATATACTGTATTGTAGTAAGTAGTTGGAGCAGTATAATCTGGATAAAACTGTCTATATGCACATAACGGTACCTTGTAGTCGTTTAACATAATAACATGCCTTCCTTGTACAATGACTAAGTTTATGCGATCTGTTCCCGATGGCAGTCAGCAGATAAAGAAGCGCATAAAGGGGAGTAGCTGCTCAGAGTGCTATCGATTCACTTGTACCATAACTCAACTGGAATCGCATTCTACTTCGCTTGCTTGGCCACAAAACACTTGAACTACGGCTCCATTGTTGCAGCGTTACGGCAATTAAAGCACGTCTTCAGTTGCATAAATTTTGCACTAATTGGCGTGGGGCGTGTGGCGTGTGGCGTGTGGTGTCTCTACCCCCGGGACGACATCCGTAAATCTTCAAGCTCCAACTTGAATGCAATTAAAAGCTCAAGCTGCAGTTAGCGGGGGAGTTGAATGGCAAGTGAGTTCTGTAATTCAGTAAATATGCAAGCGGCTTTTCACTTCCCTATTGCAGTCAACAATTTTGGGCGGATCAATCAATCAGATTATGAAAATCAATTTCCCTTTTCAATTAATGAGTACGTCAAATGTCAATAAATCGCGGCAAATGGCAAGCGCTAAATAGGCGCTTATATTTTGAAATTTAAATCTATAAATGCCAACAAACAGATACAATTTGGCAAATACAAACACAGACTGGGCTGACATAGAGATATATTCAAATCACTCATACGCCCGGTGCGCACAGAGCAATGTTCTGTCTGCTTCGGCTTGTCTCCCCACTGGCCTCGAATCGAATCCACTGAATCGCCTCGCCTCATGTTTGACGTTTAATTAGGCGCAACTTTTAATTAAATACCCTGGCGCCAAACAATTTTAGGCCAGAATTGCGACCAAAAACTCATTAAATAACTATTACTTATGCGCCAATGTCAGCCAGCAACGGTTACGATATTAATTTCCTTCACCTAGCACTCCTACCTCTTGATCCCCCTCTCCCTCTTTTCCGTTATGTGTTGACAACGCAACATAAATAACGACAGGTAGGCTGGGATGATAAATGATTCAATGACGAATATATATAGAGAGACAGCTAGTTATCTACGTAATACGAGCACAATTGATGCCCGAATTAGATTCTTCCTAATTACAATAAGTACAATGCCTTAAAATGAATTCTAGTTGAAGTTTTAAGGTGGTTTATGCTTATCTTATTGTATATATTTGCATCAAAGCACTTGAAAGAGAAATTACCTAGAAGTCAATAATTGTAACTAGTTGAAAGTGAAAAAGTTGAAGAAGAAAACTTCCATTTTATTTTTCGGGAACCTAACGCTATTAATGATTAATAATATCATATCATTTTCAATTCCCGCATAAAGCATTTCTAACTAAAAACAAAATTAATATGCCCAGAAGTATCTAATCGTTGTTACACTGCCTATGAATGAGAGCGGCAGCCTAACTTCACTAAAAATTGGAGATCTCTTTTTTCTCGGTGTCATTTACGTTTTTCTAAAGATGATCTTGTCTGAAATCATTTTAAAAATGAACTATAGAAAATAGGAAGATATAATAACTATGTTCAATGATCAGGACACTCTTTATTAAAATAAATAGTAAATCTCCTTCAATCATTTGTGAATCAACGTTGTTTAAGTAGTTTATACTTATTTATTATTTATTTGATTCATTTACCAATTTATTCAATTATATATTTATTTTTTATTTGATTCATATACTAATCAATTATAAATCTATTTATACACTTATTTTCTATTAGATTCATTTACTAATTCATTCATTAAATTATATATTTATTCATACACTTATTATTTATTTGATTCCTTCACTCTTCTCTCTCTTCACACCTTCTCTTTTATTAAAATATTTTATTCTCGAAATCAATCAACAAAACTTAACTGCATTTCCTTTTCCGAAACTGACACTTTTGCTGTCAGATATGGAATACCCGTTAAATTGTTCAACATTCTACGTTGTTTGCCCGTTTTGGACAATTGAATATTTGATAAAGTTTGCTGGGCTTTTAGTTGGTTTCCGCGTGCGCTGTTTCCCCCCACTTGCTAAATGAATGTCGCTCACCTGTTTGAAATTCTAAGGATACATTAAAATTGCGTTGCGTGTGTGCTCGGCCTGTATCCTGTGCCAGTGTTCGCGCTGAAGAGGCCTATTCAATGGCAGCGACAGCCCCGGAACGGAACAGACCGGACCGGACTGCTCTGCTCTGCCCTGTCCGCTCTGCCACTGTGTTTGTGTGTGTTGTTGGGCTTGTCCCGCCGCTGTATACACACGTCCTTGCAGCACGCTTCCTGCAGCAGTCAGCTGCTGTCGCTGCTGCCTCCTCTGCTGCTGCCGCTGCGGATGTTCGTGTTGTTTAGCTTAGTTTTCTGTGGGCTTTCTTCAGTTTGCTGCTTCTTTTGCGTGTATTGGTGTGTTTGGATCACTGTCTGTGTGTGTGTCTGTGTATGTGTGTTGTTGTGTGTCACTTTATGCGCTTCCTGCTCGATGCTTTCGTACCGCCCGCCGCCACGTTGTGCCGAGAGTGAAAGTTTTCTTCGACGACGACCGACGACAATGAGAGACTTGTGGTGGCGCGTGGTGAGTTTCGCCCGCGTCGCGCTCTCCCACTGCCACGCTCTCTCTCTCTTCCTCTCTCTCTCGCTGTGTCTCTTTTTTCGCGAGTAAATTAAATTAAATATTTGTCTATTTTTTCGTTTCAAAAAGTTTCTTTCCAACAATTTCTTGTTCGCTAATTCGCGTAGTTCTTTTCTAGTTTCTTTTTGGCTTCCTCTGTTGAATTCACCAACAGGAACAACAAACGCCTCCTTGTTGTTGCTGCTGCTGCTGATGAGGGGCGGGAGGGTGTGAGGGGGAGTCAACTCACACGCCTATAAATCGCCAACTTGCGTGCTGCGATTCGGTATTGGTATCGGTTTTAATGTTTTCGGACTCGGACTCCGAATCCGAACCAACTTCGACTGCGATTCCCGTTCCGAATTACTGTACGTGGCGAATTTCGACAGTAGCCGTTGCTGTTGCCGTTGCTGTTGCCGTTGCTGTTGCTGTTGCTGTGTGTGTTGCCGTTGCTGTTGCCGTTGCCATTGTAATTTAACCTTCTGCCCTACTCTCGAATGCGTCATCGAAGTTGCTGTTGTTGATGCGTATTTACACGTGCAATAATTTGCTTAATATTTTATTTGGCACCACGCACAATACACAATGCACCATAGACAAGTAGCACACGCAACGCGGCACACACTCGCTCACACACACTCACAGTCGCACTCACACTCGCGGCACACCGCGTAGCACACACACGTTGCTGTGGCTGCGGGGGGGAGGGGAGTATAGTAGGCGATTATTGAAATAAGCACAGGCGCCTTGTCTCGCCTCGCACATTAGCTGCATATGTCGAGCCAGCGCACTCATTACCCATACGCCATGTTGTACGGCTGTCTGTCTTCAGTGCACGCGCACCGCAGTGCCGCAGTTGCTGCTTAAGCACAAGTTTAACACGTAGTCGCTGTCGCAGTCGCAGCCAACGTCGCAGTCGACGTTGCAGATGCTTTCAAGGTTATATCCCGATGCCAGAAACAGTTTAATCTGCTGTATTTGTATTATCGAGTACATAACTTGGATACCATTGGATTCCAATTTCTCACTGGGCCAGCTGCTGCTCCTCCCAGTGGCGCCCCGCAGCTCTGCACATGGCTTCAGGCACCCCCCCTGTGCCACTGCCTCTGCCTCTGCAGTATATCAGCCTATCTGCTTATGTAGATAGAAAAAAAACGGTTTCACTTCAGCCTCGCAGCGGGCATATTTCGGGCAAGAACTGGGCGAGGATTGCTTGGAGGTTTTGCACGTTGCAAAACTCTTTAAATTACTGAATTTTTAGTTTAAGCTAAATATGTTTTTTTTTCTTATTTTTTTTCTCTTTCTCTCTTGATTTCTTTTTGCGTTTTCACGTTGCGCGATTCGAATTGAGTTCGCGGAGCGCCCCGTCTAGACCGTGTGGCTCCACTACTCTGACTACTTGGGCACAACTTTGGCTCGGCCGCGAAAGCTTTTCCCCAAAATGTAGGCTTTCTCTGTCGGCCACGAATCGGCCACGAACTGACGGCACGAGCTGGGCCCGAATCTCCCTGTGGACTGGCGACGGCCTGGCGAGCATAAATTCTCAGCTCAGTCCCGCATCGGCTCAGGGGCTCGGTATAGGAATCGGTATCGCACTCAGTATCGCTCTCATTCTCAGTCTCAATTTCAGTCCATCCATGCAATCTCCGACTCAGTCCAAGTCTCCTTCTCCATCTCCGTCTCCGTCTCTGTCTCCGTCTCTGGTTTTGTTGGCTTTGCACTCAAAACTTTGCGTTGTTTGGATTTTGTTATTTTAATGTGGCTGGTGTAGCTGAGTCTCGGGGTCCCGTGTGCTTTCTGAGGATTTCTTTCGTGTAATTGTTTTCGTTACGTTCGTTACTTTTGTTATGGGCGCCAGAAACAGAAGCAGAAGCAGAAACAGGCGCAGGAACAGAAACAGAAACAGAACCAGAACAGAAACGTCAGAGACACGAGATGGTCTAAAAGTAGACGTAATTCTACACTGAAAACTTTGAATGGGTTGAATATTTATAGTAATAAAACTTAAAAGATAGTGAAATTAATTTATGTTACTAAAACAGTAAATTATTGTATCATATACGACATAAGAGAGAGTTAAATAGTTCAAAATTTCATATATCAAATGTTATTTCAAAGACGAAAAAGATTTTTTAAATTTTCTGAACAGTTTTGAATATTTAAACTAATTTCAACCCAGACAGAAAAGCTATATAAAGCTAAGTGAGACTGTTGATGCTGTTTCAGAATATATACGTTTAATTTGTATCAGAATATATATAAAATATATACTATACAGAATATATTACAGAATAAATAAATACTTTATAAAACCGAAGATTTCTGCCCTCCGTGGTAAAGTTCTGGACTTCTTCATTTTATAATACACTTTGTCACCTTTTGAAGTAGGGAAAATTAGCTTAAGCTTATCCGAAAACTTTTAAAAAACTTTATTAAATTTTTATTTAAATTACTCTTACTTACTCTATAAACTCATCTGTTTCATTACTTTCTGAACATTTGAAAATATTTAACAAATACAAAATTACAAATAACATTAAGTAAAGTATCGTTGTGAGTATTATATGCATTTTTAATTGTCGTTATAAACTTATCTTCTCAAAATGGAAACACTGATAAATGAACAAATGAAATAATCATTTATTATCCTATATATTATGATAGTAAACATGATAAGCGAAAAACAGTTGAAAGTACTGTCCCATAAAAAGATCAAAGGCATTTGCACTGTCGAAGTTTATCGACTCCTACGATTCCCGGGCGAATTGAGGACGAACGGCGGCAGCTGCACGGATAACTCGTGAAGGAAGTGCATAATCTGCAGAGCGTATTTAATATTTAATTGGCTATGATAGTGCCCTAGTATTTCTCTTAGTGCCCCATAAAGAGCGTGCTGCGAACGGCACGCAAGCCAAGTCAGTTCAGGCAGGCAGTCAGTCAGTCAGTCAGGCAGTCAGGCAGCCCAGCCAGAATGTCCCCAACCGCCCAGTTACCACACCCACAACCAGTCACATCCAGGGCAACAACAATATGAGAGAATAAATGTTCCTGGCTCAGGAGAAACTCCCACTCAATAGTCCGAAAAAGCAGGCTCGGTCGCTCGGGACCAGGTAACGAGCCAGGCGAGCTGCGACTGTGGTGAAAAGCTCTCTCTCGCTCTCTCTCTCTCTGCTTGGGCTCTCCCACGCAAAACTCAACACATGGCACTGTATGTGTGTGTGTGTGGCAAACGTCAAAAGTGCGTGACAGGCAAGCGAATGTTGAAGGCAAAGAGGAAAAGCAGAGCAAAGCAAAGCAAACTAAAGTTCGCCAGGTAGCGCAGTTGGAAGCTGCGACAGAACAGAGCAAGAGAAAGAGAGAGAGTGGGAAAGAGAGAGCGAGACAGTGAGAGTGAGAGTGAGGCAGAGCGAGAGTTGAGGGCGTAAGTGTGAACGACACGTTGTTGCATTTCCCACACTGACACGCAGCGTATTTTGCAACTGGCTAAAATAACGGGTTTAGGCTGGACGAAGGTTGCCCCCAAGGTGTTGATGGGGTGTAGGAGTACACGTGCTACGGCCCAGGTGGAGACATGGGGAGGGGGGCACTTTGGTGTTTAGTATTTGGCTTTAGTTGAAGGCTGATGCGATGTCGTTAGTAGCCGTGGCAAAAGTTTCCCTAATTGAATTCTCTGTCGAGGCTGTTTACGTCTCCGCTTGGCCCAGTACCAGAATCCATGAACCCCTTTCCTACTTGCCACCTGCGACCTGCGACCTGACCCTCGCCTTATCACTGCCTGGGCGACTATGGTGGGTGCTGTTCATGGGAATTATGTCACGTTGGCTGCGTCATTGTGTCTGCCTAGTTTATTGATTATTCTCTGTTCATGACGAAATGCGTACGGTGTACGCCAAAATAGTTTGCCAACAACGATGACGTCATTGTTAACCCCGGAGCTTTTAACCCACCTACACCCTCCACCCCTCCACGACCTCACACAAAACTGCAGTTGGCAGTACAACAACAACAACAACAAGTCTTGCCCTCGCTTTGCTGTCAACTTGTCGCGCCTCACCCTATAGCACTGCATCCCCTACCCCCCTTCACTACTTGCACTTCCCCCCACGAAACGTCAGTTCAACTCATTTCCATTTCCACTTTGATGCTGCAGGATTTTTCACTGACTAGTTTGTAAAAAGTTTCTCAGAGAGCTTTTTACATCTCCCGCGCTGCCTTCACGCCAGACTGGCCGTCAAAACGGATCCGGGTACGGCTTTGAGGCTCTCAATCTCAATTTGTTTGCCTGCTTTTATTATTGCGGCAAAAGATTTATTTTTTGTCATTCGAGTGATCTAATTAAAGTTTCTCTGCACCGAATTACAGCCAAGGAAAGGGACGTTTGTTTTTCCACCATAGGTAGATAACCCGGGGGGTGTGTATGGGTGAAGGGGGTGGTGGTGTAGGTGCAACTTGTTTGTCGAGTAACCCCGAAAACTTACCCGGAAAGCCAAAAAGTAATTTATTTTACTTTTACTGTCTTGACGTCCGACGGGTTGGCAAGTCGCCGCCTGGCAAATGTAATGAGATGTGCTGACCCGTTAACTTGAATGCTCCGCATCCCTGGCAAAGGGACGAAAGGCGCAAGGGCTTCCAGCAGATGACACGGCTGATATTGCGAAAGGAAGGAAGGTACGACAACCCTAACCCTCTTCAACTTAAGCCTAGAAATTTGTTAACGTTTAGAAATGAAACGCGTTAAACGAATCGCTCAATTTAGTTATAATCCTCAAAAAAGGCAGTTCTATAGCTGTATGATAATGATACGAATATGATAAAAGAATGAAAAAGGGTGACATAGGAAAAGAAATCATGATAAAGAAATAAAGAAAAAGAGGATAGATTATGTGGAAATGGGACCCTTAAGGGAGTTTTGGAATATGATATATATACATATATAGAAACTCTTTAAAGTTTAAAGTTTATGCCAAGAAAAATAACAGAATATCTGAAACAACTGAGCAAAGGTTATAAATTGAAGTAAAACTTCTAGTTCCACCTCAAACTTGAGTGGGTTGTGCAGGAAAGTTGAAATATATTCGTCATTTATGACTATAAAAATAAAAAAAAGAATTCGAACTCTACCATAGCTTTTCAAAAGATTGCGAAGATCTACAGCAGAATAAACAAACAATATAAAAAACAAATTAATTTAAATTTAAAAGTAAAATATAAAATTAAAAGATAAAAATAAAACCCATTTACGTTTATCGTATTTGTATTTACACACATTGTTTTTAATGTTTTTTGTTTTTTTACTTCATATCGTATTTAATATAGTAGCTCTCTCATATTAAATATGCCTTCGTACAAGTATAGATATATTATATGTATAATTCTTTAGGTCGTACTGCTAAATATACAAACAAATACAATATCTTAACTAATTGTAAATTGTGTAGAGAGCCTATAAAAAGATTAAACATATATTTCTACTGCGCCCCCACTAAATATTCAGTTACAACTCATATTGTTGTATTTACAATAAAACACCTATACAAATACATATTTATGATCTGAATTTTGTAATTACTTTTAAATATAAAGTACACACAGAATCATCGTCGCAGGCTGGAAAATTAATATATAATATATATCATACCGACTCTATGCTCAAAATTATTGTACCACATTTTGAATATCAATCGCTTAACTATCAATATCGTATCAATATATAAAGTATATATAGTTTATAAATATCAGCAAATATTCCAGTTGTAGAGTCCACATAAACATCGAAAACACGCTTGCATGATGCGATCTTAAGAGATTACAAACTCTGCGCGTTTATCTACAAACTAATTGACGGGTTTATCGGCAGCATTACCTGCTTTCGATCTTGCTTTCATCGTTCTATGAATGTAATAAATAAATTAAAACATTATCAACTAAAATTTGTTGTCATGTGTGGATTATGTTTCTATATACTATATAGTATGTATGTACATAAGCAAGCACTCCACGCAGTTGGTTTTCTGTCTTCCTTTGCCTCACACTCTGCTCACTTCTCTCACTCCTCGCCCTCGTACCCCAAGCACCACAGCTGGGATAGGGGCACGGCTGCGGACTAGCTACCACCTCCGCCATCATCCTTGCGCGGTCGCAGTATGAAGTTGAGATTGTAGTTCGTGTTGACGGCATAGTAAACGTTCGCCGTTTTCGGCATGACCAACTCCTTGTCGGGCAGCACCTGCGCCAAGGTGTAGCGATCGGGATCATCCTCCAGGCCAAGCTTCAACATGGCATTCCTAATGACTTGCGGCGTCCGCTCGTTGTTGCCCAGCATGATACTCTTGTACAGCACAATGCCGTCCAGCTCAATGTTGTCTGTCTCATAGGTGACTTTGATGATGTAGAAGTCTGGTGCTGATTGGGCAGCCACACCACCGGCCGGCTGCACGAGCTGTGCATTGATGTGAGTGTGTGGCGAGCCGCCATTGGAAGTGCCATTGCTCAGTGCTGCGTTCTTCAGGCCATTGCCCAGAGATTGGGAATGCGTAAGTTTACTGTGCGCCGACTGGCGTCCACCAGAATTGCTGGAGTCCATTGACAGATTGGAAGTACTGCTCGAGGCAGACATTATGGAAGCATGATGCGCGTCACGATCCAACGAGTTGTGCCTGGAGCTGTTGCTGCTGTTGAGCTCACAGTAGAACTGCGAACCCGCCCCGCTGCTCGAGTTGGAGTGTATGGAGTCAGTCTTGCGATGACCATGCCCAGCGCTGCCCATTATCGAGGCCGTCGACGAGGCAGTCGTGTTCGTCAGCGAGGTGTTTGTACTGGCCACCGATTTGCGTGGCGCTGGCGCTGGTGGCTCCAGCTGGCAGCTGTACTCGAATGCCTTGCGCTCGGTAAGCACTGGCAAAGAGTCGAACCAGTGATCAAAGAGGGCATCCTCATGCAAATTGTACGTATTGGCAGCGCCCTGGAGCAGCTTGATCTGGGCCAGCACCTCGAACTCCTTGCGCTTCTTGTCGAAGTTGATCAGCTTGTCCTCGGTGAGATAGTCCGGATTTGCTGTATGTATCATGGTCAGATCCGTGAGGAATGTGCCCAGATACGGAATGGTCCCATGCGATGTCTGTGTGCCCAAGTTCTGTATGAGTTTCTGCAGGTGGCGATCTGTTTGGTCGCCAGCAGGATCTGGGTTCTTGGCTGTGCCCTCGCGTTTAAGCACCTCGCGCAGCGTCCATGCATTGTTATCCTCGGAGCAGATGCGCGCGAGCTCTGTAAAGATTTCCATCTGCAAAGAAGTTAATCGAAGTTAGTCAATGTTTTACAATAAGAAATAGAGATATCAGTTGGCAGTACTGCTGGAAGATTATATCGATGTACTTATGATATATCTAAACTTATTTACTGATACTTTATATGTATTTAATCTATTACTAATTACTAGTTTGCCTAGTTGGCCCCCTAGCCTACAGTGATCTGTGATTTGTATCCTTTGAAACTACTCAGGAAGTTCTACCTTAGTTTTATTTAATACTCTATACCCCCTGAGGTTGTAGCAGCCTAAGAGGCACATCCATTGTTGCAGGCCTGGTGTAACATTAACTTTCGCTCTATAGATCTTAGTGTTTTTTCTAGTTTTCTCTCTTAGGACACACAATGGCTCCGTATAACACCTAAACTTCTTATCAACTTCGATATACTCCAGCAAATACTTTTACCAACTCTAGACACACAACTTACGCGTTCTTTGGGCAGAAACTCCCAGACCTTAGAGAGTCTGTATATGGAATTTGAGTTTAGCGCCGATATAATTGCCTTAAGCGAGCTAAAGTTCTTGAGCATGCGCAACTCCTGTGCAATTTCGATCCAGCGGGAGATGTTCAAGGCGCGTTCCTGGCGAAACAATCAATAAATTAGTTTGTTGAATACTTTATGTACGCACTGTACTTACCTGTGGCTTAAGACGTTCGATGAGTATGCTGGAGACGACACGAAATAGCACCGCGTTGAACTGATTGATGGTGGCCACAACCGTTTCGGAGCCGCCGGTGTCACGACGCGCCCACGTATGGCCGAGGCATTGGTGGGGAATCAGGCGCTTAAAGAGCTCCGTGTCCATGCGCGTGAGCTGTTCGGCAAAGTGTCGCACCGGAACGTGGGGGAAACGGAAGGCCTGCATGAAGGGCACAGGCTCACGGTAGATGGGCGCCAGGAAGAGGCCGCTGAATTGATCGCTCAGCTCGTAGGTGGATCCGCATGGCGTGTGCATCATAAACTGCTGACCACCTTGCGGGGCCATCCAAGCCAGGGCTGTGCTCTCCACATGATTGTTGGAGGCACCTCCGCCTCCATAGACCTGTTGCCTGAGCAAACGCTCCAAGCGATTCAGCACCTTGATATGCAGGTCAGAGCGCTTGAGTCGCTTTGCGGCGAAAGCCAAGATCTGCTGCAGATTGTCCTCGTGCCAGTCCTCGGGAAAGCCATCAAGCCACACATGCAGCGCCGAGACTAGAGTTTTTTTGTGCTGCTCATGTATGGAGGCCGGCGAGTCGTAGCTCTGCTCCTCTGCGGTGCCATTCTGCTGCGCCAGTTCCAGCTCCTCCACGTGCTTCTCGTGCAGCGCATCGTAGCGTTGCGTCAGCAGACTGAGCACCTGTTTGGGCGTCGAGAAGGTACGATATGTGGATAGAAACACATTGATAAACGTCGACTCCAGCTCGCCATCGTCTGTGGCCAGCGCCTCGACAAGGCGCGCCAATGTGGCTGCCTTTACGAATCGTACTCGAACCGTCTCCCACTCCAGGTGCGAAATTTCATCGTCCGAGTCCTGCTGCAAGGGGGGGAAATAGATTGGCAATAGAAAAAAAAGTAAGTAATTGCTATCAAGGCGACACTCTCCGGATAACTTACATTGCTTGCCGTGGGCGTGGGCCGATGGTAGCGCACCTTCTTCAGGTAAACCGTGAAAATTGCATTCTTCTCGTGCTCCTCGCCCCAGAGGCGCCACGTGGGCTATAAAAACCAATCAAAATGTCAAATTAGTAAAGTGCTGACGGAAATCAATTATATATATCATATCATATACTATATTTTATACGTAATTAAGCATGTCTGCATGTGTGTGTGAGCGAGACCGTTGCGATTCATTGCCACAATTAATCATTCCTCTAATTTTAGCCCGATTTCCGACTATTTTTAATTCATTATTTCTCTTAATGGGCGGAGGCAAATTTAAAATATTTTCAATATAAACAATATGTCTCGCATGCGAAAAGCGAAATTCCCACAAGGAAAATCATTTTGAAGTGTTGCTGTATTTACTTTTCACCGACTTTGTTGTGATGGCAAACTGGCCGACATTTCCATTTTCCATTTCCCGTCGATTGTTTGGCAATTTTAGGCCAGAAACACATTTGTTCCTGTCCGTTACGGATTGCAACAATTTCTAGTTGGTATTTTAATGGCCCAATAAATATCTGACCAATTCGCTAACTAGGCGAGACGAGCAATATTAATGGCAGGTTAAATGTAGTCGGCAATTTCTTACAACCATCCCACAATGAACTGAATTCATTAACTTTTGTATACTACATGAAGATATAAAATGATTTTGTGGGTGAATCGAAACACTCCCAAGCAAATTCTAGACCTCTCTTTACATACATGATAACACCAATGTTGTTATTGTTGTTAGGGTGCACCCGATAAATATAGGCAATACTTTTTGATTTGATTAATGAGTATTCTCTTTGCCTATCTTTACAGCAGAGCTTCAGAACGAATACCAAATTGGAAGATTCCATTTATATTCAGTATTATTTATTAATTAAAATTGGGATGAGCTTTTATAAAGAATTCAGTTATATTTAATATACAAAATGCAAAGAGCACTTTTAAAAAACAAACAACTACATGTCTTTCAAATTTCCATTTGAATTTAATAAAATTGGGGAATTTCCTAAGAAAACAATAAGAAGCCCCATTTACTGAGAAATAAAAAATGAATACGAAGAAAAATTATCAGTTTCATTGAGGAACAGAATAGGTACGATCTTTTATGGGATTATTATTATTGTATGTTTGTATTCTTAAATGTGTAATATACAAATTGCAATGAAATTTAATTAAACCTATCTGCATCTGCATTTAGTGCAGTTAATATTTATAGATATTTCAATTAGTGCAGAGGTTCTTCCGACTGCGCATTCAATTTCGCCATCCCACTTAGTATTTCCGCAATTCGGACAAAAATAACGCGATATGTCGAGCTTACAATGTCAGTTCATCAATTACACGACCGCTAAATTGACATAAATATTTATGAGCTTTGCTCATCGTGAAATACTTAAGATATTTGTGTACCTAATCGGCAACAGCATAGATAATTCTAATTGGGAAAACATGCAGCAAACAAACTTACAAAATGCCTTTGTTTACACACGTGTGTGTATGTGTGTGTGGGAGAACTATGTAAATGAAACACACGCACAGAATAAAGCGAATTTAGTAACAGCGTGCAATGCAAAAGCGTGAAGAGGCAAAGCAAATGAATAAGCACGAAGAAAACTGAATAAATGAGCAACAAAAACAAATCACGCAATATACAATAGTGTGAGTGTGTGTAAAGCCACAAACAGATTAAAACTAAGCAAGTGAGTTTGATTTGTATACCCTGTGAGAATTACAAATGGTCGAGAAGGGTGTACTAAGTCTGTCTGTCCGTCTGTTTTAACATCGAGATCTTAGCAATTATTAAAGCTAGAACCACCAAGTGGAGGCGTGAAGGGGTGTGCATACCATCATTTGATCAAGTTTATTTCAAATTTGGATGCCACGCCCACCGACATATAGATAGGTAAATAAAGTATGTACCTCTCCTTCAAGTTTAAATTTAATCGGATAATAAACACAAAAAATAATGTAGGACACAACGAGATCTTACAGTCAAGCGTGCCCAACTGTAGCTTTCGGCTGATTTAAGGGTGCCGCCTTCTCTTTCTCGCCATGCTCCCGTAATACGCATATAAAAAGATTTGCCCAGTCAGCGATGACAACGCTGTGACCCCTCACAGACCTCAACATACACACAAAGAATGTATGTGGGAATGTGTATGTGTATATGCAAAACATAAACACGGGATGCTCCCGTACGAATACACATATCTGGGGGCACTACACAGATCTCGGGGCAGGCAAATGGACAACGGACATACACGAAATTCATGTTCAGCCGATTAATTGCCCGCATGCGCTTTAATTACACACACACACATAGACAACAGCAACATCGGCAACAACAAGAAATGTTTTATTTAGCATTTGGTTTACTTTTTTCCTCTGAGGGCCGGCCCCATTTCGTAAAGTTTCGTGAATTGTTTTGGTGTATTTCGTAAAGAGACAACAGAAAATATTTGTGCGTTAAGTGGTCGGCGCAATTTGTTTTAAGTCAGCTGCAAAGGGTATCTGAATTTTGTCACGCATCGAAAAGGGAAGCAACATTTCCAAATTTAGCAACACTCTGAAATTATTATAGATTATGTATGTACACATGTATGTATGTATAAACATATGAAATTTGGAATTCAACAATGAAACTCTTACCAACAAATTGCCTGAACTGAAATCTCAAAATATTTGATTAAAATAGAAATCACTGCCCTGGCTACACCGCAACAATAAAAACATATTTATACATTTTGTATATAATGTAATCGCGCATTAGTTTGATTGCGGGAGATATCTCTATGAATAGTTGAAAATGTTTTTTAAAATGCCCGGAAATATAGATGACCTTGGCCATGTGCCGAATTAAATTTGCACCCATCGTCAAACAGGGCTGGCGAGTCGCCCAGGGGTAAACTGCTTGAAGGCAGTGTAAATTACTGAAATTTAAATTAATTGACCAAGTAGCAAAAAACGCACGGAAAACAACAACAGCTGCAAAAACATCGTCTTCCTGCAAAACGCGCCAAACCGAAAAAAGAAAAAGTAACGAAAACAAATTGCAATTGTTTTTATCTAATTGTTGCGTACTTTAGCCTCTAATTGTGTACGGCGCACATATGCACATATGTACATACTACTTCCCAAATAAATACATTGTACATCTGTTTGTATGTAAGAGTACATTGTAGCGAATATGAAGGCAACTTTTAATCAATTCACGGCAAATGATCATCCAAGTTGCTTGACTTTTTCAGCGTCTGCCAAAAAAGAAATTTTCTACGACTTGCGTCTGTGTGTACATGTTGGTATGCATGTATTTATTTAATTTATTTGTTATTTATTTGGTATTTTGTATGTTTTTTAACTTAAATGCTGCTGCCGACAGTGCCTCACGCATATGTACACATATGTATTTGTATTGTACATATGCTTACTTCATTTGTTTTGTTGTTTAATTAATGACGCACTATAGCAGTTTTTTTCAGTCTTATTTGCGTCAAAAAATGCGCAATGTTTATTTAAATTAACTAATACACAATAATAGAAAGCACTGAGAAAATAAAGTATAAGAGGTAAGTAATAGGAGTAACGGATGCAACTACAGTCGCTTTGCAGCACTGCATAATCGTTTAGCATGCAAAGCATCGATAAGAGCACGCCTCCACATCGATATGAACGATATCGATTGTCAGGCTCAGAGCGCGAAGCCAAACAAAATTTGCAAGTTGTGTGTGAGCAAAAAAATAATTAATAAGTGTAAATAACCAACAATTTAAGAAACAGGGAGGCGCAATAAGAGAATGGCGCCGTCCGGCAACAGCTGCGCCAAATAATAAGTAAAAGGTAAACAGAAAATCAACTAAAATCGCAAAACTACACACATTAATATGCAACTAATAGGCCATTTACCTTGGTGTAGGTATAGTTCTTGGCATGCAAATCTTTCGTCTTTTTCGATAAATTGCGCAGTGTGGCGCCCGTGCAGGCGCACAGATACTTGAGGCTGGCCACCACTTTGCGCTCGGCACTGGCCACCGCTGAGGATGCATCCAGGTCATCGTAGGAATGATATGAGCTATTACGCCGTTGTTTGCTTGCCGAGGATGTGGAGCGTGAACGTCGCTGCTTTTGCTCTCTGCACATGGTCGATGTAGGTGTGGATGTGGGCGTGGATGTTTTCTTTTGACGCGGACACGTGTGATGGTGATACTGGCGTTGCTGTGGCGACGACTTTGCCTTGGCCCACTGCTGCTGATGGAAGGAGCAGGGCGTGGTGCTGCTGCTGTTGTTGTTGACATGTCGCCAGGCGCTGCTGAAATCCGTATTGTCCAGCGGCGGCATCAGTGCCCGATTGTAGCCGGCCAAATCTTGCAACTGATAGGCGCAAGTGTGGCTCTTGATAAGCGTGGGCTGCTGCTGACGCTGCTGCTGATGATGATGCTGGTGATGTTTGTGTGGGCAATTACAGTTCGCTTGGCTTGTGAAATTCTGTAATTTCATTTTTATTTGTAGATTCATTGGGACTCGTTTCATATGCAGCACAACTATCGGAAGTACTATCGCACGGGGTGAGTAGACTTTGCAATTGATAAGCCTCTTCTAATTTGAAATAGTTCCAAATTTGCACAGCTGATCATCCGCATTAGTAATACAGATAGTTGTGGTGCTGCTAAGAGGAACTGAGACTGAGGAGTCGTGTGTTTTGTACTTGATTCTTCTGGTTCATTGATTGGCTGGCATTGGGCTCCAACTAGCCGTGAAACGAGTTCATTCACACAAACTCAAGAGTCGGGTTGAGTTGAGTTGAGTCTTCTCACAATGCCTAGGGCTTGTGCGCTTGTGCCCGCCCCTGACCTTGGCTACAATTTGACTAAGATAGAAACACACGCAAACGCACACACACACAACCGTACCAAATATATATGTTGAGAGACAACAACAGACAAAGCGGCAACAATCGATTCCAACGACACCGACAACAATAACAACAACTCAAGTGGCGTCTTGAGACGCGTCTCACTCGGCACCTTCCATTCCATATTCCATGTTTGGTTAAATGCTTTCGCTTCCCCAATTGCAATTAGAGGCAGCAGCAATTTTATGTGCCTAACTGCTTCGCAGCGCCTTTGTTTAGCAATTTTACATTGCCTCTTCCCATAAACAATATAAGGCAACATTAGGCAGCCCCCCCCACAAACGTGCAACGCAACTTTCCAGGAAGTTGTTAGACTATTGTAGCGAATTTTGTATGTTCGTTTTTGTTTCACGCCCATTGACAGCTGCCGCTGCTGCGCGCGATTTCATTTCGATACCCTGGCGAAAGGAGAATCGAAAGTTGTTTACGACTGCAGTTCGACTGTGTGTGTGTCTTTATCTGTGTGCAGCTGAATGAATTTTCCATGGCTTGTTTAAGCTTTACGAGTTCATTAACATATTATTTCAAAACGTATTTTTCATTTGCTTTTCTAAAATGTGCAAATTTTACGGCCTCTTCTTGACCTCGGCACAAAATATAGGATATACCAATCAATATCGTATGTGTGGTCTGCTTTTGTTTATATTATTTGTAATAAATATTTATTGGCTCTTTCAGAGTATTTCATATTCGACTGTTTGCCAATTTGCAAGCTAGCCATTTCTCTCTGGTTTCTTACTGCTGGAAAATGCATTGCGTTTTCCTTTTTGCACTAGTATTTTATGGTCATTTGCGTCTTCGTTGCTGTCTCTTTTATTATTGCCATTGCCGTGGCGAACGACTGTCATGGACCAGCCCATTTCATGTCAAATTTAGTCATAAATTTAGGCCAACAATTTCCAGCTTGAGCTCATTTCGGACGAGGCTGCTCCAAATTACATACATACGCATGCATTTGCATGTACTCAGTGCGTGTGTTTGTATGTAACTTGTTCTCTTAATGGCATCTCTTTCGTATGAAATTGTCATTTAGCTGAACAGTTATCTATGCAAACAGATCAGCAGGTCAGACCTCAGGCCAGCAAGGGAAACAGCCAAGGAACGTGCTCAAAAACCTTCCATGAAAGCAGCAGTATGTATAGAAGAACGTGCCGGGTATGTCGGCGCGTAGCAAATTGGCTATTTGACGCCTCGATATAATATTTAACAATAAATGCTAGAATCATTAATGTTCTCCCGACTACCCCACAGAATCCAGAAATAAACACATAATGCATCATTGTAACCACACAGCAAACACGCAAGCTCACACACACATACACACTTGAGAGTTGCACAGTCATAATAAAATTAAATCGAGCGCAGTAAAATATAAACATTGCCTGTTAATCGGACACGTTCCAGCATGTGCCGCGGCATGACAAGAAGGCTACCCCAAAAGACTCATAGTATGTATGTATCTGTATAATTGAAGATTTGGAGCAAGACTCATATGTACTATATCTGTATAGTTGAAGATTTGGAGCAATTGGAATACGAGTGCTACGCTACGGATGTGATTCGTGCCAGATATACGATTCCCTTAGGCAGCGTATTGTGACTAAGCCTTCCTGTATGTGTCAGTATGAGTGTGTAGGACATACAACATCATACACAATACATAAGAACAAATGTTGGTTACTATTTATATAACTACATAATATATTTCCATTAATCTATAATTAATATTTTCTTTTATAGAAAGGAATCATATTAATATCGAGCAAGGAAGTGGTATACCACACTGATATGCAGCATATATTAATGTTGGAAACCAGGAAAGTAATTGGAAATGCGTCAAAAGGCGGAACCAACTCTATAAATACCACGCACAAAAAGGAACTGTACTTTTTCGTCACGCATCGACCCAAAAACTGACCCACTAACACTGTTCATAATTATATATACTCATGTATGTACATTTTTCGATAGATAATTAGATATATTCATGTATGATTCTCAAATTCCATTTGGGGTCAAACACGTCACGCCCCATACCTTTATATTACCTATACAAAGTGCTCGCCACATCAATGCAAAGTATGATTGACACTATCTATATAGGCATGGCCCAGACCTGGATCCATTTGCACACTGATCGTGCAATACTAAACCCGGTATCTCAATCGCCTTACCCCCTAATCAATATGCACATACATTGCACTCAGCGGAAAGACTCACTCAGCCATATTATTACTCGCACTCGAATGTATATGATATATGCATGTTTATATGTATGTGTGTAGTAATAATGCAAATCGAGCAGCAGTTGAAACACCTCCCAACACAACTGAGCGGACCCGAGAAGCGACTCTCAACGGCGTAATTTGCATTCGGAACAATTGAGAAGAAAATTGAGGCAGAAATTACAAATTCTCAGCTAAAATTGAAAAATGAATCATCAGAAAATTGACCAAAATTATAAAATTAAAAGGGAGTACTAAGAAGTCAGATATTATATCATTTTCCGTGTGAATTGTCGAAATGTTCTTGAGACATTTGTATCTAAGAACATGTTTTAAAGCAATTATAACGAAATAAAAGAAAACGATGTCAAATTGCTCCAAATGATGATGATGATGATGACGGTGACGAGGCATTTCTCCTCTTAGTGTCTATGAATAACTGTGCATACATATAGAACTGTGGGATTTGACCTTTGTGCAGCTTTATGGCTAATGGCTAATACTATTGAATGCCAGGCTGTGTGGGCAGCTGATGTGGCTTAATTGACTTGGCTACGACGCAAATGCAAAAGATGTTGCAGAAATAGCACTACACCATCTCCCCCCACTCATCTGGCCACCCCCTCAGTGCCGACAGAGTGCCCAGACACTGGCACCACCTACAAGCAAACAGTAACGACATCAAAGTGAACAATCGATGGGGCTGATGTGGGGTTGCCATGTCTATAAATAGATACGCGACCCCAGCGCCCTGCCACGAGTTGGCTCTCTTGCATTGATAAATAAACAATGCAAAAAGCACGAAACAAAATTGAAAACAGTTGAAGAACTAAAAAACAAATTGAATACAGAGTGATGAAATTAGAAATACCCTGTACCAGACTATAAAGGAAAAAGTCTTATGAGAATTTGTAATTGTACATTTAATGATCAAGGTGTAGATAACATAAATGTTATATAGAAAGATTTTGTTAAGTCAACTGCACAGTCCCACACTGCCTCATTCATTTCTGACAGCTACAGGGTATAAGAAATACAACTAAAACGTTGCACTCGTCTCGTGTCTCATGTTTGACTGACTGACTAAATGAGTGTATTCGTACATGTCCGTGTCCATTCGTTTCGTCAGTTACAACTGACTGCATCCAAAGCAACTCAGTTGGCACCATCCCCCATCATCTGTCTCGCTCAACGGCTACCACCGTCTCTGTCTGTTGTAGACTATTATCAAACCACATCCGCTGTGCAGCAGGAATGATATTTATATACAACAAAGTAGAGACACAAAGCGGATATCAAAATATCAACTTGAATTAAAGCTTGAAGCAATGAGCATAACAAGAAATGAAAGCAAAAGCTTTTGTTGTAAACATACGTACTACATACATACTATATAAATACACACACACACATACAGATTCATGTCTGTTTATATCGTAAATTATTTTTGTGCATTCTTTGTTGGCAGAGCTCGATGAATGGGGGCTTGAGAAACCTGCAAACATATATTTACATTCACAAAAGCGGCTAGAGTAAGTGGCAGAGATTCAGCTGGTAGAAATGTTTGGGAATCCTACAAGTGATGAATGAACATGAAGTAATATAATACACAAACACACAGACACATATAGTAAACTTATGCGAGAATGGGAAATGTATCAAGTTTATTTCGGAATGTGTTGGGACTAAACAGTCGAGGCAGTTTCCGATTGTATGTAAATTGCATTAGACTTAGACAAAGACTGGAAATGAAATATTCATTCAATCAAAACTTGTATAAAATATTACTTGAACTTTTTTCTTACTTCTATTTCTATTCCCTTCTTTTCTTTAAAAATAGAAATTCTGTTGTAATTTGTTCTCTTTTTATTGCCTAGTTACAACATTGCTCAGACCTTCAGTTGTTGAGGCTGGTCTGCAAAGATCTCTCAAGTGTAAATACTCAACATTGATTACCAGTGAAAAGCTTCCAAGGCACTCAGCACTCGACCCACCCACGCATCAATTTTCCATGCCAATGACGATGTCTATAGTTTCACGTATTTACACATAATTGCTGTTGACATTTCTCATGAATCGTGGAGCACACGCACACGCAAACACACACACACAGACAGACACACACAACGAACATAAATCGTCTAGCATTAGTAACTCTATGTAATTATATACACGTACATTTTTCTATGTATGTAATATGCTTTGGCCATAAATAGCCTGTCCAAATGCCATCAAAATCAAGTACAAAACACGATGATTCCAGTTGGGATGGGTTAATGGTTATGGGAAAAACTCACAGAGACAAAAAGTGCGCATAAAATTGGCATGAGTTTGTTGTTATTGTAGACATATTTGTGGTGTACTGGGTTGGGTTTACAATAACAACAGCAAAGCTAGCGCCACCAACCCAGACTATACACAGATATGTATATCTATATAAGTCTGTGGTTTTTTTTTGTGTTCGATACTCTTGCAGTTTGTTGAATACTTTTCTATGAATTGAGTAAACTAAAGATTATTTCTTATATTTGTTCATTTAAAACTTTAATTATTTAAAAATATTCGCACGATCTTGATTTATAATATCTCTAGATTAGACATTTATGTTTTAATTGTTTGTTTATTAGTTTTCACAGATTCATTTTAAGATTTTTCTAAAGATCTTAACTCATTTTGATATACGAAAGATCTAAAAATATGTAATATTCAGTGTAATAATGCTTTAACTCACATTATAGCATTCGATTTAAGACAACTTACGTCTGTCTATAAGCAAAAACTAAACCATTTAAAACTCAAGTAACTATTTTCGTGATTTTCTGCAAGAGTATTCAACATTTGGTTTAAACAAACACAGTTGGTTTTGCATTTCTTTGCTTTTCGCACAGTTTTTATGAGCGCGCCTTTTTCTGTGTGGGAGGGGGGAGATGAGAGGTCGTAGAGACAGTTGGGTTTTATACGCAGCTTTACCATTTGAGATTGACTTTTTTTGCTGGGAAAATACCGTAGAGATGTTTGTAATTTACACGCTGTGCTGCCCAATTGTTTTTTCTTTACTCCTCACGCTTTTCTGCTATGTTTATGTTTGCTTTACAAATGCAATTCAATGGACTCGATAAAAATGAATGTAGGAAGAAAGCAAAATCAATAAAATTGTTTCTCCTTTTTTTCGGTCGATTTGATTTTTCTCTTGTAAGCTGATGCGAGAAGGTTGACGATGCGATGCGATGCGATACGAGAAGCTTAAGCTTTAGCCTCAGCTTTATGATGGACAGTTCTTTTGTTGTAGTTGTGGATTCTGTTCTTGATGTTGTTGTTGTTGTTCTTAGCTACGCACCGGAATCAGCCACAGCGCCAGCTTCTCTGCCCCGGTGTAAATCGAGGATGAGTCAGTCAGTCAAGTCAGTCAGCTGATGGACGGCAGAGGGTGACTGCGCTGGGCTGCAAGGCTCGTCCAACCCTCGTTTCACGAAGGGTTCAGCTCTGGGATTGGGTTCGTTGCACTGCGTTCAATTTGCAGGCCGTTCTATATAGTCTGCTCCTCGTTCTTCTCCTCTTCCTCCTCCTCCTCCTGTGTCTGTGTCTGTGCGGCTGCTTTGCTTTGCCTTCTTGGACTTTTCTAGTTCTCGCCTTCTCACACACTACACTTAATCACTCCTTATATGCTTTATACTCTCACTGCTGCTCACCGCGTGGCGTCTGCCTCTATATATTCTTGATTCTCGGTTTATTTATCTATTCACTTTCGCGTTCTTTGCATACACAAAAAACAAGCAGAGATTTTGTATGCATTTTACGCGATGCTTCGCAGCACGATAGATAATTATGAAAACATTGTACAAAGATTTCACGTTTTTCTGGTGGGATGGGGGGGTTTTTTCGGGGATTTCGTATCACACACGGCACAAAATACACTGGGAAAAATGTGCTCTGGCGAAACAGAGACTGAGACCGAGACGGGAACAACCGCCGCCAACAACTGTCGAAAACGCACTCAGCGGGCAGGTCGACCCGAGATCCGTGACAGCCCCAACATCGCCATCGGCTTTTGTTCTCGTTCTCATTCTCATTCTGATTCTGATTCGCCCTCTCTCGCATTGTGTCGCACGAGTGCGCTCTCAATTACTCTCTCTCAGAACCGAGCGAGGGTTGTTCGAGCGACCTCTGACTCTGCCCACGCACAGTGTTCTCGTTGTAGTTGTTGTAGTTCCTGCCTCCACAGTTGGCTCTCTCTCTCTCTCAGGTAATTTGTTTGTGACGTGGGAATTTCGCACCCACTCGTATTTCCAATTGCGCTCTGTTTATGTTTTTGATGGATGTCTCTCTCGCTCTCTTGGCTCTCTGCGTCAATGATTCACATGTATAAACAGTTATACACTCATTGAAACATGTGTGTATGTGTGAGAGGGCGTAAATAGAGAGTGAAATTTGAATAAAGAGGAAGCGTCGTTGCAAGAGCTTTCGATATCGGAACGATAGATCAAACTAGTATTAAGTAATATCTACAGCTAATTAACACGATGTTGCATAATCAATTTAAATTAATTAATATTTAAATGCATCTTATCAAATTGTAAATGATTATGGGCTCACTAGATGTTTTCTTTAACTGACCATTCCAATGTAAAGACTGGAATTTCTTTTCTTTGTTCAACAATATTTATTAACCTCTTAAAATGTCAAGAGAGTCGCAGCATAATTAATCTATGTAGTTTGATTTATGTGATAAATAATTTAAATATTTTTCCACGTTCCGTTTTGTGTGTCAAGTTGGTAACCACAAATATATTTATGCATATGTGAACTCCATGATATAACAATGTAAATACGCATAGCTGAACCCATGTTTGGGATGGCCCGGTCTTTTATGCCGACTATAAAAGAGAGAGCTACTCAAGCGAATGTGATAAAAAGAAAACACACAGAAATTAATAAATATTAATTTACGTAAGCGCCAATCAAACGTTTTGTTTGCATTGTATTGTGTATATTAGGTAAAAATTGAACTGAAACACAAGTCAATTGATCAATTAAAGATGCAATGACAAAGGCTGTGCAATTTTACACTGCAATAAAGAATCTTATGATAAGACGGAGAAGAATATCTCATCGCAAGATATTTCAAGATCAAGGGTACATATTTAGATTATTTATAGTATGCATTCAGCTTGATAATTGTTGAATATTATTATATTATTGTATATTTTTGATTATTAGTATATTAATTTACTCAAGTCAAATTGAATTGCGTAAGTATTATTGTTAGGTATTAAAATATCCATTTGATTAATATCCAAACAATTTAAAAATTTAAATAACAATTTCTCAACATTTAAAACAGTCGAAATTGCGTGATTTAAAAATTGTGGTACCCCTTTTATATGTATTTGCAATTCAAATTTGCCAAAGAGTTTAGCGAACTCAAATCAAATAAAATCATTGAATCCATTAATAAAAACCCCAAAGTATTTGCACTGTCATGTGATACTTAAGACGGTCCATTAATAAAGAAGACATTCATTAGCAGGGCTTTGAGCTGCGACATTAACGTCTGGCTCTAGCTATTTATAGATCATGCGGGGCTTATCTTCACTCGAAAAGGTGCCAAATATTAGCCAGAGCAATTAACAGTTCAAATGGGTCGCACTGGAAGTTGCTAGACAGGCCTTACACAGAGAGAGAGAGAGACTTTCGCGTGGCTTTCTATGCATTTTCGATTTACTTTCTATGTAATCTCAATCCAATAAGTCACACACACATACAGACATGTTACTTATAATATGAAACACTTTAAGTCAAACTTCTATGAAGATAGTAAACTGGTAATCTTGATAATTCACTAGATACCATCCTTATAGAGAGTGATTCGACTCAAGTAGTGGGAAAGCATAATGACTGCGGTACTCACCAAACTGTCGGCCACATTTTGACTCATTATACGATTACTCCAAGGCGGCCAGCTGCTGCAATTACTTCAATGTGCGTGCTTAGACTTTGGTAAGATGCAATTGCTGTAGTTGGGGCTGTGGCTGTGGCTGCGGATGATGATGATGATGACGATGACTTGTATCTGTCGGATAGGCGCATTTTGACTGGACACAACTTGCGTCTAACGACGACACACAGATAATTTGTTGTTGCTGTTGTTGATTTTGTAGTAATATTATTTTATTGTTGTTGTTTGAATTGTGCAACTGCTGAAGCGGATGTACCGTACGAATCTCTTGCAATGCTATCGATGCGACGCACAAAATTCAAGTTTTCTTTTGTTGGCAGACACTGTAAGAAAGCGACAAAAAAACAACAAAAACATAACACATCGGTAAGAGCAGTGAAAAGCATTACGAACTCAAAACTTGCACAGTAAACGCGTTTTCTATAGCAAAGGAAAGTGTGCGACGGCTGCGGCGCGCAAATCAAATGAAATGGCCAATAAAACGCATGCACATTACTCGCATGCCAAAGACCCGTAAGACCGGAGACCGTAGTTTGTAGCCCGTAGCCCCGTAGCTCACGGCCTATGGCCCACAGTGCACAAGTCCCTCCCCACCCTGAAACCATGGCTGTTTTTGTTGTTGGATGTTGATGATGGAGCCAAGTGACTCTCAGTGCCGTACAATGACAACTAAGCAGCTCAGACGCGACTGTGAGCTGAACGTGACGAGCAGCTGATTTACGATATTAAGCAATGGTAGGCAACAACTGCACCGGCAACGGCGGCTGTTTCATCTGCACAGTGGTAAGGAAATTGAGAGAGTCCAAATTACATGTACTGAAGGTGTGTAGCAACAAAAATAAGTATATGTTTATACATGTTTGTCTATATATTTAAATTCGATAATCTAAGGGGAAATCCCGAATTACATTTCCTTTGCAAGCCTATAACATATATATTGGTAACAAAAGTATATAAAAAATAGGTTGTCAAATTAATATGCATAAAAAGCTTCCATTATTTTTAAAATTTGCTTCATTTGTGTATTTAAAGCAAGCTTCTTCTTCGTAAACAGGCTCAAGATCAGATAAATCAGTAGATATGGCAACCCTAACCCATAATAATAACGATAATCCCATAAAAGTTTTTACTTTATTAACCTGCAGTTTCTAAAACTACTTTAAATATCGCACCTGCGTGACTTTTCGCAAACAACGATTACTTTTCAGCAGAGAAATCCGAGTTTATTAACCACTGTGCAACTACGATGTCGCGAGACGCGTCGTTTGGACGGCGACGCTTGTCAGTCGCGCAAATGATGAATTTCTTTTTTACCAGTCGTAATCGCAGTGCCTGCCACTCGTACCACCGATGTAGTTCCGAAAGATAGCGGGCCTTGTCGAAATGTTTGGCAAACGCAAAACGCTAATGAAAGTTTTTTTTGCCAATCTTGTCGTGTATTTAGCGGGGCCAACAAGTTGTCTTGTTGTTGTTGTAGTTGCTTCATTGGTATGTGTTCTGAATAGTTTAGCAGGCACATGAAAAAATTCGGAAAATGTTTGTGCAGACAATGTGCAAGAAAGCAAATACACAAAGCAAAACAAAGCAAGCAACAGGTAGAGCCATTAATATCGTAAGCCACACTCAAGAGAGATAGAGAACAAAAGAGAGCTGTCTGGTGAGAGCGCAGGCAGATCTGTGCTGAAAGAGAGCGCCACGCGAATATCGTATGTTTGAACAGGAAAGAGCGCAAGCGCAAAACCATTTAACACAGCTTGTATCTATGTGAATATCGTAACTGATTATGAGTGTTTCGTGATTTATAAAAGAAGGCACAAACATTCATGAATACATACATACATATGTATGTATTTAGATATGTACATACATTTCTCACTATTTAACTAATCTCTCGTATTACTAAGCAACGTACATATCTTATCTTGGGAATGTTAATTAAATCTACGTACAACAAAACTTTACAGCTGTTAAGCCGGTAGAGCAACCAGTTATATAAAGTTATTCACTGTAAATTGTTTCCTGGTTGCTAGGAACATCAAAATATCTATGATATTGTTGTATAAATATCAGGAATGCAATTTATAATTTTGCTATTTTTTAAAAAACGAAATATATAATCGATACGATATTAAAAGCATATTATCACCACCCTATAATGTTCCTATGAGTTTCGATCTTCTCGAAAGTCATACGATATTCAGTGGAATGCTCATTAGGGGCAATTCTTTTTACATAAACTAGTCATTGTCTGCCTTGATTACCTTGGAGCTGAGTGACCCTTCTCCAAGTCATGCAGAAAACTATCGGAATATGGTCAGAGTAGACGGAGAACACTTAATTATGAGTGCTGGTTTCCACTTCATATAGAGAGATAAAACATATACATACATACATATGTACATATGTGTGTGTGTGTCTGTTATAAGTGTGTGTTAGACAGATGTATTGCCATGTTGGGGGGATCTTTCGTGAGACTGAGCATCGCATCATTAGCATTTCAAATTAAAACAAAACTTAATACAAGCTGAGCTGAGCTGTTTCTCTTCTTCTTTTTGTTGTTGTTCTGCGTCAGAGCTTATTGTTGTTGTCGTCTTATTTGTTTGTTGCAAAAAGCAATTGTGACGCGCGCTTTTGATCGTTTGCTTTTTACACCTCCACACACAGTCGGAGTGCCATATACGATAAACACACTCACACTGGCTTACACTATATACCTGTATCTGCGTATGTGTGTGTGTGTATGTGTGATGCTCTGCTTGTTTTTTGTCACCGTGCAATATTTTGATATGTTCTGTTTTTATTTTGGACTACAGAAACAACAACAATTCACCTGGCCTTCTACGCTCCAGCAGAGCACGGCTTGGCTGCTCTCTCTCTCTCTCTCTCCCTCTCTCGCACAGCTGGGCTCTCTTTTAATGATCTCACTGTTCGGTATTCGTTGTGCAGTTCTCAATTTACGATATCAAATTGCTTTATTAGCCAAAAATACAAAAAGAAACACAGACAAAAGGCAAAAAATCCAAAAAAAGCAGTTAAATCTTTTTATATTCTCTCTGCATAGTTTTTGTGGAATTTTTTTCAGTTATGTTTTTCTGTATTCTTTGATTTCATTTTCGCGATGATACGTTCGACTTACGGACGTGTTTTTGTATTGCCCACAAATATCGAGGTTGGCCAACAAAGCAATGTTTGTATAAACTCTTCGATTTACGCTGCTTGGCATTCTAACATCCTTATATAATAGGATCTTAAGTGTTTCATTTAGGTTTATTCTGCTCAATCAGTTTTCTATCATTTTTGGGGATTTCCCTTGTTTCATTTATTTGATGTATTTTATTTATTCGTCCATTCAAACTAATTTAGTTGATGCCTTATGTAAATGACTGTTTCTTTTTAATTCATCATTATTTAATTGCTTTTCTCCCGTCTCTATTCGCTTTTTTATGGTCGTCTCTTTGGAAAAACAGAAAACACGTTGCAATTGGCAACTGGTTTACAGCTATGCAGCAAACACACACACACATACTGGTGCAGGTATACAGCTAGGCATACACACACTGCAGGTGTGTAAATGGCAATATATACCATATTTTGGTAATTATTAAATATGTGCCCTCAGCTCCGATTTTTTTTAAATTTTTTTACAGGTAGGGCTATACTTGAATTTTCTTGCTTGCTCAGTTTTCATTTCAAATGAATCGGTTTATTAGACACTGTACCGTCACAAAATGTTTCAGGCAGACTGGCGCCTTGCACAAAAAGGCAACAACAAAATACATGCAAAATTTAATTATTTTCAAAATTCAATTTAAAAAAACTAGAAGAGTCCGAGACTTCTGTCATTCACCTAAATTCATCATAAATATAGCCCTATCTGTAAACAAATTTTTTTTAAAAATTGGAGCTGAGGGCACATATTTATTAATTACACATATTTTTTACGTAGAAATGTTCTCATACATTTGGAGCACTTTGCGCGCGCGCGCCCAACGATTTTGCAATTAATTTTAATAATACTTTACTTTAAATTTTTAGCCAAGACTTTTTCGTATACCTTTTATATTTTCACTTGGAGCTGCGCTTTGGCTTTAGCTACTTCTGTGCACTTTTCACACACAAACTCGAAACGGCAAACAGAAAATGCCATTAATGATGATGTTGTTGTTGTTGTCGCTGCTGCTACTGACGCTTTTGTTGTCTTGGAAATTTTCGTTACGCTTTGGCAGACATTACGAGCCAAGCTCCGCACTCAGCACTCCCCGCACCGTCACCCAACGTTGGCTCTTTTGAGACCGAAACAACAAAAACGAACTCGTGGACTCGCTCGCTCGCGCTCTGCGTGGGTTCGTCTATCTTTGGTTAAACGTAGTTTGCGACTGAAAGCCAAAACCGAAAACCGAAACGAAATCGCTGCGAACAGCAGAAACTGAAGCTGGCTGGGACCGAGAGAGAGTTGGAGAGAGATAGAGAGAGAGTGTGCACCCAGAGTCACTCTTAGCCGAAGAGAGGGAGAGCGAACACCCTGAGAGCCAGCGAAGATCGACGATCATCGTACGTTACGCTGTCTACCTGTCTAGCTGTCAGCTACCTGTTGCCATGATCGTAACCATTGTGAGCAGACTCAATCAGTCACTCTGATTTTAAGTTTAATCCTGCTCAGTCAGCAATATGAATGAATGAGGGAAATATAAAACTAATCTAAATATTATACACCAAGCCTTCTTCTGCCTGTTACAATGTATGTTAGTGTACTCTTTTCAGACCATTTTCCTTAAAGTCGAAGATTATGTGGTCGAATGGGTAAGCCAAATCAAAATTTAATCCTCTCATTTACAACAAACAAATGAGTTCATATTTAAGCTGTAGTTTCCTTCAAGTTCTTACTTCCTTCAAGTTCCAACTCATTTATGTATGCGTTATGGTTGGATGTTTTCCTTGTTTTTAGTGCACATTGTTAAAAATTATTATCATCGAGTAAGAACATTTTCTTTTGACCATTTATTCATCTGCAATGGCGATAGCAGTGGTTGTTGTAGTTGATAACAGAAGCCCGCGAAATTTAAAATTTTTGGTTCGGTAGTTAACTACATACGTTTTAAAAATAATTAATTGTTTGAATAGTATTTTCTATACGCAATATAAATCATTCTGATTATTAAATGATGAAATTAATTTACTTTAAATTGAACAGCCTTTCCGAGGTGCACATAAATTGATAAACTGTTAACAACTAGTGCTGTTATTTAACAGACGTATGTAAACAAGGGACGTATTTCGGTATTTTAGAGTTACTGCATCAGTCTATAAGGTATTACTAAGCAAAATGCATACGGTCACACCGCAAAAACAAAACATGGAGGAAGAACTAAACTTAATAAACAAAAACTTAAATGATGCATTATCCAAACTGGCTAACAGCAGCTCTAAGAGCACGCCAGCAGCCTTGCAGCAGCGTAAACAGAAGACTGCAATGCTGATAAAACTGCACGTGCGGCACCTGCAGCAGACAGTGATAACAACGCGAAGGCGGCGACAGCAGCGAACGCGACGACGTCTGAAGCAGCTGCGCACGTTCTTCATGCATCAGATGATTGAGTTGCAGTCGAATTACCTGCAAACGTTTGCCATGCTGCGTATGAAATATGCCCAGCTGCAGGAGGCTGAAGAAGAGGAGTCGGAGGAGTTGGCCGATAATCCCCCTCCCACTGCATCTTCCAATGTCAATATAACTTCAGAGTTCAACTCGAGACTGCAAAGATTCAAGGACTTGACTGATAATCCTGTTCCCCCATCTAATTGCAATATAACATCAGAGTTCAATGTAAATGGGCAGCGAATCAAGTTCTGGGAAGACATGGTGCCGCAGTTCAGCGATGAGGAGTTCCTCAATCGTCTGCACGTCACTCGAAGCACCTTTCAGTCCCTCAGCGGTCAATTGGCATCCACACTACGCACTGTGCCTGAGCTGAGTGGCGGGAGTGCCTCCTTGGATAAGATATCAACTGACAAATGCGTCGGTCTGGCACTTTACTTCCTGGCCAGCGGGGAGCGTATATCGATTATATCGGAGCAGTTCGCATTGCCCCGCAGTCGTACAATCAAGTGCCTCAAGGTGTTCTGCAACGCCGTCATGACCAACCTGGGCAAGGCACTGCGCCTGCTGCCCCAAAGCGAGGCGGACTGTGCGAACGTTGTGGCAGGCTTCCAAAGGGAGTGCAACATGCCCGCAGCACTTGTCGGCGTCATCGGCGTATGCTGCATTCCACTACGCGGTCAGGGCATCAATGCGACTTTACGAATGGAGTTCTTACTAGACGATCGTATGCTCTTCCGTGAACTCAAGCTGAGCAGCGGCGCTCGGGCGCCAGTGCTGCCCATGTTCGCAGAGGCTCCCAAGGCACTGACGCGACTGCCAAAGCGTTGCATCAATGGTCGTCGGGTGCCCACCTTTGTGCTGGCCCCAGAGAGTCAGAACTATCCCCTGCGCCCCTGGCTGCTGCAACGCTACTCCGAGCCCACAGATCCGCACGAATACGACTTCAACGAAGTGGCCGATCACCTGCAGGAGCTAAGCGATTGCGCCCTGCATCGCCTGATGTCACGTTGGCGCTTCCTCAGCCAGCCCCTTGACATAAGTTTTCAGACTGCATCCTGCATCATCACTGCTGCCACTGTGCTGCACAATCTGCTCGAGGAACTGAGTGAGCCACACATGCTCGAGTGGGGCAATTCAGTGGACGTCTCTCGGTTCCGATCAGCGCCTATTCCTGCCGAACAAGATGCTAGCGAGGATGTCGAACGCGCCTTAGCCGTACGCGATTTCCTAGCCCGCACGATAAGCTCCACGGAAATTTAAATTGTAATCGAAGCTAGCCGTAAATTAGGAAGCATTAATAGAGCAATCTAATGGTATTCATAAGTCCAAAATCAAGACGTGCACATTGCAAATGTACTATAAATAAAATCTATCCAAAAATGTAACTGATCCACAAGGTATCCATTATTAACTCAATTCAAATACATTGGGATAATGTAAGATTTATTTGTGTGTAAAATATGTCAGACAAAGCACATAATTTAGTACAGACGCTGGGGTGGACCCATCGAGGACTTGATGTGCAGGGAGCGCACGTTCTGCCAGTTCTTCTTCAGCAGGGAGACCAAGAAATTGATCGACAAGCTGACGTTCTGGGAAAGCTCATCCTGCTTCATGTTGACGTGTCCGACAGCGACAGACAGACACAGCACCTTCTTCATCTGGAACTTGATGGTGGACTTGACCTCCTCGATCTTAGCCAACATGGACTCCTGGTGGGAGAGCAGACCAGGGAACTTGCCAGCCTTGTTCAGACCGGGACCCAACAGACGGGGAATCTGCTTGATCAGAGACTCGGAGGCCAGGAAAGCGTCGTAGGACTTGGCCAGTTTCTTAACCAGCTTCTTGTTCTTGTTCAGCTTCTTCAGAGCTTCGGCATCCATGAACTCGACGCCGTTGGCCTTGGCCTCATCGCAATGCTGCTGGTCGCCCAGAATGCACACCTTCATCTTGGGACGGGGGATGTGCTTCAACCTGCAAGTCGAATGGTAACACAAAACAATAAGCAACAGATCACACAAGGTAGGGGAGAATGAAGGGGGCTAGTCAAAGGGTTTACTAATCATTTGCAAAACTTACACAGCTCGCAAGGAGCAGGCGTATGTTATTTATCTAATAAAGGAGGGTCGGTTTCATTGCTGAGACCTACTCAATTTGATTTTAAGACCCTGAGTGCAGGTCCGCCGAGGTGTGCACACACACATACACTCGACTGCCTGTCGCTGTAACCAACTCACACACACACTGAAGCGTGAGGATCAGATGCAGCGCAGGTATTTTAGCCAACGTACTTGACAGTGCCAGAGAAACGCTTGTCCTTTTGGGGATCGTAGTTCTTAAGACCGATTTGGAGTTCAACGGATTCCAAGAAGCCACGCTTCTTCTTCAGCGAGCTCTCTAGCAGGGAGCTGACGCCCTCGAGGAGGGTATCACGGGAAACTTTCGATCTGTAATTGAGAGTCAAAATTGCCTGTATTATTATCTGCAAATCTAATGAATTGGGAATAATATGTATGAAAAATGCGAAAATGGTTGCAACTTGCATGAGTAGTCACATATTAGTCGCAACATTCTTAAGTTATTTTCGCAATCATTTCCAAACTGATGTGGTCATTAATGGTCCAAAAAGCTGGTTTCTGATTGCCGAACACGAAGAATATTAATTGAAACATTAACAGCGGCAGATAATTGAATTATTTGTGCTTTAATATTGTTAAAATCATCATGGATGAGTTTATTTAATTAAAAATTAATTTTTACACATTACTTACGCCATGTCTACACCAAGCGACGTGCGTTTCACGAAAGAAAGAGTAGAGTTGCCTCGATGGCACTCATTCGCCGGCGATTCATCTGTTCAGGGTTGATGCGGTATCAATCGAACGACTTTTTTCAAAGCAGTGGCAACGCCAAAGTTAATCAGAGCTGCATTTGATGGCGTACATTTTCTTTTTCAACAGAGTGGCAACGCTGAAGTAAATCAGATCTGCATTCGATAGCACACATTCTCCTTTTCAACAGAGTGGCAGCCCGGAGACAATATATATTTTGACTGTCACTGTCATGAGTCGTGATTTATTTACTTGTACTCAGTCACATATTATTATCGCGCATCACTAATTTACATTCGTAAACAAGTTTTCAACAATTACAAGTGTTTTTGACAACAATAACAAGATTGCCATAAGAATATTAAATGAGAATATCAACTAAATGATCTCACACTTGATTACATGCGGTATAAAAGTATTTCATTTTACATCAAAGTGTCATACCTCAGTCAACTCCCCAACTTAAGAGCCGCGAAGAGAAATGAAAGTGTCTGGCACCTGAGAGAGAGCAACAACGGGAGAGAGCAACATTTCGTGGTCAAACAAAACAATTGCTTTCACTCTATCTCTGCGCTCGTATTCGCCAAGCGCGTTGGGCCTGCGTTGCGTTTTAAAATAAAATCGCTATCCGTGTGTGCCAGTGAGTGGATGTTCCATCGGTGCAATTCGCATATTATATAATTTATCCAAAAGTGCAATTACCGAGAAAAGCATCCATCGCCGCCTGCAGGCTCCTCCAGGCAGCAGACCCTCCAGTCCCTGGAAATGGCGCGTCTCATTGAGACTAATGTAAGTTACCTAACACGTTGCAGTGCAGGTTTTGCATAATTCTCGATATACATTCCCTTCTGCCCTTCCTCTACATCCACACATTCGCCACATTCCCTAGTCATTTCATAATTGTTAAAAATATACCTTTCTATATATGTATTAACCATTTGGCATCTCCCACAAGACAATGCAGAGCAAAGAACATGCGAATAACTGCTAAAAATGTATAAAAATACATGCGTGTGTGTGTGCAAATATGTGCACACACACACGTAGTCATATATAATTTTGAATTAAGCAATAACAAATAGTGAACACATTAATAAATGACGTCATGTTATCAACGAGGTGAGCTTGTGAAGTACGGTATTTGTCTAGTGGGAGACGTGACGAGGGTTCGATTGGAACGATTACATCGATTAAGTAATCTTTGGAATGGTCTGCTCTGTCGGCAAAATATTCATCAGGGACCCTGAAAATTGTGTGCAAGTGTGTGTGTGAATGTGCAGGCGGCAAAACGTCATGATACGGCATTATCACACAACCAATCAGCTGTTCAGCTGAATAACTCTCTTTGCACGAAATGCGCGACACTCTCTTTGCATTTTGCAGCTGGTAACGCTCATTCAACTGCCAGAGTGCAGCGCTCTCTAAACTCTCTTTTTGGCTTCGTTAAGTCGCTCTCTCTCGCAACGTTGATTTCTACTTATCATCGTTACAAAATTTCGACGGCGTTATACACTACAGTGCATGCAGGTTGCATACGCACAGCTGCTGTGAATACACATTCATTTAACATTTATTTAATTACTAATTATGTTTTTGTTTATACTGTCAATGTATTGAATCCCAATCATATCAACTTCTTGTCTAGCCTCTGCCATATAAATTTTCCACACTGATATTGCTGATTATGCTCACCTAATCTGTATACTTAGCGAGCCCACTGTGTTTGTCTACGCGTGCTGACTCGGCAGCGAGGGCTCGTGTTGACTCCGTCGTGCTTACTTCATTTCAATTGGAAATTGTGCTCGAGTGCGGGCGGTTCGTCAGACAGTCGCGGTCAAGTTCAATAGTTTCAGCAATTTAAATTGCAAATTTATAAACAATACATATTCGTTGTAACAAGTGTGTGCAAAATGACAGATTTCGATGTAAGTGTAAGAGAGAGAGAGTGTGTGTGTGTAAAATTGAGAGAAGTGCCACGCATGTTGTCGCTCTTTATTTCTTAATGTGGTCAGCTGTGGCGCTCTGTTTATCTACGTTAGCAGTGACGTCACTGATAATTAAACACATACATAAATACATATGTATCTGGCACCCGGAGCGCAGTCGAGTGTTTGTGCAACGAAAAAAAACGTACTCCCCATATGGACTATGACTTCAAGGTCGCATCGAAGTCAGTCGGCAACTCAAAAATAACCTCAATTATTGCGTGTGTGGGGCTTCACTGACTGCAGGGCTTAAAGTTCACTGGGAGCCGCAATAACTAGTGAATCGAGTGGATGCGGTTTAACATAGATTCGTTTTAAACTACGTAAATCTGTGTCTCGTTTCTACGCATTGAATCCATTTCGACCTTCTTAATCAGCAAAGACATCAATCTGTCTGGCATAGTAATCAATATGAGGAAAACTACTGCGAAAATACAATCGCATTTCCTCGTTTTCATTGCGAGCATTTTTCCAGCTGATCATCTAAGCTAAACACATTCATAACATATTGTAGTCGGACGTGTGAAATCATCCCACCAAATTTTCATAACATAAGTCGCGCCAGAATTTTGTGTGCTGATAACAAACGTATCTGTCTGATAACGAGAGATTTGACTGCATAATCATAAATTTAGTACATTTAACATATACAATAATCGACCATTTGTTTTTGTACCTTTTCAGTTTGTACCGATTGCGGTGGGCGTGGTTGCAGTGGTCGCAGGCGCCCTTATCGTCCACTATTTCATCAACAAGAAGTCAACCAAGCCACGCAGAGAACCCAACCGAACAGCACGATTGCGCACCCTGGTTGATCCGAACGACAAGTACCAGTTGCCATTGATTGAGAAGGAGGTGCTCAGCCATGATACACGTCGTTTCCGCTTCGGACTGCCCTCGAAGCAGCACATACTGGGCCTGCCTGTGGGCCAGCACATTCATCTGATAGCAACAATCGAGAACGAACTGGTCATTAGGCCATACACTCCCATCTCGTCGGACGAGGATGTAGGCTATGTGGATCTTGTGGTGAAGGTGTACTTCAAGGACACGCATCCCAAGTTCCCAGCTGGTGGCAAGATGACGCAGCACTTGGAGCAAATGGAGGTCGGCGACAAGATTTCGTTCCGTGGACCCTCTGGACGTCTGCAATACTTGGGTAACGGCACCTTCTCAATTAAGAAACTACGCAAGGATCCACCCAAGCATGTGTCCGCGAAGTATGTTAATATGATTGCCGGCGGCACAGGCATCACGCCCATGTTGCAATTAGTCCGTGAGGTTCTGAAGCGCAACGAAAAAGACAAAACCCAATTGGCGCTGATCTTCGCAAACCAGGTAAGTCTTTTGTGGCATTTATCAAGAGTATATTCGATTATATAAAGCGCTGATATCTGTTTATAGAGTGAAAAGGATATTCTGCTGCGTGAGGAGCTGGATGAACTAGCAAAGAAACATCCCGACCAGTTCAAGGTCTGGTACACTGTTGATAAGGCAACCGAAGGTGAGCTTGCGGCGTCGATTGTATTTGTTGCTGTTACTGCACTAGTCTGGCATATAATCATAACTGTTCGGCCATTTCTTCATTTCATATTCATGATAGAAAGCATTAGGAACTATGTGACAAGTAATGTTATATGTAGATACTAGAATGTATAGCAGGTTGGCACTCAATTTAAAAAGGGAGGGTCCAGCTCAGTCATATAGTTTAAGTAACATTTTAAATTGTTAGTCCTCAAATCTAAGCTGAAGAGAATCATTTGCTATGTAGTTTAAAGTATGTTAGGCACTTCTATGAATATATCTATATACATAGGTATATAAAAGCTTTCCGCTTAATGCCTCTTGACAATGTTTCAAAGATCTTCCGATTGACAGTGCATATTTTGTAGGAACTAAATTAAATCTCTTTTAAGAAATAGTCTCACATTCATTTTGCATGCTTCTGCATTGTATTTAGATAAATCGAAATCCATTTCAAATCATCATTCTCACCAGTTGTGGCTAAGCCATGAGTTATCTATTATGTTGAGTATTTTGTGTCTGCCCCCCTCGCCACATGCTGCCCTCAAACGGATGCCCCGCACGGCGCACGCCCGCTTCATAGCCTGGTCCTACAACACCGGCCACGTCAGCGATGAGATGATGCGTGAGCATCTGCTTCCGCCTGACCCGTTAACGTTGTGTCTGCTATGCGGACCGCCACCCATGGTGAACTATACTTGCATACCGGGTCTGGAGCGGCTGGGCCACCGGACCGAGCAACGTTTTAGCTATTAAGTCAATCAAGTCATGCGCTCTTCAGCTAGCAGCTAGTTTGTAAGAAAGTTTTGCTTTCATTTTCGAAGTACAAGGGAATACTGGGAATACATCGTGTAGGTCCTAAAGTAGAAGAAATTTAAAACGAGTGATAATGAAGACACAATTCTAACAAATACATTCTTTCTTTGTTTTCTGATATCCCCCAAACAGGCTGGACCTACAGCGAGGGCTTTATCAATGATGAAATGATTGCCGCTCATCTGCTGCCGGCCAACGATGACACAATTGTTCTGCTTTGCGGACCGCCTCCCATGATCAACTTTGCCTGCAATCCAGCCTTAGATAAGCTCAACTTCCATCCGGACACACGATTTGCGTATTAGTAGGCTGTGCACCTTCTTCTCAACGGGGCAACGGGAGCATCGGGGGAAATACCTGCATTGGAGACATAATTTGCATTTCTGTTTGTCAACTTACTTTCGCTCAAGCGTTGCATTTGTTATCACGACGACGAATTGACTATGAATAATATGAATAATACTCCCAGCCGAGTAGCCACTCTACAACGTCCGCTTGGTGTGTGTGTGTGATTAGGATCAAAGCATGCAAATGCAACAACACCTTAGCACTTTAATTTGTTTTCTTTTTTCCAATAAAACAACTGTTAAGAAAAGCACAAGTGTTTGCAATACGAGCAATTTGTTGTCGTTGAACTCAGACTTGACATCAAATCGATTAAAGCATTTCTCACCTTTAATTTGCATTCATTCACGCAAGAATATGTTAATTAAGGCCATTGAATGAAGCCAATTTTATTCCAGGCACTACATATGTCGTATAAAGTGCTTATGAATGAATGCGTAAATTAATGAACTGTCTATAGATATAATTAGTGTGTTTAGACTCTGTTTCAAGCAAGCTTATTTGATTTTAAATATTGTATTTATTCTTCTTTTAACAACTGTGCTATTTTATACTTTCTAAACACTTTGAATGCATTTATCTGGGAACAATGTCTTCTTCTTGATTTACTGACCCCATTTACTTAATTCAAAGTGTGTATTGCAATACAAATATGTTTAGAATGTGTATTGCGATACAAATAGGAATATTTTTGCAACACTTTTTCCGCGCGGCATGCCATTTGTAAAGACAGTCATGGTAAGGTCCAATTCAATGTCCTGTGGTCCCTCCAGTGACTTCCTTAATATAAGATTGACTTGATTGTTGTTCTTTAAAGTGCTGAAAATGTAATTGATATTATTATATGATTATTATTTATAGCATATCTTCATTACATACTCGAAATAATGTTCTGTAGCCTTTTCAATACTCGGAGCAGCTTGAGTGCGTATTATTTTTAGATCGAAATCAATATCATCGTACCATATGGGACCACGTAGTGTAAATATTGTTCGACCATCTGGAGGCATCAATAATTTCGATACAAACGTTATGAAATTATAAGTATATGCTGTCGGCTTTGTATAACACTCTTCGCCCTCGCAGAACTTGATGTTCTGTCGGCAGCGGCTGAAATGTTAATTGATAAAGATTATTATTCTTTAAGTGTTGCAATGGTTTGTACATACTTTTTTTGTTCCGAATCATTTATGTAGCCAGGCGGACAATTTACCGTAGTACATTTGAAACTTCCACGAATGTTGGTGCAAATATCGTTCTATAAATATATATATAGTAAAGTATACATAATGATAAAGCAAATTAAAATAGTCTTACTCGACCAGTGCAGACATGATTGCCATTTTCCGTGCCACACTCGTCTATATCGCGACAGGTTGTTTTATCTGCTGACAATGTGTATCCGCGTGGACAAGAACATTGGTATGAGCCGGCTGTATTAATGCAGAATCTGAAAATATACTTTATATTAATTTGTTATCTATGTAAACCATATATACCTCTCGCTCTATCTTACTATCTTAGCAAATGATTATATATTTAGTTTTCCTTACCCCATGCAAAGTTTGTAATCTTTATGCACTTCACATTCGTCAATATCATTGCAAGTTCGATTATCGTAAGCAAGTTCGTAGCCCTGGTTACAAGTGCATCGGTAGCCTCCCCAGAAGTTTACACATTTCTGCTGACAGAGTCCGGATATAGATTGACACTCATCCACGTCGAAGCACTGTGAATGGCTCTGTCCACCGTCCACATCGTGACCAGGTTTCTTTTGGAAACCGGACTTGCATTCACAGTAATAGGAACCAATCGTATTGAAACATTGTGCATTTGATGAGCAGACTGCCTGATCTTGAGCACACTCGTTGATGTCCACACAGGTGTTGGAGCCATCCGACAGTCGAGACACCTGATGGCCCGTGGGACAAGCGCAGATGTATCCTCCAACTCGATTACGGCAGATCTGTCCATCTCCGCAATTGTTATCGCCTGTAGCGCACTCATCAATATCTGTTTGAATTCGAGTTTAATATACATTAATATTAAAATGGTTATAGTTTTATAGTACATTTATAGCCAGTAGTCACTCACCTACACAGGAGCTGGCATCCGGTGTTGGTTTATAGCCAGCAGGACACTGCAGTAAACTTTCACAGCGGTACGACCCGTTCAAGTTGATGCATCGTTCATGGTTCTGGCAAGGTTTGCTCTGTGTGCATTCGTTTATATCTGATAAAAATTAAGTTATGTTATAGTATTAATTATATTAATGAATTACTATAATCATATTTACCAACACATGCTCCTAAATGATTACGATGGAATCCTGGTAGGCACGGCTGTCGCGTTATCTTGTAATTTGGTCCGTAATTCAAGCGATTATTGGTCTGTTGCGATACATAACGATTGCCGTTGTTATTTGTATAAGGTGGCTGTGTTGTCGTTGTTGTTGTTGTGGTTGCTCGCGTTGTTGTTGTAGTTGTTGTAGTTGTTTTTCTATGGCATCGGAATGATCCTTTGGTATTAAAACATTCGTAATTCGCATCGCAATTGTGAGTTTTCAGTGCGCATTCATCGTCATCTGTAATTAAGTTCAAAATATAAATTGCATCGTCAAAATTGTATACGAATGGTACTACTACAGCTTGATAAGTTAATATATTTATTGAAACATGTTTCTTACCGTCGCAATTTCCAGTCTCTGCATTAAGAGTATATCCTGTTCCACAAGAGGTCCATCTCTGTCGAATATTTAAATTATATTATTTCTGGATTGTCTTGTTAAAAAGGTTAAGAACAACATACCGTGCATACATACGAACCGATAGTGTTATCACATCTTTGCGTTGGCAGGCAGTTGTGATTATTAATTGAGCATTCATTAATATCTACACATACAGGACACATAGGTTAATATATTTCTATAACAAGCTAAATATTATCGAACAAGACATGGGTTCATTTATAAACATTTATACATATACAAAGAAATGTTCTAGACAATTATTACTGTAGTTTAGTACACCTACCCACGCATTCATTTTGTGTAACGTCCAAACTGTATCCGGGCAGGCAATTACAGTAGTAACTTCCTACAGTATTCTTGCACTCCTGGTGCACTTCGCCTTTACACAAGTTGGTCAGATTATTGAGGCACTCATCAATATCTGCGCAACGGCTGTCCTTTAAATAGTACCCAGTGTCACAAATTTCTGTTTCGGGTGGTAAGGATTGTATTATAAAACAAGTTTAAATTGAGTTAGTTACCGAATTACCATCACATACACTGGATTCATTATTGTAGATGTATCCTGGTTGGCAAGTGATATCATTTTTAGTCAGACACTGATAATCCCCAATCTTATTGTGACAATACTGGGTCGGCAGGCATTTGTGCAAGTTCTCTTTGCACTCATCGATATCCACACACTTTCCTTGAAGTTCATCCATACCATATCCGTCGGGACAGACGTCACCATCTTCTTTGTCAGCTAGTGAACAGGTCACATTATTGTCATCTAAAGTATAACCTGGCCTACAACTGCATTTATAGGCGTCAAAGGTATTTTCGCAAATATGCGCACAAAGATTGGGGACCTTGCCACAAATGTCATCTGTACAAATTAAATACAAATGTTAATAGTTAATAAAGTAGTGTATGAATATATGTAATGTAATGTGATGTTACTGTACTCACCATCATCGGTTAACACAATAGTTCCGTCGGTATTCTCGTGACTTGCTTCAACAAGGTCCTCCCCATTGGTAGCATGGGGAATATCTTCATCATCATCATCCTCATCAGCATCAATCTGTTTGTCATCTTTAATAGTACTTACAGCGGAATCAGCAAAGTTGTTATCAGAACAACAAATCTGATACGACTCGATATTCGAAAGGAATGAAAATAACGGGTCCTTGCATTTTTGCTTGCTGGCCTTAACTGCCAATCCAACTGAAAGTATTAATATGCAATATATCAATTAAGAAAAAGTAAATAAAAGAATTATACACTTGTGTTCTAACCTTGGCACGCTCGGCAACAGTTCGTATAGGAAGTAGATGTTGTGTTATCTTCATTATCGCATTTGGTGCCATCCAATGCGGCTAGACGACCCAGCTCACAGTTCTGATGATCTAATTCTCTGGAACAGCATACTCCGAATGTGGACGAGCAGAGTCCGACCCAAATTCTGGAAATACTCAGAACCGACGAGTCCATATTCTTACATCCATTCTTAATGCGTGCGTTTCTCAGTCCACTTATGCAACATTTTCGTATATAGTCCGAAATTTGTTCTACGTGCGAAGCAAAAATAAACGTGTACAATTTATTTAAGAATAAAAATGCTCAAGGGCTTCATGAAGAGCGATGAATACTAGGTGTACACGTATGTTTGTTGTGTATGTGTACAAATGTAAAAATGTTGGTAGATAAACTCTTATCCGTATGTACAAACATAATGCAGATACCCACATATTTAACGTACAAACAAGTCATACAAAAGATGAACTGGAAAATAAAGGCAAACAGACTCGCAATCTGATACATATATACATACATGTACACACATACATATAGGCACATCCAACTATTAATTGTATACTCTCGCACGCATTGGTTTGATAACACATAGGACCATCTTCTTATGTATGTTAATGTAAATGTAGTGTGTATGAATTTACGCATCAATATGTATGCATGTTTTCTGCATTTAATGTCGCAATATTGTATAATCATTTCTAAACTTAAACTTACCGTCTGCTTGGCCTCCAATTAGGGAATATGTAATTATGATTGTTTGAATGTACCCTAAAACTAATAAAATACGCATTATAAATCTATTTAATGACCTTGTCGCTTTTAAAATTTAAACTTTCGTTCCGATGCTCAATGTGCATTACGAGACGTCTTTTTCTCAACTGGAGATTGCGCCGGTCATGTATAAAGAATATAAGAATAAAAGATTCAAGCACGCGGTGCTCCACACACTCTGATAAAGATAGCGAGATACACACACAGATAACATAATAAATCTGACAAAGCAAAGTAGAAACTACATATGCCTTTAGGACTGATAAAACTCATGAACAGCGATTCGAGTGTAAGTTCAGAAACACTGGGTAAGAATGAATGTAGGAATTATGAAAAGAAGAGGTTCTAAATAGTTATCATTCGCACATTGTATCTTTCAGTTGTCTTAGGCTATTGTAGGACCATTCCAATGCTGAGAACTGATCGGTTTGTTTATGAAAACTGCCGAAAAGGTTAACACACACATCTCAGCAGGAGTGCAGACTGTTTCAACTGTGGGCCCACTGTAGACATCTCACTTTTTTATTTTTTATTAAATATCCAATATGCAATATTTTCCTGTGAAGCAATAGTCTTCTTTTGCCAGGTCTTTTTGAAACAGAACATATGTCATTCCATTGTATCTGATAACTACTGTTTTAAGATCAAAACAACACAAAAACAAACACAGAATGATATGTAAACTAAGAGAGCGTGAGACTGTTTTGCACGCACACACAATAGAGTATAAGAGCGAAGTATAAGAGTAGTCGTTGCATCGCACTGCTACACTGCAATTATATGGCTAAAGAACAGCTGGAGACTGAGTGAAAGAGAGATTTAACTACGTAGGAAAAACAACATCAAAAATTCTAAAAATAGAACCTACATAGAGGAAGGTACAGATCAAAATAAGAAATTAGCTGACAAGAATTGTTTGACTAATTAAAGGCACGATCGGAAAGTAAACGAATTACTGATGGCATATTTAAATGTTATAATTAATTGATAATTACACTGTGGATGTTGGAGCAAATAGTAGAAACTGCAGTAGGCAGCGCTGCTCAAAGCTGCAGAAAATGTTAATTTGATATAATAACTGCTAATATTTAAATTTAAGGGATAAATGAATGTAGTGTCGCAAATCAGTTATTTATATATCCCCTTTGCCCATCGAAAGTATCTTATAAATATAACTCTTACCTGTAAGTACGAATACTTCTGGCAAAAGGCAGAACAAAGTCTTCCCTTAGTCGCTCAGCTTTCGCCAACGACCATACCACGCTGAATACATCGGTTCTCGTCCGATCACCGAAATTAAGCAGCGTCGGGCGCGGTTAGTACTTAGATGGGGGACCGCTTGGGAACACCGCGTGTTGTTGGCATCAGTTGTCAATAACTTTTTTTTCTCATTTTCTATAACTTTTTAATTTCATTTATATTTTCCTTTTTTCGCGGTTTGTTTTTATTTGAAAATAGTTCGCTTTTTCTTTCGTGCTCCCCTTCGCCAGTGCCTTCGAAAGTATCTTATAAATATAACTCTTACCTGTAAGTACGAATACTTCTGGCAAAAGGCAGAACAAAGTCTTCCCTTAGTCCACGCTGAATACATCGGTTCTCGTCCGATCACCGAAATTAAGCAGCGTCGGGCGCGGTTAGTACTTAGATGGGGGACCGCTTGGGAACACCGCGTGTTGTTGGCATCAGTTGTCAATAACTTTTTTTTCTCATTTTCTATAACTTTTTAATTTCATTTATATTTTCCTTTTTTCGCGGTTTGTTTTTATTTGAAAATAGTTCGCTTTTTCTTTCGTGCTCCCCTTCGCCAGTGCCTTCGAAAGTATCTTATAAATATAACTCTTACCTGTAAGTACGAATACTTCTGGCAAAAGGCAGAACAAAGTCTTCCCTTAGTCGCTCAGCTTTCGCCAACGACCATACCACGCTGAATACATCGGTTCTCGTCCGATCACCGAAATTAAGCAGCGTCGGGCGCGGTTAGTACTTAGATGGGGGACCGCTTGGGAACACCGCGTGTTGTTGGCATCAGTTGTCAATAACTTTTTTTTTCTCATTTTCTATAACTTTTTAATTTCATTTATATTTTCCTTTTTTCGCGGTTTGTTTTTATTTGAAAATAGTTCGCTTTTTCTTTCGTGCTCCCCTTCGCCAGTGCCTTCGAAAGTATCTTATAAATATAACTCTTACCTGTAAGTACGAATACTTCTGGCAAAAGGCAGAACAAAGTCTTCCCTTAGTCCACGCTGAATACATCGGTTCTCGTCCGATCACCGAAATTAAGCAGCGTCGGGCGCGGTTAGTACTTAGATGGGGGACCGCTTGGGAACACCGCGTGTTGTTGGCATCAGTTGTCAATAACTTTTTTTTCTCCATTTTCTATAACTTTTTAATTTCATTTATATTTTCCTTTTTTCGCGGTTTGTTTTTATTTGAAAATAGTTCGCTTTTTCTTTCGTGCTCCCCTTCGCCAGTGCCTTCGAAAGTATCTTATAAATATAACTCTTACCTGTAAGTACGAATACTTCTGGCAAAAGGCAGAACAAAGTCTTCCCTTAGTCGCTCAGCTTTCGCCAACGACCATACCACGCTGAATACATCGGTTCTCGTCCGATCACCGAAATTAAGCAACGTCGGGCGCGGTTAGTACTTAGATGGGGGACCGCTTGGGAACACCGCGTGTTGTTGGCATCAGTTGTCAATAACTTTTTTTTCTCATTTTCTATAACTTTTTAATTTCATTTATATTTTCCTTTTTTCGCGGTTTGTTTTTATTTGAAAATAGTTCGCTTTTTCTTTCGTGCTCCCCTTCGCCAGTGCCTTCGAAAGTATCTTATAAATATAACTCTTACCTGTAAGTACGAATACTTCTGGCAAAAGGCAGAACAAAGTCTTCCCTTAGTCGCTCAGCTTTCGCCAACGACCATACCACGCTGAATACATCGGTTCTCGTCCGATCACCGAAATTAAGCAGCGTCGGGCGCGGTTAGTACTTAGATGGGGGACCGCTTGGGAACACCGCGTGTTGTTGGCATCAGTTGTCAATAACTTTTTTTTTCATTTTCTATAACTTTTTAATTTCATTTATATTTTCCTTTTTTCGCGGTTTGTTTTTATTTGAAAATAGTTCGCTTTTTCTTTCGTGCTCCCCTTCGCCAGTGCCTTCGAAAGTATCTTATAAATATAACTCTTACCTGTAAGTACGAATACTTCTGGCAAAAGGCAGAACAAAGTCTTCCCTTAGTCGCTCAGCTTTCGCCAACGACCATACCACGCTGAATACATCGGTTCTCGTCCGATCACCGAAATTAAGCAGCGTCGGGCGCGGTTAGTACTTAGATGGGGGACCGCTTGGGAACACCGCGTGTTGTTGGCATCAGTTGTCAATAACTTTTTTTTCTCATTTTCTATAACTTTTTAATTTCATTTATATTTTCCTTTTTTCGCGGTTTGTTTTTATTTGAAAATAGTTCGCTTTTTCTTTCGTGCTCCCCTTCGCCAGTGCCTTCGAAAGTATCTTATAAATATAACTCTTACCTGTAAGTACGAATACTTCTGGCAAAAGGCAGAACAAAGTCTTCCCTTAGTCGCTCAGCTTTCGCCAACGACCATACCACGCTGAATACATCGGTTCTCGTCCGATCACCGAAATTAAGCAGCGTCGGGCGCGGTTAGTACTTAGATGGGGGACCGCTTGGGAACACCGCGTGTTGTTGGCATCAGTTGTCAATAACTTTTTTTTTCTCTCATTTTCTATAACTTTTTAATTTCATTTATATTTTCCTTTTTTCGCGGTTTGTTTTTATTTGAAAATAGTTCGCTTTTTCTTTCGTGCTCCCCTTCGCCAGTGCCTTCGAAAGTATCTTATAAATATAACTCTTACCTGTAAGTACGAATACTTCTGGCAAAAGGCAGAACAAAGTCTTCCCTTAGTCCACGCTGAATACATCGGTTCTCGTCCGATCACCGAAATTAAGCAGCGTCGGGCGCGGTTAGTACTTAGATGGGGGACCGCTTGGGAACACCGCGTGTTGTTGGCATCAGTTGTCAATAACTTTTTTTTCTCATTTTCTATAACTTTTTAATTTCATTTATATTTTCCTTTTTTCGCGGTTTGTTTTTATTTGAAAATAGTTCGCTTTTTCTTTCGTGCTCCCCTTCGCCAGTGCCTTCGAAAGTATCTTATAAATATAACTCTTACCTGTAAGTACGAATACTTCTGGCAAAAGGCAGAACAAAGTCTTCCCTTAGTCGCTCAGCTTTCGCCAACGACCATACCACGCTGAATACATCGGTTCTCGTCCGATCACCGAAATTAAGCAACGTCGGGCGCGGTTAGTACTTAGATGGGGGACCGCTTGGGAACACCGCGTGTTGTTGGCATCAGTTGTCAATAACTTTTTTTCTCATTTTCTATAACTTTTTAATTTCATTTATATTTTCCTTTTTTCGCGGTTTGTTTTTATTTGAAAATAGTTCGCTTTTTCTTTCGTGCTCCCCTTCGCCAGTGCCTTCGAAAGTATCTTATAAATATAACTCTTACCTGTAAGTACGAATACTTCTGGCAAAAGGCAGAACAAAGTCTTCCCTTAGTCGCTCAGCTTTCGCCAACGACCATACCACGCTGAATACATCGGTTCTCGTCCGATCACCGAAATTAAGCAGCGTCGGGCGCGGTTAGTACTTAGATGGGGGACCGCTTGGGAACACCGCGTGTTGTTGGCATCAGTTGTCAATAACTTTTTTTTCTCATTTTCTATAACTTTTTAATTTCATTTATATTTTCCTTTTTTCGCGGTTTGTTTTTATTTGAAAATAGTTCGCTTTTTCTTTCGTGCTCCCCTTCGCCAGTGCCTTCGAAAGTATCTTATAAATATAACTCTTACCTGTAAGTACGAATACTTCTGGCAAAAGGCAGAACAAAGTCTTCCCTTAGTCGCTCAGCTTTCGCCAACGACCATACCACGCTGAATACATCGGTTCTCGTCCGATCACCGAAATTAAGCAGCGTCGGGCGCGGTTAGTACTTAGATGGGGGACCGCTTGGGAACACCGCGTGTTGTTGGCATCAGTTGTCAATAACTTTTTTTTCTCATTTTCTATAACTTTTTAATTTCATTTATATTTTCCTTTTTTCGCGGTTTGTTTTTATTTGAAAATAGTTCGCTTTTTCTTTCGTGCTCCCCTTCGCCAGTGCCTTCGAAAGTATCTTATAAATATAACTCTTACCTGTAAGTACGAATACTTCTGGCAAAAGGCAGAACAAAGTCTTCCCTTAGTCGCTCAGCTTTCGCCAACGACCATACCACGCTGAATACATCGGTTCTCGTCCGATCACCGAAATTAAGCAGCGTCGGGCGCGGTTAGTACTTAGATGGGGGACCGCTTGGGAACACCGCGTGTTGTTGGCATCAGTTGTCAATAACTTTTTTTTCTCATTTTCTATAACTTTTTAATTTCATTTATATTTTCCTTTTTTCGCGGTTTTTTTTATTTGAAAATAGTTCGCTTTTTCTTTCGTGCTCCCCTTCGCCAGTGCCTTCGAAAGTATCTTATAAATATAACTCTTACCTGTAAGTACGAATACTTCTGGCAAAAGGCAGAACAAAGTCTTCCCTTAGTCGCTCAGCTTTCGCCAACGACCATACCACGCTGAATACATCGGTTCTCGTCCGATCACCGAAATTAAGCAGCGTCGGGCGCGGTTAGTACTTAGATGGGGGACCGCTTGGGAACACCGCGTGTTGTTGGCATCAGTTGTCAATAACTTTTTTTTCTCATTTTCTATAACTTTTTAATTTCATTTATATTTTCCTTTTTTCGCGGTTTGTTTTTATTTGAAAATAGTTCGCTTTTTCTTTCGTGCTCCCCTTCGCCAGTGCCTTCGAAAGTATCTTATAAATATAACTCTTACCTGTAAGTACGAATACTTCTGGCAAAAGGCAGAACAAAGTCTTCCCTTAGTCGGCCCACGCTGAATACATCGGTTCTCGTCCGATCACCGAAATTAAGCAGCGTCGGGCGCGGTTAGTACTTAGATGGGGGACCGCTTGGGAACACCGCGTGTTGTTGGCATCAGTTGTCAATAACTTTTTTTTCTCATTTTCTATAACTTTTTAATTTCATTTATATTTTCCTTTTTTCGCGGTTTGTTTTTATTTGAAAATAGTTCGCTTTTTCTTTCGTGCTCCCCTTCGCCAGTGCCTTCGAAAGTATCTTATAAATATAACTCTTACCTGTAAGTACGAATACTTCTGGCAAAAGGCAGAACAAAGTCTTCCCTTAGTCGCTCAGCTTTCGCCAACGACCATACCACGCTGAATACATCGGTTCTCGTCCGATCACCGAAATTAAGCAACGTCGGGCGCGGTTAGTACTTAGATGGGGGACCGCTTGGGAACACCGCGTGTTGTTGGCATCAGTTGTCAATAACTTTTTTTTCTCATTTTCTATAACTTTTTAATTTCATTTATATTTTCCTTTTTCGCGGTTTGTTTTTATTTGAAAATAGTTCGCTTTTTCTTTCGTGCTCCCCTTCGCCAGTGCCTTCGAAAGTATCTTATAAATATAACTCTTACCTGTAAGTACGAATACTTCTGGCAAAAGGCAGAACAAAGTCTTCCCTTAGTCGCTCAGCTTTCGCCAACGACCATACCACGCTGAATACATCGGTTCTCGTCCGATCACCGAAATTAAGCAGCGTCGGGCGCGGTTAGTACTTAGATGGGGGACCGCTTGGGAACACCGCGTGTTGTTGGCATCAGTTGTCAATAACTTTTTTTTTCTCATTTTCTATAACTTTTTAATTTCATTTATATTTTCCTTTTTTCGCGGTTTGTTTTTATTTGAAAATAGTTCGCTTTTTCTTTCGTGCTCCCCTTCGCCAGTGCCTTCGAAAGTATCTTATAAATATAACTCTTACCTGTAAGTACGAATACTTCTGGCAAAAGGCAGAACAAAGTCTTCCCTTAGTCGTAATACACGCTGAATACATCGGTTCTCGTCCGATCACCGAAATTAAGCAGCGTCGGGCGCGGTTAGTACTTAGATGGGGGACCGCTTGGGAACACCGCGTGTTGTTGGCATCAGTTGTCAATAACTTTTTTTTCTCATTTTCTATAACTTTTTAATTTCATTTATATTTTCCTTTTTTCGCGGTTTGTTTTTATTTGAAAATAGTTCGCTTTTTCTTTCGTGCTCCCCTTCGCCAGTGCCTTCGAAAGTATCTTATAAATATAACTCTTACCTGTAAGTACGAATACTTCTGGCAAAAGGCAGAACAAAGTCTTCCCTTAGTCGCTCAGCTTTCGCCAACGACCATACCACGCTGAATACATCGGTTCTCGTCCGATCACCGAAATTAAGCAGCGTCGGGCGCGGTTAGTACTTAGATGGGGGACCGCTTGGGAACACCGCGTGTTGTTGGCATCAGTTGTCAATAACTTTTTTTTCTCATTTTCTATAACTTTTTAATTTCATTTATATTTTCCTTTTTTTCGCGGTTTGTTTTTATTTGAAAATAGTTCGCTTTTTCTTTCGTGCTCCCCTTCGCCAGTGCCTTCGAAAGTATCTTATAAATATAACTCTTACCTGTAAGTACGAATACTTCTGGCAAAAGGCAGAACAAAGTCTTCCCTTAGTCGCTCAGCTTTCGCCAACGACCATACCACGCTGAATACATCGGTTCTCGTCCGATCACCGAAATTAAGCAGCGTCGGGCGCGGTTAGTACTTAGATGGGGGACCGCTTGGGAACACCGCGTGTTGTTGGCATCAGTTGTCAATAACTTTTTTTTCTCATTTTCTATAACTTTTTAATTTCATTTATATTTTCCTTTTTTTCGCGGTTTGTTTTTATTTGAAAATAGTTCGCTTTTTCTTTCGTGCTCCCCTTCGCCAGTGCCTTCGAAAGTATCTTATAAATATAACTCTTACCTGTAAGTACGAATACTTCTGGCAAAAGGCAGAACAAAGTCTTCCCTTAGTCGCTCAGCTTTCGCCAACGACCATACCACGCTGAATACATCGGTTCTCGTCCGATCACCGAAATTAAGCAGCGTCGGGCGCGGTTAGTACTTAGATGGGGGACCGCTTGGGAACACCGCGTGTTGTTGGCATCAGTTGTCAATAACTTTTTTTTCTCATTTTCTATAACTTTTTAATTTCATTTATATTTTCCTTTTTTTCGCGGTTTGTTTTTATTTGAAAATAGTTCGCTTTTTCTTTCGTGCTCCCCTTCGCCAGTGCCTTCGAAAGTATCTTATAAATATAACTCTTACCTGTAAGTACGAATACTTCTGGCAAAAGGCAGAACAAAGTCTTCCCTTAGTCGCTCAGCTTTCGCCAACGACCATACCACGCTGAATACATCGGTTCTCGTCCGATCACCGAAATTAAGCAGCGTCGGGCGCGGTTAGTACTTAGATGGGGGACCGCTTGGGAACACCGCGTGTTGTTGGCATCAGTTGTCAATAACTTTTTTTTCTCATTTTCTATAACTTTTTAATTTCATTTATATTTTCCTTTTTTTCGCGGTTTGTTTTTATTTGAAAATAGTTCGCTTTTTCTTTCGTGCTCCCCTTCGCCAGTGCCTTCGAAAGTATCTTATAAATATAACTCTTACCTGTAAGTACGAATACTTCTGGCAAAAGGCAGAACAAAGTCTTCCCTTAGTCGCTCAGCTTTCGCCAACGACCATACCACGCTGAATACATCGGTTCTCGTCCGATCACCGAAATTAAGCAGCGTCGGGCGCGGTTAGTACTTAGATGGGGGACCGCTTGGGAACACCGCGTGTTGTTGGCATCAGTTGTCAATAACTTTTTTTTTCTCATTTTCTATAACTTTTTAATTTCATTTATATTTTCCTTTTTCGCGGTTTGTTTTTATTTGAAAATAGTTCGCTTTTTCTTTCGTGCTCCCCTTCGCCAGTGCCTTCGAAAGTATCTTATAAATATAACTCTTACCTGTAAGTACGAATACTTCTGGCAAAAGGCAGAACAAAGTCTTCCCTTAGTCGCTCAGCTTTCGCCAACGACCATACCACGCTGAATACATCGGTTCTCGTCCGATCACCGAAATTAAGCAGCGTCGGGCGCGGTTAGTACTTAGATGGGGGACCGCTTGGGAACACCGCGTGTTGTTGGCATCAGTTGTCAATAACTTTTTTTTCTCATTTTCTATAACTTTTTAATTTCATTTATATTTTCCTTTTTTCGCGGTTTGTTTTTATTTGAAAATAGTTCGCTTTTTCTTTCGTGCTCCCCTTCGCCAGTGCCTTCGAAAGTATCTTATAAATATAACTCTTACCTGTAAGTACGAATACTTCTGGCAAAAGGCAGAACAAAGTCTTCCCTTAGTCGCTCAGCTTTCGCCAACGACCATACCACGCTGAATACATCGGTTCTCGTCCGATCACCGAAATTAAGCAGCGTCGGGCGCGGTTAGTACTTAGATGGGGGACCGCTTGGGAACACCGCGTGTTGTTGGCATCAGTTGTCAATAACTTTTTTTTTCTCATTTTCTATAACTTTTTAATTTCATTTATATTTTCCTTTTTTTCGCGGTTTGTTTTTATTTGAAAATAGTTCGCTTTTTCTTTCGTGCTCCCCTTCGCCAGTGCCTTCGAAAGTATCTTATAAATATAACTCTTACCTGTAAGTACGAATACTTCTGGCAAAAGGCAGAACAAAGTCTTCCCTTAGTCGCTCAGCTTTCGCCAACGACCATACCACGCTGAATACATCGGTTCTCGTCCGATCACCGAAATTAAGCAGCGTCGGGCGCGGTTAGTACTTAGATGGGGGACCGCTTGGGAACACCGCGTGTTGTTGGCATCAGTTGTCAATAACTTTTTTTTCTCATTTTCTATAACTTTTTAATTTCATTTATATTTTCCTTTTTTTCGCGGTTTGTTTTTATTTGAAAATAGTTCGCTTTTTCTTTCGTGCTCCCCTTCGCCAGTGCCTTCGAAAGTATCTTATAAATATAACTCTTACCTGTAAGTACGAATACTTCTGGCAAAAGGCAGAACAAAGTCTTCCCTTAGTCGCTCAGCTTTCGCCAACGACCATACCACGCTGAATACATCGGTTCTCGTCCGATCACCGAAATTAAGCAGCGTCGGGCGCGGTTAGTACTTAGATGGGGGACCGCTTGGGAACACCGCGTGTTGTTGGCATCAGTTGTCAATAACTTTTTTTTTCTCATTTTCTATAACTTTTTAATTTCATTTATATTTTCCTTTTTTCGCGGTTTGTTTTTATTTGAAAATAGTTCGCTTTTTCTTTCGTGCTCCCCTTCGCCAGTGCCTTCGAAAGTATCTTATAAATATAACTCTTACCTGTAAGTACGAATACTTCTGGCAAAAGGCAGAACAAAGTCTTCCCTTAGTCGCTCAGCTTTCGCCAACGACCATACCACGCTGAATACATCGGTTCTCGTCCGATCACCGAAATTAAGCAGCGTCGGGCGCGGTTAGTACTTAGATGGGGGACCGCTTGGGAACACCGCGTGTTGTTGGCATCAGTTGTCAATAACTTTTTTTTTCTCATTTTCTATAACTTTTTAATTTCATTTATATTTTCCTTTTTTCGCGGTTTGTTTTTATTTGAAAATAGTTCGCTTTTTCTTTCGTGCTCCCCTTCGCCAGTGCCTTCGAAAGTATCTTATAAATATAACTCTTACCTGTAAGTACGAATACTTCTGGCAAAAGGCAGAACAAAGTCTTCCCTTAGTCGCTCAGCTTTCGCCAACGACCATACCACGCTGAATACATCGGTTCTCGTCCGATCACCGAAATTAAGCAGCGTCGGGCGCGGTTAGTACTTAGATGGGGGACCGCTTGGGAACACCGCGTGTTGTTGGCATCAGTTGTCAATAACTTTTTTTTTCTCATTTTCTATAACTTTTTAATTTCATTTATATTTTCCTTTTTTCGCGGTTTGTTTTTATTTGAAAATAGTTCGCTTTTTCTTTCGTGCTCCCCTTCGCCAGTGCCTTCGAAAGTATCTTATAAATATAACTCTTACCTGTAAGTACGAATACTTCTGGCAAAAGGCAGAACAAAGTCTTCCCTTAGTCGCTCAGCTTTCGCCAACGACCATACCACGCTGAATACATCGGTTCTCGTCCGATCACCGAAATTAAGCAGCGTCGGGCGCGGTTAGTACTTAGATGGGGGACCGCTTGGGAACACCGCGTGTTGTTGGCATCAGTTGTCAATAACTTTTTTTTCTCATTTTCTATAACTTTTTAATTTCATTTATATTTTCCTTTTTTCGCGGTTTGTTTTTATTTGAAAATAGTTCGCTTTTTCTTTCGTGCTCCCCTTCGCCAGTGCCTTCGAAAGTATCTTATAAATATAACTCTTACCTGTAAGTACGAATACTTCTGGCAAAAGGCAGAACAAAGTCTTCCCTTAGTCGCTCAGCTTTCGCCAACGACCATACCACGCTGAATACATCGGTTCTCGTCCGATCACCGAAATTAAGCAGCGTCGGGCGCGGTTAGTACTTAGATGGGGGACCGCTTGGGAACACCGCGTGTTGTTGGCATCAGTTGTCAATAACTTTTTTTTCTCATTTTCTATAACTTTTTAATTTCATTTATATTTTCCTTTTTTCGCGGTTTGTTTTTATTTGAAAATAGTTCGCTTTTTCTTTCGTGCTCCCCTTCGCCAGTGCCTTCGAAAGTATCTTATAAATATAACTCTTACCTGTAAGTACGAATACTTCTGGCAAAAGGCAGAACAAAGTCTTCCCTTAGTCGCTCAGCTTTCGCCAACGACCATACCACGCTGAATACATCGGTTCTCGTCCGATCACCGAAATTAAGCAGCGTCGGGCGCGGTTAGTACTTAGATGGGGGACCGCTTGGGAACACCGCGTGTTGTTGGCATCAGTTGTCAATAACTTTTTTTTCTCATTTTCTATAACTTTTTAATTTCATTTATATTTTCCTTTTTCGCGGTTTGTTTTTATTTGAAAATAGTTCGCTTTTTCTTTCGTGCTCCCCTTCGCCAGTGCCTTCGAAAGTATCTTATAAATATAACTCTTACCTGTAAGTACGAATACTTCTGGCAAAAGGCAGAACAAAGTCTTCCCTTAGTCGCTCAGCTTTCGCCAACGACCATACCACGCTGAATACATCGGTTCTCGTCCGATCACCGAAATTAAGCAGCGTCGGGCGCGGTTAGTACTTAGATGGGGGGGACCGCTTGGGAACACCGCGTGTTGTTGGCATCAGTTGTCAATAACTTTTTTTTCTCATTTTCTATAACTTTTTAATTTCATTTATATTTTCCTTTTTTCGCGGTTTGTTTTTATTTGAAAATAGTTCGCTTTTTCTTTCGTGCTCCCCTTCGCCAGTGCCTTCGAAAGTATCTTATAAATATAACTCTTACCTGTAAGTACGAATACTTCTGGCAAAAGGCAGAACAAAGTCTTCCCTTAGTCGCTCAGCTTTCGCCAACGACCATACCACGCTGAATACATCGGTTCTCGTCCGATCACCGAAATTAAGCAGCGTCGGGCGCGGTTAGTACTTAGATGGGGGACCGCTTGGGAACACCGCGTGTTGTTGGCATCAGTTGTCAATAACTTTTTTTTTCTCATTTTCTATAACTTTTTAATTTCATTTATATTTTCCTTTTTCGCGGTTTGTTTTTATTTGAAAATAGTTCGCTTTTTCTTTCGTGCTCCCCTTCGCCAGTGCCTTCGAAAGTATCTTATAAATATAACTCTTACCTGTAAGTACGAATACTTCTGGCAAAAGGCAGAACAAAGTCTTCCCTTAGTCGCTCAGCTTTCGCCAACGACCATACCACGCTGAATACATCGGTTCTCGTCCGATCACCGAAATTAAGCAGCGTCGGGCGCGGTTAGTACTTAGATGGGGGACCGCTTGGGAACACCGCGTGTTGTTGGCATCAGTTGTCAATAACTTTTTTTTCTCATTTTCTATAACTTTTTAATTTCATTTATATTTTCCTTTTTTCGCGGTTTGTTTTTATTTGAAAATAGTTCGCTTTTTCTTTCGTGCTCCCCTTCGCCAGTGCCTTCGAAAGTATCTTATAAATATAACTCTTACCTGTAAGTACGAATACTTCTGGCAAAAGGCAGAACAAAGTCTTCCCTTAGTCGCTCAGCTTTCGCCAACGACCATACCACGCTGAATACATCGGTTCTCGTCCGATCACCGAAATTAAGCAGCGTCGGGCGCGGTTAGTACTTAGATGGGGGACCGCTTGGGAACACCGCGTGTTGTTGGCATCAGTTGTCAATAACTTTTTTTTCTCATTTTCTATAACTTTTTAATTTCATTTATATTTTCCTTTTTTCGCGGTTTGTTTTTATTTGAAAATAGTTCGCTTTTTCTTTCGTGCTCCCCTTCGCCAGTGCCTTCGAAAGTATCTTATAAATATAACTCTTACCTGTAAGTACGAATACTTCTGGCAAAAGGCAGAACAAAGTCTTCCCTTAGTCGCTCAGCTTTCGCCAACGACCATACCACGCTGAATACATCGGTTCTCGTCCGATCACCGAAATTAAGCAGCGTCGGGCGCGGTTAGTACTTAGATGGGGGACCGCTTGGGAACACCGCGTGTTGTTGGCATCAGTTGTCAATAACTTTTTTTTCTCATTTTCTATAACTTTTTAATTTCATTTATATTTTCCTTTTTTCGCGGTTTGTTTTTATTTGAAAATAGTTCGCTTTTTCTTTCGTGCTCCCCTTCGCCAGTGCCTTCGAAAGTATCTTATAAATATAACTCTTACCTGTAAGTACGAATACTTCTGGCAAAAGGCAGAACAAAGTCTTCCCTTAGTCGCTCAGCTTTCGCCAACGACCATACCACGCTGAATACATCGGTTCTCGTCCGATCACCGAAATTAAGCAGCGTCGGGCGCGGTTAGTACTTAGATGGGGGACCGCTTGGGAACACCGCGTGTTGTTGGCATCAGTTGTCAATAACTTTTTTTTTCCATTTTCTATAACTTTTTAATTTCATTTATATTTTCCTTTTTTCGCGGTTTGTTTTTATTTGAAAATAGTTCGCTTTTTCTTTCGTGCTCCCCTTCGCCAGTGCCTTCGAAAGTATCTTATAAATATAACTCTTACCTGTAAGTACGAATACTTCTGGCAAAAGGCAGAACAAAGTCTTCCCTTAGTCGCTCAGCTTTCGCCAACGACCATACCACGCTGAATACATCGGTTCTCGTCCGATCACCGAAATTAAGCAGCGTCGGGCGCGGTTAGTACTTAGATGGGGGACCGCTTGGGAACACCGCGTGTTGTTGGCATCAGTTGTCAATAACTTTTTTTTTCCATTTTCTATAACTTTTTAATTTCATTTATATTTTCCTTTTTTCGCGGTTTGTTTTTATTTGAAAATAGTTCGCTTTTTCTTTCGTGCTCCCCTTCGCCAGTGCCTTCGAAAGTATCTTATAAATATAACTCTTACCTGTAAGTACGAATACTTCTGGCAAAAGGCAGAACAAAGTCTTCCCTTAGTCGCTCAGCTTTCGCCAACGACCATACCACGCTGAATACATCGGTTCTCGTCCGATCACCGAAATTAAGCAGCGTCGGGCGCGGTTAGTACTTAGATGGGGGACCGCTTGGGAACACCGCGTGTTGTTGGCATCAGTTGTCAATAACTTTTTTTTCTCATTTTCTATAACTTTTTAATTTCATTTATATTTTCCTTTTTTCGCGGTTTGTTTTTATTTGAAAATAGTTCGCTTTTTCTTTCGTGCTCCCCTTCGCCAGTGCCTTCGAAAGTATCTTATAAATATAACTCTTACCTGTAAGTACGAATACTTCTGGCAAAAGGCAGAACAAAGTCTTCCCTTAGTCGCTCAGCTTTCGCCAACGACCATACCACGCTGAATACATCGGTTCTCGTCCGATCACCGAAATTAAGCAGCGTCGGGCGCGGTTAGTACTTAGATGGGGGACCGCTTGGGAACACCGCGTGTTGTTGGCATCAGTTGTCAATAACTTTTTTTTCTCATTTTCTATAACTTTTTAATTTCATTTATATTTTCCTTTTTTTCGCGGTTTGTTTTTATTTGAAAATAGTTCGCTTTTTCTTTCGTGCTCCCCTTCGCCAGTGCCTTCGAAAGTATCTTATAAATATAACTCTTACCTGTAAGTACGAATACTTCTGGCAAAAGGCAGAACAAAGTCTTCCCTTAGTCGCTCAGCTTTCGCCAACGACCATACCACGCTGAATACATCGGTTCTCGTCCGATCACCGAAATTAAGCAGCGTCGGGCGCGGTTAGTACTTAGATGGGGGACCGCTTGGGAACACCGCGTGTTGTTGGCATCAGTTGTCAATAACTTTTTTTTCTCATTTTCTATAACTTTTTAATTTCATTTATATTTTCCTTTTTTCGCGGTTTGTTTTTATTTGAAAATAGTTCGCTTTTTCTTTCGTGCTCCCCTTCGCCAGTGCCTTCGAAAGTATCTTATAAATATAACTCTTACCTGTAAGTACGAATACTTCTGGCAAAAGGCAGAACAAAGTCTTCCCTTAGTCGCTCAGCTTTCGCCAACGACCATACCACGCTGAATACATCGGTTCTCGTCCGATCACCGAAATTAAGCAGCGTCGGGCGCGGTTAGTACTTAGATGGGGGACCGCTTGGGAACACCGCGTGTTGTTGGCATCAGTTGTCAATAACTTTTTTTTCTCATTTTCTATAACTTTTTAATTTCATTTATATTTTCCTTTTTTCGCGGTTTGTTTTTATTTGAAAATAGTTCGCTTTTTCTTTCGTGCTCCCCTTCGCCAGTGCCTTCGAAAGTATCTTATAAATATAACTCTTACCTGTAAGTACGAATACTTCTGGCAAAAGGCAGAACAAAGTCTTCCCTTAGTCGCTCAGCTTTCGCCAACGACCATACCACGCTGAATACATCGGTTCTCGTCCGATCACCGAAATTAAGCAGCGTCGGGCGCGGTTAGTACTTAGATGGGGGACCGCTTGGGAACACCGCGTGTTGTTGGCATCAGTTGTCAATAACTTTTTTTTCTCATTTTCTATAACTTTTTAATTTCATTTATATTTTCCTTTTTTCGCGGTTTGTTTTTATTTGAAAATAGTTCGCTTTTTCTTTCGTGCTCCCCTTCGCCAGTGCCTTCGAAAGTATCTTATAAATATAACTCTTACCTGTAAGTACGAATACTTCTGGCAAAAGGCAGAACAAAGTCTTCCCTTAGTCGCTCAGCTTTCGCCAACGACCATACCACGCTGAATACATCGGTTCTCGTCCGATCACCGAAATTAAGCAGCGTCGGGCGCGGTTAGTACTTAGATGGGGGACCGCTTGGGAACACCGCGTGTTGTTGGCATCAGTTGTCAATAACTTTTTTTTTCTCATTTTCTATAACTTTTTAATTTCATTTATATTTTCCTTTTTTCGCGGTTTGTTTTTATTTGAAAATAGTTCGCTTTTTCTTTCGTGCTCCCCTTCGCCAGTGCCTTCGAAAGTATCTTATAAATATAACTCTTACCTGTAAGTACGAATACTTCTGGCAAAAGGCAGAACAAAGTCTTCCCTTAGTCGCTCAGCTTTCGCCAACGACCATACCACGCTGAATACATCGGTTCTCGTCCGATCACCGAAATTAAGCAGCGTCGGGCGCGGTTAGTACTTAGATGGGGGGGACCGCTTGGGAACACCGCGTGTTGTTGGCATCAGTTGTCAATAACTTTTTTTTCTCATTTTCTATAACTTTTTAATTTCATTTATATTTTCCTTTTTTCGCGGTTTGTTTTTATTTGAAAATAGTTCGCTTTTTCTTTCGTGCTCCCCTTCGCCAGTGCCTTCGAAAGTATCTTATAAATATAACTCTTACCTGTAAGTACGAATACTTCTGGCAAAAGGCAGAACAAAGTCTTCCCTTAGTCGCTCAGCTTTCGCCAACGACCATACCACGCTGAATACATCGGTTCTCGTCCGATCACCGAAATTAAGCAGCGTCGGGCGCGGTTAGTACTTAGATGGGGGACCGCTTGGGAACACCGCGTGTTGTTGGCATCAGTTGTCAATAACTTTTTTTTCTCATTTTCTATAACTTTTTAATTTCATTTATATTTTCCTTTTTTCGCGGTTTGTTTTTATTTGAAAATAGTTCGCTTTTTCTTTCGTGCTCCCCTTCGCCAGTGCCTTCGAAAGTATCTTATAAATATAACTCTTACCTGTAAGTACGAATACTTCTGGCAAAAGGCAGAACAAAGTCTTCCCTTAGTCGCTCAGCTTTCGCCAACGACCATACCACGCTGAATACATCGGTTCTCGTCCGATCACCGAAATTAAGCAGCGTCGGGCGCGGTTAGTACTTAGATGGGGGACCGCTTGGGAACACCGCGTGTTGTTGGCATCAGTTGTCAATAACTTTTTTTTTCTCATTTTCTATAACTTTTTAATTTCATTTATATTTTCCTTTTTTCGCGGTTTGTTTTTATTTGAAAATAGTTCGCTTTTTCTTTCGTGCTCCCCTTCGCCAGTGCCTTCGAAAGTATCTTATAAATATAACTCTTACCTGTAAGTACGAATACTTCTGGCAAAAGGCAGAACAAAGTCTTCCCTTAGTCGCTCAGCTTTCGCCAACGACCATACCACGCTGAATACATCGGTTCTCGTCCGATCACCGAAATTAAGCAGCGTCGGGCGCGGTTAGTACTTAGATGGGGGACCGCTTGGGAACACCGCGTGTTGTTGGCATCAGTTGTCAATAACTTTTTTTTCTCATTTTCTATAACTTTTTAATTTCATTTATATTTTCCTTTTTTCGCGGTTTGTTTTTATTTGAAAATAGTTCGCTTTTTCTTTCGTGCTCCCCTTCGCCAGTGCCTTCGAAAGTATCTTATAAATATAACTCTTACCTGTAAGTACGAATACTTCTGGCAAAAGGCAGAACAAAGTCTTCCCTTAGTCGCTCAGCTTTCGCCAACGACCATACCACGCTGAATACATCGGTTCTCGTCCGATCACCGAAATTAAGCAGCGTCGGGCGCGGTTAGTACTTAGATGGGGGACCGCTTGGGAACACCGCGTGTTGTTGGCATCAGTTGTCAATAACTTTTTTTTTCTCATTTTCTATAACTTTTTAATTTCATTTATATTTTCCTTTTTTCGCGGTTTGTTTTTATTTGAAAATAGTTCGCTTTTTCTTTCGTGCTCCCCTTCGCCAGTGCCTTCGAAAGTATCTTATAAATATAACTCTTACCTGTAAGTACGAATACTTCTGGCAAAAGGCAGAACAAAGTCTTCCCTTAGTCGCTCAGCTTTCGCCAACGACCATACCACGCTGAATACATCGGTTCTCGTCCGATCACCGAAATTAAGCAGCGTCGGGCGCGGTTAGTACTTAGATGGGGGACCGCTTGGGAACACCGCGTGTTGTTGGCATCAGTTGTCAATAACTTTTTTTTCTCATTTTCTATAACTTTTTAATTTCATTTATATTTTCCTTTTTTCGCGGTTTGTTTTTATTTGAAAATAGTTCGCTTTTTCTTTCGTGCTCCCCTTCGCCAGTGCCTTCGAAAGTATCTTATAAATATAACTCTTACCTGTAAGTACGAATACTTCTGGCAAAAGGCAGAACAAAGTCTTCCCTTAGTCGCTCAGCTTTCGCCAACGACCATACCACGCTGAATACATCGGTTCTCGTCCGATCACCGAAATTAAGCAGCGTCGGGCGCGGTTAGTACTTAGATGGGGGACCGCTTGGGAACACCGCGTGTTGTTGGCATCAGTTGTCAATAACTTTTTTTTTCTCATTTTCTATAACTTTTTAATTTCATTTATATTTTCCTTTTTTCGCGGTTTGTTTTTATTTGAAAATAGTTCGCTTTTTCTTTCGTGCTCCCCTTCGCCAGTGCCTTCGAAAGTATCTTATAAATATAACTCTTACCTGTAAGTACGAATACTTCTGGCAAAAGGCAGAACAAAGTCTTCCCTTAGTCGCTCAGCTTTCGCCAACGACCATACCACGCTGAATACATCGGTTCTCGTCCGATCACCGAAATTAAGCAGCGTCGGGCGCGGTTAGTACTTAGATGGGGGACCGCTTGGGAACACCGCGTGTTGTTGGCATCAGTTGTCAATAACTTTTTTTTTCTCATTTTCTATAACTTTTTAATTTCATTTATATTTTCCTTTTTTCGCGGTTTGTTTTTATTTGAAAATAGTTCGCTTTTTCTTTCGTGCTCCCCTTCGCCAGTGCCTTCGAAAGTATCTTATAAATATAACTCTTACCTGTAAGTACGAATACTTCTGGCAAAAGGCAGAACAAAGTCTTCCCTTAGTCGCTCAGCTTTCGCCAACGACCATACCACGCTGAATACATCGGTTCTCGTCCGATCACCGAAATTAAGCAGCGTCGGGCGCGGTTAGTACTTAGATGGGGGACCGCTTGGGAACACCGCGTGTTGTTGGCATCAGTTGTCAATAACTTTTTTTTCTCATTTTCTATAACTTTTTAATTTCATTTATATTTTCCTTTTTCGCGGTTTGTTTTTATTTGAAAATAGTTCGCTTTTTCTTTCGTGCTCCCCTTCGCCAGTGCCTTCGAAAGTATCTTATAAATATAACTCTTACCTGTAAGTACGAATACTTCTGGCAAAAGGCAGAACAAAGTCTTCCCTTAGTCGCTCAGCTTTCGCCAACGACCATACCACGCTGAATACATCGGTTCTCGTCCGATCACCGAAATTAAGCAGCGTCGGGCGCGGTTAGTACTTAGATGGGGGACCGCTTGGGAACACCGCGTGTTGTTGGCATCAGTTGTCAATAACTTTTTTTTCTCATTTTCTATAACTTTTTAATTTCATTTATATTTTCCTTTTTTCGCGGTTTGTTTTTATTTGAAAATAGTTCGCTTTTTCTTTCGTGCTCCCCTTCGCCAGTGCCTTCGAAAGTATCTTATAAATATAACTCTTACCTGTAAGTACGAATACTTCTGGCAAAAGGCAGAACAAAGTCTTCCCTTAGTCGCTCAGCTTTCGCCAACGACCATACCACGCTGAATACATCGGTTCTCGTCCGATCACCGAAATTAAGCAGCGTCGGGCGCGGTTAGTACTTAGATGGGGGACCGCTTGGGAACACCGCGTGTTGTTGGCATCAGTTGTCAATAACTTTTTTTTCTCATTTTCTATAACTTTTTAATTTCATTTATATTTTCCTTTTTTCGCGGTTTGTTTTTATTTGAAAATAGTTCGCTTTTTCTTTCGTGCTCCCCTTCGCCAGTGCCTTCGAAAGTATCTTATAAATATAACTCTTACCTGTAAGTACGAATACTTCTGGCAAAAGGCAGAACAAAGTCTTCCCTTAGTCGCTCAGCTTTCGCCAACGACCATACCACGCTGAATACATCGGTTCTCGTCCGATCACCGAAATTAAGCAGCGTCGGGCGCGGTTAGTACTTAGATGGGGGACCGCTTGGGAACACCGCGTGTTGTTGGCATCAGTTGTCAATAACTTTTTTTTCTCATTTTCTATAACTTTTTAATTTCATTTATATTTTCCTTTTTTCGCGGTTTGTTTTTATTTGAAAATAGTTCGCTTTTTCTTTCGTGCTCCCCTTCGCCAGTGCCTTCGAAAGTATCTTATAAATATAACTCTTACCTGTAAGTACGAATACTTCTGGCAAAAGGCAGAACAAAGTCTTCCCTTAGTCGCTCAGCTTTCGCCAACGACCATACCACGCTGAATACATCGGTTCTCGTCCGATCACCGAAATTAAGCAGCGTCGGGCGCGGTTAGTACTTAGATGGGGGGACCGCTTGGGAACACCGCGTGTTGTTGGCATCAGTTGTCAATAACTTTTTTTTTCCATTTTCTATAACTTTTTAATTTCATTTATATTTTCCTTTTTTCGCGGTTTGTTTTTATTTGAAAATAGTTCGCTTTTTCTTTCGTGCTCCCCTTCGCCAGTGCCTTCGAAAGTATCTTATAAATATAACTCTTACCTGTAAGTACGAATACTTCTGGCAAAAGGCAGAACAAAGTCTTCCCTTAGTCGCTCAGCTTTCGCCAACGACCATACCACGCTGAATACATCGGTTCTCGTCCGATCACCGAAATTAAGCAGCGTCGGGCGCGGTTAGTACTTAGATGGGGGACCGCTTGGGAACACCGCGTGTTGTTGGCATCAGTTGTCAATAACTTTTTTTTCTCATTTTCTATAACTTTTTAATTTCATTTATATTTTCCTTTTTTCGCGGTTTGTTTTTATTTGAAAATAGTTCGCTTTTTCTTTCGTGCTCCCCTTCGCCAGTGCCTTCGAAAGTATCTTATAAATATAACTCTTACCTGTAAGTACGAATACTTCTGGCAAAAGGCAGAACAAAGTCTTCCCTTAGTCGCTCAGCTTTCGCCAACGACCATACCACGCTGAATACATCGGTTCTCGTCCGATCACCGAAATTAAGCAGCGTCGGGCGCGGTTAGTACTTAGATGGGGGACCGCTTGGGAACACCGCGTGTTGTTGGCATCAGTTGTCAATAACTTTTTTTTTCTCATTTTCTATAACTTTTTAATTTCATTTATATTTTCCTTTTTTCGCGGTTTGTTTTTATTTGAAAATAGTTCGCTTTTTCTTTCGTGCTCCCCTTCGCCAGTGCCTTCGAAAGTATCTTATAAATATAACTCTTACCTGTAAGTACGAATACTTCTGGCAAAAGGCAGAACAAAGTCTTCCCTTAGTCGCTCAGCTTTCGCCAACGACCATACCACGCTGAATACATCGGTTCTCGTCCGATCACCGAAATTAAGCAGCGTCGGGCGCGGTTAGTACTTAGATGGGGGACCGCTTGGGAACACCGCGTGTTGTTGGCATCAGTTGTCAATAACTTTTTTTTTCTCATTTTCTATAACTTTTTAATTTCATTTATATTTTCCTTTTTTCGCGGTTTGTTTTTATTTGAAAATAGTTCGCTTTTTCTTTCGTGCTCCCCTTCGCCAGTGCCTTCGAAAGTATCTTATAAATATAACTCTTACCTGTAAGTACGAATACTTCTGGCAAAAGGCAGAACAAAGTCTTCCCTTAGTCGCTCAGCTTTCGCCAACGACCATACCACGCTGAATACATCGGTTCTCGTCCGATCACCGAAATTAAGCAGCGTCGGGCGCGGTTAGTACTTAGATGGGGGACCGCTTGGGAACACCGCGTGTTGTTGGCATCAGTTGTCAATAACTTTTTTTTCTCATTTTCTATAACTTTTTAATTTCATTTATATTTTCCTTTTTTCGCGGTTTGTTTTTATTTGAAAATAGTTCGCTTTTTCTTTCGTGCTCCCCTTCGCCAGTGCCTTCGAAAGTATCTTATAAATATAACTCTTACCTGTAAGTACGAATACTTCTGGCAAAAGGCAGAACAAAGTCTTCCCTTAGTCGCTCAGCTTTCGCCAACGACCATACCACGCTGAATACATCGGTTCTCGTCCGATCACCGAAATTAAGCAGCGTCGGGCGCGGTTAGTACTTAGATGGGGGACCGCTTGGGAACACCGCGTGTTGTTGGCATCAGTTGTCAATAACTTTTTTTTCTCATTTTCTATAACTTTTTAATTTCATTTATATTTTCCTTTTTCGCGGTTTGTTTTTATTTGAAAATAGTTCGCTTTTTCTTTCGTGCTCCCCTTCGCCAGTGCCTTCGAAAGTATCTTATAAATATAACTCTTACCTGTAAGTACGAATACTTCTGGCAAAAGGCAGAACAAAGTCTTCCCTTAGTCGCTCAGCTTTCGCCAACGACCATACCACGCTGAATACATCGGTTCTCGTCCGATCACCGAAATTAAGCAGCGTCGGGCGCGGTTAGTACTTAGATGGGGGACCGCTTGGGAACACCGCGTGTTGTTGGCATCAGTTGTCAATAACTTTTTTTTTCTCATTTTCTATAACTTTTTAATTTCATTTATATTTTCCTTTTTTCGCGGTTTGTTTTTATTTGAAAATAGTTCGCTTTTTCTTTCGTGCTCCCCTTCGCCAGTGCCTTCGAAAGTATCTTATAAATATAACTCTTACCTGTAAGTACGAATACTTCTGGCAAAAGGCAGAACAAAGTCTTCCCTTAGTCGCTCAGCTTTCGCCAACGACCATACCACGCTGAATACATCGGTTCTCGTCCGATCACCGAAATTAAGCAGCGTCGGGCGCGGTTAGTACTTAGATGGGGGACCGCTTGGGAACACCGCGTGTTGTTGGCATCAGTTGTCAATAACTTTTTTTTCTCATTTTCTATAACTTTTTAATTTCATTTATATTTTCCTTTTTTCGCGGTTTGTTTTTATTTGAAAATAGTTCGCTTTTTCTTTCGTGCTCCCCTTCGCCAGTGCCTTCGAAAGTATCTTATAAATATAACTCTTACCTGTAAGTACGAATACTTCTGGCAAAAGGCAGAACAAAGTCTTCCCTTAGTCGCTCAGCTTTCGCCAACGACCATACCACGCTGAATACATCGGTTCTCGTCCGATCACCGAAATTAAGCAGCGTCGGGCGCGGTTAGTACTTAGATGGGGGACCGCTTGGGAACACCGCGTGTTGTTGGCATCAGTTGTCAATAACTTTTTTTTCTCATTTTCTATAACTTTTTAATTTCATTTATATTTTCCTTTTTTCGCGGTTTGTTTTTATTTGAAAATAGTTCGCTTTTTCTTTCGTGCTCCCCTTCGCCAGTGCCTTCGAAAGTATCTTATAAATATAACTCTTACCTGTAAGTACGAATACTTCTGGCAAAAGGCAGAACAAAGTCTTCCCTTAGTCGCTCAGCTTTCGCCAACGACCATACCACGCTGAATACATCGGTTCTCGTCCGATCACCGAAATTAAGCAGCGTCGGGCGCGGTTAGTACTTAGATGGGGGACCGCTTGGGAACACCGCGTGTTGTTGGCATCAGTTGTCAATAACTTTTTTTTCTCATTTTCTATAACTTTTTAATTTCATTTATATTTTCCTTTTTTCGCGGTTTGTTTTTATTTGAAAATAGTTCGCTTTTTCTTTCGTGCTCCCCTTCGCCAGTGCCTTCGAAAGTATCTTATAAATATAACTCTTACCTGTAAGTACGAATACTTCTGGCAAAAGGCAGAACAAAGTCTTCCCTTAGTCGCTCAGCTTTCGCCAACGACCATACCACGCTGAATACATCGGTTCTCGTCCGATCACCGAAATTAAGCAGCGTCGGGCGCGGTTAGTACTTAGATGGGGGACCGCTTGGGAACACCGCGTGTTGTTGGCATCAGTTGTCAATAACTTTTTTTTCTCATTTTCTATAACTTTTTAATTTCATTTATATTTTCCTTTTTTCGCGGTTTGTTTTTATTTGAAAATAGTTCGCTTTTTCTTTCGTGCTCCCCTTCGCCAGTGCCTTCGAAAGTATCTTATAAATATAACTCTTACCTGTAAGTACGAATACTTCTGGCAAAAGGCAGAACAAAGTCTTCCCTTAGTCGCTCAGCTTTCGCCAACGACCATACCACGCTGAATACATCGGTTCTCGTCCGATCACCGAAATTAAGCAGCGTCGGGCGCGGTTAGTACTTAGATGGGGGACCGCTTGGGAACACCGCGTGTTGTTGGCATCAGTTGTCAATAACTTTTTTTTCTCATTTTCTATAACTTTTTAATTTCATTTATATTTTCCTTTTTTCGCGGTTTGTTTTTATTTGAAAATAGTTCGCTTTTTCTTTCGTGCTCCCCTTCGCCAGTGCCTTCGAAAGTATCTTATAAATATAACTCTTACCTGTAAGTACGAATACTTCTGGCAAAAGGCAGAACAAAGTCTTCCCTTAGTCGCTCAGCTTTCGCCAACGACCATACCACGCTGAATACATCGGTTCTCGTCCGATCACCGAAATTAAGCAGCGTCGGGCGCGGTTAGTACTTAGATGGGGGACCGCTTGGGAACACCGCGTGTTGTTGGCATCAGTTGTCAATAACTTTTTTTTCTCATTTTCTATAACTTTTTAATTTCATTTATATTTTCCTTTTTTCGCGGTTTGTTTTTATTTGAAAAAGTTCGCTTTTTTGTGTGGCTGTTTATTTTTCTTTATAACTTTTAATTTCATTTATATTTTCCTTTTTCGCGGTTTGTTTTTATTTGAAAATAGTTCGCTTTTTCTTTCGTGCTCCCCTTCGCCAGTGCCTTCGAAAGTATCTTATAAATATAACTCTTACCTGTAAGTACGAATACTTCTGGCAAAAGGCAGAACAAAGTCTTCCCTTAGTCGCTCAGCTTTCGCCAACGACCATACCACGCTGAATACATCGGTTCTCGTCCGATCACCGAAATTAAGCAGCGTCGGGCGCGGTTAGTACTTAGATGGGGGACCGCTTGGGAACACCGCGTGTTGTTGGCATCAGTTGTCAATAACTTTTTTTTCTCATTTTCTATAACTTTTTAATTTCATTTATATTTTCCTTTTTTCGCGGTTTGTTTTTATTTGAAAATAGTTCGCTTTTTCTTTCGTGCTCCCCTTCGCCAGTGCCTTCGAAAGTATCTTATAAATATAACTCTTACCTGTAAGTACGAATACTTCTGGCAAAAGGCAGAACAAAGTCTTCCCTTAGTCGCTCAGCTTTCGCCAACGACCATACCACGCTGAATACATCGGTTCTCGTCCGATCACCGAAATTAAGCAGCGTCGGGCGCGGTTAGTACTTAGATGGGGGACCGCTTGGGAACACCGCGTGTTGTTGGCATCAGTTGTCAATAACTTTTTTTTTCTCATTTTCTATAACTTTTTAATTTCATTTATATTTTCCTTTTTTCGCGGTTTGTTTTTATTTGAAAATAGTTCGCTTTTTCTTTCGTGCTCCCCTTCGCCAGTGCCTTCGAAAGTATCTTATAAATATAACTCTTACCTGTAAGTACGAATACTTCTGGCAAAAGGCAGAACAAAGTCTTCCCTTAGTCGCTCAGCTTTCGCCAACGACCATACCACGCTGAATACATCGGTTCTCGTCCGATCACCGAAATTAAGCAGCGTCGGGCGCGGTTAGTACTTAGATGGGGGACCGCTTGGGAACACCGCGTGTTGTTGGCATCAGTTGTCAATAACTTTTTTTCTCATTTTCTATAACTTTTTAATTTCATTTATATTTTCCTTTTTTCGCGGTTTGTTTTTATTTGAAAATAGTTCGCTTTTTCTTTCGTGCTCCCCTTCGCCAGTGCCTTCGAAAGTATCTTATAAATATAACTCTTACCTGTAAGTACGAATACTTCTGGCAAAAGGCAGAACAAAGTCTTCCCTTAGTCGCTCAGCTTTCGCCAACGACCATACCACGCTGAATACATCGGTTCTCGTCCGATCACCGAAATTAAGCAGCGTCGGGCGCGGTTAGTACTTAGATGGGGGACCGCTTGGGAACACCGCGTGTTGTTGGCATCAGTTGTCAATAACTTTTTTTTCTCATTTTCTATAACTTTTTAATTTCATTTATATTTTCCTTTTTTCGCGGTTTGTTTTTATTTGAAAATAGTTCGCTTTTTCTTTCGTGCTCCCCTTCGCCAGTGCCTTCGAAAGTATCTTATAAATATAACTCTTACCTGTAAGTACGAATACTTCTGGCAAAAGGCAGAACAAAGTCTTCCCTTAGTCGCTCAGCTTTCGCCAACGACCATACCACGCTGAATACATCGGTTCTCGTCCGATCACCGAAATTAAGCAGCGTCGGGCGCGGTTAGTACTTAGATGGGGGACCGCTTGGGAACACCGCGTGTTGTTGGCATCAGTTGTCAATAACTTTTTTTTCTCATTTTCTATAACTTTTTAATTTCATTTATATTTTCCTTTTTTCGCGGTTTGTTTTTATTTGAAAATAGTTCGCTTTTTCTTTCGTGCTCCCCTTCGCCAGTGCCTTCGAAAGTATCTTATAAATATAACTCTTACCTGTAAGTACGAATACTTCTGGCAAAAGGCAGAACAAAGTCTTCCCTTAGTCGCTCAGCTTTCGCCAACGACCATACCACGCTGAATACATCGGTTCTCGTCCGATCACCGAAATTAAGCAGCGTCGGGCGCGGTTAGTACTTAGATGGGGGACCGCTTGGGAACACCGCGTGTTGTTGGCATCAGTTGTCAATAACTTTTTTTTCTCATTTTCTATAACTTTTTAATTTCATTTATATTTTCCTTTTTTCGCGGTTTGTTTTTATTTGAAAATAGTTCGCTTTTTCTTTCGTGCTCCCCTTCGCCAGTGCCTTCGAAAGTATCTTATAAATATAACTCTTACCTGTAAGTACGAATACTTCTGGCAAAAGGCAGAACAAAGTCTTCCCTTAGTCGCTCAGCTTTCGCCAACGACCATACCACGCTGAATACATCGGTTCTCGTCCGATCACCGAAATTAAGCAGCGTCGGGCGCGGTTAGTACTTAGATGGGGGACCGCTTGGGAACACCGCGTGTTGTTGGCATCAGTTGTCAATAACTTTTTTTTCTCATTTTCTATAACTTTTTAATTTCATTTATATTTTCCTTTTTTCGCGGTTTGTTTTTATTTGAAAATAGTTCGCTTTTTCTTTCGTGCTCCCCTTCGCCAGTGCCTTCGAAAGTATCTTATAAATATAACTCTTACCTGTAAGTACGAATACTTCTGGCAAAAGGCAGAACAAAGTCTTCCCTTAGTCGCTCAGCTTTCGCCAACGACCATACCACGCTGAATACATCGGTTCTCGTCCGATCACCGAAATTAAGCAGCGTCGGGCGCGGTTAGTACTTAGATGAGGGACCGCTTGGGAACACCGCGTGTTGTTGGCATCAGTTGTCAATAACTTTTTTTTTCTCATTTTCTATAACTTTTTAATTTCATTTATATTTTCCTTTTTTCGCGGTTTGTTTTTATTTGAAAATAGTTCGCTTTTTCTTTCGTGCTCCCCTTCGCCAGTGCCTTCGAAAGTATCTTATAAATATAACTCTTACCTGTAAGTACGAATACTTCTGGCAAAAGGCAGAACAAAGTCTTCCCTTAGTCCACGCTGAATACATCGGTTCTCGTCCGATCACCGAAATTAAGCAGCGTCGGGCGCGGTTAGTACTTAGATGGGGGACCGCTTGGGAACACCGCGTGTTGTTGGCATCAGTTGTCAATAACTTTTTTTTCTCATTTTCTATAACTTTTTAATTTCATTTATATAATATTTTCCTTTTTTCGCGGTTTGTTTTTATTTGAAAATAGTTCGCTTTTTCTTTCGTGCTCCCCTTCGCCAGTGCCTTCGAAAGTATCTTATAAATATAACTCTTACCTGTAAGTACGAATACTTCTGGCAAAAGGCAGAACAAAGTCTTCCCTTAGTCGCTCAGCTTTCGCCAACGACCATACCACGCTGAATACATCGGTTCTCGTCCGATCACCGAAATTAAGCAGCGTCGGGCGCGGTTAGTACTTAGATGGGTACCGCTTGGGAACACCGCGTGTTGTTGGCATCAGTTGTCAATAACTTTTTTTTCTCATTTTCTATAACTTTTTAATTTCATTTATATTTTCCTTTTTTCGCGGTTTGTTTTTATTTGAAAATAGTTCGCTTTTTCTTTCGTGCTCCCCTTCGCCAGTGCCTTCGAAAGTATCTTATAAATATAACTCTTACCTGTAAGTACGAATACTTCTGGCAAAAGGCAGAACAAAGTCTTCCCTTAGTCGCTCAGCTTTCGCCAACGACCATACCACGCTGAATACATCGGTTCTCGTCCGATCACCGAAATTAAGCAGCGTCGGGCGCGGTTAGTACTTAGATGAGGGACCGCTTGGGAACACCGCGTGTTGTTGGCATCAGTTGTCAATAACTTTTTTTCTCATTTTCTATAACTTTTTAATTTCATTTATATTTTCCTTTTTTCGCGGTTTGTTTTTATTTGAAAATAGTTCGCTTTTTCTTTCGTGCTCCCCTTCGCCAGTGCCTTCGAAAGTATCTTATAAATATAACTCTTACCTGTAAGTACGAATACTTCTGGCAAAAGGCAGAACAAAGTCTTCCCTTAGTCGCTCAGCTTTCGCCAACGACCATACCACGCTGAATACATCGGTTCTCGTCCGATCACCGAAATTAAGCAGCGTCGGGCGCGGTTAGTACTTAGATGGGGGACCGCTTGGGAACACCGCGTGTTGTTGGCATCAGTTGTCAATAACTTTTTTTTCTCATTTTCTATAACTTTTTAATTTCATTTATATTTTCCTTTTTTCGCGGTTTGTTTTTATTTGAAAATAGTTCGCTTTTTCTTTCGTGCTCCCCTTCGCCAGTGCCTTCGAAAGTATCTTATAAATATAACTCTTACCTGTAAGTACGAATACTTCTGGCAAAAGGCAGAACAAAGTCTTCCCTTAGTCGCTCAGCTTTCGCCAACGACCATACCACGCTGAATACATCGGTTCTCGTCCGATCACCGAAATTAAGCAGCGTCGGGCGCGGTTAGTACTTAGATGGGGGACCGCTTGGGAACACCGCGTGTTGTTGGCATCAGTTGTCAATAACTTTTTTTTCTCATTTTCTATAACTTTTTAATTTCATTTATATTTTCCTTTTTTCGCGGTTTGTTTTTATTTGAAAATAGTTCGCTTTTTCTTTCGTGCTCCCCTTCGCCAGTGCCTTCGAAAGTATCTTATAAATATAACTCTTACCTGTAAGTACGAATACTTCTGGCAAAAGGCAGAACAAAGTCTTCCCTTAGTCGCTCAGCTTTCGCCAACGACCATACCACGCTGAATACATCGGTTCTCGTCCGATCACCGAAATTAAGCAGCGTCGGGCGCGGTTAGTACTTAGATGGGGGACCGCTTGGGAACACCGCGTGTTGTTGGCATCAGTTGTCAATAACTTTTTTTTCTCATTTTCTATACCTTTTTGATTTCATTTATATTTTCCTTTTTTCGCGGTTTGTTTTTATTTGAAAATAGTTCGCTTTTTCTTTCGTGCTCCCCTTCGCCAGTGCCTTCGAAAGTATCTTATAAATATAACTCTTACCTGTAAGTACGAATACTTCTGGCAAAAGGCAGAACAAAGTCTTCCCTTAGTCGCTCAGCTTTCGCCAACGACCATACCACGCTGAATACATCGGTTCTCGTCCGATCACCGAAATTAAGCAGCGTCGGGCGCGGTTAGTACTTAGATGGGGGACCGCTTGGGAACACCGCGTGTTGTTGGCATCAGTTGTCAATAACTTTTTTTTCTCATTTTCTATAACTTTTTAATTTCATTTATATTTTCCTTTTTTCGCGGTTTGTTTTTATTTGAAAATAGTTCGCTTTTTCTTTCGTGCTCCCCTTCGCCAGTGCCTTCGAAAGTATCTTATAAATATAACTCTTACCTGTAAGTACGAATACTTCTGGCAAAAGGCAGAACAAAGTCTTCCCTTAGTCGCTCAGCTTTCGCCAACGACCATACCACGCTGAATACATCGGTTCTCGTCCGATCACCGAAATTAAGCAGCGTCGGGCGCGGTTAGTACTTAGATGGGGGACCGCTTGGGAACACCGCGTGTTGTTGGCATCAGTTGTCAATAACTTTTTTTTCTCATTTTCTATAACTTTTTAATTTCATTTATATTTTCCTTTTTTCGCGGTTTGTTTTTATTTGAAAATAGTTCGCTTTTTCTTTCGTGCTCCCCTTCGCCAGTGCCTTCGAAAGTATCTTATAAATATAACTCTTACCTGTAAGTACGAATACTTCTGGCAAAAGGCAGAACAAAGTCTTCCCTTAGTCGCTCAGCTTTCGCCAACGACCATACCACGCTGAATACATCGGTTCTCGTCCGATCACCGAAATTAAGCAGCGTCGGGCGCGGTTAGTACTTAGATGGGGGACCGCTTGGGAACACCGCGTGTTGTTGGCATCAGTTGTCAATAACTTTTTTTTCTCATTTTCTATAACTTTTTAATTTCATTTATATTTTCCTTTTTTCGCGGTTTGTTTTTATTTGAAAATAGTTCGCTTTTTCTTTCGTGCTCCCCTTCGCCAGTGCCTTCGAAAGTATCTTATAAATATAACTCTTACCTGTAAGTACGAATACTTCTGGCAAAAGGCAGAACAAAGTCTTCCCTTAGTCGCTCAGCTTTCGCCAACGACCATACCACGCTGAATACATCGGTTCTCGTCCGATCACCGAAATTAAGCAGCGTCGGGCGCGGTTAGTACTTAGATGGGGGACCGCTTGGGAACACCGCGTGTTGTTGGCATCAGTTGTCAATAACTTTTTTTTCTCATTTTCTATAACTTTTTAATTTCATTTATATTTTCCTTTTTTCGCGGTTTGTTTTTATTTGAAAATAGTTCGCTTTTTCTTTCGTGCTCCCCTTCGCCAGTGCCTTCGAAAGTACTAGGTGGAGTGAAAAGTAACCTCCTTGGGAATGAAAAAAACATTTTTTTTTAAATGTTTTTTTATTTTATTAAATTTAACCCCTTTTTAGGTCGATACACTAAATCCAGCGATTTTTCAACTTCTTGATCCCGTCCGAAAAATTATTTTCCGGAAGGTCTGTAAAATACCCCTCCGCGGTGTGGATAATTTCGAAAAATTCATCGTGTGAGCTTAATTTTTTATTGATGAGCCATCTTTTGAGGTTTGAGAAGAGATTGTAATCTAAGGGAACCAATATGTATGAAAAAGGGGGATATGGAAGTAATTGAAGCCCCAAATAATTTATTTTGGCCAAAGTTTCGTTTCTCGTGTTTTTGGTGTGGAGCCAGTTTCGCGGCACCCTTCGGCAGGATAAATATTTCATATGAAAAATCTCGTGAAGAATATGGTTTCTGCGTTTAATACTGATCCTTGTGACATCTGCTAGCTCACTAAATTTTATTTTCCTGTCTGCGAACATCATCTCATGCATTTTTTCGACATTTTCCTCTGTGACCACATCCGAGGGCCTGCCGATGCGGCCTTGATCGTTAGTGGAGTTGCGGCTACCACGAAACTCTTAAAACCAATATTTGACGGTGTAATCTGACGAAGCATTAGCCCCATAATATTTATCTAACTTTTCTTCCATTTCCCTCGCCGTTTTCCCTCTCAAAAAATAATGTTTTTTGAGAAAACGAAAATCGTTTTTGTCCATACTGCACATGATGCCAAACACGTCAACGAAAATCATCTGTCAAAAAAAAACTACTGGCAGTATCGCAAAGAAATTTGGCGTGCTTTCCTAAATATGTACGCACTACAAGGCCCTATAAAATTTTTTGCAGTAGAATTGTATTTTGGCTGTCAAGGAGGTTACTTTTCACCCCACCTAGTATCTTATAAATATAACTCTTACCTGTAAGTACGAATACTTCTGGCAAAAGGCAGAACAAAGTCTTCCCTTAGTCGCTCAGCTTTCGCCAACGACCATACCACGCTGAATACATCGGTTCTCGTCCGATCACCGAAATTAAGCAGCGTCGGGCGCGGTTAGTACTTAGATGAGGGACCGGTCAAAATGGTCAAAAAAGGGTATATTTTGTGCAAATGTATGTAACAGGCAGAAGGAGGAGTCGGAGACCCCATAAAGTATATATATTGTTGCTCAGGATCACAAGCCGAGTCAATTGAGCCATGTCTGTCTGTCTGTCTGTGTGAACGCACAGATCTCAGTTAGTATAAAAGCTAGAGTTACCAAATTTGGCAGGAAGACTCCTGTGTAATATAAAGCAGATCAAGTTTACTTTAAATGTTAGGTGCCACGCCCACCGCCCCCACAAATAAATAATTTAATTTTTGAACTCAATTTGTAAGCGCTGTATAAAAGATACAACTTTCTGACTTTAACATATACTAAGCTGAATGAAATATCTACGTAGTCTCCAAATTACAATCCGATCGGACAATAATCACAGAAGTTACTTAAGAAAGTATGAGCATAAAACCAACTGCTTCTGTCAGCTAACAAGGGAGGCGGGCGAGCGCAAAGCGCGAGCGCCATCTGTCGGGATTAATTTCAAAGCATGTGCATATGCATATGTGTATGAATTTAATAAATTAAACTACACGGAAACATAGGTCGAAGGGTATCCGACTGTCGCGTTTTGCGCGACTGTTGCTCTCGTTTTGTTTAACTTTTTAATTTCATTTATATTTTCCTTTTTTCTCGGTTTTATTTTTGTTTGTTTTTTGAGAATTGTTCGCTTTCCCTTTCGTGCTCCCCTTTGCCTGTGCCGTCAAAAGGATAAATATAACTTGTACCTGTAAGTACATTGCATACGAATAGTTCTGGTAAAAGGCAGAACAAAGTCTGCCTTTAGTCGCTCACCATTGATTTTTGTCGCTTTTATGGGCTGCTGCCATTTAATTTTATTAGTTTAATAAAATTTAACGTACAAGTGGGATTAAAGGTAAAATGTTTCTATTTGTAAAATGCAAATCACACATTAAATAGTGTTTTCGAATTGATCATCTTTGTTCTCAGCGCAATTAAATACGTTTTTCTATTACAATAAAATGTAGTAAGCGTCATTATATTGATCATTTGTGTAATATAGTAGTAATATAGGGTATATATAGGTCATATTGGCGAGTCTCTAGCTTACATTTTCGTCATCGAGCAAAATGTAATAAAATTTGTAGTAAAACTGATATATTTCTTACATATGTTTCGTGGTTCACAGAACATCTATAGCCTATTTAGTTTGATGATAGCATAAATATATTATGAATTTGAAAAACAAATTGTATACAGTTAACATCTATAGAGTACATAAATACGTAAGAAATAAAAATACAATGAGGAGCGAAAAATACAGAACTCAATAGCTAGACAATATTTTTTGTGTATATATAGCCTATGATCATCGCGATTATATAAATGTTTTTTCTCATTCATTTAATCCTGTGTTAGTGGGTTATATATTAAAATGATTTGCTGTGGTTGCGCACGCTTTGCGTGACAAGCTCGCGCTGTATGGACTTGGATATGGGTGTTGCTAGTGTGTGTTCGAGTTATTAGTGGTAGCTCATCTCATTTATATGGCCTGTCAGCATATTAAATTGTCCAGTAGCTTGCCAGGGTATACAGATCGCCTGCTTCTTATCTATGTAGGTGGCAGTGCTCGTTTTGCAACATTTTCATTCCGCGTGCGCCTTGGCAGATGGCAGCAATTCCTTAATTACTCGTACTTACACTTATAACAAATACGACTACAAGAAGGCTTACATTGAGAACTCTAAACTACAATACAATACAATTTGATCATGGCTGATGCTGTTGTAAAAAACACTTAAAACTTATAAAACAAATTGACTTTTGAATTAAGATGCATGCCAGGCAGCTCATTCGCTGGGCATAGTTCGGCCGCCTTGAAAACCTTGATGATATCATCAATTTCGGGTTCACTCAATTCAATAGTCTCGATTGAAGCAACTTTCTTGTATCTGTCGAGAATATGATTACAATTATTTATACATTCAAAGACAATGAATCTAATTGCACTACTCACTTGTCCCGCTTGTACTTTTGCTGTATGGCCTGCGTGTTCAGATCTTTGGATGTCGAGTGCGTCTTGCACAGCATCAGCACAACATCCTTTAACTGCTCCAGAGAATATGTGGTTATCTCTTCCAGCTGTGGTGTCCACATCGGCATACCCAAGATGTGACGAGATAAAGCGAGTGCAGCCGCAGATATAAATGACGGCAAATATTGCATGTACGATTCTCCTTCCAGCAATGATAACTCACAAATGTACTATACATATATAAATATATATACAAAAGTTAGCAATAAACAAAATGTGTGAGAGATGAGTGCGAATACTCACCAAAGTCAAGGCCTTTAGCTTCTCGGGCATGTCACAAAGCACAGCATAGGTGTTGATGAACACATAGGGTGTCGGTGTGCACAAGTTAAAGGATAGAATTTTCAGAAAAACTTGCTCCATACGCAGCACTTGAGTTTTCGAGTAGCTGTCGTCCGTGAGGAAGACAAACTCTCCAACATCTGGTGGGTAGATCTCCTCGTATTTACTGCAACATAACGAAATAAAACAATTTAATTCTACAATAATATAATAATATTTGAATGGCTAAACATTTTAGCGTAATGTCGGATAACTAATGACAACTTTGTACATGTTTGGGTCAGTGCGGCAAGTGTTGTACATTGTGTTGTAATGTGTCAATCTTGCGCTCCTTGCGGCGCTTGGCACAGCAATTTGATTAGCTATGTGCGCTTCCAGAAACTATCAATCGTTCACAATATAGTCACAAGCAAGCTGTGTGCACATTGTGATAAATGGTGACAAGTTCGTTGCCGAAACAGCAAGTTTAGCCCAGCACGACTATGGGGTTGTGGGATTACTTACGAAGCAATGTACATGGCTGCAGTGCCAACCAATTGGAGCTTGGTGCGCTTCACTGACATCTGGCTGAGAAAGCGATCCACATATGAGACAGCCAGATAAAGCGTCTCCGTGTCCAGTTTGTATTCCTCGGTGACCTCAACCAGCCAATCAATCAAAATGGTGCGCATCGAATAGTTTATGTCCGTCTGGCGGCGCATGTACTGCAGCTTAGGACGATGCTTCTTCTGCAAGGAAGCAAACAAAGAAGGGACGGATTAAATACTATTTGTGTATATATTTTTGCATAAATAAATTGAAAATAAAAAAGGAAAAAATTAAAAGAAATAACCTATATACATAAAAGACCATTTTGGCTGTCTAAATGAATTTTAATAAAGATTGTATCAATTACAGGGAGTGGGGTCTTTCAAGGCTGTCAAAAATATGTATAGAGAAAATTAACACATCCTCTTTCAACTTGTCTTTCCCAAATTTTACCTGAACGAACGATAAATAACAAGCAAATACTTTATATACTCGGGTTTTTATTTTTCATTTTATCTTTCTTCATTTCACACTCGCGCACTCATTTTTTTTGTGTATTGAAAATCAAAAGTAACCGAAACTTTGCAAACTTTGTCTACGACGCTTGGGAACTTAACTCGTTCCCAGCTAACTTTCCCCCCAGGATTTCCCCTCTCCACAGTAACTGCGGCTCTGTGCTGTGCTGTGGTAGCATCATTGGTACGCAATCGAATTTACCAATTTTTATTTGTTTATTGGTTATTTCGCTGTACGTGAGCCGCATTCGAATGGCAGGCGAGGTGCGGCACACAACCAGTGTAGAAATCTTTACTTAAATGGCCAAACGGACACCATGTACATTAGGTGTTTATTTAATGGGCAGTTTAACGATTATTGGACACACCAAACGCCATGGCACACGGCAATACACATAAAGGTCGGAAAATCTGCGAAAGGTGGATTAAATTGCCAAATTTGGCGCAAGCCTCAGATAAGCAGTGAAAGTTAAGTGATTTTTACAGAAAGATTTTTAAGTTTCGGTTGAAAAACCCCTAATAACGTTTCTAATCAAACGAAATGATGGCATAGGCTACTTTAATATGTATATAGATCATGTTATTCAAATATGTTAATTGCAGTTTCACTCTAGGTGTCTCCCCAGTCCAGAGGTTGTTAGGGTAGTTTGTTGGTCTTCAAAAAACAACAACCAAGCAGCCAAGAAACGAGCAAACCAACTAGCGACCCGGCAACCGAGCAAACAAAAGTCATAGCTCAAATCCGGTTTGAATTCCTGACTACGAACTAATTTCATACCGGCAGAAACTCTCATTGCCAGTACATATACAATATACATATAAATATATATATATATTTTTCATATAAAAGCTAAAGTTTTAAGGCACAAGATGACGCTCAAAATCGCTTTATGTACTAAGGATGATCTCAGTGAGGCGATCAAGCTGCAGAAACGGGAGCAGTATGAGGAGGAGCGCAAGAAGCGTATTTTCAATGCCAAGGAAAGACTCTTTGGGGTAAATTAGAGTAAGTCGGAAGGTAAACTCGGTCTTAATTGCTTTTCACATTTCTTAGCTTGACATGGTAACACTGGAGAAGCAGATATTGGAAAAGAAGAAGCAGACAACCGCACAAATCGAGTGTGATAAACGTTACGAGGAGCAGGAGCAGTTGCAGAAACGTCTGCTTATATCAAAGGAGAAGGAGCTGGAAAAGGAGAAACGCATAGTTGACTCGGATCTCAACTTCTATCGTTGTCGCTACCAACGCAAGGATCAACGTCGCGAATTTGATCTTAATGATCCCAATTTTTTGAAGAAAGGAACACCGGCTCGCATTGCCGACATTGATATTCAACTGGGTGTATCCAGTGCACAGATATTCCATGGCGAGGATCTATACAGAAACGATCGACAGAAGCGGCAGCGCGAGCAACAACGCGCTTGGCTCGATCAGCAGGTCATGGAGCGCAAACAGGCCGAAGAGGCGAGACGAAAGGCAGAAGAAATATACTTGGACAGCGTCTGGTGCCGCGATAAGCATCTGGAGGAGATGGCCAAGTCGGATCACCATATGCGTAATCAGGTAATTCAGAAGATTCGCCAATTCAACATTAACCTGGCCAAGCAAAAGTCAGACAATCGCTTGCGTAGCAAGAAGGAAACATTCGAGGATGACATGGCCGAAATTTACAACATGCTGTCCAGCGATATGCTCACCGAGAACCCCGATGTGGCTCAGTCGCGCACCAATCCCAACAAGAAGATTGCCTTCATGTATCGTGGCATGACCCCTGACGAGAATCGTGTCTTCCGCAAGGGACAGGAGCAGCAGCTGGCTGACATGAGGCAACGCAAGACTGAGGACGAACTCATGGACAAACAGTGGGAGCAGTATGCCATGAACATGGATCGATCTCTTATTCACAAGGAGATCGATATGAATCGCAAGTACAAGGTGGCTCTCGACGATCTTGCTATAGAGAACAAAAGGCTCGCCTCCGAACAGGATCGACAGCGACAGGAAAGGCTTGCAGCGAACAGCAATACGGTCTCCGACGAATTTTTCGATCAGTTCAACAAGAACTCCCGTTAATATTAGTTTTCTTCGTTTGCCAGAGCCGTGGATGGAACTGCTTTTGAAGATCCATTATGCTACGGATGCAGTTCCACTCACGGCTGGCTACAAAAGAAAGCATTTTGGCAGAAATTTGCGTCGAGTACATTCCTGTTAAATGAGTTAATAAAGATTAAATTTAACGTAGGTCGCACCTGTTTACTAAGGAAAGATTTTTACATTTCCCTGAATGAGAAACGAAGGCTTGGCCTTCAATTTCTTAGCTATCCTAGGTAGAAGGGAAAATTGTCTACCAGCTGCGTTCGTTTAACACGCGCAATCAAGAAATGCACCCAGGCGTCCACTTGGGCTTCAAAACGAAAGTTAGACAGGGACAACGCGAGGGATTGCACATTAAACAAATGAAGACGGCGCTCAGGCAACGACTCTGGCTTCTTTCGAGACGCAAAGCAACAACAACAATACAACACTAGCGATGCACGCAGAAAGCAAGAGACCGCGACGTTTGTAGACATGTTCAGCGCACGACGAGGGTGCGACACAGGGTTCTGTGTTCAGGCTCGGCTAGTCACTGTTGTTGTTGTTGTTGCATGTGTGCGGCAACTCTAACGAGTGTGAGTGTTGACGCATGCATGTGTGTATGAGTGCGGACACATGTATGTACGTGAGTGTGTGCTACGGGCGCTAAATGAAGAATAGCTGTAGTGTGAGTGATAAGACACACTAAACAGACAAATGGAGGACCTAGGAGTATCATGAATACAGATTCCTAAGATGAACTAGGAAGGTCTACAAGTTTAATGTTCAGAAGTATCTAACTATACTATAACTACTATTATATGCCCTCTGCAAGTGTATAAATATTTCTAAATGCAATTAACATCCAGTAATCAGTAGTTCTACTCTTGTAACTTACCTCACTCTCACGGAAGTTCTTAAGTATGTCATGCTGATACTGCACCACCTCAAAGAAGCGTTGGCGATCGTTTCGTGGCAATGGAGCCATCTCCAACTCAGAGACTACAGAAGCATCCTTATCATTTATAGATACTTGATCATTACTTATTTGACTGTTCTCTGCCATGGAATGGTCCACTGACATGGGTGATAAGATGTCGGTGACGGACATGGGCGACGATTCAAAGTCATTCTTAATTAGTTGGTCCCTGTGGGAAGAGCAGGTGGAGATTGAAATATGTATGGGGTATATGGAGAGGTACCACAGGTAGGACTTACAACTTGCCGGCGTCAGATCGTATATTTTCCTTTTCGGCAATAGTGACCAGGGGCTTTCCGCTGGGAAGCTGCACCTGCGTATCGCAATTATCCTCATAAACGGAGAATGACTTGAATGGCTCCACCACGGGCACCACATTCGATTTCTTAGCGCCGCCATAGCCAACATTCTCAACATCACGAAGAGCCTGGAAAACACAAACAAATACATGAGTAAAGCACTGTAGTTGCTGTGTGTCTGTATGACTGTGTGTTGTGTCGAAAAGGGAAGGCAGAATAATAACAACAACAGTATTGGTGACAGCAGGAGAGCGAACGTTAGTTGCCGTCTCGCCAGCGCGCTTTTCTCTCTGGGAAAAATCCTGTTACGTGAGTGAGTCGCGCAGTCGTTGGCTCTCTCGTTGCCTTTGTTGTTGTTGTTGATTTACTGTGCGCGCCTTTTGGTGGCTTCCTTCTCCTTCTCTCTTTCTCCCTATGCATTTACACGCATACACTGCGCATGTGAGAGTGTGTATGTGTTGTAATTGCATTTCAATGCATGTCTGCTTTAGCCTTTACATCTTTCTTCTCTTCTCTTCCTGCTCCTTTGTTTTTGTAGTTGTTGAAAAAACGCGCGCAAGATGCATTTCTAGGTTAGTTTTGCGGTTAGGCGCGCAGAAACCCACACTAATGCAATTCACATGCATAGTGTGTAGTTGCAAAGTCTTATCTGTTAATGTTATATTGATACTTTATATATACAAAATTTTTTTAAGTTTGTTTCAAGCTAGAATAGGGCAGCAAAACAACACAGAAAAACCACCACCAAACGATCGCTCACAACTACCACCAAAAACGGGGCAAGGCAAGGAGGCAGCAGCAGCTGCATTAGAATGCGAACAACACACAACAACAAAATTGGGATGAATTTCTATGGAGGAGACCTTACCAGTTTTCCGGATGGCACGGGGATGGTGCGCGGCACATTGCCATGGTTCTTGTTGCTGTTGAGCACGCCCAAATTTGTCCGGGGTGCCAGCACAGCCTTCTCCTTTCCACCGATTACAGCCAGTGGCTGCTTTGCACCTATTCCAGCACCGGGTCCCCCAACCACATGCAAAGCAGACTTCTCCTTAATGTTCAGCATACTTGGATTTTCCTTTTCACTGTTGTCACGATGTATTTGGAAACTGGCCATTTTTTTACTCGAGTTTCAGGGAAACGATATATTGCAAATGATATTTATTATTGTATCCAAAGGCGCCGATTTCGGTTTGCTTAGCGCCTTCTTGCTCTTTTCAGCGTCACTGTAAAATGGTGGCTTTATCTGCGCTTCTCTTTACTTCGTACGCAAATGTAAGTGTGTGTGTGTGTAATTCAGTTTCTTTTGCTCTCAGCTGCTGCGTCGGCGTCGTCACCTTCGAGTTCGAATCGGCGTTTGTTGAGTCGCTTGCGCTTGTGTTACTCACACCAACATAAACGCATAAGTATGCGTAAGTACATATGCTCAAAGTCGCACACATTCACACACACGCACAATCAAGATATATCATCAAAAGTAGACGGCACAAATTAAATTCAATGTACACGACGCACGAGAAATATGTAGTTCATTTGACTTTCAATTTTTACAACATCTTTGCTTTTTCGTTTAAATTTGAATTTAATTTACACACGTAAATATTTGCCAACTTGCGTAGCCTGCGACTGCACCGCTATTGATTCCGTCACCGAATACGAGTCCCGAAAATATGCTTGTCGTTCGACCAAAGAGTAAATGCTGTTTGATTTTTTCCCGGTCAACTACAAGCGAACTCATTTATTCGTTGCTGTTCTTCGGTAAGAGTCTTATATCGATCTATCGATAACTCTTAATTGTACCTATCGGCACCTAAATATCGTATGAAATATTATATTTCTTAAATATCGAGATTGCACTCTACCTTTTTGAGCAGCATAAGACTTTGTTTATCGATATTTTCGGTTGAGAGTGTGGCCATTCTTATATACTGGCGTTGCCAGAGTCTCTTGTTTTGACGTAAGCTTACATTGCGTTTTGCGCCTTTATTTTATATTTGTGTTTCGTTAAAGTATAATTTAAATGGATGTGTAATACCTGAGCTTTATTCACATATCCGCAGCTTCATGTTAATATATAAAATTTAGTACACACTATGTGTTGTTTTAATATATGTAAGTGAATATATATTATACATATACATATGTATGTATAAATATGCCAATGCACTTTCATATTTTAAAAGGCATTATAATTAATATTAAGTAAATTATTGAATTTTTATGCACAGGGCCGTCGACCGGACCCTATGGAAATCCCACCTTTCCTATCCCCTCCCAACTTTCACAAATACGAGTGCATATTGCGTACGTAAGTTTGTCAATACAATATGGATGTGGAAATTATTGCTTCTGGTTTACTTCCGAATGATAACATAAGACAAGAGAAAGGTAGCAGAAATTGCGTCACGAACCATAAACAAAGAAAGTAATACGCGTACACACATGCATAAGATCTACACCTATAAATATACGTATTTGCGCACGGCCTTGCAGTTTTCTTTTGTGTATTTTGCGCAACAATTCCAAAAAAGAAGGTCCTGACTTCAGGTAGACTAGATTCACACACAGACACACAAACAGAACACATGCGCGCAAATCAATACTGCAAGACGTCCCAGCTGCCTGTTCCTTGCCCTTTGACTCCCGCTGCTAAAGATAAACATCTGCAGCGCGGCAAATCTGTGTGACATCACAGGCACAGATTAGGTCGAACTGGAGCAGTTGCCCGTTACAAAGACTGTGTTCCCCTGTGAACTGTTTGTGGTCAAATAGAGCGAGAGGGGAACCACTTGGTTTGTCCCAAAGTTCTAAAACGAAAACATTTTACTTTTAGTTGCCAACATATCCTTTGAAAGTTGTAAGGAATTTGTAAATCTTAATCCCCCTGGACCGCTCATATTACGTTTGAATTCGAATTTTAACTTTCTTTCCGAAATTCACTTCAAATGAGAGATGGTCCTAGAGATAATGGTGATTTAGAAATCAAAAAAAAAATACTGATCTAAGCAAGTGTTCGATACTAAAAAAAATCAATATTCTTATCTATACAATGTATTTATATAATAAGACTTCTACGAATTTGAAATACTATTGTGATAATATTACCTATAAAATGTCTAGGGTTATCTGCAATTATCTACAAATAATGGTTACTCACTGAAAACAGGAGTTCGCAAGATATCCGATTTAATTGAATTAAATATTATAATGCCTGTAGAGTATTAGATAATAAGAAAAAGAAAATAGTTTTTGAGATATAGTATTAAAGAAGTAGAACTTTTAATTAATTTTCGATTGTTTTTTTATTGTACAATAAAATACTTTTAGGTCTTAGGCCCACTTAATGATGAAAGTACGAATTTGCATGGGGTTCAGTGTGATACTGAATTTCGAGGAGTCGTCCTCCGCATTTGCGATTAGGGGCTCGTATGGGGACGTGAAGAACTCGGCGGACTGAGGAACCGCCGAACCGTCGTGGATGAACTTGAATCTCTTCAGGTCGCTGAGTGGCATGTTGCCGTCCAATGTGGTCTCGCGAATGCTCTGACCGCCCAAGGTGTCGAAGATCTCGCGGATGTTGAAGCTGACGATGTGGCCCTCGGTTTCATCCAGGAAATGCTCAACACGGAACAACAGCTCGTCGCTGGAGTAGGGCTCCAGGGTCAGGAGGTTCACTGACTGTGGGAACTCGTTGAAGTCGGGAATCTGCAGTGGTTTCACAGCAGTGGCAGTGTTCGAGGTACTGAAGAACTTCCAGAAGGGCAGATGAATCTCATGCTGAGCAACACGCTCGGCAATGGTGGCCTTCTCCGATGCTTCGTTCAGCACAAGGTAGATTTTACCACGTGCGATCAATCCAGTGCCGTATTGCTCCTCGTTCAGGGCTTCGCCGACACCGAAGGCATCGTCATTAAGCAGACGACGATGTAACATAAGTTCCAGTTGGCCGTCGTGCAGACTGGTGCCACCCTGGGCACGATCGTTGAGCAGAACCACACGCTTCTTGTCGTCCTGCACAGCAATACGGGCTGTCACTGGGTAATAGTTGCCGGGAACAGGCTCCGACATGTCGGGGCTGAAGTATTCGCGCTCGAATCGTTGACGCTTGAGCATCTCGCGGCCATTGGAATCGGTGTAGAAGACGTGATCGGAGGCGACGCCAGTCTTGAAGCGGGTGACAATCTCACGGCCAATATCATCGTCCTTGGGAATTGGTCCCACAAGCCACTCGAACTCTACACGGTTAACGCCCTCATAGATGCGAACCACCTGGGAGATCCACTCGTTGAAGGTCTGATGAACTTCCTTGACGCGGTCACCCTCGTAGACAGTCACTTCAATCTTGTCCTCCAGCTCAATAATGTCTCCATCGGGGCGGAAAATGTAAGCGCCAGATGAGCGCCTCTCTGAGGCACCATTGTCACCGCGTGCTCCCTTGTAAATGCAGAAGAACTGCTCCACATTGTCGGACAGGCCGTTCATCTCAATTGTCTTGAGGCGACCGGAGTCAGCTCCGAATACGAGCTTGATAAGCTGCAATAAAGTGGAGATAGTAAAGAATCAAGCGACAAGATGTTCATCGATCTGCGATCTTACCGAGTTCTGCACAACGATGTCATCATCATCAGCACGGGGCTGCACCTTGGTCAACTTCTGCTTGAGTGAATGAATCTTTTCGAAGCGCTTCAGTGTTGGCTTCACGGCATTCTTAGGCGAAGGAATCACGCGGATGTAATAGTTGGAGATCTTGTCGGCGGTTGCCTTGAAGACCAGCTCATGCTGGGTGCTGTTATCGCGGTACTGAATGTCCAGAACTTGCCAAGCCACCGGCACCACCTCAGAGGGAACCTCGTTACCTAAAACAGAAACACAATGTAATGCGAGAAAGTCAAGCAACGAATCTTGTACTCGTCTTACCCTTCTCATCTGTGACCAAGTAGTAATCCTCCTTGACTGGAATACGAACGTACTGCGAGGAGGTGTGGGCCAGTGGGTTGACCACTGTGACGACCACGTTGTTGGCACTGTCCTTGGTGGGGTTGCAGGTACTGATATTCAATTCCAGGCAGCTGTTGAACTCGCCGTTGGTCAGGTTGGTGAGCACGCGCAGAGCATCGCGAGCGTTGTCCTGGGAGTGGACCATGGCATCGGTCAGCAGACGGTCGTAGTCGCGGGCCACAGCCTGCTTCTCAGTACCGGTGATGGCATCGTGGTGCTGCATGATGCCCATGACCTGGCGAAGCTCGTCCAAATCTGCGTTCTGCTTCTCGCTTGTCAGATGGGCATAGGAGCTCAGTTGCTTGACAGTCTGCAGCAGGTGGTTGCCGTCGCGTTCGAAACGCTTCTGGGTGGGACGCGATGTGAAGTAGCCGCTCCAGTAGGAGTGCGAGTCGCTGGAGTAGGGGAAGAAGTCCTGTGTCTTGGTTGGCCAAGTCAGTTGCATCTTGTGCAGCTCGTTAACGTAGCACGACGGCGTGGAGTAGAACACATTCACCTTGGTGCCCTCCACTTGGCGGGCATTCACATACCTGCAGGAAGCAATCAATCAATGTAGAATTGTTTATCAAACCCCATGTTGGATGCAAGTGTTTCTTACTTAATCAGCTTGTCCATGTTCTTGTAGTTGAGCTCAGCATTCTCGTACTGGAAATCATCACCCATGGGCACCATGACGTGCGTGGCACGGAAAGACTTCGCCATGTTCTTCACGTAGCTGATGAAGTCATCGACCCTGGACTTGACGTTGTTGTCGTAGCTGTCGCTGTCGATAATGGGCTCATCTCCGCACAGGTTGTCGAAACAGAAGCCGGGCGGGGCTGAGTAATGACGGTACAACAGGCCGGTGAAGATGTCGGAGTTCTTCAACGCTGCGCTCGATTGCCAAACCATCTCGATGGCAATGTCATTGAGGCGTTTGCTTTTCTCCACATGGTCCATGCGGGCGAAAAACTCGGCGTCGAAGCCCATTTGCGCGAAAATGGAGGCCATCTCACGGGAGTGGCCAAACGGATCGATTTGCCAACCAATGCGGGGACGAGCGCAGGCACCGAAGGTGTCGTTAAGGACTCTGCAAGTGTGGATAAACAATCAATTGAACTTGAATCACCCATGCAAGTAATGTTGCACATACTTCAAGCCAAGTGTGAACTGGTCAATGACGCTCTGGTAGTGCACAGCGGCCTCATCGTTCATGCTCCATGCTCCGCCGGTGAACTCCAGACGACCCTCGTTAACCAACTTCTTAACTAGACGCTGCACCTGCTCCGTCTGTTCCTGGTACCACTTGGAGAAGAACGAGGTCTCCACCTGAATGAAGCGACGACGGGAATCCTTCAGCAGTTCACCAACAACTGAGTCAAAGATGTATTGGACGCCAGCGTGCTGAATGTTGTTCTTGGCACCATAATAATACTGATCCACGGTCTTCAGCCAGCCAACATCGTCGTGCGAATGCGGCACCAAGTGCACATTGATCATGTTGGCCTTAGTCTCGGGACATGCCTGCATAGTCAACGAATTCGTTAGAATTGATCTTCCACAGTTTAAGGTATTGTACATACCTCATAGCCACAAACCGCCTCGGATAGGCCTGTGCTACTTAGCACAGAGACCACCAACAGAACAAGGCCGCCTAAGAACCTCATTGTTCCAAATAACCAACTTTCTTTCTTGCAAATAGACTCCCAACCGACTGGGAATCGCAACTGAAACTGAATCGAAACGGAACTGCTTTTATATGCCAAGAGGCCCGCGATTAGACCCCCCCATTCAAGAGTGTTCGCGGGAGATAACGAAACGCGCTCGGATTAGTTATACTCTATGTAGTCGAAAGAGTACATGCCCACACACACATGCATACCAACGTTGAGTTCCCTAAGTTGTTGATAAGCTCTCAATAGTGGGATTTAGGCGGCTTGGATACAGTTTATGCATATCACCAATGCGAATCGAATCTGAAGAACCAATCGCTTGGCTGGGATTTGTTTGAAGATATGTTATATAATTGCGGCCTAGAAACAGATAATTTGGCATACAATACGATTACTTAAACCATTTTCAACTATGACAAACAATTAAGTATTATAATGTAATGTCTTTGAATGGAACACTCTCTCTTTACGAGTATACCAGACTGCATATAACAACGTTGATTTATACACACATTCAAACATATATAGTTTCTGGTTCAGTAACATCATTTTTAATTGTTTAATATATATATATGTATTCTTAACTCCCCTTTATGTTGTCATCTTAAATTTAGAATATTAATAGATATCTCCATTCTTTTTTTTATCATTAATTTTTCAAGATATTTAATAGTTATGTTGCCAAGGAGTATGTTTACGGCTACACTGATTTGTGCAACCACCTTACTTCCGTGGTTTTTATTCCAATTAAAAGCAAGAATTTAAAATTATTAATTATTATTGTGCCGCTGCCTTTTTTACAAGTGATGCGAGAAGTGACAGTTTTACAAGTACTTAAAGCACTGAGCAATGAACATTGTTAAAGTTAGACCTAACAGTGGCTAGCATGAGACTTAACAGCTGCTTAGCATAAGACTTAACAGCTGCTTACAGCATATATTTAAACAGTTGATACCAATCGTATGGCAACCTTGAGCGTTTACATAAAACAGTGATTTGCCGCGAGCAGAGTAAAAAAATTAAAGAGTTGTAACTATTATACATTATTGAATGAATTCTTGTTAGGAATAATACATTTTCATTTAATACGTATAAAACATTTTAATTTGATTGGTTTTGGCAATGTGACGAGCTTCCTGAAGTGTATTTTAAATTCCGCTATCATAATTTGTTTAAGGGGTCATTCAGAGTTCTGCTCAAGCATAATGCAATTGTGTACCCTTATCTGCATATGTATGTACGGTGTATACCATATACTGTGCTTGTATGCCATAATAGCGGACCCGTGGTAATCTTGAGTGGCAATTATAATTAATGATATTTCACGCAGCAGAGCCATTTGCAAATTCAAAGGCATTTGTACCTTAAGCCAATTGGTTTCATTTAAATGGATTTTAATTGATGCTTGTGGTTACTATTTTTATGGATTCGTACTAAGTTGCCGTAATAACCCACCAGCCAGGCGAGATAAGGAGGTGTAAACAAAATATTACTTTAGTTCGCGAGGCGATTAGCATTTATTGCACGGAATTTAGACCCAACTGAAGTGTTGATTTGCGGAAGACACTCCAAGTCCCATTGGCATCGATTGGTGCAAACAGTACTCGATGCACCTAGTAACTCCGCAGAGACCGAGGTCGACCGTGCGCGGTATCCCCAAAGAAGGTTTTATACTCGTTTCAAGTGTTTCTATTCGAAATTGTTATTTGTTTGTTTGCACCCCTATGCATAATTATGCCTATTTTTATACGAGTTTAAATCGATTCATTCTTTATCTTGAAATAGCCGTAGTTTGCTTAAACTAATGCATGTGCAGTATAAACTCGTGTCATTTTATTAAAGTAAACTATGCATCAAGGAAATCTTCTTAGTATTTTTGTTGTACATAAACTGAATGTGAATTACCGTATTCCACACATTGTCAAGAAGGTTTCTCGGGTTCTTTGATTTATAAAACAATCAAAAATACAATTTATAAACTACAATTCAAGGTTTTTATAGTAATATACTCTTGATATCAAGACAACAGAGAAGGTTATACAATAGTAATATTTAAAGTATAACAGAATACAAGATGCAAAGTGCGCATTCAGCTGGAAAGAGTTGACTTTATGACTAGGGGGAATACTTTCTCTTTAGAGTTTTCCTGCTCAAGGTAATACTCGTAAAAAAGCAGACTTGAAAGTCTATTAAATATCTCTGGATGCTGTTTAACTTTTATCCTTCACTGCCGCCATTTTGTGCAGCAGTTCAAGCGGAGCGCATTAAAAATTTATGCTCAATTAATCTGGGTAAGTGGGAAAGTGGAGACGAATCGGCCGCTGACTTGCCCTGTGACATAATCTACTCCACTATAAAACTATTGACAGTGGAATACAGTGGCCGTTGAAAAATAAACTTTAATTGGAATATAAAGCTAAAAACATATAGCATAAGTTGTGATTTGTATGTTTTATTTATGTGATAATTTTCGAATTTAACAGTCAATAATAATAATATTGCAATAAAGTAGTTGATTTACAGTCAATGAAATCAACGGAACCCATTGTGCATCCATGGAGCTTATCGGTGCAACGGAGGGGGAGCCATGTTCCACACATTGTCAAGACGGTTTTTCGGATGCTTGGCTTTATAAAACAATAAAATAGAATTGATAAACTACAATTCAAGGTTTTTAAAATTCTCGGAATATCAAGACAATAGAGAAGGTTATACAATATTAATATTAAAAGTATAAAAGATAAATACAAGATACGAGTTGCGCATTCACCTGAAAAGAGTTGACTTTATGACTATTTACAGTCAATGAAATCAACCAAGCCCATTGTGCATCCTTGGAGCTTATCAGTGCAACGGGGGGCTTTGAGTGAGACCACCTTTAATGCAAACTATGCATTTTGTGTTCGCTGTTGCGCACTTGCCAAGCAAAGACAGAGAATTGAGGAGTAAGAACTAGATCACATGCCTGCAGCAGAGATGACTGACTCTGCGATATCCTGTAAACATGAATTTTAGCATATAATAATAGTAGTGAGGTGGAAATTTAATGCAATATATAGATAGATCATTTTCTTTATCTATGTAGAAATAAAACTTAAAAAGTATTTCATTTTAATATTTAATTCAATATTTTTATATATATTCAAATCTCAGGGAAGAAAGTAAAAACTAGTTTGCATATTTTTAATTGACCAGACAAGTTATCAGATAAGCTAAATGAACAGCACAAGTTGGTTTATATTGTATTTATGGCTTCTTATTAATTCGAAGTATCACTCATTTTATGCCACCAGAACTACGAAGTAATCTTGAGGTAGCAGTATTTGTGCATTATTACGGTAATTAAGAGCTTGTAGAAATGGTTTTATTGTTGAAAAATCTCATAGGGTATTGCCTAGTCGAGCTGCTTAGCTAAGCAAACATGCTTAACGAATTAACTCCAAAATAAAGAAATCTGTAGGGTATGAAAAGCAAAAATAGACGAAAAGAGCAAAAGGACAAAATTTAATTGGATTTCCCCCCACTTGAATAAAGTGTGCTAGCGAAGAAGGGAGGGGGTCAAAGTGAAAAAAGCGCTTTAGCGCTGGCACTTACAAAAGTATTCGATGTTCCGTTGTAGCCTGAGGACGAAGCACTTGAAAACGCGTCAGAAATGTGTCTTTCTTTAGAGTCGTGGACAAAGTAGCGCCAAAGGGGAACTTTTCCGGCATTTCTAAAGTTCGCCTTTGTTACCAGGAATTCTAAGCTTAAATTCTAAAATGAGACTCAGTTTCATGACTATAAATAATAGTTGAAACAGTCAGTCAAACGATGCCAAATACTTATCAATCCAGTTTCTATTTATGGGCAATCCCTTGACTTTTAGATTCAGACAAAACAAAATGGCAGTTAGTGGAAGGGGTCAAGGGTTAAAAAGGAAAAGAAGAGAAAAGTTCTAAAATGGAAATGTGCAACTTTTTCGGGTAGAATTGTTATGAGTGGACTCGCTGAATGGGTGACTGTGGTTTTCCATGCAAATAATAATAACAGTCAAACAGCCGAAATAAAGGAGCTCCAATAAAAGTTGTTCGGCACTTTGTCCCTTTTTCGGGAATGTCGACCCAGTTGCAAACTGTTTAACTGTTGATAATTTGTACAAAGTTTCAGCTGCAAAGGTTGCCCAGCAGGGCAGGTGCGAGGAGAGGGGAAGGGGTCACTCTTTACCCTGCTCAAGTTTTCGCATTGTTGTCGAGCTGATTTTCGAGAAGCACTAAATGTTGATGGCCCTTTTATTGACTCACCTGCAGCGGGCAAGCAGGAAAGTGGCAAGGGGACAGTACGAGGCAAGGGCAGCACAGCTCAGGTGTTTTCATCGTCTGCAAATTCGTTTAAAGTGATTTGAGAAGCGTCTGGTTTCGTTACCCTTGGCGCTTTGTTTTTTAATTAAAATATAATACGATAAAACTGGCTAATCAAAGCAACTAATTATTTAATTGCATTGAAAACAGTGAGAAAGCTCAGTCACTTTGTGAAATGTACTTTAAAATTTGCTTAATTGTTGTAGCTTCTTTGTTTACCCAAATTAAACAGATAAATAGTCTTAGTTTGCATATATTGGCTGGCTAGATTCAGTTTGTTTACCTTTTCCAAATCATGTTTTGATTAACAGCATGTGGATGTTATTTTAAATCACTTTAACAGTGCAAGAGAACGCACAGAAGTCTGGAGAGAGAAGAGAGCGAGCTTTCGCCGCCCTCGCACTCCACTACGGGTTAAGAGAGAGAGAGCGTTGAGCAATGCGAAGCGCTTAGTCTGGCTTATTCTTGGCCCTGCATTCATACATTAAAGTGTATGTACACGCATAAATCATAAACACGGTCATAAGCAGTGGGAACTGTCTCAAAATTAATGGCATCATTTGCAAATCGTCAAGCTTTGTTATCGCCAATGTTAAAGCGCCGCTGAAGGCAGAACAACCCAAGGTATTGATGCACAGATTTGCCGACAGTGGAGAAATCCATTGTGTAAATAAGACTTACAATGACAGGAGGAACCCCTCGAGCAAATTGGGCAAAAGGTGTCAAGTGTAAGGTAAACAAATTCTATTTGATTATCGTTGACATCGATCGAAATATATTTACCAAAGCATTTAATTCTTATCCTTGCCGTTTTATACGCAAAGCGTAGTGCTATATTTAACTCAGCAAGACCTCCAATAACCTCGTGTATGGTAATAGAATATCCAGTTGCCCAAAACTACAATATAACAATCAAAACTGTTTAAAACATTAATTTATATAATTAACATATAATACAACTTGAAAATTTCAACAAATTATTTTAAATAAAACTCAGTTCAGGGATCATTGCGGCATATAATGGATATGCGACGTGTCTTCTCAACGAGCTGGTCTAAGAACTTTGAATGCTCGTTGCCCAGAATCTCATGTGTGAAGTTGTAACGAGCCGTATGACTCATTATGTAGAGGGATCGACGGGGCAATAGTAGATCCGCATAGAAATTGTTTTCCAATTTGGCCTCTGGACGATGGCGATACGAGGAATCTTCGTCAGACTCTACTGGGGTTGTTTCGCCATCACTGGCTTTGCACTGTTTGTACTTCTGTTCGTCTGTGCGTACCAGGCGCATGACGCTGTCGCTGAGCAGGCTTATGCCTGAGATAGTGTTGCCGCAGTACTGTGGAGGGTGTGCATCAGTTTGTATTCACTTCAATCCATTCTTCAACTTACACGTGTACTGTCCACATGCGGCTTGATGACACCGTCAGGGGCCAGGTCCAGAATGTGCACATAGGGCATTATCGCGCCATCGAAAGCAACTTGGCGCACACGCTCCAGGACCGTGCGATTCTTTGGATACCACTTCTTGCGTTCGGTCTCCCTGAAACCATGTATGGCCTGCAATACAGTAGAATATCTCAGATCTCAGTAGACAAATTTCGCTCTCTTCGCTGCTGTACTCACATCGTCCCAGTGGTCGAACTCGTAGCGCATTCGGCTCATGTATGGCTCAATCTCCTCATGTAGCTCCTTCTCCTCCTCCTCACTAATGAACTCCGGTATAATGCGCATGTGCTGCTCGAAATCCCTTTGCTCCGCCGAAGGCCACAATCCATGAAAACATGTCAAGTTGTTGTTGTTTTTGGCTGCAACTATAGGCAAAAATGCATGTGAATGTCATAATGGTGCGGCAGCGCGTTCCACTTCGGTATACGCACGTACAAGGCCGTAAAACACTCAAACGACAAATAACTGAAATAAATTACACACCCGCGCGATGGCAACGCCGAAGGATTTGCCCAATTGTTATGCTTTTGCGTAAAATAACCATTTTCAAGCGAACTATTGCAACACAACTCAGTTGCCGACCAACAGCTGTTTGGGCTGATAACAAAAACATTTTGACATTTGCCCGGCCCTGGCATGCTGCGCGCGCAATCGCTTGTTATCGAAGTATCGTAATCGTCTGCGCCATATTTTAATTTGCACAATCTCAATGAAATATTAATTTAGTTGTATATTTAATATTCTGGAAAATTTTAAGTTTTATCATATCAAATACATTATTCCACTTCAACAATTCTCGTTTAAATTTTCCACTCAGTGAAAATGCATTGTATATAAAAAGCATAAAACTCAATCTGTTTCATTGGATTACCATTTACGTATACGGATTTTACCTGCCACAAAATTAAAAGGGTTGCGTAGAAAAACAAACAATTTGTAACGCACACAAAAGGTACATTGAGTTGGGAGGTGGGTGGTTAAAATGCCCGCTCAGCAATTGAGCGGAATGTTTGCTGGTATTTTCACACCCTGTGCCGGCAGAAAGAGAGACAATGATGGGTTGTCTACCACACTCCGATTTAATTAATATAGCTGTGAATAATTTTATTTTGATAATTATTAAAAACATACTTTAAATTTTTGTATAGTATATACAATATTTGTATAATATATAAGCTACTAATAAAATCTGAATTTGTATAATGAAAATTAAACCATAATTTCCATTTTGAATTTTAAAGATATACTTTTATAGTTAAAATTTAACTATAATGTTTAGTTTTGATTTTTAGTTGAAATCTTAAAATATAATAATTATTTCTTTTGATTATATTGTAAGCTATCTAATAAAATTAATTTTATAATAATCAATTTGTATACGGTTTTTTAAATTTTACGATTATAAGTAACACATGAGAGTTTTTCTTAATTTTCCCAGACCATCATCTAAGCATTGATTTTTTTTAAATCATAAATATTTTTTTGCAGTCCTGTGTGGTATCTGCAAGTCGAACCCTGGTATAGTATACTATCACTTGCTTTCGACCAATTTGGTGAACCGTCCGCAAGCTGATTACATCAATGCAAATGTTATGGACCGTGCGGTAGACGGGGGTAAATGAAATGGGGCTTCGGGGCCAGTCGTCGGGTTTCTCTTCTTGGGCGTACTACACGCGCCTATATTAAATGTTAATAGCATTTTTCTTTCACTCTACAATAGAAATCCTGGCTCTCTCCACGTCCGTGTATCTTGCATTGTTCATCTGTGTTAACGTGCGTTGGTGTGTAAATGATAAATGAGCGACACCGTCATCCGAACGTTCGTTCAACTGCTGCGGCACCTAAAGCAACACCACTAACGGCCCATTACGCGCTTTTGTCCTCTGTTCTGTTCTCTTTCACTTTGTTTTCCGTGTTTCCCACTTGCGCACTGAAAGCTACCGTGAGATGCTGTTTTCCTGGCCATTACCCTGTTTTCTCTTTAGCTTTTATTTTTGCAAAAACTTTTCTACTGTTTCGTGCTCGAAAGTCATCAGGAAGTTCTGAATTCAATTAACACACATGCGAAAATACCGAAATAAAGCGCAGCACTTCAAATAAAAATTATATTAGTTTATTTCATACTTCATATAGAAGGACTTGTTCCGTACTTGATAATGTTAATTCACAGCGATCTACAGCTAACTTCCTGGCACATGGACAAGTATAATGGACTGCAGTCCATGCCTATAAATAAGCTTCTATGCTTACTACAATGTTAGGCAATGTAAGTACAATCTGTATCAATAGATACAATATTTAGGGGATTATAAGATTAAAATAAAAGCGTAATACATTCAGACTTACTTTGTTTACATATAACACTAATCAAACATCGCAGTCAATTCATTTTCTAATAGAACTGCGTGATGGTTTTTTCCGAGGCAGTGCACGGGATTGCATGATGTTCTTGTGTTCCAAGAGTGTGCAGAGGCCAAACGATTGCAAAAACACTTCCTTTGGACTGCACGCTTTATTTTCGCAATTCGCAATTTGGTTTCGTTTTTGGCGGGCTCGTTTTAGCGCCGCCTGCAACTGAAGTCGACTGGCATTAACCACTTCGTTTTTGTTCGCTTCTTCAGACCCAGAGCCAACCCCACTCCCAATGCCAGCGCCAGTTCCAGTTGTCCTGGCCACTGCAACTGCTTGTGCCGGCTTTGCTGGCATTTCTTTTCCAGTTGTTGCTTGTGCCGCATTCACCAGGGGCTTCCTCTTTTGTGCCACAGACTTTGTTGGTTTAGCAATTTCATCGTTGGTCTTCACCTTCAACGTTGTTTCTGTGCTGATGGCAAGGTACTTGCGCATCAATTCACTTTCCGAGGGGCGCTCGTGCACAAAGTGTGGCTTGAACGGCGAGAGGGTGGCACAGATGAGTGGCACAATGGCTTCGCTGACCACTTCGTTGATCAAGTTGCCATTTGGCTGCAGCTGCTGCTTTGTGAATGGCATGCAAAATTGTTCTATGTCCTCCTCCAGGTGCAACACCATATACTGGCATTCAGCATTGATCTCGTGTAGTATTTCTTCTATTTCAAGCAGATGATTCTTCTTAGTCTCCAACTCCTGCAAAACATATGTACATACATATGTATATAGTATGATTGTTCTACACCAATCAGCTGTAAAATGTAAGCAACTCACCACATCTGTTCCTTCCGGAAATAGCTTGTTGATTTTCTGCAATAGCAGGGATTAAAAAGATACAACATTAATCTCTGTTATGAAAGTGTCCTTCAACACATGTATGTATGTATACATACCTCATGCACTGAAAGGTGGGTTTTCATCGCCCGCTGACAGTAGATAATGTCGTTCAGTAATTTAGTTGGTATCTGATAGAATTTCTTTAGGTAGTATTCGAAGAAGCTATGTGCACTCTGCATTGAATTGGCTTTTCGCATTTTAATTAGAAATGCCGTAATTATCTCATATCGTTCATTTACAGAAAAATCATTAAAATTGATGGACTCCATTTTGTGTACACGGATAAAAAGAAATCTGCACGTCTGATGATGTTTTGATTTGTTTGATGCTCTTTTTGCCGCTTCTTTAACCTAGGGATGCTAAGTGGCAGCGATATATCGATACAAAACCCATACATACGATACCCAAACATACGATATTGATCTGCATATTTTTACGGAATCTACCAACACTGTAAAATAAAAGCAACCCTGTGATAATATTTGTTGCTACGCAACGACAATTATCAATCAAGACCGTTGGACTTCAAACTGCCGCATTGACGCTGCTGCAAAAACATTTAATGCTGATTCCCGTTAGTAGGATATAAGTGATGGATTGCATTGGCTGTGGGTGAATATGTACATGTAATATGTACATGAATTTATTTATGCTCTATGTGTGTACGTGCATTTACGTGTATAATCGCGCCCTGTTTACGGATGCGCACACGAGAAATAATTGATATTTAATTATGCACTAAATGATTGAGCTGCTTAACGTGTAGCAAGGCGATTCAGAAAGTAGTTGAACGACTGCCATAACTACATTTTCTGGACCCTGCAATGTCAACTCTTTTTAATAAAACAGAATTGTATTCTTTGGGAAGGAAGGCTTTCTATGAAATTAATTAATGAATACATTTTTTTAAATATTCATTAGCACGTTTTAAACTGACCTATAAATGTTCCCTACTTACAAATTAATTAAAGTAAAAAATAAGTGAGAGTGCAAGATTAATGTAATGATAACCCAACCGCCCCTAAAGTGCCTTTTCTAATAATTGTTATACCTTTTTTGCTGCCGCAGGCGTAGTACACGTGGAATTTGTTGTTCTGTATTCTGCTCTTTGTCCCTTTTCGCTTATCAACTATGCATTTTGTTTTCCTCGTCTGCTTCTCAGATATTCCTAATGCCCGCTTTGTGATATCCTTCGCAACTTAAAGGCTTTTCTGTAGCCGCGCACACAGTGCGAAACTTTTCTAAAGCGGCACAGGGACCGCAAAAGGGTCTAACCACACCCGTTTCTCCTTGACCAGACGCGTACTAATCTTCGAGTGGCTTTGGCGTCACCACGGCAACAAAACTCCTAGCAAAGTCTCGGACCAGAAAACACCACAAAGAACAAGCACAAATCTCGCAATAATCCCTGCCATCCAGTCCCAGACAGCAAAGCTGAAAACAAAACTCAAAGTATGAACTTGCAAGTTAAATCGTTGTGCATGACATTCTCTATAACTGTACTGATAGCTGTAGCCATTTGACCATGTTTCCTATGTACATACATATATAGAAGTTATTAAAGTTCTATGTATTGTAGTTATATTTTTTCGACATATATCGTATATACATATACAATAAATATATTACAAACCATTTGGGGATTATGTGTGCATTTATTGAATATATTGTAGATAGATACAGAGTATGACATATAGTACATAAATTTGATTATATATTTTTATGTAATATATACTCGTATATATTAAATGGAATACAATAGTTGGTATTAGTTTTTTTTTTTAGATTAATTTTATATTTTTTGTTGGTAAATATATATGTTAATATTGTTTTGTTTTAATATTAAACTTCTTATTAATTTGTATATTGTTATGAAGTTTTAAAGTTTTTTTAAGCTTATTTAAGAACACATATGTGTTCTGAAAAATATTCATGTAAACAATTTCTTTGTTGTATGGTAAAATATAGTGTGAAGAACAAAAACATCAATCGGATTACCAATTAGTTTCTTGATCATATTCTGTTTAATTCATTTGGATTCTCGAAGCTTTTCATTTTTTATTAGTTTTTTCAAGCTGCCCAGTGAAGTTAGCAGCACATCTCATGGTCCGCTTTTGATAGTTTCCGACGCTAGAGCCGCTGCTCGGTGAATTGTGCAAATCAATGGCCATTATCTCGGAGATAAGGTTTTCGGATTGAGGTGTTGATTTACCTTTATACTGTACGTACTCGCAGCATATTTTAAACTTTGATCGGTCAAAATCTTTTCCATTCTTTTGGTAGTTTTTTATGGTGCTCTTCACTAGCGAAACCCGCAGCTTGGCATCCGCAACCGTTTTGAGGAGCGCAACAACCGCAATATAACAACGACTGTGCTCCAAGAAGAAGCCAAGTGTTTGGCAGCTACTAATGACCGCCATTATCACGTCCGCCAGCGGTTCCCCCAGAGCCTTTGCCAGCTCTGGCATGTCGTCCTTGGAAAATACTACTCCAGCCAGTGGAGTGAGCACTATCTCATGGCGTTGCACTTGATGCGGAACAAGCTGGCAGTACTTGGCCACGGCCAGCAGGCTGGCCTGCTTGAAGGTGAGTTGCAAATAGCCATGGAGTAGGAAGGGCTGGTGCTTTGGTGGTTCTCTATTAATATACGTCGATACGATCACTTGATTATTAAGCGATTTGCCATCATCCGACTTAGAATCCAATTTAATCCGCCATGTCTTGTCAACACCCTCCTCCTTGGCACCCTTACACTGCTTGCTGTACTCGAAGATCACTTGCTCGGCAAAGCGACGGCTTAATGTTGCGTGTTTGTAGTCTGGCTCATCGACGAAATCCGGACAAATTTCACAGAAGGTTTTCACTAGCTTCTGGAAGTCCAAGACAAACGTTGGCGCAGATTTATCGCACATGTTCAAAAATCTGAAATCAAATATTTCTTCTTTAATTTTTAACTTAAAATTAAACAAATAAAGTTCTTTATTTATAAAAAAACTGATTTAGAATATTTGTATCTTCTAGGCAAACTTCTGGACAAAATAGATATACCCTCTGCTAGGGAAGAAAAGTTTCTATAAAAACAAACGAAATGTTTATTGATAAGCATTCATTTGATATGTTCAATGAAGGATTTTAAATAATGTTTATCCATTTAGCACGTTTTGGAAATAAGAAACATACTCATAATCTTACATACACATACATATATAGAACGTTTGTATCCATTACATCCACACACACACAAACATGCATACATAATTATTTTTCACAGCATAAGCATAGTAATTCTGCTAAGCAGAGAGAGAGATTTACAACTGCCTTATAACATTAATTACCTTTGAACTTGTTCATTTAATATCATTTTCACAATTATCTTAAATATATATGTATGTATGTTTGTAATTTCTGCAATACGGGACACTTACAGCAAATTTTTGTTGCGACGCTTTCGTTTCAGTTTCTGATTGCAAACTAAAGAGTGCGCGATCGTAGCAAGAATTCAACGTTCAAGCAATGAGTAAGGAGCTGTATATATGTATGTATATAAATGTATAACACAAACATACATATATAATTATTTTTCACAGCATAAGCATAATAATTCTGCTAAGCATAGTAAAGTTTGAGAGATTTACAACTGCCTTATAACATTAATTACCTTTGAACTTGTTTGTAAGTATTTTCATAATCATTTAATATCATTTTCACAATTATCTTAAATATATATGTATGTTTGTAATTTCTGCAATACGGGACACTTACAGCAAATTTTTGTTGCGACGCTTTCGTTTCAGTTTCTGATTGCAAACTGAAGAGTGCGCGATCGTAGCAAGAATTCAACATTCAAGCAATAAGTAACGAGCCGTATATATGTATATCTGTATCATACACATATATATTTCGATGTTTGTAAACAAACTTTAGACAACACTGCGAATGATGAGCTTGCAATTGATCTGTGTATCAAACTTTATACTGCGACTCAGTTGGAGCTGTCAACGACGTGTTGATTTTTTACATATTCACTGCAGAAAATGTCGATTAATCGAAAAATATCTTAGATACCCATGTTTTATTTTTAGATCATCCGTTGGTTCCAACTACAAGTATTAATTTGTCTACATTTTAAAGTGCCACACTAAACAGACGCTTTAATGCCATGGAACATATGGAATGCACAGAAATTTAAGAAAAAAATTGCACAAAGCCAAAAGTGAAGTTAAATGCATATACCGATGTATCGATTTTCCCTTAGCTGTATCGATGTTTTCTGTTATTTACAGCTCTGGTCTCTGTCAAAGACCTTGAAAGATATATGCCTGAGTGGTTAAGCTTGAACGTATGGGACTCCCCTCATTTTAAATGGCCCGATTGCAATCTATATAACTTGCGGAACTCATGGAAATATGACCAAACCAATATATAATATTATCTAATCGGGTGTAATATATTTTGTGACTACCACAAGTTGTTTTATTACATGTATGTATATTGTAATATGAACTTGCTTTATTATAAAAAAGGAATGATATTTAAGTTCTGTTATAGTTGACTATTTACTTTGAAAATGTGCTGAACTTTGGTTATTGTACACGAGTTTGTGAGAACTCAAAGTAATGCTGGGTTATAACGGCATTAGTGGCATTTAGTAGTCATAGTCAACTGTGACAGTCTTTTTTACATATAATAGAGTACAAAGTTAAAGCCTCATGTGTATATGCATGGGTCGCTGGCTTTGTGATATTGACTCGCCAGGATCTGAGCTGCAAACAATTTGCATATGAAATGCTCTTCGCATATATGCGAGCTATTGATATATCGCCATACCATGCCAGGAATGCACAACAGAATAGAAAACTAAAATAGCAAGCACAACAAAAGGCATAGCACAATGCGCAGCGTGCAGAAGGATATCGCTGGCTGACAAGTGACACTTTTTCAAATTGAATTTTTCAAGCTTCCCAATCCCCCTCCCAACCATTCGATTGAGGGTATCTGAACTTGTGAAGCTGGCCGCGCTAAGGTTGTCAGCTACTAGATATGTTAGTCGTATGTCAGTGCTTATTGTCATTAAGAATATATTGAACTAAGTCCGGTCTAAATTGTAAGCCTAAAAGTTTAGTTAAAACATAGACGCAAGCTCCTGATTCAGCCATGGACCCTGATTACAATGTCATATTGTTACCCATTATTACGGCTGTAATGCTTTCGTACAATCGTCCTGTTACTTTGGATGATATCGCCGACGGGGTTGTTTTGCTTCTCGATTCGCAGAAGGAAAAGTATAGCTCCGTTGCCCCGACGAGTCTGGAGAGTACGTCCGACTCAAGTTACGCCAAGATTGTACCTGAGCACAGGAAAAGGAAATGAGTGTATTTCTTTATTGTATGCATAGTGCGAAATTATAGTCATTTTGATATTAAACATAAGTCACGAAAATAAAGTCTAAATTACCATAACATAATACAAGTTTATTTTGCAATTGATTATACGGTTATAGGATAGTAGATATACATAACTATGACCGATTTATATTTTCATTTAATATCAATTCGATTATCGATTTTGTTTTGGGTTTCCATCGGAATAGCAACAAGCAATTGAACGGCTACAATATGATAATTGTCCACTTTGCTAGCTAACCATAATCGTTATCGTAATCAATATCGTAAATCATTATCTAGATCCAAATAATCAATCCTATCAATACCGTAAATGTCATCATCTGGATCATCTGTATCCAAATAATCAATCAAATCAACACCGTAAATGTGATGATCTAAATAATATTGAAATAAATTATCGCTATCTGGAATATTTTCCAAGCTTTTAATAAATTCACGGTCTACAGCGCAATCTTCGATAGATTCTTTAATGGGCTGCTTTTGACGTGGACGGGCTGGCAGCTGCACAGATCTAATCAGCTCCAGATTAGTGGCTTCAATTGGGAAATCGATTGGCGTGGGCAATTCATCAGGTTCATCAGGTTTGGTTTCAGCTGTAGGAGGTGAGATGAACTTGAGATCCAGCGTACTACCGGTCAATGGGTCATCAACAGTTCTTGCTATGCTGCGCAGTACACTTTCTATGCTCTTCACTGGCACTTGGACTGGGGTAGCCTGCGCGGATGTACTCGCTGCAGGCTCTACTGCAGCAACTGGTGGCCTACTGGCTACCTTGGAGTACTTCAAATAGATCTCATATTGGTTGGCATGGAAGTTCTTGCCGTGCTTGGCATAGAGTCGCTGTACCCGCGAGCGCAGTTTCTGGCGCAGCACGGCGCCTGGGACTGTTACCTCAAGGGCGACCAGCGCAATGTGACATTCACTGTGCTGAAAATGAAAGCCATCGCTTTGACAACTGCTGATGATCGCCTTCACCACCTTGCCGCTCTTCACTTCGCTCCCAAACGACACCGTCAATTCTGCTGCAATCTTCGATATGTTTTGCGGTGCAAATACCGCACGAGCCAGAGGCGTCAGCAGTATCTTCTCGCCTGGGTTATGGTAGTCTGGCAGCGTGGAGGATAGCTTGCTGACGGCCAGCAGACTAGCCTGCTTAAGGGTCAGGTATAGCTTCTTATCCTGCAGGCGAGGATTCACATTCATTGGCTTCTTGAAGCTGTACGAATAGATGAATACACTGCCGCCTCCGGCGAACATAAGACGCCACATCTCGCCGCTAGTTCCGCTCTTCTTAATGTCTCGCATCTTGGGGCCCAGCTTGAAAAGGACTTTGTTGGCAAAGTCCAAGCTCTCCTGTTTCTCGGTCTGCGACTGACAAAAGTCAGGACAAATCTTAGCGAAATTTTCACAAAGTTCGCTAAAGTCGAAGCTGTTGTCTGATTGTCGGGCCATCGTATTGCAGTCTACAGGGAGAACAAAAAGTGATGCGGTCACACAATGAAATATTGATATATATATATACAGATCACGTACCTACAACGCTGCGATATTTGTTTGAATTCAAATCGATTTACGCGAGCAAAGGCAAACGATCTTTCCAGTTCGGCGTACAAGATTCAACTAATTGTTTGAGTTTCAATATACGACTGCAAACTGCAGAGTTCTCAAGGGAGAAAGAGAATAGCATTGTTTATCAATCAGTTGAGGCGTAATATGATACATATTTACATATGTACATACTACAATACATGCGCATGTGAGTACGAGTATATAGTATACCATACATTGCTCAAAGAGACTGAAGAGAGTCAGAATGATTAAGATGAAAGGGAATAATAGAGGATTATAGTGGGACTGTAAGGGAAGCAGAGAGAAAAAGAGCAATAAATTGAGAGCCACTTAGAGTGTTAGGCCTTGTGATATGCGCACAACATGCATATATACCCGTTAAATAAATAAACTTTATATGGCAGTCATCAAGAGTAGTGGAAATCCAACGGGAATGTAAACACATGAGCATCTTTTATATAGGGTATTGAAACTGAGAAGGGCGACAAAATGTTTATGTGCTGAAATTCAATAACAAATTGCCGATTCGAAGCCTCTGCCCGCTTTTAAAGACGCATTAAACTTTAAGTTCGCCACAAGTGTGGAGTAAACCAAGAATGTATAACCGCGTCTGCTGTTTTATGGGCCTCAGGCAAGGGCGCAGATAGTGATGGTGTCAACCGGACATTACTTTTGAGTGCGAACAGCATCAGCAGCGATAAAGCTTAACCCTAAGCTGAGGAACGGGGAGGAGGTGGAGATGTTTACGCATATCCTCCACTCGTATCGATGATGTTGACGATGGCAAGGGCGATGCGAACACAATGCTGGAACGACATGAAGTTTGACCACGGATGCTCCCCAATCCTCCAGCAAAGTGACACAAAAGGGAAATTCATGCGAAGGCCAAAAAAACAGTTCATAACGAAAATGCGAAAAGGGAATGCGTGCGATGACAACAACAAAGCAAATTGGTGGCAACTCTGGCAACAGCGGAAGTGCGCATCAGTAAAAGTCCAGGACTTCAGGACGCCGTCATTTTACGACCTACATCCCTCCCGGTCGACAGTACCATAGCGACTGTTGCGCCGTTTCTAAGCTTTGACACTGACATGTCACCTGCAGGTTGGCAGCTCAAAGCATTTCACCCACAGCGGAAAACACCTTCACAAAATGGCAGGGGGTGCGGCATTGTGGACGTTCCTCTTGTTTGTGTGTTCACAAATATTTTTCATTTTAACTGAGAAATGCGACAGTGAGAAATCTTCAATAGGTTATGGCAAATAAACTTTATACTATATGAGTAATTTATGATCAAGAGCTTAGTATGTTGTGTGTGTTAAGATAGAGTGTTCTAAAGTTACCCTAATAAATGTAGTATATATCTATGCAATTTTATAATATTTTTATAGAAACACTTTTTCCTCTACATGCTTTCTTTTTATAACAATAAGAATAAATTAAATAATCTTCGATAAGAAATTTTATGTTTAAGGTAGAAGGCGCAAACAAATTAATGGAAGAGAAAGCAACTGAAACACTTTGATAACCGAAAACAAGGAAGCGGCAACAAATATTGATACGGAGGCGGGGCAGGCAACATCGAGACGATGAGGAAGCTGCATTCCACCACAGCCAGCGATAAATAAAAGATGCTCGAGGTGTAGAAACCTGACAATGGCCAAATGCGTAGAACGCACTGACATCACCCTCGACATGCCACACCCCGCCTCCGCCCACGCCCGCAGCTAATGTTTACGTTTGATATTGGGCCACTCCGCAGCTAAATGAGTCCCAGGGGTGTATTTGAGAGGCGCCCGAAGCCGGGATCCTTCAATAAAGTACCTTATTCGGATGCGTTGCCACAGCCCACACTCTACGCCGGTACTCGGCACTCGTTACTTCTGCTCGAACATACCTGAGATGTCGAACCTATTCAGCTGCCATTTTGGTAGATTTTAATTGATTTCTGCTTGTTGGCCACGACGTTGCCATGACATTGTCCCAGGCAGCCCGATAATTACGATGAACACAAATGGCCAAGGGAAAATTAAGTGCGCAGTGCAAAATTATATTCACGATAGTTCCCACGGGGCCTTTTCGATGCTGGCACTGTCCGTTGTCCTTGGTGCTTAGTGCTTGACAAATCGATGAATGAGCTCTAATTGTAGTTTGTGTTCCAGTGCTGGAATTGATGGCAACCTCTGCCCGCACTTTCTGTAATTAAGATGAACTTCTTGGGCAACTGTAAGTTTCCTTAGTTTCAGCATTTGCTTACGAAAAGTACAGTGAATATCAGATAGAGTGCTGCATACTGTTTATTGGCATAGCATGTTCATTTTATGGATTACACTGAGTTTCCTAACCTCAAAATTGACTAAATGAATAGTTCTTAGTGCTTATAACTGATTTATTGAGTTTATTTTTAGCTGCTGCATGTGATTTAATACAGCTCTCTTATTTATTGCATTCTGTTTTCTTGATCTCATTAGTCATTAATTTTAAATCATGAATAAAACGAATATCGTCTCGTATGCACAACCTCAGCACATTCCATCGTAGTATGCTTGGTATTAACTGTAAATCATTATATATGTTCCGCCTCTTTACAATGCTTGAGTGTGCGAAGTTAGGAATATGCAAATGAAAGACGCTTAAAAAAGGAATCGATAAATACGACTGCGACAAAGTTCTTGATGTGCTTTAGCCTGTTTACATTTATTTTTAATACCCTGCACTAATAAGTATAGGGTTATGATTGGAAAGTATTAGGTCTGTATTTTGGTATAATATCCACTTGTGATAAGAAAAGTCTCACAGCTTGAAAAGTTGACTCTACTTTGCAGTCCATACATTATAATAAGTATCTTTCTCATATAAATATATAGATATACAAGCACGTATGTGGCCAAATCGATCACTAGTTATCCCCGGCTTTACTTGTTCTTGGCTGCGTTTCAAATAACTAGAAAAGCCAAATTTGGTTTTCCCAAAATTGACAATTGTTATTTATGCGACTCGAACGTCCTCCCAACTGAGATTACTTTGGCTCGACTCTGATTGGGATTCGCAATCCATTGGCGGTACAAGGATTTCGTTTTTTCCCCATTTAATTTTATTTATTTTTCTTGTAAAGCCTTTATTTACTTGCAGAATTGGCGTGAGCGCGTAAGCGCACATGACCTAATGCCCATCGAGAGACTAAAGCCATGTGTGCCAGACACACACGCGCACACACGCAGTCTCCTTTCAACTACTGTTTGTCTGCGAGTCCAGAGATACTCGAGTTCAATCCTCCGCCCTCCACCTTCTGCCTGCTGTCTGCGACTTCGCATGCCTGCAGAGAAACCTATCGAGTAGCATTGGCTGCACCTCGTTGGGACTCCTGTCATTATTTTGCTCTTGCAATTAGGATGTGTGTAAGCTGAGTGCAACACGCTGTAAGTAGCAAATTAAGATAAGGTTTTCCAGCGACTTTCGTGCAAAGAATGCGACGCGATTGAATCTCCAAGAATGTAGCTACTGTTGCTGTTGGTGTTCGTTGTTGCTCAACGGATTCGATTGCAGCACGTGTCTGTTTGAACTCATAAATTCCGATGAAACCAGGCCAACTTCAGACCGCAACGAGGAACGTAGTCGGCAGTCAGATTGGGCCCGCAGACGAAAATCAATTGAATTGTAATTGAATTGCAAACACTTGAGTGGCAAAACCGCCGAGGAAACGTATGAATATTTTACGTGAACGATTTGCCGATGAAAACAATGAACAAGGGCGAATCGTCTTCGATGTGTTTGATTTTTAGCAGCCTGGTTGAATACCCTTTTGGCGCTAAAAGAAAGACAGAAAGATTCAAGCCAAACTCAAGGGAATACAAAGTAAACGAAGCAAAATACTTTAAGCCTTTGCAGAAAACTGTTGAGTTGTCCTTAAAATGTTTGTCAGGGTACTCCATGCGTCGTTGTGAGAATGTTAGGGAATGCATAAGTGCAGAGACTGTTCCACCCGAAAATTACCCACAAAATATGCAAAAGCGAAAAATAAATTTCGTCGAGGGAGCAATGGAGTTTTTTTCCTTTTTCAAAATATTCATTTGACTTTGGGGCAGACTGAACAACGGAGAAGGAAGACCAAACGCAACACAGCGCGTACCGCGGGGCGTATGAGCAACGTGCTGTCAGCACGTACGCATATTCGTCATACGTAAGGAAGATAGAGATGGCAGGGAGAGAGAGAGAGAGCAATTGGCAAAAAATCGAATTGAAAATGTTTTCTGAAGGCTCTCGTCGAGTCGCCTCGGCCTCGACTTGCCGCAACTAAGAAAAAAGCCACCGGAAATGTAAGCAATGGCAACCGAGATCGAGGAGGATGAAAATGTTGACGTGGTCATGCATGAACGGTAAATGAAGAGACCGCCTGTCTCGGCATGCCGCTGTGTCTATATGTATGTCTTTGGCGTGTGTGTGCGCAGTTCCGCCGGATGCGCTGCGAGTGCGCCAGCAGCAGCACGCGTACAACGCTTTTCAAGTAGAAAAACAAATTAAGTGTCTTTCATGCGAATGAATTTTGACTCGTAGCAGCCAATTTCCAGTCGTCTCTCATCTCTCCATCTGCATCTCTGTGTTCTCTACGCAGCTATCTTCAGTGCTCGCCATTGGCCTTTGGAAAATAGGAAAATTTCTTGACAGCAGACAAAGAAAATTTCTTGATATATGCTAATACAAATTGAGCGTACACTGTGCGCTGTGCTGTACAAATTCAAGGATTCAAAGTTCAATGAGCTGAAGTACTGTGAAATATATTGACTGTAGATTGAGGCTGTATTTCATTTAATTAATTACAAGTAAGAATTTTCAAAAACATTTACAATTCTATAAAATTTAATCAGGTGATTTTTGATATTATTAATGTATAATAAATAATTCAGGATATTTCAAAGTCGTATACTTATGGCTTAACATTATTTACATGTCGAATGACTTCACATGTTATAAATATTCATTAGCTTTGCTCATTCAAATACTTTCAATATGCAATTGATTTGTTTCGCCATCTTTGAATACTTTGTGAACGCAGGGAAACGTATTTTATTTTTATTGTTCGTTTAAGTAGACAAAATTTGACAAGTTCATTGATTGAAAGATACAATATAAAACAGGAACTTAAGTTATTAACAAAATAACGAGAAATGTGCAACATTCTTTTCTTGCATTGAATTTTTCATAAATTTAAGAGAACAGAAATTAGGTCGACTAAAAGTACAGAGACTAGTGGGAGATACTCTAGGAAAAGTAAGAAGTTTTTTAAATATTTTAAAGGGATAACAGTGTTTTAATACTGCATTTATAGAAGTAGAATATGTATATAGTAGTTGTCCCTTTGTTCTCGAGTTTCTTACAGTCTGAGCATAACCTTTCTTGCACTTTGTCTTATTGCAGGGTATTAACTTCTCAGAGTATTCTGTATACACTTAAATCTGGTCGATATGTGTACTCACCGTCGGCAATGTGCGAGTGGACAGACACCCATGCACCCACACATCCGCACACCTGCACTGCACCATGCACCTTGGTTCGAACCAGAGCACGTCTTGGCGCCGACATGGAATATGCATTTGGGCTCTTGCACCTTTTGTTGGGCATGTCTTTTGGAATATGTACGCAGTTGTGCACATACCATATGTAATTCATCTTTAATATTTTTCCTTTGCATATTTGTCCGGAACTGGCAGTAGAGTTGGCAACAGGGAAACTGGCAACAGGCCACTGGGATCTGGATGTGCCACTCTGAGTAGTGCAAATGTTATTTCGCTTAACTCGAATATGCCATTATACACGCACACAGACGCACACCCATACATACATGTGTTATCCTGTGTAGGAGTCCATAAAGTTAGTAACTTTTATGATTGCTGCTCTCTTTCTCCCTCTATCTTCGTCTCTTGTTGCTGTTCCCTGTTGCGCCATCGGCTAGATTGTCATATTGCATGAGATAACGACCTGGCAGATGGACAAGCTGACAGTGGGGACAGATACATGCATATCCTCTTCCTTACATGTCGATGCTGCCGTTGTCGCTGTGCCGCATCGCATCGTGCTGTGCGTACCTGGCCAAGTGTCTCTATTGTGGGCCAGAAGAGCGGACTGTAAGGGGTGCTACAGCTTTTTATTACGCAGGAAAAGCGTGCGAGCTGCGGCTCCTTTCACATCTTCCGCTGCTCAGCGCTTCCTCTGAGCACCCGACGTGTACTCAACAGCAAATGCATTTTCCAAGTGCAACTGGCAGCCGCATCAGCATCACCAGCACCAGCAGAGGTGCAGCATCAGCTGAGGCAGCACCATCTACTGCTGCAGTAACAACAAAAACTTGTTGATTGTCGTTCAGGTGAGACTCCTTCCCCCAAACGGAGCGAAAGTATGTTAAGTGTAAATGCATTTCAGTTGGATCCGTGTCCTGCCTTAAAGCAACAATTACCAGAAACAGGGCGGCACGTCAAATGCGGCGGCAACTTCACGAGGGTCCTCCTGGAACCACTTTTATGCCTGACAACGTGGAAATTAGATGTGAATTTTCCCTCCATATCTCTCTTTCCCTCTCTTGGTGTGTGTGTGAAGTGGCCAAGTGTTGAATAGTCGTATTGCCTATGACAACCGCTTCCTGCTTGTCAGCCGTGCCGTCAGAAGGCTTCACAACTGTCGATTAGCCGGCGTGACAAGAGCGATTCTGACAGTTTGGGGGAAATTAAGTGGAAGTTCAGTTATTACAGCCAACGTTGTGATTATCTACTTAACTGGGTTGCCAACGTATCTCGAAATATCTCTCTGTATATGTCCATGCCTGTGCCATATTTAAAATAAACATTGCGAAATAATGTCAGGCACATGGTACAGTATATAGTGCACTACTGCCTGCACCTGTGTGGGACCAGGCACGTCCTCTCCTGCTGGGCGTATCTGTTGCAGACTACGTGTCGCATACATGCACCGGCACGCACACACACTACATGCATATATTCTCTAGATAACATTTGATTTGCATTTGCATCATTTATTGTTTACTGGCACTAAATGTATGCACATGCACGCGAGGGCTGCCACTGAAGTTGTGAAATGATAAAATGCAAATTTTGTATTTTCCCTACTGTTTAATTTGTAATGAATTTTTTATCGATAAAATGTTATTACCAAGCCTATTGACTGAAGGATATATCGATAAGTACTTTTTAAAGGGAGTTGAAATATCGATGCAATGACATATCGATGTTTGTTAACATTTTTATGCGTATTTGACAACACTTACAAAAATGAATGTCGTTAAAATGAATATCAAAGTTTTGTTCACATTAGAAGTTAAGGAAAAAGTTAAAGAATAGTCAGCGCTGCCCTATTGTTGGATATAATAACTGTATAAACTGTTACTGACAGTTGATTTAACTTCAGCTCGTGATAAACTGCAGGAAAGTATTGATATTTGTATTGTAAGGATCAAGGTAATTCTTATTTTACCTCGAGCAGGTTTCGCATCGATTGGATTCCGCCAAATTGCTGGGTCAACACATTAGATACAATGGGCAAGTCCAATTTATGCGACTGACATATTAACTACACTTGGGGGGACGCCCAAGCGCTTAATTACGAATGTGTTTGCCAAACTATTCGAAGCCAGTTTATGGTTAAAATGTGCGTGCCAAATTGGCCAGAAGCAAAAGTAAATCAATTTCATGTTGTACACACACGACAAACCCATTCACAGAGAACTCAAGAACAGATGCAGAGAAGCCTTGAATTATGCTCAGGCCTGTCGGGCTGCTCATTTAAGTTCCGCAGGACTCTCGCAAACATTTCTCTGTAAATCAAGCAGCTTGCGCCGCCTTCTGCCGCTCTGCTTGTTGCAAGCCAGTTGCACTGCGCACGCACACTCGACCAGCATGTAAACACAGCACAAACAGAGCCACACAACCACACACACGCACAGACATGCACAAATACTTACATAGTCCGGGAATGTGTGCTCAGCAGACGTCTTGGGCAGGCTAAAGACAGAAGCTGATGGAGCGCGCACAATGGCAACGGTGAGTGGATCCTGAGTGGGACCCCAACTTGGTGTGGTCTTAGTCGATGTGCAAAGATGGAATTAGGCACAAATAATGCGTATCTCAGGGGACTAAGAGAGACGGACTGGGACTGTCATCAACAGGCGGATGGTGATGAGAATGGGGATGCTCTGTTAGTCATTTAATTTTCATCAATTTGCAATATTTGAACAAACAAATCATTGTTTTAAGATAATCCCATAATTGACTGCTCTTTGCTCTGCAACTGCGAGCAATCTACAATTGTTAGTCACTCTATCTAATCATCTTGGGTTAGGGTGTTGTATTGTCGGTGTACATTTGGGTGTGTGCTGGCAAAGACAACGCTCGGCACGAGCTGTGATTTGCAATGTCCTGTGGCAGGAGCAATAGACAATTTTGCAAATTTCCTAATTGCACTTGGTTTGCTGCTGCGCTCTGCCTGGAAATGATGTCGCTCGGTTTACCACACTGCCAACAATTTTGGGGTGACTGTCAATGATGTGCACAGGGCGTGCGGCCAGGGCTGCAGAGGTCGGTGAGCAGCTCAGCAGGACTCTTTGCATCACTTTGAGGGCCAATTTGGTTTTGGGTCTGGCGTTGCATGCATCTGTAATGACTGTCTGTTCTTGGGTGCGGCTTGAGGTTAGGAAATTGGTGTAAAGTCGATCCCCCAAATGTGACCGTTAAGAAGAACTTTAAAAGCTGCCCTCAAAGCACCGATTAGTTGGCTTTTAATATGCAAAAGTAATTCACATGAGCGCTATCTAATCGTATTAATTTGTTATTTACTTAATGCTAAAGAGATTTGAGATTTGCTGTTTACTTAAGCAAACATTTATTCATTTTATTCAGATTATTTTAAATATTACTTTTTGCCCACGCAGCTCGTATACTTTATTTGTGGACGTGAGTGTACATATACGTAATTTTGGGTTACATTTTCCCCGATGTATACGTCTGTTAGACTTCCTCCTGTGTAGGCCGTAGTCAGCAAAGCGAGAGCAGGCCCAAGTTCTGCTGGTGACAGAACAAACACAAGGCCCAATGACAACAATTGCAATTACAAAGGGCGGCACCCAAATTGAGGAACCCCCTAACGTTGACCTAGGGCATCATGACGCATCAACACCAGCCTGGGGAAATATTTAAATGGGTCTGTAGAAATTTAAATCTTAAATTTGGATTCTATTTTTAAAGCTTTTAAAACTTACATATAAAGTAAGTACTTTATGTCATGATGTTCTACTGGAATCTCTTCTGCAACTCGCAAGAGCACTGGATAACAAGGTCAGGCGAGAGATGGACAAGACTGACAGATTGTGTAAAGCACTTTTCCAAATGAATTGCACAGATTTATGTTGGCAGATCTTAAATTTTGGACAACATGGCATGTGGATGCAGAATCGCGGCGAAAACATCCACAATGGTGACAAGGACAATTCCAGAAACATTTTAGTCATTATAAATGTCATCAAGCATTTTTTTGTCCATCAACTCGCGCAGTTATACGGACGAATTGTTTACGGGTTTTTTGGATGGATGTGTCGGAGCGGAGAAGAAAGAAGAGGGGGAGGTGGCCAACTCAGATTGCATGACAGTTTCCATTAATGTTGAAATCTGAACACAATATACCACAAGCGGATGCGGTGGGACGGTAAAATGGGGTCGGGCATTTTTAATGAAACGAAATTAAACGGGAAATTGAAACCGGACGGTGTGTTAATGAGAAAGCTATGGCGGGTTCGTCGTTAACGAGCGACTTCATTTTCGGCAGGCAATCAACGCTGCTATTTACTCCCAGCAGGTTGTCAACTTGCAGTTAACGTTGCCCTAATAACAGGTTATTACGGTATCCAAACATAATAAAGTTCTTCTCAAATTCCATTACAGTACTGTCGCTCAATCGTTAAAGCTTTCTTTAACTAGGTAAAACTAGCAACTACTTGGCAAACTAACATTATTCAGATAGTCACTAGACTGTTATATGAAATTTGAGCCGAATCTATATTGAAGACTGTCGATTAATTTGATTACCTAATGTTGCGTTATTAGCTTCATTGATTTATGGGTACTTAGGGCAGAATATTATTTCGCTCTTCGCTTTGTCCTCGTCGGGACAAAAGGCGGAAAATTGAGCTCTCTTTAATTGATTTTCTCGGTTGGTGGAGTGAGATGGGGGGCAGAAACAAAGCGAAATCCTCGTTGACAGTCGAGGCACAACAATTAGTGTCTCTATTATGCTGCAGCAACAATAATAAACAATCGACTGAAAATGAACAGGGGATAGGTCAGGGCAGCAAGGGAGGCGGAGTACCAAGTGAAAGCTATCAGAACAAAAACCTTAAGACCTCGTGTAAACAACAAAAACATTGTTATCAGACATTGATGGCGTTGGCGCCGTCAAGGCCCATGAGACAGCGCAAGAATCGTTAGCAAAGATTGGACTTGGCTGGCTTTGTGGGTTGCCTGGAGCGAGCAGGAGGGAGCAGGGGCGTCTGCCTACACTCGTTAAAATTTAAGCAACTTTCAATGGACTGTAAATGAATAGAATTTATTCTGGGGGCTGCAGCAAAGTTTAAGGACTTTAGGCGCCGGCGATGTCGTTCCCATCCTGAATGCCAATATCCGGTTCTATTTGCGCGTTTCTACGTTTCTACATTGAAGCAGCCAGCTGCATTTCTTCTTTTTATGTGTGCTGAAAGTAGTTGGAAATAAATAGTAGTACACCAGGAATAAGACCCAACAGTAAAAGGACGTTTTCTGCTACAGAAAAAGAAAGAAAGTAAAAACGAGAACGAGAACTTGGTGAACTTTTCTCATGCTAGCTGAATTTTGATTTACGACCACTTAACGTTTTTTATGGCCTCAGACAACAAACTGCGATTGTGTGTGCTGCCTCAGCACTTATTCCTTCAGCAGCACTAGCATAAAGCAGATCCCCCCCCCCCCACATCTTCTGACGGTGCAGTTGTCCTCGTCCCGTAAGATATGGTTCCAGTAGAGTTTATGTGTTGCGAGTAGTTACATCTCAGAAATCCTGTTAATCAAATATTAGCACAGTGGTTGCACTCCAGTTGAAATGTATTCATTTAATCAAGAAACAACCTAATTTTGGAAATAGAGTTAAGAGCTTAGCATGAAATTGGAATACTTACTTTTAATGTTGGCAATCTATACTAACTTATAATTTATACAGATGACTGCTGATCCAATAAAATACTTGTTTTTGTTTTAATCGTATTTATTTCATGGAAATGCATTTTTGTCTGTACGATACTCGCAATGTTTTCCTAAATATGTATTAATTATTAAGATTATGCTGTATTTCTGTATAGTTATATCCAGTGGGTGCGCTTGTGTCTCTTAACACAAACAAGATTTCTTTCGTTTTCCCCATTTAGGTTGTGAACTAACCTAATTCATACCGTGGTATGAATATCATTGCACATTTTCGATATATTCGTATTGTGTGATGATTATTAATCTTGCAATCATATATTTGTGTTTATTTTCAACTCTGTGACAAATTACATGAAGTTCTTTAGGGTATTTGAATTTCTTTCCATACTATGAAAAACATTAATTCGACATTTATGTAATTTATATATTTATGGTTGTTCTATCAATATTTGTATGTGTCCCTTAGGTCAACGATTACATTTTAGTTACTTAGTATAATACAGCTGCGTTATTCAGTTTGTGGGTCTATCAAAAAACGAAGATACAAAAAAAGAAAACATACAAAAACAGTTGAGGAATAAACCAAACACAAACTTATAGTACTTTCGTTAGTTATATTATATCATTGTGTTGGATCTTAAAATTACTTCGGATATTGGAACTTTTTGAACGCGTGCAACTTGGGGGCTTCGTTTCTCGACTTCATATCTTGGAGTAATATTTTCTTTTTCCAAAAACATTAATTATTCATTTAATATATATTGCAAATCAAATTCCGCAAAATTAACGCTAGCATCTAGACATAAATCGTGAAACCCACGAATACCAACGCTTCGTTATGCGCCACTTAATCAAATACATATACCATATATATTATATTACTCATACATTTCCCGATAAATATCGTCAATTCTTCATTTTGATTCCTGTGCTAACGTAGATCCCACTGAACTTCTCCATTGCCCAATCGCGAGCTATAGTTTCCATATTCAAGTGGTTTTAATACGATTCTTCATCGTGATTTCTACCCACTGTCAGGGCTCACTGTAACAGTCCGCTGACTGTAAATGTGCTTGCTATCGATGAAGTGGCAGTTTCTGCCATTGCCATGTGCTGCACTCCTGTTCGATTTGCGCCCGGCTCCAGTTGCCACCAGAGCTGTGTAGCCGTCGAAGCAGTCTCGGTGTGATTGGGATTTCCCCCAGCATCTCTGTGGGTCGCTATGCCAACGGGCTCCTCGCGACGTGTTCTCACCGCCTGTGGCAGTGGTCACGATGACATGTAAGTGCACTGTGTCTTCGGCTGCGGCTCTGTCTGCTCGATGGGCTGAATGGCAGCACGTTTCCAGTAATCGCGCACTGTCTCGACTGTCTCCATGATGCGTAGGAAGTTGCGTCCGGCCAACATTGCCACATCCTCCTCACTCCAGTTGTGATCCTCCAATAGGGCAGCCAGCAGCTCGGGGTATTTCGAGACGTCCTCAAGGCCCTGTGGCGGCATTTCGATGCCATCATAGCCGGCGCCAAGGCCAATGTGTTGAATGCCCGCAATCGCTCGCACATATTTGATGTGCTCGATGACATCCTGCAGTCTGGCCTGCCGGCCGCAAGCCACGTCCTCGGGGTCGAAACTGAGCATAACGAGGCCGCCATTCTCTGCCACCAGGCGCAATATATCATCGGGCACATTCCGCGTCGAGTTGCAGAGCTGACGGGCTGCTGAGTGGGAGAAGATAACGGGAGCCCTGGTCACCTGCAGCACATCACGTGCCGTTGCATCCGAGCTGTGCGATAGGTCGATCATCATTCCCAACCGATTCATCTCTCGCACTATGGCCTTGCCAAAGGGCGTCAGACCCTGTTCCAGCGGCGAGGCACTTGACCCGGCCCAGGACACATCGCAGCGATGCGTCAGACTCAGGTAGCGCGCACCCAGCGAGTAAAACGAGCGCAGCACACCCAGCGAGGAGCCAATCGTGTGGCCTCCCTCGATGCCGATCAGCGAGGCCAGCAGGCCGCGCCTGTGCGTGGCCACAATGTCTTGTGAGGAGGTCGCCAGCACAGTCTCCCTGGCATACATGTCCGACAGTCGCCGCACAATGTCGATTTGCTCCAGTGCCAGCTGGACGGCGTCCAAGCCTTGCGCCTCACACGGAACGTACGCCGACCTGCAAAGAAGTCAAAGAAAAGGTCTAAAGTTCGTTCGACTTTCGTATAGTTGATATGGTAAGTGTACATAGAACAGGTCAGTTTCAAACGTATGCAAAACAAACAAAGAATATTGTGTATATTCCAGAAATTGGAAACAAAACTAAGTATGCGAAGAGTGTGTGGAATGGAAAATAATGTCTCAGTTTCACACGTTCGTTGAATCCGATACACAACTTTAAAAGTCAACGCATAAAAACAGAATATATATTAAAAATATATATATATATATACAGATATCAAGATTCTGTAGATCATGCATCCCATATGGACCAAAGCGAAACAGTTTCCCCACTGCAAGGAGACCCACCAAATCTTTCCACCCGATGATTTTCCGGTGCGGCGAATTTCGTTCACTGCATCATTTAATAACGAGCCGCCGGCAATGAGCCTGATATTGGGCTGGGAATATGGCCGTCTATGGCTGAAGGAGCATAAGGAATTCATTACTTCGGAACTTACCAAATCGAAGCCGCAATTTATTGAGCCTGATTTTGTTTGGTGGACCACCAAACGGAACCAAGTTCTGGATCGTCGTGGGATATTTATGAAAAAGAAACAGAATCCACATGCGAAAAACTGTAATTTAGCAGCTTTCTCCTCATCAAAGGCCCAGCGTCAGAAACGCTTGGATAAAATCGCCAATGCTGAAATGGGGACCGAACCAGAATCGGGGGAGCCTGAGAAAAAGGCAAAGAAATGCAACTGCAAGGATTGCATGCAACGCCGTTGTGGAGGTGAAGAAATCATCTCGGGTTCATATGGCCCAGACAATCGCAAGGTGTTCTATGTGACAAAAAAACTCAGATCAATTCCTTGGTATTGATTCGATGAGTAAAACCATTAGCTTGTGTTCGATTGCAGTCTTAATCGGATATCTTGCTTAACAGAAATGAGCAACAATAAATGTAAATATATTTCAAACATTTCAGTTTGGCATATAAAAACAGTTTTTACTAAAAATTAGTGATAAAACAGTTACTTTATTCATTTGCCCATTCGAATTTGTAATTTACCGATTATTTTCTTTTTCTTTTATTTAATTTCTGTTTTATTTCGACCACTTCTCATTTGTATTTAGCGATTAGGTTATCGAGCAACTAACACTTTCGATAAATCAGTCTTCTTTCTTTCGATAGGTTACAACAAGTGTTGGTTAAGTTCAACAAATATTTACAGCTGTCAGTTATTTACAGAATGGGATCGACACTTAACATAAGTAAATGCCTTACAGAATTAACTCATGGGTAATGATGCATAGCAACTAAAGGAAGGTATATAAAGTCTAGCGTTTAATGCTTGACATGATTTAATTATATCTATTATTTCTTCAATTTGTAACTAGTCTCATGTCCAATGCAATCAAATGCTGTGGTACTTCATACAGATAATTGAACCTTCTCGTATTATACCTACATACATATAAAACGTTTCTCCATTTCGCATGCTTTCCATACAGAGCTCGATTCAGCTTATGCCCTGCAGTCGCATCAAGATACGCTTAGCATGGCGGGGCTATAAAAGTGGTTAACTAACGGCACATTTGAATTTCAAATGCAATGATACGGCAATAACGAGGGAAGGCACACTAACCCAACTCTGCTGCTGCACTCCAAGTGTGCTACAGAGTGACGCAATTCAGCTCAGGACGAGTCCGAGGGAAATTGAACAATGAGGCGAGCACTAAAATTAAATGTGAAAATGGCTGCACGTTCACGCTCTCCACCATCAGCGGCATCTGCCGTCGAGGAAAAGGGTACGGGGGCGGGGGGTCAGTTGCTTGGCTTGCAGTCATCAGTTCCGGTGTCAGAAGTCTACCAAATAAAATCAAGTCGATTGCCTATCAGCATTTTCCCCCAAACTACAACTGTCTACCGCCTGTCAAACACACTACTGCATACCCCGCAGTCTGCCCCCTGCTTCTCTGTTGCAGCCATAGCATTTGTCAGATCTGTTGTTTTTGTTTTTGTTTGCATTCGGTGGTGGCGCTTAAAATTGCCCAGCAGGCAATGCCAGAACCAGGTTGGCTTCTTGGCCCGGTAGCTGTTGCCAAATTTTATTTTGCAGTCAAATTGTTGGCATCTCTTTTTTTTGGCATGGCAACGCCAGGATAGGAGCGTAGAGGGGGGAAGGGCGTATGTAAAGCCTGTGGGCATGGCCGTTACTTGTTTCAGTATCGTGTATCCTACGTGGGCGGGTCAGGGCAGCGTGTCCGGTGGTAATTGTTATGGGTCGACGGTCATGTTCGATTGCATCGCAATGGGTCTATTGAATTTCTGTGATTTTTGACAAGAGACAAACGAAATAGCCTGTACGGTAGCTAGTCGGTAGTAACTTTATGTAGAGTATATATTTTAATGATATTACTACGTAATGAAAGATATGTTCATTATTTTATAGATTGATTATCTTCATTGAGGTAGTGTACAATCGATCTTTAAGTTGTAGTTATTTCAATATACTTTCTTCAAGCTATATAAATATGTATTTGAGAAATATTAAGACATATTGTTATCATATTTGGTGGTCTCTAGTTTCTCTGAGATCTAGATTTTCAAATGGAGGGACAGACTATACATATGTTAAAATTGTGAAGTAGACTTCAAGTACTTCTAAAAGAATCTATACTAGAACCCCTTCGGTTCTCACTTACCAGACTTGTACGCCCACTAGTCCCTGCTTAAGTCGCTCCATGTCGGTCTGTGCCCAAGCTGGTCGTGACCACATGGACTTGTGATCAAGGTCGTGGCTGAGATGGACCAGCTCCAGACTGCTGTGCGCATACTTGCGCACGTTCCAGGCGAAGTTGTTGTGCCCGTCGACGAGTGGCACCTCGCGCAGGATGCGCCTAACGATTCTCAGTCTTTGTGCGTGCGAGTTGCGACTCGGCGCCATAAGGAAGTGCTGATATGCCAGTGTTGCTGCGATTGCCAGCAGGCAGATGGCGCTCACCAGGAGCAAGGCGAACATCCAGGAGCTGCGACATGGCTTGTGGGCGGCACCTGTGCCACCGTTTCTGGCCTTGCGAGAGCTCTTGCTCTTGTTCTTCGTCTTGCCCACGCCGGCGCCGCCGGCTGCTGCAGTTGCGGGCGTTGTCAGCGAGGTGGGCGACTTGGTATCGAGGGCGATGCCAGCGATGTCGCTGCCAACAACAATGCCGCCGCCCGTCAACGCGCTGCCAAAGACTTTGGACTTTTGTATGCTGGCAATTTCGCCGCCGGAGTCACTGTTGGAGATCGAGTTCTGGCGGGAGAGGGTGCGGCGTATGTTCGAGTGTTCCGTTACGTCTGGCAGCCCGCCAAAGCCGGTTGTCTGCAAGCACAAGAAGAGAAGGACAGCACAAAAGGTTAGTCTGCTGTTGTTACATGTTACCTGGCAGTCCTCGCTGCCCAACTGCGCACCCCTCTCCTCTTCCCCCTTGCCTGCTGTCACACCAAGTTGCTTCATTAAAAGTGCGTCAAAGTTTCCCACCCACGTCGATTTTGCGCTCTAATTAAAACTCTTGGAGAACTTTGTGAACATTTTGTAATATTCATAACTGGCATGAAACATCAACAAGGCTCAATGTGAAACTTTTTAATGAACCAAATGACCAAATCAAAATCAATGCATACGCCTGAACCCGCTCCCCCTAACCCCAGCCTCCCCTCACGCTGCACAGGAAGGGTGTCAGCTGTATGGCTAATCTCGTTGGGAACATAATTAAGCTCCGGCAATAAATCACATGTGCGCCTCGTTGCCACGTGCCACATGCCTCGGATTGTGGGAATTCGTGGGCTGCTCCATTGACAGTCGAGTCTGCCTAAACCAACGGCAAACTTTGTTGGGCGAAAGTTTGTCACGCAGCTTGACAGGAGCTGCCAATGCTTTGCTCATCCAGCAGGGAAACACAAATCGAATTTGGCAACATTTATGGTACACGAGCAATCTCAGTGTGCCCATTGCAGATGCACAGAGACAGCTACGGCTTAGTGTAATATTTTCATAATTTAATCGAACATTTCACTGTCGTCTGGCAAGGCATAATCCCCGATTATGCACACACAGTAAGGAGAGCGTTCAATCCGGCGTATACTTAATATCTGCTTTAATTGGAACCTTTTATGTGGCCAGATAATAATCCAGAGCAGCCAACACACCCTGAGGGAACGAGAAGCCAAGCCCAACCAACTCACTGTGTGGTTTGATTTCCCTTGTGCTCTCTACTCTCCCTCCCACCCTCTCTCTTTCCCTGCCACATGCATATTGCTTGCTCGCTTCATTTTATTTGCATGTGCGGCTAATTAGCTGCACCACACGGCGTATGAGCAATGATACAAAAAATAAGGGAAAGAAACTGTGTAAATGTTTCTCGTGGCAGCTCAAAAATTAATTAAATAAAATACAAGCAAGGAGTGCCACGCCCCCAACCTGAAAGCAGGCCAATTGGGTTGTTACATTCGAAACTATTTTAATTATGAGTTTCGCCGGAAAGGGAGGCAGTGGGGCGGGGCTGGGGGCACGTTGAAATTAGCTTTTAATAATACTGGGGCAAAGTTTTGACGTCGCGATTGCAAAGTAATAAAAAAGAATGAGGCTATGCGGAATACAAAAAAGTCTCCTCAATTTATTCAATTTTTAATAAAATGCAAATATTCGTTGCAGATACCCTGTACTCAGTGCGCACGAGGTATCAACTGTTAAGTGTATTATTATAAGTTTCAATAGGTAGGAAAGTTATATCCCATTATATACATTATATCTTTAATAACTTAGCACGAAATTGCAGGGTATCACAAGTTGTAGCTAGGTTTGTAACTTGGACAGTTTGTATAAAACTCGGCAAACTTTTGGCTCCGTCGCTGCTTAAAGGGCGCATCATTTTAGCCCCGCGTTAGTTTTGCATGCCTGCTGCGAAGGGGGTGGGGGTATGGCAGGTCAGAGGTCGACGGCGGATGCAAAAGTTTGCAGTTGGCGGCGCAACGCCAACATTATCATGGGCGGGTGCGGTGGTGCAAAGGGAGGGGGGTGGGAAGATCAGCCATAATCCGGAAAGCAGCTTTAGCCACATTTCGCGCTGACTTCCCGCGCAGCACGAAGGCGTCGAAGCTACTGCAGAATTCATGCACGACGGGTGTGAGTGCCGAGGGGAGGGCAGGTAGAGGGGGAGGGTGCTGCCCGTTGACCTCACAGCAGGTGACACCGCGGTGTTTTGGGAACTTGTTCAACATTTTGTTGCAGTTTGCTTCGGCCAGCAAGTTTATAATTGGTTCAATTCGGGTTTGTCGTGCTTCAAGTTGCACATGCTGTGCATAAACATAAACCAAATTTGTATCACATTGAAAATTTCAGATCTTTCCATAAAAATATACAACCCGTCGACGCAGTAGGCTGACTAAAGAGACTTGTGAACAGATTTACACACTACTCACTGCTCGATCACATTCAACTGCGAGTTTTAGTTTCGAAAACACAAGCAACTGTCAAAATCCAGATATTATAGAACTATAAAACAACAAAATGTTATGGAAGCACGACAACGAAGAGGAATCGAATGACTTTGACAACGGAAACGATATACCCACTGCATACTTATCGCCAATATCGGAAGCTGATGTCGAGTCAGAGGATGACTATGAGGACCTTCTAGTTACTCCAATCGCATCTGATGATGACTATGAGGACCTTCATGTTAGCCCAATCGTCCAGTTGTTGCCTAATATCCACATGGGGTGGCTCAATAATCTAGGCTCCGAACTTAACGGGAATATTCCCCCGGAGTTTAGGCCCGTTCTGGAAGCCCCAGTTGAGCGGGAGGCATTTTGGCTCGGTGACAATGAGTAGCATGACAAATTTGTAGTACTTTAACTATACTTTTTAAAATTGTAACATTGAATTTATTTAATATAAAATTGTTGTATATACGCAGTAGTAAGGGGTGAAATATAGATAGTTCAAGATATATTTTAAATAGAACAGCTGTGCCTGACTGGCAAATTCAAGCTTCGCAACAATTGATTTTTCGTGTGACCATATAATATTTTTAAGCATTTCACAAAATACTGACAAAAATAGTAGAAACGGCTTCATTGGGACAAAATAATTGATTGCATCATATTTGTTATCGATAGTTGCGATTACTATTTGAATTATAAACAGCTGTTATATCAATAGCTGTTAACATGCTGTTCGATGCTTAGTGCTGTTAAGCACTTAGTGAATGCAGCGGCGCGCAATTAAATTGTTCTCTGTTACATAAACTTATTTAAACATTTAATTTTAAATCATAGTAAATAGTTTTCACTTCAGAACACGTTTTAAACATCAAGCTAATGGACGCATTAAGTATTTAAGAAATATATGGAGAAATCCAGATTGGCTGGCTTTGTGAGGCGTGATTACCTTGGCAACTGTAAGCGACGATTTCTGAACTGTTTATTTTTTTTTCTTGTTGTTTCTTACTGAATATTCATGCAACAGAGTCTTAAGTCTTAAGCAAAGCTGACGCAGGCAACGTCAACCCACACACGCAATCCCAGCAACACAATTCAGCAAATCATCCGAGCAGAGCGAAAGGCGCCCAGCCACGTGACACAAAAGACAAGCCTCGACAGCAACAGGGGCACCAGAACGGGGGCAACAACTACTACAACAACAAGGACAATAACAAATGGCAGCTGGAACAATGAAAACAGCAGTGGCAGAGACGGAGGCAGCGGCAGCAGCAAAAATAAAAGTAACCGTTGCGGAATGCTTTATAGTTTTCCGCTGTATTTTCTCTCGCTTTTTGTTCGGAAGGGGCAGCAGTTTTCAGCAAAATCTTTTCATACCCTGGACTCGTAAAAGTGAAGTGTCGTATGAACAAAGTTCCTTTAATGCTCAGCAATAAATATTTATGGTGGTGACGGTTTTTCCAATGTAATAAAATCATTTTCAATAAAGCATTTTTTTTTTTATATTTTACAGGGTATAGACCAGATCTAATCAAGCTCTAAGAATGTGTTACTCTTTTTCTTTACTCACTGATATGTATCTTTTATCTAAACTGCGCTTAAACAAATTTTTGGAGCCCGCGCAACAAGCAAAAACAGAGAGAGACACAGAAAGACTAACACGAGAAGTGTTGAATGTAATTTGTGCATCTTTCAGAAAGATTTAGTATGTTAAAGGCTGTGAGTTCCCTACGATAGTTACATATGTACATACTGTGTAATATGTAGATTATTAACAGACATCCTGAATAAGGAAATCAAGAAACGTACTATATGGAAGCTCTAGTATTTTATGATGAATATCCGATACACTCCTACGCATTAAGTTAAAAATAACTTTAGAATTTATAAATCCAATCTGTCAATTTCATTATGATCGAGTAGCAGACAGGGGAATGACAGAGAATCTTCCTTAAAGCGCTCTCAGAAACCGCACTCAGCCTTATTGTTATACTTGTTTCATCTGAATTCATAAAATCAATAGCTCATTGAAAGTAAAGAGAAACTTTTTCTGCCAGAAATTATGATTTTCTTCATAATATATATATTTTATATCTATGTATCTGGCACAACAAATAATACAAATGAATAGAATTTATTCTCTCGTGAAAACTTTTTAAGGCACAGGAAATGGTTCATTTGAAGTTTTTCAAAAGTTCCGACAGAGAGGAAAACGAAATTTATGCCATATCGAAATGGGGAACAGAAGTTGAATAATATAACTGGAAGCGATGATTATGATAGATGCATTCGTAAAGGCGCATAAACTGATTTGTGGTCAGCTTTGGTGATTTTCGCCCATTGTGGTTTATTGTGCTGCCGCTTGGCCATTACAATTTCCATGGCACCCAACGGCGCTGTTGGGAGGCGGAGTTAAAGTTGTCAGCAGTATCCCCCTGTCCCTCTTCACCTACCCTTGCGGCTGTCATTGCTGTTTCGCCGCCTGCTGTTGCTGCTGCTGCTGCTGTTCATGTCAACGTCGGCAAGTTTTTAGTTTTTCAAATGTCATTGGGGCATTTCACGCTGATGGACATCACCAGCAATAACGACAGTCCCACTGGCCTACCCCTGCACTGCCCTTCCCTACGCTGCCCTGTCTGCTCCTGCTCCTCGCACTCGCACAGTTTCCTGCTACGTTAACCGCCATGTTGTTGCTACGTTACTTCTGCCATGCTGCCCTGCTTCTCCTTCCCCATAGTGGGGCCTGGGGAACAGGGCAGGAAAGCCGCTGCTAGTGGCGATGTCTGTGTTAGGACTTGGCGTTTGTTTGTTTCTTGCTTTGTTGTAGGTTTGTCGCTTGTCCTCCGTTCCGGCTGTCTCTCTCTTTCTCTGTCTCGCTATTCCTTTCCCCTTATTCCCTCTGTTAGACGGTCTGTCTGTCCGTCTGTTTATTTGTCTCCGAGTTATGTGGACGTTGACCGGCGTCAGTCTGGCCTGCTCACTCTGCTCTCTCTCTCTCTCACTTGCGCATCTTCTCCTGTTTCTATTTATGCTGGTAGTTAAGGAATTAAAGCTCTTTAAGCGTTTATTAAGCAGTTTAAAGTTCTTAATCGACACGCTACTCATGTGACATTGCCAGCCAAGGTTCTCCCTCTCATTCCCATTACAAGTTTAAGGTTCGCATATCCCTAAATAATTCCAGTAATCGAACCTAATCTATCTTGAATAAGAGAGAGAAACGTTTAGTTACACGGGAAGTAGAATTGCAGGTTTACTTTCCCGTATTACATCCCTATTTGAGGATGCTGTTGTCGCGCCCTCTTTGCCCACTGGCAATCCCCAAGTTGAACTCATCGATTGCTTGACGAAACACACACGAAAAACGACTTGAACAATCATGTTCGCGCTGATAATAAGTCATGATTGTAGAGCATTTGGGGGAGTGTGCCCCGACATGAACAACGATGATGAGGAACGAAATACGGAACCCGAAAAATATGCTAGTCAAGCCCGACAGCTTTGCTCCGCTTCGCACGCACACGCCACGGCAAAGGCACCCATCAATCAAAGAGCGACTCCAGTCCGCTTCAGCTACGCGGGTAAGCTCCATTTGCCCCGCACTGCAGCTATCGAAAATGAATCAAAAGGAAGCTTGGGTGGCACAAAAAAGGGACAGATGGTTAGGGAGGGAGAGGGGCTTAGATGGTAGTCGCTGCACTTGAAATTGGCGGACAGCGAACGCTCAAATGGAGCATGCTGCTCCCCCAGCTAAAAGGCGAAGCGAAAGCAGAGAAATGTAGTCAATCAGGATTAGGAAAAACAATCGATGGGTCAATGTGGGTTGCACAGATGAACTGAGAAGGGAGAGACTTCACTCCAACTTAAAGTATGTATACACTTACATATTTACTTATAGATAGATCTATCTATCTGTCTTTCCCCTCTCTCTCTTTCTCCTACTTTAAGGGTGTATATACTTATTTACTTATAGATAGATCTATCTATCTTTCACTCTCTCTCTCTCTTCTTGGCAAGATGAAAACTTTAGTAATCGTGTAAAATTAGCCACGAGGCAAAGTTTGTGGATGGAAATCATTGAGGCGGCAACTGGCAACCAGCACAGGGCAACCAGCAACGCTATAGAGAGAGAGAGTATCGCCAAGATAAGACATCGGTGTAATGAGAAGGAGCCGCAAAATGAATCCGTGGGGCAGCAGAGCGCGAAATGACGACGAATGGTGAATGGCAAACGGTGAATGGTGAACGGTGAATGCTGAATCGCCTGGCAAACGGGGCTAGTGAGCGTGGCAATAATGACGATATTTATGGCTTTGGCGGAACGCATAAAAACGCAGCTTCTGGCAGCCAAACAAACGCTGCTAAAGAAACTCGGGATAAATGGTCGAGTTGCAGAAAAGAAAAGCTGAAACTGTAGCTGCCACTAACACGGGATATGGGCAGGGGAAGAGGGACAACAGTTTTTCTCCTCCTCTCGCTTCAACGACACTTGCAACATTTAATTTATTATGCAAATGTGAACAAATGGCCCGAGTGGCCAAAGATGACAGTCGACGTGAGTAATGGCAGAGTAGCACAATTGTCCTGCCCAATGCAACGCTTCATTTGTATGTGTGTGTGCGTGTGTGTATCTGAGTCTCCTATCCAACTCTCACGCTGCTCCTCTTCTGCAGTTCAGTTCAGCGTCCGCTCTGCATCGCTTATGGGACTAGCAACATGACACAAAGTGCCTGCTGTAGCATAATGGTATAACACGCACGCCACACATAACGGCAATTTGATACGCTAAGTCCAAACAAATTGAGTTACACATGTAGATAATCGTTTATCAGATGTGACCGCAAATGTATCTGAAGTTGTGCTCAGCCATAAGTCATGGTTATGTGGGTGGGACTAGAAATAGATAAATGCATAGGGCATTTTATCGAATTTCGAAATCGTTACTCTTGAACTTTGTTTGCAAATGCTTGTGGACATTTTAAAATGGATAAGGACGTTTCTTATGCGAGTAGAAAATGTGTATGTGGATGTACCATATGTGTATGTATGTTACTTTAGGCAATAACTGAGATAATGTATGCGAATTACTTATTTCTTTATCGATCTACATCATCTTAGCTTTTTCAGTATCTGTGGTTCCACAAATTTGATATGAATATTGGATATGTTGCTTAGTTTAGGGTCATTGTTAGTTATCTGAGAGTGCTCCTCATTTATGAATTGTTTGTTTTCTAGTTCAAATTCTTTCTTGTACTTAAACTGTTTAATATGTTTGATCCCCTTTTTATACAATCTATTCATATGTATACTTGAATATGAAGTACTATGGTATATTCAGTATTTAAATATAACATATATAATATATCTATCTGTTTGTCTGTCTGATATGGGCAAAGTCAGCTAGATTTCGTATCGTCAGTTTTAAAAATGTTTAAGGCTTAATTCCAGATTGGATTATTGAAGTAGTTCAATAGTTGGTTCTATTCTTGTTTAGGTCTTTTCATTTCTTTAGATATGCAAAAGTTTTCTTATGAATCATATCCGTAATATATTTCATCTCATCAATTTTGTGCGCAGCATTTAATCTGTCTATATTCGCATTCTTAAAGCAGCTGTCTCTCTTTTTATTCATCTATCTCGCTTCGATTGTGCTCATTGTAATCGCGTCACGCACAAAATGCGCGTCGATTATCGTAAATGTTTCTCCATCACAAAGACGAAACAATCCGTGAATGCCAATTAGAGAAAATCATGTTCAGTTATCACCTCCCCCCCATTCCCAGATTGCAGATTGTTAGCCCACCTGGTAGTCCATGTAGTTATCGAAATGCATGTAGGAGCAACCGCCGCCAACGCCACCCGGCATGGGCAACGGCAAGGGCAGACCGTTCTCGTCCAGCTCGACGGCAGGCGGTGGCGGTGGTGTGGGCGGCAGATTGTCCCCCTTGAAGGAGACGCGCTTGGTGTGTCCCTCACGCCTGTTCCGGCCCAGTGTGCCTGCAAAGCGACCGGCATGCATTGCGCCGCCGGCTGCCAGGGTTCCCATCATGTACGAGAGCGAGCCGCAGCCAACGACGGCATCCTGGTGCTGTGGCTGCTGGTGCTGCACCGGCTGCAGGCCGCAGCCGCCGAAACGAAAGTGTGGCATGCAGGTGGTGGTAGAGCCGCCGGCGCCGCACTCGCTGCCCTCAAAGTCGCTTTCCACGTCTGTCACAAAGGCGGCTGGTTGAAAGCCGCGCGGCAGCGTCGCAGCCGAAGTCGCAGTCAGCGTAGACGCAGCAGTCGACGTTGGTGGAGCTCGGTTCAGTGTGCCCGTGCATAGAATGTTAACGGCTTGTGGATGCTGTTGCAGTTGGATGCTGTGTGGAAACTGTTCGCCGACGCCGCCGCCGACGCCAGTTTGCAGGAGCGCCAATTCGCCGTTAACTCCAGCGCCGCCCGCTGCTGCTGCTGCTGCGGCGCCCCCCTCCGCACTCGTTGTCAGAATATGCGTGGGCTGCAATTGATAATAATGCTCGACGCCGCCCTGCGGCTGTGCTGTGCCGGCTGCGAGTCCACCTGCTCCTGCCCCAGCTCCAGTGGCTATCAACGCTGTGGGGATGACCATGATGGGCAGCATTGTGGGTGCTACGGAAGCCGGTGGCGCATTGTTTCCGTTCGCCTGTAGCAGTTCCATTTGGCACATCTCCTCGTAGCTGAGTGGACGCAGGTGCTCCATGTTGGCTCACTGGGCGTGGCAGCAATTAAAGAAGTTAACACTTGATTTCACTTCACTTGGCGCGCACCTCAATTTAAGCCTTAATTTTCACCTAGGCAAACGAACACACACAAACACGCACACACACAATCGCAGGCGCACCCGTGAGTACTGGGAATCGGATTCTGCACAGCATGGGGGTGGGGGTGGCGATTCAAAAGTTTTCGCGCGCGTTCCTTTTGGGCTGTTTCTCACCACATGGCGCCTTCGCCTTGCTTATGCGCCTGGGCCAACTTTATCTCGCGACAGTCCTGCAGCAACTGAAGTAGAAGCCGACATGGAACACACAGTTCTCAGTGCCTCCAATTCGCCGTCGCCATTTTGTGCAGCGCCGGCGCATGCGTGTGACATGCAGCCAGACAACCGCTCTTCGCCTTCGTTTTCGCCGCAGCCGACGCCATCAACGCCGCCGTCGTCGCCATTGGCATCGCCATCGCCACTTGCCGTTTTGTTTTGATTCCGATTTGTGGGTGCGTCGAGTGCCCGTCGCCCGCCCTCACTCCCGCTCTTGCTCTGGCTCGGACTACTGTTGATTTTATGCCGCGTCGAGGGAAATTAAAATACTTCAAGCTGCCGCGGCCAGACTTGAATGCAAGATTTTAATTGCCGCGCAGCGAGCATCGCAGCGACAGAGCCAGAGCCACAGTGCCACACGCCAATGGCCAGAGCACTGCGCTGGCGGTGGCCTCAGCGGTTCCCCAGGCAGCTGTACATTGTACAACCAACTGTTGGCCCAACTGTTACCAAACGCCGCATGGTCAACTGAATGGGTCCTTAATTGCGAGAGCTTGTCGCATGCCGCATGCCGCATTTAATGCTTTGAATAGAAAACATTAAAACCAGCGAATCCTTGTTGCATTAGTTTCGGTACGGCACTGCTATACTGTTGCAGTCACAAGTGTACTTATAGCGAGAGTTTTCAAAACTCAGTTAACAATTTCAATTTTCAAGTTCTTATTTGCGATTTAAATAGTATCGATCAGAATATCGTACACATCAATATATTTTTTGTGGCGGCTTGTCGATTAGTGTTTACTTGCCTAATGCACTTACTTTTAAATAGTATCGATCAGAATATCGATATTGTGTGAATGCTGGCTTTTTAATGGTTCACTTCAGTGATATTTCTTGATGGCGGCTTGGCGATTGGTCTTTTCGATTAATTTCTTAAGGTTACGATAGATGGTATATTTATCGAAAATGCATTGTTTGCAAGTCAACATTGATCTGATGGAATTCAGTAAGCAGCAGTTGTAGTAACATTATACATATATATTAAAGCACTATGGCTCAGATACATTTATTTTGTATCATCTTTCACAAGCCACATAGTTTTCTGTATTTCCTAACCCAAATAAAAGCATTACCATTTCATATGGAATGAAAAAGGTAGTCGAGTGGCTCGCCTAGTCATATCATGAATGTTCGTATGTGTGTGTTAAATATGTTTTCGTTGTCCATTTCGCAAATACGCAATTCCTGTTGGCCCCAAATGGAGGAACAGAACTGGCGCCTGGGGCGCTGCTTTCCATTTGCGAAAGACAAAGGCAAAAAACACAGTTGAAAATGTCTTCTGCAGATTTTTGTCGGCATCTTTTTTCTCTGTTTCATATTTTCCTCCTTATTTGTGTACAATTGCCGCCGTAACCGCTGGCAGCGGCAGCAACAGCAGCAGCAGCGGCGCCAGCAGCGTCGTCACACTGTGCCTCGCACGGCCTCGGTCCCGGCCTGCTGCGTCTCCTGCCGTCTCCAGCTTCATTTACATTTGTTTCATCCTATTATCCTGGTTAACCGGCGCGCGTTCGCTGTGTGCTGTGCTCGGCACGGGCTTCCGTCCCGCCAGGGCCCACCCACTGGCAGGCGTCGGCTGCCTCCGTGCGCCCTGCCATTTGTCAAGAATTGTGCCCAACTCGACTTTTTGTAATTACAAAAATCCCAGGGAAGGGCTGCGTGGGCTGCAAAGTGGAGGAAGGCGGCTCAGAAAGCAGCGTGTTGGGGTTTTGTGGTGCTCGTTAAAATTTGTTGCTCTCATTTCGATTGTTCCCTGTATTATTGTTGTTGTTGCCTCTGTTGCTGTTGCTGTTTTTGGCATTGTTGCTGCCGTTTTTAGTGCTTTTTCATATCCCGGCAAAGTATACGGCGTATTGAAGGTGCGTCTTCAGTTGCTGCTGCTGCTGCTGTTTAAATGTGCGAAACGGATTTAAGAGTTTTTCGGGACTGCAGTCTCGTGATTGCTGCGTGATTTGCGTGATTTATCGAGCTGGCCGATTTCACTGGCTGCGCTCACTTTAGTGCACATTTACCCCACAACACCCCCTTACCAGACTGCCTGCGTCCAGTTGAAAGTTTTTAATCATTCGTAATTTCTGGTTGAAAACTCGCCCGAAAGTCGGCAACAAAAACTGTTGGATACAATTTGATGTGCCGCCATTTAACGGTTGGTTAGCCACGCAAACAGTTGAAAAATCGACCAAGTGAGGCAGGGGCAGGGGAGGCAGAGGCACAGATGGGAGGACAGTGTGGTGTGTGCGTTCAAGGGGCAAGAGTGCGCATAATTTGAGTGCTACAGACTGGACGGCATCAAGTTAAAATGCTTTGCCCTCTCTACGACCGAAAAATCCGAGCTGTCAGAAGGCAAACGCTCGGAAATAAATTATTCCCCGACGACAAACAGGCTCGATTAAATTTTCCCAGCTAGCTGTATGCTAAAATTTGAAGACTATGATAATTAATTACACAACAGCAACAGCACGGGGCCAAATTAATGATAATAGTTATGCGCTAACTCGATTAGTCCTATGGAACACATACCATATACACCATATACACCAAGAGTTAACCCAAATGCTGCGACTTTTTGAGCGACTTCTTGATAAATTATATGCGAAGGCTTCCGCAGCGATATAGATATAAATTAAGCCCGATTAAGTTGGCTAAAGCGTTTGAGGTGACCAGGTGAGGGTCAGGTGAAGTTAGAGCAATGATTCCTCGACACAAACAAGTAATTAAAAACGCGTGAGTCTCTGCTAATTTATGGCTAATTAGGCAAACGCAACTTTTGCCTTGTCTTCGCCTCGGTGTGAACTGCTGTCAAGGATTGGAGCTCTTGCCACATGCCACATGACAGACGGAATATGCTAGTCGTTACCAAGGAGAGTGGTGAGTGGATGTGCCTGCTTCAAACGGAGAACAAAGCAGAACTCCGAGAGAGACACAATTTCTCTAGCAGCCCCATTAATACTTTGTTAATTAAGTAGCCTGTTATGGAGGGACTTAGCATCGTAATACATTTTTATGGTCGCAAATGGAATTATAACTGCCGGCAGACAACATTGTCTGAGTGTACTATGTAGTGAAGTAAATTGCCACAGACAGAGAGAGAGAGAGACAGTTGCAGATGCTGGCAATGTGTGCAGAGCAGATACAATTCCAGCTGTCAATATACCAGATACCTGAGTCCATTCCTATTACTTTCATGGCTAATATTTCAATGAAAGTTATTGAAGTGCCAATTAAAATAAATAATTGTAACAAAGAAGTCTCAAGTTTTAATTTGCATATCATTCTTGTGCACCATACAAATAAAATAATTTTAATAAGGTGTATTTCTATGGAGACGGAAGAGCAACAACGCAAAGATTCTAATTGTTAAATTCAGCAAAAAGAAAGATTTTTTTAAGGTGGGAATATAAATTAATAATGGCTCACATATTCTTATTAAATTTCTAACGAGACTAAGGGACTTGAAAACCTTCCGATTAGATTGTAATATAAAGTATAAGTTCAAATAAATAGCAGAAAGAGGAGTCTTTGTACATACATATGTATGTACATATGACACTGTGGAATAATCTTGCCAAGCTTGTAATAATTATAATAATTATAGTTGCTGTTGCAGTTAGTATACCCGGTCCAAACAATTTTCAATTATAAAAGGGTATTCATTCTACAATTAATTAAAATATATATATGCATATATGTATATGTTGTATAGGTATCCCTAAATAATTCCAAATTTAAAATTTCTCTTTCCCTAATTTTCTCTTTCTAAAATTCCTCTATTCAAACACTCGAGTGGGCTATTTAAATTGTGGTTCCACTTAGTTAATGGTCATTTGGTTATTTTCGGTCAGTCTGCTTGTTGGCCTCAATCTATTTGCATCGGGTTAGCACTTGAGAGCAGCTGGACCTAATGACGGCTTGGTCGATTTGGAATGCAGAAAAAGGTAAACACAGCCGCCGACACGTTTTCGCATTTAAGACACATTAACCGCACACACACAGACACATGCAGGGGGAGATAAAGGTACCAACACAGCTGAGCTTGGATAGAGCAATGTCCTGACTCTACTTCGTGTGCTGGAAAACTTTGCCTGGTGAGCTTTTAAATTAAATCACAAAATACAGATAGAGTCGTGGGGAGTGAGCAGAGGTGGCAGGAGGGAGGAGAGGAACCTGACTAAACCAAATAAATGAACCCTTTCGGGTAGACTCGGCAATGTCCTTGCGCGCGTCCTTCTTACTTAAGGCAGATAAAAGGCAGGACAGGAAGTCAACTTGCCTGCCGGACCAGGATGACGGCAATGACGGCGACGCGGCGTGTTTGGCTTGGCAATTCAGTTGCCTGGCAGCCAAAAAGGATAATGGCATAAAATCCAGCAAAATGAAAAGAAAGCGGCAAATCATGTTAAGAGATTTAAATTGGATTAGTCGACGTGTGTGCGGTTCTCCGTGTGGGCGTTACAACTGGCGCTGACACTGTCGCTGGCCGTGAAGCCGTTGCGCTTCACTCATTGCCAGTGCCGGAATAGACCCGAGACGAGCGCTTGATTCACGCGTCTTGACATCAATTTTGTCACTTGATTTTTTGTCGTATTTTTTGTTGTTGTCGTTCTGTCTTTTTTTTATGCCGGCTGCTCTGTTTTTTATTTTCCATTTCGTTTTGTTATGTTTTGTATGCTTGACACAATTCGCCGCCGAGTGCTTACAGCTCTTCGCATCCCCAAGTGTTCGATGGCATTCATTCTATCTGCTCTTTCACAGCTAACACCCACAACAGAGCCGCCTTTAAAGCGGAGCAGCAGAAGAGGAAGCAGCGTTTTATGTCTACCGATGGGAACGATATGGGAGCGCGCCCATCAAGCAAATGTGAAATGAATTTAAACGAGATATTTTGGGGAACTCGTGTCGTGTCTGTCATAAGTTTCCTCCAGAGTTTTCAATCCGCCCACTCTGATCTTAATACTACACAGTACTACTAAGCTGATGGCTTCAAGAAATAACTCTGAATGATGAAGCGAGCCAAAGCTTCGCCCTTTCACACGATTCACCCCTCTATTGTGGTGCCGTAATTCCTTTCTATGCCACCTTAAGTCGCCGCACAACCGAGATACGAGTATTTTGAAGTCAGGAATGCTTGGAGACAGCTCACATTTGTTTGCCTGTCAAAACCTTAATCTTTAATGAGCCGGCAAAGGTCACAGCAAGGACCCTCATGTGCTGCCATCCACAACAGGCCCGGTCGATCTGTCAAGCAGTCAAGTTGTGCCTACTCCTTTGTGCCAGCGCCACAAGGAAACACAATCAAGTAATCCTTCTATTTAAAGTTTATACCAAATATGCCTTGGAATGAGCTCGGCTCGTGCAGCTCCGCCTCTGTTAACTTCTGTCGCGATTCGCTTTGATGTCGTCGATTTGCCTAATGGCAATAGACGACTTCCCTAGAATTGTTGCATAGCAGGGAAAGCTTCTCTAGAAAGAGAATTTACTCCGTACTCAATGCCAAAAGCAGAGCTAGGCATAAAATTCAGAAAATCCATTTGTCAAATTTTATTTCAATGAATACATTAACGATTTGGGTAATCTCCTCATGAACTTTTGCTTGTCATTTCTTTGTGTTATCGGGTTTACGGTACTTAACTCTCGAAGTGTAAACGTCATAACCCAAACTTACGAGATTGTCATAGAAAACACGGTATTTCGGTGTGATAAGAAAAAAATTGATAAACTGAGCGGCTGGCCATACAGTCCATTCGGCCTTATATAATGTCCAAGCCTTGTCCTCGATCTCCTCTCTTACCTCACTCCAGGGCTTGTCCTCCAACAGGCCCATGGTGAGAAAGAATACGCTGATATAAAAGGGCGAGCATATAAACTGATCTAGCAGGATTTTGTGTATCACCGCTTTGATGGTACGTTTAGGGTATATATAGTCCAGGTACTGGTACCAGAAGTGACAGACAATGCCCACCGTGAAACCAGAGATGCCCATGCGAAGGGTACGCGTCCGATCCCAACCAACGATCTGTTCTGTGAATCTCTCGTATGACTGTTCCAGGGTATCGCCAAGCATGCTCAAGGAAATCGAAATGCCAAGGTTCGTGTACAACAGGAACTTCTTACTGAAGGCGGCAGCGTGGAATTCACTGCAGACCTTCAGCATGTTCTTCCAGTGATCATGATACCCCATTGATTTGACGTTGGCTCCTGCGAATGGCCACCAGCTTTTTAGATAACATTAAAAATTTAATCACTGTAAAAGGGGCTGCCAGGTGTGAAGTGTGTAAACAACAGCAATGACACAAAAAACAATACATGAACACACTAAAAAGTCATAAATCGATAATGGGGATTTTCAGTTACAATTAAAGTAAGGAAAATAGAACGAACGAATTATTCAGAATAAGGTACAGAAAATAGAGACAGAGCAGGAAAGGAGTAAAGTGTTCCCTGGCCATGAAACGGTTAGGCAAGCAAATCAATTTGACGCCATCAAAGCAAATGAGTTTCGCAAGGATTTGGCAAAGTTCGGTCGAGCGACAGAAATGGCCTAAAAAGGGATACAAAAGGGTTTAGTTGGGATGCAGCTCCGCCACACCGCACACAGCACCGCAAGCAAATTTTGCCAATGAAGGCAGGCGAATTGGATCTGCGTGGATTGGGATAAAAATCATACGCAGCACGGGGCACATGTTGCGTCGGTTTTGGAGGTTCACTCGCTTCAATTATTGGGCCTTGTGGGATGCTTTATTTGCGTGTCTGGGAGTTGATTCTGCCAAATCATTTGCACGCGATTCCCCAATACTTTTGACACTGTCCCAGCGACCGCAGCCAGCCCTCTGCGTCCCCCTGGGAAATCATCCTTCATACATATGCTCCCCGTACGCTCGACCGAGCCAGCAACGAACCGTGTTACTGAATTGAAAAATATTTACGGCATTCTACATTTTGCGCTAAAATCCAATTTTATTTTTTTATATTTCGTCGAAAATCCGCCATAAAACGTGCCCACACACAGTTCCAACCGTGCTCCCCGTGCTCCTCTCGTCCTGGCTCTGGTCGGAGCCGAGAGTTCAGTTTGGCTCGCAGGACGTACTCCTGTCCCTGCCAATTGAAAAGCAGGCGCCGTAAATTCGGCTTTGCATTTTATTTGCATTTGGCGCCGCAGATGAGCTTCAGTTCAGTTCTCCCAGATTCCCCAGTCAGGGCGAGCACTGTAGCGACGGGGAGCCGCGGAGTGCCTTCTGTTTCAATAGAGCGCCATCGCGACAAATGAATTTATTTGAGCCCCATTGTTATTGGCGTTATTTGCCCCGGTTAAATATTCCAAATTCGCGAGGTGTCCGTGTTTGTTGCACGCTTTATAAAAATTAAGTCCCTCTGCATGTGTGCGTAACGAAAGTATTTGTATTTACATGAATATATCAAGATTATGGCGAAACATTTTCCGTTTTTTACTGCACACCCAATAAAAATTTGGTGGATATTGAGGTATGTTTAGTTTGGGACTCAGAGTGGGCGAATATTAATGTAAGTATTCTGGTATTACATAACACTGTACACTGAAGTGTTTTTCAGAACTACTTGCAGGATATCGCATAGTCGAGCAGATTATCAATTGCATATATCTTCTGGTTAGAAAATCGCAGCACTTGTTTATTGTTCACTCGGCTCTCAATCAAATGTGCCCGCTCTCAATTTGGTATTCAATGAAAGAGAAAATTCATGCCAGCCATTTTCCAATGCCCTGGGCATTGTTGTGATTATTGCTCGATAGTTTACGAGATTCATTTTGGCAGTGTCGATTAAATATTATTAGGTATCGATAGCTGACGAGTAATAAAGTAATTGACAAAGTGAATCGATAGTTCAAGTATGATCACTAGAAAGAAGTACGATCACTAGCAAATCCCGACTACGACATATAATTTAAAACTCAAAGTAAGTATTAAGCCAACATATAATATACAAACATTTCAATTACCTTATATATAAGGTAAATTTTATCTTAAAAACGGAAAACATCGATTAATCGATTCGAGAATCGATTTAACTTCCAGCTCTATCGTGCGCACAGTTTGCAACAGGCAAATGTTAACTTTAATTTCTTATTTATATATTAATTAATTAATTTGTTTATTAATTCATGTGACATGTTCAAATTAAACAGAAAGGCAAAAAAAAGTCATCAGTTGGTCAATTTATACAGTTTCAAATATACATACATATCATACATTCAATTGTATTTGTGATTGCGTATGCAAATAAAAATATTTTTTCTCCATGGTAAATTTGTTTGTGCGTGCTTTTCTTACGCATCAATTTATATACTCTGCACCCATTTTATTCGAAGTACGGCTATGATACTTCTGTGTAAATCTTTATCAATCAATTCATGCTCATAATGCAATATTTAACTGTATAGAACATTCCTAAAGCGAATTACTTTATTATTACATTCAATTTAATGTTATCAATACAAACGGCCAATAAAGTAATAAACTATTCAAGAACCTACTAGAATATTATCAATAATTGAACATTAAAAAAAAAAGCGATAGAGATAGTTCAGAGCAATTTTCTATTGAAATTCTATAATACTCGTCTTTATTTTTAATTCACAACTCGCAAAAAATATTTCCATAAAACCGGATTAAGCTTCTATGGTATAACAAATTTAAAAATATTAATTCAACTCTTAGTTCCACAATGTGAACTGTATTCTGCATTTTTCATGCACAGCAACGCAATTTCAAACTAATGCTGCATACTTAAGCCTCAGAGACTTTAGCAATTTCCCAGAGATATGTTCCGGAACGTAAAATACATATTTTTTTTTAGAAAACAGAGAACTGTTTGAAATTCAATGTTTTTCACAGCAATCACTTTTTTACCAGTCGGAATTATAGTTCTTTTGTGTTCTGTGTCCTTTCCGCCGCAGGAGCTAAACAAGTGCGCTGGACTTGCGCCAGGTCCATGGAGCGTAACAAAATAGGCAAGGACAAATGCGAGGAGAAGAAGAACCCCAAATACCCTTTGTGTGACTAATACCGAAAAGAAAACTTGATTTTAAAAACATAAAAAGATCTAAGAGGCATAATTGAATCACTTTTGAAATGTAGTAAAGTATTTAAGCTGCTTAGTTACCCTGCTTATGTAGGGTGTACGAAATACTCTATAGGGAAAACAGACGTTGCAATGTGGTAAATGCATTTTTGTAGCTTTGTTTCACTTTGTTATGCTGATTTTTGCACATTTTTCGGTTTACATTTCCTCTTATTTTATTGTTTTGACCGTTACGCTCTCAATATTTTTTTGTTGGCACTGCGTTTCGAATGTTGTCCGCGTGCGCATTTTAATTGAATTTTTTATTTCGCTCAATGAAAGCAAAAGTTGAATATGCGAGCGCAACGAAGCGCAAAAAGTGTCATAATCCCATTGCCCTCGCCCATCGCCCATTTTCCATCGCACATCAACTTCGATTCGTCTCTCTCTATCTATGATTGTCCCTCTCTCTCTGTCTGTCCCTGTCCTGTCCCCTGGGTATGTTGCTGCTTGCACAAATGCACAACGCAGCTGGGGAAAAAGGAGAAAAAAAACAAATTGAAAAGTGTCTGTGCCAAGAGTCTATCATTTTGGCTATTTTCGTTGAGTCCTTACATGGACATACATACGAAAGCTAAATGTTTTGCCTGGTATATTTTGAGAATCAATCCCTAATTGGTTTGCAATCGATTTCGAATGATATCCAATGGCTCTTTCTGGGTGCCTGCTGGAGTGGCCTCTAGCACTGGACTGTGCTTACGATTTATGCAAATTAAATTGAGATGTGATTTTAATGAGATTTGGGCAGGAGTCCAACGACGAAAGATGCAATTCATAGAAGGCCAAATCGAAAAGGCAATTCAACAATTTCAGCCAGATATCTTAATCTTTGCATGCATAATTAGGTTGTTTGATGACTTATTTAAGATACAACTTTTCTATGCATATTTAGACTGTAGATTAATGGCCAAAATAATTTAAAAAACTTTAAGCAATTTCGGAATTTTCTTTGCCATAAAGTGCCTGCTCCAAGTTGCCTCAATTAAAGTGCAGTCGAGGGGGTCAAGCAACTTGTAGCAGCATTTAAATTGCACCATTGAGGCAAATAAGTCAGTTCTCGGCAAAGGCAAACGAACAAATTGTCAACATGCCCGCAAACGCCATTTCGTCCGACGTCGGACGTCGTGGCAATTTCGTTAAGGTAAACAAACAACATCGTCCCGTTCCTCCAACCTCCCCCATCCTCATCACATTGCCCCACATTGCCAGTAGCCCCAAACTTCGCTCTCTTGTAGAGAAACAAAGAGGCATCAAAGTGGCATACGGCATATGAAGAGTGCGCTGGATTTTGGACACCTGATTACCAGACGGCGAACGTGGCTGTTTATGAGGCGCAAAAATGTCATACATCATGTGACACGTGCAGGATGGCGGACAGGTGGAAAAGCGGCAAAAGGGGGAAGCGCAAGTGCGGAAACTGTAACCGAAACCGTTGCTGCTTTTGCCCCGTGGGCTGACTCTAATTTAGCACATGGCAGGACGAGGAACGGCCCGGTGAAGGACTGTATCAGAGCGAAGCGATTCGCTGGCAAAAACAACATTTGAATCTGTCGAAAAATATACGAAATGATGGGCAGGCTGCAGCGTCATTCTTGTCGCCATCTAGCCACCATCATCAGCATGCTCATCATCCACATCTCCATCATCATCATGAACATCATCTGCGACATCAACAGCAGCAGGCGGCAGAGTGAATTAAGCTAAAGCCGGGCCAGGTGTGCTGGCAATGATATGCTCAAAATACTTGCGTATACTTAATATATATATGTGTGTGTGTGCGAATGTACAATGTACGTACGGATGGGTAAATGTATGTACATGCCTGTGTCACCCCCCACCCAGATAAGTGGCATATGAAGCGTTAAACTATTAAGCACATCTCGCATTATGGCGCTGCTTGCGCTCCTGCGACGATGTTGCAGCTTCAGCTGGTTCACATGAGGCGTAACTTGGTTCGTGGGGCATGCAGCAAATGAGTTTGGGTATCTTGCCTGCTCGAAGAATGCGCACATTTTATGGCACATTTTGCCTCTAGTAAATTCTAGCTTCATTCTAAATTGCTATTTAAATTTTAAAATGTTGTTAAATAATTCATAGGATTTTTTATGACAGTCTTTCCTTGATGAGTTTGCAGAAAGAAAATAAATGACAATATAAAATGAGAACGACGGAGATTTATTGAATGAAAAAAATATACTAACTGGATTAACAGTAAGATTTTATATTGCTATTATTTTAAACATTTAAATCTGTTTTAGTGTTGAATAATGTCTTGTTTCCCATGGCTTCATTGTCGGTTTACTTGTTATCGGCATACCACCACTTTAGATGATCGAGACAACGACAAAGCTGCATTATTAACAGTTAAACTTATTATATTTTAATGTTAAATAACATCTTCGTCTAAAAAAGCTATCGATTTACTTGTTATCGTCTTACCGCCACTTTCATCGAGTCATTGATCGAGCCAACGACAAAGTTGCATAGCCAAACTTATTAAGTTCTTAATATCTACTCAAACTCAAGGGAAGTCTGAAAATTCCTAAGCAAAGTATTGACATTTCTGCGATTTTTGTACATCCTTTTACAGCAAAAGGGAGAAAGAGCTCTTTCAGCTTTCACGATTAGCTCCATTCACATAACTATTTAAGCGCAGCTTCGCGTTGAAAGGAAACTTTAAATAAGTGGAAAGTAAAATATTCATTATATAGAATATACTATGTATGTACAAAGGCAGACGAGTGAAAAATATCCTTTCAAAGAGCTGCTAATGGGTGAAACAGATGTTGGAAGCCCTAGAACAAGAGGTGTGGCAAAGGATGGGGTGCTCTAATTAGAATAATTTCGCGCTGCGCTGCGTGCGCCAACGTTGAAAATGTTTTGCCATCTGTCAAGGGGTGGTGGCGGCAGCAGGTGCTGCTGCCTGCAGGACATACACACACACACACACACCCAGAGAAATGCAGAGCACACACAACTCGGAGTGTGTGCCAAATATGCATGTGTGTGAAGGAGTGGGTGTGTGGGTGTGAGTTGGTCGGCTGTGCTGAATATGATGACGAGCAAATGTCAGAGGAAGAGGTCAGTGAACCTGACTCTGGCGACGAGGACAAAGTGACATAGCCCCAACATAATCACCAGCAGCGCCAGCAGCGACATTGCACATATTACACGAATAACAAACACGGTCCACACTCACACACAGACAGACACATACATGCACACCTACAACACAAACACTCACACACAAACACAGCAGGGCCGACGGCGTTCATCTTTAAATTACAAAATGTAATTAATTTGTGGCAGATTTTTCATTGCGTGCCGCGTGACTTTGTACTTCTAAAGCAACATCTTTGGCAACTACAAGACCGCACAGTCCCCCCCCCTCTGCCCCTCCCTCCCCCTCTGCCACCCAGCGTTCTGCGGTTAAGAGTCGCTATTGGAAACAACATTGCCACATGCAGAGCTTTGCGCGGCTTCATTTTAATTAATTTCAATGTGTGCCTGATTTAGCTAATGTGCCGCCCAAGGATGCCTTCCCCTTAGGGAGAGCACAGCGAAATTTGAATTGTGACAAGCGAATTAATTAAAGTCTCTAATAGCGGGATACCATCAGTCTTTAGCTCGTTAAAAGAGAAGCCTTAATGTTGATTTATGCGAATAACAAAGCTTCTCTCTTCCACCTTACTGAATAAAATCATTCTAGTTTGCCGCATATTTATCACGGTCTCTTCGTTCGTATTCCCTTTTGGAAGTGGAAACTAGAAAGAAACATTTTATCTCTTGTGTCAGCGAAATTCTGATAATGTTTTTTTTTGTTTTATTCCCAAGGAAATGCATAAATCAATTTCGACTTTTTCCAAATCATATTTTGACGTGTTTTCGCTTCTCCATCGGATCTCGGTGTCAACAAAATATTACGAGAGGGAAGCGAACAAATCAGAGACAGAAATAAAAACAAAAGTGTCGACAATTGAAAACGTATAAACTTGTGGAGCAAAAGTCAAGGTAACACGGCAAGCATTCACATACATATACATATACATACGTATACTATATAAGGTCGGGCAAAGGAGGACGGAAATGGGAATGCCATTTTTGCGGTACAAATACTGTACAAATTTAATGGAGCGCAACATTTTATTGTTTTTACTTTCAAAGCGAATTTCGCTTCTTTTTGTTGTTGGTGCTGTTGTTGTTGTTGTTGTTTGCAGTCGCGCTTGTTTACTTGTTTTTTCGCGGTTTGTGTGCGTTCTTTTCACATTTTATGCATATTTTTGATTCGCGCTTCGCTGTTTGCTTTGACCACCCCACGTGTATTTCACATTTCTCTACCTCGCCTTATCCTCATCCTTAACATACTCTCGACTTATTACGACTACTTGGCAGGCGGAGAAGGTTGCTCGAAGCTTTCAATTTCTTGCTCTTGCTTTGTTTTGTTACCTTTGTTTTTGTGTTCCCTGTCTATGGAAGAAAAGACCCCGACAAAGGCAAGTTTGTTGTCAATGTAATTTGATTCTCTGCCCACGTTTTGCAGCTCTCTTTCGTGGTACCTATGATTGCGTATACGCTCCGTTGAACGATCCGCAAATTGTAATTAGACGCAGTGGCCGCATTGCCTGCCGGAATAGTTTCCTCACACACAAAATGTGAACTTTCTGGAGCGCGAACCGGCAATCGGAAGAGAAATGATACAGACAATAGAAAACAGATGCGAGCGTGCTCTGTGTTAACAAATGAGAGAGTCCAGATACCCTGTATAACGCTGAAAAAAACATATTACATTATTATTTTACTAATAACACAGTTGTTTGCTGTTCCATTAGGTTAACACTTAAGGAATGTACAGTGAAGGGTTGAAATTTGTAAAAAATAATCAAGTTAAGTAATCAACAATCAGTTCAGTTTAAGTTTGTAACTTCTACTACCGATATATTCTTTATGATATACAATACTTTACAGGTTGGAAACTCTACTAAATGAGTTGCAAAGTGGTTCTTAGCTTGACTAACACCAATTTGTAGAGACAGCTGATGAAGTCGTTGCTAACAACAAACTAAAGAGAGTAAGTTGTGTAAAGCCGGTTTCAAGGTTCGTTGCCACAACAAAACGGAAAATGAATCGATCAAACAAGTTAGACAAACTATGAAAATGATTGTGTTGAGCATTTGATGCTGATAAAATCATGGAATCAGACAAGTTAAATGAATTAAATAGACAAATCAATGAGATTAAGAAGCGCATTTTGCTGGCAGGTAAAACAAGACAAAAAACTAAATTAATATTTAGTATATAGAAATAACTTGTATCTTTAGAGGGCCAGAAGACCGCCAATGCAGCGGAGTGGCAGAAGCAAAATCGCATCAACAGCGATACGATTGGAACTCTGAAGAAGGAAATCAAGGAGCTGACGGTGAAGGTAAGTCGCCTACGGAATCCACTGCAGCGCCCTGTGATCCTCAGGGAGCCCAGTGCTGAGCCGCGTAAGAAACATGCCGCTACACCCACCATGATCGTTGGCAAGGCCACGTATCCGATTGGAGCTAAGAACGCTGAAGATGCACTATTCCTCACCGACCTGAAGATTACCGAGAACCGCAAGCAGTTGGATCTGGTGCGCCATCGGTTCAAGATGCGACAGCAGTATTTCACGAAGCTGGTGGAGAGATACCGTGAGCTGTTGGCCAACAAGGAGGCCCTCAACCAGAACCTGGGCGAGAAGCCACCGGAGACACTTGAAGAAGATGCAAATAGGAAGGTGAAAAGGTCTGCTTTATAATGTTAGAGGCTATTCAAATCTGGTTATCCCCTCTCCACAGCTCGTTTGTCAACTGGAGAATGAGATACATCGCACCAATGTGCAGTGGATGGAAGCTGAGCATATTCGCAAGAAGTATAGATCCATTGAGGCTTCTCTCATGACAGATGCTGAACGCTTCGAGCGCAGTCTGCGAGAGCTGGAACAATCGTTGAACGAACAAAAGGCGGAGATTGAACGACTGCAGCAGGTGCACAACGAAGCAATCGAAATGCGAGATGCGGCTAAGGTGATTCTACAGCGTCAGGAGCAGCAGGCGAATCTCTCGCAGAAGACACGTGAGCGACAGGCTCTCGACTTTCGTAAGCAAGTGGAGGCACGTAAGTTGGAACTGGAGCGCATTGGACGCAAGCTGTTTGCCGAGACCAAGACGTTGGTGCACCAGGACAGCGTTGGCTCCAGTTCGGGGGATCAGCACACAGCCAAGACAGAGAACGGCGAGGAGGAGCCAGTGTCGCAACTTGAGAGTGTTACGAGCGACATGGAGTCGCTTTTCAAACAGCTCATGGAAGCTTCCGGGGCCACGTCTCCGTTCGAGGTCTTCGAGCGTTTCAGTGCCCAAAAAGAGTCCGCTGCACGGTTGACATATCTGCGGAAGGCAGCTGAAGTAGAGAAGGCCAATCTGGAGGCAGAGCGCGAGGCACTGACCAGCGAACTAGAAGCCTCCAAGTTCTCAGACGTCAAGGAGAGTGAAGTGTAAGTAGGAGAACCCTTCAGAAAAGAGGGAGTTAAAAATGGACACTTATTATTCACAGCAATCAGGAAGTCATCGAGCAGATCAAGATAAACATAACCGCCAAAGAGCAGGATCGGAAGAAGGATACCGAGGCTGCCGACAAGTCGATGGGCATATTGAAATACATTAAGGAACGCATCTGCGAGATGATCTTCAAGGTGCAGGAGGTGGACGAGACCAATATCGACATAAGGGAAAGAAAACTGCACGTGAGCGTGTCGGAGCTGCCCAACTACCTTACACACACTGCCCAGGATGAGGATTTGATTGAGGTAACTGGTAGCCTTCATGTCTAGAGATAACCAAGTTAGATTACCTACTTTCCAACAGATACTCAAGCTGAAAATCAAACGATGCCAAGAGCTAAGCAAGCCAGAAGATATTCCACCACTTGAAATACCTAAACTCGACTTGGAGGACGAAGACGAGGAAGAATTGTACCCGTTGGAGCCGCCCAAATCGCCGTCTGTGCTCGAGGGCGAGAAGCCGCAGCCCATGCCCATGTGCTACTACAATCTCTTCGCTGGCCGTGCACAGCGGGCGGCAGGCACTTCATCTTCTTCGCCGGAACAGGCGCCCGCAGTGGGTGAGTAATCAATGAGTGAGTCAACGATTGAGTCCTATTAATGTTTATCGACCCTTTCCAACTTTAAGTGGCAACAACCGATGACGACAACGAGGTGCCCTCCCGCAATTTCCTCAAGCGTCAATCTGTGCTCATTGTGGACTCGAAGTCGCGACGAAAACCCTTCAGACCCCCGCCCGGGGGCAGGCGCAAGTAGTTTTTTATGTACCAACTTCAAAATGGCATTTCAAATAAAAGTAGTAAAAACTGAACGATTGATTTTAATCTCTTTGTTATTTCGCAATCTTAAGAGGAAATCACTTAACTGAATGTTTTGAAGTCTTGATTGAAGTATTCAATTTTATATTAATTATACCTGCAATAGTGATTAATATTGAAATCTTTCTTTTTAGTGATTTCATCTAAGTACATTTAATCATTGCAATTATTTATATTATAAATAATGATAATTATACCTTTTCAGTTAGTTTCGAGAGTCTTTAATGGTTGAAGGGCATAATAACTCAACGTCTTTAATATTTAGGAAGTACAATAATTTAAGCAAACGTAAAATTAAAAGTTCGTTACAAAGCAAAGAAAACGTTTGTAGCAGCATCGCTTACCAACACTGATAATTATCGATAGGAACCATTTGTTAAACAATAAGCACGATGTCTTTCTCTCTCTTCTCTAACTTTCAAATGGGAGCAAAACTACTTCTTGAATATATTTTGATTAAAAAGTTAACAAATTATAAGATATAGCGAGTGCGATTAATTCTTCCTCTGCTCCAAGTTGTTACTAATTAGAAGCATTAATTTTGAATCACTTAATTACATCAATTACTCCAGAAGGGAACTTATTTGGAAGCAGCTACTAACTCAGTGCAGCCGTTGCTGCCGTTTCTGTGTGTACAGAAATAAAAACTTGAAGCCAGAAGACGAGTTACGATGCAACAAATTGAAATCCTCCTTGATACGATTCAATACTTATCGAAGCATGTCCTGGCCATATTTTGCCGACTGCTGTCGCTCGGTCTGGATGAATGTCAACGGATCCAGTGGAATGACATAACAAATAGCTTGCCCAGACGATGCAGTAGCGACGAGCGGAGTAAACAATATTTATTGCACACAAGGACGCAGGACGACAGTACAGGACAGGACAGGACAGGACGGGGCGAAGGACGTCGGCAAATGAAGTGCAAAACGGAACAAAGTGCGGACCGCGGCTGTTGCAAGAGAAATAACCTTTCAAAAATTGTTTACACCAGTGCAAGTCGGGCTGGGCAGGCGCAGCCAACTGTCGTTCTAACTTGCAATAATAAAGCGCAGCAGCTGACAACGAGCAATCAACGCTAGACTAGCATAGCAGCCCGGGGCAGAAGGACGAGGAGGAGTAGGAGAAGTGGAAGCTGTGGCCGGAGCTGGGGCAGCTGCAAAGCTCGGTGGCAATGTGCAAACAAAGACGCCTGATGATCTATTACATGGCCAGTTGCCGGAAATGCATAGCACAGCAGTAGAGATGGAGAGAGAGAGTGAGAGGAGGAGGGGAGGGTGTTGTGTGTGTCAACTAAATGTCAACAGCGTCGCATAAGCATCAACATCAGCATCAGCGATGGCTCAACCCACCCAACAAGCCATAGCAACAGTGTGCGTCCACTGAGCCAGATTGAAAGGCGGCAAGGAAAAGCGAAACTCCACAATGTATAGACAGACGCGTGCTCAAACCCCTTTGGAGGGGGGTGGCTAGGTAGTTGAGTTATCCACCCAGCAGACTGACAAAACAAAGCTTCTATTGCCATCGCCCTGGGGGTGGCTGTGGCTAAGCCAAAGCTCAAGAATATCAGACTCTGACTAAGCCCTTGGCCAGTGGCATTGGCCCTGAAGAGAGAGCAAAGGAAATTCAAGGATAAAGAACGAGAGCCTGCACACAACTAAACAAACCATTTAACAACGGAATGTTGAGGTTGCCGACCAGTGAAGCCTCCCTCTTTCTCCTCTGGGGAGGTGGCACCATTGAGCTGCAGATACCGAGCTGCACCTTGCCCTGAAACATAACTCAGACCCGACTCCTGTCCGGGTAATACATTTTTAATTATTTTCATCTGGCCACAAACGAAGATGGCTGCCTGTAAATGAGGCCAGAGCGACAGAAGAAGTTTGTCTTGAATTCAATTTTGAAGTTTCCGTTTCGCATGCTGTCAAAATGTCAAATGGGATGACATAAAATATAATGAGAAAAGCACTTTAAGAAATGGCAACACCCCCAAGAACCTTGATGACCAAATGATTGTTCTTTCTCAAGTATTGTAGATTCCCAGCCTTATCAGTGTGCAGTGCTTAAAGTGTTCCATTGATTACTGAACTGTATGCAAAACTTGTATTGAAAATAAAAATGAAGCTGTCTAATTTAGTAATAGAGAGAGGGAAGTGAAGAAAAGAGACAGTGAGAGAGTCTTGCTCATTGGGGAAATAAAAGTTGATAAAAACCTAATTGACTTTCTCGTTGGGAAATGAAAAAGCTTTCAGCGAGGAGTCGCACACATTGTAATTGGATCGGACCAAGTTAGCACACCCCTGGCTCCTTGGCAGCCCTGACAGCCATTAATTCACCTGCAGCCACGCCCAATTTTAAAGCAATTAGGCACTTCAATCTCGCATCGGCAGTAAATCAAACGCCCATCGATTGCCGAGCAGCGACTAATTTTAAGCAAGGCCAGCCGTGTAAAAAGGGGCGGGATCAGTAGGGCGGGACATTGCCGTGGTGTGGTGGGTAGAGACGTTCAATAAAACCGCAAACAATAAATTTAAATTTCTCTTTCGGGCGCCACGTAAAAGTTTTTAACAGTGCATAAACTACAGTGAGAAGACCGAAGAGACCTGGCAAGTAACTGTGTGTGTGTGTGTCTGTGAGTGTGCCTGTCTGTGTGTGTGTGCTTGACAGTCGACCAAATAAATGAGCGGAAACGGAAACGGCTTGGGCTGCGGTCGGGAGATTCGGGTCTCTATTCCCGTCCCTCTTGCTCTCTCTCTTTCTGCTTTTGCCTGCATCTCCATCTGTTCTCTATGTCTGTCGTTTCGTGCCGTTTGGTTTCGCCCGCGGGCTGCACAACACTGCGAATGATAAATAACGTAATTTCTTTATAACTTTTCATTCAAATTTCTGAAACGCTTTTCGGCCACGCTTGTTGCTGCCACGCCTTTAGGGCGTCGCCTGCTCCTCCTCCTCCTCGGCTCGCCTGTTCGTTTGGCTGCTTGTTGTTAAGTAAAATAAATTGCAATTCCATGTAATAAAAGTCAATCATAATAATTCAATGACTCATCGGGAGTCGGCACTGGGGACTTGGCAGTCGACGAGACTGTTCCCACAGCGGTAAGCCGAGAGCATTGCCCGCCCACTTATCGCTCTGCATGATGTTCATTTCTCATATTTGCGCGTTCTTCCACTTAGTTTATAATGTTGACACATAAGCAAGATGCATGTGAATATATAATGTGAATATATTTTATAAGAATTCTTCAACCCAAAACCGAAATATGTTTTCATTTTCAAGAAAACCCCAACGATTGTTGTGGAGGCCTCTTCAAAGTTCACTCTCAAGTTGTGTCTTGCCACACGAGTCCTAACACCAGCTGTTACACCAGTCCTCCCTCCCTTCCCTCCACACCGCATACCTCACATAGAAAACTTGCCAGAGGCTGTGTAAATTCTACTGCCAAAAAAAAAGGCGCTGCGAATATTGGCAAGGCATAAATCTTGGCTACGCATTTCTCGACTTTCTTCTTTCTTTGCTGTTTCTGCTAATTTTTTCTGCGTGCCTCTTGCGGCTCGTCTCTGTTCTTGTTTGTATTTCTTGCTTCTTGGGCCTGGGATAACAAACGGAGCGAGTGTTGATTTTTAGACACGCCGACATTGAGAGTCTACATATATTTGTGTTTTCCATAGACAACAGATGTACCACATACCATTTGTTATCCTGCCAGCACAGCAAAATATTATTTTAAGCGATGGCTTATGATAAATACAATACATGCGAAGGTACAATATAATAACCTTTGAGGAACAGACTTCGGCAAGAACAACGGCGCCAGGCAGATGAGCGTATTGTAATAGTTTAAAACCCAAATAGGTTACTTTAGTCACCGCTCTTGTCATTTAATAAAATCTATATACTCATAAGAGAAACAAAAGAGCGGGAATTCAACCACGACTAGCTGTTACTGGGCTCTAATGTATGCCAACTTCATAACGACGGCTTTCCTCACACAACTAACCAACCAAAATTTAAAGGTACACATTAAACGATTCTCAAATTTATAGATTTCGGTTTAAATCCGGCCTGGCTAGAAACTCCGGGCCTAGTCCCTGGCTTGTCTTCATAGATCGATGAAATGTTCTAAGTACGAGTATCTGTTGTATCTCCTGAGTTAACTAACTAGAAGGAGTTTCCAATTTAATACTACTTTTTTAGTCGCTTTTGGACACCTACAGCCAGTTGCTGAATATATACTGTGTGTTATATCGTATGTTCACATTTTTGCCATAGTTTGCTTGTCCACCTCATCCTGCCAGCATAACATTTTTTTGGGTTTACTAAAAAATCACAATGTTCGGTTACGTAGCCTGTTCGGTCCGCCTGTCCCTGTGTCCATCGGTCTGTTCTGGCCTGCCGGGCACAACTCTGATTGGAAACTGTACAACAAATCTCTTTGGCGCTCTACGCTGGCCTTCAGCTCTAACTCTTCATCCTCAGACCATCAGCAGTTGCAGGTTTTCGCCGTGTTGTCAGTTCCGCAGGCGAAAGCTGCAGATTTTGTGCCCGGCAACTTTACAGGATTTCCACGACAGTTGACGAAATGAATGCGTACAACGACTGATTGGAAACGACCAAGATGAAGTAACCTAATCCACGTCACTGCCCAATGGGAATGCAGTTATGCAGCTAACTTTCATGACCATAAACTACTGCAACTGATGCAATCATTTTCAGTTACTAAAACGAGTCTCTAAGATAGTCAGTATCTGGTGAAATATCAAGCAACAAGTTGTTCTTTCTGCGTTATTCAGGTGTCAATGTATGAATGTTCTGTAGAAATGCTATTAATATGCAAATGTATAAAGCCTTTATAGCCTGTCCAAGGTCGAATTCAATATGAATTAAGTATGTAAATTGCTTGGAATGAAAGATATCGTCGAGGTAATTAAACAACTGCAATGATGACTGTCTCTGCAGTTGAGAGAGGACCAAGCTGTACATGGCATATAAGCAGTAACTTAATGGGATTGGTGGAAACACCTTCCTAGCTGTTAAGCCTTTGATATTCTACATATGCTGATTACACACAAGGAAGTACATTTAAGCTCGTATTCTCTACAGTTATTTATATGAAGTGGCATTTTGTAAAGGACATTAAAGACATAAGGTATCATCTAATTTAGATCGGCATGTCTAGGCTACTTGAGAACCCTGTTATACAATACATAAGAAGCGAATATGTTACTAACTCAATTTGCAGACGATTTTCCGCTTCGCACTTGAGCCGCTCTCAGACTAAACGAGTGAAACAAGTAGCATAATCTGTCCGAAATGGCAGAAGACTGAATTCTCCAGCAACACAGTACAGAATTGATGCAAAACTGTATTCACCCAAGCGTTGTGCTGATTGTATCACGAACTGCTCCCCTTGTTGCTATCGTCGTTTAAGTAGAGTCGTTGCGCTTAAGGATATGTTAAATATATCCCCTCTGAACTGCATATGGAATACACATGCTTAGTTATTGAGTGAGATGCCAAGCAGTCAACAGTGCTCAGATTAATGTCAATGCTTGAAAGAGGACTCTCGTAAGACATTTCCCATTATTTGAAGTCTAGTACTTTTTCTTTTCTTTTAAATTTCTGTAATATATCATTCGATTGCAGAATAAACTAACTTCCGTCTCACAAAGAACGTGTTCGTGTGTGAATGTGGGCCAAAGAATAACAGTAGAGAGTTGACAAAGCGAGGCAATGTCTCTGCGCCTACTGAACATATGCAAATATGGTACAGTCTGGGCCACTTTGGACCCTTTGCTTTTACCACTTCCGCTGCACAATGCCAACAGTCCCAGCAGCGGCGCCATTCACTTCCGTTTCCGCTTGCCTTACGACATTTATGGAGCTCATCGCACCACTCCTGGCTCATCGCCCTGGACCATCTACTTGCCCTTTATTCTCTATTCAATCAGTGGCTCTCTGCCTTTCACCGGGGCCTCGAGACCTGCCCGAGAAAATGGCAAATTGCGCCCCTCATTCTACCAGGCTGCTCTGCGTCTGTCCCCCCGGCAGTGTCTGTTATGTCCACTCATCCATTCCGTTCCATTCTTTCGCCCTGCGTTGTTTTTCTTGTTTGCGTGCCTTGCCGGCTTTCTGTTTTTGTGTTCTCTGGCTGGCACGGCTCGTAATTTTTTGCACATGTTCACGGCTTGAATATTTTATGGGCTTAAGTGCTTTCAGTTAGAGTCTTTTGCATTGCTGCTGCTGATGCTGTGTGCGTCTTGCACCTTGCAGAAGTACAAGGACGCACATAAATTCATTAGATTAGTTTCTTGCTCGTCCACGGACATTGTTGAATGTGAGTCAAAAGCCAAAGGCAAGTGCTGCTCGAGCAGCTGCCCCGCCTAGCCTTACCTGCAAAGACAGAGAAAGAGAGAGAGAAGAAGATTAAGCGGCAGTCAGATGGGTTACTCATTGTTCCTCTTATCAGAATCGATCGATAACTCAGTTGCCTAATTGCTCCAACGGCCTCGACGGCCAATTGATTGGGGGCGAGCTGTATCTCTTTGCTTTGCGAATATAAATAAATATTATGCATGCAAGTTTATTTTTACCGGAGGCAGTCAAGCGAAAAGGTCAAGGATTACGAACGCGCCCCCTCACCTGACTCACCTCTGGCGGTATAACTCATTTTAATTAGGTTAAATATGCAATGGAAAGTTAAATGTGCCGAGCTAGGCAGAAGTAGAAGCAGCACAGGTTGAACAGATTGCGCCAAAGAGAGCGTGGGAGAAAGAGAGGGAGGGGATAGACGGGGTGAACAAGAGAGAAAGATTGCTTGGGAGGTCGGCATGGAGTCTGCTCTAGAAGCCCTCGACGATGCGAGCAAGCATCTCCAAGGAGCGACTGTTCATAAACAGGAACGAGCTCAATGAGATGCAAAGGACGATAAACAAACCCGCAAGCGGCGCGAATGGGCTGCCAGCGAAATAAGGTTGCGAGCCCTTGACGCGACCGCTTAAAGGACAAAGCTTAGAAAGACGAAACGTTGCAAAAAGGTTGCCAAGCAGAATGAGCAAAGGAGAAGTGCAAAAGGAGCCACCAAGTCATATTTTTGCTCTTCTACGAAATGAAAGCGCACACAAACACAAAGTGTGGCCGAGGCAGAGAAGGAACTGGCAGGGAGCAGCGAAGGGACAGCGAGGAGTCCGGGGAGTGTGCAGAAATTATGGGAGCTTCTTTTCAAGTTGAACTTTGCGGCCGTTCGGCGGAGGCAGGCGTGGCACGTACTTGGAGTATTTTGGCAAAATTAAAATTTATGAACAGATAAAAAAGCGTTAATGGGCACTCGGGGTCAAGGGGCAGCTGCGGGTACTGCTGCAGATCTCTAGATGTGCGTGTGTAACAGTTTGCAGCGAGTGCTAAATAAAGTAAACGTTGCCACGAGAGAACGTCCACGCCTGGAGCCATAAACGCTGCATTTTATTTGGAGACGCAACTCACAGATGGGTAACCGAAGCACGTTGGGGGCAGCCAAACCGGGAGTTGGGAGTCGTAAGTGCCGCACTTGAGGGGGCTCCTCAAGCACGTAAACAATGTGGCAAATATCTTGAAGAGACCGCCAGACAATCGCCTTGTCTTTAAAGACAGAGGGGCGTGGCACTTGGAGGAATGCATTAAATACGGCGCAATTAATCGCTCGACAAACTTTAATAATCCCATCAAATTTAGTGGCTAAACACTTTCTCGAACTAACGAGACTTCGCTGAACAACGTGTTAATGACTTATTATTTATGGCCCCCTTCGGGAGGATGCCTAACCCCACGACTTTTGTCTGCCTTCGTTGAGTCTAACCACATGTTGTCATTGTTGTCCTTGTTGGCTTCTTGCTTTGTTCTTCCTCTTCTCTCGTGCTGTTCCGTTCCGTTCCGTTCTGCTTCCAGTTGGCCATTATCATACATTTACAGAATGCTAAAAAGCCATATTTTTGCTCTTGAAACAATGTCAAGTCGTCGAGCACATTTTTAAGTGGGGCCCGCCGCGTCATCGTGCCACGTGCCACGAGCCAGGAGCGAGGAACGGCCAAGTAGCCCTGCAGAAGCAGCAGCAGCAGCAAAGACTGCCTAATGGTATTTACATGTTGTCTTGTTCAGCCCTCGTCCTTCGCAGTTGCCAGTGTCATGCACATGTACGAGTACTCGTCCTGTCCAGGGGTGGGGCCAAAGGTAGGGTTGACGTAGGGGTACCCACTTTGGCAGAATGCAAATACCCGTAAGTGGCGGCAATGCCAACTGGGACTGGCCCTGGGGTCGAGTGGCAGCATAATGTGCCTGCTTGCCTCTAAAACGATGCGCAGCGGGTCGCCTTGCCAGTGTCCTTTAATGACCCTTTAAATGTGCGTCTAATTATGTTTACGTGCCATTCCGACTGACAACCGACAGCGGACGAGTGAGGAGCGAGAAGCGACAACTTTTTGCTAGCTAAAATGGCTGAATTTTAAAGCGCCTGACTTGGGCCCAACTCAAGCAGAAGGTGTCCCAACTTGACCCGAATCCATGTGTTGGCTCCATGTTAATTATGCAACTTTTTGGGGACACACTCATTGCGTGACGAGGTGATGTGGGTAGCAAAGCCCAGATCACCCATGGCAACAGGTTCCGCTGGATTTGCCCATTAAATAACACTCTGTTATACGACTTTTCTAAGGTGCTGAGTACCCGAAAGTTGGTCGAGAAGCCATTCGAATGAATACCTGATGAATGCGTATGCACTCATCATTTATGGAAGACCAATTGAAAGTTTTCTCGAGTTTACGGCAAATGTCTTACGTGTTGACCCTTTCTATAGAGCTGTAGTTAATCTTGATGTCCCCATAAATTATGCAGACTACAAAGGGGTTGTTCGGGTCGACTTTCTCATTACTCCACTCCGGTCTTCTCTCCCATTTACTCGCTTCCTTTCCCACCGATATTAATTACTTAAAAAGCTTCCACATCCTGCCGCATCCTGCGCGCTGAGTATTTTTTAAATAATTTCGCATATTGCCACAAAATGTTAATTAATATTTCGCCGAGCGGCAGAAGCAGCCAACAGCGAAAGGTTCCACATCAATATATAGATTTTTAATAACGCGGAAAGAGAATGCCAGAAAACTGGGCGTGGCTCTGCCTGTATTCAATTAAATCGAATATTTACCCGCTCTGCATTGGGATAAGACTCGCTCCTCGGGCGTCGTCTGCGGCATCCTTTGTTCCGTCGCCGTTTTATGGGCAATTGCCGTAAGCGAGGCGTGAAGCTACCGCGACTGGGTTGAATTATTGGAATTGGCAAGTCATGCTCTAGCTCCTGTTGCAGTGGCAACAAAATGTTTTATTCACCATAAACCGTAAATTCAAATTGCGCACTGGCATCGGCATTTTGGAAATCTGCGCTGGGCGAATGTGGCGAGAGAATGATGAAGCTCTGCGACGGAACGTGACGTCTCGCCGGATAATTATCTGCCCAGGCATGTGGAGTATAGCGACTCGCAAAGATTAATTGAACGAATAACAGAAATAATGACGAAGATATTTCACGTAGTGCTGGAAAATGTGCAAGTAAAGGCATCGATTCTTTTTGAAAGGAACAGCTGATATAAAAGGATATCGAAACATCAATTCAGAACTATCGATGGTTTCCGTAGATCAGCCTGTTATCGATACTAATAACATTGTTTAACAGCACTTCTTTTCAATAAGTGTATTGAAAGTATCGATGTATTAATATATTGTAGATCTTCCACTAGTATCAAATGAGAGTAAGAATTAATTATTTGATTGCCTGCGTAGGACGTTACATTTCGCGCTAAGTTCATTTGAATTCCATTTTAACATTTGCACCTCCGTATTGTGCCCTGGAGATGGAGTCGCCCGCCTTAGTATGTTTTTAAAAAGTGCATTACCAAGACAAGGGAAGCCGCTGCTGTGAAATGGCGCTCCAAAGTGGGCCTCTAATGAGGGAAACTCATTTGGGTAAAAGCACAGTAGCGAAGCGCTCTGCCATTAAAAAGCATAATAATAAATACTTATCACACGACGAGGAGGAGCCACGAAAACGCAGCTATGGCGAACATGGCGACGCATACGTATGTGCCACGCCCCCAGCCGCAGAGCAGGCTTATGTATGTCTGTGTGTGTGTGGGGAGCAAATGTCGTAAAACAAATGTAAAGTGAAATTGCTTCTGCCGCTGCCCGCGACCTGTTGGCTCTACGCCCCACAAATGAACGCCACACAGCGGTATGCGAGGGAGAGTGTGTGTGAGTGAGTGGGTGTAGTTGAATGTGTGAGAGTGTGTGTGTGGTATGTGCGTGTCGACAGACGGATGCGGAAACGGATGTGAAAAGTGCAGTCATAAATGCGCCGCCGCCCTTTATGTAAGACTTTAATAATTGTCGAGCAAGTCGGAGCACAAGGGTGGCAAGAGGAGGCGGAGGAGGGAGGCAGGCACATGTAGGCGGCTGGAGGCAAGTGGCAGGGGACAAGGATTGTTTTCTGTGTGGCACCGACAACGATGCCAACGACGCCAAAAGGAGATGAAAATTTGAAACTCGCGTATTTTCTTTTATTTTATGACCATTCTTCTTATGCTGTTTTGGCTCCTGTTCGCTCGCCAGCTGTTTCCAAAGGGGCCGCGTCTTCTAATTATGACAAATGCTAAAATATTGCCCATGTGTGTGGCAACGTTTGTGCATGTGTGTGTGAGTGTGTGTGTCTGCGTGGGTGCTGCTGCCTTGGTATTAGTGTGATTGCGATTGCGCTAAGCCAGCGCCTGCCAGCGTGTGTGCCGTTTGGGGATTCTCTGATTTTTTATTTTGTGTGTGTTGTTTTTACCCGGATTTTTGTTAAATCCCAAAATAAACATAAAAATCCGTTGCAAATCCGCGCCGCACGTCATCTAAATCAAATCCTTATTGTCGCCATTTCGTGTTTTGCATTTGAAATTAAGACAACGCCGCCAGACTGACTGAATGACTGACTCTGCGGGGATGAATGATGAATCTGACTTTATAAAACGCAACTCCGAGAATCCTAAATAATCTGATGTAGTTCCTTTTTTACAAAATTGTATTCGCAAAATGAAAAACCAGAAGAACCTTTGGGCTTTCATTGAGAAAGAGCAAGAAATATAAGCAACCTTCTGCAATAAACGCATGCTCTATTGCTGATCACGAATATATGTATATACTTCATAGGTCGGAGAAGAGAGTCGAAGATGTCGCCTTGTAAACTTCTGCATTGCAAACTTCTGCTCAAAATTAGAATACCCTTTGCATGGATATAAAAGGGAAAATACATACCATAAACAGAGTAACGTAGAGTACTTCCAAGTTGAGTAAATAAATATGCCAACCAATTTCGTTTTTAATTTAAAACGAACTACACAATTAAAGAATGTTAACGTTGGTGCGTGTTTATGCCACTTCTTACAGTTTATTAAAGTAAAACAAAACATAAACAGGAATACAGCTTAAAGCTGCTCAAGTTCTGTGTAAGTCGTAGTTGCTGAGAATATTGAGCAGCTGTTACGCCAAATTATGCAGGATTAAATTTTATTAGGTCAGTAGAGTTTTAGGGGCAGACCCTGGGGGCACTTTTAGCTTAGGTTGAGTGACTCTCGCAATCTCTTCTCAATATTTTGCAATTATATGCACGCGTTGCCAACCCATTAATATTCGCTTTGCAGACACTCTCTCATGGTTATTTACGGGAGTTCGATGCTATTTTTGATGCTGTTGTTCTGCTTCCTCATTCCCTTGTTGTTGTTGTTGGTCGACTTGTTCGCCAGTGAAATATAAAGTTTAAATTGAATTTTTGCGGTTTGTCATTGTACACAGGCGACATCTATCGACCGTCCACATGTGCAGAGCACAAGGGGTCTCCCACATGTGTCATGTGTCTGTCCTTAACTTCTGAACCGTACTCTACCCCATCCCGAGCTCAATCATCGTATGCGTGCTCTCTCTCTCTCTTTCTCTCTCTCTTTCTGTCTCTCTCTCCCCTCGTCCCGAAGCAATTGCGGTCGCTTTGTTCACGGAAATGCGTTTCTAATTCAATTTGCTGTCAACAAGCTACAAAAATGCCACCCGCTGCGCATGCCACGCCCCCACCACATCCCTGCATGAAATGCAATGGGCGTGACACGCATCTATTTCCCGCTCACACTCGAACTTTTTGCGGTTTTGTAAAATTATTTCGCTGTAAGTGATATCTTTTAATTTGCGGAAATTGCAGAGCGAATCTTGTTGGTGTTGGCTTTGTTAATGCTCTCCATGTTCCGGAACAATCCGAATTGCACTGGCCTGCTAATTTCGGAAAAAGCTGCGAATGTTTATATAGCAGAGGATTGCGAATATTCGGATTGAAATTGTGCATCAGATAACAAATGGGGAAATGAGGGAAATCCCTTTCAATTAACTCATGGATACGGATGTGAAAATTTATGTGCATGCGAGATTTATTATACGAATTTCAATCCAATTGAATTGCAATTAATTTCCAGAGTTGCCAACAATGTATACTCCACAGTCCTTGGTGTATTGTTCCAAAATCACAGCACTAATGCTAAACAATGTTGCAATCAAATCAAATTTGAATTCCATATGTGCAGACAGGTCGAACCATGGAAATTGTTATCAAAATCATGTTGGATTCTAATTTTAAATAATAAATTACGAGAGAAGTGTTCGCTCTTCAAATATGCACTGAGTGAAGTGCTCCAAAAGTGGACCAGCCAAATTAGTAACGATTAAAAACAAAACTTACTGACACTCGAGAGCTCAACGCTCGAGCACTTGGCGTATCTGGGAAAATCTGACAAATCTGGCGAAAACTCAAATTGAATAACAGTGTTAAAGTTGAAGTCACTTTTGTCAGTTGCCAAGTATTTATAAAGCGCTTATCTCGCATCAGCTTAATTCTTTATCTCTTGTCTGCGTATGCGCAATTTAGCAGTCGCTTCCAGTCTCGAGTGTTTACAGAGCAATTTGCTCGGCTCTGCCATCCTCCCCAACCAACTGCCAGCGGCTAGATGCTGCTAAATGCGATTGTTTTCCAGACTCAGTCCGACTTGACTCGGGCAGCAAAATAATTTTCATACAAATGGCAAATTATGGAAACAGATTTCAGTTGTCTGATATATCAAGATAAATGAATTTATTATAACAATTCGGGATTGAATTCACGTCTCGTACATTTGTATAGTCATATTTATTTATTTCTAGGTGTGTAGCACATATAGCGCACATACAGATACATTTATTAAGAGAGCGAAATCTGTTTGTGCTATTACTTCAATAGAAACATTTGTTTAATAATAATATAATATAGAGCATTCATGAATTTAAACGATTAATAATGTATAATTATAATGTGTAGAAATGTATAAAAATAGAAAACAAAATGAGTTCAACAAGAAAATATTGTTCATTAAAAAGGAAAATGCAATTTCCGCAACATGCTCGAAATACCTGCACACGTGTCTTTGACAGTGATGCCTTTATCTAGTGCCAGACAACTGCAGCTCTTGGTACTTTCAGAAACGCAATTCGCAGTTTGAAATCTATTTCCTGCACCCCCAGTATAAATATTTCTACACAGCACAAAAATGTTATGTGGAGCAGACATAAGTCTGCACACCCGTGGCTACACAACTGGACTCGAGTGCATATGGAGTTCATAAAAAAACTAACTTTACAGTTTTATGTGTGGGAAAACTTTGACGCACTCAACAAAATGCAATTTTATTATTACCGGAGAATAACTTTTAATAAATAATAAACTTTATTGTTTATGAAAGCTATTATTGACAAGAACTTCATTAAAAGTATCCAAACAAACTTATGTAGGAAGTTAAGAAATTTTTAGAATATACCCATGTGTATTTTGGTGTTCTATGTTCCATGTTCTATGTTCTATGTTCTATGTTCTATGTTCTATGTTCTATGTTCTATGTTCTATGTTCTATGTTCTATGTACTATGTTCTATGTACTATGTTCTATGTTCTATGTTCTATGTTCTATGTTCTATGTTCTATGTTCTATGTACTATGTTCTATGTACTATGTTCTATGCTCCATGTTCTATGCATACTCTAGGCTCAACTGGCAATTTAATGATCCAAGGCTCGCTTAGGAAAACAACTTGACTGCATCACTGCCCTCATGTTACTCGTGTTACTCGTGTCCAGTGACCAACGACAGAAGTGGTGGCAATCTGTGTAGGTGGCACGGTCAGCTCGGTGCTGCTCGGCTGCCTCTTTAAAACGCATTCCAAATATTTGGCTGGCACATGGAACGCGCGTTGCCGCACCTCGTTTTAATTAACCACTGACCACCAGTTGCTGCCCTGTACGTGCTAATGTAATCCTCGTCGTTTTAATTACGAAACTGCCCAAACTGAAGGGGGCATTGGTGCGGCTTCAAGTGGAGGACTGTGTGGACAAGGACTGGACGGGGGCCGAGTAGCGAGCACAGAATAGCTAGCACAGAAAACCGAAGCCATTGTTCGGAGTCGAGCTCAGCTCGTTGGGGTCAGTTCGTTTAATTCACTTGCTACAAGTCTCGTAAAATTAACGTAGCATACTCTGCGGGGTGCCAAGCGCAGCCCTGAGCCGCTTAGCATTGTTTTGCACGCCTCATGCCTCCCGAGTCGATCTCAGTGCTGTTCCCTGCCCCGGGTAAGTCAGTCGTCGTCGTCCGCGTGGCTGACTTGGTTGCGGTTGCCAGCCATTGCCCGAAGCCAGGGTCGCAAAAGCGGCTCCAGCATCCTGTATAAGGCGATTTGCTGCTCGTCCACGGCGCTTAATTAGTGAAACTGCTGCCTCGACACATTTGACCGCTTCTCGACTGCGCGCTGGCCTTCGCTTCGGCTCAAAAGCCTTTTTGCATTTAAATTGATGGGGCGCCCTCTGCTACTGCTATGCTCACTGCCCCTGTCCACTCACAAAGGCGGACGCGCCCCATTGCGTCCACAACAACAACAACAGCAACAACAACCTGACGGACGACGCCCTGTTGCCCTCGTGACGAACTTCCTAGCGCTCTAGCAGCTCTTGTACGGCACACACTTAATTATACGCTTTAATTGGCATGACATCAACGCCGCATGATGCCGACCATGCCTACGCCTACGCCTACGTACAGCAGTCCACGTCCACGCGTAAATCCTCAGCCCAGAGGCCAACTCCAGCTTCAGACAAACGGAAACTAATTGAAATTCAAATTCGACGCTTTTTGGCCTGCCCGAAAGAAGCTGCTGGAAGTCTCCGAGGAGCGCCTTGCTCCAGCTTTACTAATTACGAGACGTCTAAACAAATTATTCACACTTGCGTTCAATTGAAATTCAATATAATAGATAATTAAACTTCTTCGTAGACGCGACGACAGAATGACAAAATTCTGTGGCTTCTTACCCGACCACAAAATATGTTAATAGCGAAACTTTAAAGTAAACAAAGAACAAAAGCTGAAGTCGGGGGTGTGCGACTATAAGACACTCTTTGAATTGAATTGTAAATGAAAGAAATGAAGGAATCTTGAGGCCAAGTTTGGTAACTTAAGCTCTTATAGTTGCTAAGATCGACACGTTCATACGGACAGAAATACAGAGAGACTGACTGACATGACTAAGTCGATTCATCTGTTGATGATAAATCTGCAATATACTTTGCGGGTCCGCCTGTTTCCTTTTGCCTTTTAAATAAATATACAATCTGTATGTACACAATTAGTAAATCCTTTTTTGATCATTTTCACTTGCCGTAGTGTATAATGAATGTGAACAAAGAGCACTTTACTCTTCAATAAACCCGAAAATGCATTCAGTCAAAGATAGGTGCAGATGTATGCCAAACCAGAATAAACTCTTTTAGTAATAGAGTTTTTGCTCCTATATCTATTGGTTATTTTAGTTCTATACTTTGAAGGAGTATAATATCCCATCACTTTAAGTACTTGCAGCTCAGACATTTTCAATTAATGGTAAATCCCAAAAACAATTATAGTAATTAATACTTCCAGACAATAGATGTGCAAATCTATTATAAGCTCGACTATTGCCAATCAAATTCGGGTTCCAAAGTGCACCTTGAGTGGACCGGGCCAATCATTTGGTTTAGTTTGCTTAAACCCGTTCACCGAGCCAACTAATTTAGGATACATATATGATACTGGAGTTTGGGTAATTGCCACTGGGTATACAGAATTGCCTCAGTTTCCATATATTCATATCAGCATGGCGCGGCAACAACTCATCAAAGATGATTCCACAATGCGTCGCTGTGACAACCGTAATTAATATTGTACATGCTGCGTACATGGCAAGTGGAGCAGAAGGTACTGCTCGATCTCCATATCTGACAGTGGGCCAAACATGTTACTATATTGCCTTATGGTATGACAGCGGGAACAATAACAGCAGACAGCAACAACAACATCCTGAAGGGTAAACACACACATACGAAGTAATGGCAAACATTGGAGTGCCCTGTTTTTAATAAAAATAAATCGCAGCATGCTACGTCTATTTGGCTGCGGCAACTGGTTGCCCCCAATGATTGAGCTACCCAGGGCGTGCCTGGTGCTGGGTGGGGAGAACCTCGAGCTCGAACCGCAAGGGAAGTTTGCCATAGATGAACGCATATTTAAGGCGAACGGCAGCAAAACAAGTTATGTAGGCATATTCAAATATTTATACACATGTTTACGAACTCACAACGAACACGAGCCAGGAGTGAAAACTCCTTTAGATACCCGGCAAATATAAAATTCCATTTCAAGACTTTGTTGTTTTTCTTGTTCCTCCACCTCCGGTACTCAAAAGTGTTCACTCGTTAAAATCATTTTTCTATGCGTATATTTTGTGTACTCTGTATAACTTTGCAGTATTCTTGGAAATACTCTTTCTTTAAAAGAATTCTGCATCAAAAATTAAAAGAGAAACCTTTATATGATAAAGAAGATGTTTGTCTATTTATAAAGGAATATTTTTAACTGTCTACAATTTACTGCTAATGATTTGTACAAATTTCTTAAGAGACGAATATTTATTTATACCTACAGCCACATCTAACCTGACCCCTTTGATTGCAACACCCATGGCCTGTGGTATTTGTATCTTACATGGCGTTAAGTACATTCGACTACGTCAAGTATGTGTTGTACACAGACTGTGTATGTGTGTGTGCGTGTGTGTGGGATTGTGTTGTACCCTGTGTGGTCTTGATGTTTTGTAAGTTTAAGTGGTAGATATTATTCAAAAGGAATTAAGACTGAAATGAAAAGCTTGTCGACGATGATGAGGACGAGACGAGAGACGAGGCTCGACAGGCGAAAGGGTGACGTGGCAGCAGCTGAGGAATGCCAACCGCAGGACGAAGGCTTTTAATAAATATGACTGCAGATGTATGAATGTGTGTGGTGTAGTGTGGTGATAAGTATGTGTGTGTGTGTTGTGTGTGGGTTTGACTCTGTGTGTTTGTCAGTCTGTTTACCGCTTGTTTGTTCTGTGTTTGCTGCTTGTGATGCAAATGCCAAGAGAAAAGAGCAACAGCCTGTGCAGGGAAGGGGAGGAGGGGAGGGAGCACGCCTTACAAGAGCACCAGCATTCCGCCGAGGGGAGGCCTAGGCAAATGCCCACTTTGCAGTCATTCGTGGGCGGAACAGGAACTAAAAACTACAAAGATCCACGCGGCGGCTGCTGCTGCGGTGCGGCTAAGTAAGGAAGCCAAGTGTCAACATAATAACTTGATTACGTGGAGCGCCGAGAGAAGGTGACGCAGTTGAAGACGGGGTCGACACACACACAAACACAGTCAGAGCACACAGCCTGCGGCAGAGTCAGAGTCAGAGCGAGGCCAATCCAAACATAAACAGCAACAACGTCGCCTTAACTGCAACACAGATGGGGGATAGTGTAGGACAGGGGGACAGGGGGAAATGTAAATTGTAGCCCAGCTCGGAGTCGTGTGTGGCCTCCACATTTGCCGCCTTGTGGGCCAAATGAGTTTAGATTGCTGCACATAAATTACCGAGCTCGTCATCAGCGCCCAGAGATGGGAGTGGAGACAATAAAACGAAGGCTGTTTTTATGCAAATCCCCAAGGGAGTTTCCAATTCCCACCTGGCACATGGCTGCCTGGTAATTCCTAATGCCTGTAGAGTTCAACTCAAATCAAAGAACTTATCCGCTCGTGCAAGAGTCGGCGCTGCTGGCACGTGCAACAGCAACTACAACTACAAGTGCCATCTTGTTGCATGTGATTTACGCAGTCGGACGTAGCTGCAATCTTGTCGCCCACGTGCCACAGCCCACAGAGCAACACCTGAACGAACACGTGACATCTGCATTGGAGTTCTGAGCTCGTCACAAACCGAATGGCAAAACTGTTGCAAATTCCATTTGGGCAGTTGAGGTCGTTTAGACATACCCTATACATAGCACGACTGAAGAGGCCTGCTGCACATTTGGTACTCCGGGGTACTTGATGGTTATGGGGGATGCTCTGCACAATGTGCTCAACTTGTAGCCTTCCAACTGAGTGCAGTCAAGTTGGGCAGTTCCCTGGACACTCCTGGTCTAACACTCCCGACAGCGGCACTTTTACTGCCAACTTTTTACGAGGCACCAAACATAAATGTTTTATTATTTTTAATTAGTTGGCTTTTATAATGTGTTTTGCCACAGCTTGTGCAATTATCACGGGACACATAAAACTCGCATTCATTTAATGTGTTTCTACACACTGAATAGTTGTATATCTATATATATATATTATATATGTGTGTATTCTCTGGCAATGCAGTTAATCGCCTGAATAACTCTGGTGAGCGGGGAAGTAATTTAGTTGGTTGACTGCTTGCAAAATTCATTTAAATGTCGTTCAACGTGTCGTCTGCGCGATGTCCGTGAGCTGCCACTCGCCAGCCTGTTCGACTGTCAATTATATTTGGCAGTCAACTGTTTGAGTGCAAGCTGATCACTCGTTTAAATCAATTTCCGTACAATGACAGACAATTCGAATTGTAGTCAATCAATCATAATCAACTCTCTCTAGGGAGAGAGAGAGGGAGGGAGGGAGGGGGTTGAGAGTGCTGCTTTTAAGAGCGCTTTTAAACTTGCACTTTTTGCTGTCACGGCCAAGAGGGATTGGGTCAGTCTTAGAAGAAGGTTGGAGTTGGAAAAGGGTTGCCAGCTCATGCGAGAGGCAATAAATCTTTGAGTAATAAGATTAAATTGAAACAAATGAGTTCATTTGTTTCGAAGCCCAGTTTGCAATGCGAGCAAGGGAAAGGAAAATGTTTGTCAGATATGCTTGAGATGTGGGTTGGCCTAAGTTACTGTTCTCTCTCACTCTCTCCTCCCTCTCTCTCTCTCTCTCGAGTTATTAAACTGAAACTTAATTCAATTTTTCTATTTACCTCACTTACTTGCCCTGAACTCCATTTCTATTCATATTCATGAATGTCTCCACCTGAATTTGCATGCAAACTTTGCCTGTAAAGTAACCGATTTCAATTTCCTACACACATATGCTGTGTGGGTGGCAGGGGGGCACTGTTGTGGGAGGGACATGCATGAATTTATGGCCCTGGTTATGAATAATATGCGACGTGGGCTTGTTGACGCCAAGCAAATTCAATGCCAGTGGCTAATTTGATTAATTTTATGCTCATTCAACGTCGCTTGCAAATTTTCACAGATTGCATACGTGTTGAATTATGGGATGTACCTCCCCTCCCCCTCTCCCATCTCTCTGCACTCTTCCTGCATCCCTTTCGCTCTATCGCCGCCCAGCGGGCCGTGCAGATTTCTGCTTGTGCGGGTTTTCCATTCAAAATCATTTGACCGGAAGTGACAAGTCAGCAAAATTGTCCCACTTACCTTTCCAAGGCAAGAAAGGGAAAGGAACAGAGAGAGAGAGAGAGAGAGAGGGAGGGAGGGGAGCCACATGCAGACATGCCTAATCATCCATGGATGTGAAAGGCGCAGGCAAATGTGGCACGAGATGTCGTTGTTGCCGTTGTGCCTGTGGCACAAACAAAGCTTGCAGGTCAGAGTTGCCGATATGCTGTGCGATTGTGGGCCCAGGAGTACATTAAGGAATCGATTCAATTCGATTTGGGGCAATAAAAATTGAACATTGACTCTGCTTTTTATGCACACACTCACACAGACACACACACACATACACCCACATGCATGAGCCCACACTTCCGCTAACGACGCTAGCATTTAATGCGCCCCCGTCTTCCGTTCGGGGCCGGATGTCCGGGCGGATAGGGGTGCCGTATTTGGGCGCCCTGTCGCCCATTTATGATTTTGATTAATGTTGCCGAGCATTAGGTAAATGTTGCCGTCCATCAGCCACTGCGGCTAATGTTTATTTGCATTTAATGTGTTGTGTTTAATTTTTTGTAACCTTCTTTCCCAATCATATTTCATTCCAACCACACCCCATATAAAGTACAATATGTGTGCGGGCTTATCATTAATAATTTCGGCTAATTGATTGATTCTGATTGCTCTCGACGGGATTTAAAGCAACATTTGTTTGCCTGGCCTGGCCCAACAACAATTATTTTATTATATTACTATAAATTGCGGATATATGAAAACAAATCCATTCTCGCAATTCGATTGGTATTTATTGAAAACGAGAATAAAGCCAAAGTCGAGTTAAATCACGCGTGCAAATTCCCCCTCGACATTTTGACGTATTTGTTGATTTTTATTGTGACATAACTTTTTATGGCATGGCCTATAAAAGTTGCACAAGTGCTTCGAGGAAGACGTAGGGAGAGGTAGAGCTGTAGGAGAACCCGCATAACGATGCAATGAATACATTTCCATTTCCATTATACTCTCGTACATGTTTGTATTGCCACATGCAAATATGTTTCGCGAAATGAACAATTTTTAATGATGATATAAAGTGAATAACGGTTACGTTATTCGGAATGAAATATTGATGCATTATCCGCAAATGAACAAAGTTACAATATGTAATCTATGCACACAAATCAATTTCTAAATTCCTTCTAGAGTTAAATAAATAAAATAATATTGAATACAATATTTGAATATGTATTCAAGCAAGTTAGTCTCTCTAAAACTTTAAGAGGCTCACTTGAATTATCTGGCAAATAAATTTCCCTCTTAGATAGAATGTCAACAATGTTTTGGGGGATTATGGGCAAAGGCCTCAGCCATCAGCCATCAGCAGCAGCTATCAGCATCATCCCGAATTCAACTCAATTTCTATGGTTATGGAAATCTTTGGCTCAATTTTCCTGTGTTTTGTGTAGCTGCTGTGCCCTCAGGCGTTTGCTGCTGTATCAAGTATGCGACGTGTTGAGCGCGCGCTGGGCCTGGGCTAGGCTTGATTTTTTGTCTGCCCATAAAGGTTCCTGTCAGCGCACATGGCCAAGAGAGAGATAGAGAGATAGAGAGAGACATGGCTATTGTTGCGGAATGTTCTATTTGTCCTTGCTGCAAATTGCTGCTGCTTTTTTCCCCATCCCATGCCACTTCCCATAGTTGTTCAACTTTTTTGCAATCCTCCATTTTGGCTGTCGTGTGCCACGCTCTGCTCTGCTGTGCTCAGTCTCATTTGTGTTTATGGATGCAGGCAAAGGAAGAGGAGGGAGCCGGGAATGGATGCACCCTTAATCCACGAAATAAAACTGCATTTAACAGTCGATTGTGCACATAATTGCCGGGCTCTGCCTTGGGCACTTGGCTCCAAATAAACCTCATTAAAGTTCCATTCGCTAAAGTGTGAATAAGATTGGATTGCAGATGGAGCAAAGCAGAGCAAAGTAAAAGCACAGCCAGCACTGGACAGTCGAGGGTCCGCACGAAGTGTCTCAGTGCTCCGGCTCAGTCAGTCGATTAATCAAACAAATCAATAATTCAGGCAACTCAACGTCAAGGACAACCATCAGAACTGCTCGCACAATCCTTAGGCAGGAAATAAAATCATTCGCCTTTGCTTTCGATTTACTCAGCCCAACAAGGCAACTGATTAGTCGACACACAGCTGATTTACCTTTGCTCTGTTTATTTGTTCTTTGAGGTGTTGCTGAAGTTAGTTTTAAGAGCTGCTCGTCTATTTATAGTCCTGCTCCCCCTCTCCACTCCTGACCCAGTTCGTCACTTTTCAATTGCATTTCAAAGCACATTTTCAATAAATTCAAGAGTTGCCAAAAGAAAACCAGTAAGAAAAGCAACAGTCGCGCAAAACGCGACAGTGGGATACCCTTCGACCTATGTTCCCGTGTAGTTTAATTTGTTAAATTCGTACACACATGCATATGCACATGCATTGAAATTAATCCCGACAGATGGCGCTCGCGCTCGCCCGCCTCCCTTGTTAGCTGACACATGCACTTGGATTTATGCTTATACTTTCTTAAATTACTTCTGTGTTTATTGTCCGATCAGATTGTAATTTGGTGAATACGTAGATATTTTAATCAGCTTACTTTATGCCAAATTACAAAATTGTATCTTTCATATGCCGCTTACAAATTGAGTTCAAAAATTAAATTATTGATTTACGGGGGCGGTGGGCGTGGCACCTAACATTTGAAATAAACTTGATCTGCTTATAGTACACAGGAGTCTTCCTGCCAAATTTGGTAACTCTAGCTTTTATAATAGCTGAGATCTGTGCGTTCACACAGACAGACGGACAGACAGACAGACAGACAGACATGGCTCAATCGACTCGGCTTGTGATCCTGAGCAAGAATATATATACTTTATGGGGTCTCCGACGCCTCCTTCTGCCTGTTACATACATTTGCACAAAGTTAGTATATCCTTTTTGACCATTTTCAATGGTCGAAGGGTATAAAAAGTCGTGAAAACACAAAAAGTTTTCATTGAAAACCTGTCAGAACTCGGGCACATTGACAGCTATTCATTACTTACAGTGGTCCACAGTGGGTGCTTCTTCTTGGGGCAGCCCTTGGTGGTTCATAATAAAAGTCAAAGAGATCGTGCTGCAGGAAATATGAAATTGTGCTTGTGGCGCCCCACTGTGCTCGCTTGTTTGCTTGTTTGCTTATGTAAACGGGACAGTGCAATGCTTTCCATTATCTGAAGTGGTTGTTGTTGTTGCACATGCGACACAGAATAAAGGAAAGTCACGGCAAAGGTGTCAAGTGGTCGCTGGGTGGGAGTAACCGCCCCTCGTTATAAAAAAGAGGATTCACATCCAATGGAGCAGAGCAGTTTTTTCAACACTGTCGCCTGCTGTTACGCTTGGCGATGATGTTGCAAGGTGCACGTTGCACGTTGCACGTTGCCCGATGTGGCGCTGAAATCATGTTGTTATGTTATGAAGAACTTTAGCTTGAGTTGCAAGCTCGCAACTTTAACTGCAGGTGTCCTTTCGGGACCTCTTCTCGAGCTGCTGCTGCTGACTTGCGAACTGTTTGCAAATTTATGCAAGAACATTTCAGCAAAACCTGTAAAGCAGCAGCACACACAGCATTACACTGACAAAGTTATTATGGTAAAAAGGGAACAGCAACAACAACAACACAGCGTGGGTCACTTGGGGCGCGTATCAATCCGCTTAAAGTGCGACAGCTGAAGGGGAGTCTGATCCTGTCGCTCATCGTTTGTGGTGTGCCAGAGTGATTGACTTAAGAGTCGTTAGCCGTTCGCCGTTCGCCATTGGCGCAAATCGGCTGTAAAATATATGCAACATTACGTATACGCAACGTGGCCAAGGCCAGCCAGCAACGAGTTGCACAACACAATTTCAGTTGCGTGTCTCCACACGAAACTAGACCAACACCACACAAGGTCGCCAAGGGACTAAATTCAAATTTAATGCCCTTGCAAAATGAGAGAATAATAGTTTTGAAATATGTAAATTTCGTTGGTGCCTAAAATGATATCAGAGTGTTGCTAAACCCGCAAACTTAACTACCTAAGAGACTCTAATCCGCACAGTTTTAAGTAACATTCAGTGACAATGCAAAAGATATTTGAATGTATTCTCATAAATTTGAATGAAATCAAAAAATTCTCATTTGAATTTGATTCAATTTGGGCTTATTGTCTGTTCTCTGCTCCTCTCCTTCTTCCGCGGGAATGCCAACAATGTGAGCCTTGTTTGGATAGAACCATTTCTGTGAATGCTCAAAATTGCCGACCAATTCAATTGTCTCTTCTCTCCCCTGCTGCTCCTTATCCACAAAGGAAGGCTTCGATTTATGGCACCGCGTTGGGCGATGGGTTAAACGGACCACAGAACCGCTTTACAGCCCCCTGCCTACCTCTTTGTATTCTGCTTCTCCTTCTCCTTCTCCTGGCATTGATTTTCAATTTGTACTGCGGTACGTGAAGTTCTTCTGCTTCATTTGAGCTAGAGAGAGAGAGAGAGAGAGAGGCAGCTTCGTATTTACCTAAGCGCTTGTGCAGGAGCTGCACTCTGGGATATTTATGAGGCTGCCAAGGCACAAAGTGAATTAATTTAACCACATGGCAAAGATAAATACGAGCAGCAAAGATCAACGGCAAACAGGAATTACCCGGTATGCAAAGCGAATTAAACAAATACTCTCGACTCTCGGTTAATCGACACAGAATCCCTTCATGCGGAGCCAGACCGAAATTAAACCTTAATTCCACAATAAATTTTAAATAGTTTCTGCTCATTTGGCAGGAAACTGCAGTTGCAATTGGGAGTTTAATGCAGTTTTTAATTGCGAACCACATTTAATTTTTGCCATTCTCGTTGTTATTGTTATTTGTACGTGTTTTTTCTGCAGCTCGCATAATGTGAAACATATTATGAAATTCCCCAGAACAAAATGCACGTAATTATGCAAGAGATGAATTCAATTTGAATTTCGTGTTTTGTTTTTAAAGTGTGCATGGTAAGGGAGGGGGGAGGGTACTTGGCAATGCATCAATTTGACGCCCATATCGACTATGTTTATGGCTGCATTAAATTTTAATTGCATTACGCGGCCTATTGGGCAAACAGAGAGAGAACAGTTCTCATTGCGAATAGAGAGGGATATATACTGTATATACTGTGTATATCGCATGCATGGCCGATTTCGCACGTTGCCAACAAAGTGACAGCACATTTACACACACACAGACACAGATGTACTGCACAGATATAGGTACTATATCATAATCGTATCACAAAGTGGTTATAGACAGGCGTGCCTGGTAGATCTAATTGACTTTCATTTACAGCCAATTTTAGGGTATGAAAATCACTTACTATGGCAACCTGTTCCAGCATATTTCGCATAGAGTTTGTCCTTCAATTAGTCGCCATTTATATGTCAATATGTGCAGTCAGCCCTCGCCAAAGTTCATGGCAAATGTCAATAACAAACATTCTTTCTCTCGCTTTTGTACGTGCAAATATTTTATATAAATGAAACGAGAAAAAAAAACAAATTACTTTGTCCCTCGTTTTGCGCAAAATTGCTCGCATACTTAACGGTTAACGGTTCTTTATTTTAATTTGATTTTCAACATCCTTTCAGCGTTGCCGATGACCGAGAAAATCAATTGACAATGAACTTTCTACTCGACTGACAGTTGCAAAATTTATAAATAGGAATTTTCATATTTTATCTCTTTTCTTTTCTTTCCTTTCCTTTTCTTTTCCTTTTTGTGCTTTCTCTTTCCCCCTCTTCGCTCTTTGTATTTTGCTGTTTTGCTTCACCCTTCGCTGAGCAGACCCGAATCGAGGGAGGGGAGAAACGCTTGAAAGGCGACAGCAAAAAAATTGTTGTTTCAATAGTTTTCCATATTTTCACCCATTGTGGGTCAAGAACGAGCGACTGCCTCGTCCCTCCGCTCCGCCGGCCTCAATTACGAGACTGAGCACAAATCATTAAACAAAATAATAATTTCCGCAAGGGGCGAACGACATGCCGGAATAGGACCGGGATGAAGTCGAGTCCGGGTCGAGCACGACCAGACGAAGACGGGCATGAGGACGAACAGGACAAATTGTGCAAAACAAAGGACACACGCAATGTGAGTGCACACACATACACACGGGCACACACATGGCAGGCACATACCTACACGCATGGAGTGGGAGGCAGAACCCTTGAGGAGGCTCACACACACACATAGAGAGAGAGAGAGAGAGAGGGAGAAGGAGAGGCAGCCTGGCCGGCAAGGACCTGGATCTGAACAAATACCAAATGTCAAGTGCAGGGCGTTAAATTGTCGCAGCAACTCAGGCGAAAGGGATGCGGCAGCTGCCCTCCACCTCCACCTCCAGTTCGCTCGCAATGACCTTACTCGGCCAGACCAGCGAAATCACTTTAAAAACATTCACTAAACATAAATAAACGCAGTTTCCCGCTGTCCACCCCTTGGCGTGCATTGCTTATGCAGCAAGGAAGCTGAGTTTATTGAGAGTAAAAATAAAAATTGTCAAAATGTGAAACGCGGCGCTGCGCCTCGTGAAAAATGCGTCTAACTTTGCTAATAATTTGCATACTTTTCGGCGCGCTGAATAAAACTTTTCCCCCTCATCAGCTGCAGGGCCTGAAAGCACGCACCAGGGCTGCTCTGCCTCGCCAGCTGCTACCCCAACAGGGACTGTGCCCAGCTGCTCAACAGTTGTGCGTAATGTTGTTGTAGTTGTTGTAGTTGTTGTAATTGTTGTTGTTGTATTCTTGGCAGTGCTGAAATTAGAACGCGCAGAGCTTAAAAATTTTCACACTTTTCGCAGGCGCAAACAAAATTAACGTGCACGGAAACTTTAAGGCTGCCACCAACTGACACGCCCTCAATGCCAAGTGATGCCCCTCTTCGTCGCCACCCCCCTCTTTCTCTGATGCTGGCAAAGTATTTTTGGTGCCGCGTGCCAAGAGCCACAAAAGCCACAAAAAGTTGCACGAATGCAAAAACCTTTCGCGCAAAAAAATGTCACAAAAAAGCAGCGCAAGCTCAAAGCGGGCATTTTCCTACGCTTTCCCTCCGTTCCGGAATTTCCTTTTCTCCTACGTGGCAGTGGACATTGCCTGCAGCAATCGGATGTTGTCGCTGCAACCTCCTTCCCTCCCCCCGCAATCTACTCCCACTGCAACTTCATCTGCAATAACAACAAACTCACCACTCAACTCATTCCGTCGCGCCTTCGCCAACATTCCCGCCAAATTGGCAGTCATCGCCTACTCAGGCCACGCCTCCACTCCCCCACAGCACTGGCCACATCGGAGTGGTAAGCTATCCAGCTTGTCAGTTTGCATGTGGCCAAGCGCCGCGCACTCCTGTCACCTTGTTAATTCATCACGGTGAAGAATACAATTAGCGATGTTTTCACTGAAACTGAATCTCAATTACGTCGGGCGAGAGAGATTGTCCCGGCACATTGTGTATATAGGGTGGATGCTATGATACGATTACGCTGATGTGGTTAGGACGAGATGATAATGTGATTATCATTGCACAGCATTGCAGTTCATCAAACTAAATCTTTAAGCTGAAGAGAAAACAAGACTCAAACTACTCCAACCTAGTTAGGAACTGTGGACTGCGGACTGTGGTACATTGCCTGGTCAGAGGTGTTTGTTGATGTAATTTCCTCAAAGCAGAGGAATCTTTTGGCTCCAAACCGCACACACTGATGCGAGGCAATAACCTGCAGAGAATTTCTCGTTTACGAAGTTACGTTGAATGTTCCCCTCAGCTTTCTGCGAAATTAAACGTACGTCCATATTTGAGAGAGAGAGTCTCGTTGTTCTTGCTGCTATTTCTGTTGTTGTTGTTGTTGCTGTTGTTGCCGTTGTGCTGGGTAAATAAAACTCAAAACAAATGAATACAAATGTGAAATAAACTAAGTTCTGGCCAGAGCAAGCGCTGCGGTCCAAGTGCCGCTGGGGAGGAGGAAGGTGCAGATGAGGCAGTGTGGGGCGAGTCCTGCGAAATTGCAAGAGAACTTTGTTGCTGTTGCTGTTGCCGTTGCCGTTGCCTTTGCCTTTGCTGTTGTTATTGTTTGATATTTTCCATGCTCATCTTTGCTTGTTGCCGCAGCACAACAAGAACGCAACAAAGAGAAAACAAAGAACCAAAAAAACCCAAAGACCGAAAGACCGAAAGACTTGGCCAAGTCATTAATGGAAATGCAGTGCAGCTTCAACTGGAGAAGAAGCCAGAGGAGAAGGAGGAGCAGCTGCAGCTGTAGCTGACGGCAGCTGCAGCCCGTACTGCATGTTTATATTGGACACACCATTGGCATTACTCATGCGTCACGTTGGCCAGCTCCAAATGAGAAAAGCGTAAACAGCAAGCGGAAAGCGGAAAAGCAGAAAAGCGAAGACCGTAAAGGTAAAGTGTAGAATCCCATAATAAAATGATGAAAAATGATGAATGAAAACGAGTTCCTCAAGCTGGGCGTGTTTTAATTTGCTGGCGAAAACAAGAAGAGTCTCAAGACTCTTCAAAAAAAATCACTACCTCAAGGAAAACAATGTCTGATATTAAGCTGGCAGTTGCTTTCTCATGCATTTCATTCCCAACAATGTACTAATTATGCATTTGCCCAGTGCAAATGAAGGAAATAGAGCTTACTGAGCCCAAGAAGATGTTTAAGGTGAGGAATGATCATCCACTATAGAGGATTAGTGTCTTCATCAGGATAATTATCCTCTGTTCTATATAGTAAATTAACATCCTAAATATCAGGATACAGTTTTCTATCCAGTTATCTATTTAATAATGTTACTGAAATAAATGATAGATATCTCTGTTCTAGTGGTATTTGCAAGCCACGCATTGTAATTTATACACGCCTTAAGCTATCCTTCTTCAATCTTAATTCACTTCAAAGAGAAGACAACATGACAATACAGATGCTACCTACAGAAAACTGAATATGAATACAATCAAAAGTTATACATTTTAAATGTCAAGTCTAATTTCAAGTTCTAAATTATATATTCCATTTTCATACTGGGTATTTAAGAGTCAAGCCAGCTTCAATGTTGCCTTCCTAGTTAGTTTTTACCTCTTTTCGTAGATAGCCGAGAAATGTTCTTCTCACGTAGCTGAATTGCCAATGCGGCGAAGCCCTGCTTCAGATAACAGTTCCGGCAGGGAGGGAGCAAGGGGAGGCAGCAGGCGGGAAATGCGTAGCCGAGTGTTTGTTTATGCAAAACTCATTTGACTGCAGTCTGCAGGTACAAAAACCCAGGTGAGAGAGGCAGCGCAATGCATTTCTAAGTTGGAGCAGAAGAGTAAGTGAAAAAGTGCTTAAGAACCCGACATGCTACGACAAGTCGAGGCAAGGCGCCTTTCTGACTACATTTCGCATTTCAACAGGTAAATCCCACATAAAGTACGAATTTCTTATGTGATTTCTGTGCTTATGAAAATTGTTTTTGTTACAAGTTTCATTTTATTGATTTACATGCTTTACACAGAACATATACGGAACAAAATAAACGTAACGTGTGACAATCAATTCAAGTTCTTCGTGTTCAAACAGAGCCTCATCAAATAACAATTATATCTGGTCATTTGTACGTTCAGCACTTGACAAGCATTTCGTCGCAGTTTACATTTCAAAGAATCAAAATAGAGATAAATAAAAAAAAGAAAACGGAATTCTAAAAATGATATATTCAAATTCCATTACTCATGAAATGACTGAATCACGTGCAGGGAATTGTGCAGAATTCTGTTTGTGTCTCGCATTGTAGCAAAATCAAAGCGAAACAAATTTGTATTTACCTGCAAACTGAAGAAATTATTAATTTTGTGCAAATTTCTGCAATGCAAGGCTGTTCAGAGTTTGCTAGATATTCAAATTATGAGACTGCTTAAATGAATACTCTACAAAATACGTTTGATATTTTATATATAAGGATAACATGAGGTTGGCCCCGTTTTAGTTTACTAGTTTGTCTAAAGTAGACTTTAAACTTGCACTATAGTGTATCTACAGAACGGCTTGACCCGCATTCGAAATCGACAACAAGTGTTGAACTAAACAACACAAACAAACCGAACACAAAATGATTTGCAGTTTCACATAACTGGAATAGTTCGCCCAAATTGCCCAGAGAGGACCACGAGCAGAGCAAAAGTTTCCAACTGTGGCCGCTTCAAAATGGCCTTTGATTCGGTTTCTCTGCAAGGCGTTAGTGAGATGAAGTGAATGGAAATGAAGCAGTTCTTCTTTCTCCCACTACCACGTGGCGGGCGATTGGATACACACGGTATACATACAAATGATGTGCTCATCAAATAAGTTTAACTTAGCTGCACAGTGTGATTAGATTAACAAAATAAAAGTTTTATTTTTGCAAATATAAAATTGAATTTTAGCTTTGAAAATTTAAGAAATATTTCCAGTTTAATGTTTTGTTAATTTCCATTTTCTTTTCATATTTATTCATGTATTTTGAGGCACTGTGCAGTGTACACACTACACTCTCTACATACGTTCCTGTGCAACCGAAAAAATCTGTTGTACAATACGTACAACAAAAGGCATTCGGTGTGAACGCAAGGAACAAATCCAGCGAATTTCTCGATGAGTGAGAGAGAGAGGAGAAAGAGAGAGCGAGAGTGGCTGGCCGCTTTTTATGGCCAGCACAGGATGGGTAGGATCGGGTGCTTCGAGGCGCCGCACATATGCGGAATGGGTAGGATCATAAAAATAAATGAAAAAGGTCACTTTGTATTGGTTGTGAGACAATTTAACACAGGCAAATGTGTGTGCAACTGTAATTTTTGTGCCGTTGTGTCGGCAGCAGCAGTGGCCAGTTACAGCAACAATTGTGGAGCCACTCGTGTTACGCCCACCACACTCCCTTGGACACACACACCTCCCCCCTTAGCCGACCACTTGCTGCCACACAATGTACATATGTGTGGTACATAGTAAATAGTTTCTGCCTGGAACTGCGCTGGGTCCTTGGATGGGGTAAATCGTCGGGGTGGTATCATTTTGTTGCTGTTGTTTGTCTGGCCAAAGTATTTATGTAGCTTGTTGTTGGCTTTCCATTTGTTGTCCACCCACACACACACACCAACACCCACACATTTAATCCTCAACAAAGCCCACACACATGTGGCCAAATGAACATGTTAAGTTTTCAACAACCATAAATTATTTCCTTAACAGGCCCCTCTCTCTCTTTTTTCCTATATGTTAAACGATCCTAAATGAATATAATTTATTGTGGTCATTAGGACTGGCAATGGCAACCATCTTCAAGCAGCCCCTCTGCCTCCAGCCCCCCCAGCAGTCATAACCACAGACTCGTAAGCCCTTGGCTAATATAAATATATTTTGAATAAAGTCCTAGAAAAAAAAACATTACTTCAGCTTGGTCAATTAATTATCCCATTATGGCAGCTGGCAATCGAATAGTTTTGAGTGCGAATACATCGGGGAAGTCGTAAATCGAGAGTGGCACATGTACGTGACTTGAGTATTGTTATTATTACTATTAGTGGGGACTCTTCACTATTTTGTCTGCAATATTTGTAAGCGCTTTCCATTAATTATGATTACTAATGCTTCCATTATTATTATATTTATTTGTAGTCGAAATAAAGAGTTTCGTTGAACACTCAGTTAAATGTGTTGTATTTAAAGTGACATGTGTAATCATAATTCGTAGATCGAAATAGGCTTTGATCACCTTCAACTTCTCAAAATAGGGTTCAGGGCTTTACTTCTGGACTCAGATCTGAAACTACCGACAAACTGACTACATTATAACAACAGCAATGCAAACAATAATTTTTTGAAAACAACAACAAATAACGTTCAAAATGATTGCACGTAGATCAACAGTGGCCACTGGATATCAAAGGGCTACGAGACAGGAACGTTTCGGAGAACGTAGGTATGAGCTTCCAGAAGAGGAACAGCCACCCGTGTATGTGAAAAAAGGTGATCACGTCGACATCAGTCGCCAACCGAGCTTCAGAAAGTTTAAGATACCCTAGTAAGTATTTAGTAAGGAACAACTACACCGATAAACGATTAATAATTAACATGCCTTCAGTCGCATCGTCTGCTCCAACCGATATCGCGATTCCAAGAAACTGTACGAAGAGCAAATGCAGCGTGAAATAGAACTTAATCTAGACTTTATGTCAACTGCAGCCGATGCCTGCTACTATATGCGGTAAGTAACATATCGCATCGTATCACGGATTGTACACTTAATTTACATACATTATATCTGATTGCAGTTGTATGGCTATTTCTACATTTTGGCCGCCATTGCATAATCGTGAGGAACTGAAGCACACGAGCCGATATTTCTATAGATTGTCGCCAAAGCAGCGAAGCCGCTTAAATTACATAATGACCACCGATATAATTTGACGGCTTCGATATGTTTTGCAAGTGATTCTTAGATTTATACTATTATACATACGTGTATTGAGCATTTTATTCAAGTGGTTTTAATAATTAAGGTCACTATTGGGGGGTTTTGACGTAAAAGGATACGTATTAACGAATTTAATTTTAGTCGTTTTTACTTCTTACAATTGGTACTCGATGGAATATTTAGAGATTAAGCAACCCGTTGTTTTACCCATACACAGAGGATAGAAGGGTATTATAATTTTGTGCCAACCAAAAATGCAAAAGGATCAGGATTAACAGACGAGTCGATATAGCCATATCCGTGTCTGTCTGTCAGTCTTTCTGTCCGTATAAAACGTTCAGCTGGGACTACCAAAAAGAAATATGAAAAAATGTATAAATACTGCGAGCAGTTCAAGTTTATTTTAGATTTTGGCCACGATAAAGGTAAACAGAATCTTGCAAATTTATATTTTGTATAAAGCAATTGAGATAAATTTAAAAATCAATTCATACATAAATTAGTCTACACTTCCAGCTTTATAGGACTCATTCTACCGTCGGCAAATGATTAAATAATTCACAATTATTCTAATATTTTTTTAAGCCTCTCTGTATTAAAATATATGTAACGTATAATCTGTATACTTAATAAGAAGTATTTAAAAAAGATAATTAGTTGTAAATTCATATTCAGAATAAGAAACTTGAGCTCTAGTTTAAAACGTTTTGCCCGCATACCATTTATCATATTGCTTTTTCTGCCGTTGTTTACCAAGTAACACCATTTATAGTACCCGCTGCCATTGTTGTGCTGGGAGTCATCTATTTTTTTGGTACCATTGGACTAAACTAAAAGCTATCCATTTCCACGAAAATCCTCCCAGCGGCAACCCAAGCGAACACAAAGAGGACGGCGATGGCGACGGTTGCAAACAGTTGATTGGCATAACAAACAGTGAAACAGGCCACGGCAAGGGGCTGCTGCTGCGGGCGGCGGCGGCCTGCGGCAGGCCATAGACGGGGTTCGAGCCATGCCCATATCGGGCAGAGTAAACATACTTAAGCGAAACGAAAACACGAATTACACCGCTTTTTAACCCGGCCAGACGAGGGCACAAGCACATCATGCAATCCAAACAACGCAGCCTAACTCAGCGCAGCGTATGCAAATGAGTCTGGCCATGGTCTTCTATGGGCAAATAGAGTTGCTGAGTGAGAGAGTGAGCATAGAGATAATAGGTAGGCAGGTTCTAGGCACCAACAGAGGCCGGGGCAGGGCAGGGCTGGGCATCGAAAGACTTGGAACACAAACTCGAAACCGAACTAAACTTCGTACGCAATCGCGGCCTCTTGGATATTCCCGACGGCAGCCCGGTTGCCTAATTGCCCTCGCACCATTTCAAAGGATGCCTGTGTGTCCTTAATGGCGGACTGCCTGGTAGCCTGGCTACTCTGGATGAACTGCATGAATGTTTGTGTATTTCCGCGTGTTTGGTTTATGAGTTTACAACCTCAGCCTAATTGAGGCGGGGAAATTCGCTTAGGCCGGCCATAAATCGGAATTGTTTGCAAACACAAGCAGAAAGGATTTGCCATAAAACGATACAAACGATGCTACAATACGGTGTGGTAAATATTTAGGGCAAGGTCGCGCACAGAATGCATTGAGGCTTCCGCGTAAGCCCCGCCACGAGACACGAATCGAACTCCCTTCCGGCGAACTGCGCTCGCGGGTTTATTAATGAACCCCTGCAACAGCCTCAATAGATCCTTCAGCAGCACTCAGCCTGTCTCTGCCCATTCCTGCATTTGTTCAGGCTTTGCTGTTCGTCTGAATGTCTGTACCATCAGAGACATTTCACAGCACTTTTATCCATTTGATTTCTTTTTATTAAGTTTCATAGTTTGTTGATTCTTCTCATTTTCTCACCTGTATTGGCATGTTGTGGGCCTGCAGCTACAGTCGCAGTCGTAGTCTCTGTTTGCCTTTCAGCGCCACAGCAGTATGATCAACGTTTGCCCCCAACTCCCTCCCCCTCCAGACCGACTGGCTGCCGGTCCATTGACACGCGGCGGCGACTTGAGAAAGAGGAATACAAGTATACGTAGATCGCGAAGCGATCGAAGAGCCAGCATCGAAAAGGCGCGTGATCTTCAAAAACACGAACTAGCTATAAATAATTTCAGTAAAAAAGAAACAACAACACACACTCAGCAACAACAATCGTCTAAGACAAATACATGTTACATGGCATTGTATCCATGGGTTGCTTTAAATCAGTTCGCTTTGCTTTCTATTTTACTCGAAGACCTGGGAAAAAATATATGTTACACAGTCCGTCGATAAAGAAAATTAATTTTGATATGTGAAGTTCAAGTTTTTTAAATTATTTTGACTCTCATTAAATACTTTAAATATCCATATATTTACATCATTATATATTATTATCAGCACCTTCATAAAATTGAATAGATAAAGTCAATCTGTACAGTTAAAATCTTAGAATTCATGAGAAATACTAACCTGACAATGGAGATCTAAGCTCAGCAGGGGTACATTTCATATTCTAGATCGTGGTACAGTTTTCATTATCAAATAATAATAATAATAATAATATATTATTATTCTATATCAATATTATCATTACCCAATAAAATGATTGTTTAAAAAACGTTCTCTAGTTGTATATAGCAAGTATCTGTTTGAATTTAAACAATTCCCACTCATTGGAATAGCTGCTAATAGTTTTAAAGAGATCGAACCCAATGCCGTTGCCCATTCAACAAGTGCGAAATCTGAATTTGCGATTGCTCCGATTCAGATAAGGGTAAATTCATTTGCAAATACTTTTTGAATGGCGGCGCTCAACGGAATCGTAAAAATTTTAGCATCTCAAGCAAATCGAATCGGGTGCAATTCCGCCGCGTATGAGTGCGTATGTTCTGACCAATATATAATAATACGAGTCATGTATCTCGTCATATTTTGCGTACACATTGGTCTGGGTACATCTATGTATATATATTAACATATAGATATGCCTGAATTGCGGTTAAATGTTTACAACTCGAAATTCAGCTGAAAATTGAACAAAAACGTGTAGAGAAAAACGCTCGGAGCGGCAAACCAGTTTTGGGACTAACCACGTAGAGACTGAGCAAGCGACCAACCCGGGCAACAACAGCAACAGCAACAAACAAACAAACGCCGTGGAAAAAATATACAAAGTTTTAATTGGTTGCGCAAACAAAAGCACAAAACGAGCGTCTAAACAAATCGAAGCCACTCAGGTCCGGCGGGTTGCACTCGGGCTTTAAGGTTAGGTTTGGCATTATTTCGTAACTTCTTCTTCGCACACCTCACTCCGAATAACTGGCGCATGCAGGTGAAGCTCGCAGGGCCACCGATAGCTGCACAGGACTTGCATTAATCGTCTGCTGGGGGAGGTCAGACAGCAATCGTGATCGTGATCGTGATGGGACGCATTGCACGAACGACTGGTCTGGACTCATGAATGGTATTGGAAATCATCGCACACACAACGGGCAGCTGAGACCTGAAACCTGATTCAGATTTTCTACCTGTCGACCGGTCCAAATGACCGATGCGAGAAGGAGTGCGAGCGAGAGGGAGAGCGAACATGGTGTCTGCTGCTCGCGCTTACCTGTTAGAAGGTGTGGCTAAACGAATTGTGCCGTGATTGATCGCAAGTGCGAGAGAGTGAGACGGCTATAGGTCTGTCCGACTCGACAGCAACTGGGAAAGAGTTGAATCAGCCATTGAGCCAAACGCGCAAACAAGATGGGAAGATGGCACTGGCAGCACAGCAAGTCGGCCAAAGAGAAATAGAGGTAACATCGGGCAAGCACGGCTTGTGATGGTTGAAAAAATTAGCACCGATCGTCGATCATTAGCTCGGGAACGGTGGCAACGCAAACAACGCACTCTCGACGGCGTCCCGAAATTTGACGACGGCAACTCGAAACGTCCCACAAAAAAATAAAGAAGAAAATCAGCGCAAACTTAGCGCGATTTCCTTGGTGAATCTTAAAGTTTCGACGGTATCTGCGAACTTAATTCGAAGTGCAAGGCAAGAACCATCTTCCTAACGTGAAACTCTACAAATTTATTAACCTCAGTGATATCGTGCGGTGTGTGAATCGGTGCGTGTTATAAGCAACCATACAAACTTCAACGTTATCGCATCTCAACAAAGGATTACGGGAAAATTCACCGCCGGCGTGGACCGGGGAGTATATCTGGAAATCTGTAAGTTTTAACATTTATTCCCTGTGCAACAAATGTTGTATGTAGTTTACTTACTAAGGGCAAATTATAGTTCAGTTAGATAAGTAAATTATTAGTCGTCAAAATAAAATATGCGTTGAGGTAATGTGTTGAATTCAAAAACTCCACATCAGCTTTTTCCACTATTTTCAATGTCTTTATCAAAGGAAAATATAAGTTAAAATAATTTGAAAGTGTAGAAAATATAAATGTTATACTAAAAGGAATTTTTTTTTAGCCTTACAGAGTGTTACTATTCTGAATCTCCACCAAGAAAGCGTCCGTGTGTTCGTGCTGGTTTTTGGTTATCGTATAGCTAACTTAGAACCTTTCAACCGATTTTTATTTATTGTTTAAAACCGTCGGCATGCCGATAATTGTATATTTATCTAGTGTTGATTACTTTTATACATCTGAAAAATATGATATTCGCAAAATTCTCGTTGGAAGAGTGTTCCTAACCTAATCTACCTACTTCATACTAACCTACGTAGTTACTCATCTATCGAGCCTCTAAATATATCGTATATTTGATACCTGTAACAATTTTCTGAATGATAGAAAATAGTTAGGACGCAAATTGTATGTAAAAGAAAATCTATAATTCACACATCGAAAAATATTATATTGTTTATAATGAAATATATCGACGAGTAAAGATAAAAAGCTCTTTACTTTGAGTAATATTATTGTAATGGATTTTACTACCACACTTCTCTAAATTGCCAAAATTGCCAAGGTATCACCCAAACGTTTTTTATTTAATCTCATAAACTTTAAAAGATACTTAAAAGTGTCACATGCATAAATTTCAAGTCTAAGTCTAGGTAATTTAAAAGAAATAAACTATATTTAATGTTGTTAAAATGCGTACATGCACGTAGACTCAATATAATGTATGTAGATATATAATATGCCACTTTATTCTGTTTCTCTAGCCTGAATTTCTTAACATTTATTATCTTTCTGTAAGAGCTTTTCGAGGTGATAAAATATGTAGAATTAAGTAGGCAATGATGTAGAATAAATTTGAATATCAGAACATAGAATGTCATAAACAAAGTTATCTCCAGACAATACACGAAACACTTAACTAAATATGTTAAAATGACTCACATTGTTCACGTATCCATGCTGTATTATTGTGCGTTATTATTTAAATTTCATTTCATGCAAATTTCCAATTCGCGAGCCTATTTAAACAAACGTGTGAAATCCAAACATGGCTGCGAAAGCGCCAAAATTCACAAAACACAAAATTTGACACCCGAATCTATTCAACACTCCCCGAAAGAAACGGGCAAGTGACAAAAACTGATATTAATGATCCTAATAATAACTCTAATAATATAAAACAGCAGCCCACGCGACTCTCGCTGCCATCGCAGCCGGGGGCAGATGTTCACACGCAAATTAGGAGGGACATAAGAATTTGCTGCCTGTGTTGCTGCTGCTTGTGTTGCTGTTGCTGTTGTTGGTTGCTGCTTGCCGACATGGCCGCAGGCATTTTAATCGGTCCGGCAGCAACAACAATAGAAATGGGCAACCACGAGACAGCACAATTGGCTGGGCGAGCTATGTCGACCAATTACGACGCATGTGAAAATTATCCTATTAAATACGTATCAAAGAGCCAAGGAATTTACGCCCCCGCTGCCATGGCGCTGAGCCCGAGCAGCACTCCCCCCACCCCCTCTCCACCGCTCTGCTCTGAGCTGCGACAACGTGTAGCTTCCGAGTTTAGTACTTGACAAATGCTTACTAATTAATTACAGTTTGTACAAAATTTTAGTATGCATCTCATAAAGTGCGTCTATCGGCGTCGCCGGCCAAGCGAGAAGTGTGCAGAAAACAAAAGTGTGATAAGTGAGTGCCACGCCCCCGATTGCCTGCGGTGTGACACTTGCAACACTGATCCTCGTGCAGGGCCTAAATTGAAATCTGCTTTATTTTCTTCATTTTTTTCATGTAAAGTGAAGTGTGAAATTTAGCAAATATGTTGAATCGCCAGCGATAAGCTACCAGTAAATGCCACTGCCACTGCCACAGGGACTGGCACTGCCCCCGTTTCGAACCTCTGTCAATGCCACCCGCCAGCAACATCCTGAACAGGTGCGAAGTGCCGCTGCCATGGAATTCCTGTTTGACGCATGAGAGTCGAAATTATTGAAATGATTTCCTAACAGGATGAACAGCGTGAAGAGTGTTCGACAGCGATTCGATTGCAATGAAGCCAAGCCCCGCAAAGCCCATTTAAGCTGCGGCAAATCTTCTTTTCACTCTCACACACACACAATGAACACTTGTACGAATTGCTACACATGCTCATGCCACATATATACTCTATATATACATTGTGTATATACACTGATTTTATAGAGAACTACATACTACGCAATATTCCATTAGTGCTAAGTATGAATCCCATTCATGCTGGTTATTAAATAATTGCTGGCACAAACAGCAACTGTCTGATTGCGCTTTTGCTTTGTGTTGTCACAAACCCAATTCCGAAAATTATTATACTCATGGAAAGGGTATTGGAAATGGTCTGAGTAAACATCAAAGTCACGAAATCATTCAAAAATCAACATCACAAAATGGATGGGGGAAAAAGTCGAACCCAACCCGTCATGGCAGCCGTCAAATGTTAAAGTTAAAGTACATAGATACACACACGCACACACACGCATGCACACACATGAGAGAACACACAAATACGCGCACACACGCGTGCCCAGACAGCATACAAAAACAGCTTTTCATTAAGCCCCTCTGACTGAGCGCAAAACGGACTGATGTGCTACATCACAGAGTACCTCATACAATACAGAGATACATAGTATGGTCTGCTATAATATGTGCGTATGTAGGGATGTAACAGCCACAAATGGAAAATTTAATAACATACGCACACATTTTAATAGAATGTGGTAAGAACATTTATACTGAACAAGCTTTTTGTTACACATTCCATTGAAAGGTGTTGAATATTCTGTGTGTTTGTTTCGAGATTAATTCCGTACTCCACTTCAATTTAAAGTTTAATTTTTTACTTTCATTTACGAATTTTCATAATGATGTATACACAAAATGCCATTCTAATTACCGCTAAATTGCAACTGAATGTGGAGGTGGGACATTGACACCCTCAGCAGCTGATTCAATCACGATCAGGGATACCTGTTCGGTTGGCTGTAATAAATTTCATTTATGACAAATGGGAGACACATTTTATGGCCATTTTTATAGCACTCCAACGTCATACTGTGTACATATGTATATATACAGTATATATAGAAACACCCGCCTGATAAATCAAAGTGAAAAACAATTTAATCAGTTTCGGCATAATAAGAAGCGAGAACAATATGATATTCAGAACTTCAACTTTCATCTAAAGTTAGGATCATAAAATTCTAGCTGTCTCAAAGGGGAAATGGGGATGCTCCTGCTCGGGTATTCCATGACCTGCGTCGGCATTGCACGTCCAATTTCGTAGCACAATAAAAACAAACAAAGCAATTAATACATTTTGTTAATTTATGATTACAAAACATTGCGAGAAACACTTTCAGTGCCAGGTCAGAATTTAGACATCAGCAAGCAGATTTTAAGCGTTTTCCTTTCTTTCTTCTCCCGTCTCTCTCTTCTCCGCCGCCTCCGCATTTACAGCCCGGACTGGAGCGATGCTCTGAGACGGCGGAGTAAACAGAGGTGTTTGTTGCTGTTGCCACGGCCATAAATAAAAGGGTGCCCGCTGTTTATGGTCAGCCGGCATCCGAGCCCGAGCCCGAGACCGCGTCTGTGCCGAGATCTGAACATGACTCGCACTCGCAATCGCCGTCGGAGTCTGAGTTTCAATTGGACTCTCAGGCAGGGACAGGGCAGGGCACGCAGGCATAGCTAAAGTGTGCAATATAATTAAAAGCCGACAACAGACTTTGCCGGGCATTCTTCTAATGCGCCCGGGACAGTGTTGTAAAGGTATAAAGTGCTGCAACGACGCGTCGTGTCTTCTCGGCGGCCATTCGGGTCAACCGTCTTTGATGTAAAGCCAACGCTCAAAAACTATTTGACTACTTTCGATTCTCTAGCTGTAACTTCCCACAATATCCAGTAACTCACTAAATGCACAACCATAACAAGAACTACCAGCAACAGTTAGATGCCTTGTTATTATCAGTATAAATATGAATGCTCTTTGATTTCATTCGATGTTGGAGCTGAAACTTACTACCAAATGCAGTAACTTCTTGAGTTCATAACTACAACAACAACTACAAGCAAATATTCCTATTTATTATTATACTACAAACAAATATTCATATTTATTATTATACTACAAACAAGTATTCATATTTATTTATTATTATAAGTTTTAACAGTCTTTGAGTAGTACTTTCGGTTCTAAAGGTGTAACTTGCCAAAAGTAAATAATAATTTTAATTTTAATAATTTTTTTTATGCATTAGAAAGTAATTTAATTAATGAAAAATATAATATAATGTTTATATTAATGAGTAAACTATAAAAATCAATTTAAGTCCATTAAAAGACACCCTTTTAAGAGCAGAAAACAATACAAACTCCAACTATTGCAAGTCAAAACCCTCCTCGCCTCTTTTTCCTTCTTTGTTATCTTTATAACCATTTAAACTTTAATGCTTTGCTTTGCTAACCCACATCTTTGCATCTTTTACTTGCAGTAGACATGACCACGTCGCATATCTTGTCCGCCGTGGATCCCACAACAGGCCTCAATGGCAATGTGGCTGGCGGTGGAGGTGCAGGAGGTGGTGCTGGTGCCGGGTCGCCTTCGCCGCAGCATGGCGTGTCCCACAATGGACACGCACATGCCTTGGGCGGCGTCGGCGGGGCAGTGGCCATGGCCTCTGGCGGTGCAGTAGGCGGACATCGCATTGTCGGCGGTGCGGGCAGTCCCAATGAACTGGATCGCAATTTGCGCGTCTCTCTGGACGATCGCGAGCTGTGGCTGCGCTTTCAGAATCTGACCAACGAGATGATCGTCACCAAGAACGGCAGGTGAGTTGTGAGTGGCTTTAAAGTGGCTCAGCCAGGTGGGGCCCTTCTGCTGGCCGTGTGTGGAACGTGTTAAATGGAAGTTAACGTGACCGACGGCGTTGCCGACGCTGCCGATTGCGGCGCATTTTGTTTTCCTATGCAAATTGGCAATGAGTTTTTTTTTGCGCTTTTGTTTTTGCTGCAATGACTTTTTATTTGGTGCTGTTTGCACCTTATAATGAAGCGTTAACGTTTCTGTAGCTCACACACACACACAAGGCAACATACAGCTGTGTGTGTGAGTGTATTTATTTACATGCGAGCGTTTGTCGAAATAACTAAAAATATTTACCAATATACGTGAGTGTACGTCAGTCTGTGTGTGTGTGTGCGAAACGCGCTTAGAACTTGTACTTAACCGTCCCGGTCTACGGTCTACGGTCTTCGGTCTCCAGTCCCGGGGCAGGTGCTAATTAACTCGGCTCGGCAACAGCCGCCATCTTGTACTAATTGTTGTGGAACAGTGCGCGGACGGCGCGTTTCAATATTTGTCCGAAACCGACAACGCCAGAATGAGAGACAAAGAGAGAAAGAGTGTGAGAGAGAGACAAACACGAAGCCATGCAAGTGATGCCAAGACAGACCGCTTCGCTCGTGAGCCTGGACAAGAGCAATGGCTAAAAGTGTAGATGGAATGGGAAAATACCTTGGCCTCTTCCCGTGTTTGCCCATACAATATTCATTAACCTCAACTGTTATATAACGGTTATAGTATAACAGTTAAAAACATGACCATTTTAGGATTTTGTCATTTACAAAACTTTGCTTTTTACTTTGCAGGCGAATGTTTCCGGTTGTCAAAATCAGCGCCTCCGGCCTGGATCCCGCTGCCATGTACACGGTGCTGCTCGAGTTCGTTCAGGTCGACACCCATCGCTGGAAGTACGTCAACGGCGAATGGGTACGTGCATTACAGTAAATACAATAAATTGTATTTTGATAAATTAGCTCTGTGAGCTCAATCAGGAAATTACCATCATCCATTTAGAATTTCAGCTGTCATTATATATTTAGCAATTTATTAGTTAAATGTTTTCGATTTATTTGATTACCTGGAGTAGTCACTGCTCAGATTTTAAATGCTTAATATATCTTCCTAAATTGGGAATAAAACAGAATGATAATTACCAAACACATTCCAAAAAGATCTGCACCAGCATAACTATCAACTATCAACTCAAGAATGAATGCAGAATAAATATTATTACTTAAACTAAATGTTATAAACATAAACAGCAGTTTTGCCTAATAAATAAATGGAACAAAGTTGGTAACATACCATAGATTGATAGTAATATTCCTGATATAACCTAAAGCCTGACTGATCTTGCGCTAAGAAACTTCTTCTGTAACATTAAAATTGAAGATTTCTATATCATATTCTTAGCAATTTATTTTAATCACTTTCCACTTACTCCATCAGGTTCCCGGCGGCAAGGCAGAGGTGCCTCCTTCCAATCCCATTTATGTACACCCTGAGTCACCCAATTTCGGAGCACATTGGATGAAGGAGCCTATTTCGTTTGCCAAAGTCAAGTTGACCAACAAAACCAACGGCAATGGACAAGTGAGTTACCCCCAGGCTAAGATCATTCAAAGAGAGCGTAACCTAACCTCAATTTCCTTCATAGATAATGCTCAACTCACTGCACAAGTACGAGCCTCGAGTGCATCTGGTGCGCGTGGGCTCCGAGCAGCGCCATGTGGTCACCTATCCGTTTCCAGAGACGCAGTTCATTGCCGTCACTGCCTACCAGAACGAGGAGGTCACCTCGCTGAAGATCAAGTACAATCCCTTTGCCAAGGCCTTTCTCGATGCCAAGGAGCGTCCGGACACGCTGTACCCACACGACACCCACTATGGCTGGCTCATACCCCCGCCCACCCACTATGCCAGTGCCGCTGCAGTGGCTGCACCACCACCACCACCACCGCTGTCCATGGCCCAGACGCACAGCTTAGTGGCCCCGCCCTCAGCCTCTATTTCGTCTGCATCCTCCTCCTCGGGTGTGCACGGCTCGGGCAGCTGCGATCGCTATGGCCGTTCACTGTCCACGCGCAGTGCAGCAGCGCCCAATCGCAGCGTTCCTTACAGCCGACCACGCGTCGTGTCCGGCTCTGGATCGAATGGCAGCGCAGGCAACACCTCCTCCTCCTCGCCACAGCCACCCTCGGCGCCACAGACACCAACCAGTCTGCACTCGTCCATCGGATCGGGCAGCACAAGTGCGGGCACCAACACAAGCATCAGCGGCGGCGGCGTCGGCGGCAGCTCCAGCGTCAGCAGCAGCGTTGCCGGCAGCTGCTTCACCAGTTCCTACTCGCAGTCCGGCTTCGTGTCGGTGGATGCCAGCTCCACGCCATCGGTGTTCTCCTATCCCAGCAGCTGGCAGAGCAACAGCAACTACTGGAGTCCCACCAGTGTGCCCGGTCCCATGCCCATGAACGTGTGCAGCAGCCGCAACATCTGTGAGTGTCCCACCCCCCTGCCTGCTACCACAGCCCACTAACTCCACTCTCTCCTCCTCTGCAGCTACACACAACTCACCTTCGCCCACGAATGGTTCGCCCAACTACACGACGCCCTCGCCCGGCTACACCATTCATCACCTGACACCGCACAGTCATCAGTACAACATGTCGCAGCCGGATCTCTATGCGAGTGGAGCAGCTGCCTCGAGCTCACCTCAGACATACGCAGCACCTGCCCATCAGGTGTACCACCCCACACCCACCTCCCCCTCCCATCAGCTGTACACGAATGTGCTGAACGCCCCCTCTGCCCTGAGCTACCCGACCAGCGGCTGGCACAACGGCTCAGGCGCCGAGTACGGACTCTACCAGAACGCAGCTGCGGCAGCTTATTACCAGCCGGAGTACATTCCACTGGAGATTGGGTAAGTGATCAGGGGCGACCAGTTGGAGGGCGAACTCTAAACTCATATCGCTAAAGTAGCTATCAATGATTCCACTCCAATTGCAGCTATGCCACACACGCTCTGGAGCCCGTCGATGTCAAGTCGCTGGATGAGTACAAGCCAAACGACGATCAGAAGTCCGTCATCACCCTGGAGTGCGCCGGTGCCAGTGCCAGCCACAACAATCACAATGACATCAAGCTGGAATCGCTGGACCACAACGTGGATCAGGGTTCTGTTCCTAGTGTGCCTGTTGCCAGCACTGGTGTGCCAACTGGCGTGCCCACGTCCGTGGTGACTGCTGTCAGTGCAGACACCTGGACTCCACTGACACCTCCTCAAAGCACGCTGCAGTGATGTGATGCAACCATTCCCATCCCCATCCCCATCGCCATTGCCATTGCACCGTCCCCAGCCATTAGACGCATGACCCTTAGCTACTCGGATGGATCGAATAACTGAACGATTTACATACATACGATATTTAAGCCCCTCGTAGTACCTCTTAATGCCAACTACTATAGTATACCATAGCTAATGTTCTCTCCTAACTACAATATTGTATACTGTACCATGATTTTCCAATGTGTTTTTATCGACTTACGAGTAAATATAAATATATCATTAATATATGAAGCGCAAGTGCCGCACTACTTTAATATGTATGTGTATAAGGTTCGTGGTACACATACTTGTATTTGACATGAGCGTAAGCATTGCAGAACAGTACAGATTAGTCAAAGTCAGAAGATTAGAAGGACTAGATTGCAAACCTTTTGACATTTTTCAAGAATAGTCTTATTACAATCGTTTACACCAAAGACTGTATCTTCAATATTGTGTATTTTACTATTACGGAAACTATCCGATTCAGAAATGTTATGTATGATTCTTCTCCCAACAATATAAGGTACTCCTGTAAACAGCGCATCATAAAATACAGATTCGCACTCATTGTTCGGAAAGAAAACCCATTCTTAACTACGTTTGCATGTGTGTAAGTACATCAGTATATACTATATAATAACTAAGTTCAAGCTTGTACCATAAACCCGTCTTTCAATCGTCTTAAGACACAAAACGTCTATACGAAGCTTGTGGAAAGCCGTTGTTTTATTAAATTTTTGATAGTATTAATGGCAAGTCGATGTAGAGAAAATTAAACTAAATAATATACCACAGAAAAGTTGAAGGAAATGCAAGATAGATGCAAGACAAGTCAGATAAAAGATATAACATATAATATATTAGAATATATATTTGCATAAACTTATATTAAAATAAAGGTTTTATTTCTACGTAAATTAATTATTAAATAATCAAGCTCAATTATCATACTGTATTCTCAAGAGCAGTTTTAAAAGAAAGTAAACCTATTCGTGTGTGTGTGCCAACGAATAAGATAGTAAGTTTATAAGGCGAGAACAATGCGTCTTTTTTGATGGAAAAGTTCTCATTTTGGAGAAAACTAACTTAAGTTTGCCCCTAGTTCGCTTAGCTAAACTTATTGTCTGCATCAAAGGAGCATTCAATTTGGCCTAACCCGCTAACTTATCTCCCCTTCCCCAACCCTAACCCACCAGCGAGACCTGCATAGAAGTGCTGCGCCACAAAACGTTCTCCAGGCGGCAATCTGGAGTTGGCAGCCGAAGGCAGGAGCACGGAACAAGGAACACGGTGCTCGGTACTCGGTACTCTCGTGCTACTTGGAACGCAGAATGCACCGCAAAGCGACGTGATGATAATGAGTTGAATTGTATCTGCGGGATGTAAACTTGGGATGCTGCACTTGAGAGCTAGCGAGGGAGGAAGTGGAAGGTTAGAGACGTGGAAGGGGAGCACTGAATGTGCCAGCATTACAAATGTGCAAGCTGAGAGGTCGCTGAATGGCAATGGACATACGGAGTGACTCCTCCCTCTCCTGCAGCCTGCCCTCCTTCACTGCCCACACACAGTTGCTGTCCAGCTGCAGTGGTGCAATTAAAAATACATGCCACAATCATCTCGGAAGGAATGCGGTCATGAAGGGGACCTTGTAATGGCAGTGGAAGCACTCACCTGGTAGTCCATTGAATTGCCGTAGCCCATGTGATTGCAGGAGCACGAGCAGTGCTTGATATGTTGCTCCAGCTCGTCATCAATTGTGGCGCCACCAAGTGCCGCATCGTGGCCGTAACAGGCCACGCTCAAATCCTGATGATATTTGACTTGTTCCCGTTCCCGCTCATGCTCCCTTTCCCTCTCCCTGTCCCTCTCCCTATCTCTGTCTCTTTCTCTGTAATGAGCCTCGTTTGTTTGATGCTCGACCAGCTGATTTGTGGCCGTTGTCAGGCTCATCATGGCGCGCGGCTGACCAATAATCTGTTGCTGCTGTTGGTGTTGCTGATGTTGCTGCTGCTGCTGCTGCTGTTGTTGGTAGTCCATCGCGCCCGCAGCAACAGCAGCCACATCGAGGGAAGTGGACTTAAATATTCGCACAGCATTTGTGGATTGTATTGCCCGACTGCGGCTGGGACTCGGACTGGGACTGTGGCTGCGGCTGCGACTCTCTGGCGCTGTTACTGTTAAGCTGCTGCCGCGCAAGAGAGAGCGCTCAAAGCTTTTGGGCCTGTGAAAAGCTTCGTAAGCAACAGTTTCGTCCTCGACGTCGCTCTGCGGCTGATAGCGCCTGCTGGGCCCACCAGTTGCTGCTGCTGTTGCTGCCGCTGCTGCTGCTGCTGTTGCTGCTCCAGTAACAGCCGAACTGGCGGCAGTCAACATCATGCTGAGACGCAGCAGCTCGTTGGAGTCCGCCGGTGGCAGTGGCACACTGCACGAGCCCGTCTCCGTGGCACTGTCGAGTGCCTCCGAGTCAAACAACTCCGCATTGGGCTCATCTGAGTTGTTGGACTCCAGTTCGCTCTGCTGCTGCTGCTGTTGTTGCTGCTGCTGCTGTTGTTGCAGTCTGGCGCGCTGTCCAATGATCGAGGCTGCAGTCGAGTTGGCGCCATATTTCCAGTAGGTTTTGTTGGTGCCCACAATGCGCTGCAGCTGCGGATGCAACGTTGCCCCTGCCCCGTGTGACGTGTTGCTGTTGCTGTTGCTCTGCCGCTTCTGCCGCTCCAGCTGCTGCAGTGTCTTAAAGGTTTTGCGCACTGGCTGCGTGTGATGCAGCGTGGCACAGCGACGCATCGGCGGCGGCGTGTACACGGGTGAGACACTGTAGCTATGCGAGTGGCGCGATGGTGACAGCGATCCACTAGATTTGGCACCCACCAGGCGTGCCTTGAGCTTCTTGCCAAAGCCCCCACCGCCTGCCCCCGCACGTGGCGACAACGAGTGCGCCGAGAGGGAGAGGGCGCGTGTGAACTTTAAGCGGGCGCTGCTGGCCACGCTGCCGGCAGACTGCCGCTGGGCAGCAATAAGCTGACACTCATCGATGGTGGGCAGCTTGAGCAGATGCGGATGCAGCTGGGCATAGGCCAGTACTGGTTTGCCGCTGTTGCTGCCGGCAAAGTTGCTCACGCCGCCATTCTCGGGCGCACCTGTTGGCAGTGGCGGCTCGAAGAGATTCTTCTGGCTGAGTGCCAGGAACTCCTTCTGCTCCTCCTCCTCCAGCGCCTTCAGCGCACGCAGATCCCACTCACCAGAACTCATGCTGGGCCGTCGTGGAGTCCACAGTCAAGTTCGCTTGTTATCATCACCACCACACGCGGTCACAGTTCTGTTCTCAATCTCGCAATTTATCCACAACTCACATCACGAGGAAGCTTCTCGCCAGTTCCGACGCTCTGCGCGTTGCGTTACCGTTAGCGCACGAGGCTATCGGCGCACTGAACACGGTCAGGCAACAGCACCGTTACTTTATAACGGCCGTGCCAGCATGCGAATGGCATCCACACACAGCGTGGAACGTAAGTGACCTTGCTTAACATGTGAGTCAGTATGTCGCACTGTTAAGCTTCCTTTCGCTGCTGCTGCTGCTTCTGTTGCTTCTGCTGCTGCAGTTGCAGCTCCAACTGCCTTAGGGTATGCAATGGAAAATACAGTTATCCTCAAATGAAATTACAGATATTTCATAAACTTTTCAGCTCACGAGTAAATCAGTTCGAAAGTTAAGTTTATTTCTTTTTAGACATGGGAAGTAACTAGAGAATTTGGATTGGGCTTAGGAATAGATTATTGCATTTAAGGATTTAAAAAGATACAGATATTATTATTAGTAATGTATATTTAATACGGGTTAGGTTATTAAGCTAATCATTTTGTCATTTATCAAGTTTCTATGTGCAATAACTTTACGAGCAGTTTATCTTGGGAATCTCCCATAAATTATGTACATAATTAAGTTTAAAAGCCTTTGATAAGAGGTTAGGTTAGGTTAATAAAACAATAGTTTAATCAGAAACTATCGTATAATTAACAACTTAACGTAGAGTTTAATTAGCACACACGCTGCACTATGGGTAATTAAGCCCGTTTTTCTGGCCAAAATTAATAACTCTAGAACGGAGTAAAATATGTAATTTGAATTTTTTGAAGGTTAGGTTAAGTTAGGTTAGGTTAGGTTAAGTAAAGTTAGGTTAGGTTTAATTTGATTTGGTTTGGTTTGGTTTGGTTTGGTTTGGTTCAATTAGGTTAGGTCCTGACAAATCTATTACGATTTTATTTGTATTTATATGTACTATATATGCACATACGCTTTTCAAATTAGATAAAAATCAGGCAATAAATAATGTTTGTAATGTATAGAAAGTCAACACTACTACATGAAATTAATAAACGAAATATTAAATACTTAATCTATTACTGCAGACATAAAATATAACACCAACTATAACCCCAAGAGGACTATTCCACTCAACGTATTTCTTTATCCCCATATGAGGTTGGTCTAAATGCAGCACAAAGACGGAAGCTAAGCTCACCTTGATGCACACGCTGTCCGCATAGAACGAGATAGAGAGAAAGGGAGGAAGAGGGGGAGGCAGTGAGGCAGGGAGGAGTAAGTGTTAATACTGGCATTCAAATGGCTGCGGTACTATGAAATATGCACGTGCATTCATCCCGGATCCAATTTTGCAGACAGCAAGAGAGCTGACTGCGACTGCGTTGCAATATCTGTTCGCCCCGAGGGGGCTTTGGCAGGCGCTCATCATGGAGCTGACAGTAGCGACATCAGTTAGTGGCACAATGCGTGGCAATATATTTATATGCACACGCACACGCACCCACACACACACACATTTGCATGGCACGCAGCCGGGCAGGCGAGAAGGCTCATCCTTCATCGTGATGTATGGCACATTCACTTCTTAGCTGCACTCGCCAAATTGTGTTAATGAAATTCAAGTCGGTGCAGCAGATTTTATAGCATGTCCAATTATAGCTGCACATAAATACTAAGGCAAGGCCAGGCAGGGCCAGAAGATTCCACATTTAATTAAATAAAATATAATAAACAATTATAGCACAGCAAGTGATTGAAGGCATTAACAATTTATTAATTAAATTTCCATCGTTAGTTGTGCTACATCGACTGCACTATCATTATTAATGTGTCATTTATTTATCATCATCAACATCAACTGTTGTTTTTCTGTTCTATGCTGCTAAATCCTTTGTAAGAACTAAAACAGATAATTGAAATTACATTTTTAATTAAAATTGAACATGCAGCACAAAAGAAATATTGGAGAGAGATAGATGACGCCTTTAATATACCCTAAGTAGCGCAATTTCAAATACTATGCACTGTAAAAATGATAAAAACCAGAATGATATAGATGCATCAAGAAATCAGACATAAAGCAATGTATTTTAAAGGGAATTAATATCACAATTTATAGGGTATTTTATAATTGGTATTTTTTGTTTTATATTTATATTATATGTATATTATATTTTATATTATATTTTATTGAATAATAGTCAAGGGCATATGACAGTAACTTGTCAACTTTTTCTTTTGTATTTATTGTACCAAATATTGTAATAAAACTCGAACATACTATAAAAGACAATTTTAATGTGATGTGCTTTCATATGATTTATAGATTAAGATTAATTAGAGCTCTGAATTAGCGAGGCTTTAATGAGCGCATATTAAATTGGCTCTCATTTGCTAATACATTACAAATAAAGGAAATACCATAAATAAATACGAGTACGCAGAAAACACACGAACGGAAAAAGGCAGTTTAATTAGAACAAATTAAACGCATTATTAATTCATATCATTTATCAGGGATAACAAATGGAAATGCACAAAGCTATTAGTAATTGGGGGAATATAAAAAACAAACAGAGTAATAAAACTGGCTTTAGCAAACAAACAATTATGCGCCATGGATTATCGGATAGTTGCAAGTTATTATAGCGCTTGTTACTTGTTTTTATGGGAGTTCTTTGTCGGGAGTTGACAATTTATGCGAAACTTTAAGAAACCAATGACTCGCGAACTGTTTCGGCTTGCGATTTGATTTATTAGCATACTTAAGTATAAAGAGCGAGGGAAACTCAGCGTTTTCCCAAAAAATTATGCAACTTAATTTGAGCAAGCCACAAATTTTCGTTGCAATGTACATTGTCACAAGGCTGCTGCTGCTGCTGTTGCTGTCGCTGCCGCCGGCAAGCCATAAATTTGGCAGAGTCCTCAGCCTGGCACCTACCCCTCTGCCGCTTCTCGTGGGAGTGGGCCACACCCACATAGCTTGGCCAAAGTTTGTGCGGCGACAGCCACAGGCCCAGCCTGTGCTGCTGTTGCTGCCGTTGCTGCTGCAGGATGCCAGAAGTCAAGATCAAAAACAAGCTGCTGCTAGTCCTGCTGCCGTTGCTGTTGGGCTAAGCCAAAGTTGCAACAAGCGAACATCGGTGCCTCCTCTTTGCAGGCTCGGGTCAGGCCTGAAGTTGTGGTTGTGCAGGGTTGAGGTTGAGTGCGGGGCCGGGCCTGGGCGCCTGTTGCGACGCTGCATTTAATTTCATTCATGGGGACATTGGAAGAAACGAACCAAAATCGAATCGACTCCAGTGCCGGGATGAATAACTGTGGCAAACTTGGACTTGTTCCTCCTCCGCTTGCGTGTGCAGCTGCAGTTGCATTCTAGTGCTCCCTCCACCTCCTCCCCTAGCGTTCATTCTTGTAGCATACTTTTCGGCACTGTGCCAAGTCCAGCAGAAACAACAAGACAACAAGTACAAGAAGAGCTGAAAAACTTATTGAATTGAAATTCAGTTTCGGTCTGAGACAACAACGTAATGTTCCTGTTGTTCCTCTTGTTCCTCTTGTTCCATACCACATGCTGGCCGTTGTAAGTTCGCTCAGTTCATCCAGTTTCCCCATCTTTGCAGCACTTTTGGCTCTTTCACTTCACTTCTGAACTTCTGCAGTGAGCTTAAACACACGCACACACACACAGATACAAGCACAGTCTCATGTGTGGGAAAAATTAAAGACTGCTGCAGAATTATTTCGAACTTGTTCAGTTTTTAACACGCAGCCCTGCAAAAGTTTCGCCCAGTCACCTAATGAGCTCATTCAAGTTCTTTCGATCGGGCATAATTAACTCTTATGATGTGAAAATTGTCGTTAACTTAACTGGGAATTAACTGAATTGAGTTGAGAGCTTTTCTTTTCAATAGTCTTTAATATCACATAAGACATCAAGTCGTCTTCCTTGAGATACAAGATACAATCCCTTCATGCCACTTTGCCTTAGTTCATTTCTATACAAAGTTTGCGCTGTCTCTGTTGTCAATATTAAAAACTGCTTAAAGGCAAAACGAATTTCCATTGTATATATTTATAGGTATATTTTGTAAGCATGTCGAAGCGTCAGCAGGAGATTCAGCGCATCGAGCGCCAAGTGCGAGCCAAACTGCCCTATCGCACCTTCCGTGACATCACCTTCGACAAGGAGGAGATCAAGGCGAGCATTGTGCCGCTGTCCTACATTGATGCACGCAGGCAGCGCGGCCCAGTCTACGATGTGCTGCAGGATGAGCTGCGTCATGCTGGCTGCCACATGATGCCCGAGTTTGTGCGTTGCCTGGCCGAGAAGGAGCAATCGTTGTTCGAGTCCATGAGCATTCGGGCCCGCGTCACCGACGATCGCGAGCTGCTCTACGAAGTGATTGAGAAAATGAAGCAGGCCGAGCTGGCCGTGATCAAGCGCAAATCAAATGGCCTCAAGGAGTGCTTCACTCTCTTCTACGAGACGCTGCTGCTACTCGAGCCGTTCCGCAAGAAGTACGAGTATGCCCTCAATGCGGTCATGGAGCACATTGTCTCGCTGTGCCACAACGTCGAGGGACAGGAGCGCGATGCAGCCGAGATGATCGCACGCATCTATCACACCTATGCCATATTCCTGGAGCGCACCGGCGAGCGATTCAATGCCCTAACCTATCTACAGGAAACGCTGAAGCTGGTGCGCGGTCACATGTGGCTGGCCGAGCCAGATAAGGGATCCGGCAGCCCGATCTTGCATGCACTGGTGGCTTCGCAACTGGCTCGCCAGATGCTATTGCACGGCAGGCAGATTGTGCGCCAGCAACCACAGGAGGCCATCGATTTGGCCAGGAAGGCAACTGTGCTCATAGCGGAGAGTAAGTAGACCACAGAGAGAGAGAAAGTGGGAGAAGGAGAGAGGGATTTTCATGTATTTCATCTCAGTTGGCAGACAGAAGTACCTGGATGTGTTCTGTGAAACCTTCCTGGAGCGTGCATTCTTCCTCATGGAGGCAAACAAGTTCCATGCCGCCCAGCAGTGCCTGGAGCAGATCAGGTCAACAATTGTGGCATGCACCGAGTACAGATTTGTCAAGCTAAACATCAAGTTCTATCTGTATCTGGGCCAGTGCGCCGAGAGGTAAGCACAAAGCACCCTCCACCCCCCTTCGCTTCCTTCTCATTGATCATCCACAGCTTTGACCATCTTGACAAGGCCATTTCGAACTTCAAGCGAGCTCTGCGCCTCTCTCGGCTCTACGACCACAGGGATGCCGAAGCTGAGATTCTGCTCAATCTCGGCAAACTCTTCGCCCGAGACGTGGAGAAGACGGGCATTGCCAAGAAGTGCTACAACCAGGCCAAGGGCATCTACATTGACTTCAACGACACACACAGCAAGAAGACGGCAGTCTTCCTCATGGGCAAGCTCCTGGCCGACGAGATCACCCCACTCTACATGGCCATGCTGAAGTCCTCCAATTCGCGATACTGCGCCTTCTTCAATCTGCGCCAATGGAAGAATCGCTGTCGCCCCTTCTGGAAGCAGCTTGGCAAGGAGGTCATCAAACAGGAAACAAACAACATTTACTGTCTGCTGCAGGAAGAGGACCCAGATCCTGTTCTTGTACCCGACTTCCTCGACTTGGACAATACCTTCAAAGTCGAGGAGGCTGATATTTCTTAGCTTTCTTTAAATTCCGAATGTTTCTTGAGTTTGTTTGTTAGGAAGGAACTCTACTTAGTGCTGCTTGCACTGAAGTCCAAAAATTTTCAGTTATTACAGAATTATTCGACATAAATCTTGAGACTTCAGTGCAGCTCTGAGTACAGTTTCTGTCCACTCACTGTTAAATATGGCGAATAAAGGTAAACTGCAAATTAAAAACTGTACAAATACTTATTCAAAACTTCGAATGTACCAAGGCAAGGGGCGTGGCATGTACGAATTTAAAAATACACTATATCTGCATGTGGTATACAGCAGCATTCATGTCAAATTTGTAGTCTGTCGCTATTATAATAGCGCTCATACAGACGAACGGATGGACAGGAGACCAAGAATATGTATAAATACTTTACAGTGGTTGACACCTCCTTCTGCCTGTTACGTTTTTGAATGACCGAAACACATTATGAATGATGATAGAGTATGTCAATAATAGATATAAAATGTAATTGCAGGTTATCTAACAGTGCAGAACACTCTTTCAACAGTGACTGAGTACTTAGATGATTCTAACTTCTTGCTAATATCATCAATTTTTAAACTTCTATTCAAAATTAACGAATGGGCAAAATATTCAGAAAATTGTCCAATTGTCCAATTCCTCCATGGAATGTTTCCCAAAAACGAGTCGTGTTTGTGTACAGAGTTATTCTGTAATTAATAGATCCACGGGCGAACATGCCACTCAGGTTGACAGTCCCTTACAGCCGGGGGGGGCAATGACAGCGAATTGGCGACGGCAGCAATAACAAGGCAGCAGTAACAAGGGGCGCAGCAGCGAGAGCTTCACCTACGCGAAGGGACTCGCGTTGCCGGCGAGAGAGCCGCAACAAATGTCGCCGTTGCATGTGTTCCAAGGATGGGGACTGTGGTGGGTGTGGGGCGAGGGTGTGGCAGCAGTGCCTGGCAGCGGTTGTAAATTGGCAATGTAATGCGAGGCGCAATAAATTCTCAAACAACATGTCGACGCAAAATTCTTTAACATTTTCAAACTGCACATTTGTCATTTGGCAAAAAACACCAACACACAGACACGCACACACACACACACAAAGAAATACACACACCCACATACTATACACCCCTTGTGGATGCAGCGCGCAGCGAGCTGAACAACAATTTTGGGGCACAATCCGAGTTAACTGGAAATTGGGATACACTTTCCGGTGCTAGAAAGTAATTGGGTAAGGATTAAAAAGAGTAAAATCTAATTAGGATCGAAGGAAAGATTCTTGAACAGTTGAAGTTGCATATACGACTAGAATATACCCTGTAAAGGTTTATGAAATTATCGATGAACTATTGTAGGTTTGATATGTTTTCAACTCATAATATTTCTGGAATTATTAATCATATTTGCAAACCACATAGACAAAAGCAGATAATACTCCAGCATTCTTGAAAATAAACAAGCAAGAGTTGTTTACTTTTTGTTATGGATAATATAAAGATTTCTATTTCATGAGAATTCCAAACGACCTCAGATTTCGTTACAATATCCTTTCGTTTGTTCTAACTGGCTAGGCAAAGTAACCAAACTTATGATTATAATTCAAGGGGCTACTTTTTATATATTTCACAGGCTTTGCAGGGATTGGATTATGCGGTTTCCCTGGGATTCAATTATATTCAGCTAGCTGAATCCATTACTCACAGAGCCGCAGAGTCAACTCTTTCTATTTTGGGCCAAAGTATTTCTGCATTTTTGTGTGTGTTTCGGGGCCCGGAAGAAAAGTTACCGTTGCGTTGCAACAGAGAACAGAAAAGTTGGCAAATGAAAATAAATGCCTAAAGTTGGTTAATTAAAATGAAAATGAAAACAAAAGTGAAAATGAAAGGCTCTCGACTCTGGCACTTGCAGAGCATTCTGAGAGCATTCAGACTGGAGTGCGAGGAGTGGGGAAAGATAGAGGGAGTGACAATTAAATGAAGAATGCGAAAGCCCCAGATTCCGAACCTGTTTCGGGGAATGCAAAAGACGCCAATCAGCAAACTTGCGCCACATTTGCGCAATTGGCCAAGGCGGAAAGAGAATTCCAAAATGATTAAAAGTAAATTTTGAAATAGGCAGAACTATGCGAAAGGCAACAGATTGTGGTTCCCCTCAGGCTGCTACACACATGGCAGGGACATAACTTAGACTGGAATTCAGAATTATAGGGCCAATTGCCAATTGCTCCGCTCTAGCCAATCTTGAACGTCAGGAAGTTCACAAACTTTGCCAATTAAAACTTTAGCACCCCAAGGCAAGCGACATCACCAACGCGAAATATCGTAGTACAAATAACCAAATATCCAGATTTAATGTGGTCAAATTTAGCCAAATTGTGTGAGTTGCAGTTCAGTTCGACACTAAGTGATTTTGAAACCCCTTTTCGTACTACTTGTTAGTCTAATTGAGCAATTAATTGACTTAACTTAGACGTTTCATCTTTATTTGAAAGACTGTCCTCTGTTAATTTGTTGATAATTATCTTATCTTTTTCTTGTTGAATTGAAATTGAATTGAATTAAATCAATTTAAGGCTGTTCAGTCAGTTTCGTGGCAATAAACATTTATGCATTCTTCTCTATTTTCATTTTTAAATGTGCTGGAAAAAGTGCAGAGTATGTATCCGCTATAGCTTTCTTCATTTGCTTTGATTTAATGTTGTTTATTTGTTTCTTATACGTTCGTTGCAATATGATCAGGCTTATAGGGAGTATGAGAAGATGAACTGATGCGTAATCACGTTGAACATGTTGATAATCATAAATAAATAAATAATCTTTTTAATGTTGTGTGCTGGCGACTTGTGACGACATAATTTGAAAGTAACCGTCTACGAAATAAATTCTGGGTGCATCTGGTCCACTGCCATCCGGGTTGGTCTTCCAGCTGATGGTCAGGCAGGGCTCATTGGGCTGTGGAGCTTTGGGTATGGTGATCTTATAGTTGCTCGCCTGCTCGGGAGTCAGATTGTTCTGAATAAGTAAAATGGGCTGCTGTGGCTGAACACTTGAGGGCTGCTGTGGCTGCTCTCCTAGGGACTGCTGTGGCTGAATTCCTACGGGTTGCTGTTGCTGAATTCCTTCGAACTGCTGTGGTCTGACTTCCTGGGGATGCTGTGTCTGAACACTTGCAGGCTGCTGGTCCACTATAAGGTTGAAGATTCTAATCAGAGCTGAGTTCTTGAGTTGCAAATATGTACTATACATTTAAATATCGGGTATCTTTATATACTATATACTATATATACCATTTATGATACTGTACACTGATATAAGAGATATGTATTTGTTTGTTTGCTTGTGTATCACACTTACAGGGCAGACTCCACACGCAGCCACATAGCAGCAGTAGAATTGTCGATAGGGTCGGCAACTTGTGCAATGTTTCTGATTTCATAATTTATTTTTATAAAATATAAACAAAGCGCAATCTACAACAACACATGGAAGCGTTGACTTTATATATACTAGATGCTGCACGCGTCTCTCTATAATGCTAGTCGTACTCGTATTATCAAGCGACGTCTTCAAGCGACGCGATCTCAACTCGAACTGTTTGGGCATTGAGTGATTTCGGATGAGGCAGCAGGCAGCGAGAAGAGTCGCCCCAGTGCGCTCTCTCTCTGTTTCTCTTCCTGCGCTTCTCCCTCTATTTCTCCTGCTCACCTGAGCTGGAGCTGATCTATCGATTGTGCTTGGCTTATCAGGCTAGTCAGGCTTGAATGAATGATTCGCTGATACCTCCGATTGTTTTGAATGCTTTCAGATTGTCCCCTCAAGTTGTAAACAAACAGTTGAGAGCTGATTATGAACAATCTCAAACTGAGAGCACAGCGCGTTAGTCTGCAACTGATAGGCGTAGCCAGAGCGAAACAAAGAGGAGCCGCTCTGTGGCAGGCACTGCGCTTTTGCGGTCACAGACCCCCAACGGAAAATCAACTTAAGATTTGTCACACATTTCAAATAAACTAAAATACGTTTGCATTAAAGCTGTTAAATCATGGATGATTGCCTCCAACGATAATTTTCGATGTTGATAGATCTGAACCATCGATTAATTGCCTGAAAATGAATTTTTAAAATTTAAAATTCCACTGCAATACGAGAAATTCAAGCAGTGCACTGTTTACTTAATGAACTGCTTTCTCTCAGTAGCACAAAATCTTGCGTAGAACAGTTTGTTGGTCTGCTGTTATGACACTGCTTGTCAACACTTTGAACTGCTTCCATTAAGACTGCTTACAGTAGCACTGCATGTACCGCAGTAAAACTGCTTACTTTAAACGCCTTCGTATGGTATTTTTTAGGAACAAACGATAACTGTGCAGTATTTTAGACCTCCACAACACTGTATTTGCCACCAATTTAAATATGTGAATCTCGAAACATTAAAAATAATAAATGCAATTCAAAACTATTACCCATTGCATCATATTCATGAAAATACTGTTATTATATTTATAGTTAATTCTAATATGCATTTAATTTATTATATCTGTAACTTACAGCGAAAAACATTAAAGTAATTTTAAACAAACAAGCTTAGTCATAGTATGTATTTTCATATGGTTAACTTAGCAACAATTGTTTATATTTTACATTGCAAATTAATGGAATCTACGTCTCTAAATCATTACAAAGTTGGAAAAGTATTCTCTATTTGATTTGTAGCTTGTGGAGGGACTGGGCATAGGTCGTAAGGACACTTGGAGGATGGAAACAATAAACAAACAAATATGTGATATATGAGATGTTATCAAACGAGATGCCAAGTAGAAATTAAATTAAATACCTTGACTTTGCCCTTGGACGGAAACCGTTGCTTACAAAAAAACTCTCATTAACAATTTAATCAAAACTAAATTCTTCCAGCTTCTCGTCTAGAAAACAAATTAACATTGCGGCTTGTTTGGAAGACAAATGAAAATGAAATTTCAAATTTGTTAATGTGAATATTAGTTCAATTTCTGCTTTTGTTGCTTTTCTTCATGATATCCTCAAACTTTTCCATTCTTTTGTGTTTCTTCAAGTGTCGTTTGTGTTGTTGTTGTTGTTGTTGTTGTTGCTACTATACACAGTCTTTGTAGTTGTTTGTGTTTGTTGTAGTTGCTTTGTTTCAAGTTGATGCTCTTGTCGAAAATCAGATCAAGTTGGCCGTTGCCACACTAAACCTCCGTGCTGTGCGTTTGGATGCGCACCTTCTTCACGCTGCCATTGCGGCGCATCGGGGGTGAGCTGCCCGATCCGGAGTAGCCTGGATTCTGAATACCCAACGTCGGATCGGGTCGAGGTCGTGGCTTCTTGAGACTGGAACGTAGCGGGGAACGAGTCACCGATTCCAGTGTGGAGCCATTCGACACACTGGTCACTGTGGTACTCATCGAGGCCACACTTCCGGCAGTTCCGGCTCCATTGCGTATGCCACTGTATGGCTTGCCCGAGGCGTCTGTCACAGAGACGCCGTTGCGACTGCGCGGCTCCTTGAAGCCGGGATTATTGAACGTGGTGGCACTGGCCGGCGATGAGGCGTCCAGCGCCATTGTGGGATCGCCGCCAGAGCTGCGTGAGAAGATGACATCATACACGGCGGCCACAAACAGTGCAATAGATAAGACAATCACAACTATCTGCAAGTCATAGAGGAATCACAATCAAGTTCGACGAACTCCATTATATGGTGGCACACTCACCTGTATGTAGAAGGAAATGCCTCGTCTTATTTTGAAACCGAAGCGTTCCTGCTCATCGATTTGCAAGGCAAACATCACAGTTGCTATAATGGCCAGCAAACCTGAAAGGTCAATGTATTCTACAGTTAGATAAGAGCTATTTCGAAGAGTATCAGCTATAACTTACCACCCAGCAGGGCTAGTATGAGCTTGACTATGACCAGCGACGTGTAGGACATGACAACCTTCTCCCGCGACGAGATCATCGCATGTTGAATGATCGACAGTATGCAGAAGATGCCCAGGAGCGCTGAGCTGCCCACAGCCAGAAGACCGCTGACAAATACTGCATCTGCAAATTGAAAGAAGGTGTTTAGGTCTATAGTAAAGGAGTACATGGGAATCTACAGTGACTGTTTGTGTTATCATTATTGTAAGTCACTTCACTCTACTATATAAATACTCACTGCTTAATCTAAACTTGGAGACATCGTTGCCGCATTTCTCTCGATTGTAAGTCAATTGTTTACACACTTTGAAGGGGCCAAAGTAGCCGCGATCGTAGTCATAGCCACCTGTGCAGGGTATACGATGATGAGTGACACTTTAATGCATCATGTTGCATCACTTTACTCACCCGATGGACTATCGTAGTAACCCCAAATGGGTACACCAATGGCGACAGATGCCAAAGCAAAGCACACGAAACCCAAACAGGTCACCCCAGCAACATAAAGTGTCGACGTTGCCATGTTCTACTGTACAGCATAACGATGAGGATTGTGAGGTGGAGGAGGGACGTGTTACTGTACTAAGATTGCTAAAGACTGAGATCCAGAGTACCCAAAGAGTGCCAAACCGAAGCTGCAAATACAAAGAGAATAAGAGAAAGTGAGACAAGAAAAGTGTAACAATTAAATTAAATATATATTTGATTCATTCACTCATCAGCTGGTATCGAACATGTTTTACGCTTAACAAAAGTCACGTCAATTAAGTGATATATCATTAATGGACTGCCAGCGCAGTGTGGGCTGTGTTCGAGACTGTCTCATGCGCCCAGTCACCCACTAGTCTGATCAGCTTTTCATACATATTCCTACCGTTTCATGGGCATCAAACGAATATATAAGCCAATATTTGGCATTGTGATTGCATAAGTAGAAGCCCACTTGACGCATAAGTAGTTCAAAGCCCATGAGTCGGTCGTCATCATCAGCACATCATCATCATCGTCACCATCACCATCATCTTCGTCATGACGAACAATTAGATCTCATTCATACACAAAGAGCTACTTGCCGCAGACCTTGAAATGAGGAAAAGCTCTAGTAGAAGTGGCGCTCTTGCCTTATGGAGAGATGCCTCGATACACACGCACACACACACACACACATGCATGCATGTAATGTGGCAAGTAAGCTCGCGTTTTTCTATTCATGCCTAACCAGCCGTCTCAAATGTCTGACAACTTAAATCTATTCCGAATTCTGTTCTGTCGTATCGTAAGCCGATTTAATAATAAAACGATTTCCTGTAATTAATCGACAATTCCAAGTGTTTCCAAAGCTGGTAAGTATCTGTAACTGTATGTGTAGCTGTACCTGCATCTGTATGTGTATCAGTATCTGTTTCTGTGGCATGTCTGTACTGTATGCCACATGTATTTGACAAATCAATGCAATTACTTAACATATCTGTGCTAATTTAATGGAAATACTTCGAATTCAGTAAGATCTATTTTAAAATACCATGGCGCGCGTGCTTATAAACAGTATAATGTGAGAGATCTCACGCTTCTTAAGTAAGAAGGGAACTAAAAATAGCAAACATGATTTATAGCACATATGATACAGAACTATATTGTTAAGGTACTTAATTGCCATTCCCGCGAACTGTACAGAAGATAAGCAACTAATGAACTCGCTTGTTAAAAGTAAATCTTTGGGCAATAAACAAAAGTTACACCCCTCCCCGTTCTTCCTTTTACACTTGCAATGATATAATGAGAAGAGGAGCAGAACGAGAAACTAGTGCGAAATTGAAGATGACAAAGCCGATACGGCAATAGAGACAGTGGCCAAACAAACGACGAAACGAAACGTAACGAAACGAGTGGAAGAGTACCAAGAAATTGAAGCTGCTCAGCTGCTCAGCTGCCGAGTTGACTTGGTAGCCGGGCGGGTGTCCACTTCAGCCGGCAATCGCTGTTTGCCGCTTGCTGTTTGTTGCTCTTAGCGGTAAATAGACAACCAGCCAGACAACAAGCAACAACTGCCAACAACAACATCAGAAACAGCAACAACATCAACAAGCGGCAAATAAAGTGAATGCAAAAAGTCAGGCGAGCTTCTTAAATTACCAAGCAAGGCGGGAAATGGGGGCAGAGGGAGGTGGTACAGAGGAACGAGGTGTCCGCGTCGTTGGTTCTGCTTCTTGGTTCGCAAGCGGTTGGGAGGCCCGTCTTGGTATGGTCGCTTGAGTGGAACCATCAACCATCTCCTAACTGTGTGCTGTTCTACTTCTCTATGCATGTATGCATGGTATGCGAGTGTGTGTGAGTAACTATGTCTATGTTGGTCTGAAAGTAGTCGAGGGCAGTCGGCAACAGGTTGCCGAATTTCGAAAGGTTCCCTTGGCATACAATCGAATTTAGTGTATCGTTCATAACGCATATGACAAGTTTGGCCGCGGGCCCGATTCCAGGCTCTAGATCAAAAGATCAAAGACCCTGCTGCCCTTGGGCAACTCTCTTGCTCCACTCGACTAGCTATCTCCCTCCATGCCTCCTTCCCTCTCTCTCTCTATCGCTGTCTAGCCTAGTCAAAGTCAAGAAGTGAACTTTTCCCAATAGTGTCACGACTTTCAACTTGCATAAATTTCAAAAAAAAGTCTCTTCTTCTTCTTCTTCATCTTCTCTACCCGACTTCACACTGACTGTGTGGCCAGCGAGGGCAGTTTAAGGCGCTTTCGGCCATTTGATTTCTTTTGGTTATCCGCGCGTGATTCAGAGGTGCCTCTGCATACATTTACGAGTATGTAGTATGATTTACTCCCTGCGCGTTGGTGTCAAGACACCAATAGAGGCCAAGGCACACAGAGAGAGAGAGGGAGGGAGAGGGGGCTTATTGAGTGGCCAACACGTTTGCAGCCAAGTTTCGAGCAAGTAATTGTCAGCGGGCCGTCGGCCACATCGGCAGAAACTTGAAAGACACATCGTGTAGGCTGCCGCGCTGTCGTGTCGAGAGGGAACCGCGCGCTCACTCGGCCATAAATTATAGCCTACATTCTTACAAGTACATCTTCCTTCTCGCAGCTGGACAACCCGTATTAGAGGCTCCTTTAATGCAGGGAACAAGTTAATTTGTGTTTAGAAAAAGTGCTTGGTTCTGTGTAATGTTAAGCGAGAGCAATAAATATCTAAATAAAGTTCCCAAAGAACTTATAATCTCAGTTAAAAGTTGCAACAACTTTGGTATACAATTCATATATAATTTAACCTCAAGTTGAGTTATTTATAAATTCAGAATACTCCGCCTCGTGGTATATTTTAACTTCAAGATTACAAGCTTACAGTTTCGATTTAAACTTTTCTTTTGAGGTACAAAAGTTTATTCAAGCGTTCTAGAATCAAGTTCAAAGGGTTCTTTTTCTTTACATTCAATCTGTAAATATTAATTCCTGGAATTGCATTCCTTTTCTCTGTTTGTTCAGTCCCTTTTCGGCTAATCCCTTTTTTGAATTGCGACTTGGGTTGCGTAAATAACATCTTGTTGATGGCCAAAAGTCATTAGTGTTTTAAACAACAACAAAAATTCAATTAACAACCAATTCCGGGCCAAAAGTAAATGAAGCAATTTCGCAGCTGACCACAATCGGGCCAACAACCCCAAATAGAGACCCAAGAACCCGAGCAAAACGGCCCGCCACTTAATCAAATGCACCAAATCTGTTGGGCACGTCAAGCCAACGAAAGCCAAATGTCGAGACCTACATAGTATATAAATACATATATACGTATAGTAAGTAGTATAAAAGGTAACTTAGACTAATGAAAAGTCGCTTTTCCGCGGAAATTGGGTCAGCAAATAGAGAAAAAGGCTGGCAAACAGGAAATTTACTTCAATTTATCGCTCTGACTGGGAATCAAATGGCAAAACGTGTCGCGGTCGCGCGAGACTTAGACCAGCTCATTGTGGACTAACCCAAATGGGATCCAATGTCTAACCCAGAGCAGAGTGCTCTGTTCTGCTTGCCCTCAGCTCCAACAAAGGCCCCAAACTATTTATTTATTGATTTTCAGCGAGAACCATATCATGGTCTGTTTACTGTTTGGTTTCAGTTGGCAACGCGACTGTGGCCACCCCTCCTTCCCCATTGCCCACTGTCTACGACGGCCTGCTTGCACTTGTTGCCATGGTAAGGTGCACAAACTTTTTTAGGCCACAACACCAAACAAGACCAAACAGCAACCGCAGCAGCAACAGACTCAAGTTTTGGTTTTGGCTTTGCTTTTGCTTGATTTTTGCCTGGCAAATGCAATTCCCCAGCGGTTATGCGCCATAACGCTAGAAAGCTGAACAAGAACAAGTTCCAAAAATGTTTTATCTTTGCTCAATTTTGTTTGACAGTTTTATGAGCGAAAATGGAATGGTTCATCCCACTTTTGAGAATGTGCGACTTTTAGTTAGTCAATTGGATAACACGCCTCATAATCACTTTACTTTTGATATCTATACTAAGTGTACTGATCCTAAGAAGTCCCAGCCTCAGCCCAGAGCAACAACTAAGTCTTACTCACAAAACGGATTCTTTGTACATATATATGATTTGAAGTTAGTTAGTTGCCAAAGCACGCAATATTATGTGCAGAAAACTACTCATGGTAGCATTAGCTATGCATCGACATGGACACGTTCTACTGATTCTCAAGTGATTGTGTCTGTCTGTGTGTCTGTGAGTTAGTCCAGGGTGCGAAGAGACTGGAACTGGGAGTTGACGGCGCCACCGCCTCGTTGCACTTTCTATTTGCCAAGCCAGTGAACCGTGTGCCGCAAGCTCGAAGCTCGTGGCTCGTGGCTGGTGGAGCCACACGCATTGGTCCCCAATGCATCCATCGGTTACTTTAGCTAATGAGTTTATTGAATCGACCGAGCCACAGCTACAGTCGAGGCCGAACATCGCTTGACTCTTCGTGTGACTTTTGCCTATCAAGCGCAAAATTAGCGCGCACAAATTAAATGAATAGAGACAACAACGCACAGTGGTTCCCCCCATAGGCCAAAAATAAAAAAATTAAAGTCCAAATTTTGACTTTAAATGTATCATTACTATCTCATAATTGGTCTAGCTATTCAAATTTATTCATGTTTTTGTTTTGCTCTAACTGTCCGCTTCAAGAATAGCATCGAAAGAGACAGCATGATATCAATCGATTATTGCAGCGTGAGCAACTTGCAAGTGAAGCTGTCCGTAAAGTCAATAAAAAACATTATAAATCGACATAAATCTGCAATGGAAGGCATTCGTATAATAAATAATGGTATTTAGTTTATTTTTAAAACAAAAATTATATGTACGACGTTCTGTGTTTTGCGTAAATTAGTGTTGTGTTTAGTATATAGTTGCAGATGTTCTTTGTTTATGTTTGCTATCTTTCGTTGGAGTTTTCGTTATGTTCATTTCCACTTAACTTAATAATTCTTTTTGTGCATTGTTTATTAACATTTTAAGACTAAGAAAACGTTTAATTCAAGTGCCGACAGGTGCCGAGGCTTTTGCAATGTACAAAAAAGTAACCTAACCTACATTTTTAAAAAGCACGTGCTATTATATATTTTTTTGAATTTTGAATAATTAAAATATAAGTATATCAATGTATATAACCTAAAAAATTATTTTGTGGTTGTTGTTATTAAATGAATGAAAAATTTTCATCCAATATTGTTTGCAACAAAATGATTTATCAAACAAAATCACGATTTTCGACTGATTGTTCCTATAGCAGCTATAAGCTCGCCCTGGATATATATACTAATTTCTTATGTAGAATTCCAAGTTTTCGTTGCAAAATAATTGAAAACAAAAAAGTTTTCCATACTAACACTTAATTTCAAACTGATCGTTCATATGACTGCTATATGATATAGTGGTCCGATCCGGCTGATTTTTTCATATAATTTTGCTACAAAAATAAGAAAATTTTGTGCTAAGTTTCAAGTGTCTACCTCAACTAGAAGTATTTTTGGCCGCTTTCCCCATACAATGGGAACCAGTGTGCAACGGTCCATAAACGTCATCAGCATTATAATCATTATCATCAGCATATTCATCGTTAAGATCCGAGCCAGGAGAGAGAAGCGCTTATGTGCTTCGACGGTTCTCAACGACATCAATTAGGTTAATGGGGAGGTTTGTGCGCAGCTTTGGCAAATAAACAGAAACACACCTTAGATACCACGTAACAAAAAATAAGCTAAAATAATCTTGAATAATATTTATAGTTTTTAAAGAATATGTTTGAGTAACTATTCTTAAGGTTTGAAACTTTGAAAATATAAAAAGAAATATAAAAGAGTCCTAATACGAATAGGGTGTGACTATAGGAAATATTGATTATATATATTCAATGGTTACAGAGCCGACTAAAAGAAGAACACATATAAATTCAAGTTTTACACATTTGTATATTTTTTATATAAGAATACATGATATAACATTTATATATATTTATAAAGCCTCAGGCTATAAGTGTATTGTTTAATAAGAGTTAGAAACTTACAATTTAGTCGAGGAAACAAACTCTCTTTACGAACTAGCAGAGTTAACCTTATGAACCTTAGCCAAATCGTCGCCCTGGTCAGGGTGAGATAAAGAAATGTTCGTGTAAAAGGCAGCACATGTTACATAAATATGAACGAGTAAAAGAAACAGCCTGGCCTATAAAAATGGCTAGTGTAGGTGGGGGGGAGGCAACATTTGACAGCCACAAAAGCTATTGTCATCAAGAGACACGTTGCCGTGGCAAGGCGACTGTGCAACGTTAATGACAATGTCTGCAAAGCGACACACATGTGGGGCACACGCTGCCAGGGTAGCTGCAACGCGGGGGAAGAGGCAGAAGATGGTACCAGTCCTGTCAATGTACTAGCAGACATACACACATACAGACATATACATACAAATACATATACACACATACATATGTAGTCCAGTCTGAGGGCTTTGGCAGGTTGATTGTTTGTACAACTTGCATATTTTTTGTCCAAGTTGTAATAATGAAAGATAAATACTTGCAGCAAAAGTTTAGACAACCCACTGACAGTTGGTTATGATGCACATGTCAAAGCGAGAGGGAGACATCAGGAAAGAAAGAAAAATTGTAAACGGGGTTCAGTGCGGGAAATGGGGAGAGAGCAGGAGAGGGAGCTGGATGGCACAGCAGCTGTGTTAATTGAAACCCTAAAAAGCGCTTAAGCCAAAACTTTCACCAAAATACAAACTCAGGGAGTTGAAGACGTCACAAAGTAAAAGTTTTTCACGAAGCAGTCGAACGTGAAAATCCCAAAAATAATAAAAAAGAAAAGAAAAGAGCCTGGTCTAGTCTACTCGTCTGCCAGACTTATGGCCAGACGTCAACAGCTTCCGTAACGAAGCCAACAAATGTGGTAACAACAAATCAAACAAGAACAGCAACAGCAACAACAATTATAAAGCAACAACATAACCGACAACTAGCATGACAAACGGCTGAACGAATAGTTACAGCCATAGTTCAGACAGAAAACTACTTCCCCTGCCCCTCCAACACCCTCTACCACGTCTTTGCCTACTTATGTATGTGTGTTGACCCAGTTCTGTGAGTCTGCTGCTACCTAAGCTTCTCTCAGCCTCCTTCCCGCAAGATTAGCTGAATGCAGCTTGTGAACCTCTTCGCTTGGGATCGTGTCTACTTACTTGCCTCAATTAGAGTCGCATGTAAAGTAGAGCTAAGAGTCGCAGATGGAGACAAACCAAATGGAACAGGAAGATGCAGATGGAAACTTTAACTAGAACCCTGAGATTTATTCTTATTCTATTGAGCGGAAGCTTTTGCCACCATTCCGCTACTTTGTCGACCAGACCACAGAGATGGGAAGCTCAAGATAAAGTGAAGATACTGTAGACTATGCCTAGTATCTTAGAACAACCTCATGGCTAGAAATGCGACTAGAAATATATACACTTTCGGTTATTAATAATTAAAAACCTGTTCAGCTCAGCCACTTTCAGCTGGGCGGAAGTTCATCGTTGACGTGATTGAAATAATCAACAAATTCTTCAAGAAACAAGAAAACACCTGACTCTTTGTAAGTAAAGAAGTAGTAAGCTTACAGTTGGCTATCATGGAAGATACCCTGTAATAAAGATATGAATAAGAGAGTGAAGAAGAGAAAAAATCAATGGAAGTCACGTTTAAAACTCAGTGCTGCATTGACTATGATGTTAATCGATAACAGACAGAAACTAAGACTAATATATATATTTAAGGGCACAGCATATTTCTTAATGAAATACCTTCTCTTTATGCTATTGATTTACACAGGGTATACATCATCATTGAAAACGTTGTCAAGGTTCTCACAACGCTTGAGCACGTGACCTATCGCCTGCATCACAGTGCAGCCTGGCAATGCCTAATTGCCAGTCGGGCGAGCGCTATCAGAGCCTGTTTATTTATGGGTGTGAAATTGCAAATATCTAACAGTTCATCAGTGGAGGCACAACACAAAAGGCCAACCGCGACAGCCATGGGAGGAGCCCAGACCGAGGCAGGTCCCATAGCAGGCAGGCAACGTGTGAAGCTGTAGACCCGCGTGGTTTCTTGGCCTTAGTAAGACTTTCACAGTAGCTTTGTAACGGACTTGCTTACACAGTTGTTCAGCAACACACAATTTATTGTTTATTATGTGCAAATAGCGAGTATTTTCACTTGTAAAGAAAACTTTGCATTATATTATTATAATAACATATTTAACTAAGTAAAATTCAATTCTTTAACAAACCCAATTAGTGACAACAGCTTTTAAATAAGTCCATACCTCGTGGAATACTTTACACTATCTCTAGACAAACTATTTGTTATAAACAATGAAATTTAAAAGTCATGCATAAACATTGCGAACTTTTACATCCCACAGTTCGTCATATGAACAAGTAACCAACTACACTCCCACACAGCGAATATACTATGTGATCTCTGGTGATCGTAATCGAGTTTTGATCGCTGTCGTTGGTGGAAAACAAGTTTTTCATTCGCGTGTGGCAAAGGTCAGCGATGAAAACAAGCAAACGAGAGTCTAATGAGACCGACAGAAGAACTGTCTTCATACATTGTTGTACTGTAGAGTCGATAATTCAGTAATTTGTGCGAGAAATGCGCTTCATTAAATACGCATTGAACGGGTTAGGGGTATTCAAAATTGCGATTGACTCAGCCACCAACTCACACGAGACTTTAGCTCCAGTCTCTACTGGCCGCTGCCCTTTTAATGTAATTCAATTTGTGTCTTACGGTTGTCAGTTATTGAACCGGTTGGGGCTTTTGTCTTTTTTGGCGTATCATTCATAAGCTGAGATGATATGTGAGTGTGTGTTTAATAACTCACATATACATATAAACATAAAAGTATTCACATGTAGTTATCTCATTTTTTATGTGTCTGTTAACCCCTTTCATCTGCCCAGCGGCCTATGCGGCGTATACATAACATTGTTGTTGTCGAGAGCATAAAAATTCTTGAAAATAACTGAGGCGCGGTTCAGGTTAACAACCTTGACCGCGAATATTGAAGAAGAGTGAGAATACTTATTATTCAGCGAATTTAATTAGAACCTTGAGGCGAATTTTGTTTACTTTTCATAAAAATAACTTGGGAATTGACGTTGGAGTTGTGAAAGGGGTAAAGATATGAACAAGCCTTTTAAAATTTAGAAACACTTCTTTTTATAGGATTCTTTAAGAGCTTGTGGATTCTATAACATAAACTATAACAGTAATTAAACAGAGTTATTCCTTATTAATGGCTGTCAATCTAAAATTATACAAATATAAATGAATCTTTATCACTCAGTCTAGAAAAACGTTGTTAATACATAACAAAACAAGAATGAAACTATTGTTTGATACATACAGATTGCATACACTATACAGACGTCGATTTGGACAGACCTTTTGATTCAATTGATTTCTACTAAATGAGTTTTATTCATAAATTTTGGGCGAAATTGCTTGCAACATACAATGTATTTCAGCGCACTAACAACGCATACGAATATGTATTTATGGGCTATTCATAGAAGGGTCAGAGATCGTAGCACATGAGTTGAACTAACAATCAACGCGATATTTCCACATAGCCGTTGAAAAAAGTTTGGAAAGGTCATGAAAAAGTCGCAGAACTTGCGCAAACAAAACGAACAAGAAACAAATTTCCGCAAACTGAGGCAAATTGGGACCAAACCTAAACGTAGTCGCGTATTCAAAGCATTCAGTGAGACAGAGATATAGAGAGAGAGGGAGAGCAAAAAGAGCTGGCATAGTTTAAGTTTCTTCTGTACGTTTAGACAATGGGGTCAATTGTACAATTAATTTATAATTTTTTATAAGCTTGGGTTGGCTGGCGCTTTGCCAGGGTTAGTGGGTTGTGCGTAACGGGTTAAACACTTTGAAGTTTTTGCCTTCGTTATTTTAGCGCACTCAGTCGATAAGCTGAAGAAACTTAACAAATTAAATTTGTAATTAGAAAGTCGAAACGAAAGGGTTTTACAAAGAGATGACTTCCGCCCACTGTTACACCTTCAATTGAATCCCTTTCTTTGCATTGTCATGCGGGAATATTCTCTCTCCCATCGTGATTCACGCAATTTGTTGAGTTTCCAATTTTATGACGTTAGCGCCCCTGCCGATCCCGATCCCGAGCCCGATCTCAATACCCAAGAGCATTGAAATCGTTGTTTCGTTACTTGCATACAAATTGTAGCAATTTATGGAGAAATTCACATACCCTGTAACTGAAATGAGTTGAGTATGTTCGCTAAGCTGACAACAATTGCCAGATGAGCTCATTAAATTGTATTACCTCATTATTTATCTTCTAGTCTCGCAGTTGCAGATGGGTCTAGGAATATACTATATACACATGGTATATTGAAGTCGAGCAGTGTTGCCATTTGAACTTGGTCTTGGGGTTTTCTGTGGGTGGTTTTGTAAGCAGTCAGCGGTAGCTTAGTTACCTGTGTAGGTAGGTAGGTAGGTAGGTCGGTCTCTGGGTAATTGCCATGCAATTTCGCTGTCTCTACGATTGTTTGTAATTTGCGTTGTGCTTAGTTCCGTCAAAGCATGATACGAGTTGATAAGAACGCAGTAATTGTCATTGCCAAGACGCGACAGATGTGTATCTCCTAATTGGGGGAAGTGCAAAACCTTCTCCGACTTGCAAGCATGCTAGCCTGAGCTTGTAGCAATTAAAACAGAAGCCAGACTTAATTATTTTATAAAGTAATCAGTATATAATAATAGAAAATGAATGAGAACATTTTACTTTAGTTAGTTAAGAGTTAAACAGTTGGAAACTACTAAACACTTCCCACTAAATAATGTAATTTCGTTTCTATTGACTTCCATGATACAAGCCAATTTCCTGTCTACAATTCAATTCCACGTTGCTGTTGTTGTTGCACTTTTAATTTAAAATCAATGCAACAAACTTTCTACCGTCCCCCAAAACAGAACAAAGCTGAACAGCATAGAACGACAACAACAAGAGGAGCACGCAAAATCAAAACCAAAACAGACACAGAACATGAGAAAAGAATCGCTGAACCGCAGCATTCCCGGTGCATAGCTGCATCTCTGTCGCACTAACTCCCACTAAGCACAGCTTGCACTCTCTCTTGCCCCCTCTCTCTCTGTTAAGCAGCGCACTTAACTAGCTGCATAAATATCAATTAAGAGGCAGGGAATGTAACAAACAATGACTGGAGGCCCAGGAGGAGATACCATTCACTCTACATGCTATCCATAGTACCAGAGAGGGTCTCTACATAATGCCCGATGTTTTAAAACTCAATTACCGGTCACTTAATTACGCGGCAAGAGATAGAAAGAGAGAGGGAGAGAGAGAGAGATAGAGAGCGTGTGCGAGCAGGAGAGAAGATCGTGTGAGAGAATGCAAAAATTTGCATTCAACAAGTTGCAGCTCACTTTAAATGACCATGAAGCTGACGCCCAAAGCTAGCACAGCATGCGTGCTGCTCTCCTCCCTCCCTCTCTCTCTCTCTCTGTCTTCACCACTCTTATCTTCCCCACTCTCCTGCCCCCGCATGCATTTGTACAAAGCTGGCCACGCAACTGTGACGTGTTTTGTTGTTGCTCTTGCGAGTATTTGGCCAGTCAACCAAAGCTTTTTCACCTTCGCCCGCTCTCAGTCTCTCTCTCTCTCCCTTTACAGTGAGGTTATGTAAATTTGTATGCATGTTTATGGGATGAGAGTGGGCGTGGTAGACTCGATAAATTCTTTTACTGCGAACAGACAAAATTTCGTTTTTTTTTTGGTTTTTGGGGCTCGATAACTTTTTTGTTGTTCTTTTATTCTACGAAACGCAGCAAACAAAAAGACAGAGAAAGAAAACCAACAACAACCAGTTTTGTTTGTATTTTTGTTGCGACCACTGCAGGGCTAACGGTGCTTAACGTCACCTACTTTTTACTCTGTTTTTTTGGTAAACAAAATACCTCATCAACACGTGACTGTATGTGTGTTTGCGTGTGTTAACTGTTAAACCGGTTAGAGCAATTTGTGCATTGAAAACGAAATGAATTTTGGAATAAGATTGAAGTTGAAGTGGATCCCTTGCGGCTTTTTGGCCGAGTTATTTGGTTTGAATCTTTCCGTTTTTTTTTGAATTTGTCCCAGTTGCGGACTCTTTTTGTCTCTCTCTCGCTCTTTCTCTCTTTCTCACTCCCTCTCTATCTACAGTTGACATTTGACTCCATTGTGTCCATCGTTGCTCATTCCCGCCTTCTTATTCATTCTATTCCTAAACATAAGTTCTACAAGTTCTCTGTAGATATTATAATAGTTGTATCTTTTGGCCCAAAGCTGTTGCCAGGTTGCACCATTTGCTGCATTTGCATATTTTAACCATCTTTAAAACAACTCCAAGACATGTTCAGTAATTTGACCGATAAGACGACGAAACGTGTCCATAACAAAATTGTCTCTCTTCGAAAAACTGGAAAACTTCGAGTCTCTGAACTGCTTAGCGCGTGCCATGGCCGTAAGCATTGAATGTGTGTTTACAGGTTTTATTCAGAAAACTAAAACCACTTCAGTTAATATCCTGAAATCTACATATGCGCGGGGCAGATAAAGAATATGATATAAACATACATATAACATATAGTAAATAAATATATCTACTTAATTTCACGACTAAATTCATAAACTTCAAATTCAACAGTGTTGATTAAGCCATATCTGTTCGTCTATACAGATGTCTGTGTGATCACACATATGTACATATGTTAGCTATTATACTTATACATAAGCTCTAGAGAACTAAATTAGGCTTGGTAGTTTATGTATGTATATTATCCAGTTTAAATGTGATCAAGTATATTTTAAATCTCATGTACCCCAACCTGCGCCCTCGCAATACAGTGAAGTTATGTTGTGCTTTAAATACACAGTATTAAAGTTTGAACATTCATTCATCAATCTAATTGTAAACAATTTTCGCAAGCAAAAAAAGCCAAGCTTATAGATCAATCAATATTACACCTCTTACAGAAAGCGGGCTCCATTACATAGTAAGTAGTAGCAAAATCTCAAGGCACATTGTAAAGCAAACTCAAATGCAATCGTTCGACCCCATTGCGTACAGCACACACACTCAGCTTATCAGAGGAGCTCATTAGATATTCCAAAATAGCATTACTACAGCTCCAGTGCCCCTGGCTCCTTAGCCCTCGAGGAGTCACTCAAAATTTGCATAGTTAGTTGCCCGGTAACCCGTTCGCCTGTTTGCGGCACGAGGGAAGCATTGCACATTTATAAATAATTATATTGTACAGCGGCAACAACAACTAAAACAGTTTAAATGACTTACAGTCACGGCAGCTAGCAAGTGCAATGGCAGAAACAATAACAACAACGATGCATCTGGGCAAAGTAGAGGTGGAGGCGGAGGAGAAGGAGGAGGTGGTGGGAGTACGAATTGCCGCACGGTGTAAAAATGTAAACTTCGCTCGCAAGTTTGCGAGTTTGCGAAAATTTGCACTGTGATAAGAGTTTTAGGTTTTTCAACTGTAAAACTTAATTAGCAAATGGCAAAGCAATTAGAGAACTTAAGATTTGTAGCTGTTGTTGTTATTTGTTTGTTTATTGTCGCCAAATGTCGCACTGCAGTATCAAATTGGAATTTAAATGGAGCGCAGGTGGCAGTACCTTTAAAAGTTAAACAGGCAACATTTTGGAGAAAGACAACACACACAAGACTGACGTCATTGTGACTCCGATTAAGGGTGTGCCAGCCCAAAACTGACCGACGTCACATTGTCATTGGATTAACCTAACCTTGGTTAACAGTCTCGCTGCCCCAACTTCCTCTGTAATTTGGCAAAACGTTGAGTTTCCCTCTTCATGGCTCTTAGTATTATGATCTCAGCCAGACACGCAAGAGAATTTCATTTCGTAGATAAAAGGTCGCATTTTTTTAGATACTCGCACTGACCTAAAAGCTAATTACCAAGTCGCAACTTACATTCAGGCCAAGTGGGTGCAGCACGCCAACCATATTGTCATACGATGACGACCTATACGAACGGCTGACCTATAAAGCCCCGTCAAATGGGAGCACACTGAGTTGGGGAATTGCTCGTAAAATACTCCAGAAATCTACTGCTAACAGCCAACCAAATTTATGACATTGGCGCCGAATGAAATGGAAAGTTTTTTATGGCCAAAAGATTTTAAATTGTCCAACAAGGAGACGAAACATTAATTTTATTGAACCACGTGATTAAAGATAGTATTATGACACTCATAAATTGACTTTCAGTCGATTAAGAACGCAACTAGAGAGTAACTACTGTCTATGAAGTTTAAATATAAAATGTACTTGCAGATATGGTAAACTCTGTTTTATTAAAAGTTAGTCATCTCAAGTGTTTCAGAAAATCATTTTCGGCAGAATAAACACAAGTGTTTTATTTCTTTGAGTTTTTAATAAAATAAATATAATTTTGGTAAATAATAATTTTGCTGTATCTTTGAAATTGTCTTTACCATACTAATTTTCTTTTATTATATTCGATATTTTACTGTCGTTTTTCTATCTCAATCGTCGATAGAATCAATACAGAATTGGGAAACTATTTCTATTTTTATTTGTGTAGGAAGTGCAAAGACAGGATAGTAAAAGTCTGCTAGCTTGGCAAACACCCACAAGGCCACTCTGGCAATAAAACATAAAAACAGTTTTTGCCAAAGTTATTTTTGGAAGACTTCGAAGTAAAGTCACGACAATACCGCAGGTGGCAAATAAGACAATATCTATAACTTAATTGTGTATACAATACAACTACAGATGCCGTATATGTAAGCACTTATGTACATATTATATGTTATGGTACTCTCATGCAATATGTATTCTAGATATCCGAATCTGCGTCACGTAGAGTTTCCGCATGCTTAGCTCAGAGCTCGAGATTTGCGGTTGTCAGCAAACGTTGCTGGAGTGGAATGTGCCAATGACATTAAACACATTGCATTGCATTGGGGGAAATGTGGCGAATATGAGATCTGAGAATGTGTCAGCTGAGTCATCTGATAAGTGCGCCTTATCGATAAACACCAATGGATAAACTGAGCCTGCCAAATAAAAGCTAAACTCCGCAAAGCTCTCACATAACACGTTAGTTAAGAAGAAGACAATAAGACTGAGAATGATTAACAACTAAATGCAAATGCACACCAACTACAATAAAAAAGTAAACAAAGAGACGGACAGAAAAAAATGCCAACCAACCTGTATACGAGTCTAACCTGTTGCTGCTGCCTCTGCCTCTGCTGCCGCTACTGCTGCTGCTGCTGCCGACGCTCACGCCGACGCAAGCTAAAGAACTTTAACTTGAAAGCTCGGCTTCTCTCATACACACACTCACACACTCTTGCAAACTCTCTCACACACGTATAAGTCCAGGTAAGCTTGAGCGAAACACGTCGCGCAAGAATAAGAAGAAGCACTAATGAATGATCGTCGTGTGTGCATGTGAATGTGCGTGTATATATGTGTTTCTATAGTACATACTCGTCACGAATCATTTTTGCACTAACATTTGTTTAATCAACTCAGAAAATTTTAGGCGCGTGGCGATTTGGCCACTAAAATGGGCAAAAAGAGCGATATACCGGCGACACACAGCCCGGTAAACTACGTATGTATGTATGTACATAGGTATTCGGATACGTAAGTCGAGCTTTTACTTCAGACTGTAACTGACGAATTTACGGCATATACATGTACATATGTACACTGCCCACCTCTTCATTTGTTTACTAAACGCCGTCGTTAATTAACATTTCGAAAGTAACGTATTATACAAAGCATTTTGTTAACTTTATAAACGTTAACAAATCTTGGTTACGAGCAACACACGTCCGACCCGGCTGGCGTTGTTTTTGATACTAAAACGAACTGTTTGCCCGCGTTGCCAACTTGTGGCAGCACCATTCGACGTCTGGCAAGTCATGAATCTGCGACTGACTGGCAACGCCACGCCGTGCAGGTATTAGCGAATACAATAACAATGCAAGCAGTCCAAGCAGTGAACTGCTTATTTAACATATCTGTGTTACAAAATAAAAGAATTCATTAACAGTTGGCGCCGCTGTTACGTAACAGAGCCAGACGTAAACCGAGCAATGCTAAGTGCTGTTATCGATACCCTATTCATGTTGAATATTGTGGGAAGCCATGCATGCGTTGCCAACCTACCAAAACTTGAGTCAGCGATAATATTTGATCATTTATATCATAAAATTCTGTAGAGCTCAATCGGTTTTACTGTTTACTGTTTTTCTGTTTTTTATTATTTAACTTTTTGAGTTTTCGCGAATAATATTTGTGTGTGAGATTCTCTGAATTCAGTTTAGGTTTCCGAAAATCGGATTAGGTATTTTTGAGCAGTGCTGTGAAACTCAAAAGAGCGCGTATATAAATACATACAAACGTATTTGTTCTCTTTGCCTTTGCCTGTGCTGCGTTATTCGTTATCTTAGCGCCAAAGCGCGAACAGTTCAGTCAGCAGCATTCCCAAGTGCGCAAGACGCTTGAGAGGCTTCAAAATTTTAGACTGCAGTGAAATTATAATTTCCAATTGCACAAAAACGTGAAGAGGTAAAGTATTTGTATTTATAGTGTTGTTTTCGTTTCAAGTATTTACATGCATGTGTTCTATTTCCCCAAACGTACATGATGCTTCTCTCTACATCTCTCTCTCTCTCATTATCTGCGACTTCATTATGTGTGTTTTATATTTCATTCATAGATTTTACCCGGGCTACACGTCAACTTTTCACAACTAGTAAAATGCCGCCCAAAAAAATGAATGGATTTTCGATGTTCGTCAATGAATGGCGGAATAGCAACGCCGAAGGGCGCAGGATGACCATGGAACAAGCCGTCAAACAATGCGCCAAACCGTGGAAAGTGAGTTTAGGCTTATATTCTATATAAAGCAAACTATTCTATAGAAAACTCTTGCAGGATATGGATGCACAGCAGCGTGGGCCTTATATCTCGTTCGCTAAGGACGCCAACGTGGCTTCCCGTGCCAAGGTGGAACCCAGGAACTGCCTCGGCCAGCCTCTGGCTGCGGCGGAACTGAAGGAGCGAGAAGCTGCTGGTCAGCAAATGAAAATGAAACGCAGCATCGAAGACATAGTCTTGAAGGCAAAAGCCCGACATGGTAAGTGGCCAAAGCAGGCCTTGCTCTCCTACTACCTACTACTATCTACTACCTCCTTCATTTTTTGTCTCTTCTCTATTCCTGCAGAACTGGAAGACGAACCGTTCATCTTCGTAGCCTTCAATTTCTTCGCCAAAACAATAACGAACGAAATCTACATTCCAGCCGAATTTGCAGCTTGTCAGTTCTCCTTAAAGTCGGGCAAGACCTCGATCTACAGCTCCCATATCAATCCAGGTAAGTTATTTGCCCGCTATCGAAAACTGCAGTGTAACCACTTCCTACTTCCACAGGTCATCTCAGTTTCGGACAGGGTAGCGATGCACAGCAACACGCAAAGACTACGCACCAGTTGCCACTGCCTCCGGATGCCATGGGGGATTCGGATATGGGCAGACTCTACAGCAACATTGTGGACTATCTTCGTGGGCTCAACCCAAGCGACGGGGATGCTGATGAGAAGAAACCCTTGGTGGTCTTTACCTGCACCGAGCTGATTCCCGTGGTGAAGGGCTGCTTTAAGTACCTGGCTTATGATAGGGCGAGCACAAGTGACCCGATCCACGTCTACGATATACAGTACTTGTTCTACGTGCTCAAGAAGGAGGTCATGGATATGGCAGATTTGCCACACGACAATATCAGCAAATGTATAACGGATAATATATTCCTCAACGACTTTTTCGAGTACCAGGGTGGAATATCTTGCCAGGTGAGTCTGCATTATATCTTTATCCCATAAATTGTTCATATTTTTTTGTGTGTGGCAGTACCATGAGGATAATGATCGTGGCAAGTACTGCACACAGTCGATGGTGACTCGATGGTGCTACACATTCAGCGATTACATGTGCGGAGATCTCGCCATCAAGCCCTTGCCCGGCAAGCACATGCCGCCGAAGCAGCAGCCCAATTTCAAAGTAAGAGATCCCGAGGTGTCGAGCCAGAACACTTCCTTTGCCTCATTCCACACGGTGCAGTCGAAGTTGAAGCAGGAACCCGATTGGAACTACACGCCGAGTGATCACACGGTATTTTCCTCAAATACTGATGATGATTTCCCAAGCTTGAGTGGCCGCAAACCCAAGCAATCTCGCCAGACTCCAGTCAATAACCATTCACGTGAGCCCAAGAGTTACTGGAACGTTCCTGCTGCTTCCAGGAACAACACGAAGGGCTTCAAGGACGCCTTCGACATGTGGCGTTAATAAATATGTAGTTACTTTCATACTTTCCTTTTCATTTGAATAACGTGTTATATTTTCATTTGATCCTTTGAATTCTTGAACTCACAGAATGAGATTATCTGATAAATAAAGTTGATGCGCAAGTGCCATTAATGTATTCATAGTTATCTGGCCTATTACTGGGTAGCCTATGGTTGAAAGCAGGTAGAAGTTGAAAAAGAAGGCGTAGATATCACAAATAAAATGGTGGAATTTACTTTCGCTTTGGTATAATAACTGCTTATGCGTGTGTGTGAGAGAGAAAGAGAACGTGCTCGCAGTGACAATGCATTATCGTGTTTACAAATATACACAAATGTCTGTGTGTGTGTGAGAGAGGCACAAAACATGCTGCCTCTCTTAAATATAACGAAGAGGGCACGCAAACGTATCCATATATTTATGTATGTGTGCGTTTACATAGTGGTACAAGTATTATTTTTTTCGAATCAAATATTCAAGAACCACACTGTGTGCTTTCTGTGGCAATAATTCTAAAATAATGAACCATTTGTTATATATTGTGGACAATGTAACTTGTACATGTGTACATATGTCATGCAATTTCACCACGAAACTTAAGTTTTATCAACACATTTTGCAACACTCGATAATGAAATGTTAATTTGAACTTTTGTAAAAGCGGCAAGTTCAAAATGTAAATATATTGCAAGTTAATTAAAGTAACACCAAACAATTAATGTGGCACCAATGAATATTAAGTTTTAATTCATAGTGTATGCACTTTTATAAAGCTTCTTGTTGCATCGATGTTAATTAGTGATGGCAACACTCCAATATCGTATATATTCGATTCAATTGATGCACACACACACACACGTTCAAGCAAAAGTCCGCCATTTGCACGTTTGTTATTATTGTTACCAAAATGTCCAAGTTAGGAGGTCGCGTCAATTATGTTCCCCAAGTGTTTGAACTACTGCCCATTCGTGAATACCTTTGCGATTTTCAGTGCGGCAAAGTGTTCAAGAATCGTGTGCCCTACGAGATGCACTTGCAGCGGGTACACGGCGTGGTTGCCAAGGAAAACGGGTTCGACGCCTACAAGTGTCCCATCGAGAACTGCGAGTATGCTGGCAGTCGTCTAAACCTGCTGAGGCGACATTTCCAGTCCCACCACATGGAGAAGAATTATCATTGCCAGAACTGCGATAGAAAGTTCCTACTGGATTCACAATACAACAAGCACAAGTGCCACGTGCGAGAATACGGTTGTCCCAGATGCTTCAAAATCTTCAAGCTACTCAGCCTGCGAAACAGACACGTGAAAATCTGCATGAAGCGATCTCATGTTGTGCCTGTGCAGCGCGTGAAGAACTTAATGGATATCAAACTCTTCCACGGTACGGGATTAATACAATCATCCATATTGAAATAAACGATATTAAATAAGACTCCTTATTTCGAAAACATTACTAGGTGATTTGCATTTTGATACGACTATTTACGAAGATGATGTAACCATTGAGGAATTTGAGCAACTCTTTCGAAATATTGAAAACAAAACTATTCAGGATCCCGAGTTGATTAGGGAGCTGGCCATGTTGACTCCGTTGCTGGAGAGTTTACAAACCCCAACAAATCATGTAATCCAATTATTATAAGCACATTCCATTCGTTTTCTCATATTATTTAAACATATATAAATTATATTACTTTATTCAGCTGCATGCAAAACAAAAAAAAACACATAATACAAATAACGAAAACAAATAAATATCGAGTATCCGTCTAAAGGACGGATATATTATGTATATTCTGAATCAGAATTCACAGCCGTTTCACCTAAGCCATGTCTGTCTATATGAGCATCAATGTACTATGTACATATGTATGTATGTACATATATTAGTAACAAAACTCAAAACAATACGTATATATTGCAAACAGTTAAATTAGTTGCCAAAATGATCAATAGTATTTTCATTGTAACCATTCTACTCTAGAGACCCTTGAAATACCTAATATAAAGAATCCCCCACAGTTAACAACTATTTTTAAGTCAACCAATCCCATCTGAACTGAGTCTAGCAAGTTACTTTCCCCTACCTCCCTACCCCACAGCATCATCCTTAGCACCGTGTCGACACCTACAAATTGTGGACTAAAAGTGACAGGATATGTTACCAAAAATAGCAACAGCTACGCCAACAGTTATGTGCATATGTATGCGCACAGGGAAGCACAAAGTGAGTGTTCCAAATTAAACGCACACGCTGTCGCTGTCCCTGTCGACGAGGACATGCGAACTAATTGAGGTGCAAACTACGCAGCACTTGGCAGCACGACAACAACAACAACATGAGGAGGATTCAGCCAGGAATCGGGCACACGTGGGCGCTGCGCATTGCATACATAAATAACAATTGGCGACACACACACACACTTATGTGACAATAATAAGAATAAAGCGTCGCACAAACAAAGACTGAGACGGCGATATTTAAATCAGTAGTGCACGTGGAATTGGCAGGGTCGAGAAGGATGAGGCAGGCAGGGGGGAGTGGGGATGCCTGTTTACTACGCTTGCCACACCTGATTAAAATCTATTGGCGCACACACACACCCACACACACACAATCTGAAGGAGGCAAACACCGACTGGGGCTAACAAGGAAACGGAAACTGTCGCCCTCGCCGCCACTTAATGAATCCCAATTACGTGGCCCCACTCTGTGCAGGAGGCAAACAAAAACAGCTGCAGAGTCGCTGGCGCAGCTGCCGCTACACCTGTTAACGGTATTTGCATTTTTCCTCATATACAAGTAGATTTTATTATTACAGCAAGCGCCCCCCTGACGCCTGTGCTGTGCTGGTGCTGGTGCTGATGCTGCTTGAGGCGAAGGACATGCGCAAACAACGTCATCACATCGCCCCCGCCCACCTGTGCCGCCGACACTGGGCCGCCAGCACACCCTGCTCCACCCAGTCGGGGGTGTGCGCTCATCTGCGTATAAATAAGACGCAGTTCGTGGCACACAGCCTCAGTTGCTGGACCGACCGTGTTGCTCGCGTGGCCAACTCTCTGTTTATCCTTATCGCCGCCGCCAACTGTTGCGAGGAGCGTAGCCGGAAGTGGCAAGCAGCGTTATTGTTTACAACTTGCGAGACGAAACCAGGTGAGGCCAGGCTGTTTGTGTTGTGTGATATTCGATAAGACTCCAACAAGACTCCAATTAGAGTCCAATCAATCAGTCATTCAGCCCCAATCGGGTAAACAAGTGGGAGTAATGCGAGCTCGCTCTGTCAGGCTTGGCTTACTGGGCTTTAATTACGATAAACTAGGCAGAGGGGGAGAGAGAGAGCGGGGGGAATGAGAGTAAAAGAGAGCAGTTTAGGCGTAAACAAACATCCCTCAGCGCGCATATTCGAAACAGAGTTGCATCGCAAGTTATCATATGCTTAAATACTGGTGAACCCTGTGAATCATATGTGCCAGAATAGGGGGCGAAAGCACACACACATACACACACACACAAGGAGGCAGAAAACAACCCCTAAGGCAGGCAGCTTTCGTTAGGGGTTCGTTCGCTTGCCGCAGTTGAGCAGCAAACTTCGAAGCGTGCGGTTCGCAGTCATTGTCGGTCGGTCGCGCTTCTCTCTTTTCTCCAGCAACTTTAGCAAACTTCTCTCTCGCACACACACACACCCGCACTAAAACACACACGAACACATACTCGAATTACCAATACAATTGTCAATTGGCAATTGGTTACCTTCGTGTACGTGTGCCTGTGCCCCGTGTCCGTGTCCGTGTTTCTGTCTGTGTTGCCGTTGCTGTTGTGTGTGCGTGTGTGTTTTTTTCTCGACATTGTCGACGTTCTCCGCCCGCCGCCCTCGTCGCCGCCGTCGCCACCTCACGTAAAAGAGCAGCAGAGAAGCGCTACCTAGCAAGGCAACATGGCCGAAAATTGCCCGAAATGCAAAAAATCAATCAACTCAAAGGATGCAATCATCATCTGCAATTCGGATGATTGCCTCAAGAAGTTCCATCGCACTTGTGTCAACATCGACGACACCATGTACGATCTGATACAGAAGAACCCGATGGTCTCATTCAATTGTGATGACTGCAGGAATCAGTCGCCGAAGGCGATCAATGTCAAATTGCAGACCATCGAGGAGAAGGTGAACAAGGTGTGCAACGGGGTCAATCAGATCCAGGGACGGATGTACCAGCAATACTTCCAGTATGGCAATCAACCCGTTGTCGGTGCCAACCAGCACATCGGCAACGACGGCAACAAGAAGCACCCGCAGCAGAACAACCTCATTGTGGTGGGCAACAATTGTAATTCGGATCGATTGCAGGTCGTATGCGACTACGGCCGATGGGTGCAGGTCGGCAAGTTTGCAACGAATACCAGCGAGGATGATATCATCGAGCATCTTGCCGAGGAGCTGAAGATCAACAAGAATCTGGTCAAGTGCACCAAGCTGGTGAAGAACGATGCCAATCTGTCGCAATTGTCATACTGCAAATTCAAGATTTCCATACCGGACTATCGTTTCAATGAGCTCTTCAACGAGGCGATTTGGCCCAGCGGTGTTATGGTTAGCCCCTTCACTCCGCGCTCTCAGCTCAACCAGAATCGCATCTAAGCAGACACAGAGAGAGAGAGAGGGAGGGAAAGAGAGAGAGAGAGAGCGCTTCTGCGCAGCACTTCTTAGGGGTGCACTGCACTGCACTGAGAGCGCACGCATTGTACTGGAGCTGGAGCTGTCGCTGGAGTTACTGCTCTTGTTGTTGTTATTGCACTGTTGGGGTTGGGGGTTGAGGGTTGTTTGCCGGCTCGGTCAGCGACAGTAGCAACCGCAATGCACAGTAACAACAGCAACAACAGGAACAACAACTGGAGAGAGACTACAAAAGAAAAACAACAAAAACAGTTTTCATTCTCTGGAATGGTTTTTTGCGGGGGGTTGCAATCCAATCCAAACTGTATGCAAATTTTTTGACACTGACAACAACTCGAAGAACTTTGTCTAAAACTTTCAAAGCTTACCCACATAAATATATATATATAGTAGAGCGTAAAAAGCTATCGTATTAACTTTGGAAATGCATTTCAAAATGTTTTAGCGTTGCATTAAAAGTATTGAAACCAAAGCATCATAAGCAAAATGAACCTATTTTAAAGGACTCATGAAACCCCAAAGAACCTAATTGTGCAGCAAAAGTCGCATATTAACCTGCAAACTCTGTGGAGTACTTATAAATTAACAGACACACACACACAGCAAGAGTGCGAAAATATATGTATCTTTAAACTATTTAAACAGAGCACCCCAATGAGATTTCTTTCTTTATAATCCTTTGTTTTACTTTGTACTCTTTCAATGAAATTCGAACCCAAAATATTACATAAAACTTAACTTAAACAAAACTTACAATATATTCAGCTACTACTACTACTTATATCGTATTCGTATGCGTAGTTTTAGGCATTTTCAAAGCTTGTTCTCCGAAATTTTTAGAAATTTTGCGAACCAATGAACAGTGGCAAATTGTAAAATCTATTCGAAAACAGAAAAATATATGTATTTGTGTATTCTAAAGTATATTAAACCGAACAAAACCAAATTAAAATCCAAGCCCGAAGAATCTATCTCGCCTGATCGAGAAATCGGGTTTAGTTTTGAGAATTCGCAAATGGTCGATGAATTGTTGCAATAAACTCGACTCAAGATTAGAGAGAAGACAGGAATGAAAAGAAATGAAGTAAATAAAAAATACGATATATATATATATATATATATATACTATATATTTCATAATTGATGTATTTTTTTAAACGTGAATCTGTTTCGCGTACACCCAACCAATACGACAGCAATATTTTTCGGTGAACGCAGCCCTACAAGGGTGTTTCGGGGAGGGGTGAGGGAGTTTGGCCAGTTGCTAGGCGCAGGCCGGGAAACGAAGGGACTTGGAATTGTTGGGGCGTGCATCACATATAAGTAAAAAGTCAGCAAAACGTAGATTTATTCTGTATTTACGAAAACGAAACGAAACGCAAACAAAAACACATACATATATTTAGTATACAACAATATGCATGCATGTATTTATGTCAACTTTTTCAATAAATTCTACAGAAAAATACAAAACCGAACGATATGAAGTGCATCTGTAATTGTTTTAAGGGTCAAATTATGTTTTTATTATGGGTTTCTTTTAGTATTACAGGTTTATATCTTCAATATTTCAGCATTATACTTAGATCAACGATTTAATTTAAGTTTTTTTAGTATTTTCAGCTTAAAATCTTCAAGCTTTCAGATTAATATTCTTTATTATAATGTATACCTATAGTATTTATTATATATCTTCTTGAACCACGTACAGAGCAACATGACCAATTCGAAGCGTAAACAGCCCACACAACCCGATGCAGCCGATAATCTTCCTGATAAATCTGAAGACTCCAGTGAAGTGAAGGCAGATGAAGTGCAGCAGCAGGCGAATAATCAAGCGGCGCAGGATAAGGAGCTGAAGACTCATCCAATCTCACCAAGTAGTCAATTCTTCAAAATCTGCTTTGGCTACGATTTGCAGAACTTTAGGAATCTGAGCAGCTTCACTTGTTGGCTGCAACGTCCGGTAGATGGCGCCGCCTTGGGTGTCTTCCGCATGCTCTTCGGTGCCGCCATGCTGATTGACATAGCCGAGGAGCGAGGTGGTGGTCAGCTGGATGTACGCTATGGCGAACCACAGCACTGTCACTTTCCACTCTTCAATGGGATGCAGGCACTGGACTACCCGCTCATGGGTTGCGTCTATCTGTGCCTGTGGTTGGGTGCCTTGGGCATCATGCTTGGCTATAGATTCCGCGCCAGCTGCCTCACTTTCGTGTCTTGCTACTGGTACATCTTTCTTCTGAACAAGCCGTCGTGGAATAATCACAGCTATCTGTTTGGGCTGGTCGGCTCGTTGCTGCTCTTCACCCAGGCCAACTGCTATTGGTGGGTAACCGAGATTATCCCAGAAACTGTTGTAGAACTCCTTCTTACACTTCTTTTCGCATACAGCTCGCTGGACAGTTGGTTGGATCCGAAACTGAGACGACCTATCCCCTATTGGAATTACTTTCTCATCAAGTTTCAGTTCTTCATACTTTACATGTATGCGGGCTTGAAGAAGTTCTCCTTGGAGTGGCTCTCCGGCTATGCCATGTCCAGTCTCAATCAGCATTGGCTGTTTGCGCCATTCAGACAGTTTCTGGACGGAGAACTCATTGATTTGCTGATTGTGCATTGGTTCACGGCCTTTTTCGACTTGACCATCGCGTTCTTTATGACTTGCGATCAGACGCGACTCTGGGTTACTCCGTTCATGATCAGTTTCCACTTGATGAACTCACGATTGTTCGTTATCGGTAAGTGGAGGGGAGAAAGTGAATTAATTTTCAGCACTCTAGCAATTTCTTCATTAGGTATGTTTCCCTGGGTCTGCCTGGCGGAGGTGCCACTCTTCTTCAGCTTCAGTTGGCCACGTTGGGTATTGAACTGGCAAGGAGTTTCCTCACCATCAGTGGAGGACAAGCCCACTGTGGATAAGCCAGGATTCTGGGCGCAACTGCGCAGCTGCTTGATAATCTTCTATTGCAGTCTGCAACTCTTCCTGCCCTACTCGCACTTCATCACAAAGGGCTACAACAACTGGACTAGTGGGCTCTACGGCTACTCCTGGGACATGATGGTGCACTCCTACGACACCGTATTGTCCTCCATTAAGGTCGTGGACAATGAAAACCAGCAGATACATCACCTCAATCCCTATGCCTTCACGGAGTACGATCGCTGGATGAAGTCAGCCGACATGGCGGTGCAATATGCCAAGTGCATTGAGAGAAACATACACGAGGAGATGGATAGGAATCCCGAGAACTGTCCACTGACAGGCAAGAACATTTCCATCTACTTCGACATCTGGTGCTCCATGAATGGACGCTTTCAGCAGCGCACGTTCGATCCACGTGTGGATTTGCTCAAGGCACCCTGGTCTCCCTTCCAGCAGACGCCCTGGTCGCTGCCACTGCTCACTGAACTGAATCACATGCGTCCCAAGCTCAAGACAATTACCAGCGAAGTGCTCGCCTGGAACAACTATTCGGATGTCATCTTTGTGGCCGACTTTCCCGGGCTGACGCTGAGCAACTTCATTGCACCCGCCTTGTACAACTGCACCCTGACCATACTCGAGGGCAATGTGCGCTACAAGGGCGCCAACGATGAGGAAGCATATTTCCTGACCTCAGGCAAAAGCATCGCCCTGGAGAGCAATGCCACACACCATGTGACCACAATTGGCCAGAAGCCGGCATCCTATCTATACACATATGTCAACCATACAATGACTGAGGATGCACCCCAACCACCTAAGAAGCGACCCATTTTGCCACTGTGGAAGGAGTTCAAGCAGCGCATCACCAACTATCAGCAGTTCCTCAAGCATCTGGCCAATTGTCTGCTCTATCTGGTCTACAATGTACCCATCCCGATTGCCATACGAGAGAGAGACTAAGAATGAAGCATTTTTCACCTTTCTAGCATGTATTTTCTTGCCTATCCCTAAGTGTCACATAATGTGTGGGTGATAAAACTGATAATAAATGTTTAATGTTATAGCAAAGATATTGCAAGGCTTCTTATCTGACTCTGAACTATATTTCCTGATCAAATCAAGATACGAAGGTTTACATTTGAAACTGAACTTCTGCGTGGCTATAACAAGTTTGGGATCTTTTGTACATTGTATAATATTGTATGTGTATTTAACTGTATTTACAAACGGCACACAATTTTACTCTCAGCCGAAACTAATAACAAATCTCCACACTGGGAGCCTCTACTACAAATTTAGTGGCTTCGTCAATAGAAAAATGATTCAATTCTATGTGTGTTCCACACACACAAACGATACGCGACTAACTACAAAACACTCGTCGCAGAGCGAGAGTCCTCTTCTGTTAGACGACTGGGATCAAATTGTTGGGTTTGTGTCTCCCACAGACGTGCATAGAGGCCGTTCTTCTTCAGCAGCTCGAAGTGTGTGCCACGCTCGCCTACATGTCCGTTCTCCAGGACGAGAATCTCATCGGCATCCTTGACTGTGGACAGACGGTGGGCAATGCAAATGCTGGTGCGGCCGGAGGTGGCGCGGGAAAGTGCCTGCAGTATGTTCTGTAAATGCAAGAAAGGAATAAGATCTACGATGGAGTTAAGTTCTCTCGATTTACTCACATGCTCTGTGATGGAGTCCAGACTGCTGGTAGCCTCGTCGAACACTAGAATGGGTGTGTTCTTTAGAATGGCGCGTGCAATGGCAACGCGTTGTTTCTCGCCTCCCGAAAGTTTCAAGCCGCGCTCGCCGACCTGCGTGCGATATTGATTGGGCCAACTCATAATCGATTCATGCAGGTCAGCCATACGTGCTGCGTTCTGCACATCCTCGTGCGACTTATTCAGGTTGCCATAGTGTATGTTGTGCTCGATGGTGTTGTGAAACAGCACCGAGTCCTGCGGCACCACAGCAATAGCTTTACGGAGACTGTCCAGATCGACGGCACTGATGTCCTGGCCGCCAATGAGAATGCGTCCCGTATTTGGTTCGAAGAAGCGGAATAGCAGACGCACCATGGACGATTTACCGGATCCGGAACCGCCAACAATAGCCACATTCTTGCCAGCTGGTATGCTAAAGGAAAGATCCTTGAAGATGGGCTTGCCTGGCTCATACTCGAAGCTAACGTTCTGGAACTCAATGGATGAGTTGCTCGTGTCCACGAACAGTGGCTGTGCATTCGGTGCCGTCTGAATGCGACTGTCCACATTCATCAGCGTGAACATGGCCTGCATGTCGAGCAAGGCTTGACGCACCTCACGATAAACGCTGCCCAGGAATCCCAGAGGAATTGAGAGTTGGAATAGCAATGCATTCACCATGACCAAATCGCCGACAGTCATGTTACCCTGAGCTATCTCCTTGGCCGCCAGCACCATTATCAAACTGAGAGCGCTGCTGAAAATTGCATTCTGTCCGAAATTGAGAAGCGCCAGACTGGAACTGGTCTTCAAGCTGGCCGCCTCGTACTTCTTGAGCACCTCGTTATAGCAGCCAGCCTCGTATTTTTCGTTGTTGAAGTACTTCACCGTCTCGTAGTTGATCAGCGAGTCCACTGCCTTGTTGCCGGCCTCGTTCTCTGCCTGATTCATGTAGACGCGGAACTGGGTACGCCACTGCGTCACACTCAGCGTGTACAGCGCATAGACGCCCACGCAGCCCATGCTGACGCCAGCGAAGGCCAGTCCGCACTTGACGCCCAGCAGACTGGAGACTAGAGCCAGTTCAAATATGGTTGGCACAATGTTGAACACCATGGCCGAGAGCACAAAGTTGATGCCACGTGAGCCACGATCAATGGTCTTGGACAATGCGCCCGTCTGCTTGTTCAGATGAAACGCCAAGTCAAGATTGTGCAGATGCAGAAACACATTGGTGGCAATCTTGCGTATGGAGTGATGCGCCACCTTGGCGAACACAGCATTGCGCAGCTCATTGAAACCCGCTGCACTTGCTCGGGCAATGCCATCTGCGAAAGGAACGATAAAGGGAGTTATTCAATTAGATAAGCCAAATCAAGTCTCTACTTACAGCCCAGCAGCATAGCCGTTGCTGCGGACAGCACAGCATCCGGCGCTGTGTCCATGTTGAGCGTTGTCATTGTATCAATGGCGCCTTTGAACAGAAATGGAACGCAGACAGTCAGCAGCTTGGAGCCGGCAAGCAGACCCAGCGAGATGCCCACGCTGCAAGAAAAACAACAATTATATTTAAATTATAATTAAATGGGGATAACTTCATGGCTAGACTTACCGCTTACGCACCAATGGATCATCCTTTGGCCATATGTACGCCATCATTGCCTGCATCATGTCCTTGGAGGTGACCTCTTGGGCGTCTAGTTTGCCCAGTGCTGTGCCCGCTTCATTTCCGCTGCTGCCTATATGAACGTGACAGTGTCTTGATTGTTGTTGTAACAGTCGATGTTGTTGTTGTTGCCGCCGCTGCTGCTGTTGAACTGCTGCTACCGCTGCTGATGCGACTGCAACTGCATTGAATTCACTTTAATGCAGCAAACCCCAAGACAGGCGCCAACACAACAATCGAACAGACAAACAAGCAAACGAGCATTTTGCGTGGTTCTTGGATCAAAATTAGCTCAATTAAAATTAAAACAAATCGATTTGTTAGTCAAATACAAAAGTAAAAGTGCAAAGGAATGTTAACAACTCTCTGGAACGGAGTGTCTACAACGAAGCTAAGTAAACTTCGTAGGTAACTCGTGTTATTTACAGCAGCAAGCGCGTGACCTGATGAAATAAGCCACCTTACCTTTTGTCTTCTTGCCAAAGACGCCGCCCAGCAACTTGTTGCCCGGCGTGGGCGTGAACGGTGTAATCTTCGGCGTCCTGGCATTGTCGTTTTGATCGCCATCCGATCTGGCAACCGTAGAAAATAGCTGAAAAAGCAAAGGCAAGGTAAAGGTAAAGCAGGGAATAACAATGAGGTTGCATATAAAAAAATGTTGTACTTTATTTCACAAGTTTATACACTAAGGTACACAATGCTCTCTTTGATAGTCTCCCAGATAACGCACGCACTCTAACAGATAGTCTCGGGCTACAGAGCCACTCTCTGAGAGCTGAGGTAGCTGGTTGAGTGCCTTAATAAAGGTTCTATATTCGCTGATTTTGTGTTCCACCAATAGGGACAGTTCCGGCTCAATATCACCGAACTGTGACGCATCCCCGAAGGCAATTTGATTTAGTATATTGGGAAAGTAGGCCTGCTGCTTGAAGATCAGATGCAGAACTACGCGTAGATTGTGCGAGCATCCATCCTCAATGTGCACGAACATTTGATCCATTAGATTGTGCTCCCTGATGAATTTGAAGATGTTGCTATGAAAGCTTTGAGCGGCAAGTTCCTTGTTCTGTGCGATGAACTGCTCGATATCCAACATTGAGAACTCAAAGTAATCCTGCGTATTGCCCTTCAAATAGAAGCCATACTCTGTGAGCAGCTTGAAATTGGGCAGTGATCCATAGCTGATATACAGTTGCTCATATGGTCTGAGCTCGGCTTGAGGCAGTGAGTTGAGTGTGAGCACATAATCCTGGCACTTGCTGCCCGCGACCAACTCCAACTCAGCTGTTGTCTGCACACTGTCCGAGTGATTGAACAGATCCAGAAAGGGTGCTAATGCCAGATTTACATTGCCACTGAGTAGCGCCTGAAAGTGACTTGGTGACTTAGTCTGCAGCTGCCGCGCGTTAACATAGACGCTGCGTGTGTTGACGGCAAAGTAGCAACGTTTATAGTCCGCCAGTGTCCAGACATCTTTGCAACGCTGACCACAACATGGACAGCACTGGTTGGAGGTGATGTTCTTAATTATTTGAAAGTAGTCGCGTATCTGACGATTCTGCGCCACTGTGCGCTCCAGCAACGCCTCGGGCAGGCACTGCAACTCGGCTATGGTACAGAAATAGGGCGTCGTGTAGCTGCTAGGCAGCATATCCAAATAGGCAGCCAATGGCGATGTCAGTGAGGTATCATGCAAATGCTGGTGGTGCATAAGGTAGCAGGCAATCAGAGCTTGAAATGAAATCCGTGCATCCTTGTCGAACAGGTCCTTGTTGAAGAGCTCCTTAAACTCCTGGTCTGAGTCCAGAGTAGCGATGCTTATTAGGCACTTGGCTGGAAGGCGTATCAACTCGTCTCCAGCGCGAAAGGTTTGACGCTTGGAGCACAACCCCCGCCCAGTCTGTGTGAAAGTCCGCGCTGACAGCTGTGTCTGGTTTAGCCAGCCCAGCTGGTTCAAGTGCTCATAGAGCACGTGTAGTGAGTCATAACATTCAGTTAGCGTCGTCTTTGGGGCATGACGACGACGTCGCACACGCTCTGTGCGTCCCATTCCTCTTCCTTTTGGGTCTGAGTGTGTGCTGTTTTGGCGCCCACTTTATGCTTAAGTTGTTTGTTTTGACTTTAGGCTTGCTGCAACGAAAGAAGCAAGTGCGTAGTTTAGTTTCGAACCCGGGCAACTTTACTTTACGTTCCTACTCGAAAGGGGCCAAAACAACACACACGCAAACTGTTGCCTGACCTCTTTATCATTGCATTATCATCACAATTTTTGGCTAATCATTGTCAGCCCTATAATTATGAAATCGTAATCTAGCCTCTTCAATTCATATCATAAGTGGCCTTGAAATTGGCTGGTAATTGCAAGGTAAATGGGAAAATGCCATTTATATGTACTTACCACACGACTTTGCAGTAGTGTTCGAAAAGATCTATGGCAGGTGAAGTAGTAGGTGTAGGTGAGTGTTTTTTTATTACTGCACAATTTTCTTATGTTTAATATTCCGGCCATAACTTTATGCAAAATACGCAAAACTAAATTCTGTTTCGTACATAGGGACAACTAAAAATATCGATATATTTGCAATTAAATCGATATGTGTGTCTTATCACACAATGTTACCAATTTAGGCTCACCAAAAATACTAGAGTATTTACATTGGCCGCAGTGTTCGCGTTTCGTTGCGAATGTCAATTAGTTTTATTTATTCTAGAAAAGACTACACAGCCGGCCACAATGTTTGGATTAATTATTTCTGGTAGATTGGTATGTATACTTAATCTGACAGTTCCAATGCCATATCAAAACTCATACTTCGCAGCCCCAAACAGATTTTGTTGCAGTGGATGAAAATAAATTACTGATTAATGTACCCGACATTGAGTCGGTCAATTATGTTGTGACTTTCTTGACTGGCATTTCGCCGCTTCCCCTGGGCACAGCGGCGGCTATCTACTTCAGCTGGCCAGATGCTAATGCGGCGCCCACCTGGCAGTATTTGGGCCATATTAACAACAACAAACCGTCGGCAATATTCAAGATAGCACAGCTGAAAAAGAGTCACGAGCTGGAGACACATGTAAACGGAATGGTATTTGGTGCACAAGAGATCTCCCACATAGCACAGATTGGAATATCTATCGAACCAGAGTTAACAGTAGCACAACAAACACCGGCAGTGGTAAGTAGCAGTATACACTCTATTGAAATCATCTTTTATTAGCCCACTTTTTTTGCAGTCCAGCGCAAATGATAACAAGCAATTCGGTCAACGAATGTTGGAAAACTTTTTCAATTACGCGTCCAGCTTTTGCTTGAGCGTGCCAGAGATCCCACCCGCCTCGAGTGAAACCTTTGTGCCTTTTTCCGTTGTACAGAACTGGTATACTAACTTCCAGCGGAGAATGGAACAGAATCCCAACTACTGGAAGCAATGTTGAAGCTATGTGATTAGGGCATTTACTCACTGTATCGATATAGGCAATAAAATATATATATAAACTATATTTGTATAAAATATGTCAGTTTCCTTAATATATATAAAGTACTTCATTATATGAACAAATTGAAGATAATACTGATAGTACGGAAAGAAAACCAGAGCTGATCACTAACGTTCCTCATCGTTGTCCGAAGCATCATCTTCATCAGTTTTTCTTTGCTTTTTATTACTGTCATCGGACTTTCCTCTGCGTTTACTAGTTACACCATGCGGTACTAAAATACTCAAAGGTTTCTCGACAGAAACTAAGGTAATCACTAGTTCAGAATTATCTGGCTGTCGACTTTTATCGGGCTTGCTAAATTGAAGAGAGCCCTGCTTTGGTTTCTCTTTTAAGCTGGCCACCGGTGGTTCTAATTCTTCTGGCTTTCGACTCTTATCGGGCTTGCTAAAGTGTGTACCAGCGTGCCTTGGTATCTCTTCAGAGTCTAAGCTGTCCATCGGTGGTTCTAATTCTTCTGGCTTTCGACCTTTATTGGGCTTGCTAAAGTGTGTCCAAGCGTGCTTTGGCATCTCTTCAGAGTCCAAGCTGGCCACCGGTGGTTCTAATTCTTCTGGCTTTCGACTCTTATCGGGCTTGCTAAAGTGTGTACCAGCGTGCCTTGGTATCTCTTCAGAGTCTAAGCTGTCCATCGGTGGTTCTAATTCTTCTGGCTTTCGACTTTTATGGGGCTTGCTAAAGTGTGTCCAAGCGTGCTTTGGCATCTCTTTAGAGTCCAAGCTGGCCACCGGTGGTTCTAATTCTTCTGGCTTTCGACTCTTATCGGGCTTGCTAAAGTGTGTAACAGCACGCTTTGGTATTTCTTCAGAATCTAAGCTGGCCACCGGCGGTTCTAATTCTTCTGGCTTGCGACTCTTTTCGGGCTTGCTAAAGTGTTGCCAAGCGTGCTTTGGCATCTCTTCAGCGTCCAAGCTGGCCATCGGTGGTTCTAATTCTTCTGGCTTTCGACTTTTATCGGGCTTGCTAAAGTGTGTACCAGCGTGCTTTGGCATCTCTTCAGAAACTAAACTGGCCACCGGTGGTTCCGTTTCGTCTGGCTTTAGACTTTTTTTGGGCTTGATAACAGTCGAAGAGGCTTGTTTTGGTTTCTCTTCCAAAGCTGAGCTGGCCACCGATGGTTCTGTGTCGTCTGGCTTTAGACTCTTTTTGGGCTTGTCGCCTGGTGCACCGGCCTGCTTTGGCTTGCCTCCGCCCTTGTCTGCCTTTGCTTTGGCTAAACTAGCCTCAGACTTCTTTAAAGCGGCCTCACGTTTTTGTTTCGTAATATCCTCCATTCGTTTCTTGTTACCCTCTGTCAATGGACCAAATACGCTGGTTATAAATTCGTCTTGTTCCCTGTAGTGCTGTGCCTTGTTGCCAGTGGAGGATGCAGAGTTCGGTGCTCGTCCTAGGTAGCACATGGTACGACTACAGAGGATTAGAGTAGAAACAATATCGTTAATACAGAAGGAAAGAAACAAACGAAACGTTTAGAGGCAAATTACAGTTCGTTTATTTATGTTTCGCAGCCGGTTTATTTTGGCAGCGATTTGTTGTGTATATAGTAGAGTGGTTTAAATGATATATGTATATGTATTATATTGTAGAAGATTGTGTTTGTGTATATACCCGTCCGTGTATATCTAATTGAACAATAGCTTTGTCGCGCTGCTGGCACGAGTGAGTTTTTTATGTCTACTTTGCCCTTGGATTTCCTTTTTCTGGCCTGTAGAAAAAACAAAAGAAAGAAGCAATTTGGCACGCTGGCACATTTTTATAGACTCTATAGACTATATAATCGTCTAAATGGGTAGGTGCGTGTGTGTGTTTGTGTAGTGGCCAATTCAAGAAGCAGCTCTATTGTAATGCCACGAGCGGACTAAATACTACTAACCCTTTTAGGGTCTGAGCAAGGTATTTTGAGTATCTCTAGATCTTATACATTTATACATCTTGCCTTTAGTATTATCAGTCTTTAGAAAATTATGCTAATTATTTTATTTACTTATGATTAACAGATAACAGAACAATGCAAACTGATGTATGATATGTGCTTTGAAGCGTACCCAATGCTCGCCCAAAAGAAAACATCAGCAATTAAAATACGTGTGTCTGTAAGCAGAATTTATTGGCAATATGTTTGCAGGTTGTACATACATAAATACATACATAAATACATGGCTGCAGCATTGATTTAGCATTTGCAACAAGGAACATTGCTTGTGTCTGGCGATGTGCTTGGCCGTTGAATGATGCCACATTTTGCGCCAGTTGAGGTTGCTACGCGCTGTTGAATGCAGCAACAATTTGCGTGCCGTTAATTTCAAATCGCATCCAAGTGAAATAGGTCAACAACAGAGCAATTGCTGTGATCACACGTTGCCAGCGGTGTCAGTCAGCGAGAGGCGAAGTGGCAATTCAGGGCAGGATCACCGTCAGTCAGTCCAAATAAATAATAACACAAACAACAACAACAACATGAAACAAACATTGCCTATTGAAGAGAAGGAACAACAACAGCGCAATGAGTCAGCCTTGTTGTCGACAACAACTGCGAATGGCATTTTGCTGTCGGAAATGCCAGTTGCTGCTGATCACAAATTTCCCTTGACGTGCCAATTGAGTAGAAGGGATATTCAGAGGGATATTCAGAAGTATACGCAGAGGGACATTCACAGGGATATTCCTAGTTATATTCAGTATGAAGCTCAGCAGCAGCATCAATATGCAGCAATTTCTCTACTTTCCAATGGAAAATTCCCGCTGTTGCAGCTAAAATGCATGCGGAATTTCCCGCTAAAATATGATCTGCAGCCCGTGGCTTTCCTCCACACCCGCAGTCGCTTTCCCAGCCGCAACATGAATCAGCTGCTGCCACAGCAAAGATTTCCTGTATTCTGCCAACGACCCAAGGGGAATTTTAATTATACAATTCAATCAGTGCACAACACGACTTCCCCCCCTTCGACCACTTTGCTACCTCAAATATACAAAGAATTTCCAACAATTAAAAAACAATTTGTCAGGTTTTGCAATAATCAGGCAGACGCCTGTAAGAGACTCGCACATGGAGAGCCAACGGATGTGCAGGTGGCAACAGCAACAACAACAACAACAGTGACGCAAACGAGCCACAAAATGCTTACCAAAATAGACATAGAAACGACAAAAAAGCGTGTTGCTGTTGCTGTCGCGGCGACAGTTGATGTTGATGATGTTCATAAGGCGCCGTCGTTGCCGTTTGATAATGAACTCAATGCTCATGTGCAAACATTAAACTTGAACGTGGAACCTGAAGGCGTTGGCGAGCGAAAGGAAATCGAGCATCAACAGGCGGAAAATTTTAATGACGCCTTCGGGCGCAACAAAGACGCACCGGGCGAGGGCGACGACGACGATGGCGACGCCATGAATGCTGCTGTTGATTTTTTTGCCAAAAATAAACGCGAAATATGCGAGCAAAGCAGATTAGAGGAGATTCGTGCTCATAATGAGCTAAATATGACTAAAGAGCGCCAGTCAATATGCTTGGCCAGTGAGCAAAGTCAAAGGCAAACAACAATAGACGAGGCAGCTGCCGTGGCTGCTGCTGTTTGCCACTCAGACGCGCGCGAATCGTCGCCAGAGCAAGTGGACGATCAGCAGCGGAGGCAGCAAATCGACACAGCTGTCAGTACGAACGTAACCCAAACCGAATCCCAGCCACAGCCGTCGTCATCGCCGTTGTTGTCGTCACGGCAGCCGAGTGTAGAATCGTCGCGGTGTGCGGTACGCGATTTGCTCGACGAGACGAGCGCCAGCTGTGTGGCCGACGCAGATCTTGATCTGTTTGATCTACTTGGCGATCTGCTGGTTCAATTGATAACAAAGTCCACGAGAACGGGTAACTTTTGGAGTGAGCAGCAGCAGCAGGAGCAGGAGCAGCGGTTGGCCAGTGAATGTGTGGACATGACGGTGAGCAAAGTGAGTGAGGATAGTGAAGCAACAGTTGCCGTCGCTGTTGAAGCGTCTCTTGAAGAGCAGCCAATCGAACTGGATGAGAGCAATAGCAGCAGCGCTACACCCAGCCTGGACATGAAGTACGAAGTAATGAGGAGCAGCAGTTCGCGCCTGCCGGACTCTCTGCCTAGTCGGCTAAACAGCGCTGCACCAGCAACAGCAGCAGCCACAACAATTGCCTCTGTGCCCACAAGTCGTATACGCGATGCAACGCTGCCAATTTCTACCACGTCCACTCCACGTCCGCTGCTGGGCGAACTGAAGCGCAACTCCTCCAGTCGTGATGATGTCTCCATTGATGTTGATTCTCTGCTGCCGGAGCGAACGCGTCTGCGTCGTCAGCGACGTATGCGCTCGCAGGAGTCGGTGGAGGAGAAGCCAGAGGATGTGATTGAGCGCCTGAATAAGCTGAAGGCGCGCATCTCTGGCGCCCTTAGCGAGGTCAAGGGTGTGCTCAAACAGTATAGCACAGAGAGTGAGGCAGAGGCGGCAGGCGAAAAGTGGCTGGGACCGCCAACAACAACAACGACGACGTCGACAGCGTCAGCTCTAAGTGTGCCAGCTGCAAGTGAGTCCAAACAGAAGGAAGCGGAGCCAGTGCAGTTTCGGTTTGTCAGGAAAGTGCGCAGGCGCAGCTACTTTGATGAGGCAGACGAGGATAAGGAGCAACTCAAGGAGGATGACAATGCCAAGAACAAAGTGAAAGAGGAGAGAAAAGGCAAAGAGGAGGGAAAACTAGAGAAAAAAGAGTTGAAAGCAGACAAAGAGGAGTTAAAACTTGAGCACAATGAGCAGGCAATAAAAGCTGAAGAAAAAGCTGAAGAGCAAAAGCAATCAACGGCTGAAAAGATTGAGAATCAGCAGGACAAAGATAAAGTGGAAAAAGCAGCAACAAATGTGGCAACAAAAGCGCCCGAAAAGGACAAAGTACAGGCCAAGTTAGAGTTCCTGGCCAAGGTGCAAAGTGAACTCAAGTCAAAGTCGAAGACAAAAGAAACAAAGGTTAACAAGAAGGACATTTCTGAGAAGGATGTGCCTGAGAAGAATGTTCCTGACACGAATGTTCCTGAGAAGAATCTTCCTGAGAAGGATGTTCCCAAGACGGATGTTCCAAAAGAAACCGACGTAGGCAGTAAGCAACCTGAAGAGGAATCTACAGTAGTTGAAACCCAGCAAAAGGATGCAACAACAACAGAAACAACAGAAAATAAACAACAACAACAGCTCGTTGAGGCAGTGGAGACAGCAACTGCAGCCACCGTCGCTGCAGCAGCGCAACCAGCGAGCGAGGATGTGACTAGTCCCGTTGCTGCAACAGTGTCAACTGTGCCACCACATCCCAAAAAGAAGATCATTATAAAGTCAAAGAATCCACGACGCGCATCAATTGCAGCCGTGGAACCCTCAAAGATTGTTCCCGAACCGGTGCAGCTCGATGTGCTCACACAGCGACGACCCTCCGACTCGGAGGCGATTGTCAAGCGCAAGAAGAAGCTGAAATTAACGAGCGTGGCAGTGCCAACAACTTCCGGCAGCAAGCGCAGTGCAGCAACACCTCAAGCAGAGGAGGAGAAGGCAACATCAGCGACGGCGACGACGGTGGCGACAGCAGCAAACGAACAACTTGTAGCTGCAGAGGTCAACAGCAAAGCAAGCGTTGCCAAAATCACTGAGGACGACAATGACAAAAAGAAGCAAACTGCAGCAGCAACGGCAACAGCAACTGCAGCGCCAGCAGCAACTACAGCAGCAGCGGCAATCGAGCAACTCGGCCAGCAAACGGCGCCAGCACAATTAGCAATCGATGGCGTTGCCAATCGAGCAGCGGCCAGCGAGCAGAGCAGACGCGCCAGCCTGAAATTAGCGGAGTTAGTTGGTGAAACGGTGCTGGTGCCCGCAGCAGCAACTGCAACCACAGCAACAGCAGCAACTGCAACAGCAGCCACAGTAGGCACAGCAGCTTCAGCAAACAGCTGCGAGTCCAAAGAACCCATTAATCAGTCCACAGGGGCAGCCACAGAGGCAGCGCTTCAACAGGTGGTTGCCGCCGCAGCCGTTGAAAACGTCGCTGCCTCCGCCGCCAACGCTGACATTGAAGTCGCCCCCGTCGTTGTGGACGACGCATCGGCGCCACAAATAGCAGCGACATTGAGCCAAGCGCCGAGCGACGACTCATCGCCACATCAAAAACAAGAGGAGCAACAACAACCACAACACGATCAACAACAAGATCAAGAGAAACATCAACAACAAGATCATCACGCAGTCGAAGCTACAAAAGACAACGCACAGGAGCAGCCCCAGCACAGTCTAGCCATAATGCCGGAGCTGAAAGTACTCTCGGGTCCAGTGCAGCCCGTCAAGATCGAAACAGTTGAGCAGCAGCCACACGATGAGTCCGAGGATCCCACGATTGTGGCCGGCAAAAAGAAGATGCCGCATCTGAAGAAACTGGTGCGCAAATCATCCATAGACAAGGGCAAGGAGAAGATTGGCGAGCAGGCGTCCAAGCTGAGCAATATACTCAAGGATAAGAACAAGATCAGTGACATAACCGATCGCATTAGCAAGCAGACGCCGCCCAAGAAACAAACGAAGCAGCCCAAGGAGCAGAAGCAGCAGGAAAATGTTGAAGTTGCTGCGGCGGAAGCTGAAAGCGAACCACAACCCGAGTCGCAGCCAGAACCAGAGCCGGAGCCAGCGCCAGCGCCAAAGCCAAAGAAACCGCGGCAGATCAAGAAGAAAGTCATAATTAAACGACAGAAGCGACGACTCTCGATCGGCGACACTTTCTTTATACAGCAGGAGCCGGAGGAGCCAAAGGTGCCTGAGATCGAGACTATTGAGAAGGCCATTGCGTATGTGACGGACGATGAGGATGAGGATCTGGAGCCGCTGCCCGAGCCGGAGCCAGTGAAACCATTGAAATCCTGCCTACATGTGCGCGAGTACAAGATCGGCGACTTGATACTCTATGCCGAACGGTATCGCAAGACGCAGGTGCGCTGGAAGCGTGGACGCATTCTGGAGCGCATCACCAGCATTTCGTACAAACTGGAGATCGAGGGCAAGGAGGTGCCGGCCCACATCAGCTACATCAAGAAGTACACCGGGCGCAAGGTGAAGTTTGTCGGCAAGGAGTATCTGGATATCGACTACGAGCAGGTGGTCGAGGAGGAGCGACGTGCGCGCAGCTACAGCATATGGAATATGGTCTGAGCTGGAGCTGTGAATCTGTGTGTGTGTCTGTGTGTGCATGTAAGTGTGTGTGTGTGAGTGTAGCAAGCAAATGTGATCGTCGCCCCCCTCGGCAGCCTTTGAGTGGAATTAGGAAATTTCTTAAGAGATTTCTTCTGGAATTTCTTAAGGATCTCAAAAACGACATTCAGTTATGTTTATAGTCTTCGTCCTTAGCTAGATTTACGTGTAAATATCTATATAAATATTGTATATGTATCCTAGTGTTAGACTCGTGTAGACTCTTCCAAGTTCTTCTAATCGTACTGTAAGTTATTCCAAAGAAAAAGAAAAGAAAAAGAAGAAATTTCAACCCGTTACGTTTTTAAAAAATGTTTAGCCTATCTCTCGCTATAAGCAAATTATCGTAAATTATCGATTTAAATGTTTAATAAAGATCGAAAATATTTTAACCATGTGCGTTTTACATCATCGTTCATTCTCACTCGCTTCCTCCGTCCGATGCGGATCGTTGATGATCGTTTCGTTGATCGAAAAGAATTTGAATTCAATTACTCATAAAATTTTTATGAATTTGTTTATTTAGCGCCTGCCCCTCCGCCGCTTTATTTATAGATCGTAAATGAATGAAACATCATCATCGAAAAACAGGCGAGCGAATACGCGAATAAACAATAAACCCGCTCCCGATTCGGTTATTATTCGACGCTCACGAACCTCCGCCACCCTTCCCCAATCTCATATAGGCACTCTTAAAATAGCCTTCGACTATATAGCTCTGCCTAGTTCCGATCTTTCTTATCGTGATCAAAACAAAAGCAAAAAAACCCTGGCACATCTTTCGATCTGCCGCCCACTCCATCAACGAGAGAAGCAGCAGAACTGCGTGCCATTAATAATACTTTGGCGCACTGCAATCAGCTAGCTCGACAGATCGTTCAGACACTTCTCCTTGGGATCTCTGGCTCATAATTGATTGTCAAGGCATTTGGCGAAATTTCGCCAAAGCAATCCCATAATAAAAATTATTCTATGTGCGCCGACAAATACAAAGAACACAAAGAAGAGCGCCGTCACACATGAGTATACAGAGAGATATGGTAATATCTCTTATATATGGAATGTATGTATGTACGGTATATATCTATGATATAGTCTAGCAAATATGCTAAATTCCTGGGGTTTAGCGTTTGCTTTGTATGCGGATTTTCATTCAATTTTCGACGACGCTGGCGACGCGATTAGTACAGATGTGTGTGCGCATATATCTGTGTATATATAGTTCAGACACATATATATGATGTATGTGCTGCCCATTTCACGCCGATTGCAAAGCTTATTGAGATATGTAATAGAAATTTGTTGATTCTTTTGAGGCAAAGAGCACAGGGAATTCCCAATCATGAAGTGCAGCGCAGCACAGTAGATCATATTGAAGAAGAATATAAATTACAAACTTGCTTGGCATACAGATACAGATACAGACTAAGTGGAACTGTTTTATAAAAACTAGAAGAAATTCCTTAGATCGCAAGCAGCATAAGTATTATGTATTTATACTTAATATATATATACACTTTATACAAGCTCTTGAGGCCTTCAAATGTTTAGGGAAACAGCTCGAAATATTTCCATAAATCAGCGCACAAATCTAGCAGGACCAGCGCACATTATCATCAGCGAGAAGAATCGTGTTGCGGTCGCTACATTAAAATTTGCTTTAGAAAATCGTTGCAAAGAAATGGCAAGCGCTATATGCGATATAAAATGGGGCAGCTATAGGCGAAAGAGAGGGTGAGAGGAGGAGAGAGAGGGGGAGGCAGGCGCAGAGAGATCGCATTGGTTAGTATCAAACGCCGACTAAAAATTGTGCCAAGTTCCTTGCGCTAGTTTCGTGCGACAGCGCGACATGGACATCGACATCGACATGGCTGTCTAGCGGATCGACGATTCGCGGCTAGGAAAGAGAACGCGAGTCAGAGAGTGAGAGAGAAGTCGAACTGCGGCTAATTACTAACAGCGCAAATAAATATTGGAGCCTTCAGCTCGCTGACATGCTGCAATTTATTGCGAGAACGAGACGGAGATGGATATAGATGCTGCATAGTTGGCAGATTAATCAGCAAGGTCAGCGGAGCCTAGCGCACGTGCCGTCGATCTCTGAACTTTGACAAGGTCGTCGTCGTCGGGCACAAAAAAGGCCAAACATCAACATAAAAATAATTTCGTATGTTTACGTTGTGCTATAAATCTTAGAGAGGAAGAGAGAGCGAGAAAGATAGATTGGGGGAGGGAGACCTCTGCAACCTTCGAGTGATGCTTTTTGAAACTTTTGCTTGGCACACTTCTGCACTGGGCACCATTATCGATCGATTAATGCAAGCGATCGACAGCAACAAGTCGCACAACGACGACAGCAGTGAGAGCATGGCGTCATTGAGCAGCCAGCGACGCCATTTTGTTTCGCAATTGCTGCAATTACAACAAACTCGTCACAGAGCATCGAAATTGCAATCGCAATCGATTGACACGTTGAGGGCGCGTCGCGCACCTGAATCATTATGCGTTGTGGCAGTAGCCCAAGGCCTGGCAATGCGCCTTGGCATTTGCAGTGCGTGCGGGGCAGCCAAATACCTGTGTGGCAGGCAGCACCACGAAAGATAAACCGTTAGAGCAGTACACTGCAAATGCTAGGGTGATGATTGAGAAAGAATGAAATAAAAATAAAGAATAAAGTTTGCTAATTATTCATGCTGTTTCTTCTTGCATTTGGTATTGAAGATGGGTAAATTATGTATACAAAGTTGGTTAAATTATTAAATATTGGGAAGATCAATAGGAGCACTTAGCAATGAACAATGAACAAGGTGTTCGTTGCTTTGTGATAGGAGCATTATAACTTATCGAAACCTGAATAAATGTCGGAACTTTTAAACAATCCATTGTTGTAATTCAGTAGAAACCCTGCGAAAACTGTTGTTCAACATAGGTAAGTAATTGAACAAGAACAATAGGAGCATTATAACTTAGAGACTTCATTATATTGGCCAAAATAATCATACATGTAATCCTAAAAATCAAACTTAATAAGAATTTTGCTTTATAGAGTAAATAGTATCATAATATTGACAATAAAATCATTTAAAACTTATGTTAAGATAGGAATAGATGTGTTTGCAGTAACTCAATTAAAGTTGGACAGTTCTGTAGAGAATATACCTATTTTTATGTACTGCTATAAGGGCTATCTGAGTATGTAATTATGTATGTATGTATATATATCTATAATATATCAATATAACACCTATAAAATATACATATGTAGCTGTCTTACCAATCTCCCATAAACTTGAGCGCTGTAGCAAAGCGCGGCTGTACGTAGGTCCAACCAGCCTGGTTCTTGTGCTCCTCCTGGGCCCAATACAATTCCGCCCCCTTGTACTTGGCCATTTCCTGTTCCACCAGATCATAGGGAAAGGGGCACAGCTAAGGAGAGTAGAGAAAGATAACAGTAAATTGCCCTTTACTACCCCTGGCCCCTCTTCATACTAACCTGCTCCACACGGGTGAGCGCTACGCTGTCATTTTGCTCATGATCATCGCGCTCCTTGAACAGATCGTAGTACACCTTGCCCGAACAGAAGACTAACTTTTTAACACAATCGGGCTTCTCCGCAGCGCAACCATCCTCAAGTATGACCCGATGGAAAGAGCTGCACTCGTAGTAATCCTTGAGGGGACTGCGAGCCAACGGATGACGCAACAGAGATTTGGGTGAGAAATTGATCATCGGCTTGCGGAATCCCAGAGCCATCTGACGGCGCATGGCATGGAAGAGATTGGCGGGCGTTGTCAGATTGGTTATTATCCAATTGGTTTTGATGAGTTGGCGTGCCACAAAACAGGGATCACAAATATCCGGATGCTCGCTCTCGTCATCGTCGCTAAGCTGCAGAAAGCGTTCAATGCGGCCCGAGGAATGCTCCGGTCCCATGCCCTCCATGCTGTGGGGCAGGAATAAGCACAACGCCGATTGACGCACCCATTTCGTCTCACCACTGGCGATAAATGTATCGATAATGGGCTGAGCAGTGTTCGCAAAGTCCCCGAATTGCGCTTCCCAAATGACCAAAGTGTTGGGATTCGCCATTGAGTAGCCCAAGTCGAATCCCATGATGGCGCACTCAGACAACGAACTGTTGCTCACATCGTAGGCCGCCTGATCCGGATAGAGATGCTGCAGCGAGTTATATTTGCTGGCATCCTCCGTCTGATGGTGCAGCACATGGTGGCGATGCGAGAATGTGCCACGCTCAACATCCTGCCCCGAAAGACGCACATGCACCTTATCCTTGACCAGAGTGCCAATGGCAAACGCTTCGCCCAGTGACCAGTCGGTGGTGCCCTCCTCCAGCATTTTCTTGCGTGCTTCCAGAATACGCGTGATGCCTCTGCGGGAATGCGGGAGTGCGTTATACATGCGATATAACCGATATAATCTATACCCACCTGTGCACAACAAATTTGAGATATTCAGGCGGAGGTGAGTTGTATATTTTGCCAATGTGCTCGATCACCTTAGGATCCACGCCCGTGGGGCAAATCTTGAGACGATCGCGACCTTGAAAGAAACCTGTCCAGGGTGAATCTAGCCAGTCCGAGTGCTGCAGAAAGGAACTTGTTAATCAATATCATCCCCACCCCTTAGCACCCTGTGTTACCCACCCTGTAGTCCTTTTTCTTCTTGGACTCCTCGTAGGCATCATTGCAGATCTTCTCGTACTTCTTGTTCATCTCGTTGTAGTCCTCCATCACAATGACACCATCGCGCACAAGCTGCTCGGCATACTTTGCTGTGACGGTTTTCATTTTGTGTATGCGTTGGTACATCAATGGCTGCGTGAACATCGGCTCGTCCGTCTCGTTGTGACCGTTGCGCCGATAGCCAACGAGATCGATGACCACATCCTTGTGGAATTTGGCACGCCATCTGGCCGCGACCCGAGCACAATACACACACGCCTCGGGATCATCGGCATTGGCATGGAAGATGGGCGCATTGACAACACGAGCCACATCGGTGCAGTAGCGGGAGGAGCGCGAGAAGCGAGGATCTGTGGTGAAACCAATCTGATTGTTGGCCACAATGTGTATGGTGCCGTGATTGGTATACGCGGGCAGATCGGACATGTGAATCGACTCGTAGACGACACCCTGGCCACAAAACGAGGCATCGCCGTGGATAAGTATGGGCATCACTTTGCTGCCCTCGGTATCGCCCAATTCCTCCATCTCCGCGCGTGCCTTGCCCTGCACCACCGGATTGACGAACTCCAAATGCGATGGATTTGCCACAAGAGTGTAGCGTATATCCTTTTGGGTCACCCGATTGAGTCGATTTATTTGCAGGCCCAAATGGTACTTCACATCCCCGGAACCTTGGTCGGTCGCCTGGAGCCCATGGAACTGGGTCATCAGATCAACAATCGGCTTGCGGCAGATGTTGCACAGCACATTGAGGCGACCGCGATGCGCCATGCCAATGAGCACCGACTTGACGCCTGCAAAGCTTGAATAATCGACAATCTCCTTCATGACAGGTATCAAGATGTCGCAACCCTCCAATCCGAATCGCTTCTCGGACACAAATTTCTTGGCCAGAAAGTTCTCGAATCCAGTGGAGCGCGTTAGACGCTCCAGTATCAATTTTTTCTCCGTCGACGAGAAATTTATTGCGCCCGGAGTCTCAAACTGATCGCGTATCCATTGGCTTTTCCGGAACGATGTGATGCTCATGTACTCGACACCAATATGGCCGCAATAGGCACGCTCCAAACGATTCAGTATTTCTCTGCAAGAAGTCGAATGTCTTTAGAAAGATTCCGTGAGGGAACAGACAACAGACTTACTGAAGTGGCAGATACTCCTCGTTGCCGCCAATGCGCGTTGACGAGGGTAATTTGAAAATCGCATTTAGATCATCTGTTAAATAATCAATCTTGCAATTAAAGAAGATACAATAACAATAAGCTTACTGAATTGATAGTAAAAGTGCTGGTTCAGCACTGCCTTCGTTGCCTCGATTTTGCGGTTGCCTTGCGCCAGGGCACTTGGTCCCACAATACCCAGAGGATCAAGATCAGCCGCAAGATGGCCACGCGTCTGGTAGGCACGTATTATGGCCTGCACCGTCAGATGGTCGTCGATATATTTCCAGTCTGCTTCCGGAGCTTTTACAGTTGGAGGAGGCAATCCAGCCTTGGGTTGAAACATTACTTCACCACTACCACCTCCGCCACCCCCACCAGAGCCCTCAGACTTTCTGCGCTTCCTTCTCGGCGTCCTGTCCTTGCTTACTCCCCGTGAAGCACGCGGTTTATCCGAAAAATATTCGTTCCACGACTGCAAAGAGAGATAGATACACATGGGGCAAAAGGGAGAAGAACTATTGCAATCTCATTGCTTACCGAATCGACCGATTTGGGATCCCTGGCCCATTTGGTGTAGAGTTGATCCATATAACTAGCATTGGATCCATTCGCAATTGCCTCGCCATCGAGTTTTTGTTGAGAGTCGGACTTCTTTTCTCTAGAGAAGGGACTGTGAAAGAAACCACGGCTGGTCGTTTTGAACAGGTAGTATTTAGATCGCATGCTCTTGTATAAGCCGGCAGGTACGATTTTATTCCTGCTAAATCTCATTTCCAACGATAAGAAACTATTAGTATTTTAAAGAAGTCCAAAGTTATAATTTTTATGTATTTTTAAATTTTAAATGCTAATCATTTCGATTTTGACAACATTCCAGTAAGAGAAGATATAATAATTTTTTGTTATGAAATTTAAAACAACATCTGTGATATAATTTTCAAATCATCGGTTTACTATTTATTCATATTCTGTTATGAACGCTACTTAGGAATCAAGCATGCTTTGTTACTTAACAGTTCTTCACTATAGTCACCCATTTTATAAGTCACTATTGTTACTAGGGTATCCTCTCTTACTCCTCAAAGTCTTCTGTATTTGGCGTAGTTTTCTCTGATTTTCTTCTTTGACCGCATTTTCATACATTATCCCCTTCACGCGGTTCACTATATCCATCGAATTCCTGATTTTACCTCTGCGATCTTCATTAACATTTACTAAGGGACCTTTGGGTGACTCGTTCGTTTCTACGGCATCCATCTGAATCTTAGAATTATTATTGGCTTCGCGTTTTGGTTGATCCGGAAATGATTGGCTACTGCTGGGCTTATCTAAAGAGGGATCTAACTGGGATTTCTCTTGGGATTTCGATTTGCTTTTTTTTTCTTTGGTATCCGCGGTGGCTCTTTTGAATAAAAGCCCCTTTACAGTTGATTTAATGGAAGAATACGGTGATTTTTTTTCGATAGCTGACTTTGAATTACGTTTTCTCTCTCTTTTTTGAAAAATCTTTTTGTCTTGTAAAATTTCCAAGATATTTTTGTCTTGCGAAAGTTCATTGAAAAAATCATCCCAAATCTTTTTGATAAGGAAAAAATAAAAAATTAATAATATACCTAAATATTGTACAATGAAGCCGAATTTTCATTAATGTTTTTGTAAAATGCATAGGAAAGCAGTCAAATGGTTTGACTTGATTTACCTTTTCCACAGAGTTTGTATCCTTTGCCCACATTGAGAACATAAGCTCAATATATCTGACATTCGCCAGGCTAGAATAACTATCCTTATTCATTGCAATCTTTAAACAATAATATGGATCTAATTGTGATGGTTCGATTTGTGGTGGTGGTGGTCTTGTTGGTTTCGGATTTGGTTCTTTTGTGATAATCTTCTTGTCTTGTGAAAGTTCATTAAAAAAATTATCCCAAGACTTAAAAAAAGAATTATTTTTATTATTTCATTCGTCATGAACTTAACATGCACTTACCTTATCCACAGACTTTATGTTCTTTACCCAATTTGAGTACATATGCTCAATATATCTGGCATTCGCCATGCTGGAATAACTGTTTTTATCTAGGGCATCTTTTAAACAGTAATATGGATCGCTTGTAGATGCTGGATTTGGTCGATTTTCAGTCGATTGCTGTTTTGGAGGTCCTTCTTTTGAGCTGCTATCTGGAATTTTGTTCGTGCAATAAAATTGTTTTGCTAATCCTGAATGCCACATCCAGCTAATTTTGAATTTGGTCAAAACAGACATATCGACAAAACTATCTAAAATTCTGTTTCGTATTAATGTTGCTAAAATAAGCAGACTACTGTGATTTAAATACGTTATTAATGCATTTTCTCGACAATATTATCAGTGCTGTCAAATTCGTACATTAGTGTTGGAAAACAAAGGCACCACCTTAATTTTTGTCTTTTGTTAGTATTTTTTCGTTAACCTGGTCATACTGCTGTGGAGTAAGTGTTGCCAAATTGCCAAGCTGTTCAACACTAACAAAACATTGCATCTGGACAACACAAAAGTCCACGCTGGGAACGCAAAAATTGATTTGTTTATTATCTGTAACTAAACATAATCTTGTAGAATTGCCGTAACTATGAATCAATTTCATACCCCCTCATTTGGTGACGAGGTGTTCGAGATGAATGAAACGCCCATGGAGCAGACACACCATCAAACTGCTGTAAGTTCCATCATCGCAAACAGGAGCAGTGGCTACGGGGGGCAGCTACACGAGAAGTGTCCACGCCAAAGAAGTGTCCAGTTGTTCTGTAAATATTGATAATGCGTATGCCAACAACGTATTCAGGAGAGAGTCTAAGGCTGTTTCTTCAATTATTTATTGCTCTTCTCTTTCTCTCTCTTAATAAAGTCACTACGTTCTCACTACCCCAAAGCGAAAGCCAAAACAGACATCGCCACAGCAAAGCTTCAACTGATTTTGTAGATTTGGCGCGAGTTGAAATGTTTTTACAGCCGAGTACATGAATTAATTGTGACCCACCACAACTGGATAACAGTTGATAATCGTTTTATAATAGTTGGAGTTGCGCCCAATTGGAAGCGGACAACTGGAGAAGTCAGATGCGATTGTGTGTGCGGGTGTATGTGTGTGTACAGCTATACATATATATGTCTTGTAGGAGTGTCTGTTGCTCCCTCTCTATGTATGTGTGTGTGTGCGCGCCTGTGTTTGTATTGTACATACTTGGGTACATATAGCCCTAGATGATGGCATCAGTAAGCGCATGAGGGTTATCGATACAAAGCAACAACAGCAGCAGCAGCAGCAGTGCTTATCAACAAACAGCACGCACACACAAGTGCCTCACGCACACACACACATACGTATACATATACACACACTCGTACACCCCCTCCCGCACACATATAAACAATCAGCAGGTTGTGTGGACTCTTCGTCTCCCCCCTCGACTGTCCAGCCCAGGCTGGCCTGGCACAGTGTGTTATGCACAAAGCACATGTACAAACATACGCACACACATGCACGCACATACGTACACGTATGTAAGTCTACAGTGTAGCTAGCTCTCTGCCTCTGCCTCTGCTGGGCGAACGATTAATACTTTAGTTTGGTTATACATTCGGTGATTTGATTTATAATTATATTACTGTTAGTGCGCGCATCTCGAGATGAAGAAGTTGCTCGTGAGCGTCTTTCCACACAATATTTATTATTACAATGGCTTGCCAATAAAACAATAAATGTGACTAACAACTGCCAATCGGTATTTTTCCTTTTCCCTTTCCGCTCTCATTGCAGTCGCGCCGCATTAGCAGGCTGAGCAGCCTGGATCACTCGACGTTGGATCACGTGGACGACGATGAGGATATGGATAACATGGACTATGACAAAACGAACACATACACGCCCAGCAGCATCCTGTCTACAAATCAAGTGCCGCAGGAAGTGTTTACGCCTCCGCCTCTCCAGCAGCAAAGCTTGCCACAGGTGACGCCGCCGTCCAAGCCGCTGGCGCCATATGCACTCTTCTTTCGCGACACAATGACCGCCATCAAGCAACAGAATCCCGCCTGCACACTGGAGCAAATCACGTCCATAGCACAGAATATGTGGGAATCAATGGACGAGAAGCAGAAGAACGTCTACGATCAGCGGCACGAGCAGGAGAAGCGTGAATATATGCGACAATTGCGTGACTATCAGCGCAATGCGCAGCTAAGCGAAACGCTGCCAGTGTCAGAGCAATCCCAGGAGCATCAACAGCAGCAGCAGATCCCACAGCTGCAACAGCAGGAACAGCAGCAGTTGCCGCCAAACGATGTGCAGCAGCCCACGATGCCATTATCAGTTCCTGCTACAGAAAGCGAATCCAATACGGTACAGTCCCAGCCCGCGCAGCAGCCGCCCGACCAGATACAGTTACTCACGGAGGCGGCAGCCGTGCAGAAGTGCACGCGTGATCAGTGCAACAAGCCGGCGATCATCAATCCCGACTGGGAGGACGAGTACTGCAGCAATGAGTGCGTTGTCATACATTGTCGCAATGTATTCACCGAGTGGGCGCAGTCGTTGCAGAACTCACCCACGTAGTAGTATTACGTAGTACGTTGTAGTCGCACTTGTAGGTATTAACTAAAATTTAGCTAAAAAACAAACAATCGCAATCGCCAATCACAGACGCAGAAACAAACAGAGAAAGAGATAGAGAGAGAAATTACCAATCAGCTGATTAGAGCACGCTTGCGCAGCGTTGCCACCGTGCGCCAAATGAGCCGCCATGTTCACAGTGCATTGTGAATGGTAAATTTGGCGCGCACATTTAAATTCAAAGTGTTTTGTTTAAGCAACTTAATACAAAATAGAAACAAACTCGATTTACGTTTGCAAATATAACTTTTAATAAATACACACATTTATTAAACTTGCTCTTCATCATTATCATTTTATCAATATCTGTATATCAATGTCGGGATTCCTTACAAAATACATTCTCTTTCAGTTGTTTTTTTTTTGTTTATATCCAAATAACTAAAGTTTATAAATAAATGAAAAACATTCTCTTTGTATTGGCGTAAAAATTCAAATAAACAACGGTATAAAAAATTGCAAGGCTTAAAGTATACGAGATAAAGAGAGAGAGAGAGAGCGATCTAGTGAGTGAGTGAAAGGACAGAGAGAATAGATAGTTAATATAAAGAGAGGGGAAATTCTTCTTAAATGCAGCTGGCAAAGCACGTGCGTAGAGCTCTATTGGGGGATAAGTACTTGAAGCACACACTCACACAAATAATTGGAGTGTATTCACTCATTCGAATATCGAAAATGGTAAAAAATAAGGCATCGAAATAAATCAAAGCGCACTCTAAATAATATCACCGAATTTGTTTCCTCCTTATTTTGACATTGCTTTGAACTCATTAATGATAATCACTATTACTATTTTTAGTTAATTAGGCTCTGCTATTATCTGCGCGGAAGGAGTTGGGGATTAACGACAAATAGGTTGTATCTGCTGTATCTATGTATGTATCATATATAACTTGTTTAAGCAGCTTAGTAACATGGTTTTTGTTTTCCACTCTTTTGTTGTTCTCTATGGATTATTATTGATTTATCGCCTGCAACTACATGCTATTATTGACTAGAGTTGCCTTATGGGACGTGTGTATATGGGGTGTGTACTTGCTCGGCACATATTTGATATGAACCTGGAAAGACAGATGTATAATAGATAATAGGTTAATCACTGCTCCTTTCATTGCTCAATCTCATTGTCCACTCACCGCTTGCCACTTTACTCCACAATCTGCAGTTCACTGACATCCAGATCCAGATCGGCGCTATCCTTGCAGAAGGTGCTCGAGCGCTCCAGCTTGGACTCGACTCGTTGCCCATTGCAGTTCTCGTGCTTCGTGTCGATGAGCAAATCAAGTTTCTGTTTAACTGCCTGTGCAGCCTTATAGGGATGTGTGCCATTTGTCAACCTGTGACCAGGAGCCACACCGCCGTTTGTGGTACCAGTTGTTGTTGCATTTGTTGTCTTGCGCAACTGCAGCGTATTGGGACGTCGTGTGGGTATATTGGAGGGCAAACTGTTGCGTAGATTGTGCTGCTGCAGCATGCTGCTAACAGCGGAATGTGAGGAAGAGCGCAGTGGACCAGCAGATGAACGCAATTGCGTGTGCCGTTCCTCGCTGGAACTATGTTGCTGTTGTTGCTGCTGCTGCTGCTGCTGTTGTTGCTGCTGCTGTTGCAGTTTGTTCTTCTCGGCACGCTTGGCAAGAATCTCACGCGATTTGGCAGAGAGAAAACTATGACGTCCCTTTGCAGGTGCATCGCTGTCGCCAGCAGGCACCGATATGGAACGCTGCTTGAAGAGTTCCCGCGAGGAGAATGTGCTGCTCACAGAGGAGAGGCGACTTGCCCCCGACTTGGTGGTGTGCACTGAACTCGGACTGGAACCGTTTGAGGCGCCTGTTGCTGCCGCATTGTGCTGCTGCTTGAGTTGTCGCGTCGATTTGTTGGCCAGCTTCGTGCCACGTTGCGTGCCCCGCAAGGAAGACATCGTTGTTGTTGTCGTCGTCGTCGCCGGGTTCAATGTCATCGATTTCTTTGCACCATGCCCGTTGAGCTGCTGCACGCGTGCCAGCTTGGAGCTGCTCGACAGCGACTCGTGTGAGATCGTCTTGTTCGTAATCACCGAACTCTTCATACTCTCTGCCAGCGAGTCCACATTGAGATCAGAGGAGTAACGTTCCCGAGAGCCGCTCTTGGCCAAGCTATCCGTTGACATGTTGTTCGACTTGTTGCCCAGTCGCGTGCCATTCTGTGCACGCCGCACTGCCGCCGGACTGGAGTTGCGCGAACTGTCGCTGGAGGAGATGTGCAGATTCTTGGCCTGCGCTTTGCGTGCGGCTGGAATGCTGGAGCTGGTGGCACTGCGTATGGGTCCAGCGCTGCTGTTGCTATTGTTGTTGCTGCTGGCGCGTTGCTTCTTTGGCTCCAGGTAACGTGCACGCACTTCTCCCATGCGCACTGGAGGAGCCGCAGATCTTGTTGAGGCTGCTTGCTTGCTCTGCTCTGCTGCGGGTGCTGATGCAGCTGCTGGCGCTGGTGCTGGTAGTGTTGCCCTTCTTTGTGTCACCGATGCCGCTTCAGACTGTGTGCGTCGATGTGAACCCAAACTGTTGCGATCTGTTGCCGCTTGGGAGCTGGCACGCTGCGATTGCGGCACATAGGCGCGTGAATTGGACTTGAGCAGTTTACCTGGAGAGGAGGGAAAGGTACAGAGGATTACCATGAATATAAGCAGACCTTCTATATCTGCTACTTACTGTTGCCCTCACGCAAATCGTAGGTCTGTGCCTGCACACCACGCTCCGTGGTCTGCACATGTCCGGCCTCGTGTGTCGTCTGCGTGGCCTTGTACAGCTGCGTCTCCTGTGCCTGCGCACGCTTCGTTTGCGCCTGTATGGCCAGCTTGATCTGCACCAGATCCTGACTGCGTGTACTGCCCCCAAACGAGAAGGCCTTGCTCACTGGCTTGCCACTGTTTCGCTTCAGATCGAGTGGCTCCGTTAGCCGTGCCATGGTCTGTATCTTCTTGCGCAGCTCCAGATCCATGCGCTGCCATGCAGTCACCCGCATTGCACGTGAACATTGCCGAATCAGACACTGCTCCACGGCATTGACCAAGGCGCTGACCAGCCTTATGTACTCCGGCTGCCAGTCGAGCTGTTCCTCCTGCAGGCCCTGCAACTCCTTGGCCAGCTCACCCAGATTCACGGGCATGTGAATAAGCTTCGCCTGCAGTACAGTGTTCAGTCGCGTGACACGCTGATAAGTGCGACAAGCCTGTTCTGGCGTCAGTCCCGCCGCTGTGTCCACCAGCAACGACTCGAGTCGTGGAATATAACGACTGCGATCGTGGCCCAACGAGAGGAACGAATCACTGGCTATCAAGCTGGCAAAGTGATCGCCCACATACGCATACGCTGCCTCCAGTATATCGCGCAGCAACTGCTCACAAACATTACCCCAACGATAAGCAGACAACTGCGCCAGCAAATTATCACAATCCAGCAGCGTATCCAGCACTGTTTCCGAAGTCTGAGAGGGGACAAGAGGAGAGATTATTAGCTAGTTGAATCTATCAGTAAATGTCATCTGCCACTTACCATATATGCCACAATCTGCTGGCGACAACGTCCGATTATATCGGGCGGCATCTGACAGAACTGACGCGTGGGCCACACCTTCAAATAGTGGCGACACGTCCAGCGCAGGCATTTGCGATAGAGATCATCGAGTGCGTGATTCAAGGCGACGGGCAGCACCTGCAGTATGCCATCGACGCAGCCCGAGCACGGCTTGTGGAAGTTGTGGCAGTAGTTTGTCTTCAGGGCATGCGAGGTGACCTCCTTGAGACCCTCCAGTCCCAGCAGATCGGCGAGAGCGGCCAGCTCCATCAAACTAATGCCATCTGGCGGATGCGAAGCACCCGAGTAGATGTGGCACAGTGCAAAGTGAACTGCTGCATAGGAGTAGCCCTGCAGCGAGACAACGCTCTGGGATCCATGACCAGCCAACATGGCAGCGAAATACTGACAACGACTACGCAGTATGCACTTGTGGGCGCGTATGCGACGTCCGTGCACCTCGACCAGCATATCGGTGGCCACCTCCTGCAGAAACATCTTGAGCAAATCCTCGCCCAGACGACGTGGCTGACGACAACTCAGTGAAGACTCATCCATGCCGGAGCGACTGAAACTCGACGCCAGACTCGAATCGGCACTCAGATCTGTTTGAATGTAATCCTGTTGCTGTTGCTGGGCCTGACTGTTGTTGTTGTCCAGCGTCATGTCACCGGGCAACGAGTTGGAGAACTCCTTGCTAAAGTTGGGAAAAATGCGAGATAAGCTACGCAAATTGTCCACGGAGCTGGCAAAGTTCTGTATGGGATTATTGCTGCCTCCCGTCGATCTGGTCATGGCCCACGAATGTGGCCGTCCTCCGGCACGATGCTGCTGCTCATCGCGATAGAAACGTTGACTGCTGCTACGCTGATTGCCAGCGCTCTTGCTCATTGCATCCGGCGACTGCAGCTCGTGCTTGGCCACCGGTTTGTCCATGTCAGAGAGCTTGACAAAGTTCGCCGGCTGCTCTGCGTGCTCATTGACTGTTTCCAGCAGCTGCTTCTGCTTCTCAATTGTGGCATGCAATGTCTCCATGGTGTGGCCATTACACTGCAGAGGAGCAGAAGAGGAGGCGGCGACAGCCGAGGTAGGTTGCTTCTTCGGCGATGCTGTCTCCTTGGCCTCAATGATGGTCTCCATTATCGAGGTGCGATTGGAGCTGCTGCTCTGCTGCAGTGGCAGCATTTGCTGCTGCTGTTGTTGCACCTCACGCAGCGCCAACTGTTCGTCCTGCTGGAAGGTGAGATCATCGGTATCCTCAGTATTCGATGCCGGCGACAAGTCCTTGGAGAGCACACCCTCTGTCATCACCGAAGCAATGCTGCTGCTCTTGTCGTACGTCTCATTCAGCTGAGCATCGCGACGTCGCTTCTTCAGACGATCCGCAGCCGCTGCCTGTTGATCCTCATCGGAGCAACTGCTTAGGGCACCGGCATGGGAGCCACCACTATAGTCGTCATATGGCGACAATGAACTGTCCACTGAGAGCGAAGAAGCCTTCGAAATGATGGGCAACTTATCAATGATGCTCATCAGGCCAGTGCCAGAGCCTGTGCCCGCTCCCTGATCACCTCCGTTGGCAGTCAGACTGATGGAACGCTTGTAGTCACCCACAGTGGGCAACTGATCCTTGCTGTTGCTGCTGCTGTTGTTGCTGCCCCAGCTGTGTCGCTTGCTTGGATCCTGCTGCTGCTGCAATTGTCGCGACATGCGACGCAGTGCAGCCAAAGTCAGCGGCTGCTGCATCTGCTGTTCCACCTGATTGCAGCGATATTCCAGGGATTTGCTCTCCTCCTTCTGCTGCTGCTGCTGCAGCTGTGATCCACTTTTGGCCATCAATGTTTCCGTTGAGCTGGCACTGGACTTCATGACATCGTCACCACGTCGCTGGGCCACACTCAGTGAGCTGCTCAGACGCTGTGCCAAGTTGAAGGGCTCCTTGCGTCCATTGGTGGCACGTGGCTTGCCTTGATCTCCTCCAAAGTCAATGAACATGCTGAAAATGTTGCTCTTCTTGTCCCCCTCATTGTCTGCTGCCTGCGCCTGTTCCTGCTGCTGCTGCTGCTGCTGCTCTGTCTCCTGCTTAGTCTGGTAATCGCTGTGCGAGAGATCCACAAAAAAATTCGCACCCTTTGGCGCTGTGTAGGATTTGCTCAACGGCGACTGAGATTGCGCCTGCACCGGCGCTTGTTGTGGCGGCTTTGGTTTCCTGTCCATGTCATCCAGGGATACATAAAAGCCGCAGCCACTCTTATGCGAACTATTCGAATCGGTGCGCTCGCGGAAACGAGCAGGAGTAGAACTCACTGCCTCCAGGCTGGACGTGGAGCTGCTGCTCTTGCGACGCTCCTGCCGACAGTCGCTCATGTCCACCACCCAGGAGGCAATGCCTGGTAAAGGTTTCCGCAGCTGCTGTGTCAACTGTTGTCCCGTTCTCACGCGCAGCTCAACGCCCTCCAGCTCTGCATCGTCTGCAAGTGCCTGACGCTGCTGCTGCTGCTCCTCCACCTCCACCTGCTCATGGTCATCGTCGTCGTCGTGCAACGGACGAGTTGCTGCGAAATCCAATGAGATAAATCCACCCGAGACAATGGGACATGCTTCGGTGCGACGCTTGAGTCCGGGACTGTAGCATTGCTTAGCTGCGAAATCCTCAATAGACGCGCCGCCCGATACAATGGGATTCGCCTCATCGAACTTGGAACGTTTGGGGGTACGGGGCAGCGGCAGCGGAGAGTCTGTGGCATCGCTGCAATAGGCGCCCGAGTCGCGATGATGTGACAGCGAAGAGCTGAGCGTGTAATCCCGATGAATTGAGCTGTTGTTGCTGCTTCCCACATGCTCCAGCACATGCACCATGGAATTGTGTGGCGTCTCTGTGATCGGCGGCTGTGGCATCTGTGGCTGATGCACTGCCTGAGACTGCGACTGCGACTGTGTCCTGCCCTGATCGGACCACACCAGACTGTGTGCCGGACTGCTCGATGAGTAGTCCGTGGTATAGCTGAGATCGTGGCCATGATGATGATGGGAGGCAAACTTGGGACTGCTGGCGAGTGGATGAACACTAAACTGTTGCGTGTTATGCTGGAAGCTGTACGGGACCGACACGGGCGCCGACACAGGCACCGCTGCGGGCACAGTTGGAGGCGTGGTGCGACGTCGTCGTGCACTCAATGAACAATCCGCTGAGGAGTCCGCATCGGCTGCCAGGGAGACACTACTGGGTTCAGTGGCATCTGTGGCGCCACTGCCACTTGTTGCCGGCAACTGTTGCTCACGTTTCCATAGCTTCTCCTCGTCGGACAGATTGTTGGTGCCACTAGTCGAGTCCGGCTGTGGATCATCTGTTTCCACATCCGAACTGCAATTGGATTGACTGCTGCGTTGCCCAACACTGTTCACTTTGCACTTGGCGAATGCCTTGTGAAATTGCTCCAGTTCCATTGCTGCTTCTGGCTTTGCCTCCGCTTCTTCATGCAGATCCTCTGATCCTGCCTGCATGCCATCCAGGCTGGGAAACGAGAGCACTTCATCCTCATCGCGCAGCGAGGAGGCATCAATGAAGCAGGCACTGTGGCCTGACGTGCTCAGCGGTTGCTCTCGTTTCTCAAACTCCCGCAACAGGCAGCTGGCACTGATGCCCTCACCCAGGGCAAGTGGGGCTGCCGTCGCCGTTGCCGTCGCTGTGGGATACACAGACTCCCACGAGCCAGTTTCAGTGGAAACTGTTGACGTTTCCATGCAGACAATTTCCTCGTTCTGTCGCTGTTTCTCCTCTTTCGAAGGTGGCTTCAATTTGCTGTTGTAACTCTTGTTATCCCGACCAGGAGGTGCAGAGCTGGCACCGTTGCTGCTGCTGGCTGCGACTGTTGCAGCTCCGTTGCACTCCGGACTGGACACTGGCGAGAAGGTATCACGCTCCTCCTCGCCCACATCCAATTCACAGGTTTTGGTTGAGCCGCTGCCCGAATGTGAGCCACGCGGCTGAGCCTGTGTCGCAGTCGCAGTCGCAGCGGCACGCAGATCTTCACTATACTGCGGCGCCGAGGAGGATGTGGAACTGCTGCTGCTGTCTGTGGCCACGGAGGGGCTGCTGGCGTGGCTGCTGCTGCTGCTGCTGTTTGTGAGATTCGAGTAGTGTGAGTGATTGGGCGAACCACCAATGGGCGCCTCCTCCTGCTGGTCCAATGACCTGCTGGCAACTGCTGCTGCTGCCGATAGCTGCTGCACATGCGCCGCTGTTGGCGATGCTTCCATTGTTTGAACGTGGCTTGGATGGACGCGTGGATGGTGGGGAGATGAGGCGTGAGGTGTTTTCAATTGCTTTAGTGGATGGCGGCAATGGGAGTGGGAACCAGACGGGGGGCAGCAGCAGCTTGTCGACTCATCGACGCTTTTCCGGTTCGCTGCTTGAATACCAAGTGACTGTCAAGTGATTTCCAAGTGACAGCCAAGTGGCCAAGTCGCTATTGCCGTTTCACTTGCTGCTGCTGTTGCTCTTTTTCTTGTTGTTTTTCTTGTTGTTGTTGTTGTTGCTATTGCTTTCGCTGCTTTGTGGCTGTCTGCTGACTCCTCTACTTGGCCACATGCTGCATTTCTTGTGCTCGGCGTGGCTGGCCCCAAAAACAGCAACGATGAGCAGAGAGACACAACAAAAATAGCGCCAAGCGAAACCGATCCTCAGTATCTTCTGCTGCTGTTGCTAACGATGCCTCCTTCTTCACCTTCTTCTGCTGCTGCTCCTCCTTCGTATTGCGTATTCTTTTCGTTTTCGTTTTTTTCGTTATACTCCTCCCTCTTGCTATTCTTCTTCTTATTCTTCTTCTACTTATGTTGCGGTGCCCTGCTGAAAGTTCAAGCGGCGTCTCTGTTATCGTTTTTCTCCTCTTCTTCCTCCTCCTCTTGTTGCTGCTGATATATTGCCAATTGTGCCAATTGTTGCACTTGTTGTTGTAGTTGTTGTACAATTAAACTGCAAAACAGAGAAGAAATAAACAACTGTGAGTGAGCAGCACCAACAGACAGAAGATTCATTCAAGTACTTCAAGTATTATTTATCTTATTGTGAATAAAAACGATTAAAATGCAACTGTTTCTCATGCAGACACTGCATCGATTATATAAGCTTTATATGTATAATTTATCAAACAATATACGATAAGATTTGTTGTGAATTTATGAAATGTGTTGAAATCAATCAGAAAAGTGTGAGGACAAAGAAACGATTGTGCTCAAAATTCGACAGAACGTTCAATTTTACAGGTTCAGTTTCAGGCTACTTTATATAATTGTGAGTTTGGTTTTTGTAGGGTATTTTATCGTTTGCAAGTTGAGTCAACACGCGGAAATCAAAAACGTAGGTACATATATGAAAATAAATGCTTTATGAGTACTCCAGACTTATGGATCACTGCACTTCACTTACTATACTTAATTCAATTGTAATTAAGATCTGTAAATGATAAAACAATTGCAGTCTGCTGTCCTCGATAAAACTAGCCTGTTTTGGACAGAGTCGTTAAGATGACAACTGCATATAAAGTGTATATAGTTTTTTTTTATACGATTCCAGAGACAAAACACCTTCTATTTTATTTTGAGGTTAAGGAGAATAATTGCGCGTATATAAACTGGTTTATCTGTGTTTAGGGTAATTCCATTTATGGTAGTTTCTTTAATGCTGCTTAAATACCTCTCCCTCATTTCAATTTGTGGAATACTCGAGGAGATCTTTATATAACCTGAATGGTTAAGTGCAGTTTAACCTTATCTTAAACGCAGCTGCGCGAATTTAATTTAAAACGCATTTAGCTGATTATTAATGCTGCTGGTAATTGGAAAAACTATATGACTATATCCTATATAGTTTATATATGACAGTGAGCAATGCGTACAAGGCCAGTCAGCTAATATACAATAGTTGGACTATGCAATTTAAATACTATTTCAAAGAGTAAACCCAAGCAACCTAATTGTTTTCAAATGCGATAATTACTCGTAAATTCTATCAACTGCATTATCTGTCTCGGCAATAGCAATCTTTATATGATTCCTTTGCTATTCCAACAATGTTCAATAGATCACAATTAAATTGACGTCAATAACGACGACGACGCACCCAAAACCGAAACCCAACTCAGCATTTGTTGTCGTTAACCTCAGTTGCTTTGCCACCCCCACCACCACCAGCCCCACTCACAAGTTCCATTAGAAACCACAATAACAAACTCATCGTCAGCTTGACCCTCGGGGCTCTAGTGATGGTATCCGACAATTTCCCGTTGCTTCCTTTGGCTAACCCACCCCACAGCAAGCAAGGCAAACATCGACTTCTAGAATTTCAATTTGTTATCTCGGAAGTGCAAGTGCATGGAAATTTAATAAGTATGTACATTTATATCAGCATATACAAACAGATATCTATATATACATATGTACATATGTAGTATGTTTTGTGGAAAGGGGATAAGTATTAAATTTGTCAGCTAAAAGCTTTAACAGCACAATTTCGTACCCTTTGTTTGCAATACTTTAGCAGTTTCTTTGCGAACTTCCCGAGTAAATACTCATTGAACGTGCCGAGGGGCGTATAATATTCGTATTCGATAAAACCCGATCATTCAGACATTGTGTAAATATTGACGCAGTTCACTGAAATTTGATTAAGCACAAATGTTATTAAACCGAAGGTTTCTTCGCAATAACCTGAAGGGAATGTTTTCTGCTTAGTCCGTTACTTTTTCTTTATTTATAATTATACTATATATTCAGATATGAATGGTATTATTTCTCGCTTTGATTTGCATATAAAGGCACCACACGATAGACGTCTGGCAAAATGGCAGTAAAGCGTTAAACATGGAAATTAATACTACACATTCTATATAGAGAAACCTCGAGTTAATCATGCAAATCGTGCACACGACCAACAACAACAACAGCAATAAATAAATATAGAGAAAAAACAAAAGATCGATTGATTTTATGCTGTGATATCGCAGCAATTAACAAAACAAACAGATTTCAAAATAGAATATTGTTATCTTTATATGAAACGGATATGGGGCAGAGCCCTTACAGTATAGATAATGCTAAACTGGCACATAGGTCATCAGAGAACAAAGAACAAATGACAATGAATTGTAAAAACAGAAAGAAATTACGTAAGAGAACCAGCTAAGAACTGTCCAGTCAACCAGATACTAATCAACATTATCAGCAGAAATGCGATATTAATGCAAAGAATGAGTAAATTCATTTGTAACCCGATTATTGCACGTTCAATCGACTGCGACAATATGCCATACCATATGCACAACTTATTCCAGTTGTCTGTCCACATTCTACGCCATAATTGATAATTAATCGTACATTTCAATGCCTGTTTCAGTTATAATCAATAAATATGCTTTATAGTTAGGATAATCTGCTATATATACAATTTATCACAAAGCTTTAACTTTCTCAAACTATGGTAATAAATACATAATATTCGTTGTTTTGCAAGGTGTGTATAACTTATTGTTATCGCCCGCTTAAGATATTCAAATTTCAAATTTCTCCAGCGACTATGACATTAATAAACCCAACAATAGCTTGTCTTGGCTTGAGAAATGACTCAAACTCGATCTAAGAACGCTATTTCAACAGATTTACAGCTATACAAAATATACACGATCTTGCGATCTTCGCAATACGCACATCTCTAACTGGGCACGCCCCGAGGCGCAATTTGTTGGGCAATTTGTGAGCTCCATGTGATATTTGGAGTTTAGGCGTCGTTTCAAGTTGTCGCCCGTCAGCGTCAGGAGAAACCGAAGGCGGGACTGGCTAGATCAGTGAAAGAGATGGAGAGAGAGAGAGAGGCAAAAACTTGTAGGCACTTGGACAATTCGCAAACTCATCGCACGCCTGGAGCGACGACACACGACAACGCCAAACGACGACTTCGTTTCGCTATAAATACAGAACCCCATTATGATTATAATTATTACAATGTGTATACACATGTCTATGGCATTTCTTCTACTCGTATCTAAGTATCTGACTGGCAACAATGTAGCCGCATTTATAAGCTCCATCGTTTTGTCGCTTCACTCCACACTCTTTATCTCTCTCTCTCTCTCTTCTATTCCCCCCTGCTTTCCACTTGAGCTGCCTCTGTCTTCGACTGGTTTTCGATTGAGTTGAGTTGATCTGTCGATTGTAGAATTCTTTCATACATAACTTCTATATAAAACAGCTGCTGCTGCTGCCTCTGCTGTCACTCAGCTGTTTCTCTTTTTCGGGTTATTAACATAAGTTCTGTACACGACTTTCGCTTGCAATTAAGTTGCCCGATGTTGTGACTTTAAGTATCATCGGATTGCAGCCCACACTTTCTACACGTGTGAGGGGTTTACGTATCGTAGTATTGTGTATTATTATATATCATATTGTCTGCTTATTTACAATTCTTCAATCTTATACAATCTGAATTTACATGTCTATATTGTCTTGTTGTTATTGTTGTTGTTGACGACGACTTTGTAGTCGCGTCAACTTGTTACGCCCATATTTGGCAGCAAATTCAAATCTTACGTTTCTTTTATTGCTTTATCGATTGTTTAGAATCTTGGATCTGGTCGGCCTGCCTGCCTGCCTGCCTGGTCTGTCTACCTCGTCTGGGTTCTCTCTGTGAGCCAAGCGCATTACTCATTCCCCACACGACCTTTGTTTAATAACACACACCAATGTGATATTCATAGATATGGTACATACATACATACGCATCCATATATTCATATTATTTATATACCCAAATGAGTTTTATTGCAAATCTATTGAGCTCTTTGAAGCGCCTCAATAAGCGTGTGGGATTTGCGTTCTGTAATAAGAAATCTTAATTAGGCAAGTAATATGGCAAGTTAATAGTATAAATATATGGTATATAATATCTATATTTTATTAACTGTTATAACATCATAACTAGAGTGACTTCTCAGTTGAACTGTGGATACCTTAAGTACAGAAATTCCCTTCCCTTCTTCATTTAGGAAATGCAATCTGGTAAATTGACATCGCTTGCAAAAGTTCCCAAGAACACAATCGAAACATTCTTGTAAGTTAACTGCCCAAGCGTGTGGCAACAAGGCACTTACTTGGGGGGGCTGTAGGTGGCAGGGCAGGCGCTTCTTCATTGAGCTTTCGTGTTGTGCAACATGTGCAAAAGTCTGTTTACGAGGTCAGTAATGGAACCCTGATTTTTACGACCAGTGAGACGTGGCGCATTCTGGGCTTAAGGACCTTGCAACACGCCAATGTCTGTTGCAAAATGCTGATTGAGATCTTGCATGCGAGTTTTCAGTTTAGACAAGAAGAACTAGATACGCGTTTAGGGGAAAATGAAGAACAAAACATTTTTACCAACTGACCCTGAGCAAAAATACAAAACCCAAACGTGCTTGGTAATAAATCATTAAGATTTTTGAAAAACAAACTGCAAACTCAACAAACCTGGCAGCTCAACTCAATCAGGCGGAACAAGACTCCGCATGATAATTAAATCAAAAAAAATTATGAATATTATACGAGAAGGTTCGTCTCAAAAACTGTTCACTAATTGGAGAGTTTACATTGTTCCTCCCCCTCCCCGCACAGTGCAATAAACGCGCTTAATAATGCGACTTGGCATTGACATTAACTTGACCTTTGTCAACTGAGAAGAATACAACGGGACAACGACTGGAAATGAGGGAGAAAAGACACACGTTCCCCTCCTCCCCCCATTTGGTTCAAATTTGAACAATTGCAAATGATGGGAAACTTTTGTTTAATTCACAAGTTACAAATGTAACACGAACCGGAGCTGAATGATATAGACAAACTTATGATATAAATAAAATATATAGTATGTGTATACTGACCCCAGTTTCGAATTCCAAACGGATATGTACACAGCAAATGTATCATCATTGGCTCGATTTCCATAAAAGTTTCATCAAAAAACTTAAACAATTCTGTAAGATTTGTATTAAAATTTGAATTAACCCACGACAAATACTTGAAATACTCTATATAGAACTGGTAACTCAATCTGGCGTCATAGCGAGCCCTTCAAGGCAAACAAACTTTAACTCAAACAAACAAGGCCCAAACATCGCCAGTCAACTGTAAAAAACATCGTGTGGATCGAATTCACGGGAGTGTGCGTGTGTGGATCGTAATTCGATTTGCTTTGGTTTGCAGCTGGAATTTGTTTCACACACATTTTCTGTTTGAGTGGGCGATGATAATTACACAGCATTTTTTGCATTTATTACAACAAAATTAAATAACCAGACCGATCGCCTTTGTTATTGTTTATTTTGAATTGCTTTGCCATAAACAGTTGTTGCGGAAGCTTTTTTAGCTTATTGAATGTTTGTCAAGAGTCTATTCTGAATTTAATTGAAAATGAAATCGAAATCGTTTGAATTGTTAAGAACAACGACGAGTGCGGGTTATTACTGATTAAATTCCGTAAAGAAATAATTCTGATAGCTTTATGTTGTTAATCAAAATTCCCCCGTAGCCGGCACCCGCCCCCCGTCTGCCACCAATCTCGTATCTCACCAATTCGTTGAAATTTTTCGCAAAAAATAAAAGAAATGAAATTATAAACTAACAATCAGAGCCTACAAAGCGTGGCAACACACGATTGTTTCGATTTTATTATAAACAAAAGACGAGCGACGGCAATAGACGCGATCTGCACGATCCGATAACGCGGCGACAACGTAACGCACGTACTCAAAGCCAGAGACACACTAAACAATCGGCAGCAGCAGCTACCAAAGCGAAGTTGTGAGAGCGCCAAAGAGAGGCAGTGAGAGAGAACAGCATAGTGTGAGAGCGACGCTCAGCTGGGCTATGAGTGTGTGGGAGAGTGAGAGTGCCGATGGGCGGCAAGTGCAATGCCGCATTGAGAGTGGGCTGTGTGTGTGTGTGTGGAGTGTGGTTTTTTTCTTTACTCAATCCGTCTAGTGCCTGTCAGCCTGTCTGTCTCTCCGTCTGTGAGTCTGTCTGTGTGTGCCGGCGTGTGAAACTTTATGCAAATTAGCCTCCCCCCCTCTATATATGTATGCGGAAAACAAAAATAAAAGTTTATGCCTCTGCCTCTGTGTGTCTTTGACAATAAAAACAAAAACTGTTTTTGCTGATACGGTACAATGAGTGTGTGATACGATGGCCCCCATACAGCAGCCACAGTCAGCCGCAGTCAACGAGAACCTGCCTCAATTTGTTGCCATATGTAAAAAAGTTCATTGCACGTTGATTAACCAAAATAGCGGGCCTTCCAGCTACAGCAACAACAACGAAAAGAACAACAATTTTGCGCTTTTTTATTACAAACATAAAGCGTACACACATTTTTATGGCATTCTCCGCTTTGGTTGATGCTTTTGGTACGTGCTTTTCTGCTCCCCGATTAATCACTCAAATGAGCCCCCAAATGAGCGCAGCGCAGCATTTTGGGTGGCTCAAAAATACTCAGCTGCACCAACTGCGTCGCAGCCTGAGCTGATGTCACTCAACGCCGACTGCAGCAGGCGATGTACAATGGGTCAGATTAATAACAATAAAATTAAACATAATCTTTATATAACGGTGATGAGTCTAGTATACGAGTATCTAAGTTTTATCTAATTTTATTTAATGTAAATTTTACTTTAAATTCAGTTAAATTCAGTTGGCTGGCCCACTGTGCAATGGCGCCATCTGTTTGGAAGGACGCAGCAGCAAATGAGCAAAGCGCAGCAAGCCGCAACAACAAAATATCCGATTCGATATGCAAATTCGACGCATCATGAGTTTAGTTGGGGAGGAGACGCATCACAAAATAAAATTCTTATTTATGGCCTCAAGGCAAAAAGAGAAACGAGCAAAGAGAGAACGCAACGCGGGCAAATTCTAATTCAAATTTTAATGTCAGTTTTCACGACAAATGTGCATAATGGCCATAAGGTCTGCCAAGAAATGTGCGTTGTTATTTTTTAAATTTTTTTTGTCTGTCAATTGAAATGCAGAATCCGTTTGCGGCATATTCGTCTAGTCACTCCTCCTGCACACGACGCGACACGTTCAAGGTCAGCAGCGCTGCTTGATCGCTGTCAAAGTATTTCGACAGAGCACACGAAGAAGAGACCAAGCGAAAGATTGATTAAAACGATACGAAGAGGGGGCAGACATGAGAAGAGAGAGAGCGAGTGCGAACTGGACACGGCGACCGACGGAGATAAAGATGGCCAAAATTTTGAGTATTTTATGAGTATTTGAGTATTTTATTGGCATAACACGGTATCAAAGAACGTCAACACAAGAGAGAGAAACAAAACACAACGAATATGCGACTAAACTGCGTCTCTTTAAAATCTCACATTAAATACACTTTGTAATCCAATCGAAATAACTGTTATACCCCACGCATAAAGAGCATGCCAAAAATAATTAATGTTTAAACAGCAGGCCACAAAAAAGTAATTATTATAAATAATTATTAGAGCGCAGTGGCAGTTATGCATGTGTGTGTATGTGTGCGAGAGTGTGTGTATAAGCCATTGTTGCTAAACAAAATAAAAGTTTTTCTAAATTTTGCTGCTGCGTTGGGAGAGCATAGCAGCCCGACCGTTACCCCCCGTTGCCCCTTCCTCACCCCCTCTTACTCACTCTCATCATCATCACACTCTGTTAGCACAAGTTTGTAGCTTTAACTTTCCATGCTGTAAATTTTCCATTGTTTATGATTAAAGTTTGCGGCGTTTGCTTCGCATCGCTTCTATTTGTTGTAGTTTTTGCTGTGTGCGCCTTGCACCACCTTCGCACACACAACTCAGATGCAAAGTGCGCAGATAAGAGCACCCCTCTCTTTGCCTTGATCTCTCTCACACTCTCCATTCCTCTCTCTTCACTTGCTGTCGGCGCTTTGGTGCTCTCTGTTAAGCTGCGTTTTTGTTATACACTTACAGAAGATATATCAATTTGAAGTAGAAGTTTGCAACCGACCCTACAAATTATTAGTTTTAAATGTTGATCAACATTCTTTTTCAAAATAACTCAACTTGTACAAAGCATGAAAAATATAATATGTACATTTGTAAATATGTATATTAGAAAATTTTGTTCTATAATATATTACTAGTTTTGCAATAAGATACGTAACCTGCAAGGGTATAAGATCATCGGCATGCCATAAACGGCTTTTCTATCTGTTTTTTTTTTGCTTGTGCAGAGAACATTGCATCTTGATGCTCTCGGCACAAGGAAATGTACGATAATTAAGCTGACAGTGGGCGTGGCTGGGGCTGGAGCAGCATTTGCATATACAACAAGAAAGACAAAACGAATGTTTGTTCATTTCTTAATCTCGGCGTTTTTTATGCGCCATCATTATTCAACACTGAATGCTCAGGTACCGTTACACGTACATAAAGCTAACCAACTTTTGCGGTTGTTGCTCGTCAACGTTGTTGTCGCCGGCAAGGCGGTCGTTGTTGTTGCTGTTTCTTGTCTAGGCAAATGTGCAAAATGTTAATAAACTATTATTGCGCAAAAGTGTCATTACATTTATAATAATTGCAATGTCTTTTCTTCTCTCTCTCTCTCTCTCTTTCCACTTGAACTTTTGTGCAGGCAAAGGAAAGTGCAACATGAAGGGGTTAATCAATTGTATATTTATTTATTAATGAACATAATAAGACCGAACGCGCAATTAATATATTTTCTCTGCCCACACACACTCATTACAAGAAAATGAATAATTTTAGAACAATTAAGCAAATGCGGCAAGTACTCTTAAGGCACCACAAAGCGAGGCTTGAACTCCCACTCAATGACGTCAGCGACCCCGCGGCCACAAAACAAAAGAGAGGGCGGCCGAGCGGAAGAGAACAGCAGCAGCTGTGTGGCTTATGCGCTATATACGCATGAGTGTGTGTGTGTGTGTGTACGTAGACAACGTACGTACTTAGTAAAAACAAAAACCAAAAAAAAGAGAGGTTAACGAACTTCTCTGTGAGCTGGTCTCACTGGCCAATTTTTATTATTGCCCACAAGTTGTATGCTTTTCAATTCGCTGTAATTGTGGCAAGTCAAGCTTTCAATTTGCCGCAGTTAAACGAAGCGTTGAATTGAAAGCGAGTAGCGGCGAGCGGCGAGCTCTGAAACCGCCTCCATGTCCATATAATTTGCTAATCATATTTGGCAAATTATGTTGTAAGTCGCGCAATTGTACAATCAAAATGATGTGCGACTAGCGACACACACATGCAAACACAGTTGACAAATTTTCATGTCCAAAATGCGAAAACTGAAGTTGATTTATGGTACAAGTAAAAAGAAAGTCACGATATACGGTAGAAAGAGACAGCAGCAAGAATACCACGAGTAACAGTTAGGAGCAAAGAACATGCAAAAGAAGGAAAAGTCGCGTGAATCATACACGAAGTGGCACAAAAAAAGAAACAAAAACAAAAACATAATGCGCCTGTTCAACACGTTTATGGCCAAGTCAAACCAGGCAGGCAGGCGAACACGAGTGAACAACAACAACAAACCCGGCGAATTAAGCAACAGAACAATCATTTATCTTGACCGAAGAGCAAAGTTACAGGGAAGACGATAGGTAAATGACCATCGACATCGTCATCGTTGCGTCGCAATAAATGTCAACATTTGATTCGAATTAATCGAAGTGGCTTTTTTATTATTGATGGGTAACACTGGTCAAACAGCGCTTCTCTCCACTTGCTTTTGATTTATACGCGCAACATGTAAACCTGCTGTATATCAAATTGTTTTAAATGCCCTCAAAACGATTAGTCAGTGGCGAATTTCAGCTCATTCAGAGAGTCATTCGATATTGATGCCATATAAAAGTAATATACGAAACCAATAAATTAAAGCTAGTCAAACCATGACGAGTGGCGCACATACATGTGTGTATGTGTGTGTGTAGTGCATGTAATCGAGTTATTCTTGTGGCGACCGCAGTGAATGGCAAAATTTCGATGAAAACTGATGAGAATATACTAAATTTAGTAGTTAATATGTTTGTATGTTTACTAATGCATTCTATATGTTGTTTCCTTTGGTGACTTCCTTCTTGTCAGTCGATCTCTTTCCTCTTGCAAAGAGTATTTTGATTATGACTTATTCTCTTTGTTGCCGCATGCAGTTTTGTAAACTGTTTCGCTTGAGTAGTTTTGCGAAGGGCAAAGGCAAACACACATACACACCCACAAAGGTTTGTCGAGCCTTTTCAAGGTTCGTGGCAACTCCACTCAAATATTTAGATGGTACTTCTCTCTTCTCTTTACATTGTACTTCTTTGCATTTCAGGTCGCAGCACTTCAAAACTTTTTTGGCTGTTTCGACAAATTTGCATAATTTTGCACGCTAGAAACACTTCAAAAGAAATCGCATGCAAATTGAAAATTGATTTTCGTCATATTTCGATGTTGCGCAAAATATTTTTAGAGGTGTTGAAGGTTATTTGCATTATTTTCTGTTGTTGTTGTTGTTGCTGTTCTTGGCAATTGCAGTCGAGTATATCAGCACTCGAAAGTCATAAAACCTTTTACAGAGGCAATAGAGCTCATAAAAGGAATTATAACAATTGTAAGGCGCATCGAATCTAACGAAAATATAATAAAAACTTCATAACATATAAATATATTTGTTTTCTATTTATAGACTATACAAAGTAACACGTATTTTTCCATTATTTTTGATTTGCTTGATTTATGTGTCCCGAATTGCCGATTTGAATGATTGATGAACCACTGTTACGACTTGCATAATGAAGCGCTAAATTGAGATCAATTGAGAGAGCGACGAAAACAAAGAGAGAGAGTGTTAGAGTAACTAAACTGACCACAGCCAAGAGCAATGCGGAAAGGGAAGAGAGACCCACGCATATCGTTGTGAAAAATATGAAATATTTACAACCTCGTATATAGTATGTAAAAATGCTCAAGTTAGGCATGCGATTTGTAAAATGATGTGCCAAATATAAATCATAGCCAAAAGCAGCCTACGCATTCCACAGCAGGAGCACAAAGCGTGCCCAAAAATAGCTCAAGTTTAGCCGATTAGCATCAGTAGCCATAACTCTGTGGAACGTGATGAGCCACCCTAGGCTCCTCCGGGTGGGTAGGTGTGCCCAGGTTGCGTGACACTTTTGCCAAGCGGGCGGCCACACTGGCAACGCATTCTCCTCCTGTCCGCTTGGCTAATTGTTCACACCCGACACACACATACAGGGGCCACACCCAAAGCTGAAACTAATCTGTAAACAATTAAGGCGCGCTTAAGAGTGTTTGTGAGAGTGTGTGTGCGGAGATAGATATCGCTGGCTGCAACATGTAGCGCGCATTTCAAGTTAATTTGCAACGTGTGCCATTAAACTAATTAGATTTTAAATGGGCCAAGATATCGGACACCACAACGAGCGAACGCCCTTTACAACGATAAAAATAATGAACATGTATCATTAATTAGTAACGGGAAAGGGTAGATAACTTATTTTCCCTTTCGATAAATCATCAAAAACTAATCGAATCAAGTGCAACGCAGCGGCAGCGCGTAACGAATAATTTAGTAATGGAAAAGTACAAGACACAAAATGACCGAAACTATGAGACCCATGAGCAATACACAAAAACTTCGACAGAAATAAATAAATAAAGCTGATAAGACAAAAACACACACCAATACCTACAACAAAAACAACAAAGGGCGCATCGCAAGCCAGACGTTGTTTGTACATGTATGTATGTATGTGTGTGTGTATGTGTTTGTCCAAACTCATTCAATCTCACTTTCACACAAACAAACTAAAGGCAAACAATAACAAAAACAACAACAACAACATGCAAACACAATACTGAGTTCAAAAGAAATTTACTCTCTTTATCTCACAGAATTTCGTGCAGAGATCAACGCATATGTGTGTGTTAAGCTTGGAATTTATTGCTGCTCTTTGCAGGTTGTTCGATTACTGACTGCAGCTAGAGTTACGCTGATAGTGAAATGAAATAAACATACATATGTTATATATGTAAACATATGTTTTTTACGTCTGCAGCTGCACATGCAGAGACCAAACTGGTTTCTATTATCATTAAAAAAAATTGGAACATGTTTAACATACACGTATAACTACTGTAATTGCAGTTACAACACACACACACATACCTTACAACTTTAAGAGAAGTCACCCGGTTTATTATGATTGTCAAATGTCAGCTGGCAACTCTCTTGCACTCGCCCTTTGGGTGCACTCACACACGTACACACGCAATTACATACACACACATGCACGCAGAAAGTTCATTGAAAGTGTGACACGCAATATGGCGTCATTTCTCTAGCTGTCGCACAAGACGTGCCAATTAAAAAACCTCGCGCAAGAGAGAGAGAGAAAGAGCACGAGTCGGAGAATTTAATTCTAGGTCAGCGATTAAGAGTGTCAAAACTTTGATTGTTTATTGACTAATAAAACTAGTAGTTGCATTCGAAGTTGTTCGCAAAGTTAAATAAATTATCTTACGTACATAAATTAGTCACAGGCGCCGTTAGTAAATAAACAAATACATACGTACAAACACAAACACATAGGTATGTTCTTACATGTTTGGCATGTCTGACAATTTAAGCACTCTTTGGCTATTCCTTCCTGATAACAAAATATTGCATGCAATATTAATACTACACTGATCGATTACCGGAAATTTATGTGAAAATGCGAAGCAATGATAAGTCGCTCTCTAATAGATATAAAAATAGCACAATTTTTCACACATGCTTTCCACAGAATTCGCCGCAGCACAGCGAAGCACTTTAATTGAAATCAAACGAAAGATACAGTCAGACACGCTCGACAGTAAGATACCCTTCAATCTAATATGCCTACAACAACTTCTATGTTTATTGTACGATCGGATTGAAATTTAAAAGATAACTAGATACCTAATAGACACCTAACTTTATGTCGAAGTCAGAAAATGATATAATAAACAAACATATATACTTTGTGGGCACTGTTACGCCTCCTTCAGCCTAGTATACCGTTTTGAATGGTCGCAGGGTATAATAATCAACGAAAATATGATATCATAGACGAAAAATGCTCTCTCTATGTTAGTTGTGTGCTTCGTGTGGGGAAAGTGGACCCAGTTGTGTGGAAAATTCTGCAATTGTTAAGCAGCGATACGGATTAACACATTTTATAACGGCTTCTGTGCTGACGCATGCGAAACACTTGACTTTTGGCCAGCTGGAATGCCGCAGCCCAGCTCTGCCTCCCCCTTCCCACGCAGTGTGTGGGTCTGATTAAAAATCGTCTTCGTCATTCGACGTGCGAAAAGTTGAGTACATTTTAATATTTAAATGAGTAAATCATCTAACGCGAAAAAAGGCTAAAACAGCAAATGAGTCACAGCGCGTTAGTTGTTGTTTTAATATAGCATGCAGTCATTGCTGGGCATTGCTGTCTCTCTTTCTCCCAGTCTTCCTCTCTTTGTATCATACACTACATCTGTCTGCCATATTGAAATTGGGTTAATAACATGAGTACACACTCACACACTCAGATGCAAACAATTAAATTTGTCTTAGTTGTTTCCCTTTTTTTCTATTGATTTTTCTTATTTGCGCAAAATGCATAAGAGGAAATGCACGAAATGTTGCAAACAACTCAAGTGCACACTTACATACACACAATGCAAATGTGCATGCGTATGTGTGTGAGTAAAGAGAGTGAGAGCATGCCGAAAACTGAGCGGCTTATTTGTTTTATGCGGCTTACACTCGTTTACAATACACATCCACACGGAAAATAAATAAATAAATATACACATACACACACATCTATGCATGTACGAACATGCGCCAGTGTGTGTATGCGATTCCTACCCCAATTACGTCCTGGGCTCCACAGCCCACGCACGCATCACAAACAGCTGCAGCGGCGCTGATTTATCGATTTTTCCCTTCTCTCAACGGGTTTTAATTCGGCAATTATATAAAACGCGAAGAGTAACAACAAAAACACATGCAAAAAGCAGAGATAAATACGATAAACGATGAATTATAATTAGCACAGCATTGGGCCACGGCCAAATTAAAAAAAATGAGCAAAACAAAACGTACAACTAACTAAACCACCTGTCCCGGGGGAGAAAACGTAGCAAAAACGAACACGACAAGCGGCGTCTTCATCGTCGTGTCTTCAATGTATTTTTCGCACAAGAACAAATCACACGTATAATTTCTGCTAGCTGCCCTTGAGTCTTATTTATCTATGTGTGTTATACCTGATATTCACACACACACGCACGCACTCACGCCCAAAACATACGCAGAGGAGGCAGAGGCCGCCGCCTCTTCGTTTTTTTTAAAGGCAAGTATGCACATGCATTTTAGTGAATACATACATATTTTACTTTAGTTGTACTTACGTTTTTTACTTGCAAGAAATTCGCTGGAAATAGGCTAATGGCTTGGTTGGATGTTTTAACTCTATATAACTCTTCATTCGCGTCAACTTGTTATGGAGAAAATTAACCTTGTCTGGCTATAAAACTGGCCATTTAGAGTAGTTGTTGACGTTTTGTTGCTGTGCCCATACAATTAATAAGCATTAAAACACTCACTTCAGACGCATCGCAAAACACTTTCATTTAACATTTTTTTGCCATAAAAATGTTTCTTTTTTTCTTTTGTACTGCTCAATAAAAAGGAAACACTCGCGACGACTCCGCATACATAACTGGTTTTTTTATGTGGCAATTTTTCGCATCGTTTTATGCGTTTCGCTGAGCTCGGCGTCTGCAGGGGGCTTTAGATTAAAGCAAAACCTTATGTTATAATGCACCTTTTTTATTAAAAACAGCTAATATCACTAGCAATCTTGTTTGAAAATCAAAACGCACGGAGCGCACAAATTTTTCTCTCCTTGCGCGTTCAACGCGATAGAATGAAACGTTCAGCGATGACAAACTACAGCGCAGCGATATTTGAAAAGTAATCAAAACATATCGAAAGAATAATATTCGATATGAGAGAATTCTAATTGGATGTAATCGATGATTGCGGGAAAAACCAAGTTTTATTAAATTAAGCTGGTATTTATAATTAAAAATAAAGAAAATGTTGTACTGCTACAAAAAAAATTGCAAACATTTTGAATATTGTAAGTTATATTATTAATAAAAAAAATTCAGATAACCGATGCAATGCAGCAAGTGCATTTTTATTTGAATTGTAAAAATCTTAAGTTAGTATTTTTTATAGTCATTCACTCACTTTTGCGCTCATTGTACAATGGCCACATTGTCATTGGTATTATAGAAAAAAATGTTAACGGTCACACTGTACAGACGTGTCATTTGACGACGACTGTAAATACATAAGTTTTAATTAAAATTCGCGGCGTTTTATTGGTAAAATTAGCCGCTGGTTTTCACATTTGGCTCAATTCGAAGATCCAAATGTAAAGTCTCTTGCATTTGACCAAATACCAGAGTAGCGCGCAGTTAGAAACTAGCTGCCAGCGTGCAAAACATCAGCTGCTGTGTGCCCCAGCCGGACAAGGAAAAAGGCCACACCACAAAATTAAACCCAAACCCAAATTCAACCACTTGAAGAAGAAACAACGCTGTCTTGTGTAAATAATTAGTTGGCCGGCTCTGCGGCAACAGCAAAAAGAAAAACAACAACAATGGCGGGTCAAAAGTTTCAATATGATGAAAGTGGCGGAACGTTTTATTATTTTGTGTTATCGTTTTTGGCTTTAGTCTTGATACCAACAACGATTTACTATTGGCCACGTAAAAAGAAAGAAGGTTAGTTAGTGCTGCTGCTACTGCTGATTATAATCAGACTGCAGTACCCTCTCTCTCTTCCACACTCTTTCTATCACTCTCCCTCTCGCTCTTTCACATTGCATGCATATGTGTTAAATTGAGCTTTTCCCCAACTATATAAACATGTGCTGCGGAATGGACACGTTCCATTAAGTTATTCTAACAACGTTTACAAGCAGAGAGAGTTCTACGTATTGGTGAAAGCTGCGAGTGCAGCACCAGTAGCAACAACAACAACAACGACGTCTTAAGCCAGCTCACCTCACAAATGGAACACATGCACACACACATCCACACACACAGAGAGAGAGAGAGACACACAAACAAGTGTAAACGGACACGACAATCACACACGCACACGAATCACTCTCACGATCTTAATTGCGCTCTCTCTCTTCTACTCTCTTGCCTCATATACGATTCTTATTTTCAATTGTGTTTCTCTCTTTTGCTCTCTCTTAGATCCTAGCAAGCGGAAGGAGGAATGTGAATGTGCGGATTGCCTAAAGAAGAACATTATCCTGGCCAATGCGGAACCATATCGTGTGGTCAAATCGATTACCATCAAACTGTCCATTGTACTCGGCTGGGCCTTGTTGCTGTACCTCACCTATCGTGTCTCGCAGTTCGACTATGAGATGGCCAGCTTTGATCCCTTCGAGATACTCAATGTGCCGCCGACGGCAACGCAGGCTGAGATCAAGAAGGCCTACTACAAGTTGTCCAAGGTGCTGCATCCGGACAAGGAGACGGGTGACGAGAAATCCTTCATGATGTTGAGCAAGGCCTATCAGGCACTCACTGACGAGGTGGCCAAGGAGAACTATGAGAAATATGGCAATCCAGATGGACCTGGAGTCATGTCCTTTGGCATTGCGTTGCCCTCTTGGATTGTGGAGAAGGAGAACAGTGTTTGGGTGCTGGGTCTATACGGTCTGGTCTTCATGGTTGCCATGCCCTCTGCCGTGGGCGTCTGGTGGTATCGCTCTATACGCTTCAGCGGAGACAAAGTGCTGCTCGATACAACTCAGATGTATTTCTACTTCATCCACAAGACACCGCACATGCTGCTCAAGCGAGCCCTTATGGTGCTGGCTGCCAGTTTGGAGTTCGACAAGCGACACAATTCACAGGTGGTGGAACGGCAGTCGGATAACGATGAAGTGCCGGCGGTAGGTCAAGGAATATACTAAGTGTGGGGAGTAAGAACATAAGCTAATCCATCTACCATTCTCGACTGCTCTTTAACAGCTCATCAGACAGCTGCCTAATCTCAATGAGAAGTGCAAGGAGCATCCGTTGTGCCGCATGTACTCGATCAAGGCACGTGCCATTTTGCACGCCCATCTTACACGCATTCCACTCAATCCAGAGACGTTGGAGCGCGATCGTCAGTTCATTGTGAAGAAGTGTCCGTATCTGGTGCAGGAGATGGTCAGCTGTGTGCATCAGCTAGTCATGATGGCCTATGCCAGACGTGTGAATCGATTGCCCAGCATTGAGACAATTGAGAACTGCATGAAAATGTCGCCAATGATCATTCAGGGATTGTGGGAGTTCAAGTCGCCCCTGTTGCAGTTGCCCCACCTTACTGAGGATCATTTGTACTTCATGAACAAGAAGAGGCATGTAAAGAATCTGCAACAGTTTGCCCAGCTGAAGCCAGAGGAGAGTCGCATGTTGCTGAAGAATCTCACGGATTTCGAGTATGAGAATATTATGCGTGTGCTTGGCAAGATGCCGTTGATTGATTTCTCTATACGCTGCGAGGTGATTGACGATGAGAACACGAACGTGGTGACAGCGGGCGCCATTGTAACAGTTACTGTTACACTGGAGCGCAAGGATATGCGTAGTTTGTTTGGCGACACGAAGGCACCCGAGAAACAGGGCATTAAGGATGATGCCAATGAGGAGGCTGCTGGCGATGATGATGAGGCAGCTGCCGCTGTCGCTGCTGCACCCGTGAAGAAGGCTTCAGCCTGGGCTAAGCCACGCAAGGGCGGCAAGGGCAAGGGTGGCAAGAAGCCGGCCAACAATCAGAAGAAGAAGACGCAACCCAAACCGACAGCAGCTGCAACAACTGTGGCTGCAACTGCAGCTACAACAACGGATGATCAGACGGCAGCCAACTCGGAGGCAGAATCCGATGCCGGTGAGCACAGCGATGTGGAGTCTGTGGCCGGATCTGGCAGCGACGATGATGACAAGCAGAACAAGAACAATTCCTCGCTGGACGATGACGATGATGAGGAGTGGGAGCGCCTGCAGGCAAAGCTCAATAAGCGCGAGCGTCTTGAGGGTAAATCGCGCTTGTCGCACACCGTGCACTGTCCCTACTTCCCCGAGGAGAAGCAGGAGTATTGGTGGACCTACATATGCGACCGCAAGTCACGCACTCTGCTCACGGCGCCATACCATGTGACAAATCTGGTCGACAAGGAGGAGATTCAACTGCGGTTTACAGCGCCTCGTTGGCCGGGTGTTTATCCCTTTACGGTGTGCCTAAGATCGGGTAAGTGTGCAAGGCGAAGATGAGTTAGAAATATCAGAGTATAGAGAATAACATCTCTTCTCCTCATTGCAGACTCGTATCTGGGCATGGACCAGCAGCAGGAGCTTAAACTTGACGTGCAGAAGGCGCCCGCACCACCCACAGATCATCCACAGTGGGATCTCAGCGAATCGGAGCCGGAACACAATGATCAGCAGGAGAATCTGAGCGATTACACAACAGATTCATCAGATGAGGAGAATAGCAATTAGAGATGTCTCTCCCCACAGCGAGTGAATGTTCCCCTACTCCTCCTCATCTAACTCCCCCACACCCTTTCAAGAACTTGGTTTTTTGTTCTTCCCTTTTTTAGTAAATGATTTTGCGTTTTGCGATCACTTTCGCATAGGTTTTTTTACTAGTTTTTGTAATTGTGAATGAGCGAAGAAGAAGAAGCTGAAGAAGCAGAACATGGATAAAAGAGCCCGAAACTAGAGCGTAATAAATAAGTAAAGGAAACTTCATTTTAATGTCATCTGTACTAAACATAATTATAAATGTACTGTATATTTAATTACTTGGATACAAGAGAGAATAACTAAACGAAAAAAAAAAACAAAATTGTGTGAAATCGTGTGTGTTTTGTTGACCTTTTTCCGGTCAATAAACGAGAGAAAGACAAGAAAACATTTTCGAAATAAAACTATGAAAAAAGCAGTTAAGATCTCGGCTTGGTTTATTCATCATCCCCATCTCCACATAGACTATACTACTGCGCTGCTGCAGCGCGTTCCATATCCAGCAGCTGAGCTGAGGAGGAGTCCGATGAAGGTCCTGGCACAGATGGAGCTGCTTCTGTTGTTGTTGTTATTATTGCTGCCGCTGTTGGCTGAGAAAGGGAAAGAAAGAATCGGCAATTAAAGTGTAGGATACTTAACTAACTGAGAATAAATCATCGATGTTCTCTTCTTTTGTTACCCTCCACCGGCTGAACGATTAGTTTCTTTGGTTTTCTTTATTTACAATACATGTGCATTATCTTTAATGTGTGTATGTGTGTGTGCGTAGGTATGTGTGCTTGGGTTCATTTGATGAGAGTGCGGGGTATGTTGTGGTTCGTCACGTTCGTTCGTTTTGCATTACTCTTCCTCTTCTTCGCCTGAAGAAGATTCCTCAGCTTCGTCTTTGGTTTCTTCTGGTTTCGTCACTTCTTCCTTTTTCGTTTCTTCTGGCTTATCCTTGTTCTCTACCTCATCGACTTTCGGTTCCTCCTCTGCGGTTGTTTGTTCTTCTTTCTCAACTTCCTTTGGTGATTCTTCTTCTTTGGGTTCTTCTTTGGTATCTGGTTTTTCTTCTTTCTCCTCGGCAACTTCTTCACTCTTTTCTTCATCTGTAGAATCCGCTGCCTGTTCTTTTTCTACACTTGCTTCTTGAGCTGGAGTTTCTTCAGTCTCCTTTTGAGCTTCTTCTTTTACTTTATCATCTGTTTCATCTTCACTCTCTTCCTTTTCAGCTTCAACAGCTTCTTCCGTTTTCTCTTCTGATTTCTCCAGCTTTTCTTCTTTGGCATCTTCAGGTTCTTCTTTGGCATCTTCAGATTCTTCTTTGGCATCTTCAGACTTTTCTTCGGCATCTTCAGGCTTTTCTTCGGCATCTTCAGGCTTTTCTTCGCCATCTTCAGGCTTTTCTTCGCCATCTTCAGGCTTTTCTTTCGGAGCATCCTCTGTAGTTTCAGATGCTTCTTCAGGTTTTTCTTCAACTTTCTCTTCCTCTTCAGACTTCTCTGGCTTCTCTCCCTCTTCTTTGGTCTCATCTGATGCCTCGGCAGTTTCCTCAGACTTTTCTTCACCGCACTTCTCCTCACTCTCCTTTTCTTCGTCCTCCTTTTCTGTCTTTTCCTCGCTAGCATCGTCTGCTTTCTCTGTTTTGCCATCAGGAGAAAGTTAAAACAAAAGCCCAACGAGACACCTTCCTTTACTTTACCTGACGCTTCTGCTTTCTCTTCTTTGGACTCAGTTTCGCCTTCTTTAACTTCTTCGTTTTCAGTCTGGTGTATTGGATTGGTGATTGTATTGTGGGTGTGGTGAATTACAATCAAGGTGAGTTGGTGTGTTGTGGTAAGGAAATGTTTTAGAAATGGGAAATTGTATTTACAGATCAGTAAGAGTATCTAATACTATATAATATATCGCTCACTAAGCTTCTCTACTGTTGCAGCATGCCATATTAGCTTATCGGTCGCATCTACAGGTCGAATGTTAACTTGGCTTCTTGATTCATGCCTCAACTATAAATTTATGTTACCTTTTCTTCACTACCCTCTTCCTTATCGTCCGCATCTTCATCTTTATCATCTTCACCCTTTTCGGTTTCTTGCTTCTCTTCACTCGTTTCCTCGCCATCTTCGTTCTTCAAAAATATGTATGTTGCAAGATTAACAGAGATTCTCGTTGTTCAGCCGTCGCTGTTACTCGGCATGCTGCTGTTAATGCACTGTTAAATATGCTACTTGTGGTTTAGAGGGTTAAGAAAGCTTGCGACTTTTGTTTTTTAGTAAATACAAATATATTTCAAATTTTTTATTCATATGTTACTTATATATTCCGCGGATTTTTATGTTTTCGCATTAACATAACTCGGCCGCCTCACAAAAATCGTTCAGGCTTCAGCTAGCTTGCTACACAAGGGTTAAGACAATGGTGTCCAATTGGAAGCATGAGAGAAACTAAAAAGTTTATCGAGTTTTGCGGGTCAGTGTCGGTTAGTTTTTAACATAAAGATCGCATTTAATACAATTGTCATGTATGTGTGTTTGTGTGTTTAATAAATATATGTTGTAAGTATATATTTTGATAAAAAATGTCATTTAATTTAGCGTGAACACAATCGCTTAATAAATTAGTGTTTAGTATGCATGTAATAGTCGTATATATGTATGTATACACACATATACATATACATACATAAGTATGTAAGTATGGTAGCTTAACTTAAAGCTGAAGAATTTCCAGAATGCTGTTAGATTACAGTTTTATGTTATTGCTAAGGCTGTTATTAACATGGCTAGAGCGTGGTGAATTTGCTGCTGATTGCGTCGATTTGAGTTAGTATAAAAGTTGCTGTTGTTGTTGCTGCTATTTGGTTAATAGAATTATTGTTGTTGCTTCTGTGCAGGCTTGTTGTAGTTGCTGTTGCTATTGTTGTTGTTGTTGATATTTTTGTTGTTGCTGATGCAGTTGTCGCTTCGTAACAGTAAACAGAAAAGTACAAATTGCTCTCAAACCTCTGTCTTGGCCTCCGCCTCTCCTTCCGCCTTCTCCTCCGCCGCTGGTTTGTCCCCACTCTCCTCTGCCTTCTCACCATCCTCCTTGGCTACGCCGTTCTCCTGCTTCAGCTCGATGGTGGCAGTACTCACAGCCGTGGTATCAGCAGGTGCCAACTTAAGGAACACCTCCAGGGTGTCGATTTCGTTGGCCATGTCGAAGGCATCGTAGTCGCCACAATAATCCTCATCGTTGAAGATTTGCGGTGGCAGTGGGTGACGGGGCTCAGGATCGCTCACTGTGCCGCCGTTGCTTGTAGATTTGTTTTGCATCATCTCTTTTTCACTCTCCTTGCCGGGCTCTGTGATGTCGACGGTATCATACTGGATGTTCTTGCTGTCCAAGATCATCAGCACGCGCTGCTGACGCTTCTTGACCTGAAAAAAACAAAGAGAAAGAAGATTTAAAACGGTATTTTAATATGAGAGAATGAGAGTTTTAAAACGGTATTTTAATATGTAAGTAGACAAGCTCGAGAAACTATTCTATATCAAGAGTCCAAGATCGCCATTGTACATATATTTGTAAACTCAGGCGTGGATAGTTTCGAGCTAGTCACCAGCCCTGGTTTCCAATTGCCGGCAAGCCAAAACACACAAGCACACACACATAATTGTCACATATGTGCATATGGCGACTGTGTGCATATGTATGTAGTTTGTTTAATGATATCAGAGTTGTTGTTTATTACTTCACGGATGTTATTGACTTTTGATAACATTTTATACCTATCAATTTCAATCGCAGAAAAGGCAACGAAATACAAGCCATCGCACCCACTGTCGTTACCCTATCTCCCTTTCTCTCATTGCACATTGTTGTTATGCACAAAGACCGTTGTCTGAGCTCTCTTATTGGAAACATGCGAATCAAACAAAGATAGAAAAGGGAGAAGCGACAGTCGCACAATGAATCATGCACGCACACACACTGACGTAGATCTAAACAGTTTAACACATACAAACGTAGAAGCGCGATCAATGAATTCTTTCAAATAAGCTTATATGGAAATGTTTGCGGTCGTTGTGCCTGCTGCTTCTTGCAACCACTACCATCGAAACGGACGCACGCACACATGCACAGGCCAATCAAAATACCCACTTGCTGTTCTGTTTTGTTGATGACGTTTTGACTGTACTACTACATCATCGCACACAGACACACTCGCACAAAGAGTGCGCACTTATGTTTGTCATAAGCAAATAAACAAATGCATAAAATATACTGTACAGCTGATTATTTCGTTTCAGTATATATTCTATTAACTAACCATACATTCCTTTCATATGACAATCTTTTTGATTCAATCACTTAAAGACACACACACAAATGCACAAATGAATGAGTGTGTTGCCCCGCCCGCTCCACGCCCACGCAGCAGAGTGCACTACGTACTCACCTCCTTGTTTCCGGACATACCGCTTACGTACACTTTCAATACCATTTTTGCAATTAGTTTTGTGTCGTTGCGTCTTTAATTAACAGTTTTGTTTGTTTTTCGAAATAAAATATTCGACTTTCACACAACGATAAAAATATTTTTAGAACTTTCTATCTCTGCTCCTCTTTTGCTCTTGGCTCCTACCGCGATACGTAATATTGCTTATTAATATGCACGCACTGAGCTAATAGCTGATATATGTTTTCAATTCGTTGAAAACGGGTATAAAAAATATGAATCTACAAAAGTATAAAAATATTAAATATTATTAATTGCACAAATTCGCTGTGAGCTCTGCCTTTTATTCCTACTTTAGTCGTTCGTTCCAGTGTGACCTTATTGGGACAGACAAAAATAAATATTTTGTTGAACGAAAATACCGAAAAAAATACCCGAACATGTTCATTATATTTTAACTGTTTTTACTAAATATTATGAAACTGCGTCAATTATACGCTAAAATATAACAGGTATAAGGCATATATTTGAATATTAATAGAATAAACGTTTATTTCTCAATAAAAAATTGCATAGGTGACATGTATAGCATACCTGCTTTTTTGAATGCAGCTATCGGACAGTTGCAGCCCCACAGGCAGGGCTGCATGTTCGATGACAGCGTGGAAATTGTCGCTCGCCGATAGACTCGCCTCTCTGTTCACGAATCGTCGTCACGCATGCATCGGTCGTCCATTTTTCGTAAGAATCCGACAGAAAACTGAAAATTACATCGCAAAAAAGACAAATTTACAAATAAAGCACTTTATAAACAACTCTATAATAACTAAGCACAGTGCATTTCAGTGGCCTTTGAAATACTGCTCAACCCAATAAGCAATAGCAATACATATAGTTTTACAAATGAACTAAAAACGTTCGTGCATATGTACAATAAAAATAAAAAAAGTAAATAAAGCGCGTGTGAAGTGGTGCGAAGAAATTGAAGCGAAAGAACTACACATATATAACGTAAGTGTAGTCAGCAAATGACGGGCAGAATTTTCATTCTCTTAGACGTATTTTTCCTTCAAGTGCTATCTAAAGAGCTTCTCTGATAATGATATGCGTTGCGACCATTTTTAAAATTTCACAAAAAATCAAAATTCCAACTCACAGCTGCAGATGTGTGCGTATGTTTTTGAGCGTGTGTGTGTGTGCGAGCGAGATGACCATTGAGCGCATAAGCTGCTGTCATTTTGTATTTTTTTGTAATGAACTGTTTTTTTTTATTTGGCATGGTGTTTGTCACGTAAAAAAGTACTAATCATTTATTAATAAAATAATACCTAAAATTTCGTGTAAATTGCGGCAGAGAATAAAATGGCAGCAAGGCAATCATTAAAATTGTTTCTGCTGAGTTCATTAGCAGCACGCGTATGTGTGTGAGTTCGTTAGTGTGTGTGTGTGTTCATGTGTGCGGTTTGCAGTGAGGCAAAAACAGCTGGTACAGCTCGAAGGATACGCACAAGCATTATTTATTGTTGTAGTTCTTATAGTGCGTGCATGTGTGTGTGTGTGTTTGTACGATGCACGGGTTTAAGTGTATGCGTCTGTGTGAGTGGTAGTTCTTACTATGTCTTTTCTTTGGTCTCTTTCGCCGTGGCGTGCATTGCTATGCATGGGTGTGTTGTAGATGTAGTGGTTGTTCTTTTTCATGTTGTTGTTGTCGTAGTGGTGGCAAGTTGTATTGTCGGCCTGTGGCCAGGGTGAACACTCCCTTTAATTGCGCATCGCTGCTTCGTTTTCTTTTAATGCCTTCGCGCTCTGCAGAGTTGTTCCCCTCTCCCCTTCCTTTCCTTATCTTCTTGTCTACTCTTTCATCGGCAGCAGCTGCCAGGCCATAAATCGCTGAACCATTTTCTTCTTTCCTTTCATTGTGTGTGTGTGTCAGGTGAATCCTGTTTTCCTTGAAACCAGTTTTCGAGTTTTTCAAATTTTTATTTTCTTTCAGTCTCAGTTGGCAACGCATCGAGACTAGAGACATATTCATATAACTGACTTAGCTCTCTCTATTGCTATATATATTTATATTAATCGTCTCTTTCTGGATCTCATTCGCAGTGAACGCTTCCAACAAACTGTGTGGCAATAATAAGCAACAACAAAACCAATTTATTACCTACTAACTAAAAAAAAGGAAAACTATATATATAAAGAGTTATTTATATATATATATAAACCATATATAGATAATCTATCTACCGAGTTACTGGTGCTCAGATCATTAATCATAGCTATGGCATGTGCAACACTTAAACGCGCCTTGGACTGGGAGTCACTCAATCAGCGTCCCACAAAACGTCGCCGCTGCAATCCCTTCGGGCAATCTGGGAACAATTCTCCCTCACGCAGCGGAGCAACCGATGCTAGCAGTTCTGCCGGAGCCAGTTTGACCACGACGGGGCCCAGCAATCGTTATGCCAAAGAAAGTGCTGAGCTCAGTCCTTTCTCCGAATCTGCATTGGCAAAGATGTCGCCAGGTGAGTCAGCACACAGCCTGTTTTCCACACCACATCTCTAATCTCTCTGTCTCTATTTCTATCTAGATAAAATGGCTGAGAACTTGTGCAATGAAATCAAAAGACTGCACAAACGCAAACAGTTGCCTATCACATCGTCCTCGCTGGAACGCATGCAGGACTCGGAGTCGAGTGGTTCCGAAATGGGACCCGAGAGTCCTCATCGCCCGGACAGCCCACCGAGTCATCTGATGCGCCACCATGGGGACAAGGCGCTGTTCACATTCAAACAGGTGCAACTCATATGCGAGGGCATGATCAAGGAGCGGGAGGATCAGCTGCGTGAGCGTTACGAGTCGGTGCTAACCACCAAATTGGCTGAACAGTACGATGCCTTTGTGAAGTTCACATACGATCAGATACAGCGTCGCTACGAGGCAGCGCCCAGCTGTAAGTATATCCTTGCTGGAGAGCGAGCGAGACAATTATATAATCTCTCACTTGTGTTCCTTTTGCCTTCCCTTTCAGACTTGTCATAAGGCAGCCTACTCTCAAATACAACACTACGATCTTATGTGACGGTGGTTCAAACCGCAACAGCAAACGCAAAAAAGAAAAAAAAAAGAAAAAGCAAAACAACATAAAAGCCCTCATTTATAAAACAACAAACAACTACATTTTGTTTATTATATATTTTGAAATATGAAAGAGTTATAGTTTAAAACTAGAATTACATATATATAAATTGTATTGAAAAGCAACAAAGGGAGAATACTTTAACGGCTTGTGCACAGTGCATAGGCGAACAACAAAACAACAACAACAAACAACATACAAAACAAAAAGAAACTTGTTACATTTACGTTTTCATATAACGCAAATTCTAAATAAAAATGACAAATATCTATATAGTACGTATGGAAACTCTATCGTACGCAGAACGCTAATATACAAAATACACACACACAGCAAAAGGTGCAACAAATCATCTATATAAAGAAGAAAGAACACACAATTAATGAAACCTCAACAGTAGCTTCGTATATATACATATAAATAATAATAATAATTAACAAGGAAAAGAGAAAATGCAAAAAAATTGGTAAACATACATGTTAAGTACACTTAGCAATAAGGTATAATGTAAAGCGTATCAAAACTGTTGTACTTCGAAATAGCAATGAGAAGAGATTGAAGGAGAATGAACGGAGACGAGAAACTAAGAAATGCGCAGAGAATGTGAAGGAAAAGAAAATGGATGGAATACAAACGAGAAACTACTCATGAAATGTCTTTTTCATAGTTTATTTTTGCATAATAGCGAGAAAACATTTAGCATCTGTATTGATGAGATATAAGTTTGACTAACTAATATAAAGCGTATCTTATTGTTTTTTCTGGATCGTTTGTTAATTGTTTCTTCCTTTGATGTACATTTTGCAAAGTAATGAAAACAAAATACGTTTGTTTTTTCAAATATGCAATGTTTTATTTGCTTAAATTGAAAACTTTATATACATATATATATTATTTAAGTCAACTTGAACGCTTTCATATATAGAACTATATATACGCTTGGCAGACGACGACCACGTTTCATATTCATTATAAATATTTTTCACTTGATATATATAAAAACACACACATATATATATATTTTTCAATTGCCGCGATCATACATACTTTACATTAGTAATTTAAACTTAATATTAGTAAAGAAATGCCATTTTTATATTAAAAAATAAAAAAGCGATGAAGTGAAAATGTAAAATTCAGTTGTGTTCTTTGAATTTTTTCTTTGCAGTTGAGAAACTGCTATTTTGGATTAAATTAAAGCAGAGTTTTCTTAAATTTGATAATCATGGTGTTAAATGTTATTATTTGTTTTACTTATCTTCGATTGGATTTTGTATAAGAGAAGTTTCTTCGAAAATTTTATTTAGTGTAGTACAGTGTAGAATGAGCTTTTACCACCCCTATCATAGTTTTCCCAACGTGAAAAGCCACAGGTGTACAAGTATGAAATGTCGTTTTTTTAAATCGAAAAACTTGTTGAGTTTTGTGGAAAAAGAAAAAATCATTTATTCAAAGTATTTGCCGTCGCTAGCTACACATTTTTCCCATCTCTCGGGCAATTTGTGGATTCCACGCCAGTAGAACTCATCGTCTTTTGCGGCAAACCATTCATCGAGCCATTTTTTCACACTTTCGTAGGAATCGAAGCGCTGCTCGAGTGCGTGTCCCATCGAAGCGAATAGGTGGTAATCGGATGGGGCCAGGTCTGGTGAGTAAGCCGCATGCGGAAGCACTTCCCAATTGAGTGTTTCCAACGTGTCGCGAACTGCTCTTGCCGTATATGCTGGAGCGTTGTCATGGAGAAAAATTACCTTGTGTTGTCTTTTTTGATATTCCGGTCGTTTTCTCTGAAGCGCACGGTTCAAATTGATCAATTGTTGTTGGTGTGCCGTATTCACCGTTTCGCCGGGTTTCAAGAGCTCATAGTAGATGACACCGCTCTGATCCCACCAAACACAGAGCATCGTCTTGTTGCCAAAGCGATTCGGTCGAGCATTCGATGAGGTCGGTTGTCCAGGATCAACGTATGATTTTTTACGTTTAGGATTAACAAAAAAGATCAATTTTTCATCGCCAGTAACGATACGATGCAAAAACGACTTCCTTTTGTATCGTGAAAGCAAAATTTCGCATGTGTTTTTGCGCCTCTCCATCTGCCTCTCGTTCAACTCATGTGGCACCCATCTACCGACCTTCTGAATCTTTCCCATCTCTCGCAAGCGATTGGAAACTGCTTGTTGACTTACTTCCAACTGCTCTGCGAGTTGTTTTTGCGTTTGAGCATCGTCTTCATCCAATAATGCTTGCAGTTCGGCGTCTTCGTACCTTTTTGGTGGTTTTCCGTGCTCTTTGTCGTCGACGTCAAAATCACCACTTTTGAAGCGTTTAAACCACCGTTCACACGTTTTCACAGTTGGTACTTGTTCGCCAAAGGCTTCAACAAGCATTCGGTGCGATTCCGCAGCTGTTTTCTTCAAATGAAAACAGAAAATTAACACTGTCCGCGTTTGCTCTTTATTCGGCACGAAACTCGACATGTTGACTGTGCACTGAGAGTAAACAATAATGAGGATTTGCGCAAAACTATGGTGGTTCGACAGTCAAACCGACATTCCATACTTGTTAAATGTGCCAAAATATCGATGATAACATTTTCAAATTTTCCGAAAAATCGATATTTTTCGTCTATCGATGTTTTCAGGTCCGTTACTGCTCCAAACACTTTACACAGATGTACATAACATTAACACGTACATCTGTGTAAAGTGTACATGTTAATGTTATTTACATCTGTGTAAAGTGTTTTTTGACTAACTGTATATAATAAGATATATTTAAGATTCGACTGTTGAAACAGATCTTCATTGATTTTTAAGTTCCCATTATTATTCTATTATTCCTATTTTAAGATGGTGCATATGAAATGGAATCTCATTGTTTTTTAGTTTTTTAATATTATTTTTGATTTTATATATTAAATTTAAAATAAATTGAATTTTTTTCTTATTTTTCAAGTGTAAATAAAAATATTATTTTTTTCCGATAATATCGGGACAAATCGATTTAAATCGATAGTTTTGGTGAAAAATATCGAAACATCGATGTCTCCAAACATCGATATTTCGGCACCTCTGATACTTGTACACCTTTCAATTTTAAAAAATTACGCCCAGTACTCAGATCGAAAACTTGTTTGCCAGGCGAAAATTTTTCAGTGTGACCGAACGTGAGTAACATTCTGGTATTTTTGCGCAATTAAGCCTGGTCACTTTGATTTTGAGGTTGTGGCTGAGGTTATCAAAACAGAAAACGTAAATTAATTAACTCGAAAACATATCCAGAAATGCAACATACGCTTAAAACATCAGGCGACATATGGTTTGATCCATCTGGATATTATGTAGTGGCCCTGACCACACTTCTGCTGTGCATTTTAATATCGCTTTACTTTGCCAATTTTTTGAAGGACGAACCCGTAAGTAGATAAATCCTTATGCATTGTATGTATGTAAATATCTGCAATCTATAGGAACTGGAGGACGAGGGACTCGGTGCTGACGAGGTACGAATGGAGGACGATGCAGAGATGCAGGCAGAAATGCGAATGCGCCTACAAAGCGAAACAGGGGATGATGACGACGACGACGACGACGAAGCGTACGAGGAGGAGGAGCAGGAAGCCTTCAGCGAAAGTGATGTCGAATTAAATTCAAACTATTCGCACCTAATGGGACAATTAAAAGCAAAACAGTATCAACAAAAGATGGAGAAGAATCTGTCGCCAAGTCAGATTGAAGAGGAGCGACGCATTGAACGAGAACAGTTGGCGGCAATATTTGAATTGTTGCGCAGGCAGGAGGATGAGCTGAATCTCAAGGATCGCATCAGCGACACCGAGCTTAAGCAGCAGGTGAAATTGTACCGTTAATCGCACAGTATGATAATGGTACATATACCATATGTAATATGTGTATATGGAATTGAAAAGCAGACAAGTCATTCCTCCATGTGTGTGCTGTATTACGCTTCTATTGTTCACGGGATGCAGTCTATAAGAACGTGAACACCATAAATGTAGAAGCCAACGAGTCAACAAGGAAAGGAGGTTTCTCATCTCTAGAGATTAGAAATATACATTGAAATTCTTTATGTAGTTTCGATGTTTCGTTTCTGTGTATTGTAAAGTTAAGTTTACGGCATGATATATGTATCTGATACGTGATGAAGCATAAGCTACTTATATAGAATAGTACTAAGAGATGACAAAGTAAGTTGGGATTGTATTGTGTGGTAGAAACACGTTATAGGATGGAAATATTAATATACAATCTAATTAAAATACAATCTGAATGTACAAAAGTTGATTTGTTTTCTAATTGATTCCTTTCTCTATCTCCTCATTTTCTGTAAAAACTGGTGACTTAGCAACCGAAGAATTTCCATGACAACGGAGACTTTATTTATTTACTTTATCCCACATCATTCTCAGCCCTCCCAAGTGAAGTCAACGAATCTTTCGTCAAGTATTTTCAGAATCTTATTTAAACGTAAAGTTACATTAGAAAAACAGTAAAAAAAAATGGTAAACTTTGTGTATCCAGAAGAACTGTATTTGTTCGTCGAGAGTATTCGCTGTTTCCAGGTGCGCGATGTTGGGAACAGCAAATGGCTGGAGGTGCACGAGATGATCATCAAACTGAGCCAGCAGGCGACACTCGAGGTGGCTGAGCATCGCGAAGAGGAGGTCAAAGAGTTTCTCATCTCACGCGACAAGCTATCGACACTCATCCACGAGGCATACTGTGTGAATCTCTGGAAGTTGCGTGTGCTACCGCATCTACTGGAGATAGATCCCAATCCGCAGGCAACATTCTTAATTTATACTGTGCTTTATCACGAGGCCGCTGTGGTGTCTCTGCTCGATGTTTGCCTCTACCATCCCAGTGGCTGTTCATCGCTACAGGATTCGGTGCTCGATCTCATCGACTACTGTGCCCAGGCAGTGGCCCAGGTTATTGGCTTGGTTAGCATGGGCTACCACGAGAACGAGACCAAGCTGGATGTCGATGAGGCTGTGCTAACAGAGCTGGAGCGTCAGAAGCGTGATCTCATCTATAAGATTGGCCTGCGTTGCGTCTCCTTGCTCAGTTATCTGGCGGACAATGTGTCGCTGTTTCATTTGGGTGCAGCACGTCGCCTTCTGGTCACCCATGATATACCCTGGCTCATGGTAGATGTGCTCTGTTTCCGGCCATGGCAACGCAAGACCAGCAAGGGACTGCAAAAGTTCGTCGATGAGAAGTGGACTGCCGTTGATGATCCAGCAAAGGTCCTAAAGACCGAAGCCCAGGCCTGGTTCTGTATTCGCCAGCTGATCCTCGCTCCGGAAATAATGGACAACTATCCACTCAATGAAGCACGTTGCAAGCAGCTTGCTAAGGTACGCATGGAACGTATGTCTTCTTGGTGCATGTCTTAATAAAATATGTTATCCCTCAGTTACTGGGACTCATGCAAGAGACCCTACTAGATCAGTTGCCTGTCCTTATCGATCTGAAGCAGTTCATTAGTCGCATGACAATATGCGGCAGTACAGGATCTAGCAAGACTCAAAATCTGTTGCTCGAGGACTTGCCACAGATACAGGAGGAGCTCATCAAGGAGGTGGATCGTGATGGTGGCTTCTATCAAATTGCCCAAAGCCAAGACGGTATATTTCTCAATAACAACAAGGAAGAGATTTGCGCACTGGCCACCAAGTTAAGTAACGCATATGGTACGGAAATCCTATGCGAGTTGGAGCAGCTGATGTCCGATATGGAGATACAGAAACCAGAAAAGAAGACCGAGACGGACAAAGAATCATTTCACAAGTGTGGCATCTGCAAGGGACCGGCCAAAAAGAAATGCTCCAAATGCAAACGTGTCCACTACTGTTCACGGTAAGTTTCACATGGAATTTTTAAAGAGAACATTCATATCCAACACGATCCTTACAGGGAATGCCAGCTTAAGGATTGGCCCGTTCATAAGGACGCTTGCAAGGCAATTTAAATGTGAGTTGAACATGTTTTCTTCACATAACCACAGTGTTATTTTCAATAAAGAACATTCCAAAAAGGTAACAAGCCGCGTTGTTTCTTACGTTATACTGTGGATGTTTTTAATGTATTTTTATTAGTTAAGCAATAAAAATCTGCCACGTAGTCTCTCATTCAACAGACGGAATCAGTGTTTAACTGTTCTGTCTGAGATGGTCCTTAACCACATCCAAAGCGGGCGTTTCCTCACCGAAGTCCTTGATGACGACAACAGAGCAGCCGCACACCTTACGGGGCTTGCCCTCCTTGTCGATCTTGCACAGGCCAGACCATTCACCCAATTTCTTGTGCGAGTCCACGCGGATCAGGGGAATCTGATGTTCGTTGCACAGGGCAGTGACAAGCTTCTTGTAGTTGGGCTCATCGAAAGATTCGGCCAAGATGCAGAGGACAGCCTGACGCCTGAAGAAAAAGAAAACCAAATTAATTATGTCGTCTACTACAAGGGTTTTTCCCATTTGCTTTTTTCATTTAAATTAACTCAGTAATTGGAGATTTGTTAATCAATGTAAAATTCATAAACACGGACCAATTAATTTCATCAGCGGAGATGTATCAAATTTCAGCGTTTACACGATGAAGTTACAGCCAAATTCACTATATTCATCGTGTAAACGCTATTCGTTATTATTGCTTACTTGTCCAAAGCTTTGCAGGCCTGGTGAATGCCGTGAACGAGTCCATCGGCAATCAGCGACTTCTTGAGCACTTCTTGCAGCGCGGTGTTTATGTCCATGGCACCGCCAAGAACGGGCGCAGCAGAGGGCACATCACTGTTAAAATAAAGTAAATACGATTGTTAGCAAATAATCATCACAGATATCCGGCATAAAAGCACACTTTATATGCAATATTCAGTAATTGGAAGATTTTTAATCAACGTAAATTCATAAACACGGACCAATTAATTTCATCAACATAAAAAATAAGTCGGCATCTTCTTTTAAATCAGAATTTAAGTTTTTTAAACTTACACATCAACGTCGGCCATGTTTAAGTAGTTGAGGTCGCGCTGCACTGCAAACGAGAATAATAAAATTGATATTAGTACTGATGGCGCCCATATTTACGAATTATATTCGAAGCGGCTTCGGCACAAAAATAAAACACTTTCTTACCTTTTTGACAACCGGAAAGAAAGAGAACAGGAAAGTGCTGCAGCTAACTTCATGTTTTAGGTGAGTGTTGGGCAATCCAAAAACAAGCAGCCAGAAAATAGCTGACTGCTATGGTATTCTTAGTAACTGTGCCGGTTAATTTTAAATGACAAAATATATAATAAATTTAATTTAACTGATATTTATCATAATGTTATATTAGTTATTTTCATTATAAGATTAACATAAATATTTAATTTATTTTAATTTTTATATTCAGTTGCTAGAGAATGTTAGAGACAATACTATCGCATGCGTGAAAATACATGGGTGTATTTTAGTACATTTTCAGCGGCCGATATTTCAGTAATTTTGCGCCCAAAAACTAAGGAGCAGCCAAGCAGCTCCAACAATTAGGGAAATACGCTATAAATAGCTCATAATAGGTGTAATTTAACTAAGTCATAGGTTATAGAGTGATATAAAGTCAATTGTAGACTTCAGCTTCACAGTGCAATAACGTGCTTATGTTTACATAAGCAGCCAGTAATAATCACAACGACAACAACAATGACAAGCAAGCTGAAGTAAGTTTCGCTGTCTGCCCGCGTCAGCCTCCGGTCCCACTGTACCGCCCCGCCGACGGGTCGTAGTTTAAAAAATATCTACAAATGGTACCACGTGCTCGTGTTATTCGTAAATCTAATCTGCCGAAATTTACAGTGCCATGTGAAAATCGTTAGCCACTGCCAGTCCCAAGCCCCTATGGTTGTGTGTATGCATGGCATGCTTCAAATTCTGTTATCTAAATACTATAATATTCCTTTATGTGTTCCGCTAATCCGTTTGGCAGCTGGTCGGGGCATGAATGAACTTCCAAATTGTAGCTATCTATTTATCTATCTATCTAACCTAATAAGCATATGTTTTGTGTTGATAAAAAACATTCTTGTTAACAAATACAACTATGCGCCGCGTAAACAAGTATCAACACAGTGGGAACCATTAGATGTGTGTCCATAATCGTATCGATTGTGACTAACAAATTAAATGGCATTCGTATATAATCGTACATTATTTGTTTTTTATGTTCAAATAATAAATTAACTTTTGAAATATATTAAATATCGTTTTCCAAGCATTATTATTGTATCGATATTTTCTGCGATATCTCGAGTGGTATGCGTAGTATTACCGGCAGCACTGTATCGCACAATTGGGGGCTATCGCCGCGGTTCATCGACAACTGATACTGTCTCTGATAACTATTTGCCGCGGGCGTCGGCTGTTTCAATTGCTAATTAGAGTATGAGCTCTCGAGTGGCAAACATGTGCGACAGAGTATTTTTAAGAAGGCCAAGGTTTCATATAGACTATATGGGGAATCGCCCACTCTTACTTTGTGCTATTGACTAATGTATTAATTGCAGGGAAGGCATCCTGGTCGGCTGCGGCAATCCTTTGCTGGATATTTCGGCACCAGTTCCATTGGACTTCCTGAAGAAATATGACATGAAAGAGGACGACGCCATACTGGCCGAGGAGCGTCATATGCCTATCTATCGGGAGCTGGTCGATAATTTCCAGGCGGAGTTCCTAGCTGGCGGTTCTGTGCAGAACTCATTGCGTATTGCTCAATGGATACTGGGACAGCCGAATGTGGCTGTCTTCTTTGGTTGTGTGGGTAAGGATGACTATGCGGATAAGTTAAGGGAGAAGGCTCGCTCTGCCGGCGTCGATGTGCACTATCAAGTCAGCGAGGACACGCCAACTGGCACCTGTGCTGTCCTCATAACGGGCACACATCGTTCGCTTTGCGCCAATCTGGCGGCAGCCAACAATTTCACCATCGATCATTTGGAACATCCGGTGAACAAAGCTCTCGTAGAGAATGGCCACTACTATTATATATCAGTAAGTATAAATAGTTTTAATGAATCGAATTCAATTTCAAGATGACTCTCCTTTCTCCTATTCTTCTCAGGGCTTCTTCCTGACCGTTAGTCCGCCCAGCATAATGCGCGTGGCCACCACCGCCCATGCGAACAAGCGACCGTTCCTAATGAACCTCAGCGCACCATTCATATCGCAATTCTTCATGCAACCGCTGCTGGAAGTAATGCCCTATGTGGACATCATCTTCGGCAATGAGTCGGAGGCGCATGCATTTGCCACCGCTCAGGGCTGGCCTGCTGACGAGGATCTGCGTGAGATTGGCAAGCGTCTGGTTGGGCTGGAGAAGAAGAATCCAACACGGCCTCGCATTGCCATACTCACGCAGGGTTGTGACCCGGTGCTGTTGATACAGCACGATTCCGTGCAGGAGTTCCCAGTCAAACGTTTGGCGGAGCATGAAATTGTGGATACAAATGGCGCTGGGGATGCATTCGTTGGAGGTTTTCTGGCGCAGTTCGTGCAGGACAAATCGCTGGACGTTTGCATACGCTGTGGCAACTATGCGGCTGCTCATATTATCAAGAATCCCGGCTGTACGTATTCTGGTGCGCCAGAGTTTGTCGAATAATTATTATTATCAGCTGGGAAGAACACCCACACCAAGAGACACACACAAACATACCGAAATACACACACACACCCACACACAGGCAAGCAGAGTACACCAAGAGTCATTGCGCAAATAGTTTTGCATTCGCTGCAATTAAGTTCAAAGAGTGTCTAAGACAATTTTGTTATTATTGGTTATTTGTACATATAATCCACAAACACACACACACAACACACACACGTATATATGTGTAACGAACGGAACTTGAGCCTTGTGGTTTATATACAAAGTTAGAGCAATATTCGAATTTAAATTGATAATAATAAAAAAACAAAACACAAACATACACCTTAAAGAGATGAGTTTGCATTCTTTATATTGATAGTTTACTGACCCAGAGATAACCTATGCTGAATTTGCAAAATATGCTTGTTGAAATAACATAATTACATTTTAAATGAATAATAATACACATCTGTAAATATATTCCATCATATATGACGTAAGCTAGTTACACATATACCGACAGTGAGTCAGTTTGAACACTTAAGATTAGTTTGATTACAGGAAGCCGCTGATTACGACAAGATTTTATGACAGGACATAATATACCATATCTACCAGTTTCTATATGCTGCTTCAGCTAAATGAAATATTGACTTCATTGTGTTGGCAATTTTCTTAGAAAAAAGAATGAATCCTAATGATTTTTATGACTGAGTTTATTATTTATGACTGGGTTTAAGATATCTCATATGTCTACGTGCTAGTTCAGCAAAATGAACTATTAGTTACTGTAGTTTTAGTTTCTTTTTCTTTGTCGTGAATTTTTCAACTACGTATTACTTCCTCAGCCGCATAAGAAAGCAATAGTCTCTTGGGAATTGGAATTGAATTCAGTGTGCGACGTTGCGACGCTTCTATATTTATTTCGTTGTATGAATACTTTGGAAATAACAATTGAAAAATGTATAAATAGTTGAACTTCAAGTTTTTAATCTGTTTGGACAGCATCTCAGCAGTTTAGACTGTTGTTTGCTTTTGTGTTGATGACATATTTGATCCCGTACTCTGCCAGTGGCATTTTAGCTATTCAACCAAATAGCCCTTGATAAAGGGCAGGCCGGTTGGCACACGTTTCTGATAACGAACATAATCGGACTGGAAGAAATTGAGTAGCGAATATTCCTCGGCATAGATGCGATCGTGAAAAAACAGCCAACTGACTAGGGTATAAATCAAAATGCACAGCGGGTTCATCAGTATGATCTGTGTGCCAATGGACCAATAGAACCAGCCCACATACGAAGGATGACGACAGTGGGCGTAGATTCCGCTGGTTATTAATTTGTGCTCCGAATGCTTTTGATCTTGCACCTGCAACATTACAGAAAGTAATCAAACTGATCAACTTAATATCAATAAATTAACAGTTTAGCATGACTTACCAAATGTGTAAAGCTGCGTCCTGCAGTAACGATTGCCACTTTGCGTATTATTTCACCGCAAGTACACAGCATTACGCCCAGAAGCCAAATGTTGGCGTAACCTTTAAACTCGGGCAGGAGGTAGATTTCTAGTAGAAACTCCAGCCAGCTGGCTGCGGCGGCAAGGCCATAATGCACGGAGTGATTCAGCATAAATGAGTCTAGTGACAGTGTGCGGGGATTGGCCCAAGCAATCACTAGAAACTCCGAATAGTGGAAGAAGGCCATGAAGCATCCATAAACACCGAATTGCTTCCAAAGCGTGGGCGCAAAACAAATGACTAGCACGCTCACAGCCTCAACAAAACCCAAGAAAGAAGCGCGTATGGCCACCTGAAAGGGAAACATGTTCAGTATATGGAGTCCAACCATTTTGGCTACAATGAGTCATTCCATACGTACCTGATAGTCTGTGTTCCTTAGTACAAAACGTATTATTAAGTTGATAAGAAAATAATACAACAGGGGGCCCCACAGGACGGCACCCCATGCATTTGGCACAATTCCATAATAGATCTGTGGCACTGAAGGCAGCAGGACTAAACCTGCTGTGATCAGAAAACTGTACAAACTTACTCGTCCTTCGGAGGAAAGCATATCATGTCCGTCTGGCTGTGTTGTGGTTGTATAGGGAATTTGATTGTTTGAGCACATTCGAACTCAATCACAAGATTTTTGTGCGATTTTTGGTGTAGAGTACATTTAAATTGATCTACTTTAAAGCATTTGTTTAAAAAGGTAAATAAGCAGCGTAAAACCGGCAATAAGATTATTGTTATAAGTAAGGTTACGTTTTGACAACCGTTATGGCGCGCTGTTGCACGCAATATGTCAGTATTTTGTTATTATGGTCTTTTGCTAAACTTCAATTTATTGTAAAATACTTATGAATGGATTATAAAGGTTTATAAGCTTAACGTGAAGGGAACACATATAAAAACGGACAAAATAGAATAATTCTATATTTTAAATTGTATTCAATGACGTCACAAGTCATCAGTTCAGTCACCAATGTATACTTCAATGGACTTTTGTAATTTGTTCAAAAGTATCGATAGGTTAACCTGCCATATGGAAAGTATCGATAATCAGCTGTGCATGAAGCTCGATTATTCTTGTGCATGCAGGTTATGTAAATTGCTTTTTAGTTAAATATTTTAGAAATTGTTAACTAATTTGACATAAAGCCCTTACTATGGTGTTCTTAAACATCCCACTGATGGTTCGCGCTCGCGGCCCAGATGAATTCTGGCGTAAAAGGCGAATTTTCAAGCTCGCTGCGGTAAGTTGTATAAACATCATGTCAAAGACGATATTATAATAGTCCACAATTCATACAGCATTACCGTAGTCGCCCACGCAATGTATATTCCTTTGCCATACGAAGCGTTAACAGAGCACTGGCCTACGCCACAAAGGGCCGTAAACTCAAGAAACTGGACATGGCTCAGCTGTGGACAACACGAGTTGAAGCCGGCTGCCAACAATATGGAGTCGCTCTGGATACGTTTAAAGAAGGCCTCGCACGCTCCGATATCTTGTTGAACAAGTCAGTTGATACTCAAATAATTGTTGGATGTAATTTAAAGTTTTGCTTTACTTTCTGTAGAAAAATGCTGTCGGACCTGGCCATTTGGGAGCCACGCTCTTTCGAGGCGTTGGTAAATATTTCTAGAGAACGTGCAGCAGTGGAGGGCCTGCCCGACATTAAACAAAGATCGGCCTTTAATCAGGTTTACGGACTGAGCAATTTGAAGCAAGATTAGTTTAAATGTTCTTTATATTACCTTGTACAAAATATAGTTTTTACATTAACTGAAGGGTTCATTTTATTTTCTGTGATGCAAACAATAACATTGCATTTAACTTTTATTTTAAGGGGTTACGTACTAATAGAAAACAGAGAATTCATAGAATTTCAATAGCCGTCGTCTATTCCAATTTGGCCAGAATATCCGACTCGCGGAAAAGGAATAATTCCTTTTTCTCGTCCAATTGGACCTTGGTACCACCGAACTCGGGCAGCAGAACACGGTCTCCCTCCTTCACACCAACTGGAACATGAGTGCCGGTAGTCTGAAATGATGTCAATGAACATTAATTAATGTTGTAATCAACGTTCGAAATTATGAAATACTTACAGCATTGCGTGCACCGGGTCCAACAGCAACAACAGTGCCTTCCAAAACTTTTCCTACAGATTTTTCTGGCAAGACAATGCCACCTTTCGTCGTGGTAAGTGCTTCAGCGCGTTGTACCAGAATGCGGTCCAGCATGGGGATAATTCTCTTAATAGCGGCGGCCTAAACATAATTCAGAATAAATGAAAAATTAATAATTTTATTGATGTTGCAGTCACCATTGTCGAGCTGTTTAGGCTTGCGAAGAGTTACACAACAGCCCGGCACGGCGAGTTATCAATGTTTGTGGAAGCTTCGAGAAGCTCATCTTAAAATCATTTCACTGCATGCGGTGTTTTGAAACAATAATAGTGATTTTAGATAACTTACCATTTCTATGTGTTTAAATGCAAACTGGAGTTTTTATTAAGCTATAACTTAGTTAATTAATTGTAATAAGACTTGAACTACACGTGCGTACCGGTCGCAGTTGTTCCTTCTAGTGATGAAAAGTGTTCATTGAAAACGAATCTTCTTATTTGCATATTATCGATGCTTTTCCATGAGTATACGCGACGTATCGTAATATCGATAAAATAATTGCCGCGAAAGAATCAATGCAACCGTTAATCAAAACTTATTATACCCTTGCGCTATATAAAATAGACAATAAAGAGATATAAGCTTTGTTAAAAAGTAAAAGTCATTGAAGATTCCACAAAACTACTTTATTTTGAGAAGCAGAAATAGTTGAGCCACATGGTCCGCGAGCACACCCGACTGTAGCAATTTTAACCTGTTGTGTCTCTGCAACATGCGAGTACCGTAGCAATCAGTTTTTTGTAAGGACTTGATTCGAAATTATTTGCTAGTTGCTATGCAATTTTGACATGTTTGTTAGTTATTATTTTGACTGTTGTGAATGTTTTGTAGAAATAAAGGCTGTTATAACAAATACAGGATAATTAATACATTTCGATATTGATTTATTTTAGTTCTTGTGTAAAATCATATTAATATTTTATGTATACGTTTGGATTTTAATTTATGCACACTTTTAAATTATGATGCCATGCCCGGCTTCATCACCATTAGTTGGTTGTTCTTACCGTTCGACCATTTAAAATGGCCAAAAAATGGATACTATAATTGTGCAAAAGTATTTAACGGGCAGAAGGAATCGTTGCAGACTCGACATAGTATAAATATACATACATAATACATTAAATAGGTATATTTTTCATCACCAACAGAACATTATCTTTTTAACATCTTAATGATTTGATTTTTTTGATTTGAATTGTGAACATAAAATTAAACGAGAGCAACAGTCGCGCAAAACGCGACAGTGGGATACCCTTCGACCTATGTTCCCGTGTAGTTTAGTTTGTAAAATTCATACACATATGCATATGCACATGCTTTGAAATTAATCCCGACAGATGGCGATCGCGCTTCGCGCTCGCCCGCCTCCCTTGTTAGCTGACAGCAGCACTTAGTTTTATGCTCATACTTTCTTAAATAACTTCTGTGATTATTGTCCGATCGGATTGTAATTTGGAGACTACGTAGATATTTCATTCAACTTAATATATGTTAAAGTCAAAAAGTTGTATCTTTTATACAGCGCTTACAAATTGCGTTTAAAAATTAAATTATTGATTTGTGGGGGCGGTGGGCGTGGCACCTAACATTTGAAATAAACTTGATCTGCGCCGAGTACATAGGAATCTTCATTCCAAATTTGGTGTCTCTAGCATTTATAATAGCTGAGATCTGTGTGTTCATCTGGTCAGACGGACATCCGGACATCCAGACAGACAGACATGGCTCAATCAACTCGGCTAGTGATCCTGAGCAAGAATATATATACTTTGTGGGGTCTGCCACGCCTCCTTCTGCCTTGTACATACATTTGCACAAAGTTAGTGTACTCTTTTTTGACCATTTTCAATGGTCGAAGGGTATAAAAAATAATTTAAGTGGGCGTTGATAATCCATTGCCTTATACAGTCAAAACTGGACTGTAGCCATTCTTACTTGTTTTAATTTGTCATATGTGTAATAATTTACAATGTTCAATAATGTTCTTTGTTTATATTATTATTTGACAAAGTCGAGCAATTCAATCGTAGTTTTCATTACATATTTTACTTTGATATACGATTAACTTCATTATTTGATGTTTAATGAATGAATCGTACCTAGGATGCTTTTTACGAAATTAACAAATATATTGTTAGCATAAAGCCAAGTATACCACTTAAACATTTTCAATGGTCGATAGGATAAAAATAAATTTCTGTGAAACTTTAATACATTTTCATTATACACGCTGCTTGCAGTTACACCATGACATTCTTTCAAATTTACATGATCATGCAGGGAACTTTTCATTCTTAAAGAGTTTTTATAGTATAAACATACATGCATAGAAAATAATTCATGCCATGGGTTCATTCAATAATAAATAATAAATATAATTCTAACTGCCCAGACTAGTTTTGTCTTTTAGCGATATTTCATAATATGGATCTATGTTCTCGAATCCAGAATTGCTACTTGTATTCATATTAAGGGCCACTTGGTCTGAATTCCTGTTTTTATTAAACTGGCAGCTTAATTTAGAAGACATTTCCTGTAAGCCAATGCAAATGTTTCCGTATATAAGTCTATCGTGTAGTTTCTGTTGTAGTATGGCAATCTTGGCCAGGTACTGTAACTGTCCTCTTGATAAAGGCCGAGCAGTAAAATTACGTTTTGATTCCGTGATCTGAGTCGAAATAATGAAGGTACGTAATACATAAATATTAAATAATAACAATAACAATTTATATTCATACTCACGTCATCGATCTCCTTACATGTAAGCTCACTCATTGGTATATTAAATATCAGGGATATGGCGTCTCTTAGCGACAGAATACTACGATCTTGTCGTGCTACACATAAGGCCACAAATGTATCACATATTCCATTAACATTAAGTTTGTGCTGATGATAGAGTTGATCGCATACTCGGTGACTATAGTGCATTACTTTTTTGGGATATTCCGCATTGAATAGACTCAATAGTTCTGGGAAAATGCCGCCAAGTGCCTTAAGATCGAACACGTACGTATTATTTGCTGTGGCAATAATAATTACATTCATATTGCAATGCCGTCCATAGAAACTGGGTTCCACCAAAACCGAAATAATGGCCTGATCGCGTATATCATTAAGCGCCATATGGTAAGACTGATCCGTTTGTTGAATAACCACTATACGTTGCAGTTTCTGTTCCAATGATGAAACCTCATGGGGCAAAAGTTCAGAGCATTTTATTCCCTTGGATTCTTCAGGGGATGCTGCGGTGGCAAAGGATGCAACGCTATCGTCATCGCTGTCATTGAGATTCACAAAACCGCCGTTAATATCACACATTCCTACAATTACAATAAATAATTCGAAGTTATATAAAATAATTATAATCATAATCATATTATATTAAAACTAATTTGAGTGTTTGACTACAGCTGTTCGTTTATCTTTTTTATTTTCACTTTTCTCTTTGGTATTCTGTTTCGGTGTTGCCTTAATTGTGTTGATAATTGAAAAACTAAATATTATTGTTGACGTTTATAATTAAAGAACATTATATTAGCTATTAATTAAATTTATGATTGATTGGTGGCTCTGTTATATGATATTTCACATTCTGTTCGTGCTTTAACCGAACCTAATTTGTGCAAATGCCGCGAAAAAGGGAATGAGCTAATGAGCACAATTAGAGATGGACTAATGCTGTATTTGGCAATTCATAGTGATTGCACTTTTCGCATGTATGCAAATATATAAAAAAAAATTTTAAAATATCGATTAATGTGTCGCTATTCCACTTAATTCTACATTTCAATTAAATAATTTACTAATGTTTGGTAAATTAATATTTAGGAGTCAATAACAATATTGAGTTTCAATTTTTCTTGTGCAGCTGCAGCTCAGCTAGCCAATCATAGCGGCAAAACATTGGCCAATTTATCAAATGGTCTCTCTCGGTGCTTAGACAAAGTAATTTTATCAATCAGGCCAAAGACTTTGGTTTTTCTGGTCTCCCGGATCTACCCAAATATTTTAATTGTCGAATATACTAATTGCAATTGATTTTTTCATAAGCAGCCAAAGGTAAAACTGTCTCTGCATTGAGATATCATCAGGAATTGAGGAGTTAACTGCCATGACAGCCAGACCGCAGACGCTCGACCAACGGACGGACAGACAGACACTTGTGCTCTTCGGATTGCAACAAAATTGACCAGCTTTATGTTGCTAGGCTTAGGGATTTGATTTGGTTGCCGGCTACTAAACAATTCCAATTTGTGTATAATAAATAAGTTCTGACAGTTCTTTTCCTCTGTGTGCGTGGACTGATTGTTTCTTTAAAATAAAGGAAATTGATAGATTCAAAAATACCCTAAATGCCTCTCTATCTAAACATATGAGCTGAATTTGAAATTACCGGAATGTGGTAACAATATTGAAAGAATAAACTGAATGGTAAGATATAGAGAAAAATATTACAGTTCGAAGATCTATAGTTGTATAAAACCATGTTAATAAACCGTAATCTGTTGTTTTCTCAGTTTACATTCGCTTCTCTATCCCTGCCCATCTGTGTGGTCTGATTAAGAGACTTACAAACGCTAAGCGAAAAGGTTAATTGCTTTGTAAGCGGCTTGATGAAAAAATGTGGAGCTAACCACGAAGTAGCAGGCAAGGAGCTCAGGCACATGGCGGAGCTAGAGCTGACTCAACTTAATTGGTGCACGAGACGCATACCTAATGCGCTTAGATGCGGCCCAGGCTCATCGCAGCGCATGCCATCGCTCCTCATTGCTCCTTCGTTGCTCCATTGCCTCATTGCCATTGCAGAAGCCGCTTTTGTGCTTCCACTAATTAGATCCGATGGCAAGAAACCGTTAAATGCTCAGTAGTGCAGTCGGATAAGTACATTTAACAAATGGAAATCTCTCAAAGAAGATGTTTGAAATTATTTTATTTCAGATTGGCGATTCCAATTTCACATGCCATTTAATTAGAATATTAGAAGTATGCAAAACATTTTCATTACGGAATGCAAACAGACGAAGTCAGCTGGCAAATAATATGCTAATTATATATGCCGATTGTGCGCTCTATGTATTTGTGTGTATATGTATATGAACATATGGAATACGCCCAAAAATCCGAGTGGGTCAGGTCAATGAGGAGGTAGGTCTTGCGGTATGGCAGTGATTTGATGTCATGACTTAAATCAACAATAACAAGCGACAACAGCGACAACAAGCACAGGCAACAACATAGCTAACGGGAACACGCACCGACAACAACAAAAATAAGTAAAACAGAAACAAAAACAGCAACTGAAAGAGAAACAGAAACAAAATAAATGAACGGCTGATTGCGTCGGGGTTCGCAGTGTGCGCTGTGTTTAATACTTTTGCATGTGTAACATGAAAATGGCTTTGCATGTTGTTCCCATGCCTAAGGCAGCAACAACAACAACACTATTAGCAACAACGTAGCACTAATTACACTAATTGCACACGGGGCGGAGTGTGGAAACACTTCGAGCAACGATGACGACAAAACTCCAATTTGAACTTTGACTTTTGTCTGCGCAACTACGTATGGCCGAAATGCAGACGGTGCTGATCGCGTGACAGTAACGGGTAAATGTCACGACAATTGAATGATATAATAGATAAAACGTGCGCCTGTGATTTAGTAACAATAGTAGAAATAGTTAAAGTTAATTCAATAAATATTAACAAATTCTAAAAATTAGTTTAAATTTCAATTATTTAAAAAATTGTTAATACAAAAAATATAAATATCTATTCGTTTGTCAACTATCGATGGCCAGTCTCTTAGCAGTTCATTCGAATAAGTAACGAATGAAACAATGACAAACATGTAATCGAAGTAAGAAGAACCTTCACTAACAGAAAGGACAATCGCTAACAGACACTCAAAAATAAATAAGAGGAATGAAAGAAAATGAGAAGAAAGCGTGTTTTAATATTTATGTTTGACAGGCTGAGCTCTTCATTATCTTATAATATATTCTCTTTTATTTTTAAAACACCTATTACGATTTCTCTTTTTAATCTAAGCTTTTTCATAGACACATTTCATTTTGCAACAGAGATTTCTTGTCAATTCTAAGAAGGCAGAACTGCATCATCTTGCTAAATCACGTGCTCAGCTCTGTTTGGGACGAACTAGTGCTCTGGCGTTGTTAACGTCATCGGGTTAGAAGGCCGCAGCACGTTGGCATCGCGTGCTCGACGTGTGCCAACTGTTATTACGTATACGCCAGCGCGGCCAACTGTGTAGCAAATAAAACATTAAATTACGTAGGTCGCCGCTCGACCGACCATTGTTACTGTCTCCATCTCCGACTGCGTCTGTGGCTGCGACTGCGACTCTGTCTGTGACTCTAGCTCTGGAGCAGGTGTGCCATACACGTATGCTGATGTATGTGTGTGTGTGCGCGTATACCCTGCACGTAGCAATCAGCCAGACCGGGCAGACAGACAGTGAGGCAGAGAGTCTGACTGGATTTTGCAGTCAGACAGAGGTTCTGGAGCTTTGGACCGCCTGCGGTTACGTTTTGAAGTGGCCTTTAATAGTTTGCTGTCTGCAACTGCAGCGAAATGTGGCATACTATAGTATGCTGTATGTGTGGCAAGTGGAATTCGCTTCTCTCTCCATGTGTCTGCTTATGTATGTGTGTGTGTGTGTGGTTGTGGCGTGTTGGCAAACCAAAGAGCAGTTTAATGAAATAGCAAAGAAAATTGTGGCTACAGACGTGAACACACATACACATGTCCGCACAAATGGCACTGCAGCCAACGCGAACTGAAATTGTAATTATGCCGCAATTGCGTTGCAACAACTAAGCGAGCGCCGCATTTCAGTCGGCCACAAGCTGATTTACATATAATAGTTCTGGGCGAGTGTTGCCGATCCAACAATAACCAAATCGGGACAAGGCATAAGTCATAAGTAATGGGCGGTCCAAATGAAAACCGAAATCTGCAATCGAATCAATTCAAGGCAAGGTATGGTAGCAAATGCAGAACGAAGCGGTCAGTTATGACTGTTCCGTTAAGGTTCTTTACACTATTGATATATGTATGTAAATGTTTAATTTAAAAAACTTGTGGAATTATTGATATTTTATTTATACATATATTTCACTTAATTCTACAGTTGAACATTTTATCTGAATAATTGTAATACGCTTCTTGTGGCGTGTCGCTGACTTAGTCGTGTGTGGTCTAGCATGATTGCAATTGGTGTGTTATCGACTTAGTTATCGATTGGCGGAACTTGTTCGCGATGTATCGTGACTGCCACAAACTGTTCATTTCAAATATTATTTGCAGAAACTTCGAAAATATACATTTTTTACAGTGTTTATTAATTTCCTGAAATGGGCACAGTATAATAATAAATATATAGATGAAAATATGCACTAGAGGTACTAAAACAAATGATATTTAACTTACATATTCATTTATTAGAAACATACACAGTAATTTTTGATGTCGAAGAAAATGTTTCATGTTTCCGGACTCTTATGTCTTTTGATAACACGTTACCAATTTATATCATCAAAATATTTGCCTAATACCTAATATCCTCAGGGTGTACTGTATTTCTAAATGATTTGCTATTTACAGTCTCTAAAAGAACGCATACACATACATAAAATCATACAATCAACCCGATGATTTGTATTTCAAAAAGGCAAGTACAAAATCGTGTACCAGACAAACAGGGAATACGGGGATAGGTAGAGAGAGAGGGGGCAATTCGAACAAGCAGCAATTGGCAATATTTCAATTTCATCAGAGACTTTGCAACGCCTGCGGAAAATGCCAAGGCTTAGGTTAAATCCAAAAACAGCTGCTGTTGCTGCACACAAGCAGCCACAAAACATGGCTTTAATACTTTGGGCCCACAAGCCCAAAAATCCAGTCTCGATAAAACTAAATGCGACTGTGTGTGTGAGAGAGAGAGAACAAGCAACGTATGTGTGTACATATACGCTTGCTTGTGTGCGTGCAACATGGCAAATAAACAATGGCAAGCGAACAAATATTAACATTGCCAATAAACATAAGTAAAGCACAAACTGGGAAAAGAACTGGGCAATAATCCTCGAAATAATCATTATGGTCATTGGAGCAGGCAACGCCTTGGAACTTGCGAGCTATGTAAAAAATGCAATTGCCTATTGAAGCAATAACAACAACAATAACAGGAATAGCAGCGGCAGCAGCAACAGCAACAACAACTGCAATAACAACGACAACAACATGGCGACCACAACTGAAATATGTCCATGGCCCTGGGTGTATTAGAGGCTTCGCATCAGTTTTCCTCTTTATCTTAGCATCTATTCACACACACACACATACACGGAGGGCGTACCGGATATTTTAGCATAGACTAACACACACGTGCACACATGATGGACCAACAAAGCCCACAAGGATAATCGGCCTAGATTTAATGGTATTTTTATGTTACCAAAAGGATTTTTAATTGCTTATATGAGCAGATTGTCAGTAAGATGATGATGATGATGGTGATGATAGTGTTGCCTTGGCTCTTGGCTGGAACACATCCCACTTGGGTGTTCAATTTATTTTTGTAGCCAGGTGCACTGCAAATTAGACAAAAATTAGCAGAGCCATGGGCGACAGAGCATATATTGGTTGGGTTGTAGGCGAAAGTTTGCCGGTAAGCCATTTAGATGATAGCTCTGGGCATTCAAATGTTGTGTTAATTAGTTTTGGGGACTTGGGATTACATGCATGCCTAATGACGGGGAGTCTGTCTGTGCCTGTTGATTGATAGAGCGAGTTCTAGGCAGCTTGATGAGGAAAGTAAAAGGGGGAATAGGGTTTCTATCATTGCTGATTTTTCATCTATAAATAGTTTATTATATTCTATTCTGGTGATAAATATAGTTATTTCTTATTATTTGACATTTAGGTTAATGGGGGAAACATTTGAATAGTTTTTATCTATAAATAGATAGAAAACTTTCTTATTTATTGACGTTATTAACTAGAACTAAAGTTATTGCTACTTATAAATTAAAGAGTTACTCACAATATATTATTTAAATATATTTTATTCTGGCTTTAATTATAGTTATTTATTTTAATTACATTTTTACTAACAGCTTTAAGCACGCGTACACGTACTGTCATCTCTAATAATCGTCGCTCTATCTATCGATTGAGAGACCAATTGACGCTCACTCACGGTCACATTTGCTTGGCCTTACGAATGAAGGAGAGAGTCATAATATGCTGCACTCTCACCGACATACGTGATAAGCCAATCAGCCTGCACCTTGGCTCTCTCGATCAGCGCTGTTCTCCCAAGTTCAACGCACATGTGCACAACAATATGCAATGTTAGTGTGCGCTCTCATTGCGCTCTCTGAGAACATGCCTACGTGACTTTCGATTTCTACTTGTCGCTTATTTACACAATGCTCATTACGATAAAGCAATTACGATAAGGCAATTTGAAAATCTGATACTCTATGATATTGTGTGTCATAATGAGGAACTTGACTTTGCAGCTTACAGCTTTGATTAATGTACTTACTGCAGTTTCGCAAATGAATTTTAAATAGGCTGCAAATAGGAGAAAGCGCGCAGAGAAATCTGCTGTGCGAATGTCAGGCAAAAATCATCAATCAAGAAGACGCTCATTAATTCAGATCTTGACAATTGGTCAATGTACACGATTTAAAATGCATTAAAAGGCAACAGCGATGCGCAACAAAAACAAAAAAGAAGGAGAGGAGAGAGAAAACCCTGTATAAATGGCAGAATTATGTCGAAATGAGGGGGGAAAAACGAACACCGAACAGGGCAGACAGAGTAAATTGAAGCGCAGCGCAGCAGCAGCGTCAGTGTCCTGGTCATGTCCTGGCCGCGAAAATGATTAATGATAAATTATTTAAGGGACGTTGACAGCAAATAAAACAACAAGAAGAACAGGCGCAGAAGCAGGTGGAATATTTACAAGCATTAAATGTATTTAAAATGTTATTACAGTCCCTCCACTCGCTGCTGGAGTCTTGAGCACTTGATGACCCCGAACAATGCGGCGCGTAAAGTAAAGGCAAATAAATCATGAATATTATGTTTGCTGCAGCAAGGGAGAGGGGAACAAAAGTCAAGTTCATTGGCAAAAGGCACTCGGCAGCTTAACGGCTTAGAAAATGTCCGTTATGTCAGTCTGCCATGAGATTCGATCTCTGTGCGTCCGTTTAGGGAGGCTGTGGCAAATGTTTATGCAATTGGATTCAATTTTGCATTATTATTTAGTGACGTTAATTCCTAGCACTAATTGTATTGCTACTTATACATTAAAGAGTTAGTCACTATATAAAAATATATTTTATTCTGACTTTAATTATAGTTCTTTCTTCTTATTACATTTTTACTAACACCTTTAAGACACGAACTGTCATCTCTAATAATCGCCGCTCTTGCTATCGATTGATAGACCAATTGACACTCACTCACGGTCACACTTGCTTGGCCTTGCGAAAGAATGAGAGAGTCATAAAATGCTGCAGTCTCAATGACATACGTGCTAAGCCAATCAGCCTGCGCCTTGGCTCTCTCGATCAGAAGTTTCTAGGCGTATGTGTGTTTGAGTGAGAGGGTCTTGCAGTTGTGTATGCATGTGTGTGTGTGTGTGTGTGCCTGAGTGTGTACATTTGCTTTACGGGCGTTTTTGGTTTTTGTTTATTAAATTCCGGCCAAGGATTTTTGAGCTTTACTCAAATTCCTGTCAAGCATTTGCTTGCCACAAAATGTGTGCATGTGTATGCATGGCACATGCATGTGCCTGTGTCTGTGTGCATATGTGCATGTGTGTTATGCAGCTCTTAAGCTGTATGCATTTTTAAAGTTTTCATTAGTCGAAACTTTGCTCGTTGCCACAAAGTGGATAACTTGCTCCAGTTGAAAGCATTTTCAAGGGGGGGTCGAGGCATACGAAATGTGCTCGGAGAGCGTGCATAATTGCGCAGACGAAGTATGCTCATATGATGTCTCATTTCATAGATAATGAATGGCGTATCACATGCTGCGAACCGTGCACAATCGGAACAGTTTATGCCACGTTTAGAGTCGAGGCAGCCAACGATTAGCGAATTGATACACATTAAGTACACAATCGGCGAAGCGCAAGTAAAATACAGACAGAAAATAAACAAGCCAGACTCTCTGGGGTTGGGGGGAGTGAGCGAGACAGAGCAAAGCTAATTTTAGCTAAGTGGGTAAGGCAGAAATGCTGAGATTTCGTGCTGCAATGTCAGCCCAATGCGAGATTTGCCAAGCCAACTGCCAGCTTCCCTGCAGGGCTTTTCTTTTTCATATTTGTTGCCTGAATTTTACTGCTAACTGGGCAGGGAGGGGAAGGGGGAGATATAGAGAGAGAGAGGTGCGCAGCAAGTGGGAGTGCACGACAAACCAAAATAAATGACAAACAATAAAAATCGAGTATACGCAATGCTTGCTTAAAGGATCAGTGCACGTGCCTGGCTGTGAGTGTGTGTGTGACTGTGTGACTATATGTCTGTGTGTGTGTGTGGCTGTAAGTTGGCATTTTCAATGTGTTTTAAGTGCTCTGGCTGGCAGTTAAAATTATTGCTGCATAATTTCAGGCGCGCAACATTTGCGTTTCCCCCGTAATGAGGCGCATAACGAGACTTAAGTGAAAACTGTAGCGACGCCTAGCCAAAAAGAAAATATTAAAAATACATATACACACACGCGCGTACTGTCTGTCTGTGTGTGTGTGTGTAGGTACTGCAGTTGCCGCATGTTGCGATGGCGATAAACGTCGCTTGTTAATGTTTACAGCCCGCGCCGCGTGCCCTTCGCGCCTGAACAATTGTCCTGCGGGCCCTGTCTTGCTCTGCGTCTCTCTCTCTTTCATTCTCTCTCTGTCTGTCTGCCTGTGAGTGTCTGCGCCGCGCCATTGTTGAGGCTTATGGCCAGACCATTATGGACAACTGCAATGGCGACAATAACGTGTCGTTGATGTTTCACACCTGAGACACATTTGGTGAGCATGAACAGGTGGTTGGCGCAGCGCCCAGAAGTTGGCTTATACACACACACACAATCACACATACATGTACATATATAGTCCCTTATATAGGCATTTGCATAAGCCCCAAGGGAGCAAGATAGAGAAAGGGAGAGAGTAGCGCGTTGCCAAAACAAGCAAATGCAACACAAATTTTGCGGTTTTGTGGCTTTCCTTTTAAGGAGCCAACAAACAAAACGCAAAGGCTTTCAAGCTTGTTATGTTTATGGCAGATTTTCGGTTGCACGGCATATTAAATAAATAAATTTATATGGAATGGCTAAAGATTTGCCTCAAGCGACTCAAAGGCTTTGAATAAAGTGAATGTCAGTTGAAATGGAACTGAGCTTATATGGCATACTGGTATGTGCATGTATCTAAGATCTGATGTATATAATAATCTTATAGACACAAAAATGTGCCCCATAATGTTATCTTTCTTCCTTCAAGGTTCGTCTAAGCTCAAAGTTTAATAAAGTTATCGTTCTCATTGTGAATTGAAATATAACTGAGTTTATAATAAGAATAATAATATTGTAATGATATAATAAAATAAAAAAAATACAATATAAATATAATATAATATAAATCTTAGATTATAACGCATATATAAAATAAATATAAAAACCTTAAAGACATGATAAGTTGCCTAACAATCTCATCTCTCTTCCTTCTCGCCTTATCCAAGTTCAGTGAGCTATCTGCAGTTTTCTTTTGTTTTTCTTCCTCTTCTTTTTTGGCGTAATCTCAAAAACTTCAGCGATTTTTGTGGCTCAAAGTTTGCGTGCTTGTTGCAACATTTAAAGCGCGCCTCGTGCCCTAATTAAGCGCTCGGTGTATGCCTCGAGGCATTTTCCCAATCAAATTGAGCATAAATCTAAACAAAATTCTAGGCTGTTAGCCAAGAATGGGGCGGGGGCAGGAAGTGGAAGGGGAAACGGAGACGCAGACGTAGTGTGGGGGGGGGGGTTTAATTAAACCTGAAGCAACGGAGAATTTAAACGTTTAATTGAAAAACTTTAAACGCGAGTTTTGTCCCAGGAGAATATAAACGACAGTTTCTAGTTGTGGCAAAGTGGAAGAGTGGGCGTAGGGGAAAGGGAGGGGGGGCCTGCAGCATGCTACGACAGGCATCCAATACAATGCCACAAGCGGCAACTTTGACGCAGACTCAAACGAAATTTGTGAGCGACAATATTTAGTGCGCTTTTTTTTGAGAGAGAGAAAGGAGTTGGAAGAGGAGGGGAGGGAGGTGGAGGCGCGTCTGTGAAAGTTGCCAAGCGCTTGCAGGATGGCAGCGCAAAAATTATGACAGTTGATAGTTGCAACACAGGCAGCAGCAGCGCCCGCAGCGGCAGCAGCAACTGGCATTAAAATCACTCATACGCACCGTGCGCGGCTGATGATGGAAACAAAGCGAGTAACGTCAGTTTTTTCGCCTGTTGCCCTGGGAGCTGGCATTAATTGACACGTGATAATTTAATTAACGTGGCTACAAAACGTGGCAACCAACTAGTGCTAAGCGTCATCAGCAGCAGCAGCAGCAGCAGAGCCAGCGTCGGCATCGATGTGTGCGAAGAGCGCCAAAAGAAACATCGCCCAACGCAGTCTGCTAATTGGGTCAGCTTTGAGGGCGAACCGGCGGCAGCAGCTATCCACGTCTGTCCCCACGTCGCCCATCATTGTTTTCGCATCGGCCTCTGGCCGCAGGCGGAGCCCAGAGATCCATTGATGGAGTGTGGCTGCCTCTGCCTCTGCTGCTGCTGGCTGCGTTGAGTGTCTCTTAATTACACTGTGCGTTGCTTGTTGGCAAAGGGGATTTTCTTGTTGTTTGCCAGCGACGACGATGATGACGACGCACCGTTACAGTTTTTTCCCCCTTTGCCCTTCTGCTCTTCTGCCTTCCCATGCTTTGCAGATAACTGACAACGGCTCAGCAAAGAGCACACGCATATGAATTATTTTGACCCCAACCCACAGCTCCACCCCCATTCAACGCCTAATTCCCAACCCTGCCGTGGCCTGCCTAACTCATTTAACGTAAATTACGTATACGTACGAGCGTTAATTGAGCTGGCGGTTCGCTTTGGCTTTGCCGCCTCTCAGCGGCTTCTTTAATATGCCAAAAGGATTTTGGACTACACGGCGTAGTTAGCTCGAGCTGCTCTTTATGTTGTTTTCATACTGCATTGCAGTGTTTTCTTGTTTTAAAAATACAAATAGGTAACATATCGGTTAAAATAGGTTACATATATATGTATATGTGGTTAGTACTTTTACTAATTATTATTATTATTATTTTTTTATTATTATTATTATTGAAAAAGGAGATCTATACTTCGACCAATAAGATTCACTGTACCTCTACTGAGTTTATATCTTCTTTATTAGTCGAGTGTTTCTTATAAATTCTAAGATTTGTTCTGTCCTAATTGAACTTCTATCTTTTATTTCGAGAAGCTGTATTCATAATGCTGCACCTCTCATATAGACCAATGTCCGATATGCTGTTATTATGTTTTCATGCATTTCAGCCTTTAGCTACTACCCTAACATACTGTTCTTTGACTGTGAATTCAATGGCAACAGCCACAAGGATGATCTACTATTAAGCACTCTACCGTCTAACCTTGAACAACATTAACGCGATTAGGCGAATAAATTTAATCAACCGACAAACGACGCATGAAAGCATGCAGAGTGCTTGTGACCTCATTTAACAGTGGGTGTGCCAGCTAAAATACTACTCTAAAAATACCAAAAAATACTCACAATATAGATCAGTTACTTATGCACTTACTTAACACTGCAGTCGAAGATCACTTGATGACATGATTTATTTACTCAGCACGCAACTGATGCGTCCCACTGTGCTGCAATGTGGCAAATGGGCTGAGCAGAAGCTAAGTGCCGCTTGAGCCTTTTTAAATATATACAGAGACTCCCATATGCATATAAAAATACGCCTCATTGCCAGCCACGCCCACAGCAGGCGTTTGCTATTGTCAAGTGACAGGAAAGAGGAAGGAGGGAGAAGATCCTAGTGCCAGTTGAATGCAAATATTAATAGCGCAAATTTTCTGTTGCAGAGCAGCAAGAATGCACAGTGTCTGCCTGTGTGTGTGTGTCTGCCTGTGTGTGTGTGTGCGGTTGGGTGCGTGCTTGGGTGTGCATGACACGTAAAGCGCAGATAGAAATGTGTGTTATGAGCATTTTGCAGTAAAAGTGCAAAAATAAAAAGTGAACTATATATTGGGCGTTTACGTCGTTCTTAGCTTCGATTTTGATCGGAATACACACACATATGTAAACATACGTATATAACATATATGTATTAATGTATGTGTGTGTTTGCTGTACAAATTCATTCAGCACTTTCGCTTTGATTGAATAACACGCAGAACTGATTGCATTTTATTGCACAACGCACAGCGGATTAATTTAGTCGAGTCGCGCATTTGTTTACCCACTGCTGCAACTGATTGTTTGTACTTCCAATTCGATTTATTTATGTATGCATACAGTTATTTATCACATACAGTACTATATGTTTTATTTGAAATCACGAAATTAAATTGATGGAACAAGCGAAAGAATTGCTCACTCCACAGTTGCTAAAGGGTCTATGTAAATTTTTTGTATTCTGTTGTATCGGATTATGCCAAACAGACAGAAATAAGCCCCATAAAGTATATACATATATTCTGCATGAACATTGTTTATAATAATCTGGATTTGTCTATTTAATTATATATATTATTATTATTTAATGAGCTTGTGTTTTGTGCACTTTTTTTCTTTTTGACATTCCATGAGCAAGTGGAAAAGTAACATAATTATGTTATTTTACATTACATGATGCTTTACCAGAACAGCTGATTTACTCTCATGCTAATTAACGTTAATATTAACAGTAACATTTACATTATAGATCATTCCTTCTTGTTATACTCGTAACATGTACCATATTTCTTTCTATCTTAAGTTAATTCAAAGGATATCATTAAAGGATATCATTAAAGTTAAAGAGCATTCCCACTTCCTGCACTTGGCTGCGTATGCAGAGAAGTGTCCAATAATGTGACCAACGGAAATGTTGAGCATTTGCTCGAGTTTAATTAAAAGCAACATATGCTATGCAAATGCAAGCGACAAGAAAAATGGTCTGCCTAATGAAAACTATATTAAAAACGTTAGAAGTGCAGTCAACGATAATGCCGACACATGTTTCCAAGCATAAAAGAAACAAGAAATGAAGAAGAAAGAGACTTAGATACTGAGACTCTTTAAGGGATTTAAATGCCAGCTAAGTTCTATAAATAGTTATGTGAGTAAATTGACTGTAAGTACCCAAATTACTTGACAATTACACACGAACAGAAATGCGATCTAGTGCAGTCCAGTGGAAAATTGAGACAGAGAAACAGAGCAGAGGGGAATGGAGCAGGGGGAGTGAAATTGCATCATTAATTAGCGAGGCCCAGATGAATTCGACTGGGGCAGGTGCAATGCTTGTGGTTGCTTGATTAAATTTCAGCTGCATGCTGCTTGTGGTAATTATGACACCTCAACACAGCCACACACAACCAGAGAGAGCGAGAGAGGGAGAGGGAGAGAGATGGCATGCACGTGCAATCCTGATGAGTTGTGATTAAGCAGACGTAGTCGAGGGCAGCTTTGAAATATGGCACAATCAGCGCATTAAATAATTAAGTGCTTAATTAAATAAGGAGCCAGCAAAATAGCCAACAGCCACAGGCAATGTAATACCAGTTTCCAGTCCCCCCCTCTCCCTCTCTCTCACTCACGTGCTGTCTTCCTCTTGCTTGGCTTCTCTCTTTGCGGCATTAACTAATTTTTGTATTGTATTTCGTGCGCTAATGGCGCATACAAATGCGACTGCCAGCAGGGCAGTATAGCTTTATCTTTGGCCATCTATAGATGGGTGGGATAAAGGAGGTGTATAGGTATGGGGGAGGGGTAGTTGAAGGAGGAGAGGTGGTAAGTGTACATGGCACATGGCAGGCACATCACGTGCGACCTCAAATTTGTAATGAAAATTGAATAAGAGTCAAATAAATGAGCCAAGTGAGGGGGCACAGCCTGTTGCATGTCCATCGATGAGGCATGTGCAGTAAGAAATGTGTGTATATGCTTGTGTGTGTGTGTGCCTATGCATGTTGGATTGTATGTGTTAAGTGTATTGTAGTAGGCTGGTAGAGGGTCACACTGATATATCGATACTTATTTAACACGATGACTATGTTAATCCTATGTTAAGCCTATGTAAACGAACATTAAGACTGAGAGAGGTATTCTGTGTTAGCGTGTCGAATAAACAAGAAGTACTGCAACCAATTTACCTACCACAATAGTCAGCACTTGTAGTAGCTGAGAAGGTACAAGGTACACTGTACACATCTCACTTATTCTATACAGAAATGACCGAACTATCTTTCTGCACTTCGAACCAACAATAAAAAGTGTATTATAACTTCTCAATACAATAATTTATGAATTTATTTATAATAATTTACATTAATATTAACTTTTTATGCTAATTTTGTGTTACAAAATTACTTATCTGAGAGATAAGACGCGGCTCGTACTTGTTGGACTGGAAGGGGAATTTCTGTTATACGGAGACTTGCCACTGAAGTTACTCGAGCTTGTCTCGTGATCCTTTAGCATCTTCAGGGCATTATCCTCAAGCAGTTCTAGGGCTTTCTCCTCGGCCTCCAGGCCAATGGGTACAAGTGGTATGCATTGCTTGCTCGGATTTGAGATAGGACTGGGTATTCTCGAAGTATTCTTTTCCGAGCTTGATTTCATCTTTTTCAGTGGCTTCAATTTACCCTTTGTCTTTTTGCCACCTGCTGACAAGCGTGCCGCCGAGGTGTCTTCGAGAAAGATTTCTTCTAGCTTCATCTGCGCCTCCTTAATCTCCTTGACACTGCTGTGCTGCACTGGCACATCTGGCGGATGCTCGTAGACTATCACCTCCATGGGCATGCCGTGCCTATGCTGTATTTTGCCAGCCCAGGGTCCGCGTCCCATTGTGCTAATCGGAGTGATAAAGTCTTGGATCTCTGACTCGCGCATCAGCAGATAGTTATCCTCGTAGGGCAGAAAATCGCTAGGATTCTGATAGCTGGTATAGTTCCGCACGACGCGCACTACACTGCGTGCATTGAGGCAGTGTCGATCGTATACGGTCAGTGTGTAGTGCAGTTTGCGCGTGGTGCAGGGCGCCACTAGCCAGACGACATAGATGATCGCCTTGCTGCCATTCATGTCGACCAGCTGGCGTTCCAGCTGCTTATCCTTGAGCTGCGCATACCACGTGCTGCGACAGACCATCATCATGATGGGCAAATAGTTCTCGAACTTGCAGTTCTGCGAGATCAGTGCCGTGTTGGGTCTGCTCAGATTGCTGATGCCCGGCTGCGTCTTTATATCACCTTTGACACCGCCGTACATAAGTGTGGCTACACAATGATTTTCGTTATGCCTAAACGATGAGGGATCGAAGCATACCACCACCGGCGTATGATCGTATATCTCCGAGGACAATGTGTTTGGTTTGTGCATGTGTTTGTGCAGCATATGCACCATTAGGTTGCACGGAAAGATCACCTCGGTGCAATGTGCTACGGGACAAGTGCCCGGTACATGCGGCAATTCGCGCACAGCTTCAAGCATCTGGGACTTCTTCGCTTCATCGGCCTTCACCTGCTGCAGCTTCCTTTCCAGATTCTTTTCAATAGCTGCCTGCTTTTGCCTGTGATTTAACCGAGATTTTTCTGTTGACATTATTGCAATGGTAATTTGTAGGTGTGTGTGTGTATAGGTCAAATAAATAAAACTCTATTGATGAGGTACGAAAGTAAAATGAAAATACCGAAACGAATGTTAGGCCTAGAATGAATATTGAACAGGGTTCATGCATGGCCAACTGGCATTTGATATTTCCAATGCCAAGTTTGAGTTTGTTAATCTATAAATCCTCTACACATCTTACCTGATACTCTACTTATTCCCTATTTCGTTCCAACAGGAAAGGTCCATCTTCCTTGTTGTGACTCTTGCCACCTAGTCTACCACACACCTTGGAGCCAGTCATTTATCTCTACGCGGGAAGTACCTTCTCGAGCTAAATATTGGGCATCTATCTCTAGGTCAATCGGGGGGTATCTCGCATGTTCCTTAAAAGTCAGTCTATGGTCAAATAGAACTGCCAGATATTTCAGCGATCCGGTTGGCCAAGGGCCCAGTACGCGGTATGTAAATTACATAATCATATTTCCAACAGAAGTATCTTTTTTCTATATTCAACTATTTCCATTAGATTTTGTCAAAGTGCGAAGTTCTCAATTTTACGCCCGACGCGCTGAAACTGTCAAAGAATGGAAGATGGCAGAGGGCAGCCAGTCCCTAACTAGACACCTTTTGAACTCACTTCAAAGTGCCGATAAAGTTGAAGGCGTTGCATGCCACAAAAAACTATTGACAACTGCGTAATTTGTGTGTGTGTAGAGAGGAAATCTCTCTTGATTTTCATTTCTCGTTTTTTTTCTTATTTTTAAATGAAATTCTCTTTCTCTGCCCAAACTTGAAGCAGAGCCCCGATATTACTGGCACATGACCTTTTTGCGGCTCAAGGCATTAGTGTGCTGGCTTTTGTGATCAAATTGGGATGTAGATGTGGCACGCACCCACATCAAATTTGCGACATGTCTCGGGTCAAGTGGCGCAACACAGACATGGTAATAACATTTGCTGACCAGACTTATTTGCGTTTATATATACAGATTTACCCCCCTATAAGCTAATCCAATTGTGATTAGTTAGGTTAATTAATTCACTTGCTGCTAAGTAAAATGAAAACGTCAAATTGTGGTCAAAAAAAAGGTGAAAGGAAAGGCCAACCAACTGACTGTCATACTCGTCTAATTTAGCGTTCTATAGTATCTGGTCAAAAGTTGAAATTGAAGTCAAAAAACTTTTCGCATTGCCCGCGCGCACCTCTCTAAATGGCTTTGAATGCCGACCAGTTTTTTTTTTTTTGGCTTTTGTATTCCGCAGTCCAATCCAATTTTCATTTCGTTCTTCACCAAAGTTGGCAAACTCAAAAGTGGCAAAAATGAAATGCACAACAACAAATGGCCAGAAAAATGAAAAGACAAGCAAGACAAGTAAAAGGAAAGGAAATGAAGAGAGAAGCATAACAAAGTACTGAGCCACTCGAAGAGAACTCGCCCATTTTCCCACAGCTGGTTTGGCACTTGTTGGCTCGTTTTGTGGCCAGTTAGTTGGCAACAGATTTGCTTAGTCTATCTGTGATATTTTTGTCATAGCTTCAGTGAGTTTTCAAGTTTCTCTTTGAACCATAAGCCATAATAATACAATGGCTACCAAAGCATCAACGTTCTCTCGTCATTCAATGCGTGCACATGTTCCCTATTTGGCTTTTGTTGGCTTTATCAGCAAGAGAGAAAGGGAGAGCGTGCTAATGTATGCTACGTGTGTTTCGCTTGTTGCACTAGTAAGTCCACCAATTGCATTGAATACCTCTTAAAAGCGCAAGCTGGTATGTGCAGGAATGAGACAACGATATTAATAGTTTCACTGTTCAGATAACAGTGTTAATTAACTGAAAACAATATACGATAACAACTACTGCCAATGTTAATGTTAACAGAAAGCGATATACGACAAAGACTATTTAATCGTTTTTGTCTGTTAACGTGTATGTCGGCTTATAGTACGCAGCATGTAAATAACATAATCACGTAGGGCATAATTCAAAACTGAAATTAAGAATTAATTTATACTTCAAATGCAAATATGTATACAAATTCCCATTGCCATGTTTCTCTCATGTAAGAATTTATTTTTAAAGTTTAGACATATGGAAATGTTGCGCCATTTTAAACCTTTAAACTTTTTTATTTGCGTATTAAGCTCCAAAGTTGTCACTGTAATCCTTGTTCCTTATGTTGTTGCCATTGACTTTTGCTATATGACTTTTTTACAGAAGTTTTCTGCTATGTTTTCTGTTTTCTTTTCGCTTTCTTCAAGAGTTACGCACAAGAGCAGCGTTGTGCCAGCGTAATCCAGCTGCCTTTGGCCCACAACTTTATCTTTCTCTGTGGCAATTTCAGTGCTGATTAATTGCCGCCTCTTAACGCCGTGGCTGACCACTCAAGGCCCGCCAACTGAGAGGGATTCCTACGCTTCACTCGCTGCAGGACAACTTGTCGCATCTGCCCCCGTTTCCCTTTATCTCTTTCTCTCTCTCTGCATCTGCTCTGACAAAAGTTCGTATTAATAACGCGTTTCACTGTGCTGCATCCCTCGACACAGTTTTTCCCCCTGTCAGGGTCAACCTTTGCTCTGAGCTTTGGGAATTCTACGGACATGCAACATGCATCGAGCTGAAATTTTAATTAATTGAAATAAAGCTGATGCACTTGGCCACAAGCTGTCCCTTTGAAGGCCAACGCAGCGAGGTGAAAGCATTTTAAGCAGCAATTTTCTTTATTCTGATATTGATATTCTTTAAAGGGAAAATTACTTAAGAAATACTCAAATTATACTATTATTTAATTTAAAATTATAGTGTACATGTGCATAATCCTAAAATAACTCATTTTTTGTTCCATACTATTCTATATTTTTTCTGTTCTATATTCTTAAACCCTTTCACTTTTCTTTTGTATTCCAGACCCTTCTCTGCAGCTGATTAGTACTAGCATTCTGTTGGATTGAATGTTATTAGGGTATGCCAAATGCAGGACGACTTTCTCAAGATATTAACAAGAATGTTTCAAGCGACTTTTCATTTTCAACTCGAAATTACTTTGGCAATGTGGAACTGTTACAAAGTCAGGTCATTAGGAAAATCTTGGCCAACCATTTGGAAACATTATCTAAACGGTTTGTGCCATAGGTTAAACACTTCTTTAGCACATTTGCTTCAATTAGAGAGATGGCTTTAACTTGCAGGCAAGTCTGCCGAGACAGAGAATGACAGAGAGAGGAAGAGAGAGAGTTGAAGAGAGACAGTGTGAAAGGTCTGGGATAAGAGGATGAAGGATGCAAGATGAAAGGCTACAAAGTACATGTTATAGATACAATTGTGTTTGTTGTGTAATTACACAAATGCATTTATGTTGCACAGCGAACGAGACACACTCACACATACATACAAACACACACATACAGGCAGAAGCAGACAGAAATCTGTCGACATTTTGTATTTGTGCAGCCATTCAGAACAGAAGAAAACACAACAAAACAAAGTGTAAACAAAATATGTATGTAGTACATGTATGCCAACATTTTAGACTCACCCGGACGCACACACACACACGCGCACACACAGACAGAGAGAGATGCAAACATAATCAGTGGCATTTTCATTTGGCTGCATCAGCACAAAAGGCGAACCGGCTCAGACTTAATTAAAATTTCATTGTGTGTGGTTCACCTTTTACTTTCTGCGCCTTCCGTTTCCCTTTCCCTCTCTCTTCCCCTCTCTCCCCATCTCTCGCTCTCTCTTTCTCTGTGTTTTGTTTTGTTTCGTTCTGATTTCACCCTTCGTCAACTAGACAATTGTTTTTGTGTTAATGCGTTTGCTTGGCTCTATTTGGCATATTGTTTGCAACGGCGACCCTTGAGACAAGCCAGCACAATGCCCACTTGTTGTTGTTGTTGTTGCTGCTGCTGCTGTTCTTGTTAGTGTTGTTATTGGCTCACTCCACTTGCATTTTATGGCCCTGACTTTGCTGGCCCGTCTCTCGCGTTTTTGCAATTGTCTCTCACTGCTCCACGTAATTAGCGGCAACTGCACAAAAGTGTGTTACACACGGACAGCACAGAAAGCGAAAAGGAAGAACGCAATGTGGAGAGAGAGAAAGAGGGGGAGAGGTAGGTGACGAGCGGAGACACACCCGTTACTGGTAATTGGCGCTTTTTGGGCAACTGGAAAAAGTCCGGGCCACTAATTTGCAAAATTGCTCAAATAATTGGCCAACTTGATGTATTTCATTTTAAATTAAACGTCGTTTGACTCCCGCAAACTGGCCAAAAGCAGCAGAAAAAAAATATATATATATATTCTATATAGTATAAATGCCAACTACAATTGGCAGCAGCACTTTTTAGCCACAAATTGCTGCCCCCAAAAAATGGATATATTTACTTTAAATTAAATTTAACTTGCCATGAAATTGTTGCTCTTTTATTTGCATAAAGAATTTGCTGTATTTACTTAACTTAATAATAAATTTTATTTTATAGATAATATATATTATTATATTTATATATAAACATATATTTTACATTCATATTTTATTATTTTTTTTTATATATATTTTATATTTTAAAATGAGTTTTTATAGAAATCATCAAAGTTTCTCTCTTATTACTGAACATTTAAATTTCCTTCTTAAACATTTCTGATTAAAATATATAATTTGTACAGTTTTATTCTAATTTCAACTCTTATGAAGAGCATCAGCAGTTCGTTATAACTTGCTAAGATTTTTCCGTCAGCCAATTTAGTAAATTAAGCGCATGCACAATGTTTGGCAAGTATTTTTTGTTTGCCATATTACGTATTCGCCGCATGATAAGTTGCTTTAAAACGCTACGTCATTCGATCAAAAGGAAGTTGACCTATGTCAGTGCAAAGAAAGAGAGGAAAAGAGAGAGATGGAGAGAAAGTCGCTTTCGATGTGCGTCATAAAATCAATAATAATAAATTTCATAATGCATATAAGAAAATTAATGATGTTTCAGCCTCACGCCTGCGTGGAGTTTAATGCGGCAATTCTTCTCGCACTCGGCCCGAGGCGGCAGCGATGACATAGATAAGTATAGAGGCAGAGAGAAGGAGAGAGAGAGGAGCAGGACAGAAAGAAAGAGAAAGAGAGAGAGAGAGAGAGTGAGAGAGAGAGAGAGAAGGAGAGGAGAGACATACATATTAAGCGCTGGCATATTTATGGGTCAGCCGATTTTTGCGCATTTTGCTCGCTTCCACTTTTGCATTAACGGCACTTCTGTCATCATTTATCATCGATTGCTTGCATATGTCGGCCTTCAAGTGGATTTGGGCCATACAAATGTGGATAACCAAGGGTCGTTAAGGCAACAAGATACAGCTATGCGTACGTGTCTGTGCCTAACGATAGACTCGACTCGACTTCGTGTGGGAATGCCAGACAATTGTGACAGATCTTTCAATTAAAGAGTCGCAAATTTAAGAAAGAATCAACTGCAGTTAAGTTGATTTCTCTTCAAACAGTTCTTCTATAGTTTATATTTTGACTTTATCAACCTGAGTTTGTGTGTGTGTGCCTGTTTGTGTGCCATCAGCTTGAACGATTCACTAAGCCGCAGCTCACATATTTAGGAAGGCAGGCTCGCGATCTATTTATTTTTGAATATGTATGTGTTTGTGCTTATGCACTTGTATTTGTGTTTGTGCTTTTGCTTGTGTTTTAGTCCATGTGTGTGTGTGTGTGTGTATTCACATGCAAATGAGTAAATTTTCACTGGCGTTTGCAGTTCACATAAATGTTGGCAAATTTACCGCAAAACTTCATCATTTGTCGGCTAATTGTGCGCCGATTTTGGCCCCGCTTTTGCAGTTTTCCCATTACATAATTTGCGGAAAATGCGCGCTTTTCAAATTCGCACTCAACTGCCTGTCAATGTTGCTATATTGTTGGTAATTGTTGTTGTTCTTATTGTTATTGTTGTCGCTGCCGCGGTTGCTTGTTCAAACTGATATGTCAATCAATATTTTTGCTGATTGATCCCATTGTCAGTGTGTCAAATGTTGAAGCGTCACTGTGGCACAAATCATTTGATTAATGTTCGTGCTGCAGAGGAGGGCAAACTACAACTGCGTTATCCGATGTCGCACGAAGTCAAACTATTGAATTAAATTACTCATAACTATAAATATAATGTTACTTAATTGTTGTGAAAGCGAGACAGACAGAGTGAGTTCAGGAATATATATAAAAAGTCAGGCATTTGAACATTTGTTTTTTTGAACATTGTTTAACTGAATTAACTTTTTAATTTTTTTTAGTTTTACCAGTGAACATATCCTTTACGCTAGTTGACTGGTTAAACGCGCTTTGACAGGTTTCGGCTTAAAAAGCCAGTAACAGTAATTAATCTGGGCTCTCCTTGCCTGCTGTTGGCAACAAAGCTCCAGCTGAAGTTTACACTTGACTGCGCTGCGATAATTCAACTTAAAACGATATTTTTTTAGTGTTTTTAAATCATTATATTTTTTTGCATATCCCCATCAGACGCAGTTGTTCAAAGCCGAATTAAAATAATAATATGTGTTACAGAGTTGTGAAAAAAATAACATTACTCTAAACAAAGTTAACATTTGCATTGGCAATGCAGTGTTTTCTAACAGAACTCTGCAAAAAGACACTATGTTATCTTTGCATATTTTTGCCAACTGTTAGTTAACAGTTTTGCCAAAGTTGCCAACTGAAATTCTTTTTATTTTAATTAAAAATAAATTTATATTCTTGTGATTTTAATTAAAACAAAATAAACAAAACTCCAAATATGCATATTGTTTAATCAAGCTAAATTAAAAGCGACACATATGTTTATTTATTGCCGTATTTAGTTTATTTTGTTTGCAGTGGCGAACAAACCCCAAAAATTCTCAATTGGCCTGTGAAAAGTAGCAAAATTTCATTAATAAATAAATAGCGGGTCATGCCAAATGTGACCACACACACACACAGGCAGACACACTAACACACACATACATACAAATGATTTATTTCAATCAGGGTGCAATATTGCGCATACGCCCCGCCACACAGGGCAACAACATTCGACAGCTGAAATCATTATGGCAAGGGCAACAAAGTAGACGCTAAAGAATATATCGACATGCAGTTCGACAGTTTGACTATTTGACTTGAGCACACTCGGATGCCGTCAGACAGCAGCTCGTCGTGCCTGCGCCCCGAGCTCGTGCTTGCATCCCGACCCGGAGCTGGGTATTTCCGGCGTACAAATAACGACGATACAAACAGGCTGCCGAGCGAACAGTACGAGGGCTGAGGGGGTGCACTAAATAAACTCGTACAAGATGAAAATCGCAAACATGCAGTTTTTCCTTCCCAGTCCCATGGGGATGCGGGGGCGTGGGATGTGGGGCACACCCATAGCCGGTAGCAATGGCAAAACTTTTACTCAATGTGTGAGCAAATAAAATTTGTTTAGTTCACAGGCGCAAAACTGCAACGGGCAACGGGCAACAGTAACAGCGGCAGCTGCAACTGCCAGCCCTGTTGACGTGTTGCATTGTCGTTTGTGTTTACACAACCGCACACAACGACAAGTGCAGGCAACAAACTTTTGCAACACGTCTCACAACGCATGCAACACCAAAAATTTAATAAACAGCTTTAATATTTGAAATTTAGTATATTTTATGCCAGCATATTGTAAAGTTTGTGGCAAGCATTATATGCAAATTCGGATGGGAAACATTCATCAATATTTGCCGAGTCTATAGGCGTAATGGCAGATGAGCTTGTTGTTGCTGTTGTTGTAGTTCTTGTGGCATAAACTAATTCGCGTCTGCCTTGCTTTATTGCTGTATGACAGAGTCATCAATCCTGCCCTCTGCACAAAAAACAGCAATTGCAAAAAACAAAACGTTTCTAGCGACTCACGCGTTGCGAATAAAATGCTGCCAATAAAATGCCATAACACGCAAACGTGTGTGAGTACATTTCATGCGCACTGTATGAGTGGAGTGTGGCTTCGTGTGTTTGTGCGTGTGTGTGTGTCTGTTTATAGTCGCTGTGATCACGTGCTGCGAAGTTTGGCAGGCCGCTGCCAGTGTAGTTCGTACCCAGTACGCTGGATTCAAACCCTTTATGCAGCTCACGCAGTGCGGTCCAACTGTAAAAATGTCTAAACAGAGCGAAGAGAATCAGAACAACAGAAAAAACAACAACAATAATAATTCCAATAAATGTGCAAGTCAGAAAGAAACATACATACACAAATACATTTGCAAGTAGGTTTGCGCACGAAGGCACTAAAAGAACGCTGTGAATATTGTCTGTTCAGTGGGATAGACCAGAAAATACCCATTACTGATTATATTTAACCTCAATTTATAACCAGTTTGAGTAATTTACGTTGGCAACACTTCTTTAAAATGGACTCAACATACTCTGTTAAAAGTTCAAGGCACAACAGCGAATGTTATCGACTTACCGCCACTTTGGCATCCAATTCGATAGATCGATAATGGATGCTTTGCGAACAGAGTGATCTGCAACTAAGTTATGTAATTTTAGCATACAACACATTCCTTAAATTTACTCAACATGCTCTGTTAAAAATTTAAAGCATAAGGTGGATTCGACTTACCGTCACTGTGGCATCCAATTTCGATACATCGATTATTCATGCTTTGCAATTATAATGATTTGGAAGTTAATTTAAAAAATTAAATATTGATAGAATAATTCTTATGAAAGGCTCAAGTTTCATTGTCGAACAAACTGCGCGTTACAACATTTTGTGTTTGTTTAATTAAAATTCTCTGGAATTCCGTATCTTGTTTACGCAATTCAAACAATTGTGTAATTAAACGAAATTTATTTGTAAGTTCACATAACTGCAAATATGGAAATTGATTGCATAACAATTAAATAATCTATTTTAATGAATCATAATTAAATTTTGCCCGACAATTGGCGAAAGTGTGCACAGCGAAGCTGACAAAAATAATTAAACGACCGCAAACAGAGATAAAAACATTTGCCAAACAATGGACAAATCGAATGGGGATGTGGACAGGCGGGTGTGGGTTGTGTAACAGTGCGATAGGTGCTCATTGTTTGCCTGGTATTGCGTATACGACGCGCTGTACGACAGAAAATAAAGCACAGCTTGCAAATTGCAATGTTAAGTGCGTCAACATGGCGCATTGAACATTATCTCGTACCCCAATCCGTAAACCCACCAGCCACCAGCCATCATCCAATATATTCAACTGCCCCCCCCGGCATACTCTTGCTCTGGCATAATGTCGCCAGCAAAACGGCGACAAATGCATCCTCCTCCTGCTCGTCTGCACACACACTCTTCGCACGGACTGCAATAACAAATATTGGTTGCTGGCGCATTTTCAATTGCCATGTGATCTAGGGCCTGTCGTGGATATCTATGTATCTATCAGATAGCGCACTTGTAGTATTTGTTGTCGAGCTTTGTTTGTCATGCGAATTTCCTGCTGTTTATTCAGCCAAAGTGCTTGAGACCTGCCACAGACCTGATCGATTAATTGATTGTTTCTTCATAACAATGTATTAAAATCGAGTTAAATCATTAATCAGTTTAACAAGGAAACTTTTCACACATGAAGATGACGTTCTATTCTTCACTTCCCTTCCCGTTCTCCTTCGATTGGGACTAATTGCCATGTAGGTTACCTGTCGTGGTGCCGCTCCCCCCAACATGACCATCATCTGCTTGATCACTTTGGTGCTGTTGAAGCGCACACACGCACTTGGCACTTCGATTTCGTGTCAATCAGGTGGGCGGCAGGCAGCTAGAATTCTTGGCAAAACTCGTTAGGTTGCAAAAATAATGGGCATGTCGCGCAGACGGCAGCCAAAACCAATGATTACAATCAGCCTTCTAGCCGCGGGCGATGTGCAATTGCCGTTAATACCAAAAGCAGAGCAGAGCTCGCGCCATACGGCCAGAGAGTCATTGTCCCAAATGGGAAGGCATGTCAATCGATTTGCGCTTTGATTGACTACTCAATGCGAGCCATGTACACTATGTGAACTGCTGCCTGCGTGTGTGTGTGTGAGAGAGTGCGTGTGTGTGGCAACAAAATGACGGAACTGGCAAACACATGCGTCGGTCCATAACGCAGCGAAATTAACAAAAGTCAACGCATAGTCAATTACGGCCAAGCGACTGGCGATGCGGAGGACACAACAGGAGGCTCTGCTGTGTGTCTCATCAGCGAAACGGTTGCCTGCCTGCTTGGCGCACCTATAGCTAAAACGCAAATCACCCACACACACACACACAAACATGCACACACACAGCAACGCTCGGCACACGCACACGCACAAAAACGCAGCGGCAAACGCACACATTTTCACAGTCGTAACCAATTTGCGGCAGGATATCCGGACTGTCGTCGTCGTCTGAGTGTTGCACAGTGGTGCAAAATTAACAGGAGTTGGCTAATCAGTATCCAATAATCAGTATTATAATCTATATTATATTGCTTTATTATATAACAATTATATAACATATAACAATTAATAATAATAGCATACATTACTTAATAACTTAGTGCATTAGACGAAAAAAGTAAGGTCCGTATACATTCTGGATCTATTTCCTTAGCTTTTACTCCTAAAATATCTATTCTTATTTATTTCATCATGCTCTGGCCTGCAAATTATTCAAGTTTTGCATTTTTTAATCATTTTCTCATTTAAGGTTTTACCTTTAATATAAAATTATTTTTATTTTTATATCTTTAATTCAAAATTTACAAGCAATTAGGTTTATGAACTGTTTTTACTTTTAAATTAAATTAAATTAATTAAATTAAATAAGAAGAGTCTCTGTTACTGTTACTCTGCCATGTTTGCGAACACGATTCAATATCAAGTTAATTGGCATAGAAAGCATTGTTCAATAGTGGGAAATCACACTTTCTCGATCTGTTTTCTTTCTCTACTAATTGATAAGTCAACTGTTCTTGTCGTCTCTTTCGTTTAACCACTTATGAATAGTGCTCACTCACTTGCTCACTATAGCTAGCAGCATATATAATCTCGCCTTATTCACTTTATCATAGTCCGGTCTGCAAATGATGCGTGTTCTACATTGACCAATAAAAACATTTCAATGCAAAGAGAGAAAAGAGCGCAGTTGATCTCTTTCTTGCTTTTGCATTAGTGTAAGCCTAGTGAATGGAAATAACTTTACTGTTCGCACACAGCAACGCCAGCCTTCAATTTCTATGCATTTTGATGCATACTGACAATAATTGCACCACTGTGCTTGGCATTTGTTACGTTGGTTGGTGGCTTGCATGCCCAATGCGCATTGATCGCTGCACAAAAGTTTAGAAATAATTAGTAAACTTTTAATTGGAAACTAGTACGCATTGCCAAATCGATTGGTTTGCCTCAGCGTTCTCGGTTTGCCCCGTTCCCAGCCTGGCATTGCCAGTTGCCAGTTCTCATTTGTGATTTCTCATTTCTCAGCCCACTTGCATTCCTACTCCTCCTGCTCCGCCTCCTGCGCCTCCTCCTCTTGCAGCCCAGACTATTGAGTGGCCGTTCGTTTTTTGGTTTTTGCCGCTGATTTTTCGAGTGCTTTTTACTTCAATTGCATTTTCGGTGTTCTTCTGATGTTCAGCTCTATGCGTATGTGTCTGTGTGTGTATGTCTGTGCGAGAGTTTATTTCGTTGCAATTTTATTCCCATGAAATTTGTGGCTCCGCACAAATTTTCAAGTCTTTGTGGCTTACAAGGATTTCCCAACGAAATATGCACTGCGTGCTGTGGGGCTGCAAAACTTTATGGGTGATACCACTTCAAGAGAGTGGAAGAGGGGGAAGAGGAGGAAGAAGGGTACAGCGAAGTACCACTAAATTAGCAGTAAAAATAACAACATATACCCCATGCAGACACACACACGCATACACTTACACTCAATGCGTAATTACACTGCCAGCTAGCGATGTTCTAGTTGGGGTCTTTTCGTTTGGGGTCCAGTTAACGGCCATAAATGTTGCAGTCAACAGCAAAATAATGCCTCTTTCGGGATAAATGTAGTGGGTACTACAGCCAGTCATGGATTGGCAAATATTTCTAGTGCTTTGTGCAAAGTTTTATCCATTTTGGATACTTATTATGGGTTTGCTGCTCGCCCACTTGCTTTGGTAACTTAACACAATTTCTGGCATTTCTTCTACATCTTCTGGCTCTTTTTCTACATCTTCTGGCCCTGCTCCATCTTGTGATTTATCTTCTTTGGATAAAATTTGATTATAATTCATTATATTTAGTAGCACACGGCTACAGTGGCAAATGGCAATTTGTGCCGTGCACTTTAAATCTTAAACGTAATTTAATTTCCAATGCAAAACAGCGTCCAGGGGAATAACTAAAAGAGATGCAGAGCACCTGTGCAGTCGCCTAGGTGGACGTGCCAAGTGGCGAAGGGAGTATGACGGGAGGGGGGGATGGATAGTAAAACAGAGGAATAGAGAAAAGCGAGCGAGTCAGGGCAGGCAGCGGCGCAGGGCTGCATATTAGCAGCAAGGACAGCAACTCCCTTCCAACCGAAGCGATGCGCAACACTTGCTTACCGTTATTTATATAGAAAAAACAAGCAGCTGTGCTGTCAACGGCTTTGATAGATCAGCGAATAGCCTAGGTATGTGATAAAGGGACTTCACTTTGTTTGTTTTATGAAAACAATAGTGAAATATCCCTTTTAGTTCAATGTAAGTTTGCTAAGGCACAAAGTAGGCATCATCAGATATACCCCATTGGTAGCTGGCGCTTGCAGGGTATGCAAAATGCTGAACATTCACAACGCATTAGCGTGAATGTTCATAACTGTTGTGCTGTGGAAAAATGTCGGTAAACGTGAGCTGCTGTTTAGGGGAAGGGGGTCGGTGAGGGCGTGGTATGCTGGTATCTGCTGACAGGCACTCCGCCGGCGTCGTCAACGGCGGCGATTCCGAGTCTGGCTCCGGTTTCTAACTCCGGCTCTAACTGTGCCTGTGTCTAATGCGTGCCTCAAGGCTTTATCCGCGTAGTGGGCGCGGGTGTCGACGCGCAGGCTAACGGTAACGGCAGCCATTTTAAACTCGTTTCGCATGCAGCAGTTTTTGCATTCTTATTTGGCCATGCCCAACGTGCAAATGCCGCATACTATAATGAAATGAAATGTAATTTGCATTTAAACGCACTCACAAAAACACACAGCCACACACTCACAGACACACACACACTTTTGCAAAAGGCAAGCGAAAAAAGCCCTAAAGGCACTTGGACTAGCAGGCCTGTGCGGGCAAGGCTTGTGCGGGTGTGTGCTGCACGTGCGTGTCTGACGGGCGCATTTACATTAACACCGCGAAGCCCGAGCCTGAGCCTGAGCCTGAGCTGGAGTTGGAACTGAATCCGGAGCGATTCGGTGCCGGAGCCTGTAGCCACATGCATTTCATTTCATTAAAAATGCATAAATACATTTCAAATGAACCTGGCTACATTTTTCTGTTCTTTTGTTACTTTCTTTACTATTGCAAATCTGTTTTACGTTGACAGTTTTGTTAATTATAGCAATGTTTTTTTTTTTGTGCAGATTGAATATTTTTCCTTATCTCGTTTAAACAAATTGAATATAAACACTTTTAAATTATATCTGATTATATTCAAATGTACATTGTATAGATAACATATATTGGGTATTCAATATGTTTGATGTATCGATTGCTGCACACGGTTATTGAACTGAAATACAATTAAGGAGAAGATTTGTAGACTAATATACAAAAAACATACTCATACCTTCAACAGCACATTGGTCGTTGCAGTCTTCTTAATTGTGACGGTGAGGGCAAGGGTGCTGGGGAGGGAAAGGGTGGTAGTGAGTGCTGAGTGCACCATGGTTAAAATGAGGATGACAACGATGAGGGAATAAATTATGAGAATCGCCTTGATAACGACTTTTTAACTCGTTCAGTTCAGCTTGTAGTGTGTTCACTTTCGATTGTGCCTGCGATAGTTGACTGTCTTTAGATTGTAACGTGCTGGCATATGAATACACTGTAAATTGCAATGCTGATATACGATTGTCTTTATTATTCACATCAACCAGAAGATTGTTGATTTTTAGCTTATACTCTTCGATAGTTTTTTCCTTTTCAACTAATTTCCCAATTTGTTGGTTCTGTCCTAATTGTAGAACTGATATAATATTGTCTTTCTTCAATACATCAGTTTGGAGTATTTGAATTTTCTTCCCATTTTCTATTAATTGTTTATCTTTCTCTTTGTTAGTTTTCCCAATCGAAGTTAGTCTTCCTAGCATGCTTGTAAAATTTTTGTCTGCAGTTGATTTCTTTTTCTGTAGATCTTGAATTGTATTGCCTAGTACTGAAATCTGTTTATCTTTCCATTCGATTGTTTTATTTAAATCCAATAGTTGTGAATTTAGTAGATCTATCTGAGAACGGTAGTTTTTCTCTTCAAACAGCTTTTCGAAATATAAATAGTTATTTAGATTTCGTGTTTCTCCAATGATGTCATTATACCCTTCGACCATTGAAAATGGTCAAAAAGGGTATACTAACTTTGTGCAAATGTATGTAACAGGCAGAAGGAGGCGTGGCAGACCCCACAAAGTATATATATTCTTGCTCAGGATCACTAGCCGAGTTGATTGAGCCATGTCTGTCTGTCTGGATGTCCGGATGTCCGGATGTCCGGATGTCCGGATGTCCAGATGAACACACAGATCTCAGCTATTATAAGAGCTAGAGACACCAAATTTGGAATGAAGGTTCCTATGTACTCGGCGCAGATCAAGTTTATTTCAAATGTTAGGTGCCACGCCCACCGCCCCCACAAATCAATAATTTAATTTTTGAACTCAATTTGTAAGCGCTGTATAAAAGATACAACTTTCTGACTTTAACATATACTAAGCTGAATGAAATATCTACGTAGTCTCCAAATTACAATCCGATCGGACAATAATCACAGAAGTTATTTAAGAAAGTATGAGCATAACACCAAGTGCTTCTGTCAGCTAACAAGAGAGGCGGGCGAGCGCGAAGCGCGAGCGCCATCTGTCGGGATTAATTTCAAAGCATGTGCATATGCATATGTGTATGAATTTAACAAATTAAACTACACGGGAACATAGGTCGAAGGGTATCCCACTGTCGCGTTTTGCGCGACTGTTGCTTTTCTTACTGGTTTTTTTTTATTTTTAAACTTCAATTGTGTGTCAATAATCTGCTTCTGAGCTGCTAATTTGCTTATCTCTACATCTTTACTGCTTATTGTGTTATGAGCGTCTAGGAGTGTTTTTTTACAAGCTTCTTCACTAGAATTTTTAGATTCAATCACCGACTCTAATAATTTGATCTGATTCAGTTGTGTATGTATATCGATCAGAAGAGGTTTTATACGAAAGTAAGCGTAGACTCCACATTTTTCATGCATTTCTGTTGTTGTATAGAGATGGCACTGTAAAACGATAACACTGTATATAACTATATCGAATAAACTCCAAGAATTGCTCACCGATGGGCTAACTGTTGTGTAGGTTACATGTTGAGTGGCGTAAAGTGGAAATACCAACAGCGTAATCCAGTAACAACTTAATATTTTGAATAACATTTTGAAATAAATATTCAGTGATATGATCTGTTTAGTTGCACGTTTTTAAAGCGACTTAAGTCTGTTTGAAGAATAAGTATCACGAAAGCAAGAAAACAAAGGGAGTAGTAGCAATGACATGCTACACATTTTATGTATACTCTAACAAGTTGTTGTATAAATCTTAAAAACATAACTTTACTTATTTCTATGAAAGGTATGTGTAGGTTTAGTCATTCGCCTTAAGTTGGTTTTATCTCAAGTATTTTTTTAACTTTACAACAAAGTTAATATACCTTGCACTACTACTGTTTATAAAGTAAATAAATATACATATATGTTTGTACATACATATATGAATGTGATAAGGAGTCTTGTTATTTGTGCACCAAACAAATAATTCCAAGGCCTGGGTCAAAGTGGATCGCACTCAATTATGTGATAGCTAAGCGAACAGTATTAAATATATATTCTATATTTTATTTGTTATATTCTATTATAGACGGAAGTGTACTACTATTACTCAATATATCAATATATATTATATGTATAATAAGTATAGTAAGTATATAGTGTAAGTTGCTGCAATTTTCGACTAAACATATTATGCACTGTTTTTTTTTATACTATTTAAGAATAAGGTACATATATCGTATATTTAAAATTCATTTATCAATGCTCTCTCATTAATATGCGCTGTCTTTAAGTGAATTCATTTGTGTTAACATTTATTCCTATGTATCATAACATATTTACATATTTACTATATAACATATTCAATAAAAATCGACTCCCTTTAAAGTGAAACATACATATGTCCATTAATGTTCGTGTTGATTTATAATTGAAGAGGGAAAAGTTCTACTTTTTACTTATTTGTTATCATACAATTGAATTTTATGTACAGGTTTTTTTGCCTTATGTAGGAAAGTGGACAATGAGAAGTACATCAGGTTTGTTTAAATTGCTAACATATATCACAAAGTACGAGGTGTACTACTATATGTATCTTCTTGTCGAGTATTCTTGCAAACTTTTTGTTGGATTGCGAACTATTCTTTGTTAATGAACTAACGGTTGATTGAACACCAACAAAGCGCAAAACTGGCCGATGACATGCGCATCTAGTAAAAATTGTAAATATTTTATTCAACTAACTAAATGAATTACGATACTTCATAGAAAGTAAAATAAATAAAAAGTATCGTACATTGTTCATTTACATTTCTTTTTAACGAATTGGAATAGTCAATAGTTGTAGAGAGAAGAAGAGTTTTTATTGTATTGTACTTTAGATAGATAACGTATATTGGGTATTAAATATGTTTGAGGTTTCTATTCCTGCGCACGAATATCAAACTGAAATATAATTAAAGGGAACATTTGTAGACTGATAAATACATACATATATATACAAATAAGAAACTCTACCTGCAAAGTCACATTGGTCGTTGCACTCTTCTTAATTGTGATGGCGATGGTGATGGTGATGGTGATGGTGAGGGTGAGGGAATGGTGGACCGTGGTGCATATGAGGAGGACTATGATGAGGGTAATGGTGATGATAAGGATGATTGCCGGGACTATGACATGGCCTCCTTTTCAACTCGTCCAGTTCGGCTTGTAGTGAGTACACTTTTGATTGTGCCTGCGATAGTTGACTGTCTTTAGATTGTAACGTGCTGCCATATGAATTCACTGTAGTTTGCAAAGCTGATATACGATTGTCTTTATTATTCACATCAACCTGAAGATTGTTGATTTTTTGCTTATACTCTTCGATAGTTTTTTCCCTTTCAACTAATTTCCCACTGTGTTGGTTCTGTAGAGCTAGAAGATTGTCTTTGTTCAATATATCAGCTTGAAGAATTTGAATTGTTTTCCCATTATCTATTAACTGCTTATCTTTCTCTTCGTTAGTTTGCCCAAGCGTAAATATTTTTGAATTTAGCTTCCCTAGCTCTCCCTGTAGATCTGCAAAACCTTTATCTGTAGTTGATATCTTATTCTGTAGATCTTGATTTGTATTGCCTAGTACTAAAATCTGTTTGTCTTTCCCTTCGATTACTTTATTTAAATCCAATAGTTGTGAATTTAGTAGATCTATCTGAGCACGGTAGTTTTTTTCTTCATACAGCTTTTCGAAATTTATATGATTAATTTTGTTATCTTTTTCTTGAATAATGTCATTCTGAGACTTCAATTGTGTGTCAATAATCTGCTTCTCAGCTGTTAATTTGCTTATCTCTTCATCTTTACTGCTTATTGTGTTATGAGCGGCTAGGATTGTTTTTTTACAAGCTTCTTCACTAGAATTAATAGAGTTATTTTTAGATTCTATCACCGACTCTAATAATTTGATCTGATTCAGTTGTGTGTGTATATCGATCAGAAGAGGTTTTATACGAAAGTAAGCGTAGACTCCGCATTTTTCATGCATTTCTGTTGTTGTATAGAGATGGCACTGTAAAACGATAACACTGTATATAAATATATCGAATAAACTCCAAGAATAGCTCACCGATGGGCTAACTGTTGTGTAAGATATCTGTTGAGTGGCGTATATTGGAAATAGCAACAGCATAATCCAGTAACAACTCAATATTTTTAATAACATATTGAAGTACATATTCAGACCTATGATCTGTTCAGTTGGACGTTTTTAAAGCGACTTAAGTCTGTTTCAAGAATAAGCATCGCGAAAGCAAGAAAACAAGGGAAGTAGTAGCAATGGCATGCTACACATTTTATGTATACTCTAACAAGTTATTGTATAAACCTTAAAAACATAAGTTTACTTATTCGTATGACAGACATGTGTAGGTTTAGTCATTCGCCTTTAGTTGGATTTTTATCAAGTGTTGTTACAAACATTAGAACAAAATGAATATACCCTGCACTACTGTACGTAAAGTAAATAAATATACATATATGAATGTGATAAGGAGTCTTGTTAATTGTTCCTCGGTCAAAGTGGATCGCACTCAATTATGTGAAAGCTAAGCGAACAGTATTATATATGTATATTGTATGTATATACAATAGTATTTGTTATGTTCCATTTAAGACGGGAGTGCGCCATGTCAAGCTGACTTTTTGAATCTATATAAATGACTTGCTGAGAAATTTGTAGCATAATATCTACTAATGTTGGGATTCGCCCAATTGTTGATAGGTATTGCGGCAGGGAGCTTCCCTTCATTTGGGTTAAATTTTGTAGTTGTTTGAGCGATTTAACTCGACCAAAATTGCTTGACTGTTTGACCTGCATAGGCGTAGGTTAATAACGTTCTCGTTTTGCGTTATTTATGCCGGAACCCTTTGGCCCCGCTCTACTACTCCCCCCGCCTTCTGGGCAACCCGCAGACCACTCTTTTAATGCTATTTGCCTGCCATTTGGGGCAATAAATCATTTTGGGGGGCCCAGATAAGTAATTTTTTACAATGTTACGTCGACTTTTTCTTACCGTCTGCTGCTGTTTGTGCATTCTTTTTCCACGTACCCCTTCCCCCTCTACCCACTCCGCACATTTCCTTAGTAGCATTGCGATTTCGAGTTTGTGTTGTGCCACAGCGGGAAGTAAAGCGTCTGATTCATGATGTTGCACGGTGGCTGCTCGGTCCAAGTATTACTCGAAACTTAAGTGGGTCGTGAGTGCAGTGGAAAGAGTAGCATGGTGGGGCAGGGGTATGCAGCACAGTGGTGCGTACAATTATTTCAACTGGAAGCAAGAGCAGAGACCGAGTGCGGCCTGCTTTTGCATATTTTGCTTTCAAATGACCTTTATCGAAGCTCTGCAGTTATTTCAAATTTATCATAAAATTGCAATAAGCTCTCTGTTCTCGATCTGTCTCTCTCTCCTCCTCTCTCTCTCTCTCTGTGGCCATAAATAGTTTTGGTAAGCAGACATAAAACGAAAAGTGCAAAAAGTAAAAAAAGAAAAAGACAAATAAAAGCAGAGTACACTTTTTATTAGTTATGCTTTGCATGTTTGAGTTTATTTATTATAGAGGCAAATTTACGATTGTTTCCCAGATTTATGCAACTTTTTTGAAACGACTCGTTAGCAAATGTGAAATGGTAAATGCTCTTCAAATTGGCCAGCTATCTGTCTTGCTCTGTGTTTAGTAACTTACTCTCTCTCTCTCTCTCTCTCTCTGCAGCTTCTTTCTACTCCTTGGTTTACCTGTTATTCCTGCTGCAGTTTTATCTTTAAGTCTCTCTCTCTCCCTCCCATTTCTCTTGCATTAAGCCTCGTCCTATTTAACTCTCTTCTCTTTCCACAGAGCTCATGCATAATGCATAAGTAATGTGAAGAAAATGCAAATGAAAAACTCAGCTCTTGTGCCAATTAAACGTATCCTTTAAACAAATATATATGCCATGTATATCTGATATTTGACTTGGCATTATAGCACATTGGGTGTCATATCAACTTATTCGTCTGATTCCGGAATATTTGATTAGCTGCCAAGTGTCGCCTACTGCCTCGAGCTAAATATAAATATTTATGTTTGTTCTGTTCCCATATCTGTCTTCGTGTAGTTGGCAACACCTGCCTGCCACACAGTGGGTTCTTCGAGCAGGGGATTTTGCGTGCCTCGCATTAGTTCTTCAAGGCAATTTAGCTGTGTGGGGGCGTTGTAGCACACATTAAGCGGTCTGATTGAAATTTACGCCTGAAAGTTTTCGTGAGGATGCTGCGGTCGCCCCCTTCCCCTCCCCTTTCTTAAGAGGTGTGTCAATGTATGTGGAACTATATATGCGTAATGGGAATATAAAAGGGAGTGAGAGCTCTTAAAGCAAACTACAAACCTATTTTGCCTATGTTTTCTTATATCTATTTATCTCTTTAAATGTTTCTGTTTTTGTTGCCTGTCTATTTTACTTTTGTTTACCTTATTTCTGTTTATTTCTTTAAATGTTTTTATTTGTTTATATTGTTGCCTATTCTCACCTGTCCAAAAGGCTAAGTGTCATGTATAAACTTGTTTGCACATCTTTCCAAGTACATTAAGTTTTTAGGCCATGGATTTTAAAAAAATTCATTAGGCCATGGATTTTAAAAAAATTCATGGACTATTGTGTTTGTCGGAACGGAAATGTGCGTAACAGGCAGAAGGAGGCATCTCCGACCCCATAAACTATATATATTCTTGCTCAGGATCACAAGCCGAGTCGATTGAGCCATGTCTGTCTGTCCGTCTGTCCGTCTGTCCGTCTGTCCGTCTGTCCGTCTGTCCGTCTGTCCGTCTGTCCGTCCGAATGAACACCTAGATCTCGGAAACTATAAGAGCTAGAGTCATGAAATTTTGTGACAACATACGTATATATTGCAGTGTCTCAAAGTTTTTTTGAAATTTGGACACGCCCCTTCCCGCCTTAGAAAATCAGTAATAACTATTTAAAAACTACAATATTAGCTCAACAACCAAAGTTGTATATCTTACATGACAAATACCCTGCCACGGACGTTATGTGAAAATTTCATTTAAATCGGACTATAAATAAGTGAGATATGATACGAATTAAACTCACTTACAAATCTAGCGTCAGACACACAGCATTTTATTATTAAACTTTTTGTTTGCATTGTATGGTAACAGAATTGGTTCACAATGCAACTTTGCCGATGGGCCAAGGAGTGAGGCGATAGCCGAGTGGTTAGAGTGGCGGACGGCTGCGTGAGGGTGCGTGAGTTCAACTCCCGGTTGAGGCGGGTGGGAATTTTTTCTTTTTTTATTATTAATTGTTTTGTTTATTTTATTTTAATTTGTTTTTTTTTTATTTTATTCTAATAAACTAAAAGAAAAGTTACTGTCAAACAAATTAAATTATTTAATTATTTAATTAAATTTCATTTATAATGGCCTCCCCGTGGTGTTCCCTGGGTTCTGATTATATTTGATAATCGGTAGCAAATTCGAGCGGCGATTCCATACCGTTAAAATTTTTATTACGGTATAATATGATAATCCATGGCCTTGTACAGTCAGCACCTGACTGTAGCGTTCGACTGGTTTAAGTTTGAGAAGAACTTAACGTCAATTTCGCATCAGCTTTAAATGCAACGAAGAGTATAAAGAGGGAGAGGGAGAGAGAGGGAAGAGGGAGGCAGAGAGAGACAGAGATATACATAGAGAGGGGAAGAGAGAGAAAGAGAGACGAAACAGAAGCAATGAAAGAAGTTGCCCGTTTGAATTTAGAAATGTTTGTTTAGCTTTATACTGCATTCGATACTGCTGACAAAGTTATTCATAGAAAACTGCCGATTTTCATAAATAAATTGTTGTAATTGTTAAATATATATACATGTATTTTCAAAAATGTATAATCTACCTTCACAATAAATAAAAGAAATACCAAAATGCCAAATCAAATTAGTAAACAAAATGACTTTCCCCAGAGTTGAAAGAGCAAACCCAGAGTCGAGTCCATGCTGTGAGTAGAGCCCACAGAGACGTGGCTAATTTCTACAACTTATTAAACGTGATTAATATTTAGTTGTTGTTGTTGTTGCATGTTGTTGTTGTTGTTACTCGTATCCTGCTGTGGCACAATTCTCGTTCACGCTCTTTATTAATGAGTTGCTGTTGTGTCTGGCCGAGACTTTGCCTATTTGTTGTTGCTCTATTGCTGTTGTTGTTGTTGTTATTGTTGTTATTTATTATACGTTGAGTATTTGCCGCTTTGCCATGTTGATTGCGTTGAGGTTAAATGCGTTTACTTTCTGCCTGCGAGGCCCAGTCCTCAAATGTTCGCCCAATTTCGACACCCGCAACGGCACGAAACGTGGCCCGCACCAAAGCGTTAAGTGTGTTCTCATTTGGCCACGGTCAGGCAAGGGGAGTAGATGGAGAGGGGCGTATGGGTGTGTGGGGTGTGCCTTAATTAATATGAATTAATTTAAGTGTTAATTGCAAGTGGATGGGTGCTCCATACGCTTTTAATGCGTGGGTAAAATGTCTGAGCCGACTACAAATGAAAGCAGCGCATACACTGAGCGAAAGCAAGGTAGATGTGCTATTAGATGTTAGATTGCTGATGTTTTGTTACTAACTATATACAACTATTAATATTGAACGCATCACATTTTATTAGCTGCTTGAGTGCATTTGAATTATTCACTTTGAAGGCATTTTTCTCTTTTGTAGTGCTCGCAAATAGTTTTCATAAGCCGTTAATAGTCCTGAATGAATAATGAAATAAAAGCCCCTACTACCTCACAACATACACGCTGTCCATCAATCACCCAAACTGCAGCTTATTTCCCCATATGCCTTATTTATTGTGCGTGCGGAAGCATTTCTCAAGTGAGGCCGCTTAAAGTAATTTGCTTAACGACCTAATAATATAATTAAGTTCACTAATTATGGCATATAGTACTTGCAACTAGTTGTACAACTAGTTAGTCAATTGCCTGGGCAAATGTTTTCAGTGCAGAAGTTTCAAGATGCTTATCAGTGAGAGAATGGTATGGAGGACATATTTTGTTGGATTTTGTGTGATTTTCGGTGTGACAGGCGCAAAAAAGATTACTAACTGGGGTATTACAAAGTGCGTTTGCTTTGCTTTTGTGTTCGTGCTGTCAATGTAATTAATATTAAGTATACGCCGTGTTTGACAGCTTTTAGTTGTGCTACCACAAACCAGAGCAAATGGCACGTAGCCACACTCTCCCCACAACATACACCAGCCACACAAACGCCGCGCCTGCCATGCCACCAAGGCAATGTCAAGTCAATTTTTTGTATTTCTTTTCTTCTTCTGCTTCCTCAAGGTGCGCACGCCATAGGTCCGACCACAGGAGTAAATAATAAATAAATATTTACGAAAAACGTTTCGTTTCACCAGCAGAACACGTACTGGGGATTAGCCAGAGCAACAGTAGCAGCAGCCGAAGCAGGGGCAACAGCAGCTTCAACCGCCAAAAAGATGGTTGCCAAGACGTGCGGCCACAGCCACATTGACCAGAGACAGAGAGGGAGACAGACACAGCGCAAGAAACAGAGAGAGAGGGAGTGGAAGCTGTGTTCCAAAAACTTTGCTTTGCCATTAAAGTTTAAAGATGAAAGTGACAGCTGCTGCGAGCGAAACCGCAAGCGCTGGACCCGCTCTATGCCATGAAGAAGCCTCCTCCTCCTCAGGGAGGGTGCCTTGGTTGCCCGCATAGATTTACAATCAGCTTGGCCGGTCTGCCTGGCATTATGCCACACAAATCATAAAAACGCATCTAGTATAAGCGGCCGCTGTTGTTGTTGTTGTTGCTGTTGCTCTTGTCTACGCTGCGTGTACGTATTCTCGTACGTATACGTGATATTTTATGGGTCACTCGCTTCGCAAACGTCTCATAATTTTTCGCTACGAAATTCGATTCTCCAGGCAGCAATATGAGAAAGGAGGAGTATGTAAAAGGGCGGGGCAGAGGTCAGAACAGAGAGAGACAGACGGAGAGAGGGAGACAGAGGGAGAGAGATGGAGAGAGGCCTAGGCAACAGGGTCTGCTGGCGTATCCCATTGCATTTGATTTACAGATAATCAAAGCCGCCAAAATAGCGAAATATGCTAAGCAACTTGAGCTAAGGCTTTGCCTAACAGCCTATAAGGGGTGAGGAATATTTTAACTAAATTGTGGCCGATTTAGGCCTTATTAAAGCCTGGTTCGCCTGCTCAGATTAGCTTCTCTTTCTCTGTCGTCTTTTTATGTTTCTGCTTGAATGCGTGGAATGTTTTGGTAAATCACAATTGAACTACTAATGGAAAAGAAAAAGCAAATGGCAATCATATGAATACATATGCAAATAGACACTCACACACACTCACAGACTCGCACAGAGGAACGCACTTGAAATGAAATTGTGGAACGCAGCATTTCAATTAGCAAAATGAAAATGAATTTTCACATTTTCACACATAGTTAAATGCCCAAATGCACACGAGTGCACCACAATAACGAAACATATTGGAGCAGTCGGTATGCAGGGCAATAAAAGGTATATGAAACTATAAAATACCCTATAACAGAAACTTATATATAAGTTCAATTTGCTAACAACATGAACTAAACTTGTTAATGATTGTAAATTATTTGACATTGACTGTTTTGTTACTATAACTTTGTCAAAATCTCATGGAGACTACCCCATATCATAGCTACGTCAGGCATTTCCAAAACATATTCCCTGCTGCCTCAAATTTTGACTATTTGCACATGGTTGCATTCCCAAATGTCGAAAAAAACATGGCCAAAAGAACAGCATGAAGCATTGTACGCACTCACAATTATATATAAAATCGTATCAGAAAAAGATGTGTACACACAAATAAAACAGCAGATATGAAACAAACGCGTGGTTTATTGCAAAAAAAAATTCACAGTTTATATGCATATAAACCTAGTTAAATAATTCATATATTTAGTTTCACAAATAAGCCATAAAAGGTTATCAATTTTAATGTTTTTTACAGTTTAAACAACTCGCACCGCATAGAATTTGCTTGCAGTAATTCACTTTCAAAATTAGAACAATGCAATTATGAAATATTTTTTATACACACATTTTCTTTTTGTCTTTATTCAATTAAAGCAAAAGAATTGAATATATGTCTAGAATTCAATTAAAATTTATTCGAGCAACATAGAAAATATTTCTGTTACTCTGTGGGGAATTGTTTGGGGAAGCGTGTTTTATATGAGAGTTCAATTGAAAGGAACACGACAGCAACTACACTGACATACACACATACGCACTCATACTGCACAAATATTGCTGCAGAAATTTTGTGGGAAATTAAAAAAGCTAGTGCAGAAGAAACACTGTAGTCGACGGCTTGGATACGCAGTAAAAGAAAATCAAATATATTGATAGAATAGTTTGAGAAAGGATCAAATTAAGTGGAGCCTCTTCATGAGCAATACCACCATATACTAAACTATACTATATACTACACATATACTACATAGTTCATGCTGTTTCAACTTCGTTTTCAAGCATATATATAGTACAAAACCTAAGAGGAACTTCCATTTAGAGCAACCTGTAGTAAGCTTTCTTGCTGGGTATTAAAGGGAGCTTGATGTTGAAATAAATTGAGCAAAATAGTGGCAGCAGCTACTTAAGTGAAAATATTTTTGCGCTTGTAATAACTTGACTGCTGTCACGCCTCCTCGCACTCCGCTCTACCGCCTTCCTGCTGAAAAAAGAGCAATACGGCAGGGACTTAAGTGCAGTGCAGTCAGTACATTGGGCCACAAAATGAAAGCAGCCAACACTGGTCTGGCTCTTTGCCTTTGCTACGACTGCATTCATACGAGTTTTCGATTAAGCGCAGCTTTTAGAAGCACAAGAAGACGAAGAAGCGGAGTGCGGTGCGGAGCGGGGCGGGGCACAGACTCTGGCCTGGCAGCCAGCGGCAAACACTTTCGAAAGGAAGCGGAAATTTACACAAAGACAGGATGTAGCTGAGCTTGTAGTTGTGTAAGTGCCTGCAACTGCAACCGAAATGAGGCAGCATTTTGCTAGCAGCAGCAGAGGCCAACACGGAGGCGTCGAAAGGCCAGACACGCGGCTAAGAGCCGTGTTAGCCGTTCGACTGCGGCTGCGGCTGCGGCTGCTAGACGACTATGACTGACAGGCCATTAATTTTGGATTACCCAAGCTCGACACAGGCACAAGCTCTACAAGCACTGCCAGATTTGCCGATTGTAGAGGCCTTACCAAAAAATAGAAGGAGAAAGAATGAAGAGGTAGAAGAAAGGCAGCAAAATATTCAGAGGCTTGCCACGGCGCCACTTAGCCGCGCTGTTCGAGCATTTCATAATGCCCTCGACATGGCTGGGTTCCTTTTTTATTTCTGCTGCTTTGGCCAGGTCGTTAACGTTAATGACAACTTAAGTGGTCATATATTATTTTTGAAAATTATCCCTACCTATGCAACAAAGTGGCACAAAGCAGCAGCAGTAGCAGCAGCAGTTGCAAAGTGCGCTATTATTACGTGGATAATAAGCTGAAGCATGTGGAACAAGCAGAGCTAGTTGCACTGCGAAAGTGTTTAACTATTTCTTTTGCTCTTTGCAACTTAATTGGCTTTAATTATTAGCTTATTCGTATGCAATTTAATTTATTTAAAGACGAGAACGAAGGCTACCTACGGTTTGCTATAGAACATTCAGCAGGCTCTTATATTCTCCTATCACTATTTTACTTGTGATATAACATATAAGGCTAAAGAATATTATGTCTAATTCTAAATGAATTTACACTCAGTTCAGTAAAGTTGTTAACCTGTAAATAAAGTTATTAAATTAGTCTGTCCTGCCAGCCAAGTAAATAAAACTACTGAAATGTTGCAGCAGAAAAAGGCTAAAAATGAATTTGAGTAACTCATCAAATTTTTCAACTGTCTGAAAATAAATACAAAAAGTATTTATAATAAAAGTAAGACTATTATAAATAAAGCATTAAATCGAACAAGTTTCGAGTGGATTTTGTTGGCAACTCACTTTTGTTGGTGGCACATAACGCATACGCCCAGTTGTCCGAACTGCTTTTGCCTAATTTATCTTCTTGTCCCGACTGGCAGCAACAAATGCAGCCGCAATAGTTGAATTACCCCCACACACACACCCCCTCACACACACACACACAGGTAACTGGGTCGCTGGCAAAAGTAACTAAGTAGGCGAACTAAAAGCAAAAGCAAAAAAGCAGCTGAGAAAAGTTTTTCACTCGATGTTACAGTTGGCAGCCTCCTCCTCTTTTTTACCATTTTTCGGTTGGGACGGGGGGTGCAACAAGATAAAATGGACACACCTTATGTGTGTTGCCGTTTTTGGGGCCAAGTGTGAAATAAAGTGAAGAAAATTGTAGCCAGATAGGTAAGGTATGTACGGGGCAGGGTGGTGGGGTAAGTGGGGCAGCCTACAAACTGCTGCCTACTTTTCGGTTACAGCTCGGCAACTTGGGCAACTAAACAAAATGCCATAGCAATTTGTTAGCGGGTCGAGAGAGCGTTCTGCAAATGTAATTTACTGGTTTTCCTCTCTCTCTCCCCCCCTCTCTCTCTCACTCTTCTGCCTGCCAAAGAATGTGGCCGGAATTTATTTGCGGCTATTTGGCAAAGTGAAAGCAAATGAAAGTCGGGCAGGCGCATGCTTTGGCTTTCTTAAAGATCGAAGCGCACAATAATTAATTGGCCAACGTGAACTTTAAACTCTGGCAGCATATCGTGACATATGTACATCCTATATGATATATATGACTTCAACTGCTACGTTATTAACCTCTCAGCTCAGCTCAGCTGCGGTCGCCTAAACAAATGTGTCTAAAGTCGCGAGAGTCAGAGATATTTTATGTTGGATTTCATGAAATGCCGTCACGCTGCTGCTGCTGCTTGTCTCGTCAAGTTGGCAACAAGCGGGAAACTGTTGAGCTCTGTTGGCTTAGAGTGGCACAGACACACTACACTGAGAGAAATTTCCGTCAAAAGTTATGTCAGACTACTTCAGCCGGCAGCAACTGTTGCTAACAATTAATCTAGAAGTTGATATAAAATAAGAAAAAACTTTAATTTCACAAACTTTAAGAGTTAGTTCGCATTCTTTTATTTTTCGTTGGCCTCTCAGAATGTTTTAAGTGAAACTTTCAGTTTGTGGCGCGGTTTCAGAGGCTTACATTCTTTTGGCCTCGTTACCACACCCTCTGGCCATTTAAATTTTTGTTAAAAGGAAGAGAAGGGGCACAGAAAACCCGACGCTCTCGCTTCATCATCAACTTTAGAAGTGCCGCAAATCTTTGCGGTTTCGTCTTAATGGCTAAGAAATTGTGATTTATGCCTTGAATTGTGTATGTACTATATATATAGATATATTATATATTTGCACTCTTTAACATGCGTGTGTGTGTGTGCGTATACTCGTGTTTGTGCAATTCAAATAAAGGGTATGCCAAGCTAACATTTCCTTTGAAGTCACAATACAAATGTTGCCACAAATTCGCAGAACAAGCGCTGAAAGAGATGCCATCAGCTGTGTACATTATTTCATTACATAAAAGGTGCGAAAATTATTTGAAATTAGTAATAAAACATTTGAAATTAGCTTATTTCATTTACTTATCTTTGTTTTTACACTTTTGCCAACGTCAACGGGTTTCAACTGGTGTTTTGATCAGGCAAATTACTTTAATTGAATTCAGTTCGCGCTGAGTTTGCACAGAGAGTGCGAGATTAGATAAGGTAAATGGATAAGTTGTACGGGGATTTCAATTTCGTAATAAATAGTGCTGAGTCTGTGTGTGAAAATTGCCATAAAAACAAATAAATTTCGCCGTCTAATGGACTCATTTATCTTAATTGAAAATTTCACAATGGCAGCAAGAATAATTTTTCTCAAACTGACTGCAACTGGGAAAAGAAGAAGAAGCAGCAGCATCAGCTCAAGCGTTTAATTTCCATGGGCAATGCACATAAATTCTCGGACTGACTATAATTTTTTTGGCAAAGGTGCAATAGATTCGAATCCCACGGAGAGTGGGAGTTGAGAGTTAGGAGTTTGGAGTTTTATACTGGACCGTAGCATCTTGTAAACAACGCAAACAAAAGTTACCGCTTTAAATTCAGTTTTGAATGGGATTTATAGCCAGAGCAAAAGCAACGGTTCGGCCTGGCTAGCCTTAGCTAAGCCAATCTAAGTATTCTGGCAATTTATTTGGGCAAACAAGTTCATTTTGAGAATGCTCGGGAAATTAGTAGCATGTGTTGGCCCTTTGGCAGCGAGCTGAGCCTAATTAGTTTAAAAGGCTACCCCCAAATGACTCTGACGGCGGCGAGATCGATAAATCCAACAGTTGGGCGCAGTTGTCAGAGCTCCAAGATGGATGCCCTTTGCCTGTGCCTGCGCCTTTGCTTGCCAAGTATTCAAAGTGAATATCAGTGTGTAGTGGCACTTGGCCGGACTCCGTCCATAAATTCCAGGCGGACACGATGCCAGCCAAAACTATTACTCACACTCCGTGCCTGAATTCGCCTCCACATCCATCTCCACACTCCACCTTCATTCGTCCTTGCTTTCACTCCAACTTGGTTATAATTTAGATTGTCCATTTCGCGCAGCTGCCGCTCGATTTGAGTTTGAGTTTGAGTTGAAGCTGAAGTTGGAGCTGAAGCTGAAGCTGGAGCTGAAGTTGAGTGCTGGCAATTGGCATTGTGTACGTGCTGCATTCAAGAGCCTTCGCCAAGTCTGTTTGCTTAGCACAGTGTAGAGCATTGTTGCCGCTGCCAAGTTTTGTGCACTTTGTTTGTCTTCTTGCAGTTGGACTGGCACACGCTCAGCTCAAATTGCTGGCCAAATGGCCTTCTAAGTATCTGAAAGCATCGTTTTTCTTCGGTAATATTCTAAATTTCCAACAGCTGCTGCTATCGATCAATTGAACATATTTACGAATTTAAGAATACTGTAAAAAGACGCAATTTATTATGTATATTTAGCTTAATTAAAGCCGGATTTAAGGCCTACCCCAAGTGATTTAGTGTTGTGTATACGAATTCAAAGAGCGAGAACGAGAGCGCGATAGTACCAAACACTGCCTTAGCCATTGTTGTTGTTTCTATTTGCATTTGTTTTGGTTTAGTGCTTCCAGCTGATACTTTAATGTGCGAGTGTGAACGAGACAGCAAGATTATAATCTGACTGCAGTGCGCTGTTGTTGTTACTTCGCGGGCACTCTCAGCTGATAGTTGATGGTGTAAGTGCAAGAGAGAGAGCAAAATTACAATCTGACTGCGCTCTCTGAGAGCGTGCTCTTTAATTGGTGTTGCTGCTGTTGGTTTGTTGACTTCGCAGGCACACTCAGCTGATATTTAAACGTGAGAAAGCAAACGGGAGAGCAAGATTACAATCTGACTGCGCTCTCTGAGAGTGCGTTTTTTCATAGGTTTTGTTGTTGCTTCCTTGACTTTGCCGGCACACTCAACTGATAATTAAAGCTGTAAGTGCAAGTGGAAGAGCAAGATTATTATCTGAATGCATGTGTGAGCAAATGGGATGCAAAGAGAGTGCGTTGGATTTATATGTTAGGAGAGCGATGACCAAACATCTCTTGTTGTTGCTTCATTTGCATTGAGGTCGCTGATTTTGTGAGATCAATCAACTGGTAATGAGTTTGATCGCGATAACAATTTTTTTGTATGACCACACGTGCATGGAAGGCAGAGAACGAACGTTTTTATGGTCATTCATTGCCCCCTGTTTATTCCTATCAGCTGCATCAAACATTTTTATGATTAAAGAATTCATTGAACTAAAAATACTGTGAACTTTTATTGCAAATTATTATTTTTCACACATTCCAAAATTGTGCATGGAATTTTCACTTTGTTTATTGAAAATTCCAATCATTTGTGGCTGACACCTTTAGCAGCACTTGGCCAATTACAATTCGTTAACCAAGAGTGACAGCAGACATTGTTATTAGCTTTCGATTGCGAAATAGCAACTCGTTAAGGACGAGAGCACTTTGTTCAAACTCAAGTTAAATCTTCCAATCAATAAAAACAATTTGAAAGCAATCAAAGTTTAATTACCACAACGAACGTCTGCTAAAAGATGATGTGTAAAAAAAAAACAAAAAATAAACGCAGCGACAAACGAAGTAAACACAATAAACACTAACGAATTCAGTAGAATAAAGAGGGAACATAAGCAGACCATAAAGCAAAAGGTCCAAGCGCAGGAAATTTCATAGACATGCATAGACTGTACACACACACACGCACACATAGGGAAGACTTACCATATGAGGCTGGAGAGCGCGCGCGGGCCAACACAGCCACATAAATATAAAAGCGACAATCAGAAAGCTGTGGCAAAGAAACCATAAAAACAAGAATGCTCTTAAACAAAGAAATAAACAAGGCAGCAAGCGGTAAGTACGATACACATACATACACATATGTACATACATACGTATGTGAGTGAGCGCGGAGTCTGTGTGGTTGTCGCAAGGCTTCCGGCGGAAATGGAGTGCACAAACACAGACACAGACTGACAAACAATAGACAAACATATGATGATGGCAGCGAACGCCAATGGCAACAGCATCGGGCTAAATATAAAAGACTGATAGCCGGCTTAGGGGCATCACATTATGAGGTTGACACAAATATAAAAGAAATAAACAATGGACTCCCTCGTTATTTGCTTGTCACCGGCTTTTCAGTGCACTCAATACATGTGTAATGGGGAAAAAAGTTCAAATATACTGACGCACAATGACATGTAGACGGGATCAAGTGCATAAACAAAGGAAAAGAAAGTTCACTGAACAGACAAAAATAACAGAAAAAGTTAATTGAAATTAGTTAAGTTACAATTTCCTATACTTTGCAGCTCTATAAATGCCACAAACAAAAAAATACCCGACTGCAATTTACATTCCTAAAGGGTGATTTTTCAGCTATTATCTTTTTGGCAATACTGGTTTAAACAGCTGACGCACGTTTAGTCTTTTGTATCATTGTCAAACATCTTCAGTTTGGTCTATAATTTAACTATGAATCATTGGAGGATAACATTGAAGCATTTATTCGTAAGATATCGGCCGAAATTTTGGAAAGAGTATGCCAAAATTAAACTAAGCGGATGGAGCATTTGAGGCGCAGTCACGATCATCATTTGCATCAAATAATTTTCAAATATAAAGATTTCATGCATTTTTCTGAATGTTATGTGTTTTTCTTTTTAAAATCTATAGCTCTTAAAAAATCACCCTTTATTATGGCAAATACCTGGCAAACAGCAACAACAACAATAATAAATCAGCTCCTTGGGCGCTTTCTCTCTCCGAACTGCGAACTGAGAACTTTTGCAATATTTCACCAGAGAAAGAGAAAGTGTGAGAGAGAGACACTTAGCAAACGGCAAATAGAAATATTAAATATTTAAAAGTACACTTCGGTTTCGGCTTTTTATATTAATATTTAAAGTGTTTTGAAGAGCTCAGCGCGGCAGCGAGATAAGTGTAGGCGGTCAGCTAAAGGATGAGTTTTTTCATACCCATTTTCTCTGCTCTTTTTTGTAGCTGACCCAATTTGTCTGGACAGTGGCAGTTTCCCAGGCGTGCTCATTAAAAATTGCGCAACGGCACAAATTCTACTTTGAAGAATATGTAAAGTCAAAGCGAATTATTTAATGATTGCCTTGATTGGCCGCCAATGGCTGCCACAATGTGCGGCGGCTATATAAGCCTCAACTATGGCCAATACCTGTACAGTTTTAAGTGCCTCTTTCGAGTGGGATCATCATGGAGCTGAAGGATTTCATGCACTATCCGAATATTGGCTGCCGCCTGGCCATGATGCGCCGCTACGAATGGAGCAACAGCGGCGAGGTGCCACATGTCCATCAATCTGTGCTGAAACGATTGTGGTTTCTTTTTGGTGCACTCAATCTGGTCTATCAGAATCTGGGCATGATTATCTACCTGTGTGTGACAGACACACAGGAGCAGCAACTCGGTGAATATATTGCCGAGATATCGGAAACATGCAGTGTGATGGGTCTGACTCTTGTGGGAGCCTGCAACATGTGGATGTTGCTTCAACGTCGCGACGATATCGAGAGTCTGCTGGCCGAGCTGCAACAGCTTTATCCAAAGACAGACGCACACCGCAGGCGATTCTATCGCATTGAGAACTACTACGAGAAGTCGGCAAGTCTTATGCGATACACTACGATATTCTTTATGTCCGCCTATGCATACTATAATGCTTTGCCCATTGTTGAGCTTATCTACGAGCTGCTGGTGGAGTCACAACACTTTCAGTACAAATACCAGAGCAACACCTGGTATCCCTGGCAATTGTTGACCAGTGATAAGTCTACATTGAGTTTTGCCTGCGCCTACCTCTGTCAGGCATTGTCCTCACTGGTGGGCGTGGCCTTTATTATGGCCAGTCAGTTTCTGCTGTGCTTTTTCATCACACAGATGCAATTGCATTTCGATGCCTTGGCAAATAGTCTCAATGTGCTGGATGCTCGACTGCCCGAGGCTAATGAGAAGCTCAAGGCACTGATTTGGTATCACAGTCGTCTGCTGCGCATTGCCGACGATATTAATCGCATCTTTAACTTTACATTTCTGATCAACTTCACCACATCCACCATTGCCATTTGCCTGATGGGCTTTGCCATGGTCATGATAAGTCTGGCATCGGCTTTCAAGTACTCTGTGGGCCTGTTATCCTTTCTGGTCTTTACACTCTTCATTTGCTACAATGGCACACAGTTCACAACTGCAGTAAGTTGATGTTTGAGCTCAATGGAAATGTTTTAATATCTGTTGTTGCCTTTGCAGAGCGATAAACTGTTGCCAGCTGCGTTCTACAATAATTGGTATGAGGGCGATGCCAACTATCGCAAGATGTTGCTATTCTTCATAATGAGTTCCTGTGAGTCGCGTGTGCTGCGCACCTACAAGTTCACGCCCATCTCTATGGCCACCTATATGGCGGTGCGTATACGTAATATGAGTAGTCTTTATTTACTTGATAAGTTTGCTTTTACAGATCTTGAAGTTCTCCTATCAACTCTTTACGTTTGTGCGCACTATGATCTAGAGTTATTCCCATTTGTCGGGGGAAGATGTACTGCAACTTTTTAGATCTAGGTATAGGAATTATAGTTCCCTGTCTGTGTAGTCTAGTTTTCATTTTGTCTGTACTGGTCGATCTTAGATCGTTAACAGATATGTAGCACGCACATTATTGTATTAAATTTGAACTTAATCTTAGCTGTCCTTATACTCCAATCTGCAGCTCACTATAATCAACCTTCTTGACATATTCTAGTTTCAATTTAAGCAAACTTTGCTGTATATTCTCTTAAATATATAAAGTACAGGCAACCACTTTAATGCGTCGAAGTTGCTGTCAAACTTATTAAATTTGAAGTAGCCCCACATCAGTTTTTCAAAATTCGTCTGCTCTTTGAATCCTCCACCTTTCCCTATGCCTGCCCTGCCCTTTTCTTTTCCCCCAACCGCGGCTTATTTACGCTGAAAATGCAGAAGCGTAAAATTAAGTTTTTCACACAAAGCAGAAAAGGAACAGAAAGAGAGTGAGAAAAATTGAGAATTATGCACAAGTCACCTGTCTTTCATTTCGGTTGGCCTGCCTGTCCCTCCGTCCGTCCTTCCGTCCGTTAGTCTGACATATACTGGGTGTGATTATCGTGTCGTTATCCGGGATCAGTGGCTGGCCCCAACGCCAGGCAACACAACGAGTACCCAAGCAGTTTGGCAGCCCTCCCAGCTACGCATTCTCTTATGTTCCCCACCTCTCTTCCCCTCTCTCTTTCTCTCCCTCTCTCTGATTCTCTCACTCTGCTCGTTTTTCATATAATAACATTTTAATTCCCTTAATACACGCTACGCTGGCTGCAAAGCCAAACAAACTGAAAGCCGCAGCCCGCGCAAGACGCCTTCGGGGGCTGTTGAATGTTGCCTGCTGCTGCTGCTGGACGTTGCCTGCTTTTAGGCGTGCACACTTTTTAGGTTTTTCGCATCTACTTACCCCTCGTCCTCGCTACCCGGGAGGCATGGTTGAGTCCGGGTCTGCTTAGGCTTTGCCTGTGTGCGTAAATCATTAATCATAAGCAGCGCATATTTATTGTATTCTGCCCTTGTTGACAGCTTTTAGTTGCGACCTCGAGAGAGGACTATGTACTCCCGGTACACTTCTCTGTGTGTACCCATTTACTATGCGCACTTACAGAGCCTGACATGGGAATTTATGTGTGGTATATAGGTTTTTTCCACAATGAATGAGATTATTTTAATGGCAGGCAATGTTATCAATTGATTTCTTTTATTGCCGGCAAGTGCGTAGTTTAGTTAGTTGTAAAAGAAACATATATTCTATATATATACATATGTTTTCAAGATAAACTATGGCATATTTAGCTCTTAAGCTAAATTATTCTATTGCAAATCAATGCTTAATGTCAATTTTGGATTGAGGATTTGGAACTGGAACTGGGGATGGGATTGGGACTGGGATTGGTGCTTCTTTTCTGAAATTTCAGTCGATTGTGTTCTCATTTTCGAATCTCTTATGGCGCTTGGAGGCCACACAGCAGTATTCGAACTGCTATGTGTGCCAGTTAATTTAGCCATCAGCTTGTGGTCGCTTAGACAATGGCCAGTTGGAAATTGCCCAATCAAGTGAAAATGACCGGCAAACCCCTTTCCAAACCAGCACACACATGCCGAAGAGATAGAGAGAGAGAGAGGGCAGGCAGTGAGGGGAATAAGAGATAGAGTGGTACCCCCAAAGAGCAGTGCACAATATCCACAGAAAACCGAGAGTGGCCATAAAAGTTGACCAAGCTCTCGCAGCACACGTCGATGTTGGGTGGGGGCCTAGATCAATGCAGCTTGAAGCATTTTGCCGCTTGTTTGCTCTTGGCCAACCACTTGCAATGGCCTTGATAAGTTTTAGGCAAACAAAGTCCGACTCGTTACACTACATGGGTTTTAGTGCGCTTATCCCCCCTTCTTCTCCCCCTTCTCCCCTAAAAAAGCCCTGCCATTTGAGTTAACCACAAAATGTAGTCAAGGAACATGTCTCAATTTCGTGCTTAAACATCGAATCCATTGGGCAAACCTCAGCTGCAGTCTCGGCAGACAATTACGGGCAGTTCTGAGGTCGCTTCAAGCAATAACTGAGGCGAGCCTAAACGCATTTGGTGTGTCCTCTTGGTATGCCGCATATGTGCCCTCCTTAAATCTGGACACAAAGCGCTTTGCTTTGCATTTGACTTTCGCTGTGTGTCCATCAATTACTTAGTCTTATCTGCAGGGGCCATATGGTGTCAGAAAGCAAGAAACCGCAAAAAAACACCAAGAAAAAAAACCAAAATTTTTACACACAATTTAGAGACATTTCCGCACGTAGCCAGCAGCGGCGAAGGCTCCTAAGCTCCAAATGCGACATGACGCCGCGTTGGAAAACAAAACCCAAAACACATAAAAATAATAAAGAAAAAACACACACACATACGCAAACATACACAGAATAGTCCCCACAGCGAGTAGAACCTAAGGACAGCAAAAAGTAGAAATAAAAAAAGCAAGAAGAAATTTAATTGCAAGAACGAACTTATGATGCTCTATAAAGGCAAAGAGATGCCAGAAAATAATGTAATTTAGTTTACTTGTAAATAGGATAAGAATAAAAAGATTCTTGAGTAGTTTAAACAGTTAAGGGGAATACAGTTAGTGTATATAGAAGTCAGCATACTGTACGGCACTAACGTATGCCATGCACCAACGTATACACTTAGCACCCACTGTGGGCAGTCTCTCTGGTTCTGGAACGTTGGACTGCAAAACAATGTGGCCCTCGCGACGGGATGGCATTGGCAACCCCCGGCATTTATGTCTATTAAACAAGTAATAAACTTCATAAATTTAACAAATTAGAATTATTAAATTTCATGTTTGAGACATTTCTGGGCGTCAGGCGCGTTTGGCATTTGCCTTCATTTTTTTCAGGCTCGCAGCTTAATTTATGGCACACAATTTGCTTGAGCTGTGACTGGCTGCTGCTGCTGCGTGTGAGGTAAGCTCTGTCAACAGGTTAGCGTAATGCCTACACTTGTCGAAGCTGTCGAGCGCTTAAGCTCTGTAATAGCTTAGCATCAACTGAAGGGGAATACAGATTTTGTTTACATTAAAATTAAGGTTTTAATATTTAAAATATGTTACATTGTTAGTATGCTCATAGGAAGAAACAGGTGAATGTTTAGATATATACGATACATCAAATATACATATTTTAATATGCACTACACAAAGTGTAGAAGATTATAATACCCGAAATTATAAGTAACAGGCAGCAGAAGGTGTTGCCAACTCCACAAAGTGTATAGACTTTTAGTCAGCGTCAACAAACGAGTCAATATAGGCGTGTCCGTCTGTCTGTCCGGCTTTGTACAAATTTAGATCTTAGTAACTATAAAAGAACTACCAAAATAGGTAAAAATAGGTCTTATTATTGCACGCGGTTTTTAAATTATTTTTTAGAATTTGGACACGCCCCCTTTTAGCTCAATGAATCTGTATTCCAATGCTGGATTGTTCACTTATAATAATTACAATAACTAAGACAGCCCGAATGATTAATGAAAATGTGGTTGAGATCGGATAAATAACATAGAAGTTATGTAAGAAATAATGTTAAGGAGGTACAGATTTGCAAGGCTGCGCTACAAAGTATGCAATATTTTGTATTTAACTCTAAACATTGAAATTATATACATATGTATAAAATAACATGTTATGGTAGTAGCTAGTGAGTATATTAGATAGACAAGCACACTCCACTGTAGCTTAAGTTACTTATTGCTGTTGTTATTTATTTCCCATTCTTATATAAGAAACTCCTTAATAAGCTACAGTTTTCAGATGCAAGGCAAAAAAGTATAGCAACAAGAAGATTACTATTTTTTACATATATTTTAACAAGTTAAGCGTATATTGACCACATGTAACCCACGCATTGACCGGAATGAAACTAAATACTTCTCAACCAGAGACTACAGTGGGGTAAATACCCACTCGATGCGCTATAAATCGACGATTTTAATTAGGTATCCGCTGGCTAACGATAATTGTTTGCCAATTTAACGAATGCTCATTATACACACATCTCGTATGTACAGACACACACACACACACATGCATGCATATGTAGTACATGTCGCACGCTAATAAAGTCATCAAAATGAATGAGGCAGCTGAAACAGAGCGCGTGTCATGCGAAACTTTTCGAGTTACAACCGCAGTGCAGTGCGGTATGCTTTGGACTCAGCTGCTGCTCTGCTGTTGCTGTTGCATGTGCCATACAAGAGGAAGGGGGGAGGCTGGGCAGTCGACGAGCTGCCGTCGTTGACCACGCAATCACAGCGCCACCTATTTCCAATTACCGCTGACGCAGCAGCAGCAGCATATGGATGGCGCGTGTTCTTGGCAACTGAAACTGACGCTGGCTATGGCTTCAGCTCCGGCTCTGGCTACGGCTCCGGTGCTGGCCATGATTGATTGCAACAAAACCAGATTTTGGTTGCTGTCATTTAAGCGTAGCGTTGGCTAACTTTCGACGCCGCCCCGGCCGCCCCATACATTATTGACATTGGCTTCGCGCGCTGCCTCTCTCGCTCTCTCTCTCTGTCCAGTTCTGTCTCGCTCTCTGTTCGATTTAAATTGCGCCTGGGCTGCTGTATTTTTAATTAAACGCAAATTAAAAATTGATTGCTTTTTGTCGCCATAACTCGGGCCCGATAATATGCAGAGCAGGTTGCTCCCGTATGGAAGGTTCTCTCTTTCAATATTTGTAGCATACTTTACAGTGCAACGTATTCGTATCAACAACCGCTTTATGCCTATTTATGCGCTCTTTAAATCGTCCACATTTACACAACCAACAACAATATATTATAAGTTAAAATTTGCATTTGCGTGTCACATGCGATGCCCAAAAATGAAAACAAGAAGAAACAAAGAGAAAGAACCTTGCGTTGTACTTCTTGCTTGGCTTGTTGCATACATTTTAACTGCACTGTCGAGCGGAAGTGAAAGGTTTTAAGCGGAAGTGCGCCGCGTTTTAACCACATACATGTACATATATATTGTGCTACATATGTGCCCACACATGCGTGTGTTTGTGTGAGTAATTACAGGGCTCGACTGTTAAATGTTTGCCTCGCACGCAAACGGTTTGTACAACAAACACTATGTGAACTATGTCGGAATGCCAAAGCGATTCTCTAGCCTATTTAGGTTATATATATATTTATAAAACATAATTAAAATACTCTTAAATATATACTTTATATATAACATAAGTTTTTTGTTACATTTTTAGGGTACAAAGCAACCCTAATGCACTTCAATAATTATCAATTTTACATTTCACTGAGATATTTCATGGCATTTCAATGGGTAAATTAACTACATAAATACAGACACGCACACTGACTTTTTATTAATCTGCCTACGTGTGTGTGGGTGTGCGTGTGTGTTTGTGCTTGTGCGTTTTTTGTTGCCATCTCTTAATCGATCTTAATTGCATTTATTGCCTCGAGCCAATTGCATAATGGAGCATTTAATTATTTACATTTAAATGTGCATTCATATTGCCATTTTGTTATTTAATTAATGTAAATTTTGTTATGGAAATTAATTATTTCACAGCCCCGGACGGATGTGTTTTAATTTAGTGTGTGCAAATATAATATATATACAGTATATATGATATATATGTATGCATGCACTGCATATGTATATTCTGGCGACAATGTCAATATGCCCAGTGAATTCGCGTGATTAATTTGCTAGAAATTGCCGGATAAGCTACTTGGCCAATTATTATTATAGCAGCGCAAACATTTAGCACGCATAAATATTAAAGTTGCTATAATCTTAAAGCTGCAAATAAGCTAAGTAATTTAGTATAGTTTGAAGGCAGCCCTTTAAATACTTTATGCATATACAAAGCAGGCGATTTGGTTTGACTCGATTTTGCCTTAGCGTTCCTGAGAGTGCACTCGCCACTTGCTACTTGCCACTTGCCACTTGTCTGTCGTTGTCGTCGTCTGTCGCTGCTGCTGCTGCTGCTGCGTGCCACAGAGCGTTGCTGAGTTTCATGCAAAGGCGGAAGCACTTAAATTGGGCGTAACAAAATGTCTGACACGCCAATTATTTTGCTTTTTATATAACAGGCAAAAGGGACCGACAGACAGACACGCTTCTATTTGTAGTTGTTCTTGTTGCTGCTCTTGTTATACTGCGTGTTAGTTGTTGTAGTACGTATAACTCCAACTACAACTACAACAACAACTAGAACTGGAGCTATGTGGGTGCTAGCAGTTTGTTTTCTTCTGCTGCTCTTGCTTCTTTTGCTTGCTTTTTAAGTGGTTTTTATCGCCCTCTCCTCTTCTCTTTCAATCTCTTGTTCTCTTTCTCTGTCTCTCCCTGTCTTTGTGTACTTCTTTGCTGCTTTGCTCCAGTTGTGCGTTCTTATTTATAAACTGTTGCCCTTTATTGGCTTGTCTACCCCACCAGCTCAAAAATCGTGTTGCTTTTTTCTTGGGTTAATTTAAGCACAATAAACTACTCAAATTCGGTTTATAATATATGTGCTATAATCATCCAACGATACGATTATTAGAATAATAATGGAATACTGTAAACTATCATATCATAATGCGCAAACCTTCTCACAACTATTTATTTATTAATGTGCTGAAACTTTCCATAGAAAGTTTGGCAACAAATGCGGCTCTCTCTCTCTCCCTCTCTCTCACTCTCTCTGATTTGCATAATAAAACAAACGTTAATTTTGCCTTTGTTTAGAGAACTATTTTTTATTTAAACGTTCTATTGTTAGTTAGAAAGAGAACTGAAACAACAAGAACAATTTGCAGTAGTTTTTTGCAGGCATGCGGCAAAAGTTTCTAGTTGTATTTTGCTTTGTTTCACGTGCTGCCATAATTAAAGAATCATTTTTTTTGTTAAACAAAGTTCATTTTAGTTTGTTTGTTTGATTAGTGTAATTGGCAAAGTATAGAAAGCAATTTATCTGGTTTACAAAATATATATAGTAAGTAATGTTAAGGCTGAAATGAGGCTGTAAGCAAAGTAGTCAAGCCAACCAGTTTTACGATATGATTATGACAAGATACACACACTCTCATATGGCATATATAGTATAGTATATATGGTATATGGTCTGTCAGTCGTGTCATTTAATCTGCTCAACTTTTACACCCGAATGCATGCATAATAAATAATAAGAGTCCAGACATTATGTCAAGGTGTATATGGCATACGTTCTCGTATGTTTGTTCAGTACTCTTAGTTCATTGCTTTTTGCTGCCTTGATTAAATGTGCTGCTCTTGATGTATGTATGTGTGTGAGTCCTGAGTACAGCTCAGTTGTCTGAATATTCGTTCGCATTTGCCAAGAGACTTTGGAACTTTGTCTGCCAATCGATGTCATTGAGCTTGTGCAGACATTCGATTCGATTGGGTTTCGTGCTTTAGACGAACATACATACATAAAGTAATTTAATTTCGTTGCTTGCTGCTCAGGCAATTAGAAAATGAAAAGACTGGATGTCAAACAGAAGCCCTGAGTAGATGATGATGATGAAAATGGGGAATATGCAGGGTGGGAGCACTTGCTGTGATACACAGCAGTTTCAGCTTTAGATCTCCATTGGTTTCGGGTTTTTCCCCCAACACCCCGCACACTTGGTCAACGAGGATTGCCACAAATTAGCGCCGTGCGCTGTTTAGAATTAAAAGCTGAAACCGAAAATGCGCAGCTGCGATGCAGTTAATCACAGCGCCAATCGACGTCGTCCTCGCCCCACTCAGCACTGTGGTCTCTAAAACTGCACTAAACTGCGCAACGGGACAGTGTCAGTAGAGGAGTGGAGAGAGGGGGTACTGCGGGGTTCTGTGGGCATTGGGCATGTTCCATTGTGAATGGACGTCAGTCGCCGTGAGTCGCAGCGCTTTCATTACGCCAACTTGCAATTGCGATTGCAATTGGTCGACTGCGGTTCCATTTGTGCCCCACCGGGCGATGAATGAGAAATTTGCCGAGAATTTGTACGCACGGCTTAATTGTTGTTGCTGCAGCCTGCAACTCGCTGTTGTTGCCTGCTGCTGCTGTTGCTGCGCCTGCTGCCTGCTCCTGCTGCCATGACAATGTTGTGTTTGGGCCAGCGGCACAGATTAAATCGCTACGCCCCGAGGTGCACATGGAGGAGGTAGGGCAATGGTTGGGGGAGGGGGAAACTACTATAGTAAGCTGCCAAATGAACCTGTCGCCAATTGTGCTGCTTCTGCCCACATTCACAATTTACCAATTTACTATTCACAATTCGCAAATTACAATTTTATGCTACTTTTCATTTGCATTTATTTAAATTTATCCCGTTGTCGTTGTGTGCTGATAATGCGGGAGATTTATTGCGCATGTTTTGAACAGTTTTTTCTATAGTAATAACTAGTCAAATAGCTATTTGTGATTTTAAATGGAATTTTACATATTAAAAGTGGTTGTTAATGCAATGAGAAATATGTAAAACACATTTGATGATAGTTCTTTTTACACTATCTCTGATTTCTTGTTACCTGTATTGCCTGATCCATCTTTTCCTTTCTTCCTTTGCTTTATACTACTACTCTGCTAATCCCTTTTATACTGTATATCTTCCTACTTCCATCTGTCTTCCTTATTTCTTTCACTATACCATTCTCTTTCTGTCAGCATCTCTCCCTGCTGCCACACTATTTCTCCAAGTCTTTTGCTATTTATAGTAGGAGCCTATCTCCATTTTCACTGCTTCTCTTTCCCTCTTCGTCTTCCTCTCCCCTGTTAAGTTCAAAGAACTTGCCCATGCGACTGGCGGCACTTCAATGTGCAAATTCCCACTCTGAATGTGGCTCAGCAAAGTGCGCATATTCAAATCGTAGTATTCATGCTGCAGTCAGAGTTCTACACCATTTCCGCTGATATAACAATAATCCGGCATAATGAACGCATGCATATTCATAGCACACACTCTCGCATGCCCTCACACACACAATGGCAGAGAAGCCTGCTTTCTGTCTCTGCTGTGTGTGTGTGCGTGACATAAATCTTGGGCAAATTCTAGATCCGACGAAAAAGGTAGTACAACAAGGCACAGGCAGCAGATACACAGTGCTCCAAGGCAGACAGTCGACAGCAGAAACAGACAGACAGAGCCAGTGCTAACTCACGCACAGCACGCAGTAAATAACCCCTGAGAGAGGGCGTGGCATCTGGCATCGCAATCGTGAACACCTTGCTACCACCCCCTGCCTTCCCCCCTCTTGTTAATAAACGCAACTCTGGACGATTTTTGCATTTAAATGTGCGCAATTTGTTGCCAGCCCAAGTCCAGGAAAAAATGCCAACAACAATAAGGTGTTGACAGCGGAAGAGCACAAATAATAATAATAATAATGGTGGCATCGTTTATTTTCCGTCTAAGGTCTTCAATTATTGAAAATGTCGCGATTTGCATGGCAAGCAACATTTGCATTTCATTCGACAGCGGAAGCTCAATTGGCGCAAAATGGCGGAAATCGTCGCTGCCAGCAGCAGCAGCAACAACAGTAGAGCAATGTACAATAAAGAAGGAGAAAGAGAGAGAGAGTGGGAGCTCAACACTTAATGGAAAACCACAAAAGCCGCGAAAACTGAAGCAGCATGTCGAATGCAACAATTGAGATATTTCTAAAGCACAGAGAGGTCACCTTAAGCTACGAGTGCTTTTTGAGAGGATTTGATGAAGAGATTGTCAAGATAATAAAGGATTTATGAAGTAAAGAAAGCAAAAATTTGACATAATTTATACAAACAGTGTAAATTGCGTAGGGGAATAGAAAACAATATTAATAAATTATATATTAATTCAGTGAATATATTTATATTAATTACTTCTACGTTTTTACGCCTTGGCTCAAGATTTGCTTTGCTTTGTTTTAATCTCCACTTGCTTGTTATCGGCTTATCGCCACTTTTGATAACAAATTTAGAGTTTGATTAAAACACTAAAATCAGTCATGCTTAGAAATTTGAATATCTCATATTTCTTGCCATTATGTTATCGTACTTGTTATCGACTTACCGCCACTTTTGATGAATCCTTGATCGCGTCTAACAATAAGTGTTGAAAAACTTCAATATGGAATTAAACTTAAGAATTAAATTAAATTATGAAGTCGTAAACAAAGTCAATGTATATAAAATGTTAAACTAAGTGTTTAAGGGGTATTCCGATAGTGTGCCCAGTAACATTTCAACTAAACTTTTGCCCTTTGCACTTTATTCACTATTAATTACGTTCGCGGTTGCCATGCGATTGATTTTTTTTTTGCTTGCTGTTCAAGTTGATTTCGCTTTTTTGCTGTGCGGCACATTTAAATCACAGCCACAAGGCTCTTGGCCAGTTGGGGAGAAGGAACAGCAGGATGAGGATGGACTGAGTGCTTCGGAAGTGTGTCCATCATAGACATGGCAACAGCGTACGCGCGGACAGACCGCAGCAGCTGGAAAAAAGCAGCTTCAACTTCGGCTTCAATGAATTTTAATCCACTCGGCTGCCAACTGCAGCGGTTGCTTCAATTCAATTGAATAATTTGTTGTGCATGTTGGCAGTGTGTGTGTGTGTTTCTGCTGGGTACTTTTTTTCTAGTTAGTGATTTGCAGCCACAAAATTTGAATGCAAATTTATATAGTTTTTCGTGCGCTGCAGATTATTACCTGAATATTATTTTACGGCACTTGTAGAGTTTTTTATAAATTATTTTTGGTGAATATTTTTTCTTGATTGATTTATGGAGGAAAATTGAGTGCAATTTTATGACATAGTTAAGTTTGTTAAACAAAGTATCATTTATTTAGTTTTCGTATGTTTTGATTTTAAAACCTCCGACACAGTCAACATACATTTAAAAATTCCAAACGATAAAAAAAAACTGTAAAGAAGATAAGTATGGGAAACGAAGAAGAACTGAGCGTGGAAAGTCTCTGTGAGCTGTGGGCGCAAAAGCAACGCACCTTCGAGCAGGATATTCGCTCGTTGCTGGACCAATCCAAAAAATTGGCAGAGAAGATGAGCGTAGCATCTGAAGCTTTAGCTGACGAACCGGAAGACGATGAGGAAGCGTTGGCGAAGAAGATGAGGTCCCAACAGGAGTTCAAGCTGACCGAGCTAATGATTCACTTGACAGAGGAGTTGCAGCGACGGCACAATGAAGCAAATGCAAAGAAGCGAATGAAAGAATGGCACAAATCGTTAGATAAGATGCGAATCAAAATACTTAAAATATCGCAGACACTCCAAAGGAATGGGCTAGTGGATAAGGTGTCCATCGAGAAGCTCTGCCACACGCAGGAGTACACGCAGTCGCACTATGAGATGCTCGGACAGGAGTTGCAGCGATGCGAGACGTTGCGCCATAAGAACTTGGCCATGCTGATCGATAATGTGCGCAGCGAGATCAATCAGTGGTCCGAATTGACGTTGCAGTACCCGACCATAAGAAACTATCAGAACGAATGCTATACTGAGGAACTGCTGGAGCTGCTCGAGAATAAGCTCAGCGACTTGCAGAGCTACTACAATAGCAACAAGAACATATTCGCGATATACGAAAAGCGGGTCAAGATGTGGCGACGCATGGAGGCACTCGAAGAGCAGGCCAGGGAGCCGAGTCGCTATAACAATCGTGGCGGACAATTGTTGCGCGAGGAGCGGGAACGCAAGTATATCTCCACCAAGTTGCCACAGATTGAGGAACAGCTCAGCCAGCTTGTGCAAGAGTACGAGCAGGAAACGGGTCAATCATTTCTGATCTATGGCGATGAGATAATGTCGAGACTATCCTCAGATTGGGAGGAGTATCGTGCAACCAAAGATCTGATAAATAACAAGCGGAAGACATCCAAAGCCATGGTAGACCCGATGATGACAGTTTCCACTTCGACGTTTCATAGCTTATTTTCGATACGCGAGACATCTTCTATGTCACAAATTGTTAGTTCCCCCAACCTTACTCGGGCATGTGGCAAACGACTTAAGAAGGTGTCAAAGTGATGCATCAACTTGTCGTTTTAAGGAGTTACTGATTAGTTAGATGACTCAATATAAATATTTTGGCTATTGTGAAGAGTGATTAAGCAGATGAAGAGCTCTATTGGCTCTCTACAAATCTGCAGACAACTCAATATATTTTATAGTTATTTATTTAGTTGTATATTAATAAAAATTAAAGAGAAAAGAAACATGAAAATGTCTTTACACTATGCAGAAGACCAAGAGTCACTGCCCTTTAGCATAAAATTCAATATTCTATGCCCTTCAAAGTTCTTCTACACACTTCTTCCCTCCCTGCCGTTCTGCATTCAATTCTGACGTACACTTTGACAGGCATTCGACATTTGGCAATTTCAGTGTTCGCCGATAATCCAGACAAACTCGGCTTAATTACTTACAAGCAAATTGAAGCCATAAATAAATAAAATGCGCCCAAAGGCAGCGCTGAAACGAGAACTTCAACGCCCGATTGTGAGAATGAATGCCCCAATGGCAATGGCTGTGAATGGTTGAATAGAGGGACGAACGGAAGGATGAAAGCACCTAATGCTCATATTGATAACATAAGCTGCATGATTTACGGGTTGCTCGGCTTAACTTTGAGTCAAAATTGGAGAGGGAGGGAGCTGTGAGTTGTGCTTGTTGGTTCAGTCCTTCAATCGGCAATCGTACAGCAAAGTCTTAAGTCTTATCGATTTGACTTTTGATTGATACACGATTTAGAAGGTCAGAAAAAACAACAGAATGAGAAGCATGAGGTGAACCGTGCACACGCGTCGTCATTGTCAAATATGGTTATTTGATTAGGTCTCTGCATAAATCCACATAAATGAAGTTAGAAACATTCGCCTTGCTTGGGTTCTCCACTTGCTGCTGCTCCTCCTCTATCAATTTTAATAAATTCGCACATGGCCTGCCATTAATTTCAGTTAATTTGCCATTTTTCATGCCAGGTCGCACGACATTTGGCCGGGTGCAGCCTACCTCAGCTACCTCTGGCGGCCTATCTACCCTTCGGTTACCTTTTGCATACGCCAGCCGTACATCAATGACACACAAGTGTAACGGGCACGGCCGTAAATATCCTTGAAGGCAGCCAATATGTTTACACGCACACGATTTCAGCGCCTGAGCGGTTTCCGTTTCCGTTTACCCTCCGCTCATGCTCTGCTCGATGGATCATAAATTCTGCGTCTGTGTCGTAATTCTTTAGAAGTGGGCGTAACGGTAACTGTGAGATAAAGGCAGAGAGAGAGAGAGAGAGAGAAGGGAAAGAACTGAGCCACAAGTTATTCGCTTTATTGGCGCTTTACTCAAGCGATTTGGCTAATAGTTGGGCAAAAGTTTGCAGTGCTGGAATTGTCAAAGTTCAGCAAGTGGCTGCAATATGCAATGATAACTTGAAGGCGGGTACTTGCGATTTATATAGCTAATTATTGGCAGGCGAAACGAAAGATAGCAGACTCAGCGTCATGATCAAAAAGCAATAAAGAAAAGAAAACATAAAAGCGTGACACGAGTTATGCATTTAGTATCTCAGCTGCTGCTTAACCAGGTTAGTTGCGTGTTAATAAACTTGCCACAGGCAGAGGGAGGAGGAAGAGTGAATGAGAGAGGGGGAGGGAGGGAGCACGCTCGCGAGTTGAAATTTGCGTTGGAACCCGCTAGACGCATTTGAAATTAATTAAAAAGCTGTCAGCGGCAGATGGAGGTGTTCCCGCACTAACGTGCTGTTTGAGTTTACAGAGAGTTGAGAGTTCGAGCCGAGGTCACAGCCACAGTCAAAGCTGAAGCACATACATAACGCGCATTACGTATACGCAACGTGTGACGACTGTGGAATGGTTAAATGGCAAGCGGCGGAAATTACCAGGTGAGTCAACAATTTCTCATGTTGTTGTTGTTGTTTTTCTTGAACACTCTTTTGCTTTCTTTCGCATTCATTGTTGCCTTTTTATGTTGCAGCTCTCCATTATCAAGGAAACCTTTTAAAACGCATAACAATAACGCAAAATTTGAAAGAGATAAAAGACGTACGTGGGCCGGCAACGGAAATGATTATATCTCCTTGGCAGGCCAAGCAGCAGTTGCTGGGAGGCTGGCCAAGTGACGTGGGGATGGAGCATGAACGAAACGAAGGAGGGACCATTGTTGCTGCCCGGCATTGTTCCATTCCAAAGAGGGAGAGAGGCTGCAATTTTCATTTGGCCACCGTGTGCTTCACTTGCGCCGTTATCAGTGACAAACGGTCAGGTCGTAAACCGAAAGAAGGCACAGCAGCACCGGGGAACGGTAGAAATCAAGCAACACGAGCGCAATTTACACATTTAAAATTCAAATAAAGTCATTTGCATGCAGACACGACGAACGACAACGACAACGGCAGGGACAGACACGACAGACACGCTAACTGCTGCGGCAACATATGCGATGCGACTGACCAGCCGAGAGTCTGACCTGCCTGCCTGTCTGACCTTTGAACTCGGCCTAGACTATTTTGGCTGTTCTATACATTTGTCATCATTAGTCCCCAGGCCTAACCTGGCATCAGCACAAAATACAAAAACCGAAAAGAGACAAAAAAAAAAGTAGGAAGTCAGCATAATGAAACGGTAGCCTGGACTGCTGCTGACTGGACCAGAATCGGCTATTCAACCATAGGGATGGCATAGGTGTGGGTGGAGGGGTAGGCAAAAGGGAAGCCAACGTGTTCAACAAGGGTAACAAAGTGTGTACAACATGCGAATGAATTTTCACACAGCATCGAGTGTAAATAAATAAACCGAAAATTACACAGACGTCTCTGTGACATAAATCACAAGGAACTTTGACCTTTAATTTGAAAGCATTGAACAAGGAAAGAAAACCACTTGATAATGAAAACTCAAGTTCAATAAAAAGCAAGGCCAAGGCGACTGGAAAAACAGTAAATAAAGGCAGGAGGAGAATGTCAGACATAGATAGACAGATAAATGGATAGAGAAGCTAGACAGATATATCTATACACATACATATATCATACATATACTGTAAATACAGATAAAGATAGATAGTTACAGATAAACATAAGTATAGATGTGAAGGTATGAAAGGCAGGAAGAGAACTTCAGACACGGGCAGACAGCTGAATTGATGGACATACAAATAGATATACTATAAATACAGATATACAAGTATACAGATAATGATATACAAGTAGTTATATAGATAGATATATAATGAGGCAGATAATGATATAAATAATAAGATAAAATTAAAGATAGTTAAATTAATTTACTTCAATTTATTTTTAATTTAATACTCATTTGCAATTTAATATTTAAATTCAATTTTCATTCTTCTTTTCACATTCGGTGTCAATTCTCTTTTCAATTTATATGCACATTTTCGCCATAATCTTTGTCAGCCATAAATAAATATGCATGTCGTTGTTGTTGTTTCTTCTTGTTTTTTTGCGTATTTCAATAACGAAACTCACTTTATTAAGTTGAAGTCAGTTTGATGACTTCTCTGACACATTATTGTCGCTGCAGGAGAACGCTTTAAATGATTTATTAGCAGCTCGCTTGACTCTCGCTCCTTTCTTTGGGCTTCAAAACTGACTCCATTGAGATTTTCAGCTATTTTTGGCCATTTTTCATTTCTGCTCTGGCTCTGGCTCGGGCTCTGGCTGTGGCTCTTAGCCCGCATGACAACGGAACAGGCTGAGCCTGTGGCAGAACCAGTGGCGTAGTCGTAGAAGGGGGGATGACGAGGTAAAGGCAAAGGCTTTCTGACAATTTTCGGTTGGCATGTAAATATTATTTTTCTACTTCTGGCCATGTGGCACGCACAACCACACACACTCACACACACACATAGTCTGCCAACGGTCTCTGTGGCCATGTCAAAAAAGTTTTCACACAAACAATAACAAACAAAGAGCATCACATACACTCACAGAGAGAGAGGGGGAAGAAGAGAGAGGGAGAGGACAGTGTGCCTCACAGGTTGGGCCTGTTTATTCAATCAACAAACGGGCAGCTTGATAAGAGTGGAAAAGGAACGGGAAAGGGAACAGGAACAGGAACGGGAACAGGAAGAGGCACATCGCCTGGACCGCAATGTCACAATGGAAAGGCAAATGACAGACGCAAGATGACAGTTGCCATGTTGAAAAATGTCACAACTACAACTACAGCTATGTCAGTGTGTGTGTCTGTGTGTGTATGTGTGTGTGCGTCTCGCTTTTTTGCAGTTGTGTCAGGTGCCTTGTCAGAGCTGCGAAAGTTTTTCTGCTATTTAAATCATGTCAGTTTATCTAAGCAACACCTTCCAATCCAAGCAAGGCAACAGTTGCCACACCTACTGCCACGCCTCCACTGCCAGCGCCCTAAAGCAGTCGTAACTGTTTCGCTGCCTTCCTTCATTCTTTTGTTGTTGGTGTTGTTGTGTGCTTTGTGGCCACAAACATCGCGTCGCTCGCTGTTTTTGGCATCTTGTCAAGTTGCCATCAGTAGCCGTAAAAACATTTGTGCTCCTTTCGCTTCGCTGTTGCTTTTACGGTTGCTGTTGCTATTGTTGTTCTTGTTGTTGCTCTCACTTTGCAATTTTCATTGCGTGCTGCGGGAACATAAAACATTTTCACCGCAGCATAAGAAATTGTTGTACGTTGTTTGATTATGCTGTGCTTTACTTCTACTGCAGTTGGTCATTTCGGGTTTTGTTGTTGAATATTTGCCAGAGTATTGTGAGCAAATTGCAGCCTTAACTGTGCTACGCCATGCACTGAGAGAAAAGGCAATGATGCTCATAATATACAAGAGCTATAAATTGTGATTAACTGAAATGCGAATCTTCCCTTTTCATAAAGCATAAATCGAGTCCTTATTAATTAGCAAACAACAAGAGTTGCATTGTGAAAACATATAGAAGGCATAAAGACAACTTCTCGTGTAACTCGTAGTCAATTATTTTAATTGCACAAAGGCATATGGAATTATTGGCAGAGCAGAGTTGGAATTGATAAATGAAAACACAACGCATTGACCGGCAATTACTAATTAAACTGATGCAGTTAATTACTCGCTTCAAATGATGTTCCAGCTTGTTGAAATTATTTCAAAGTTGTCAACGTAATTAAACAATAAATATGACCATGTTAAATTGTGTAAATAAAAAGGGCAAAATTTGCAGACAGCATGAGCAGAGGACAACTGCGTGACAGATGAGTAGAGAGAGAGAGGGGGGATCATCCCATGCTCATTCGCATTTAAAATTAATTATACGCCCAGTGTTGCAGCAACAGCTTTGCGTCATCCGCTTAAGCGTTCGTTCAGACAGCACAGTAGCCACAACAGAGAGCAGAAGAAAAAAAGGACATGTCCGACTGACCACGAAAGGAACCTCCCTTTATGGCAGCTAATTAAAGAGTGCGCTGCAATGACTGCAGTTTATGTTTATATGAACTGATTTTTATTCCAACTGTGTTAATTGTATTTCCCATGAATTGAATTACTTATGTTTATTTAAACATCTCCAACTGTTTCACTGATTTCTAATCAGAACCAAGTGCATTAAAGGATTGACACACTTCGGAATAATTAAATGAAAATACAGAAACTTTCGCGCACAAAGCAGAAGCGCAAAGAATAACTTGTTATAGCCAAGAAAAGAGAGAGAGAGAGAGGAATCATAGAGTGAGCTTAAGGCAGAGCATTAGCTTACAGTATCGAGTCATAATTAAGTCTTCTATAATAAATTTTATCATTCGCATCTATGCTTTAAGAGGAGCGTCCAGTTGTGAAAGCGAAATCCGCTCAATTTTCATGTAAATGTTCCACACAAATCGATATAATTCCTGCTCAATTTTTTGTTCCGTTTTTCGGTTATGGCTTTTGTAAACTGACCTCACAAGGAAATTGAAAGCGTATCGAGAACTCAGCCACGCGGTCAATGCGGCAAACACAGTGCAAACAAAAGTTTTTTCCCTCTTTTTCTACAATACATATGTACATACATATTCTATATTCTATGTGTATATAGAGAAGGCGGAACTGGGGGGAGGGAATTGGTCATAAAATAGAAATTAGTTGCAATTGGAGTTTGGGTTTTTGCTTTTTCGATTTTTGGGTTTTGTTGCGGTTGCTCTGCGCCCCACCCCCTTTGCTGCTGTTGCCTCTAGTTCGGTTGCAGCTTTCGTTTCCGGTTTGGTTTGCCAGAGGGCAAACTAGTTTGGCTGCATTGAAATTTCACACACTAATTTACAGTTTTTCTGAGCAGAACCAGAGCCAGAGCACAGCTGAGCATCGTTTGTTTTGTGGACGCAGATTCACTTGTTCTCTGGTTTGCCACGTGTTTAAATATGTATGCCGGAAATGCGTGTTAATCGAGCGGAAGTGGCTGAGGCAAAATCTAAATTTCATTTGCATTTCGTATTGATATCAAATTCAATTTATAATACACAATATAATTGACATTGTGTGCGCATCGTTGATGGGATTCTTCAATTTAAGCTTAAATTGCAAGTACATTTCTATGAGTGCCATTTGCATGTAACATATCTAATCTCTCTCGCACATCGAGATGGCTATCATCGACCATAATTGATTGGGATTCGGTGATGCGAACATTTCGTTGCAAACTAATTAACAAAATTAAAAGCGATTTTAAGCGATGCGCCCAAAATCCATTTAAGCAAATTGTTTGCCCATTTCGATGGCCAAACGATGCTCGTTATGGCCTAATCGAATTATGTCTGTGTGCTCCAAATATTGCGTATACGCAATGTCATTACAACTGCCATTATTGCTTGTGCCATTTGTGCTCCAATTATTTTGTATACAAGGTCGCAAGCAAACTTTGTTGAATTCTTTAAACTCTCATAAATACACAATGATTGTTTTGAATAACTTTTAAATGACATCGCCCCCGCCCCACTTCCGTTTCTGCGCGAATAAAAAGCTCCATCTCGACCGCAAAATTTATTTATAGCTTCGCACATGGCAATCAATAAATGTAGATATATACATATATTTTTTACGCCGCTTCCAAATTGACACAATCAACAAATCAAAATGCTCGTCCATCAATATAACAATTACAGCCTGCACAGACATGCACATGCAGGCACAGGCATGTCCCATGCACTGCCAAAATATACAATATATTTTTGCCTATGTTCCCTTTCTTTTCCCCTTCTTCGCAAAACGACAAATGATGGCCCCGAAAAAGTATGCAATAGTTTTTTGTTTGCCAGCCGCGCAGTACTGATTTGTAGTGCATACTTTTTTGCGCGTCAGAGGTCATGGCGATGGGAATGGAAATGGAAATGGGGTTGGTCATGTGCCTGGTGCCTTGTGCCTTCTGCATATGTATAAGTGTGTCATACTGCTTTTTGTCATTCTTATTTGGCCGCTTATCCGGCTTTCTCTGTTTTTATTCGTAATATGCACCTGCGATAGGTTTTTGCGTGCCGTTGCCGCGCTGTCTGCTTTATGACCCGACAACGAGCACGCGAGTTCCCCAATTAGTAATATCATTTTTCAGGTTTTTACCGAGCATACCCAGTACTGATTGAGGAGGGTGAGCACGTTGATCTTAGGCATGTTGCTTTGGCTTTTGTTGTATATTTAAGCACAGATTAATTTCTATAGAAAACAATAAGTTCAAACACTTTACACATCATTTGCACTGAGTATCTGATAGTCGAAAACAATGCAGTGAATCTCTGATTTTTTTATAAAGCCACTTTCTCGACATTTCAATAATTTCCGTGTACAAATTGATTTATGTATGCATTAATTGTTCCAATTTATTTATGTATATTTCCCCAACTCAAATTTCTTGTGCAAATTGTGCCAAAGTTTACGGAATTTCATTTTATGGCTTGAAGTGAGAGGAACATAATGAATTATCTAGTGCCAAACGCACGCAAATCTGGATTATTATTTATGAAATGCGCAAACCCAATCAATTTGGCAGCATTTTGTGGCCAAAACGATATTGCAACATTTATAAAACATTTATCGCATCGAGGCAACATTTACCATAGTCCACTTAGTCCGTTTGATGGCCACCGTACACAATCGAAATCCCTGAAAGCGCTTATCTTATTGTAATATCCACATCCATTTGCACGCGGAAATCAGCTTAAAATATTTGCAAAATATCCCCAGCACTTTGGTGTGCTATATTTATGTATTTATGTAAACGATTGCATGGTTAGACTTAAATATATAATATGTTTTTATCATTGAAAGCAGAAACGAAAAAAATTGAAAATATAAAAAATAGCAAATGATGTATATGTATAAATAAAATGCGCTTAAAAGCTTAGCGAGGGGGAGAGTGAAAAAGAGAGAGAGAGGAGACTAACACACACTTTTTACTGAACTGAACATATTGAGCAGAGATCTCCACAATGATGTATGTAGGTGAAGCAAGGTGAGGCTTTTTTAAGGCCATAGGTTACACATTATCTCCATGGCAATCAGGGGGAATGGCTGGGAACAGACATATGTGTAGCTTATAGAGGGGGGCACAGAAGCTATGGCATATAGGCATATTCACTTGATGGATGAGTGCAGATAGCGAACAACAATAAAGTCTATCGCTAATTATCGCACTCTTTCCTCCCTTACTAAACATAATTTATTAGATATTTTCACCTCTAAGTTCATATTTAAGTTGCGCTTTTATGAACAGGGAAAGATTATATGCATCCCCTGCCCCACCCTCCCACAAACTCATTTCTCTTAGCTTGTTTACTCATTTTCCATGTTGACTTTCATGCGCGTAATTTTTATGTCAACAAGCCACATGAAGGTGGAAGGAAGCTATGTCCAAGTGTAGGAAGAGGAGGTACATAGGGGAAAGAACTGGGAAAGGGTAGTGGTAGAGGGAAGTGGGGGGGAGGCATACGCATTTCCCTATTAGTTTGGTCCTTCTGTTTTTATTTCAGCGCGCCAACTAAGCAGTTTTTAATGAATAAACCGCAAAATTACCCGAACGTGTGTTGGCGAGCAGTAAAAACTTTTGCATATATGTTAGAGCCAGTGTCAAAGGTCAAGTGCTGAGTGCCGTCAAGCTGTTGGGGATTTATGTGTGTGTGTGTGTTGGAATTAAACATTGCATAGGTCAACTAAACGCTTTCGCCTGACAAATATGGAAATAAAAGCCACATTCTAAGCCCAACAAGATAAGCTACACTTCCTGGTGGGACCTACAAACTTGGTCCGCCAACTTGTCGCATACACTGTGCACCCGTGTGTGCCTGTGTGTGTGCGTGTGTGTTATCGCAGCTGTCGCTGTTGTCTTCTATCTACTTCCAGTTACCTCCTTTCGCCCCATATGCGGCGCATATTAATTAGAAATTTAATTGGATTTGAAAGAAAATGAATTTTTAATATTTAGCTTTGCAATTACATTAACAAACAAGACACACGCGCTCACACACACACACGTATGAAAGATATATGAATAACAAGGTATACACCAAGGGGTAGAAAGGCTTAAAAGAATTGCGGCGACTTTCGGCTAACATTAATTAGCTGTTGAACTAATTTAAAAATATTGCGCATACGACACGAGTGTCTCTTGGCATGTTGTATTAACAAGTTAACAGTACGACGTGTCCAAAACTTCTTTGAAGAAAGTATCACACATACGCATTTACAACACACACAGTAAACTTTTCCCATTTGTCTGTCTAGTTGAAAAATGAAAACTCTGAGAGCAAATTCCCTTTCGATTTGGCCTTTTTGATTGCTTCTTAAATAATTTGAATATATATTTCGTCTTTCTTTCAATTCTCGCATGATTTCTTCACAAGGTTTACCTGCTCATTTCACACTTGGGAAACAATTCGCACATTTCGCACAATTCGCAGTAATCAAAGTCAGCCCAATCAGCAGCAGCATTCGTGGCAGCCGTAAACTGTTGCTCTGGGTGATAATGCTCTCTGGCGGTTGCTTTTCAAATTAGTGTGCAGCAGCAGCAGCAACAACAGCAACAGAAACAACAAAAGGTACAACAATCAGTACAACAACAAGTGCTGTGAATACTGCGCCATTTTGTGTTTACAGGAAACGCTACGGAAAATTGTCAAGAGGCGAAAAATCAAAGCACGCACAAAATTATAATTATTTCATGTGTGGAAAATGTGCGGCATACATAAACAGAAAAGCCTGCAAAAGCACAGAGAGGTGCGTTTGTAAAGTTTATTGAAATGTTGGGTAAATATTTATGTATATTTATTAAAATATTTCTTATTTAATTTGCATGTTTACAATGTTTATAAATGTGTTCTAAGTAACGTAACTAACTTCTGCTTGCTTATGCATATACTTGATAATTGAAACAGGCTTTCTTCACAAAATTCCCCATGCAGTTTATTTATTTCTACAGTATACAGTAATTTATTTACCTGCCATCGCATCCATCTCGCATGGCAACGATCTCTTGGGCAACCCGTGTAAAAGTGTGAATTTCATTTCATGAAAATTAACAGAGTGTGTCGCATTTGTGTTTTACATAATGCAGGTTAAACACGAGCAAAAGGGAGCAGCGCACACACATACACCCAAACGCACACACTTTCGCACAGGCTAACATGCATATATGGTAATTATCTATCAAATATTTTTACTCTGCTGCTCGTACTCATTTCGTACCTCCTCGTCTCATATATCATTTCCGTTCCGTATTTGCGTGTGAGTGCTGCTGCTGCTATGTGTGTGTGAGTATGTTTTAGAATGTGTGTGTGTGTGTGTGTGCTAGTACACGTATCTTCTCTCATTTTAATTGCTGCTTTTGCTTTTGATATGCAAAATTGTGCACAGTTTATTATCAATGGCGTGCGAATCCTTTATCCTTGGTCCGGCATTTTCCATTTTTTGTTGCTGCTGCTGTTGTTGTTGCTATTGTTGTGCTGCGTTGTACTCCATGCAGCGGCTCGTTGACGAAATTGAAATATAATTTTCCGCAATTTAGAGAGAACACATAATAAAATGCATTTGGCCATTGTCTTTGGCATTAGAAGCGCTCTTCTGAATTTCAATTAAAATTACGCATACGTCGCGTGTATAGCAGTGTGTATGCTATAAACAATTCGATACTTGCAGCTTCAGCTTCAGTTACAGGCACAGCTGCACAGCTTTCAACGTGTGCGTGGCAAATTTTCAAATATTGTTTTAGTGAAATATTTTGTATTTAGTCTCTCGGCTCTGGGGGAATTACAAGTCTGAAAATTATGAATGGCAATATGACAATAAATCTCGAAGCGAATTTAGCTTAACAAAATCCAACCACAAATGCGAAATAAATAACAAAGTTCAGTTGCAGCGACTTTCCATTGCGCTGCTGTAGAGTTTCCTTAAACAAAACATAATAAAGCGCACTTATGTTACTTTGCTGAATTTAATAATACATTACAATGCTGTTGTATTCTTTTTCAGTGAACTTTTTTTGTAATGACTTTGACATTCGATAGCCATATGGTATGCACAAGCGGAAAGTGTACGGCATCAACTTTTTGAATTTGAAATGAGCTGCAGCATTTGGCATTTGCTGGGCGTCTCTGCTGACCACTTTTTGCTGTGGCTTAGACTGAAACTGGCTGAAAATTCAGCTGAAATTAATGACTGACAGCGGGAGACTACCCGCTACCACTGCAAAAAAAGGCTAAAAAAAGCAGAGAGGGAGAGAGGTTGAGGAAGGGCAACGAAAGCAGGCTGCCAATGATGTTGGCAGCTTTTGGGGGGCTTTGGCTTTTATTGTTTCGACTCGCAACTGAGCTGACTTTGTACAGTATATATACGCATCTATATGTATGGCTATATGTACAGTTACAGTTACAGCAATTGTTGTTTGAGCTGGCCAATGCGAACAACTGTATCTGCGACTTTGCAGGACTGTACAAGGACAATGTGTAGGGGCAACATTATCTAACGCGTTTGCTGTCCAGACGTGCAGCTGTCTATGTGTCTGTCTCTGTGTCTGTCTGTATGTCTGTGTGTGTGTGTTGGCAACTGTAACTGAATCTGCAAGTGTAACTGTAACTGTATTTGTATCTATATCTGACTGAATATGCATCTCGAGTTGTTCAATTGTTTGCCTAGTGGAATGGTCGACTGGCTCGACTAGCTAACTGGGTGTTGTCTTTGCTCTCTGCCTGCCTGGTTAGCTGTCTCTCTGTGTCTCTCTCTCGCTCGTTTTGTTGTCTGAATTTGCGCATCACGTAGCCCTGGCCAAACAACAAATGGCAACTGTCTGAGCCTTACTCCAGCATCATCATCATTATAATCATCATCAAGCTAAACATCATTAACAGCAAATGAAAGGGCACAATTTTCGTTTTTCACTTGGCGACAAAACTTGTTATTGTTGCTGTTGCTGGGCTGTTTTGCTGCCTCTTCTCTTGCTTAATTAAAAAGTCATCATAATTTTTGTTGCAGCTGCCTCTTGCCTCGTGCCTCGCCTTGCCTGCGTCTTGCTTGCGACTTTGTTGTACAATTTTCTAAAGCTAATAAAATTGCTTTGTTGCTGAAAATGGAAATAAAGCATTTTAAGTGCTTGACGGTTATCGCAGACGGCGCAGTTTTGCGAAAATTTTCAGCTCAATGCATTCAGGCAAGACCCCAGCAGTCGTTCCCCCACCTCCGCCTTCATCTTTCCTCTCTACACCATTCTAACAAGTTAAAGTACTTGTTGAAAATTTTATGACATTTTAAAACTTGGAGCAAGGCCTCCCATGGCAACCAAGTCCGCCATGTCCGCCTGTACGGGGACCATTAAAATGTTATAAAGCTAAATTTAAGCACTTTACTTGATATCTTTCAATCTGCGCATCGCTATAGTCCATATATAAGCCGGGCACAAAATAAGTTATTATTACTCTGCGATCCGCAAAGTACAACATAGATAAGTATCGCGCTGGGAAATTTGCCTGCCATAAAAATTAAACATCTCATTGAACGGAAAAAAGGAATCAAGGAAATCTCATCCATCGAAAATTGCTCAATTGATAATAACGCAGAATATATGACATAAATATTTACAGAAATATTTGTTAGGCGTTTTTTGGTTTTTGTACAATATATTAATTTGAAATTCGTATTTAATTACATTGTGCTTGCGCGATTGCATCTTTACTTATCGGCTTGCCGCCACTCTCCCGATAACTCATAGATCAAATTCAATGATTAGTGTTGAGTAAGTTTGAAACATCAGATGTAAACAAAGTGCAAATTTTCTAAAGCTAATTCTATCAAATCGGTTACAATTGGTCTTTGACTTATGTATGTTAGATTAAAAATAACAGTCAATTTAAAATGAAATGTATATAAATGCAGCTAATATTAACAGTATTTAAAAGATAAAGCTACAAAATAGTTTATATAAATGTAAGTATTTACTTATCAATTGTATTATTATATTATTTTGTTGTATTTACTCATTTATGACCTGTTCAATTAAATTTAAGCACTCTGTACAGTTCGACAATCAGCATAACAGGAATTGTTATAAAAACAAGAAGAATTGTTCTTCACAGCACCATCCACACTTCCTTCCTACTAATGAGGCCAATTCTGATAACGTTTTCGAGTTCTTCGAAATTACCATCTTTTTCTTGGCCAAATTCCTTTTTGCACGCGAAAAGTGAGTTTCACTTACAGGTCTCGAGTAGGAAAAGTTTTGGCGGGCAGCAGGGCTTGTCGTTTTTCGCGATTTTCCATTTTTCTCTCTTCTGCGCATTTTACTTTTCTCTCTTTTATTTTGATATGAAAAATGTGTAAGAAAATTTAATAGAAGTTACTGCAGCTTCGTGGTCGCCGGCGCAGTCAGTCCGCATTGTTGCAATGCAAAGTTTTTGACTCATGCGGCGCCTGCAGGTATGCAACGTGCAGCAAGCAGCGTGCAACGGCAGCGTGGCAACGTGCAACATGCATGCGATGAGCGCTGCCTGAGCGCCCACATGGCGTATGCGTAATAATATTTCCAACGGCGCACTGCGAGTTTTGCATAATTTCAATTTATAAACTTTTGCCGCGTGTGGGGAAAAGTTGCACAAACAAAGGGCGCAAAAATCCAACGAAAAGAAACCTCACCGAGGCGCCACAAACAGAAAATTTAATTTCTCAACTAATTTCAATATGAAACAACTTGGAATTGCAACAAATTAGAAGGGGTGGGGGAGGAGAAGGTGCAGAAGCAGACCAAGAAACTGAAGGTGAATGAGGAACCAGAGTCGGAGACGGAGACGGAGCCAGAGTCAAAGGTCCTTTAAAGCGAAGGCATTTGTGGCACTCGAAGAACATTCGTTGGGGCATTGTTCGCTCTGGCTGCCACTTGCCACATGTTGAGTGGCGCGAAATTGTGTCACAGCTCAGCTCAGCGGGAGGGCGGCTGAGTTCGCGTGGGCATGGTTAGGCCTGCCACGCGTAGCATAAAATCTGCATAAATTATGGAGAACGCGAGGCAGCGGCACAAGAAAGAGACGTTAAAGTGGGGACAGAGGCAGTGGCAATACACAGGCAAGCAGGCTGGCAGGCAGGCAATAACTTGTTTAATTTTGCGTAACGCTTGCAACTTGTTGCACTTGCCACGTAAATCGTTTTCAATTGAAAGCTTCCCGACTGATTAAACAAAATGAAGAAAACTGATATTAAATAAAGCTGTCTTCAGGTATTTCTCATTTGGCGTACAATACTGCTGCCCCATGTTGCACGCTGCGTTTATCACATCACACACACACACACATACTACGACGACGACGAGGCAACTTTATCTGCATTTTCACTTGCGTGGCGGAAAAACAAAATGAAGCGCATAAAAAAGCAGCGCAAAAGAAATACCGCAAAAAAAGTATTTCGTTTATTTGCCCATTTCTTTTGGCCACGTCTTCTTTCGCATATTTTTTATACCTTTCTCGTTTTTTTCAGCACATTAAGCGCTTTTTTCCCCCAGCTCAGCGTAATATAATATTTAAAAAGCAACACAGACAAAATCAAATGAGCATGAGAGTCTCTCCTCTCGGCCAGGAGAAGTGAGAAAGAGAAAGAGAGAAGCGCATGAAAAAGAGCTGGAGAAATGAGATTTTTGCCGAGATTTGACTGCTTCATTGCATGCTGCAAGCGTAATACGCTTTGCGATGAGGCAAATCCGTTCATCCACAAAAGAAGTAGAAAAATCAACCGATTTCCTGCAGCACCAACAGCTATAATAGTTCCCAATGTGTGTGGCGAAAAAGAATCATCATTGTCAACTAAAAGTTGCCTAGTTTTTCTTCTCGCTGCCGCAGCTGCTGCTTCTCCTTCTGCTTCTTCTTCTTCTACTACTTGTTCTACTGCTCAGTTACCAACTGCAAAATAAGCTGCGGGCTACTGCCAACTGGCGCAAAGTTGGCCCACTCAGCTCAGCTCCGCTTGCCGTGCCCGAAAAGCTCTGCGAACCGGAAATGTCAATGCAGCGCCACTTGCACTTCCGCTGCCTACTTTCTGCTGTGCGTCACCAAACTTTGCCTGCAACACGACGACGACGACGCCCGTCTCCAGCTGCAGCTCCGGCTTCAGTTTGGGCTTCAGACACAGCCTTTTGTTCCAGCGCGCTCGGCCTGCTGACGTTAACACAAAATGGAAACAAATGGCACCCGTCGCAGTCGACGTCGCAGTTGCAGTCATTTCCCTTTCCCCTGCCCCCGTTCCTGCCTCTCAGCCTGCCCTTCCCTGCCGCCGCAGCCCACACAAAACTTCGATTATGATAAATGTGTGTGGCCCCGTGTGTGAGTGCAAGTAGAACACGCAACTTAAACAGGAATCAAGCAATAATTCTGCGGCAGTGCGCGACTAGCAGATATCCTGCATGAAATGCAAATAGTTTGGATATGAAAAACAGAATAGAGAAATGAATTTGTTCGATTTGTTTAAGTTATTTCCAAGTGAAAAGCAGCTTCCATTAATGATATGTACTCAAATAAAAGAATAAGAAAGGGACTTAGAGTAGAACTTAAAGTTGTAAGGAGTTCATAGAGTTTTTTTAGTAAAAATAAAGTCGAGTTTATCCCTAAATGGATGCTTTGTCTACAGTTTGTAGTAGGCTGGTCGAGGGTCACACTGATATATCGATACTTATAAAACATGATGACTATGTTAAGCCTATGTTAAACCTATGTAAACTAACATTAAGACTGAGAGAGGCATTCTGTGTTAGCAAGAAGTACTCCAACGTCGTGTGTGAACTAATTTACCTTCCACAAATTTGATTTACAATCTGCTACAACTAACCTGCTGCCCACGCCCCTAGTTTACAGGGTATCTCTTCAGTTTAGCGATAAAACTGAATGGCAATACAAGTTTTTAAAATTGTCAACGTCGCTTTTTACGCATCATCAATTTCCGTTTATTTAGCAGGCATTTGGGCAAACGAGCACTAGCACTAGCACACACCATGAGAGTAGTACGCATACTCTTCTCAGCCACTGTGACCGGCAGCTGTCTTTTGTTTGAATACCATAAATTTGCCCCAGGCTGCTCGACTTCTCCTTCTTGCAAGACATCGTCGCAGCAAAGTCAACTGCGAGAGGAAACTCCCAAGAGAGAAAGAGAGGGGGAGAGAGGAGAGAGCAGAGAGGGGAAGTGTGGAGAGGGGCATAAATTATTGGGAACACGAAAGGGTGCGTGCGAGGTACTTTATTTTTATCAGCATCGGAAAGCTGCTTGTGCAATTGCCGCATACTTAAGGTAATCTCGTAGAGCGTTGTGCTTACTTCTAATGGCCATTCATCAGCTCGTTGAATGCAAACGGCAAATAAATGGCAAAATGGCCAAAGAAAGCACAGCACAGAATGGCATAGAACAGGACACAGCAGAGCTGAGAGTACAGAGTGGAACAGGCAGGCAGGCAGGCGCAGACTACAATGGCCTGACCAGCCAACAATTGTCATAGAAAACTGTGGACTCGAGTGTTGAAAGAGGGCGGAAGATATGGAGAGTGTGCAGAGGGGTGAAGAGTGAAGAGAGGGGTAGAGCGTGCGGGTCACGGCCTGCAGTTGTAATTGTAGTTGCGCACTTAGCGCTATTTCACTTTAATGCGACTCTCTCTCTCTCTCTCTTTTGCCATTCTCAAATGCCATTGTGCGCCTTTGTGTTGCATAAATGTTTTCAAAACTATTTTCATTTATACAAAATTGGCTTGAACCTTTGCAGGCTTAAGGCTAATTAAAAATAAACTGATAAGGCAACAGATTCTTCAACTTCCCTGAGACTTACTTGCAACAGACTCCACATGCGATTGCCATAAAGATTTTCGCACATGATGATGTGGCAATTTGTGTCTGCTTCTGGCTAAAAAAAAAGTGCGCAGCATGCCAAGAATCCAAGCTGGCCAGCACATGGCACTGGCTCAGCGCCAGCAGCTGTAACAAGTTTAGCCACTTTTTGATGGCCATAATTCAAATTAGAGCAACAACGTCGTGGGGTCGTGGGCTGACAAATAGGCCGCACTGAAGATGCCTTTAAGCGTGCTTAAAGCTAAACCAAAATGGGGTCGCCAGTGTTGAGACAATAGAGCGGCAAACGGAAACGGAAGCGAGCAATGGCGAACGCGGCCTAATGTTCGGGTGGGCTTGCTGCGCTTGGTTGCCTGAATAAATGACCCGCAGTGGGGCTGGAACTGCGGGGGGAGGGGCAGCAGCTGCAGCTGGTAACGGAAGCTTTCAATTTCAAGCTGCATTGGCAAAGCAGCCTCGACAGCCGCCCTCAGCTTGGACTGCACTCGGACTGCAGCTCAAAGCAGAAAAAGTAATTTATTTCGTATTGCGGTTTTTAACCACATTTTCCACTTTGTACAACAGCAACGACAGCCGAATTCTCCAACACCAGCAACTGGCCACCACCAACGCCACCGCCACCGCCATCATCAGGCCTTGCTAGCTCCTGCTAGACAAGACTCCATTCTCCATACTGCATTTTCCATTCTCCCATTCGCCTGAGCTCCTTTTGGCCATATAAATTTGCTTTGCTCGGCATCAGTGGCGGCGTTGTCTGTGCAGAGCTGCTCGATAAAAAAGGCTCAAATGCGGTTCCGCTTTACTCCCTCTTCCCCTACTGTTTCTCCCTCCTTCCCTGCCCCTTTCCCTCTGCAACTTGCTTTTTTCTCTGCCTCTTTTTGCCTCATTCGGTTGCCCTCTTTTCAGCACATTTTCCTTTTGCCACGAAGCAAATGCAAGCAAAAGAAAAGCGGAAAACTGCTCATCGCTTAAATTGCATTTGACCTCAAAAAAAAGGAGTGCAGCAAGTGCGAAATTTCGTTTTCCTATTCTCGTTCTCCTTTCACCTGCCTTGAATGCCGACCCAAACCTGAAGTTATGAGCGACAAGTGTGCGAATGCAACTTCCGCTAGTACTAGCTCTCTCTCTATGTCTCTGTGTGTACCTGTGTGTGTACCTCTGAGTGTGTGCCTGTCTGTCTGTGTGTGTGTGTGTGTGTGTTTGTGGTTTCCTTCCTGGCCAAGATATATTTCTTGACGTTTATTTGGTATGCGAAAGGGCCGCCCAGACAAGTTATTCATTGTGAAACTCAACTCTTGGCCAACATTAATAGACACGAAGATAACTGCATATCAAAGTGGCAAGCAGAGAGAGGGAGAGAGAGAGAAGGGAGAGACTTGCCTGTCAACAGACGAAACGAGCAGTCGAGTAATTAGATTTCCAAACTCTTGACAAGGTTATAAGCCTAGTGCATAATTTGAGTACTCCAACTAACCGCAAACAGCTTGTGCACATCCAGAGACCGCACTCTATTCAATCCCACATTGAAACGGAAATGCTGATAATCTCTTTTTCACACACTTTCACAACACTACACTCTCTCTATTTACATGCAATCCGGTAAGAGCCTAATCAATCGCCAGGCCACACACAAGGAACAAGAACAAAGCGAGAGGCAAACAGAGAAACAAACAAACAATGCAGGTTATTTCTTTTCGGGTAATTCCATTTGTTCTTCGGCCAGGAAATTGTGACAACAAGAAGTACACGGGAATATAAGGAGACAATAAGAGAAAGGCAGAGAGAGAGAGTGTGGGGGAGAGGGAGCAAGCAAGCAAAGCAAATGTAACGTAAAAAGCAACTAAAAAGAATCGATTCAAGGCTGTTTGAAAGAAATTCGGTTGATTGGGGTTCTGCAATCAAGCTGTTTAATGTGCAGTTAACGCCAGGAGCTGTCCAGCAATACCGGCACAACAACAACTAGCAAGTACTAGTTGTGGGCGGGGCAGGGGGCGCAAAGCAAATTCAATTGCCACTGTCATTGTAGCTGAAAAACAAGCAAAACAACAGCAAGCAACACAAGGCAAGACTACGCACGAGACAGTAGAAGGTTGAGGAGAGTCGGGAGGGGGGAGATAGGAGACAGGGTACTTGGCCAACCCACTTAGCTGATCGATTTCACGTTAGCCCACAGACCCAGCGACGTGCTAAAGTTCCCTGTCCCTTGTCCCTTGTCCCTCTGCCCTGCCTTCTTGTCTCTTATCCGTTATTGTTCGTGCTTGTTGTTCCTTTACTTTCGATGGCTGCTGATGACTTGACTTGCAGCGTTTGGGGCCGAAGCGAAGCGGATTAGGTTGCAAGCGATGCCAAGAGAGAGAGGGAGGGAGGTAGAGAGATAAAGACACAGATAGAGAACGGGGAGAACTACTTACGAATAAGTATTTTTATGGCACTCGGAAACGTATCAAAAGTTTCGAGAGTCAGTTTAGCCATTTATTATAGAGCTACTTAGCTATTTGTAATAACTGTTTCTAATGCCAGCCGGAAGAGAAGAACACAAGAAGAACGAAACCCAGAAGAAACCAAGCAGGCGCAATGAATATGCCCCTACAGAGAGACCGCTCCTACTGCCCCAAAATTTGCACTCAAAAATTTGCATATTAATGCAATGTGAGTGTAAGAGTGTCTGTATGTGTATGTGTCTTTGCCTGTGTCCCTATGTGTGTCTGTGTCCACGTGTGCGTGTTGTTTGTGCAAGCTCCTGACCCTCTTTGTCACCCCCATTGTTGTTGTTGTTGCTCTACTTTGTCGTGGCGCTCGTGCAGACAGTTCAAACATTTACATGCAAAACAAAATTTGAAAAAAAAGAAAGGCGCAGTAAGAGAAGCAGAAGCGAAGGCATAGAAAGACAGAGAAGTCAAAGGGACAAGCTAACAATCGTATTAAGCTACTTGGGCAACGAATTTGTTCAGTCAAGCAAATTAATCGACTTGCTATAATCGAATCTACAGTTTCTTCGACTATATGTAACATAACTTATAGCAATCAGTGTGAAGAGGTTCAATTTGTGTTTATAAACATCGCACAACCTTTCCAACAATAGAATCACTTCAAAGTCGCATTCAGTTTAGCGTAGTTTGACTGTACTTGGCACTGCCTGCGTAGGTGGCTCTATAAGTGTGTCTGTAGCTGTGTTTGTGTCTCTTTTGGCATAACCCTTTGTAAATTGTTACATTTTCGCACGTCTGAATATGCCTCACACATACATGCATGCATATAAAAGTGTGTGTGTGTGTGTGCAGGAGCATGTGTAAATTGAGGTGCTTTTGGGTGCGCACCTTTTGCTTTTTAGGCCATTTGAAGTGCATGTATATGTGTGTGTCTGTGTGTGTGTGAAAGTAGAAAATGTTGCCCATTAGGCAACTGCCTGAAAATGTATTTCCCAGTGCTTTAATGGACTTTTCTGGTTAAATCTGTTCTTTCCTTCTTTGGCCTTTAATTTGTACGACATGCAGAACTGAAAAAGAGATTTCCAACTGAAATTAAGTTTGCACGAAAGATTTGAAGATTGCAGAAACTTGTTATCAAAGCAGAGTAGCTTCAACTCTGAAATGTTCCATATTTTGCAAACATTTTGTTCATTTTTCAGTTCTAATCGAATATGAGGAACCTGCCGCAAGATGATGATCCCTTTGAGTTGGGCCCGAGGTGCTATTATGCAAACTCCATCCCTAGACAGTGCACACTTGCCTATGCAAATAAACAAGGGAGAATAGGTAGACCAATCTGATGAAGGAGAGAGGAGAGAAGGTGAAGAGAGAGAGAGAGAGGAAACAGGACCCCTTTTTGGGAATGTAAAGAAACAAAAGTTCGCTATTCAAACAACTCAACGGTGTAAACAATTGCAGCTATACGTAGTTTATATTATGTTCCTCCTGTGTTTTGTTCTATTCTTCTCTCTGTTTTGTTCTCTGCTCCTCCTTCCCCAGTTGCTGCACGTGTTCGATGAGCAAATAATGTGCACCACGCCATCCTCCCATGCCTTTCAATGGGGCAAACTAATTAAAACTGAAGCCGCACTTTAACGCCAACTGGGCAATAACTCATCCTTAATGCAGCACAGCGAATTCACCCGCGCTTGCATTGGCTCCCCTCGATTTATGACCGTAATAAAAGCCATGACAATAATTCTAATTTTACGATAAAAACAAAACATGTCGAACTCGTTATAAAGAGCGCAAGTAATGCAGGAAAAGACTGGAAATTAAAACCATGGCATAAGAAATATCGAATAATACAATTTTTGGCAAATCATTTGTTGTTTCCAATTTAAATTTATTAACATACATATATCTGCTGGATAATAACTTTATCTGACAGTTCGTACTAAGTGTTGTGATGTACACTTGAAATGTAATCAGCTGATGAAGCATTCAGTGTTGTACAATTTAATAAGTATCAAGATTAAAAGATGTATGAAGATACGAAATGAATACATAAATAAAGATTAATAATGAATGATATCTTTCGCATATGAAAACGTATTATCATTAACAATTATAAGAAACAGAACCCAACTAGAACAAAACAAATGTGATTCGCTATCCATTTATGCAATTCGAAACATTTAAAAGGCATTTTCCAATCAATTTCTACAGAGTAGATAGGGTAGCCCGAATGGGGTTGGGTTGTTGCACGCACTGCAGTTGCTACACTCAACTGCAAGCAGAAAACTTAATGCGAGGCAACAAAGTTGCCTGCGAAAGCACAAACAAAAGCAAAAGCACAAACCCCCTTCTGCTCAGGGGGACCCTCGTTGAAGTACACATTGCTCTATTAATAATGTTATATTGTAGCTGTCTCTATTGTTGTGTGTGTTGGGTGTGTCTGTGCACACTACACCCTGTTATTGTAGTCTCCTCTTGCTGGACTATTTATCATTAGTGGCAAAGTGTTAATGTTCATGTACAGCAAACATAAACAAAGTGTTTGCACTTTGTTGTGCACAAACAAAAAGCGAAGCGAAGTTGCAACTTCCATTTATTGGCTTCAGCTAAGCGATAAATCAGTTATAAGTGCAACTATTAATCGTCCAAGTCTTCCATCAACTTAAATACCTATACATACATATTTATAAGCTCTGATACATATACAGTCTCACCTCAGTGTAATTACAATTATAAATAATCGAATTGGCTCCAAGCAGTATTCGATATTTAGGGGATATTCTAATGGGATTGGCAATTTTGTGGGTCAATTTAAATGCTCAAGTAAGTCACTTAAATTAAACTGCAATATCCCGATTGCTTTAAGTGTTCAAAATGTCATAGAAAATCAATAAGGTACAGTAGACACTCGATAACCCAAACGATTAACTCTAATCGAGCTTTGATATTCCGTCGTTTACAATTTATCGAACTGCCACTGTTGCCACTGCAATCCTTGCATGCACAGACATGTTAATTACCTTTTTGGCAAATTGAAATTGTTATTGCAGCCAGCAGCAAAATGCATCCGCATCCGCATCCACATCCGCAACAGCTGCAACATTTTTGTGTGCTTGTGTGTGTGTGTATTATTCACTTATTCCTTCTTTTTTGCGGCTTCTTCTCGGCAATCGGTTTATGCTCAAGTGATCCCAGAGTGTGCTGCCGCAGACTTGAGACTTCAAGAGCTGCAGGCTTAAGCTGTGGCTCTGGCTGAGAATGTGGCTCACATTGTCACCGCCGGCAACAGAAAGATGACAATTTGGACAGCAAAACGAATGGAGAACTGCCATAAGAACTGCAGGGTACTTTACATATACATCATATACCACAAGAGCTCTGAAAATAAAGCAAAAAGGAGAATGGCAAGCAGGCGGCACTAAACAACAGAAGGAGAATAAAGCAAACTTACTCGAATGTGAGAAGTGGCGCACACAAAAATGAGAAATCTCATGCAAGGTAACATGCGGTAAATTTGGCAAAAAAAAACAATAAACATTTTTTACTCCCTTCATTTTTAGGCGCAACATTTTTACTATTATGCTATAAAACAACAGAGCTTGTCTTTTTATGGCACCAGTACCTATTCAATCCCATAAAGTTACAACTGCTAGAACAAACTTGAACTACACTTTCGAATTCCCGCACAGCATCGATAACGATAGCTAGTGTTGTAAAACTTTGTCGTATTTTGCGATTGCTTTGCCAGCAATCGATAAGTGGCAATCAATTGCAGCTCCTACACTGTCTGCTCCATTTCTGCAAAGGAAAAGACAGAGAGAAGTTGCCGGCAAACATGACAAGTGGCATGAATATTCTTGATCTAAGCATTGAGGAACTTGAGTTAATATTCTCGAAAATAGAAAGTATTGTGGATCAAAACAATCTTGCACTTGCTCATCCTAAACTGCACGAAGCTTTTGTTTATTACCACCGCGATATATTCAAATCGATCTGTTTGCAGACCGCAAAGTCCGTTAAGTGTCGCAACAAGTTGAAGTGGTGTGGCAGCAGCATCACAAGCATATACGATGGTGGGTATTGTATGACCGAGAAGGGCCTGGAACTGGCGCAGGAGTTCTGCCCCAATCTAAAGTCGATTAACATCTGCATAACACGCGAGAATATCAAAGCAGCTCAACTATACATTCCGCAAATGAAGAAACTGGTAGAAATTCAACTGAGAGGTCCATGCTTTATCGCCATACTACTAGAATGTTTGCAAGAACTGCCGCAGCTGCAGCGCCTGGGCCTGTGGGATTTCAATTTTGATCTAATAGAAAGTAGGTTGAAAATTATTTCAGGAAAATTGATACTAAGTCTTATTTCTTAATTACTAACAGGATCTCAATTAGATAGTTTAACACAATTGAAACACTTGGAAATCACATCACTGGAGTGTAGTGAAGTCCAGAAGCTTTCCCAAATGCTGAAGAATCTACAAAGTCTGCACTTATACACAGTTCCGGAAAGTAAGACCTTGCAGGAACTTGCTGCGTATTGCCCAAATTTGCAGTATTTGCACCTATACGATGCGAATAAGAGTCTCGCCAGGACAGTTGGATATTTCAAAAGTCTGATACATCTGGAAATACACGATGCCAAGTCTAGTGCATTCTTCTTCCTCAATTTATTTGACTGTAGATATAACACTCAGTTGCAAGAGCTCATTATTCCTGGTAAATATATCTACGAAAAGGAAGCTAATCGCATTGTCAAGCTGAAGGCCCTACACACTCTTTCCTGTGTAATGCCCGACATCCGATGTCTTAAGTATATAGTTCAGTTGCCCCTGGTCCAGTTGACCCTCTTCAGCTGTACCAATATGACCAATAGTTATCTTTTGTTTTTATTGCGACGCTGCAAGACGCTAAGAAAACTTAAAATTACTCTATGCAGCAAGATCGATGGCAGCTTTATTGATGTTGCACTGAGGATCTTACGCTCAAATGGCATTAAACCTAGTAATCCATTCGACTTGCAGATTTATGGATCCGGCATACAGATCAACGCAACTAAACAGGTAAATTTATAATTTGTTTCTTACTCTGTGCATAATTTTTATTTTATTTTGCAGTTGTCTTCTAATGCGCTCTCTAACTTATTGAACCTGACATATAATTAATGTTTATTTTTATTTAATAAATAAACTACTATCAATAATGTTTAAAACTTTATAAAAAGTGTAGGAAAAAACTACTTCTGCTTAATAATACATGTTAAACTATGCTTTCATATTGATGAATAAAACGAATTGAATACGTTATTGAAATATAATCATGAAATAGGGGATAAATGTGCGTAAAACTTCAATGCAGGAAATGGAATCGATGGCTTTGATTGACAGTGAGGTGAAATCCAAGTAATTTAACTTTATATAAAGTAAGCTAGCAAGAATTCGTTTCTATTGTATAATCAGTTGCCGTTTTGATTTTAGGTTTAAAAATTCATGAAATTTAATGCATAAACGTGGTAAGTGTTGCGTTGTGCTCAAACTGGTCTTGTATATTCTCTACGTGTTTTGGTATTTTATCAGCAGTCTGTCCGGCTGCCGTGTGTCCACAGTGCCATTTGAGTAAATAGCTTAATTAGTGGTATGTGGAACGCATCCGGCACGCGCACAATGTGTGCACAGATGGAGTGCACAAATACATTCGCAAATACACACAAAATGGCCCACAGTAGTCGGCAGAGTTGCCTACAAAATAGTTGAGATTTCAAGCCATTGACAGTGTTGTACAGTGGCAGCAGCAGTCTTGGTGGGCTGCCAGCGATCGCATTGAATGCAATAGCAACAAGAGGCATAATTCAAGTGGACGCCCCTCCACTCCTTTAGTGGCCACGCTCCATCATTGCGGGTGCAAGGCTGGCTGTTTCTCATGATTAAAATTGCATGTGCGGCAAGTGGCTGCTGAAATGCGCAACAATTGCAGCCACCGCCCCCGCCCAGCCCCTCTGGGCATGCCATATATGATATCCGAACTAAGCGGTTTGCGATTTGCAATTGCCATTGCTGCTTTTAGGCATTCAAGCAAATTGTAATACAATTAGCGTCATTTACATGCTGTCTACGTGTGCGTGTCTCATTCTCTCTCTCTTTCGCTCTCGCCGTGTGCAAAAGCTGCTTAGTCCACACACCTTACGGGTATGCGAAGGGACTGTTTCCGCTCTGCCGCCCTCGAGCGACTTATACGCCCCCTTGCCAGCCACCTGCCACACAGGACGTCGCCTAGCACTGTGATTCAATCAGCTGTCGGCTTATTAAATAATTATGTGCTGAGCACTCGCATTGCACAAAAGCTTCCAGTTTCGCATCCCGAATCTCCTCACTTGCTGCGAGAGAAGTGCAAAGTGAAATCGCATCGCTTTAAGATTCGATTTAAAGCATGCAGAGACATGAATGCGGTGGTTTCTCGCACCGCAAACACCGCATGCGTTATTAGATGAATAAGGTAGCCGACGCACTCCCTTTTGCTTTCATATTGTTATGTTATTGTTGTGCGCCCCTATTTGCACACTATAATAAATAAGGGCATGCTAATGCAACTTCAATCATGCGGTGCACCGCATGATGGTCTCCATTTTAAAGTCCTTTGCATCTTTTCCGATCTTGTTCGTTTTATTTTCGTGTTATAGCCAATAAAAAATTAAAATGTTGCCTCAAAAATAATTCAATTGGCTTTCCCCTTCACTGCGCCTCCTAGGGCCACCTTTGAGTGGGGTTTCTTGTTCAGTAGAATTTTGCCGGTGAGACCGCGATCGACTGCGACCTTGGTGCGGGGTGTCTTGGCCTTGGCCTGTTGTTCCCGCGTATTGCTTGACTGTACCTCACTTGGGTTCTGCTCAGTGGGTTGATCGGGTTGCAGTGGCTGCTCGTGCAGAATCAGTTCAAATTGCAGTCCTGTCTTGGTATTCTCGTCTAACGTCGTAAGAGGCGACTTGCCAACACTCATCAGCTCACGCACCTCCAAGTCCCGCAGCAGGAGGTAGTTATCGTCGTGGGCCAGAAACTCACTGGGATTCTGGCTGCTCTTGTAACCCCGCACGATACGGAGGACACTGCGAGAATTGTGATAGGTTCGATCGAAGGCGGTTAACGTGTAGTACAGTTTGCGGGTTGTGTTCGGGGCCACCAGCCAGAAGATAAAGACGCCCGCCTTGCGGCCGTGTGCCATGGTCAGTTGGCGTTCCAGCTGTTTGTCCTTAAGATGAGCATACCAGCTGCTGCGGCAGACCATCATCATGATGGGCAAGTAGTTGTCGTACTTGTGCTGGTTGTTGATCAGTCCAATGTTCGCCAGACTCAGATAGTTGAGGGCCGGCTGTGTCTCTGGCTTACCCTTGGTGCCACCAAAGACGATCGTGGCCACACAGTGATTTTCGCCATATTTTAAGTTGATCGGATCGAAGCACAGCAGGACCGGCAAGTGCTCGTATGCCTCGAATGTGGTCTTCTCCCTGACACTGTTGTGTTTGTTCAGCAAGTGCATCATCATGTTGGAGGGGAATATAATATCGGAGCACATGCTCACTGGACACAAGCCGGGCATGCGGGACAATTGATCCACCTCCTCTTTTGGGGACAATTTCATCTTGTTTTCCTCTTTGGAACACTGCAAATTTTTCTCCTTGGTCATCACCATTCTACTCTATTCAATTTTTTTTCTTATAATTTATTTCTTACAATTTTTATAATATTGAAAAGAAAAAGTTAAAAACAATATTCACAACTACTGTAACAAATAGAGAACGGAGTAGGGTTTTCATGTTAAATTTAATTAGTTAACAGATGAAACAGGGCCAGCTTCCTTAACTTTTAACAAGATATCTTAAATGGGTTAAATAAAAAATTGGAAGAGTTTGACAAGAAATCGAGATCACGTTGCACCGTTATTAGGTGAGTTTAGTTTACGTTCTCAGAGCTCAAAAAATACGTGCAACATGCAGTGCAGTGCAACTTGCCGCGTAAAGTTTTAAAGCTTCTTCGGTTTTTCTGCTTGGCTGTTGCGGAAAATCTCTTACTCTTTCTCTCTCTATCTCTCTTTAGACGCCGGCTATTGTGGCACGTTAATCCTCTGCAGCAGCATGTGTAGATGGAGACGGAGACGCAGCTGCTTTGAGGCAGCTCCGAAGCGACCAAATTGCAGTTTGCTCTCAGCGTCGGCTGTCACAAAAGGCGATGCGGCATAAAAACTGCCGACTCACTGTAGAAGTGTGTGTGGTTTCTCTATGTGTGTGTGTGTACATGTGTTTATTTCCATGGGGTGTGTGCTGTATGGAGAGATAAACAAAAACGGAATTAGTCGAGAAGAGCGCAAAAGCAAAGTGCCAAAATATTTATTTTTTTCCAAGAAGCCACAAAACTTCAAAAGACCGAGGCTTAAGGCCAACTGCTGTTGACATTTTGCGCATTTTGTGGTCAAAAATAGCGAAAAATTAAGCTAAGCAGTGTTGTAAAGTGCTCGTTAAGGACTTAGCAGCACATTGCAAGGAAACTTTTGATATTCTACTGATCGAGTCAACTGGTCACACTAGTTCCATCAAATAAGAAAAAGTGCAAATGCAGTGCTGTAAAGTGTTCGTTAAGGAATGTGTAATATTTCGCAATGCACTTTTGCAACAAATTAAAAACAAATAGATAGATAACTGCAAAATTCAAAGTCCAATTTGTTGTTGTCAGACTATTAAAGTAAGACGCCACAGAGGGACGCCATATTTCGATTATTATGCTTGTTGTTGTTGCCAGGTAGCCGCAGCCGCAGTCTAGCCACAATGGAGCCACAACGGTCGAATGCCCGCAAAGTTTCCATTTGCGTTTATGCAAATCAGCATAAACTAATTTTGGGTTGGATGACAGCCGCAAATTAATTCAAATTGAGTGATCGCCGCAAGGCAAACAACTGCAACAACCAGAACAAGGACCGCGCCAATGGTTGCCCTGGTCTGCTGCGGCATGCGGCCTGCGGAGTCTCAACTTGGCGCAGAGAGAAGGACCAACAGTGGGAGAGGGAGCGGATGAGGCGGCGGGGGAGAGGAGCTGCAGGGCAAGCCTCTAATATATGGCACAATATATATGCCATAATATATGCAGCCTTATTACACACTGCCGCAGTTGCAGGCACCCGAACGGAATCGCATGCACATGCATTGTACATCAGTGGCCTCGGGGTCAGCTTGTGCCCGTTGTTGGTTGCCAGTTGCTAGTTGCCAGCAGGTCAGGCGAGGTCAAATGCCACATTGGCGTTATCTTAACTGTATGTATTGCATGTTGCCTGCCAAATGAATGGGCCTATTATTTGGCTATGCTTAAATAATATTATTTATTTTAGCAACGTTAGTGGATTGAACAACCTTGCCATAGATGTCAACACGGAGCGACAGTTGACTTGCCTTAGCTGCCGGCCAGAGCATGTTATCGAAGGACATCGACAGGATGGAGAGACACCTAACAGGTTACCATTTGTCAGTGCAGCTGGTCAGGCTCGTATCGCATCCTGTGCTCTGCTTGTGGTCTTTAACTGGTCTGCAATTTGTGTCTCGCACAGCTCGAGGAGTCAGTTGCTCCTGGCTACGACTATGTGTCACAAGCAGCCGCCCGACAATCAGTCAAACTTGGATCTATGGCTATGGCTCTGCCCTTGGCCGGCCGCGTCACGTAGCCAAAGCCGCCATTTTTGTTTGATTTATTTACCTTGCACGCTGCTTACTGTTAACTGTCATCTGTGGCGACATCAAACTCGTATCCAGACAACTCCTACGGCCTGCGTCCTACACTTCTCTCTCCTCCCAAATGCTGTTGTTGTTGCTAGTCTGTGTCGGGATTTGGTTAGCAGCAGCAGCTGTGGTCTTGCTTTAGGCCAGACTAACGTCACGCATGCCAAATATCAACTGCCCAGCTGGTCTGGCCTGGTTGACTGGTTCAGTGAGTGATTTTCTTTTTTGTCCACTGTCTTCGGCTATCAACTGGCCTCTGTATGCGTTGACTGTGCTGTCCTGGCGTGATGAACTCTCTCCTGCTCTGGCCTGGTCTGCATTGTGGCTTACGTTGACCACATGACGTGCGCGTATCATCTATTTGTTATGCTGTTTGGCTTTACGCGCAAATTCAATTTGTTCGCTGACCCTTACCTGCCGCACATGTTTGTTTATTTAGGGCAACCCACATGACCAACTTCATCTTCATTTGCGCTTTGGTAAATATTTAACGCATCAAAAGTTGCTTTAATTTTGAATTCAATTTAGCTTTCATGCTCTCCACCTTTGTTTTTGCAGAAAAGTAAGAGAGAAAGGCACATGACTGTGAAATTGGCGACAGCGAACTGATTCTACCTCTATGGATAGCGGGTATAAAAAGCAACAGACATGAAGAAGAGACGAAGTTTAAAGATGTGAAAAAACATGAGAGGGAAGTCGAGAAGGCGATTAAGAAAACTTCAATCATTGTATCTTCATAAGGTACTCTACTCATCTACTTATGTATTTACTTTGTATTAAAGCTAACCAACTTCTTTATAAGTATAATGTTCTTCATAATTGTGCATTTCTTAATAACATTCGCTTCTTGCTGCAACGAAATGATTTTCATGTAAATTTCGTGCAAGTTTGTGGGCAATGTTTGCTTGAAATTAATTTGATGGCGTGTCGCCTGCATAATTTGTAACGAAATTAAGTGTTCGCCATGTGTCGCCTGTCGTGGGGCAGCAGGGCGACCATTTGCATGCCTCTGCTGTGGCAATTTGGGCTGCTGTTTGTCCTGTCCTTCGCTGATTGCAGCAACAAATTGCAAAGTTATTAAGTTTATTAAAAACAGCACCAGCAGCAGCAGTGGCAGCGACGGCAGCAGCAGCTACAAAGACATCACGAAAAGTGCTTGTGGAAAGTAGAAAGTAGAGAAAGCCAGTGTAAATTCCATTTTGTTGTGCGCTTAACTTTTACTTTTTGCCACTGTTGTTGCAATTCTGCATAATTTACTTGAAGCATTTTGCAAACAATGCAAATAGCAAAAGCAACCCCCTCATTTGCCACACCCCACAGGCCCCCTCCCAGTTACAAGTTCCCTATGTTTCAACTGGCGGCCAAGCTGCAAGTTGCAAGTTTTTCGCTGATGCTCGTTAATGTTTGGCCAGTTTTCTGTTTCCAGCTGCCCAGCTCTCTTTCCCCCCTCCTCTCCCCTTCTGTCTTCCTTTTCCTGCCATCTATTTGTCTCGTTATGAGTTTTGGCTATTGTTTTCACTTAACTTTACTTTGATTATTTGGCAGTATTTCTCTTTAACATTTGACGAGTTGTTTGTTTGCAAAGTATTCTTAATGACTTGATGCAATTGTCTCTCTAATTTTCTTGTGCTGATTCGTTGTTCATGTAATTATGTGAAATAACAGAGTAATACAAGAGACCAATCTGCTGTCTCTCTCTATCTCTCTCTACATTTTCAATTTCCTCGCTGCACGCTGAGCCTGTTGCAATTTACAGGCGCATCCTTGGCTGCTGCGTTGCCTTAGTTATGAATGATGGCCAGAGCCAGGTAAATTTCAGTGCACATTTTCTACATTAGTCAACATTAAAAATTTATTTGCTTTGAGTAGATTACACGCGATGTACAGCAAAAAGGAGCGAGATAGATAGAGAGAGAGATAGAGAGAAACCGAGTTGAGAAACAACAATACAGAAAGTTTTCGCATATTCCCTTACAGCCCGGACACGCCTACGTAAATACGAAGAAAGAGAGAAAAGAAAAGAATAAGAAAAATACGCGCCCGAGAGGAAACACACAAATGAGCTTGCCTGCCTGCAAATGAAGTGCAGCTGCCAGTTTCACTTTGCTCGTCTCTGCAAGTACTTTAACTAACTTTAACGTCGCTTTAAGTTCTGCATTAAAAGTCGCATCCTTGAATTGTGTGTGTGTGCGCTGAACTTAATGATGGCCGGCAGCTCAGTTTACAGTTAATCACCAGCGACAGCTACCGCAACAGTTTGCATCCTCTCCCCCTCCCCATTCCCTTCTGGCAGCCTGCCTCCCTCCCTGCTGTTCCTTTGTGCTCCATTTCGCACAGCGCAACGCAATTTCCATTCAACACTCGGCAACCCTGGCCAGGTGAGCACAAGAATTATTGCCTTCAGCTGAGTCCTCGAGCACATGGAAATGTGTTAAATTCTGTGTGGAAATGGATGTTCGAAAGGGTTTACGGCCAGGTGTCGGCATGTGTGTGTGTGAAGGGGGAATGATTCAATGCGTAGCAATATACTCGTAATTTATATATTATTTCTTCATTTCTTTTCATAGAGCCAAGTGTTTTCACTCGGAAGAATATGAAATTTATAAATCTAAAGACCTTTTATCATAATTGAATAGAATAGTCTATGATCTGTGGCATTTTATTGCTCATTTACCCTATGAAATGCTTTGTTAAATCTACTTTGCATCTTATTCACACAATTTATTTCTTAAATAAACTTAACATTATTCATGCTGTCAGTAATTGGGCGATTAGTTTTATGCTCGTAAATTTGCATTTTAAATATTATAATAAATAAAATAAGCCTAATGACATTTTATTGCACTCGATGCGCAGCTGGTGACACGAATTTTCTCATTTTCTGCAGTTTGCAGTTAACACTCGTCTCATCTTGTGTCAGGAATTTGCTTTGTGTTCGATATTATTGCTTAAGGCAGGGTAAATGAATTTATTTACCTTTGAATTTGCAATACAAACCGAATGAATTTGCATTTGCCTGTCGTGATTTTCAGCTGAGACAAACTGTTTGTGGGGGCGGCGAGGGCGCGGCACACATAGTCAGAGACAGGTGTTTATTTTCTCGTAAATTCAATTGAGTGGAATTTGAGCGAGAAGACATTTTGTCAGCTGCTCTGCGGCTTAAGTAATAATTAAATAAATTACGCATAAGCGAATGCTGTGCGGGGCGGCAAAGAAGTTTCAATAGATTTAGATTCCTTTAAGGTATTTGAAGAGACTTGCTAGTTGGCAACTCTTCAGGCGCACCTCGTTGGCAGTTGGCATTTTTCGTCGAGTACAAATTGAAATTGGCATCTAATAGACAAAAGGCAGCAGGTGCATGGCGTGGCGTGTTGAGCGTGCCTCGGGGCGGATGCGTTATATGCAAATTGCGTATACGCACTGTGTCAGTTGTGTGAACGAAACCAAACAACAGCCGACAGCCACATGTGTGTGTGTGTTACTGTGTGTGTGTGTGTTTTATTTACGCCCCGAAAGCCCAGACACAATACCCGTTCAATTATTTAGGGCCAGTGCATTAGCGTCCTGGCCACATTGGCATAATTTGTCAGGTCTGTCAGGTCTGTCGACTCGGTTGGCTATGGCAATTAAATATGCCAGCGAGTACAATAAATTGCTAAAGTGCTTGTCGTTGAGTGCTCAACAAATACGAAGCACATTCCCATGGATACATCGAACCACAAACTGCACTGCAAATCAGATCAGATCGGAGTAAAGTGAAGCAAAGCAAAGCTGAAAGCTCAAAGCCAAACAATGGTCCAAAGAACTGGCCAAGTCCTATTTCAATCCGACTACATTGCACTTTGTATTGCGGTCTGGTGAGCTGCAATTGCAATTGCCAATCAGACAATGTCAGCACTTTTCCGACACAATTCCTTAATGTTTGTCTGTTGTTTCGGCTTAGTTGCAGCTGCTGCACAAACACACAATGCGTGTACAAGCCTTATAAATGATATAGAAATAGTTGATCGACTCGGTTTGCGCATTAAAGATGCGAATATTCAATTAGCTTAAGCACTTAAGCTAAATTACATACTGCATCATCGGAAAGGTCTGTTTAACAACCTCTTCTCTCTGTAGATTGTTTTATTTTCGATTTTATTATTAATTAACTCGCATTTCAGCACATAAATTTTCATTTGCTGTTGTCTGTGCATTTTCATTTTTACCCTGCAATCTGGTTAGTCTTTTATTTATGCTGCAATGGCTGCTGAAGCGCCGCACACACCTACACCTACACACACACCCGTACACACTGTGTGTGTGGAATTTTCAACTGTACATTTTTCGCCATAAAGTTTATTAAAATGCATTACAAGTGTGCCCAGCTCACTTGTTTGACCGCCACACGAGGGGGCAAAGTTCCAACTATTTATGTAGTAAATTCGAATATTAAATAATATTTTGCTTGACACACGGCGTAAATATTTATACAGTTAATTAAAAAATGAGATGGGAAAATTTATAAAGTTTAACTTGTCGCTTCGTAAATTGCGCACAATTGAAAATATCTACATAATATGTTGAAAAATCTCATTAATATCCACAGTCAACTATTCAAAGTTATGTAAGTATGTAACTTATATTATATTGGGACTGTATCCTTAGCAGACCTAAGCACACAATGTCTTTGACAAGGTGCAGTAACAGAACTTATCAACCCCCATATTTATCAAAATGCATAGATGAGTGTATAACTTTTTAGAGCCACAGATAAGATATCTTTTGTACCTTACCATGACATACATAGTTGAAATGAAATAGATTTCGAACCCTTTGGCGCACATTCAATTAGACTGTCTGATTGGCCGTTAGCCACATGCCAATTAGGTTGCCCTTCTGGAAAACCAATTAGCCGTTTTATATAGTCAACTGTGAGTGAAACTTCAAACCGGGCACAGGCATGGGAAGCACTCAGACCGAGATGGCGATACCTTACCCCTTACCCCTTACCCGTTGCCCGTTGCCCTCGTCTGTCTTTCATTTACCTTTGCCGTAAAGCAATTAAGTCTCAAAAGGAGCGACGCGTCGTCCTTGTACATTAATTGGATTATATATGTCTAGTTTAGCAGGAACAAAACGATTTTGGGCTGGAATGTGTAACAAAGATTCAGCTTCAGCTACAGCTCGAGGGAAAATATCAATTTCCGTGCAATTAGTGCGTGAGATAGAACGCGTCAAAGAGTTGAATTAGGGCTCGCCCTTAAGTTTGTTTAATAAAAAACCATGATAGCGAACCCTTGTCATGTTCAATAGTGTAGCCACTTTGGATATAAATCTACTTTCCATTAACTAAACAACTTGTTAATGTTTCAACTGACAAGTCTGTTGAATTAATTAGGATTCTATTGTGCCACAAAACCAAATTAAAATGCGCAAGATAGAAGGTTGTGACATGAAGTTTCCCTCTAATGTTAATGGCAATAATAACACAGTATCTATGCTAATTGTAGAGTTCTATAACACCCGTTTACATTCAATATTTAAACATAGGGTATAATGAAAAAACCTCTACATTCATTTAGCATATTCATTTAATTAAATTGCGAGCAAACAGTTTTTGAAAATTCAATTACAAATCATCGTATTAGCATAAACAAAACAATTGCCACATTGTTTACCAAGTTATTGTTTGGGGCACGCCCAACCCGAGTGCAGAAATAATGTGAATAATAATATGAAAATTGCATTAATTGAGAATCGAACGAGTGTTTAAGAGGAAAAACTTTAGTCTGCATAAAGTGGATTACTCGTACTTGATTTCGTTATTGACTTCGAGTGGAATTCGATGAACAAACTTGATGAGAGAACTGCAAATCCTTTCGGTGTACTGCAAGCCACTTGAGTGACAGGCATCCTAAGCAATGCAGCTCAATGCAGAGAAGTCCTTGCCTTAACAATGACATTAAGTAGAACAGTCAATGTCTTTTTGTTGCGCTGAGAAGCTGTCACTGAGTACACCTAATGCTAAGCCAGCTTGCAACTGTGTGCCAGTGTGTTTATCTGTCTGTCTGAGGTGTGTGTGTGTGTGTGACAAGTACTTGGAAGAACAACAGCAGTCTGCTGGTGTGCGTCTGTGTCGCACAGTGTTCGATAAATGTCAACAAGTTCTCAAGTTTTAATTGAAACACTTCAGCAAGTTTGCATGAAATGTCAAAGAAATTTTGCACAAAATTCAAAAATTTCTTCAAAAATACCCTTCTGCCAAAGATCTACATCATCTGCAGGCTGTCGGCTAAGTTCAAGGAGTCAACAAGGCTTACGAAAAGTTTTGCCCTGGGGCAAGACGCATTCACACACACACAAAGGCACAGAGACACAGAGAAGACTATAAACTGTCAAAAGGTCGCAGCACAGTTGCTTCTTTGTCAAACAATGCAATTACCAAGAAAATCTTCTTCACAACACCAGCAACAAAAAGAACAACAACATAAACCACAACATGAGCAATTCGTTGTGCACTTTTCTCTCTGTGCACTGCAAGTTAATTAAAGTCGAGCACAATTTAAAGTTCCTCCCTAAATCGTTATCGATGCAGTTGGTTTTCATGGCCGAAATTTTACTTATGCTTCTCGTTTTTATTATCGCACTTCTGCCGAAGTTTCCATAAGCTATAATAATAGATATGAGATATTGAGCGTGGCCATGCCACAGATACGAACCAATAAATGTTGTGGCAACTTTAAGTGGAACAAAGTTTTCAACAGCCAGCGATGTATTATCCTCTTTTTTATGATACGGTTAGTTTTAAAGTATTTTATTGTAGTTTTTATAAATCATTTGTATTGTACTTAGTTTTATTGCTCTTTGCTCTTGTGTTTCCAATTTAATTTTCGATTTATTTTAAAACTAATCAGAAATAAATGTCGTCGTTTCAAAGCTTTAAGACTTGAAGGTGCTGGAGTTCTGTAGAGAGAACTTGGCAATGTTTGCCATAATCTTGGCTGCGCAGCACAAGACTGCCGGGTGCGATGGTGGCAAATAAGAATAGAAACAATAATTTCCGTTGTTGTCAACTTTTCAGTTGGCCACACAATGCATTGCCGTCGCCTGGCCGCTTTCCTGACCATCCTTACCTCCCCATCCGGCTGCCCGGCTCATCCCGGCTGGCTCAGCTCGCATCTCGTCGAAGGCTTTCAGCGCTTTCGCTTGATGTCCTTCCGACAGACACCCGACAGTTGCTATTTTGTTGCGTGGGCATTTCATTTGTCTGTCTGTTTGTTGAGCAACGCAATCGTATTGTTTGCACTTGAATTGTTTATACCCTGTAATATAAATAGGGTGTATTTTATTGTCTTAGCCAAGACAATAGCCAAACGAATTTCGTCTATAATTTAAGAGTATCTGAAAGAAACGCCTCAAGGCGAACACGTGAATAATTTTCATTTTTTTCTTTCGCTTAGCATTTTCTAATTATAAAGTGTTTGTGGCTCCTTAATGAAATTGTTTCTGACAGATTTAATTAACAGTTCGAAGTTTAGCATAATTGAATACTTTATTCTTGTGCTGCTCATTGTGATATCATCTGTACATTTATTTTTAGAATTTTTTCTTTGAAGTTTTTAATAAAACGTTGCCCGCAGCGCATTATCAAGTTTAGAATGAGGGCAATATATTGATTACAACTTTGGAGTGCAACTTGGAGTTCTGCGCTTGTTTGTAATTTGTTCAGATATATATGGTAAGTATAAGTAAGACTCTTATCTGCATATAGATCAATCTAATCTCAGTCATATTTTAGGTATAACTAACTGCAGAGGTTTGTCCATTTTGCCATTTACTCGCGTGGTTGGCTTTCAAAATGATATGATACCATTTGGATGCAACGGTATTCTGCTTAAATGTTAAATATGTATGTAACTACTCTTAACTGTCATTTAAAAATTCCATAAATATTAAAAAATATCAACAAGCTGGTGCAAATACTGGCATTCCGTACGCCATTCACACACGGACGCATTAAGTTTTATTGGCATCGCACAACTACTGACCTACTTTATAAAAACCGAGGTGGGCTCACACACACACTCACACACGCGTTGGCACACCTGCTGACAGAGCAGACACAAATCACATACACAAATACATACGCAGTCACGCCGAGATACATTGCAGAGCACAGCACGAAGGCAGCTTTGATCTACGGGCTGGCGAGAGGTCGCGAAGCCTTCTCCTCCTTTCACCTGAAAGGCCTGCAGCCAGGCAGAATAAACAGAGAAACTTTTCAGAAAGTAATTTCAGGCATTTGCACGTTAATTAAATTAGCACAGCAAGTGCTCATCATCAACCACAAAACAAACGCTCAACGGCCGGAAACGGAAATAGAAAAGTGAAAGGAAAGGAATGGGAAATGGAAATGTACGAGCATCTCAAATATTGAAAGATTGCGACTGAAACTAAGCTTGATTTAATATCAGTTTTGTGGAATTCAATTGAATAATTTAAATAATTCAATTTGAAGTTAATAAATGTTAATTTTCACCTGTTTCGGCCTTAAACTAACATTTCACAGTGTTAGTATCTCTTCTTTGATTCAGTTTGCATGCAATACATATAAATCTGAGAGAATCAGCATGCCAAGCGACCCGCAACCCATTAAGTCGGTCACTTAACCATCTGCCAGATTAAATGCTGATAGAAACCCGAATCGCAGACGCTAAATCACAGTTTATGGCCCTTTGGCAAATGCAAACGAAGGGGGCCATTATTGTGTTTTATTTTTATTTTCATTTTCATTTTATTTTATTTCTTGCTAGCGTAGATGCGCACGCATATGAATACATAAAAAGTCGATCAAAATGCATGGCAGAAACAATTTAAAATAATTCAAGAGACCCTTGCGGGCAGCCACACACACACACACTGGTAGCAGGCTGAAGGAAGGTCCTGCAAAATGCTCAGTCGCAACGTAAGATTATCTTGCAGATACTCGTACTTACTTATCGAGTATAAGAGTATGCGAGCAGAGCTCTGGCAAAGTGCGTGTATGCAGGGAATTATCAAGTGTTTGTCAACACACACACTCTTACAGACGCACACACACACACTCCGCACACAAGGCGATTGAGGGTGTCAGGCTGTAAGCACTACAAAGGGCTTATGTAAAGTGAAAGTGTGCGCGGTCGTGTCATAAGAAAGCGTCCGTCTCGTCTCTCAGTCCGATTACACATGCGAGAAATGCGTCAGACCAACGACCGGAAAGACACATGCGCACACACACACAATGCGAACACACTTATACACATACAGCATACATGCTACTTATGTACATACATAAATAAGTTTCCGGATTAAACGCACACCTCGACCGCCATTGTCATCAGGCCAAGTTGCCGCAATAAAACCAAAATGAAACTGTGCATGAAACTTCCTCGTTTGCCAGCATCTACCCTGTACGACTGCTGCTTCAAAATGGGGCTAATTAAATCCCATAGTTGACAGATTTATCATATGTGAATATATAAATCGATAGAACTATCTGCAAGAACAATATGCATAGTATTCTGCAGTCCATCATGTGAAAGTAGAGCCCTCTAAGAACTTTACAGATACAAGAGTATTTCTGTTTAGTGTGTGAAATGAACATCTTATTAATTTACACTCAAGTAATATCCTAAGGCAATTGAACAGACACAGTTGAGTGGCATAATATCATTTAAATGTACAACAATGTAGTTAATGAATAAAAAAATTGAATTTACAATTATATTTTAAAATTAAATTACTCCCATATTAAAGTTGTTTATTGTGGTATCGTAGTTACGATAGTTATCGATAAGTTCATAAATGTAACGCGATATATTATAAGTTGTAGCACTGAAAAGCTAAGTAAGAATAGTACTACAAGAATGCAAGAATTTGTGTACAATTTCTCCGTCTATAATTTGATAGTATTTACAATAAACGTAAACAAGTTTATATGTAATATTTATCAATGTATTATTCTAAGTATATTTAAAAGTAATATGTAATATTGCATTAGGTGATTTTTCTACACCAGATATTTTATTTACTTGTTTATACAAGTTTGATTGTCACTTTTGGGACACATATAAATTCTCCCTATACACAAATATTTCATATTTCCACTTGGACAGTCTTTAGCGAAGAACCAAAAAAATAAGAAGAGTGAATGGGAGAGGCAGAGTGAAGGGCTGTTCGTGCTTGTTTAAAAAATATTTCATTTTTATTATGCATTTGTTTTTGTGTCCTTGTGCTGGGTTCGCATTCAATATTTAACAGTCCCAACAAATTACTTTAACCCTTCTCAAAGATGTATACCCTAAAGGCTTTAAGTCATTTGTCAAAAACTGCAAAAACGGCTTATGGAAAACTCTCGCTCACACACACATACACACACACACAACCATAGTAGGGAGTCAGTTTCACACTTTCTTATGCAAATTTTCTGCTTATTCGCCTGTCTTTGAGGCGATTTGAGTGAAACCAGAATATATAATAATATATTTCCGTGTAAGTGTGTGTGTGAGTGTGTGGCAATTGCCGCTGGGCGTGGCACCTCCAACACATTGCTGTCAACTCTTTTGCACATTGAGCCTACTTTATTTTCGGCTCTTGTCAGATTGAATCACTCGGCCAGACGACAAGCGCTGAAATAATGTCCGGGGACCCTTTACCACGGGGATAGTTGCAAATGAACGTCAATCCCTTTGGAGAAAGTAGAAATCAAATGCATGTCAAACACAACAAATCAATTTTTATCACCTTTTTTCGAGAGCAAGAAAAGTAGACGGAAACTCTTGAAGATGCCGGAAATCTTGTCAGTCACTGGGAAAGCAATCTAAAATTCCCAAGTATTCATTAAAATTGTACAGTATACAACGTATACCCAAATTGTGCTTGGCAGATTCTCCGAATTCCCTTACAAACTTGGGTAATTTTAGCTTAAAAGCCGCCAATTGATTTCCGCCGGTGGCAGAACTACGGCGCAAAGCTATCAGAATCACTGAGACAAAATGCATTATCCTGTACAGGTGAACGGTGTAAAATGCGATAAAAAAAGGCACCAGGTGTAACCGAACCCATCCATGCCATTATAAAAGCTTATAATTGAATTTTTTATAATTCGCTGAGCTGGGAAAGCGACCCCACGGCACACTGAAACAATTCTGACCAACCGAAAGTGGTTGCTCCTCGATTTCTCCTTTGTTTTTTACAATTTTTGCTACCTTCTGACTCTCTCTCTCTCTCTCCCTCTGTCTTTCCTCGCTTTCCCTCTCTCTCTGTTGGCAGCTTTACTTGAGCCACACACATAAAACACAGACGGTGCAGGGCCAGAGAACTCGGACATTTAATAGTTGGGGCCATAAATTCGCCCGCTCTTTGATACAATTAGGAAAAATGCTTGCTATTCGATTCTGGTACATCGCTGATAGTCTAACGTGGCTGTGGCTGCGGCTTGCGGTTTTCTTTATTGGTTGCTTTGTGGAAACTGACGCGAATTGGGGCCATTAAATTCGGTGGCTTGGTGGGTGGTTCTGCCCCAAAGAGATATTAAAGGGGTGTTAGTGGGTTAACCCAGAGAAATTCTTATGGCTGCAAGATAAGACTGTATTGAAACTTTAAAGGAATGTCTCCTCGTATCTACTATAAAATATTCAAATTTTAAACCGTCAAGTAGAATTTTTGTATCATCATGTTTGTCAGTTGTCAAAATTTTCAATTTCTTGTTATCAAGGATAAAAATATATTTTAACCTCTAAAGTGAATACCAAATTATACTTTCATCTGTATCTACAATACTGTGCATTGATCATTTTCGAGTCTAGAATGCCCGAATTCTCAGATACCTCTGCAGACGTTAACAACATCAAATTGAAGCTGCTTGCTGGCGGAAATGTGGTCTTGGTGGAATCGCGTGGATTGGAATCGGAGATCTTTCTCCCACAATTGCATCAACATCGTATTATTCTGAACAATGTCATTAGCGAAAGGTCCATACTGTCGAATGCATTTACCCTTAAATTTGATACATCTCTGCTTCGAAAAAAAGGTATTGCGTATCACAAGAATTGGCATGAACGGCTTAGTAGGGTGAACTTGTCAGGATCTAGGCCTGCAAACCCGTCGAAGGCGCAATTCAAAATGAAGCTCATTTCGAGTGGACACGTCCTGCTTGTAGAATGCAATGGCTATGAGTCTGAGATATTTATGCCTCATATTCACAGTCATTGCCTTGTCATGAAGAGCGTCTTGCCCACTGCACTGATACAACATAACGGCTCAAGTCCAAGAAAAAAACTGAAACTTCAAAGTCTGTCAAATACGTCCCAAAATGCAACTTTACTGACAGCTCTGCACGCTCAAGCCAATTGCCTATCCAATCTTATAGCAACAAAAACTGAAAAATCCAACCCACGTCCAACATTAACAAATAATAAAAGCTTCTGTCGAGAGCACCAGAGAGTTAGATACCCTTCGCGCAATTTAGAAAATCTGTATAAACCATGTTACCATAAACGTAAACGATATACGGCAGAAAACAAGCAGAGCCGCTCGGAAAATAAAAAAACATTGACTTAAATAAATTCTTTGTTTATTATCAGATCCATTTGTAGGATAGGTGCATATAGTATTCATCTATGTAACATATGTGACTGTATGGCTTCGATTCGAGCTGATTATTAACTATAAGTTTAACAAAGATGAAAAACTAAAAGGCATATGATATTATAACTTTGTGCCAACAGATATATATACATATATATACATATTTATAACAGGCAAGAGCACCATAAAGAATGTACAGCGAGTTAAAACAATAATATGACCGCATGTAATTCATGCAAATATGGTGAAAATAGTTTTACTCTAATTTTAATCGAGCACACTGGATTTCTTACTTATATTATCATGTGACATCTGCAATGAACTTCAGATTTTAGATAAACCAAATCAGTTGTATTGTAGATATTCAAATTTTGTTCACTTCTTTTTAATGTAAAATTTTTGTATTTTAGGAAACGAATTTTACAATTTGGCCAATCCGATATGAGTGTAAGGAAAGTTAGTCCCTCCAAATTCTCCATGAAATTTCTGATGGATGGTAATGTTCTGCTAGTAGAATGTCCAGGTCGAGAAGCACAGTTGTTCATGCCTGTTCTCAAAGGAAATGGAATTATTATGAAGAACATTATATTCGTCAATAAATCGGGATCATTAAATAGTTCAACCAAGTCAGTAAACAAGTTGCCAAAAACTCCGATTAATTTCTTAACGTCTCCGAACTCTTATGGGGGCAGCGATAAAGTGAATGCGGAATCATCATCAATAAACAATCCCTTGAAGGCAATCACTTTTCGATGCCTTCGTAATGAATTATTTGATGAATACCGGAATGCTGGTGGAAAATCCACTGATAAAAAGACACCGGTATTCCCTCCTCGAAGAATCTTCCCAAAAGTGTTTCGACCAGTTTCATGCCGTCCTTCTAATACAAGGACTGGTGGGAAACAGTTAACATCTGGGTCTTCTCAGTTGAAGAAACTAAGAGGCCCTACAAAAACCAATTGTAAAATAAAAAAAATTGGTCCTACATATGATGTTGTGCGGGGAACTTTCCGCTTGGGAGCCAATTACCTGAATACGACATCAGTGTCAAAACTCAAGCCATTGAAGAATCGCTTTGAAAGAAAATCTAAATGAGTTAGAGGTCGCGGAGTGGACCAATAATAAGAAGTTTTAACTTAAATATATTTAATATAAAGTACATATTTTTTAATGTTTTTAAAATTTCACGTTTTTAATAAATTTAAAATGTTTATAACAGGCCGAAGGAAGTGTAGCAGACTCCAAAAAGAATATATATTCTTGCTCTGTCTTTGCTACTAGTTCATTAAACTCTTTTTCAAAATTGGACGAAGGGTATCTTAATGACGGGGTGAGAGACTAGCGTTCTTCTAGTTTTACATGTATGTGTTGAATAATAATTCATGCACGACGAAACGTTTCTTTTATTAGTCTACGATATGTGACAATCGATATATCGATAGAGAGTGCGTGTGCGATACATTGCTGCGTGCAGTACTTACTGTTTTGTTATTGAGTATTAAGTGTGCCAAAAAAACAAGTTGAGCAGTTCAAAATGTGTGCAATTAATTACACGATTTGTGAAATACCATACTGATGTAATAATACAATAATATGCATGCACTACGTGTTTGTTTACAACTCGCCAGCAATGCAAGTTGTGGAAGGTAAGTTTCCCCGCGTGTTTAAACCTGTTTGTCGTACGACGTGTATGTATATATCTTATCTGTTGTTTATATATAGAAATTAATGATTACTCATGGGTTTGGGACACGTTGCTTTAGATTGCCACTGCGCTTGTTTTTATTTACGTTTGCAGTAGTTCAGATTGCCGGCTGTGGAACACAACGCGTTCGCTCGTACAATGAATATTCTGGATTTAAATGACGACTGTCTTGATCACATACTCAGTGAATTGTCAATTGAGGACTATAATAATTTTGCGCAGGTCTGTACTCGCTTTCGCAATGTTTTTATTGCGCGGGCCGGCAAACGCAATCGTCAATTTAGCATCGACGAGAGCTGCAAGAGACGCCAACTGATCGAGTTCTGCATATGCCGTGAGTCAGTGGAGACACTTATCATAGATCTGGATCACTTTAATACTGCTCGCATATATCGAAGTCATGGCTGCGAGACGCCGCTCGTGTGTTTCACTGTACTGTGCTTTGCTTTAGAGGGCATGGTTAGCTTGAGGCGGTTGGTGGTCAAACAAATGATAAATCTAACCACCTCAATTGCGAAACCAATTGAGCAGATCTTAGCTGCAGTGAGGAATCTAAAGGAGTTGACTATTTTAGAATTACATGTCAAGGATGGTGAGTTTATCGGCAGTAATATCTCATTTAGAAACATAATAATATTATCTACTTTGCAGATTGGACCTTTGAGAACTTGTGGATGCCAATTCATGTGGAGGAACTGCATCTGCAGGTTCACAAAATATGCTCTTCAACTCTGGTCAAATGCTGTAAATCGAATCGTAATCTACGCCTCCTGCAGCTCGGCTACGACTGTGTTCAGGGTAACTTGAAAGACATTGTGTCCCATTGTCGTAACCTGGAGACGCTGAAGTTCGGCATGCTAGCAGAAGCGGCAGCCTATCAGCCGCTGTCTAAGCTGCCCAAACTAAAGACATTGATCCATTTCGGCATTCGTCGCAAGGATTCGTTTGTGCCACTACTGACAGTTTTGGCTTTGCGACCGCAGCTCCAGTGCCTGGAAATCGATGGAGGCACGCTTAGTGCAGAAGAGATGCTGCAAATTGTTCGTCTGAGTGAGCTGCAGCAATTGAAATGCTTCTGCTCGACAGCTGAGTGTGTGGAAATGCTGGCACAGCTAACGCAACTACAGAAGCTCTGCCTGTGGATGTCCAGCCGAGCCGATATTTCGGATGCCCTGCTGAGAGTGTTAAGCAAATGCCGCCAGCTGCAGGTGCTACGCATTGCATCGGGATATCTCGGTACAAATTTTATTAATGATGTCTGCAAATTGCTGTACGGCATCAGATCAGCCTCAGCACAGCAGCCACTGCAGCTGGAAACGCCCGCATCCTCCTCTACAGCATCAATTGATGTAAGCAGAATGATATTTATAGTATATATATTGACTATAATTAATAATTGTTTTATCTGCAGCAATTATCGTTTCGCAATTCAGTTCTTCACTCATCGCCATTTGAGACTGACAATTGGAAACTATGAATATTTGGTAAGTATTCAACTATAAATAAATAATAGTCTTATATAATTTAATACTCATTTCAGCACACACATTTCAATAAGGCGATTGGCCACAAAACATTCATTTGAATCCATCTGCAATTGGCTTATACGTATAATATTGCAACTGAGCCGTAGAGCTGCAACTTGATAGGAGTGCGATTGATTATTGGTCGGAAATCAATTTCATTTGCCACTGTGTGCAACCAGTGGGAATTAAAATCAAATTAAATGAGTACATTTAACAGTCGTCTTGTTCTTGGAGCGACGTCATGCGAGTAAAATAATGTATAATGATGATTGCCCGCCAGCGTGAGTGTCCAGTGGAGAGCGCAGGAATGAAGCACAGACTCCCTCCATCAGTGGAAATGCCATCGCTTATTTGTTTCAATTTAAAATGTTGTGCTGTTTTTCTGCATGCCGGGCACGCTTTAACACATTTACATTGAATTAAACGTTGCAGCGAGCACAACAACAGCAACATTACCGATAACAACGGTAACGATAACGCACACAGTCAACGACAACAGCAACAAGAAGAACTGGTGCAGCATCAGAGCTGGAGCAGAAGCAGACGCAGCCCTTGTTGCTGCATAGTAAAGTGAAAATCAACAGACATTGTTGCTGAAAAATTTCCTTTTGTGCACAGTGGAAAAGCTGAAGCCGGAAAGTGAAGCGAGCTCTTGCTCTGAAGTGAAAGAAAAACAGCAACAGGCAGCGGCAAGCAGCAGGCGGCAAGAAGCAGCTCACAACAATGGCAACAATGCACTTGAGACAAGCCTGTTATCATATTATATACATTACACGAGCAACTTATTATGCATTTGTATGCGGCGCATCACAGAGAGCAGATATGCTAATTGAACTGCAACAACTGAAGCAATTTAGGATCCCATTAATATCCTTGAATTATTTGAGGGCACAAGACCTGCACAATACGAGACTATAAAGTGGAGAGCAATGTGGAATTCCCACTTAAAGGGTTCCTCCAAAAAGTATGCTATGCTGCGTGTTGGCTGAAAAGTTTTGGCCTTTTAATTTGTCTGCTCTTAAAGCACATTCACATGAATTTCCAACTCCGGCAACTGCGCCAACATGAATATTTTACGACATTGTGTGAAGCCGCACATTATTCATTAAAATTTGCTTCGTCAACAACAACAACAATAACAAAAAGAGGAGCAGGAGCAGCAAGAACGTGAAGGAGAGAAACAATAACGAGTACAAGAGCAATGGAAACTGGAGAGGCATCCGCGAAATTGAAGTAAACGAGGCGGCAGTAAAAACTTCCAATTACTCAGGCACGTCGCCATCCTTCGTCGGCAGCAAGAACAACAAAATCAAGTGAGATGCACATAAAAAATATATGCTCATATATGCACACACGTGCTCTGGGTGTGCGAGTGTGCATGTTCGTGTGTGTGTGTGTATTTGCTTTTAATATCCTTTTCTTTGAATAATTCATGCATACAACGCTGACCAACGACTGCACAACATCAACAACAATCAGAGGACACGGCCAAAGGGTTCCTGTTGAAAAGGGGCTCTCGTTTTATTGTCCACGTTGTTTCTGTTGTTGTTGTTTTTTCAAACGCATACCAAAGGCAAAACTTATTAATTGGCACTTGAGCTGTGGTTACCACAGCCCGACAGGATTCGTGGCCAGAGCCTGGAGCCCATCCAAAGCACGTTGAGCCCGCGTCGCCGTCGCGTCGTTCAACTTTTTGAGCAGGCATAATTTAAGAGCCGTTTTTTATCCAGTCCCTTCGGACAATGTACGTTCAACATCGCTGGTAATCCACTCAAATAACAAGCAATAACAACAAACAGCAGCAGCAACAACACGGACAGCAACACGGAAGCTGACAATGACAGCGACAAGATTGACGAACAGGGGCGTGAGCTGAAAGAGGAGAATACTCTGCCGTGCCGTGGATAAAAATCTCTTTTTGAAATAAAGCCTTAAGAAGATTGCTGTGATAAAAACGGGAATTAACGTACTGTGATCCTTTATTTATTGTCTATTAATTTATTTATGCATTCATTTTAAGTTTTAAACATTGTTCATTAAAATAAATTTGCAACTCAACATTTACATGCGTTTTTCATTTCAATATCAAATTGCCTTCATTACAGGGCATTAACTGAGTAACTGCTGGTGTCGTTGACTGACATCCCGACACATGAGACATGAGACACGAGACACTCTCATATCCCCCCCAGTGACTGCGCTATTGTCACGTTTTAACATTTAAATTAAAATGTTTCGCTTAAGAGAAAGAGAGCTGCAAAAATTGCTTACGCCTGGCAAAAAAGGCGCAGCAGAAAAAAAGAAAACACAATCTCAGCCACATCCTTTTTAATACCAACAAAAACTGTGCAAAAAAAAAAGATTAAAAAAAGCAGAAAATAACAACGCATTGCTCTTTTTGCTGTGCTGTCCTCTTTGGCGCTGTCTTTTGCAGTTGCCGCGTTGCTGCGCCGGCTGCACTTGAAAGCCGCCTTGTTTGGCCATCGGGGCCAGTGGCCAGAAATCTCGCTGGCCCACGCCAACGCCAACGCCAGCAACAGCCCCTGCACCATCTACATTTATTCTTCATTTATTCAGCGCTGCCACCGCTGCTGCTGCCGCACTGTTGCCATCAACAGCGTTGGCCACACGGCGTATCAGTGTTATTCGAGAGGTTTTATGCGCCGTACAAGAGCTTTTCAGCTCACTTCATGCCAAAAAGAAAATGCGAAAACTCACAGCCGCCTTTCCAACTTGCCGACGTCAGCCTTGTGCGTATTGCTGGCATATAGAACATATCGAAGTTAATTACTGATGAACTCAGTCAAGCTATTTGCATAGACAACAACTTCATTTGCCTGCGGTTTCCCTCAATATATACTACACATACTTATGCATGTATACAGCACATACATACACACATATATCATATTCTCATTAGCAGACTGCAGAGAAACAAATGCCAAGGTCGCATTTCGCTAACCTGTTATAACAATGCGCAATCTCGTTTATGGCAGTTTCGCTTTTCATTTCGTTTTCTCGCATTTTTTCCAATTATGCGCTTTCATTAGGTAACTGCAATCAGGCAAGAAATTATCAGGTAACAGCTGGCGCCTTAACCTTGTTGCCCCATCCGTTCTACGATATCTTAATGCACTTTTAATTGAGCTGCGTCCTCAGCGCCAGCCATCTGTCAAGGACGAAGGGGGCGGCGAAATTGAAAACGAAGTGAAAATCGTAAAAAAAGAACTATAATTAAGGTTGCCATTAACAGAGTGGCAAGTGCCAGATGCCTGCCCGGCCCCCTGCTTGCTCTACTCGCTTTTAATTGGCGGCCAATGGTGAGTACAATGCGCATACGCCATGTGTTGCAATTAGTTAGCATAAATTATTGAAAATCAGAATTTATGCACAAATTGTCATGTGCAGAAGTGTCTAATTTGCAATTGGACCAAACACGCTGATTAATGGGAATCTGCGAGAATGTTTGTGCCACAATACTGCGGCCACAATTAAAAACAGTATATTGAAAATTAGAAATTAGATTTAAATTCATATTGCATAAATTTCAATTCAAGGAAATCATAAACCAAATATGACTCGAGTTTAATGCAGACACCGACAAACAATTCTTTTTACTCCATAGAAAACTATGCACATTTCTTTGAGCACGTATTCACTGAACCTCATTGATGGCTGTTCTGTGCGCAGCAGCTGTCAGCAGCAAGTTGTATTTGCCTAAATTCAATTACCTAATGATTTGTTTTTGCTGTTTCTCTCTCTTCAGTGGTCAGTGGATTGTCAAAATCGTACAGTGCTGCAAATTAGTCAGCGCTCGAGTCGTTTTTCTAACCAATCTTCAGTTGTGCGTGGCATACGAAACTGTCATTCATTTACTGTTTCTGTCATTGATTTTGATGGAATATTTGAAGTATTTGCCTCGCTCGCTAGCTGCAGCTGACAGTCTGAACGGGCAGTCATCAATTAGTATGCGAAAAGAAGAAAAGAGACCGACAGGACACATATGATGATATATAGTCTACTCAAGTACCAATCGGCAATTCTGCGAACTGATTGACACACAAGACTTATAGCACTGCCAAAAATAATAGAACCTTGTGCGACAGCTTGCAATAATAATAATTTTCGCTAATTGATTTAGTTTATGGGAGCAATTCAATGGGAATTTATAGTACTTGAAAGGTAAGCACTATTTGGCCGGAAGGGTGCCTGATAAAATGCGCACAAGTTTTCAGCTATTATCAACAGATAATGCAGACTTCATATATATGTCTCTAACAATCCCCATCTGCCCGTAGTATCTGTATTACATTTATTGAATTCGATTTATTATTTATTTCTTTAGTTCTTGGCCATGGCTAGAATATATCTTCTGCAAAGTGTTCAGTTCGCACAGCGTAATCGAGGGCTGTAAACCTCAAGTGCGTCAAGTAGTTTCACGATAGCGATAACGTCAAGATAATTCCGTTATGCGATACGGTATTCCTATAAGAATATGCGCGGCACTTGCTGGTTGTGGCATATCGGCCTCGTACGCAGTGCCATGAAGTGCTACGTGACTGTGATTCTAATCCTTGAGCTGCTGCTCGGCTGTAGCAATGCGGCCGGACGTCTGTCGCGTGTGCTGCCCTACGCTGAGGGCGAACAGGGTGTCCCAGTGTTCGGTGATTGTGAATTTCTCGTTAACGGCGACCTCAAGGATCCGGCGCCGCTCTTCACGCGACATGATTCCTATGAAATAATCGTACCCGATCCCACGGATACCGTGCGCCTCGTCAATGGCGAACTCTTGGATATGTTCTGTCCGGGTGCAAGTTTCGCGGCACCTTTCGCCAATCGCAGCCACTTGACGGCACAGTGCCTGCAAGGGAAATACTATCTGGTCGAGGGACTAATCTATCCCTTCGCCAACTTCAGCTGCACGGCGTGGCCCACTTACACGGCTCTGCGCACGGGTCGCAAGTGCAACGGAGGCACGGACCTGGTTAAGGTTGGATTCCAGTTGGAGGACGACGGATTCCTGCAGACATACGACGTGTGCCACGACGAGTTGGCCGAGGCAACACGCTACGTTCATCATGTGCTCCATCCTTCCAGCTATGACTATCAGCACGGCGTGGCACGACCCAATTTCCTGGAACTTGACTTCTATGGCGGACGCAACGTGAACAGCAAATACACTCAAGTTCAGCAGAATATAACCATCAGCGAGATTCTGGGCATGGATGCCTCGAACTATTTCAATTACTCCGATGATCGCATACTATCGCGAGGTCACATGATCGCCAAGACAGACCAGATCTTTGGTGCTGCCCAAATGTCCACCTTCCTGTTCATCAATGTGGCTCCGCAATGGCAGACCTTCAATGGCGGCAACTGGGAGCGAGTGGAGACGAGTGTGCGCAAGTTTGTGGCCGATCGTAACATAACCACAGACTGCTACACTGGCACCTGGGGTGTCTCAACGTTGCCCGATGTGAATGGCACTCATCAGGAACTGTATCTGGACCACGATGAGAACAACAATGGACTTATTCCCGTGCCCAAGCTGTACTATCGTGTCGTCATAGACAAGGACAGTCGAGAGGGTATCGTACTGGTCGGTGTGAACAATCCCTATGCCAGCTTGGAGGAGATTCAGCGGGATTACATACTCTGCGAGGACATTGGCCATCGACTGAGTTGGCTGACATGGCACAAGGAGGATCTGCATCAAGGCTACTCATACGCTTGCACTGTCGAGGATTTTACGGAAGTGGTTAAGGACTTGCCGCTCGAGGATCTGGAAACAAATGGCATACTGGGTCTGGATGATGATGTTACCACAGAAGAGCCGTCAAGCTCAACTGAGAGCTCCACTTCTACAGAACCTTCAACTACCACTGAATCTTCTACTTCAACTGAGAGCTCGACCGAATCTTCCACTTCTACGGAACCTTCAACTACCACTGAATCTTCTACATCTACTGAATACACAACCTCCACTGAATCCTCTACTGAATCCTCGACTTCCACTGAACCCTCGACCTCTACTGATGCCTCCACTACTACTGAATCCTCTACTGAACCCTCGACTTCCACTGAAACCTCCGCCTCCACCGAATCGTCGACAGAACCCTCGACCTCAACCGAATCTTCGACTTCTTCCACTGAACCCTCGACCTCAACGGAATCGTCGACCTCTAGTGAAACTTCCACCTCAACGGAATCCTCCACTACTTCCAGTTCCACAGCCTCGACTAGTTCCCCTGCCACACCCACAGCCAGTCCCGGCCCCACTCCCAATCAGTGTCACTTCAACATCAATGGCGATCTCCGCGATCCTGCACCGCTGCTCACACCAGAGGGTGCACTGAGTTGGCTGGTGTCCAACGAAACGGGTGTCTATACCGTCGATGAGGGCGACAGCATCGATTTGCACTGCACTGGGGCATTGGCTGTGCCATTCAATCGGTTCACTGGGGTCACAGCACGCTGCTTGGGCAATCAGCTGTACGAGGCGGAAGGAACACAGGTGGCCATAAGCAGATTCAGCTGCCAGAGCTGGCCCAGCTATGAGGCAGTGCGTGCACCCGTTGATTGCATAGGTGGCACCGTTGTCCTGCACATAGGTTTCACTGTGGCCGCTGGGTTTTTGCCACAGTTTAGCATGTGCTACGATGAAGAGGAGCAGATCACACGCTACGTACGCTACGAGTTGACGCCGGCGAATGTTGGTTACCAGCGAGGAGTGGCCCAGCCGGGGTATCTGCGAGGTGACTTCTACTCTGGCAAAGACGTTAACCTCTACTATGGCCAGGCACATCAGCTGGAGGCGTTGAGCAATATACTTGGCCTCGATGCCAGCCAGTATCTGGATAGCAGTCGGGACTTGTACTTGGCTCGAGGTCAACTCGCTGCCCGTCAGGACTTTGTGCATGCCTCGGCGCAGCGTGCCACGCACTTCTATGTGAACGCTGTACCGCAGTGGCGCAGCATCGGCATAGGCAACTGGCTGGCCGTGGAGCAGAGCCTGCGCCAGTTTGTGGCAGATGAGGACCTCAACGTCACTGTCCATGCGGGCAGCTGGGGCATTTCAACGTTGCCCAATGCCGCCGGCGAACAGACGCCCATCTACTTGGATGATGCAGCGGATCAGTTGCCGGTGCCAAAGATTACCTACAAAGTCATCATAGACGTGGACAGTCGCAAGGGCATTGTGCTGGTGGTGGTCAACAATCCACATGCCAGCCTGGCGGAAATACAGCAGGACTATGTGGTGTGTGATGATGTGGGCGCCCAACTGAACTGGGTCGACTGGCAGAAGACGGACATCGAAAGGGGCTACTCCTACGCCTGTGCCGTGGAAGACTTCACGGCTGTGGTCGATGAGCTGCCCTGGTATGATATGGAGACCACAGGATTATTGGGAGTATCGGTCTCCGATGCTGTGCCACAGGATGTGGCGTGCAGCTTCCGCGTGAACGGCGATCTCAAGGATCCAGCACCGCTCTATGTGCAACGTGATGCACTGGGCAGGGCTGAGTATGTGCAGCCCAATCGTGAGGGTGAGGTGGAGCTGCAGCATGGCCAGACCCTGGAGCTGCACTGCAGTGGCAGCAGCTCATTCACAGGCCAGTTTGGGGGATATGCGCGGATCAATGCTACCTGCTGGGAGGAACAGAGCTTCCTGGTGCTGGGCAGCATCTATCAGCTGCAGGACCTTGTGTGCAGTTCCTGGCCAAGCTACACAGCACGACGCACCAATCGCACGTGCAATGGTGGAACGAATCTCCTTGAAGTTGGCTTCCAGCTGGCGCAGGCAGATGAGGCTGACGACTTCCTGCCCACCTACGATGTATGCCACAATGAATTGGAGGAGGTGACTCGTTATGTGCATCATATCCTGACGCCAGGCAGTGCACAGTATCAGCGCTCAGTGACGCGGCCAAGCTTCGTAGCTGGCGACTTCTATGGCGACAAGGATGTTAATCAGAAGTACACGCAGATCCAGCAGAACATTACCATCAGCCTGATCCTCGATATGGACGCCTCGCAGTATTTCAATATCAGTGGCAATGTCTACTTGGCCCGTGGCCATCTTTCGGCTAAGACCGACTTTGTCTTTGGCGCCGCACAGAAGGCGTCGTTCTTCTTTGTCAACGTTGCTCCCCAGTGGCAGACCTTCAACGCGGGCAACTGGGAGCGCATCGAGGACAGTGTGCGCAAGTTTGTGGCTGATGAGAACATCACCGTGCACTGCTACACAGGCACGTGGGGTGTCTCCACACTGCCTGATGCCCAGGGAGTACAGCGGCCGCTCTATCTGGACTTCGATGGTAATAATAATGGACTGATTCCAGTGCCTAAGCTTTATTACCGTGTCGTTTTCGAGCCCGCTACTCGCAAGGGAATTGTTCTGCTGGGCGTGAATAACCCGCATGCAAGTGTAGAACAAATTGAAGAGGAGTACCTTATTTGTACTGACATCGGAGATCAAATCGACTGGATCAGTTGGACCAAGAGCGATCTGAAGAAGGGTTACTCATATGCCTGCACTGTCGAGGACTTCACATCAGTTGTGCAGGACTTGCCCCTTGAGGATCTGCCAACCAACGGCATTCTGGGTGTTTCGCCATGAAGACTATGAACTCAATTCATAAACAGTAGGTCTATTTTAGGTTCTCTTAGAAATAACGTGATTACAATAAATAATTATTATATAGCCAAAGAGAAGTCAAGTTTACTTTGTAGTTTATTGGGTTATACGACACCAATTTGGAAAACGTGTCGCACGTTTTTGAGCAAAAACACTCCCATAAACCCGCACTCAATAAACACTTTAAAATTGATTACCCTTCGTTACCCATTGTAATCCAATAAATCGGAATATTGCGCTTATCTTATCGTTGTGCATGGGCACCTAGCGTTGTCACGGTGTTAATCACGTTTAACCTATATATAGTACGGCATTATCTTGGAAAATACAATTGCAATTCCGCATTTACGTTAATGAATTTACCTTATCACGAGTCTTGGGATTGTCCGATAATAAAGAGTTTTGCGTAAGGTGCGCCACAAATTATTAATTAAAATATTAATAAAGAAACTTGAAACAGAAATAATAAACTATTAAGTTCTATTTCTAAGTGGAAAATTAATTTCATAATTTAGTTGCTGCTTAATAATGCACGACTATCGGTGTTGCGATTATTAATCGGACACTTCTAATTAAAATTCATAAGCGTTCTTCTCTAATTTATTAAATGAATACAATTTGAATATGAAGCGAAGCATGGAATTTCTATGCTATAAAATCAAGTTCACGTCCACAACCGACTTTAGTAAGCACTTTGTTGGAATATTGTGTTGGTAAAATGTTTAAAAAGCTCAATTTGGGCCTTGTTGGCTACTGCATATTGGCCTCGATCGTAGCCACATCAGCGCATGTCACTGCGTACAAGAGTAAGTAGAGGATAACTAGAAAGTCGCAAATATGTGTGGCTAAGCTGATTCGATGTCCTTAGAGTTTGGCCGAGATTGTCATGAAGTCCACTGTGCCACCGGGGAAAGATGTATTGTCTCTCACGTGGCCTGCGAGAAGGATCAACGCGATGGAGAACATTGTGGGCTGTATCCCAGATGTGTGGAGATCGAATCGAATGCAGGTACGGCGAGCCATTCTGTCAGCTCACAACAAATATATCTAAGTGATCCGTTTCAGATCAGCAATTGATCGACACCACATCCACCACAGCCAATGCACGTGCACCCATCTTCAGTCCCAGCACCAGTACGATACAACTGAACGACCAACCCAACCAAAGACTAAGCCCCAACCCGTCCACGGACTTTGACAGGAGCTTTGAACTGTTGAGCCAGGAGGCAGGCATTAGTTTGTCGCCTCTCAGTCATGCTGATCAGGTGCAGGCTAATGTCCTGGTGGTTGTGCAGGATGGCTCACAGCAGACTAACCCGAATCTCAATCCCAATTACAACCAGCAGCCCTGGCGACAGCCTTGTGTGGTTAGTCCGTATTATCCCTACACTTGTAACTACTCCCCCTCGCCCTATTTACCCGCTTCAAGATCAGCTCCTTCCTATGCAACGGCTCGTGCAGGCACCGGCCCTCAATTGGTGCCGCCCACACCGCCCTGCTACTACAACTGCTATCCCCGACTGACGGGCAGCTACCCCAGACAGACAGGCGGCTACCCCCTGGCACGATCCGTTCAACCATCCTCCGCATTGACCAATAACTATCTGCTCTACATATCAATCTAGTGGCTAAAGTGCGTGCGTGTCTTTCTTCTGCTTCTTCTTTTACTCAGCAGACCTGCCATCTGTCCTGTGGCGGCTTCGTCGTTCGCCTCAGATGGTCTATCTGCCGCCCCCACTGCCACCAGCAGCACCGTATCCACTCCCTGTTCTACCAGCTTACCAGACACGCCCCGTTCAGCCTAGACAAGCACAAACTTTGGCAAATCCCTATCTATCCGTCAATGTGGCCTATCCGGCGTATTTGTATTCTGGTAGAGCCAACACCATGAGTCGTCAGGCAGGAGCAACTTACCCAGGCTATTACTATCCTACACCCAACTACTATGCATACAATATCAATGTGAATCTGCCCTTCTCGGGCACCTCCTCGTAAATAGTCTCTGCTGACCCAACTCTCTTTCTCTTCTTCTCTTGATTTCGATTCTTCCCAGATTCGCCACAAACAAAATTAGTATCAGAAACCGGTCACAATATTACCAAGAGACAAATACCTTACCCTGGACCTATGCCAATGCCTATGCCAATGCCAATGCCCATGCCAATGCCAATGGCGCCAGTCATGCCAATTCCAGCACCAATTCCGTCTCCCGTCTATTATCCAGTGGTCCAGCCTAGGCCAGTGCCAATGCCAATGCCAGTTCCCATGCCCATTGTAGTGCCCCAACCTCAGTATATAACAGAACCGATTATTATACTTCCCGTTGGTACAGGAAGTTACGCTGGAGTAAGCTACAGTCCGAACCAATATTATGGGCCAAGTGGAACCTACCCCACAAATAATAATAACAATTATAACCAGTATTATACCTCCACACAAAGACCATACTATGACTATAACAACAACTACAACACTAACAATAACAACAACAACAACAACTACAATGACTACAACGGCTAAACATTGTCAGTATCCAATAAAGCTAAGAAAAAGAAGAAAAATACAAACAAACTTTATAGATCGCTGAAAGGACATGGAGTAAAAGTACACTAGGCTAATACGTTTATTACTTAACTCGTTTTCAGGGTACTCATTGCAGAGGATTAAGCGATCTCTGAGTGGATTTGAGAGCCGACGTAAAGCGGGACAGATGGGAAACGGAATGGGAGGTGGCAATGGAATGGGAGGAGGAGGAATGGGCGGAGGAGGAATGGGTGGAGGTGGAATGGGCGGAGGTAGAGGTGGCAACGGAATGGGTGGCGGAGGAATGGGTGGCAATGGAATGGGTGGCAATGGAATGGGTGGAAATGGAATGGGCGGCGGTGGAATGGGTGGAGGTAGAATGGGAATGGGTGGCGGAGGAATGGGTGGAGGTGGAATGCGTCCTCCCGGTGGAATGGGTATGTGTGGGAATGGTATGGGAAATGGAATGAATGGTAATGGAATGAATGGTAATGGGATGAATGGAAATGGAATGAATGGAAATGGAATGAATGGAAATGGAATGAATGGAAATGGAATGAATGGTAATGGAAACGGAATGAATGGCAAGCGTCGTAAACGACAAGCGATGGGAGGCAATGGTGGTGGAATGGGTGGAGGTGGAATGGGTGGTGGGGGAATGGGTGGTGGTGGAATGTGTGGAAACGGTATGGGAGGAAATGGAATGAATGGTGGTATGAATGGCGGCATGAATGGTGGAATGAATGGAAACGGAGTGAATAGAAATGGAATGAATGGAAATGGAAATAATGGATATGGAAACGGGAATGGAATGAATGGAAATGGAATGAATGGCAATGGAATGAATGGAAACGGAATGAATAGAAATGGAATGAATGGTAATAGAAACAACGGCAATGGAAACAACGGTAATAGGAACGGTAATAATAATCGCCGTAAACGGCAAGCAATGGGAGGTGGAATGGGCGGTGGTGGAATGGGAGGAGGTGGAATGGGAGGAGGTGGAATGGGTGGCGGAGGAATGGGAGGTGGTGGAATGTGTGGAAATGGAATGAGAATGGGTGGAAATGGAATGGGAAACATGGGAATGGGAATGGGAAACATGGGAATGGGAATGGGTATGGGAATGGGAGGTAACGGCATGGGCCAAATGGGTGGTCGCGGAGGTATGGGGCAAATGGGTGGTGGTCAATGGAACAGCAACAATAATGCCGGCAATGGTGGAGGTCAATACTCTGCGCAGATGTCCGGCTACACGAATGGCAGGCAGGGAATGCAGTCCGCTCAATACTCTGCCAACGGCCAGACCTACGGAATGCAGAATAGCTACGGATACGGCAGAAATATGAATCAAACAACTGCTTCCAGCACCGACAGTAGCACCACAAAGCGTCCAACAACAACATCTAGTAGTTTGTTCTAAAATCAATAATTATGTTTTTCAATTCAATAAAAATGCAAATTCAAAAGATTCAAACATGTTCCAACTGAGAACCCCTAACCAATTAAATTACTGTTGCAAGGTTGCAGACTTTTCAGATCATTAATCTATGTATACTATAAATAAACAAACGTAATATCGCGTGAATTAGATTTGAACTTTAATGAACTTTAGCAATCTAATGACCGATGAACAATTTAATTAAGAGAGCTTGATAAAAGTAATTAGCTGGACGCGTATGAACAGCTATTTATTTAACAAATGTTATCATTCTGTTGATAACAATTTTACAAACACTTGAGCTCATTATAGAAATGTTCTCTGAGCTCCCAAATTTGTCGTTTTGTTTGCTAGATTTGTTTTCGATTAACACATGTTTAGACTAAGCTAAAGCTGTTCAAACACCTTGAGGAAGTATTGTAAATTATACAACAAGCAACAACAATAATTCTTATGACACACACGACATTAAAATCTCACTCTCTTTTGTTTACAAAACCGGCTTTCGTTTGAGAGAGAGAAACTACAGCGTAAGCGGAGAATGTATGGAGAAACAAATGTAAACACACGCGAAATCTGTCGCTTATTTAATCGCTGGCCAGACTCAGAACGGGCCACATTGGTAGCGGAGCTCTCTCTACAAAATGTTTACGTATTTGCTGGCACTCTTTACGCTCGTGTTGCCGATTATGATCGGAGCACGCGAAGCGATTGCTCCACAAAAAGAAGTGGGTCATATAATAAAAGAACTCGAGCAAGTGCATTTGGAAGACGAGTTTCGAACAGGTGAGAAAACAACTCATTAAATATGCAAACTTACGCTGTTAACTTTGTGAAAGAAAGAGTTTCAAGTAACTCAAACTTAAAGCAAGTTAATCAGAACAAAGTACTAATTGAAAACAATTTAATCAGATTTAAAAGAGAAATGAAATGAATGCCTTAATCTTGCATGTTACTTCTTTGTAGGCACATCTTGCAAGCTGGACATTCAGAGCGACTTTCCCAATTCCAGTACGTCGCAGCCACTGTACCTGCATCCCCATACTGATACTTATTGGCTGCCCAATGCCGAGGGCCAGTTGGTCATACCACACAATGGCATCATTGAGCTGCATTGCGGTGCTGGTTACTTTCGGAATCTTGGCGAGGGCGAAGATCGTAAATTGCTCGGCCTAAGCTCCATACAGGCACGCTGCCTGCACGGCACAACCTTCCAATGGGCCGACGAGAAACGTGAGTTTCGCAACTTCTACTGCAGTCGACCACCAAGCTACACCGTGGAGCGAACGGATAAGCCGTGCGGCGATGGCAATGTCAGCACTGCTGCACGCCTTTATCGCGTGGGCTACAGAATCGATGGCAGGCGATTTGTGCACACCCTGGAGCTGTGCCACGATGTGGAGCAACTGCGCACTCATTATACGTTCTACCAGTTGCTGCCGGCGAACGAACACTTTCAGAAGCATGTGAAGCGCATAACGTTCAGCACCGCCGGCCACTTTATTGGCTACAACATGGAGCACCTGTACAAACAGAGCCACCAGGAGAAACGGGTAAAGCAGTTGATGCTGCAAGCGGAGGGGGCAGAGGGGGCGGCGGGTGACGCGTTGGCGGCCGGAGAGTTCGTGGATAGTTTGTTTGATGCAAGGGCGGGTCTATTTCTCGCACGCGGTCACCTGGCCGCCAAGTCGGATCTGATTTATGCGAACCAACAGCGTTGCAGCTTTAACTACCTGAATGTGGCGCCCCAGTGGCAGATTTTCAACGGAGGCCATTGGGCCGTTGTCGAGGATGCAACGCGACGCTTTGTGGCACGCTCGGGCCTCTCGGTGAGCGTCTATACGGGCACCTACGGTGTGATGTCGCTGCCCGACGCAGCTGAAACTAGCTTCCATCTGGCTTCGGATCCCAATAACAACGGCGTGCTGGCCGTGCCGGCTCTCTTCTATCGCCTGATGGTGGACAATAGCAAGCCCCGACATGGTCTAGCCCTCATGGGCGTTAACAATCCGTTTGCCACGCTCGATCAGATTCGGCAGAAGTACATAATTTGCGACCCTCTCAATCCAGAACTGTTCCCCTGGCTACGCCGCTGGCTGCAAAATGAGAACCTCAAGAAAGGGTATCTGTATGCCTGCACTGTTGCCGATGTTGCCAAGGTGTTGGGACATCTGCCTGAGCAGCTGCAAGAGGTGCACGAGCTGCTTGCAGCGACATAGAACTAAACTCCCTTGCGAGTCATCAAAAAGTATTTATTTCTAGTCTTAAGTTTGTTTTATTACTTTCCAATCCGAACACATGTACGTAAATCCGCTGTAGAAGGAACATAAAATAAAAACAAAAACAGATTTCAAATTCTTTCAATTATTTTCTTTGTTTTTTCCTTTTATTAATTTCGCACAACAAATACGGAAAGTTTTTGTGTTTTTTGTTTTTTTTTGTGTTATATCGGTAGGTTGCTTGAGTCAACAGAGATTACTTACGCATATATTGTTTACCGTTGGCTAACATAAAAACATACAGATATTGCTCCCCAGTTCCGGTACTTCCTTTTTGGTGTTGCCTTCGCCTTCCTTTCCGGATGGACGCAACGGCGAAAGAGAAGAGAACTTTAAACGTGCGGAAAGCAGTTGGAAGTGCGTCTCAACGTTTTCAAATCAGTAAATGCAAATGTAAATGTATTGAAAGCTCAAATGGGACCAAATTCAAGGCGAAGCCAGTGAAAAGAACAGTGAAGAATATTTATGGTAATGTGCAAGGAAAGGAAAGAGCGAAAAGAAATTCAAGGACGCAAATGCCGGAAAACGGCAACAAAACCAACGGAAAATTTAAGAAATTGTGCCAGACGACTACGCTCAGGTCTTTGTACTTGCCTTTGCTACATACATATGTGTGTGTAAGGCAGAGAAAAAAGGATTAAATCAATGTTGTGGAACAAATTGTGTTATGTGCAGGGACCTCATACGGACCTACAGACCATTCCTTGAAGCCAACAAGCCAAGAGCATAACGAGCACCGACCACAGCCGACGACCCAATTTGATGGTGTCAAAATCACACGAGCGTTAATAATACGGCTAACATATCGTATACGGGTTTTGTGGAAAGTAAAGAGCAAAGAATGATATGGTTATTCATATATTAACTCAATTAACTGTTTGTGAAACATCATAAAAGATCATAAAACCGGTTAAGCGCAATTAATGCATGCATTAACCTGTATAAACACAGTTGTATTTAAACATAATTAGTTATAGTTTATGATTGTTATTTATTGAATATTAATTGTGCTCTACAACTTACAACTCGTTGGTTTGTCAAACATCGCTGGTTTGCCGCGGGGAGATGAGGATTAGCGATGAGTACAATGCTAAAGAAAGCTTTTGTTTTAATTACACTCGGATGTATGTATATGTACGAGTATATATAGGATGGTCGATGGCCGTTCATTTATTTTAATTCAAACACTGAGAATTTAGTTTAGTTTTATAACATAATTGTTTATTGCTAATTGTGAAATTAAATGCGTTTTAAATGATTCAAAAATAAGGAACTGACACTCTCAAATCTACTCTTTCATTTCGATAGATATTAAAGTGCTGCGCTTGCAGAGTTGCATCGCAACTTCACTTATCTGATAATATTCTGTATTGACAAAACGATTGATATCGATATTTAATTAAAACTCTCAGCCACTTCTAGTGTTGCAAACCGTTCCCACATATTTAGATATTGAACTTAACCTGCGAAGATATAATAAAACTGCATTAAATTGAAAATAATCACTGCGTCGATTGCCAATCATTTTTGCAAAGTTTCCTGAGAACAAAACAAATTCTTGCATTCACAATCTCTTAAAATTGAATACAAAAACAAAAAGAAAACACGGAAACAATTGAGAGATTGTATTCTCTGTATTGTATTTTTGTTTTTGTACTTTGTTTCGTGGTCGGGGCGAGACTGGCCGACGTGACTTGGGACTTGGGCTACTCTGGTGACTTTCGTTTTTATACCAATAATATTTCGCTTAAAATTCTTTGAGAAATAAAAAGTATATTTGTCTCTTTTCGTTTTTTTTCTGTTCTGGGGGGAAACCACGAACACTTACAAACTTGATGAAAGTTTAACCGATGGAGAGGGGACAAAAAAAAGAGAACTGTAGAAAACCACGAAAGGAAAAAAAACAAGGAAAAATAATTGAACGCACTTCACGCAGCTGTTGTTCTTGCCTCTGTTGGCGTCGTTGTTGCCGTTGTTATTATTATATTTTGTGGAAAAGAAGGATGTGCCGTGTCCTGTGGTCGCCAGCGGAAATTATTATTTATATTTCGTAGTGTGCGCCCCGATCTCGATATACTTTTTTAATATTGCCACGTTTTGGTAACGGCTTTTTACATACATAACATATACATTTTGATTAAAATGCATATTAAATCTTGGCAGGCGCAAAAACAAAGAGCACAAGAATTGGATTAAATACAAATTGAAGCATAAAAATAATATAAATAATTTCCTGTGCTCGACTCTGTTGTACGCTCCCTCTCTCTCTCTCTCTCCCTCTGCGTGCCTCGTTTCCTTCCGCTCAGCCGTGCAACTACAAGCACTCCACAGAGAGACTCTCACTCTCTCACACACACTCACACACACTCATGCAAAGCAAGTCCTTTGCGCTGCATGCAAAAGGCAGCCAAGTTGAAATATTTTGTTAACTGTGCGTAGGCCTCCCAAAAGACAAATAATATATAATAAATATCGTGTATATGTACGATATTCATATTGAGTTTTGCCCTCTGCATATGTAGGACGAATAAAGAGGCAGAGAGAGAGAGAGAGAGGGACAAAGGAAGCGGGAGAGAGCAAGGGATTGGGGGATTGGGGACAACGGCCGGAAGCAGGCATGTAAGCGGCATGATTTATATTGGAAAATTGAGGTTTCAGTTTGCTTTCATTTCACAATGTTCATAACAGTGTTCGTTGTTCTTTAATCTATATTCAATAAGTGATTGGGTATGTAAAACGGCAACCAGATCTGCGATAAAGCTCGCTGCACTTAACAACAATTTAGTTAATTCCGCATAAGTTGAGCTTAATTCAATTCGAAGAGAGAAGCTGAGAAAACAACAAAGATGAAAAATGCATAAAGTACGTGCACACAATGAACAATGAAGCGCACACACACACACACAGATACAAACGAACACAAAGATAGCAATGAATACAATCTGAAAATGGCCGAGAAATTGGCGTTTCATTTTACTCGTAGGAGCAGAAGAGGAATAAAGCGAACTGCATGGCAATTGGAAAGTGCAATGGCAAACTGTGCTGGCTACAGATTGCCAGCCCTGCCAGGGCAAGGACTGCAAGGACTTGTGAATACACGTACTACAAGCAAAACATGACGACAGCGACATCTAATATCCTTATTGTTGGCCAACTGTGAATTTATGGCTAACAAAGTCCTTAACTCGGCTCAAGTGTCTGCTGGCTGGCTGACTGGCAAATGGCCCTTTGTACCCCCCCCCCCCCCAGCAAACCCTTTAGCTAGTTTCCTAACCTTGCCTGCAGGACAAACGCACACTCAATGCTAATGAGGACGTGGTCGTTCTGAAACTTAACTCTGTGCCGGCTTACACTTGATCCGGGAAGCGCGAAAAACTGCGCTATTACCGCAGCAAGGTGTTCGGTTAATGGACTAATGGCGGCTCATGACTCCTGTCCTCCACTTTGGAAGTTAGCAAAGTTTTCCGCATTATGTGGTAACCATGGGAAGCCCAATGACAGCAGCCCAAGCTGCTCAACTGCGACAGGGTTAACTGAGCTTTGAACTTTAAGTGCAGCTTTTATGTGCTTTGAAAGTAGTTCAGGTTAGTGTTGCCTCTTCAACACCCCACCACACTTTATGTCGATATCTTATCTGTGCGACAAGTGTGAGTAATATACGGTATTAAACAAGTGAGCCCAGTGCACAGATATGCCACAGCAAAAGCAGTTTATTAGCTTGATGCTCTGTGCAAATCAAAATTCATATTGAAGTGACGCACGACAAGGGCCACGCCACGCAACCCTTTGATCTCACCTGGAACGACAGCAGGCAAGGGAGCAAGAGAGAGAGCTGCTCCCTTGCTTCCTGCTTATGAAATATTTTATATATAAATATTCGCACATATTAAAATTCATACCTACAGTAGGCCCTTTGTGCTGTGCTCCCCAGTAATGGCTTTATGCGACAGAAACCAATTTATTCACCCTTCCTCTTCCTGTTTCAAATTACACCACACCCACTACACCCACCTCCCGAGTGGCGGCGAAGCCCTAAAAGAGGGCGGGTTATGAGAGCTGGCAGCGCTTTAAGGACGCGCCCTCATCGTTGACAACTTAAAGCCCAATTCACTTGGCGTCGCTTGGGGACTCCAAGAATCTGGGGAAAGTTTAATTGATTCTAGTTCTGCAAGAGTGGAAACAAGGCACATAAAGTTTGATTTTTAAAGGTTCAGTAAATGCCAAAAGTAATTGGCATTTAGAATTCGTTTTATTAGTTATATAATTGTATGCATGTATGTGTAGATAGTGTACAGATTTGATATTCACCTTGGTGTATATCTGACTTGAATTGCCACTAAAACAGAAGCTGCACTTGCAGTGTGACTGTGGCAGTAAAAACAGCAAAAGATATATAAGGGAACTTTTTTATTTCTTATGTGCAAAGTCAAATGCGCAGAAATATATAAAAAGAAGGCTAGAAAAATATAAAAATATATAAAAAGAAAGCCAGATCTGATGGTGAGTGTAATCAGGCGTCCATTGAATCGTAAAGTGACGAGCGAAATATGACAACAATAAACACAATAAAGACATATTCCAAATAGGCAATATGAATATTTTACGACTCTCAACGGCCCCAGGAGTAGAGCATTTTGAAGTCTATAAACTTGACTGGTTTTTGCTTGTGGTGAATGCAGCGAAATTATTTTCTCCTTTCAGCCACATGCGGAAATCTGCGCGCTGCGCTTTTTAGCACTTTTCCAGTTTTCCCTTGCGAGGCAGCTAGGAAAATCCACAACACTTGCCGCAATTGGCATGTTGCTGCGGTCATGTCCTTGCGGCAATGTGGCAGCGGGGCAGGTCGAGGCAGGGCCGTTGAGAAATGCATGTGAAACCACAAAAACGCGGCGAAACGATTACCGAAAATGGTTTTATGCGTGTGTGTGTATATATATATGTGTATGTGTGTAATGCTGAATGTCAACAAGGAAATCAGACACGAAACATGCAGCAAAAGGTAAACGGAAGTGCATAAAAATAGCCAAGGACGTGTCAGCAGCTGTGCGATGTTTACCCATAGATGTGATAGGTTTACTGCCCCCAGATCATGCCACAGAAGTCAACAATTCTGCACAAGAACTCAACACGAGTCAGGGAACTTTTGAAGCCAGTTGCAAAACTTTACTAAGTAAATCTAGTTGATTGGATAATTGTTTTCTCATTAAATTCAATTCAATGCGACATCTTTCTGTAAAATGAATCTTTCTCTCTCCCTTAACACTCCAGTGATTTCGGTCGAGCACACACCCTAATGTGGCCCAAACTGGGTCAGCTGTTGCCGGAGACACTTGGAGTGTAAATTTGAGTTCTTCGAGGCGTCTAAACAAGTTCAATCAATGATAAAACCACACGCACGCTCAAAAATACCAAAGGCAAGCAAGCCATACATATACATCTGTATCTGTATGTGTGAGTGTGTCATGTGTATTATGTATGTGTGTGTTGCTCACATGCTCAAAAGTCTTGTCCCAGTCCACGTTTATTGCTTGTGATACTGTCAAAGCAATTGAATTGAATTGAAAAGCTTAGAAAACGAATCGGGAACATGTCGCAATCGCAGTGGACTTAAAAGGCCAGTCGAGCTGCCTCAATGGCGTTCATTAGGAACGCTTTAAGGCACAGTCGTTGACCCTGACAATGACTGCCGACTGACTGACTACCCCTACTACCCCCCTTGCTGACAAATTGCTAGCTGGCAGCAACTTGCTTTGCCTTCCCTTCCTTTGCAGCAACAGAAGTTCCCCAGCGACTTGCAAAAGGGACACTGCCAAAAAGCGAAACGCGGATTGGCATAAAAAATGTATTTCAATCTATTTTCTACTGTCTGAAGTTGCTGCTGCTGTCGAAGATTTATGTGCGCTGCGGTTAGATTCGCCAGCGGGCCACAGTCAGATAAACGTAGAGCGCAAAAAGGGTTCGATTTATGTGCATTTATTTTGGGACGCAACAGTTGGGTGTCAAGTTCTTAACTAAGCCAACGCCTACACGATTAATTTATGGGTGTGTTTAAAATGAAAAGAGCTTGAATGGTTAGCTAAACCCTAAATAAGGTTGGAGTACAATCAGCAAAGGACTCTAAATAAATGCTGCCTTATATAATACCCCCTTTCGAAACAATTCATTCTAATTGTTGCCCATTTTAGACACAAGCATAAATTCATATGCCAACTTGCTTGTCACACACACACGCACAAAAGTGCAAGCTCACTGCATGTCAAAACCTTTAAACTGTAGTTTAACGAGCTGTTGCCATAATCCTCTTTCCCTCCCTGAGACACACCCAAAACGCATTACGTATACGTACATATATCTCTGGCAGCAACTGGCAACTGGCAACTGACTCTAATGTGACGTTCATAAGTGCTGCAAGACGACATGTGCGACGATGACGAGAATTACAAAGTGCATTTTTCATCATTCCGCCAAGGGGTAAAAAACTTTCTCAGGAATTCCGAAACATTTCATGAAGTTTAACGTGACGTAAAGAGAGAGAGAGAGAGAATAGTTGTAGCAACTAATACCCAGAACTATGATAGCAAATAGTACTTTAAGCACTGGCATTTAGTGGTATTCACATGGAGATAGTACATGACAATTGTGTAATTGAGAGAGAGAGAGGTGCAGAGTGGGGGCTCCTTAGGTGTGTCAACTGCAGATTGGGGTCTAGAGTCTGTTATCCCAGGTATTTGCCAGCTCAGCTGAGGACAGTTGAAATTGTTGCATGGCTTGAATGGCATTCGATGTGGGTACAGAACCAACAGGCTTGGGCAAGTCTTCCTTCTTAACCAGCGACATTACATCGTTGATGGCCTCAGCCACATAGGAGACATTGTCCGCCCGCAGGGCACCCACATTGATGCGTCCGGTATTTGGCACATAGACGTGTCTGTTACGCAGCTGTATTAGTTGTGGCATCTTGAGATTTGTGTACAAATACGGGCCACGTTGATACTTAAGGTGCTCCCAGTTGCCGGGTGTTTTCAGTATCTCCAGCTTATTGCCGAGAGCCAGACGCATTTGCTGCATGCTATGATGAACATCCTGCAGCTCTCTAGTCCTGCAGTAAATATGAAATATATGAATATTGTATTAAACTTGTCTTCATCAAAATAATGTTATACCAATCTTTTCGCAGTCTTCTGGTATTTAGAATCTTTGCCACAACGCTACTCACAATGCTAGAGGCGCATTGCTTGTCATGGTCGAGTAGAATGCGCTCGAACTGGCTGCGTACTGTTTGCAGTTGCGTTGTATTGTTCACCACGACCATCAGCTGACCCACAGACTCGTCTGCAACGAAAGGAGGTCAGACTTATAGAGCTCATGGCCAAAGCATTGCTTACAGTAGAGTCCGAAGTTTTGCACAAACGACTGAGCAACCAGGAAATCGAATCCGCAGTCGGCAAAGTAGCGAATGGGCCACGTATCCAGTGCGACATCTCCGCTGGCAATGCCATGAGACTCCAAATGGAAGAGAGGTATCATCTTCTTGCACTTCATCACATGCGCAATGAGCTTCCACTCCTCGATGCCGGGGGTGAGGCCAGTGGGATTCTGTGTGCAAGTGTCCAAGAGCACCACCGATAGCTCGGGTGCAGTAATCAGATCTGCGACCAAGCCATAAGTATTCAGCGCTCCCTTGTCTTCGTTGTAGTAGTTGTAGCTGAAGCACCTGAAGCCGGCGCTCTTGAAGATCCGCTCGTATTGCTCGCAGCCTGGACGTGCCAGCATGCAGGCCGTGCAGTTCACCTTCTCCCGCAGAAACTGTGCGGCCAGGCGAAGTGCCTCAATGCTGGAACGCGTCTGTATGCCCAGCACCTAAGAGGGGAAGGGATAATTGTTGCAGAGCATGCACAACATTTGTGGCAACTTACACGATCCTCTTTAAGTGCCGCCGACTCTTTGGTCAGCACCAGCTCACTGGCGGCCCGCGTGAAGCTGGGATTACCCAGTGGCTGCTTCGGCACATGCGTAATCTCTGCATTGGCGCAGACTACATTCAGCATGGCCTTCCGCACAGCCTGGAACAAATAGGGCGCACTGCCGCCATTGCAATAGACCTCGCCAGCAAGATTGATCTTCTGCGGACTCTGGTCCAGTTCAAAGTCTATCTGCAGGTCATCCGCATCGCTCGGCTTGGCCCGCTCCACACAGGCAAAGGGCATGAACTTGTGCGTTGTGCTCAAGGAGCAACGCATGTTGGATCTGCCACCTGCAACTTGCAGCACAGCAGAGTGCAGAGTGCAGAGTGCACACATGATAATTTAAAAAGTGAGAACCGAAAACGAATTTACATCTGCAGTTCAGTAAGTACTGTCTGCTACTAATCAAATATGGCATTTCAATCAAAGTTCTATGGCCTGAAATGTTTTCTCTCTCTTGTGCTTGTGCTGCTGCAGACGCTTCCATTATAGTCAAGGCCATATAATGCCATATGGAAATCGTATGCTAGTAATTTAATTTGAATTGTTCGCAAGAAGGAAAGAGAAAGGGAGGAGGATGGTGGCAGGGAGGTAGGTGTACACACACGCACTTCACTTAATCAAATGGCAGCAAGTGAAATTTCGCGCGCTCAAAAATTTGTTCATTACACTCACACACACACAAGCACGCACGCACGCACGGACGCTCAACGGGGGACTGGGACAATGGCAGAGACAGACAGACAGACAGAGAGAGAGAACGACAGGCACTAACTTGTCGTCGTCTCGCTCGTCGCTGTCGCTGTTACTTCCGCAGCAAAAGTATTTGCAACACGAAACTAACAGCAAAGGCATTTTTAGTCCGCCCTCGCAATAGTTTCAAGTGCCTTGGCAAGCCCGGCGGCTGCGTGACGACGTCCTTGTCAGTGTTGTCTGCCCAACGCAGTGTTGTCTGCTGTCTGCTGTCCTCCTTCTCATCGTCGTCGTCGTCTTTCCACTTTCATCAACATCATCAGCATTTGTATGTAAATAATTTCGCTAAAAAGTATGCTATACAAAAGTTGTTTCTTGCTTCTTCTGCCTCTTGTTTGCCATTGTCGCACTGTGTGCGTAGTGCGTGGCTGTGTGTGAGTGTGTGTGTGAATAAAGAGCTTTCCTTTACGCTCATCATATTTTTCTGGCACACATGCACAGTCTTTTGAGTTTGAATCAACATATGCTAAAGTCTACAACTCACTTTACCCGGCATCACTCAGCTTATCCCACTACTCCTGCTCACTCCTGCCCGCTCTAACTGCTGCTGGCAATCGTAATCCCATCAGCTAACCTTGAACTTTTCGCCAATTCCTGTGCTCACACATTAATTATGTACAAGGTTCGGTTAGTTTCACATGTGTCAAACGCTGCGATAACAATTTGGCATCATTGACATAATTTATGAGCCCCATTGAGGCCCCATTCGAGCTTGAACTATGTAATAGAAGGCCGAAACTTTTAGTTAAGCGAGTTAGCGTATGAGTAATTCATGTGGCTCGAAATAAGTTTTGCCTTCCCAAATTTGATGTGGGTTCACAACTTGTACATGGCTGATCGATAGCACGATAAGTGCACACCTTGGGCAACTTGTTAGAGTTAGCGTGCGTAATCTAGTATTAATTGAGCTTCCCTTTGGCTTTAAGGTGCACGAAAATCATTTGACTGTTAATGCTTGCCAAGCATAAAGTGGCATCGCAATTGGTTTAACGCATTTTACATTCAATAACTCAAAGTCCATTAAAAACGGCTCACAGGGGGCTTTTGCAATGCGCTACGCAGACCACAAGCAAACGGCTAAATAAAGTGCAAAGATAAACGAAGAAATGCAGAGGCAAATGGCAGCAGCAAAGGCAAAGGCAATGGCGAAGGAACGACCGCAGAGGCATTAACTGTGCTGTGGATGTGCCCATTAAATGGAAATAAGTATGTAATTATGAATCAGTCTCGCAGTCTCTCAGTCTCCCAGTCTCGCAAGCACAGAGAGAGAGCGAGAGCTTACTGTGTGAAGCCACACACTGCGTATGCGTAATATACGAGGGAGATGTGTAACAATTGCCCTAATAAGACGGCAAGCGGAGCTCGTTAAATATTTGAGCCACATTTATGGTACTTACGCAACGCTTTAAGTCGCGTCTAGCCACAGCTTGCATAGCAAAGCATACACGAGTATGTGTGTGCGGGGGGAGAAGAAGAGAGAGGGGGAGGGAGAGGGGAACTAAATAGGAACACTTCCTTGATGCACAGTTTGTGTAAAGTTTCTTGGCAAGCAGAATTTAAATATGCTTCATTAGGAGCTTTGGGCCAAAACTTGAATACCATCAAGTATACGAGGTATACTAAGAGTGGAGGGAGAGAGAGAGAGAGGGAGTGTAAGGGGGGAGTGTACTCACATGCTCATAAAGTGAAATTATTAAACTAAATTATGCTGGACTTACTCGAGTGCGCAGTTGGGAGTGAGAAAGTTTCGTGTACTTTGCCTGCATAATTCAACTTATTAATTAACTCAATAAACTCAGCAGGTTCAGCCAGGGCCACCTCAAGTCGAGGGCTGCAAAGGTCAAAGTTATACACCCCAAACGAATTGACTTCAGTTCCAGTGAAGGTAGTCGAATAAATACACTCAGCATTAAATTCAAATTAAGAATCGCGTCAAATTACAACATTAGCCGAGGATTAGAATCGGATGTGAAAACGAAGACTTAAAGCGCCTTAAGTCTGCTGCTTGGCGCGTGCAGACAGGAAGAGGGGGAGGAAGAAGAGAGAGGGAGGGGGCAGGCCTCTCAATTACCCAGCTCTAAACTGCTGTACTTCCTGCACAAATAACCAAAGCAACGAATCAATTATTTAGCAAGTATCGAACTGGGTCATGTTCAACGACTCGAGTGCTTCCTCCCACCCCCCTCCCTCCACTTGACGAACTGATTGACTTGACTTGGCTTAGCAAGGTCACATTGATTTTCACGACGCCGCAGTGCTAATTTTTCCGCAATTTTTCTTCTCCCTGGAGCTGTAATTAAATTTGATCAAGCCTAAAAATACGCTGCACAATTGTCGGCAAGCTGAAAGTTTGCCTACGCACACAAACACACACACACATACATACGTAGTCAGGCACACTCGGAGCGAGCTCGGACTGGACCTGAACGTGGACTGAATAAATGGAGCGCACTGCCTCAATGGCAAATTAAATAACGCGCCCAAAGTTTGTACAACTGATGCGATTTCACGCAACGCAGCCCACGGGTTAGACAACGCCCCCCCCCCCTCGTTGCTACTCTCCCTGCTCCCTGCCAAAAAAAGAAATCAAAATATACGAAAAATTCAACTGGACAAAGAAAGAAAAGCGAAAAACTCATGGAATGAAAATTGAAAACGAAATATAAATAAAAGAAACGAACGAAACGAAACGAAACGAAAGGAAAACTCAAGCAATGTGAAAACGAAACGACCAAAGCGACGCCAAATTATTTTTTCGCCTGGCCGCTGAAAACAAATGAAGCGAAACCGAACCGAAAGTGAAAAGTAGAAAACCAAACAGAACAACAAAAAAAACAAGGAGGAGCAAACAAACAATAAGAAGAAGAACATCGGGCAGAAGTGAATCTATCAAACGGTTTGTGTACCTATGATTGCAAATCAAATGAATAATGTCTCGGCGAAATGATAAATCGCTATCGAAGAGGAAATCAGAACACGACAGGAACAGCAACAGAAAACAATGTTAATTTCAAAAAATAATCGATTAATTATATCGAATATTTGTATTAGCAAAATCGAAGCCAAGGAAAAGCGCATTTTTTAAAGCAAATTCCAAGAGTATTTGGTCATTAATTTGTATTCATTAGGTCTATTAATAAACAAAAAAGTAAAGCCACACCCCCTGCGGCAAAACGCCCACAAAAAAAGAAAAAGAAAACAAACGAAATGAGTGTAAAAATTTGTAGCATAATTTTGGGTAGACGCCCACAAAATAAATTCTGACTTTGTAGTCGCAAAAAACAGAAATAGAAAGAAGGCACAACATGGCAACAGACATGAGTGGAAGGGGGGGCAGGTTGAACTAGGGCGAAGATGCGTTAAATTTAAACAAATAAACAGCAGCAGGCGCAAATAAAGAGAAAGCGTGGAATCCTTAGGTACGCTACGTAGGTACGCCGAGTCCTTATAGACAGCATACTACAATATATAGTAGGACTTGTATATACTGATTGCTGCAGGCTGACAAACATGTGCGAATGCGAATAGGCACAGTGAGCTGGCCCCAAAAGTTTGCCATACACACACACATACCCCACACTTAACATGTATGTGTGTGTGTGTGTGTTTGTATGCAGAGCAAGGCATAAAACGCGGCACAAATGTGGGCTTCTGGGTCAAAGACAGAGGCGGCAAAGGCAAAACAAACGAAGAGGGGCAGAGGCAGGCAAGGCACAGAGCAGAGGCAGACGGACAGAACGAGAGAGAGAGAGAGACGTTGGAGCGTAGACAACAACTTGCATAATTTAAATGTAGATATGTGGCTGGATGGCGCCTAAAGATATGCTACACACACACACACACATTCTCATGCAGAGGGCGAGAAAAAGGAAAAACCACTTGAACTGCGACACAGTCGCAAGGTCAGCCTCTGTTGTTGTTGTTGTGGCTAACAGATTCACAGCCAGCTGCGTGGGTGTTGATAATGAGCCATTCAATGTGTGTATGAGTGTGTGTGTGTGGTTCACATATGTATGTTGTATCTGCGCGAATTTATAGTCTACTTTATGGCTTACTAATGAACTTTCAACTTTGCCAGTGCGCACTGCGACGCTTTGATCCAGACGATTATGTGAGTAGCACATGTGTTTCTATTTGTGTGGCCATAACTATACCAGCCTAATGGACTAGTTGCAGAGCATCCCAAATCGATTGGACACTTACCTGAGGGCGAGCATTCCATTTAGGCACTCAATGAAAGCAATTTCCATCAATCAATATCTATCAATCAATATCGAAATACCTTTAAAAGGTTCACAATATACATAGAGAAATACCTTTAAAAGGTTCACAATGGAATTCTGCACATTTTTCGTGGGGGCAAAACGAATTTATTGCCCGAAAATGCCGACCTTGAAATTGGGCTGAATAAAAAGGAAAACATAAAAACAGAAAGACCATTAAAATCAATAAGGCGATTGTCGAAGAGAGAGAGGGAAGGGAGAGAGGAGCAAAGGTGATGCTGGGCAGGGGGGATGAGTAGAAAACAACCAAATCAATTTGCTGGGCAGGGCAGTACACGGTTGTATCTATTGGTGTACTTTTTTCTGGCCATAAATCGCTCAAAAGTGGCATAGAAAAAGTACAACGAATTGAAGTGGGGCGTGGCACAGCAATGCCAAATGCCGAGCACCCATTGCCGTGCAGCCCCTTCTGCCGTGTCGCAAGCAACATGAAGAGCGCACAAATGGAGTCGTAAAGCAAGCCCGACTCTACAGTAGGCCCAAGCTGTCCTGGCCCTGCAGCTCTTGCCGTGTCCAGGGACTCTGCGCGGCCGTTTGTCTCCATGTACAGCAACTGTATGTGTGTGGGTTAGCCACATAGTTGTTGTTGCTGCTGTTAGGAGCAGTTGCAGCTGTTGTTGTTGTTGCTATTCAGCATGCATATGCACGCATATTTACGAGTTTACGGACAGCAGCAGCAAACGCAGCGGAATGCAAGAAATTGCACAACGCGACGGCATGGCAAATATGGAGAGGATCACATATTCCACTCTGCATCAGCAACAAAAACACCAACAACAACAACAGCAGCAACAGCTATACCAACGACAACAGCAATAGTTGGAAACGAAGTAGATTGCGCAGCACGGCCACAAATTCCAGTGGATATGGAGCACGAGTCTTCGCACTAACTGTATTTTCGTTGAAATGCCGGTGGTGCCGGTCGAAAAGGTTGATTCAGCATCTCATTTTTGGCATTTGTGCGAATTTAATTTGCATAACTTCCTACGATTTGCACTTTTCTATCGAGTTACAGTAAGCAAAAGGGCTGAAGGGTTGAGAAAGGGTTGAGATTCTTTAGGACTTTTAAACTTTATAACTGAATCTGATATTTGAATATTTCTTGAGGGAGTTTCCATAATATTATAACAACAATATCAATAGTAATACAAACAATATAATTATAATATTGATAACAAATATGTATAAGTATTTTAAGCACAAAGGAGGAAAGGCGGCAAGGGAAAAGAGATTGAGGGAGATTCCTTAGTTGTTCTGTTAATGGATCTTAAACTTCCATAATGAATGTGATAGCACAGTAATTTTTGAGGCATTTCCAACAATAATATAATAATAATATCGATTGCAATATACTAAATACAACAATAATATTGATACCAAATATTAATATTGTTTTTAAATACAAATGCAGAAAGGTGAAAATAGATGAGACATCTCTGCTGCGCAGTTAAATAAATAACCGATAATTTGTCAGTCATATATGATATATATATACAAACATATGTCGTGCATGGCGTGTGCACACGTATGTGAACGAACTGAGAACAGGCTCGTGTCTGGCAAATACGCGTTCAAGTAGGACAATCAATTGTCATTAGCGAGGGCTTGTGCAATTTTCTGTCATTTCGTGTTGTGCCTGTCATTCTGTCAGTCTGCCCCTCTGTCAGTCTGTCAGTCTGCCCGTCTCCCAGTCCGTCACTTTGTCCTCTAATATGCGCAATTATTTTCGAATAAATCAAATTAAAGTAGCTCACAAAGACACCAAGATGAGGAGAAGAGAGAGAACGAAAAAATGATTCCAAATAATTGTGCATAATTGACAATAATTTAAAAGATCATAACCGGCAGATATATCAAGGCAGGAAGCTAGAAAAGAGCCGCCTAGCCCGAAGATAAAGCTGTCGCCTCATTAAAACGCAATTTTTCTCCATTAGCGCAGGCACAGAGAGAGGCAGAGGGAGGGGGATGGAGATGTATAGGCACAGCAAGGATAACAAAGCGAATGCAAACGGAAAGGGCACAAGGAAGGAGGTAAAAGCCAAACAAATGGTAGATAAACACACTCACACGAGTTTCCCTTTTCCTGCTACGAAATCAATAGAGGTCAACCTTTTATTTATAGTCCGTCCACGCCCCTGAAGCGACATACGGCCAGGTTCAGGCCCCAAGCCAGAGCCCAAAAAAAGCAAAAAACCATTTGCCATTTTTGTTTGAGTTTCCATTGGTGCGTTTTTCATTTGACTTGACTTGCAGTTCAAAGGACAAGGCACACTGAGGGCTGAGCAGACTCACGGATTGAGGCACAGGTTGAGGCTGAGGCCGAGTCTGATCCTGGCCCGTTCGAGGTCATAGAGACTCGTGTGTGTGTGTGTCTGAGTGCGTATATCGTGCATGTCAAAGTGCCTTTCAATAAGAAATTTCTCTTGTTTCTTTTTTTTCTTTGCTTGTCTTTTTCCTTTCATTCTCTTTTTTTTTTGAAAAGAAAAACCATTAAGTCGATAACTGTGCGATTAGCCAAGTTCTTATGTCGATAGGCTGACAGCCCCAACGGCCCAGACTGGCTGCATGACCAGCCCAGCCAGACAGGCTCGGCCAGGCCGGCAAACTGAGCCACCGTTCTTCTTCTTCTGCTCGTGCCTGTCAATATTCATTTATTAGTTGTCATTGTTTGGTCCGAAAACTTTGCCAACTTACTTCCCCTTCCTCCCTCTCTTACCACGCCGCAGGGTAGAGGCGTGTGCCGGGCATAGGGGCGTATACTTGACCAAACTCAAGCACTTGCCGCCAGCCAAATTCGCAAGTCCTCGAAGTCCAGCGAAGTTGCCAAATTGTTGATCTTTTGGCCACGCACTCTGGACTATGGGATTTCGAGGAAATCCCACAATATCATTAGAAAATGTTTGGAAATTTATTTAAAATCAGCAGGGTCTGCTTCTGTTTTGAATACTTGTTTGTTTTACAAATCAAATTCAATTTCATCAATCAAGCTATTTGATTAATGCCTTACTTCATGTATTTCTTGTGCCATTAAAGATTTAAAGGCACCTCTCTGCACACAAGTAACCCACAAACTGTTTGCCAAAGTGCCGCAAAAGTCGAAACAAATTGCACTACAAGATATTTGATGTGTTTTACAAATCGTCCGGCATCGACAACTCCGTCGACATTGGAGCAATGAAAATGATATAAAAATCACTCACTGGCCGCAGGGCAGGGCAGGGGGCTGCTTGACCGAGCGACCAGCTTGAATTGCACTCAATTAGGCCAATCTGGAGGCGATATTTATGGCCAGAAATAAGTTTATACATTTTACGGCTGGCATAAAACTGTGTGCGATCTATCCGATGTATGCAAGTGCGATAGAACGTGGCCCATGGTAAAAAGCAAGTGCCATAAACTATGTGAACTCAAGTCGGACAAGCTACATAAAAATCGAAGCCTTATAAATGGCTGCCCCCATGAGTCGTGGCAAGTTTCGCAGAAGAAGAGCAAACCTCGAAAAACCAAAATTCCTTGCAATAGAAATTTCATTTATTTTGCGTGTCGTGCTTTGAAGTGTCCTTCACTTTGCTAAACTGATTAATTGGCCCTTGAGGGGCGTTTGCTCCCCCCCTCTGCGTTGTCCTGCTCTTTGTGGCGCGTGGTCTTGTGGTCTGTTGCATGCAACATGACGGAAGCCAAGCCACAGCAAATTAAAAGCGTGTCGTCTCTTGCCCGCAAATGCCTTTTGCAGATATATTCATTTATATGTATTGCCGAGTTCGGACTAAATGTCATATGATATACTGCTGATAATGGCCGTAGACCACAGTTGTGGAGCATGGAACATTGGCAATCTCGTGGCGATCCAGCGCCAAATGGCACCCACTCAACGCGAGGCAACCGCTCATTAATATGGCTTAGGCGAATGGAGAATGGCGAATGCAAATGGGCTTCGTGACAAATGACATGCAATTTTCTAACACAAGCGACACACACACACTAGTGTAAAGAATGCAATTAAAAGGAACACCTCGCCGCAATCTACACTCGAGTTGGAAGCGCTTTAAAAAGTGAAGCGGACACAAAAAGGGGGAAAGGCGCATTAGAAGGACTTACAAAACTGGCGCCAAAACATTCAGCAGACGCTCACAATGGCCAAGCCCACTTCTCCTCCTTTCCTCTTTTCCGTGTCTGCCCTAAACAAGGCACAGCACAGCCGAAAAAAGGGAAGAAAGCGCGACTGCCTGCCTGCCTGACCGATGTGGCTGCAGTTTTTGGACTATGGCGTCGCTTGGATTTTCCTGTCAGTCCCGTAGCCGCGCCACAAACAAAGCGGCCGCAGTCCAAGTGCGATAAATCCCGTTGAAATACAACACACACACCCAGACACACAACTGCGAAATAAACAGAAACAGCGAAACATAAAAAAGACAGACGGACAACGAAAGCAGCTAAGCCAATGGCGGGCGAAAAGTGTGAAATGTTCAGGCTATAATGACGGCCAAATCCGAATACTATAAAGCATGGAAAGCAGTTGGAATTTATACAAGCAATATGCAATGTAGAGGGAGTTTAATATTTAAACTGAGAAGCAAAAATATGAAGCATTATAAAAGAGTTGAACATTCAAATTGAGGAGAAACTCTTACGATTATTCGCATTGTGCATACTTTACCAAGATCAACAACAAAAAGTCCTTTATAAAATATATTGTTTGTAATTGATTGACTTTGTTTATAACTGATTTATTAATTATTTACGTCAATTATTATAACTGATTTGTTTAATTTGTAAGTTGGCGTTTCACTTTGTTTACATAGGTGCTTGGATGTTACTCAACACTAATCGTTGGTTTTGATCAAGGATTTATCGAAAGTGTGGCGGTAAGTCGATAGATTTGATTGATAACGCCAAGGCGCAAGCAATTGAAAGTAAACATTAACATTTAAATATTAAACTCTTTAAATAAACGCCTTACAACATATCAATTTCTTATAAATATATTCATTATTATTATTATTATTTATTTATTGACCATTTAAATGCTCTACAATACATAATACTTCAGTAAAAAGTGCTGATATTTGCTTCGCTTTCATTCGTTTTGCGATTCGTCGACTGCAACTGCGGCTCAAACAGCAATTTGCGGCATTTGTCCACTGACTGCAGTTGTTGTTGGTGTTGTGGTTGTTGAAACTGGTGTTATTGTTGTTATTGCTGCTACACCTCCTTGTGTTGTTGTTGTTCTGGCTGAATGGGGGTCAGTTTAAGGCACGCAACTGACGCTGGCCTTCCCAAATTGCCCCTGTAATTGTTGCTGCCCGTCCGTCTGCTCCTCTGTCTGTCAGCTCGTCTGTCTCTCTGTCTTCTCGTCCGTCTGTCTGTCAACGTGTCTTCTTCTTTTTATAGGTTTTGTGATTGTTTCCGCTCGAGCGAGAAAACACGAATTGCAAATTTCAGGCACGCATCAATGATATCTCGTCATTGGAATTCAATTTGCATTGTCCATACGCCACGGTGTCCACAAGCTCACATTCCTCAATTTACAAGGGCGGCAGGGCAGAGGGCACGGCAGGGCACTTTGAGGGGTGCGCAGAAGAGGAGGGAGGTGTCGGGGCAGCCATTTGGCTTTCGTCTTTCGGCGTGTTTGCGGTTCCGCCAGCCAGCAGCTTGTGGCCAGCAGCGGCGACGCTTGGCAAATTTACAAACAAATATATGTAGTATATACATTCTATATAGATATATATACAGTAAATGTATATAGACAGCCTCATTCCATTTATGCGCCTTTAATAGCATGTTGCGCAATTAAATTAAATCAATTTGCATTTGCCTGATTATCGTAATTATTATTTCCATTTCAATTTCGATTTCATTTTTCTGTCTGCCTCGACTTTTTCTCTGCCTCGCTCAATGGTTAATTGAGTTTACACGTTTTGACGGGCAGTGTAACACTGCACTGCATGTTCCGCTATTAATAACATTAAATAAAGTTTCAATAATGCGCACAATTAGGGAAGGATTTGCCTATAATGTGTCTAATTTGTGTTGATTGAGATGCTTTTTAAATCTACAATAAATATTTACGAAGTATCGTATTCAATGCAGAGTTTACTATGTACTCGTATATAAATGTTTGATATATTTAAATGTATATTTAACGCAGCATTGCAGCTGCCATTGCAAGTTGCATTGAAATTGAATTCCAATTAAAAATAGTTTTATTTTTAAGTAATTTGTTATTGTTTTTATTTAATTTATGCACAATGTATGCAGATAAAGTTTCTTGTTTGTGAACTAACATGTGTTTCGCCTCCCATTCCTTTCCGCTGCCCCCTCTCGCACACTTTTAAATCTACACAACATCAATAGAAACTTTAGGAATATCCACTTGGAGAGGTAAACATGTGTTTACTCTACACTAAGTATATATCCTGCTATATATACACTGTGTATTTTTCATTTTTGAAAAAGGACCCAACAAATTTGAGCTTGTCTAAAGTCATTAGCAAATATTTGACTAACAACAACAACAGTAGCAACAACAACAACAACACGAGCATAAAAATCACTTAACGGGCAACCACAAAAGTTTTGCAGTGACTGGTGATAAGGAGCAGGGCCACAGCCGGAGCCAGGGCCACAACTAGAACTGCCAAAGGAAGCTTGGGCGGAAAGCGGGCCTAGAACTTATGGCTGGCAGTGTGAGAGAAGTTTGGCAAATCGTTTATAAATCGCTTTGTTGCAGCACAAGCAGGTGCTGTGCCGTGTGGAGGCAGATACAATGGGAAGGGGGGAGCTGTAGTAGTGCATAAAACACTGGACTCAATTGGAATAGAAGATAGAGATATAGCTTTACAGAGGTTATATCGTACATCCGGCACTGTGTAGAAAGGGTTGCCAACTGCTCTACTAACTGGCAACACAAGCGACATTGTGGCAAAAGGTTAATAATTTGCAATATCCGCCGCATGCAGCGCCACTTCCGGTTTCCGTTGTCCAGGCTCGCGTTAACCGCAACACAACAACGACAACAACAAGAGCGGGGGAGGGCGGAGCAAAGGCAACCGCGTCTCGCTCAAAATCAAACAACTTTTAGTCGTTCTCACACAAACATACACACACACACTTACAACGACTCTTAACCGCGGCGCAGATTTTGAATGCCGCGTCTGTAATTACGGGACATTGTCTATTCCAAATGAGTGAGTTTTGGGGTAGGTCTACCTTGCTCAGCACCTTCGTGCCACATATTGGATTTTACAATTTTGACGACGTTCTTCCGACGGTCTTTGCTAGCCTCGCTTTTCCTCGAGGCTCTTATTGTGGAAGGAAAGCCGACTAAGTCAAGGATTCGAACATAACATTTGACATCTGGACATGTTTGAGAGAGCCACGAGCAAGTTCGAGAGAGTGTGTTTGAGAGAGCGTGGCTAACATGTTCGAGTGTGTGTGTGGATAACATGTTTGTGTTGCAGGGGCGACATCACACACAGCACCCTGTTTTAACAGCTGCTTAACTGGGGTAATAGGGGTGCGTCCTTTGAATGGGAAATTTACTAGTACATTTACTAGTATATACTGTTGTGTAGCATACAATAGGGGGCAAAAGGACTCGCGTTGGTGCGGATCTTTGCTAAATATCCTTTAATTTACTTATAATTTTGTATACTACACTTGTAGTTCGAACATAAAAGAACAGGATATTGGGATGAAATTAATTGAAATTTAAAAAAGAGAATATAATTCACTTATAATTTTGTATACTAATTTTAGTGATCGAACATATAAGAAGAAGACAGTGGTATCAAATTAATTTCAATTTAAAGTTGATAATTTGCCAATTTAGCATGTGAAAGTAGGTTTAAAATCTTGTTTAATTCAATTTTGGTTTGTCACTCAAGTGATCCACCTATTCTCATTTTTTTAACGATCTAAGAGACCGTGCTTTAAGAGTCTTTATAATGAATCAAATGCACTAGACAACAGTTAACTGGAATGACCCATATTGAGGCCATAACACGAAGACACTGTCTGCTTTAACATGGCACGTGCTTTAACAGATTTATGTTAAAATGTACAATTACTTTTATGCTGCAACCACAACAAATAGCAATGGGAATGGAAGGAGGGAAGCGAAGGGGAGCGGGAGAGGTGGTCTGAGGTCTGGGTCTTGGCAAGCATAACATCAACATGGCTTTTGTTGTCCGTCGACATTGTCTGAGGCAGGCACAACAGCAACGTCAGGGCAACAAAAACAATGCAAGCAAGCAGCAACACGAAAACCTCGACAACAACAGCAGCAACAAAAACAACAACGAGATGAAGCTATTGCTCTGTTGCAGGGGTGTGGAGGCGGGAGCGTGGGCAGGCAAGCGAAAGCGCGCAAAAGTAGGCTTCATTCTAACACTTAACATGTTAAAATTACATTCGCCGCTGTTATTATTATTTTTTTGCTGCCTCAGTGTGTGTGTGCTAGTAGTAGTAACTAGCTAGTATGTGTGTACGTGTGTGTGTGTGTGAGTGTTGTTACTTGTTTTGCTCGTTAAATGTCAAGCAGAAAGTTGAGAGAAAGTCAATGACCGGCAACGCTTAAAAAAACGTAATAACAATAGGAAAAGTTTGTTTTGGAGTTGAATGAGCGCACTTAGTTAGTGCACGAAGGGTTAGGGTTGCCACCCATTGTTATTTTCGCTTGTTCTCTGTTTCCTTTTCTGTTCTGCCACGATGTTGAAAACAAATTCCGTTGTTCCATAGGCGCGTTGACAACTCGCCCAAATAATAAGATGAAATCCGCAGAGCGTGAAATAAGCTATGATTAAATTGCAGATATGCAAATTGGATTTGCACGCGAATTTAAAGGGAAAGGATTTTAGAGATACAACTCTCAATTCCCCATAAATCCCTTATGCTGGAAGGGAATCTCGTTACATTCATAATTCCATATTTTGCAAAGGGTTTGCACTGATTTCAGCTTAGTCTGCGAGTATTCTAGTCTACTCTATGGCATTATTTGCAATACAACAAATGTTAATAATGAATGAAAACTAGTTTATTGCTCTGCTCAATTTGCATATAGAAACTGTGAAATTAAATTATTTATTTATTTATTGCAAAGTTTAACGAAAATAGAACGGCAACTAGGCTAGAGCTAGGCACTGACAGACTAGCTAATATGCTGTAATTTCTAGAGACAAACAGTTCTTATTAAAGTGCACACTTTTATATTTGTATAAACAAATAAACTAGGTCTTTTTATGCATTTTAAATGTACATACATCTATACACACAATAATAAAATGTCTAGTAAGTGATAGACTAGCGTATACTCTGTAGTTTTTGATAATACGTTAGATACCTGCAATTCCTATTAAACTGTGTTTCGATACAAACATTTCATTAAATATAAACAAATAAACTATTCTTCTAATGCACTTCAAATGTACAGGGTATTCACACACACACGCACATACGTTGCACTGCTCTTGTGAAAACAACAGTTGTCTGCGAACGCTGCGAGCTGCGAATAGTCGAGAAGCACAATGAAAAACAAACTGGGGGAAAATCAAGTAACTGTTAGCTACAACACACACACAGTCACAACAAACATTTTGCCGATTCCCTTTTCCCTTATCCATAACCCGACCCACCCCTTCCCCCACTCTCACTCTCTCTCTCTCCCTGCCTGGCAGGTGAGTTTGCCCACCTTTTGGCGGTCGCATCGTAAAATCGCAGAGATCCAACCGCACTCAAAGAAATTATGCGAAAACAAAAATGCTGCACTTGGGGGAAGCTCGGAAGCAGCACCTCGGAAGCCGAGAGGAAGTGTGGAATATGGCAAACAAAACAGAACAGCCAACAAAATGGCAATACACACACACACAGGCATACACACACGCACACCCTTACAGAGCAACATAAAAGGAAACGCGCACTGGCAGCGAGCGGGTAAGCAAACAGCCTTAATAATCATTTCCTTAATCAAATGCATTATCAAATTACAACAAACAACAAGCAACAACAGCAACAACAGCAACAACGGGAACAACAAGAGCAACAACAGGAACATGAACATCCACAGCCGTGTAGGCGTGCAGAGCGTACACCGCGTGTGGGCGTGTCTACGTAATGTGCAGCCACGAGAGGCAGCATAAAAGAATTTTGTTATCCTTTATCCTTTGCCGCAGCCCTGCAGTTAAGTTGCCCAACAAAGCCAACTTCAATTGGAATTGGAAAACGCGTCGCACACTTGCTTTGCACTGGGATTCCTGGCGGAGTCTCTGTGGGGGTCTCTTTCCCGCCCACCTAGCACAGCACTCTCCACTAAGCTCGCAAATTGTCAAACGCAAAGCGAGATCAAACAAACAGTTTAGCTTAATGTCGAAGCGGGCATAAACAACAGATACATACCCTGCAGAAAGAGGCAGTAAGCTGTGACAGAGTGTATTCTGGTATACATACGATTTGTGTAAACATAGTTGTTGCTGCGTAGCGCTTGTTGATAAATTAATTAGTCGATTAACGTTATAGGATGTGGCTAGTATTAGATTTGAACAGACGTTTTAGTTAATAAACGTAATAAACGTTGACGCGCATGGCCGTTGAACAAAACGCGGCGCGTCGTTGCCGATGGAATTATATTTTCCAGTGTACACGCTTCTTATTTATTAATACCAACAGTATTCATCGTTGGGAACATATCGAACCGGTTTAACATAAGTAATATATGTATATCATATGGGACTTATCGATATGGTTTAACATAAGTAGTATTTATCGATATGGTTTAACATAAGTAGTATTTATCGTCTTAAATATGTAATGAGTAACAGGTTAACCTAGATCCAGATTATAATCCTGCATGAATGCAAATGATTCAATCACTAAATAAAAACTAAGTCAACTCTTTAATGTACTCACTTTTTATTCATTCATGCACATGTTTAATAAACAAACAAAATACATATGTTTAACAGTTTAAACTCACGAACACAAACCCGATTAGTATAGAAAATAGGCGACTTTCAACTTTTGTAATGTGCAATTTCGCAGAAGTTATCCAAGTGATAATTGGGGCAATGTTATTCCGTTATAAGCTAGGAAAATCAATGATTGCATTTGCATTGGAATTATGCCAACGGCTGGCGGGTTTTTAAGCGCCTCTTGTTGTTACTAGACTTTTACTGCTTGTTGCTGCTGTTTCTGCTAGCCCGGAAGGACATTGAGGAAGGCAGCACAGGCAGCCGAACTGATAACTGGCAACGGCAAAGTCAAGGAAATTAGAAATGGAAATTATTATCGTAATTCGTAATATTCCATGTTGTTGCTGCTGCAGTGTAATTACACAGTCGTACAAGCTAGAAAGGGTGCTGCTAATAGAGCAGATACAGTAGTTGGCAACTCTATTTGGGGACTGCTCATCTAACCAAATGTTAGAGCAATCAAATTGCGGTTTATATTTATACAGTAGCTCATGCCTTAGTTCGTATATAATTAATATTATATGATTTACTACGTTTATACTTTTAAAACATCTTATACAGTTCTGCAAATGTTTACTGTATATATTTTGACTTCCAAACGTCATAATGAAGTTATCGATAGGCATGCATGGTACTCATGCTTGCATTTCATTAACCGTTTGTGTAACCGTTTCGCAGACACAACTTAAATTCGACATCTTGTTATACAATCGATGAATTCATTGAGCTCGATAATCCTCTGTAATAAGTGACATTCAAGAATATAATCGATAAACTCGTTAAATGACATTCAAGATATTTCTTTATTGTCAAGAACTTTGCAACTGGCAGCGAATTGAAAAACATGGTACGAGTTGTAATGCAATGACTGTTCTGTTTATCACACTACTCTGTTCTGTTGTTCCGCAGCCTCACCACAAACCGTCGAAGAACAAGCCAAAGCTGCCGACTCGCGTGCAGCCCGAGGTAATGCCGCCGCTAGGCGAGAGTGGAATGTACACCAATAAAATACACTATCTGAGGAAGTATCTGCTGGACGAACTAGTCACCAAGAAGTTCGCCATGGACTTTATGGAGCCGGTGGATACGGCGGTGCTGCAGGTGCCCAACTACTACAACATCATCAAGCGGCCCATGGATGTGGGGACGATCATTAAACGCGTGCAGAACAGATACTATCATCGCGTGGACAATCTGATTAGCGACTTCCGACTGGTGATTAGCAACTGCTTCACCTTCAATCGGCCAGGGGATGTTGTGTATCGCAACTGCCAGAAGCTGGAGAAGTTCTTCCATCGCATTCTCAATAAGATGCCGAAGGGCGAGGAGAAGCCCAGCACCAAGGATCCTAATGCGAACGGCAAACAGCAGAGCGCGGAGAAGTCCAACGAGGTTGTTCAACGCCTGTGTCGGGAGATGACGAGGAAACTGCATGCAGCAATCTCCAGGGAGGATGACAAGAGCCTTTGCAATTACTTCATTGTGAAGCTGGACTCGCTGTCCCAGAAGATCGACCGACACTACTTCAAGACCATTGAGGAGTTCCACTTCGAGGTGAACAGTATCTTCAAGACGTTCGACACACAGGTGAAGCTGTTCTATGAGGCCTTTCACAAGAACTGCGACCACGAGCCGAATATCAAGTGCGAGAAGTGCAGCGTGGAGCAGGAGGATGCTGAGGAGCCCGACGAACAGGCTGACAGTGGCATTACACTGGACAAAGAGGACATAGCCGATGTAATGGTTGCACTGAAAAAGGCCGAGAACTGCGTGGACCTCTGCATGAAGTCTTACAGCAAGGAGAAGTTGAACCGCGCCAAAGATCTTATTAACAGCTTCACGGCTGCAGCAGATCGAATAAAGATGAAGCTTAAATTAAAGCACAATGATCAGGTAGCAGAGCAGACAGAAACCGAAGGAGCAGAGCAAAAGGCAGACCGAGATACTGAGGGAGAGACGGAGGAGGAGTCAGGGGACTCGGAGCAGGAGACCGAGAAAGAACAAGGGGAAGGACAAGTAGAAGAGCAGGAAGAGGAACAAGGCGAAGATGAAGAAGGTAAAGAAGCTGAGGAGAATGAACAAGCAGCTCAAGAGCAAGAAGAAGTAGCAGAGAAGCAGGAAGTACAGTCAGTGCAGCAATATCTGGGACAATGTTACAACAACAATTTGATGGACGAGGATCAGCAGCAGCACGCAATGAATGTTAACTACGATAAGGAACACTGCGAACAGCCGCAGGCCAATGAAGGCGATGTCATGGCACAGGACCCTCCTGCATACTACATGGATCCAGAGTACTATACTGCCAAACAATTCAATAGCTCAGCCGATCAGCCGCAACAGTTTGAGGCAGATGTGGCCATCGAACCTGAGGGCAATCCAGCAATTCCGCACGTGTCAATACTCTGGTCAGACCTGCAGATGACCAGCAGCGACGACAGCGATAAAGATTAAATATCACAGAACGTGTAAGCACACACACACATGTCATATCTGACACATCCATCAACCCATTCCAATTGAATAAAGCCAACTAGTCTCACATATCTGATTACAGTCGATAGTTCACGCTTTATTATTATAGCTACGCCTTGTGTATTTTGTATGCAACATCGATTTATAATGTTGCATACAAAATACACATCGTGCAGCCTTGCCTGGGGGCATTGACAGGCCATAAAGGCAGCACCTTGCAAGGGTTGCCTACGCTCTGCCGTGCCGTGCGCCCAAATGTAGGCAATGTGTGAACTTATCCAATCGATAAAATTCACTCCCTAGCCAACTTTTGCAGTCTTCGAGGTCGAGTTTGCTATGGATAAGCCGTGCCACACTTCCGAGGCAATGCAAATTAAATTCTATTTAAAAAATATAATTTGTAATTGCCTATTTTGTTGTCAGCTCTGGCACCTAAGTCGACTTCCTGCAGAGATTAATCAAGCACAGTAAAAAATTCAGAAAAAATAAGAGCAGAAAAAGAGTGGAGATGGAAATTGCCACTCATTGATTTTGATTGAAATTAAATATTCAAATTACCTACAGATTACCTGGAGACTTCTTTGCATCTGCTGCCTGTGCACTTCTTAAGTGGATGCTGCTTAATTAATTTCATTTGTTGTCACTTCAACGCGAACAATCCAAAAAATTAGTCAAACACTTGTAGATTCTAGAATTAAATATCATTTATATGCTAACAATGGAACTAAACTAGCCTAAAATTGGCAATGTATTTTCGGAAATATCTCATCAAATTATTACTTTTCTTTGTGCTTATTTAACAGTTGTCTGTTAGCGAAAAACATGAAATTTGAAATAACGGCAGTTATTTTGATATTTCCATTCGAAATTGCAGCAAGAAAAAAACCGTTGAAAACAACATTATTTGCACCAGGGGTTGGAGAATATTAGAAGTCTGTAACCAAATAGTTCCCATTATCAGGGACACACAAAAATTTCCTGTGATTTTTATAAGAGTACGGGTGTAATTATTTTAATTTAACTTATATATTTGTATAAGGGTTGGTTGATGGAAATAATGGGAAACGGACCTTACACACCATAAAAATTGTGCTATAATGTGATTTCCACAAAAGTCCTGCAATTGACTGTGTTGTAATTTCATAAGAGGAAATATTTAATTGAACTGTTATGGTTACTTGCAGCCCTCTTTTGACAATTATAATGTGGGATATTTTAAATCGGTCCTGCAGCGCTCTGTTGGCAATTTCATTATATTACAGGAAATTTGTACTTGAACTGTTATGGGCTTATGCATCACACCGTAGTAGAGTTTATACTTATACTTTACGTATTTATTTCTCATTTATTATTTATCAGTTAAAAACAAATTGATAAGTTGGTTTAATTTTTATTTTAATCTATTTTGACAAAAACTCGTTTACAATCTGCTGACATATTTGTTACAGTTCTTAAATATTATATTTCATATTATATTTGAAAACTCTTAGGCAAAATATTGCAGCTAAAGATTTCGCTAAAATATAAAACGAAACGTGTTTAAAATAATCAAGCTAATAATCAAGGCCATCCAGAGCATTTGCAATATTGCTTAGCTAACCACATTTTGATATATGTACACACCAATTAAATATGCATATATGTATATGTATACTATATATTAATGCACAAATACATATGTATATACTAAGTATATTAACGCTAATTCTTACTATTCTGGACCGGAGTTCTGGGTGGTGCGATTCAAAAGAAGGGTCTATAAAAGCTATATACGATGTGACTGATCAATTAAATAACATTCAAATAGAAATACGTCAAAAACTTAACAGACTCTTTCAAAAGATATATAAATAGTTGAGCGTCAAGATAATTTCAACATGATATTCCCTCAGAAACAATTAAGTCTAGCGCCACTTAAAGTAATAATATCTGTGCTCTAGGACCAACAGATTGCATTTCTCCCATATTATCCAGCCTTGCTTATCCGTATTACTTATAACATACATTCACACAGACACACTTACATAGGTATATGTAGAATTCTCTTATCTAACGTGTAGTTCCTAACATTACTCAAAATCAACGTGTTTTAACTTGAATATATAGCACTTAGTTGGAGTATAGTCGCAATAAATAGGTTTAAGGTGTGTTTTATCAGAGAGAGAGAGTCATATTCTCGGAATTTCATTTACGTATGATAGCATTAACTCGCAGCTAAGAAAACACACCTAAGCATAAACATATAAGCAGTTGTTGCTGATACATAGATGATTATATAGACTCTATTGTTAGATATAATTGGAGACTAAGACTGCTAATCGTACCTCCTTACTCTGGGTCAGGTTTGTGCTATACAAGTGCCCCAAGTGCGATCTGTACTTATCGTCAACATCTATTGCAAAGTATCTTCAAGATAATTCCGAATACGAACTGCAGCTCTGTTAGAAGCGGATCGCATGCCCAAAAAGAAGATTATTGATCTATCAAACTCTCGATAGCAGTTTAGATGCCCTGCACTAATGCCTCGGGTGTCTGTGGATCTGTTGTGTTGCCAGAGAGTTCGCCACTGAGATCACCCACAGATGAAGTCACAGCCGACAACATGGTGCTCACTGTTGTATTGATTAACTCTGCGCTGGTGCTGGCCACGCTGCTGTACAGTGCCAGCGCAGTGGTGGTGATGACTGTGGCCAGAGCTGGCACAGCGCTGGTGGAGCTGCTCTCTGTGCTGGTGACACTAGCGATCGTGGTGTTGAGCAGATGCAGAGGCGACAGTGTCGTGTTCACATTGAGGATGCTGGTGCTGGTGGTGGTCAGCATTTCGTGCGGGATGTGGCCCTGATAGTGATCCATCAGGGGCGTATACGTGTAGGGGCAGGGATGCTCTAGCTGGGGTCCCAGCATCTTGTCGAACACGTAGCCAATCAATGAGCCGGCTGTGAGGCCAACGTTGTAGGACAGTGTCATTATGTTGCCAGTGACCTCCTTGAGAGTGCCAGGCACCTTAGCCGGTGCCAGCATCATGGGCAGACTGCCGGCCAGGCCGTTGCTGATGCCCAGTGCAATGGTAAAGAGAAAGGGTGCCGTCTCTCCGGATATGATAGGCCGATGACGGGGCGCACAGCAGAGCAGAAACATCGGCACGAGCACAATACGCAGTCCGCTCAAGAGTATTAGCTGGCGACGCGACCAGGGATATGGACTGGCAGCGAGTATCTTGCCAATGACATCAGAGGTGTTGAAGCAGAACATCAGCAGAACGGGCATCCAGGTACGCAGGGCACACGAGTTGACCTCCACTTCTATGCCCGGGTACAGGGAGAGGGTCACACAGTAGGCCAGAGCGATGCACACCATGTAGGGGTAGATGACCTGGGCAACACGCCAGCGGGTGACGAATCCCTCGCGTATGTCGCCCAACTTGCTGATACGGCAGCGACGTGGCGTTATCACGTGCTCCACCTTGAAGGCCACCGTTGTGGGTGTGGCTGGCTCATGTGGAGTGGCAGGCAGCTCGGGCAACTGGCCAAGACCTTCAATTATACTCTCTCCCCCAGTTGGATTGGATAGCTCGTAGACAGGATTGCTGAAGCTCAAAGTATTGCCGGCATTCGAGGTGGAGTGATGTGGTCCAGCTGTGGTAGTAGTTGTGGTGCCATCCATGGAGAGTACGCCATACTTTGTGCTGCTAGTGGCACCATCAATTTCTTGCTGCAAGGAGAAGATTAAGGTGAGCCTTCTTCTCTATCTTCTCTCTTAATTCCCTTTCATTGCTTCACCCCTACTTACCTCATCTGGTCGCAGCACTATTTTGGAGCAGGCCTCGACGTGAAAGCGCACAAAGGGCGAGTTAATGGTGGCCAGATGCAACAGGTAGCTGAAGAGTATGTACAGCGTGGAGGTCAGAAAGAAGATGACAGTCGAGACGCGATCGTTGTTGATGAGCAGCTTGGTTACCACGCGATTGGAAGATACCAGAAATCCGGCAATGCTCTCGCCAGCCATCACCGCCTGCGTATACTGTTTGGGCAGCATCGATGCGAATCCATAGAAGCTCGACTGTTGAATGGTACAACCGATGGCAGTCAATGCCACTGCGGACATGTTCACCACATATGCCGTGTTGGCGGCGAATGCATGCCAGGCCACCTCGCAGACGGCAACGAAGATGAGTGTGGTGAAGGACACCATGTAGCCAAAGAGTACGCGGGTCTGGAATGGCGCCAAAGAGAGCACTATATTGTTGAACAGCACTGTGCAGAAGGCGACAAAGATGTACGTCATCGACATGTCCAGTGCGACAGGGCGACCAGGGAAACGACCCTGCCAGTAGTCGGCGGCAATGATGAAACTGAAGATTATAAATAAAATATACTTTCAATAAAGAGACTCTCTTATTTCTCTTTTAGTTAGTTTACACATTTCTACAGGGTACCAAGTAACTTGAGCTGACTAGCTCGTAGTACGCACACTCGAACAGAGCTAGCGTAATCAATCTTTTGTTTATTCATTGATCCATTCATACATTCATTCATCGGGAATCACAACAGTGCACTCACCTATTGTAGGGCAGCACGAATCCAATGCCTGCTGCAAGGAGTGCCAGATAGACGGCATGCCTCTGGTCCTTGGGGGCGCGTGTATCGAACTCGGGGCTGTCAATGTTCGTCGGATGCCGCATGCCACTGCCCGCTGTGCGACTGCTGCTGCGTCCGTTGCGCCCGCTGCGTCCCCCCAATGGTTCGTATGTGGTTTCTTGTGGGCCCACGTCCATTTTCTTACACTTGCTTGTTGTTGCTTATTGTTGTTGCTGTTGTTGTTGTGCTGCAGGCAACTATTGTTGTTGCTGCTCCTTTTATTGTTGTTGTTGTTGATATTTTGATAATTTTTTATTTACTCAACGTTGATTCCAATTGACTTTTGCATAATTTATGCACTGAAATCGACACGACTGCAGCAAAGGGAATATCTTACATTGATACAGGGTGCTGTCTCTGGTCATTTGTAGCACTCAAATCGATAAAAACAAGACGCAAGTTGTTGCTCCACAATATTTCACTCAGCTTAGGGTAATCGAATGCCAATGCCAACACCTTTCCAACTCGACATTACTTTGGCACTCGTCTGCAGCGAATATTGCAGAATTTGTTTGCCTTTTATGGTTTTTATTTAATTAACAGCACTGCACTTGTTTCTGTTGCTGTTACTTGGAGCATCTGAACAGGCTGCATGCACTCGCAGGGCATGCACAACTAAGCTGCCATCAACCCTTGTCAGCGAGCATGTCCTCGCAGCAGACTCTCCACACGAACTCTCCACTGCACTGCGCATGTGGCGTATGATTGATTTTAGCTTACATTCGCACCTGCAAATCGTCAGACAATCATTCACCTCTGGACTTCCGAGCTAACTGGTCAACATCTCTTCATCCTCATAACATTTCTGAAAAATACATCTACAATTCTGTAAGTATACTAAGAAAATTTTCTGAAAATTATATATAAGTCCCTTCTTGCAATACCCTTTCTATAGTATATTGTAACATATTTTTACTTTAAACTTTCAAGCTTCTTTTTATTAACTAAAATAATTTATATTTATATAAAATATACTTACATTTGCAAAGTATATAAGTATATCTTATATACATAATTACAATTCTGATCTCTTTATTTTTTTAAGTGTTAAAACAAATTGATTCTGTGTTATATTATCCCAGACAAAGTATTAAATAAATTAATTAGATTTAGTTTATTTATCACTTTACATTTTCAAATGCTTTACTTACTTTTAAATTTAAGAAAAGAAATAATACATTTTTTTTAATTTGTTCCTAAGTTTATTTGAATTTTTAATCGAATGTTCTTAGTTGGCATGAAATAATTTAATTCTTATTACTATTCCTTCCGTTTATTTTTTGCGATTCATTAACAAAGCAAATCCTTGAAATACTAAAAAGAAGAACAAAAAAAGGAAATTTAAATGACTTATAATCAATTAACACTTTTTACACATTTACATATATTTTCTGCTCTGCAAAACTAAGAAATTCTTTGTATTTTATCTTTTAAATAGCTGTCACAAACAATGGAAACCTAGACTGGCATTGGCAACAGGTTGAAAACCTTGAGAACAATGGTATGTTGTGGCAGGTCAAAAGGTACATTCGAAAATTGCTAATCAATTACTTTTTCTTGGCAGTGACATAAATTGTAGCTTCAATTTATTTTCACAGATTTTTCATTTCATATATTATTTTGTATGTATCTGTATCTGTATACCGATTTCCAGACAATATATATATAGCTTTCTAGCCATTTATGTATCTGTCTGGAAATTTGCAAGGTATACTGATGCGCAGAAACAGACAAAAGTGCATATACACATATCATTCAGACGCATCCCTGCAATACACCCTTATCATTTTGATATACACACAATTTTCAAAGTCAAGGCAGCTTTCCACTATCCCTGAAACGCAGCGGTCTGCAAATATGCATACATGCACAAAGATACATCCTTGCATCTACCCATGGAAGCTTTCCAGCATCTGTCTGAAAAGTTTCCATGTATAGTGCTGCGCAGACTTGTACAGAACTGCATACAGACGCATCCTTGCATAGACACACCCTTATCATTTTGGTATACACACAGTTCTCATAGTCATGGGAGCTTTCCAGTATCCCTGATATGAAGAACTTGCATATAGGCATACATGCACATTTGTGCATTATGTATCCTTGCATCTCCCCACCCTTAAAATCTTCATATACACACAATTTTCACAGTCATGGAAGCTTTCCCGTAACCAATGAAATGCATATATGCATACAAGTGCATAGACACACATCCTTCCACATAGACACACCCTTAACTCCTTCATATCTACACAATCATTGCCATCAAGTCAACTGTTGAGGCTAGAGCGAACACTTAGAAATCAGCTTTACATGAAATTATCCTCTGGTAAACCGGGATATCCCGCCGCAGTTATCATTGCTTTGGATAGTGAATAGAAAGACACTGCGCTCCAGGTCCAGCTCGTAATCTTTTCCATTACTCAAAGCAATGGGGCACGGCGCGATGTCCTGCTCAGGAACAAAAGCTGATTGATGTTGCTGTAAAAGAAGAAAACATTCAAACAACAAAGAAATCGTGGTACAGAAATTTGCAACTTAAACGATATCCCGCACTTGTCGCTGGCTATTGTGCAAGTCATCGTTAATGTTGCCGAATTCTGTATCTTTAACAAACAGCATTAAGTGAAAATAAGATGGAAAAAATAATATGTAGACTGAAGGAGCCTTGGAAGGAGCTTACTGATGTCTGATGCACCCTGACTGGAAATGATGCAACCAAAAACGACACATTCGTAGAGCTGTCAAAATAAATCTAAAGGAACCTAACTCTATCAGTTAATTAATTACTAAGGCATAATGTGAATTAAGGCAACATAATTAACGACTAAGGCATAATTAATTAATAAGTTAACTAAAAATTACACGCAGGTATTTAGATATGGAATCATCTCGCAGAGGTCAACTCAGCCATTTACACTGCAGTCTGACTTCTTACTTAGTTTAAGGAAACCTTACAGCTATCACTTAATCAATTACTAAGGCATGAGTAAAGGCAAAATTAATTACAAGGGCATAATGTAAACCGGCAATACCGACCTGAACGCAAGGGAAGTTATAGAGGTACAGAAACATCGTTGTTTCGGCTCGACAACGATGATCCTGCACCTCTTCAAAAAAACTAAAAAAAAATTTTTAATTTTATCAATTCATTTTATTAAAACTGTATTTGGATACGCAATATATGTATTTCAAATAATTATATTTGTTAAAAGCATATATAATATGGTATATAAGTATACAAATATTCATTGTTTATAACAGATTATCATATTAAAGAAACATTTTTTTTAACTTGTGACTTCTCGCAGATCCAACAAATAATGTATAATATAAAAAAAAAAAAACAAAACATAAATTCAGCTTTTCATTGCATTTGGGGCCTTTTCGAAATGGTTTGAGATAAGACAAATACATATGCGTTGATAAATACAAATGGCAAAGATTTTTCTTTAACAATTCAATGAGTCTGTTCAGTTTTACAAGACAATTTAAAGCTAAAACTAAGTAGCACTGGGTATTCCATAAAATGTTCAAATCTTTTGCAGATTGGCCGATTAGGAGGTTAAAGAAAGCTATACACCATCTTAAGTGCTTATCGGAATGAACCGTGTTTTGTTTTATGTATGTATATTTATTGTTGACGGGCTGTGTCTATTGATATTTCTTCGATGCATCGTTGTAGCTGGGTGGCAAATTCTGCAAAGTTATCAAAAAAATTGATATGTACATTGAAAGCACTAAAAAGTTCAATATTCAAAAGTCTACTTACATTATATGATGGCGGCAAATCGCTGGGACCGGGAGCTTGGGGTCCACCTTGGTTATATGGTGTATTGTAAGCGCTGGCCGCGGCCTCTGCTTCTTTGGAATCTATTTCAAAATACAAAAATAACATTAGTGTTTTAGATTTGCTGGAATAAAGTCAACTTTAAAATGAATAGCCACTAAAATATTATTATCTTACAATCCTCTTTATGGGAATATAACAGGTATTGGTATAATACGCAAAGATCTTGCTATTGGATAACAAATGGGATAATAATAATATTGCGTGCTGCTGGTTCCTGCAAAGGTTGCATGGATAAATGAAAGAAAGAAAGAAATCCATTATACAAGTTACTAACAATAAATCAAAAATGTAACAACTTTTCGGCTCGGCTTTTGTTCGAAATTTCTATAAATTCTTAATTATGTTTACACATACATATAATAAAATATAAATAGCTGCAAAATCTTACTTTTTCGATTAGCGGAACTGTAGTTTTTGTTAAGAATTTGCATTTTACACTGCGAAAAAGGTAAAAGAAAAGGAAATGTTTCAGCTGCCAGATTTGTCATGTTATTTTTGGTTTAGTAACTTGTTAGATTTCGTTTAATAAATTAAGCACAACAGTAAAATGAATAGGAACAACTCGTTTGAAAGAGTAATGGATAAAGAATAAAGGACCATGGCTTGATTTGACTAGTTAAACACTATAATTGTTAGCTATAATTTACAAAATAAAGTGTGGATTGTCTTTTTACTATTTACCTACAATCAATATTTGTAATAATTTTTATATCAAACCATTTTTAATGAAGGGGGTTTTCTTGAATTTGTCTTGGTGCCAGTAAGGGATAAGTTATGTGTGTCTTGATGATTGCACAATTATTCTAGGCAACATATTAAATGAATATGCGAAAAAGTTTTTGATTAAACTATGAATACTCACTTCCGGGTGGCAAGCTAAAGCCCATGAAATTGGGGGCTGCTGCACCTCCTACAGCACCGGCTACAGCACCAGCAGGTGGCTGTTGCGGCTGTTGTTGCTGTGGTGGAGCCGAACCTGGGTAACCATTTGGTTGCTGCGGCGGAGCAGAACCTGGATAACCATTTGGTTGATCCGGTCGCAAGAATCCTGGCTGCATGAAGCCACCTGCCACACTTGGATTAAAGCCTCCATAGGGCACAGCGTAGCCTTGGGCCTGTCCTGGCTGTCCACCATAGGGCTGACCGGGAACACAGCCGGGTGGCTGACAGGATCCGTATGGAGGTGGCTGAGCATATCCACCGCCGTTCCATCCTTGCTGTCCGTAGCCACCGGGCTGTTGTGGCTGTTGATCTGGCGGTGCTGAAAAACCGTACCAAGTGGGTTGATTGGGTTGCTGCGGCTGCTGCTGTGGTGCTGGTTGATTGTTTGGTGGTGCTATTGAAAGGATAAAATAAGATGCAATGTGCAATGGTGCGTAAAAGTTAGAACAAGCATATGAGTGTTACGATTTGTCATGCCAATCTCATTAAAATTCAGCAAAAGTGCTATCGACAAACAAAAGCCGAGTATTTCAAAGATGCATCTGAGGAAAAGAAGACTTACTTATGCCCGGATAGGGTGGAGGGTTGTCGCTGACAAACACAGTATTCGGTGCCGGGCCACTAAAGGCATCGTGTTGCGGCAACCAGCCATAATAGCCTGGTGGTGGCTGGTAGGCCGGTGGCGGAGCCTCATGCCAGGCTCCAGCTGGAGCATACGGTGGTGGATCGTCACCAGCAAGACCACCACGATGAAAGTTTCCTTGAGCTGTCTTGGCGGCACGCAGCAATGCCTGGCCATATTCAATGGCACCGCCTGCCTTGAAGTACAGCTTGAACTTAACTTCTCCTACATAATTGCCATTGGGCTGTGCGCGCACCTTGCCCTTAATGTAGTTGGCTCCGAAAACGGGCTGCTCAATTTCCACCTGCAAACCGGTAATATATCAAGATGAACTATGTTATTAAAAATTATTTGTGGAACAATAAACATGTAGTTACATCCGACAATGCCACAAAAGGCGCACTAAACGATTGCATCGCATCTGCCGGTTTCTTGCTGTTAAAAATCATACGATGTGAAGTCAAGTAAATACGTCCTGACTTGGATCCTTTGAACAAGAAACCATCCTGTCCTGAGAACTCCATTGAGACACTATCGCTGTGTAGGAGAATGCTGAAAAGATATATAAAATATATATATATAGCAACTGTGTATTGATCATTATAACGCCATGTAAATGCTACTTATGGGAACAGATGTTTAAATTACACGTCATTTCCATTCGGGTTTCTTTTTGCACCTGATCATGTGATGCTTTTCAGTTAAACAAACTACATTTTTAATATGAAACTGTGGAAAACTAATCAGAATAATTGGGATTTGATTTCTACATTTTTGCGATTATGTTGAAACACCGGAGAAATCTTGTCGCCTTGTTTTATGACGTCAGATTTGTAAACGCAACCACAACAAATCGCACATTCACAATCTAATTAATTTCGGTACTTACTACTCGCCCGCATGTATTAGCACGCCATTGTTGGCGTGTGCCGTATTGACCGACATTCCAAGAAGATTTTTTAACAATTGATACAGAGGTTTCCAAGCTGTATTATAAACTACGTTGTTTTTTCGAATTGTTTTCGTTCTAGACTTTCTCGAACTGACGACAGCTGATGAATCATGAACAGTGTGTACACATCCCTTGCAGTGCCGCAATGATTTCCCTAAAAAATACCATCTCATTGTTTCGGTCTATTACTACAGCCCTGGGTAGCAGCAGAAAAAGTGCAGCAGTTCAACGGCACAGCCGAAAACAATAACTTAGGTGTTAAAACAGCAAAATTTTTGAATAGTTGCTTAAAATTAATCGAAAATGATTAGAGAATCAATGAGTTTGTTTCTAGCACGAGTGGTTAGTTGCGTATATATGCAACTTTAACACAGCATAACAACAGACTTGTGTATTTTATAGAAAATGGTATTTTTTAAGTAGTTCGTATGAAACATTTAATCAAATGGCGTTCAATTATACAAATTTGGCCGACAATATGTGTAAGTCAACACTTAAATATAAAGTGCATATTTCAGTTATCAAAAATATGTGAAAAATTTAATAATTAAGGAAATATTTAATATCGAAAATCGACACCACCCTGCGGTGGAAATAAATGAAAAAAATACCAAAGAACTATCGAGTTACGCTTTGGGCGGTCGGACATTGCGCTGTGCCCTTTGGTGTTTAGTTCTTACTCGAGGCACAGCTGATTTTTATTTGTTTTTCTTTTGCAGTACCCGTTTTTGGGAACATGCCAAATGGTGTTACCTTACCGAACCATCCAAATTTTATTAATCAATTGGCAGCTGCCATAACTACCGCAACAGTGGGCGTTGTCACGCCCACTGCAACAAATAGCGGCGGCAGCAACACGTCGGCCCAGCAGACAGCGGCCGCGACACCTAATCATAAGGCAACAACCGGTGGCAAGTTGAAACCCCACAATGCCCAAGGGAGTGCACCAATGGATCTAGAAAATGACAACGATCTGGATGACGCGGAAGTGACACCTGCGCCAGTCAAGACAGCGGACAAACTACCAGGCACAGGTCTGACCTTACCTGATGCCCAGCAGCTCTATATAAATGGCTTGATGCACACGCCACCCGGTTACTTATATTTCCCGACCCCGCAGAATGCAGCAGCAGCTGCAGCGGCGGCAGCTGCAGTGGCAACAGCAGCGACCACACCAAGCAGTACTACTGCGCAACCAGCCAATCCCTCACTGCAATCTAATACAAATGCGCAAATGCTAATGGATCCGACGGCAATGATGGCAGCTGCCATGCAGCAAATGCAACATAACTATGCGGCAGCTGGCTATGCGGCAGCAGCAGCAGCAGCTGGTATGCCACCCGATGCAAGTGGAGCTGGTGTGGATGCCACTTTATCTACAGGTAACGTTTGATTCCAGAAATATTGAATTTCTATTTATACAATATGTGCTTATTTACAGAAAACACTGGACCTACCGTAGGTCTTAAGGAGGTTATAAAGACCAAGAACTGCATACTGTTCCCTCCCAATCCGAATGGGCCGCCACCTACTATCCGGGAACGACCACCGGGCTGTCGTACGGTGTTTGTAGGGGGCCTACCCGAGAACATTACGGAAGAGATCATAAGGGAGATATTTGAATCATGCGGTGAAATAACCACATTACGCATGTCCAAGAAGAACTTCTGCCACATTAGATATCGCCACGAAACGGCAATCGATCGTGCCATTTATTTATCCGGCTATCGTCTGCGCATCTCCAGCCTCAACGAGCCGCCCAACTTTGGACGCTTGCATGTTGACTATGCCCAAGCGCGGGACGATCAGTACGACTACGAATGCAAGCAGCGACAGCAGCAGCGGGAGCAACGCCATCGTGAGCGCATCTCACTGGACCGAATGCGTTCTCAGTCCCCTCCGCCCATTGCACATTATACGGATCATGAAGCCACTGCCGTGGCCGAGAACTTACGGAACAATGAGACGTTTGTTAAGGCAATACAAACAATTACGGCTTGGTTGGAGCGCGGCGACTGCACAAAGCGTAATGCGAACGTGTTTTACTCGATGATTCAGAGCACACATGCGCACGTACGGCGCCTTCATACGGACAAGCAACAGGTCGAGGAGGATTTGCGTAAGGCGCGTGAATACTATCGCAAGCAAATGGGCACCATGTCTATACAATGTAAGTGAAGCATCATCTTTATATACTCCTCATTTGTAGTCATAGATGGGTTTTAGGTGCGCTCCCTTTTGAATTTTTTCTGTTTTTGTTGCGCCCCGGTTAGCGTCTAGCGTCTTTACCATAAACAATCTACACAAAAACACACACGCATAAGAAGAACATTCTCTCACACAAACACACACACACAATTACACGGCCACACTTTCTTTAGCAATTTAGTCATCGCGCTATCAAAAGCCAAAAAACAAAAACCAATTTCCACCATTTACAAGAAATCACTAAAATTTGCTCTCAAAGTACAAGGCAAAATGCGAGGCGAAGGAACAAATCAAGCAGCAGCCGCAGGTAAAAGTCTAGCCACAACTTAAGCGCAGCACAGTGGACAAAATTTGATTGGGAGGCAATCGAATGTTGATGACAATCGGATAAGTTTCATATAACACAAATTGTATGCTTATTTGAGGCAATAGGTGTCGTCCGAAAGATCATTTAATTTCGAAAGAATAGTAGCATTATTTAGTTTGTAAAAAACAGGATGCTTTTAAATTGTAAAATCTTACGTTAAATCATTATTTTTGGCCACTGTGCATTGCTGTTATCTCTGGGTCTGACTTTAACAGACCAAAGGTTTGTAAGCCAAACAGAGATTCTCATATACTACCATGTAAAGTCAACGTAGATCTTGGACCAGACACCAACCAACTCTGTAGAAAACAACAACAAGAACAACTTCGAAAATTAACAATAACTAACTGCAATTGAAAACTTAAGTGTCTGTAGGTAACAAGTTGTTGTAAACTTTTAGACTGTAATATATATTTATATACATATAAACCTACTTTATCGAGGGTCCGTCGAGTAACTTTCCTTTGTACTTATAATTTCTTGCTGATTTAAAATGAGAAATGCAGACAGCCAAAAGCTGAACTACAAAACAAAAACGAAAAAATATCTCTCCCTCTGCCGCCCTCCCTTAATATTATTATATATTATTGCATTATTGTTCAGTCACTCAGATTGAAAAAGTGTTCAATGCCGCTAGTCACAAGAAGGTTTGGGACCATTTCACCAAAGCCCAAAGAAAAAACATCGATCAATGGAAAAAATTAGCCACGGTACGTACAAATCAAAGAATGAATTACGACAAGTTCAGCTGATGAAGTAAACTGTATTAAACATACGTATCTGTATTATTCAACTGTGGTCCTATGCATGTTCCCTTTCTCTCCTCACATTGCTTGTGTAAACCTGTGAATCTTTGTAATCATCCCTTGGTATATGTTTGCATGTTGAGTTTAATATACTTCTACCCACCTATAAATGTGATTCGTAATTTGCAGTTATTCATAGTTTATATGACTTCATTCCTGTTAATAAATTATTTCTTATTTTAACCATCTGATCACGCAAAACACCTGATAGCATAATATGATTTTTTCTTGATGTCTTATTTGTGGTCCGTAGTGGAAATTCACAGTTGTATTGACATTGTCATGTTTTCCATACTGTTCCTACCTAATTTGTCTAATTAAATTGTATAACTATTTAGAATAATTAAATCTGTTTTAATTTTTATGGCAAACAAAGGAAACTGTTTCAGATTTGGCAATGCTAACTAAAGTAATTAAAATATCGTAAAAGGTGTCATCCTTGGCAGAAAAATAATAGAAAAAAATAAATATTTCAATTTGAAACAGTGTCCTTATTTATGGTATATCAGGTTTAGCTATTAGTCTCATATGCTTTTCATAGTTACTTATTTTAAACTACTTTCTATGTCGTATAAAGAAATTAACTAAGCATTTGCACAAATTTTCCGATCAGCTTTCAATTTATACTTATAACTAAACCGTAACTCCTAGACAAATGCCAAAAGAACTTGTATATTCAAGTAGCAAAATAAACATTTTAAAAACAAACAAAACAAAACAAATAAACCGAATTCATAAAAAATATTTTGCAAGTTTCTGAAGGCAACTACAGCGTTCGATTGAATGTGACATTTGAGTTGGTAAAGCGTAAAATACAAATAGAAAATGATAAAATCCTGCAGAAAGATTATGTTTTTTTAAAAAAGAATCCTTAAAAACTACGCGTAAAAAACACATACAATTTACAAAAGCTTTCTCAAATGTGGCGCGAGGTAAGTAAGCGGACCAAAAATGACAAAAACGGTATAAAGAGCCAACTGAGATATTCTGATGCATTTTAAATATATAAATTATAAATTTTATATTTAAGTTATAGATATTTTACTATTGTAAGCAGTAAACAATTTTATTTTACATATTTGTCTAACGAAATTCATGTATTTTGGAATGCCATGCAGGAATTGCGTACGGTCCAAATCGACGATGATGAAATGGATATCTCAGATGACGAACGGGACTACGAAAAGCGTAATAAGCGCACCCGTTATGACAGTGATGGTCTTAAGGTAAGCATACTTTATTACCAATCTGAAAACTTTATTTTAATATATTTTTTGTTTAATTTAAGGACGAGAATGATTCCTTACGTTGTCAATTGGAAGCCATTCGCAATGAGATGTCAGTGGAGCGCAGTGACTGCGTGCAGCGAGAGAAACAGATCAAAGTGCTGCAAGAGACTATACGCAACATGCAGACACAACTGCTGCAAACGAAGTTGCGGGAACAGAAGGATACAAAGACTATTGAGCAGCTCGAGAGAAATCTGAAGGAAGCCGGTGTCAAGCAGCTGCTTCTTAAGACCAAAATAAAGGAAACTGTGGATAAGCTAAAAGACAAAGAGGCCAGCAGTGCTTCAAATGCCTCCAATGCCGAATACAGCAGCGACTCTTCTAGTAGAAATGAAGATGAAGTAAGGCCAGCGGAAGGAAATAAGAAGGAAAGTGCACCCGAATTGGAAATAATCGATATTGACAAGGTGGACGATGATGTACGCATTATCGAACATCAAAGCGGTGTGGTTGAAATCCATGAGATCGAAGACGATGAAAAGTTGGAAGAAAATCGTGTTAAACAACAACAAAACAAAATTGCTGCAAGTGACACGAAGTCATTAGCCATAGCAGACTCAAGTTCAAAGTCGGTCCGTGTAGAAACAGTTCCTTTGAAGGTAATAAATAGCATTTGAACTTATTTAAATTATTAATAAATTAATTCATTACATTTTGTATTTAACACAGCATAACATCAAATCGCTGGCACTCAGTGAGGCCAAGATCATAGCGTTAACTTCAGCTTATCTAGTGTTGCATCCACATGGCGTAGACATAGGCAACATTGTCAGTTATTTGCGAGGAATGCTTTTAAAATCATTAGAACTAAAGAGCAACGAAGATCTCGCAAATATTCTCATAAAATACACAAATCTCTTCAAGTCTGAGCAGTCCAAATGGAGTTTCTGTGGATTTAGCGACGAAACTTTGGATGCAAATGCGATCGAGGCGTATTAACACCAGGCGTTAACAACAAGAACAATTAAATGCTTTAACTAACTTATGATTATCGTATACCTAGTTATTAAAGAAGGATCGACGCCAAGTATCATGTTAACCAAAAATGTGTTTGATGCAATCACATAAACGAGACCAGTTTTCTAAGTGCAAGTATTTTACACACCCTAATATATAACAACAACAATGATAACAACAGGAGGAACTACCGTTTCAATTATTTAAGCAATTAATACCGTAATCATAAGCAAATTAAATATATACACAAATATATATTAAATTCACAAGTCGTATCTTACAGAAAGACATCAACCAAATGTTGCAAAAACTACTTTTAATGAACTCTTAACGAACCAATAAACTTTTGTGCAAAATGATCTAATTCCAGGCCTTATCTTTGGACCGTATATGTTGTTTTGTCATATTCTCAAGTTGTGGGGCGGATTAGCATCTTCACTGTTTTCAAACTAATCAGTTCTTTCCAATGTACACTTTCCTGCGCTCTCATTTCCTTTGGAAAGTACCTTCCGTTCAGATTACTGCAAAATATAAAGGAATAAGTGTTATGTAATTACCTAAAAATACTGTATTTGCAACATACATTAAACAAGTAGTATCTTTCGAATACCACCAGCCACCGTGATTTTTGATGGCCAGGTTATCATCATCCAAATCGTCGTTGTCTTGGTCAAATGTTGTAAATTTTCTATTTACAAAAGCTGCTAAACCGTCTAATGCAGTTCCAGTGAATTTGCCAACACTTTTTAATACGTATTTTTCTGTTTCAGTTCCAATTTGGAAGTTGTCATAACGAGCGTAGCTAGTAATATTATTGAATCTCTCTAATAGAATGTACAACTCGTATGTTTGATAATTGGTCATACGGTAGAGGCTCTCTAGCCCTATAAAGAATTCACCATTCAGATTACCAAACCCATTTTTATAGTCAGCCCAGTTTTTGTAGAAATCTTCTTCACCATTCAACCTTTGTTGAATGACCGTCCATCCGGGTCCAGCAGTCTGTGCATCACATAGAACAGAAGTTGGATTTACTCCAGGAAAATGGATTTCATGAATGCCTGTTGAATAACCAAATGGAACACAACTGGTGGCATTCTCTAGAAAATTAGATAATCTTTGATTGCACTTAGAAAGTTCACTTTTGGCATCCCTCAACTCGTCGACAACGGTTTTTGTTGCAATTTTATGAGAAATCAGTTCAGAACTTTCATTATTGGTTGGAGATTCATTTTTGTCTTGTGATACATGAGATAACTTATTCCTAAACGATAGGTCAATTGTCTCAAGTCTATTCGCGAATTTACGATCGTCTATTCGATTAGATAACTCAATTATGGTGGAATTTTGTAGACTAATTATATACTTTAGTGAATCAATTAGTTGATCTCTAAAATAATTTTCTGTTACTTTCAACTGCAGCTTGGCCATATCATCCATTAACTTAGAAATTTGCTTATCTTTCTCATCCATATCTTGTCTCGACTGCTCAGCGAGTATTATAGACCTATTGTAATACGCTTCACATAAACTTTCTTCATGTCGTACTTCCTCCTTAATAAAGTAATACACAATTATCAAGATTTAATTAACTTAGGATTTAATGTTTTGCCAACCTTTCTGATGGAAATATCGGCTCTCACCGAATATTCTAAGACTGTCAGTATTAGAATTATAATTATTAAAAACCGCACGCAAAATCGTTTCATTTCAAACGTTTGAATCTTATGAAGCTTTCTAATAAACTGAAATTAAATCATGAAATTACTTATTCTTGTTGAATTCCCTGTGCAGATAATAAAAAGTACTTTTTTGTGCATATATACTAGAGTCTTGCATGAATACATTCAATTTTTACTTAAGAGTTCTGTATAAGTGTTAACTGCCTCTATAGATGCTGTACTCATTTCTTACTGTACACTATTTTATGAGAAGTTGTCATAGCTGGCAAAACTACAATGTTTACGCACATTCATTAAAAACTGAACTCATTAAATTGTACCCATTGTAATAGTGAATGATTCATTTGCATTTTTTATTATATTCTTTCCGTACTCTTAATATAAATACGAACTAAATGACATAGGTCATTATCATTATTCATTATTCATGATAACAAATATGTATGTTAAAGTGAAGTAAATAATATACAATTGGTGTATATGTTCTTTACTCTCTAGAATTATGTTTGGAAAATACTATATACATAAATGTGTACATATAAAGCTAATCAAATACTTTTCAGAGTGTCGTAAAAGAATAAAACTACCCTCGCAGATGAATTTCATACCGTTTGCATGGATATATGAACATACATAGTTATATTCACATATGAAACCTGTGCGCAGACAATTGTGAAATCTAACAGAGCACCACGTACGTGTGAAGCTTACGTTACTTGCGTAAGCTCTTACGAAATGAGAGCTGAGCGTCCTTTGCCAAGGACAGTGAATGCCAAGCGCAATGGCAGACGAAAACGTCTGCCACAGCATCCGTTGCGCACACATACTCAGAAGCACACACACATATGGTACATATACTTACGACACACACACACTCTCGCATGACCGCATCCTGTACGAGAAGAAGAAGATATATTTTTTATTCCTGCACCATCCCATTGTTGACGTCAGACAATTGTCTTTTTTAAATAACCTGCGTCGTTTTCATTCGATTAGCTAGAATCGAGTAGTAAGATTAAAAAACAACAACAATAGCCACACTGAACAGAGAACGAAAAATTTCCCGCTTTGACGTAAATTACTTTCTGTGCTTTGCAGCATCTCTGCTTATGTGTGCGTCGCTGTTTTGTACTGTGGGACACATTGCTGCAAAGCCAAAAACTGATGCTTTGCAATTAAAAAGCAAATATATTTATAAATAAATTTATTACATTTTAAGAAACAAGATAAATATTTAAAAACAGTAGGAGTAATAGTTAATTATTTATAATATTAATATTAATAATTATTATCATGCATTAATATTTAAGTCATTTTCAGTTTAAATTCATTGCCAGATTCGCATGCAACAGCAACAGATAATTCTTGAACCACTGTGCGCTGTCGCTACAGCGTGAAATTCTGTCGAGCCACTTACCCAACAACGGAGGCCCGTCATATCAACGATATCAGTTGTTTTAGCGAATTCGTCGCGCGCGGTTAGTAAAACGGGCGGACGAACCAGAAGCAAGAAAAGATTTCGTTTCCCATGTCCATGTCCATCATATAGTAGTTGTTATTATTCGTGCATATGTTCTCTCAGGGAGAAGAATTGTTTTTGTAAAAAGTGAACTGTAATTTTTGTGATTCCGTATATTTTAATATATAATTACGCTCGCGCGCTTTCTTTGGACGAAGGCCCAGAGGAACTCGAAAACAAAGAGAAAACACAAAGAAAGGACAATCCAAGTTCAAGTCGAGTGTGTGTGTGTGGAAGCTGCTGCGAGAGCAAATACACGTGATTGTTTCTGCCTTTTGGTAAGCACAAATTTGCCGGCCACTGTACAGTTTGAGAGGCACTGTATCTGCATAACGGACACTGTGTGGGCAACTGTTAATTTCTGTTTCAGGCGGACGAGAGAGCCATGAGATAAAAGTAAAACTATACGGAAAACGAAAGAAATACTTCTGTGGGGGCAAACAAGCAAAAACAAATGAACCAAAAATAGATTTATTAGTGTATTGAAAATTATGCTTATCTAATTTTTAAAAGACACACACTTTTAATTGCCAACAAGATCTTGAATGGAAAGTGTAAAGCAACAAATAAGAACATGAATAAAGTAAACTTGATATAGATTAGTGTAAACACACCTTTAGAAATGATCATATACTACCAAGTGGCGTGTTACACATTAGTGCAACCCAAAAATATAATGCTGACTTTAGCTTAATTTTATGAGACACTCGAACGTGTCAGTGTCAATTTTAAATTGATTTTTTATCTGAATTTGTGTATGCAAATAACTTACAGATCATAAACACGATGTCATTCGTAAACTTACTTTTGTAAAACGCAATTGCTTTCGCTGTGCCCATGACAGATCGCATTTTCCCACTTAAATTGAAACCTGTAGTTTATTCCCGCTATCCAGTCTAGCAAATAAAAACCCCAGAGCTGAGTTATTTATTTCTGGATAAGTACGTCGTAAATATGTTATGCCCTGCAACTTAGCTCAGGTAACTGTCTTGTATGCCTAATTCTAAGAGATTCCATTTTTGAACTTTTATATATTGAAAACAGATCACGTTCGTTGGGTTTTTGTGTGCATGACACAGAGAGTTTTGTGGTTTAGAGAGTTCTTTGTGGTGTCGCTTGATAAGTTTTATTGATGCACATAATCAGTTGGTTTTTTATTGGTGCGACTCTGGGAGTTTTCCAACAACTTACTTAAGGGTAAACAATTGAGGTATATGTAAGTAGTGCAATTAGTTCTAAACCTTCACGGTTATGCACGGTTAGTAAGTAGAGTTCAAAACAGATTCCACAAAGCGAATACAAATGGCAGCAAAACAAATGTTAATTAACGCAGCGTGCAAAGTGAATTGAATGCATCTAATTGCAGCGCGGACACGACAAGGGAAACTTTTCATGTAGGAAATGTGAGAGATTTTCTAATCATGTTAAACCAATTTCGTATACGTTAATTAGCATTTGTGAAAAATAACAAATTGCTAGAATTATTAGAGCCGTAGGGGAAATCGTGGAATACGATGAAAATACAGTGGCAAAAACACGCATCACGTGCGGACATTGCAAGTGACAGGGCAAACACAGGTGAAGACTTCGAGGCGCGACTGTTAAAGTTCAAACGCAGTTGAGTGACGTCAGATTATTGGGAATTTTCACAGGCAAATTGGTAAACAACTTGCACTTACACTTATGTAAACTAGAATGAATTCACTTACACCAACACTTTCGGGCGGGATGACTCATTTTAGCTTGTAATGAAAGCTGACTAGCTTGTTCGAGTTTTAATCGATGAAAATTTAATGCAAATTTTGGTATTTAATTGCCTAAGATTTACAATTGATGTGACTAAATAGAATAGTTTTTAGAAGAAACCTAACCCGCACAACGAAATATATTCATTGTGTTCAAAATCAAGTTCAAAAGTATTTAAATACGTATATACCATAACGACAAAAAAAACAAGCAGAGATCTTTCTAAACCAAAGCCACATAATAAATATTGCTAAAAATTCTTTCCTATGACGTCAAAATGAAAAATAGGAGGCGTATCACGTTGGCAACACCCACGCATTAGGTATGGAAATTTTTAAGACAACATAAGTTGTGTGCCATAGTTGACATATAGTACAATATATGTAAATCGTATAGAGACGAATCTACACCAAACTTCTCACTAGCTGAATGAATGCGTAAGGGCAGTACCGTTTTTTATTTGTGAAGCTTATAGAGGATGTAGATAAATAAATTTAAGTATATAATTATTTTTGTAAAGAAAACTTGCATCGTTTTAACAGTTTTTGTTCTTGTGACGGAAATGAAAATACAATTAGTATCACTTACTTAATAGAGCTAACGTGTTATTGTATAATGTTTGCAACTGCAATTTTAAACGGATTCCAATTATCTGACTTGACATTACGGGAATTGATTTAAAGTCAAAACCAAAACAGCTCAAACGTTGAAATGTCAGTGACTTGTTGAAAAAATAAAAGCGAATTAGCTTTATAGCTTCTATACATTAGTATTCGGCATTAAAAATGATAATTATGATTATACTTTCATCGTAATTAACCTCAAGTTACATTTTGTTTTCATTTTTCGCTGGCATTATAAATGATATTCATTTGGACTTATTTTTACAACTGTTTCTGAGAAGGTGCCGCTGAAACGCAAAATGGGCCGACTCATTATTAAAACTGCTGCGAAACTCGTTTTCAGATTGAATGTTTCATTCGCGTTTAATTTACTGAAATTGTTTAATTCCTTTGTAACACTGTGAAATATGTTGGCAATATCCGAGTTATTTTTACACTGCCTTTATTTATTTAGGAAGGAATACATTCCTTAATAATTGAATTCCATTATGTATGGGAAAAGTTGCAATTACTTTTCAAAAATCGAAGTCAAGTGTGACAACAATTATTCAAATTGATAATGGACGTTGATTTTTGAAAACCATAATAACAACTTATCAGTAGATGTAGCCTAACATTGAACTCTGTAGATTAGGAGGCACGAGTAATAAATAAAAGACCTAAATTTCCTATGCTTTGGTGAACAATATATACAAAAAAATAAAAATGAAACCTAGGCTATATCACAATGAAATGGCGCAACAACAACGGGCCTAGAATGACTGACAACGGGTCCAAAACATGCGATAAGTCAACAATATTATCGTAACCGTTGTGTGGAGAAACAATTATTATCATATAAAACTGTGTAAATATGGCGAATGACTAAAGATCAAAGGGAAGTTGAAAAACCTAATGTATTCTTACAAATAGCAAACATTTCAAAATAATTTATATCACTTAAATCTATTTTAATATCCTGTCAACTAATTCTCTTACTACACTTAAAGATAAGATTGTAGTACAGGTTAACAACCGTTTATTGGAACATATTTATTAGTTACACAGATAAGAATTGAACCATATATGAAAATGGCATTAATAATGACAATATGATAAAGTGTTATACAGGCCTCAATTTAATGGTTGATAAGTTTAGTCATTATCAGACTATAGAGTGAACATATTTAATGTAGTTTTTGACAAATAAATACGCGAGTAACTCAAGAAAATACATATATAAGTAGATAACAAACTTTATCCACTATTTGGAAAATTATATGTATATAGATCAAGGAGGTATACTTTCAACCCTCAAGTACAAGAACTCATTGATAGTTTATACACTTATTAATTGTAAGTGGGTACTCGTATTTTTACCAACGATTTTGTTGATAACAGAGAAGTACAGTTTAATTGTGTTGAAAGGAAGTAATAAAATGCATGTGTCTACTTTAGTATACGGATTAATTAGTTTCTTGGAAAAAGCGCTAGTCTTATCAGCACCAGAAAATCGGCTACTGTGCCCCGCGAAGGGGACTCCTAAGAGAGGTAGCTTATCACAATGCACTTGGGTGTACTTTGTACACAGTACTTGATCCGTAGACCACACAACATTTTCCAGGCACTAGGGGCACAGCATTGTCAGCGAACAGAGAAAAAAAGCAAAAAAAACTCTGCCCAAGTACTTAATTTTTATTGAGACCCCGGCGACGGGCCTCTCGCCAGACACTGATAACCCCCAAGTGATCTTTTGTTGTCAGCCTCACTTGTCGTCCGATTGTCCGTCGTCGTTGCTTGCTGTCTGTTGTCGCTCAATGTCATGCGATCTCCCACTCACCTCCAGAGATACCCTCGAGTTGAACAACTGGCACTTTGAAACTGGATGAACTTCCTTGGGGCTCGTCCCTATCTCTGTTGTTTCTTTCGTTAATTGCGAGCCCACAAATAAAATATATTATGAAATAACGTACTTTATATATGTATGTATATGTAATACAAATGTTACTTCAGGAATTTACATATTTATGTTCAACTATTAGAACTGAACTATTGTCCAGCTATGAATTCCGTAACTTCAATTTCATTGCCAATACTTACTCAAGAACAAAATCCACAAAGCAAAGTCTATTAACCTTAACTATTAAATTATATATAAGATTAGCACTAGTCATGTTGCCATAAAAAGGTGTTTTTGTAATAAATTATAAGTGCAGTTAAATTATTAGACCACAAGTCATTCAAGTGTGACAAGTTTATTGAAGAAATTACTATAGAATGATTCAAGTTTTGTTTAAATCAAATATTTTACTGACTTCTATGACTTTTACATTCTTCTTTAATAAGTCCAAGTTTTTATTACACAAACTTTCTTTGAGGGTTCCGAAACGGGAAGAGATAATCATATTACTCAGTCCTTTATCTCTCAGCTCTCGTGTGTGGTTTTGTTTTTATCTCTGAGCAAAGATCATTAAGATTTCTTTTAATAAAACAAAGTGCACTCAATTGGTACTAATAAATTTCATTATACTCTCTAGGTAGATGCTTCTCAATTGTTAGGTTATTCAAATATTTTGTGAATTTAATAAGGAAATCACTTGTTAACGTACGCGTGGATCTGTGGCATTCACATACTATATGGTATACGAGTATTCAGGAGGTCTATGTGGGCGTGTATCATTGTGAGTTCACAGTCAATGGAACAATGCTAGCTTTTATGGTGAACTGTCAATCATTGATCAAATGATCAACAATGCATTCAATAAACTATTTTCGCATGCACCTACATAAATAACCGAAAACAAGCGGACTATATCTGAATTACTGACATTATAACTATAGGGTTATAAAGCGATTTGGCACACATACTATAAAATGGAATGACATAACAAGATAAGGCACGGGAACCAGCGATAACTCATCGATGCTCAGTGCAATATATATGATATTTGAACAATAGTATTGGACCCCAAGTTGTGGCGAAGATAAGAATTTGCTTCTTATACGTTATGCCGATAAAGGCAGTTATGATTATTGCCCATCACTTTCTGATTTTGATGTCATTTTATTTTCAAAAATATTCAAGTTTGAGAACAAGAAAAATCAATAAAGCAGTTAATCTGTTTGAGATTCTCGGCGCCAAATTGACACATGTAATACGAGTTTAATGACTTATCAGCTGAAAATAAATACAGTGTAGACAGAAGCTGTGTGGAATTTGATAAGAATATGTACAAGACCCTTTTAATTATTTACTACAATTATAATTGAGTATTATTTTATAATTATTAATCTAAAACGTAAATTCTGAAATGTATCATTTGCATTGAGTTCATTTAACTTCAATTTGAACATGTGTCGTGTTATTTATTTAAGGTATTAAGCAATATATGCAGCAGAATTATTACCGATTACAGTTTTATGTGAACTGGTATTAACTACAGTTGCAAGGCAGTGTGCGTTTGTTGCTCTCAAACTGTGTTGCAGCCTCTCAAACGGTGCTAAAGCTTTCAACAGGAGCTTTTTCAATAACAATACAGCTTTTTGAACTTGACCGTTAAAAATCGAAGTCAAACAAATTACTTTGAATTAATAAAAATTTATTTATTATGTAAACAAAATTATAATGTTTTTATTTTCTTTTTTCTTACAGAAATTGTGGCGTCTAATTGTCAATACGGTTTCGATTTGAAACTTTTATATTAGGTAAATATTTAAAAATAAGATGTTCTTTTATTTAAACGTTTATTAAACTTGATTTAAAATAAAGTCATTGAGTTGATTGCAATATTTTTGGCAGACAAACTTAGTACTTGTTCTGTTGCTGGTCCACATTTCATTCTTTATAGCCAAGGACACATCATGCTACACATGTGGGTGTGCGTGAGGGGGAGAGTATATACATATATGTATGTGTGTGTATTCATAGACAAATTTCACCTTCAGTCGTATATTGATTTTTAAGCTTAAGGTTACAAGTAGATGGTAATTTATCGAATAATCACACGTGTTTCATTACAAGTTCAAATGTAGGTCAAAGAAAATATTTAATTGTGACATTTCAGCAAAAATCTCAGAATTGCACTTGAACTACCAGAAAATCGCGTGATTTGTGTGGGGTAGCAGCAACAGAGAAAACGTCACTGAAATTTCAGCTCAACTATTGAAATACTCATGCTTACTATATATGTATATACATATGTACAGATGTATGCATGTATTGTGAGTAGAGTGTGTCTGTGTTTGTGTCCATGTTGAGGGGGCATGTTCACGTTCGCGTTCGCCGATTGGCCAAGTGTTTTGGGGCTTGGCTCTGCTGTGACGTCGCACGTACAGCCAGCGCAGATACATTGAAATATGTTAATGTATCTGTGAGATACACACTGCGTGACGTAGTTGGCGCTGACGTAGTTTCAGTGCTCGCACAATCCGCTCGCTACAATCTGAGACTTTTGCAACCTAATGAGCTTTTACGTAACACTGGTGGGGATGTCGGAGGTCATTGAGGTCTAGAGTTTCGTCGGCCGTTCGCTGTTGGCTGTTCGCCGTAATTAGTATACACACACTCGCACACACATACACTCTCGCATTGCGTGCTTGGGTACATACACGAGCTGATAAAGATACAGATACAGGGTAGAGAAAAGCTACGTGCAGGTGAGCATGCTTTTAGGCGCTCTGCGCGCCTAGTCCAAGCGTGGAGCGTGCCAAATGTTTGGTTGTATTCTCAGTCTCAGCTTGCCAACGCAACGCAACTTGACATTTGCCACCAGATGTGGCATTCGGCGAATAGAGAGGGACACTCACTTTCTCCGGTCAAAGGTCATTGCGAACAAACATGATGAAATTGTAGAGTAATTATAAATAAAATGATATTTATACATAATATAAGAAAGTTTTATATATTTCTTTATTTTATTTTGTGGCTATTTTTTGTTATTGTTTGTTTCTGTTTGCATATGTGACATGCGTGCATAACAAGCTTGTTTACCAACTCAAAAGTTTACTAGCTGCTGGTCATGTTTATTCATTTGCCTATTAATACACCCTGTACTCATTTAGAATAGCAAGGCATGCTAAGCGGCACTTTAAATTAAGAGACTTATAACAAATTATAGAAATTCGTTTTATTTCATTTTGAGTAAATAGGAACACTAAAAATATTTACATATTTTTCTCGCCCTATTGGATATCTTATCTTCCCTCTCTCTTCATTAGAAGACAAGAATAACACACAGATGTTTGCACTTCTAAGTCAGTGTGTGTGTGTGTGTCATCTACATATGAATGTACTTAAATATGTTCAAACATATTCATATGCACTCATTGCTTGGGTATCTTTAGTGTTTGGTTTGGACAAACGTAGTCCATTGAACACATGCAGTGGTGCGTAGGAAATGATATTGCATCGAGAATGAGAATAACACAGAGAGTAGAGAGAAGAATGAATGCCTTTATCGAAGAGTACATAAAGAAAATTCTCGTATACACTTTTGTATCGTATGCAAACAATGTAAATAGCTAAGCCTGGATATATATGCATATGGAAATTCATGGCAGAGTATATTTAAACGTATATGGTACATACATATGTGTACATATGTTACGTGTATACAGATGTACATACATACAGAGTACGTATGCAGTAAATTTAAATTTGTTCTTTGTTGTGTGGGAAATGCGTTTTAAGCAAAACATGCGATTACTCTGATCTGATTCTGTAACTCATTAAACATAAATTAAATAAAATACGAGTGTGTGTTATTGGGTTATTTCAAAAAGTACCGCATATTCTATATATAAACTCGGATCACACTTGCAATGAACAAAGGATGATTTTTTGTATTAAGAATATAGTTTATTAACCCTGTTATGTACTCGATTCACTGAGCGAACGGCGTGGGAGAAATTATTTTAATACGAACAAAGAAATATGTCCACATAGAGAAAGGAAACTTTAATATATCGTACTTCTTGATATATTTAATGAGTTAAATTGCGAGTTGTTGCATCGATATTCTGCTGTTATTTTTACAAGTGTAAATATATACACATGTACGTATATTCTACATTACGTTTGCAAATTAATTGAGGCCACATGGATACACAGACAAAACGGAGGATCGTCAGCATGGCTTGGAACTGGAGGCGAAATGCAAACTGCAGAATGCACTTACTACTCGATTGTCGTGGTTCGTGGTTGTTGTTGCTGGTGTTTGTGTTTGTGTTGTTGTTGTTGTTCTTATAGTTGCTGCAGAAATAAGAAAGCAATTTCGAAGCCGAAGACAAAACGACGAAGAACAAATCAAAGTCGTTTACAATTTCCAGTTTTGTTGCAAGTCAATAGCCTCGCTGCCGCATCAGTGGCCACCCCATGGTGGACGCGAGAGAGAGAGAGAGACACTCTCTGACACACCAGACCAGACCAGACCTGTCGACAGTCAGTGCGAGAGGAGACCAAGAGCGAGAGTGAGAGAGGCCGGAACGGCGCAAAAGAGAGAGAGAGCGTTTATATCCAGTGCAGAGCCCGGCGTTGCGGGTTTTATGATTTGGCGCGTCATTTGCTTGCCAACAGTCGCTGCGTGCGGTTAAAAGATACAGAGATAGATCCAGATACAAATACAAATACGCATACAGATACAGATACTTTAACAGGCTCTTTTGAAAATAGAGAAACAAACGTTGCAGTTAATGGGCAGCAACATGTTTGCTATTCAGTGCGCAGGCGCCTAAAAGTATTCTACGCGCTACGTGGGTGGTCACAGGCCAAAGGACAAACTGTCGGGCATAGACAGAGGACATTGAGCACGAGCTGGCCGATTATTCAACAATTTGGCATTGTGAAATACTCAGCAAGAAAATCAAAAAATAAATAAATAAACCTATGTACACTTAAAACTCGTTAAACTAACGCGATTTACATATCGAAGGCAACGCAAAGCAACGCGCTGAATATTAAACATATCCACAAGTGACATAACCAAACGCATCATATCAAAAACAACGAAACTATCGAAACGGACTCTGCATTTGTTCAAACAATTAGTGTCATTAAAACAAAGGCAATATGTCATCTGGATCTTCGAACAACTTGAACGGCGATGTCGAGCCGAACAAGACCAAGCACGAGGGCAACATCGAGGAGAGCTCCCATCTGCTGGAGGCCAGCGAGAATGGAGCCAAGTACGGATCCCGGCAAGCGGTAAAAATAGTCAAAGCCAATGCCAGCGAAAGTGCCAATGCCAGTCCACAAGTAAAGCCAAAAACCGAAACTATTTATCAGAGTTTACTAACTGGTGCTGGTACTAAACCTATTTCTATATTTAAGTTCCTCTCACCCAGCTGCGCAAATTTATCTACGACTGTGCAATGTTTGACCTTGACAGAGCAGATAAGAAGAAGAAGCAGAAGAAGAAGTAGAAGAAATTTAAGTTACCGTGGCGCACCCAATTAGCGCTATGTGAACTGAACCTGTACTTCCCCATTTGTTTTGTCTTAACAAACAATCTTTAATGTTTGTTCAGTAAACTATTTATTATGTATCTAGACAAGTTAGCGAAGATACAGATACCATTAGGGATTTATAGGCCAGACAAAAACACTAAGAGCACAGTAGACCCAGCAGATTATAAATATTTTAATAATACAATACTTTCGTTGATGATCGATTTAACGTAACAGTCTCATCATCTCTCCCTATTTCATGAAATATTTCCATTTACACATTCCTCTTTGTTCAGTTTGATAATGCGATCAAAAGCGCGTTGAAGCGTAAGCTGCTCAGCGGATATGACTTAACATCAGGCGATGTTTCACTGATGAACCACTGTCTGGAACGAGTTTTTTGTTGTTTTTGAAATTCCTCTCTACATACTATTATTTTCTCTACTAATGAGCCGCATATTTTGATTTCTACGCCCCCCATTTCAGGTCGCTTATTCGATAAGACCTCTTATCAGTTCATTTTTCAGACAAAATAGGTTCATTTTATGAGTAATTTTGTTTGTCATGTTCGACCTTGTCCAACACGAACTACATATAAGAAAATGAGAGTGCAAATAAAATTAGAAAGTTTTTCTTTTTTTTATAATTATGGCGCTATCGAATTTGTTGATAAACTATCTAAAAAGATATGAAACATACCGTTAAGATAGTCAACTGATTGGAATTCCCTATCACTATGTACTATATATATTTTGCATTAATTTCTGGGTAAAAATTGCACAACACTAAAGCAGGGTTAGAATATAGAAAGCCCTCAAAGTATACTAAATTTAATTGATTTAATATTTTTCCAACTTTAAGATTTATTGGGAATTTTAGATGAATATACATATATTATCTATATCAAGCTAACTAAAAATAACCCAGGTAGTTGTATAGTTTTCCCAATGGATTTTTCTTATATTAACTGGAATGCATTATGTACTGTATGACGTAAAAAATCACCCTGTATAACTCGTTCTTCGATCGTATTTGCATTTTCAAGTTAAATTAAAATTATCAAGAATAGAAAGGAATTTTTACTGATTTTTATATGAACTTGTTATGCATTTAATGTTGACTAGTAAAACTTAATGTTTATGAGGATGATTGAGGCATGCATGCAAGATTAGTTAATGCAAATTTCAGGCTTAATTTTATTTGATTGGCAAGAGAATTTTCTTAATCGTGTTACATGAAATACCTACAAGTGCAGTAACGAGTTTCCCTTCTACACTCATGACATTGAAACGAACTTGGCATGGAACCAAAAAGACAATGACATTCGGCCTCCATTCTGACCTGCCTGAGGGATGGATGCCTAGAGGGGGCACTTAGGTAGGCAGACAACCAGTTATTGACTTGGTTAAATGCCGACGTTAATCTAAATTTAGTTAAGTACTCAGGCATAAACAGCAACAACGTCAACGTCTATGGCATCGACCACGGTGACCACATAAACCAACAGCTTGGAGAATATCGATTTCCCAGAGCTGTTGTCGGAGGTGTGTCCCGGCCACGTTAACAGCGACGTTAGCAGCATGTAGGCGTAGGCGCGCCCCCATCTCGTTTACCGGTTAGAGTAATGCAACTCTCGGTCAACATATTTGCCATGTGCGGAAGTGAATATTGCGCTGCTTCAGCGTGGGCTTTGATTGGAGCCAACGCAAACCTAAGAGTACTTACACATGCATGTGTGTGTTTATGTATGTGAATTAAAGCCGTGATTAAGGCACATTCTCTGTGTGGGTGGATAATGGTATAGAGAAAGAGAGCTAGCTAACGATATATGAGGAATGAGCAAATATAAAAAAAAGAGAAGTTAATAGACATTTATCAGGGTATTGAAGATAGAGCTGTATCTTAACGATGTTAACGCCTTTCTCTTCGTTGTTTTTCTGTATAAATCGATTCCTCTTCAGTAATAGTTTCTGGTATTATGGATTAAGCTTTCTGCAAATGAATTTTCCTAATTCCCAATAATTGTTGCTGAATTATCGCTTATTAATTGCCAACAATTATGACCCCTGTAGGTGGTAATCATACTTGAATGTGTGAGTGTGCATACAGTATCTAGGTATTTGGCATATTGATTAGACATGCGATAACATGTGTGGGCTCCAATGAATAATTTATTACCAGGCAGCGTGCCATGGCCAAGGCAGCAAGTGGCCAATTTGTGCCGCTTCAGCGCCTTAAGGCCTCTGCAAAATACCTATAGGCAATACGAGTTTAATGCTATACATTTTATACCTATATGATATTTTATACATACATGTTATTCACCTAATTCCCTACAACTTTACAACTTAATTTAGTTTGCTTAATTTAAGTAACTGAAAAAGTTTAAAGAAGTTCTGCGAATAAGTTCTGTTAATCGCTACAAAAAGTGTGTCCGTATTGCATGAAGGATAACAGAAACAAGTTCAGAACAGATAACAGAAAATGGATCAGCCCATGGGAGTTCTATTAACATAATCACAATCTATGATATAACATAAGATTAAGATTATTAGCTGATGGCTTGTGGCCTTTAAAATTTAATGACTACAAACCGACTTTTAATTCAATTCATTGAGTTTAATTGCCCAGCATAAATAGCATCCACTTAGTGCAGGAAATTCCTACTTGTGGCTATCGGGGTGCACCCGTTAGCACAATGAACATGGTGGGAAATCTAATCAGATGGTCAAGCGTCAAGCAATCGCTTTCCCTTTAACTATTCTCGTTCTTATCAATAAGCTTGGGTCTTAAATACCTACAGCATGTCGTTGGAGACCTTTTACCTATTGGGTTTCGGTGTGCGGGTACCCCATGACCGCATAATACTTGACATTAACAACTGACAGTTTCGGGTACATAGCGGAAAATGTTTCAAAATGTTTTAAAGAGACGCTATCGCATAACCATAAAGCTTCTAATCGCCGGGTTGGGGGAGCATTATCACAGCTTATTGTCGATACGATTTGAATGATTTGATAATGCCACCAGTCAACAGTCCAAATTAGTTAGTCGACCCATTCACACATTAAAACCGTGAACGATTCCCATATTTAACGACTGTTCCGTTTCGCTTGCAGGATCAGGAAAACTTACTTGGAAACATGGTGCACGCATATACGGAAAGTAAATCAAGAGTCATACCGCAGTATGTTGCAGCGTTGGCTGCCGCTGGCGGTGCCTTTGCAGCCGGTACTGTGCTGGGCTGGACTTCGCCAGCACAGTCTAAGAAAGAGGTGGCCTATGACTTTGAGATTAGTGAAGAGCAATTCTCCTGGGTCAGTTCGTTCATGACTCTGGGAGCTGCCTGTGTGTGCATACCAATTGGTTTCCTTATCAACTTGATTGGACGCAAATGGACCATGCTGTTCCTCGTGCTACCCTTCGTCCTAGGCTGGGCCCTGCTCATATGGGCACAAAACCTTAGCATGATGTATGCGGCACGTTTCATTTTGGGTATCTCCGGTGGCGCCTTCTGTGTAACGGCGCCCATGTACACTGGTGAGATAGCCCAAAAGGACATTCGTGGTACGCTGGGCAGCTTCTTTCAACTGATGATCACCATTGGTATCCTGTTCGTCTATGGCGTCGGCGCCGGTCTTAATGTCTTCTGGATGAGTGTCGTTTGCGGTCTTATTCCAATTATCTTCGGCGTTATTTTCTTCTTCATGCCCGAATCACCAACATATCTGGTAAGCAATAGGTTTTAAGTTCTTCCCAGAATTGATCACTTGACACACACAAAATAATCTTCTTGTAGGTTTCTAAAAATCGCACCGAAGCTGCTGTCAAGTCTATTCAATGGTTGCGTGGCAAGGAATACGATCATGTACCTGAAATTGATGAGTTGAATGAAACAGATCGCCAAATTCGTGAGAATAAAGTGAACCTCTGGGCAGCTCTCCGTCGTCCCGTTACAATCAAGGCCATGAGCATCAGTTTGGGTCTTATGTTCTTCCAGCAAGTGAGCGGCATCAATGCGGTTATCTTCTACTCCGAAAGTATCTTTGAGGTGAGTACCAGTGCCGATTCGTGAGATGTATAAAGTACTTACATGTCTACTTACTGTTCACCATTAAAGGCCGCTACAGATAATATTAACGCCAGCATGTCGACAATCCTGATTGGTGTTATGCAAGTTGTGGCCACTTTTGTTTCCACTATTGTTGTGGACAAACTCGGACGTCGTATTCTTCTGCTCGCCTCTGGCATTGTTATGGCCCTCTCGACAACCGCAATTGGTGTTTACTTCCATATGAAGGATCAGGGCAATAATGTTGATAATTTGGGATGGTTGCCTGTGGCCAGCTTGTGCATATTCATGATTATGTTCTCCATTGGATTCGGACCAGTGCCATGGCTGATGATGGGCGAACTCTTCTCCACCGATGTTAAGGGTTTTGCCGGCTCGATTGCTGGTACCACCAACTGGTTGTTGGCCTTCGTTATTACGAAAACGTTTAAGAACATTACCGATGGCATAGGTACTGATGGCGCCTTCTGGCTATTTGCTGGACTCACTGTACTCGGCGTCGTGTTTGTATTCTTCGCTGTGCCCGAGACGAAGGGCAAGAGCCTGAACGAGATTCAGCAGCATTTGGCTGGCAACCGATCTCGACAGGAGGAAAACATCGTGGAGAAGTAAACAGTGCTCAGCTCTGTTAAGTTACATGGTTTACATATATATACACATATATTTTACGTTATGTTAAGTACAGGTCAAGTTCCGTTTTCGAGCGATCAACTCACTGATAGAATTTTATTAGCACAGCAAGACAAAGCAAAAGCAAAAAGGAAGAGAAGAGAATGAGTTTGCAAGAACGAAGACTGAAGGTCAAGTGCATAAAACGACAGATACATGATACATGTTAGGGCTCTGTTAAGTAAATGTTAACGCACTGTTAGCTCAAACACAATCACGAACAAGAACAAGAACATATTGCAATTAGTGTTTAATTTCTTCTGCTAACTTCAAGCGGCCATAGAAAAGACAATAGACATTCAATATAAGTACTGGAATACATACAAACATGCATATACATACATAGGTGCAGTAACAGCCACACATCATGAAGTCTTAAATGGTATTTCCATTTATAAGGACTACCCGGTATTTTGAGCAGTAGTTTTGTGTGTATTTTAGACAGTTAGTGCATATGTTGTCCATGCGTTAAACGAAAAAAAACATTCAGTTATCTAAGCATTTTAGCCTGTTTTATTTATAAGTCATGCATATTTATTTACCAATACGTTTTTATGATTTTCAAATAACAAGAAAATAAAACAACATCAACATAACATTAGTCGCAATCGCAATCGCTGCTTACTCGTATCATAGCTCAAAAAGTTAAAGCGTTATATCATTGTTAAAATATCTGCATCCATTTTGGAAATATCTATGTAAATTATTTATATATATATTACACATATATAAATGTCAAAAAGTATCACACACGCGATGCAGGCATAAAAAATTAAGAAATATATTAAATATATGTATGTTGTAAATAAATTTCAAATGTCTTTTTTAATACCATATCTATTGCAATTTCCCTGGCTGCTCTTTCTGATCATCTACATAGCATTTTTCTTCCTCTTTATCCAAACTCTTGTCGATCACTTTCAACGATTTTTCCTTATCCAACTCAACACTCTTGAGATCCTGTTTATCATCCTCTAATTCCTGCTCGACTAACTCATTGACATTATCATCGTCATTCTTGTATTTACGGCAAGCCAGGGGAAGTGATTTCAATGATTCTTCTAGCTGTTCCATCCGCTCAAGCAATTGAGTTAAACGACGATGATAATCCTCCAAACTGATCAGGTCTGTCTTAAGAGTACGTGGTCCACTATCCATAGTTCGAGTTTTATTTTTGATTTATAAATTTATATCGGACATGCGATAGTCAAATTTTGAATATTCCCAAGGGAATTGATTTCTATATTTTATTTTCTACTTTTATGCATACCTGTGTCGTTATTGACAATGCTAATGCGAAAGATTTGAAATTTACAGAATCTAAACATACTTTTTACATACACTGGATTATTTTCTGGTTTTATGCCAAATATTTATGTTTCTTTACTTGGTGTCTCTTTTCAAACCAAATTAATATTTCTCATTCTTATCTATGCATTCCAACCTAAAAAAAAAAATCTCCTGTTTCATTAATTCATCAATAAAAAATTGAGTTTGAAATCATTTAAGAATTTTTAAGTTGTTTCTTTACTGTCGATGATGTGTTTTCTTTTTTTATTTATACCAAAATTTAGTGATTTTGGTGAGTTGAAAACTATATGTATTTTCATATTTTTTTAAAATTTTTATTCAGAAAATTATTTTGAAAATTTAATTGTTATAATTAAATATGTAATTATAACAATTAAATCGCCACAATTTGAAAATGGATATAATAGTAAAAGCTAAGCCCATATGAGGAAACTGTTGGTTTAAAAAAAACATTTTTTTTTTAATTGAAAATAATTTACAAGACCTGTCCAGATAGATTCATATTTTCAGTTTTATTTATAAATGTAATAAATATAGTGTTATGTTATAAATATATTACATATTACTTGCAGTAATGCATATATACATTATCCTTTTTAATACATATTTTTATTATATATACGACTAATTTCTATTATCAACTAATAAACGCGAATAAATTATTTCAATTATTAACTTCATTTATAATTTAAAAGAATTCAACATTTTAAATAGTATAAATAAAATCTCATATAATGCATATCATAGGTGTGTTCTAAAAGTGTTTGTCCGTCTCGAAATTGATGATGCGTAGTAGACCATGCTCTGCACCTACAGCCACCCAATTTCGTGCCGGAGTGTTCCAGTTCCAACGCGCACAGTTCAGTCGCAACAGAGATCTCAGATCAAAGCTGGGGTGGCGTTTCAAATTAAGGAACTTCGATGTTTTTTCATTGGGCATATTTGTGATTGGTTTGAGTTGCAGACCATAGTCTTGTTTAAACGAATCTGGGCTAACAGATGTCTGCTCAGAGTTGCTGTCTAAGCACTTCGCCTCAGTGGTGGATACGAAGCGAACATTTGATTGTCGTTTTTTCAGAACTGACTCCATATTAAATTCAAAAGTCTTCAAGAATATAACATCACCGTTGTCGGTGACGGAAACAAGCGCAAGCTGCTCGTAATTGAAATGAATTGAACGGATACTGCTAAGGAACACATCAAATGTACTCTGACTATATGTTATACCCGAGGGATTAAGCATTATACAACGTGTAAATTCTGGAACAGAAAAAAGAAATTGTTGAAATTATTATTTCTTTGTTTTGAAAGTATTACAGTAACTTACGAGTTCTGCTCAGTTCAGTAGATCCAACAGCCACAGACTCCCATAATGAAGGCCAACAAAGATCACCCATAAATAAATTGTGTATTGTGTCTCCAACAATTGTCAGTGGCTGCGACCAGTTGGTAATATCATAGACCACCAATTTACGCACCGCTGACCCAACTGCCAACCAATTCGGCCCACTTGAGTCATAATGCAGTTCTAAGTCTGGAAAGTAATAGGAAATAATGTATATTTAACGATATAGATTAGAGATATTCAATTTCGACTCACAATGTATGTTTCTTTCGCCAAAGTAAAAGTAATTTGCCGGCATAACATGACGTTCATTATTGATCTCCATGAAATTGAGCCCCTGTTCGTCGCTTATGTCCCACAAGGCAACATTTCCACTGGCATATCCAGTCACTAGCAAATTATGACCACAACTCTATAGGATATAACAAAATTGTATTAATAAATTAAATTATTATGTCGTATTCTAAATGTCAGTACTAACCTCAGACCAACAAATTTTAGTGCAAGGATCATTAAGGGGATTTTCTATATCCAGGATGAGTGTAAGCACTGGTTGTAGTTCAATAACTTTATCCGTCTTGCTTGAGTCGACCTCTTTGGAAAGCTTCAACGGAAGTGCATAGATAACCGCTCCTCTTGTACTGCCCACGGCTAACAGACCCAAGCGATTAACGGCTTTATCGTATCCGCCACTGGGCATAAATGCAAAGCTATTTACTGTTTCCTGCGGCACACGTATGCCGTATTGCAATTCCGTCTGCATTGGCCACTTCTTGCTCTCAGAATGATCAGACAATTTGCATTTAAACAGCATCAGCAAGGCATCTTCTTTTGTATCCTTCATTAAACGTGTATAACCGTGCACCTTCCGGCGTAGGGAACATAACATGTACTGTGTGTCGACAGTTGGCGGCAAAGGTGCCCAAGCAACTTCTTTGATTGGCCTACCCAAATAAATAATATGTTCATCTGCAATGTATTTAAGATTATTTAATAACAATAAATAAGAATTAAACCCATCAACGTACTCTTTTCTCTGAAGCTTTCTAGAGGCTGCAGTTGCATCCAGTCTTCGAATTTCTCTCCATAGGCATAGCGCATTGATTGCGATTCCCTGGTGGACATAATGTCACTGGCGATATCAGGCGAAAGTTCCGCATAGCGAGGCAGTAAATGTGAATACAACACATCTTTGGAGTAGTTTGTTTCAACACTAAAAAAACAAATTCATTATAAATTAAAGATAAGAATTAATAAACATATAAGAAAGAAACTTACAAATATTTCCAACGTTGGGAGACCACTTTATTAAGTTTTATTGTTCGTCCATATACTGCAATAATAAAACTGAATTAGCTTAGAATTCTGAATAGTTATATTCTATTAACTTACGTATTTTGTGCTGTTTATGTGTATTATTGGCCGTTGTACGCTTTTTCTTGTTTTTTCGTTGACTGCCAGTTACACTTTCTTCGTCAGTTTGAACGACAATGGAGTCCTCATTGGAGTCAGCACCTTCTGAATCGTATTCCTCGCTCGATTCCTTATCCCTTGTTATATCATAATCAGAGGAATCGGCTTCAAAATCCTTACTCCCCTTACTCTTAGCCGTACCATCCTTTTCCAGTTGTTTCGCAATGTTCTGCAGTTTAGTTTCAGCTCTGCAATGAAATAGTTGAAAATAAGCACAAGTTTTAAAGCAAAAAAAATAGATAATTACATACTTTATGGTGGATCTTCGCTTAGCACGACCGGCATTACTGAAGACCGTTACACTCGACTCGTCCGAGTCTGCAACAGAATTTTTAGAGGTGTCTAACTGACTACGCTGGAAACAGGAACGTACGTGTTGCGTGATCGATAATCTGGAATAGCTTTGCTTACAGAAATCGCACTCAATCCGAGTCTGTTGAGCGCCACAACCTTCTAAATGCAACAGCATACCCAAGCCGGAGCCAAGCTGACGATTGCATAACCGACAGGTTAATCGTTTATTGCCGACTCCCGCTCGAACATAGTTTATCATCATATTCAGTAATCCATGGCGTGTAATAGCCTGTATAAAGAACATATTTATATTTTAGATTCGACTTCGACAAGATCATTAAACTATTTTACTCACCGCAGGACAACTATCCATGGGCCAACCTATGCCATAGTGTTCGCCGAGATGCAATTTCCAATTGGCTTCATCGCAACGCACCAGACACAAGCCGCACTGCAGGGCACCTTCACCACGACCATTTTCACGCAGCTCTTCGTCCGTCTCCAGTTGCTCCCGTTTGCGTATCAACAGCAGACGCAGGTTGAAATTGGTTACTTCAGGCCAACCTGGCGTTGACTTGTTCGATTCCTCGCCATCATTTTCAGTTTTTAGTTTCTTTGCTAGTTGCACAAGTTCCGGCTCTACGGATTTGGGCTTGCGACCACGTTTTTTTGGCATCAACGATGTTATCATTGAATCTGGTGTTGGTGGAATCGCAGCCTCTGGTGTGGCTGTATCCACTGATGGGGTGCTACAGTTTGAACCGCGTCCGCGTCGCTTTGCTGGCTTTATCTCTGGATCATTGGGACTAACTGCATCGACTGTGGTTGACTTTGGTGTGCCACCTCGGGTCTGTCTCTTTCGGTTAGTAGCAGGAATAACTTCATTTAAATTCGTTGTTGACTGTTGATCCTCTTCGAAGACTTTCGATTTCTGAGTTTCCGCTTTGCGTCTACATTGCCGTTTGCTACTGCTGGCTACTGTCTGCACTATAGCTTCCTTTTTTTCATCATTCAGTACAGATTCTTTAGTTGCATTCTCTTCTATAACAGTTGTATCCCCAGAAGTATCCTCCGCTTTACAGTCCGATGCTGAAACTGATGGAGAAACCATTTCTAGAGATTTTGTAGAACTATTTTTTGAAGCACGACCCCGCCTTTTCTTAACGGTAACCGGCTCCACATTTGGAATATCTCCCAATTGATCAGCATCAAGACTGTTATTACTTATTTCTATTGGTGAATTTTTTTTTGCCTGTGATGTGGTTTTTTGCTTTTCTACGTCCTCTTTCCTCTCTTTTACTGTCTCTACTAGATTAGCGATTGTTCCTACATTATTAGTATTATCCGCCTTTGGTTGATTATCCTGCAAATCAATATCTGGCTGCTGATCATCCTCTGTCTCATCGTAGTCTGGTGTAGCGTCGTCACTTATGTCCGTTTCAATAATTTTACAAAGCTTACTGCTGCTTGGTGTTTCATTGTCGAATCCACGAAAAAAGCCCGCATCGTCGTCACTTGTGCTAGACGTTGTAGACCGCTGTGTTTCTTTGGAAATACTCTCCGCTAGCAAAGCTCTTTTCCTGGGATGCACTGCTTCCGACTTACCCTCCTTGGCAGCCTTAGACGGCCTTTTGGCACTGAGTACAGGCCGCGTTTTAACCAGTTTCTTTCTAGGCATTTTAGCTGCTTTTTCAGACGTGCTCTCGGTTTTTGGGGGCTCCATATTCACATTATCATTAGAATTGCTCTCTGTTTTTGCAGGCACCACATTCTCTGCCGCCAAGTGGGCTAACAAATTTTGAATTCCCGGTGTTGGCGTAGAAGAAGTTTCTACAGCAGATGAACTCTTTGCTTCTTGACGAAATGGCACCACTGCTTCCCCTTGTGGAGGTGGCTCGTCTTGCGAGAGGATATCAAAGAGAGAAATATTTGATGATGTCGGTTCTCTTATAGACACATCATTGTTGTTGTTGTTTTTAATTCTCCGTGGCATTTTAGGTGGATTATAAAGTTGCGATAGCTCTTTTGCTCTTTCTTTTGTAGACTGCACTTCTAAAGATTGGCTTATTTCCTGGGTTTCTTCTGTTGTTACAGAACAGGTTTCTTTTGGTGTCTTTGGAACTCCAACATGATCTATTTCTGATTGATTTATTTCTTCTGTTTCTTCTGATGCTACAGAAGAGGCCTCTTTTGGTGTCTTTGAAACTGCAACATGATCTATTTCTGATTGATTTATTTCTTGGATTTCTTCTGCTGTTACAGAAAAGGCCTCTTTTGCAGTTTTTAAAACTTCACTATGATCCAAAATTGATTCTTGCCGGCATATTGTTTCTTCATTTTCTGTGCTGCCTGTAGCTTGATTCTCAGATTCCTTATTTGTTGCTGCTTTATTGAATTCCGCATTTGTTTCTTCTTTATTTGATTCTAGTGCCTCGGGACTCTGTTTGCTCAATTCGGAATTTATATTACTAAGGATCATTTCATCCTTATTTGGTTGTAAGTCAATAAAAACTGGGGTATCTGTTTCCAGTTTCAGCTTTTTAGCTTGTTCATTATTTAAAGAAATTTCCTTATCTTCTTGGGTTTCCGTTTTATTTGATATTGTAATAGTTTTTCGTTTGCTTCGTTGTACCAAATTTATCTTTCCTCTTTTGTGCTTCAAACTAACAACTTGTGGTTTCGATTTTTCACATTTTTCTGACTTTTCACTTTCTTTAATGTCAAGTTCTGTCTTAGCGATATTATTATTAGTTATTTCTGGTATCTCTAAAACGTTATTTTGTTCAATTTCAATATTTTCTTCCTTTTTTATAGACTCATGTGGAATTTCTACAGGTTTATCAGCAAGGTCATCTGGAATTTTCACTGATTCGTTAGTTTCGCTATCTGGTTCGGTTTTTTCCTTTTCTGATTCTTTAAAACACTCCTTAGTTTCTATTTTCAACTGATCAGTCAGTTCCTTATCTATTACATTTTGAGTTTTCTCAATTTCGTTATGTGAAGCTGTTATTGCTTTCTGTGTTTCATTCACTGTAACTTTAAATGGTTCCTCATTGACTGTATCTTGTAAACTTTTGAAATTATTTTCCTCAACATCTGATACTTCGATGGATTCATTAGTTTTATGATCGGTTTCTATAACAGGTAGCTCGGCAATATTTTCGGCAGGTTTTACAACTTTTGCTCTTTTATTACGTTGAACCAGATTAATTTTTCCCTTTTTGGGTCTGAAAGGTAACCGTGGTAAGGGTTTCTCTTCCTCTTTTTTTGTAATCCCTACAACATCTGTCACTGGTATATTTTGATCTGGCAATGCAATTTCAGTTATATTTTGATCTGGCAACGATATTTCAGGTATATTTTGATTTTCTGTTTTATCCCGAGGTGTTGTTACAAACACAATTTGGGAGTTAGACAAATTCAACGAGCTTTCAGGTTCTTTGCACTTTGATTGATCGATGTTTTCTTTCCTATCAACATTTTGCGTAGAGCTACTACTTTTAGTCTCGATCTCCATACTATTCTGGAGTTTAACAGCATTCGGACTGATACATAGAACACTTGGCTTATTCTCATCTACACTTAAAGTGGCATGCAAAATATCCATATCCTGTAATTGTAGAATTTTTCCAATGGGGAACTCTTCTTCCGCTTCTTTGCTGTTCACTTTTGAAGATGAGGACGTAAAATCTAATTGAGAACTACTAAATCTCTGCGTCATACTTAGTTCCTCTGGTGAAAGCTCTAAAAAGTCAGTTGAATCATTTGAATCATTGGCTGTTAGCTGTGCTATGAAATCCACAGCGGAAAGAACCGAGCTGGACTGCTCTGGCATTTCTTTTGAAGGTGATGGCATCAGAGGTGAAGCCATTTCAGCAGGAGTTATTAAGGATGTATTCGTTTCAGAAGTTTCAACTGGAATTTGGTGTACATTGAGTACACTTGTTGTGTGACTGGATGTAACCTCAATGGTATCTTTGAGTGTTGTATTTTGAAGGGAATACTCTTTTTCTGTTGGAGTTCGAATTTCAGTAGATACAACTTCATTTTTAAGAGCCTCAATCACAGTTGGAGAAGGGTTTGGTTCTTTGGTTACAGTTGGAATTGTTACAACGCTGGTTTTAGAAGTTGTATGTTCAAAACTTATTGGTTTTAACGGTTGTAAGTGATCAACAGAGGACTGTTTTACTTTCTGCATTGCCTGGTTTTGGATCTCTTTAGCCAATTCGACGAGCTTCTCACGTGACATCTTTAGTTTGTTGGCACTAAGAATAACTTTTTTTCCACCTATCGCAGCAGTTTTGGGTGGTAATGGCATTTTGGAAGGTATTTGTGGAGTCTTTTCTAAGAGTTTCCTTTGGGAGACCTTCAAATTATCCTGTGCATCGATCTTGATCACCTTCTCGGCTGATTCAGTTAGTGTTTTACTTAGAGACTGCATCTTGGGCAAGCGTAAAACGCTCAGATCGATCTTCTCATCGGGCGACAGAACTTTGTTTTCCAATACAATCAATGGTGGTGGTCCTTGTGTTGTAGACTGCTCATTTGGTCGTTTTATCTGTGGTGCTGCTTTTATTACAGATGATAGCTTCTCTTGTCGTACGACTGCAGCAGTTGCTTGAATCTCCGGTGGCCGTGGCCTACTAACTCCGCATCTAGCACGATGTTTGGGCAACTGATTAACCGAGTTAAGAAGCAGTGGAGCCTTTGTTCGCGCCGTCAAGTCCGCCTTGGGTATATGTACAGTGAAACTTCCAGATGATGTGGGAGTGCTGACCTCTGGAAGCGATGGTGTCGTTGTTGTTGTCGTTGATCCCGGAGATTTTGACATTTTATTCAGTATCTTATGTTTGATCAGAGCTTTAATTTGCATCGATTGTTCATCGACGGCAACCACATTCGCAGCCTTTTGATTTCTCATAGCGGCAGGCGCTGCATATAATTAATATAATAAATAATATTGTATAATTTTCTATCTAAAACTGCATATTAAAGTGCAAATAAATAAATGACACTGTAATTTAGTAAAATTGATTAAGATTTTCTAAATTTAATCAATAAAATGCCAATAAAAAGTTATCAATACTAAAAAAAACAAACCTAGCCTCGTGAACTTTTTTTAACCCAACTAACCTACGCTGTGAGTTGAACCCTGGCCAACGGTATTGAAAAAACAAGCTCGAATACCCCATCTACATTTTATGGGACTACACCATCGAAAGAGCATAAATGGGATAGTGGAGACTAATACTTGAATATATTAAATTATTTTGCAATCAAAATAATATATATGAGAATCCACCTAAAATTAAGTTTTAAAGCTTGCGGTTGAATCTTTTTTTAGTTTTGATTCTCTCTATAATTTATTTAATATCTTATTACAATGATTGGGCATATTGAAGATAAACATACGAAATGATATAATTTGCATTTCTAGCAAATAAAAAAACTTTTAAATACTTCGTAGGTTTTAATAAAAAGTCTAGTTGTGTTTTTAATTACAAAAATCGGATTTATTTAATAATTAAAATTAACACATGCAATCATTGTCTGCAGGTTACGAACCCAGTTCCTAACCCAAAAAACGTATGCAACATCACTGGAGCCGTGCGTCAACTCAACGAGTTACGCCACATCGAAATCATCAATCTGTGGTGCTTAAACTCACACATAAGAACATAATAACTTGAAAGTGTTTAGAAAAACCCCCTTTCTTAGACTAACAGTATTCACAGCATATAAACATTATAAACTAAAGCATTTAATTACCAGATTGATATCCACGCTGCACTTTTACATTTGTTGCCACCGATTTCTCTGTCGACTGCGCTGCGGCAGAGATGGGAGTGCAGGCTGCTGTCATTGTTGTAGTAGCTGATGCAATCTTCTTTGTCGCACTCGAATTTCGTTTGCTTAATGCTTCTGCCAGCTGCCTATCCAAGCCAGCCTGTTTTAATTTATTGAAATCTAATGGTATTTTATTTATAATTCGTTTAGTTGGTGCCGCGGGTAGACTGTGAGACTGTGCCGCAGACATTATCTGAGATTGTGAGTGAGACTGTGAAGGAATTGGCATCTTGTCGTTGTTTTTGCATCGGCTTAAAGGTATTTTAAAGGGATCCTTTTCTAATGTTTCCATTGCACTTTGTTAATAAGTGCACTTAGTTGGTTTATTACGCAGCAAGTTGATGAATATTGAAGAATTTATATTAACAGTGGATGATAATTCATTTCCAGCAGCTGCTAGGTTTTATCACAATTATAACGAATAATTCTATTTAGTTTTTATAAGGACTTTTAACTGTCACTCGTTCACTTGGTCACTTGTATGCGTCAACTATTACAACTTTGAAAATTAATTAACCATTTATACAAAAAACAAAACCCAGAAGCATGTGCAACTCGATAGGTCGATGCATTTACATTATCGATATTAATCGTAAGTGTTGGGTAAGGTAAAATATTTTTGTCTGGACAACTCTGCCTTATCGATTACTAGAAATTCATGATTTATTATAATTTTTTATTGATATTATGTTTTGTAAATAATTATTGTATTATTACTTAATAAATATGAAACCAAAGCTGTTAGCTAAACTATTCACAAAAATAAATACTGTATAAAATATTTGCTACATAGCCGATAGTTATCACTTCTTCTTCTAGTATACCTTTTTTGAAATGATTTGACAACCCTGTTCGTACTGTGAAAACAAAACGTTTGTAGTGAAGAAGTTGTAATTTTTAATTAATTGAGAGAAAATATGGATTTCCAAAATCGAGCCGGTGGCAAAACCGGCAGCGGCGGTGTTGCCTCCTGGTCGGAGACGAACCGTGAGCGCAAGGAGCGTCTGCGGCAGCTGGCGCTGGAAACTATTGATCTGAACAAAGATCCATATTTTATGAAAAACCATCTTGGGTCTTATGAGTGCAAACTTTGCCTGACACTGCACAACAACGAGGGAAGCTACTTGGCGCACACTCAAGGCAAAAAGCATCAGGAGAACTTGGCTCGGCGTGCTGCCAAAGAAGCCAAAGAGGCACCCTCCTCGCTGCTGGCGCCTGAAAAACCGCGTGTGGAGCCCAAAAAGTTTGTGAAAATTGGTCGTCCCGGTTATCGAGTAACCAAACAACGTGAACCCTCAAATGGCCAGCAGTCACTGCTCTTCCAGATCGACTACCCTGAGATCAGTGAAGGCATTGTGCCACGACACCGCTTTATGTCTGCCTACGAACAAAAGATCGAACCTCCAGACCGCAAGTGGCAGTATCTTCTATTTGCCGCCGAACCGTACGAGACCATTGGATTCAAAGTACCATCGCGTGAGGTGGAGAAAACGGAGGGTAAATTTTGGACACATTGGAATCGAGACACCAAACAGTTCTTCTTGCAGTTTGCATTTAAATTTGAACCAAAAATATTGCCACCACCGCCACCAAGTCTGCATCGTGCGCTGGGACCCCCAGCCGGGTTCCCAATGCCTGGCCCACCACGCCCGGCCATGCATCCCATGTTCAACGGAGTTCCGCCCCCACCACCAATGTAGTGACAAATGTGAAGGCATCTCATCAACTAATAATAAAAGTTTTATACGAAAAATAGATACAAGTCTTTCGCATCTTTTCTCTGGGCTTGGAATGAATTAATGGTTTGAATAGTAATAATAGTATATTGCTAAATCCAACTAGACCGCCATAAAAAACATTTCTTTATATATAAATCTCTGACAATTTGTATTTTTCGCTTAAGAACATGAAAAAATATTGCATATTGTATGTTGTTTGGGTTTTTGTTGTTTAGTGTTTGTGTTTGATTCTTTGTAGTCGTATATTACAAATGTTTAATAATTATTATACTAGTTTAAATCTCTAATGACATATATAGTTATATTTAAGCAATATACAATCCCTACAATTAATAGATTTAAATGTCTAAAGGCTCAACGTGTCGTTGTATGCTTCGATTTGCTTTACATTTTACACATTTCGTTCCATCCATTCTTAAAGTTTCTCGCGCTTCTTAAAGTTACGTTTCGACTGCAGTCGATTAATGATGTCAGAAACGTGAGGTTTGTGGTCAAAGATTTTCATCAATTGGTTTTGCGCCTCATTGATGCCGTCCGTGATAATCTTGCTGCGTTGTATGTTGCCCTAGAAACAAATTAAATGCATTAATAAACATCATATAATACATGGCACAGTAGTTAACTTACTTTTAAGAGCTCACTGATACGCTCAATATCACCATGCTTGTCCTTGTCCTTTTCGACCTCTTTCAACATGGTCTCCAGTTGGCCCAGACTGACCATTTCTGAATCATTCTGTAAATAATTAATAGTTCATTATTCGATAAACATTTTTAGAGCGGTTGCTGTTGCTTATTCCTACCAGATCCTCCATTTGCGAACGTAAGTGATATAGCTTCCAGCCGCTGATTTTGCCCTGCACATTTGGCTGATTGGCCAGATCGATAACTGTGGCACGTCGCTCATCGCGTGGTTTTACGTCCGTATATCGATGGAAATGATTGTTGGCCAGTTTGTGTGTTGGCTTGTATGTCTAAGAAGATAAGAACATTAACATTGCACTTGGGGGAAGATTCATTGTACAACTCACATTGAGCAGAGCACAGTTACGCGGGCGTCGCAGCACAAAGTCTACGGGATTCGCGTTCTCCTTGTTTCCAACTACAGCTGGAGCTCCTCCGCTTGCAGACAAACGATGATTGTTGACATCACCAGCGGTATTTGTATTGGGAGTGACACCTGCGGCGGTGACCAGTAGGCCGCCATTGTTGTGCTGCTGATGCTGTAACTGCTGCTGCGCCGGCTGTTGCTGATGTTGTTGCTGTTGCAGGAAGATGGACGATGCTTCCTGTGTGTTAGTGTTGACGGTTGTGCCGCTGCTGTGACTGCTTACACTGCCCGTTGGCGGGGGCAGTGACAGTGATAGCGATGCCTGACTTTGATTCGAGTGCTGACTGTCATTGCTGAAAATACAAAGCGTGAATAAATAAATATACAAATCAAGAAACTCTTCAGCAACTTGCAACTTACGTGGATCGGCGTGGCTTCTTCCGTGCCAAAGAATCGTAGCCACTTGCGCTGCCACCAGTTCCATTCATCCTTACTTGCTGCAGCTGACTCGCCGTCAATGCTGGCACATGATGGGCTGCCTGCTGTTGCGGCACATCCACAAAGGCACTAGCAACGCCGCTGCCACGTGCACCCAACGTAGGATGCGTCACGTTCTGCGCTATCGTTGATTGATGCGTTGAGTACAACTGGGAAAAAAGCAGAGATTGAATTGTGTTTAAGTTATACATTTTGTTAGACACCCTACCTCGTTAATTGGATTAAAATGTGTGGCATTCTCCCTTGTTGCAACGGCTCCTGGCATTGTGTCATCATTGCCTATGCGATTAATGCTGAGATTGTTGTCTTGCAGCTGTTGATCCACGCCAGGCGAGGAGTTTGCCGACACTGTAGTGGAGCCATCCGAGGAGGCTGGCGACTCAGCGCGCACATTGCGAGTACTCACAATGCTGCCAGCTGTGGTGGACGCCGATGCCGTGGACGCAGAAGATGCACCGGCTGCAGCCACAGCAGCAGCGGAACTAACGCGTTCTCTTTCCTTCTTGGCCAACGCTTCCACAGTAAGCGCCGAGCTACTCACAACCATTGTGCTGGACTGTGCTTGTGTGGCTGCGGGTGCCACAGACACCGTCTGTAAATTAAAAGCGGATCCACTGGGTAGATTAACCGTTGCCACATTGGCCGAAGAGTTAGTGTTGCTGCTCATGGAGAGCAGAGTTGGTGCCAGATTCTTTACACCACGTATCGGTGATCCCTCAGCATCCCGTTTCCGCATAAAGTTGGAGACAAGTGTGTTCGCCGCCACTGGGACTGGCATGGGTAATGCACTGACTGTTGCACCTCCACCCGTAGTTGTTGGCGCAGCTCCTGTGGTCACCTTGACTGATGTGTGCAGTGGAATGACCATATGCTGAGGTGGTGCACCCACTGCATGTCCAGCACTCGCTGGTATAATCAGCTGCTGATGGCCAATGGTGCGACTGCCACCTGGGCCTGCTGTTGACGGTAGCACTGTGAATGTAGCCGTAGAACCACCGCCAGTTGTCCCCACTGGCTGTGCATGGGTGGCGAAGGGCAGCGAGGAAACAGACAGACTGCTAGCAGTGCCACTACTGCTCACCAACTGGGCCTGAGTCTGGCCGTGCGTATGCGTGCTCTGTGTCACTGTTGTCGTGGTCAGCGAGAGCACTCCCGTTGAGGCTGCCGGCATGGACTCATAGTAAATTGCAGAACTGCCTGGCGGCAAGAAGGATGCCCCTGTCGACGACGTGGCCACTGATGTTCCACCAGCCGCAGTTGCCGATACACTAACGCCACTGCCGCTGCCTCCACGTTGCTGTATAAATACATTAGTAGGCGTGCCACCAGAGGATAGCCCACCACTGGCATCCACGCCAGCCGATTGAGTCATCATCATTTTGCCCACAGTTATGCCGCTGGCGTTCTTAATGGGTGTCAGTGTGCCTGTCAATATGTTGCTGGCAGGACCACTGCGTGTGCCGAGGGTTAGTGGTAGCACAGTGGCACCACCGGCAGCTGCTGCTGCAGTGGAAACACCAGTGGGCACCGAACTAGATGTCACACTGGCCGAGACACTTGGCACTGCTTGAATACTTGCCACGCCTTGCGGCGTCATTGTTGGACCACTTGATCCGCCTGCTGCTGACAATTTACCAATGGGATTTAGCTGCGTGATGGTCAGCGAAGGTTGCACCTTAGCAGTCATGGTCACTGGCGGTCGTATACCTGCAAGCCACAGAATTTGCAATTAGAAATTAATTCTTTAAAATTGATTATATTTTTATATGTTTGTGAAAGGTACAGAGAAAGTCGTGGCACACTGACAGCTATAATTACGATTCTTAGCACAAACACACATGCACGCACATACACATGTATATACATATGCATATGTGAGCTGTCAGTTGCACCCTTCTTCCTCCTCAAGATGACTCACACATAATCAAAGCATGGAATATCCATTTCACAATCAAGATCTTCTGAACTAACTTACCCATCTTGGCACTGCCTATGAGGAAGGGCTGCAGCATGACATTGCCAGCTAGTCGACCAGCAGATCCAATAATTTGCTGTGCACCTCCAGTTGCGGGCTGCTGCAGTTGTATGATGCGCGTGGTGGGCAGATTAGCTGCGCTCAGAGTAACTGGTGCCACGTTACCAGCTGTGCCGACTCCACCTAAGCCAGGACCTCGACCTGCTACTCCACTTGACACGCTTACTGGCGTGGGGGGTGCTCCGCTCGAGCTTAGCTGTGGTATGCTGGGCGCACGTATGCTTATGCTGGTGGTATTCAGCTTGGCGCCTGCAAAACTTTTACCCAGCGGTATCGGACGCACCTGTCGTGGTGTAACTGTTGTGCCACCTGGTGTTGTGCCCGCTCCTGACGTATTTGCTGTGCCGCCCAGAGGCGTCGCGACAGCAAAGCGAGGATTGAATTGTGGCCCAGCATTTGGATTTGTGTTGGGCGAGCCGGCGGCTGAGACATTCGATGAGTAGACCAAGGTTGCCTGATGCTGACGCGGTGGCAGCACAGTAGCCACATACGCCTGGGGCACACCCGTTGGGCCTGACTGTTGAGGTGGGAGCGGACCTGCTGCAGAGACGGTGAGAGCTGTAAGAGTATTCATTAAGTAAACAGAATCCATTAATTGAATCAACTTTACTGACCTGTGGGAGCCTGGACAGGCGTGGCTGTCGTTGAGACAGTGGCACCGCCAGCTGAGGTGGTGATGAGACGCGGTCGTGGCTGATGTATGGCGCGTATTAGTTGCACTTGACCAGTAGGACTCTGCATCCAGGCAGCTGCAGCACTGTTGGCAGATGAAATGACTGTCGAGGGCTGTGAGGTGCGTACAAAACTGCCCGTGCTTGTGAGGCCCGCGGGCACAGCTTGATTCACACTTGCTGAGGATGTGGCTCGTAAAGGAGTGACAAGACGTTGAGCTCCTGCCACACCAACGCCTACACCGCTCATTTGAGTGGCAGTGACACTGGCACGAGGCAAATAAGTCTGTGTGACTGGCCTCGTGACTGTAATCGATGCATTTGATACACTGCGAGCTGGAGCCGCTGGTATGGCTGTGATCTGGGTGCGGCCAGTGGCGGTGACATTCTCGAGCTGCTTGATCATGGGCATGACAACGCGCACCTGTGTTGATTGTCCACCGGCTCCAATGGCACGTATGGAGGCGGCTGTTGTGGCCTGGCCAGTGTTAAGGGATATGGGAGTACCGCTCAGCGATGTCTGGACGGAGTTGCCGGCAGTGGCCACTTTGATAGTTCCTCCGCTAATTATGTTACCACCTGTTATGGAGATGCCTCCGCCGCTGCCATCGGCTTTGACGTGCGTTATCTTTGCTGCAACTGTGGAATGTGCTGCGGGTGGCAAATGGTTTGGTAATGAAAATCTGTTTATGGAGCCTCGTAAATGCACGTGCGAGAATGTGGATGATACCATAGCATTAGATGTGGTTGGTACGATTGATGTTGTTAAGTTGGTTATCAAGTGCTTGCTATTTGCTTTTGGGTATGGATGAGTGCGTATCTTAACGGCTTTTACTGTTGCTGTATATTGGAAAAATAAATAAAAAGCGATGGAGCAACACTGTTTTGAAAATAAAACTAATTGGCAACGTAAAAAATATTACAAGTGGCACAACGATAACGAATACACAATGGTAAAAAACTACACACATATACAAATATTTTAAATGCAATTAAACATTGCAATTAATATGCAGCTGATGCCATTGCACATAACTTTATAAATTCATATATTTCGCAAATGAAAATCTTTGAACATACACATATTTTACTTATTGGCAACACCACAAACGCATTTATTGGGTGGCATCACCAACACGATTTTACAGTAACAACAAAACGTACACAAATACACACAGCCATATGCTACGAATGGGAGACAAAAGAGAAACTCGTAACAAACACTGCGCGCGTATGCGAGCACAAGACGGAACCAACAAGCACACACTGACAAACACGCACACACGTACACGTGCTATTACAAAGCGCAAAAATGTTATGTATACATACTAATGCCAACATATATATTATCTACATATGTACTTTGTGCATATGTTTTCATACATATACACAAATGTGCATTGTAGGTATATTTTGAAATACATACCAGGCGCCGTTGTCGTAGCTGTACCCCCAGCGCTGCCACCCACCGAACCGCCCGCTCCACCCTCACTCGAGGCGCTCATGCTGTCCAAGAACGCAGTATAGTTATTGATGAAAATACTAAGGAAAAAGAAGACTTATTAGTTAATGATTTTATGCTGTTGCGGTTTTTTATTCTTATCAACACGCACTGGCATACGTATACATACGTATGTATATATGTATGTACATATCACTTTACGTTTCAGTAAATACACATACAAAACAAATATAATTGAGTATATAATGGGATTTAACTTCATTTATTTACCTGTGTTTGATATTTGTACACTTTACGCACACTTATTGTTTTTTCTCTATTTTTTGTGTATACTTCTGTTTATTTTAATATTAGTTATGCTTTTTCTTAGAGACGTATGCATATCGCTAACTAGCTATCGATATTATGTTTAAATCAATCCGATATCAGGTGTTTTTCAGTGTTAGGTATCGCAGAAGTTTTATACAATTCGATATATCGGCGCAATTTAATTTATGTTAAGTAAACAAAACAAAACATATTTTATTTGTTTGATAAAATTGTTAATACTATTGATTATATTTTATTTCATTAATAACATGAAGAATAACACAAGTATACAGATTTAGTATTGTAGAAAGACAGCCCTGGTTTTCTGCTAAATAACATATCCTTTTGAGTTTAACAGCGTGCTAACGTAAACATAGATTTTTGGAAGAAGAAGAAAAATGTATAGGATTCCTAAAAGAAGAAGAAACTCTGCTACTCATAACATTGCCAATCGCGAAGTGAAAAAGACATACACAAAATAGGAAAAAAATTAAAATTTTAAGAATAAAGTCATAACGAACCAACACCAAGACCGGGAGTGGGACATTAATATTATTAACGCGCGTGTGTGTGTGTGCGTGTAAGTGTGAGTGTGTGTGCAAACTGAATAAATAATTACACACACAGCAGTACTAGCACACAAGAGTTTAATTTAATTACAAGTAAAACAACAAAAGCAGAGGCAGCTGTGTATAAGTGTGCGTGCCTAATAGTTGTTTATAAGAAGTGATAGTTTACAAAAACAGCTGGCAACTATAAGCAAGAAAAAGGCTGAGAGTTATGCGAAAAAATTGATTTTCCACAACGATTACAGTTGGTAAGAGGCAACCTAAAAGCAGCTGAAAAAGAAACCCCTTGCCCAACACCCCCAATCAACTGTGTGTTCGCGCGCGTGTGTGTGTGAGTGATTTGTGAGTGTGAGAGAAGGATCCGAAAAAGATATCCTCCAAGGCGTCGCTACCGGCGCAAGCAATGAATATTGTCGGAGAATATGAATACAGTTCCAAGGATATGCTTGGCCATGGCGCCTTCGCTGTGGTCTACAAAGGACGTCATCGCAAGGTAAGCAAATATCATACATACATATATATAACGCAACCAATAACTTGTTTATCTCGTATATATGTAAATATAAATATGACTTAGTGCATTACTTTGTTATTGTTGATTTCAACGTGTGGGCTCGGCTCCACTCGTCATTAGAAATGACAAAAACAATGCAATTAACAATGCGCCATTGTTGAAGTAAACACGACGACCCATGCGAAAATCTCGCATAAAACGCAATTCAAAAAAATAAGTGTACCCACACCTAGGCCAAATAGTGTTCCTCACCCATCAAAATGGTGAAGAAAGAGAGTCTAAAAGGGACATAGGGACATCAGCTGATGACAGCGCATTGCCCTTTGTTGTTGCTCGTGTTTATTTGATATTCTTTTCACAAATGCGAATTCTTCTTTGGCAGTCTCTTTCGTGCGCTTTGTTTATTTTTTAAGTGTGCCTATTTTGGTTTTCAATATACGATCGAAATACTTTTTACAAACTGGCAACACGTGCGCGTGTTGTTTTTTTGCTTCTCTATTTTCTTTTGCGACGCCGTTTCGAGGCCTATTTACAAGTTACGTTGTGTGCGAGCGCATGTATATATGCATGCATGTGTATCTGTATAAGTGTATGCTTGTGTTTTCCGCGAGTGTTTTGAACTATTTCAGGGTCACGCCATACCCAAAGTTTCTACACACGTCTTACTTCAAATATGTTTGTAGGCGGCTTTCGATCGTAGGTACACATTTATTTCGCTGTTATACATACATACACACGTGTACATTCATGTACACATACATACATATGTTGTTCAATATAAAGAAGAAGCTTATCTATAATACTAAATAATTACAATTAATTTCCTTCAGTCCAACTAATCTTTATAAAATTAAAGGCTCTATGTTTGTAAATAAATACAAAATATTACAGTGATTGTATACATGCATACATACATGCATATGTGTGTATGTATACATATACATACAGTATTGGAGAAACCACACTGACTCAGCTGTATACACATGTTTACTACACTAACTTCTTTACTCACCTACATCTCTATACATTTCAATAAAATCCCAACAAAGCCTTCAAAGTTGTATCTTCAAATATTAATTGAAACCTCAAATGAGACAGAAAACATTGCACAATATCGAAAACAGGTTAAATAAAACAACAAACAACCAGAAATCCAAATGTTATAGCTCTCTTGATCTAACAATGAGAAACTCATTAGCAATGTGTAGGAAAATGGAAATTTACTGGATGAAAAAAGAAAGATATACATAAATGGGACACACTTTATTGTTGTTGTTGTTGACATGCTGTAGATACTTGTTGTTATTGCATTGTAATTAAGAATGCGATCATTTAAGCCGCTTCGAGTCGAACTCAAAAGAAAACAAAAAAGTAAAAGGAAAAGCAAATACAAAATCAAAAGCAAAGTAATAAAGTGAAAAAGAAATATGAATGTGTCAGCCTTTTCTTCGTTGATAAGCATTGTCGTTCGCTTTATTTGTTGCTTTTCTATCTCATTTCTTATAAACAAATTGTTATTTGTTTGGTTTTGCTACATAACCGTGTGTATACATATACATACATAATATGTGTTTTTATGTATATTTATGCATGTGTATTTCTGAGATGCGTATCTCATGGATACACAAATCAGCTGATGCAATACCGAGCAGCTGTTGCCGTAAATGTTTTCGTGTTTTTTTTTGATTTTACTTTGCTACTTTTAGCTTTTGTTATGTACCCTATGAATTGAAAACTTTAAAGTGATCTTTATTTTTTAAATACTCTTTATTTACGTGTAACTGCATATGTTGGTTTCCTTTTGGCGTTAAGTGTTTTTTTTTCGTTGTTGTGAACGATAAAGAACTCTTTAATCTCTGACAGATGCAGACTGCGCCTGGGGAAACTCTAAAAATAGTCAACCGCATGGAGGAGACATGTGCATGGAGTCAGTGCAGACAATATACGATCAGTAGACAGCCTAAAGATACGACAACAAAATGTTGTCCTCCCTTAAAGCCTTGCAGCCTCCAGACAGTAGAGACAGTTCTCAAAATAAACACAACAACAAATCAACAATGCATATTCCCAATCGTCGTTCTTTTGACACGTGTTCCAACACTTACATGTTCACACACACACTGCCATAGTTGCTTAATGTGTGTGTATTCCATATTATTTCCATTCGCTATTCTATATCTATGTGCTCGTGGCATTGCATAAGGCACAACGCGCTGAACACATGTTGAGTAAGAATCATGCAAAAATGTCATTAAGTTGTGATAATATGTGCATAGCCGAGGGAAGTACTTAGAGTCGTTTAATTAATCAGATAATTTTATGAAATTGGGCATTAAAGTATCGAAACTATTGTTAATAATAGCTTGCTTAGTGTATTTAATAACCCTCGTTATTTAGTATCGCTGTTATCGTTTTATTTCTCTCTGTCATCCCTCGCAGTTCTCATCATATTTCATAAAACAGTGTGGCCATGTTATGTAATCTCGAGTACCCCTTTTTTTTTCCATTCCGATTTGTCTGGTGCGCTGTTTGCACGGGTTTCCCCCTTGTTGTTGTTTCTGTATAAATTTAGCATATTCACTTCCCATAATTGTTTACAATTGCATTTTGCATTTGATTTTGTCGCCATTTGTTGTAGTCATTGTTGTTTTTCTACATGTAACATGTATAGACATTATTCAATCGTTTTAAATGCGTTTTGAAAACTTATCAGCTCAGAGCAGACCACAACGATTGTGAATAGGGCACCCTAATCGAAGCGGCATTGTGCGACCCTCTTAACTGACGGCACAATCTATATAGAGGTTTTTCTAACGTGTATTTGTATATTAAACATATTCCTATGTAATATTTAAATTAATAGAAAGGCAATTTGATCAAATATATGAATATACAACAGTTTCTTTTATACATGTATGTAAATAAATATGTACATATATACGTATATATATTCACAAGTCTCTCTAAGGTACTGTGAATGAATTGTTACATTTAAGAGATTACAAAGAACTTAGCTGATTAGATTTCAGGCAATTCAATCCATTTAATTCAATGCTTCAGCCAAAGTTTGTTTACCTTCTGCGATAAAAGTTCTTGACCCAATCACCCATATATATAAAAAGTCTAAATAATATGCAGAAACGACAAGGAAAACTAAATAATTGGCATAAATGAAACTCAAATTGTGTCGCAAAGCGAATGTGAAAGTTAACGAGTTTCAGCTCAGTCTCAGCTCTCTTTGTGCTACAACCAAGCGGAAACTGTAGCTCACATACACATCGCCCCCACTTCGACCCCTCATCGAGGCAGAGTCAGCAACAACAATACGCAATTTGCACAATTTTGTACGTTGAGGGAAATTAGTTAGCGAATATGACGAATGGAAATTCGGGTTCATTGAAGTTCAGTGCACCTCGCGGCATTATTTTTGGGTGTGTGATAAGGCTAACGGGGCAGGCCGTGAATAAAAAGAGCGCAGAAAGCAAAAAGAAATTACTGGCCACAGTGCAATGGCCGCCTCAACTCACAACTAAAAGAGGAAAACAAAATTTTGGATAGAAATGGAAAAAATAAAAAAATAAAACCAAAGCAAACAATTGCGCAGAAAATGCGAGAAATAAACTAAAATGAACAGGCGGCACACAAAGTATCGGGCAGATACTCAGGCAGCACATCTGTAAAGCGAAATATAGTATTAACTGGTTTCTCTCTCTCTCTCTCGCTCAGCGGGTGAAAATGTAAGCTGGAAAAGCAACCCGAAACGAATGCTTGGCGGAAAACTCTTTTGGCCAAACTGCGTCGCAGGTTTTCAGTTTCACACAACGCGTGATTGACTCCGATATGAAAAGACAGCCAGCAATGAAATAATCTAGAGCTTATGTGCCATCAAATACCCTGGCATTTTGTTAGTTAATTCATGAAACGGCAAGGAAATGAATCTAGAGAAATAAACATGATGAAATTGTTCATTAATGAAACTTAATAATCATATACTGTATATATTTAAACATTTGTCGGTCTATATTATTATTATGACTTGGAAATAGGAATCTGTTGATCGTCAGCGAACTGGAACTAGTCTGAAATTCCTGTTAAACAAGTTATCGTGAGAGAATTATGATATTCATTCCCTGGTGTAGTGTGTGTGTGCTTGAAATTAACAACAACAAGCAACAATTTATGCGCATATATTGCCTGAAAGTCTGCACGTGGAAGCTACAATATGTCTGAGACATGTCTGAAACTCAATAGATCTTGTTATAATTAATGAAGCGTTCATTTGCTTTGATTCCAATTATGTTTGTTATTTATTTATGTTATGATTGCCGTCCGTAGAAGAGTAAAGGATTGATTCTGCCTACTGTCTTCATTATATAGCCTTAATATACTGCGATTATTTATATATAATCTGAAGTATCTGTCAGCTGGTGACTTTGACCTAGGCCACAAGCCTGCAATCAGTTTGAGTAAACGTCGTATCTTAATATGAACCTGTCGCTTCAATCTGTGGATGGATCATTAAACATTCTTAATCAATGCGCCCCCTGGCAACAAAATGCATTCATTACCGTTATTACTTCGAACAAACAAACAGAAGATGTATTATAAATTTATATGTGCAGATGGTCCTTCTTATCGGTCAAGTTGCGAGTATTTGTTGATTGTTCGCATCTGTCGCATAAAAATATTGTGTAAAATGTGTAAATATATAATGTAAAATATAAGTAATGCAGAATTAACTGGTTGGTCTAGTTATCAGCGCTATATACATAGGTCTTCAAAGAGATAGGTGCACAAGAATATTATCGAAAGAAATAAAATAAGTTACAAGAAAGAAAGTCAACGAAAATATGACGAGTTATCGCGTCATATTTTATAAACGCGTGAAATGGGCGAAGTTTACACTAATTTACACTTTCCTCTCTTGTTGGACAGGCAAAGAGTCGTTGTCGGCCGTTAAGTTCTGGGTAAACAGTGTGTGACGGCATCACAGGAGGGCTGTGGGTGAAGGGGAAAGGGGTTGACAACTCTGACTGTTATCGCAAGACTCTTTCAACGGTTAGTCGGGTATCTTAGCCAAGTCTGAGAGAGGGAGAAGGGAGGTACTTTTGCTTATCTAATAATAACACGCAATGAACTGAATGAGACAAGGCCCGGGAGAATATTGCACGCATTTTGCAATTTGCATTTTGTAAATAAATATCTGCAGTTGCGTCGCAGGCAACGAACTTACAGATGCTTCATGATTCATGCCCAATTTGTGGCAACAGTTGGGCACATCGAGTGTACAGTTGTGTTTGAGGCAACTCTACAATTAGCTATATTTCTAGCCTTTCTTTGCCCTTTCTTTATAATGCAGAGTTTTAGAAAGTGCAGAAACTAACTCTGCAATAATAATTCCTTATCAATCATGATCATGAATACCTTTCCTTTATCATTAACTGTAACCTTAACTGTCTAGACTTACAGTAATTGCCACTTGATCTATAGCAGAATGACGTAGAAACCCAAAGAGCAAACACGTGTATTGTGAATAATTATATAAATACATAAATAATACTTTATTTAATAACAAACATTTATAAAAGAACGTTAATTGTGTGAGGATATGCGTTATATCGAGTCAAATAATGATTAAATACGTTCCCGATGAAGTTCAATGACTGTAGTTCGTTGACCAACACTAATTAATGCCAATTAACACTGTGTAACCATGTTTATGTTTGTGCTTATTCCAGAAACACATGCCCGTGGCCATCAAATGCATAACCAAGAAGGGATTAATCAAGACGCAGAATTTACTCGGTAAAGAGATTAAAATTCTTAAGGAACTAACGGAGCTGCATCATGAGAACGTTGTGGCTCTATTGGACTGCAAGGAGTCCCAGGATTGTGTCAATCTTGTTATGGAGGTGAGTGTCTTCTTATGGCAAAATGTATTGTACAACACATTTTCTAAAACCTTATCAATTACTTGTCCAAATTAGCCACATCATTGTTTATGCAGTTACTTTGTTGTTGTCGTTGTTTTTGAATACATATATTATTATAAATGATATGTGGCCTAATCGTATGACTCAGTTTTGTGCTCGGTTCTTTTGTTATTGTTGTCGATATTCATTGCACCCGCGCGGTGCACGTAGGCAACTTTCACGTCACGGAACGCTCCTCCCTATTCCGCTCGCACCGTCGCATTTTCAGCTAAAACGCTACGCAATTAATTGCGGAAGTTGCAAAGTCTACGCGAAAACAAAATAAATATGCAGAAACGAAACAAGCGAATGCATTTCTAGTTAAATATCACGACTATGGTATACCCTGCAATGTAAAATATATAAACATATAACATTTATCCAATGTCAGCTGTTAAAATAATCGATATCGGTAGAGTTACCTGTATAGCTAATCGAGTCAACTTAACTATCGATATGCTTTGTTTAGACTTCACCTGAAGCAAACTTGATTAGTTTAACATATGAACTATAGTCCAAACCAAACTAAATACAATATGTATAACATATGTACTATACTTTAGTGGCATGACAAGTCTTACAATCTTGAAATATATGTAAAATATTGTCCTCACATAAAATTCGTCTCGCTGTTTAATAGAAAATGTCGAGCCACATGTTTATTGGTTTAACGATTTGTTTGTTTACTTCCTGGCGTTGATTCTCAGAGAATTTTGCACTCTTACCACTTGTGTTTTCGACGGCTGTTTACATACTTCGCATGCATAATGTCTGATGATTAGGTGATTTCAAAAATAGGTCAAATTCCTGTAGGACGCATTAGTTGTATATATGTATATACCTTGATAAGATTGGTATAGTTTTATCAGCGGTAGTTGGCGTATGAATGCCAACAAAATGCTTATGATTATTCTACTATTTTTAAAGGGTTGCATACGTTGAAAATACTATATGCATACCCTTACCCAATTCCATTGTATTTTATTGGGTTATTTATATGTTATTATGCGCAAGTATAGTTTGCCCGTTCCTTATTTGTGTCAAACTGCACATAAACATTAGCGATTAGTTCCGTTTGCTTTGTCTGACTTTGACCCCATTCCGTATATTCTGACTGCAGCCCCCGGCCGTGGCATCTTGCTCCCCCTGTTCTCTAATACCTAATGTAATCAGTTGATTCTCGTGTTATTTATTGATTCAATTGCACGCGTTCAGTTTTCCTCAAATATCGCAATGTATGTCTGCTCTTATTTATCTACAAACTGCTGTTGAATTATCTCGTGTCAGATAAAAGGCTAGTCTAGACAATGGTAGATACTTTAAAGTACAGTGTTCATTCTCTCAATAGAATCACTTGCTTTCAAATTAAGCTGTTTAATTTAGTTTTGGAAATAACTATAAAATATATATATTCTAGATCAGCATTAAAAAACTTGCCCAAATATGTCTGTCCTTCTTTTTCAACGTGAACTAGTTTCTGAATATCGTACGATTTTCATAATAATAGGTTGTCGTGATATTACATATACTTAAAGTCCGAACAAGTAAAATAAGTCAAAATATAGGTAATACTATTTACAATAATAGCTTTTTATTGCATAGTTGGCAAAGTTTTTATATAAAGAGAACAACACACAGTCTAAAAGCTAACTAATTATGTTATGTCAATAATATCCGATATGATCTGTGCTCCATACGTAACCATTTTATCTGTATTGTTTATGTGTTTTGTGTGGTGAAATATATAACTAAACAAAGGCTAAGCGACTAGGCGACTTAAGCTATGAGACTATATCTAAAAACTCCAACTACAATTTGGGAAATTTCGCTCCTTTGTGTTATAATACAATAGAGTTGTAGAAGTCTCTCTTGTATCAATTGGCAAATGCTGCAGGATGTATTGACAATGTTTTTAGATTTGGAATTGAATCGTATATGGTAAGGCAGCGGGTTGTGCGTTGGCGTCTTAGGCTAATTTATTTAGTGGTATCTCCTCAGTGGGATGCACCTGATCCTTTGGCTCTGGTTTGCTTGTGCGGCAGCATTTTGTCTTAATGCCGCCGATATCTTTGCGACAAATTAATCCAACAACGATGCCCACAACTGCGACAATCATAATACCTGTAAATATAACGAAGTTAGTTAAATGAAATAATTATAAATTTAATTTGTCTCTTACATATGAGCAATGTGTTGATTGTCTCCTGTGATATGGGGACTTTGTTTGGTTCATCCTCTTCTTTGATCTTATTTGCCGCATCTTCAGTCATGATGCCTGCTTTTGCCACAGTTTCCGTCTCGTTGCTGGCCACTTTATTTCGATTGCGATTGGCTGCTTGAGAAATATTTAGTATTAACATTTTTAATACTTAAATATAATAATAATATTGTATTATTGTCACCTGTTCGTGGTGGCGTTGGAGTTGTTGGCTTCGGTGTAGTTGGCAGCCCTGTCACACGTTTGTTCGGCGATTCTGTAGCAACAATTATACTCTCGTTGAACGAGTTGCCCAGCACTAGTTCGAAGCAGCTGACATCAAAGCGTTTGGTGCTGATGGTGTCAATGGAGTTGAGAAGGTTGCAGAGCTCTATAATGTTGTCTTGATCCAAGTCGGGCAGTTTAAGTTTAATTATGGTTTTAAGCGGTGTAAAAGCTCTCGTATTGATTTGCTGTCAGAAAGTGAAGAAGAGGAAGACGGGTGTTATATTTGCGCATGCGTTAGTTAGAGTGAGACAACTATCACACACATATGTTCGGTGCTGCCAACTTAACTTTATGCCGTCTATCGACTATCGATGACAACTTTTGGCGCGCGCAACTTACCTGTTTGAAATCGTTTTCATCCAAGCGCAGCATGCTCAATGCACTCATATTGCTAAAGATCTGATCAGGCAGTTCTGTCCAGCTACAGTTAGAGCAACTGAATTCTTTCAAGCTGGGCTGATTCAAAAAAGAGCCGTCCGTGCGTTGAGCTATACGATTATTGCTTAAATCCAATGCCGACAGATCTGTAGCACTTTCAAAGGTGTCGGCGTCGATTTTAGTTAGTTGATTATTTGCCAAACGAAGGCGTTGTAAACGATGCAAGCCACTGAAAGCCTGGAATAATACGAGATAAATGGGTTTATTAAACAGAAGTAATATGATAATGATATTATGCAATTTACCTCCTTATCAAGTTGTTTGATTAAATTGTGGCTTAGATTGATTTCAACAACTTTGGATAAGTTAGCAAAGTCCTCGGCACGCAGCTCAGCAATCTCGTTGTGACTCAAATCAATTATAGCTGCAGTTTTGGGCAAATCCAGGGGTACATGGGTCAACTGGGCGTTGCTACACTGCACAAATTTAAAGTCCTCCAAGCAGAGACAGTTGCGTGGACAGGTCGGCTCTAGCACATGGCTGCTACGGCGCGGAATGCCTAAAGAGATGAGCAAAGTCATAGAGTTATGGTTTACAGTTTCTTACTTACTAGTACTTACTAAAAATAGGTCGAAATGTGGTTGTTGTTGTCGATGTGGTGACTGTCAATTGTCGGTTAGCTGCTGTCTCTGGTTTTTCTTTGCCATCCTCCTTTGTGACAGTGTAATCATCGTCATCATCATACTCGTAATCGTAATCGTTCTTATCTGCTGGCGCTGTTGAACTAATACTAGAACAGAATTGGGATCACGTTTACTCATTTGGTAATTAGCAGGTCATTTTTTTTGTTTACTAGCTGTTTCTGCCAAGTTGTTTAGCCAAAAACTCTTAATTGCTTGCCTCGATTTTCCAATTTTAAGTAAGCTACGATTACATCAGAAAGAGCAGTAGAACGAACACACCTAGCACTTTGTGCTGAGACTATTCTTGACCTATTTAAACACGCTACTGTTAAACTTGACGATACCCTATAGTATGTCAAAGCGAGAGAGGTAAACTTTGCTTTGTTACATTGGAAACAATAAAAATAATTCTATATATATACACTATATTAATAGCAGAGAAAACTATATTAATTTGCAAAACTGTATTGTATCTCTAGTATATTACAGGGTATTCACTAATTATCTAAAGATTTCGCAAGTTTTAAGACCTTTTTGACTTCGTATCTGTGCACACTCTTTATCATTATTCGCTTTTGTTTGTTTTTGGAGTAGCATGAATGAAAACAAGCGGGAAACCTGTTTACGTCATGGCTTGGTCGGCTTTTATTATGTTTCTTATTTCTTCTTTTATTTTTATGCTTGTCATGCTTCCACTCTCACTTTCGTTTAGTTCATTTGTCCAGATTTTGGCCAAGTTGCTGAATCCTTCATTAGTTGCATTGCGGATTTGGGTTGGGGATTTAGTTTATTGTGTGTGTGTGTGTTTGAATGGGACGTCACGAGGTGCCTTACTGTGCGTCAGTTCAAGTGAGTCTTATAATCGCCCCATGCAATTTGTTTAGTTTGCGTGACTGTAGAGTCTTTGAGTGTAAAAAAACAATACATAAGTCTGAGTTCTAGTTTCTTTAAATAAACTATTCGGTTGAAGATTAATAGAATGAATGGTTGGTATTTGTGTTGTTATAATAAAATTAAGTGGAAATATTTAATATATTCTTTGAAACCTGTTTATAACATAAAGATAAACAATATATTCCATTGATATCCTATCCTAATTCCAAAAACTATCTAGAACTGTGGCTAAGCGTCAGTTTGAATGTATGCCAAGGATGACGACATAGTAGATTAAGTAAACCGACACTTGGGAGTGTTAGTTGTTTTATTTTCCAAAAAATAAATCAATAAACTGCAAGCGCCAGTTGTCTTTAAATAGAGTGAGTCATAAACTGTTTATGTTTGTTTGTCCCGAGTACTTTGAGTGTTTGCCGCAACGAATAAACATAGTCCATAATCATAGTATACAGTCTTATCGCAAATATGAGTTATCGATGCAACTGTTTTCTTTATCAATAGTTGATTAGGCAAGTCATAGGTATGTATAAAAGCATTAATTACGAGTGAGAATACTGTTACCGTGCCGCTCATAAAAAGACATAAAAAGAATAAGTTTTTTCTTCGTTTTTTGATATAATGCCGGTTCAAGGTCCGATCCAACCCGATGTACCGAAGTTTTCAACAGGTTTCCGTTGGCATTTCATTTGGCGAATGTTACTCAACGGCACTTTGTACTTTGTCTTGTCGTTCTGTAATTGCCTACGCTCCCGATCTATAAATAACCCCCACCCAAGTGCTATTAACATTGCGAAAGGTTTATCAATATTTCATGGAGAGTGTGTTTTTAAATTCGCAATGTTCTGATTTATATTCAATTACATGTACAATATACAGGGAATTAACATTTATTTATTGGCTAAACAATTGACAAAACAGAAGACAACTTCATTTCCAACACTTGTCGTAGGTTTATTTACCTCACGCTCAGCAGAAATATCAAAAGTAATCCAAACTTGTAATACACGTGCATTTTGTTGTTGTTTGTAATCTTCCTTTATGGGTAATAATTTACTTGTTTAATTGTTTATTTCGCGCAGGCTTTTGTAAAATTATGTCATTGTTGCTTCACTTGTTTATGCTGTTGATTAAAGTTAAAGAAATTTCGATTATATAATCATATAATTGTTGTTGCCGATAAAGTCCACATGTAAGTGGGGTAATTTGGGTTGAAGTTTTAATGAATCACATTTTCTAATGAAACCAGTTAAACTAATTGTTAATTATAGTAATTTAAATAAGCTTCTAGAGAATATTGTATGAGAAGCACACGTTGATTCTGCTTATCATTTCGAGTGATCAGCACAAATAGCACAGATTCGCTCACAACTCGTATATTTTACGAAAATATAATGAGAATGTCTCGTTATGTTTGTACATTTGTGTTTAGTACATATCACATTTTATTTCTTTTTGAACTCTCGTCTGTTTCAGTTTCTTTTCCAAAACACTGGCAAATAACACAGAAATACGAATATATATTCATACATATAGCTATTCTTATGCGTGTATATTTTATTATTTGTTGAAACAAACAGAAACAACTTTATAGCATTCCTCAAAAGACTTTGAACGACACGAATGAATACGAGAAAGCAAACTAACCGCTTCCAATGCAAAACTGTGACTGAGCGAGCACACGAGTCGACAGTTGCTACCAGATAGAGAGAGGGAGAGAGAACTTTTGCTTTTATTTTGATTTGGTAAGGCAGGTGGGTTGCCATGCATGAGAGAGCAGTAATAGAGCGCGAGAGAGAGAGAGTGAGCGTCTTACGGCTGCGCTTCTGTGACGTTTCATAGCAAAAGATTTTGCACGTCATTTCCATCTGTCAAGAGTTGATTTGATTTCTTTCTTGTTACTATCGTTTTACTTTTACTTGGTTGGTTCCTCCAACGATTAGAAGAAGTTTAGTAAACTTTATCAGAGCCTATTCATCATCAGTCTTATCAACATTGTGTGTTGCGATGTGCTCTTTATTTAAATAATGAAAAGGCTTCTTATGTTGTGCTTGTTGTACTTTTTGTTATCAATAATTTGTTGTTGTTTCTTTTATTTGATTGATGCAGGAATTAAGAGTAAGACAGCTGATATGGTCTCTCGTTTTGCACTATTTTTTAGACACTCTGCTTTATCAACTACACAAGTTTAGTTGCTGTCAGTAAACACACTCGTTTGTACATACATATATTAAATACACATGTAGTTTTATCGCCAAACAGAAGCAAGAAAATAGTTGACCTTTAGTCTCTGACGACGCGTACTCTATTTTGTGATTGTATTATTTTGTTTTTTTATTATTATTATTTACTAGTTATACGCATTATGCTAGTCACAGTTTAGTTTTTATGACTTGTAGAGCGCACTTAATGTAATTCCAAAATGTGTTTTAGCATTCTTCTGTTTATTATACAGTTATACAGTTTAATACAATTATCGCGTGTTGAATGTACAGCGCACAGAGTTCTCCATACGTACTTATGATGCGAGTGTCCCTGAGTAACTGAGACCGTATTGCTCAACTCAGCAGAGCTGAAGCTAAAATCGACTGAGAGTATTATGTCTCTCTCTCTCTCTTCAGCTCTCTGTGAAGAAGCTTTTTAGAGCGACGCTCTTTATGGCTGTTTCTCTTTAGTCTTTTTCACATTTACAATTTGAATTTGGCAACTGAAATTCATAATAACACGCTGACTCATGCGCAGTTATAGCTGCTCTGTTCTTGTTATTGTTGTCTCTCTTTTTATTGATTATCAAATTGTTGCACAAAGTGCACACATAAAAAATGAAGCGCTCTCTTAGCTGCAATTGTCTTTTATTTGCTGTGCGCTTTACATGTCAATGACTTTTTGTATCTGTTTAATTCTACGGGTTCTCTTCAGTCACTCAGTCAGTTTGCAGTGCGTTGTCCGCCGCAATTCAAAGTAAAATTCTTTTATCTTTTTAATTGTCTAATATTGTTGTGTGCTTTGTTTGCTCATTACATTGTAAGTGGACCACAAATTTTGCCCCATTTAGCAGCAAACATTGTGACTTATTGTGCATACAAAACATTCTCTGAACTTTGTCTTTTTTTGTTGTATTTTGCTATCTCCATGCGGTAGTCCGCAAACTGAAGGTCAACTGCCAGACCGCAAATCCTTTTGGCAACACAAAGAGGCTTTGTGTTTGGCGTGTTTAAAAAGTATGTATACGTATGTACCACAACATACTTAAGTCAAGAAAGAGCGCGAATTGAAGGGTTCTATATGTATCACACATACAAACATTAATATGTTATCAACCATCCGGAAACTAACCCTACAGAGAGCGTCTGAATTGAAGAACTTTTGTTTACAGGCAGCTGCGTTATTCAACTTAAGATTTGAAAATAAAAGAATTCAAAAAGGGGAAGACTGCACGCTGTCAAGCCTACCCCCTTAAAACTGGAAGGAAGCTCATTAGACTGTTGATTCAGAAATTGTCGTAAATCATTTCGCTCTGACCTTGAATACATATCGCATATATGCGCTCTACTATAATTGTATGGCGGGGCAACAAAGAACCTTGTTGGAGAGCCAAGAAATAAAAAGCTAGAAACACAATCCAAGCATAATTCACTTGATTGAGCTTAATTCATTCGCATAGTACGCATTTTGCTTGACAAAACATATTTATATTCTTCTTTTTTTTACATTTTCTTTTGTCAGCATTGCAATAATTTCACTACTCTCTCTTTGGTTTTGTGTCTACAAATCATAAAAAAAGTGAATAATAAGTTATACATTGTGTGTTATTGAAATACCATTGCATTGTTATTACGATAGTCAGACATCTGTTTCGTTCGAGATCAGTTCCTGGTTCATGACTGTCTTCAGCGTATTCCAAAGTTGCGTATTCCTTTGCGTAGTCATCAATTTAGGCTGCTGTGGTTTGTTGTTGCTCCTGGGTAGTTGTCGATGCCGCCGAGCTGGCCTCGGGCGCCTTCTCGTTAATGGCCAACCAGGGACAACGTTTCTGTAGTTCCATGCGGTACCTGGGATGACTTATGGCATACACAAACGGATCTATGCAGGCCACAAGCTTGCAAGTACAGGCCGGTATCATAGTCGCGCCTGGGGTCAACAGACTGCGATCTCCAAAGGCTCCAATCAGGGACATAACGCCGTATGGTGTCCAGGATACGAAAAACAGAAAACATATTGTTATTGCCGCCTTGGCAATGCGTATCTCGGCTGTCTCCTTGCTCTTGTCCACATTGGAACGCAGAGATTCCACATTCATCTTCTTGGCCTGCTCCCGCAGCGCTTTCTCGTGGCTGAAAACATGTCCCACTATCTGGCTGTAGTAATACATTATCATCAGTGTGGGGCACACAAAGCTGAAGAAGAATATGGTGCCCACAAACAAACGCGTATCGAAGTTATCCGTGAGATAGTCAAAGGTGCACGATGTCAGATAACCCTCGGGTACAAAGCGATCCCAGAACTGTGTCAACGGCAGCACAACCCATGGAGTACAGTAGAGCCAGATGATGATATTCATGACCACGGCCTTGGTGAAGGTCATATTTCGATTCATTGGCTTGGTGATCACATTGAAACGATCGTATCCAATGGCTGCATTGGTCATCCCTGCTCCGATGCCTGAATAAGAACCAATGGCAGCGAAGACTTGGCATCCCGTGTTGCCCAAAGCGAAGCCACGATGGAAGCTGTTGTAGATGAAGATGGGCGCCTTAAGGCACATGATGAAATCGAAGACAGCCAAATTCAGCACAAACATATTGGATGGTGTGCGCAGAGGTTTCGAAGTGCTAAAAATCCAGATGACCATTCCGTTGCCAACGGTCGAGGCGCAGAAGAGAAAGATATAGAAGACGCCTAGCATATAATGCATGGAGGCTGGTGGCTCTAGTTGAGTTAGCCAATGCTCCGGTATATACTGTATCTGATCCGGTGGCACATTCCAGCCCAAGAACTGCAGATCCCCGCTGCCCGAGACACGTGCCTCCGGCCTGAGCGCAGGACTCTCACTGGCATTGCACAACGCCCCTGCGGCGGCGTCCACCATGTTGCACCAGTCTGTCTCTGGCTAAACACACGTTCCAAACTTTTGCCTTATGGTTATTTGTCGTCAATCACAGCGTATTTTATACCAGTCAACTAATTGAATTTGTCTCTGGGTTTGCGTGTCGACAAATACTTTTTTCTGCTAACTATGCATTTAGCGGAATTGTCTCCGCCCCCCTGCCATGAATTTTAGTGGCTAGATTTGCAGAAAATAAAAAGGCAGTTGGTTCAACTTGCGGTTTGGCTAGTACTTGTAATTCTTGTTACTTTAGTTAAGTTTTTGATACTACTAAAAGAAAGACTATCAATTTTGATCTTACATAATGTTTGTCTTCATTAAGCTTTCTTTATATTAACTATATACATAAGTACATGTATTTTGCTTATATTAACCTTTCTTCTCTTTGTCTTCATCTTGCAGTATTGCAATGGCGGCGATTTGGCGGATTACCTGAGCGTCAAGGGAACTCTGAGCGAGGACACTGTCAGGCTGTTTCTTAAACAACTAGGTAAATGATTTGTGTATTAACTGTAGAACAGAATTATAGCTCCTTCTGTTCCTAGCTGGTGCCATGAAAGCACTTTATACCAAAGGAATTGTGCACCGTGATCTCAAGCCACAAAACATTCTATTATCGCACAACTACGGCAAGACTTTGCCTGCACCATCGAAAATAACACTTAAAATTGGTAAGCAGAAAATGTGTATAGCAGCTCCAGTTTACAGGGTATAATATGTATTTGAATTGCAGCTGATTTTGGATTTGCACGTTTTCTTAACGATGGCGTCATGGCGGCCACTCTGTGCGGATCCCCCATGTATATGGTAAGAATAAAATACTAGAACTCTTTAATTACATTTTCATTTACATCTTATTGTTTACTACCAGGCACCCGAAGTCATTATGTCTCTCCAGTATGATGCTAAGGCAGACCTCTGGTCGTTGGGAACCATTGTCTATCAGTGTCTGACGGGAAAGGCTCCTTTCTACGCGCAGACGCCCAACGAGCTGAAGTTCTACTACGAGCAGAATGCCAATCTGGCACCCAAGTAAGACCCAAGAGTCTAAATCAATCAATAAATGTGGAATATATATTAATGTTGCGTTTTAGAATACCCCATGGTGTGTCGCCTGATTTGCGTGATCTATTGCTGTGTCTGCTGCGTCGCAATTCCAAGGATCGTATATCCTACGAGGACTTCTTTGTGCATCCCTTTGTGTTGGGCAAGAAGGCTGTTGCGTCGCCGGGTAAATAACGAAAACTGCTCAAGAGAAATCAAATGATTGACAGTATTTGTTCTTTGCAGTTGATATGCCGCCACTCTCCAGTGGCACGCCTCCGAGCAAGGCCAAGAGTCCTATGCAGCAGCAGCTGGAGCAGGAGTTGCAATTGGTCAAACTCGCCGAGCAGCAGCAAAAGGAACGCGAGGAGCAGGAGGCTGCACAGGAAGAAGAGAACACCGGTAGGAAGATGCAATTTGATGCGCTTCGAGAGCCACAAATAACAATTCTTTCCTTCCAATTGCAGTCTCTGTGGTAGCTAATCCTGCTATTTGTGCCACCATTACTAATGTTGGTGTGTTGTGCGATAGCGAGAACAACAGCGCCTCGTGCAGTTCGCATGACGACTCGGATGACTTTGTGCTGGTATCCAAGGATCTGCCAGAGGATCAGCGCTTGGGCCAGGCAGCGGCACCTCCACCAGTTCGCCAGCAGCCCCAGCAGCAGCAGCCAACACAAAATCAATCAAGTCCACCGCGTCCCAGCAGTTTGCCCATTTCAGAGCCGAAGCCCGTGCCAGCACCGGCGCGACGTCACTTGGCCAATGCCGCAGCCGGTGTCGGCTCTCCTGGCAGACAAGGCGGCATACCGCTTACAGTGGCTACTCTGGCAGCGGGAGGGCATCAAATTCCACGTTCGCAGCCCATTAGTGTGAAGCAGCCGCGTGCAGATCACCGCAAGAGCAGCGTCAGTAGTGACATCAATTCAATTTCGCCGCCGGCGGTACAGTTTGCAATTGGCACACCACCAACTCGAGTCCGCTCGGCGTCTGGTGGTTCGTTGTCGGAGACACCGCCGCCACATGCGCCCAGCACATGGCAAGTGTCGCCCGGACACTCTCAGTCCCCGTTGCGCAGGAGTGGCAACAGTTCGCCGGTGCTTCCGTCCGCAGCGCTGAGTAAGTTACCAACTCTTGGCAGCCCCACGTTGATGGTGGCACCTGGCTCACTGGGCTCTATTGGCTCGGCTGGCAGTGGATCGGAGAACAACAATCATCACATGTTGGGACCGCGCGCCTTCACGCTGCCCGAACTGGGTGCCACTGGTGGTCTGCAGAGTTTGCTGGATACAGCAGTTGGTGCTGGCGGGCCGGGCAGTGAGCCCATTGCATTCCAGGCACCAGAGCTGTCAGAGGAGACGTTGATGGATCGCGAGCACAACGAAACACTTTCCAAGCTCAACTTTGTGCTGGCCCTTACCGACTGTATTCAGGAGGTGGCCGACTCGCGCTGTGCCCCGCTCTCTACACTGATGGTTGCTGGCAGCCAGACGGCCGCTGAACAGCATCAGATTCCACCCCATGCTCCGGAGCACTGCAAGCGTGCGGAGCGCCTGGTGTTGCTTGTGCGTGCCCTTCAGTTGCTATCATCCGGCCTCAACTTGGCCACCCAGCAGCTGCGCAACGGACAGTTGAAGCCGTCTTCTAACGTGAGGAACGGTAAGTTAGATAACACAGGCCCACAAAAAAAAAAAGTTTTATGATCTGGGTAAGCGGCATATGCAGTTATATGTATTTTGGGTCGCTGAATCCGAATCCGAGGTCAGAATTTCGCCATCACGTCTGGACTTTGACATAACCTCACAAAACTGAAAAACCCTAAAATATCCCCCAAAAGATATAGATTCCTGATCTGAGCATGCGATATATGTTTTATCATGTGTTTTGTCGTTCTAAGTCCGAATCCGATGTCAAAATTTACGTAGCACTTCTGAGTTTCGACTTAACCTCAAAAAACTCTACAAATTTTTGAAACCCAAAAAAATAATGAGGGGTCGTGATCGGGTCATGCGATATATGTTTCTATATGTTTTTAGACCTTCCAAATCCGAATCCAATGTCAATATCAGCCAATCAGGTCTGAATTTCAACCTAACCTAAAAAATTTTTGAAAAACTTCCAAAATTTTGAATTTTTTGATAATTTATTACTGCATTTGTGCTAATATGTTGAATTACGTATATAATTTATGTTTTTTGTTAGTTAAAATACAGTTTTGAAGTAATAAATCATTACTCATATGAACCAATTTTGAATACTGATAAAATAATGCTCAAAAGGGGGTATATTCAAAAAGAAAGCTTCTTTTATATTAAATTTGAATACACCCTACTCCAATAATAAAAAAAGTCAAAAATTTTGGAAGTTTTTCAAAAATTTTTTAGGTTATGTTGAAATTCAGACCTGATTGGCTGATATTGACATTGGATTCGGATTCGGAAGGTCTAAATACATATAGAAACATATATCGCATGACCCGATCACGACCCCCCATTATTTTTTTTGGGTTTCAAAAATTTGTAGAGTTTTTTGAGGTTAAGTCGAAACTCAGACGTGCTACGTAAATTTTGACATCGGATTCGGACTTAGAAGGACAAAATACATGATAAAACATATATCGCATGCTCAGATCAGGAATCTATATCTTTTGGGGGATATTTTAAGGTTTTTCAGTTTTGTGAGGTTATGTCGAAGTCCAGACGTGATGGCGAAATTCTGACCTCTAATTCGGATTCAGCGACGCAAAATACATATAACTGCATATGCCGCTTACCCAGATCATGACACTTTTTTTTTTTTGTGGGCCTGTGTAATCAATTGTCCAATTAGTTAGTGTTGATCAATTTTATTGCATTCATCCTGTCCAGCTGTATACGCCATGAACGCCAAGTATCGCAGCATTCTGTTCGAGTCAAAGCGACTCAATGGGAGCGGACTGCTCCAGAAGGCGAATGCATTTAATATAACGGCGGATAAGATACTCTATGATTATGCCCTCGATATGGTAAGTGAAACTAAATCGTTAAACCGGATAATTTCTAATTCATTGTTAATTTTGTTTTACAGTGCCAGGCGGCAGCATTGGATGAGCTTCTTAAGAATACCAAGAACTGCTTCGAACGCTATAACACAGCACACATTCTGCTGCACTCATTGGTCCAGAAGTGCACCCATCCACAGGACAAAATGCTGCTGAACAAATGTACGTACGATAAAGAGATAATTGAACTTGAATGCAAACTAGAAGAGAATTATATAAATATGAATGCATTATAGAAAATTTGTACATTTTGATATCATACAGAGTGAATGTTAAAAGTTGTTAAATTTACATTATTTCCAGATCGTGATGCGGTTGAGAAACGTCTCAGCATATTGCAACAGCATGGATACATATATGTAACCGATGAGAATGCCTAAGATGGCGGTGAGAGAAGTGAGAGATAATGGATACGAACGAAGCAGCATTGTCGACAATTCCTTAAGTTATTTACCCCTTCAGTTGAGCGTTCAACATGTGATTAAAGCAGAACTACGAGAGCTCTACAAGTATATACAGATGCCTAACCACACATCATCTACACACACACACTTAGTTAACCGTGATTTAAACAGACAGACGTCAGATCTTAGTTGAATAATGTGAGAAATTTTAAAGCAGCCAATCAACCTACAACTGAAAAAATGTCCAATGTAAATAGTTTGTGGTATTGACGTAGTTTTTGTTTTCTTATATATTTTTTTGTTAATGCTTATGAAAACGCCTGCTCGACGCCCACGTAGTTGTTAAGCTATAAATATATATACAAACATACAAAATAATAATATAAATAGAAGTATATTTCCATTTATTATGATTACAATATAAATATATGTATGAAAAAGAAACGATAATCATGATAAAGTTTATGGGCAATCTGCAAGCCAAACTCAGTTTAATCTATGTTTATAAACAACACAACAATAGGTGCAGGCAACTTTGATTCAGTTGGTTCACATAGTTCTTATGTATGTATTTATTTATATATTTTGGTATTCCTTTATATACATACAACACAACACATGCGTATCATATTTATGGCTGCACTACACAAACAATATATATTTGCATATGTATGTAGAATGTGCTATGTTCATAGTTTTTAGTTAGGTTTGCTCTCAAACATACAAATTATTAATCTTAATTAATCGTGAATATTTACAGAAAATTAGTTTTTCTACAAAAATCCCCCACAAATTTAAGATCTTTACGTATATACACATGTATATGATATGCAAAAACAACACACATACACACGCGCATAAGAAAGTGTATAAAAACAAAACAAAATGCAAAAACTAATAAAATGACTACAAAAATGAAATTCAAAATATACATAAATATAATTGTTTTTATTAATATGGAATTAAAAGAAAAAAAACCTATCCAGATTACAATATTATTTCCGCTCAATATATTAAATTTGTTTTTTTTATTGGTTGAATTAGATTTAAAATTTTGTCTAAAAGCGATTCTTCTTGTTACTATCGGCAGTAAGGTATAATCAGAACTATCAATTGTCAACTCAGTCGCAATCAGGGCTTTTCCAGCTGGTCTTATTATCTAGATATTTCAAATATGTTTGCGGCGATCAATTATTTCCCTCCAGGATAGAACTGCGTAGATTGATAATATGTTGGAATTATATTTCCCACATAATTTGGGCGTCCCAGAAAGTTTGGTGAAGGCATCTGAGGTGGCAGCGGAGGCGGCATAAGGACCGAATTTTGAAATGACATCCATTGATTCTGCAATTCTTCATTAGTTAGCTGGGGCTGGGGTAGTGAAGCTGTGGAACCAGCTGAACCAGCTGTACTTCGGTCAGTGGCACTCTTGGATTTGTTTGATTTTTGTAAAGCGGTCGAACTTCTCTTCGATTTCGTTTGCTTCTCAGCCTTATTACCTTCTTCCTTATTATTCGAAATCGATTCTTGATTTGGCAATGGACACGGGCAGGGGTTGAAAGGGTTGAAAGTATTGCAGGGATTGCAACTGTTGCAGGAATTGCTACAACAACATGCTCTACACCAATAATAGTAGCCGGTGTATGGATTGTAGCAACACGTGTATTGAGGCCGATGACAATACATTGATGAATTGCAGCATCCTCTGCAGTTGTTGTTGTTTGCTGCTGCATTATTGTCGTTGGCATTTTTATCTGACTCGCTACAATCATCCTGAGATCTGCAAATGAATTAATGTTAGTTCCTAGTATAATTGTTGGTCCACGAGTTACTTACTGTGATTGTTTTTCGGTATTGCAACCACAATTGCGAGTTGGCCTAAATGAATTCCTGCAACTGGGATTTGCCACAGTTGATTTTTTCGATGTTGCTGTCTCACGATTCAAGTCAGTAGATACAGTAGATGGTCGCTTAGAGCTTTGCTCTTGGTCACTTCCATTCGCCGACATTATTATGGGTAGCAGAATATTGGAGTTATTTGGTGGATTAGGAACTCCGAGCGAATCGCAAATGCTGACAAAATTAAAAACCTATATCAATATTTCATATTTTTAATTGTTTTTGTATTTTTTTCTTTAGATTTTTTGTGTTGTGTTTTTTGAAATTCTATGTTATTAGATATGACTTAGAACTCACCGCTCTATAACTTTTGGTGTGGCCTCGGTCCATTTAATGTTACAAACACACTCACCCTTCTTTCTCTTATCCGAATTATGCAAAATACTTGGACTGTAAAGTACAAACTGAGCTTAGCCCAGTATTCTCTTGTTTATATATTGAGAACTTACCATACTCTGTTTTGTGTATTCAATAAGTCACATGTTGACCCAATTCTATTGGATTCTCTCGAGTTTTTCGAACATGGGCAAATGTTAAAGTTACTTGGGGCCGCCGTTGGATTGGGGAATCCGCAACACATATTTGGACAGCAGTATGGAAACATCTGACTCGGTGGTGGTTGATTACATGGTTGGTTTGGTTGATTACATGGCCCACAAGAATCTTGTTGCCCCGGATACTCCGTTGGCGCAGATTCGTCACTCCATGGACACAAATTATATTCGACGCCTGTGCAGGGATCAAACCTTACATCTTTCTTGGTCGGCATACCGGCGGCAGGTACAGCGGCCCATTCATTTCTCTCGACAGCACAGTTTGGTGCTATCAGACACGGTCCCTGATCTTGGCACATCAAATTGGCGTTTGGGTCCGCACAATTTCTTGGATTAGCTCCGGTTTTTCTAGACCTGCATTTATTATCATCTTCGGAAACGGTTCTGCAGTCAGAATTAATTTCGGGTTCATTTCTGCATGCATTTCTAAAATTTGTGGCTTTACAATTGTAGTTTCTTGTGATAATTTTTGGTCTTCTAATATTACAGCTACAAGGTTTTTTTGCACATTTTGGATCCTTGCATAAAAAACTAGGTGGCACCATATTTGAGAATTTCTCCTCGACACTCCATGGCTTTTGTTTTGGATACTCCGTAAGACAAGAACCATTACGATCATAACAACATGGAGAGCTATGGTGAATATCAATTGTGAACGTTATTCCATAGCTGAATACAAAAACTTACCACCCACTGTTACAGGCAGCACAGTCGTCATAACTGAAAAAAACCAAGGAATTGGTTAAAATAGGCAAATACAATGCGGACTAACGGATTTAATAAACTCACGAATTCACACGACAGTCACACATTCCCAACCAGTTTTTTGTCGGTTTAAATTAAACATAACATAAAATTCACATAAAATTTACACACAATTAACAAATAATAACAAATATTTGAAGTGAAAGTCTACTAAGTATAATACACCAAGAAAACACTATGCTTGAAAAGATGAGGGTTATGGAGATCTGGAGCACTTAATTTGCTGGCACACTTAATTTGCTTAGTGATTTGCATGGAATAGCTTTTAATCGATATTATTAATGTATTTGTATTATCGATTTCTCTTTAATCATCGTAAAGTCATTCTCTCTCATTCCTTTTCATTACAAGTGCAACAACGTAAGTTTTAAAATTTCCAAAACTTAATCTGAATAAATCTCGAAATTTCTAAGAGGTCCATTTTTATTACTCAGTAGAAACTCTGCCAAAAGTCTAGTTCACCATAAACTCATCTCATATGTACATAAGAATAGCTTTTATAGTCTTTGAATTTATTATGGTCTTTATATGTAAAATATACAGTCTGTCAAGTAACGCTTTACACAAATGTACATTACATTAACATGTGCATTTGAGTAAAGTGTTACTTGACTGTTTGTATATACCCATTCTGTTAAAAAACAATAAAATGCATGGTCTAATAGTCTAGCTCTTTTTTTGAATTCAAACTAACTATCCTTTCATTTTTGCAATATTTAAAGAATTTAAACCAACATCTTTGCCTGCAATAGTTCAGTGATTCCCAGGTCGAACTTGCCTTAAAAATTTAACGCAATCAGGGCTGCACGAGTGTGTTCAAAATTTTCGGAATATGTTGACAAATAAATTTAAACGGCACTATTATTAAACTGGTAGCATACGGTGAGCACAATGCGCAAAAGTGGACCGAGAAGCGGCTCCCCGATGCGCGACTATTTTGTTTCCGACAATCCCCTGTTGAAGCGTGGCCCATACTCCATTTCGCGGTTCCCAGATAATGATCGCAAAGCGGGCACTACCCGCTGTGTTGTTACAGCGACGAGCCGAAATCATAAACGTTGCAAGCTCGGCATTGTGAATAAAACTACTCATGCGCCGAGTACTACAAGGGTAAAGAGCTCGTATCGGCCTTTGGTCAGATCGGATCGCATGCAGGGACCTGTGTCACGGCAAGTCCGCTCGATCAAGACCATCCGGCAACTGTGCACCAACGAAGATGAAAAAGATGACAAGATTATCATTTCCAAAGTGGACAGCGAGAGGTTTGCGACAAGAACTCGCAAAAAATCATTACATTTGGCACATAGTCCGACGCCGCATATTACAGTGCTGGCAACTAGTAGAAGACGGTCAAGTTCTCCTACTACAAGTCAACCGCAAAAAGGAAACGTGAAAAACAAAGCTGACCCTACGAAACTAACAGGAAAGATGGGCATAGAGAATCCACAACCACAAGTTATGGTAAACGAGCAGTCTGTAGAGCAGACAGTTAAAAGGCAGTCCGAGCCCGAAGCTGAAAAAGCCAGAATGGAAGAATTGATAGAAACCAAAGCGAAGAAGGCATTCGAAGATCCAGAAATAATAGAATGTAAATGTCCAGAGCCGAAACCAAAGATAGTGTCGGCCAATTGTTGTCCGCCCACTATATTGACACTGTGCGATGAGTGTAACAATAGAAACGGTATTGGAAAAAAGATTATAACCTCTTGCGAGGTTACTGAAGCACATTACTTAAGGTAAAACTACAGTAACTATTCGATACTGTGCATTCTTTAAAAATATAAATTTTTAGCTTTGATCCGCCAGATCTTCCAGAGCTTCCGGCCCAGGGTAGCACAGCACCTTATTGTATATCACATGTCATGGGGATGCCACAAAAACAGCAGCCCCGTCCTTGTAAAAGTAACTATGATAATTTGCCACCGACGCGACAGTCACAGTGTGCAGGTCCTTGGAACAGGCACAGTTATAACAATTCATATGGCAGCTGTCCTATGTCCAATTACATGCAACAACAGCAAAAGGTGCCGAGGAACAGCAACTTCAGTCAGCATCAGTTGCAGCAGCAGCAGATGTACCAACAGCAGCAGCAGTCGATGTACCAACAGCAGCAGCAGCAGCAGTCGATGTACCAGCAGCAGCAAGAGTCAATGTGTCAGCAGCAAGAGCAGCAGAGACAACAGCAGCAAAAGTCAATGTGCCTGCAGCAGCAACAGTACCAACAGCTAACGAAGCACTTGCAGCAGCAACAGGCAAAACAGCCAGTGTATCAATATGAGCAACCGACACTTGGTCTAACAGAGTTGCTGGCACAGCAGCTGCAGCAGCATATGGAGGTGTCACAGAATAAAATTCCATCGTATCAATCAAGTCCAAGGTCGCAAACTTATTATTGTCCCTTCGACAATCAGGCGGAATGTGACTGCTCATTGAGAGATCAGACGGAGGCCTCGTCATGCTGTGGCTGCTCCTGCTCATCAACAATGGCAGACGATAATTCGCCAGATAAGTGGAATGAAGTAGCTGAATCCCAAAGATGCCAGAAGGATATATCTGTGAAGCTAGAGGATGCCGTGCGATGTCCGGAGAAATGTAATGTTACCTTTCACGAGAGTGCCTTCTGTAATCCGCATCTGGGACAAACTATGGCATTTACTTGTTGCAACATGCCAACAACAGCAGAATCAGCTGCTACTGCAAACAACCTTGCCGCAAATCCTTCATCTGATGCATTTTCCAGATCGGCACAACCACAACAGTTCAATGCACAGATTCAATATCCTTCACAGCAGGCCCAAAACCTTTACCAACTAAATATGCATCCGAACAATCATTACTTTCAGCATCAGCCATGTTGTTGGCAACGGTACGCACAGATGCGCTTCATGATGCCACGCTTTTGGCCATGTCAGTAGAATAATAACAAAAAGCCGACCTTTTTAAGAAATAATAAGAGAGAGAGGAGAGTTCGTAATGTAGCGTACCGTGTACAGTAGTAATGGTATACTATATGAACCGACTTTATGTACAGAGAGTACGCTACATTACGAGCTCCACAACTTAACTTGACAACAATTCTAGAATTATCGAATAAAATCTGAAACCATGAAACCACACATTTTTTTAGCTCATATCTCTTAATGGATAAAAAAGAAGATATGACAAACAAATACAGGATAGCACTTGAATTTCTTGTCAAGCGTTTAAAATCAAATTAATTATTACAAGGTTTCGGCCCAAAATTGTGAAATTTTCCTTCTGGAGCTGTATAAAGTTTTGCCTCCTCTATTTGCAAAGCGGCAACATATTTCGTTAAAATTGCAGATTTTCTATTGACAGCAATCGACGTTTTGTTTTAATTGAAAATGTGTAATTTCAATAGAATATGGTACAATAATGTACAAGGCTGCAATTCCTGTGGTTGCTGCCACCAGCAATGGCATAACGGCTGTAACTGTTGCATGGGGATGAGGAATTGCTACGGGAACAGGAATCTAAACTCTTTTATACCCAATCAGCAGGGTAGCAACATGGTTTCATCACAATTTGGCGCACCTCACAACTGTTATCAGGCTCCCTTTACAGTCAATAGGGGATTGGGCAATGAATTCGTGTCCAGGATTAGGTCATATAATTTCACTAGAATAAACTTAAATACACAAGATGACAACAAAATGGCCGCACCGCCATCTGGAGTATTTGGAAATCAGTCTTTGTGTGCTCAGCGCTCTGCACCCACATTTGGAACGCGAATAATGCCAGTGGAAGGTAGAATATGTGAGTCACAAGTTTGTATATTATTAAATCAATCACCAAAACTTTTGCATGTTGAAGAGAGCATAACGATGCCTTTCACCACTGAAAGACCAATACAGTCATCTGCTATAGGACCTATATTCTCATCCCAAGAAAACTTTAATAATGAAGATAGAACAACATTAAAGTCAGGCACAGAAAGCACGAAGTCGTCGAAAACACAAGAAACACCTAAGAGTAATAGAATGGTGGGTTATGGTTGCATGAACAGTGAACCAGAAATGGCAAATTCCCCATCTAACGTAAGTCAGTCTACGTATACTGTGGGCTCTATGCCGACAATCGAAACACGAGTTATTCCGACAGGTGATAGAATACGTCAACCGCATGCAATAATGCACTCGATAGATACACATCCCGAAGTCAGTTCATTAGTTAATTCATCTCCGAAAATATTGACTGTTGAAGAGAGCGTAGCAATACCCTCAACCACTGTAACACCTATGCAGTCATCTGCTGTAGGATCTATATCTTTAGCCGAAACAACAGAGTCCTTGGATGTATCAAAACCATCCTCACAATCTCTATCTACAAATTATACTCAAGGAATGAACGAGGAAAGTAAGATAGTTGAGCCATCTTTAAAACCCATAAAGATTGAAGATAGAAAAACATCGTCAGGCACAAAAATATGTGAGCAATCATATACAAAGAGCACTATTTCTATGAATATGCAAGGGTCACAAAAGAATGATAATGTGGGTTATGGTTCCATGAACTGTGAACAGTTACCTGATAATCAATCTTCGTGTTCTCAGTCGGTACAAACAGTCGGTGCAAATGTAATACCGCAGTCGCTTCTTGAAGAAAGCATAGGAATGTCCTCAATTACTGAAACTAAAAAGTCATCTGATGTAGGATCTATGTCTACAGAATGCCAGGATAAAGCAATATCAACAACTTCTACAGTAAATAAGGTAGTTCAGACATCGTCAAAGCACATTCAGAATGAAGGTAGAAAAACATTATCGTCAGACAAAAAAAGATATAACCTATCATATACTAAGAGATATAAGTCCACTCAAACAGAAGATACGCAAAGTAATGAAAGGATGGTGGGCTTCGGTTTGAAGAGCAGCGAAAAGTTACCTGGAAGTGAATCTGTTGCATCAGATAATAACGAAATAAGCTCAAGAAATACAGAGGATGATAAACCTTACCCCAAATTTAATACCAGCATAGAAAACAAAACCAAGCCTTCGAATAAGGTTATGAGGAAGATACCATACCATACAGAAAAATTAAACAGTAAGGCAACATCTAGAATAAATTCTTCAAAATATCAAAATATGGTTGGACAATATGAAACCAAGATGTCGAGTAAGCCCTGTGGAAGATGCATTAACAGAAATTTGTGTATGAAAAATGGTTTGCAGGTAGTTATGTAAAATATACCATATTTCATCTGTTTAACATGGGAATCTTCCTACCCAATATTGTTTCTCTGCAGAAAATCTGTTTTTGCAAACCCTTTAATGGAGAGGAAATGAGACTTGAGAGTATGTTAATGCGCGAATCAACAGAAGGTGCTGAAGCCTTAAATACGCAGCCACTCAAAAGCAAAAACATCATAGACAACACTATTGCAAATAAGACAAAAGAATCCAAAAGACCAAAGCAATCAAAACAGCCTGAGAAAAAGCTGGAGAAAGTCAAAGGAAAGTCTAAGCAAAATAAGAAGCCCAAATTGATGTCTTCTGCAGACGAGCTGGTCGTAGCTAAACAGAATTCCCAGGAAAACACTGATATATGGTAAGCAGCAACATAAACTTTGATTTTCTATAAATCTACAGTATTAAAATGTGTCCCAAAATAGGTTCAGATGCAATGTGCCCTTACGCCTGAGTATACCTAATGAAATCACTTTGGAACATCTCCTGCAATCAACTAATTGTCCCTCCTTGGCAAATAATAATAACGGCAATACTTGTCCAAAAGCTGAGATGCAACGCATCACAATACACCCAATGTGCATTAGAAATGCTGAGGATCCATCGCTGGCTACAGGTCCGTCTGCAAATATTGCACCGCCTCCGCCTCAGTCCTTATGCTCGAATTCACAACCAATGGAGAAATCTCTATTCTCTCCTTATTTTCAGAATTCGGCATTGCCTTTTTTCCCTAATTCTATGCCAGGTCCATTTCAAAATTTGGGACCGACATCTTTTCAGGGTAATCTTCCACCGACTTTGCCAACTTCGTCTTCACCTAACCCGGTTTCGTCTACAAATGTGTTTTCATACCCAAATACATTTTCATATCAGCCCTACTTTCCATATAAGCCTAAGAAACCTGTCTTGCGTGCAGAAAGAAAACATAAACAGAATAAAAAGAAAGAACATTTTAGGAAGAGGACCTGCAGACAATGGTTAAGTGAAATGTTTTGTTTCAAAAAAGTTTGGGAAAACTGTTTGTGCGAAAAGCTCTCAGTTCCTTGCCGCCTTTGCTATTGTAATTGCAAAATTAGGAGCAAAGAAGTACAGACTCCGATATGTCGATGCAAAGAGTGTACTCTGCACTTAAGGAAAAATGAAATTCAGAAGCAAAACACTCCTCGTATCAAAACGAAACCTAAGCGAAATAGAGTTGAATCAATAAGCACCGAAAAAGTGAATAATTCTGGGCAAAAGAACTGTACACAACAAAGCAAATTGAAGTCTACAAAAACAGAGAGGGGCTCAGATGAATCTTTTGTAGTATCAGTAAAGTCAAAAACTCTAAGCGACAACTCAAAAAAAACGAAGAAAGACAAGCTTTCAAGGACTGAAAATTATAATAATACTAATGACCAAATCGGCAAATCAATATCAATAAAATCTGGGAAAGATGAATCAAAAGTTTCAAACGTGTTAAGGACTTTAAGTAATACGAATCCGAATTCTGATAGAGTTGGAAAGCAATTTCGATCGGTAGGAGGTGACATACAATTCAAGAGAATTAGCCGAAATAATGCATTTGACTTTCAGAATAGCAATTTGACAGCAAAGACCAAAAATAAAAAACTTGACTGTCGCAGATTAAAACAGAAATCAATGGAGTTCAGTAAAGCAAGTAATGGTAAAGAATATGATATAAAGTTAATTGATCCTGATATCTATAAGAATTGCACAACATGTTTGCCGAAAAGTAGTTCCAGTAAGTCTGTAAGTTCTGCATTGAACATATTTCTGGTTAAGCAGGAGAGCAATAATTCTCCTGCCTATCTCGAGGAATACACAATAACCGCGTGCGGCAGGTATCCCATACAGAATGAAGATTGTGACATGACAAGATTGAGCTCTGGCGTGGAAATTACTGAATGTTCTAACGACAAAAATGTGAGGAATGTGTTGAAGGATCTGAAATGCTTTTTTCAACAAAAGTCTGCAAGGTGGGTTACTATATATACAGCTTAAGTTTAGTTATATTTATTTTTATATATTTTAAGAAATGAGAATGAGAAAGACCGACTAATTGTCATGCGAAAACCAGATGAATGGTAAATAAATATCATCGTATTATTTCTTCGTTCCTGTTGCATTAATCAGTATCTATTTACTTAGGCGAGAACTAAACGGTTCACAACAGATATTGAAGATGAACAATTGTAGTTTTGCAAAGTTCGAAATCTCTAAACAACAAACCCAGAAAACAATGAAATATGAAGATTATAAAATTGCGAGTAATCATAGATTTCCAATTAGCAACAATAACAATTTTTGTCCACATCAGCAGATTGGTAAAAATTCCTCCCAGTCATTGAATAAGATTAATTTTAGTTGCCGCAATCGGAAAACAAACTATCCCATATACAAGCCGCAGATAAACAGAAATACTGCTACAGCCTCTTGTAAATGTACAAAATGCAATTACAGATGTTCCAGAAGTCAGAGAAATAAAAGAAATGATGCAGAAAATATAGTTTTCAGGAATCAATCCGAACAAGATGAAGAAGTAAATGTTCTGTTGAAAGCCCGTCGATTGCGTAACAGTAGTGTGGGACCTTCTATCTTGGAACAAGGTCCTGCACCATCAAATGGAACCCAGAAGAAATCTAAGGTTTGCATTTGCTCGCTAAAACTTCTGCAGACCCTGCGAGAGGAACAAGACTTACGGCAAGTGGAAGAAGAGAAACATACAAATTATAACAAATATTTTCAAAACTTCCAACAGAAACAAGAAAAGAGAAAGGCATGCAAATGTAAGAAGCGAAATATCCATCTTGAGCAGGATGAACAGTCTTCTGGCACAAAAGAGAAACCCACTCAACTTCAACAATGTCTTCAAGCTTTTGTGGAAACATGTGGAGAAGAGCAAGTGAGTTACTCTTTGTGTTGTCCTCAGCAACAGCAGCAGGAGCCTCAGAGCCAAGAGGAACAATTATTTCAACAAGAACCATTCCAGGAGCATCAAGAGATGGAACAATACAGTAATAGTTGTTTTTGCAACAACAACTCTAGAGATCATTCAGAGCACTCACTGAAAGATGAGGCTGCTTGCATTTGTTATGACAACGATTCCCAGAATATTCAACAGGAATTGAAATTTAAAAATCCACTTGAACCATCTGAGAGTTATCTAGAAAATCGCTATAACAATTCCCAAAAGCAACAACAGGAATATTATAACTACCTTCAACGTGAGGAAGAGAACAGGAATTTTGAAAACTTGGGTACATTTTCACCTCAGCAAGAACGTTATTGTTATGAAGCTGAAGATACCAGGGATGGGAACGACTCGCATAATATGCAACCACACCAGCAATATGCTGTGCAGTGTCCTCATTTAGTATGTTCTGATGACAATAACAGAATGAGGTATATTGATAACGATGAATTTACTAATCAAGAACAACAGGGAAATAGGTTTCAAGAAGAGCTCTCTGATAATCAAATATGCAGTGCATCATGTGAGAGTAGTCTAAAGCAATCCGAACAAAGAATGGTTTCTAATCAAGCTTACATACAGCACGAAGATAATGAAATATTAACACAGTATTCTCTTGAGGAAGTACCATCTGAAAATATTAAATTAAACTCCTACGTTTCCGACTTTGATGATAACTGCATGAAATATTATTCCCAAACACCAAATGAAGAGCAGCTACATATACCTCTTGACTGTACGTACTGTGGAAATGAATCTCAGCAACAATCGTACTTATCAGAGAAAACAGTGTATTTTCCCATTGATACCTCCTCTCAATATCAGTATCCACAATTAGACCATAATGTGAAAAACGAAAAGGAATGTATCCCACATCTATATTCCGATGTCCAAAAACTGCATAGAAACTCTCAAGAATCTGATAGAATGAGATATATAGACTGCGATGCTTTGCTTCAACAACTAGAGGAAGATAGTTTTCAAGAACAGCAATCTGAGGATCAGATATACAGTTGCAGTGCATCATGTAAGGGTGTGCTTATACAGCCCCCACCAAGTATGGTTTCAAATCAATCTTATATACAGAACGTAGATAAAGAAATATACACTCAGCAATCATATGAAGTACCTCTGAAATTACAGGAAAACTCTCTATCTCAAATACAGCCAGAGATTGGTCCGCTTAATTACTACGTTTCCGAATTTGATGATGAGTGTCTTTGCTCAGAATCTGGGAATAGTGAGACTGACTCCCATCGACTGTCTACAATATCAGAGAAAACACTGTACTTCACCAATGAAACCTCTTCTCAATGCCAGTATCCACAACTAGACCATGAAGCGCAAGAACAACAGGAATGTTATATACAATCAACATTTTGTGATGTCAACTGTTCCCAAAATATGCAGCAGCAGCAACAGGGACAAGAGTTGAACGGAAGTTTTCATGAATTGGATAGAATGATTTGTATTGACAGCGATGCTTTGCCTATTCAACTACAGAAAGTTAGATTTGAAGAACTTCTATCTAATAATAAAATATGTGAATGTGTTTCAAATCAAGCTTACCTACAGCAGGCAGATAATGAGATATTCACAGAGTATTCCCCTAAGAATGTACCTCATATGTTGAAGCTCAGCTCTCCATCTCAAATACAGCCAGTGAGTGGTCAACACAATTCCTACGCTTCCGACTTTGATTATGTGTGTCTTTGTTCAGAATGTAATTCTCAAAAATCATTACAGCTGGAAAAAAATGAACAAGAACACTCTTTACCATATGACTCAAGGTACTGTGAGACCGATGAAAAGACACTGTTCATTCCCACTAACACCTCTCAATGTCAGTGTCGACAACAGGACCATAATATACTACAACAACAAGCAACATATTCTGATGCCAACTATTTAAAAGATATACAGCAGCAACAAAATGGACAAGAACTGAACAGAAACTGTCAAGGAGCGAATATAATGAGATATATTGACTGCGATGTTGTGCCTGTTCAGCAACAAGACGAAGATCAGAATCAGATATTCAGTTGTAGTGGATCTTGTGAGGATTTTCTAAGAAAATCAATTTCAAATCAAGCTTCACAGCCTAAAAATGTTAAATTCAATTGTTATGACAATTATTTACATTATTTTGAAGAGCAACAACCTGAACAACAGGAAATTAAAAGTGGTTATTCGCTAAAAAGTTTTGAAAACTTAACACAATGTGCCAGGATGACACGGGACTACTGTGGTAATATTCAGAATCAGCCATTGGACTCTCTCTGTGAATGTCAGCTTACTACTTCGTTGGAAGAAATGAACCCAAACGAACCTAAACCACTTTTGCAGAGAGACACCAATGACATATTCTGTGCCACTTTACGACCATATGTAACACAGTCAACTTGGAATATGGCAGACCCAACTGACTCGAAACAAATTCCTGGTCCCTTGCAGGAAGCACAAAATCAGCTGATTCAACGTATTTCACGTAGTCCTAAACAAAAGAAGGGAGGTCTAAAAGAAAAGAAGCCCATGATACACTCTGGTTTTTATTGGAGACTTATCAAAAAATATGATATACAACCCATTCCTGATGATATTCAGTGTAATGTGCCATGTTCAAGAAAGAAAGAACCAAATTTTCAGGAAGAAAAAAGACAATAGTAGAAGAAAAAAATGCAACAGCACAAATAGATGATGAAGGAATACTACTGCAGGCAGAGGACAACTAAGTTTTATTCAAAATACGTTTAAATAATATAAATAATTCAACTATTAATCATCATTCTTCCAATATAATCATAGAAAAACACAAAAAATTCGGATGTATTTGCTATTTATTTGAGAACATGAATCTCCGAGATCTTTCGCTTATTTAAACAAAACTTATTACTTATATTATTTTGGGGAATCATGGTCTCCGGCTTCGGTAGCATCTGGGATGGTAGGTTTCAGTATCAGACAAGTGCGTCCAAAGCGTGCCACATAGAGTTTTGATGACGATGAAGATGTTTTGATGCCTCCCGCTCTGTGTCGCGGATAATGGGACAAGAGACGTCTCGCAATTTTGGGATAACAAGCGAACTTCGGACCTGTGAAAGGTACGTCAAAAGGTAGACCAGAAACACCTTCTTTCGGAAGTATCGCTTGTTTTGATTTTGCGTTTTTCTTTGCACGAACGCCTTGCTTGGGTACATTGGATGGGGCATTAGGCTGTGCCAGACCAGCCTTTTTTGTTTGCATATTTGAAATACTCTTGGAATAGGCACGCTGGATCAGCTGCTGCTGCTGCTGCTGCTGCTGCTTCTGCGCCTCTTGCTGATGTGCAATGGAACAACAACTGCAATTGCGACGCATACAACAATATGGACAATTCGGATTACCACATGTACACATGTTGCACGGGCCTAGAGAACAGTTGGGGCAGGGAGTAAATGGTCGGGGAGTCCAGTTTGGTATGCGATAGTCCTGCTGTTGCTGATGTCGCTGCTGTGCTGTTGCCTCCGGCAACATGCACGGTGCGGCACAGGGACCAAGAACTGTTTGGGCCAATGGTGGCCTCAATGAGGAACAACTGCTGCAGCAAGTGGTTGCTCCGGCTAGGTTACGATGCTGCATGCAAGGCGGCAACAGTTGCTGGCCACAGCAATTGCAGCATTTACCGCACAGGCAGTTGGGGCAGCAAGTTGGCATCACTTGCTGGAGTCCCATTTGCGGATGGAATGCAACCGACGGTGTTGCTGACGGCGGTGCAATCAAGCTGATGGTTACATGTGGGGCATCGACGGTTATTGCTTTTGCTGTCGATGTTGTTGGTGCTGTGGTTGTTGGCACATTGGCAGCTGGGGGGGTTGTTGCTGTCAATGATTGATCGTTCAACTGCTGCAGGGCTTGCATGATTCGCAACTGATTTAGTGAATTGAGGTTCTTCTTTTTGGTGGCACTTGGATTGAGGTTGCAGCGTGCATCCTTTACCTGGCAGCCACGACTGTGGGCATCCACCCGCGGATGCCGTAGCACATCATCCGTTTGGGAGCCCGTATGTGCGCCTATGTCGCTTGGCGAGGTTTGTTGCTGAGCATTGCAGAGGCAGGCTGAGGCCTGCAGTATATCTTCAAACCGTTTACGCACTTTCGTATCATCCAGCACAACAAAACTGGGTTTGCCGGGCACATTCTTATTGTGGCTCTTGGCCAATCCGTTATGCACTACATAACGTTCATCATGCGCCTCCTCCTCATCCGAGCTGCCAGCTTCTTCCTCAATTAGCGCAATGCGTATGCGCTGCTTAGCAGCTGCCCGCGTAAACTTTTGCTCTCTTGACTCCCCCTTGGGTTGAGTCACCTGCTGCTGACCCAGTACGGCAGGAGCGACCTCAATCTGTCCATCATCACTTATTGTTATTGTAAAGCTTCGTTTGACATTGCCTAGTTCGTTTTTGACTTCACCACGTGTATCGGCAATGTCCTTAAGCATAAACCTTACCGCCCCGTCCGACATATTTATCTTTTATTGATCCGAAAAAAAAAAAAATTTTTTTTAATTTTTATAGTATTAAAACATGTGAATTTGGTTGTAATATCAGACCTAGACTAAAGACTGACTAGTTTAATCTGGATAGAAAGCCAAGTTCAACTTACATACTTTGAAAAGCCTATGCTATGCTAAGAAGAATATTTTAGTCATATCCAACTTCGAATATACTTGTTGACACTTCATTTCTAAATTTGTACAAATTGAATAGATTTCGACTCGAATAGTTGCTGGAGGTGCAGTTCACAACTACAGTGGGGCAACGTTTGCTTAATTTCATCGAAAATCCATAGCAAAATGTTCTGCACTGAGAGTTGTGAACACGGCATGAATGCGACCTCGAGTGGTCGCGTAATAGGACAATGTAGATCATCACCTCGGATGCAGCAGGAGCCAGTGCAAATGGGGCAAGTGGGACAACTGGGACTAACGGTGTGTCAACCTCAACAGCCGAGTTGCAGCATGGGTTGCGTCCCAGTGCCAGCGCCCAATTTTTGGTTAGCCAATGATCTGGAGTCTCCGCGCTTGGGCATGTGCTTTGTGACCGAGAGACCAGAGGGCTTAAGGTAATTACGAGTACAGCTAAAGTATTGCGCCGACTTCTAGTTGAAAGTACGATATATTTCAGCATTGACTGTAGAGTGCCCATTCCAAGCAATTTCAATCTGGACGAGTGCCAAAGACCGGACAACGATATCGGCTTCTTGTTAATGCAGAGTGCCGTGCCGCCATATGTCGAGTTGATTAAAGATTCTGCAAGATCTGAAAAACTAGCAACACGTACTAGTTTCCCCTTTCAGGACAACATTTCTGCTGCTCAACCAAAGCCAAAGTTATGCAAGAAGCAACAGTCCTGTTGTAAGTGCCAGCAGCTGGAGCAGCAAGAGCTGCAACGGCAACAGCAAGTAGAGCAGGCACAGCAAGCAGAGCAGCCACAGCAAGCAGAGCAGGCACAGCAAGCAGAGCAGCCACAGCAACAACAAGCAACCGAGAATGCGTGCAGGGGGCTACCTTCTTCACTAGATAACCAGCTTATGGGCTACTTGGAGTCCATTGTAGAGATCATGCTGGCAAAAAGAGCTTCCTCTTTACAGAATCAGGATGAACAGCCAGAACAGTCATGTATGGGAGTCTTTGGCCTTATGCCCGTTCAACAGGCGCAACAGAATGATCAGCAGAACTTTGATCCTTCTTATTCAAATTCACCACAGCTGATACCACACTGTGCGTGCACTGGAAACTTGCCAACATCGGGCCAGACCTCAACTGTTAGATCTTCAGCCACATCATCCCAACCAGTCTCTGCTGACAGATCGCCACGAACTTCAACTGGTTCAGCCCCCTCAGCAACAGAGCCGCAGTCGAGCGCACCCAAGAGTTGCCCGTCGTGTTATTTATGCAAGAAACCATATCTAGAAAACGGTGCACCAAGCTCCTACAGTGATGTGGAAACTCAGACAATCTTCAACTCGTGTCCCACGTGCCCAACGCGGAGCCATGTCTGGCATCGTCCCCGTTGTTCTCATTGCTTCTGGTATCCTACAAAAATCCAAAGATAGTCAAATATAGTCGAGTTCAGTTTTTCCAAAAAAAGCTATACAAATTTTCAATGCAATAAATGTTCTTTTGTAATAACAATACTTCACTTTTTCGATTTTTAATGTAAGAAATATTTAATGGATTAAGCTAAAATTAATTCTAGACAATCACATTCAATATATTTTATAATAAAAATAATATACCTATATTTTGTAGTCATTAACTAGGCCTTGAACTTCTTGATTCCATATCATTCAAGTAGTTAGTTACATAGTTGCTTATAATGGATGTAATCGCAGTTTGTTCAATTTCATGATTGACTTGTAATCTGTCCAGGGACGAGCTTGTTGTCTCTGGTATTGCAAATCGATGGACAGCAGTGTTACTACCTCTCATTGCTGTTGTGGCATGCGCTAGGTTCGCATGTGGCTGAGCTGGATTGGCACCATATGGAGGGAGGGTATGATTTTGCCTCTGGTCGATGGTATGACGGCGTCGCATGATGCGCTTATCATACACACTGAGCTCGGGCCTGTGTGCGATGGCTGGAACCGTGTACAGAGTTGGTGGTGCAGGTGCAGTTACAGATGCCGCTGCAGGTTGTGGGCGATGATAAGGTTCCACTGCAGCATACGGTGTCTCTGTGTACTGAGCGAAAGCATCCTGAAAACATTGCAAACGTGGCTGATAGGAAGATGGCTGCAACTGGCGTAGGAAATGCTGCTGCTGCTGTTGCTGCTGGTACTGGTACTGGTACTGCAGGTGATGATGGTATTGCTGCTGCTGCTGTTGCTGCTGCTGCTGCTGTTGCTGCTGCTGTTGCAGTTGCTGCTGCTGTTGCTGTTGCAATTGCTGCCACTGCCAAGTTCTGGTCTGTTCCTGTAGCTGACGTTCTTTAGCTGCAATGTGTTGTTTGAGATGATCGAGACCGTTCTGGAGTTGCTGCTTCAGCTGCTCTTTTTGTGTCTGCAGATGCTCCTCCTGCTTTTTACTCTCGACCATTTTGTGCATGAACATGCGATGATAATGTGCATGCTGTCGCTCTTCCATCAGCCGACTTGCATAGACATCCTTGAGGCATTTGTTAATGCTCTTGAGCTGCTCATCTTCCTGGTACTTCAATCGCTGGTATTGCGCATTCAACTGTTGCAGTTCCTGTTGACTCGACTCCAAGTAGGAGGTATTGCAGTGCCACATTGTTGGTTGCTGTTGTTGCTCTGGTGGCGCTTGTGGACAGGCATATTGCACACAATGTTGCATCGTCCATTGATCCACAAGATTCAGATTTAGTGGATGTACAGCATTGATGCTGTGTTCCAAGCAATTCTCTGAGTGCATAGGCCTTTGTATCAGTGGCATCTGTGTGTATTGTGGCTCAGTTTGAGATCGGAAGCTAATCATAGCTGTGGTATTCGTCGACACACAGGACACATCAGCAACTTGTTGCTGTTGCTGCTGTTCTGTTGTTGTTGCAACAGATTGTTGCTGTTCTTGTGCTGTTGCTGCAAGATTTGAAGAATGCTCTCTCTCAAAAGTATTTGACAAGTGTTGAGGCAACTCGGAACTCGCAACCACGGGAACAGCGTCTCTTGTAACAACATTATCGTCTGCCTGTTGAGTCGATGCCTCTGTTGCTGGTACTGCCTCCACCTCAGTGTGCCCCACATGAATCTCAGCAGATTCCGTCAAGCTAATTTGCTGCGAATCTTTCAACATTCCCATTTTAATAATATTATTATTATAGTCCGGATTGTGCCAACGAAAGAGCTGCAACTGTTGTTTCTTTGCATCGTTGTCATCGTACCTGCTATAAAGTGAATAAAGTAAAAATATATTTGAAAAAGGAAAAATACAAATATGCAGAAGTCGCATACTCAGCTCTCGACATTTCTTTGTGATTATATTTGAAGTACTTACTTTAGATCCAAACTCAAAGATTTCCGTTCGGCATCACGACCTAATGATTCATTCTCGGGCAACGTCATTTCTTCGAGCACAATACAACATTCATCATCGTCGCTATAGAGTTGATTTTCATTCACTGTCTCGTTACTCAAGTTGGGCATACTAAGCGGCGTAGTCTGCGCAAGATCATTAGATTCGTTCATGGTGGATATCTCCAGTTTTGAGGTTTTGTTCATCAGTTCCATTCTGCTCCTTCGTTCGCTTTTCTTTTTGAGCTTTAATAGCTGGGCTACGTTTCGTGCTCGTCCGGATCCAACGCGAAATTTTAGCATTCCACTGATTCGATCCAGGGGACTTACAATCGTGCAATGCCGGCGCTTAAACAGGTCTCCACGAGCTAATTTCTTGGGTATGAATAGACTCTCGTTCGAATAGACACTGGCACGACGCTTTTTCGTCTCGGCTCTGGCAAAAGAAAATCGAATATATTGAATTAATATTCCAAATTATATCAGAAATTAGTTATGTTAAAAACTTACATAGAGAGCGAATGACGTTCTTCGAGAACAAGAGGCCTGTTCTCAGGCTTATTGGCTGCGGAGCTTTCATTTTGAATAACATTCATGTTATTTTTGCCATTCTCAAGAGGTTTTTTCTTTGAAACAGCTTCACGATCTTCCAAACTAGCGCTTTCCTTTTCTAAAGTCTGTTTTTCCTCTTCTTGTTTATTTTTATTTGGCCTGCACCATTATATAGATCTTTATTTATTCAATCGAATTTTAGGAACAACTTACGAAACAGGTCTGAGAGTTGCCTTTATAAGAAAATTATCCTCGTGCTGTACTTCTGTTTCTTCATTGTTATCCGTTCTATCTCGTTAGAGTATAAAGTATTTTTGAAATATTTTTATAAAATTTCTGAAATTTTCAAAGGTTTTTTTACAGTTGCATACCCAGAACTCCAGAGCTGCGATTCAAATTCTGACTTCGATTCGGACACGTTCTCGTCCATGTCGCATTGTGTACTGCCTTTAGTGGAACCCATACATTTCTCTTTTATAGCGCAGCGTATTTCATCACAATGTTTACAAATAAATCTCACATTCAACTGAAGACAATTTAGCCGACTCTTGAGATTTAATATCGGATTTGGTTCTCGAAAGTGTCGTTACTGAACACAAGCAGTAAAAAAAGAAAAAAAAACACATATGTATTTTAAAATGAACATACATATATGCACTCCAAAAATAAAGCTCAAATTATACATTTGCCTTTGGTCATTCGTAGCGCGAACCCTTTACGACAACTTGCACACGTCAGCAAAACCAGAAATGGATCATGAAACGTGCCTTATAGCTGGGCTCAACTTCATTTTCCTTTAAAGTGCACACACATACTGTATAAATATTTATTCAATATTTGCATGTAATTAAAGTTTGAAAATATCTCTAAAATCAAAATACCGAATGATTTTACTAAGTTCAACTAAAATCGTGTCAAGAAAAGTGTTACTTCCTATACTCGTAGTATAATATATAATTTGAAATAATTAACAATCAGTATATATGTAGTTAAACATACCACATATTCTTTTAATAAATTCTCATCCCATCGTCGTAAGCTTTAGCATAATTTGTTTTTATTTTTTTTGTTTATTTACAATCACAACTCAACTGAATCGCGCAGAAATATAAACAAAACATTCGCTTTTTGGGCAGGAGTTTTGTTTTGATTTCGTTTTCGGTTCTCAAGACGAAGCTGCCGCAACGAAATTTGAGTAAACCGATGTCGATGCTAAGTAGTGCCGACGTCGCAGTCGTTGCCGAGACGGTCTCATAAGCAAGCGTCACGTTGCACAGCCCAAAACTGAATGACTGCAACTGAATAAAGGCTAATAGAATTATTAAGGTCTTCATATGCATGCCTGCCTGCCTGCCACGACACCTCCTATATTACAATTATGACACAGTGAGGGTCTAAAATAAAAATACCCAATCTACATATGTCCGTTAGATAAGTAGATATAGATATATAGATATTCGGTTTAGTACACGTAGCAGAACAGGTTGGGAAAAAATGCGATTGCCTATCGTTAGGGACACGTCAGCTCGTGTGCTGGCGTCCTGCGGTAATGTCGTCCTAGTTGTGACCGTCGAACTTGACAACAAACATTTCTATAATGTGCATTGTTATTGTCAATTTATTTACGCTTGACCTATGCTATTAATAGATGTTGTATTTTTAACTAGCTAGTCAAAGTATTTATTTTCATACTCTATACTATACTCCAATTTATATAATACATCTAAATTATTAAATATATAATTAAAACAATTTGAATTATATATTATATTTTATATTTTCTACAGCCACGTTAAAATGAATTTTTAAACTTAACGGTTTCTTGAAATACTCGAAATATTATCGATTTATCGATTCATAATTTCAAAAAGTGGACAGCACCATCTGTATGCATTTTAGTGATTGCAGGCTACGGTCACACTGTTACTTGTGGAACATAGAGCTGGGAAACTATCGATGGTTGGAACATTCGATATTTCCGATGGTTTTTATTGAAATATTCGATACTATCACGATAGTGCTTTATTTTCTAAATAGTGGTTATACCCATTGTAAATTGAGAAAGGATTTATTGGTTTATTTATTAAACGAGTTTTATAAAAAAAACATGTTTGATTAAACTCATATTTTTTTTAATAAACAAATAACATTCTTTCATAGAATTAAATCACATTCATGGATACAAAGTAACAATTTTAAAAATAAATTAAGTTAGTCTGAGATCCATTTAGACTTGTTGAGAAACAATAACAGGTCCACTGTTTTAGGTTTAAGCGATGCTCAACGATCGCTTATTACCAGGCCGGCTTTGCTGAACATCCTCTCCGACTCCGTTGACGTTGCTGGACACACAAATATTTCCGCGCGTACGACTTCATGTCCGAATCATTTGGTGCACACTAAAAAAAATGCATATCTTATTATATTATTTATCAAAACTCGATAAAATTAAGCTTACCTTCCAGAAGTCTTAGGGATTCGCTTCTATAGGTATATGCGGCTCTTGACACTTGCACTTCCGACAAATGTATCCATGTTATTTCTGAAACGCCGCCAACACCACTTTTTTACCAACGCCAACGTTTTGCGCTAAAATTAAAAAAATGTGGTGATAACACTATCGTCCACTATCGAAATCAAATATTCGATAGTGGTTTGAGAAATAAATATTCAATATATCGATACTATCGTGAGTGGTCACCCCAGCTCTACGTCACAATACAGTTGATATTCAGTAAAATATAATAAAACTAATACAACATGTTGTATCTGGAGGATTATTTAGAGAGTATGAACACCAATTATGCGAACGTAAAGCGTCAATTACAATTCATTGTGTTAATTTATTGTGTCCTTCTAGTGATTGAGCATCTACCTCAGGAGCTGCGGGACAGATTTACTGAAATGCGCGAGCTGGATCTTGCCGTGCAAAGTAAATAAAATTGAAAATGAGATACATTCGGAGTGTCATTATAGTTATTATTATCATTATTTGTGCGCAGACAATATGGACTCACTGGACAAGAAGTCACGGCTCTTCTTTCAACAGTGCAAGCGGGGTGAACTGCAACACGAGTCGATGGATACAGAGTTCCACAGTCTGCGGGGTGAGTACTTCAAGGTAATGGAGGATGCTGACGAGAAAGTAGCTATTGCCACTCAAATCCACGAGCTCGTCGAGCGCTATTTGCGTCGACTGGACAGCGAACTGTTCAAGTTTAAATGCGAACTGGAGGCTGATAACAATGGGATCACGGAAATTCTGGAGAAACGATCATTGGAACTGGATGGCAACACATCCACGGCCGCAACAGCACTTCTATTTAGTATCAACCAGAAGGAGAATCGCTACTATAATATGAGCACTGTTGCCAGCAGTAACTTAATTGGTGGCGGTATTAACAGCTCTGCAGGTATCATTTCTAGTACTGGCGGCGTTGGCGGAAATCTCCTCATAAACAATTCCGCACTAAGCAACCTCTCCGGCATTAACAGCCAAGTTGCTGGTCATCAGCGACACCGAAAGTTGGAGAAGCGACGTGAAACTATATGCACGGTTCCTGTGCCAGAGAAGCGTGCCAATCTCAACCAATCCTTGCCAATGGCAAGCATGTCAGCTGTTACTGGGGTCGGGACCCCTCTTGCTAATCCTATAGCTGGCAACCATGTGAATAATATTGCTACCCATGTGTCTCTGCCCGTAGTCGTGAGTAACAGCAATCATGGCGTAGCCGTCTCTGTTGGTGGGAATGTGGTTCGTCAGCTGCCAACGAATCTAGCGGCGCATAGTGTACTGAGCAGCAACCAGACTAACCTAGCAACAGCAGCAACTGCTGCTGCTGCAGTTGCACTGCCGAACAATACCGTTAGTGTTGGCGGCGTTGGAGTTAATGCGGTGGCGGGTGCAGGCGGCCCTAGTGCAGGCGTCGTTAGTGGCAATCATGCAAACACTATGGTCAGTTATAATCTCCAGCAATTGACCGGAGGTGCCGCAGCTTCAAGCGCCATTGCTGCAGCCGCAAGCCAGGCAATTGTGGCCACCCAACAAATGCCTCAGGGCCGACGTACGGCTAGCCTAAAAGCCAGCTATGAGGCTATACATGGAGCTGGTGTAGCTGGAGGTACGGAGTTCTGGTCAGCAGCGGCGGCCCATAATAGCAACATACAACCAGCTGCAGGACCGCTTGGCAACACACATCATCATCATCATCATCACCAGCAACAACAGCAGCAGCAGCAACAACAACAACATCAACATCAGCAACAACAACAACATCAGCAACAACACCATCACCAACAACAACACCAACATCAACATCATCAAGAAAAGAAGCATAAAAAGTAAGTAGATTTCGATTTAATGCCAATAATAGCTTATATACGTACTAGAGACTTGCATGAATGCATTCAAAGGGGCAGATAAATCATTCATTTATAAATGGCATCCATTTTTTTAATTACCGTTTTGATGAGCGTGAATGAATGTTGCTGCTTTGCCTGTTTTGACAGCTAACGTACTCATTCATTTCAATGTTGCACAGTAGAAAATGAGTACAGTATTTTTAGGTGCTGGCAATTTTCTGTACTGTGTAGTGTACAGTTGGTACACTACTATTATATTTAATTTAATATAGTATTTTTGAGGCAGTAAACAGTTGTAAAGTACATAATCATAAGATATCCTGATATCTAAATTGTTACATTTGGAAAAGATTGTAAAGACCAGATTCAAAATCCTGTGATAACCAATTAAGAGTACTTTACGTATATATTTAACGTACATTATGTTTATTTTTTATTTTTAAGGAAACTGAACACCAGTATTTCTATGCCTGCTGGCATTGCTGTTCAATCCATGGGCGCCACCTCGTCGGGTAACTCGGTTACTTCAACATCGTCATCGATAAGCGTGGACTCTGTAGACATGTTGTCAAAGAACCCTTCTGCCGGCATACAGCTGGCAAACCTCGGACACGGCACATTGGTTATTAATCAACAATCTGTAAATCAATTGCCAACCAGTCATACAGCAGCAGCAGTCGTAGCACCCACTGCCTCCATTGCCGTGGCCCCAGCTCCAATTGCTGTGCCAAATGTCAACAGTATGACGGCACCCACTGTTGGACTACCTAGTTCGGCACTCAATCCAGGAACTAATCTTACCATAAGCGAGAACGGGTTAGTTGTGGAGCAAACCAATGAGGGCGAGTGGTCCTACGATCCGAACGAACCACGTTACTGCACTTGTAATCAAGTGTCCTACGGAGATATGGTGGCATGCGACAATGATGCCTGCCCATACGAATGGTTCCACTACCAATGCGTTGGAATAACGCAGCCGCCCAAAGGCAAGTGGTATTGTCCCAAGTGCACAGCCTCAATGCGACGACGCGGGAATCGTAAGAACTAATGCACCTTTGTAAGATCATTAAAATAAATGATGAAATATTTCATCGTCATAATATTATCGTGACTTGATCAACCCATTTCATTATATTCATGTAAAAATATAAAATCCAACTTAATAACCTTACTACGGACTGGTACAGGAGACAAAATTCATATAGAGAAGGAGAAACATATTATGTACATATATCGCAGAGAAACGGAAACACAGGGTCTTGAGTGAGCGGTGGGACCAGATTGCAAATTAAATTATAAATAAGAGGTTCCGGAATTATTTAATTGATTCGCCTAAATTCATAATAATTCGACTGATAGTTACCAATATTAATAAAAATGTGAGAAAAATCAATGGCGCTATTAAACTTTTGCTTACGTCTACACTAAATATTATTTTCTGATCATTATTTATAGAAAGTTGATTGCTATTAAATGCATATTACATTTAAAAAAACAAATAAGTGTGTGCGTTAAAAATTGTATAAAATAATATAAATTTTTAAAAATTAACTTGCCGATAAAATTCTTACTTCGATAGTTCAAAATTTAACTATCGAAATATCGTCCACTATCGAAATCAAATATTCGATAGTGGTTTGAGAAATAAATATTCAATATATCGATACTATCGTGAGTGGTCGCCCCAGCTCTAGTGGAACAGCGACAAAAGAAATTTTATAGTTGTCTTCTTAAAAAAATATAAAAGTTATAAGAAATATGGACAAATTAACAACAATAAGCGCCACGCTATTCATGGCAGCTGATGTATTTGCTATTGTGAGTCTAGCACTACCCGATTGGATCATTACCGAAGAAGCAGGTAACAATTGGAAAAAAACAACAACTTTTCATCCACGGATACCAAAACAATAACAAATTGTTGTTGATTTATTGCAGGAGACATACGTCTTGGCCTAATGTGGACTTGCATGACACTGTACAACCGTCCCCAAGTGTGCTATACCCCAGACTTGCAACCGGAATGGCTCATAGCGCTTGTCTGCATCTTCATTGGCTGCATTTGCATCACCACGACCGTCATACTATTGGCATCCAGTACTTGGGATCGCAATGTTATTCCCTATGCACGCTGGGTGGGCTTTGCAGCTATGGTACTATTCTGCATGGCGGCCGTTGTCTTTCCACTCGGCTTTCACATTGAAGAAATCGGCGGACAGGCATATCAGCTACCGAATACCTTTAAGATTGGTATATCCTACATTATGTTCGTACTGGCGCTCTGGATAACTGTTGTGTCCGAACTCTTTGCCGGCAAAGTCTGCTTGCCACACTTTTAAATCTTAAGATCTAAACGTAAGAATTAGTTGTTAAATTGTAATTAATTTGAAGTTTTATTTCTGTGATTTGTTGTTTTGTTTTAATGCATACTGATTATTTTGTATGTATTCATTTTATATTGTTTATAGCCATTAAGCCATATGAACAACAACTTTTGAAATCTCTCTACAACTAAGTGTATTCACTTCGTTTAAATACGTATTATAATGATTATTAAAAGCAAAACATTCCGGTGAAGTAATTTACTAACATTTAATCAAAATAATTGGATTTAATTAAGCACACGAAACTCCTCTTTAAACTTCCTACTACATGAAAGATAATAATGTAACTGATCCAAATCCATATATGTTTCTGGGCCTGCGTGGCCCAGAAGTGGCTTGTCTTCTAAAAAAGAATGAACTTTTGCGGAGCTACAAGCAATCGTCTGCCACGTTGTCACTTTGAATTTAGCTTGAGCACTTACAATGTTTTTATCATTGTCTATTGTGCTTGTACCGTATAATCTTAAGGTATTTTTTGATTAATCTATAATTGTCTGACCACCAGGTCATGGCGAACGTGAACACAAACGATTGCCAGAGAAACTGTAATTTGTAATCAAATAACAACTGTTCGGCGGACTGTAAATTCAAACCCTCTGTCAGCAAGTACAGCTGAAGGTATCTTACAATTAGAAACACAAATCCATGAATGTAAAACATAATCCAAAGGAATTTCAACGACCAATAGATCTTGAACATCAGGTAATGCAAACGATGCTCCGATCTCTCAGCAATCATATGTAGCAGCATACACAATAGAAAGTCATAACAATTGCAGGCCAATCCAGCAGCCAAAGCTGGAAATCTTCTATCGACCGTAGCTTCTTCGATTAACAGTATCTTCTCGGTGCCATAAGGAATATATAGAAATGTAAGGTACTGGCTCGATAATTTAAAACGTGGTATAGTCAATATGCTAATGAGGTTCAGATAGCACAGATATGTCATGAATAGTTTTAATGTAAGTTTCAATATTCTTGCCTGCATCATGATGTTAGGCTAAAAATTTGAGTCTCAATGACAATTTTAAATTTCACATGATTTTCATTGGGAAGAACGCTTGAAAGTATATTCCAAGGCATCTTTATCAATTGGTTTCCCATTCCATAGTTCATTTAGTATTCCAACAAGTTTTCTTTAAGGATTGTTTATTTATTTAATTACATAAAAAACACTGCAAGCTTTTTAAACATATAATCGAGCAATAAATCAATTAAAAAGTGTTTTCCATTATATTAAAATTTCAAGTTATATCATTTAAATATTTCACTCGTATTGTGAATAATTTATCATTTTGGACAGTAATTACAAGGATATGCATTGAGTAAAGTTTCCATAAGTTAAAATCGGAGGTATAGCTCATTTGATGGGATATGTTTGGTTAGGATTACGTTGCCCTGTTGAGGTTCTTTTTACATTATTATCCGGCTGCAACAGGTTTGTTCTATGTAAGTGTATTGCGTGGGCTTTTAAGAAAAGGTGTCAGAGTAAAGAGTTATATAAAATATACAGTATAATAGATTTATTTAATAGCATTTTAAACTGAGGTCTTTGATATTATTATAGAGCTTTGATGGCACATAGTTTGGTAAACGATCTTAAGATTTTAAACACAGTTCCAAAAGGTTTATGAACTCAATATTCAGTTGGAACAATGCAATAAATATGGTTAGACTATATAATGTCGTATATGTAATGTTAGTAGTGTTAGTTAATTCATTTGGGTGGGTTAAATTGCAATTGTTTCTTTTGTTTTCTGTTAATTTTGCTCAAGTACTAAGTAAACTATGAAGTTCGTATAACGTACATGTATTTATATATATATATACTATATATGAGTAAACGCTATTTGTCTATAAAATTATTCGCTGTTCAAGTGTGATACTCATTAAAATTGCCAACAAATCGTGCTAAATAACAGTTAAATACTAACTAAAACGTATACCTAAAACAATCACTAAAGTGCAACGTAGATTAAATGCTTAAATTCTTAATTAGATAACTTAATCTTTGAAAAATAAATAACAACATGCCTTAAAATCAATAATCTATATATAAATAGCATTACATAGTACAAGATTAACAACAATTTGATCGCATTCGATTACAATTTCCCATCGAATGGTGTCTTTACAAAGTATGTGACTAGATTGCCTTTGCCTTTGACATAGGTGAGGCCCCGGCACTCGCACTCGTATCCGGCAGCCATTAATATCTTAGCTGTATTCTCCGTTGTCTATAGGAGAGAGGGAGAGAATGAAAAGAGGAAGATCTTAATATATAGCTCCATAATTGATTCGTAATCAGTATCTACCTGTAGTCTTCCCATAACGCCGCACGAGTCCATGCGAGATGCCACATTAACCGTATTACTCCAGATATCGTACTGCGGCTTCTGAGCGCCTATTACTCCTGCAATTACGGGTCCATGATTCAGTCCAATGCGCAGCCGGAAACGTTGAAACGATTCTCGATTAATCGAATCCAATATGGACATCAAAGCAATTGCGAACTCAACCAATATGACCACATTGTGCTCCTCTGTACGTTTTTCGTCCTGCGACAATAAAAGAGAAAGGGAGAGAGAACAAAAGTTACATTAGTTGGCTTTTGGGTTTTCCATTATGCTCGTATTCGCCTTTTTCGCCTTTTCGCATTTATTGGCCTAGTCAAGCAAACGTGAAAGCCCAATTGAGCGTGTGCCACCTAAACTTTGGCTAATCCCTGCCCAATGGCAACCCTCATTCGGTGTCCCTTTGTGCAAAGGGTCATTGTTTGATTTAACTGCTGGGTCCACTCACAATAGTCCCCACTCCCCACTGGCCTCTTACTCTATGATTGCCAAGTTTAATTAAACTTCTAAGCAGCGATTAAAAGCCATTTAAACGTTAAATAAAGGCTATCAATTGAAATTTTACATTTCTTGCAATGTCTTCCTGGGAAACTTGGGAATTTCAATTGCCTGTTGCGCTTGAATTACATGACATTTTATAGCATGAGAGGAATTTTGAATTGCAGTACCTTTTTTATATGTTTAATTTCCTAAACAGATCTTAATTTGATACCATGTAACCCTCATTACAGATATTTGATTTCGTATTTACATAAAGAATTTATTTTGTTTGTTTCTTTGTAAACTTACCGCAAAGCTGCGTGACTATTTAGCGCAGGTCAGGAAAGCGTTTAGCATATATTTACAAGATTAGTAAAGCATTGAAGAGATAGAGATTAATTTTGGATAGATAGATAGTTAGAGGCTGCAGAGATAGCGTGCAACTTACCGTGGCACCATCCTCCTTACCGGGCCTCAGTCCCGATGCACACATATATGTGCTGGCGATGGTTTTAATCTTCTCGATGCCACTAAATTTCGGCTTGAGAAGTAACTACAAAGTACACCAAAGTTAGTCGGGATTAGCTATAAACGCTCTCTCTCTAAGATGCCTCACCTTATCGAAATCACAAATGATCTCGTTCAGCAGACGCAGGCACTCCAGGCCCTGCTTGTTGACGTCTGTCTCATCGTAGAACTCCTTGTAGTTGGGTATGGAGGCGAACATGACGGCCACACAGGAGTAACTCTCGTGGTACAGCTCAGTGGAGCGTTCCAGATGCAGAAAGTGTGTGGCCACGTGAGCTGGCAGAATATTTTCCAGCAGAATCTAAAAAAAGGGTATGAAATCAACTTTCGGTAGGAGACGTCCGCTTGAGCAGTGCGTACCTTGTTGATGCCCCGCATCGTCTCAACCTCCTCTTGCTCGACCTTCAGCTTGGCCTTCCACAGAAAGTCTGTACGTGCCACATACTCGCCCTGACGATCCAATGTATGCAGCACGGCAATCACCAGCAGAAGGAGCATGAAGCCCTTCACTTCTAGGTGCAGTCTGCAAACAGCAATTCATAAGGACTTGTCTAACATTTTCTCGCACTCAAACTTACCCATTGTCATGGACTAGATTATACTGCACATAGAGATCGCTGTAGCCAAGCACAATCATCTGTCCCAGCAGGGCCAGCAACATGGTAATCAATTTGAGTATGAATCCAGATCGAAGAAAAGCGGAGACCGCAGCCAAGCTGACGGCGCAGCAGAAGAGGAATATCGGAGCTTTGGGTATGGCATTTGCCAATTTCAATGGCTCAAAATCGGAGTCTTTGAACAGAAGCGTCTCATTGCCAAAGATATCAGCGGAAAAGGTTGTATTGGCGGTGGAATTGTTAACTGGCTCGGGCAAGTTTTCGGGCAGAGAATAGTTGATCTGCAGAGAAGGTGTCCATCAGAAATGGAATAGAACTTAAAGGGATTTGCACTTACCACGCTGAAAACGGCACAGGATGAGATGAGTATGTTGACTATGATGAACATGGCCAGACGCAGATAACGGCTACTGGCCACCACCTGGCCGGGACCGTTGCGTTCCGTTGTCGACGCATGCACATCGGGCACAGACATGTTACTCAAGTAGAGGAACAGCGCCAGCGATATAAAGCTGGCTAGCAGGGAGCCAAGTAACGCCAGATTCCTGTGGATTAACGCTGAATTAAGCTAATCACCTACAGGATTTATTCTCACCTACAATTCAATTACTATCAGCTGCACGAGCGCCAGTGAGAGGAAGAGCACAAAGGCGCAGATCAAGTCAAAGCGGAAGTGCGTATCCGGCTGCTCCCGATACATGGCCTCCCGTGGTGTGTTGCGATACCACATGGTCAACGGCTTCAGCTCCGTGGGTGGCCCCAAGAAGTTAAAATTGAAACATTTACGCTCCGGCGGCAACAAATTTGATTCAATCATGGCAATGCTCTGTAACGGGAAGCAGCAAAAGGGGAGATTATAATAGAGTTAGCTCAATTTGTTGCTGTAGTCTCGCCTTGGGGAGGGCCCGCAGCAACAGCCGGCACACAATGGCTGGAAAAAAAATCCCTGGCCTGTTGCTTGTTTATTAAATAACAAACAACTTGGCCAAGCAATAAATTTGGTCAAATCCGCATTCAGTTGATTTCTTTTTTGACTAGATTTCCACAACAGTTAAAATTTGATTTTAATGTTGTATACAGCTGTCCAGCTTGACCTCAAGAAAACTGTTTTCTCCTTCCACACACTTACCGCCAGTCCAATGTTCTTGACCAGCTTGGACTCAGCTATATTGGCAAAGGGTCGATCGGCGCCCCAACACTCCACATATTTGGTCATCTTCGACGAGGGGCGATTGCGTGTGACATGACCTGAAATTATATATAAATTCAATTATAAATAAATTCGATTTCAAATAAATTCAATTTCAAATAATCGAAATACAATCTCAAAACAGAACGAAAACTACAGTCGAGTGTGCTCAACTGTTATATACCCGCTGTGGTATCGTAGTTACGATAGTTATCGATAAGTTCATAAATGTAACGCAATATATTAATAGTGGCAGCACTGAAAAACTAAGTAAGAAAAATACTACAAGAATGGCAGAATTTCTCCATCTACAATTTGATGTTACAATAAACGTAAACAAGTTTATATGTAATATGAACATTTTCAACGGCCGAAGGGTATAAAAAATGCAATCAAAAGTCAACTGAAATTGTGGAAATTAAATTGTGAGTGTAGAGAGAATAAAGCAGAGAAGAACAACCTCAAAAGGGAATTTTTGTATGCATAAAGCTCTCATTTTTCATGCAATTAAAAGCGACGCGCCATAATCCACATCAATAACACGCCAACACTAATCCTTGACTTGTTAATTCATCGCTTCACATTGCGAGGAGGATTTTATGCAGCAGCACGTTTACTGCCAGATTCACATCAAAAATGTCATATCGTATTGTCATATTGTGCCGTGGCACGTGACGCATTCAATGTCCTTGTCATATTAAAAGAGACGAACCCACATTAAAGTACAGAGAGGCCAAAAAAGGGACACAGCTCAGACTACTGTCAAAGGAGCTTAATTACAGCGCTACTGCGTCCCACACAGCACCTGGCCCCAGGGTCAGGCTAACACACAAAGACCACACACAACGAAATGAGAATAAAATAAAATAAAAAATGAAAATGGACATAATAAAAAATGCAGCCACAACGCAATTTACGATGCAAAAGTTGCGACACCAGCGATAAAATTATGCATAAGCCGAAGCCGAAGCTCATTTGAGAAAGTGATTTTCAACTGTTGCGTTTTATGGGTTTCCCTTTTTCCATTTTCCACCCCCCTCGTCCTTTCACCAACTCACCTCCATGACTGCGAAAACTTTCACCACTATGTATGGACAACTTGCGTCCCTCAATGAAGGCGCCGGATGAGCGTCGTCGGTCGGCAAAGGACATCAGACCTGAGCAGGAAAGAAAGGTGTAGATGGAAGTTGTTGTAAATTAAATAAGTTAACGACTTTCGTGAAGCTTTAAATGCCACTCAAATCTGCACTAAAGTTAGTGCACTATGCAGTTAAGCTCGAATAGATACAGAGTCATTGCAGAAAGAGAACTTTAGAGCTTCAGCTTATCTCTTTCCCTCTCTTACTCACCCTGCACGGAGAGTTTGCGGCGTGAGCGCTCAGGCGCCTCGGCAACTGTTAAACTGTTGGTGCCTGCAGTGCTTGCTGCTGCTGTGGTGATGGCTGTGGCCGCACTGGAGGCTGCTCCGGGTGCTCCAGGAGTGCCGCCGTTCGAGATGCCGCTCTCACTGCCGCTCATGCTGAGCAGATCTTCGGCTGGCAGCGAAAGGGCAACCGACTTGGGTGCCGACTCGGAGGCAGCAGAGTCGCCACTGCCACGATGAAGAACTGTGGCCAAGACATTGCTGTCATTATTGCTCTCCAGCTCCGACTGTTTGCCCACCAATGGCTCAGAGGCAGCTGCATCCTCTTCCTCCTCGGACAACTCTTTGATGGACATGGAGGCGGCAGAGGTGAGCGGAGCATGTAACACGGCATCCTGACTGTTCGTAGAGGTGGGTGACAGTTTCTCGCCACCATCACCTGCACCGGTAGCGGCAGCATATGCAACTATTACAGGCGAACGGGTCTCGGTGGGCAGTAACTTCTCAGTGACATCGCCCTCATCCTTCACTGGGGTTGCCTGCTCCACTGTAGGCTCTGCCTGCTCGATGCATTCAACAACGCGTGGCACACTGTGCATGTAGACGGGCTGTCAGCGAACGGGAGACAAGTTGAGTTAGCATTTCACATGATTGACTGAACCGTCGACTCGACTCGACTCACCTTGGGCGGCACAATGAGATACGTTTCGATTTTGTGGTCCGCCAGATATGCATCGCGACCACCGCCCTCGCCTTGTTCAACCTCAAACTTGTCGCCCAGAAAGTCCAGAGTTTGCTTTGTGATGTGCACGCGGCTGTAAGAAGAACAGAGCAATGTCAATGGTGCGTATGAGTGATATGTGGATAATGCAGATATCGAGTGTCCGCCCCATTGTACGCTTTGTTTTCCACATGCAAATTAGGGAAACTTCTCGCATCCCCTCTCTGTCAGCGTCTCTGTCTCCATCTCGTTCTGCATTTCCTTTTCCGTTTTCTTGATTGTAATTTTATTTATGCTTTTCGTAGGCATTTCGCAAATAATTCGTGCGGAACACACAAAATGAGACCGTAACTTTTATGCGGCTCATTGAGCAATGTTTCAATTCAATTTGAAGTAATCGCAATTTACGTAATTCTCGGATATGCGACATTCGCCTGGAATACGAATTCGATTTTCAAACCAAAGCGAAACATACATATTTCTGCCAAGAAAAGTTGTTGGAAATTGAAATGGAAATGTAGCAGACAAGACGCTATAACAATAGTAATCTCAGGTAAGTGCTGAAGTTAGCAACACCATCAGCAACACCAACACTTGTTATACATATCTCCCCCGTCAGCCTGTTTGCTTTTATTGCTGCCGTGCTGAAGTTTCTAATTACAGGTGAGTGTGAATTGCTGCAGTACAAGCCACTTGGCCTTGTCTTGCAGCTGAATCCAACTGAAAAAGGAGGCAGAGACGAAGACGGAGACGCGTTTAATTGCAACACTCGAGGAGTCTCATTTAAATTGCCATTATGACGTCTTGTGTGTTCTGTTCTGCTGGGGAAAAAGACAGAAAGTGGGGTAAGTAAACTTACCCCGCAACGCCGCCGCTTTCCATGTGGTTGGCCAGGGTAACATCATCGCTCCAAACATCAAATTGCCACTTGCGTAGGCCAAGGACGCCGCAGAGCACGTTGCCCGTGTGTATGCCGATTCGCATGTCAACATTTATGCCGGTCGCCTCACGCACGTGTCTGCCAGAGGAATGAGAGAGAAATGAGGAATGAGAGGAATGAGAAATAAAAGCAAACGACGAGTGAGGCAAACAATGAAAGCCGCAGTACACAGGCATATTATAGTACATACGTATGTATGTATGTGTATGCATATGTACACACAGTCATGCATATGTTTGTACTAACTAACTGGTTATATAACGAGTACAATTTCATGAGGCATAAAACAAAGCAAAGGCAGCAGAATAATAGGCCAAGTCCAACGCTTCAGGCTCGCTTTGAGTGTGTGTGTTTGTGTGTGCGCTTGGATAGGTTAAGCAACAGACTGTGCACACACACACTACAGTTGGACGACCAACAAGTCCTTGAGTTATTAACCTTAAATAGTATTTCTGTTGTACAGTGTTGTATGCTGCCACTGCTCTTCTCGGGCTCAAGCCAAATGAGCCGCAGCGAAAGCAAATCGCCTTAGAAAACAAATCACTTGGGAGTCCTTTTGGTTTATTTGCCTTTACCTTTGCCTTTGCCTTTCCCTCTGTTCTTGGGCTTGTCTGGGTCATTTGGTTTGCCTGTTTTTGTTTGTTTATTTCTTTGCTTTACGAGTGTAATACTTAGAGACAAACAAACAACAACAACAACAGAGACATGCATGTGGATTATGTTCTAATGAGATTGCCAAAGTGTCAAGCAGTTGCTCCTTCTACTGCTGAAATGGTCTCTTTTAATTTGCAAAAGTTTGGCATGTTTAATCGTATGTGGGCACCTTAATTTTTCAGTTTCTTTGCCTTTTTTAAGGTTTACAATATTAAATTCTGCTAGGGGAATTGGTGAACAAATGTTGTGCCTACTTTTAAGCGCATAGTCTTTTGAAGTTGATTGCAATTTCAAAGTCAGACAAAAAGGACTTTGAATATGCAAAGCAGAAGAGAGGTCTCCTTTAACTTGCAAAAGTTTGCCATGTTAAATCGTATGTGGGCACCTTAATTTGCAGTTTCTTGGCCTATTTTAAGGTTTACAATATAAAATTCTGCTAGGAAAATTGGTGAACAAATGTATTGCCTACTTTTAAGCGCTCTTCTTGTCTGACTTTGAAATTGCAACGTCAACGTCAAAAGAATATGTAAAGCAGAAGAGAAGGAGAAAGAGAGAGAGAAGCCAAAGGTAAGTCTATGCTGCGTTGCACAATTAAACTTTCACCTTTCACCCAACCCCTCACACACACACAAACATACTTACACACTCGCAAAAAAAGTTGGCATTTTCATAAAGTGCTGACGATTAAAACAACGCCAAGCACTTGAAAGCTCGTCTCAATGGGCTGCAGTTGCACGGCCCACAATACTAAAAGCCAAAACCAGAAAGCAACTCTCAGCCAGAGATTGAAAAGCCAAATGCCTTCCGGCCAAGAACAAAAGAAATAAAAAGAAACGAAATGAAATAAAATGGAATGAAATGAAAGAAAAGAAAAGAAAAGAAGGCGCTCAAGTCACAGAGAGCAAAATAATAAACACAATAGAAATGTGTGCGGCGTCGAAATGAAAATGAAAAGAAGAAAATAAGCTAAATTTGACTGATCGATAATTTGATACTCTATGCGGCAATTGAATTTAAAGTATTAAGAACACTTTTAAAATTAAAATAAAATAAATTTTTAAATTCTAGGAAATGTTCAGTTTAAGTTAAACATTTCACAAGTCAATAGACATCATCTACATGGCTTCTTTGGCAGGGTATTCTCTATAGAATATGCAGTAACCTCTCCAGCATTACTTGCGCCTCGTACCCTTGAGCATAAATTCTTGCATGTAATAAAATTGCTTTTGTGCCGATATATATTGTGTATTGTATTTTATGTACATTCTCTCTATTCTTTTTTCGGGTCTTGGGTTTTGTTTGTTAGCTCCTTTATGGCATAATACGTTTTTAATAGGCCCCCCATAAAGATGTGCGTGTCTATCTGCCGGCAATTACAGTTGACAATGATCTGAGCGCGTGAAGCTAAAGCAATAAAACCAGATCGAAGTGGGGCATATATATTAAAGCTAAGAGGACAGCCCGGTGTTGCATGTTGCGTAAAAATAGTTAACAATTTATTGTTGCATGCGTCGATGCACTGTGCAATGTTTGCTCTTGTGTCACAGATGAGAGTACGTATGTTCCATGCTGTTGGCGTAAGGAAACTATCAAAGTGCTGAAAGTAAAACAAACGTTTGCACAAGCCCTGGCGGCAACAGCCCACACACACAGACACACAGGCACACCTACACAAACTGACATGCACACACACGCACACACCGTGACACGCAAACCAAACACCAAACACACTGTGTCAAAAGGGATTGCCAAGGGCAAACATGTCGTTTACGCAACGCGCAGCCCCCGCCAATGTTGACTTTATGTAAGGGGGAAGATAGAGAGATAGGATAGGTAGGACTCACCTGATGGCATCGATCATTTGCAGGCCCATGTTGACGCAATTGGTTGCATGCTGTGGCCGTGAAATGGGCAGCCCAGACACGCAATAATAGCAATCGCCCAGAATCTTAATGCGTAGGCATTGATTCTCCTAAATGGCCAATGGAATATCAATTACAAATCTCGCATAGACAAATCAATCCCCCCCTCCACACTTACCTGCGCTATTTGATCGAAACGGCCGAAGAGATCGTTGAGTGTCTTCACCAAGTCACTGGCCGTCAACGAGGACGAGAGCGGCGTAAAGTTAACAATGTCGGCAAAGAGTATGGTGACATTTGTGTGCCGCTGCACGTGCAGCTCGTGGAAACGGGTGGCCGAGGTGGAGGCCTGTCCACCGGCTCGCTGACAGGCATCAGCCATTTTCAGCATAATGCTACGCTTGACCTGCAAAGCGGAAAAGCTTCTTTAGACATGCTCCACCTTGTTGTGCCACTGACACTGCCACTGACACCTTACCTCGGCGGCTATGTAGGCGGGTATCACGCTCAGCAGCAGCTGCTCCTGTTGCTCCCGCTCGCACTCGAGTTTCACGCGCTGCTCGATGCCGGTGCGTGTTCCATCCACTGTGCGATTGTGTGCGGCGTCCGACATGATGCGATAGTAAAGACCGGAAACGGATGCGCTGGCCAGCATTACAATCTCGCCAAAGAGCTGACGGAGCAGTTAAATGGGGTCAGCAGAAGAAAGAGAGAGAGATGAGAGGGGAGACCCTGAATAATAGGGCCAATTGGCAGGCGGCAAACGAAAAAGCAACAACATAAAACCGCAGGCCTGTAATCGAAATTCCTAGCATACAAGTTGTGTGTCCCAGCTAATTAACGTTGCCACAATGACTTGTAACGAGCATGGGGTTTACTGCCAGCGGCGTAGGCAGCTTAGGAAATGAAGAAGGCAGTAAAGGTTACAACCTTTCTTGTATAAAGTATACTTTCATTACTTACTTCTTGCTATAATTTTAAATAATATGCAGAAATTTCTTGTTGAATCAACCCTTTTACCCCAACCCGACACTATCCCCTGTATCTACGCCTACTCACTTCCCGCCTACATTCTGTGCAAGCTTGATTTATTCACACAAACACACAGACACGCCAACACAGAACGCCTCTCTCAGAGGGAACCGCTAACATATCTTAATGTTAGTTTAAATAGGTTTACCATAAGCTTAACATAGTCTTCGTGTTATATAAATATCGATATATCAGTGATCCTCTCTCAGAGAGAACCGCTAACATCCTCTTAATCTTAATATTAGTTTACATAGGTTTAACATGGGCTTAACAAAATCTTCGTGTTATAAGTATCGATATATCAGTGTGACCCTCTAACAGAAGTGTGCTTTGGGTTTCAATTTGAAATCAACAAGCGGAAATTATAGGAAAAACTAAACAAGCCCTGTTGAAATTGCGACTATTCATTTCGTTGGCAATACAATTTATAATTAAAATATTTTCCAATTACAGTTTGTGCATAAGTTTTAAATTCTAGTCAGGTATGCGGCTTTTGTTGAGGTCTTTCGAACAGCTCTTAATATCATTTCGACATTAATTAAAACGTATTTCGATGCAGTGCAGTACGTAGTTGAAACTTACCATGGGGAAATTGGGTGAATATTCTGGGCTGGTGCCGATGCGATAGATGATGTGTATGGCAGTCATAAATAGGGCCAGGACCACAGAGACTGGCCAGGAAATGGGCAGCATTGTGTGTATGCCCTGTGAAAATGAAAATTGTAATGGAAATCTGCCTGGCAGGCAATTGCAATCACAACGATTCGCTTACCAAAAACAAAGCGTACATTGGCAATGGGGCCAGTTCGCCGCCAGTAATGGCCGCAATGGTGCCCAGCGAGAAGGTGGTGACAATGGCAAAGGCCAAAGCCGCTACCGGCGAACTGAGCACAGCCGGAAACTGTAGGGCCGTCAATATGGAGCCAGAGATTAGGGCAGCCAATACCAGGAGAACTGTCTGCATCAGGTGCTGTAATGCCAAACAATGTGAATTAACATGCCTGCACAAGTTTTCTAAAGAAGGGGGAAAGGGATGTAGGGGAGTGGATGTTGTGCACTTACCAGGTTGTAAACGATGCCAATTATAATGGACACCACGCATGCCAGCAGCGATGTGAAGAGGCCCGATCTGAACAGAGACTTGCGCAGCCTCTGGCGGTAGCGTGTATATAAATCGTTCAGGTGTATATCCTCAGCTGCGAAATACGAAAAAGTCAAGTGTTTGGGCCATTAGCCTGGCGTGCTAAATGGGTAATTTGCTTTCAAGTACAATGGAGCTCAATTTAAGCACTCGCCCGCCTCCCCCTCGCGCCTTCACGGCTACCATGACGACGACGGCATTTATGAAATTTCATGTCTCACTTAAACGCCTCGCAGTCGATTGAGTATTATTATAGGTGAAATAACAGCACCAACATAATGCTACAACAAGGCAATGTCTTGAAAAGTACTTTAAAATATTTACTGTAATATATGTTATCTACACTCCTAGAGTATTGAAAATCGTTAAATAAGGATATACTAACTTTGTGGTAACCTAAAGTACACAAAGTAGTATATACATATATTCTGTATCATAAGCCCAAGTTGAGTCGATAGAGGTATGTCCTATCTGTTCGCCTGTCCGTCTATCTTTCTGTCTGTATGAGCACAAAGAGCTCAGCTTTTTGAAAAACTAAAAACACAAAATTTGGCTGAAGCCTTCTACAATATATACTACGCGCAGATAAGCTTTATTTTAAATGTTGATTGCCACCGCCCTTGCAAGTCATTAAATACATTTTCAACTCGTTTTGTCAGCAACGCAAAACACAATATTCTGTTGTGACATATAGTTAGCTGATTATAGTATCTAATTCTGATAATCCTGACTATAGTATCTAAATATCCTATGAATTGCAATCCGATTACTACAATGCATTTGTGCCAGAATGAACTATTCTGAACAGAGTTACAATTCTCGATAATCACAAAAATAAGACAGTTTTATCATTATTATTAGTCGGCATCACTTAAGTGATATGTTTAAAACATTATTATTAAATGATTTATTTCACCTAAATGCGAATAAACACACAAGTGTAGTATGTGTAAATTTATTCATTTAAAGCACTTCATTCCGACTACTCATAAATATATCATATATTTCAAAAAGGGTCCTTGCAGCCGACAACAAATTGATTTCACACGTGTGGAGCCTCATCATAAATTATATATGAAGCATAAACGTAATTTACGCATTGGTATTTGTGTGAAATAACGTCGAAAATCAAAGGTCAACACGCACTTTCGACTGCTAAACACGTCAAAATTAACATGCACCAATTTACGTAGATATATTCTGTGGGCTATTACTGCTTAGACGTGTGTTTGTAAATCGATATGGACAGTAACCATGTGGTCTGCTAATTGACGGTATTTAAAGTCTTTGATTTATTTATGGCACAGACATTGTCGAACAATGTTCGATATCCATGTCTGTGGGTGTGTGGTTATTTATAGCAATTCATTCATGGGCCTGATGTTCTTGCTTAAATGTTACTCTATGCTATGATTCTCCTCAACATATTCAGGCAGAACTTGTATAGAATATAAAGACGCCTTTAAGGCGAAAGGCTTTAATCATCAAATGCTTTTGTTGCTGCTGTTTTCTGTTGTGGACACACTGGCAGGCAATTAACCAAACTGAATGGACGAACTTGGCAAACAATGAAAAGGGAAAACATTTATAAACATCTCATTTGCTTGAATTTAAGTAAAGAATTAAATTTCCACAGCATTTGCTGCGTCATATATTATCGAAGTTATTGAAATCAACCAATGATATATGTAAATAAATTTAAACGCCTTTATTTTAATAAATACGACTGCGAAATTTTTATTAGATCTTCTGCGGCTTCACATAAAAATAAAAAACTCGCTTAACCGCAAACTTGAGGTACACATTAAGGATAAGGATAAGCAGCCCATCCCTAAGGCAGGATGTGTGTAAAATTGTACATGTGCTGAGAGTAAAATGGAGAGGAAACACAAAATCAACATAGCCACTGGAAAACGAGATGCGACTTAGCAGTATCGGGCAAGTTTACTTGTAAAGTAAATCAGCATTTATATTTTTAAATATAAACTTACAGACAATTTGTTTTTAAAATTTATATATTAGGTATAGACACAACAATTTCAAGTTAAGATTGATAGAAAGTATCCTGCAGCTATAACTTTAAAAGCAGCCCTCGCACAGAGTCGATGCTTTGCACTGTGGATGCCTTCACTTGTTTATTCTCTGCAATCAAACAGAAATTCTTTTGACATCAACTGAAAGCGCTGGCTGAGCACACACACACACGCGCGTTCAGACACACACACACACAAATATGTATATGCTAGCATGTGCTTGTGAATGGATGACAGATGCCTTCTCTCTAACTCTCCCTCTCCCACTCTCCCACTCTCTCGTGTGTCTATGCCAGTGCTGCTGTAGGTCATAAAAAGTAAAGCGTCTAAAGCGAAACAGTTGAAGACTTTGGCAGGCGACAGGATGATGTTGACTGCAAAGCTTATGGCATAGATTTTATAGGACGACACCGTGAATGGAAAGCCGACGCGGCTTTTCATACAGTACCATGTGATTAAGTACGTGCAGACACATGTCAGGGCACAGTGCAGACAGGAGGGAAGAGAACCCCACACTACGCCATGGGATATGGAGTCTAACAAAATGTTAATGCGCTGTATTGGGATTGACAATGCAGGGGCTAAGCTGAGCTTCTCCCACATCACGTATCTTTATTAGATCTGACTGAGTTAAAATTTGTAGTATGTTAGATGAATATTTCGATTTTCTATCGATAATAAATTTGGACAGCATAAATAGTCTGTTTAGCTTATCACAGCAATCCTTTAAACAACTTCAATTCAGTGTTTTAAACTATATTAAGTAAATAACAGAATTATTTATTATTTGAGAATATTAAATTTCGGTATTATCATGTTCAGAAGGAATTCTTCTACAACAACAAAGAACAACAACGCGAACACGAAGCCCCACAGTTCACCACTACAGGTTATTATCATCTATCATTTATCATTCCTTATAATATAGCACTATTCTTTGCAGTTATCTATGGAAAACTCGGCTGCTCTCGAAGAGCTTTGCATGAAAGATGACCACTATTTTAATCTATTATATAAGCCCTATGACAGCAGCAAGTTTGGAATTAATCAGAGAAATATGGAGCGCCCGAAGGCTGATCCCAATAGCTTAAACTTTCTTAGGATCAATAGGAACGACAAGGAATGGTTATCCAGTGTACTTGACTATAGACGAATGGATGAAGAATTGGCGCGCAGTAAGAATCTGAATTATAATAATAAACTTAGTCATAAATACTTTAATTTGTGAACTTTGCAGTACAACGGGACTGCGAGATCATTGAGAGTAATATCGCACGAAGTGGAAATAATTCTCAAAATTGTAATGTTTTATCTCATTTAGAAGTGATTTAATATTGATAATTATTGTCATATGTTACAGATAGGCCACCGGCGGCCGCAGATGGTCACGTGCCCAATATAAATCTTATCGATCCATTAACAAACATTGTTCATTCACAGCGTCAACAATATGTTCCAACTCTAACAATGAATCTTATGCCATCTTCAATGGTGGCACATGATAATCAAGAGACATTGGGAGGTTATGATGACGCATTGAGTGAACTATTGAGCACTTATCAATCAGCGGCAAATACTGACGCAGAACTGGAATCACCTAGATCGAACTGCTCAAGCAGTTCATCGTTGATTGAGACTGAGAGTCAACAAAAGGAAACTAAATCGGAACCTTCCCCAGATCCTCAGCCCTACAAGTGTCCAGTGTGTTGGAAGTTCGTGCATCAGCACCAGCCCACATCGACTGCATGTGGTCATGTATTTTGCAGACGTTGCATTAAGACTGCACTACATGCCACCAACAAATGTCCCGTCTGCCAAAAGTTGATGACTCTTCGTCAAGTATTTAGGATATACATTTAAACGCAATGTTCAATGTTCGACTAAGTTTGTCTTAATCGGATCTGTGTGTCGGGCGTTTATCCATACTATAATCCTCATTTAGGTAATATACTTATGTATTTCATATTCACATATGTATGTATATATTCTGTACCTTATTGCTATTAAATTTCTGCGGCAGTCGCCCAGCAATATGCAATGCTTTTAGCCAGCTGCTATTATATTTAATATATGCGTGTTAAAATTGCTCCTTTTCCATGTGGCTTAAGCTATGACTGAACATAAAATGCAACAAAATACAAGCAGGGGCAACAACAACACAGCAACATCGACTTTTACTTTGGTTTTGGCTTCCTTGTGCACCCACGCAGCAGCTGCAACGGGAGCCTGCAACCTGCTGCAACATTGTAAATTACGTGCTTCAAATCAACGGTGGGGGAGCGGTGGTTGGAGAGTATTACAAGCTCTACGTGGCAATTGTATGCCGCATACCAAGGCCAACAGCGAGGAACGCTCTTGCCGCACGTTTTGCCTGCTTTGCAACTAAAACGTGGCAAATGTTTCAGTGGATTTCCGGTAAAACTTTCTTGCCAGTCGATCCAGCCACTCGGTGGCATTCAATTTAAATTTATTGCATGCTCTAATCTAATTTAATTTCAACTTTAAACAATATGCATTTAAGTGTACAAAAGATGCAGTTATCGACAGCTTATGGTCACCCAGAAAATATTTAAAACTTGTAATAACAAAATACAGATACATACTTTAAGCAGTAAGAAGCTTAAGTTGAAGCACACAACCGACACTCTCAAATCGACTCTTTCCATTTCGATAGATTTTTAGAAAATAAAATACTGCGATTGCAGAGTTGCATCACAACTTCACTTATCTGATAATATTTTGAATTGGCGATACGATTAATATCGATATTTAATTTAAACTGTCGACCACTTCTAGTGTTGCGAACCGATCCCACATTTATATTGTGTAAATCATCACTAGCATTATTCGGCTTATCTTACGGTCATCATATTATTATTTCAATTAGACAATAAGCCAAACACAAATCTGATGTTGTTTTTAGTATTAGGTCGAGTGATTTAATGGCGAGTCAACTTGCTCAAGACTTAACTGTCGGCCACAAAATAAATCAAGAGCTCAACAACAGCCTGACAATGTAATCAACACCTTGGGCCACATAAATAATGCGTATGCTAGCTGAACAAAATAGATAGCCTCACGAATTGGCTGAAACAATAAAAAAAACACAAAATTATTCTGTAGCCAAGAATCTGCTAATGGGAGTGGAAGTGTGTGGGAGTGAGCAGGGAAATGTCATGCCATCGCATTAATCAAGGTGCAGTCGAAGCCTTTGGCCATGGGGGAGTGTCAACAACGAAATTGCCAAACAGAAATGCCGGAAACGGTGACGCACAGTGGAGTGTTCGTCTTTTTAACAAGTTGATCAACGAAACACTAAGTTCAAGTGCAGACAACAATTTGCAAAAAAGCCTTAAGCTTTTGTATTTTTCCTTTAGTTTCTCTTGTTGAATATTTTGTACAGCTTCTGGCATTCAAGTACCACTGTGCAAGGCAACAGCTTGAGACCGTCGACACTCAGCGCACGTATTTCGCTTGTTTCTCTTCGCACAATGTGCGACCATTTTGCAATTTCCTTTAGGGCAACAAGATGGCCTCCCCTATTTGTATTTTGTTGCTATTGTTGTTGTTGTGCGTGCGCTTCTAAATAATGGCCACCTAAGCCAAAAAAAAGACAAAAGCCAGTCAGCCTTTTGTCACTGGTATACCACGCATTTTTTCCAATTTACTTAAGGTAAGTCATTTAATACTTGTTACCTACCTACCTAGTGGGCGTGTCAGTCAATCAGCCACGTATGGCTTTCAATTTAAAACAATGGCGAATAGCTTGAACGTGGCAGTAAATTATGAAAGACAAATAGTGGACAAAATTGGAGCAATCTTTAAAGAAATTCAATTTAGTCGACCGTCATTTTGCTCACATTACTCCTCCTCCTCACTTTACTTTTTTTCCATAACCTGATGCATTAAGGCAGCCACTTTCATGCTGTCATATCTTAAATCTTTCAACAGTATGCAAAGTGGACATAAACTGGTAAGTGCACAAGAGAAAATGGCATAGAAAATGGGAGTAAACGAGGAGGCAAGCAAAGCAAAAAGCGTTGGCGGCTTGCATTCCATTTACTCTCTATTGTTATTGATATGCTACACAGAGAGAAAAGGAAGAAAGCAACATGAACTAAAACTAAAAATAAACAATAAACAATAAAAATAAATAAATTTATTGAATAATACATACAATATACACAGCTACATACGTATTTATTAAATTCTGTACAGTCCTGCTTCTATTGTATTAAAGTGTATTTTAAATCCTAATAATTTAATTTACATTTTTGGTTGGCGCAGAGTAGCGTTTATAAAAAAATATCTTATATATATTCTTAAGACCTATTTGCTCAGTGTATTCCTTGCAAAGGACAAACGATGCGCAATTTGTCAGCAATGTGAATTAAATCATAAGAAAAATCGGTAGCATGCAAATTGAATTTGCCACAAAGCACTAAGGATTAGCATTGCAGATTCGACTTACGCGTCATGAGTTGGACACGATTATCATTTATATTATAGAAATACTTTCCCAAGCTGCCCAAAATCAAAACCGCAATCAAATGGCATGCCTGTTTCCCATTTGAATATGAGTATAACAAGCAGAATCACAGATCATCATCATCGTCGTCGTTGTCGTACTCAAATTGCAAGTAATATGCATATTTTAGCAATAAAAAAAAGAAATCTCAACAAAGGCTCTCAGCTGAGGCCGGCACATTTCCACTGTCAGGGCAATTTACATACATACATACATATACATATATACACACCATATATACATTTATTATACTCTGCGTTCTCTCTTGCTCTTTATCTTCTCGCTTGCGGCTGGCATTCTGTACGCTTCATCTTGGGGCAATGTCGCCTAATACTCGTAACCCCGACATGCAAATCCGCCAGTATTGTCTGATATTTCCATATTTCCGTAGCCAAGTGGCATAAATCTTATGAGGAGAGAGAGAAGGCCTGGCTCGGCATACACGTGCATGCATCGTGAATGCAAACAAGGGTGCATTGTGTGTGGCATAATGAGCCACACTAGATTTGTATCTACACACAAATGTATTTAAACTGATACAGATACGGAAACACAGGTACAAATTGAATACTCATTGCGTATGCAAGCTGCACTTGAGCTTCTATTTAGCTCATTTGCTGCCACTTCGTGACAATGTATCTCATGTTTAGTGATACTACACAGACTTGATGAATACTTCACATTAAAACCCACACAACCTGTTAATTTAATGTGATCTTTTCTCAGTGTATGCCAATGAAAACTTATAGGAAAATAATAAAACAATTATCTAATAGAGTTCAATTTCTGACACTCTGCACATAATGCCGTACAAACAGTTTGTTTATCTCGGTCTACCCATATTTACAGCCCAATCAATTTACAACTTTTCAGTCAATCACAAACCGAACTCAGTGTAAAAAGCAAAAAAAAAGTATAAACGCAATCAGACCAAGCCAATTGAGGGCCCAGTGCCACCGCCAGTTGATGATAAGGGCTTGGGGCTAGCACCGAGGTAGGGTGTGTGTGCTTGGGTGTGTGTGTATGTGTGCGAGTTAGTGCGGCATCGCTGGCGCCATCAGAGCTGGCAGACGAGGCTCCCTTGGTGACGGCAACAGCTGAATAAACAGCAATAACAACAACGAGAGCAACAACTGAGTGACAGCCAAGGCAGATGAGAGGCAGAGGGCGGGTACCGCAGGGCAGCTGCTGTGTGAGGGAGAGAAGCACACAAAGCACTGAATACCGTTTCATCGACACTTTTTCATTGAATTCAATTAAAAGGCGAAATTGAAAATTGAAATTCAATTAAGATGCTATAAATACGGCGGGTGTGAGTTGTGTGTAGAAAGAGAGTGCAAAACTGTGGCACCATTGCTGGAAACAGCAACGACCAGCCGTCCATTGATGATAGATGAGCTTCTAGTGGATTCTGCACACACATACACAAGCGCACATATACATAAATACACGTGTAGGTACATGCATGTGGGCCCTGCAGACTCTTTGCTATCAGTCTATGCTTTTCCTTCTTTTTAATGGCCTCATCAACACTTTACTTACACAATTTGATGTCGTGAGTATTGATGACAAATAAATTGATACCGCAATCAATCACAACACTGGCACTTGGAGTGCTTAACAACTAATTAAGACAGAAAGTAATCCTGGGACTGAGAATTAGTTTAGGCTCAAGTTAAATAATAATCGAATAGAACTTACACTAGCAAACCAAAGAAGACAACTTTAGATTTGCTACTCCAATATGAAATAACCTCACAGTGTTGTGTGCATTCTTTTTCGTTAACTGTGAAACTCAGAGTATTTTAAGTTAACAAAAGAAAAGGATGTATAAAGAGAAATTAAACTAAGATGTCTGTACTCAATAGAATGGTTCTCTGTTATAATAAATATTTACTTTCTCTTCTATCATTGCCCGACTTGTTTGAAACCATTTTTAATAAAAACCTTAAGCAACAACTTGAAGTTCTGCACATTTTAAAGAGCTAAACTCTTTAAAACTTGAGCCCACAGATGCGCTTAACAAAAGGAAAGTAATCCCATCAATTTATGCGTTCCTTTTGCAACTGTTTGGCGTCTATTAGCTGGACATAATCTACTTTACTCCAATTGATTGCGCACATAATTTGTAAAACCGCCGCGGAGGCAACTGAGCAGCTGCCTTCAATTAAAACAATAAAGAAAGTAACGATGAAGCCGGAGCCAGAGCCAGAGACAGAGCCGGACAAATGGCAGGCCAAAGTCCTGAAGACAAAGTGCAAGCGGTTGGCAAGAACTTTCACGAACTTTGTGCAAGAAAGTTAAACACAGGCAAAGGCGCAGTCAAGGTAAAGATGGAGGAGGGGACTTTACAGCCCCCATAAGGCCTTGTTGCAACACAGACATTGCAAAAACTTGTGGTTGTTCAAGGTTAAAGGGCAATTTTTACAGCTGCGCATTTAAAATGCAACGTTGAAGAAAAAGACAAATTGCTCTATTTATATTTAAATTGAATTACCAGAGAGACCACACAGATGATAACAGATAGAAGGAGAAGAAAACTGTCTCCGTGTGCCTTATAAATCGACCCCCATATCTCAAGCTTGTTGCCCAACCACATGAGCAAAGGGAAGTTTGTCTAATGAAGCGCAGCATCTGAGTGTTTTGTTTATAAGGCAAACAAATTATACTTATTTTATTATGTCTGCAAATTTCATCGTCTGTCTTCCATCAGGCGCATGCATAATTTATATACACACACACACATTAGATGAGAAAGTGTTTTATTGCTTGCTCAGCTGTTGATATGCAATTTAAGCAATTTGCCCTTAATAGCCACACGAATCCTACGCGGATAGGAGGCGTATACGCAACGTTGCTTGCTTCCTTTAAGCTTTGTCGTGATGCCAGCTTAAATATTAACTTTTTGCATTATTCTCAATTTAAGCAATTTATATTATAGCCTCATTAGCATCATATGGGTGTGCACGTGTATGTTTGTGTGTGTGTGTGTGCGTCTGTGTGCCATGTGGCATAGCTTTGAGTTCTCATCAAGATGCTAATGGAATTAAAATGAAAATTGAGTCAACAATATTAACACACTCCACACAAAGTGGATGACAGTGCCGGCAGCAGGGGCAATGACTGTGAAATTCGCTTATCAACACACCGAGCATGCTGTACATGCTGCTCCTAATAGATAAGTATATGGAAATCTAATGATATTATTCTATTACTACGTTTATACCTAACATTACATGAATTTTATAACACGTGAAATACAAATAGTCCCTGTTAAGCGACAGATGCAATGATATTTGCAGAGTCTTCTTAATAGAGAGTTATAAATGTTGATTTTTGCTTGATTATTTCATGAATTAAGGTAGCAATTGATTATGCAATGGCATGCATTAATGCATTGTGGCTGAATTCATATACTATTTATATACTTGAATACGTGAAATAAAAATTATCCCTGTGTACTTCATACAGAGCTTTTCCATCATTGTTTGGTTAAACAAAGTTGTCTTTTTCATGAATTAAGTTCACATTCATAACCAACTAACGATTGTTAGCGAATTCGTGCAATGAGGCATCGTATAAACACAATCAAAGTCAACTTTCGTGTGCAAGCAAATGTAAAGGGTGATTTTTTAGCTATTATCTTTTTGGCAACACTGGTTTAAACAGCTGACGTACGTTTCGTGTTTTGTATCACTGTCAAACATCTTCAGTTTGGTCTATAATTTAACCATGACATGAGGTTTCAACAAGACGCTGCCACATGCCACACAGCACGCGTAACAAATGGACTTATTGAGAGGCGAGTTCGGTGAACATTTTATTTCACGTTCGGCAGCGGTCAATTGGCCGCCTAGAGTCATTTTTGTGGGGTTATGATAAATCTAATGTCCATACAGACAAGCCCGCTTCAATTGACACATTCGAGAACACATTAAATCAATTATTTGTGAGCTACCGGCCGAATAGTTGGAAAGAGTATGCCTAAATTGGACTAAGCGGATGGAACATTTGAGGCACAGTCACGCACAACATTTGCATGAAATAATCTTCAAATATTAAATTATATGGACCGTACTATCGATTAAAATAAAGATATCATGCATTTCTTTGAATTTCATGTGTTTTTTTTGAAAAACTTTTCTATAGCTCTTAAAAAAACACCCTTTAATAACATGTTGTTCTCTTCAGTTCGTGAATTGAATTCATACAATATATAGTAGAGTGGCAAGAAACAAAGTATAATAAAGTTTCGTTTTCATGCAAACCTTGAGGCATTCTCATTGTTCAAATTTTGGCATGCTGTGTATTTATTTTCAAATCAATTCGTATAATATAAATTTTATTTAATGTCGTAATACAGATTTTCGGAACTATTAATATATATATGTTTTTAGCTCAGTTCTGCTGTTGCTGTATACCCCTGAGAATAGGATGTATGTTCATTGGCTTATTTGAAATTTTTTCCGCTGGCCTCAATATCGATTACATTATAACGACTGTGAGCACACGTAAGAGTATTATCTGTTCACACATTACTGCTAATGATTGAAATTATTCAAATTTCTCACATTTTAGAGAACCACATTCCCAAAGAGATGAAATATGTATTTACAAGTAAAGTAACTGATAAATTAAGTTAGTTGCATTTTATTTTATTAATAAGACCTGTTGTTATTCTAGCTGATTTATATGTTGGACTGCAGCTTGTGCCCGAGTTTATTATGATACTGACCTCCCTGATAATGATACTAGCCATAATAATCGTAAGTTCGTAAGTTAATAAACCTCATGTCTATCATAATATCACTTGGATATTGTTTCAGGAAGTACCCTGGTTGGTCGGAGCGTATGTGATACTTACAATAGTTCGAGTACTGTACACAGTATGTTTTAGCATAGTCTCGACTAGCATGAAATTCAATGCCATTGCAAATGAGAGTATTCGCCATTGTATTGCGCTTTGGATATGGTTTGTTTTTTTTATTTGTAAGTATTGGTAAACGATTTTAAAAAATATTAAGCATATTGCATGGTCCTCATTTCAGTAACCTCAGTGTATTTTCTGTATATTGCGTGTTCCTACTATGAGGAATTAAGGAAAGCAAATCTAGACGAACAAAACAACCCGTAAACCATTAAAATATACAAAACTAATCCAATAACAATTCTTTTCACAAGTGCTGCGTAAGTAGAATAGGTCGTTGATGTTGAGAAATAGGTCAATTACCTTCTGCTTGTCATATTTTTGAGTATTTCGGTTATTTCATGCTCGGATAATTGCCCCTTAGGTCTCTTTCGATGCTTTGTTTAAATTAAAATATTGCCTGCTTATTTAATTTTTATTGATACTCATGGAATTTCGGGCAGGCGGCCCAATTAACTTTGACCAATAAACCCAAAAGTTTGCATCGTTTGGAATTTCTTTTTGGGTAATAATTGAAGCAATTAACGAGATGCCAGCTGCTTTCAATATACTTTCTGACTTGCTCAACGATTTTCACCGAGACCTAATGAGCTCCTTTAAAAATGTCACGAACATTGTAAGCACGACGAGTTTGTCATTGAACCTGGCGGGCTGTGTGTGTGTCTGTGTGTGTTATTTGAATTTTTTCCTCAAGGGTTGCCTATTTAAAGCACACAAAATTTCAATCAATAAACAACAGGCCCAGCCTGGCCTGCGTGTCCTGCTCTGTTCATTCATAAAAGTTTTCTCTGCCAACTCACGCTTCAATCAATATTGTTGAAAATGGTCAACAGGTTGTCACACAGTTTCCCCTCTATAGCTAAAGATATTGTACCACACGATAATATAGACCTGCGTAGGCATTAAACAGGACTTAAATCAATGCTTCATAATGTAGTTTAATATTAATTAAACTTTTCACAACGTAGGCAACGTAGGCCGATCAAAACTAAAATTATAATTATTTTAACTCCACACCGCTGAGGCTGAAATTTAATTAATATAACAGCGGTCAAAGGAATTGTTTGAGAGCCAGAACTGCCAGGAACTGCGCAGCTAAATGGGCGTTCTGGGTTGATATTATCGTGACAAGCCCAAATTAAGCGGCCGCGCTGGGGTTACATCAGCCCCCAAGCTCCATCGTTGTGAAGGCAACTAATGGTGCTAATGTTAATCCGCGGAAACCAAGGCCAAAGGCCAACTAAAACTTGATGTTCCCGGTTTGACAATGTGTCTGGGGAGTGCGAATTTTATGCCTAATACAACATGACAGTGCCTTGCAAACTACAGGGTATTTAGCTAGTATATCTCTGGTAAGCATTACTCAAATACTTATTACAAGAATTGAGCTGGCATCCTTTATGAAACTAATTTGATTTGAACAAGCTTCTGCTTTCGCTTCGACAGATTCTGTTGCTTCGTCGTCTGCTGGTTCATCTTCTGCTGCTTCTGCTTGGCTGCCCCGTCTGCTCGTTGTCAGGGATTAGACGCGCACCCTCTTAGAGGGTGTTAAGCTCAACTCGGCTTTTCGCACTTACCCGTTGTGCCATTCTCCTGGTCGCTCAACTCGCCCAGTGACGTGGACAGAGCATTTGCCATGGCCAGCGCCTTCGTTTCTGCCATCGTCGTCATTGTCGCTGTCATCATAGGTTGCGTTGCATTTCCGCTGCCTGTTACAATAATGGACGCGTTCGTGCCATTTTCCGTTTTCACAATTTTCATTGCATTGCGGCTTACCATGGCAGGAAGGAAAAGCCTGCAGCAAAACGAAAACTCGCAGCCGCCAGCTGCGCGCTAAAATTGCCTGCCCAAAGCAGACGGACGCACCTCCTCCACTTGTTGCCGACCGCTGAAGAGAGACAAGAAGAGAAGAGAAATGAATGAAAATGGTTTTCCTTCCGGCAGATGACATGCAATTAAGACCATAAATAGGTGCAACTTAAATGTAATTCCATTAGTTAAACTGCATTGACAGGAGCCCCAAGGGAAAATCCAAAAAAAATTAAAGATAAATAATGGAAATGCCATTAAAATAAGAGTACAAGATATAGACAGCTTTGGGCCTCAAGACTTTCATTTCCCCGCAGCTGCGACATTTACAAATGTTAGAACAAAAGTTTCTCGTATCTATATTGCGAATCGTGAACAAAACTGTGACAAGTTTGCAGTTGTTAACGCTGCAAACAATGTACAACATTCCCAAATACATATATACATGCAACTGTAGATAGATGTAAGTGTGTGTGTGTACTTATAAATAAATAAGTTTATACATAGTATATACTTGTGCTGTGAGCAAGACTCGACAATCTCCTGGCTTCAATTAGAAAAGTTTCAGTTTAACTGAGTTGAACGCACGCAGCGAAGCATAGCCAGGCATCTCACACATACACACACACTCGTACATACACACATACAGTGGGTACAGCAGACAAAGGACACTTGGTAATGGTGAGCCCTGTCAAAGGATTGCGACGAATTTCTGCAACTGTAGATAACTTGTATAGAAATCTTGTAATTTCACACATTCTTCTCTCTGTAAGGCGACTACATTTCAAAGGATCTTGAAAAATGTTTGCAATTTTTAAAATTAAAATTGCTTACAGCGACAGCGACTCTGTGTGACATTTCTCCCAAAGAACTCAAAGCAAATGTCAAAGGTTCTTAGAACAAAACAGGAATAAATTGTAAGAATGCTTTGAATGTTTAGCAGCTTCTCCATATATGTATAAACAATGTCAGCTCTTGCTCTGCTGATTATAATTACAATTACAATTTTCAACTACACTTGCAGGGCTTTGACATGCTGATGTTTGCAATCAAGTGGATCAATTAAAACAGTATAGAAAGCACGCTAATGCAATAAATAACCAAGAGAATTTATGCATTGCAAATGTGCGGTTTGTTTTCACGCTTAACTCATGCGTGCCGAATAACAAATGATACTTATTAACGCCATCGGCCTCCGTTTCTTGTTTAGCAGCTTGGCACAATTGTGTGCAACAGGGCGTATGCGTTATTTCCAGAGCAAGTGCAACAAGTTGAGTATGCAATTGAAAATAAACAATCAACTATAGCGAAGCTTAAATGCACTATCTTCAGTTGTTGTTTATTATTTTAGGGTATCTCTCAGTTGCCAGCTGGCTTTCACTGCCATTTCTCTCGTGTACTCCCAGTTTGTACTTCAAGGGAATCCATTGTAAACTAACCTAAGTAAATGCTCCTCTTGATATGCCACAAGTAAAGCATGCATGGCATTATTTCAAAGCAATTTCAATGGCATTTTCACTTGAGTATTGTTTTCATTCCCCTCCGCCTCCCTCTCTGCTTTTCACCCTTATTGTTCGGCAACCACTTGTAGATTTTCGCATTTTAAAACAGCAAACGGACGAGCGAACAAAAGGCGGCCACGCGTTTGACCCGCACAGCAGAGAAACAGCAGTGCAAACGTGGAAAAACTACTCATAAATAAATAAACTCACACAGATACACTCAAACACACACACACACATACAGACAGTCTGGGGCATTGTTATTCTATCTTTTTTCTGTTTTCTGTTTTCAGTGCGCTGCTCTGTTTTGTTTCGCTTGGCTTTGCTTGTTGGCGCGTGTAGTTTTTTTATACTATTTATATAGTATATATGTATATATATTGTTTTTGTTTACACCACAAAATCGCCGGCAGAGGCTGAGGCAGAGGTAGTGGCGTTTACCTAGTTTGCAGCTGAGCAGCACCTGGAGAGAAATGAAAATAAATGACTTTAATGCCTGCAGTGCCAGCAGGCGCTACTCAGTTATAGTAAAACTATTTAAAATGTCATCATAAAAATGTACTTGCAATTTCTCAATTTAAGCGAAGCAGTAATATATATATAATATTTCATAAATATATCAATTGACTTATCAATCAATTTCTCATTTGTTACACATTTATTTACGCAATATCGATTTCATTTCCCCGTTACAAGTTCATTATTGCGTGCACCCTGAACTTGAACTTTAATATTTCCAGTTCATATCTATGACATCAACATTGCTACGTATACGTAATCTTCGTCTGTCATTACGTATACGCGACGTTTACGCTTCGATGGCAATGTGCTGATAGGGGAACAGAGAGAGAAGAGGGAAAAAAAAACCTTCCATATGAGAGAAGAGAGAAAAAAACCTTCCATATGTGAAACGAAACTAGCTTGCCAATTATCGTTAATTTACATCAAAGTTATTATCGAAATTATCATTAGTCGCTGCAGAGCAAATGGCGCTTGTTAAATGGCCGGCCATCAATTGTTGCTACTACAACGATTGCTGCAATTGCAAAGTTCCATGCGCAATCTGCTGAGCGTTATCACAAGTACAACAACAACAACAAGTAACGCGAGTAAATTTCTCAATTTGCCAAAATGTAAAGTCATCTGTTTGCCCGCCACACACATTTGCTACACATCCGTCTCCCCTTCCCCCGCCCCATTTGCCATTGCCACGCTTTCTTATTGCCACGCATGCCAGTACTTTCAATAAACATTTTATACAATCCACACGATATATAGTGTATGTGTATGTAAGTGTATGTGTACGTATATTTGCTTTAATAACCTTGCATTCTTTTGGCGCAGCGTCGTCGTTTTTCCAAGTGTTTGTTGTTTGAAATTGATTAAAACAGACCCAGGCAGGCAACGACCCGCGGCAAGTTCCCTAAACACTCGTACACACATGATTGAGTACGCCACTCTCTCTGTGTTTGTGTGTGGGTGTGAGAGAGTATTCACACGTGTGTGTGTGTGTGAGTGTCAGTGTCTGTTTCTGTATCTTTGACTTTGATCGTTGATGATTAATGATTACGCCCGTGTTTATTGCCCTTGCTACTGTGCTCTGGCTACATTTCTGCTGTAAGATACATATTACAGTTTTTATCGCTCTCGGGGGTTTCCTCTGCCTGCAGTGCTGTCATATTTCCATTGAAGCACACACACGCAAATGGCTCAAATACATATTGGCATGTGTGTGCTTCCGTCTCAGCGAGAAATACAATTTGTACGCGAAGATTTTCGTGAGAATGACAAGCTGAGTGAGCACACTTGAAGTGTTGCTTATAAGGGATTATGAATGCTGCCAGTGAACTGGCTAATACTCTTGAGAATCCTGCATGCAAGTAGCCATCACCTAGAATAGAACTTGATAATAATTGCGGAAATTCTTGCCTTATTTAATTTGCCAGCTGCGTGTACTTAATATTCTATACAGAGTTTCCTCACTGTTCTTCTAAACCTCAGCAGTTTTTTAAGTTCTTTCATACTCCACTGCCCGCACTGATTGAAGATTTAATATGGCAGAACACTTACATTTGCTTTCATTTCAACCAAACAGTTGCTGACCTAAGCTCGGTCACATGGCCAGAAACTTTTGCCAGCATCAAGTGTAAAATTTAATTACTCTTTCTCTTCTTCCCACTCTCCCCCTTCCTCTCTCTCTGTGTGTGTCTCTCTTGATGATATTGGTGTAAAAACAGTTTAGAGCTGGGCCGGAAACAATAACTTCATTAATATGCTGTCGAAAAAGTTTTGTGTGGTCTTAAAAGCAAAATTTCTTGTTGTGTAATGCAGTTATAATGCAATTAGACTGAGTGTTGCAATGCACGTAGCCTGCAAAATTCTAATGCAGGCAGTTGGTAGTTTTGAGTGTTGCGTTGCGTATACGCTGCGTATGCTCGTATACACAACATGTGAATGGCGGGCTAATTTCTGTTTTCAAAGCCAAAACTCGACAGGGGCGTAAATGGTTGTGGGCTTGTTTGGATTTAGTTTTTGTGGTTTTGTGTTTTGGTTCTACTTTACAGCCTCGTGCCCATGAATGCTGATTCATTAGGAAACCTCAGGCACACACATACACATACAACAGGAGCAAGAAGCAGAGAGAGAGAGAGAAAGTAAATAAACTGAAACGGGTGGGCTATTTAAATGCGTATTAGTATAGCAGCCTTTTTCGAACCTAGGCATGACCATGGTGCGGATTGTGGTTCTGCGGCTTGGCCTTCGTCCAGCTGCAGCACGTAATCGTTAACCGGTCCCTCCCTTCTCCTCTTGCAGCAAGCAGCCAGAGAAATTCGGCGAATGTGTTGTGGAAATTAACAACAGAAGCGTTTCTTCTGTTTGTTGCTCGTTTTGCTTGAAATAATAAATTGCACATTGCAATCAGGAAAGATTTAGCAAACGAAATGAGCTCAGATATACTAGCTAGTTCTAGCTTCTTATTCTATTATCTGAAACAGGTTAAAGCTGTCTTAGTAGTATATTAGATTAATCTATAGTTAAGCTATATTTAACCTATAGTTAACCTATATTTAACCTATATTTAACCTATAGTTAATCTATAGTTATCTGCATCCAATACTATAATTCTCAATCGACATCTACCAAAGCTTGCACTAAAAGTGATATATTTTTTTTCAGTCTCCTTTTGCCGATCCCGACCTTGACTATCTGCACAGCAGCCGCTTTACTTAAGTGTTAAGCATTTCGTGTATTTATGGCACTGCGAAAAAGTATTGAAACATGTGCTAAGGCGATTTTAATAGCTGCCCCAGTTCAACAAAACGATCGACAAAAAGTCTAAAAATAATTGTTGCCAATAAAAATTTGTTGCACCCAATGAGTAATTAACAATGGAAATAAACATGACCCGAGTGAACACAACACAAAAATCCCCTTCGATACTCATATTCAAGCAATGAATGCAATGAATTTCCTGAATATTTAGTGCAAATATTTAATTAAATTCGAATTCGATTCGATATATTCGTCTTCGCTGTTGCAAAATTGAAAAATTTGTGCAATGTGCAAGACAAACTTGATTTGCCATAAAATCAAATTTCCCGCTCATTTGGTCGTCGTCAGTCAAGCAAGTGCAGCACCTAGTGAACAGCAGACAGACCCGAGTACAACCCAAACAACCCAAAGATTTGTGCAAATCGCGTGCGATTTGCCAATGCATTTTGATGATGACGTTGCGAACGTCAACTCGAAGTCGATTTTGGCAATTTTCTTGTCGTCCGATGCTGATGCTGAATTATGGGCAAAAATATTACGAGCAAATAAATCAATTTTAAAAACTGTGATAAATGTTGTAAGCTATTTTTGACAGTTTAACGCGTTGCATGTGTGAAAAAGTGCTAAAACAAATTCCCCAAACAGACGCAAAACAAGAAGCACAAATGTTGAATAAAACAAAAAAAACGACAGTTGCACGATTTGTTAAAAATAATTATAATGAAAGTACATTAGCTTGACTGGTCAATGGAATACCCTTTGTTGTTTATTACAATAATACAAAAATTATTATTTGTGGAGGTAATCCTTTAACGTGTTTATTATTTATTACGCTCTTTTCAATTTAAACAAGCTCTGTTTAACATTAGTGACGCTCTCCCGCTTCTTTTGCGTTATTCAACACTATGCTATCAATCGGGTTAACGATAACTAAATAAACTTACGATAGTGTATCGCCTATGGTCACACTTAATATAAGACTTAACATAAAAGGGTATAACTTAACATATTGATTGATTGAAAGCTGACAATCACCTCGACTTGGCCATAGAATACACTTGGTATAAAATATAAACAACTATATATGTTAGTATTATCTTTGTGAAGGTAAACACATGATGACTCCGCTTGGTCTTGTTTACCCTGCTTTGTTGTTCCATATTTGTTGTTTGTCATAATATACGTAATATTCCAAATGAGTTTTGGAAACACAATACATGGCACTTATTTTTAGCCCATAGTCGCGTCAATATTTGCCGATAAGGTTTTATTTACTTTAAGTTTCATCATTGTTACCCATTGTTGGGCAAATGTCAAAAGTTGAAGTGAAAATTGATTTTTAACAAATATGAATAATACAATATACATACATATATGCATATGCACTAGCTTCCCCTCTCTCTTTCTCTTTATGCTCCCCTTTCCATCTAATTGCTCCTATAATTAAGCCTAATTAAGAGCAATTAAAAGCATATTGTTTCGTTCGATTTCCCTCGTGTCATATTTAATAACAACGCAAGACCTCAAGGGAATCAATTATGCATTACACTCATTGTTTTAATAAGGGTATTACCATCATACTTCTACATAACATATATATAAATTTAAATAATTGGAAGTGGTAGAATATTCAGTGTTCTTATTCTTGTGGCTTTATTTTTTTATTAATTTGGCGACTTGCCGTGCGACTTTTCTTCAATAACCCTCGAGTGTTTTTATCTGCTACATTTATTTTTGCTCTTGTTGTTGTTTTTGTCGGTTTTTGCTGCGGATTCGCGCTCGCCGTCATTACACATGTTTATTATATTTTATACTTTTTGCCGGGAGGGCTTTGAATTTTGGCTGTCGCCGCCCCGGCTTGTCACAGTTGTTGTTGCTGTGTTTGATTAGGCGTCTAGGCTGACACATGGGGGGCACAGATACAGATACAGCTGCAGATACAAATGTATCTCAATGGGGCGTGTGGAACGACGACGACGACGACACATGTATATGAAATTTTACACAAATGTGCAAATTTAATTAAATTCAAACGAGAAATAAATATAAAGAGCTTCGCCTCGACATATATAAGTACGCGTAGCTATAGCCTACAGTATCTATAAACTATACTAGCTGTACGCTCTGTGTCTGTGTGTGTTTGTAAGAAGCTGTGTGACCTGTGGAAAGGCACCAAAAGCAACAACAACAGCAACAGGCTAAAATTTGCTTAACAAACTGAACTACATGATATAGTACACAAATACTAAGCCGACGACCACACACGAGCTGAGAATAAATTGGCAAATAGAAGAAGCAGCGATTATCCCCTTGACAAAATCATATTGCCAGCAAAAAAAACACAAAATTTAAAATTTAATTTAGGAAAAACTAAATTTACGATCTTCGATAGATGAGTAGAAATTTCCACGGGAATGTTTCCTTTCTTTGTTTATTAGTGCAATCAAAAGATGAAAATTCGCTAGATTAGACAAAAACATGAAACGATTTGCAAACTTGTATACAAATGTACTTGTGTCTGACTCTAGAACATGAGTGTATAATATTTTGAAATATGCGTATTTCGCATTATCTCAAAAAGAGACAAATTGTGTCATCTCTGTGAATGGCAAAGCTATTTATACCTAACGTATTTCATGTTCTTTAATTGCCAAATCTGATGCTCGATTTGTATTCCGAATGTTTAAAGGTTGAATTGAAATAGAAAAACAAATTTAGAGCTATGCTTAAATGATACAGCATAAAGATTTATTTCCCGACTTTATGCACCCTGCTTTCAATGTAATTTACAGTGCACGACAGCATTATAATACCCTCGGCAAGGCTAAGAGATAAGAGTGAGTATATTAGAACTTCAGACCGGAATGAATCATCATTCCAGTTGCTTAATAAGTACAATTCATAACACTCAAAATGCTAAATCTTAATGATTCACCATAAAAACACCGCACCCGATAGAGTCAAACTAGTTGGGCATAGACCAGTGTAGCGGAACGGATAAGTTGGCTATCGATAGTTAGTTAAGTAATTTTTTACCGATAGAGCGCACTTAGATTTAGTATTTTTTTTGTATGCGTTTTTATCGTTGGTGTAATTGGTGACACCGATTTAACTACGAATTAAGCTATGCTTGACGCGTCAGATCAGTTCGCCGGGCGTTATCCAAGAGTGAGGGAGGAGGAGGTCTGTAGACTTGGGACTAGATTTAAGGTTAATACCTTGCGAACTGTATTATTTCCCTATAAAAATTCAGCCCTTCATTTGTTCGATGTACAGCAGTATATCGTATATGTTATAATGTGAGAGTCAATTTAAACTTCAGTACACAGTGAATAATTAAATCGCTTGGCTTTTTCAACGTTTCAGCCATTAGTTTAATTAGTTAATAGAAATAATTATTTGAACAGCAAGGTGAATTATAATTTGTCTCATTTGGGCTTATTGGGTCTTCAATAAACTATTTTATCGACGCTATCGCTAGCGGGCTGGCGACTTTGAGTTTGATAATAGGCCAACCCCAAATAATAAAAAAAAATCGAACTCTGAAACGCGACACTCCCTCCCCAGACGAGTTATCAAACATATAGCTACGTAGTACGTACAGACATACATATGTATGTATATAAGTAAATACTTAGTAATATCCCCGAGTTGCGTTGATTTTTATATGCCGCAAAGGTGTTTTTTATTCGTTTCTTGTATTCTATAAATTTGAACGTTGTCTTGCCATAAAGATAAAAAACTGAAATATCTAAATACATATGTACAGCCTATGTATGTAGATATATACATATATATATATAAATAAAACGCCGAGAGTGGGCGGTTATTTATTAACACTGAGCCGTGAGCCAAAACAAAATCAGCGCGAGCATTTTTATAACTTGATTTATTTAAAGAAAACATTTGGCAAATGATTTCGCTACTAAGTAAATGATTATTTTTATACCCTAGCCGAGGGAATTATATGACGAAATCTGTTACAGAACATACCTTATACTTTGTAGTCTAGATTGAATGAGTTTCGAACCAAAAGGAGTTCGATTATAGCCTATAATGAATGTTCTATAAACTTTGAGACTGAGCGTTAACTGATTATATTATCACTTTTCAATTCAAATACACATAATCTAATGAGTCTTCTCTATAAAATGCACTCTAATGCGCAAGATCAAAGGAATTTATATATTTTCCACTATTTTTTATACGGAAAACAAACAGACAAAGTTGTGACCTCTAAAGCGATGACATACGGAAAAAACAAACTTCTCCCGCCTTACGAAAATAGAAAACTACACAAGTATAAATTATTGAGGCGAGAATTTATGATAATAAGAACGATGCCAAAGTCAATGCCACCCAGAAAATGTCCGAGATAGTTATGCATGTGCCGGGCAATATCTGCCGTAGTCGCTAACTAAATTTATTTCTGCTGCTTTTTTCTATCATTTCTTTAACACATTCGAAACACACATACAGCTACAGATACACACACACATAGGCACGCTTCGCATCGCGTCCGACCGTCAGATTGCAAAAAGTATGAAAAATGGGAAACAACTGTCAAGAAAAAGTCGAATATGTAATGCACTAGAGGCGGAAAATGTTTGAAAAATTATCAAATTATTAAATCTAGAGATGCATATACTATATAATATAGAGATATATATAAGTGTCGCGGAACGGATAAGTTGGCTATCGATAGTTAGTTAAGTAGATTTAGTATTTTACTGTATGCGTTTTTATCGTTGTTGTAATTGGTCACACCGATTTAACTAAGAATTAAGCTGTGCTTGACGTGTCAGATCAGTCCGCCTGGCGATATCCAAAAGTGAGGGAAGAGGTACTGCGGTATGTTGACTTGGGACTAGATTTAAGGTTAAAGTCTTTTAAGGCATTCCCTGGATATTTTCAAGAGAGAAATATGTATGCTTAGCGGAGCAGAAAACCTAGGCCCATAGAATGCATATTTTAAAGAAATCTCTATTGCACATCAATTCGACAATACTCTAGGTAAGAGTATAAGAAAAACAAAAACAAAACACACACACATACAAAACTGAGGCAACAAAAAAAAACTTGACACAATGTGTCGTCAACAGCTGACAATTCGAGAGCAGCATAATTTTTTATTGCTAATTCTTTTTTGTTGTTATTTTTAATTTTAATTTTCATATATATTTTTATTGTGACCATCAATTCACACAATTTGCAGACTGATCTGGCCACTGCTTCGTTTTTCTTTTGGTGCCTTGGCTAATTAAGAGGCACAATAAAAGCGGCGAAATAGATAGAGGGTAGAGGCAACGTTAGAACACTTTGTAGAGGTTCATAAATTTAATTATAGATATGTATATATCAGAAATTAGAAATCAAATCCGATTAGCGCTTATCACACTTTCCGAACGTTCGAACTTGATTTGGTTTCATTAGTTTTTTTTTATTATTTTACATTTTGCATTTTGTTTTAGTTGTTTTTGTTTTGGGTTTGTCGTTCGATTTTTATTTTTAGTTTAATTTGATTTGCTATTGAACCTGGCAATTAGTTGAACGGCATGTGCGCGCTCACTTTGCCGGTCGGCCACGTTTTGTTTGTTGTTTTGTGCTTATGCGATAATTAAAATCTCTAATCATTGTGTGAAAAACGCATACACTACCTACAGAAATAACAAATCACTGGAGCTGGTTGCTGATGCTCTTTCTCCGACTGTTGAGCATTTGGTTTTCAGGCAATTTATAAAAACTTCCCATGTGTGTTTGAATATTTAGCTTAATTATTTGTATCAATATTTATACATGTGTATATGTATGTATGTACATATATATATTATTCACACACATTCACAAACAGAATACCCGCGCGCGAAATCTAAATCGCATCGAACTCGAAATAGGAAACGAGAACGAAAACGACAACGTCGCGACCCGCACTGGCGCACGGTCTAATCAGAACTGAGCGCACACAATTCTAATCAACAGGCTGAGGCTGCCAAACAGAGCAGAGCAGGCAGAATGGTCGGTCGCTCGGGTGCTCGCGAGCAGACACCAACATGCACGCACACGAATAGACATGCACACAGTACGAGCGCCTACCGAAGGCTTAACGTACTCGCGCGAAGGGTGGGCAGCGCGGCTAGCCTCTCTCGCTCCCATTGAGCACACTGCGGTTCAATCCATTATTTTCGGCAATTGAGTCAAGATCGCAGGGAAGTACAGTGTAAAAAATTATAATTATGGATATTAAAAGATATCAATAATTAATTAAATGTATTAATTCTATTATTGTTTACAATTAGGTAATTATTTGAGTATTAGTTTAGTACAAATTTGTATTTAATATATACATTGTTTATAGAGCATGTGTTTTAATTACATAACGAGCGATGTATACTGTAACAAAATAAGTAAATAATAGTAGTTTAAAATAAAGATAAATGAAATAAATATGATACATTTTTTTATTATTATACATATATCTTCATAAATTTCAAAATTTATATAATTTATTTAATAATTAATTTATATATATTTTAACACAATTAATTTGATTTAATATTTCTTTTTCTCTTAGTGCACACAGCAAGAGGGCGAACATTCTCACTAGTGCTGAGCAACAAGCACAGCAACATGTTGCCGACCTTGCCCAAAATGTTGCCAAGTGTAGCAGAGCAACCACAACGAGAGAGCGTGAGTATAGCATGTGTGAGAGAGAGCGTGTGAGAGTGCCATTTCACTGAGAGCGCTGACCGTTTGTTGCTCTGTTTTGGTTTTTATCACGAGTGCCGGCATATTACACACACACACACACGTGAACGCACACTTATAATAAATAGTCATGCACACACGCATGCAGGTACTTTCGACACGTTGCGTATACTTAATACTAAAAGTGGCGTTAACTTAAGGTGCTTCTAATCAAGTGACATCTTTGCTATGCTTACTCACACAAGCACTGCCCCATCCATGGCACTGCCAGCTAATCAATTAATCAATCAATATAAAGTTGATTCACAAACCAAAAAAAAATCCAACGTATACTCGAAACCGTTGCTGATATCAGCTGATTAGGCAAAGAATTAATGAATTCTATACTCGCAAACGAAATGGAAAGTTATACTTTAATTTGATCATAAATGAGGAAATATACAGCTACATACTAAATATATAAGGCACGAGCAAACATAATATAAAAAAATACCAATATAAAATATATGTCATTACTCTAAAATAATGAATAAAATAATCATAATACTAATAAAGAAAGCTTAAATAAATGAAATACTAAAAATAATAATAGAAAAATAAAGAAGTTAAATTAAAATGGGTTAAATTACTGTACATTAAGTTATATTTAAAATATTATATAAATAAAATATGTACATATGTACATTACATAAATATAATGCATAATTCATATATATAACCAATCTATATCCAAGTAGCTGCGATATTTGCGTTTAAACTATTTTCACAAACAGTAAACAAACATGAAAATGAGTGTGTATAATTAATTTTTATTGATTCCCATTCCCCATTCGCATTCTCTGTGGGAACATCTGCTTGAATTGTTTTTACGTCGATTACAAAGCAAATTTGAAATGCAGCTAAAGCGGAATTGCCATTTGCACTTCAGCCTCAATTTCCCATGCTATGTCTGTCGACTCGCTGGATTTAAATGAAATTATAGCACACTCAAACTGCAGCCGAGATTGAATTTCCCTCTAGGATTTGTTAATTTCAGTTTAGCAGGATATTGTCAACGTTTCTTTCCGGCTGCGTGGAGCAAAACTCTTAGAAAATATCACATGGCAAAAACTCTGTTTACACACAAACAAAGAAAAAAGCAAATGCACACACACACACACACATATATAGATACACAGATATAGATACGTATGCAGTGCATTGCAGTGCAGTCTGTTTGCTGACTTGTGCAATTTCCGTCTGACAATATGGTGCGTATACGTAACGGACATTAGTTCGTTTAGATTTGATCATTTGCTAGTTAAAGTTTACAGTGTGTAAATAATACAGATTGAATAATCTGGAGACAAGGAAGAACTTACAGACTGTAAATAACTAATTTTAATTTATTTAATTTATTTACTTGTTTTATAATTAAGAATTTCCCTCACGTTCCTGCACATATTGAAAATTGTTGTTTTGAGCAGCATATGAGCCTTATTTGCCCCACAACCTTTTGTTAAACTCACAATGCAATTACAGTGCTTGCATAAATTATATGCACAGCAAGGAGAATGCTGCCAGACGTCGACACATGCTAGGACCTTCCTTTGGCACACACACAACACACACACACTTTTGCAAGACTCTAGACATTTGCATAAATAAACCGAAGCTCAAGTTAGCAAATAAATAAAATTACAGTGGCTTAAAATATGAAAATCCCCGAGGTAATATCTTTGCGAGTTGTTCAGCAAACTTTAACAAGATTCGAGAAGAACAAAAACACAAATTAACTAATTGAAGTCACAAATGGACTTTCGACTTTTCATGAAATTCACAAAACTTGCAGGACTGACCCACGAGACAGCGTAGCGGAGCGTAGATTAAAGTTGCCCTGACGTCAAATCCCCTGTCAATGGTTGGCCAGATGGGTATGCATAAAACATGGCCTTATCGAAATCAAAACATGTTTACGTTCTGCATATCGTGCTGGAGTAAGGAGTAAGAAGAAGGACACGACCACGTCGCCATAGCGTGGGAAGTGTTTTGCAAGTATTGACTTGCTCTTGAATTTCTAATAAGCTTGAAGTTTTGTTCGGTTTGCCCTTTGACGAAGGATCTTCGGCTTAATAAGTAATCGGCTGAATGTGATATTCTTATGATTTCGTAATCAGATTAGCCTTGAACTCAGTGGGGCTGTATGCAAATAGATATGCAGCGCGACGAAGAGTTTCCATTAAATATGACCTAGAATTGTCAATGCTACCCCACTATATGTCTTCCATTAACGTTTCTGCATTCGTAATGAATGACCAACCCTTGAACTTTGAGCACGCCAAGCAAAATCAATTGCAACTGGCTTAAAATAACTTTTAACGTTTGTGCTTTAAGCTGAGCATTCATCAGTTAAAGGCAGCTGGAGCGAAAGAGAGGGAGAGAGAGAGAGAGAGAGAGGGAGAGGGGTGGAACATAAAACCTAATTACGGGATGTGCTTTAATTAGTGCGCTCGACGTAATTACAAAACGGCAAAACTGCAGGAATAAACAACAATGCGGCAGACCCAGCGTGACACACAATTAACAGCAACGGGATGTACGTGTGTGCGTGTGTGTATGTGTAAGTGCGTAACATGGTTATGGATGTGTGTATTCGCGACAATAGCATGACATATGTGCTTTGTTCAACGCCCAAAAGTATGCTTTGTGTTTGTTTATTAACGCAACCGTCAAAGTTTTACGACACAAAACAAACTTTAAATGTCTCACTTTAAACTAACAGCTATGCATTCAAAAAGTTATATCCTAGTCAATATTTAATTTTATGGTTACCACAACAGCCTTTTATAATCACAGAATAGTGATAAAAAGTGCACAAATATAATACAAGGATAAAACAAGTACTTTGAAATTGCTAAGCCGCTTTTCATGCGAAATTATCTTCATTAACTTTTCACCATGTGCAAGGCGAATCATTCTATGCATAGCATTATACAAATTACCCATTAGGGCATTCCCAATCAGTATCGATGACCGGCGATATCTCAAAAATCAAGGCCTTCAAAATGTAGATGAGAGAGAGCCTCAACGACCAACCGAGCACATTTGAATAAATATATTCGCAAATCATGCTAAAAGAAAAAAAGAAATTCAATATAAACGCAAATTATTTTGCTGCCCGATGGCAGGAATTGGGGAAATTTTCTGGCGCGACGCCTGAGACACCCACTTCCGCTCCCGCACAAGACAAACTTTGACTACCTTTTTGAAAAAATACGAAACGTGCATGGTGTTTATACATTGTCTGTCTGTCTGTCTGTCTGTCCCTTTGTCTGGTCCCCCACATACATAAATCTGTTGACCGTGGGGTTGGAGTGGGGGATATGTGCGTGTGTAAGCGTGTTGCTAACAACTGTCTCTCAGCATTTTGTCCTTTTTTTGTAGGGAATACCTTCAAAGTGTTCCTTTGCTGTTTAAAATGTCTTTAAATGTATCATTAGACATTACGATGATAATGTATTGTACTTGCAAGCTATCGATAACAATCCCAAGCTTTGTTAAGTCTTTAATAAAGTCTGCATACGCACAACAACAATATTTCATATTATTTATGCATTCTGAATTGGTTTAGCATATTAACAATATCTAATAATAGTAACTGCAGTAAAGTTCTGGCATGTAATTGGGTTAAACATACCCTGTAACCAAGCAAATTCATTATATTACACAGCAAGCATCAATTTTATTTGTTCTAGTAAAAATACTAAACTTTAAAAGGCGCGTATATATTTCTATCTAAATTAGAAAGATATTTTAAAATATATTCATCTATTATTATTAATTCCTAGCTATCATTATAATTGTATACTTCATTTGTTTACAGGGTATAACAAGGACATATTGTTAAACCCAGCAAACTACCCGAAAAGCTTTTGTTTTGTGCTTGTGTATGTACTGCATATACGCAGCTAGGGCTAAATTAAATTCATCATACGCCACGTAAGGCCGAAAACTTTTGCACGTTCGCTTGCGCCTTGGCATACTAAATGAGCCCCCGCACGGACACAAATCTTTGGCATATTCAATTAAGTTTTAATAGACACATTTTGGGTACCAGCAGCTGCTCCCGAAAAAGGCACAAAATGTCAAATTAAATTTAACGCATGGAAACAAAGAAGACTCAAATGAGAGAAAGAGAGAGCATCGAGAAAAAAGTGCAACAAAAGAAAGGCACAATAAAAATTTAACAGAAATACTGCAAAGAGCAGTAGAGGTCATGCCGCACTGTTCAGTAGCAGGTGAAAAAAAAAAGACACCTATAGCTGTAGAAAATTTATAGGCCTATAAACATCGATATCCGCATCGAACGACCATTTGCAGTTGCCGGGGCTGCAGTTAAGTGCACATGCAGAAGGACAAAATCGCCAATATTGCCCAGTGCAGATGTCTGTGTGGAAAGCCTGTTGCGTCTGATATGTGTGTGTGTTTTACATATACACACAGCAGAGAATGGGAATAGTTGGAAAACGGTTCAGTTAGTGTTCATTCATGCACTATACGTTAAGCCTGTAAAAAAACAAAAAGACCTTTATTATTTATTACTTAATACTTGCAGGGTATCGGTGCTCGATGGAAATTGTGGAAAATATTGCATTAAATGAGAATATCTTTTAGGAAATGTCATTTCCTTCAGGTATTTATTTTCGTTTGCATCGGTTGAACAACAAATGAAAAACATTCACAATTGTTATTGTGAAAATTTACGCATTTTACGTTGTTCTGAGAAAATGCCCAAAGGCCTCCATTGTTGTTTGTTGATGTTCCATTACACGCTTTCCGCTTTGTATCCCATACACAAATTTGAAATTTCCTCGGGCTTTCCCATAATTTTCGACTGCCAAATTTATTTATTCATGTGTATTTAAGGTGAATGTGCGTTTAAATATTTAATTTATTATTTTCTGTGCATTTCTGATTGTCTTCTCACCAGGCAACATGTTGATAATGAACGCATGTAAACAGACACCCGTTTCCTCTCCCTCTCTCTCTCTTCCGATGGACAACAGACGCACTCGTTCATACACCACAAAAAATGGTTAGTATAGATTTGTTCATTCTTCTTTGGTCGACAGCTTTATCGTATTTTTATTTTAACTAGAGCTGGAGAAACATCTGTGTTTGCAGAGGGTTTTCATATGAAATATCGATGTTTTTTCCAGCACTAGTATAACACCCATACGCGAAGCTACAAAGAGAGTAAAAAGAAGAAATAGATATACCTCTGCAATAATATAAAAACAGGAAAAGCGCATTTGATTTATTTAAATAAATTTTATTCTCATTGCTTTTCAGTTGCGTTTTCTTCATTCGCTTAAATTGTACTCGAATTACACAGACAGATTAAAGTTAGAATAGAGCACAGAGTGTTATTTCTCATGTATAATTTGTATCTTTTACAATTATCGAAAGCAAATGCATTAAATAATTACACTTACAGTACATAAATCATAAAGATGCGACTGCAATGAATACATCTTTGGATATTGTTCAATAATTCTTTACTTCATATTTTCAATCGAGTTCTTACATTCATACATATACTGAATCGAACGGACTTTATATATTTAATACAAGGCAAAATGCGCAAAACTTTCCTAAAGTTTATCATTCATCAAGTAATCAGTTTGATAATTTATGTTTTACATATCCAATGGCATTTAAACTGACTGAGCTTAGCGTGGCAACTGACTGACTGACTGACTGACTTTTGATTGACTGTTTGACGGGCTGTTCGGCTTGACTTGACTTATAGTTAGAAACAAAGGCGAGAATTGTTGTTGTTTGTTATTGTTAGAAACACACACTCAAGTTCTATATAGTATCAAAAATACTTCTCATGGCTTCTCTTCATTACAAATTTTAAAATACAAAAATATTTTGATTAATACCGTTAACAAAAATACTTGACAAATAGGAATTTTGTATAACATTTACATACAATTCGCAAAAATAATTTACATCAATTTTGGAACAACATTCTGTGTTGGTGTTGGTGTTTGTGTGTGTGTGTTTGTGTGCAGAGGTTTGAGTGTCCGCGTGAAGGTGATACAGTTGTATGTCTTATGCCCAGTCCTTTTTGATCTCAAAGGTCCAATCCCACTTTAAATGAATGTGCTTGTCATCATCTGTAAACACTGACGTTACAGAGTAAGTGCCTCTCGATACCATTCCCGATGGTGCCTCCTCTGCAGGCGTCAAATAAAATTGAATTTCCTTCTTCGGGGGATAAGAGCCAACCATATGCGTCATTTTGTCCACTGCGGAAAGAGAAAGATTGAGAAAAGTCAGACACAATTATTAGATTTGTACCGCGTCAAGTCAGTGTCTTACCAACAACTTAAAGCAATAGAAATTAAATTATCCGCAATATGTTAAGCCATAAAGACAGAAAGAAATATGACATTTATGTTCTCTCAGCACATTATTATGGTGAATATTGCAAAAGTTATAAAAACAATGTAAACGACACTAAATAAGCCGCACAGTAGAGCTGTGCCATCAAAACTGCTTGAGCCCATTATTATAAAACGTTCCGATGTGATTTCTTTGCAATTTCAATGCGTACTAAAATGGCATAATACATGTGAATGGAACTGCTTCCACTTAAAAGCCCTAAAAGTGCACAAACTGTGCTTAGAACACATTGAAAAAGACACATCGGAAACGCTCTTCAATTCAATGCTCAAGCTTTAATCTAAACTAATTAGCTACAAATCCATACAGGATATGTGAATGACAAGCTTACCTTGCAAACCCATGCGGTAGGTCTTTTGTACATATTTAAGGCCATGCACAATTTCACGTTGCACAATAAAATCAATGCGAACCTTGTATTGAACACCTTCTTTAATTACAAAGACCTGTTGGCAATTCAATGTGATTAATTTAGCAGAATGTGACTAAACAGTTTCAGACTTACCTGCTTTTTAAGTTGACTAATATCGCCGCTTAAGTCCAGTTCCATATCATCGCGACCTTCCACAACTAGCGCCAATTTTTTGACAATTACCTTACGCTCATCATTGGGATCTTAAAGTTCATAAAGTGTTGAATATATTATATGATTTTTCGATGTGTAATATGCTTGATTACTGACCGACAATAATCTTTTCGGCCTGTGCCGCACCCAGTAGCGCCTCTTTGTAACGCCTTAAGCTCTCATCCTCCTGATCGGCAGCCATTATCTCTTCGATAGTCTTCTCAGGAGGTGCTTGGTAGTTGGCATCGTGCACATCCTCCTCGTGATGTGGTTCATCGTGCTTTTGCGTCTCTGTCTCGGCCATGGCACTTCAATTCTGAGTGTGTGAAATAAAGTAAACAGAAGGGAAAATCATGATTTGCCATCAATTATATATAAATGTATTTAAGTCGAATGACTTATTCTCAACAACTTGTGATGCTGTTGAGTAAGCTTACGTGTAAAACATGTGGGTCATAGGGATATTTATAGTAAAATACACAATATGCTTCATAATGTGTGAACGATAACGCTATAAACATATAGAAAAGTTTATACTTGAAAAGGTGGAACATGATGAGGTTCCTTAATCAACGATTTGCAATATCGAAGTTCAAACATTTATGTAAACACATACTTATACTAATATATTTTGTAGAAATGAAAGTTCTACGAACATTGCCAGCCTGTTGTACCGGTTCGATATTATTGATTATATTCCAATTATTAACGGATAAGTGAATGCCTGTTCTGGGCTTCGCTTGGCAGGAGCAGAGAGCGAAAGAGCTGAATAAAATATTGATGCAGCTGGTGCCACACTCACATAAGTATATCCGAATATTTGTATGTTAGGTCTCGTCCAAATACGGACCCGCATGGACAGATAAGGCTAAGACATACATACATACATACATACACACACTTGTATGTTTGTACTTGTACAGCGATAGAGAGAGCAAGATGGTGCTGAAGTGGGGTGTCGTGCGGTTCAGACCGACATTGAATAATATTGACCAGAATGGGTTGGGGTCTCTCTTGACATACACACACACACATACGCTTAGCTGGTGTTCATTGTTCTTTATTGTGTATTTTGTTTTTCCTTTTTCTGTTCATTATCTGAGATTGTTATTGGTTTTGCTTTTCATTATCTAAATACACGTTGCTTGCTTTATGCCCATTTACAAGTGTGTGTGTGTCCAAAGCGATAATTTCGTTCCATTTCCATTACAACATTTTCTCTAGTTTTGACTTAAATGGGTACTGCTGAAATGCATAATGTATTAATTTAAATATACTTGTTTTTTGCCAATTATTTGTCGAAGCTATTGTGACGCATAGTCAAGCGACAAAGGAGATAATAAAAATGTATTTTTATACAGTTTTGTATATTTTGGCTTCAGCATTTCCAGTATATTCCCCCACCAGAGAAAACGAATCGGTAAAATACGATTTCTAAGAACACATTCTTTTTTCGCAACACACATCTCTCTAGTTAGCGATTGTATTTGATTTCAATTACAAAACGAAAATTAATTAAGTGTGAAAGCAAAATGAACAGCCAGGCAGGCCAAAAGGCAAAGGCAAAAGCGATCCCCATTGGGAACTTTTAGAAACAATCCAAAAATCATCAAAAGAAACAAATCCGAACGTTAAATCCAAACAAGCAGTCAAAAAAGTGAGACAGACTGAGCAAGAGAGAGAGAGCACAAGAGGGCAAAAAGAGAGCAGTATAACAATAGCAGGGAAAAAAATACTTGCGATGACCCCCCACCAAAGTGTGATGGATTGCGACGAGGGAGGGAGGAGTGAACTGTTCAAGGAAATGTACGCGCCGATGACGCTGCTTAGGCAGCCTGATAAAGAAATGCAAGGCACGCAGCGCCAGAGACCGAGCCAGACGTATGAATCACACACACCAAAACGCACACACACTACGATACGCACCCACACACACATGTACAGAGGCCGGCATTAATAATAGCGCTCTCTGCTTGTTTGGCAGAAAATTTTCGGGAGTGGCGCAGTTGCGACCAACAGATAAGAGTTTTGTTAAACATTTCAACTTAAATTCCTTTAATTTTCAGAAATATATTTAAAGTTAACACACACACACACACCAATGCCAATGCACTTAAACAGTAGGCGCGTACTCACCTTTAGAATAATATATTTGGTAATAATAAAAATATATTAAAATATCACACGAACACAGAATTTTTGTAATTTTTATGAGTATCAAAATATATGGATATTTAAGTTTTTTATTAAACAAGCAAAAACAACGAAAAAACGCGCAGCGAAGGTGCAAACAAGTAATATCGAATCGTTTGTAATCGTAATGTCGGTATTTTTTCGATATATCGATATTATAATGGAATGCGATACTTTAATACTAATATTTGGTGCGCAAAGTTCTACTGGGTATTTAATTTTTACTTCTTACTACTTTAGATATAAACACTTAACTCGTTAACAATTTTCAATTTCTATAGTTTTATATTTGATATAACTAATTAAATTAAAAATACACTAATATTGCATTAAATATATGAAACACATAACTTTTAGAATACTTTAATATATTTTAAACCATTATGATATAAAAATAGCAGTTACCTTAGCAGTGATTGAAAAATAACCGCGAGTGTGACATGGTCTGGTCAAAACAGCTGTTTATTACTTCATCACCGAAAGCATTTAATAATAACTTGAAATGCAAAATTCTCAGTATTTGAATCAATTTCACACAGCTGACAAGCTAGCTGAGGAACCATGGCCCGAAGACGCGACACTCTACCAGGTAAGTACACATATACATTTTCAATCCTTGCCTGAATATATTTCAATCGCATTGTAAACATTCTCTTCCCGCCAGCCGTTTGAGGCAGAACAGATTCTATTGCCGGAAAATGCCAGCTGCCTGGCCGTCAAGGCCTATTTGAAAATGTGTAATCTACCGTTTGGAGTGCGATCCTGCGCTAATGCAGAGCACATGTCGCCTGGTGGTCGTATGACCAAATTGCCATTCATTAGAGCAGGTGCCTTTATATTCGCCGAATTCGAACCGATTGTGAATTTTGTGGAGCAAAAGGAAATGGCAATCGGTAGCTTCTTGGACGAGGATTCAAAGGCAGACATGCGTACATATGTGTCTCTTGTCGAGAACATATTTACGATGGCCGAGTTGTATGTAAGCTTCAAGAATGAGCGCGTATACAAGGAAATTACTGCACCTCGCAATGGAATTGTCTTTCCCTGGCCACTGAATATCATGCAGAACTACAGCAAGCGCCGCAATGCACTTCGATTGCTGAGAGTTTATCAATGGCACGATCTGAACATCGACCATGTCATCGACAAGGTGACAAAGTGCTGTGAGACACTTGAATATAAACTAAAGGAATCCCCCGATACGCCCTTCTTCTATGGTGATATGCCCTGCGAATTAGATGCCATTGCTTTTGGACACTTGTTCAGCATTCTAACCACAAGGCTCCCCAACATGGCCCTGGCCCAAACTGTGCAAAAATTCAAACACTTGGTGTCATTTTGCCGATTTATCGATGAGAAATACTTTCAGACGAGGTGCTTGCAAGACTAATATCATATTGCTAGCCCCAATTATTGTTTCCTGTACATATAGATAGTTCGTGAAAACCTTAAGTCTTCTTTTGCATTCAAGCTGATTGTTAAGTTATTCCTTGCAGATTGCTTTTATGTTGAATATATTACAAGCATTTGATTTTACGTTGGTCCTAAAAGTTTCACTGCTTTGGCTTTTTAAGTAGAGCACCAACATTAACATTAACTAATTGACAATATTTTTAAATAATTTTCAACTTTTCTTACAGAAAATAGGTTAACATTTCCGAGCGCTACTTACTAACCAATTTCGAATGCTACAGATCTGTTATTTTTTTAATGAAATAAAGGCAACACTACAAATGCAAGTTGTTATTAAAATCCTGAATAATTTGTCTGAATAAATAGACAAAAAGGTTGGTCTTTCGTCAATATTACCGGATGCGTTGAATGAAAACTCGAGTATACTTGTGCAGAAGCAATAGAAGAGCTCTTAGGGTTATATAGAGGTAAGTTTTTGAAAAACTAAGCCATTCAGACAGACTAACGGACAGAGTGTGAGCTGGGGTGTATTTTATAATTGTGTCTCTGTTCTTATAAAAATCTCTATAGCATCAAAAGAAGGTGTTTTATTAATAATGCATAATACAATATACAATAAGAAGTTAAAAGAGATTTTACATTAAGAATATGTTAAAATGCTGAGAGTACTTAATATTTTTTAATCAAGAATGAACTTTCTGCTCGTGTTTGGGTTTTCTCTGCTGGTAAATATACACACGGAATTAAGATCAGAGCATTAATATCATTCCCGACAACGTTTCAACAGACTCTCGGTTCTTGCCTGCCCACACAGAATGATCCACTAACGGTACAAATACCAGAACAGGGTAAAGAGCTTATTCATAAGTTAAAGAAAAATATTGAAGAAGGAGAAGGAAAAGCGTCGTACTTCCAGAACGCAAATGGGACAGTGATCGCAGTGTATAGGTCTATTGTTGATCATAAGCTCGCAAACGAGGTTATCCTTAAAGAAGCACAAGATACGCTCAATAAATTAAATAATACTCCTAGATAGTCTGCTGGAGAATCTCATTTTTAGATGATGAGAAATGAGACACATGAGTCAGAAGTATACGGAAGTTTGAAGGAGATAGGGAACTGTGGAATCGCTGGACTTCAGGTGCCTTCAACGAAATAATAAGCAAAATGCTGGCACTAAACAAAGACAGTATACTTTCCTTAATATCTTGCGAGACACGTTATACCAACTGAGCGACTCGAAGAAAAGAGCCCTAGACACCGATATATTTGAGAACAAAAGACATCTATGTACATATATAGTTGGCGCATTAGAGATTGTCTTAATCTTTGCGAATACGTCAAAGTGTAAATCTCCAACTGTATAAAAATAAATAAAATCGTTCATCTCTGAAATATATTAAATATATTCTAAATTCAATAAAGTTCCCAGCAATCTCCCCGAAAGAGAAGCTGATAAGAATTTCTTCCCACATATCCACAAATTTATTAAATATGTGACTCTATAAAAAACAAAGTTATATGCACTGTAAAAATATATATGCAAACTTTTATTCAGCGGTTCTAAAATTGATCTCTTGACAATTATATATATGTAATACCTATAAAAACCGTGTTCAACTGTTGGTTCGTTAGATTTGGATTTGGATTTGATATTTTTGCAATTTTTCGAAGTACACTAACTTATATTCAATATGTACTGTATGTTACTATTTAATCTGCACTACTTACAAGTTCCATCTTAATTTTTATGCGAATTTCAACAAAATTCGATTTTGCAAAGTACAAGAATGAAAATATATTCATAAATATTTTGATAAATGATTTGTTGCCTTTGTGTTGCAATTGTTAAGTATCTTCATTTAAACTAAACCTCTTTATTGTTTAAAATTACAAATGATTTTTTTAAATTTAGACCTTACCAATGGTCCAACTGAATCAAATGAAATAATAAACACAACATACTAAGAATATTTTTAATTGTTAATCCATCAAATTAATAGTATTATTGGAAAAGTTCTAAACATATTATCTGAAGAACTTGAAATCCGAACTTTAAAGTCTAAAACGAAACAACTTCTACCACATTCCCATTCATTCTGCTCCGGTATCAATCTCCAATCTCAGTAGGAGCAGCAACAGCAGCAGCGTCGCCTGCGTCAGCGCCTTTCGTACTTGGTCACAGGCACGGACAGACGGGTGCGCAGTCCATGTGGCTGTGTGGAGTTGCTGCTGCCGGTACTGCTGTTCGATCTGCTCCTCTCCAAGGTGGTTCGACGTCGCTTGTTGTTGTTGTTACTGTTGCTGTTGGCTGGCAGTGAATTATTATTGCTTTTGTTGCGCGTCAATGATCCGTTTCCACTGGATGCTGCTCCCGTGTTGGCGCTTCCATCGCTGTATCGTTGTCGCTTGCTGATCACAGCAGTGTCTGTGATCGAATGAGTACATGTGGGTGCGAGTATGTGTGTGTGTGAGAGATAGAGAGTTTGTAAAAGAGTCGGTCAAATGAATGTATACGTTACTAAATGCTAATTGCAATTTGCTAACTCAACAATCAATTATCAATCTGGGCAGTCGAACTCCCTGAAACATCATTATCATCATCATCATCTTCATCATTATGATCTACATCATCATCTTGTTCATCCTTATCATTAATAACTGTCGCATCTTCAACATCGTTAACACCATTCCGATTCTCATTGTCATTGCCTTGTCGATTGTCAGCAGCAACAGCTACAGGGACATCCACTGAGCCCATTGCTTCCAACTGCTCCACATCAGCCACCAACTCAGCTAGATATATAGCCAAAGGTCATAGTTTAAATATATAAATGTAAATCCAAAATAAACGAAAGATGGAAAAACAAAGAGAAAGAGAGAAGAGAAGTATTGGGCAATTTGCCATCACAATAATAATTTTGATAAAATAACAATTTTGAATAGGTTTGATCGGTTTGTTTGGCGTTATCAATGAGAACTTCTCATGGACATGACGATGGCGATGGCGCAGTGATCCCTAAAATGGAAGTGCACGATTATATGTACTAAATGCAGATGGGAATGGAGCTCGAACGAATCGATCCAAGCAGTTAGTTGAACTTCAAGATGCCTTGAAGGTTTCTATATTGTAAACCAGCAAACCCTATTTAGAATTGGATCAGTTCTTATATACATAGATGAGCAATGAATCATGATAATGAAAAGGCATAATGTCAGATGATTAATGCGAAATGGAAATGAGAATTGCTTGAGTCCTTATGTGTGGCTCCATTACTCACCTTTTGCGCTCAGCTTGCGCTTCGGCATGGTGCTGGTGGCAGTTCTGCTGGTTTCTGGTGCACTAAGTCGGCCGGTGCTGGCGCTTCGCTTCACACCCTGGTCGGATCGACGCTCACGTGTATTGGCTAAATTAGCAGTGATCGGTTGATCGGCACTCTTCTTGGCCACATTCTTGCTGCTGTTATTCCCATTGGCAGCTCCGCCGTCTTGGGCCTCCAGTGCAGCTGCAGCAGCGGCGGCAGCTGCCGCAGCATTGGCACGCTTCAGATTGGCCGGCATTCGCTTGGGAGGCTGCATAGTGCTGGAAGCACTGCCCGATGAGGTAGTTGCTGTATCATTGCTAGAACTGGGCGCTGTCTTCTGCGGAGACTTGTGTTTAAGGTCGTCTTGCTTCTTATGCATACCCACGTCCAGCCAGTACTTGAGCTGCACTTCCCTTTGACGCTGCATCAGCTCCTGGCCGGCTGTATATTTGCTGAGCATACCCTGGAGTTTCTGTACTGTTTTGTACACTGTCTCGGCTGCAATCAGGCCGTAGTCGAAGAGGGAACACATGTGTAGTATAAAGTTTCGATAGAGATTCTTGCGCACAATCTCGTGACCCTTGGCATCCAGAAACATTTCACAGGCCAGAGGCAGTTGACAGTCGCCGACGAAGCCGTGACGCATCACATGCAAGTTCCAGAGCTTCATCAACTCCTTCTCCCCCTCATTGACGTCGGAGAACTCGTCTATCATTTGTATGGTCTTCTGGCGCAACCAAAGCGGATCGCTCTCACCTTCCGAATCGATGTCCAGTTCCTTGGGATGCACCGGCAAGCAGGTTTCGGTATGATGATACAATCTACAGAAGGGAAGAATCATAATCAATAAACATCCAATTGATTTGGTATTCATCTTACTGCCCACCTATTGTGCCCAGTTATATAAGAGCGCTGATTGCTAATTTCATCCTCATCCAACTCGAGGAACTCATCGAGGCAGGTCTTTTGGCGCCTAGGTCGACAGACCATTAGACTGGTGACCGAGGTACGACGAACAGGGCCACATGTGCGAGCAAACGATGAGCCCGATGGTCCGGCCAGGTCGTACGGCGATCCAGCATAGGAGCCATCGTAGGCATCATTGATGGTAACATCGATGCGGGCACCGCTACCAGCAGGCTGATATGTGAAGTTGAAGCGCGCGTGGCATAGCTTCAGATGCTTCAGCAGCGCATACAGACGCAGACAGTCCAGACCACACCATGGACAATTGAGCTCTTGAGTGTATTCGGTTTGTTGCCGTGTGTTGTTGCTGTACATAAAGTTATATACAATCTGTATGTGCTCAGGAACAACCTTGCACATTATGCCATTCTTCAGACCATTGCAATTATTGTTATTGTTATTATTATTGTTGTTGTTGTTAATGTGACTAAGCTCCGCTTCGGCATCCAAATGCTGCACATATCGCTGCAGTTCGGCGGCTGCAATAACATCCGGCAACTGTTCGTTGGACAAAGTCAAATGGAACTTGAGCATGGGACTCTGCTGGTACACATCGTAGGTCAGCGAGAGTGGAATGTAGCTGTCGGGCATGGTCTCCCAGGTGCACTTCTTTGGTGAGAACGACTTGATGCTAGACGAATTCAATGGCTGCAACATTGCCTCGTATTCGCCCTCGGTGATAAATCCACTTGACTTCTCATACAATATCAGCTCTGAGCCGTACATCTTCTCATTGCTGCGTGGCCTTTTATTTGGGGGCGTAGCTAATATACGAAAGTATTGGTTGAGAATATTTTGTGAAATATTTGTGAATACAAATTGTGAACTCACCAGCGTTTTCATCGTTGCATGTCTGTGGTTGCATTTTGATGCGGAACAGCAGTTTATAGAGCGTGTGCTGCTCTCCCATTGGGCGCATTGCCTGCAGTGGTATGCTGATGGTTGAGTGCTCACCGATGCCCTCCTTGGGATTATAGACAATTTGGCAGCTCTTGCTAAGCAGCTCCTGAAAATCGAGTGTGCTATCCTTGCGCTTGCTACGTGTGATTTTATATAGTGTTGTCTCTACGCACACAGTTTCGCCTTCCTGGCAGATCAGCTGATCCTGCTGACCCTGTCGGAGCAGATCATCAGTATCTGGGGTCTTTTGCTTCTCATGCAGAGAGTCATAGATAATGTGCAGGTAGTTTTGGGTTACAGCCTCAGACTTTTGGGTAATGGTGTCCAGTATGGAATCGATTTTGAAATTAGCCCGTTTCTTGTTATTGCGTGACATACGTTCTTTCATGTAGCTAAGTGTGCGATTCAGGAATATGGGCTGAAATGGCAACAGATACAGATACACCACAGGTAAGTAAAATGTCTATCTCTATTCACGGCAGACTTGCTTACATTTGTCTCGTGGCGATTGCGTAGGTAACGGTAGATTTGTGTGGGCTCTGTAAGTGGTAATTGATTAGTATATTATACATATTAGATATTATAATGCATTGTATTATATTACACTTACTCTCAAATGCTTGTAAAAAGAGTTCCTGCTCCTGTTGATGTCCGTTGAGTTTTGCATTTGTTTCCTGGGCAATTGTTGATGTTGTTGTTGTTGCAAGTGCTGCAGCTGCAGCAGATGCTGCTGTTGCCGCTGTTGACACTGTCAATGCTTCATTTGTTGTTGTATCAACACCGTGTCCACTGTTCAGCCCATTTAGGCCACCCACGCAATCCACATTGTCCTTCTCACGTTTTTTTGTTGGTGCCATTGTGTTTTTAATAGCTGGAGGGGGAATGACGGGGGGGTCTACTCCTCAGCCGTTTTACAAACGCGCCGCTTGCTCACACACGCACATGCACACACACATACACTTCAACCGTCTGCTCGTAGCGTTGCTGTTAATATCAGCGTATGGAACATGCGTTTCATTTGTTTCTTAATACATTGTATTTCCTTGTTTTTATTCTCTTCACACACGCATTTGTTTCTGTTTTTATCTTTTTCTTGCGTATTTTCGCCGTTTTCCTTTTCGGCGCGAAACCTTTTGCTTTGTTGCAGCGTTACTGGTGCTATTATTAGCGGCGTGGTACGTTACGACTGCATGACGTTGGCCATTAATTCTTTAAATTGTATACGAATTATTTTTGTTTGGACTTGTTGACAAATTTAAATGCAAATTTGTGCATACTGTATTCTTCACGTATAAAAACTTATCCGCATTAAGTTGGTTGCAATAACACAAACAGTAAAATCGTACGGTGTGGATTTCCCGCAAGTAATTAACACACCCTTGTGACATTTTCCAGCACTGTTTTAAAGAGATTAATTTTGCAAACACATAAATATTGTTTATATACTTTATCAAGGACTTTATATAAAATTTTTTGTCGTTATAAAACATTTATTAATTAATTTAAACGTAAACAGAAAAAAATAATTGAATTATAATCATGCACAGCTGATTTTTAAGTGCTATAAAATATTCATACTTCGTCATGTGGCAACGCTGCACATTAACATAAAAGCGTGCGCTGTTAGCTTAGAACTCATTTTATATCTTCGATATACGAAATTAGCAAATAAAATATTATATTGGTTTAACTAATACAAATTTCGGGTAAAAAACGTTTTATTATAATTCCAATTTGAAAGCAGTTTATATAAAAACTACACTATCTAATACTCTACGTTCTCAACTCACCCACACATAGGTGCACAGTTGCAAGTTACTAATTTTTCACGACAATTGTGTATATATTACAGAAAACAACCGGCAACTGTTTTAAAAACTTAATAATTCTTAATCCACGTACGTAGAAAACAAACAAAATGGACAAAAACAGCGCAGCAGTGTACAAAAAAATGCAAACTGAAGTTGAGTCATACCAAAACCTGCAGAAATGTAAGTAACAAACGAAAAAACAATTGTCCAATGACAATTTCTTTAAACCTATTCATTTACAGCCTGTGTCAAAGTGGTCAAACAACGGGCACTCCTGGAGAGTCAGCTGAATGAAAACAAGTGTGTGCTGGATGAACTGAACCTGCTCGGACCGGACAACAAAGTATATAAACTATTTGGCCCTGTGCTAGTGAAGCAGGAGCTGGAGGACTCACGCCAAAATGTTGGTAAACGTATCGAATACATCTCCAAGGAGTTGAAGGGTTCCAATGATACGCTGGAGAATATGTACGTTTATTCCTCATCTAATCTCTCGCTGATGTGTCTAATATCTTGACTTGTTTTATAGGCAAAAGGATATGCTGAAACATCGCGAGGCCGTAGATAAATATCAGCAGCAATTACAAGTTGCCGCTGCCCTGAAGTAGAACTGTGGGCTTACATCAATATTTATTAACTTTTGTGATTGTTCAGATGCATTAACGACATACACGAGTCATCCAGATAAAATGAAAATCAATGAAACATAAATAAAATGCATATTTTTTAAAAGAGTCATGAAAACATTTCAAAGTGTAATCGATGATTGATGTAGTTAGAAAATACTAAACTGGTAATAACATAGGTCTGTTATCGATAGCAATTTTAGGTTATTTGCGCAGCCCTGTGTTGAGTGCGAGCGAGACAAACTGACCGAGAGCATTTGAAACACTGAAATTTGTACGACAGAAATTGCCACGAAGAACAGAATTCTCTTTGAGTGCCGCAACAAAATCAAACAATAAACGCTGAAGAGTCAGCAAACTGATAATATAAACCGATTTGCTGTTGAAGGGAAAGGACAATGGGCTCAAGTCACAGCGTTCATGTACCCGGCGGTGGCACTGAAGGTAATAAACAGCGTTGTAACCACGTAAATGATTTTAATTAGTCCAACTGAACTGAGAACCAATCATATGCATACACGCACACACTTGCGCGTATAAGTTAAATAAACACAAATGTTCTTTTTTTTTTGGTGACAATAGGCTACCACGTACTCAAGGTGCAAGACAACTCACCTGGCCAAAAGGCTGGCTTGGAGGCATTCTTCGATTTTATCGTTGCCATTGCCGGCACTCGTCTGGACCAGGACAATGACATGCTTAAGGAGCTGCTGCGCCAGAATGTGGATAAGCCTGTCCGCGTCACTGTTTATTCGAGCAAAACACAAACAGTGCGTGAATTGTCGCTCACTCCCAGCAACAATTGGGGTGGCCAAGGCTTGCTAGGCGTCAGCATCCGTTTCTGCTCGTTCGAGGGTGCCAACGAAAGTGTCTGGCACATTCTAGAGGTGCATCCGAACTCACCAGCTGAGCTGGCAGGTCTGCGCGCCTACAGTGACTATGTTATTGGTGCCGATGCCATACGCCACGAGAACGACGATTTGTTCACGTTGATCGAGATGCACGAACAGCAACCACTCAAGATGTATGTCTACAATTTGGATGACGACGCATGTCGAGAGGTGACGATCAAACCAAATACTGCATGGGGTGGCGAAGGTGCCCTCGGCTGTGGCATCGGCTATGGCTATCTGCATCGTATTCCTGTTCAGGCTGTGCCTGCGCCGCCGCTGCTGCCACCAACATCAGCTGTGGCAGCGGGAGGAGCACCGGGAAGTGGCGCTTCGATCAATCCCATTGCGGCACCGGCAGTTGGAACAGCCACAGCAGCCAGTGCCGTTGTGGCACCAACGTTGCCTTATATTCCACCTCTGGCGAATACATTCAGTGCGCCAAATGTTGAGGTGCCGCCAGCGCAAAGCATTTTCAAGACCTACTTTAATCCGGATGATGCCACAGATGCATTGACCGCAGCCCTCGAAACACAAGCAACAATCACTGAACCGCTTTTGCCGCCATCCGACGCTGGTGTGGCTGCTCCTCCCGCGGCTGCCGTGGTTGAAGCAGCAACTATTGAAGCGCCAGCACCACCGCAGCCCGCCGTGGCACCACTGCCACCACCTCAAGCTGTTGCGCCACCTGCGAATATCTATATACCCGGCGTCTTTGATCCCAGCAACCAAGAGCAGGGCGTGGGTGGAATACCCGCTGCTCAACTACCCTTTCCACAGGCAACAGCAACAACAATAGCACCACCAGCTGTGCCCATGTTCTCCATGGCACAACAACAACAACAGATGTATATGTCCGCACCCTCAGCACTCTCGTATCCCGCAGCAGGCACAGTACCCACGTATCCACAGGTGCAGCCATCGATGGGAGGACTGTTTCCCACACAGCCCACGCCGATGCCACCACAAATGGCACATGTGTTCACGCCACATTCGCAACCACAACCACAGCAACAACAGCAGGCACCACCAACGGGCACTGATCAAACACCAGCAACTGCACCTGCACCCGGTCAGGCCTAAACTTAAGACAGTCAATGTGTAATGATGACAGTCTCCGGTCTCTCCGAGCTCTGAGCTAGTATACCTTGTTTGCGACTCTGCTTGAATTCGTCGTTAAGTTTATATCATCTGATTGTTTTCTACTATATTACCCGAAATCACAAGTGACAGCTGTCGTCAATAAATAATAAACATAACTCTACATATAAATAATTAAATAAAAGTACTTTAAATATATAGTTGTATTCCTTGTGTGCGTGCAATGATAGTAGTAAACGAATTTATACAATACATTTACTTAAATTATAGGATTGATTTTTCATATTATCATTCTTTTTGTTATTCTTTTTAGCAGTTCTGTAGGTTACGATTTGAATTTAATAATTCAGAATAGTTTGTGGTATTTTAATATAATAAAATATTTCAAAACACAGAAAGAAAGGCTCCTTACCCCAGCAGGTTCTGGCTTTAATCTCCTCCAATTGTTCCAATGTAATTCCCTAATTCAAGTATAGAGGAATAGAAATAGTCCACTAAGAATTTCATTCAAGTTGATACAGTAAATATTAGTTAATTATGTATTTAGTTTTGTATTTATTCATGAATGACATTCACAAGAACTGCCGACGTTGAGAACAGTATTCCTCTTTTAGTATGTGGGGAAGGGGGTTAGCATTAATTTTAGGTTTCATTAAATGGGCGACTACTTGACAAAGTTGGGGTTCTTCTTTAGTATAACGAATCCCTCCATGACGGGCGTGAGGGAAGTGTACTCATCGGTGGCCAACTCGGCACGCTCTCCAATGGCCAACAAGACGGGCGTGGTGTGTGTCTGGAAGCCAGTGATGGTCTTCGGTTTGCCAGCCTGGCCCACCACATCGATGGCAATGCCCACACGGACGGGTACCTGCAGCTGATTCAGTTCCTCATCGAATGTGATCAACATGCGAGCCTGCATGGCCGGCACCAGGGAGTACAGCAAATAGTGGGAACGATTCAGGATTAGATTCTTGACATCCAGCAGCGATACCAGCGTGGCCATCAGACCAGCAACAGCCATTGGGTTCATTAGCTGGCGATCGCTGTGATAGGGACTGAGCGACAAGGTGCCCTTTCCCAGATGCGTTAAACTCTGTGCAATGCGGACCATGAACAGATTGCTGGGATCCTTCGAGTGATACTGGGCCAGCTGGCGGAGCATTGAGGCAAGGCGGGCATTGTTGGTGCCAGCACCCACCAGACCCATGGCAAAGATGGCATTGTGAGCCACCTCAGCGTCGCTGTCGTGCGAGAACTTGCTCAGTGTGTCCAGTATGTTCAGCTTGGGATTCGATGCGGATATCAGACCCAATGCCAGGGGCACAGCACGTCTGATTGCCGGCTCACAGTAGCGCAACAGATTGCCAAATGAACGATAAGCCATCTCGGCACCAATGTCCTCACCCATGGCAATCAATGCAATGCCCAAGACAGCAATCGATTGTGTGGCCGACAAATCCTTCTCGCGCTCCTTTTCCTTCTCTTTCTCCTTTTCTTTGTCGTCCTTCTGCAATCAACATCAACAAGGCAAACAAAAATATAAGACAATAATCCCTTTTAAAGATTCCAAACTCTCTTTACCTTATCCTTGCTCTTGTCTTTCTTGCTCTTCTCCTTCTCGTCGTCGGCGCTGACTGTCTCGTAGTGATCCGAGCAGATGTGCAGCAGCTGCTGAATCTTCAGTACGTTGCCTGTGCCAGCGTAGGCACAAATGTCCACCATGGTGGTGGCCATGCTGCGATAGGGTTCCTCCAAGACCTCCAGGGTCATCATGACGGCCTCTGTTGATTTTTGACGTCCCAAATACAACAGACCCAAGCCCAGCCAGAGGAAGCGTGTGTAGGTGTCCTTCAGATCGGATTTTGTCAGACCCATAATCGTCTGCAGCAAAATCTCGGTTATCTCAACGTTGCACGAGCCGACACTGATCAGACCCAGCGACAGAGCAGTTATGCCCAGAATCTCAACGCTAGCTGATGTCTTGCCATTGCTGGCGAAGATCGTCTTCAACGTATCAATGACAATCGCTCGATTGGAGCCAGCATAGGCAATACCCAGTCCCAGAATGGCGCCAATTCTCATGCAAGAGTTCTGATTATCAATGTAATCCGAAAGCAAAGCGTGAGCAGGATCAACCTCATTGCGTATGCCGCAGTTAACAATGCCACAAGCAAGCAGAGCACCCGATTTGATATTGTCATCCGTGGAATACAGGTATTTGTCAATCATGGTCAAACCGCCATCTACATCCCAGAGAAGGATCAGACCAAGCGAGGCCGTGGCCGATAGCATGCCATGTTCCTTGTTCTTGTACAGCCATTTGTTGCCATCCTCCGACAGCAGCTTGTCCACGCCGAAACCAGCATTGACAAAGCCATTGACAAAGCTGGCAGCCAAGTTCTGCTTAGCCGAATCCACTTGGATTGAGGCGAAACGCGAACGGGAGTTATCCAAATGCGATTTGTAGATATCCTCTGGTGTCTTTGGCTCCATGATGTCCAGTTCACGCGCCAGATTGAGAAAATGCTTATTCAGATTGGCATTCGACATAATCTCCATAATGTCTTCATAGTCCGGCACAGATTCATCCAGTTCAAGACACACCTGCTGACGGGCCAACATAAAAGCCAGCTGCTTTTGCATGGCCGGCTCCTTGGGCTCCTTAAAGATTTCTCCGATCTTGTCCATGTCGTTGAGCATCAGTGCTAGCCGCATGGCCTGCGTGTACTGCTGGAACTTTCTGGCCAACTGCAGTGCCGTCTCCAATATGATGGTGTTGTCCGGCTCGGGGACATAAGGGTAGCACGACTGCAAGTAGAGACAAACGCGAGGATAGGCCGATTCGTCAACATACTCGGCCAGCAAATGCAGATGATCGATCTCAATGAGCAAATCGCAGGCATCCGCCTCGGCATTGTGCTCCATATTATATGGGATTATCTGCTTGACCAGCTCAATCAGCTGCGTACGGAAATCTCCAGTTGTATCATGATAATGTGCCGATATCTCTCCAGACAGATGACGAACATACTCGTGTCCCCAGTCGCCGATTGTCTGGGTGCGATCGCACAGAAAACGATACGCCAAGCAATCCTTGCCACTGCCCATGGTCATCGATAGAACCGATATAATGTCGGCACACAGTTGACGCGTCTCCTGGTCGGGCATGTGCTTGTATACCTTCTTCATGGTCTCGTAGTGGGGACGCATGAACTTCAATGGCTTTGGCACCGATGTCATCGATGTGGTCGAGGCACGAATCAGCTTGGCCATCATCTCCAGCGCAGCCTTGTACACTTTCTTATCGCTCTCCTGTAAACGCTGCACCAACAGTTCCAGTTCCTCCTTCAGCTGCTGATCCTCATCGGACAGCTCGGGCTGCTCCTTCTCGTCTTTCTTTCCCTTTGCACCATCTTGCTTTCCCTTTGCGTCCTTAGCATCGCCAAGGGGAGCCTGCTTTTTTTCCAGCTTCGTCTCACCAGTCATATTGTCGCTTTTTCGTTTTGCAAATCTGGAGCGTTTTGTTTAATATTACAAATAAAGAAAATTTTACTTTTTTAACAATGCGGCATTTACTATTTGGTTCACTTATTTAATTCCCTTTTCTGCTTTTCTTTACTACTCAGTAGAATTACAAAGCGCTTTTTGAGCTGTCAAAGTGAATGAGTTGCCAACCATTTGTGCACAAAGAGTGCTGCTCAATGAGTGAATATATCGTTGTATGACTTTTCCAACACTCTTGCCGGCAAATGCAATGGTTAAATTATCGATACACGTATTAATTTATAATCGATATATCTGAAGTGTTTATTTAAACACATGTTTTGATTTGATTTTTTTGTTTAGCAGCAATTTTAACTTAAATACAATGCTGCGGGTTACACAAACAAAGAATACTCTGCTCGATGGCGCCACAATCGCCGAGCAGTTGTATACGACGCCCAAGGATTGTGAGGATTTCTTCGAGAGCATCGAGAAGCCCACTGAAGTGGTTGCCGCACCACGTTCCACCTGTAGGTATCGCTGTGTATTTTTTTTGCTCCCCCATCTAAATGTTTTATTATTGTATCCTCAGTTATACGTGCTGGCGTGCTTACCACTGTGCGCGGCTCAGCCTACATGGAATATGGCAACACCAAGGTGCTGGCTATTGTAGCACCTCCTCGTGAGCTTGTCCGCTCCAGCTCGCGCCGGGTGAACATGGGCGTCATCAACTGCTTTGTAAACTTTGCTGCATTCGCCACAGGGGAACTGCAAACGGTGCCAGAGAAGGAAAAGCACTTGGGCAGCATGTTAACCAAGGCACTGCAGCCGCTTGTCTGTCGCAATGAGTTCCTCAACTTCCAACTGGACATTCGAGTGCTAATCCTGGATGACGATGGCTGTCTGCTAAGCACCGCCATCAACTGCTGCGGCGTGGCACTGGTCGAGTGCGGAATATCCACATATGACCTCATGACAGCATCCACGGCATGTATCTATCGGGACTATGTGTTTGTAAATCCCAGTGCCAAGGTGGAGGAGCTGCTGTGGCAACATCGCGGCGGCAACGCGTTGCTGGGTAGCAGTGGCAGTATAAAGGCCAGCGAAGCCAATGCGACGCAGCAGATACAGGAGCACGGATTGCTTATCAATGCCAGCATGGACAGCTTCGAGCAACTGGCTCAGTGCCAACAGTGCGGTTACCTCAAGCCGGATACGTATGTAAAGCTGCTCGACTACACGCTAAAGATTAATAAATCTCTGCGTCAACTTATACGCCGCGTGCTGGCGGACCGTGTGCAGGAACAGCATGTGCTTGACATGAGGGAACGGGATGTAGAGCGAAAGGAGGATGAACGTCTAGCGGCGATCATTGAGCGGCTCAAGCAGCAGGGACTCCATGAGTTCATACAGACCAACATCAAGGAGGATCCATATACAAAGAAGTAAACTCAGTGCTGAATATATAAAACGGAATTGGTTTTAATTTTTAGCTTAATTATCGCAAGTGTTAACAAATTTCGTGGCCTAAATTAGGTTCTGCCCAATAGATCAGTTACTACTGCTGATCTGTTGAGGCCTCCAGCACAGCGCCCGAGTAGGCTAGATCCCAGTAATGCTCGACCTGATGCTTCTGAAAGAATTCCCTAGCCATTTTCTCCATGGGAAAGATCTTGAATTTGATTTCACCAAAGTGGCGACGCTGGCTTGTGCCCTCCCAGACGAGCACGCACGTGTTGGCCACATCCTGCCCGTCGTTGCCTTTGACCATGTCTTCCTCCCACTTGATGCGATGCAGCATCAATTTTCGATACTTCTTCTGCTGCTTAGGTCCGCCTTCGACAACAACCACACAGCAATCGCGGAAGAGCGCCACACTGCCCGTCATCTGCAGCTGTTTGGCATTGGTCTCCACCTTGAATTTCTTGCTCTGATTGTCCTGCAGATCCCGAATGCGATAGACACTGACATGCACTCCGCAGCTGGTGTCCTCCTTCAGTTTACGCTGCTTCTTCTCGCTCTTCTGTTCGCTGGTCAACTTCCGGGCATTGTTCGCATCCTCGTGCGCCTTCTGTCGCTTCGCCATCTGCTCTCGCACATGAGCCTCAATCTTGGTGGGATCCTGCACAGCATCTGTGCCCAACACTCGCATCAAATTGGAAATGCGCAGCTTTGGCTCCGGCGGCGCCACAAGACCCAAGCGTATCTTCTCCTGCTCCTCCTTCCAAGCCTCACGACGATTCTGCCGGCGTAGCTTCTTGCGCTCCTTCTTGGTTAGGAATACGGGCAGGTAAACAGGCTTCAGGGGCTCATCTGGAATGGGAAAAAGACTATAAGGATTCTGTTCTATATATCCTCCTATTCACCGTCTTCACTTACTTGGCGGCTTCATTTGCGTGGGATGCTCGATGAGATTACTGATGGCCGTTTTCCTTATGCTGATCTTACCGCTCGCCTCATCCACAGTCTGCAAGTCCTGGCTGAGAATGACCGAGTCCCACCACTCCATGGCGGGCACATCGTCGGGCATGTCCTGTTTGGGTGCAATCAGAGCCAGCTTCGTTGCCGAAGAGATGCCCGTCTTACGAGCAATCTGCGATATCTCGTTCTGCAGCCTCTCCAGCTGGCTCTTCATCCTCATACGCTCCGCCAGCTGTTGGAACTTGCCGGGTTCATGGAAACGCAGTGTGCGCTTATTCCGTACCGTTGGCTTCAGGGCAATGCGATCATCGAAGTACTTAACTCCATCGTCGTGAGACGCACCCGTGGAGGTGCCACTGGCGCCAGCTCCTCCCTCACTGCCCGTGGTCTGACGTTGGAACACCTCACGCTTCTTTGCCCGAATGTTTGCCTTCAGAGTGGGCGTTACTGTGGGTATATTGATGGCCCGTCCACTCTTGTCTACTGTGCGTCCCTCCTCGTCCAGTATGAGCGGCTTAGGGCGCTCCTGTTGCTGCTGAGCAGCTGCAGCTGCTGCCGCAGCCACCGCTGTGGGTTGCTGTTGGATTATGTTGGCAAGGTTACCCGTTAGCTTCGCTCGAATCTGTGCCTGCAGCTCAGCAATCTTCTTAGCCTTGTCCGCGTCCTCTGGTGTTGGTTTCTTGGCCAACGCTTGGGTCGCCAGGGCCACGGGCATGCCTATTTGTGGCACAGATGCCAGCAGGGGATCTTTGTCGCGCAGATTGCTGAGCGCCCGCTTGCGCTCCTCGATCTCGCGCTGAGCATGTGCCATCATCAGTTTGATTTGTGTGGAACTCAGCGATGAGGCCATAGCAGCATCGACAGCGGGGGGCATCGGCAGTGGCGGAGCACCACCATTCTTTTCCTTGACATCGAAGCGCGACTTCTTGGGTGCAGCAGCATCGGCACTGGGAACGTCGTAGCCACCAGCTGCGGATCGTTTGTTGGCCGATGAGGCTGATTTTGATTTCTGTTCGTCGGCGTCGGCGCTTTCGGCATCCTTGCGCGTTATAATGGACGACATAATATTCGCAATTAAATTGATCTGGCTAAAAACGATAATGTTATTTACCAAAAACTATGCACATTCCGCTTAATCCGCTAATGTTTTTATCTTTATTTTGTAATTGTTTATCTGCAAAACGTTTACGTGAAAATTTCATGGGCAAAAAGCACAGGGTGTTTCACTATTCATTCACATTGACAGCCAGAGTTGCCTCCATTTTGTAAGAACCAGCATAATCGATTGTTTTCTGAACTTTTTTAACAACTCACATGCAGAATTGTATAAAAATTTATTATAATTTAATAATTTAAAAAGACAAATAGTAAATGAAATTAAAAAACTAACGTTTAACACATTTTCCACCTTTATTTCTTATAATCGATAAATTGACCGCCATGTTTGTTATTCCCGCCACAGCATTTCATCTAAGTAGCCTATATTAATCGATAGTTGTATTTGCTAATAATTCTGCAATCTCAAATCACATGTATCCAACTTTTAACAGAACACAATTAGATATTAGTATTTAAATGAATATTGCAGATAAATCAACACTAATATATATGTCAGATTAATCATAGTTTCATTCATAAAACACATAAAGGACATGTATTAACATAATAGAACATGATCCCACATTCTCGCTTTTGTCTGGGTATCCAAATGTCATTTTCATTTTTCGTTAAAAAATAAAATTACTATCAAGACTGAATTCGATTCATTTTCTTTTGTTTATTTATTTCGAGAATTTCGCAATCCATTCTTAATAACGTATGTTTAACTATCGTTGTTGTTTATAGTGTAATCGATAAAGTCCCACCTCTATACAATAGCGTTTCGTCTATTTTTTTCTCGTCGTGTCTGTGTGTATTTTTGCTTAATTATTGTTGTGAAGATTAGACGATTTTATTGTGCATAAAACTGTGAAAATTTGCATTTAACTGCAAGTATGGCATCCGAAGAAGAGAATGACGATAATTTCCAAGGTGAGTACAACGTTTTTATTTGCAATTTGTTGTGCGGAAAAATTTTCGGCAGAATACGAGCCGTGGTCATGTTCAAGCGAGTAAGCAGCAGGCGTCAGCGGCCGTCGCCGCCGATGACATCTCGTTACCGCTGCCGCGCTGTTGTAGCGTAGGCTTTTATTATTGTTTTCTTCTTGTTTGTTGTGACCATATACCAATTTGTAGTTAATAAGATTAATATAATAATATTAGTAAACATAATTGATTGCAAAATTTTGTGAAATTATATTATTGACGCGCGATTTTCTTCCCTTTTTATCTCCGTCATTCTACACAAATTTATTATTGCATTTCTTTTTCTGTGATTCGCAAATGCAGCACCAATGTGACATATAGCTGTCTCGCTCGCACTTTAAATGTGCGGTCTGATAGCGAACATATGTTTCACGTGCTTGTTTTGGTCTTATTTTCTATTTAAATTGTTGGCGCGCATGCAATCAGAAAAGTAAAAAAATATTTATCGAATTCTATATTTATGAAATTAAATATTGACGAAATATTTTGTTATTTCGGTATTGGTCTTGCTGGATGGGATAAATTCAATATTTCGAAATAGTTTCATATTTAAAGACAATTATTGACACGAGTAAATCGCACTTTTCAAAAATTGTTTTTCGTCAATTTAACGCTAAATAATGACATAAACAGAACGGTGCAAAAATAAACCTTATTAGGTGAGCACTATAATGTGCTTGCTCTAACACACGTTTTTTGCCATGTAAATAATATTTTTGCAAAAACCAGTGTGTACACACTGCAAAATTGTCACTTGCTCGCACTCGCTCTCTCTCTTTTGGCTCCCAAACGCACTCGCAACCGCTACCGACGATAACGCCGCGTGAAGTGGGCTGCTTTGGAAATTTTACGATTCATTGTTGCTTGGACGTGGCAGCCATGACGTGATTTCTGACTTTGACTAAGAAAATTTTTTGTTAAAATTACATTTGTAAATTTTAGAAAATAAACTTAAGGGCAATAAGTGCATTATTAAATCAACAACAAGAGCTCAATTAAGTGTAAAATAAAGTGCGTGCAAACTATTTTAAAATATCAAAAATATTGTGTAAGAAAAGAAATAGTTCAAAATAATACATACAACATGTGCATGCATGTGTATGTATGTATTTGTATGCATATACAAAACGAAACAAATACAAAATATGCAATATTGAAAATATTGTGAAGTTTTTACATAGTTTTCCGCTTCCTTCTGCCCATTACGCCGCGTTGTACTTATGTATTTAATTGATTTCTCCGTCTCCGGCTATGTGTGTGCGTCTCGGGCGGATCGTCGCATCGTCATTTGTTGTTGTTGTCCGTCAAACTGTGGTTAAGACAGTTGCTGCCACCATTTACATTTGCAGTTGATGTGTTCAATATCATTAACGCCGCCGTGTATTGTGTTTTACACATGCATATATAAGTACATATACTTAATACATTCATACATATATTTACGTCTGCTTGCTTGTGTAAGTTGACTCGTTTATTCGCCTCTCTCGCACCTTAAGAGGGAGCTTGAGTATGTATGTACGAATGTATATATATGTGTGTGCGTGTGTGTTTGTGTATATACGTACGTATACGTGCGAGTTATGCACGCGCGCGCTCCAGCAGCTCTCGTCCTCGTCGTCTTCTCTATCTTTCTCTCTCGCGCTCAACCACCAAAACCGTCAGTCAACCGCACTCGTCGTCGTCGTTGTTGTTGTTGTTATTGTCGTCGTCGTCGTGTCGCTGTCGAAAATCAGCCGCTGTTTATGTCGCCTCTGCCTTCCAACGTTATTTACGCGATTTCAATTAATTTATAAATAATTTTACTTCCAACAACAAATACAAGCACAAGCAATCAAGCTGTGTATATGTGTGTGCGTGTGCATATGATTTCAAAATGTATTTCAACTTTAAATAACTGCAACTACTCACAAAGTAAGCAACATCAACAGAGGGTGGTGGCAAGAAGAAATTGCCGGAATGTGGAAAACAGAACAACGAACAATGCCGGCTCACGTAACAAAAAAAAAAAGAATATTTACATATACATACATACATATGTATAACGACAAAGCAACAACCCTTGAATACAATTTGTATTAACACTGATAATTTTTCATATTGTACGATTCTTCTTATATGGATTGCTCTTGACGCTGTTGCATTGTATGGGGGCGTGCGTAAAAGTTATCCTAGAAATCGAAGGTGTGGGGTGGGCAGCAGTTTTCATGGTCTAAATTTAACACGTGCACGTCACTCTTGCCTCTGTTGCTTTTGTTTTCATGTGTGTGTGTTCTATCGATAAATGGCACACGCCTATCGAGAGACCCTGTTGCAAATCGATGTAACGCCACCACCACCTCTCTTGCTTGAATGACTTTGACGTCAGCATATGTATTCGCCTTGCAACACTTAGTTTGTCGCCACATATCCTAACAGCTGTCGTCTTTATTTGTGTATGTGTGTGTGTGTAGAGGGAGCAGACAGAGGCACATCGAGCAAGGCCTAATCGAATTCATGTGCAAAAGCAGTTTCACCAGAATTCATTTGTTTAAATTTGCTTATGCTTATAACTTTTATCTGTTTATCTCTTTTGTTTTCCAACAAATTCTCAGTTGATCACCCCGCTGCCATTTTGTTTATTAAAAAGAAAGTGTGGCACATTTTGTAAATACTTTATGTATTTATTGTAATATTACAAATATAAAATAAAGTGTTTCATTTTTAGAAATAAATTTATAAATGCTTAAAAGTGACAACTGAGATGTTTAGACGTCATCGCAGCACAAAGAGAGAAAGAGAGCGAGAGAGAGAGAGAGTGAAACAGAGAGGCAGGCGGAGAGAGCGTCACCCAGTGACTGCACTCTGGTATTGACTAAGAATGTTTGTATAAATGTGCAATATTGAGAAAAAGACAGAGGGAGGCAGAGAGAAGAAAATAAGCAGTCTGAAAGAGGAGGTGTTTTCAAGAGTAAACTGATACTCCATTTGTCAGGTGCAAAGTGCTTTGACGGTATATATGTGGGTGTGTGTGCGTGTGTGTTGCTTACGTACTTTGTGCTTTTGTAGATAAGCGCACGATGCGTTTTGTGCAATTAGCAAAATAACTTATTCTTTCGCTGTCGGATATTACTGGATTTCTTTTATGCTTCTCTTCTCTTTTATTCATACAATATCAAGACCTTATGAACATCACGTTTGGGGTCGCGCTGAAGCTGTCTAACTAGCTTTAAGATAAATGTGTAAGAGTGTGTACACTCACAGACAAAAATAAATAAATACCATTTATTTGATTTATTTAAAAAGACTTTAAAATAGTTGCTATTTGTAGATGGATATTTGTAATATAAGAATAAATGAGTAGCCAAATTGGAAATATATGATTTCTCAATGATCCATGAATATATATTGATCACGCATAATAGACAAACTTGGTATTTTTTTTTCTTCTTTCTTGCAAACCTTCGTCAGTTGTGTGTGTGGACACACTGATTTTCTATAATTTGTGTTTTCGCTTGCTGTTGCTGAGGGCCCCAACAACGACACACATACATCTACAAATATGTACATACATACATGCATGTGAAACATATAAACACAGAAACTTGCATAAATCTGTTGAAAAGATATAAAAACGACAACAAAAACAACAATTGTGGCGCCCCAACCGAAATAAAATTGAATACAAGAAGTGAAAGTATTGTGCCTGTCTGCCTGAGTATTGGTGTTGTGTGTGTGTGTGTTGATCTTACTTTGCTTCGCCTTAGGTATACGTGAGAGTAAGCGGCAAACCGTGGACGATAGTCATGCACGCAGATGCTGTCACGCTCGCACATATTGCATTTAATAAAGCCAAAATAAGAAGCAACACACCAACAAGTGGTGTTATTTTCCAAGTTGTTGTTGTTATAATACTCAGTACAATTCTCTACGTTGCTTCCCCCTAAATAAAATGGACAACAATAAAAAAACTATGTTGAACTTCAAAAACTTAATTGGAACAGTTTTCTTTTTTCCGCGACGCTTTATTTTTTTAGAATTCCTGTTAAATAGTCCATCAGTTCCCTCACCTACAAATATATACAAACACACACACATACATGTATTTGTATGTAGTTCGGAGAGCGGTTCTCTCGTCGTTATATGGGGGGCTTTTCTCAGTTTGGCATGAATGCGAATCTGTGTTGCTATGTGTGTGTATGTCTGTCTGTTGATATTGCTCTTAAATTGCTTTTGTACCGAACAAGTACTGAAAAATACAACGAGACATACAGACAGACAGACGGAGTCGGATATTGTTGTTGTTGCTTGTTGTGCATGCGAATGAAATCGGCAGCATTTGACATTGATTACCGTAATACCTTGTGTGCGTGAATATATGTACATACAAATATATTTAAATATACATACAAACACACATGTATGTACGTTTGTGATGTGTCTGCTTTGTGGTTGCTTTTTATATTTGTGCAACTGCTCGCTGTTGTCTTTTTCACCTATTTACTGTAATTGTGTTGTTGCCCGATCACGAGCAGAGAAGGCCGTATCGCTTCTCATTATACGTCGACACATGTGTACGTGTGTATGTGCATATTTATGTGGAAATGTATGTAACAATGTGTAGCTGTAGCAGCTATACTGTGTGCTTTTGTTTTATTGTTATGTACTCCATGGTATACATACATATACGTACATAATATACACACATTCGCCTACAACTTACTGAGGCATTTTGTGACAAAGGTTTCAATTGAATTCCTCAAAAAGAGTTTGAATTGCAAGATAGATATTCACACACACACACACACACGTACGCAAATGCACACAAAGTATCAATAAACAAAAAAAGATGTGTAAACACTGGTAGAAACTAGGCTCTCACCAAATGCGATGGTGGTATCGATAATCAAAATATACAATTGGCTTAATTGTTGTTTCGATAAACTACGATGATTCTCTCAGTGTACTGGCCTCAGCCCTCAACGTAAAAAGAGGTGAAAGTGAAGGTCATTAATATTTGCATATGGGAATGTTTACGCACTGAGACAGAGCACGAGTATAATAATAATAACGAAACTGACAGAAACTTTAATTTGCTCATAGTATGTACAACATGTATGCTTACTATACATACATACAGACAACGTCGTATTATATTGCGACTATCTCGATCCCGTGGGCCTGTCTGCCTATTTTTGTCGCCATAGTGGTTTTGCAAGCTCTCACCTACACATATCAGCTTCTACGTGAGTGTGTGCATGTGTGTGTGTGTACGTCAAAAGCGTTACTCTCTCTCTCTTTCGTAGAAATGCCCGTATATTTGTGCGGGGGAATTGTTTTTGTTGCTAGAAAAACATGAATAGTTGTTGATTTTTTTGTTGTATGTTTTTTGCTTTTTAATAGACCTTTACTTAATTGGTTCAATAGTTTTGTAATTGTTATCGGATTCCGTGTGTTTGTGCATGCGTATACATGTTCACAACACAATTTTTGGTTCAGTTGTTACCAAAAATAGTTTTATATGAAAAGGAAGGTAACCATGTTGCTATTGTGGGTGTGTCACATATCCAAATACATGCAATTTACTGTATTCTATTTCACTAACATACATATTCAACTGGTATACTTAGTTATCAATAGAAATATATCAGCTATACAGAGCAATTTATTGGTTCATTAGCACAGTGTTGAAAACTGTCAGCAAATGTGATGCGGTGGTGCACGTTGCCAACTAAGTGCATAATTGTGACATTTTGAGTAATAGTGTTAGTAACTCTATGCATATTGTATTTGTGTGCGTGTACATATACATTTTGATTATTGTAATCTGTCGTTAACTTTGGCATAGTTTCGTCGTACTAGAGAAACCAGAAAATAAAACCGACATTAAAATTACCAAGAGAGAAGAAAAACAACAACAACAAAAAACAGACTGGCAACTGCCACAAGAGCGCTGCACTGTGTGTTGTCGTCAACAGTTGTTGTTGTTGGTATATTTCGTATTGCTCGGCCCTCGTTTTTTCAGTTGCCACCCGACTTGTTACATATCGTTGTTGTATTTGTTGTTGTTGCTGGTGCTGGTGCTGCTGCCGTGGCTGTTGTTGTAGCTGTGTAGCTGCTTTGCGGTTGGTTTAGTCATATTTACCGACTCTCTGCCTATGATGTTTATATAATTTTCGTATCTTTTTTTTTCCACTTGCATACCGTGGTTTCTTATTGGTTGTGCTCTCTGCTTGTTGTTGTTGTTGGTTGTGGCGAGTTTTTTTTTTCTTTACTTCAAAATGGACTAGTGTAGTCGACAAACAAAGCAAAGCTTGTTGGTCGCGTGGAACCTCTAGAACTTCGCCGTGATAAATGCAATTTATCGTTGTTCTCTAGAGTTGAATAACATTGAAAGTGACTCTTTGGTTGTTGATGTGTTGTGGCATTAGTCATAAATTGAAATACAAAAGGGAATTTCATACATACTTTATAAATGTTATATATAATGTGGATTTCCCAGAAGAAACATACTCATTCTTATGATTATTGATTGAGTTATAATTTAATATTTCCATTAAATAAATAAAGTGATTGGGGGGACGAAATACAGAAATAGCTGGAGTAATAAAGAAATACTCCACATGTTTCCCAATATTGAAGAGCCCTATATTGTTGCTTCTTTGCCTTTTTGTAAACATTCTTGCTATTTTCATTTGAATAAAGACAAAAGATACCGGAAACAAACAATACGAAGGTGAGGGCTGGTTCTTACGTTCTACTTTTCAAGCTTAAACAAATAGACAACAATCAGACTCAGACACACACACACATACAGAGAGAGCTACGAAATTGGCACATGGCACACAGAAAAAAAAACAAAAAAAAAAGCCCCTGTTGATTCAGTCAGAGAGAACTCTGCGGAAGTTCAATTAACAATCCGACAACAAATTAAGGGGAAAACGAAATGAGCAGTAAAATCAGATAGATATGACGGAAACTTATTGTTGCCTTCTTCCTTCTTTTCATTTGTGTAGTGAGTCCCTTATTTGCTCTTTTTCTTATATTCGCACACTCGTAGCATCTGGCAACTCTACTAGGACCACACTCGATCTTAATACCAAGATTTCACAACCCTGGCTCTCTTATCGATAAGTCTTAAATAAAACTTCGATAAGGCGCCCTTTTCAAAACAAGATCTACTTCTCCGACAGATATATACTATTTTCAAGTCGATAATGGGGAAACCCCAATGTAGTTTACATTTAAAATGCATTTTTATTTGGCACAATAAAAGTTCAATATTAAAAAGTTTATTGTACGCTCAATTTGACTGACCTTCAGTAATTTTTTTTAAAGATATAGCCACAATATAATGCCGAAAATAAAACGTAAATCGTTTGCTTGTATGTGTATTAATATTAAATAAAATACGAACAGCAACAGCACAAGAAAAGAGTGAGAAAGAGCAAAAGATAAGAGATGACAATGGAGAAGGGAGTGGGGTATACCAGTCTCTCTGTCTCTCTCTCTTCACCCCCTCCCCCGCTCCTCAAAACAGTTATCGGCTTTGTCTGCCTTTCTGTCTTTCTCTCTTTTTTATACCCTTCGACCATTGAAAATGGTCAAAAAGGGTATACTTACTTTGTGCAAATGTATGTAACAGGCAGAAGGAGGCGTCGGAGACCCCATAAAGTATATATATTCTTGCTCAGGATCACAAGCCGAGTCGATTGAGCCATGTCTGTCTGTCTGTCTGTCTGTCTGTCTGTCCGTCTGTCTGTGTGAACGCACAGATCTCAGCTATTATAAAAGCTAGAGTTACCAAATTTGGCAGGAAGACTCCTGTGTACTATAAGCAGATGAAGTTTATTTCAAATGTTAGGTGCCACGCCCACCGCCCCCGTAAATCAATAATTTAATTTTTGAACTCAATTTGTAAGCGGCATATGAAAGATACAACCTTATAATTTGACATAAACTAAGCTGATTAAAATATCTACGTATTCACCAAATTACAATCCGATCGGACAATAAACACAGAAGTTATTTAAGAAAGTATGAGCATAAAACCAAGTGCTTGTGTCAGCTAACAAGAACGGCGGGCAAGCGCGAAGCGCGAGCGCCAACTGTCAGGAATAACTGTAAAGCATGTGCATATGCGTATGTGTATGAATTTAACAAATTTAACCACACGGGAATATATGTCGAAGGGTATCCCACTGTCGCGTGCTGCGCGACTGTGGTTTTTCTTACTGGTTTGTGTCTGTTTTTGTTTCTGTTTGATGCGAGAGTCCGTTTTAGTCCAGTTTGAAATTGCCAACATAGTGTTGTTGTTGCTGTTGTTGCTTTTGCTTTTTCTGTTTTAGTTTGTCTCTCGCTCCAATAAGAAGAAATAATCCAACTGTATCTGGGAAGACAAGTTTTTGTTGAAGCTTCCAAAGCTTCCCAAAAAACAAGCTTCGTTTGTTGTTCCTCGCTCACTCGCACTCACAACCAACAACAGTTGAAACAGCTTTGACTTCATTACGATTTGAGCCTTCTAGCAACGTTTGTTGTCGAATCGGGTTTTAATTTTTTGGGTGTTGTTGCTGCTGCTGCCGCTGCTGATTAGCATTCACATGTATTTGTGTGTGTGTGTATGAGCAGCAGAAGCTATTATCGCGTCGTATTCGATGGATTGCCAACATTACGAAATAAAAACACAGCAAAAGAAAAAGGTTTTCTTGTTTGTTTTTTATTTTAAAATAAATAACGACATTATTCATAAATTATCGAGTCCATAACACACAGTCCGAACCAGTTCTTAAACCATTTTAGACCGATTGCTAAATACTTTAATTAAAAACAACAACAAACTCATTAAAATTATTGTTTTTCTATTGATTGTTTAAGTACACAATCTCTTGCACGTGTCTACACTAGACGTGTAGACGATGAAAAGTGTTTTATACAACACTTGAATTCTTTCAACTTGTTATCGATAACTAACTGTTACGACTACTGTTCTAATTCTGTTCTACTTGTCTGAATTCTTTCGATACTAAATATTGTAGTGACACTTGAATATATATTGTTAATAATAAACTAGAGTTGTTTATTTAATTATATATATTTATTATTTAATGAGCTTGTGCTTCGTGCACTTCTTTTCTTTTTGACATTCCATGACTTAATTATGTTATATTACATTACAGTATGCTTTACCAAAACAGCTGATTTAGTCTTATGCTAATGAACATTACAGATCAAGACAAACACATATGTACATTCCAACATATATTATGTATTCAGAATACTTTCTTATAATTAGCATTACCAGTATATTGATTTTCGCTTTCCACATAGAGGAACCTCCTCATTTTATTACTTCAAATTGTAAAAAAGAATTCACCTTTGAAACCTGTTGGTTTCTCTATAACAATAAAGATACAGCTGCTTTTTTTTGCCATTTATTTCGATTCATTAATTCTGTTACTTTTGAGTTTTCAATTTAATAGATAAGACCAGCAACCATAACAACAACAAAATAAGCTCAACACAAACGCGCCTTCTAATCTAATCAAGAAGGAAAAAAAAGAACAAACTTTGTGCCTATTCACGGTCAATGTTTTTTAATTTTGATTATACATTTGATTTTTACTTAATGCTCACAGTGAGAGAGTAGAAAAGCGCATTTCCTTTTATAACTTTTTCTGTTGATAATCATTAAAGGCAAAGCGAAAATTATTATGCAATTTTCCACCATTGCGTTGTTGCTTAAATCGGTCATTGAACGTTTATTCATTCGTCGGGCGGGTTCAGCGAAATCCCGAGGTATTTTGTTTGTATTAATTCGACAAGATTTTTCAGGTGACGCTTTACCACATCAATTTTATTGGTTTTTTTTATTCTTATTTTTGTTGTAGTCAGTTGACTGAGAGGGCAAACAGCGAGTGCGTTCAAGCCACAGTTCAATGTACGCGTATTTGCTTTGTTATTCTGTTTTGTCTCTTTTTTTTTTCATTGAAAGTGTCAGAGAGATGGACCTTTCTTTCGGCCTAACCATTTTTGATTAGAGCAAATTTAGATAGTATTATCGCTAAACTTGCAAGTAACTAGATCATTTGAATACATTTAGGCATATAAAATGACATACTTGACATACTTATAATAACTAAAAATACACTTATTATTTCAAATATTGATATATCTAGTTGTACAAAGGAATAAAGGATAAATATAGTGCAAAAAAAATTAAACATATTACATTAAAAAAAAAAAACACTTAGTGTGAAAACCAACAACAATATGAAAAAAAGAATATTTAAGATTTAGATTAATATAAAACTTTCACATAATTGATTAGATACATATATTGTATATAGTCGAGTCCTCTTCTGCTAAAAAAACTTATTCAGTTGCATGTGATGGACTTTCTTCTCCATTAATAATTTATATAAAAAGGGGGCAGGAAGAAAAACAAGGCACTATTGTCTCCTGGTATGCAGGGTCTAATGAATAAATGAATGCGTTTTTTCACACTGCGATACCAGAGACATGAGTCACTGTTTTCCTAATATTGCCGTTGTTGTTGATGTTATGTGAGCTAAAATTAGCAAAGTGTTGTACGTACAAAATCAGAAAAAAAACAAATCAAACAAAACTGCCATATTATATGAGTGTTTATAATATTATTATGTATGTATTGTTGAAAAAAATTGAGCGGCCTGCCTTGTTGGTGTAGTCTTCTGAGTATTGGGAATGCACAAAATACTCTACACCATTTTGGGATTCCCGTGTGGGCAATTACCTACGTAGGAGAGACAGAGAAGACAAACGTCGCGTCGCGCTGCCATTTATCGCTGCCGCCACAATTGATTATTCATTTCACAGACAAACATACACACACTAAGACCTTCTCTCCTCCCGCTCTCACAGAGAAGAGAGCAGTGCATTCCCCAGCAGCGCCCTCTTTATCGTATAAAGCGACTTTGTTGTCGCATTACTACAACCCGCTGCCGTCGATACTACCCTGCATGCCCTGCAACAATTTCGAACATCTGTTCATAGTTGGGCAGCCTTTGTCGACCGACTGCCGCCTGCCTATCGGCGCGTTTATAAAATATTCATTTTGAATGCTTTGCACGTATTTTAGTGCACACATAGCCTTACTACATTTACATAAATATGTGTGCATGTTGTCTGTATGTATGTTTTTCAGAGTTAAAGCCGTTTTGTGTGTTTGCACACACTCGTTAATGTGTTTTAAATACTGCTGCGTTTGTTGTTTGCTGTTGTTGTTATTGTTGCCTGTTTATCGATTCAACTTAATTTAATCGATCTATTTTGCGAAGGTGGCAACGCTAACCGGTGCGCAGATTGTGTTGTTGTGTCTCTGTCTTACTATTGTTGTTTTCTTCTTTCTCCGTTGCACCTCTATGCGCTCGTTTGACATTGTTATCAATGGTTTTTTTTTAGTTGTGCCTGTTGTTGATGAAACGAAGCGCAGCACAAAGCAGAATATTCTACACAGCTGTCAGCTGCACTACCGTTGACTTGGATGTCTGTGTGTGTTTTGCGTCTGTGCACTCATATTCTATTTTTTAAGCGTGTGAGATTTTTCGTTACTGCCCTTTTCTCGAGCATTCCATTGCACACCACGTTCACACGTTTTTCATAGGTTTCTCATGTATATTATATAAATATTGTTTTTGTTTTCTTTTTCGGTGGTTGTTGCTCCTGTTCCTCCTTGTTCTTGAAGCCTGCGTCCAGCTGTTGTTGTCTGTATGGAGTCCTCCTCACACAAAGGCGAATGCAGAGGGGGAAACAGGAAGAGGCAGACAGGCTCTGGCACATTGTCGAAACAGGGACAGGCACACAGGCACTGGCACATTATGTCTCGTGTCGTTGTCGTCACTCGCAGTGCATTGGCCTTTCGCTCAGGCTCTCAATGCTATTTAAGCGACGTTTTTAACAAATGGCTGCCGCTGCCTCTGTCTCTGCCGACGTCTTCAAACTTGAAATTGTATTAATTTTGTGGTTGTTGTGGCTCATTTTTTTTTTATTTTTTTATCTGTGTCTCTTTTTCGGCAAATTTGTTTAATGTTGGCTGCAAATTTGTTATTGGAAGTCATATAAACACACAGATTCACACACACACACATATGCCACAAAACCAGGGGCAACATTTTTTTTATACATAAATGAACTTCAAGTTGTTACCTTGGCTCACACAGCTTTTATTCGTGAGTTTTGTTGTGAGAGAGCGTGTTTCTGTTTCTGTTTATTTGTATGAACTCAGTTTTTACGAGCTTTAACTAATTTTGCGATTTGCCATAAATCTCATCCTGTTAGACTACTTCAACAACAACAACTATTATCCAATGAAGTAGGCAGGAAGGCAGACAAGGCGCGTGCACACGCGCGCTCGGATATTGTGTGCGAAAGAGAGACAAACATAGTTTTCCTGAACTTTACGACTTTGTTTTGTGCCGTCAATCTGACAGCTGCGACCTGTCCAACAGATTTTTTGCTTCCTGCTGCCTGCCTGTCTTGTAAGAGTATAAGATTGTCAGGTGTGCGCTCTTACCTTGTATGACAGTGTGTGCCTATGTATGCGTGTAACCATTTTCGTATACGAACGTGTGGGTACTAGCAGAAAGACAAATAGAGATAAGTCCACCGCAGACGAACCTAACCGTTTAATAGACAAAAAGCAGGCACGACGTAGACGAACGAGCACACGCACACACATTTGCATACATACATGTACTTAAACACATGTATATATGTATACTGTGATGTACATTCCAGCACACACACACACATTCGCGTCGACAAAGATCTGTCCTACCTGAAAGCGGAAAATTTTTATGTGCAGAAATGTCAAAAGTGAACACACAATTAACAATAAACACAACAACAACCACGGTAACTTGCGGAAAAAATTACAAACGGCTGTGTCCAAATTGTGTGCTCTTTTCTCGCTGCGCTCTGCTCTCTTTGGCAAAGAGAGAGAGCGATTGAGAGAGAGAGCCCTTAAGAGAAAATGTGTCACGTAATGGTATGCAACGTAAACATAAAACAGCTGAGCGGTACCTAACGAAAACGTATGATCGAGTGCGCGTAACGTAAACACAAAACAAGTGCATAAATAAAACGGAAGGAATCGGAAAACTAAAAACAAATAAAATAAAAACAAGCTAGTTGACTAACTGATTTGTTTAATTTTTTAAAAAGTGTAGAGTAAAAGAATACAAATTAAGATCCAACGAAGCAGAAATCAAGAGGAGCAGCACGGCCATAAAACAACAACAACAAAAAGCAACAACCAACAACAACACCTACAAAATCAACTCACAGCAATTACTAGAACACAACTAAGTATGTTTAAACACATTTTTGTATACATTTACGAGTGGTTTTCACTTAAATTGGTCACAATTTTATAGACAAATCGCCATCAGTAGCAAGAATATCAACAAGAACAACAACAGCTAAGTCGTCCAATTTGAAGAGCTTTTTCGTGTACGGCAACACTTGCAATCGATTGACCGATAAAACCGATATATTCACAGTTTTCAACACTGTTTGGCTGAAGTGAGAGAAGTCAACAAAACAGCACAGCTGATTGTGTGTGCCTCCTTTCCTGATTTGTTGGAGGGGAAGTAAAAGGTTTTCTGCATGCATGCCGAGAGCAACCGTAAAGAAAGAGTACAACAATAACAACTACAGCAACAGCCTTATAGTGCGTGTGACGTGGTGGGAGAGAGCAGCAACAACAACGAAACAGAAACACACACACACGCAAGCCGCAACGCACAGCGCAGGTGGTAGACCAAAACAGCTGTTTCAACATTTAAACTATAAAAAGTTGCTGACTATTGTCACAGAAGTGTAAATATACATACATACATATAATATTGTAAGTACTTTTTAAGAAGCCTTTGTGCTTTGTTTATATTGAGTTTAAAAAGAAATGTATTTTGTTTTCATATTTCGACGCGTGCCCCTATGGCTATAGCTTTTCCAACAACTGTGAGATAACAACAACACACGTACATATTCAGCAGCAACAATAACTAAGTAAGCTAAAATTAATATACATATATTTTGCTAAGACGTGCAACGAAGCGCAAGCTTTTAGTGATACACACAAGCATGAATGTTAAAAAGAAAATGTATGTTTGTATGTATGTATGTGTATGCATGTAGATAAGCAAATGCTTCGTAAGAGAGTGCCACAAAGAGAGACAGAGACTGTGAGAGAGAGAGAGAGTGAGCACGCGAGCGAACGAGTAAGCTGCGTATGAAAGAGAGCCACCAATTCGAATAACGGAATGGCCAACGGCCAGTGGCGGCAGAGTGCCAAGTGCGCACATTAAATTGCAAACTTGTTTTCATATACACTCTACGCTTTACTTCCATAACTACAAGAAGAAGAAGAAGCGAATAATAACAACAACAGCAGTAATAGTAGTAGTATAAGAAGCAAGTGATACAAGGCACGTACGAATCATCGAGACGTTTGGTTGGTTGAGAGAGCAAAGACAGAAAGAGCAGAGAAGAGAACAGCAACAAAAGAGCGACAAATAGAGGAGAGAGTGCACCAATGGGTGCACATGTGTATGTGTGAGAGAGATACGCGACGATTGCTGTTGCTGCTCTGCTGTAGATCTGCTCCGTCGCTGCTCTGCCGTCGTCGTCGTCACACTCGTCGATGTCGATGTCGCTGTCTTAGCATTGTCCACGGGGCGGCGGTGAGTGGTGTAATAATAAACGAGTGCACAGAGAGGCAAAGCAGCAACGGCAACGGGCAACCACTTGAAAGCAACTCGTTTCGATTTCATTTAGCAGATACCTTTTGTACGTTGATTAAGATACCTTGGACACACACAGAGACACAACGAGAGCTGAGCATTGCATGTGGAATAGGAAATAAAGTGCAATTTAACAATAAATTGCAAAGAAACAGAAAAACATAACGCAACGTGATATATGAAACATTAAGTTATCGAATTCCAGTGCCAAAAAGAAATACATACAAAAAAAACAATGTGTGTTAAAATAAACGCAGCAAATTCCAAAGCAAAAATGCCTTGAGTAAAAGTGTTGGCGTAAAAACCCAAAATACAAATACAAACGTACAAATCTGCACACACACATGGTCACATGTGTACACGTACTCACCAATACCAATGCACGCATAGCCAATGGCAAAAAAGTGGTTAAAAGGGATTAAAAATTAACAATAATTCGAGTGCTTGAACTCTGTGTGAATCAAATAATGCAAAAGTGTGTGTTAGTGTGTGCCAGCAAGAAAAAGATATATCCACACACACACAAGTACATCCCATATATGCAACTAATATAGAAGTGGACAAAAAATATTATAAGCAGCAGCAGAAAAAAATATATGTATACAACAAAAAAATCAACGTACAAACACAGATGATTTTTAGCAAAAAGCAAAAAAGCGAAAAGAAAAAGATCAAGCAACAACAATAGTAGTGAAGCCAATCAAAACAGCAGTTGTCTCACTTTAGCACATTGCGATCATTGCGAGCGGGAGAGTAGAGCCAACACAACCAGGGAGCAGCGCGCACACCACCAAAAGCAGTCAAGCGACGTGAGTTTACATTGGTGTGAGTGAGTGTGTCCGCGACATATGCGAGTGTGTGTGTGCGAACAACATTGATTGTTCGCTCTGTCTTTGATTTTGCTTGTGACTGCCTGACTTTTGAGCGATTCATACACACACATACGCACACATCATACACATTGAAACAATTTGAGCACCTGGCGCAGACAGGAGTCGGTCGCACTTTCAACTCAACTCAGTCACTCGCTCTCACATGCACAAACATGTAAAAGCAGCAGCAACAACAACAAATATATAGTAACAACAACAAGAGTAGTGCATACATGCCTACCTTAACCCAATTAAAATACATAGCATATTATTTAACAAAAGAAATTGTGTTATTTGCAAGTAGCACACAAGAGAGTGCAAATATGAACCAGACTTTTTGAAAGTAGACGAAAGAGAAAGACCGAGAGAGAGAGATAAAGAGAAATGATATACGGAAGTGAAATTCTAAAGCAGCAACAACAAAAACATTCAAAACTTATGCATGTGTGTGTGTATTTGTAAGTGTGCCTGCATTTGAAATCAAAAATTGAAAAAAGAAAAACACAACAACTACACAGTAGCAGGCAGCAGCAAGTTTGCAGCACAGCTCAAGCCTCTCAAGAGAGCACTGTGTGCTCCGTCTCTCTCTGTGTGTGTGTGAGTGAGCCAACGTACATACATACAAACATATGCATCCGTATTCATATATACGTGTAGTGAGTGAGGTGTTTCTGTATTAAGCCTAATGCATTTGTCGTCTCTGTTCACGTCTTAGCAACAACGTAAATTTTATTTACGATTACAACATACTAAAAAAAACATTATTAAATTGTACAGATACTAAAGCAACAACAACAAGTGCAACAACAACAGCAACAAGAAGAACAAGATCAATCAATTCCCATTGTGCCCAGGCAGGAGGAGGCGTGTCTACAACGTCACCAAAGTTGATCAGAAACGGATCCCTGCAACAACAACAACAACAACGATATATACAACAACTTCCAGTTACAGTTACTTCCACTGCGCGCGCTCTTCCACACTAGTTTGATTTGTTGTCCAACACTGGCTTGCCAGCCAAATCAAATCAAATTAAGCAAACAACAACAACAAGAAGTAGTAACAACAACAACAACAAGCAAAGAAAGAAGTAACTACTCAAGTAGTAGAATTTTATAGAATCATACAGAGAATAGAGAGAAGGATAACACATTGTGATCTGATTATCATCATCATCATCATATTCGTGGGTGGGGCAAACACGTTATGAGCAATTCGATTGCATCAACAAAATGCCTGCCCAATGTCTCGTTCTCGTCCGGCAATTATGGTATGTCACAAAGCCACCGTTATTCCGATGATAACAAGGAGTATATATTCCTTAAGCTCACCGATTCAGCGTACCGTGCCATCGAAGAATATCAAAGAAATGAGCATGCCAAGCGCTTGGCGCCCGGTCAATGTGCCAAAATACAGTGCAATGGCAACACTGGCATCATCCACTTCCCGCTACCCGACAACAATAATTCATCTAATAATAATAGTAGTAGTAATGGCAACAGTAGTAATGGACGTGAATTTGGCTTCACCATTGACTTTCTGGAGGGCACCTTGGAATGCATACAGCAGCAGCATCAGGAACTCGATGTCCTTGGTGCATTGGCGCGAAGGATGCGCATTCATGCCAACGATGATGTCTACGATACCACACGCTCTAAAATGGCCAGAGCCGAGGAGACGGAGAAGAGCAAGTGTATACGGGAGATTAAGCCAAATCAATCGGATATTGGGCGTAAGGTGAAGAAGCCGCCAACGTTGTCAACGACGGCCTCATCATCACATCATCACAGTGGGAACAACAACAGCAACAACAGTAACAACAACAACAGCAGTAGCAGCAGCAACAGCAATAGTTTTAACAGTAACAATAGTCGTAAGTTAGGTTCATCACCATTTAATGGTCTGACATCATCCGCAGTAGCAGCAATTGCCTCACGCTCGCCCAATCCCAATCCCAATCCGAATACATTGGGAGCCAGCGGGACAGTAGTCAATGGGTCAGGGGGTCGCAGCAGTTCTGCAGCTGCCACATTGGCCAATACCTTTGCCAATGGCATCTCGCATGGCTATGCGCTCAGCGGCAGCTCGCCCAGAGAGAGCACAACGGGAATGGGAATGGGAATGTCTGGAGGATCAATTGGTGGATCCTTTAATAGTAGCAGCAACAACAACAGCAGCGGACGCAATAGTAAAATGCTCAACGGCAGCAGCAACAGCAATTCTCGCAATGGCATTGCCAAATCGGCAGGAGGAAACGGGGGAGGCAGCATCAGCGGAGGCGGAGGAGGAGTGGGAGGTGGTAATGGCAATAACAAAATGTCGGAGGTATCAAGACGTAGTATACGAGAACGTTTGATACATTTGCTGGCATTGAAACCGTTTAAGAAACCTGAACTCTTTGCGCGACTGAAGAACGAAGGCATCAAGGATCGGGAGGTGAAGTTAATATGTAATATACTCAGGGACATAAGCTCTATGCCACACAATACATATAACTTGCGCCACCAGTGCTGGAATGATGTTGACGAGAACTGGCCCTTCTTCAGTGAGCAGGAGCTGCAGCAGCTAAAGCGTCGCAAGCCACAAAATCTAACGCCGCCCATGAGCTCCGATGCGGGTAGCTCAACCTCGGGCCAGAGTCCCACATCCACACACACGGGCAGTCCGCCGCCACTGATGTCGCTGCTGGGACCCAGCAGTGCAGGTGGAGGTGGAGGAGGAGGCGGACACGGACAGCAGTTACTGGGGGGAGCTGGTAGTGGCAACAGCAACAGCCTGAAGCGCAGTAGCGTTGAGTACGACGAGATGTTCACCGGCACCGGCAAGGTCAAGAAGATGCGCATTAGTCACTACACAAGAGAGCAAAGTGCAGGAGGAGGAGGAGGAGGAGCCGCTCCCACGACCAATAACCCAACGGGAGCATCTGCGTATCGCAGTCGCACTGGCAGCTCTGCTGCTGCCTACACGCCGCCACAGCGACAGCAGCAGGCGCCGCAGCTGGATGAGCAGAACAGCAGCGACTTGAGCTACAATGTGCTGGACAACATGGACGAGTTCAGGAGCATGGCGGCAGCAGCAGCAACAGCTGAGCAGCAGCAGCAGCAACAGCGTAGCAGCAGTAGCAATAGTCGACGTGGCAGCAGCTCATCCTCGTCCAAGCAGAGCAGCAGCAGTTCGGCGGATAAGCGCAACTCGACCGGCAGCAATTCAAGCAGTTCCAGTGGCTATGAGACTCAGCAGGAGCGCAACGGGCGTCAATCGGCTGCGGGCAACAGCCGAAAATCATCGACGACTCCTCCCAAATTGGCATCCAGCTTTGTGCGTCAATCGGCGCCGACAGCAGCGACCTCGCCGCCGCAGCAGCAACAGCAACAACAACAGAAACAAAAGCAGCAACAACATCAGCAGCAGCAACAACGCAGCAGCAGCAGTAGTAGCTATGGCAACAACAACAACAACAATGCGCACGATGAGTACAATTCATACAACAACAACACGCACGCAGCTTCCAACAGCAAGAAGCGAACGAGCGACGGCAGCAGCAGCAGCAGTAATGGTCAGCGACAACGCAACAGTAGCAGCAGCAGCAATAGCAATAGCAACAGTAGCAGTGGCTATCAGCAGCAACAATTGCAGGCGCCACAGCAGCCGAAGCATCAACAACATCAGCAGCAGCAACAGCATCAGCAGCAGCAGCAACAACATTATCGCGATGCGACAAAAACATCATCATCATCATCTTCGTCAGGCAGGAATCAAACAGTAGAAGTAGGAGTAGGAGGCAATGCCAAGCATCCATCGCCCACACAACAATTGGCAGCCGCAGCACATGCGTATGCAGCTGCCACAAAGGATGCTGATGCCAATGATGCACCACGCTATGACTTCAGCAAATATGCGCCCATACGCACGCTGGAGGTGCGCCGGCGCTATAAGACTGAATTCGAGAGCGACTATGTGGAATACTGCAAGCTGTTGACTAGCGTCGAGGGTGTAAGGAAACGCTTTCAGGATCTGTCCAAGCGTCTGGATCATGCCCAGCAGCGTGGTGGCGGCGATTACGATCAAATCAAGCGGCAAATTGTTAGCGAATACGAGAGGATCAACAGCGATCAGAAGATACATGAGAACAAGTGCAGGTTCGATTATCTGCATGCCAAATTAGCGCATATCAAGCAGCTGGTTATGGACTACGATAAGACTTTAATAAGCGGAGGGACAACAGCAGCTCCACCTCCCCCTACCCCACAGCCAACAACTGAAGCAGTAGCAGCAGCAGCTGAGCCTCAAGCGGCGGCGGCAGCACGTTTGGCTGACAGCAGACACAGCAGCAACAGTAACTTGCAGCAACATCATGCTGTCGAGACGATACATCAGCAACAGCAGCAGCAGCAGCAAGAACTTCAGCAACATTACAGCAACAACAACAGCAGCAACAACCACAATGGCAACGGCAATCATGATAGCGACTCTGATGACAGTTCCGGCAGTTCAGATTCCAATGACGATGACGACGATGATGAGGAGGATGTGGATGATTCCAATACCGAGGATGATGCACGCTACTAGAAGAAGCTCAAAGGTCATACAACAACAAATACCAATCTACTTTGATAACAACGATAACAACAACAACAACAGCAGCAACAGGAGCAACAGCTGTGCAAGCAATGTAAAAAGGCATAAAAAAAGAAACTATTATACATATAATATATACTATATATGAATATATATATATTTCACACCTAATTTGTAGTAAACAACAAAAACAAAAAAAACACCAACAAAGCGTTCTAAAAGAAAGAAAATTGTACTAAAAACAAAAACAAAAAACACACTTAAATAAAAATGTTGAAATTATGTTAACAAAAAATGTAAAAACCTCAAAAATGAAAAGAAAAAAAAAACTATTTGCTTAACTTGGCATATATAAAGCAAAAGGAAGGAAGCAATCACACAAATCAACAACACAAGCTGAAACAACAAAAACAAGAGAGAAAAAAACAGAATTGAGAAAACTGTTTGTTTGATATTTTATTTTGTTTTTGCCGTTTCGTGTGTAATAATAATAATATAAATAATATTATTGTCAAGCAACGTTTTTTTTAATACATATATATATATACATTTATATATTTAGAGCGTATGTTTTCTTCGTTTTAAAATCAAACTAGACATCTTTTCTTATCCGAACTGTTTCTGATTTTAAACACAATCACAATCCCCCATAAATGTTGTTTTCTCATTCATTAACTACTCCCCCCCCTTCCCACTTCAAAATATTAAATTAAACTGCAAACAGCACAAGAACAAAGTGTGCCTCAATGTGTGCATGCTGCATAGTGTGTCAAGAGCTATTTGTTCTGGCTGTAATGTTGGCAATGGGAATAGCAACAAGAACAAACTGTTCCTCAATGTACTGTGCATGCATAGTGTGTCAAGAGCTATTTGTTCTTGCTGTAATTGGCAACTCTACAGACTCCTCCCACTGACATGTATATTCATATTCACATTCACATTCATTTTCTGGTGGTGTTGCATGCGGGCGTGCCTCTTTAACAATAGACTGAACTTTTAAAACGGCTTGTTAATTCTTTTAAATGTGTAGAAACAATTGAAATAATTTGTAATTTCATTTCTGTGTATAACTAGTTAATTTTTGTTATAATTGCTATATATTTGTGCATCTTTCACGCGATATATTGAAGCATAGCATAATACAAATGTAATTTTATGTTTTTGCCTTTTAATTGTTTACAATCTATCACAACAACAAAACAATTCAACAAATATTTAATTTATTTTCGGTTTATGTGGTTTAGACAAATTTTTGCTCAAAAAAATGAAGAAGTTAAGGAAAATACTTAGTAAATGAAAGATATAATCGTGCGGGGGGTTGTAACAGAGAATAAGCTGCTTGCTTTTAGTTAAAGAGCAACATAAGGCACTTTACTAACGCTTCCTTAAACACAAAAATAACACCAACAACAACAAAAGAAATGAAAAAAACATACAAATTGCGCAAGTAAATAATAATTTGCTTGATAAGTTATACAATAATTTGCTGAAAGAACTCTAGTGTCCAAAAAGTTAAACAAAAGAAAGAATGAGGAGTTATAGTAAGAAGAAAAGATAAAGATACAAAAGAAAACAACCAACAAATTAATTTGTTAGCCACATTTCGTTGCAATATTTTTTATATAACATATTTAAGTAGATGAAACAAAAACAAAGCAAACGAAACGAAACGTAAAGGGAAAATCAAATGAAACAATGAGATCAAGTTGCAAAAATCAAGCGTTTTATTAAATCGATTTGAGAGTAGCAATTACAAATTAACAACAAATGATATATACAATTTATATACAACAAAAACTATATATATATATATATATACCTATATACAACAATGACATTTGATAAGTAAAAATATAAAAAGAAAAGAAACATAAATGAGACGAAGTTACTAGTTTTATATACATAATTGCCACGCCTACACACCACACACTCACTCAAGAATGAAACTCACACTCAACCACAGAAACACATACAAGATCAACAACACTAAACTGCAACTTCAAACACCAACAAAACAACAACTACAACAAAAAGTAAAAGAAAACAAAATGATTGTGTAAGCAGCCACAAGGAGAAAAAGAGTAAAAACCAGATCAAGAGACATGAGAAAATTATTATTATTATTATTATTATAATTATTATTATTATTGTAAGTTTAAGAGCAAAATCGCTGACAAGACCAGCAGAATGAAAAATCTTACAAAAAAATGAGATATTGTTATATACTAGTAATTATTAAGGCGACAAACAAAACAACAAAAAAAGAAAACAGACAAACAACAGAAAAAACTTAACAAAAAAAGCAAAGAAAAATAGAGTCAAATAAAATATTGAATCGAAAAAACACATTTATTTAATTAATAATTAACGGGCAGAAGAGGGAACATATTTATTTCAGATTATTTTATATTTTATTAACCTTTCATTGTTGAGGAAGTTTTGAACTTTGAGGAACTTTTCGCTTGAACATGCACCACGGTAAAAGCGCGGCGTGCGTGAGTTTTCTTTACTTGTGCTCACACATGCGATAGTCACATAGACATGATAATAATTAATCGATAACTTTGTTTTTATTGCAATTCATAGAAGAGGAGGAGGCAGTCGAGGAGAATGTGCAGGCTGCAGAACTTTCCAACGATTCCGATGCACCATTGAAGCCCAACGTGAGTAGAACATAAACATTTACAGGGTAAATATTTGTCGAGCCGCCGACAATGTTCAGGGAATGTCTTAAACAATCATTGACCGTCGTTGGCAAATGTTCAATGAGGATGTTTTATTCTATAGGAAAATAATACAAATTGCAAGGCATTACAGCAACGACCTTAACCTTAAATCTAGTCTAGTCTACATACTGCAGTTTCCCTTCCCTCACTCTTGGATATCGTAAGACGAACTGATCTGACGCGCCAAGCATAGCTTAATTTTTTGTTAAATCGGTGTGACCAATTACAACAACGATTAAATCGCATACAGTAAAATACTAAATAAAAGTGCCCTCTATCGGTGACAAATTACTTAACTAACTATCGATAGCCAACTTATCCGTTTCGCGACAATATTCATTGAATGTTTAATGATTCGATTAATTGCTGCAGAATGATGAGGACGATGACTACGATCCAGAGGATAATCGCAAGAAGAAGAAGGGTAAGAAGCGCAAGACCAAGAAGGGCGAGGAAAAGGGACGCAAGAAGAAGAAGCGCAAGAAGAATGAGAGCGAGGAGGACAGTGACTTTGTGCAGCACGACGAGGAGGTTGAATATCCCAGCACCTCATCCAAGCGAGGACGTAAGCGCAAAGAGGAGAAACAGGCTCAAAAGGAGAAGGAGTCTTCTTCATCGGGTAAGCGTATTGCATACCATATCTAATCTCATCTTATAATCCTAATCCTCCATCTCTCGCTCTATCTGCAGGCATGCCTTCTGTGGAGGATGTGTGCTCCGCATTCAGCGTCTGCGATGTGGAGATCGAGTACAGCGAGGAGGAGCTGCAGAGTCTGACCACATACAAGTCCTTCATGCAGCACGTGCGTCCGATACTGCAGAAGGAGAATCCCAAGATTGCTGCACCCAAGCTAATGATGCTTGTAGCTGCCAAGTGGCGTGAGTTCTGCGAAAGTAATCCTCACATCCAGCAGGAACAGCAGCAGCAAGCTGGTGGTGGTGGTGGACAGGCACAGACTGCCACAGGATCGGCAGCTGAGGGGGGAGATGAGCCGCGCTCATCACGCTCGTCGCGTAACGAGAAGCCCGACGACATCTATGACGAGGAGGAGGACGAAGAGGAAGAAGAGGAGGAGAAGAAGCCACGACGCAAGCGCAGCGGACGCAGCAGCAACAAGAAGGGGCGTCGTCCCTCCGGCAAGGTGCCCACACTGAAGATTAAGTTCGGTAAACGCAAACGGGACAGCTCCGACGAGGAGCCCGATGCAAGTGGAGCCTCTGAACGTGATTCGGATTTGGAATTCGAGCGCATGCTGCAAAAGTCCGACGAAAGCGCCGACGAGAAGGAGAAGGACAAGCAGACAACAGAGAAGACGGCAGAAGTGGCAGCTGGTGGTGGTAGTGGAGGTGCTGGAGGTGGTGCACAGGAGGATGGTGCTCCGGTGGTGCGTAAGAAGGCCAAGACCAAGATTGGCAACAAGTTCAAGAAGAAGAACAAAATGAAGAAGACTAAGAACTTCCCGGAGGGCGAGGATGGCGAGCATGAGCATCAGGATTACTGCGAGGTTTGCCAACAAGGTGGCGAGATCATACTCTGTGACACATGTCCACGAGCCTATCACTTGGTCTGCCTGGAGCCAGAGCTGGATGAGCCGCCAGAGGGCAAATGGTCGTGCCCGCACTGCGAAGCCGATGGTGGCGCTGCCGAGGAGGAGGACGACGATGAGCATCAGGAGTTCTGTCGTGTGTGCAAGGATGGCGGCGAGTTGCTCTGCTGCGACTCCTGTCCCTCGGCATACCATACCTTCTGTTTGAATCCTCCCTTGGACACCATACCAGACGGAGATTGGCGCTGCCCGCGCTGCAGTTGCCCCCCCTTGGTGGGCAAGGCCGAGAAGATCATTACCTGGCGCTGGGCCGTGCAGCGTCGTGGCAGCAGCGAGGCCTCCACCTCGAAGAGTGCGGCCGCCAAGCAGCAGAGCGGCACACGCATTCGCGAGTACTTCATCAAGTGGCACAACATGTCCTACTGGCACTGCGACTGGGTCTCCGAGGTGCAACTGGACGTTCATCATCCGCTGATGATACGTTCGTTCCAGCGTAAATACGACATGGAAGAGCCGCCCAAGTTTGAGGAGTCATTGGACGAGGCCGACACGCGTTTCAAGCGCATACAACGGCACAAGGACAAGGTGGGCATGAAGGACAACGAGGAGCAGGACGAGGCTGCGCTGGAGGAGAGATTCTACAAGAATGGCGTCAAGCCAGAGTGGCTGATTGTGCAGCGTGTGATCAATCATCGCACAGCCCGAGATGGCAGCACCATGTATCTGGTGAAGTGGCGCGAGTTGCCCTACGACAAGTCCACCTGGGAGGAGGAGGGTGACGACATACCAGGCCTGCGCCAGGCCATCGATTACTATCAGGATCTGCGTGCCGTGTGCACTTCGGAGCAGACACGCGCTGCCAGCAGCAAGAAGAACAAGAAGGGTCGCAAGACTAAGCACAAGTTGGAGCTGGATGACGAGGATCGTCCCGTCAAGCACTACACGCCGCCGCCAGAGAAGCCCACAACAGATTTGAAGAAGAAGTACGAGGGACAACCGGCATTCCTCGATGATACGGGCATGCAGCTGCATCCGTATCAGGTCGAGGGCATCAACTGGTTGCGCTACAGCTGGGGACAGGGCATCGATACCATACTGGCCGATGAGATGGGTCTGGGCAAGACCATTCAGACCGTCACCTTCTTGTACTCGCTGTACAAGGAGGGACACTGTCGTGGCCCCTTCCTGGTGGCCGTGCCCCTCTCCACGCTGGTCAATTGGGAGCGTGAGTTCGAGCTGTGGGCACCAGATTTCTACTGCATCACCTACATTGGCGACAAGGACTCGCGTGCAGTGATCCGCGAGAATGAGCTGACCTTCGAGGAGGGCGCCATACGTGGCACAAAGGTCTCGCGCCTGCGGACCACTCAATACAAGTTCAACGTGCTGCTCACCAGCTACGAGCTCATCTCCATGGATGCCCCTTGCCTGGGCAGCATCGATTGGGCTGTGCTGGTGGTGGACGAGGCGCATCGCCTGAAGAGCAACCAGAGCAAGTTCTTCCGCATCCTCAATAGCTATGCCATTGCCTACAAGCTGCTGCTGACTGGCACGCCACTGCAGAACAATCTGGAGGAGTTGTTCCACTTGCTGAACTTCTTGAGTCGCGACAAGTTCAACGATCTGCAGGCATTCCAGGGAGAGTTTGCCGACGTGTCCAAGGAGGAGCAGGTGAAGCGCCTGCACGAGATGCTTGGCCCCCACATGCTGCGTCGCCTCAAGACCGACGTGCTCAAGAACATGCCCTCCAAGTCGGAGTTCATTGTGCGTGTCGAGCTCTCAGCGATGCAGAAGAAGTTCTACAAGTTCATTCTGACTAAGAACTATGAGGCACTCAATTCCAAGAGTGGTGGTGGATCCTGTTCCCTCATTAACATCATGATGGATCTGAAGAAGTGCTGCAATCATCCGTATCTCTTTCCCTCGGCTGCCGAGGAAGCACCCACTTCGGCGGGTGGCATCTATGAGATCAATTCGCTGACCAAGGCAGCCGGCAAACTTGTGCTGCTCTCGAAGATGTTGAAGCAGCTGAAGTCGCAGAATCATCGTGTGCTCATCTTCTCGCAGATGACCAAGATGTTGGACATACTCGAGGACTTCCTCGAGGGCGAGCAGTACAAGTACGAGCGCATTGACGGCAGCATTACGGGCACAGTGCGCCAGGAGGCAATCGATAGATTCAATGCACCCGGTGCACAGCAGTTTGTCTTCTTGCTGAGCACACGCGCCGGTGGATTGGGCATCAATTTGGCCACAGCCGACACGGTCATCATTTATGACTCCGATTGGAATCCCCACAATGATATACAGGCCTTCTCGCGTGCCCATCGTATTGGGCAGGCCAACAAGGTGATGATCTATCGCTTCGTCACGCGCAACTCGGTGGAGGAGCGTGTCACACAGGTGGCCAAGCGCAAGATGATGTTGACCCACTTGGTGGTGCGTCCCGGCATGGGAGGCAAAGGCGCCAATTTCACCAAGCAAGAACTGGACGATATCTTGCGTTTCGGCACTGAGGATCTGTTTAAGGAGGACGACAAGGAGGAGGCCATTCACTACGATGACAAGGCTGTGGCCGAGCTGTTGGATCGCACCAATCGCGGCATCGAGGAGAAGGAGTCCTGGGCCAATGAGTATTTGTCCTCATTCAAGGTGGCCTCGTATGCCACCAAGGAGGAGGAGGAGGAAGAGGAGACAGAGATCATTAAACAGGATGCCGAGAACTCGGATCCAGCCTACTGGGTCAAGTTGCTGCGCCATCACTACGAGCAGCACCAGGAGGATGTGGGACGCACTTTGGGCAAGGGCAAGCGAGTCCGCAAGCAGGTTAACTACACAGATGGCGGCGTCGTGGCGGCAGATACCACACGCGACGACTCCAACTGGCAGGACAATGGCAGTGAGTACAACTCGGAGTACTCTGGCGGCAGTGATGAGGATGGCGGCGACGATGACTTCGATGAGCAGAATGGCGAACGCAAGGCCAAGCGACGTCTGGATAGACGCGATGATCGCCCACTGCCACCACTGCTGGCCCGTGTGGGTGGCAACATTGAGGTGTTGGGCTTCAATGCTCGCCAGCGCAAGAGCTTCCTGAATGCCATCATGCGCTATGGAATGCCGCCCCAGGATGCCTTCAATTCGCAGTGGCTGGTGCGGGATCTGCGTGGCAAGTCGGAGCGCAACTTCAAGGCCTACGTCTCGCTCTTTATGCGTCATCTGTGCGAACCTGGTGCAGACAATGCTGAGACCTTTGCCGATGGTGTGCCACGCGAGGGTCTCTCCAGACAACATGTGCTCACACGCATTGGTGTCATGTCCCTCATCCGCAAGAAGGTGCAGGAGTTTGAGCACATCAACGGCTACTACAGCATGCCCGAGTTGATACTGAAGCCTTGCGAGCCAGTGCGTGCTGCGGTTGGAGGTAAACAGGAGGCGGGTGCTTTGGCATTAGACTCATCTGCCACACCCGCAGCTGGGGCCAAGCCGGCAGAGAGTGCCACCACCAGCAACAGCGCAACGCCAGCAACGAGTGCTGCGCCAAGTCCGGCGCCAGCCTCAGAGAAGAGCGAGGATAAGCCTGCGCTGGATAAGGCCACACCAGAGAAGCAAGAGCCCAAAGCGGAGCCAGATGCAGGCGCAACCACTGAGGAGGATAAGAAGGATGCTGTCGATGCTGCAGTGAAGCAGGAGAAATCCGATGAGGCTGCCGAATCAGGCGAGGGCAAGTTGGCTGAGGCAACTGTCAAGAGTGAGACTGCCAAGGTAGAGCCCAAAGAGGAGGGCAAGGAGGTGCAGCCCAAGGAGGAACTCAAAGTCGAGCCGACTGATGAGAAGGAAAAAGAAAAGGAGAAAGAGAAGGAAAAGGAGAAGGAAGAGAAGCCGACGCCAAGCACAACTCCAGCAACCACAACTACAAACATCATTGACGATGATGATGACGATGTGATGATTGTCAAAGAGGATGGCGAATTGGAGAAACCAAATGCCAGCGCCAGAGCCAATTCCCCCAAAGATCAGAAGGCTGGAGTAGCAGCAGCAGCTGGCGCAGCTGGTAAACCTGTTGAGGACAGTCTGGAGGTCTTGAAACGCAAGTTCATGTTCAATATTGCCGATGGTGGCTTCACAGAGTTGCACACCCTGTGGCTGAATGAAGAGAAGGCCGCCGTGCCCGGTCGTGAATATGAGATCTGGCATCGTCGCCACGATTATTGGTTGCTCGCTGGCATAGTTACTCATGGCTATGGTCGCTGGCAAGACATACAGAACGACATACGCTTTGCAATCATCAACGAACCCTTCAAGATGGACGTGGGCAAGGGAAATTTCCTGGAAATTAAGAACAAATTCTTGGCCAGACGTTTCAAGTTGCTGGAGCAGGCGTTGGTGATTGAGGAGCAGCTACGACGTGCCGCCTTCTTGAATCTCGCCCAGGATCCTAGCCATCCGGCAATGTCACTGAATGCCCGCTTCGCCGAGGTCGAATGTCTGGCCGAGTCGCATCAGCATCTGAGCAAGGAGTCTCTGGCTGGCAATAAGCCTGCAAATGCCGTGCTGCACAAGGTGCTCAATCAGCTGGAGGAGCTGCTGTCGGACATGAAGAGCGATGTCTCTCGCTTGCCCGCCACCCTGGCACGCATTCCCCCCGTGGCACAGCGCCTGCAAATGTCCGAGCGTTCCATATTGTCGCGACTGGCGGCAACCGCTGGCAATGCCTCCAATGCGGGTGAGTTTAACTTGAGAGCCTCTCTACAGTACAAAGTTATTAATCTGATTTCGTATTTTGTTTCAGCTCAATTGATGGCACAATTCCCGGCTGGGTTTCAGGGCGCCACACTGCCTGCATTCACAGGCGGACCCGCTGGCAACTTTGCCAACTTCAGGCCACAGTTTTCGGTGCCCGGTCAGCTGTCCAACAATGCCGGATCCTGAGCATCTGCATATACTATATACTAAGCGCATTCAGATTCCATGGAAATTAATTACTCTTCAGCTAAGAATTTAAATACGTATATATGTATACATACATACCCACAACATCTACCACATATATTTATCATAATCATTTGCAATGAAATTATTAACCGTTCACAAATTAAATACATATATTTGCCCAATTAATAATGACAATTACATATAAATTACTTGATGTGATTTCATTTTACATATTTAGAAACAAATACAATATAAATATAGAATTCCATTGCAAAACAAAAGACGCGCTTGTGTATTTATTTTCATATTTTCATATTAACTGCAGTAAGTTCGTATTAGTGCAAAGCGCCACGTGCACTTCAACACCAAAACAATAACATACGCAGAGCCTAGTAAAATGTTCCCTCATCAGCAAAAAATACCAGGCGAACAGAAATTAGCAGCAGGCAACTGCAGGAAGTTCGTATTAGTGCTAGCGCCACGTGCATTCCAAATCAAAACAATGACAAACATAGACGGAGCTTAGTAAAATGTTCCCTCACCGCCAAAAAATACCAAGCGAACAGAAATTAGCAGCAGGCAACTGCAGGAAGTTTGTATTAGTGCTAGCGCCACGTGCATTCCAAATCAAAACAATGACAAACATAGACGGAGCCTAGTAAAATGTTCCCTAACCACCCAAAAATACCAGGCGAATAGAAATCAGCAGCAGGCAACTGCAGGCAGTTCGTATTAGTGTAAGCGCCACGTGCACTTCAAAATCAAAACAATGGCAAAACATTTTTGAGAAGTTTAACAGCCAGGCACCAAAAAATACCAGGTGAACAGAAATCAGCAGCAGGCAACTGCAGGAAGTTCTTAATCTGTAATGTTAATTAGCATAAGATTAAATCAACTGTTCTTGTAAATCATAATGTAATGTTAAATAACATAATTGTACTGTACATTGTACTGCTGCTGCTATACTTCTTTCTGGTGCTGTGCGTCTGGTGGAAACTGGCTTGGCAATACCCGCCAAACCCCCCCAAATTAAAAAAACAAATTGACCAAACTTCATTCAAGCGACAGACTTTTTATTTGATACTCGTAACATGTTCTCGTAATCTGTATTATCATGCATATATGTCGTATAATTATGTTTGTTTGTATATTAAGTATAAATTAGTTAAGTTGGTGTAATTTGTAAATATCAAATACAGAAGTCATTTGATAAGTGCAATACATGTTGCAGAACTGATTCGGCGCGTTAAAAAATCAATGCACACACATCATCATCATCATCATCACATATACAATTTGAGTAGATATCGCAATAATGCGTGCGAATTCTTGGTATGAAATTGATAGCACCTTGCCAAGTATAAGTATTGCTAATTAATATCAAGTTGTCGACAGCATTTGACGGGTATATAGGCATCTTTCGACCTTGATCTGGATTTCTCAATTTGATCTCGATCCAAGTTATTTACAATTATTACAATTAAATGGAATTGCATATGCGTGGTACATAAACTGGTAAATATATATAACTACATAATTACAAGCGGGGCCCTGGCGCCCTAATACATATTACAAAGTACAACAAAAAGGGGTGCTCTAATAAAAAAACCAAAATTTAACAAACAAGCTTTCGACATTGGCCACACTAGATAATCTAATAATAATCAAACTAATAATAAAAGTAATAATAATAAACTGACAAAACAAATTACTCGCGATCTACAATTGGGAATTACATATATGTGTTTATATATATATGATACAAATAAAATAGTAATAATTTGTAAATATTAATATTGTTTATGGTACACAAACGAAATCACAAAATCAATCAAATCTGAGAGACCTAAACTAGATATTGTGGGGGGTAACTTATGGATATAAATAGAACATCAAATAAGCTTAGAATAGTAAATAACAAAACCGTTAGCTGACTGACTTACACACCCACACACACGCACGCATACATTCGCACTAATAAGAAAAATAAACAGAATTAAGCGATATTGAATAGCCGTGGCTCATAGCCTTTTAGACCGTTTGCAAGTATGCAACAATACAAATACAATATATCGATATATATCGATATTACGATATTGTGCATAACTTCTTAAGCTCCCCCTCCGTGTCGTCCACATCCACCTGTAGCGCTGCAGCACTGGAGACCGTCCGTCCATCGATGTTGGGCAAATATGGCTCATAGTCGAGACCCTGACGCTCGTAGAATAGCAAATAGGCAGCGCTCGGATCGATATTAGGCTTCTGCGATATCTCGCGGCAGGAGCTGTCATTGTAACAGTACCAGGAACCAGTTGTGTTTGATGCATAGGAAATGTAGTGTCCTCCATTCAGCATGCCAGAGTGCGACTATCAAAAGAACGAATATAAGTATAGGTAATCTACTTCAAGGTCTCTCGTGCTTACCACCACGGCGTACAGCTTGTACTTGGGATCGAACTTATCAGCATCCGCTTTGAGCTTGTGCTGATGATAGTCCTCAAATTCACCATCCACAATGGGTGTTGTAGTGAGACTAGTAGAGATAAGGCGCTGTCGTTTTGCTGATGCTGTTTTACTCTGACGCAGCACTTTGTTTGCCACAGCAGGTGAATCTTTTGATGGCGATGGTGATGGCGAGGCTGACGGCTCGTCGGTGGTTGTATCTACTGTTGTTGGTGGATCACTGGCATCGACTTCATCCAATTCACTGACAATATCATTGCTTGACAAATCCGTTTTCAGTTCCAGCAGCTCCTTGTGACGCAGTATCGTCTCCTGTGGCACTGATGCCAAATAAGGCGTGGGATCAAAGTCATCGAAGGGGAAGTGCACAACTTTTTGTGACTTAACCCACTTGCCGTTGACGCAGTTGAAACGCTTCAAGTGCACAATCTGCAAGCAAATTTATATAATTATTATATTTATTTTTTTGAAGGGTTTCTTAGGGTGTCTGCTTCCTCAATCCCTGATATGCTAACACTTACCAAAATAGGTGGTAACTTCCATATTTGTAGCTTCTTTGTCGCTGGCTTCTTGCCCTTGCAGTGACTGCAGTGGTACCACTGCTCCAGCTTCTCCTCGGAGGTAAAGGCGCGCAGACAATGATTCAAATCAACGGGTTCGACTTGCTCCCGCCGGCTTATGGCGATGGTTTCATGATCGACCCAAAGCTGCAATCAAAATAAGTCAAACAATAAGCAAAGAAGTCATAAGAGTTCTTTCGTCTTTCTCATTTACCCGCTCCAAAGTGCTTTGGTAACGTAAATGCAATGCGGTTGGGTCCCAATCGATGGCAATGGTAAAGTCTTCGAAATATTTTGTTGTTGGCGTATATGATAACGAAGTGGTGTACTCCGGTGATCGTTTGGCCTCCAGATTTGGTAACGATGGGCACTTAATGTTCATTTTTGGCGTTGCTGGGTTATCTGGGTTAAGCAAAGATATCATATAATAAATTTGCAATGCAGCAAGTTGCAAGTACTCACTGGTCATCGCATTGATGGGTGGCAAGGCGCCCTGCAGCACATAGTCGTTGTTGCAGCGTATCTCACAGCCGCGACAGAAACTCGACCAAGGACAGATGGCGCAGGTAAGGCCATCTGCCTTGACGGCGCGTAGCGTAAAGGGAAAATCATAGCCCAGACTGTCATCACTAGATAAAAGATATACGCTTTAATTATATTAATAATTACGGATTATTTGAGTATATTACTCACCAGTCTGCGGCATGATTTGCCTGCTCTGTGGTTGCCGGCAACGGACTCAATAGACGGCTGACCTGCAGCCAGACGGCACAATATAGATCCTTGTGGGTGCCGGCATCGGAGTTAGGTATCAGCAGGGGTACTCCAAAGAGACTGGGTCTCGTCTTGTGGTAGGAGAGGAAATAGCTGTCGTGGCGTGTGATCTTGCGATGCACTGCCACCAGATATTTGCCCACTTTGTAGGGCTGCGAGGAGCGGCGAGAATAGACGCCGCTGCTGGTTTGATTGCCACTTGTGCTCTCCGGCTGTGAGGTGGTAATTTGTTGATCTGGCTCCTCGTCGCCCTCATCGTCCTCATCGCCGTCCCGTTCATCGTCATTCTCCACTGTTGTGTGACCTGTGCTCAGGCCACTGGAGTGCTCGTTCTGGGTGCGATAGGAGTTGCCATCATCGCTGTTGCTACCCAGGCGACTTCTTGCCAGCTCTGCCCCTGGCATTGGCTCTGTCAGTGAACTCTCCATGGAGTTCTCCCCTGAATGATTTGTATACGATGGTGAACTAGTGTTGCTCTCGGTGTGCAGCAGCTTGGTGGATGAGATGCGCTTCTGTTGCGCCGCTGCATCATCCAGAAAGTTGTTCTCCGGGCTGCAGCTTAGGACTAGCGATTCCTATTGATTGAAATCATTCAATTAGTTTAACTTATAATACATATGTTAATGAGTGTGTTCATGTATAGTATATACATGTGTGAGTTTGTGTGTTTAAGCTCTTAATATAAACAATGTACGTTAACTACTCGCAAATTTTGTATAGAAACTAGGATAAACGCTCAAAAAATCTACAACAATTGAAATAATTGCGGGTGCTTGGAAATTAGCTCTATATACGAAGATATTAATCATCTATGTATGTTTGTCATAATGTTAATTTGGTGGGCAGAATATAATCGCTGGTTTCTGGTGAGTAAGAGCAGCAAAAGGTGATCGAAGATCTCAACTGGAGCTCATTTAAATTGTTTCAATTAATACAGATAATACAAAATTCCAAAACTAACTAAAAGAGTCGAAGATTACTTTCAGCAATGACTAAGTAAATGTACAACAAATGGAATAACATAAATTAAGTATACAAATTGCCGTAATCGATGAGCAACACTAGATGAGGGTTTCCAAAGTCGTGGAATTGTTTGAAAGCAGCAAATGTACAATATATATTTATAATAATTAAAGGGCAGCAACAAATTAAACAGTGTATTAGTATTATAGGAGAGAGGGGAGCATAGAAATAAATTACAAATATTTAGAAAGGTTTAAAGGAATAATACTCGATATATGTATATAACTGTGTGTCGATCATTAAGTATTGGGGAATATACAACATATGTGCAGATACGAACGAATTCAAATAAACAATTAGCAGTTAAGACGACGTAGGTAGGTGGGTGTGGTGGGGTGTACAAAAGGAAGGTGTAGCCCACAAACCAAATCAAAAATAAGGAGGAACTGCAGCAACGGCAACTGTTCATTTAACATATTTGTATTTAATATATATAGATATTGATATCAAAAGATAACTGGATGGGGCACACTGGCCCCCTGGGAGAGACATACTCAATTGAAATTCTTGACTCAATTCAATTCAATTGAATTGAATTCATTGGATTGTCGCGGTCGTCGCTGGAGCGAGTTTATCCTAGGCAATGGAAATTTGAAATTGACTGGGTCTCTCTCTGGGAGAGAGCCCATTAATAGGAGTATCTAACATATTAAATACGTGTATGTTAATATAGTTTAGAAGCCATACCTTGAAGCAAAAAAGACTGTGGGGCATGCATTCTCTCTTTCCAAAGCACCGGCTTACCTTTCCGGCATCATCTGGCTGCAGCTCGTGCCCAGCATTGCTACTGTTACTATTACTATTGTATTTGGCTATTTCCTGGTCGACAGCTGTCTCCTGGCCATCAGACACATGACCATTGCAGATGGCACGCGATGAAGATGTACGATTCGACGTTTGCAACGTGCTCAGTGATGAAAGAGAATCCTGTGCTGTGATCAAAGCTGATGAATGATTGAAGAAAAGATTAGTTAGACTAGCACACAAGGAATACACATCACTGACTTACCTGAACTGCGCTGTATGTCCTTCAGACCCTGCTCGATGTGCATACTCAGTGCTGAATTGGAGCGCGTTCGAGTATTGCTCTCAGGCAACTGATACACATACAAATCCTTGGCGCTCTGCGTGCGCAGCTTCTCCTCGTCGGTGAGCACTTGACGTATCTGCGAGTTCCACAGCTCACACACGAGCATCAGGCTTGGCTGCAGTTGGCACAGCGTGGCTAGCTTCTGCTTTAGGTCTGCATACTTGCACTCCGAGTTAAGTCGCAGGCCATACTTGATGGGCACACTTCCATCGAGCAGAATCACTAGAAAGAGAATCATTTGAGTTAAGGAGAGACAGAGGCAGCTGCACGCTGAAGCATACCTAGTACTTCCAAGTACACGTAGTTCTCCACTGGCAGCGGCAGACTGAGCAAACTGAAGGGATCGAAGCGCACAGACTCGTGTCCACAGCCCAGACAGCTAACCTTGGACTTTAGCTGTCCGTAGAACAGATCAATGATGATGGATTGATTCCGTGCATGATGCTGGGCCCAAGCTTCCGCTGCCACAATCTTATCCGGGCGACCGTTGGAGTCTTTAAGTTCACTGTAAGGCTTCTCCATGACACGGTTGAGATCCTCGTGCAAAGCATCCAGCAGCCACTCGAGCAGCTCCTGCGAATCGTGCTGCCCACCACCCGCAAACCGTGGTGCATGTTTGTTGACGCAGAAGCGAAGCTTCAGTGGAGCCACAGAACGTGTTGTTGCTGTCCAGACTTCCTTGAGCAGCTCAGCGTAGCGCATGGCCAGCTGGCCGCGTGTTCCCAGCTTATTGGCCGCATTCAGCTCGAAACGATGCATCTGTCGGTGGAAATACTGAGCCAGGGGTTGTGTATTGAAGAGCACTTGAAGTGCGGCGTTCATGAAGCAAGTGTTGCCCAAGTTGTGCAGTCCAGTTGCACCAGGCGCATGCACAGACATGATGGAGGCGCGCGTAGGTCGACGTCTATCTCCGGGACTGGTGCCCACTTGGCCACATTGGGCTGTGGCCAGCGAGCCGAGCTCCTCGGGCCAAGTTAGATCCTTGTTGCGTATCTCGAGCAGCAGCTGATCGTTGTCCCGTATCAGTAGCTCCTTCAGGCACATGGCATCCTCCTCCAGCAATATGGCACTGTTGTCCAGCGTTGCACTCGATGGCGGCACATGCCACAGCCGTATATCCTCGGGCTTTAGACGCAGTTGATCGCACAGAAACTCACCCACTTGGCGCACAGTGGCCAAGCGACTGAAGGCAGCCGTGTAGGCAAGATAACGCTTGGGTGGCTGGAGGACACTGCTGGCTGCAATGGCCGCATAGCCACCACCCGATGCTAGCACTCCATAGCCACCGCTGGCTGCTGATCCCCAGGTGCTGATCTGTGTAGTTGCACCGCCGCCAGCAGCCGTCGATTGAGGCTGCACCTGATGCAGCAATATTCTCATATTCAGTGGGTACAGCTCCAGTTCCACATCTGAGTTGGGTGGTTGTATGACCTGCAAAGGAAACAAATTAAAATAGAAAATAGGAAAGAGAAGATTTTAATAATTGCAAGCTCACCTGTCGTGGCAGTGGCAGATTGTCGCCATACCAACGATTTAGCGCCTTCCACAGCGATTTGGGGACCAGCTCAAAGTCATGATTTTGAACAAGAGGCGTGTCCCGTTTGAGATGACCACCCTCCCCAGTCAGAGTGCGTACATTGCGAAACGGACTGATGGTAATCAGATTGCTGTTGTCAATAGGACCAGGACGTTGGTGGCCACAATGACGACCGGCCGAGATGCCACTACTGCCAGAGCCAGAGCCCAGTGAGTAGTTGTCGTGCTGCTCCAAACTGTGCGTGTTGAAGCTCTCATCACAGACAAGCGCCTCGTCGATGGCGCTGCGCTGACTTGCACTGCGCTTGCAATACTCGCAGGTGTGCGCTGTGTGTTGGGTATACTGCATCCAGTTGAGCCACCAGTCGCGTGATATTAGATACCAGAATTGTCCCACACGGTACGGACGTCGCTCCTCACGCTGCAGCCAACCACGCACTATATCGTACTCCATGTGCTTGCACTGCGGCCACAGGCCAAACACAATATGGCACAGCTCGAATATGAGGTCCAGCAGTGGCTGCATCAGACGCAGACCGCACTGCACATTCCACAGCATGAAATCCTCAGCTGTCAGCGAGACATTGTCGTGTGTCAGGTTGCTCGGCACACCGTCAGGACTCTTGCGCTGCACGAACTGCAGCATATCGCTAATAATGTGCTGCTTGGTTAGATCCTTGTACTGTTGCGCATCGCGATTCTCCTTGGCCACGAACAGAAGTACATTGATCATCTGCAGTGTCTCCTCGTGGTTCAGCACTCCATCCCGATCAACATCGAAGATCTTGAAACAGACTGCAAAGTAGACAAATTCAAATTAGTTAAAGCTGAAATATGTATTGCAGGCAAGGCATTACTTACAGCGAGTACGCTCTACGCCGGGTCCGCGACAGGCAGCGCTGACGCCACAGCATAACTCCTTGAAGTCGATGTGTCCGTCCCGGTTCTCGTCGAAGGCATTGAAGAGACCTGCCAGCGCGTTCTTTGGTATGGGCGGACTAATTAATGGTCCCAGAAATTGTAAGTCAATCTGACCATTCTGCGAGGTGTTCTTCAGGCGCCAGAACTCCTTCTCCAAGTCGCCAATGTCCTGAAATGACACGCGTTCAATAAGTACAAATCAATCTACATTTTGCAAATAGTTTTTTATAACATTTATCACTTTTATAATTGTGTGGATAGGGTTGGGCAAGGGGGCTAGCTACGACCTCAATTCATAAATCTAATCTTATCAAGTATTGGCTAAGAAATGCGCGAAATGGGAACACTTAATAAGGTGGTTGAAACTTAAGACTGACTAATGTTTAACATGTGATTTAAGAGTTGATAAAAATCAGTTCGAATTATATAAGATTGATTGCAGATAGTACAATGTTTCATGTGTAATTACATTAATGTAGTGAAAATGGAAGTTTACCTTCTCCTCAAGATGAGTTACACCTGCTAAACTCTGATAGAATGTGGGAGTTTCCAGTTCAGAGGTCAGACTGACACAGTTGTCGGCCAGCAGCCACTTGGAGAGCACCGTCGCATTGCGATGCTTAACTATCCAGTCCTGGAACTGTTCAAAGTTTGCACGTTCACTCTGCGAAAAGAGGGAGACACTCTCGAATGCCGCCAGACTGACATTTCGCACATAATCCGCCTTGATTATGTAAGTTCCCGCATCGTTGCAGTATAAGTTCCATAGAAATCTGTCAATATAAGTAAATAAATATAGTATAAGTATATTCTAGAACTGATCTTGTGGTTCACTCACTTGGTTTTCTCCTCCTGCGTACCACGTGTGATCAGGACAAGACCACAGAGCAGATCCTTGAAGGATATGCCACGCTGGGTGCCACCACAGGCGGCATAAAGCATGTCCGTGATCTTCGGCGGCACCCCCTCGCACAGTACGTCCTGTTGGAAAGCATTCCGGCTGAGATAGAGGCGTCCAACACCAGCTGACTTCTTGAAAGCATCTTTCAGGCGTCGCAACTCGGCGTCACTTACTGTTGAGCATTAATGGAATAGATAGAATGGTATACTTATTAATAAAGTAATATACACACACCAATACATGTATAGAATCGGGGGTTAAACCCAGAGGAGAATACCCGAAACTGTTTACAATCATGTGGTTTCACACCAACAGAGACGCACCTAATGGGAAACTTGTGACGTTGCTGTTTATAATACAGATATAAATAACCTGTGCTAAGTTCATTATACCCTGTATTAATTTGAGGTTGACTCACAAAACAGTAACCGTAATAATAAGTGCATTTTTATGCCTATAATTCTCATTATAACTCTATAAGAAAGATGAATCAAATACAATTTCAAGTGCAGCATGCATTGGCGACATTTTCTATAAAAGATGACTAGTCTCATTAGATTTTCCCCGATATGTGGTTCCTCTTGAAGGAGCTGCTGAGTCAACAGCTTTGTTTAATACACATGTCGCGGAACGGATAAGTTGGCTAACAATAGTTAGTTAAGTAATTTGTCACCGATAGAGGGCACTTAGATTTAGCATTTTATTGTATGCGTTTTGATCGTTGTTGTAATTGGTCACACCGATTAAACTAAGAATTAAGCTATGCTTGGCGCGTCAGATCAGTTCGTCTGGCGATATCCAAGAGTGAGGGAACAGAAACTGCTTTATGTAGACTTGGAACTAGATTTAAGGTTAAAGTCTTGTAATGCCTTGCAAACTGTATTATTTCCCTATAGAATAAAACATCATCATTCAGTCCTTCATTTGTTCGATATACAATTGCCAACGGCGGTCAATGATTGTTTTAGGCATTCCCTGGATATTGTCGGCGGCTTGACATTAATAATGTTTGACTTTTTATACCAAAATAAATAATAAACAATGCCAGCAAACGTTAAGCACGTAATCAATTATCTGTCAAATAAAGTCCATTTTAAATATACATACAATGGGAAGGAGAAGGGGAAGGGATGGAGGTGGAGTAGGTGGCGCTATAGGTTAAACATAGCAGCAATTTATAATCACAAATTGAGCATGAAAAAGCAATGCGGAATTATTTCTGCGATTGCAAAGAATTATAATGCGACGTCACGCGACCAACAGATTTAATTGCACATTTGTTGTTGTTTGTGGTTTGTTTTATTTGTTGATGCATTGCAAGAAGCTTGCACAGTAGAGGAGACTCTCATGGTTGCGACAGGAGTGGGTGTGTTGGAAGGGAGTCTTGCGAAATGGAACTGGACTTTTGCATACGTTTTTCTAAATAAAAGCAAACCTGTCCACCTGCCTATGTGCGTGTGTGTGTGTGCTAATAATCGACAACAGGCAGGTACCAATACATGCACATACAGGCAGGCAGTCATCTTATCAGCAACGTTGTGTGTTCTTTACCTTTGCTGTTGGTCATAAAACCAAAACAACAATAGCAACAACAAGAACAGTAGCAAGATGAACACTGATGCAAAATAAGAGAGAGAGAAAACTAAACAACAACAACAACACTGTTGCTGCAGTAGACGTCACTGAGAGAGAGGAGCGACAAAGAGCGCCATTAACTGTTTCATTTTGATTGCATGCCTTGTCTTTTATTTCTCCTTCTTCTCGTTTTTGCTTTGTCTCGACGGGGCAGACGGCTGCAGGTGCCTGCCCCCGCGAACCGTCTACAAGAGCAACAACAACGATAGAACTGAAGCTGCTGTGCTTTTCTATTGTGACGTCACTGCGACGCAAATACACATCTACATGGACCACACACGCACACACACACACACACGTACATCCCTGCTTGACAGTGTTGAAATTTGCACAAAAGGAATAAGACGAAAATGAAAAGTATTTAGTCTGTCCAGCAATAAAAAAAAGCATGGAAATGGGGAACGGAAACAACAACAGAATCGATAAAACGCAATTACACCTGTGTTGGTGTGCATAACATACATATAACTAGTATTATTGTTTTTGTTCTAGAACCCGATGTGCTTGTTGTTGTTGCTGTTGTTGCTGCATTCGACTGACCCATTTCACTTATTGGATCCCCATTGGGATTTGAAGGTTAACACTTACCACGTTTGACTGCATCCTCGTAACTGATGCAGGCATGTTTGGATTCTTTTGTACCCATAATTTAATGGGCGACGACAGCAAATTCTTGAGTGCTGCTGCTGCTGGCGTCGTCGTCGTCGTCTTGTGACTTTGTTTCTCACATTTGTTTATGTTATTTGTTGCCGTTGCCGGGCCTTGGGGCTAAATCACAGATACAGAGTCATATATGCTTATAATCGCTTTTGTTTTGTTTTCTTTTATATTTTAATTATGATTTGTTTTCTTTTTTTGTCACACTTTCATTGCGACACTAGTTTCGCGTTCGCTTATATTTTTTAACTATCAACGACCAGTGTGACCAGCTTAGGAATTAAAAAAATACTGCAAGTTAGGGCTATTAGAGAATTTGCCCAGCTGTTTTATAACAGGCAAACAGCTGCTGCGGATGGGTGTCCAATGAATGCCTTACTCAACACTATTTATCGATAAATCGTTTTCGTTTTTACCTTTCACAACACACCAACAACCCATCATTTATATATTGTACGGGCGTAATTAGAAAGCAATAATTAGGCGTAATTTTTACGTGTAACCAACAACAACACACGACACAATTACAGGCGCATCGCGTATATCTGTAAAAGAACGTGCGTTCATTTATTACAATTGATGAGTGTTTAAAAAGTACGTCGCCATTTTAGACAGAGTTCGAATCGACGACACACACACAAAAGAAAACCAGAGTCTGAGTCTGAAAAGAAAAAACTGTGCGTGCTTGCGTGTGTTTGTTTGTGTCTACTGTGTGTGTGTGGTTACGTCTATGAATTTTTTATATGTATATACCCAAACCTACATTCATATCCAATATTACTACCTACCCGCAGCAGTTAGAGTCAGTTTAGAAACCTAATCGCCGACATTACAAATAATGCTAGTACAGCAATAATAATAATCGAAAACCACTGATTAACAACCACCGCCATATACCGAAACCGACAGCACCAGTTATCGACGTGGACGATAACAGAAGTGGGAGAGATCTGAGAAGTTACGCGTGAAACAACTGCATCTTGGAACCCGATTCTGGCACAAATAAAAGCACCAACTGTGATTTAATCATATACCAACAACAAAACCACATCCACAACAGAATATAAAATGGCCAAAACGTACGACTATCTCTTCAAATTGCTGTTAATCGGTGACTCTGGCGTTGGCAAAACCTGTATATTGTTTCGGTTTTCAGAGGATGCGTTTAATACAACGTTTATATCAACAATAGGTAAGTGCATAAGACATAGATTTATCGTTATCAATACCCCTAATCCGTGACCAAAAACAACAACAAGCAGAAGAGTCGGTGACGAGCCAAACATTTCAAAGTGCATACATCATCAGTCATCCACAATAATCAACATTATGCTCTCTCTCTATCAGGCGCTCCTCTCTCTGTCTCTCTTTTGCCCGCTCTTACTCTCTGTGAAATTTTTTAATTAATAATGACGCCGCCGGGTAGCAATCACAATCGCACCAACACCAACAACATATATATGTACATATATATTCGTGCTCATGTTCTCAATCTCGATTCTTGGCTCAGCTGTAAGCAGCATACGAATGCACAAGCACTCACACACACATACAGAGAAACCTACAAATATGTGACTCATTGTGAATGCTCTTTTTTGTGGTATTGGTCATACTTATTGTTGTTGTTGTTGCTCAAGAGAAGGACGCAGAGGAAAAGGGAACAGTGGCGAACGAAAGTATAATAATCATAAGAAATACGGAAGTCACCGATCAAAGATTTTGATAAATTACTTAAGGGAATATCGGGCAGTCAACAAATAATTACAGAAACAATTATGCTATCAATTTATACCCTGGGCACTACACTTAAGGATGCACTTTCTGTATCAAGTCTAATTAATTATGCTGTATTAATTCATGAAGAATAGGTTGATAGAATACCACCAAAGAGAATAGAACAGTCAACAAATAATAGCAGAAACAAGTATGTTATAAATAAACTCCCTGGGTACTGGGATGGAAGCACTTTCTCTATGAAGCCTCTTGAATTTCAATCTATTTATTCATAAAGACACGGTTTATAAGAGTCCATTTTACAGTTATGACTTGGGGATATTTGGGCCTCTATCATTGTTGCATTGTACGTGTCGATGTGTGCCACGAGCTCAGCAATTTGTCTATTTATAAATTTGGCACAAGTCCCTGCACTAATTCCAATTTAGGTTATTTACTTAACGACAGACAACAACGACACTACAACGCTCCGAATCAATTGCGTATTTTCAACAGATGTCTTTATTTCTATCTCGCTCTTGGGGCAACGTCACTCTTCAGTCTTTGATGATAATCCGCGAGCCAACAAAATTATTTTAATTAATTTGTTGTTATATATGCTGATCACGTGTCTTCTCTCTTTCCTCTTTATCTCCAATCGCAGGTATCGATTTTAAAATTAGAACAATTGAATTGGATAACAAGAAAATCAAATTGCAAATATGGTAAATAGATAGATAAAGATCAAAAGAATCAAGGCTAAGTGGAGGATTTCTTATTTACAGGGACACTGCTGGGCAGGAGCGTTTCCGAACGATCACCACGGCATACTACAGAGGTGCTATGGGCATTATGCTTGTCTATGACATAACGCAGGAGAAATCGTTTGAGAACATTAAAAATTGGATACGAAATATCGAAGAAAATGCCGCCGCCGATGTCGAGAAAATGCTGCTGGGCAACAAATGTGAACTGAACGACAAGCGACAGGTAACTAACTATTGATTTGATATCTAGTATATATATAATATTATCATATTTAACAAAAGGTTTCAAAGGAACGTGGGGAACAATTGGCCATCGAATATGGTATCAAATTCATGGAGACGTCTGCGAAAGCGAGCATCAATGTGGAAGAGGCTTTCCTAACACTCGCCAGTGATATCAAAGCGAAAACGGAAAAGCGTATGGTAAGTAGTTTATGCAGTACAAATTTAGGATTTGTACTTATGTCCTTTCATTTGACAGGAGGCGAACAATCCACCCAAGGGAGGTCATCAATTGAAGCTTACCGAAATTCGAACAAAAGACAGTTGGCTGTCCAGGTGCAGTCTGCTTTGACGTGGCAATGTGCGTGTGGCACTGATGCGGCATGGTGGTAATAATTATGATAATCTATGTGGTAATAGTTTTCTTAACTCATGTTAAGTTCCAACAACAACAACAATAACAACAAAAAGAGAATAATGAGTAAAAACCGCTGAATATGCGAGATATGAAGTAATTGAATAATAATAATAATTATAATAATAGAGTACAGCTATAAAGTTTGTATTTACAAATGAGAAATAATTTCCATGGTGTACGAAATATGCATTAATACTTCTAAATACAATATTCATTTCAATTATCATACGCCAATATTGTGAACATAATACCATAACCATAACCAAACCAGCCCGCCCGTCTCTAGCCCTGCCCGGCCCGGTCCTGTCCGACCCTGCCCTGCCCTGCCCTGTTCTGTTCTGTTCTTCACATACTTATATATTGTATAATTTATAACAATTTCTCTGTAGCACGAAATAAGCAGCCATGGTTGTTCACAATTTGTAAAACAATGACATAACAATAAATTAATAAATTAGTAAATAAATATATATGTATATTTTATATATATGTATGTACATATGTATCTGACTACACACACACACATACAATATTCATATGATACACATATGTACAATTCATTTCATTTACTGTGTTCGGGAAACATCTTTGATTTTAACTCACTTAGTTTGTGCAACCCTCGATTAGTACTAGAATGAAGAATGAAGCAGACGCACAATACAATACAACATGAATAAGCAGATAGTTCTCATCGTAGCGGGTGCTTATCATTACCAACAACAAACAAACAAAAATCACAGGGCGTTGTCAAACAGACCGTTAATATCTAATAGAGTGCATGAATATAATTAATACATATTTGCGTGACTAGAGAAACAATTGCAATACAACAGCAGAAACAACAACAGCAGCAGAGCAGTAAAATACATATTGTGAAGTCTAATGATAATTAAATCTAAAGGCATATTTGATATTAATTAATTAATTAATTATGTATGTATGTACTTGTAATATTAATTATTAAACGTATACAATTTTATAAAATAAATCATGTGCAAGAAACTGTTGTTGATATTATTTCAAAGTTAATTGAACCACAGCAAGGATTCCTATATATAAATAAATAGCAAAGCTATATTCTCTGCTTACATCTTACCTGCTTAAAGAGGTATTCATCGACAAAGTTAAACAACAGATTCCGAGTTTAAAATTCAAATAGTCATTTATTAAATGCAAGGATTGAAAACTGCATTTGTTCGCTTGGAAATTAATAAACAATTTGCTTAAAACAGATAGTTGGTTAACTTAAATGTAAATTGGACAGTTCAATTATTAAAATACACACACACCTACACAAGCACACATTTACAAGGACACAAATACATAAAGTTAATCGAGACCGAAACGGGATGAACAATATTCACACATTAAGCATTATAAATTAGACGAAACAAATCAGATATTAGTAATCAGTAAATAGCAAGATTTGATATATATATAGCAAGTATATATATCGATTATTATAATAGCTAAACGAATTGCACTAATTTGTTGTGCGGGGCGATGAATAAGATTGTTACGCCTGCGGCAGATTTTGATAGTAGGTAGCAAGTATTTTCCACGCTTCCGGCTCCATAAAACCATCGGGAGGATTGGCACCAGTTTTCGCTAGTGTCCTCATTTTAGTGCCCGATATGAACTCAAAGTCATCTTTGCGCTGCGGCTCAAAGAAGGCCATGCGGCTGGCAGTCTTATCATAAGCGGCAACACGGAACGGAAGAATCTGCAAGGACAGAAGGAAAGGATCGCGGAACGGATAAGTTGGCTATCGATAGTTAGTTAAGTAATTTGTCACCGATAGAGGGCACTTAGATTTAGTATTTTATTGTATGCGTTTTGATCGTTGTTGTAATTGGTCACACCGATTTAACTAAGAATTAAGCTTTGCTTGCCGCGTCAGATCAGTTCGTCTGGTGATATCCAAGAGTGAGGGAAGAGGGACTGCGGTATGTAGACTTGGGACTAGATTTAAGGTTGTCTTGTAATGCCTTTCAAACTGTATTATTTCCCTATAGAATAAAACATCCTCATTCATCCCTTCATTTGTTTGATGTACATTTGCCAACGGCGGGCAATGATTGTTTAAGGCATTCCCTGGATATTGTCCGTGGCTCGACAGGTATATTTTAAGCATATTAAGATATATACCTTATAATCTCACTTACCTCCATACTGTCTAATCCCTGGGCCATTTTCAGCACACGCGCACCGTGCGTCGCATCGTACAGATTGCCATCTGGATAGGCCTGCTTGTCCGGATGTGGCATGCCAGCCGGATCTCGTCCCACAATATAGAAGTTGGCGCCGGCATTCATGCGCGCCTTGGCATGCCACTGCACCTCCGTGGGCCCAGCGTACATCATGGGCGAGGGGAAGATGGCGAGCACGGTGTCCTCACGCCGCAGTACACCAGCGTCAAGAACAGCCTGATGCTGCGCCATGCGCACCTGCAGCGGCACATCATCATCCTTGGTCCAACCACCGAGGGGATGCAGAAGCAGAACGGGCTGCTTGAAACCACGTTCGAGCAACTGCCGTTTTGTGTCCTGCATAAGCAGTGCGTGTCCATTGTGTATGGGATTGCGCAGCTGGAAGGCGAAGATGGCATCCGCATTGAGCTCCTTGAACTTGCAGCGCAGCTCGTTGGGCGTCAGTCGATACTGATCGAGTCCATCCCGCCAGCGAATGCGCTCAATGACAGACAGTTCACCACCGACCAGATACTCCCCAGACTCGTACACCTGCTTGGCATATGGATGATTAGGATTGCTGGTGCCAAACTGGCGCGCCAGTCGCTCCTCCTTGCGCTGGAAGTAGAACTCGGGCTTGCGCAGTATGGCAACTGGTTTGCCCTCGTAGTGCAGTGTCAGCCCGGAGACACCGTCCAAACGTTGCTTGTCCGCCTCGCTGGCACTGAGCACAATGGGCACTGAGTGATTCTCGCGATACGACACGTCCAGGCCGCTCTGCAGTGTGTTGAAGTGCAACGTCTGCAGATACTCATCCTCGCGCATGAAGCCACGCAGAGGATAGGCCCATCCCTCGGACAGCACCTGCACCCACTGCAGCTCCACAGTGCTGATCGATAGCGAGGGCAGTGAGTCTGCCTCCTTGCGCAGTGCCTGCGACTCGCTAGCCTCGCTGGGATACAGCTCAGGCAGCTGATCGACATCGCGCAGTGAACGCGGTATGATGCCCTCCTGCTCGAGCAGTGTCACCAGCAGCTGCGTTGATTCGCGCACCGTGTAGCCATCGGTGTTGACCACCACCTCGGGATTCTGTGGTCGCTCGTATTCCTGCGTTATGCCCGTGAAGCCTTTGATGACCCCTTCGCGCGCCTTCTTGTACAATCCCTTAACATCGCGTGTCTCACACACATCCAACGGCGTGTCCACAAAGATCTCGTAGAACTTCAGACCCGCATCCTTGTGTATCTTCCTCGCCATCTCCCGATCGTCCGCAAATGGCGAGACGAAGCTACAAATTGCCACAACTCCGCTGTCGGCAAATAGCTTGGCCACCTCGCCCACTCGCCGTATGTTCTCCTCCCTGTCCGCCGGAGTGAAGCCGAGATTCTTGTTCAGCCCAGTACGTATGTTGTCGCCATCCAGGCCATAGGCAGGAATGCCTCGAGAGACCAGATATGCCTCCAGCTCAAAGGCAATCGATGTTTTGCCCGCGCCACTGAGACCTGTAAAGCCAAGAGGACTATAATAAATGTATATAATAATAACTATATATATAAGTCAGGCTTAACTTCAGATTCTTCTTCTTTTCTTCTCTTATATGTATACCTCTTTCTTTTTGATATTTCTATATAATATGGGGAGATTTCTCTGTCCCATAAGCGCATTCAGGCATCACTTGAACTCACCCGTTAACCAGACAGTGCAGCCTCGGAAGCCTCGACACAGGCCCAGATTCTTTCCACGCGTCTCCCGGGTAACATGATGCTTCTGCTCGGTCACATTCGTTGCCACTTGGAGGCACTGCAAGCACAGAGAGAGAGAGAGAGGTAAGGGCATAAGAAACAAGATTCTATTGCAAATTATCATAAATTAATATTCATGTCAAGTTGCCCAAAAAGTGAAGCCCAGCGGCTTAACGTCGAGTCGAGCTTTTGACCCCTCAGGCTACGCTGGCTAGCTGGTTGCCAACGTTGGAGTTTGCTCAAATCTGCACAGTTTGTTGACCCTTTAGACAAGAGCGTGACGCTGCCAAGTCATGTGTGAAAGATCGCAAATGGCATTTCCCCAGCGGGCAATATGAGATAATAATATCCAATATGTATATAAGAAAAAAGAAAAAGGCAGTGCGATGTAACGGAGATTAGCCAATAAAACTTGTCTATATATAGAGACACCTGATGGATAAGGAATTTGCACATTTCTTACACTTTGCAGGGTAAATCACAGTCAGGCATTAAAAATACTAGAACTAATTTTGGGTCAAGGATCACTTGACGACACTTTGAGAGGCTATGCGCGCATGTGCAGAGACTTGATTGTATGATAGATTGTGAGTTCAGTTGTGTTCTTCATTCCATACCCTTCTTTTTATGTGAGGATAGAAGCCAATGGGCGGATTCGGCATTGTATTCCGTTATTCTCTTATACGAAAACTAAAACAAAACACTAAACTGAGTTGAGGTTGAGTTAAAGTTGGACGCGAATTGGAAATTTCTTGTTGTAGACAAAACTTGAATTGACACGCACCGCAACGAGAGTTGAAAGCGAACTGAAAGTTTCAATATTATTTACCGTATTATATGGTATGGAGGTAAGTGAGACGAGCGAAACTGAGAGAAACATTGAGAGAAGAGCGTCGCCGATCCGCTCTTTTTTGTTTAGCTCTTCCATCTGGTTTACAGATCGTTTTCTATCTTCCAAGCCACACACAATTCTACTTGTGTTTGTGTTTGTTTTTGTTATTATTATAATACGTGTGTGCTTGTGTGCCTGTCTTCTTTTTGCTTTGTGTTTACGTTTTTCACTTGCCACATTGATTATTTTTAAAACAGCCAAAGGGTATAAACAGATTATACTACTTGTATTGTACAATCTGTTAAGAATGTTAAAATTCTCTGCAAATGTTTATAGAAATCTGAATCAAAGAAAGAACGTATGAGAAAAGTGACAGGCAGAAACTACAATATAAATGGTAAAACACTATAAAAATGAATGTTTCAGATAGAAAAAACAAGTTATAAAAACTGAGGGGGGCAAGAAACGCGTTTATAAAAATTTGCAATAAATTTACCATATCGCAATTATTATGAACACGCTACAAATTGAATTATTCTGTTAGGAGAAACGGAAAGCATTAATTGTGAATAGAGAAACACTCTATTTATTATGTCGAAAATAAAAAAGTTCATTTAGGTGAGGTCAATAATTATAATAGAAAAAAAGAGTAAGAAAAGCAACAGTCGCGCGGCACGCGACAGTGGGATACCCTTCGACCTATTTTACGGTGTGAACATACACATGTAAGTTCTTTCTAATTATTCCCGACAGATGGCGCTCTTACACGCCTACCTTCTTAGCTGACAAAAACACTTAGATTTATGCTCATACTTTCTTTAATAACTTCTGCGTTTATTGTCCGGTCGGATTGTAATTTGGATGATACGTACATATTGTAATCAGCTTTACATATGTTAAATTATTAAGTTGTATCTTTTATACAGCACTTACAAATGAAGTTCAAAAATTAAATTATTGATTTGCGGGGGCGGTGGGCGTGGCACCTAACATTTGAAATAAACTTGATCAGCGTAAGTTTACAGGAATCCTCCTGCCAAATTTGCTATCTCTAGCTTTTATAATAGCTGAGATCTGTGTGTTTACACAGACAGACATGGCCCAATCGACTCGGCTAGTGATGCTAATTAAGAACATACATACATATATACTTTGTGTTATCTGCCACGCCTCCTTCTGCCTGTTACATACATTTGCACAAAATTACTATATCCTTGTTTGCTCATTTTCAATGGTGGAAGGGTATAATGAGTAAATAATGGTAATACAAAAAAATGAATCTATTTACCGAATGGATGGACAGCAACTACATATGAACTTAATATATAAAATACTTTACTATATGGTATATGCATAATAATAAGTGTAGGGAGTATAACCTATTTACACATATACAAATATATATGGGTAGAGTATACAGTATAACCAAATTACTCATATATGTAGACATATATGTATATATTTCTATAGAACACCAACCACACATACAGTATGACGTAAATGGACATCATGAATTCACTCGAAGAAGTATACAAAGTTCGCAAATTCTTTCAGAAATCAATGTCGTGAACTGTAGAAAATCATTTTGTTTGGGAGAAGCCCAAAACAAAAGATAAGCTTACCAAATCACTGCACTTCTCATGATTCATGAAACAGCACTTGGTGTTGTTGGTACTGCTGCTGTTGTTGTTGTTATTGTTATTGTTGTTGTTGTGGTTACCATTGAGCAAATTTGCGCGTATTGTAAACATTTTTCCAAAAGGGACATAAACAACAACACAGTAAAAAGAAAGCGAAACACAAAACAAACCACGCGACTTTAACTTTACCGATAATTAAACAAGTGAGAGTTTTTTTTTGTGAGTGTCTGTTTCCGATTTGGACCCAGACCCAAAGCCAAAGTGTGCGCTGAACTTTCTCGACGGAGCTTCAAACTGCAACTGATATTTGTTGGTCGAGGCAAGTTAAATGCAGGCACGTCCAAGACTCATTACAGAAGAGAAAGGAGGAGCAGGAGAGCGGCGTGTAGACGGGTTAACAACTTGTTACCGAATGAAGTAATGCTAAAGGAGCTCATAACAAATGGCGAGAGAAACAGAGACAGAGAGAGTAGTACAGTACATCATGTAGAAAGTCAGAAGATGTATAAAAACATAAACACTTTTAATTCTTAGCCAAATGAAATCAAGTTATTGTATATAGTCTAGAGTTCTTTGATCATTTCTCCTCTACCAACCTTGAAGATTATATGAGCTAAGAGCACATACATACTATGATAAAGCAACCTTAAAGATCACTAAGGTTAGACAGCACTCGATCAACATATACTCTATAAAGGCAAATGAGTTGCATGAAAACAGCTTAAGTTCATCTGTTGCTAGATGTTTTCTTTTATCTTCTTTTTCTTAATGTAATTTACCAATTTGAAAGTCATGCAAATGATGATTTATTATAAAAAACTTAGTATGTACATTATAGTTGAATATACCCCTGTTTAGACAACTAAGAGGTATGCAAATTGTTTGTCACGTACTGCAAAACAATTATCAAGATAATCAAAGTTTAAATAAATAATTATGAGTTGGCAACAGGTCGAAAGAACTAATACGAATGTAGTGAGTGTAAGTGAATATCTTGCGAGTGTTTAACTCGTGAATAGTTGACCCACATATGAGACCAAAAAAAAAACAATTGGTCGCGAAATAACAACAATTCAGTTGTATTCAGTTGGCCAACTTACTTATTAACGTGGTCATTCAACTTCTCAACCTCTGTCTTGACCAAGTTTCTCAGGCAAGATCTCGCAAGCCGAGGCTTGATGTGTGACTAACATAAGATTTCAACTTGTTTACAAATCGTTAGCAGGGCCGAACACACAGTTGACTTTCTTTTCAATTTCAACTAGTTTTACTGACTGTCATAAAAAATAACTAAATAAAACCTGTTGCCGACCCATTGCATAAGAAAGGAGCCATAACTAACTTAACTTATCTATGGAAATTCCACAGTGCAACAAACTTTAATAAACCGCGTTGCAGAAAAAGACCTTGCACAATTTGTTTATAGTATACTCAAGATTAGCTCAATCTGACAACTTGAAAACCGAATAGTAAGTGGGCTATATCAACTAATTAAACAAGATTGTGATGTCCGGAGAAAAGTGTTACTGTTAATTTCCATTAAGATAAGTAACATTTGCTAAAATCGTGCTTGATATTAAACCAGCAATACCATATATACATATGTATGTAACTGTATATACTATACATATTAAATCTACATAGTCAGGTGAATTTTTATTCAATTTGTGCAAACTCAACAAATCGTTAAATAATATATTTTTTCACCGCTGGAATCAATAAATACTTCCACTTATTGCAAATTACGATTGAAGTGACTGTTTGCTTGATAAGCTAATTTGTTATTGTGTCCCATTCTTATCTATGTAGGGCATATTAATGCTATGAATGTTATAAACTGATAGATTCAGTACGCTTTATACTATGGGTCAGTGTAGGGATAAGATAAGATTAACATAGTTTTTCAAAATATGGCATAAACAAGTAAAACTTTGACTAAAACTGAATTCATTTTAAATTTCGGGAAATGTGTTTGTTATGAATACAAAAATGTGGGTGGATAGATCTGAAGAAATAACTAGCAGCTGTTAAAATAACCTGTGAATATATAACAGTTATTCTATGTCTACAATTCAAAGTTCTGTGTCTCCTATTCTGCAATTGTTCAAACACAAACATTCTGATGTTGCTCAAGCCTCAAGAATAAAACATACTATGTTTGTTATTAACGATTGTTCCCGCATGATGTGTGTGCTATATATAGAGATCGACTTACCGTCTTTAGGCGCTTTTTGCTGTGCTCAGGTGTTTCATTCATGACTCTGGCGCTCGGAAAGTTACGTCCACCCGCGAAGCTAATGCAAACAATACTGATTCCAGCCAGTGAGTAGTAAATCACGAAGGGATTTTTGGGCTTTTTTTACACTTTATGATAATCGATGAATGAAAAGTTTGGTATTGGTAAATTGGACATGTGTTTGTTGACACATGCAAAACATGTGCATTCAGTTCGATTTGTAGGAACTGTTATTATTGCACTTAATAATTTTTATCTTAAAACTAATTATAACAAATATTCTAAAAAGCTGCCATTAAACTTGTGATTTATCTAGCACACACACACACACTTGTATACAAACACACTGCTGCATATATTTGCAAACAGCTGATTCGCCAAATAGTTATCGATTGTCATATCGAAACGCAGCAGCAAGTTGGCAGCACTGTGCAGTACTCTTTTAGTTATTTCTGGTCACACTTTTCGTGGTAACAGTTTAGCTTAAAGCAAAGAATGAATGCGCAACAAGTTGAAAATAAAATTACAATTTATTGCAAATAGCATTGATAAATATTCGTACATAAGAGTTGGCCTTAATCGAAGTAGAAGTATTTATAATCTAATAAGGTGGCGGTTGATGCTGATACTGCTGTTGCTGTGCCATCATGTTGGGCTGATTGGGCATCTGTCGCTGCAACTGTGCCACCAGGTTGGGCGTCTGTTGCTGATTCATGCTTTGCTGTTGCTGCACCATCCCACCACCGCCGCCAGCACCGGCTCCGCCACCACCTGCCTGTGGACCGCCGCCCATTCCACCACCGCCCATGCCCTGCATCATCATCTGCTGGTGCCGCAACTGCTGCTGTTGGAATTGCTGTTGTGTGGGCAACACACCAGGCTTACCACCTCCTGTGGGCTGCTGGCGTGCATATGGTGGCACTTGTCCAACGCCGACACCCACACCGCCTGGTCCGGGACCCATCATGTTCGTCATTGTGACATTGGGAGCTGGGTTCATATATTGATTACGATTTCCGGACATCATGCCGCCGGGAACGCCACGTTGTTGCTGCTGCTGTTGTTGTTGCTGCTGGGCAGCCACTGCCGCCATGAAATCAGGATTGTTGCGCTGCGCTTGCTGCATCTGAGGATTGAAGTTGCCCATGAGTCCAGCCTGTTGTTGTTGCTGTTGACTTGGTGCCATGCCCACACCAACGCCGACACCAACACCGACTCCTCCCGCGCCGCCACCTTGTTGCTGCATTCCAGGCTGCTGCTGTTGCTGCTGGTACTGATTCTGGAAATTCTGGAACTGTTGTTGCTGCTGAATCATTCCCTGCTGCGGCATGCCACCCATGCCCATATTGGGATTATTGCCAGCACCGCCAACACTAACGCCCACTCCAACACCTCCGTTGCCGCCTCCGCCGCCCTGCATCATTGGATTGGCATTTGGATTCACCATGCCGACCATGCCTTGGTTCATCTGCTGTTGCTGCATCATCGGATTCTGTGGCATGCCCTGACCAACCATATTCATGTTGCCCATTTGATTGGGCGCCATTCCCCGCATGTTGCCGCGCATGAATTGTTGCTGCTGTTGCTGTTGTTGCTGCTGCTGCTGCAGTTGTTGCTGCTGATTGGGATTCATTTGCTGTTGCTGTTGCACATTGGGCTGCTGTTGCATGGCATTGAACGCAGCTGCTGCCTGTGGATTCTGCTGGGCATTCATCTGTTGCTGCTGCTGCTGCTGGCGCAATTGCTGCGCATTCATTTGCTGCTGCTGTGGTCCCTGCTGTTGCTGTGGTCCCTGCTGCTGCATGGGATTGAAGCCACCAGGTGCTTGCTGCTGCTGTTGCTGCTGGAACGAGCCAGGCTGCCCACGTTGCAGCAACATCTGTGACAACGCCTGCTTCGACTTGGAAGCCAAAGGCGGACGCTCAATGCGATTCACTGCAAGAATGAAGAGAGGATCATATTGATATAGGTATATGTATATAAAGTGCAGATTTAGGTATAGATATATTTATATAAAGATGTAGATTTAGATATAGTTCTATAGTTATAGATATAGATACCAATTAGGGCTGCACTTACTCTGCATATTCTGCTGATGCGGATACTGATTGTGATATTGTTGTTGCTGTGGCTGTTGCTGCTGCTGCTGGGGTGCGTTATGCCACTGCTGTTGCTGCTGCTGCTGCTGGCCAGGCATTCCTTGTGGTCCGCCCGGTCCAGGTCCCTGCATAAAGTTCATTTGCGGATTCTGCTGCCCATTGCCGCCGACGTTGAGCTGCTGCTGCATCTGATTGGGCGCCATTTGCTGTTGCATCTGCTGTTGCTGCTGTTGTTGCTGCTGCTGCATCAATACGTTCTGTTGCTGCATCATTGTGTTCGGTCCAAATTGTTGCATGTTCATCTGAGCATTAGAAAAGAGTATTAATAGTCGTACAGTTGCAGTTGCAGTTGCAATTGTCTCATACCTGCTGCATGTTCATCGGCATCTGCCCCATCTGATTGGGTTGCATCTGTTGCTGCATGTGCTGCTGTTGCTGCTGCTGCATTTGTTGTTGCTGCTGCTGTTGTTGTTGCTGTGCATTCTGCGGCTGTTGCGGCTGCGGTGCCAGCTGTGGCTGCTGCTGTTGTTGCTGTGTGTTGACCACGGGTGGCGTTTTAACGTTCTTCTTGCGCGTCCGCTTTGTGGTTCCCTTGCCACGACCACGTCCCGTGCCGCCCACTCCAGCGCTGGGCGATTGATCAACCGACGAAGGAGTGTCCGCCTTCATCATTTCATCCTTCTGTAAGTGAAAGATTGACTCTGTGTAAAGGAGGCAGGGGGAGGGGACAGCTGCTTTCACTTACTATACATATCTTCTCTGGTACCGGTTCAATATCTTCTGGGGGCAGGGGCAGGGGCTCATAGTAGTAGCTGCTGGGTTTGACCAAACTGTGCGTGTGGTATTTGAGATTGCGATGCGCCTCCTCGTAGGTGAGTGGCTTGCGTTCCAACTTGACGGCACCAAACCAGACCCAAGAAAGCGGTGCTGGATTCTTATGACCCTCGAGTATGTCCCACACACTGATGCGTTGCTTATCCGATATTCTCAGTTGCTTCTTGTCCATGTCGCAGATCTTGTTGCCCTTGGTATCCATGCCCGCGTGCTCGCAAGCAATAACCTGCATAAGAAATAGGAATAAGTCTTTATCTTCTATTCCATCTCATAGTCAAGTATAACCTACCTCCGAGGGCTGCTTGTAGAGCGGCAGCAGTTGCCTGATTACCCGTATGGAGGCATTGTTCTTCTCGCCAATTTCCTTCTTCAGCTTCTTCATTAGATTCAGATAGAGCTTCTTGTTCTCATCCCGCTCCGATTGACTATCGGAAACTAGCGTCGAGTGCACCAGTGTGGCCAGCATGTCTACTACAGTGGTAAAGAGCTCCCGATTGCAGCTCAGATCCACCACTCCTTGGCAGACCAGCTGTGCCAGCAATATGGCCCAATCTGTTGTGGGTGTGCTGTTCTTCTGTATGGCATCGAACATGCCACCAACCAGTGAGAAGCGCAGCTGCAAGGCATCCAGTATCTCCTCACGCGCCTGCGGCTCATTAACACCTCCAATTGTGTCCAACTTTGGAATAAAGTGTTAATTAAAATGAGAAAAGAGAGAGAGAGAGGAGGGAGATCACGTACCTCAGAGAAAGATTGCAGGCACTGGGAGAGCTGTGAGTAGAGCGATACAAGCAGATTCTCCTTGTACTCATCCTGTCCCTTCAGGCAGGTGAGGATTAGGCCGAGGAAGGGTTGATAGTTCAGCGGCATCTTCTTGCCGCGCGCTGTGGCGCTGTTATTGCCACCGTAGCTGTTGCTGCTGTGACAACTGTTGCTCTTCTCGCGCTCATCGCCGCTGCCCGAACTATTGCAGTCCGACTTGGACACCTTGGAGAAGTAGTTCATGCTCTCCAGCACCTGCCCGGCCACACGAAGAATGCGTCCCTGGACAGCAGGCGTCAGTTTGGCAATCAGTGGTGCCACCAACCATGTGGATGGCTTCGCCTTGTGCGTGGCCTTCAGCGCACCTGGCAACGTTACCTCCTCCATGTGGAAGACATCGATGGCCGCCCTGGCGACTGTGTCTAGCCAAGCATTGAGCTCTGTATTAGTGCTAAGCGATTGGCGATACATGAGCTGCAAATCCAGCCAAGAGATGCGCAATGTCCATTGATCCAAATGCTCCAAGATGCGCACTATCATCGACCTCTGATCCAGCTCCGAGATGATGTTGAATTCCGCCTCCGGATAGCAGATCATGTGCAGCACACGCTGTGCCTGCTTGGCTGTCAGCATCTCATCGATGATCATGTCGCACAGCTGCTCGGCATTCTTGAGACAACGCTCCAGCACATGCTCCTGGGCACAGATCTGCTTCAGCACTGCCTGTGCGAATTCCAGCAAGGAGATCTGCTCATTGCCAGTCAGACTGCCCGTCGCATGTTGCTGCAGGGACTCCTGTTCGCTGCCCAGACTGCCCAGCTGCAGATCGCTAGTGCCCAAGATCTGGCTGAGATCCGCGGGTCGTTGTTCGTTGCTCTTTGGAGTGCTGCCAGGATGCACGGGAGTATTGAATCCACTGCGTTTGCCATTGCCAAACGCACCACCGCCACTTGAAGAGGAGCTCACGCCGCCGTTTCCCGAAGCTAGCGGTGTTTTCAGTGCCGCATTATCCACCACGATGAGAATGGCCTTCAGCACGGCCAGCACGGCAGCAATGGGAATTGTCTTGTGGGCACCCACCAGCAGGTGACGATCACAGCTCAGGCGTATGCTGAAGTCGCTGCCCACGGCGTGCAGCGGATTGGGCGAGGTGCTGACGGAGTACATGCCTGGCTGTGGAATCTCCAGTGTCTTGAAGAGCTTCAGCACCAAGTGGCACGTGAGGCGGGCACCTGCCTCAGCATCCACACTCAATTCGCCATTGCCAGCGCCAGCTCCAGCGCTGCTCACCGAACGTGCCAGCGTCGGCAGTGCAAACTTGCTAACGAAATCTGCCAGGGAGAAGCAATGTCTGGCCACCAGGATGCAGACGAAGACAGCGAGCGCATTGTGTGTCTTGCCTTGGCCAATATCCACTTGACCACACAGATGTGGATAGCGGGGACTCTTGCTGCCGCTGCACAAGCTCTGCAATGCTGCAATCCATTCCTCCGACAAGACATTGCAGCTGGCCGTCAACTCCGCGCAGGCCAGGGCCACATCGTTCAGCCTCTCGTTGTCTGTTTCCCGACAGACTGCGATCACAGCATTGGACACAAAGCTGTAGACATTCGCTGGGGACTCATGCAGCTGGCGTAGCCAGTGCGGCTCCAGTTTGCCACCACGACGCGGTGCCACAAATAGTTCCTGCAGAAATTGTGGATTGTAGCCCTGAGGCGCCAAGCTGCAAGCAAGTATTGGAATCAGAAGAAGTCTCTAAAGAATGTTGCCACTTACCTGAGCTGTTCAGGTGTATTGAAGATATCCTTGAATCGCTTGATGCAGTTCAACTGTTGATAGTACTCAGCTGACTGCTCCTTGCCCTGCAGCAGCACACAGGATTCGTGCAGATCACTGAGGTAAGCCAATATGCAACGTTCTGCCGAGCTGCACTCGCTGGGATTGCTCACATGGCGTATGGTGCGACAGAGTCCCTCAAAGACAGACACTGTCTGCTCCGGCGACAACAGGAGGCAACTGTGATATCTTCTCAGAATGCTGACTATATAGAGAGCCAACGAGGTGGTGTAGCCACGCACCATGTTCGACTTCTTCGACTGCAGTTGATGCTCCACTTCGGGCAGCTCCTTCAGCAGGTGATCGCAAAGCTCCAGCAGGCTATAGATGTTCAGTGCCAGCTCCATCAGATCAAAGAGAAAGGCCACATGCTCCTGCACTGGCAGATAGTTGTTGTTGCCCAAGGCGAAGCCATTGAGCTGCTCCAGCACATTGGCAGCACACTGTGCTGTGACCACATGCTGATCGAAGTATGCCATGTGCTGGCACTTGGCTGTGGTGGCCTCGAAGTTGAACTCGTTGCGGGAATGCTTCTTCACCTTGCCACCCTCGGCCACATCGATGGAGAACTTCTTGGTGAAGAGTTTGCCAATCTCCTTGGACATCTTCTTCACAGCGTGCTTCTTCTCGTCGCGCTCCTTGCCCACACCGAAGAGCAGAATGTAGCGTTGATTACTCTCGCTGCTGTAGGTGGACATGCTTGGATCTTCCTGGGGAATGGGAAAGTGTTTTGTGTAGATATAATGGCGGGATATGCTGACGCCACTCGCGCCTGTCTCTCCATCGCCGTCGCCTGGCGGACCAATCTTGGGACTATCGGGTGCCTCATGCTGCTGCCCCTTCTCCTTGATGTTCTGCACCAGCTTATCCAGATCATCGTCCACATCATCGAACTCATTGTGCTTGAAGTCAATCCCAATTCCAGCCCCAAAGCCATCATCATCGAAGCCGTGCGCACCGCTGCTGCTGGGCGGTGGCGGTGCAGGCGGAGGTGGCGAACTCTTTGTGGCCGTTTTATGAACCAAGGTGGACTCCAGCAACAGATCGCCGCGAGAGATCAGCGTGTGCATGTAGGCATTGTGCGAGAAGACATCGTGTCTGATGAGGGCGCTGAATAGTTGCACCAAATTGGTAAACTCCGTGCGCTGCTGGTTGCTGCTGTTGTGCTCGTCGAGCACGGGAGCTTCGTGATCGAGAAAGTGCATCAGAACGTGCTGGAAGACGGGCAGGCCATCGATAAGGCCTGCACCGGAAGCTAGCGAGTCTTTGTCATCCTTATCCCCGCACATATCCGCCGGCGTGCTGGTCACATCTATCTGACGCTTGTCCAGCAGTATGGCTACCACCATGGCTCTATGCTCGCCCCATCGCTGGCTGGAGACAGCCCACTCGCACAATATCCTCACTGTATCCGCATCCTGCTTGGGTTCATACACTGCACGCTGTTGCTGCTGCTGAGGTTCTTCCTCTGGGCGACGAACCTGCTGCTGTTGCGAAGGTTGCGCTGGGAATATATGTGCGTATAGTGTATCAATTGAGTTGCACTGATCCATGCGCTCGAAGCAGTGTGTGTCCAAGTGATCCAACGTGGCCAGCACATTAGTGTAATGATTCTTTCCCGCACTCAGCCACTTGGAGGCGAACCAACGCTGCTCTGCGTGCTGTGTGCGCAGCACAATGTCTGCCTCAGCGGCGCGCAGTTGCCGTCGTATCTCGTGGTTGGTGCGTGGACAGCGTGTGGGCATCGGCAGCACCGAAGGAGCCAACGGCAGATGATCCAGCGGACTGCCCACCAGAGAGGAGGGTGCACGATGTGCAGCTATGCCGCTCCAGACGAGCGCAGTGGGGCACTCAATGGTTATCACCTGCAGTATGGTGCTCAGATAGAGCACAATGTCCCGATGATGCGGGCAATTCATGTAATCCTGCAGAGCCTGCTCATATGGATCCCTTTCCTGTTGCTGCGACTGCTGATGCTGCTGCTGATCTTCGCCTCCATCCAGCTCCATTGCCTGTGACTTAATCAGTGCCAGGTGTTGTTGTTGCTGCTGTTGTTGCTCCACAGCCGTATTGAGCAGCTGGGCCAACTTCTTTGCCACCAAATTGGCCATTTTGCGGCACAAACGTTCAGACTGCACGAAGTCGTGCATGTACTGCAGAGCAAAGCTCAGCACCAGCTTCTTTAGAGGCTCATCGAAGCTGGTCTGGGTGCGCATTTTGTCCAGCAAATCAAGAATCCAGTTGAGAAACTCTTGGCGATCCAACAGCGCCTCCTCATACATGTATTTGCTCAGCTGGTGGCAGTATTTCCAATACTTTAAGGCATTGCGACTGTCCTCAAACTGGCTGCCAATACCGGAGATAGTCGAGCCAGGTGGCACGGCGCCAGCACTAGCCACAGCTCCCCCTCCGGCTGCAGCACCTCCAAGTGCGGACAATGCTGTACCTGGCGGGGCACCAGTTGTGCCTGCCATAACTCCTCCAGCCGCAGCGCTGCCCACCGATCCCGGTTGCCCGTTGGCTGGACTATGAATGGGTGGCAACGGACTCGCCATGCTTGGAACTGGAATGAGATTGGGCGTAGAGCTGCCTGTGCCTGCATTGTTTGTGTTGCTGTTGTTGTTGGTGCTGCTGCTGCTGCTGCCGCTGCCATTGCTGTTGCTACTGTTGCTGTTGGTGGAGGATGAATTGCTGCTGCCATTGGCTGGCAATCCATTCTTATCGTGGGCTACGAATAGAAAAGAAATTGTCTTTATATTCTTATAAGGGAAATCTTCGACTTACATTGCTGATAATACTCCTGCAGTTTGGGCAACAACTCCTTCATAAACTTGATCATATTACTCGTCCATTCGGCGGCTGGATCGTATATGCTTCTCTTCTTGTTCTTGGATTCGGTGAAGCTCAAAGTGTACGCGGCACTAAGCTTGATGAACCAAGTGGCTCGTTGCATATTGACCTGATTCTCGCACAGCGTTATAAATATTTCCTCCTTCTTATTGAAGGAGGGTGCACGCTTGGCCAGACTGAGTAAGGGTTTATTCCCAGCCAAGTCCTTGAACCACGCATCCACGGTACACTTGCGGCGCGGCGAGACCGGCCAAAAGTTGTCCTTGCAGTTAATTTGCTGCTTCTTGCGCACTGTGTCCTGCAGCGTCATAAGCTCCTCCTTTTTGGCCAGAACTCCGCTATAGAAGGCGCTCATCTTGCTGGCGTTCACATTGGAGTTGTGCGCTGTGCCGAACTCATCAGAGAGCGGTGGCGTCGTTGTGAATCCATGTTTCACATTCGTGGGCGTCAATTCGTCTTCGCGCTGCTTTGCGTCTTGCGGATAGATATCCGGCGGACCCAGACGGGTCCGCTTTAGCGGTCGCTTCTCCTGCAGCAGCGAAAGCATCGTTGCGGTCGTTTAAAATATATTTTACTTAATTATTTTCCAATTTCTTCGCAATTTTCACTTTGCTCCTACACAACAATAACACGAAAACAAAAAACATGTATCGATATGAAGAACTTATGCCAGTCATCGATATATCGATAAGTTCGCAACTATGTTATTCAGCTGTTACGGCAATGTTCAATAACATAACACTGTTCAATTATTCAGAACTGCAACAGCAGAAAGACCCTTGCATTTTTTCCTTCATATTTTTCTTAATTGAAACAAAATTGAAGTAAGCGTAAATATTACAATGTCTAACAGCAACACGGACACTGGCGACACAACCATAATGACAACCACAAGTGCTACGGTACAGGAATACAACACGAACAATGGCAATGGCGATGGCGAGTTGCCTTTGGAGCCGCGCGAGTCTCTGGTAGGTAGTTGGTGTTGCCTAAGCAGGCCACTCAATAGACCCCTTAGACTGTGGCTAATCTGTAATATCACAATAGATAACCACAGCAGTTAGCTTTCTACAAAATACCAAAGTGCGGCACACAACGCTCATCCAGAAACAGCAGTTTCTGCGGTCCAAAGGTCTCACGGCACATGAAATCCAATTAGCATGCGAACGTGCCGGTGTCTTCAGTCAAGATCCAAATAATCCCAATACAGTAATTAACATTGGATCCCAGCTGGCGTTAGGGCAGCCCCAGCAAACCGCCTTTGGCAGGCTGCGTGAGTTGCTACACACGACTGCATTGTTCAGTGGAGTCATCTACGCCATCTACTTGTTCTGGCGGGTAAGCCTTTTTTCTACTCCCTCTCTCTATAATTATCTAATTGCAACTCCAATCTCCCCCAGAAATACATTGCTCCCTTTTTGTTTGGCAAGCCAAAGAAAAAGCCTGTCGAGCAAGCATTAGAGGACATCGACAAGAAGGTAGAGAGCCGTACGGAGCAGTTGAACAATGAGTTGACAGTGGTCAAGGAGCTGATTGCCCAGCAGCAGAAGGACCAGGCACAGCAAATGACTCGTGAATTCAATAACTTTCGCTGCGATCTGGATGCCATTAAGGGTCTACTACTTAACCGAAAGCAATTCGCCTCACCAGTAGCACCTGTTTCAGTGCCCTCAATCCCAGCCTGGCAGTTGGCCAGTTCGCCGCATCGTCATCGTAATAATAGTCAGTCGGATGATAATGAAAAGGCCGATGACGCTGGCTCCGGATCGGGTTCCTCTGAAACCGAGGTGGTAACAAAGAACAGTGATTCTAGCCTAGAGATCATGTAAGAGGCTTTCAACAGTATACCTATATATACATACATACACATATATAGTATGTAAAATATAAACAATTCACGGTTGTAGTCATTGTACATTGAATTGGAATAATAGTTGGTTTGCTTTGCGTTTTAGCACGTTAGTCTTATTTAGTCTTATCCATATCCATTGTCGCTACCAAAAGATAACACACAGCATACTATATACGAATATATATAGAAATATAATAAAACCAGGTTTGAATAATTGAAAGAAACTTTAATTATGCGATTTTGTTTTTTTAAATTATGCGAAATGAAGAGCACCGGGATTTGTCGTTAACATGAAATGGGTTTATCGTTAAAGAAGTATTAAAGAAGTGGGGGTGACAGGGGAGAGAGTTGTGATAGATCCAGCTTAGTTATATAATTTATAATTTTAAACTTATAAGGATTTAAATTTTTATCTAAAGTTGCCGATTTGTTTGTTGTTTATTCCCATATTTGTTTTGCTTTTTACTACGTGTCTATTAAATTGGCTAAATTCCCATTAAATTTGATTAGGCGAGGGATCTGCACGATGGCATCTAATGGCAGCTTGCTACTCTGGGCTAGCCAATGGATTCCAATCAGTGTCAGTGTTAATCCCACATTAAGGTATATCTTCATTGTGCGGTGCTTATGGTTTCTTTTTGCCTTTCCTTTTTTCCTTTGCTTATTACAAATTTGGTTCTCTGTACGATCCGTTCATAATTGTTTTCTGTTTCGACTACTTAAGTTAAATGGTGTTATCGTTTTGTACATACGATAAGTTAGTTGTTTTTTGTTTGTTTGTATTTGTTGTATTTTTAAGTAATAATCCTAAAATATATATATACTATATATATTTTTATAGTCTCACAAAAGATTGTTTGGGGCTTATTCTCATAGATTTATATATTATATATAAATTGTTAAGTGCTGCACGGAATGAACAATTAAAAAAAACCTTTCTTTTCAAATTGATCCTCTCTCTGTGCGAGTGCATAATTTGTTTGTATCTTGTGTTGTTATGTTAAAAGATTGAAAAACAATAAGTTGATTCGTTCCGTTCTCGCCTTTTCTTCTTTTAATACCCTCTCTCTATATATCTTGAAGGGATTTTAAGTGTACCCATACTATGTATGCATATCTGTACTGTGGGTAGCTTGTTCAGGCCCCTGTGCAGGGTAAATTGCAAGGATTAACAACAGCCAGGCCGCAGTTTATCAGCTATATATATGTATGTATATAATTACGAATAGAAAACATATATACAATCTTTAAACTTGTAACCAAATAGCTTGAAATAATGCAAGGGCATTCGTTTCTAGATCCCATAAAGATCGAGAGCTCAAAGCTTATATTTCTGTATATGATAGAGACCTGCATGAATGCATTTAATCGTTCATTTGAATACAGTTTTAATGCCTGTTTTGACAGCTAGAATTGTACAGTAACAATTTAATGTATTCATGCAAGTCTCTAAAGTATATTAACAGAAATGAGCCTGAGATACTTCATTTAGTACCAACTGGGAGACCTTAGATAGTAAATACCCTCGAGCTAACTTCATAACTAGTCTTAAATATATAAACACTAAGGAAAGAAAACACAATAGTGGTGCAAATCAGAGCTTAGATAGATAAACTAGACATTAGAGTTGTATACAATAAAAAAGAACCCGCCCAGAAATCCAAATCTAAACAGCTGAATTGATGACAGCCGTGCTGTTTATGCTCGTGGTTGGTCCAAAGGCCGAGGCTGATGTGCTGGCCGTGGCCGTTATGCTGACAGCAGCTGCTGCCGCTGTGGTGCCTCCATCTGGATAGCCACCGGATGCAGGTGCCGGCGACAGGGACATGGTAGAGGATGAGGGTGAGGAGCAATCACTCTGTACACTCATCGTGGGGGAGGCAGCAACCAGATTGTTGCTGCTGCTGGTATTGCTAATGGTAAGTGGGAACTGCGAGGGGGTGCCAGTGGGTGTGTGGGGCGACAGTGGAGTAAGCACGGAAGACGTGGATGACGTCGAGACGGGACTTCCTATGCTGTTCGTTGTGACTGATGCTGCTGCGGCTGTTGCTGCTGCTGCTCCTGATGAAGTTGTGTTTATGCTGTTGCTTGTTGCTAAAGTGGGCGTGGCAGGCGTTGATATGGCAACAGCTGAACTAGTCGTCGATTGTTGCGCTGTTGTTGTTGTTGTTGGAGGCGACTGCTGCTGATTGGAGCTGTTGTTGCCACTGGCAGCAGCTGCTGCAGCGGCACGTTCACGTTCACGATCTCGCTGCGGCCTGAAGGCTTCGCGTAATGCCTCGACACGATTCTCATTGGGTCCCCAACGAGCATAGCCGGCGCTGTTCTGCAGCCACACAACCTGAGTGCCCTGCATGCACTTGACCAGCACATCGGATCTGAGAGAATGAAAATGAAGAATGAATTGACTTGCTTAAAACTCTCTATCTGCCACTCACTTTTGCATCATATGCTGATAACCGTGTCGGTACTCGTGCGCCATACCCAGCACCACCATGGAGCGACGCTTGTACATGCTCTCCTCCAGCTTCGATATGCTCTTCCACTCCGGCAGAAACACAATGAAACTGCAGGGAATTTAAGATTAATACTTGAGTTCCTTCTCATCTAGCTTCGACTCACCTTAGTGGCTCCATGGAGTCCGTCAACAGTTTATCAATATGCAACAAGGAAGCATCGATGAGCTCTTCACAATGCGGTGGATACACTTGAAATGATCCAGAGACAGGCTTAAAGTCCAGAAATGGTCTGCAAGCAGAGAGTTCAAGTTAGCTAAGGATTACAAGGCAGGCCATAAAGGATGCACTTACCCTCTGGAACCGAAGTAGGCATCCGTGTCCGCAAAGGCTGAGCAGAATTGCCGGAAGTAGGAATTAAATGGCGATGCAAAGCACTCGAAGCTGACACCAAAATGTCTGTGGAGGCACTCGAAAACTGGCACTGGCAGCGCCGCCTGGGTAAGCTCGGCCTCCTGTGAGGAGTTCAGAGCATTGCCCAGAAAGGTCTGATAGCGCTTGAGTAAGCACCAAACTCGCCCGATGAACAGATCAAACTTCTTGTCATCGAAGCAATTGTGTCGATAAAGCTGCTCCAGTTTCTGCAGATAGGTGAGGTTGATGTACTGCGCATCCGGCTGATTGATGGTCGCGGGCGTATACTTGATGATCATGTGATCCCGATCCTGCAGATATTCGATGGCCGGCATGCGTGGCGAAGGCACCGCAAACTGTATGGGATAGCACCAGACCTTCTTCAGGTGCGGCGGCGGCGGTGGTGGCGTCGGTTCTGGTATGCCATGCTCCTTCAGCAGTTGCATGTGTCGTTCACGTATTTTTCGCGCGTGCTCTGCCGACAGATGAAAGATCTTAATGCACAACGTTTCCACGGAACTCTTGACAGTCTCCACCAAATGCGGTTCACATTGACGTTTCAGATGCGCCAAACGATCCTGGAAATCCTCATAGCTTGCACCCACAGTGCGACGCAGCCATTGAAATGTATCCTCCACATTCCATTTAACCACTTTTTTGGATTCCGCTGGCGCTGAGCGCGATTCAATGATTTGTTTCGCTGCCTCGGCGTAGCGCGAGAGCTGCTTGCGAGCATCTCCCGTGAACTTGGGCTTCACAATCTTAATGGGTATATCCGACATTATCTCGCGATACATTGAACTGGAGATTTCGGGCAGGCAATTGCTGGGCAACAACGGATCGCATCCGGTGTCGATAACTTTGCGCTCCATCAGCCAACGATTGAAGGAGTCTCGCGGCGCCTTAATGTTCTCCCTGCGCATGCAGAGATCCTCGTAGGTCTTCAGCAGCTTCATGCTGAATGCGGCACGCACTGCTTCGATTTCCGGATGAGGCTGGGGAAGTAACGTCGGTGGACGTTCAACAATTACCGCATTGGTGCACACTTCCAGATCCCAGGGACCTGCCAGGACGAATTTCTTCATCGGCGGCCCAACATGCGGTCCCATGTGCTGTTGCTGCTGCTGCAGCTGATGATGCGGGTGCTGGTGCTGGTGCGGATGTATGTGCATGTCATCTGAGGGTCGTCGCTTTAGGTGATGATGTTGGTGTTGTTGATGCTGCTGATGTGGGGTCATTGGCGTGGGTCCGCCCACACCGCCGCCGCCGCCTGCATGGCAAATGCCCAAGGGATCGGTTAACGGATCAAAGGGACGTGCTCCAGGCATCTCCCACAACGATTCACCGGTCACTTTGTTCCAGTAGTACGGCCGATTCTCTCGCTTTGACCAGAACTTGCGCCAACCCTGATTCACGAGCTCGGCAGTTAGTTCCTCGCCGTATCCGCCGGGACCGAGCGTTGGTGGTCCTTGTGGTGTGTGAGCCATTGCATCCAGCGAGGGTGGAGCATGATGCGATTTCGTTGGCGTCGATGGTGATGAGCAGCTGGGCACTGGGGAGCTGCCGGCGCTCATCATGTGTCCAGGCGTTTGGTCACCGCCACCAGAAGCTGTGCTGGATCCCGCGCCAGATCCACTCGCTGCTCCCGAGCCCGTTGAGGAGGCTGCTGTGGGTGACGGCGTCATGTTGTTAGAGGCACTTGCCGTCAGCTGATCCCAGGCACTTTGGGCGCTTGTACTTGGCTGCATCATGGGGCTCACTGTACCGGTGGAGGCGATCACCGATGCAGGCACCTGCAGCGCTCCCAGATTGTGCATGTTACTATTATTAGCTGCCATCTAAGCGCTGGAATAATATAGAGACGAATGAGTACAGTGAACACACGATAATGGGAATAATATTAGGTTAAGTTTATTACATTAAATATTTTTAAATATGTTGTTTTTATTATAAATATCACTTTTAAATATGTTGCCAATTTATTTATTTTAATAAATTATATTAGTATTAGTATTATTTATTTATTTATATTTTGTGTTGTCATTTATCGAACTTCCATCGTAATAACAACTCTTGTTTACGTTCGTCACTCAAGAGAGTGTGACAGGGAGAGAGAGAGAGCGACAGAGAGAGGGAGAGTGTGAGCGCACGCAAGTCTGGCAACCATTGAAATACTTCGGTTCCAGCTTAACGGCTGCTAGTCGGCAAGAAACACTCAGCGCAGCAGCAACGCAAGCCGGAGAGTACGCGCAAGTGGTCGAAAAGAAGGATCGTCAATTGTGCGGCGCGTACACACACGCAAACATATGTATATTTGTATGTAATAATGCCGTTATTTGCACGCACTTTAGACACCACCCCGCCCTCACACCCGGCAACCTTTAACAGGTCCCAACAAAAACTGAATGGAGCTTTTGCTCTGTGTGAGAGTCGCGCGCATGTGTGTTGTGAGAGAGTCAAACAGAGAGAGAGAGAGAGCGAGTGTGTGTGTGTGAGAGCCAGGGCGAATGAGAAATCAAAACAAATTGCAAAAGAATAGAGATTTTCAGTCTGCTTGTGTATATGTTTTGACGAGCGTGTACCTAGCGTATGCGCACCGCACAAATAAAAATATACAAAATAATTTGCAGGCAACTTTGTTGCCGTAATCCACACATACACAAATACACGTACACATCATCAACGATTGCATTACATGCAATAAACAATTGCAGTTGCCTTACGACAAAAAAGAAATGAAAAACATGAACACTCTAGAGATTCTCTGTCATTTCATGCCTACGTCATTTCGTGCACACAGAGAAATAATGGCGCGCTTTTTACATCAAAACAACACACACAAACACCAATTACAACCATAAAAGATAATTTTTATAAATTGAATACATGATTTCTTTTTATTAATTAATGATCGCATCATTACATTTTGGCGCGCGGGCATACAATTTGGGGCATTTGTCGTTTATTTATTTTTATAAACAACATTCTTACTGCACCGAAAATTTCTCTACACTTTCTTTTCAACCACATCAATATAATCTACGCCTTGCTGTGCTGCTGCTTCTTGTGGTCATATTTCGCACGCGCTTAAATGCCACATAACTCACCTAATTTCAACTATCCTATTAAACAAAACACACACTTCGTGTTTGCAAACATTTATAACGCTCGTACGTAATTTTTGATACGATTTATTTATGTTTTATAAATAAGTTTCTGAAAAACTCGTCTTCCAGAAGTACTTCACCAGCGTAGTGTGACCAGATAGCCGCAAATGCAAGCAATAGTGGTGGAAAAACCCCAACGATTACATTTTAATCGTTACATTGCAAGTATCGAAAGCAGGGTTTATTAAATTTGAATAAAGTATTTTAACTCATCAAATGTTATTGATAAAATTTCTCAAGGCGCATTTTGCAGAGCTCGAGAAAACGTATATTTCAGACAGGTTAAAGAAATTGGAGCATCGCTGGGTTAAGTGTATCGAGCTAAATGGAGACTATGTTGAAAAATAAATTACCACTTTTTCAAAATTTTTGTATTTCTTTTGTAGGCTAAGTTACTTATCGGACCACCCGTATACCGATAAAAACAAGTGCACAGACAATCGATAAAAACAAGTCGCACTTCACTTGTTAATATACCAAAATTATACTAGCATATGTCAGGTGCAGCAAAGTAATTGTATACACACACAATATGGTAACTTTGACATTACCTTTTGATGAATTTTATTCATTATGGATGGAGGTTGTGGAATGTTTACCAACTGTATTATGTTAATACATATACTTGTATATATTTGTAGCTAATTTGATGCCTGCAGTTTAAGACAAATTTCGACGCTGTAAGTGAGATCCGGCTTAAATCTGTTTATCAAACGCAGCAAATTCAATTTCTTTGCCTTTGAATTGTTCGATTCCAGTTCATACAGAGTGGATAAATTCACTAACAGACTCTCATTCAATGACTTTTGTGGATTCAGGTTGATGGCGCGTTCGTAATAGTTGATGGCATCTTTCAGTTTGCCGGCATAGAGCAAACAGACACCCATATTATTTAGTATCATGGTATTGCCCGAGTCCAAATGCAATGCCTTTTGAAATATAAGAAAAGCCTCTGGGAAATCATTTTTGGCCACAGCAATGAGGCCTTTGTCCACTAAATCACGCAGATCAGGTGCGGAATTACTAAGGAATGTAAAAGAAATGAGTTACAGATCTAATCCTTATCTTGAGTAATCCACACTCACATTTCACGCAGTCGCCGTGAGACGGCAAACTTCTGTTCCGCCCCAAATATATCACCAATTTGCAAATAGATGCGTCCCCAGGCCGAATAAAGAGATCTCTGCTCCTCTTTGCTGAGGCTCGAACGGGAAAGCAGCATGCCGCCCATAATATCATCAATCATACTGAACTTCTTCATCTGCAAAGGGTGAACATAAATAATGACGAAGTAAACAATATGTGGACTTTACTAACCATCAGTGCACAGTTAATTATGGACTGCAGAACGCGTTCAGATCGTCGCTGCCAAAACTCTGCGGCTGTGGCATTTTTCAATCTCTCAAAGTGCTCCTTGATATCGTTGCTGGTCACATGCAGCTCCGAGAGTTGATCGAGAGCCAAATGGGGCTTGCCCAGATAGATAGGAAGTTCGGCCAAGAGCAAGCGGAACGAGAAGCACGCAATGGATCCATGTTTGCCTGGATACATCTCGGGATAGAATTCATAGAACACATCTGGCCCGTTTAGCTGGCCAAAGGGTTCAGCCTCTGCCTGCAGCAGGTCGTACTCATCTAGCTTGGCCAGCAATGCAAGACGTGTAAACCACAGTTGCAGTGAGTGGGGCGAGTGCTTGGCGGGTTGTCCAGCTCGACCATAGCCCTGGCCATAGATGGTCAATAGTCTCCCTGTCAGATTCACTGCCGCCCGAAAGCAACCGGCATTGATTAGTGTTCGTATACCGCGCTCATCCTGTGTCACGTTCTCCACTCCAAGTATCTTGCGATGCGGCAGTTCAGACTCTCCCAGCTGTTGAACCACGGCAACAGCAATCGGATCGGGCTTCAATAGTTGATATGTTATATGGTTATGCTTTCTATAACTCCATGAGATACTTACCAGATCGTTAGCATTGTGTATGCCTGGCAACGTTAGATATTTTGCCTGGTAACTGGCCGGATCATTCAACGTCGTGGGCAACGGCCATAAATTTCGCACCTCGTCGTTCACCTTGATGGGTTCTTCATCCGCTTCAGCTGTTTCCACATACTCGGGCGGTTGAAAGCTGCCTGTAAATGTGCTGCTGCTTAACATATTTCTGTTGGGATGTTCAGCTGCTTGTGCTGTAGATTTTGATTTGTTGTTTGTGGTTAGCTCATCAAAAAAACTGGGCGGATCGTTAGCGAAATATTCGCTTAAGCGACCGTTCGAGTTATTTGTCATTCCGTGTTTAATATGTGTTTATTGTTTTTCTCTTTTGCATGAATAAAATAATCGATAGCCCAGCCCATGTTGCAGAAAACGATAATAAAATACCAGTGACTAATCGATAAAATACTACTTGACCGTTTACCACTTAAAATACCAGTGACTAATCGATAAAATACCCCTTGACCGTTTATCGAACTACGTGGACTAGTAAATGATTTAAATTTGAAACGTTTTCGATTTATTGCAATTTTATTTAATTATTATTTTACAATACGAAAATCAAATTAATGTTTATATTACAAACTAAAAGTATATCATGTCATTTGATGACTTTGCATTTTTAACATAAAGTTTTATTTACAACTGTAGCGTCGACGCTTCCTACCACTCTCTCTCTCTCTCTCTCTTTCTCTTCATCTCCATCAGCAGCACCCTTTCAGCAATAGGCATCTCTCTCTCTACTGGCCATTGAAAATGGTTTCGGGATAATAGCTGGGAGCGTTGAACATGCGCGGGAAACCGTTGGCATCCAATTGACCCACAGGCAGCATTATATCACTGGAAAAGAACAACAAGAAAAAAAACAAATAAGTACATATGCAAGTGGTATGCGTGTGTGTGTGTGTTAGAGAGTGTATGCAATTTGACGCCTGTAAACGATCAAACACAGCGGGGCGTGCGGCAACAGGCGGGGCACATGAGGCACATGCTACACGCATGCGCGCTCCGTTTTAGGCATCATCGGGCACGAAACCCGGGACTGAGGCCCCGAAGAGGTCTATAAATATGCATAGGACCGTGCACAAGGAGCTGCAAAATTGGACATAAAACACGCTCAAGTGCTCTTTAGAAAAATGGCACCGCGCTGGACCTCACTGAATACCAAGTGGAACTGCCAAGGGAGGAGGAAGGGGAAGGGCACGGCGACGCAAGTGTTTTACGGTCACTTAAACGAATTTTTTAATGCCAATTTGAAAACAATTGAATTTTGTTCTCTTCTCTTTTTTAGAGTTTTACGAGTTATGTGGAAAACATATTGTAATTAGTTTTGAGCTATGCGAGAATTATTGTTATATACACATACATACATGTACATACATACATACAATATGAATTGTTAGAAACAATATAATCATATATATCCAGAATATCATATGTATCCAGAAATAATAATTAAATAATGTACTTTTATAGTTTGTCTAGTTATTCTCTTTTCAATGTGCACGCACTCGTTGTCTAAAAGCAACTAACCTCAATCCACAACGTTGCAAAGCGAACGCAGGCAGAAAAGACAAATTCCTCAATTCTGAAATTGTCTCGTTATCCTCGTTATATATGCATTAGCATATCAATGATACTTTTGCATATGTCCAGATATGGTCATGTTTAATGCATACTTATGTGTACAATGATGTTCATTAATATATGGACATTTAAAGCAAGAATGGTATATAGAACACTGGAAACTATTTCCCTTTTTCTAAAAAACTTACGGTCTTTGCTGCGGAGTGCGATCCCGTTGCCGGCGATTCTTGAACCAGTTGGAGACCTGCGTCAGCGTCAGGCCCGTCTTCTTGGCTAGCGTCTTCTTCTCATCGGGCGTGGGATAGCGATTGGTTAGATAGCAATCCTTAAGGGCATTACGTGACTTCTCCTTAAAGCAATACACAGTCTCCTCGCCATCCCAAATGGTCTTTGGCAGCGGATACTTCTTGCGCAGTCGATACTTGTCCACAGCGCCCAGAGGACGACCACGCACTTTCTCGGCCTCCTTGTAGTGCGCCTTGAACCACAAGCTCTGCAGATCCACATGGTACTTCATGCTGAAACAGTGCGTCTCCAGCAGGCTGTAGAGTTCATGGAACTGCCCCAGGTTGTAGGCAACCATTGCGCGGGCACGCAGCACACTCTCATTTGTCTTGAAGAATTCGCTGGGTGGCAGACTGCACAGGAAGTTCGTGAGCTTCTCAATGTCACCCTTCTGCTGCAGTGCCTCGCACATGCATTGAATCTGCAGCGAAAGCGAGAGAGAGAGAAGAGTTGAGTAAAGATACAGAGAAAGGATCTCCTTTAGTTAGTTCCCCCTCACCTGATCCGTGGAGAACTGTAACATTTTGGCATCGATGGGGAAACTGCCCACGGCAGACATATTGTGAGCAGCGGTAAGATTTGAAATCAGATGCCCACCGCTGGAGGCGCCAGTGCCAGCCAGTCCCGTTGTGTGAGCACGCTGCATTCCCGCACAGAGGGCATCCGTCTTGTTGGTGGTGTTGCCATTGAGATCGCTCAGGCTGCTGGTGCCGTTCTCGAAGATAATACTATTCAGTGTGGGATAGTGTGTGGGCGTGGTTGCCGCTGTGGGAGGCGGCGACTTGTCGTAGTCGTTGGTTATGTCCTGAAAACGGCGCTCGATCATGTCCTTCTCACTCGCCTCATATGGCGCAAATTTATCCAATTGCAAAACTGTTTTGCACGAAATATTGCCGCGATAGCCTTAATGGGGGAGGGGAAGGGAATTATATATATGTATGTATTTTATATGTATATATGTATATTTTATATTATATTATATATTATTTATCACGTGAGAATCAATTTTTGAGGTTTCTGTTTATGTTTTTTTTATGGAAATTCATTCTCACGTGCCACTTTGCTGTTCTGCATATAATTACTACATACCCCCCTAAAAAGAACTCTCCCCCCCATCCCAACGCGAATGCATGTGACTAATCAAATTCTGCACATGAGCAGCGCTTCTCCTTCTTCTTCTTCTGTCTTTCGACACCTCAGACCTCAGACTTCAGACGGAGCATAATATCATATTGAGCAGAAAGAGACATAAAGTAAATATATACAACGACATGTGATATATGCAAATATACATAAATGTAGCTATGTATGTATGTATATACATATCTGTAAATAATTGCATAAATAATGCTATGTAAATACTATTAAACAAAAGTTTTTGCATTGTTATTGAGTAGAAAGTACACTTAGAAATATCAATAAGTTCATAGAGATCAGGCAACTCTCTCAATGTGCCAATATTCACTTTCAAAAGATATCAAGCTGTTTAATTTATCGATGTCCTTTCAATCATCGTTAAATCCTTCTCTTTCGATCGTTAGCTGTCAAGCACATAACACCTGCCGCTCCGTTACTTTTTAATTCTTTTACATTTAATCATATTCAAATAACAATTATAACTAGTTACTAATCCCTCTATTTTCTTGCAGTGTATATTTCGCTACATCAATTTGCCAAGTCTAAAAAATGTGTAATCTTCAGCAAAAACAAAAAAAAAAACAAAACATAAAATAAAACGATAGTCCGTCTCAGGCTTTAATTGTTTATGCAGCGCCTCATTGACGCCTGTTGCAAGTAATACGATCTGAACGCCATTCTACATAGATAATTATATCGAATATTTGTCATTGATAAGACCGGACTGTATAAATGGAATCTATATAGAGAATGGCTTACCAGCATTTGGCAGAAATAGCGAACCGTAGGCCATGGGTGAACTGATGTTATCGTGTTGCACGGCCGAGTGATCCGATGAGGTGCCGGCGGAACTGGTCGAGTCCAAGTCCCCATTGATTGAGACTGATAAATTTGTGCTGTCCATGTTTTTTTCAAACATATCTATGGCGAGGAAACACTTCAGTTTCGACGGCACTTAAATGGTTTTTATTTTGGCCGCAATTATTTATTGATTGTTTTTGATCAGTATTTTAAACTCATCAATTAAATACACGAAAATGTCATAGCTCATTGAATAATTTTACACATAATAACGGCACATTTATTACTTTCGAATATTTATTTTATATGTTATAATATTATTTAACAATTTGTTCCGTTATTATTAAATATATTTTTCAAATATTTCTGTTATATTTATTAACAATCTTTTCTGTTATTCATATTTATTATTTTCGAATATTTATTTGATTATTTTTATTAACAACTTGTTCCGTTCTTCTGCGTCAACTCGACGCTTTCGCTTTTCAAACACAACTGCAAGTGGCAGAGAGAGCTGGCAGCGAGGCGGCAGCGCGGCAGCAGAGGCGACGAATGAATATGAACTGCATTCAAGGCTGAGGCACAGCGATGCCTGCGGCCTGGAACGTTTGGAAATGAAACGGTTGGTAAGGCCGGCTGTATGTATGTGTCTGTGTGTTTGCCTGTGCGTGAGTACGCTAATTAGGGGTGGTTTATTCGCAGTGCTTCGTCCTGTCCGAGAGTGGGCGTTGCCAGACGCCATTTTGAAATGCCAATAAGAACTCACAGACGGACACACACACAAATATGGTAGGTTAGGGAATGTTATCTAACATAAAGTTTCAATTGCATCCATACAAACACACAGACACATGCTTGCATGTATGTTAGTTGTGCAATGTTAACTAACACTTAACAGTTTCAATTGAAAACATTATGACCTCATTCCGGCCGAGAGTATCTAATGAATGCCGTGTGCAGTTCGCAGAATTTACATCAGATTTCTCTGGCATTGCTTAATGCCATTTTGTTCTTGTAGAGTTTGCATATAAAATCACTCGTTAAAGTCACCAAAAACTCGCTGCAATTTGATGCCCCAGAAGCCACAACAGGCAACAAACTAAGCAGTCTTTCTCCCTCTCTCTCTCTCTCTGTGTCTTTTTCTCTCTATAAAATAAAATAAAATGATTGTTGCTTCTGCCTGTCATCTAATGGCATCAAATTTCAATTACAGAATGTTCCTCTCCTCTCATTCTCATTGACAGACATTCACAGGGGCATTCAAATCGCAGTGCGCCACTCGAATCTGGCATGGTGTGATCAAATAGTGACATGACAAAGGTGACAACAGCAGCAAATCCACAAAAAGGCTAAACAATGGTTGCCCTGGCAGCTCTGGCAGGGAGAGAGCACCTTTTATAGCTGTTTGTTGTTGTTGAAAAGAATTCATTAAGCATCAAATTAGGAGGGTTGACAATTTCGTCACACTACCGAATCTCAGTCCAGGTCACAGGGACACACACACACACAAACACAAGGGAGATTTCAATTTGTCACAGCATCAGTTCGCACCTATACGATATTGGGGGAAGCTGTGATGTAAAGCTGTCTGGGCGTTGCCAATGCGCCGCAGGTGCGCCTATCGATAACGATAGTCGACGACTAATTAAAAGCTTAACAGAGGTATCCTGCTCCTGCTTCTGTTGTTGCTCCTGTTGCTGTCCATGCCACCCTGTGCGTACGCCCGCCCTCTAATTGACCGCAAAAAAGCCCTGTAATCGCATTAGGGCAATTTTACTTATTTGCCTACACACACACAATCACGTGTCAGGACTTATCTGCTTCAATAGCAACAACTAATACTGTATAAGCTCTCCAGCAATGCGAAGCACAGCGACGCGCTTTGATTCCCACACTATCATGTTTTGCTTGGCTTTGCAGATTTTTTCCTGAGTTTTCCTGGTGTCCGGTTCGCAATACTGCAGTCTGCTGTGCGCACTCGAATGCAAGCGCATTTAAGTGGGAATAGAGGATATCTTTTTTAGGCAAGATATGATGCAATTTTGTGCGTATGATGCAGAAATCTTGAGAAACTACACTTCAGTTTATCTTATTTCAGAAATTTGGCATTAAGTTTCCCTAGAAACCAAAGCAAATCTATCGGCAATACGATATCTTTCACTCAACTGCTCATTTTCATATCCAAAACGTTTTACTCATAACTTCTTACATAATACTTACTCCCGTCGGGCCATTGTTCATTCTCGAGTGCACACAAATTGCTTAACTTCTGGCAAAAAGAAAGAAGAAAGAAAAGCAAACGTCATTGCTGGCTCATCCACAGCAGTTTTCAGAACAAGAACATAACCTGTAAGCGTTAATCTCCTGGCCTAATAGCCCAGAAAATGTAGAGCAACAAGCGATGTGGCAAGCCCACCAAACAGCTTAACAGCTGTAATCCTAAAATTCCCAACAAAAGTGTCTGCAAAGTGTCCTCCGATTCTTTCTCTGTCTGTCTGCCATTCATGAGTCTGATCCTTTATTCCTTTATCCGCTTGTCGATCGCACAATAATGGGCAAACTAAGGGGCAACTCTATTGTCTGAGAGTGCACATGTGTGTGTGTATGTAAGTGTAGGTGTAGGGGAGGTTGGCAGTGTTGCGTCTGCATCGAAAGTAAATGATTTTCGCACCTTGTCGTCAATTGTTCAATAGAAATGTTGGAAATTAGAGAAACGCGAGAGATTTCTGTGTACTATTTATAGAGCAAGCGGTAAGGCAAGATCTAGCACTAATTAATAATATTCAGTTTACAATTCTCCTAGAAAAGTTCTACCAATTAGTAACGGAAATCAATCAATGATGAGCGCTCTCACTTTTCCAACATTAATTTCAAACATATGTCGGGAAAACTTTTTTGCAGCTAATTGGATGCACCCGCCAAAAGGGTTGCTGTGCGTGTGTGTGTTTCGGTGTGGGCGTTGTTGTCAATGATTGTGCGCTGTAAAACGATCCTTAGTTCGTGGTCTACACACACACAACAATCTCATTAATTCCCATTAACGAAGCTTCCTGACTGCGTCGCCTCGCCTAGCCCAGCTTGGTGTCCACTTACCCAAATCACAAATAAAAGTTCTCTCTATATTTACTACATAAACTATTTGTATACATTGCAAGAGATCCGAGTTTGTTTTTATTGTAGTCGTACACTCTGCAGTCCATTGGCTTGTGTACCACTTTGAATGGGTTTACTTTACTTCGTTTCTTTTTGCAAAGAATTTCATTGATGAGAAAAACAGCAATAGCTAATCCTTTGATAAATATCAATTCTAGATCTTCCAAATATTGTATCTGATTGGGGAATTCTTCATAAATTCTATTGAAGAAAAGAAGGTAAAGAAACGGCAGCTGATACTGCGAGATAATTTTAGATGGTCAAATAATTTCCTAGACTTGCAGACCGGATGTAGTTCGGCTGTAGTTTTGAAGTGATTATATCTATTTGGATTGTACCTTGTAGCACATTTAACTGCAGCTAAGATTTATATAACACTTATATATTCATTAGTATTTGTACTTTGTGGCAACCGAAAAAGTACGTAGCAGGGAGAAGCAGGCGTGGCAGACCCTATAAAGTAAATATATTTTCAATCACCATCAACAGCCGAATCAATTTGGCCATGTCCGTCCGTTTGACCGACTGTCTGTCCGTCTCAGAGATTATAAGTGGTACGACTACAAAATTTAGAGGCAATGTGTCTTTATAATCAAGTATGTTTTTATACTCTTCCACGCCCTCTTCCGCAGCCGTAAATCAATGAACGTATTTTTAATAATATAATGAAACTTAAATAAAATTTTAAGGTGCATACTGATTTAATACAAACTACACTAAACACAGAAGTTCCATATTCAAGAAATTGTTTTGATGGACGGTTGCGTAGTGGGTGTATAACAATATAGCACACACATGCTTGCTTTATATTAATGAAAGAAATTGCCCGAGAAATTCCCCAAGGAATTCCCCAATGTTGTTGTTTTTTACGACTTTATTAATGCAAATTAAAAATGAAAATAAGTAAAATAAATTCCCCAAAGCGAATAAAATATATTTTGTTTGTTGTTATTAATCAGTTATATTTTAACGACAAATTAAAAATTATTAAGCATGACCAGCATGCTCTCCAGGGATTTAATTATTCGCTTTAAAACAATCACATAGTTGGGCATATGTTGTTGGTAGCATCCCCCTTTGGGTTGCCGTGGCCGCAAAATGAGCAAATAAATCATAAATGTTTCATTCAATGTAATTGAGCGCGCAGTAACGCACCCTGAACAACACCAGGAACCCGAAGCCGAACCCGAACCCCGCAAACAGGACCACGAAACCGGGCCCAGGTTGTCGTTATGCCAACAGTGAGAATGAGAGAAAGATAGATAGAGAGAGAGAGAGACAGAGAAAGGGAGCTGTAACACGATATGGTTTGTATATATCTACGCAAGATTGTGTAGCATCAAGGTAGGCACAATATACATACAGATAATCCTTGGGAGAACACTTGGGTAACTCGGGGTTGCTGCAATAAGCTCCTCCCATTTGACAGCATTTGGAACACAGTGGGAAATGAAACAGGCAAAGGGAAAGGGTAATGAACGAAACTTCTTCTTTTAAAACAATTTGATAGAACAGTGCGAAATGTGAATTGAGATTGAATGAAATATCCTAGACATCCTTGGCCAGACGACGTACATTGCGATAGTTGACATTGACGAAACGCAGACTGCCCGCCAGAATGGCCAGTGGCTTGATGAAGTTACTCAATGTGTCCGCCACGGGCTCCAGAATATCGCGCATAGAGCACATGACATTGTAGAGAAAGATCATTGGCGGCTGGAGGAATCCATTGAAGATCACTGTCAGCGCCGGCTTGACCATATAATCTGAGGTCATGTGCAGCAGCCCGACAATCAGAGTGTTGACCAGGGAATACAAGGCGAAACGATACGACTGGAGTACAAAAGACACCAGGAAGGCGACTCCAATGTGAAGTAAGCCAAAGAACTCCGCCCAGAAGTGAGTAGCATATGTGGTCGCACGGTCTGCCAACACGATGGAGTTTATCTTCGGATGGGTATCCGTTGTGGTCAGATAATCTGCACAGCCATGCTCGAAGGGATAGATGCCTATGCAGGTGTGACGAACTGCCGCCTTCTTGTTCCACCTCGGAGAGGGAAGATCATCAATGATATTCTGCGCATGCTGTGGCTGACACTTGCACATGTTGTCCAGGGAGGCGAAGATGCGTGCAAAGAAACCAGAACGCTTTGGCTCCAAATCCCTTGGCTGCTTCCACTCATGCTCCTGTCTTGGCTGTTGTTGTTGTTTATTTTTACTCGATCTCTTGCGCGGAGGCACTGGAAAGCGGGGGCGCTTGCTCTTGCTGGCATAACGCTGAAATTCAATGCGATTTGGCTTCAGCACTGGCTTCTCCGGCTCCGCGTGCATCTCATAGAGCACACGCGGCGGACTAGATACCGAGGTGGTCGTATCGCCGTTAAGCACCTCATTATGCAGCATATTGTATTGAGATTTTGACTTCTCAAACATTTCCGAATCCGTCGAGGTGCTCAGTTGGGGTAGCAGTTTCTTCAAAGGCGATTGCAGTTTGGCCGTCACTCCTACATGATGTACCTCCACCTCAATCAATTGTGAGTGGGAGTGCAATGAGGTAAGATCCCCAATATCAGACATAATACTTTTTACAACAACCCTGACAGCCAAAGCTTGGATAGTAAATAGAAAATATACAGAAAAGTAAGCAACATTATATCATAATACGTTTGTTCTTTGATCAGTAACTTGTCCTAAATTTAAAACATAACAAAAACGTAAGTTATTTTTACTTTTTCGTTTTGCGAACACTGGTTCCATTTAACATAATGTTATGTGGGCGTACACTGTAAATGACATCTCTTATCGATAATTTTTATTGTTATCGAGTTGCATTAGCATTGGGCAAGTTATCAAAAGATAGAGAGAAGGGAATACATATTTGGAAAAATTTCGTTAAAACTGTTTCGTTCTTCTATTTAACATAATGTTAAGTACGCGCGCACTGTTTACGCGAGCCGTTATCGATAGTTCTTCTTTGTATCGAGTTGCATTAGCTTTTGGCAAGTTGTCAAGTAACAGTGGGAGAGGAATAAACATTTGGTCCGGAATCGGAGAAATTTCCAACAGTAATTAATAATTTGTGATTTACCTATCATTTAACACCAATAGTACACTCAGGGCTAACGCACAATGCATTACGCATCATCATACCTTTCATCAGCTTGGAAATATGTTGCCAACAAAACCGAATTGCAAGTCTCATCCGTTTATCTGCGAGGTTCGTCAAAATTAGCTGCGAGGGGCAACAAGGCGGCCATTGTGTCTGGTGCTGGATCAGTAAAGCAGTTTCTGGGTGTCCACTTATGTCGCGTTAATTGTAATCTATATTGCCTATATTGCATAGTCATTTAGTATATGTACTATTTGTTGTTATATCGTCATATCTGTGTATTTCCTAATTGTTTGTCTTGCCATTATTTGTTTCAGTCCGTTGACTTTGTGATGTGCCGTTAACTGAACCGTTCTTTTAACTTCTCTGCTCCCCTTCTTCGCAGCACAAAAATTGCATACCGTCGGCATTAGAGGCATGCATAGCACACCGAGCGAAGTGAAGCTTCAGAGCATGATCGTGAAGGTCTTGCCTGCTCTGCAAGACAACTATATGTATTTAATCATTGACCCCCGGTCTGGCGAAGCTGGTGTGGTCGATCCCGTTGACCCTGATCTGGTCATGAAGGTCGTGGAGGAGGAGAAGATCCATCTCGTCAACATACTGACCACCCATCATCATTGGGATCATGCTGGGGGTAATGACAAACTTAAGAGACTCTGGCGAGGAGGAGATAAACTGCGAGTTATCGGTGGCGACGAGAGAATCAGCGGATTGAACACCTTGGTGCGGCACAATGACATTCATGAAATTGGTCGGCTCAAAGTGCGCTGCCTTGCTACACCCTGTCATACTACTGGACACTTCTGCTATTATGTAACGCCTTATGATGGCCCAAAGGAGGGTTGCATATTCACGGGGGATACCCTCTTCTCGGCTGGTTGTGGACGTTTCTTTGAGGGCAGCCCCGCACAAATGTACGAAGCCCTGTATACCAAGCTGGGCAACTTGCCGGATGATACAAAGGTGTTCTGCGGGCACGAGTACACTATGCAGAACTTGAACTTTGCCCTCCATGTTGACCCGGACAATCAGGCTGTGAAGGATCGCATCGAACTTACCAAGTTGATTCGTTCCACAAAAGATCCCACTGTACCCACAACAATTGGTGATGAGAAGACGTGGAATCCATTTATGCGTGTACATGAGGACGTTGTGATGCGGCATGTCGGTTGTGATTATGATCCTATTCTAGCCATGGGACTGTTACGCAAGGAAAAGGATAATTTCAAAGCTTAAATTAAATTTCGCATTAAATAAATGAGTTTGAACATTAAAATTTTGCTATTATTGCAATGTTCGAAGTATCGATTGAAATTTACAAATATCGATAAAAATGTTACTGGCGCAAAAAAATACTGATGCCAATTGATGCAAAATACCAATGCCTATCGATATTTTGAGAAACAGAACTGTCAGTCAGTTGCATCCACAAGAGAACAACAACAGAAGGTTGCGGAATTATTTATTTATATTTTACTTCGCATTACTTTAATTAATGGACCAGCTAAAGGGCTTACTTAAGGCCTACGAGGCGTGGGTGGCCAAGAATCCCGATGTAGTCGGTGATTTTGAGACAACGGCCAAGTGGGTATCATACTTTGTAGCAGGTAAATTTGTTTTCTTACATTTTTGATAAGAAACTCAATTTTGATGATGCAATTACAATTTAGGTAGAATATCCAACTCAAATGTGCTTTCCGAGCTGGTGTATACATTGTCCAATATGCTGGTCTTCTACAACGATCGCATCATCGACACGGCACGCGGTGCCAGCGAGAACTCTGTGCTCCGACTGCAGACCGGCCTTTGCTATCGTCTAAAGGTCACTCTGACGACGCTCGAGTATTGTGAGGTGTTTATTGAGATATCAGCACGTCGTCTGTTTGGACAGACCGGCAAATGGCTGGTGATTGCTCTAATACAGATTGCCAAGGCAGCTGGAAGACTGTTTCTACTGAAGCACTCCACTTCAGATATCATCACATCTCCACCAATTCCATCCCTCAATCGACGCATGCTGAGCAAACAGCGGAAGGCAGAAGCAGCATCGGTGGTCGCCGATAGCAACCTGTCACAATCGGAACATTCCATAACATTCCAGCTAAAGCGATCGGGTCGCCTTATACGCAAGGTTGAAGGTGCACCACCCATACAATATCGTGACTTTAAACTACACGTGGATAGCGCGGATGCGTCCAAGACACAAATCCCCCGCGAGCTGCTGCGGGCCGAGTACTTATACATTGCCAAACCCCTCATCCACTTGGCCACCATGGGCATGTTCGGGCAGCGCAGCTGGAAGCAGTACATGATCGCCTTGTCGATTGATCTGTACAGCGTGCATGTCTACCGTCAACATCGTCACCTGATGTCCAAGCAGCAGAAGATGGAGCTGAGCAGGCGCTGCATTAATCTGTTGTACTATCTGGCCCGTTCGCCCTTCTATGATACCTACAGTCGCACTCGAATCGAACGAATTTTGGGCTTTGTGGCACAGAATGTGCCCATTGCCAAGTTACTCGCAGGGCCCCTCAAGGAATACGTACCACAGTGGCAGAGCACCTACTTCTACTTGTGGTCCACCTAAGGCAGGCACCCCCACTCTCTTATTCCCCCCACTATCTTTAGGTATATAGTATTGCGTTGTAGATTAAGCATAAAGTTGTAAATGGATCGGGAATAATAAAATGATAAAGTACCTTACGGATTTCTCGGACCTTCGCTCTGATAACGATTGTATAGTATTGAGGTTTTAATTCTTGTGTAATTTGTGAATTTGTATGGCTTTTAAATTATATTTGGAACAATATTTGTACACATACATTAAACGATATCTGTTGTTCTCTTTCATCTTGTTGTTGGTTTTAAACTTACATACTATATTCTATACATAACAATTACGCAAAATTGGCTAAACATCTGTAGACAACACTCAGAAATCTGTCTCTGTCTCAGAACTTTAGGCTAAAGCCCGGTCCCATGGCCAGCTGGCGTTGCGTGAGGCCGGCATTAAGTACGAATCCGGTGCTGGCCGCCGCTGTTGCACCGCTCTTCTTGTTCCCCGTTATAATGCCCGAGGCAAGCTTGGCACCTACACCTCCTGCTGCTGCACCCGTTGCTGCAATGGGTTCATCCCGTCCCAGCTGCTTGAACTGCGAGCCACCGGATGGAGGTTTCGGGGATGAGGCCTGCGCCTTACGTGCGCCCAACTCACTCTTGGCCGGCCAAGTTGGAAACATAGATGGATCGATGGGTAGGGGTAGCTCCTTAAAGTAGCCGTGTTTAAGCGCCGCATCAGCAGTCAGTCTTTGTTTGGGATCGTACGTAAGCAGGCCCTGCAGCAGCCCCAGACCCGCATCAGAGGTTTTGTCCTGGAAATGTTTGCGCAACTGCGACACCGGATAATCGGTGAACTGTGAGTTCTGGCTTAACATGTTCTTCACAGCCGGCAGCTCCAAGTAGCCAGGCCAGATCTTCTCGTTGGGTGTGCCCAATTCCTTTAAAAAGTAAAAACAGATTAGAAAATGTTAAGGTATTGTCAACTAGATTAATTTACTTACCTTAAAAATGCGATTAAGCTCATCGATCTCCGATTTGCCCGGGAACAGCGGTGCCATTTGTAAGAACTCGGCAAAGATGCAACCCACTGACCAGACATCAATGGGAGTCGAGTATTCGGGGGAGCAGAGCAGCAGCTCGGGGGCACGGTACCAAAGGGTGACGACCAACGAAGTGTACTTCTTCAGTGGAGAACCATATTCACGTGCCAATCCAAAGTCGCCGACCTTGAGGATGCCCTTGTGTGATAGCAACAGGTTGGATGTCTTCAGGTCACGGTGAAGGATCCAGTTGTCATGCAGATGAGCAACGGCAAGCAGCAGCTGCTGAGCCAGGCACTTGACCTCGCCGGGAAAGAAGCTCTGCTTGCGCTGTTTCATCGTCTCCATGAGAGACTTCAGATCATGCTCAACATAGTCCATCACTATGTAGATCTTATCCATGTTCGAGCCAATGACAATCTCACGCACAGTCACGATATTCGGATGTTGACCTTTGAGTAACGTATTGATCTCACGCAACGATGTTATGGGGAATCCTTCCTTTTCCTTCTCCATCTTCAGACGCTTGAGAGCGACTATTTCGTTGGTGCGCTTATCCTTGGCACGATAGACCACACCGTAGGTGCCCTCTTCGATGCGATTGAGATGTTGGAACTCTTCAACCGAACGACATCCCTGCACACCGGGATAATAGTTGGGCAACGGTATGCCCTTGTCATCGCATGGCGGCAGATCCTCCAATGCCAACTTCTTAGCGGCACTTGTCTCCGCCGCTTCCAATTGTTCCTGCTGCTCCTGCACCGCCGCCTTGTCAGGAGCGTCCTCCTCGCTGTGCGTGCTACTGCTGCGTGACCGCTGCTGCCTGTTCCGCTCCCGCTCCAAGCTGCTCGTTGGTGAACGCGATCGTGAACGAGTGCGACTTCGACTCCGACTGCTGTGACTACGACTACGACGACTATGGCGACTGTGGTTGCTATTGCTGCTGGCGCTACGTTGTGATCTCTGCGAACTGGCTGAACGGGAGCGTGGCGGCCTTTGCTTGGGCGACTTGTACAGATCACCCACGCTCAGTGGACTATCTGGCAGGGGTACATCGTCGTCATCATCCTCGTGCTTGTGCTTTCGCTTACTTCTCTCCTTCTTATGTCCCTCACTCTGCTCGCTATCAGCCGAAGCGGCACTGCCCGTGTCGTCTTCACTGCCATCGCTCTCCTCCTCATCCTCATCTGATTCACTCTCGTTGCTCTCTTCACTCTCATCCTCATCCTCATCCTGCTCGTTGGTTTCCTCGTTTGTTGTTCCCTGCTGCTTGCTGCGTTTCCTGCGCTCATGGTGGTGGTGTGCATGCTCCTTCTTCTGCGCGTGCTTCCTTTTGACTATGTTCAAGCCGGCAGTGACACTTGCTGCCACCGTGCTAGGACTGAGTGCATCGCTATGCTCATTACGCTCTCTTTGCAGCTGCTCGCGACGTGCCTCCAGCTCTTCTCGTGCTATCTGCTTGCGCAGACTCTTCTCCCGCTCTGCCGCCAAGATCTTCTCCCTGCGTGCCAGCAGCTCCGGATCATTGGAAGTGTGCCGTTGTACGACGGCCTCCGCTTCGGCGCGTCTAGAATGTTTGCTGCTACTGCGATGTAGCTGATGTTGTTGTTGCGCCGCACTTGTTGCCACTGATAGCTGCTCGGGACTGTCCAGCAAATCGATGACTTGTTCTTGATGTCGCACTTTGTGGCTGTGACTGCCTCGTCTAGACTCACGCTCCTTGCGCCGGCTATGCGAGTGCTGCTGCTGTTGCTGCAACTGCTGCTGCTCGTAGTTCTCCTCCACCTCATAGTCCTTCACATATTTGTGCCGTTTGCTCAGCAGACGTGAGCGCAGATCCTGCTCAAGACTCTCAGCATCCTTGGTCTGCTCATAACCATGTTTGCTGGCATGTTTACGTGACGAAGGCTGCTCTACCTCCATGTAATCCACATGACGACTGCTGTGATAGTAATCGGCACGTGATCCACCACGTGATAAGCTCATTAGTTGTTGCTGCTGCTGCTGCTGTTGCTGCTGATGATGGTGATGATGCGCATGCGCATGTGCATAGCTCTGTGGCAGTGGCAGCTGTGCCTGTGGCTGGTAATGATAGGCATGACTTAGATGATGCTTGGCCCTTTCACTGCGATGCTGGTGATGCTGATGATAACGTTGATCCACCATTTCCACATCACGTGCACCACCAGCTCCTCGATAATCATAACGATGATCACGTTCCCGTTCTCTGTCCCGTTCCCTCTTCAGCTCGACGCTCTCCTTGTGTCGTCGATCGCGGGAATGTTTCTTCTTCTCACGGCGCGTGCTTGCCGCATCTCCTCCTCGTCCTCCCTGACTACTGGCTGCCTGTGGTGGCTGAATGTACAATGCATCTGCGTCGTGTTCATCATCATCATTGCCGCTAAAATCAAAAACAAAACAAAAATATGATTTTTACCAGTATATAACGACGCCTTATTGGTATATTATGATCGAAGACGAATCGAGATTTTAATCCCCCGAAGCTTCCCATTGACTGCGAGGCGCGCTCTGGTTGTTCTAGTTGTGCTTGTTCATGTTGTTGTTTATACGTTGCCTTGCTGCAGTTGACTTTGAGTCGTTGATTACATTTTACGTTGCCCAAATCGGCTTCAAAACTCAAGAAGTCACATTGGAAGTGCTGCTTCATTATTTGGGTGGAAATTCGATTATAATAAGTACATATATATCAAAATAATACTCAGTGTAGTATATAACAAGAATGGCAAATAATACTGTGACTAAATCAAACTTGTTTCTACACCAGTGGATCCTTGAATAATACGCCTAGTGTTCTTACCTTTTAAACTAACTTAGCTTTGGGTATTGGGAAGATGTACATTTAAGGATATTAGTATTATTATTATAGGTATTATATTATATAAGCTTAACAAAGGTACTTCTCTTACTAATTTAATGTTTTAACAGGTTTGTATTAAGGTTCTTTTTCTGTATAATCTGCATATATTACTGCATACATATATGTATCATATATTCCCTTGGTAAATGATCCTTTGCATGTTAGGAAAAACAAACAACATCATTATAGATATATTTGATTGATTGGGCAGATTATAAAGATCAGTTTGGCATTATTCAAGGCTCCACACGTGTGTATTCAGTTAACTTACTTACCTGGGTAAGTAAGGGCCAACGCCTTAATAACAATAACAATATGGTTAATTAGCTTAACAATTCCATTGCGAGCATATTATTGAGAGTTGAATTCCGAAGGGCTGTAAAATGTAAACTTACGACTCAGCAAACTCAGCTAGAAAGATACGATTGTGGGGACAAAAGACACAAAGATAGATGCATATATATATACATAGATCTCTATACGTAGTATATAGATAACAGGACTTTGAAAGGCATTAGCAATGTTATTGAACAGAAATTTTAGTTTCGATTTACCGCCAGCATTGACATCTTTATCTCACTCTCTCTCTTTCTCTCCCTCTCTCTCATTAAATTAGACCTTCGCTTGATTATTCTCATATTGCATTGTGTCTCTGAGGAGGGTGGGGGCGGCCCGGAGGGAGGGCGGTTCTGTTCCTGGGGCCAGTTGTTTTTGCTGCCGATTAGATATATTCGCCTTGAGCTGCTGGGCACACACAGATTAAATTTGATTTTCTTGCGTTCGGCAGTTTATAATTATTTATTTTTTTTTGTTTGTATTTTTTTAATTTGATACTTTTATTTTGGTTTGTTTGTTTTTGTAAAGTTTTAGTTTTAGTTGTTGGCCATCGCGCGCCTCGGTCATTTTGGGACAAGTACACACTTTTTGGCCTATTTGCAATGAAAAAACTCAAGTCAATTAAACGGTACATATGCATAAATAATGGTAATGTTGTCAATAAATTGGATTTTTTGTTGTTATTATTTAACAGTTGGTAGGCAATATACATATGTTTCTATATAGTACATTATAAGAAGCGTAAGGAGGATTTCTTGGTGGTACAGGGTGATTCACGGTTGAATGATCTACAGGTTGTGCCCCCCATCTCGCTCTCTCTCTCTCTTTCTCTCTGCGCACCTGCGACGTTACAGAACACATGTTTTGGTTTTGCGATAAGCATTTAAATAACCCGACTATATAATCATAGCCAAATATACAGTTATTTTATTTCACTGTGGTACTTCATGTGACGTTACAAATGTTCTGAGTTCTTTGCGGACAAACTGCGGATCATTCAATCGTATGAGAAGGTGTTTGATTGGTTTCGTTTTTTCTGTTTATGTTATTCGTAAATTATTATCACAAAATAACGTTTTCAAATAGAAGATTATAGAATGGTTTTTTTTGGATGATGCCGCACTTGATACACACCACACACATACTGGATACGCGCGCATGCATATGAATGTATTTGTGTGTCGTGTGTGTTTATGCATGTGTGCGTGTTTGTATGTGTATGCAGCAACAATTTGACGTGCGTTTAGTATTATATATATTATTTTTTATACACACCTGATATAGTGTCCGTCGTTGGGGCTGCGCAACTGGCCATCTTCACTACCAGAGGTATTGACCATTGTTGTTGCGCTTGAATTTGTGTGTAGGTAATATAATTAATTAATGGTTGACTTCGCTTCTCTCTCTCTCTCTCTCTCTTTCTCTTTCTCTGATGCTGCCTCTTCTCCTTTCGTCTTGTTAGAGCTGCTGATTCACCAGTAATTTTAAGCAGCCCGAATGCAATGTTTATGCATCCGTAATGTCCAGAGTATTGAGGCGCGCTTGTGGTGCATTTATTTAACCTTGCTTAGTTTTTCGGTGGAATTTTACGTTTTAATTTTATAAAAATAATGACAAACGTTTGCAATAGCACAAACGTTTTTTTCTCAGTCGCCCAGGGCTGCAAACGACAGGAAAAAATGGCGTCTGACCGGCGTTGCCAGATCGTCTCAATTGCTCAAATCAAACAGCTGTAGTCGCAGCTGACTACGTTTTTGTTGTTATTGTTCTTGGTTATGACTTTCTTAACACATTTAGGATTATTTATTAAATAAAATAATACAAAAAAACAGCAATGCTCTTGTTGGGGTTCACGCGACGCTTGCGTCCCAGTGCTTGTGCTATATATCGGTGTGTAAACACATTACCAAACAGTGAACCAGACACCGAAGTAAGTGCAACCGTGAAGCGAATCCGCCAGGAGCTGGCAAAGGACAAATTACAGTTAAAATGGCGGACGCCCATTGGAGATCGTCCAGAGGATTGGAATAGTAAGCTTAAACTGTTCTCCAATATGGAGCAAACATCGGATTTCATAGTGATGATGCAACGACCAATAAATCTAAACCCAAAGAGCATCAAAAAATGGTGGTCCAAAAGGCAGGAACGCATCGAGCGACACATGCAACAGTTCATACCCGAACGGCACAAGATATTGGGCGCCGAGCTGGCAGCGGCTCACTTTATACTCTATCGCGGAGGTGCCGCCAAGTTCCTTAACGATCAACGCTGGTATCGCGCCTCAGAGGACGGCGAGTTTAATTTGCCCAACAAATTCCATCCTGGCTATAAGGTGGAGGCTCTGCGATGCGATAATATGCAATTGTACTACGAGGGTCTGGAGAATGTACGATGTCTGGAACACCTGAAGTTTCTCTCGTTTCACAATGTGGAAACCTTTGACGATTGGTGCCTGGATCGTGTTTCTGGCGGGGAATATCCACGTCTCGAAGTACTGGATATATCCGGCACTCAGATCACACCAAAGGGACTCGCGTGTCTATACCGCCTGCCACAGTTGAAGCTGCTCATTGTGGACGATCCCAAGCAATCCCTGGAAATGGAACTAACTGCCAGCATATTGGAAACAGAAATGCCGCCACTCAAGATTGTTGCCGCCGACACTATACACAGTTCATAACATAATTTTTGTTGAAATATATAATTTAATATCACATTAATTTTATTGTGCTGGTTTACTTTTCATATATTCTGCTTTAATAGCCGCACGATCCTCAACTGGAGGCAGATAGGGCACGATTCCTTTGGCACGACGATCTCCACGCACTTTGTTCTGCAGACGATTCGAATGTATTCAAAATGTATTCGTTTTTAGGATTCCTGAAACTTACCCAGAACTCTTTGCAGTTATTGTAATTAACGAAGAAAATTTCGCACTTCTCCCTGTCGAAGTTGGTTTTGTTTAAACATTTGAACGATAACTCTTGTTCCTGCATAATAACGTGAATTTTATTATATTAACACAATGGGTTTTTGGTCTTCTTACCTTAAGACAGGGATTATCACGTTCGGCATTGTCATTGCGTGGCATAATTAAAGTATACTTATAAAATTAATTTGTAAACAAAGTAAACTTATAAAATTATGTAAAGTTATTCGATTTCGATAACATACCGGCACAGTGTTGCCAACTGAGCTTTTTTCCCGTCAAATTAACATTTTGGACGTCGCCAATAACGTAACATTGTTGCGAGAATTTTGAAACGAAGCAAAGACAAATTAAATTAAAAAGAAGTTGAATTGTTTAAAGTTGAATTAAACAATAAGGGTGAATGTATATTGTTAGCCAGATTGAGTAACATTTTGGTATTTGCACCGTAATTGAACTATGAAGAAAACCTTATGATTGCAAAAAGCTGAACAAGCAACACTGACACAAAAATGTGAGGAGCAGGTGCTGTTAGTATTTTCTGTGAGTTGGCAGTACCAAAACAAGAATTTTTATGTGTGTCACGAAGCAATCGATAGCTTTTGAAATGCAATTGTGTACCTGTTATGGCACTTGAATATTTCTGTTAAGAAGCTGTTAAGAAGTCATTTACAGCAGATTAGCAGCTGTTAAGTTCGAATTAGAGTTTCTCTGAATATTTTTATTATAAGAAAAACTTAAAAACGATTTTTTCAATTTGATATAAACATTGATTATAAGAAATTCAGAAAAAAGATAAGGTAAATTATTAAATAACTAATGGAGTCTTATCGATGACTATTTTTAATATAATTTAGTGTTCGCTGTTAATAACAGTAAAGCAACATGCGAAGGTTTGATATATTTGTTGATATATGTGTGCCTGTAACTTAACAGTTTGAGCACAACCGTGGCCAGAATTCGTCGTAGAAACGGCGCGGAGAACGTATTTTGCTTAATGCGCGGAGTTTTGACTTTAATTAAAATATAAATAATTAATTAATACTCAAATGAGTGCAATATCGAAATAAGCAACAATTGTATCAATAGGAAAGTTGAGAAAAGGCAAGGCAGCAGTGTTTCACAGTGTGTATGTGGAGGTGTTTGTTTCTGTTTCGTTTCGCTGTGAGTGCATGTGTGTGTGTGATGAGAGTGCGTTAAAAATAAAACGCCAAGAAGAAGCTGCGTGCAAAAAGTAGACGCCAAGAAAAATAAAAAAAAAGAATGTGCCCAAACAACCGAAGTGGAAGAAAAGAAAGTGTTTTTAATTTGTTTTCCGTTGTATTTTCAATACGATTATAATTATTTATGGTAAAGTAACAAAAGGCGAAAGTGCATTTTTACATGTAAAGTGCTGCAAAAGGTGAATATCGCGAGGGAAAATCATTTGCATTCTGCGACGACGAAACCAACGAATGAGGCTGTCAAAGCGTAATTGTAAAATTCCACTGTCTGGCGCAGGCAGGCAACAGTCGCAGCCGCAGTCGCAGTTGACGTCGCAGTCTGCGTTGGACACACACACACACACACGCGTACATACATATGTGCATATTATGTACGAATGCGTGTCTAAATATCTATATATAAAGAAAACATGAAGTTTTCTAAGGAAAATGTGTGCGAAATGATATATTAATAATTGTGTTTTGTGTATTATATATATTATTCTGTGCAGATAAGATTTACAAATAAACAAACGAAACTTCGTTCGAGCTGTTTAAACTTTATTCGGATTTGGGGAACGAGCGTCGATCGTGCAACACGCCGTGTAATGGATGCAACATCAATAATAACACAAGTTTCCCGTGATGATGAACAACTGAACGTCTATCCAAGCGACAAAGGAGGTAAGCAATAAGGACAACAACTGTACAAACAGACACACACACACACATGTTAAGAGAAACCCAATATGAGTCATCCGGCAGCCCAAACGGCGTCATAACAAAGACGCAATAAAAGAACTACTTAAAGGACACGAAGTTTGGACTGCCCACTGACCTTAAATATAGTATAGACCCCCCCATACACACACACGCTCACACAATGTACCCACCAGAGTTTCTTTCTCCCTTTGCCTCTCACTGCCTCACTAGCACTGTGTATTATTTATACACTTTTGTGCGCAGCTGTTTTCTTTCTGACTATTGTGAATGATCTAACCACTTGCTAGCTTCGCTTGCAACTGAGCACCACCTGTAATCAACTGTGACGTCATGCACTTTACCAAGTGCACGCAAACAGAAAGAATAATAAACGTTGAACAAATTGCTTTACGTATGTACAGTATAAATACCTTTGCATGTCCTAGCCAATTGAAAGAGAGGCAGAGGAAGAGAGCGGGAGACAGAGATAGAGGGGAAGGAGAGATGTGTAGATGGCGAGAGAACAATTGAAACCGCAATTAAATTGCACACTTTTACAATGCTGAATATTGGATAAAGGAATGGTGGAGAATGTTATAGGAAGGGGAGGGGAAGAAGGGGGAAAACCGGTATCGACAACGAAGTCAACGACGACTAGTTTTCGTTACAATAAAAAACACAAACAAACAAACAAACAATGCAACATACGAATAACAAAGCGTAACTTATAAAAAGCTTGAATGAAACAGTATAGATAGAGAGAAAGAGTAGGAGAGAGAGAGAGATAGAGCGCGTTTTCGTATTGAGTAAGAGAGTGGGATATTAAAAGTTGTATATAGTAGCATATGTATGGGTGTATGTACATACATATGTATATGTGCATGTTTGACTGTGCATGCACATATTTGTACGTATGCATGTATGAATGTGTTTTATTTCTGCTGCAACGGGGTGGGGCAGGAGTAAGAAAGACAAGCGAAGCGCCTTAAAGTAATAACAAAATTTAATCTAATCTGCGGTCGCAAAAAAAAAAGAAAACAGACGACAAATACACATTGCAAACACATACAGGCACAAGTAAATAAATACGTCTGTATGTATATATAGTGTATATGATGCATACATGTTTAAAGCTAAACAACAGTTGTGCGCTTAGGTGCTAATTGACATCCCTCTCTCTCTCTATCCCACTCTCGCTGCTTGCCTTGAACAGAGCTGCCAATTTAACTCAAACTTTAGCTCAAATATTTATCAATTATGCTTGTAGAAGGAGGGAGTCAAAGGGGGGCTGCCACTTCCGTGTGCATATCTGTATGTACGCCAGTGTTGCCACAATTTGAACGAAGAATATACATATGAGAAAAAGATGAATTCTATGGACTTACAATAAGAAAAAAACTGATTGTATTAAGTTTCGTGAATTAAAAAAGGCTATATAGAGCAATTTTTCTGATTTTATCCCGCAATTAAACTTCGAAAGAACCCAGATTTGACAGAAAAAAAGTTATACTGGCAACACTGATGTGCGCACAGTGCGCGCAAGTTAATTAGAATCACTTTTGTTAGAAATATACACTAACTATCGATTCGTAATTAATTAGTATTATCTTGCTCATATTAATTGGTATTATTATTATTTTTGTTATTATTATAATTTGTATTATACAAGCGTCGACTTGTTGAGCTTCGTGACAATAAAGAGACGTCCGTCATCGACGTCATCATCATCATAAGCAGACACAGCTGTGTCTCCCACCTCTTTGTGTGTGGGTGAGAAGAGCGCTGAGCTTTAGAACCGGCAACATTTGAAATATTTTGCGTTTTGTTTTTGTTTTCTTATATTTTTCAGAGTGGGTGCCGCCTAAGTGCTGTCTTGGCGTTGTCTCCCTCATTCCATTCCCCTCTCTTTCTCTCTCTCTACGCCCGACCGCCCATGTTTAAATATTTATATAGATACATATGTGCACATATAATTCGTTTTTATGGGCTAACGCTCTAGTATCTCATTTCTAGATATATAGCTGCCTCTGATTTTCAATTTCTCAAGGTCTCACACGCACACACACACATAGTATAGAGTCTCTGCGTGTTTTACCCTTTCCATATACCAGAAAAATACTTTGTTATTACTAATGTATTAATTTTGTCAAGGCGAAGGTGCTAAACAATTCAGTTGGAAAACAAGTTACTAAAGAATCGTTTATATAATTTATACCATAAGTCACTTGATGATATACAGACAGCTGTATATAAAATAATAATTGAACTGTTTGTGAATAATAATTATACAATTCGCAATTAAATTAATCAAATGCTTTGCGCTCTGTTGCCTTATCAATTGCTTGAGCCTCTCTCCCAATTTACCGAAAATATGATTAATGGAATTTTTAAAGACAGTTTAAGCGTTGCGCTGAATTCTCTTAAAGTTAATCAAAATTGTTAAACAAGCACGATCAATATTTATTAACAGCTGTACTTTTTGGACGTAAACACAATGAGAACAACATGAGGAAGTGGGGTGTTTCCTTGGGCAACTTGGGAGACGTTGTAAGCCTGCAAAATTCTTTTGAAAACCTGTCGAAACTCGTACAAACAATAATTGATTATCTTGACTGCCCCCCACTCGTCTTATATTAACTGATACGCCTTATCGATGGCAGCCTTGCAAAAATGCTATTAATATTGCAGAATAAACATAATAAAATTGTGTTTAATCTTATTTTGAATTGATTGAAATACTTTTAGCACACATTTCTCTATAGAACAAGTAAAATAATGCGAGATAAACTTGAGAAAAATTGCAATTTTCAATGCAAGCTACAAAATGATTTCGCTCGACTTGAAAAGCATTTTAATTTATATATAAATATACATAAAACACAACACACACACATAGAGAACTCTCATTAGCTGAAACGGGGCAATGCATAATTATTAAAAAATATATTATATACCTCTCGAACAGATAAGTTTGAGAGAAAGAGAGGGAATTATGTGCGTGCCGCGTGCTGTGCAAAAATGTTAATGGTCTTCAACGGCAGCACAGAACGTTTCCTATATAGTATGTGTGACTGTACAGTATATACACGTATATGTATGTATGTATATACAGCTGAAAAAGCAATAACTAATTTATTTTTGGTGCTTGTCTAAATCCCTGCAACAACAACAAGAGCAGCAGCAACAACTAAATAGAATAAAAACAAAGGTCAATTGATGCAGGAATATGTCTATCTAATTTTAGGGGGGGAGGTCGGGTTCATTGGCCTTTGTACTTGGTTAGAGATTCCAACCCCCAACAGGCGACATCATTGTGCAAATGTGCAACCAGAGGGGGCGGCTGTGTCAGCCTCTGCTCTCCACCAACCCCATTCCCCTTCGCCCCTTAAACCTTAGTCTCTTTTCTGTTTTACTTTTCTTTCTCCGTTGCTTTTGACGAGCAGGTGTTTTCCGAGCTTGTGCAAACATCACGTGCAAAGTTGACCAGACAAAACCGAAACAAAATAAAAGACAGAGAGAGAGAGAGAGAGAGAACTCAACTCCAACTGTTCACATTTTGTATAGATATCGCTCGGTTTCTGTGTTTGTGTGTAGTTTTGAAAAGCTTCATAAATATATGCTGAAGGTCGAGAGTTGTTGTTGGTGCCCATTTAAGGCCAACGAGCGCTCGCTAAAGAATCGGAATCGAGAATTGAGAATGATATCATATGTGCAAGCGCAGATAACAAACATTATGAATAAAACGCGATTAGATAAGAGGGCAGCAGAAGGAACAACAAAAGCAATAATAGCAACAAATTTACTTTAAGGTTTGGGGCGTTGTTTTCTTTTTCTTTTTTAGCATTTTCTTTATTTTTGTTATTTGTTTTAAATTAATTATCAAAAGAGGGTATTAAACAAACACTATGACAAACGGCACGAGGGCAGTCTAATTGGTGATTGTATATGGTTTGGAATAAAAGACATAATTGATAGATAGACTTGCTGTTGTTCTCTAACAACAAAACGAATTCTTAATAGAAGTATTTTTGCTGCTTGTCGAGGGCATATTCATTTTGATCAGTGGCTTGTAACTTAATTGAAACTTTCTTGTTTTCAACTAGCAATGTTCTGCAGCGTAGGAGTTATGGGATACTAATAGGCCTCTGTTGGCGCTGGTTGGCCTTAAATTGTTTCATAGTTATTCTACATTAAGTTAATCTGTTTTTTCATTTACTACTCTTAATTCCTTTAAAGATCTAAAAAAGGGTTCTGCCACATTATGAGGTAAACAGAAATTATTCTTACTTCCAACTGCAAATTTTGCATGAAAATTATTCAGTTTCGATCTAGACAAAAATGTGAATGGGATTCCCATCGTTGATAGCTCTCAGCACGCTTTATGAGAGTGATCCCCGTGCTGATCAAAAGTGATAAGTTGATGTCAGTCTAGCCCGGGGAATAATGCGTGCTATCAATATTAGAAAGTGATCTCGACCTGTAGAATCTGGGAATCGCTCGTAATGAGACCTAATAATATAAAGCTATATTATGTACATAATAATAATATATGCATCTATATAGTATAATAATGATAATAATTAATATATAATATAATTGATAAACCAATGAGTCACAAATGAAAACATAAATCGTTTTTCAATATATTTCAATTAAATTTAAACCAGTTTAAGTTTTATATTGTGTGGAGATAATTCTATAATGTTTTAATTATTTATTACGCTCTTTTCAATTTTCACAATGTGTTCCCTTTGCTCTCTTATTCTTCAACGATTGTGACGCTCTCCCGCACCTTTTGCGTTATTCAACACTGTCCTATTGATAGGGTTAACGATAAATGAATAAGTTAACAATAGTGTATTGACTAAGGTCACACTTAACAGCATAAGACTTTACATAATAGAGTATAACTTAACAGTTGTATGTTGACCTTATAATATAAAGCTATATAATGTATACAGTACAATAATAATACACATAAATACTGTTCATATTGCCTACAAATCGTATTTCTTTACAAGTATCTATATATAGTTATTATATTAAATAGTGTTATCTCATGTGCAACCCTCAGTTGTCAATTATAACGAATTTTGTCTGTAGTCTGCATATCTGGCAAGTAAAGCAGAGAAGAAACAGACGAAAATGAAATATAAAATGAAAAAGAAAGAAAATGCTCGTCATTTTCATTGCCATTCCGCGTCGAAAAACTGCGAAAATGCGAAAAGTGTTAAATGTATTTCCCAATTGACGCGTAAGGTTGTTTAACAGTCTGCTGCGGATCAGAGATTTACATAAATTAATGTAACAATATTTGTAATTTTTTCTCTCTTTTTTCTTTTCTTTTGTTGTGTTGCATAAATTCTCAACTTAATTGTGTGCACGAGCCGCAGACAGTCGGTACAGCCACGGACAGCTGTTGTTGCGATTCAATCGAAATTAGTTCAAAGCCATAAGAGAATGTTGACTAATTAGACAAGCAGACACCATTGCATACTCTATAGGGTATGCACACTTTATAGATCATGCTATATGCTACTTGCTGTTTATATCTGCTTTCTTTCTTTTTGAAGTCGCTTCATCATAATTGAACTCGAGGTGCTTGAAATAAGTTTTGGAATTCGTGACTTTGCATGTTTATTGTGTGTGTGTGTGCCACCCACAGATGTGAATCGTAGCAAATATTACGGTCAGCTGCTTGCCAAATTTGGTATCTATTAAAATCTATCGATAGGCAAATGGAACTATAAATACGCGGGGGCAGATAAACCTACAGAGAGTAGGCAGAAATACATTTATAGTATATATACATACGTAATATAAGTGCAGAAATAAAGAAAATCAAACGCAGGCACTAACTGAAAGTCAATAATTCAATTTAAAGCCTTAAAAATAGGACAAAGCCTATTTGAGTGTGTGAAATAGAGGGGGAACGAGGAAGGGATGCCTGAGTGCGCACAGAGAAGGGAGAACTGAGAGAGAGGACGGGGCCGGCGCATCAATCAAGCGCAGAGAACCCACAGACCTAAATATAGATATGGCTTGCCAGCAGAGAGAGAAGGAGGGAGAGTGAGAGAGAGAGGGAGTTATTGAGCCACCCAAAGTACATATCAATAACGTGAAAATGTTGCGGATGTCAGTTCAACAAGTAGGCGACAAATTGACAAGGGGCTTTTATGCAAAGTTATGTAAAGTGTGTTCATGTAGAAGTGTGCGTGTGTATGTGTGTGTGTGAGTGCCTGTCTGTGTGTAGGGAGCTGTAGCTACTTTAAGGCTTAAAAGGACTCTTGAGCTTGGCGGGCGTTTCACCTTTCAACTGCCTAATAAGTAGGGATTGCGTGTGTATTGGTGTGTGCTCCTATCACGTTCACAACTCGTTGTTGTTGTTGTTGCGACGGCGACAACGCTCATAAAATATTCAAGTACAGTTGCACACTTCACAAAGGCTCCGTAGAGGGGAACAGCAGGGGGGGAACTCTAAGGGTTCTCTCTCTCTCTCTGGGGTTTGGGGAGTTACAACTGTGAATCTGATGCTTCTAAGCTACAGATTTTGCGCTAGCTAACGGTTCAATGAACCGACTAACGTCTCTAGCTTAGCTCTCTGGCAACTCTGGAATCCTACTTACTCAGCAACATATTCTGCAGTCACAACACACACGCACATCCAACACATGCAACATGCACTCTCCCTCCTATTCTTGTGCATGTCAAGTGCTGTTTCAATGTTCCCCCTCGCACAACAACAACAACAACAAGAAGAAGTACAACAAGAACAACTAATGCAATTGCCAGTGGCAAGTTGGCTTAAAGCACTTCAGGGCGCAGCTAAGGCGACCACAGGGCTTAAAGGTCAATCGGCGACCTTCTTACTTCTAACGACAGTGTGTGCGTGTCTGTCTGCCTGTGTATGTGCGTGACTGTGTGTATGCAATTATAGCATTTCCCATCGATTAAACGCATGTACGTATGCTAAAATTGTTGCCTTATGTCCCCCTCAGGCCGCCTCCCCAAGATTTAGCAGTATTGGTGCCAGCGTCGTTGTTGGTTTTTCCTTTTATATCATATCGTTTCGTTTGATTTCTATTCTTAGACAAATTTCCCACACACACACACAAGCGTACGCAAAGTGTTTAAACATTTGCATATTGCGAAAAGAAAAAACAAACCAAAAATCGAATAAAATATTGAAATTTACATGTTGCTACAAATATACAGCGATATATACTATAAAGTTATCTTCACTGATGCGAATATGAGGAATATTTTAATTAGTTTTTTTGGTCAATCGATTCGAATCGGAAAAACCTTGAGAATGTCTGCAGATCTGCACTATGATAATGAAATATAAACAAATGCTAAAAATATAAAGAATAATGTAAAGAAGAAGAATGTACATTAGAGTGGAATAAGGAGTGTCGAGCCGCCGACAATATCCAGGGAATGCCTTAAACAATCATTGGCGAACTGATCTGACGCGCCAACCATAGCTTAATTCTTAGTTAAATCGGTGTGACCAATTACAACAACGATAAAAATGCATACAGTAAAATACTAAATCGGTGACAAATCACTTAACTAACTATCGATAACCAACTTATCCGTTCCGCGACAAGGAGAAAGCTTGAATGTCTTGCAGATTTAATGGGGATTTTTAAAAATTATTTTATTTGAAGAACTTAACTTTGATATTCCAATTAATATTTTTCTTCTGCATCTATCAAATATAAATAAGAAAACACGATCATCATGCATCATTTGAAAATCTATTTTTAGACCAAATTTAAGTATCAATTTATGTTTATTTCTGCAAATTTTACTTTGCTTGTTTCTACACACACTTTGAATCTTTTTTTGTTTTTCATTGTTTATATTATGTATCGAAGTATTCATTTGAATATAATTGTTTTTAATATTGAATTAATTGTTTTTAATTGAAACAATCATTCAGAACATTCATGAATTCATTCAATAATTTACCGTAATCTCATTTAGTCAACTTCGAAACCGCAACAAGTAAGCAAATGTTATTTTAGTTACGACTCGAATTTACCCTGTTAAATTGAGTATAAGGTTTATAGGAACTGAAATAAGTTTGTTAACTTCTACCTCTAGCATAGGTATACCCAATTTTATCAGTTTCTAATACACTGCGCGTCATCAGGTTAGCGCCCCCCTGTACATGCTTCTTTGATGTGAGATATTTGGCAGACTGCTAAAGCTAGAGCTATGCAAATTTTTTTTCTTGATAATTCCAATAATTTTTAAAATGAAAAGTTAAAATTCAATGCAAATGGTTTTAAATGGATTTTTATATAAATAATAAAGAAAAACAATTCATAAATGAGTAAATCAAAATTGGGTCATCAGGATAGCGCCCCCTACGATAATATGAGTATGTTCAGTTAATTTCGAAAAAAATGTTAAACTTAACAATTTTTAATACTAATTTGAATATTTTAGAAGCTAATTAATAATGTGTTGTCCCTCCTTTGTTAACAAGGACTTCACACATTCCATTGGGAAGTGACCCATAAAGTTTTTGTAGGTAGTCCAAGGAAATCATTGACCATGAGAGTTTTATCCCGGTGATCAATTCTTCTTTAGTGGAATATTGTTTACCACCCTCGTACACCTTCCTAGCCAACCATCCCCATACGTTTTCTATTATATTAAGGTCTGGGGAGTATGGTGGCCACTCCAGAACTTTCACTTTTTCTTCTCTAATCCATGATTTTACAGAACGGGCGGTGTGGATCGGGGCATAGTCGTGCTGAAAATGCCACTCCAGATTACCAAAAAGGTTTTTAAAGAACGGGAATGCCGTTTTTAATACGCAATTATAGTCTTTCGCGTTCATTTTTGGTGTTAAAACTGCAATTCGCAGTGACCATAATAGGATACGGATCCCTTTATCATAACACCTCCGACCCGACTGTGTAAACGATCCAAAAGATGCTCCTCTTTACGCAAATCGTGGTAGTAGTAACAATACCCGTCTGGTCCCTCCAGATTATATTTCTTTTCATCGGAAAATACGACGTATTGCCACTCCTTTGACCATGTCATGTGTGTACGAGCGAAATCAAGACGTGTTTCTTTTCGCAACTTATTAAAAGATGGTTTTTCTTTAGTTTCTGTCTCTTTAAATGTTCAGCGTTCTTTATCACCCTTTGAATCGTTGATTTGCTCGCGTTAACACCACTTTTTTCTCGGATTTTGGCAGAGGAGTCGTGGGAGTTGGAAGCCTCTCGGAGTATTATCCTCCGATCTGCCTCGGTAATGACTCGGTTATTGCCACCTTTAAAGTTCTTTCCATAGGTTTTCTTGTTATGAAGAAAATTGGCTATGGTTTTGCGATGTTTACCGGTTTTTTTCAGCGATTTTATGCAAAGATAGCCCGCATTCATAGAAAGCTGTGATTTTGGATTTTTCCTCCAAAGATAGGACCGTTCCTCTTCCCATTTTCTCAAAAAATTATGTCAAACTTTTAAATTAATCACCGTAAAAAATTTTATTGCTGTGCCTTTCAAATTAAGGAAGATAATCACAATTGCATTTGCAGGCGCTAATCTGATGATGCAAAACACGTGTTAGCTTTTTGATCGAAATTAAGACAAAGCAGAAATAAAAATATAACGGTTCTTCTCATGCGTTCTTTTTTGCTCACAAAGAGGGACCGAATATCAGTGAACAAAAAACAACAACATTGACGAATTTGCGTGCAATGGCAAATTAGATAACATAAGAAGAAATAGAGCAAAGCAGGGGGCGCTAACCTGATGACGCGCAGTGTATGTACAGGGTATGTGAATAATATACCTCAGCCCTGGCCTGACATTTTCAAGGTCGGTTTCGTCAATGTGTGGTTAAAACTGATTGTACGCAGTTGACTTAACTTGAGATAAATGTTAACCAGATTCAGTAGATGCAAAATGGTTGCGAATTTGAGCTCTTCTCGAATTGTAGTCTTCTATATTTACTTAAAGATTATTCAGAGTTTAACATTGTGATAACTTTATGACAATATCTTGTTTTCTTTGCTAAAGATCGATAGGTAAATCTTCAATGTTCATCCTGTTCGAATAAATGTGTATTATGTCTTTATCTGTAATGTTAATTAGCATAAGAGTAAATCAGCTGTTCTTGTAAAGCATAATGTAATGTAAAATAACATAATCAACTTACTTGTCCAAATCCAGTTTATTATTAACGCAACCATTCATTATATTTTAATAAAATGGTATTTATTTCATTCATATTAATTGCATTTTATGGTTTATTTCTGCATTTCAGACGATGTTGATCGTTTAAAACCACAAAAACGAGGAATTTTACAAGCGTTACTTTGCTGCTGGCGACGAAATCGAACGAAAACAAACCAAAATGGCACACAGATCGATGGTTCAACAACACCGCCACCCCTACCGGACCAACAAAGGTACCTACTACCTCAGGTTAGGCACTCTGATATGCATAGAAAGTGCATGGTCATCGACCTGGATGAGACTCTAGTGCACAGTAGTTTTAAGGTGAGTAGAGATCCCACACACACACATATGCATATCTTAACTCTTGTATCTGTCCCATATATAGCCCATACCTAATGCCGATTTCATAGTACCAGTGGAAATCGATGGCACCATACATCAGGTTTATGTGCTGAAGCGACCGCATGTGGATGAGTTTCTGCAGAAGATGGGTGAACTGTACGAGTGCGTTTTGTTTACAGCCTCACTAGCCAAATATGCAGATCCAGTTGCCGATCTGCTAGACAAGTGAGTAAACCTCTCTATCCTATATAGTATGTTTGATTTGTAAGCTAACTCTTTTCACACTTTTGCAGATGGAATGTGTTTCGTGCAAGACTGTTTAGGGAATCATGCGTTTATTACAGGGGTAATTACATTAAGGATCTAAATCGTCTGGGACGGGATTTACAAAAGATTGTAATTGTCGATAATTCACCGGCCAGTTATATATTTCATCCAGACAATGCGGTGAGTATCAATATATATGCATAAAAATATCTATTTGTTCTTTATTAATACCTCTTCTTGGATGTTCTCTGCAGGTGCCTGTCAAGTCGTGGTTCGATGATGTAACCGACTGTGAACTGCGTGAGCTGATACCTCTCTTTGAGAAGTTAAGCAAAGTTGATTCCGTCTATTCGGTGCTCTGCAATTCAAATCAGCCGCTGAACAATCAAACAGGCCAACAGCAACATACGCAGGAGCTGCAGCAGGCGCCCTTGCAACAGCAGCAACAGACCATCTCTGCCACAACAGTTATTACACAGGCGACCACATTGTCTGCACCGACCATGCTGAATGCTGCCACACAGCAGCAGCCACAACAACAACAGCAGCAGCAACAACAACTGCAACTGTCCAGTCCGCCCAGCGCACAAAGCGAGCTACTGCAGAAGACGTAACATCAGTGGGAACTAATGTTTATAAATATATGATAAAGTTTATACATATTATGAGACCAAGCAAGCAAAGCAAGAACATAACTCTGCGTCACTCTTACACACACACACAAACACTCACACACACACAGTTGCAATAGAAACTCATTTAAGAAAGCCTTTTAATGCATCGCTATGTAACCCTCCCCCCTTATAGACTAAGCTCAAGTTTTATATATTTTAATACTTTTTACAAGGCACATTTGTTATTTATTATTATTATTTTTGGCTCTTTGCTTTGTAATTGGTTTATACAATGTGTGTGCAAGTGTGCAAGTTTTATAGAGAAAGGCCACGCTTACCCCTTGTACTGGATATTTGTCCCCTCCCTCTAATCTACAATAATAAACTAAAAGCATACATAATTTCTATGTATAACTAATAATCATTGAACTTTTATATACACTATATATATACATCTATATAATTATACATATTTTAAGTGCGCATATTTAACAAAAGAAGGCAAAACTGAGAAAAGCTAAAAGATCTAAGGAGCTAACAAAGTAAAAATAAAAATAAAATTAAAATTGAAAAAAAAAGAATAACTATACATATGAGCAGAGAGATAAAATCAAATTCAAAATAGCATATATTTATATATATTTTTTATAAAAAAAGAAAACAAGAAAAAACAACCAACACTTAAAACAAAATGCAAAAAAAGAAAATCTACGTGTACTACAAAAAAAAAAAAAAAAATAAAACAATTTATATATACATCTTATATATATATATACTATTAATATATATATATAGATTAAGCATATGTATACACATTTTGCTTAAGCTAAGGCATGTATAAAAAATATTTCGTAAATTTATTACCACGTTTATGCGGCTGTTCCTATTCGTGATGTTTTTTCGTTAGAAGAAAAGAGAGAAAAACAGAGTCCAAAACATGTTCATCATACATATATATGATTGTTTATCACGCATACGAAGCTGGGCATAAACGTAGTAGTATGCACAATAAGGGCACATACACACACACACACACACAGCAGAAAAAAACACAGCAATTGTAAAGCAGCGTTTAGCTTAATCATATTATACCATATATTACACACAGATACTAAGAGAAAAGTGTACCCTGGGCATCTTCGAAAAAAAGCTGCGATTATGCGTTGAAGCAATATGATGAAAATTCAGTGAATAAGTTAAAGGTTTCTCACGTCATATTTTGCACAAATCAAAAAAAAAGAACATATCCAACATCATCAGTAAATCAACTAAAATAGAATAAAACCTGTTGTGGTGAACAAATGCAATGGATGCTCTTTGATGCTTAAGATTTATTTAGATTAAATGTAAAAGATTTAAAAAGTAACGGAGCGGCACATGTTGCGTGCTTGACAGTTAGCGATCGAAAGAGAAGGATGATTAGAAGGGTATCGTTAAATTAAACAGATCAATAAATCTTGAAGGTGTGATTGACAAATTGAGAGGGTTGCCAGATCTCCATGCAGTATAAAAAAACAATAGATTAGACAACCAATTACTTTCGTAATATTGCGAGACGCATAAACGCAGCTTTGCAGCTCCGTTTTTAGGCTCTTAAGCAATTCTTTTAAACGTAATATTATTTGCCTTTTTTTATATATACATATACATATATGTATGAAGTGCGCTTATGAAACGCATTGCAATATTTCTATAGCTATCTATCCTCTCTCCTCCCCTGACCTTTCTATCGTACGGTATGGAAAATGTTTCATGTTTTATGTGCGGGCAGTAAAAAACGAAACAAAATAAAAAGAAAAAGATAAACGAAATTGAAAATGAAAAGAAATATTTACAAAGCTTCTACTCCGACCAAGTTAATACATAATATATAATACATTTAACGGCATATACACATACATATATACAACATACATATAGAGTATAACACTTATATTGAGCTCAAGCTGGCCACGCCACAACCCACCTAAATATAATATATACTTATATAGATGCGACTATATACCGTTACACTACAACTACAACTACGATAACAGCAACAACAACAAAAAAGACGCTAAAGCTACTACCCACACTCTACAACAACAACAACAAAAGGAAAACACCGACCAGTGCCGTCACGGCTTTCCGATCGAACGATTTCAGTCACGTTTCTACTTTATACTAATTCTCAACTAGTTTTTGCAAAAACATTTCTAGTGCGTAAGCTTTTTTCTATTTTAAACTGACGGATTGATGAAAGGGAAAGAAAAGGTTAAAGAAAACTTTAGCACGTTGCAAACGCGCATAATTCTCATATAGTTTGCATTGGAGCAAGTAAATTTCGACCATAAAACCTATGAAACATGCAAAAATAATAATATAATTTCTAAATAAATTATATATCATTTACACTGCTGATAAATTGTAGCGATAAACGATAATTGCGATTAATCAACAAGAGCGAAACAATTTAAGCGATAACGATAATTTGAATAATGCATATATTTAACTGTATTACTTTTATAATAATAACATTAATTGAAAATCAAGTAATAATAAATTGTAAACCAAGCAAACACTTAATTTATCATAAATGGAAACAATGAAATCTATTTTTAAAACGAGCCTATAAATGTAAATGCATAAATGTCGGAAAACAAAAGAAAAAAACAAAACCAATTTAAAATCTACGAAAAATTATGTCATCAAAATAAAAAAAAAGCATTAAAACCCGATATTATGTAATTGTTATTGAACTTTTATTGAATATGTTTGAGGCGGTGAGTACAGGGTATTTCATTGTCGATCATCAAATAGTATTGGTAGGCGAATTCAATTAAACTATCGATCATTTACTGTGTAAATACTATTTATATATGTATATTTAGCTACAGATTATCTGAAATGAAAATCGATGGGAATTGTGAAATTTATAATACCCTCATATCATTTGCAATCCTAGAAAAGACATTTGGGCTTGCCATGGGTTGTTCTTTTTTTGAATACGGAATAAAGTTCTATTTATTTATATTAAATTTTTAACGCACATTGTTACATACACCGCTCTTTTCGTTCTACATACTATTTAATACACATATTTTGTCTTGAACTTAAACTTATTTGCTTAACTAAAGACATACATTACGTAGGCAATCGATTTTTGGTTTCATGTTTCTTGTTTGTTTCGTTTGCGTTTCTTGCTTTGTCTTTGTTTCTTTTATCGGGCCGAAAAAACACTTAGATTAGATTTGCCTGACTTCATCTGTTATTCATTATTCATTACGTTACTTCATAGTCTTTTAAAAGCGTTTTCTCTCAATATATATTTATATATAACAATGCAAGCAAAAGAATATAAAAATGTTTAAACAAATAACCTTTGTAGCAAATTGCAGAGTGAAAGTTACGTGTTTACATCTCATTTTCTTCTTTTTGTTTGTTTTTGTTTCTTTGTATAATCTCAAATACAAAATACATCGAAAAGTGTTCTGAGTTCATTACATACATACATACAATAATTATTGATTTATTTGAAATTGTTCTTTAGGTGATTTATATATGTATATATAAGTTTCTCGTTCGTTTTTATATTTAATTATATTTTAAATTTGTTATTTAAATTTAAATGCATTTAAGTAACGTGTTACAATTAGAAACGGTTTTAGCTACGTGTCCTTGTTGTTGTTGTAAGTGTGTGTGTGTGTGTGTGTGTGTGTTGGTGTGTGTGTATTTTTGTTTGTATCTTGTGTTGTCAGGTTGCACTTTTAGAAATTCCTTCAATGTTTATCGTTTTATAGGTGTACATAATTTCATAGCTACATAAGGTATGTATATATATATATAAATATGTATACGGTATGCATGTATAATAATATGCCATATTAGTTATATGTATATATATATATCGACCTTGCACTATAACTTTATAACTTAAATGATTGCTGACTAGACTAGTGCGTATTGAATCGGATTGCGTTTAGAATTGTTCTTTAAGTATGCAAATCGTACTGTTGCCATAATTGTTGTTGTATATAAACATTTTAAGTAATTCTTCTTCATATTTGTTTGGTGTTTTGTTCTTTTGGTTCATTAAAAAGCTGCTGTCTCTGTTCTTATATAATCTGTCCGATCCAAGCGGACTTAAAGGCAACTGCAACCTATACTTTAATATATATATCAATAATCTTGCTTTTTGAATACACATCAGTTTGAATACACATATATTTTCATTAAGTTCTTATTGCATTTACTGTGCGCTTTACAAGTTCTTCTTCTTATTGTTGTTCTTTTTTTAATCATTGTGGGGAATTGGAATTTTGAATATGATACGCTTTTAAAGAAGTTTAATTTTTTTGATTTTGTTGCGTTAGTTAAACATATTTCATTTTTCATTTGTGTTTTTGTTCGGTGTGTTTTTTTGGTATTACAAATACTTGAGAGCGACAAAAATGTGCTGGTTTTCGTTAGGAAATATTCTGAAAAAATGTACAGAGTTTTGTAATTACAGATTAAATACATGCACAATATATTTGTGTGTAATTTGCTTGATCCGATATCGGTCAGCGATGACGCTTCTGTCTTTTATAATTTTCTATATGTAGTTCCTGTTGTTGATGTTTTTCTTAAATGTTTTGCAGTTTTTCTATTTTGCAGCAGCGCATACCAATTACAAATCACTAGAAATAATACGTAGCTAATCAGGGTTCATATCTAAAGCATTGTCGTTAGCCAACAGAGTTGCAGAACTATCGATTATACTATCTACTGGAAGGTAATAGGTTCTAGTCTTAAATGTGTTTTGAATCTAAAATGAATATGAGTAAAAACTAAATGGATCTTAAAGGTTTAACAGAGAATTTGTTTAGCTAAGATTGATTTAATGTAAGACTAGTTTAAAGTAAGATTTATCATGCGATATGATAGCTTTGTCGATAGTTCTGCGATTCCATTTGCTTATAGTACATAGTATGGAAAGCACATGTAATGTTAGACATGCGCGATGGGCATTTGAAGCGTCTTCGCATCCCGATAGGACTTATCCTACACATACTGATGATCGCCGGCCATAGGATCATTGTCGGCACAATCCACACGCAGCAACGGCTCCTTCTCAATTGTCTGATGCACTTGGGCATCGTAGTCATAGTAGTTCATCCAATCCACGCGTCGTGGCTGCATCAGGCCAAAGCAACTGCACTCGAGAAAGTCAACCAGATTGAGTAGAGGCCCACGCGTGAATGGGCTGTGTCCGCCCTTGACCTGGAAGTGTCGGTATCGGCCGCGGTTCATTCTCTCGTTTGTGGTCATGCCCAGGCAAACAACCTGATAGGTCTGGCATATGGTCAATAGAATTACCCACGACATGTGCAGCAGTGCATTGCCCATGACCCAGCCCACCCAGGCATTACAGTTGCCAATAGCACGCATTGCGGTGAGGAAATCTAATAGAATTATCAGTTAAGATATGCCATTGATATAAATTAAAAAACAAACACCCTTACCGTCAAAGTGCACATTACACTCGTTTACATAGTACTTGGATCCGCCGTAAAGCATCCAGGCGCACATGATCAACAGCATCCAGAGAAATCCCATGAAGTAGCTATGGTTCTTGAGCCCAATGCAGTTGCCCACCCAGGGGCAATGGTGATCGAAACGGGCTACACAACGGTCGCAGACAGAGCAGTGCTTGGAACGTATGGGACGACGCACCAGGCATCCCGAGCAGAAGGAGGCGGGCTCAAATCCAATGCCACCACGCTCTGATAGCTCAATAATTGTCTGAAAGTGAACAAACAGTGTTCATAGTTATAGTTAATTGATGAATTGTGCATAGAGATTCTCTTCTACCTTGAATCGCTGCTCGCGGGTGGGTCGTATAATGCCAGGATCTCCCTTCCAGGATTTGAGAAAGCACACCCACAGTGCAAGGGAGCTGATTAGGAAGCACACCGTGGTCGCTAGCGACACAGCATCATCGATATACATAAGCCAGGTGACATAGAACCAGGCCTTGGTGGCCAGATAGACAGAGAGGGGCAGCAGTGCCATCAGATGCTCATCGAACAGCGCCTTACCAATTGTATGGAATATGGCATAGAGACAGCCCAGTAGGAATAACTTAATAATATACAGGGTATTGATGGTAAACACAATGCCAGCCAAGTAGAATGCGGTAAAGGGACAGGCGACCATGGACCACCAGCGCAATCGTTTATCATGTCGTAGTTTCGAGACGAGAGAGCGTCGTTGCTGCGATGTCAGAGCTGCCTCCTTGACGCGATCCATTACCTTGGCACCAATCCAAATGGCACCAGTTTGAGCCTCTAGCATGGTAAGTGGTGTCTCTGCCCTTAAATTGGGCACATCCAGAGATGCCTTCGACTTCAGCACCAGCGTGGTTATTGCAGTTGCATTACGCGCCAATATGGCCCAATGCAGAGCTGTATTGCCGTGTGTGTAGTCAACCATGGCGGGATTGGCGCCCAATGTGAGCAGCAACCGCACTGGATCCAAAGCGCACACCTGGCAGAATTAAACAAAGTAGTAAAATTATTGAAAAACATTAAATAATAAGGATTAAAACATGGAGAATCTTTCAATTAGTTTTAAATCTTTCAATTAATAAAGTAAGTCTACTATTTATTTGGATATAACTATAAATGCACTTCAAAGAGAAACAGCTGCTCCACCAACTGTTGCCTTTTACTATCATCTGATATCGCAAATATAATATACAGTAGTGTATAGTTTATATAAATACGTGTAGGGAGTGTTATTTAAACAAAAAATAGCATTACTAATCGATTGTTCAAATCTTTATTGATTATTGAAAAGTAAATAAATATTTACATAACACTGTTAGATAAACTATTTTGCAAAAAGATAAACGATTATTACAAAATCAAAGTCAGGCAAAAGAGATTATACTTTTTATCAATATAGTTCCATTTCTTTGTTTATATCTGAATCAGATTAGTAAACAATATATTATATGATATTTCACTCACCTTCCAGGCAGCCCACATGAGCGCCGTCATGCCGCCGCGATCCTGCAAGTCGGGATCAACACCCTTGGCTATGAAGTAGGCCACCAAGGCAGTGTGTGCAAACTGTGCGGCAATGTGGATGCACGAGCAGCCCTCGGCGTCGCGAATGCGCGGATCAGCGCCGGCTGCCATGAGGAGCACTACTGCACCCAGATGACCCTGACGTGTGGCCCAGTGCAAGGGAGTGGCATTCAACTCACCGCCGACGGCATCAACTGTGGCACCCTTCTCCAGGAAATACCTAATGATGTCCCTGCGATTGTTAATGGCCGCCCAGTGGAGGAGTGTGACCGTTTCGCTGTCCGGTTGATTAACATCCCAGCCGCTTTCGACGAGATCGCGTACGCGTGCTATGGCACCGTATTGTGTCGCCTTGACGATATCGAAGCCACTGTAATCGGGTTCCACAGGCGCTGTGGGTGGCTGCTGGGCAATTAGCGCTGCCTGGCGATCGTTATCCGTTTGGTTGCCTGCACCGGGCACACACGAGCCGGTCGTGGCCGCATTGCAGGCGCTTTGGTACATTTTTCCAGCGTATTTTTTGTTATTAATTGTGTGAATGTGATTCACTTAACATCCCCCACACACACATACGCGCACACACACGCATATATACTACAGGCACCAGGCACCCCCACAGGCCAGGTAATGAAGGTAATCGGGTTGATATTCACAGGGCCAGCATTTTGCTGCGATTTCAGCAGGCGGCAGCAGCGTTTTAAGCGTACACTAAGAAACAAACATGAGGCGCACCTTAAGTTCTTAAATATTTACACAATTATTAGATTTTAATGCGTTTTACATACGAAAATATCTGCTGCTGGTCAGTATGACCGTTTCTAAGCAATGTTGAAAAACCATAAAACGATAATCGCATTATTCTAGGTACTCCGAAAAAATACCATAGTATTAACTGTTGAAATGTTATGAAATAAAACAAACCCAAATAATTAAAATGTTTTTTACATATTTATTGTATTAGTAATCTTTATAGTTTATGATAAATTATATTTTAAAGCTTACCAAATTTTTTTTTCTACAATATAATAAATACCGAAAAAAAAGTATAATTTTTCATGCCGAAAACAGAGCTGCCAACCTGCAGCAAACTCAACAGTTGCTGAAGTTTTTGCACACAATCTTTATTTTCCCGCGTAGTTGCCGCGTTCTGTTTGCAACTTTTAATTTGCGAATTTGTTTATTTATTTATCGTATATTTATTGTTAGGCAGCATGGATGCCAAGCGAAAATTTAATGGCAATGGTACGACCAACGGTCAGTCGAAAAAGCCGAGGTGAGTAGCTGATCTATCCTTTGTGAAAACAAAGCTGAATTTCTTGCAAATCTTGCAGGAACTTCGACGACGACGATGATATGGGTGGAGGTGGTGGTTTTGAAGCCGAACTGGCCGCCTTTGAGATGAACAACGATGACTTCGATCAAACGCAGTTGCTGGGCGAGGGTCCAGAGAACCAGCAGACTAGCGAACGCTGGTCACGTGCAGCTCCGCCCGAGCTGAATCCTGCTGAAGACAAATTGATATTCCAGCAGCTGGACGTGGAGAACTATCTGGGCCAGCCATTGCCGGGTATGCCAGGCGCCCAGCTGGGCCCGGTGCCAGTTGTCCGCATGTTTGGCGTCACCATGGAGGGCAACTCGGTCTGCTGTCATGTCCATGGATATTGTCCCTGTTTCTATATATCTGCACCACGCAACTTTGAACAGCGTCACTGCTCGGCGCTGCATGAGTCGCTGGACAGGAAAGTGATTGCAGATATACGCAACAACAAAGATAATGTGCAGGAGGCAGTGCTGGCGGTGGAGTTGGTGCATCGTCTCAACATCCACGGTTATCAAGGCGATGAAAAACAACCTTATATTAAGATCACTGTAACTCTGCCCCGTTTCGTGGCCGCCGCATCACGTCTGCTCAAGAAGGAAATCATTATGAGCGACTTTGACTTTCAGGATTGTCGTGCGTTCGAGAACAACATCGACTTTGATATCCGCTTCATGGTGGAGACAAATGTGGTTGGCTGCAATTGGATTGAGTTGCCGGCGGGTGTGTGGCGTCTGCGTGGACGCAACTCCAAGCCGTTACCGGAGTCACGTTGCCAGATCGAAGTGGATGTAGCCTATGATCAGTTCATATCCCATGAGCCCGAGGGGGAATGGTCTAAGGTGGCCCCGCTGCGCATCCTGAGCTTTGATATCGAGTGCGCTGGTCGCCGAGGTATCTTCCCGGAAGCCAAAATGGATCCGGTTATACAAATAGCCAATATGGTTATCCGTCAAGGCGAATCGGAGCCGTTCATCCGAAACGTCTTTACTCTGAAGGAATGCGCACCCATCATTGGCAGTCAGGTGCTGTGCTTCGACCAGGAGACGCAGCTGCTGGATAAGTGGGCAGCCTTTGTGCGTGAGGTGGATCCCGACATCCTAACCGGCTATAATATTAACAACTTCGATATTCCTTACCTGCTAAATCGAGCAGCCCATTTGAAGGTGAAGAACTTCGAGTATCTGGGACGGATTAAGAACATTCGTTCGGTCATTAAGGAGCAGGTGTTGCAGTCCAAGCAGATGGGAAGACGTGAGAATCAGTATGTGAACTTCGAAGGACGTGTTCCATTTGATCTACTCTTCGTCCTGCTGCGAGACTATAAGCTCCGTTCCTACACCCTCAACGCAGTCAGTTATCACTTCCTGCAAGAGCAGAAGGAGGATGTGCATCACAGCATTATTACGGATCTGCAGAATGGAGACGAACAGACACGGCGACGTCTGGCCATGTATTGCCTTAAGGATGCGTATTTACCTCTACGATTGCTGGGGAAGCTCATGGCAATTGTAAACTACATGGAGATGGCTAGGGTGACAGGAGTGCCACTGGAATCTCTGCTCACCCGCGGCCAGCAGATCAAAGTGTTGAGTCAGCTGCTACGCAAGGCGAAGACAAAGGGTTTCATCATGCCCTCGTATACCTCGAGTGGATCCGACGAGCAGTACGAAGGTGCTACAGTCATTGAGCCCAAGCGAGGCTACTATGCAGATCCCATAAGTACGCTGGATTTCGCCTCTCTATATCCCAGTATAATGATGGCCCACAATCTCTGCTACACCACTTTGCTGCTGCCTGGCACAAAAGATAAAATGGGACTCACTGATGACCAGGTGGAGCGTACTCCAGCGAATAATAGCTTTGTCAAAGCGGACCTACGTCGTGGACTTCTGCCAGAGATTCTGGAGTCACTGCTTGCAGCACGTAAGCGTGCCAAGAACGATTTAAAGGTGGAGAAGGATCCCTTCAAGCGGCAGGTACTCGATGGCCGTCAGTTGGCGTTGAAGATATCAGCGAACTCCGTTTATGGTTTCACCGGAGCACAAGTGGGTAAGCTACCGTGTCTGGAAATCTCTGGCAGTGTGACTGCCTATGGTCGCACAATGATAGAGCTGACGAAGAACGAGGTGGAATCTCATTACACACGCGCCAATGGCTATGAGAATGATGCAGTGGTCATTTATGGCGACACTGATTCCGTCATGGTTAACTTCGGGGTGAAGACCCTCGAGCGCAGCATGGAACTGGGACGAGAGGCGGCGGAACTGGTGAGTTCCAAGTTTGTGAATCCCATTAAACTGGAGTTCGAGAAGGTTTACTATCCATACCTGCTGATCAACAAGAAACGCTACGCAGGCCTTTACTTCACCCGGCCGGATAAGTATGATAAGATGGATTGCAAGGGCATTGAGACAGTGCGTCGAGATAACTCGCCTCTGGTGGCGAATCTAATGAATGCCTGCCTGCAGAAACTGCTCATTGAACGCAATCCCGAGGGGGCTGTGGAGTATGTGAAGCAGAGTATTGCAGATCTTCTCTGTAATCGCATAGACATCTCCCAGTTGGTTATCACCAAAGAGCTGGCCAAGACTGACTATGCTGCCAAGCAGGCTCACGTCGAACTGGCTGCTAAAATGAAGAAACGAGACGCTGGCACTGCACCCAAGCTGGGCGATCGTGTGCCTTATGTCATCTGTGCCGCGGCCAAGAATACACCAGCATATCAGAAGGCCGAAGACCCTTTGTACGTGTTGGAGAACAGCGTGCCTATCGATGCCAACTATTATCTGGAGCAACAACTGTCCAAGCCACTGCTGCGCATCTTTGAGCCAATCTTGGGGGATAAAGCGGAATCGATTCTACTGAAGGGCGAGCACACACGCACACGCACTGTGGTCACATCGAAGGTGGGAGGATTGGCAGGTTTCATGACCAAGAAGGCTGCCTGTCTGGGCTGCAAGTCTCTTATGCCAAAGGGCTATGAGCAGGCCTGTCTGTGCCCTCATTGTGAACCCAAGATGAGTGAACTCTACCAGAAGGAGGTGGCTGCCAAGCGTGGTCTAGAAGAGACCTTCGCACGCCTGTGGACAGAATGTCAGCGTTGTCAGGGCTCACTGCATGAAGAAGTCATTTGCTCCAATCGAGATTGCCCCATCTTCTACATGCGGCAGAAAGTGCGCATGGAACTCGATTCACAGGAGAAGCGCGTGCGTCGTTTTGGTTTGCCTGAATGGTAAAAGAGTTCCACAAACACACATATATACGTTATAAACCTATAATTTAATAATTATATTACTAGAAATTATTACAAAGTTGTGTGTTTGGATTTTTTTTGTTTTGCGCAAGCATAATTTTAAAGAACTTCTTCCAATTGCAACTTATTCTCTCTCTGGGTGGTGGAGGTGGACACTTTGGACAATTTTACAAGGGGCAGGCTAATGTCTGGGGTTGGCTGGCGGCGGCGACGTCAGGCAATGACTATTTGCGGGTTTGTAGCGTATTGGATAACCAGTCCATGGCCTGATCCAGACCTTCGCCCTTGGTGGCTGATGTTTTGAATATTTGAAATGTTCGATTTTTTAGATTCTCCAGGCCTAACGCATGATGAACCTCAGCCACAGTCATACAGCCTTCCATGTCCTGTTTGTTGGCCAGCACAACAAGTATCGCACCCGCCAGCTCCTCCTCCCGCAGCATGTACAGTAGCTCATCCTTGGAAATGCCAATGCGGTCACGATCCGCCGAGTCAACCACATAGATGATGGCATCTGTGTTGCTATAGTAGCAGCGCCAGTAGGGTCTGTAAGATAAATAGGGGGAATATATTATAAATGATTTTTGAGTTAGAAGATTCTTGACACGCAGCAACTGCTGTGCCACGCAAACTGAACCTACACCAACTGTAGATAAGATATTAAATATCGATAAAATGCTTATTTCTCACCTAATACTGGTCTGTCCACCCAAGTCCCAGACTTGGAACTTAAGGTTCTTGTATGTGACCTGCTCCACGTTGAAGCCTATTGTGGGTATCGTCGTGACCACCTCACCCACCTGCAGCCTATACAATATTGTTGTTTTGCCAGCACCATCCAGGCCCAATATTAGTATACGCATCTCCCTGGATCCAAGTAGACCACGAAAATAACTGAGCACCCCACCTGCCGATAAAAAGAAAAAAATTTATTAGGTGGTGACTTTGATGACAGGCGGCAGACAAGAAGCACATTAAAGAATGTGATATTAATTAAATGAAGACAAAGTGCAGCACATACCCATGGTTAAAGCTCTTTTGCAGCTTGCTAAGTGCCTCTAAATGCTTAAGTAATAATTTAAAACTAACTAATTATGTTGTATTGCTCTTTAAATGAATTCTGGCTCTTGTTTTCACTAAAATGACAGAATTCTGCCATTCGCAGGGAACGTAAACATGACGTGTCATCGCATACGTTCAGCAGAATATTGTATTTTTATAAAATAATTGGTTAGTAAATCATTTCTTTAATTGAATATGCTATTTATAAATTGTAATTAATAATACGAAAATATTTTAGTCCTTTTTTAATAATAATATAATTTATTTATTTTATTTATTTAATATGTTGAACGTAGCCATAAATTGCCGGCGTGCAGAGTTGCCACCTTTTTAATTTTGTTATACAGAGACGTCCGCCATTGTCGCGTCTTTCGTCCAATAAAAGTGTGAAAATCGTGCGACATATAAAACGCGTTCAAAGTGTGCAAATAGGTAAAAATACTGTGAAAAAAATTGTATATTCGGTTTCAAATACTAAAACGTACATCTGGAAAGCATAAAATAAACAGTGCATGCATTATTACCAATTATTTTTCGATGAGTGTGTAAAGAGGGAGAACAGTAAAGCCGAATAACTATTACATATACAGTTTATATACACATTTACACGGACTTTGTGCAATATTTAGAGCGATGTAATGCGAAATGACTGTGTACTTACTCATTACTCTTGTATTTTCAGTTAAAACAATTTGGGATAAAGTAAAGGCAACATAACGTAGCAAAAATGGCTTCGCCCTCGCCGGCGAATAGTCCGATGCCGCCACCACAGGCACCCAGCCCTATGGCGCCACCCTCGCAAAGTCCCGCACCATCGCCGCACAGTCCCTACACGCATCAGCCCCCACAGGGGCCACCGCAGGGACCTCCACCAGGTGCACCACCCCATATGCAGGGACCTCCACCCCCAGGACATCCAGGGGGACCGTACGGTCATCCCATGCAGCATGGACCGCCCGGACAGGGTCCACCTGGTCACCACATGCCGCCACACCATCAGGGCATGAGTATGAGTAAAAATGCGTACAAATTATATTGAAAATTATAATATCGGCTTTACTTAAATTCTAGCGCCTCACATGGGAATGCAGATGCCTCCATCAGGACCGAATATGTCGCCGCTTGGATATCAAACGCATGGAATGCCGCCTAATGTAAGTGAACCCATCTGGCACAACGCGATTTTTAAGTGAATTTGTAGTCATTCAATTGATCCGCCTGCTTAACTAGTTCAATAACTTCCTGTGCAAGGGAATCCTTGCTAGCTGCCACCAGATTCGGTTTCATCACATTGAACTCGCTGCCATTGGTATTATGCACCACACCGCCTGCTTCACGCACCAGCAGAACCCCCGCAGCTACGTCCCAGGGCTTTAGATAATCCACTTGATAGGCGTCTAGCGTGCCTTTTGCCACGTAAGCCAATGAGAGAGCAGCGCTGGCCAGGCATCGTGTGCTGTTGGGAACCAGAAACGGGGTTGGGTTTTAAGACTCTCGTGTGGTCTGCGTTTATATCCACAGAAGATAGATAACTAGGGTCATATTAATATGACTGGTTGTTAAGAATTTAGTATGGACTGTATCGAAGTATTTTTCAAAAAGTTGCAATCTCATCTAGACCCTCAGTTATCAAGCTTCATAGAATACCCCCACTGATTATAAGAATTTACCCAGCAGCAACCGATCCCAGCTTGTAAGCACGCTTCAAGCCTTTGTCACGGAATGCAGGCACATTCATCAGGGTTATTTCATAGCCAACAACTGCGCTTGATATCTGAAAGTAAGGGGAATATAATTATATAATTCTACACTGCATTTGAAGTACTCATAATCTTCCACTTTAAACAGTGTTTGTATACAAACCGTAGTCGCAGCAGACACTTGAATTGGTTCTCCATTTAGAAAGGCCCCATGACCTTTTTGTGTAGTAAACATTTCATTTGCCGCCGGATTATAGATAATGCCGACAACCAGTTCCCTATCTACAGCTAAAGCAACTGATATTCCGCAGTGGGGAAGCCGGTGTATATAGTTTGTGGTTCCATCAATGGGATCGATGATCCACGTGGGTGCATTTGTTAGCTCTGGCAGCTGTTTAACACCTGCTAAAGATTCCTCTCCAATAAAACGTGATTCTGGAAAGGCTTTTAAGAGACCCTCGGACAGTTTCTCTTCAATTTGACGATCGTAGACAGTGACAAAGTCAAAAAAAGCCGCCTTAACCATAACCTCTTTGTTGGTTTTGTTGTATCCTTCCTCAAATATGGGACCACATTGAGTTACCAGATCCACAGCAACGTCATGGTATTCCTTGAGTTTCTCTTCACTCAAAGTGCTCGTCATATCTATAGCTCTAAGATAAGCTAATATATATAAACAAATAATCATTAATTTGCACATATTTCCTAAGAAAACAAGGAATTTCAACTAACTGAATGATTCGCTGGCTCCTAAGCTACTAAATCGAATGCTAACGTACAAACAGCTTGAAGAGCTTTTATTTGAAAAGCTTTCGTGCGATAAGAGAGAAAGGCAGAGAGAGGCAAGAGAAGAAGAGAATCATTGTGCTTTATTTTTGCATACTCTTTTTTAATTGTTTTATTTACAAAGCTTAATTTGTCTTCGGTTTTTTTTCTCATGGAGACATTCTAAGCGTCATCGCCTCCTCCCACTGACTTCTCTTTGTCCGCTTTGCGTAGCAGATCTTCAATTTCTTTGCGCAACTCTTCGGTGCCGGCACAAATTAAATCTGGTTTCATTATATCGAAGGGGCCACCAAAGGGATGCGTGACCACACCTCCTGCCTCAGTGACGAGCAATGAACCTGCAGCACAGTCCCAAGGATACATATCCTCAATGTAGAAAGCATCTAGATTCCCAGCTGCCACCATGCATAGCTCGTCCACAACACAAGAATAGGCAAGCAAGCTAGGAAAACATATTATAGATGTTGATTTCAACTTCTCTGTATCCTTAACTTACCGTCGAGCATGAAGTCCCACATGGTAGATGCGTTTAATGTGTTTGTTGGCCACATTATGAACATGCAACAAGGATACCTCGTATGCCACATTTGCATCCTTCAATCTCTCACAATTGCTCACATGAATCGGTTTGCCATTGCAGAACGCACCCTGTCCCAGCTTGGTTGTGTAAAGTTTCTTCTGAGCTGGATTATTTATAATTCCCAGCACAATTTGCTTGTTGATTGAGAGTCCAATGGAGACACACACGTGTGGAATTTGTTTAATGAAATTCGAAGTACCATCAATGGGATCTATAATCCAGGTGGGTGCATCGGTTAACTCCTTAGATACATTATTATTCTTGGCCGTGTCCTCCTCTCCAATGAACTTATGCAGCGGATACTTTGCGAGTATTTCGCTCATTAGAAACTCTTCGATCTTGTTATCATAATCCGTAACCACATCGTAAAATGCGCCCTTGATATCGACATTCTTTTCCTCCCGTTCATAGCCTTCAAGTAGAATCTCTCCTGCTTTTACGGCCAGTGGGTAAATGAAGTTATACAATTCCTCAATTTCCGCTAACATCTTTCCACTCATTTGGCTCTATATGCAAAACTTCAGTTACGGCAACGTTACGTATCACGTCTCTCGAAGACAACCGATCACTGAACGCACAAGCTTCGCAAACATTATACGAACTCTGTCTCTGTTTGCTCTCCCAGCTTGTGCTTACATTGAGCTTTGATTTATGCGCTCAATAAACTCAGAACGCGATACGATATGGTGTCAGACAGTTCTTGGGATGCACTGAAAATTGAAATCTGTCAGTTGTTACTTCTCTACTTGCGTTTTATCTCGTTTGGTTTGACGACTACAAATAGAAGTTTTTATCTCGAACAGACATGTGTCTATTGTGTCGTCGTGTATGTGGGGTAGTCAAACAGGTACAGAAAAAAACTAGTTTTATTGTTTGCAAGTCAAATTGTACCTCAAGAGGGGGCTAAATAAAGTGATATCCAAGTAGCTAAGTAAATATCCTGGAGAGAACAGGCTAAGCAAAGTCATATCCAGAGAGTTTAGTAATATTTACGATAAGAAACTTACTAAATATTTACAAATTAATTAATATAGGGATTAGTTCAACCCAATCTTATGTTCAACAATTGATTTATTTCTTATATATGTGATTATTTTTGGTATTAAACAAGAATTCTATATGCGGCAATCACTTGAAAGTGTATTCAGTAATTTGATTTGCTTCCTTAATGAGGCTGATCACCTTTGTGCACAGTTCTTCTGTGGCTGCACAAACCAAATCTGGCTTCATGACATTAAATTTACCTCCCTCGGTATGATATATGACGCCACCAGCCTCAGTAAGTATTACAGCGCCAGCTGCAATGTCCCATGGCTTAAGATCGTCGACGTGATAGGCATCGCATTGACCCGTAGCCACATAGCACAGAGCGAGAGCTGCACTGCCAAAGCTGCGAGTACTGTGAATGAAGAATAGAGAGTATGAGTTCTCTACAAGTTCTCTCTGCTTTCATAGTCTCTCTAGGTGTGGAACTTACGCTGTGGCATTCGAGCCCAACTTGTAAATGCGCTTAAGATTCTTGTCTCGTACGGTTGCTGCATGTATCAGTGATATTTCATAGGCAATCACAGCTTGGTTGATCTGCAAAAAAAGCTTTCGAATTTAAGCTCTCTCTCATTCTCTCTTTTGTTTTTTGTTTATGAAACGAGTACAAGCAAACAATCAAGTAATTTGGAAAGTAAAACTACACTGCATGATGACAAGGCAGTAAAGCTCAGTGTACAGAGATTATGATCTTATCATCTTACTAGTTATGGATTGCATAATATAACTAAGATTCTGTTCCACTTACCGTTGTTATTTTGGAGGTGTAAATACGCTCACCATTGAGATAGGCACCATGACCCTTCCAAGCGGAAAACAATTCATTTGCCGGTGGATTGTAGATAATTCCCACAACTAGTTCCTTATTCACAGCCAATCCCACGGAAATACAACAATGTGGTATACGATGAATGAAGTTTGTGGTACCATCAATGGGATCAATGATCCAGGTGGGTGCATCAGTCAGCTCTGCCTTACGGTTGCTGGCCGCTGATTCCTCTTCGCCAATGATGAGAGATTCAGGGAAGGCAGTCTGAAGACCCTCGATGAGGGTGTCTTCAATTTGTTTATCATAGACTGTCACCAAATCGTAGAAGTCTGCCTTAACCTTGTAATCTGTTTTGGGCTTGGTATAACCCTCCATTAGTAGAGGACCACATTTTTTCACTAATTCCAGAGCCACCTCATAATACTCCTTTAATTTAGACTCGCTCAACGGATTGTTGCTCATGATTCTCTTTCGCTTTGAACGTTTGACTTCGAGCTAACGCTACCCACTGAGTTCTGATCTAAGTATCCAAATAGATTTCTCGCCAGCCAGCTGTTAGCAGCTTTTGTAAAGCTTTTACACTACTTTCGGAGCTTTGATCTTTCGACTGAAGGGGGTCTTATGATTTATTTAGATAACATCAATATTTAATTAGTTAACACTGGCAAAGTCTTAAAGCTTTGGCTTAATTTAAATGTTTGTGTAGAAAAAGCAAACAAATTACAAAGTATTTAACCAAAAGAGAATTTCTTTATCTTATCTTCTTACCTTAATATTAAGGGTATACAGAATGCATTGTAAAATAAATTCTTGTAGTGCTTTTAATTATCAACATTAAGTGAAAAGCTTTTCAAACAAATAGTGCTTTAGTATACATCATCAACATCGGTTTCGCTTCCCACAGACTTTGCTAGATCTGCTTTGCGTATAAGAAGCTCAATTGCCTTGCGCAATGTTTCTGTACCGGCACAAATGAGATCTGGCTTCATGATATCAAAGTCCCCTCCATAGGGATGGGTAACAACACCGCCAGCCTCTCGTATAAGTAGATAACCAGCAGCACAATCCCACGGATACATATCTTCAATGTGAAAGGCGTCCAGATTTCCAGCGGCGACCATGCAAAGTGAGTCCACCACAGCCGAATAGCCCAATAAACTGCAAGTGTAAGAGTTAGGTAAATTGAGATGGAGATGGAGATCTGTTTGTCTTATCTTGCCTCTACTTACCGTCTGGCCTGTGAGCCCACATAGTAGATGCGTTTAATGTGCTTGTTCCTTATCTTTGGCGCATGCAGCAGGCACACCTCGTATGCCACATTGGCTTCATTCAGTTTCTCACAGTTGCTCACATGAATAGGTTCACCATTGCAGAACGCGCCTTGTCCCAGCTTAGCTGTATAGAGCTTACTCTGGGCAGGATTATTAACAATTCCCAGCACAATTTGCTTGTTTATCGAGAGTCCAATTGAAACAGAAACGTGGGGAATTTGTTTGATGAAGTTCGAGGTGCCATCGATGGGATCAATGATCCAGGTGGGTGCATCGGTTAGCTCTTTGGTTACATTGTTGTTCTTGTGCGTGTCCTCCTCACCTATGAATTTATGATCGGGATAGGTTGCGAGTATGGATGACATAAGATACTCCTCGATTTCGTTGTCATATTCAGTCACCACATTGTGAAACTCATTGCACTTCAATGCCACCGATTTGCCAACATTCTGATATCCTTCAAAGAGTATTTCCCCTGCTCGTACTGCCAGCGGGTAAATGAACTTGTAGAGTTCCTCGATCTCCGCTTTGCTGCTTGTCATTGTCACGGGTGTTCTTACCTGTCTCGGAACTGACTTCGCACTGAGTATAAAACTGGTTTGCATGAAAGTATCTGAACTTTGTGGGAGATACGTTGAGCTTTTTTTTTTATAATGGATGCTTTGTAATTGAGAGAACGTCGCACAGTGGGGCAAGTGTGATTAAAGAGTAGGTCAATTATATTGATGATATTTTTATTTATTTCAGATAATTAATGCAATTTATGTCAGTTTGATAATCTTCTAACTTATCTCAATTATGCAGCATGCATTTCCATTGCAGGCGCCTACGCAGCCCGGCCAGGGTCCGCCAGGTGGTCCACCCGGTGGTCAGCCCGAGCGCTCTGGCCAGGAGAATCTGCATGCCCTGCAACGAGCAATAGATTCAATGGAGGAGAAGGGCCTCCAAGAAGATCCGCGCTACTCCCAACTGTTGGCCATGCGTGCCACCTCCAAGCATCAGCATCTCAATGGGAATCAAGTGAATCTGCTGCGCACACAGATCACAGCGTATCGCATGCTGGCACGCAACAAACCCATCTCAATGCAGATGCAGCAGGCATTGCAGGCAGCACAGCAGCAAACGCAACAGCCGCCACCTCCAATTGGTCCGCCAGGCATGCCAGGTGGCCCACCGCCGGGTGGTCCGCATGCTGGTCAGCCGCCAATGCAGCCACAGCAGCCGCCATCGACAGGCACGCCTCCACAATGCTCCACACCGCCGGCTAGTCCGTATGGACCACCTGTGCCTGGCCAGAAGATGCAGCCAGCTCCACCACCACACATGCCAGGACAGCCTTTGCAGCCACAGCCACCACACATAGGTGGTGCTCCGCCGCCGCCTCCGCAGCAACAACAGCAACAGCAGCAGCAGCAACAACAACAGCAGCAGCAACAACAGCAACAATTGCAACAACAGCAGCAGCAAGCTCAACAGCAGCAACAGCAACAACAACAAGCACTACAGCCTCCGCCTGAGCAAATGCAACACCAGCCAATGCCCAACGGTGGTAAACCCTTAGCAATGGGTGCTGCTGGTGGTCAGCCACTGATACCACCTACGCCCATGCAGCCAATGCAGGTTGTGCGTCCAGTGGCGCCAGGTCTGCCTGGTAGTCAAGTTGTGCCGCCACCAGGTCCACCTCGTCCCGGCGCTCCGCCTGGGCAGCAACAACCGATGGCAAAGCCAAATAGAATAACAACTGTGGCTAAGCCGGTGGGCCTGGATCCCATAACATTGCTGCAGGAACGTGAGAATCGGATTGCAGCTCGGATCTCATTGCGCATGCAGGAGCTGCAGCGTCTGCCGGCCACAATGTCCGAAGATCTGCGCCTTCAGGCTGCCATTGAGTTGCGTGCTTTGCGTGTTTTGAACTTCCAACGACAGCTGCGCATGGAGATTGTGCAGTGTACACGCCGAGATACGACATTGGAGACGGCCATCAATATGAAGTTCTACAAGCGCACGAAGCGTCAAGGACTGCGCGAAGCTCGGGCCACTGAGAAGCTGGAGAAGCAACAGAAATTGGAGGCGGAACGCAAGCGTAGGCAGAAGCATCTCGAGTTTCTGGCTGCAGTGCTGCAGCATGGCAAGGATCTGCGTGAATATCATCGCAATAACAAGGTAAGAATACGACAAGGTAATCTAATTACTCCAACGAAGCTAATGCTGTGTATTTATCTACTGTTAATTCAGGCTCAGTTGGCGCGAATGAATAAGGCCGTAATGAATTATCACGCGAATGCGGAACGTGAACAGAAGAAGGAACAGGAGCGCATTGAGAAGGAACGTATGCGTCGCCTGATGGCCGAGGATGAGGAAGGTTATCGCAAGCTCATTGATCAGAAGAAGGACAAACGTTTGGCATTCCTGTTGTCCCAGACAGACGAGTACATTAGCAATCTCACGCAGATGGTGAAGCAGCATAAGGATGATCAAATGAAGAAGAAGGAGGAGGAGGGCAAACGCCTGCAGATGTACAAAAAGGAGCTCCTCATGAGCGGAGAATATGTGAACATTGATGAGGGCAACATTGCTGCTGATATGCGCGTTATTGTGGTGGAGCAATGCTCGGGCAAGAAACTGACAGGAGATGATGCACCCATGTTGAAGCATTTGCATCGTTGGCTGAACATGCATCCTGGCTGGGATTGGATAGACGATGACGATGAGGATGATGTCGATGAAACGTCGGAAAAGAAGGCGAGACTAAAGCTCGAAGAGCAATCTCAAGCGGAACGCAATGCAGCTGCCGAAGGGTCTGAAGATACAGCAGATAAGGCGGCACAGCCAGGTGATGCAGAGCC